>OW052201.1:5000000-10000000 GCA_932527185.1 Ecliptopera silaceata
ATCGGCAAAACAATATGAAATCACGAGCAAAATATTATTCCTTCTTTTATCAGCCAGTGTTGTCACTAAGAGAACTCAAAAAAGGCCGAAACGGAACAAACGAAAACCAAACTACAAAGGAAAAGTCATGCGCGAAAGCAAAGCCGACTTTTACAACTAGAGCCCTAAGAGCATGATAACGTGCTTTAGTTGTTAAAGTACATATAAATATATTCGTGTTAAAGTATAAAATATATTTGCATGTTTCAGTGAGGCCATTTTTTGTTTGTGTTTGATAAGATGTAAATCCAATTTCAAAGTTGGCAGCACTGAAAGCAACACCACAGGCAAACAATGGAAAACGAAGATTCTGTGCCATAGATACCACAGAGCATAATATCCTATCGGATGAATGAACCAAAAGTCAAAACCAACCAAAGACATAGATAATAGATAGATAAAGGGTAAACAGTGTTTTAATTAGAAATCTAGCTTTGATTAATTTATTTAATTTTCATTTGATCATTCTCTTCTATTCTGTCCGTTTTTGTAAGTGGAAGAAACGGAAAAATTTAGTGAAACACGTAAACAAAACACCAAGCTGTAAAGTATGAAAATGGCGGGACTGGAGTCAATGGTTGTCGAGGAGGTTAAGCCTGCAGAGAAACCGGTTGATAGAGAAAAGGTAATTTGGTTTAAATATACTATGATTGCTCTGCTTCTCTTCTATGCGGTTTGTAAATTTAACACCCAATTTAGTTAGGTATTGCCATCTCATTTTTTATATTACATTTCACCTCACATTGTTCTATCTTCACTTTCAGACATGCCCCTTGTTGCTCCGAGTGTTCTGCTCCACTGGCAGACACAATTCACCCGGAGACTATGCTAGAGGGAGTGTGCCACAGAATGAGCTGCAAATATACACTTGGATGGATGCTACACTGCGTGAACTGACAGGTCTCGTTAAAGAAGTTAATCCTGAGACGAGACGTAAGGGAACATACTTTGATTTTGCTATTGTTTATCCAGACAATAGAACCCCTACTTACCGCATGAGGGAAATAGGTGTGACATGCTCTGGACAGAGAGGTGGCGATGACAACAAGTCGTTGACGCAAGCAAAGTTCCAAGTTGGCAATTATTTGGACATTTCCATTACTCCTCCTAACAGAATGCCCCCTCCAATGAGACGCCCACCACAGTACATGAACAATAGATCATTCTGAGTCAATTTACTCTATTTTCATAAGTAAACTTAAAATACATTCTGATACTTAGTCTAATTACCTTTAATACTGGTATTTTGTTTTGTAAGAGTAAAGATATTAATATTACTAAATTTCAAAAATATTGTCTGTTTTCTTATTTCTCCCAACTATTCAATGTTTTTGCAATACCAAGGAAAGAGTACGCCCTCAGTCAATGGCCCCAGAACATAATTATGATGCTGGAAGAGTTGGTATAGAATGCTCTCCGCACACTATATATGCCCAAATTCATTATAACTGGTAGATAATGTGGGAAACTTATGACCGGTAGATATCTACAGGCTGATATGATAGTGATTAAAGTAATTAAGGATTCCAGTAGGTTTATTACATACATAGAATTATGCTGATAGTTTATTAATGATGAGAAAAGTAATGTCTCTAAAAAAATTAATAGGTAGTAGTGAGTGATAGCAATGAAAAAAGCAAGTATTTGTCATTTTTATTTCCAAATCTCCTCCATTAATGTCAGGCACCATGTGTGAGATATGCCTACAACTTTCAGTCAATAAAATGTTACATCTAAACTAACACTTACTTGATGAGACAACAAAAAAGTTCTTACACAAAATTTCCTAAAGTAAATTATAATATGGCTACTAACTAGTGGTTGGTGGCCGCTCTGAATGGCCTCTTAGATTTTTTGCCCATGGCGGCGAGATCAATCGTGATTCCATTGGGTAGGACTGCCTTGTTTTCCTGGTAGTCAATGAAACCTTTCTGTTCCTTGTCTTCCTTGGTCTTATCGCACAGGATGCCGGTCTCGTAGTTGTATTCGCGCTTCAAGCCGTCGGGGTCCACGTAACCGTACTTGCCGCGAGTCACGCAGTCCACTCCGATGGTTTCCTCCTTGAAGGAACCATCATCGTTTTCGAAGCCCCACGTGATGCTTCCGTCGGGGTTTTCGTCTCTGTATTTGCGGATGATCTGCGCGACGGGCTTCTTTTCTCTCGGGTGCAATGGCACATATTTCTGAGGTGCGCTTTTGATCGGCTGTCGGTTGATGGGCTCCTGCGGGCGTGTGTACTGCCTCACTGGCTGGATGGGCTCCTCGTCCTCCTCGAAGGGCTTGGGCTCCGGTCTGAAGGACGGCCGCTGAGGCCTGCTTGACAGGGGTTGTAGCCTCACAGGCTGAGGCTTGAATACTTCCGTCTTGATCGGAGCGAACGCTTGTGGAGGCAGTGGTCGGTACGGTGCTGGTCTGATAGGTTCCGGCTTGAAAGCGGCCAGTGTCGGCGGATATGGTGACGAATTGAATATTGAAGGAGGTTTCGGCTGTGATGTGGTGGTTATGTCGAAAAAGTCGTTTTGGGGTTCAGGAGTGGAGAATAAGCTGGGCGAGAAAGCTGTTGGGGTGTTGATGTCAACTTCATCTTCGGGTTCTTCTGTTACTGGTTTGGCGGGCTCATCGATGGATTGGAGGCTTGGCCGGGGAGCGGCGTCGACGGATTTGAAGGAGGGTCTGGATTGTCCAGGCCTTCTGATGCGTGTTGCTCCGCTGGGGATGGGCACGCTCTGCAGCCTGCCTTGCCTGTAGCCGCCCCGGCCGGCACCGCCGCCGCCGACCTGAACGGCTCCGGGCACCACAAATCTCTGTGGTCCAGGCGAATCATACTGCGCATAAGCTGTGACTGCGCACAGCATGCATATCTGAAATAAAGATAATAAAATCATCACTGTTGCATCAAATTCATAGCTATGTGAAAACAAGATCGATATCCAGAAAACATTTTTGACCAATTAGTTTATTCACTGTAGCTCGATTGAGCTGACGGAATGCAGTCTGCGCAACGAGCGGGCATGGCATACTTTCAAGTGGACCTTGCTTAGTACGCGAGTGTAACACCTGACTTCATAATGCTACCTACCGACCTAATCAACTTGATAATATCATGACACAAGTTTATTCCATTGTACTTGTAAAATGTATGGGTAGGCCACTGCGTAATCAGGTTTTAAAATGCTTTAAATCTCATTTGAATATGTACTTACGGGGCTATGTTAACAATGAAGGCAGTGGGTAGGAGCGAGTAGAAACTTATTATAATCTCAAATCATGTACCTAGGTACCTACCTATTTAAATATTGCTTAAACCGAAGTGACTTTGAATTTTTCGTCATGCAGTAGGAACTTGCGTGAAATATTTCATTATTAAAATAGACATTACATTCATTCAACATATTAATTGCTTTTATTATTTGCAATAGGCTACGGTTACCCACGCACGATAGTAAGCTAATTGTAATTATATTATTACATTAACACCTACCATTTACATAATGATCCTAGCAGGTTCCAGGGTAAATATCTTATTGTGTTACTTATATGAAAACAAATAGCTTTTATTTGTCTTTTTGGTGCGTAGGTCAATTATATTGAAAAGCTCGGATTTTAACGAAGTTTTTAAGCTTTCTTCCATCTTTTGAACTTCCCAAGTGCGTGGATGTGGTACTTATTTACAGTTACTATCATACAATTCGCCATGAATTGGGCAACTTGAGGCAGTTTGGCTTTATCACCGGTGTAACTCGTTGAGCCGCAAGCATTGTCGCAACAACGCAAGTGTTTCTATACCTACCTAGGTACCTACCAAACCTACATTGCTTTCTCGAACCGATGGCCGATTTTGTAATTTACGACATTGGCATATTTTAAAACTTTCCTAAAATAAGTAGATATATATTTTGTCAACGGCTGAATCAAAAGTAAAACATTAAATCGATGAGTGTTAAGAACACATGCGGTAAGACATTAGAAAAGAGAAGGAAACAAAAAAAAAGAAATATGTTTTAATATATATAGGCTTAGCTAACTGATAGAATAAAACTACCTAGGTACTCAATATATCAAAGATATCCAATCTGTATTGGAAAAAGTTGTCGAGCGAAAGTGCATCCAACTGACAAAATTGAACACAGTCTCATCACAGCGACACGTCGAAAGCTTTAGGTAGATAATAAATCATAGTTGCATAGGTACATTTTCATCGCTTTTCCGTCACGCCACACCACGCACCTTGTGACATAGCCTTATCGAAGTTTATTGAACTTCAGTTGCGTGCCTTTGAAATATACCATTGTTGCATGCGAAGGACACAAACAATACTAATTGCTGTATGTCTTGATCACACAGTCGATGCCGGCTGTAGTAGGTAGGTACTTCCGATGCGGTTTTATTCATCTCCGATTTATTAATGATTTTTATTTTTTTTAAAACATGATAATTTATTGATGGATATGCTATTTTTAGTACGTTGCTATGCTATTGATGCAAATATTATTTATCAATAAATTGATTACATTATTTTTAATAATATTTATTACTTAATTCAGAAGTAATAATATTTATTACTTCTGAAATATCCGACTAATCTAGTTTTTTATTTTTCCTTAGAGGGAAAACCGCTTTAACCGACATTCACTTTCTAATAATAAATAACTTTAATAAGCTGGATAATGTGGATGCCATGCCATATCAACTCTCTCATGTAGACATACATTTACAATTGTTCCGTTTTATTAGAAAAATGTCGTTAAAGCAATAGCTGATGATAATCTATATCTTATATTTACCGAAAACCGGACCAATCTTAAATAGATTATTTAAGATTGGTGGGTTTTCGGTAAATCAATATATTATTATGTCTTTCGTTGCGAAATCACTCGTACTGCTAGTACCTACCTATTAGCCCAGTCATATTAGGTAAAAAAAGGGGTCAACCTCGGAATGAAAGATAATAAGCTGCAAATTGGTATGAACCTTCATTTTGTCATTCTAAATGTTGTCTCAAAAGTCACAATCGTTATCGTGTCCGCGTCTCAAGATATTCAAGGTCAAAGGTCACAAAAATCGGTTTTTCGCGAATATCTGGCTTCCTATCGGTTAAATGAGATTTGCATTTATTATAAAAGTTGTAGGCTATAAAATTCCCTACAACTTTTGTTTAAACTTTTTTTCATACGACCAACCGTTTTGAAGGTAGAGCGAAAAAACTTACAAACAAAAAAAATGTGGGTAGTTGGTAAAATGAACGCCTTAAAGCAAATGCTGGTCTAAGACAAGCAGATACTGGTCCCGGACATGTGCTTAACTCATTTTGAACAAGTGTGGGTACTTGTAAAGTCAACTAAAAACATCGCCCTTCAAGAATCGAACTGTCCGGGACCAGTATCTGCTTGTCTTAGACCAGCATTTGCTTTAAGGCGTTCATTTTACCAACTACCCACATTTTTTTTGTTTGTAAGTTTTTTCGCTCTACCTTCAAAACGGTTGGTCGTATGAAAAAAAGTTTAAACAAAAGTTGTAGGGAATTTTATAGCCTACAACTTTTATAATAAATGCAAATCTCATTTAACCGATAGGAAGCCAGATATTCGCGAAAAACCGATTTTTGTGACCTTTGACCTTGAATATCTTGAGACGCGGACACGATAACGATTGTGACTTTTGAGACAACATTTAGAATGACAAAATGAAGGTTCATACCAATTTGCAGCTTATTATCTTTAATTCCGAGGTAAAAGCCCTAATATGACTGGGCTATATAATAATATTTGAAACTGTCAATGATTAAAAGACAATCATACGGACAGCGGTCTGCCCGCCAAGTGCAAAAGGTAGAAAAACAAAAACTGGTTTTCAATATTTGTAATCTGTAATAAGTTTAACCACTCACTAATAACTGTGTCGTAAAAATTACGAACATAGTTCTTGAACTCCGTCACCATTCGACTTGGCGGTAGAGCAACGCACTTTTTTCGCTACTTATGCTGGCCACAGACGATCCTTCCTATCGTCCAATCGGCATGATACTGCAGGCTGGATCCAATCTGCAGTACGTCCATATACACCACACACGATCCAATCTATCGTCCATTCTATCGTCCAATCTATCGTCCAATCTATCGTCCAATCGGCATGACACTGCAGGCTTGACGACGTATTATGGCTGGCTTTTAACAGCGTGATTCATGTCGGATTTTGAAAAATTTTTCGACGGATTCGGATATAAAATTGCACAAATAACAATGCTTTTTAATTTGAGCTCAATCGGACTGCTGGAAAAAAAGTTGGAAGCGATTACCCAAAGAGGGGGGACGAAAAGGGGGGATTTCGGATTTTTCTGGTACTCACCCCCCTTGTTTAGTCGATCTGCATTTTTACTTTTTTCAATTTCAAAACCCTTCTTACGAACTGAACTGCCAATCGCCCACAGCCACACACGGTCCAATCGGCAGTATCCAATCGATGTGATCAAGCCAAAAGAAATTGAACTGCCAATTGCCATCCATTCTAACTGTCATGCCAATCCACTCCCACACACGGTCAATTCTAACTGATCCAATCAGTAGCGTCATGCCGATTGGACGATAGGAAGGATGGTGTGTGGCCAGCATTACAAAAAAAGTGGATTGTTGTACCTGTAGAATGTCAGTAATGCAATGAGGGTGGATTCTGACAGTCTGAAAGTGCTAAGGCTAACCGGCATTGGACTTCCGGCAGTCAAGGTTGCGGCTACGAGTCATAGGCTAATAAGTACCTATGTTACTATTTATCTTTTGTCTCTGTGCACACAAAAAAGAAAAAAAAGTAAAATATTACCATTTAGTTTCGCGGCTTATTTAAATAAGACTTGTGGCACGCGGGGACTGCCGCGGTAAAGCTATTGCATAGCATTTTTTTGCTGGATTACGCATGCGCAGTGTTAGGAATTTCTGGATTCGGTCACCACGCTCAAGGCCCACGTTAGAAGCTATGCAATAGCTTAAAAATAAAACTTATTGAAGGATGCTTGGAGGAAATTTATTACACGAAAGCACCTCTATCTCATCTATCTAATATGTTAGTACATAGTATTTACTAGTAGAGTACTTTGTCTTTAGTACGTATTGCATACTAATTGGTAGAGTTCTCTTTTAATAATTTTAGTCTGGACAGATAAAGTAAATTATTATAAAAAATTGGTGTCAAGACTCCGAAAATATCATATATTCGGAATTTTTATAATACCTATTTAACTCAAAACTATAACATAAATATAGTATAAAAGTTTAATGCAGGTAAATCATGCCAGTAACTGGGAGTTGTTTTTGCACACCCTGTGTATAAAATGAAGCGTGTTGGTCATATAAAGTTACACTACAATGCACTTGAAGGTACACAACACACATCGATTATGTAGACATGCAAACATGATTACATCTACAAACATTATCTAACAAGTTAGTTAAGAACTTTACAAGATGTCGAACATTTTGTTAAACATGAATACTGGTACTGTAATTATATCGTTCGAAGAAATATCTAAATTATTTTTAAACTTAGTTATATTTCTTTGAGTGGCCTATTTTCATCAGTAATCTTCTACAGGTTGACATTTGATGATAAATACAATCTTAGATTATTTGACAATATAACTATTCCTACAAAGAGTCTACAGTAGCTCTACCATGAGTTTTTACTATACTATATTTACTATAATCGCTAGCGTCTGTAGTTAAAAAAATGTATGAAGATTTGTGCAGCGCCTCTAGCGGATAGTTGGGTACTAAAATTCGTAATACTAATATTGACGTAACTACTGTAGTAAAGTCAGGCGATTTTACTGTGACAACTCATGGTAGAGGTACTGTAGTTTCACTTGGACATACGCATCATATAAAAGATTTGAACGCGCTCATCATTCCTCTTCATTGCGTTTCAATTAGTTTTAGGAGTAAAAATACTTCGTTGAATTAGATTATCAATAGTTACCTACCTACTAATTGAAACCAAACCTTAAACTCAGACCACTCAAGATAAGTCTAATCATATACCAAACATATCACCATTTCATTGCAATTTATTTCATACAAAAGACTTCAACGCACGCGGGGCCTACACAGCGTAGGAAAATGAATATAATTTTACTAACTCTGCAGCGCTGGTAACGTAGACTATGGTCGTACCGTATGTTGATTTGCCTACACGTTCGTTGCAAGAGATACTGATCTATATTGCAAAACATTTAAAAGTAAGTAATAGCACTAATGGCATAATTAAGACACATTTAAAACGCAAATGGTATACACGCGTTACTAGTTCAGGGACTTGGTGGTTTATATTCAAAAGTATTTTAATGAGATCAATTAACAAGCAGACGTCACATGTCATGTTAGATGGTAAATTCTATCTAGAAAAATAATTAAACGTGATTCGTAAAGCTTATTGCACTGTATTTTTGGCTGGATAACGCATGCACAGTGTTAGGTTATTTTCGTTACAGAATTTCCGCGATAGAAGCTACGCAATAGCATAAAAATCCAAATCAATCATGTTTTAAAAAATGCCTCTATAAATAACTATTGCGAAATTTCAAAGTTACTATCGATTAGTAAGCGCAAGACCGGATAATTATCAAAACTTGACTTTTGCGGTGAATGTGTATAATTTAATGTTATATAGATACTTGAACTGAACTTGTTACGCGCAACTAATTATTGTATCCAGTATCTTGAGTTGGACCTCGAGGTACAACGTAACTGCTACCGAGTTACGTGGCCTCACTTTGTATTCTAAAATGACAACTTCTTACCGAATTATTTGTAACATAACTTGTATATAATTGGTTCCGCTTTGTTACATTATAAAGGGCGCTACATATTGTATACTACTTTAGCGCACACTCAGACACGACCTACCATCTCGCGATCGCTTTCAAGGTTGTAACTAACACCCACTTTGAATGTCATACCACGACCTAAATTAAATATTATTACTTGTAGTGATCAAAGGTGTATCGTTCAGCGAGATACGTAAGATACATTACTCTCCGTATTTAATTCCAATAGTAAGGTAATTACCTGACTTTGCCCGTTGCTCTAAGCTTAAATCTGTGTATGTATTCCCCCTCTTACCAAAGGCTCTAGAAACAGGTGTGGCGTATGACTTATGTATAAGTGATACGTAATCCCTTTTTTTCGCATCTGTACAATTGATTATATATTTGTGTTGTATTGCGATGCCATAAAATATCAATATGACCCGTCTATATATAATGTCATTGTTAGTTCTTTGTGCTTTATTCAAATGCTCTGTCGATCCGAAACAGCTATCTCAATGAGACAATTAAAATTCATGATCATACTGCACTTGGCTGCACACTGCTAGATAACTTTCACGACTCTAAAGTGTCCTTACAAAACGCACCTACAAAGCTACAAATCTAGTATTAGGTTGTTGGAATTTTAAATGGTCTTATTAGATACGCATAATTTCTTAGTGAAACAATGAACTACTCTTACTCTTGTAAAATGTGACAGTTCATTTCATTCACCTTGAAAAAAATATTTCAATTAATTATAAAGCTTCAGTATCGTTTACTACTGCAAAATTCTTAACTTATATAAAAAAATCTCCAAAAAATATTAATTTATATAACTAACCAATCTCAAGTGCTCAATTATTTTAGTTAAAAACAATTTATATATTAGCGGATATTTTTTTTAATATTGAGAAAATTCGAAGTTCCAAAAATTCAAGTTTTATCGGTACAATCGTGTTGCACTGTCGCGTTATTGACAATTATTCTTATAATAACTCAAGGTGGAGGAGTAGGAAGTAAAGAATGCAAGCGCCCTTGGCGAGGGCTGCGCTGGTACTCACCACTAAAGCACGCATGATGTCCTGTGGGCACGACACTACCACGCGGCGTACTACCAACAAATAAAGGAAAATACTCCCGCGCTAGCTATATGAGGTCGCCCACTCTCGCCCTGCTTCAGACGCGACCACCATACTTTATTGAGCTTACTGCAAGGTGACCAACTGTAAATGCATACACTCCGCACCCGCGGCCGGACAAATGCACCACTACGCAAATCGGTTGTGCTAGCCGCGAATTTACCGCTAAATGAGCTAATTAATGAATTCGGCTGTCTGTTTTACGTATTCATAACGATAGTCAATTGTTCTGGGTTATTTAATGCGTTACATTTTAAACGTGGTGATTTATGAACGTTATGCTTTGGTGCTATCGATGAATGGTAGTGAAACAACGAACGGTAAGAGTATTTTTAAAAATAATCTTAAGAGCACAACAAGCACTGTCCAGCAATAAACGAAACTGACTGCTGCGGTTCTGTCTCACTTCTGCACTTACCCTGAAAAAAAATATAAATGAATACTAGATAATTTATGAACTCGTTTTGGTTTCAATGCTCGATATTTTTTGCTCTACAGAATGGTGCAATTCAGTGTTATAAATATTGCACGCTGATGACCTTTACTGCACTCGTAAACTTTATAAATACCAGATTTTGTGACTTTGCAATTCATTGTTGCTATTTCATCAAATAAAGTTTTTTTTCTAAGATGATATGGCAACCGCATGTATTGGTTCGTCATGCATGAAAGCGTTCGTGATGTCTCAATTACATTTTGGTTTTTATGATTAACCTAAGTACTATAAGAGCTGTAATTTCAGTCTACGTAGTTTACACTGACACAGGCTGTGTTAGCTGCCTAGGCAGAATTGTGATTTTCTAGACTTCAAAAGATTACAAAAGGTGTTGCAAACGATTCGTCTTGTTTTCTTCACTCTTCTGTGATTTTCGATTTGTAATCAATTGAAATGTGCACTGTATGTGATGAGGACGCTACGAGTATGTATTATGTGTAACTAGGTTTGGTAATTCAATTATTCTTAGTAAGGTCAGTGTGGGCAAGTCCGGCATAGTTTTCTTAAATTGAATTTCAATTTAACTTTAAAAATCGAAATAAAATTTATTAGTTACTTTAAGTAGTCGGAAAATATTGGTATTACATTTATCTTTCTATATCTATCTAAAAGTAGGGTTAATTGTAATTGTCTTCAGATTTATAGCATTTTTTTGTAAAGTAGGCATTTAGACGGACTTCCCAACCAGTTTGAGGCAAGTCCGTCTAGTAGCAATAAAATCGTAACTAGTGAGCCAATATGTATGAAAACCTTATCGATAAATGATGAAAAGCTGCCGTTGAAATACGTGTTTTAAACGTGTGACTATAAGGTATACTTTTAAAGAAAAATAAAATTATTAAAATCAAGGGCAAGTCCGGCATATCTCTGCTGATGATGTACTTTCAGTGGTTGTAAACATTTTTACAAAGTACCCACTTACGATTTTTTTTGTCAATAACATAAATACAAATAATAAATAGAATATATAATACACAAGAATCTTTATTTGTTAACAAGTAATCGTTAATAATATAATTTATGAATTTAAAAATAGTGTGGCAAACTATTGCCGGATCTGTAGCTACATTTATAACACTTTCTGCCAGTACGAAATAAATGAGTATGGGATAATTTTCTAAATCAGATCTTTGTTAAAACGATAAATGTTCACAAAGTCCGACATGATTGCTACATGAGTCAGGTATAAAAAATCAGAAACTAAAAAAAAGGTTGGATAGTTCCATGCTTTCAAAATATGTATTCACAATTTATAAACTTTTAAAGAATACTTGTGATGGTGATGCTAGTCCTCTTGCAAACATACCAGTGCATCTTTCACTCAATTATTTATTATACACAAAGTAAATACCGAAAAATAAACTTAAATAGATTAGATTTACAGAGGCAAGCTAAAAAGAGTTCACTTTCGTAGACAGGCAAATAATACTTACAAGTTGAATAAACAGTATAAAATAATTATAAAATTTGAACTACTAAAAAGGTTGACAATATCTGGAATTAAGGCAAGACCGGCATATGACGGACTTGCCTTATGTATAGTAGACGGACTTCCCAACTATAACATTCGAAGCTTGGATTTTTTCTATTTGTTATAATTACGAAACTAATGCGTTATTTTTGAATCGGACACCAGATATACATTCCTGAATCTGTAAATGGCCTACGTTATCACAGATACTCAGAAAACTCCTTAGATTTCACACCTTTTTTTTCGTTTTTCGCCAAGACGTCAAACTTCAACTTCAAGTTAAATTCGCGGAAAAAATTGGTTGTCAAATTTTTTCCAACATTAAGATGTTAGCGACATCTATTATCCCTAGTTCGAACAAACTCAATGATACTGTTTTACCAACCGAGTTATATGGCTCTAGCTATTCAAAAACGGAAGTTATTGCCACTAGACGGACTTAGGGCCTAGACGGACTTACCCACACTGACCTTACATATATTATTTTTTAAAGATTTATAGTACTTAACTCTAATGATTTTAACGGCCGGTTTCTCGAACGATGATCAACGAAAAAATCAACAAATTAATAAGTGTCAAACTCTGATCAATCGTGATTTGGGTTTCCAGAAACCGGCCGTTAATCTATTAGAATTTCAATAATTATGTACTTACCAGTAACATAATGTTTTTGAATTCGTGTCAAAAGTATGGAAAGTAGGTAAGTAAGCATAGGTACCATGTAGGTTTTTCTGTTGTATCTAATCCTATAAAACAATTTATCCATTTCAAAAATACTCACACGAAATACAACCCTGACCTTTAAGAGCTCTATACAATAGTATATGCTCTATACAATTTCAAAATGCAGTTTCAAAAGAAAACAAAACTTGGGTCCTAGCGAATTTTATTTATGTAAACAGGCGTAAAGAAAATGATTATACGCATAGTCGCGTGCCGGTATGTCGCAGGATAACGTATTTAGGGTATGTATTACATCAGAAGCTTCGACGCAATCTGTAGTAGTCGAGTCACGCAAAAACAGGAAAGTGTAGCAGAATCAAAACGAGTGAGAGTTATACCATAACAGGTCATTCCCCGCTATGAGTTAATACTAGCGGACAAATCAGCTGTCGGAGCCGCTGCTGGTCGGCAGAATCTGATAATTAAAAGTTTTTTTGGTTGATAATATTAAGGTACTAGGCAAAATATAATATCGACAGACATACAATTCCAATGTTATTAGCTCTGTCTTCCGTGGGTCGTGAGTTCGTTTCCCACCAAGTATAAATAACCTAAGACTACTGAAAACAAGAGCTAGTAATCTACCAATCGTAGTCACTTGTTGAAAGCGAAGAGCAGTTATTTATTATTGAATAAAAGAAGACAACGAACGTCCGCTGCCTGTGCGTCTGTTGAATATGATTTTCCAATCGCATGAATGAATGATTTATTACTACGTCCTTAACAAACACTGAGTAATTTTAAAATACAGGTAAGTACACTACTTTAATTCTAAAAATTGATTATCTACTTTTCTCTAGCCTCAAAGGTTTGCTGGAAGAAAACTCTTTTAAGAGCTCGCCTAAAGTTTACTTACATAAAGAATAAATAAGTTTAAACTATTGCTCCAAATAAATATGGCATGTCTAAAATTTCCCCTAATCTATTGAATAAGGAGTGCAAGTAGACAGCTCCGTTACTTGTCCTGTATCACCTTTTTGAATGGCTTGTTTCTGATTCGACACGTACACTATTTGCTGCCACAATAGGACCTGTCACCCGGTCATATTCATAAGCTAAATACTATGTATTCGTGTCAGGAGTGCCAGGGGTCAATAACCGGGACTATTTGATTAACAATTAAGTACATTTGAGCGTATTGCTGTGAAAAAAAATTGCTTAATTATAGCTTTATAGGCTCAATTGACAGCAGATTATTTCAGTCAGAGTACAAAACCTCGTTCTATTTTTGAGATTATCAGACAGAAAGAGCTTTAAAACTTGCCAGGATTAAATAAAATGATATTAAAATGTCACTATTAAGTCACTGAAACTATGAGCTACTGTGAAAGATCACCATGCTAAACAAATTGACAAAATAAAAGACAATCGTATAATGGTCTGGAAAATAATAAGTTGACGAAGTCGACGAAACGGAAAATCAAATCTGTCGGCCTGACAATGCATTTCGAAGTTGTTTTTACAAAGCTTGAAGTTTGTCGAAGTTGACACCTTCAACAAAGTGTTTCAATAGCCGACAGAATTTTAAAACAGAAACGTTTATAATTAGCATTTGAAGTGCGAGAGACGCAGTGCATGGTGTGATTATGTGAGTCACGTAGAGTGGCCGTTACTAGTGTTGTAAGCATGGCGAAGGGAATGCACTGCCCTAGACGAGACTAGGTGTCAATGTCCGAGTCAAGATAATATAATAAAAATAGTGAACCAATACAACATATATAAATTATATTGATTTTATTTATATATTATACTCAATAAAATTATTATTTTTTGAAATGGTTATGTTTTTTTTATTTAAACGTCCTCTTAGGACTTCCTCAAAGAGTTGTTTTTTTTAACTCGATACGTATGTGTATTATTTCCTCTGCTCGACTTTTATAAACAAAAGTAAACAAACTTTTTACAACATAATAATATTTTATTTCGACATAATTCGTTTACAGATTCTTTAAAGCTATTTAACATAATTTTTTATATGATTATTTTGGCGTATATAAAAGTCCTTGCGTATTACTTAAAACATCCGAATCTGTAAAGACTTGGATGTTTTAAGTCCGTGAACATCCTGTATACTTTTACAAAAAGTATGTAAGCTGTTTAGATAAGTACATAAGCCAGCTCTAAATATCTTATAACATTGTTTAAAATAATAAAATACTTTATAATTACCTACTTTTAAGCTAGTTAGAGTAGGACTTAATAGCTAGCAGTTTAAATAATTGATATATATTTTAATTATATTATATATAGGTATGATAAATAAATAAGCTATAGCTGGTAACGATAACAGGTACATTTATTCATAAAATTATAGCTAAGAACTTAAATATACTGTACAAATTAAGACAATGTTGTTTAACTAAGATTATTATCTGCGTGTTACATCAAATAAAAAAATATATAACAAACCTCGAATTAGATACCTAAATTACTTTCTAAAAACATTTACAACAATTTTTTTATTAGGTTGTGTGTATTCAATTTTTTCCAGTAAATAATGTATTATGAAATTCATTTTGTTAACGAAAAACAGACTTTCTACTAAAGTTAACTAACTAAACATTTTGATAAATACAGTATGGTCAACTCAAATGCTAAAAACGTATAATAATAACATATCGTTGTTATATGAAAAATAGAAATAGAATATAGTACTTTTTCATCTAGGTATCTATTTCACATTATAAATGCCAGACTTATAAGCTTTTTTCAAAAAGCATATACGTTATCATTAAAACTAAAATTAATACTCATTTATGTCAGAACTTCTAATCCTCTATTTTATATTGTGTAAACCCGTGTTGGGTATTCTATCTTATGAAATAAAATAAAAATAACGAATAATCTCACTATTCACTATTAGTAGAATAATTTCTACATTAGAGTCATTTCTCTACACCTTATATTTTCACATTCCTTGTCTAAAAGTGTTCAAGCTATTTAAAAGCGGCCGATATATATAAATTCTTATGCCATGTTTCACTGTTAACTCGAAATTTTCTTCGAGACGACTAGTGCCCTCTGTCGTCGGTGATAGTAAACGTGCCGTTGCAAGGCGAATTGCTATCGAACTGAGGCCTGTAAGAAAATTAAAGGTACGATTTACAATCGTGATAAAAATGCAGATGGCGCTACTCTACACATTTCTTAATCTATTCAAATACATGAACTTGTAGTTTATTTCCATGCAAATAAGTGAAAAGGTAAATTCATTTACACATCTCTCCTGTAGTACTTATATTTATTGTTGAATCCTTTGTTATTTGTAACATCGTAACGTTACTAATAGAAAGCATAAATAAATTAAGTATTGAGTATTATGTAACGGTTGGAAATCCTTTATAAATGAAGTTTTCCTGGAAATTAGATTATGATTTTTCACACTAAAGAATGTCAAAGTCAAAAATTACTTTATTCAATAAAATCACAAGGATCATTTAGAATCGTCTTACATACTAGGTGATTCTAGGTGCCAGTTCCACGTTGCATTTTAAAACACCCTACTCTCGAGCCGACATTAGTCTTTCGGATATCCTTATATTTTTGTATGGATATCCGAGAGACTCTCGGCTAAAGAGAAGAGAGTTTTAAAATGCAACCTCGGACTATGCCCTCAGAGCCAAAAAGAACCACATTGCCACATTGTAGTGGTGTGCAGTGGGTGCTTACATTTTTTCAGTGACAGTGACAGACTTCCTGCGAGCGACAGTTTCAGGCAGCAGCAGTACTATGGCGCCGCCGACAATCGACAGCGCTGATATGGTGCCCATTGGAAAGTGGGCATTGAACGCCGTCTGCAAACATACATTATCACTATTATCAGTATCATAGCGCGGCATTGTAGCCAGCATCTAGGGTACGCTTCCGATTGGTACTGATTTGGATCAGTTAAGGTATCTATAGATCGTTGACAACGGTCTGTAGATAGCTCATTGTAAATGTAATGGTCGTAAGTTTGTTTGTGAATAAAGTTTTTATGTGTATTAGCGCCATGTTCAATTAGTAGGTTACTCATTATGTCAAACTTTTAGTAAAATTATATGATCGCCATTTCACCAATTTTACAAAAATAATTATAAATAGTTTACTTGTGAGTGACGTACAAGTTAATAAAATTTAGTACAGATGTGATAATTTGAAATAACTAAGGTTTATTAACTTGTATTAACATCCGAGGCTGTATTTATTTATAAGATTATCATAATACTTCGCTGTGAAGTACTGTATATATTCATTTTCTGTTTTCAGAAATTACGTAAGTATTTATGAAAAATATTGACATAGCATTGAACATCGCCCTTGAAATATAGTAAAATCTTACCAATTTCCATAAGTACGGTATGCACATTAATGCAAATCCAGCAGAGACCTGGCTGGCCCCTACGCCCAGATTCCGCACCATGGTCGGGTAAAGTTCCACCGTGAATATTGGCAGCATCATATTAGTGGTTCCAATAGCAAACTTCCCTATCATCAGACAGGCGATCATGAGCCACTGGTCGTCTAACGATATCGAGAACAATTCACTGACAACACACGCGAGTCCACACACCACCATACTGATGAATATCGGAATCTTACGACCAGCTTTCAGAAGAATAGGTATGCTTAGCCCTATTGCCGGGATTTCCACCAGTGCGAGGATTATCGACGTGACGTGTAGGTTTCCTATGTTGAAGTTACCGATGTTGAGCAGCAAGCCGTAGTAAGCTATGGTCATCGCAAACCACGCGAAAAGGAGGCATATGGTCCGTTTTAGTAGAGTTCCTTTGAAGAGCAAGGTGACACTTGGACCGGCGTTTTGGTTTTCTGTTTTACACAACATCAGCAGTTTGTCGATGTCTGCTGGCATTTCTCGCTTATTGAATTTAGCTGCCTTCTGTAGGATCTCTTTGGCCTCTTGTGTTTTGCCCATGCTTAGTAACCATCTTGGAGACTCTGGCAATACAAACCTGAAAAAACACCACATTTCTAAATTCCTAATAGGTGATGCATGAAGTTTAAACTGCCATTTAAATAAAGATCCCAATTATTATGCAGTCTGTGGTATTTAGGATATAATATGTTACGCAAAAACTGGCTGTCAGTTATTGACCTTTAAGAGGACTGGTTTAAAATTCTTGTGGAATAACTTTTAAATGCGATGTAATCGTATAGGTACGTATAAAATACCACACCTGACTATTTTAAAGTTTAAATTTAATAAAGAACTAAAGAAGAACATAATAGTTTAGTGAAGTAAGTATGTAGTTTATAGCTTAGTGCACTTTGAACGTGTGTTGTAAACAATCACTGAATTAAAGAAATAAATAGTCACACTTTAGTTAGTTGTTACATGTTATAGTACTTATATCAAAATAGTCTTTCCAATCGTATCACAGCGGTTAGACAATGATCGTATTTACGCATGGTTAGTCCTCAAACAACGTAATAAAAAATTTACCATAACAAAACGAGGAAGCATCCAGGGATCGACACAGCTAGCTGCAAGTCCCTCCAGTTCGGCAGCAGTAGAGATAGCAATGTCACTGCCAAATACGCCAACGGCAATGGAAAGAAGTTGCAGACTCCAGCAATGGTCACCCATTTCCCTCCAACTAGTTCCACGGACAGCACAAAGGCTGCATAAACCACAGATACCGAGACGAAGCCCATCACTAGTCGGACTGACACATATTGTACGTAGGTCCGCACTAGCAGAGAGAGGATTGCTAGAGAACTTTGGGCTAGTATCATGCTGATGAGAATCTTCTTGCGACCGAATCTGGAATTAAACAAAAGAATATCTATTAATGACCAGATATAATTATTAAAATTACGTTTTTGTCAAAGAGTTAGTTGTCGATCCTTTGTGTTCGTGACTGGTAATTTTGCATAATTAGTATACTGTGCACTTGATATTAATTAAGTGTGCCAAATGTTTATTGATTAGAATAAATATTTAAGTTCCTCCTTTATTAGATCTTGAATTCTTGCTACTTGATCTGTATACGAACACAATACCAAAAAAGTAAATTCGATCAGCAAATTCAAGGATAACATGTAAAGTACGTTTTGTTATATGTTACTTACTTAACCTTCATTATCAAGTTTCAGACTAAATAAATATATAAATAATATACCTAACGTAATAGATGAATAATAAATTTATAGTCTTTTGATCTCTGTACGCTTGTTTTTAAGTTTATCCAAATGGAAACTACGGAAAATCTGATTTCCGTTCCATCCAACTGTTTTATGTAATTATAACTTAGATCCTGTTTAATTTAAATGCAACATGCTACTTGAAATAATTGTGCCTACAGAAAATAACAAACTAGGTTTTAAACAAACTAAATTAATTAGAACTAATTTAGGTATACCTAGTGTTATTTTTTGCTACATGATCACAATGCGTGGTGTATGGTTTTATTAACCTTATCCTTCGGCAGATCTCAACGCATCAGATTCTTTAAGAGCCATTAGCAGTATAATAAGTAGCATAATTTATCCAAAATATTGGCAATTTGTAAGCATTATATTGTACAGTTAGCAATAAAGGTATTATTTTATATTGTTTATAAGGGATCCAAATCTAATCATAATTTTGTTTAGGTGCCTAATACTTATTACACCTGTAGTCATCGACTTCTTTGTGCAAAAAAATATATTCAAGGCATCTTACCTATCTGAGATCCATCCTCCCACAACCCCACCGACTCCAACTCCAACCAGGAAAACCACCTCAGCCAAGCTCGTGAGGCTTTCTCTATCGCAAACCAGGTTCCACTCTGATATGATCGTGTCTCCCACTTCAGAGCGATCGTATTCGAAGTCCGTGCATTCCTGGAACGTCTCTAATACCGGAGCAGTAAGGTTCATAATGCTCTCTGCAGTGATGCCCAGTGGTAGAGTTCGTATGCTGCAGGCGTCTATTGGCTGGCTGTAGTTGATCCAAAGGTCCACTGGTACACTTGATAGGTTATCTGGTCTTCGACACCAGAACTTTGTTGCTTTAGCCTGGAATGTATTTACTAGTTTTAGAAATATGTTTCTAAAGCATTGGCGAAAAGGACGCGTATTGCAGATTGTCAATAGTAACATTATTGAGTGTCTAATTATCAAATAATTGAAGTGTAACTAAAGAAATTCTTGAAAGCCTTGCAGGGTTAGTGTTCCGGTGCAATGGCCTTATAATAATATCCGATTAACATAACCAAAACCGGAAGAGACTTTATTTAGCACAGATATCGAATATTGAATAGATATTGTTTCCTCTTAATTTGATAGGGTGTTATAGAAACACAATGATCTGGATTTTATTCTGACGTTACAAAAAAAAGCTAGGTTAATTCATAATGACATAATTAACATACTTAATCAGCTAACTACTTATTATGCAGATTAAATACACTTAATGAAGACATAAATCACTTCAAATTTTCATACCAAATCGTTTTATTACTTGGTTTTGGCATTGAATAGGGTACCTACATAAATTAAACCTAACTTATAATTGTTATTCAAATTAAGCACGCAAGTAATAATATTCTATTCAACTGTCAATACAGTGTATTCATAACTCTAAAGCAATGAAACTATGTACTTCCTAGTTTTATAACTAGATTACCAACAAGCAAAAATAATAAAAGTTCATATCTACTTAAACGTAGGGGAATGGACTGCGAGTGGTCAATAACTTTATCATTATCTTTACTAAGATGTTCATGACCTTCACACATTGTAAATAAAACATTCTAAAGACATAAAAATGTACACATCTCTAGTATTAGTTGAGTTTGTGAAAGAACGTGTAAAGTAGGTACGTCCGAAGAAGTACTACCACCGTACCGATTTATGCCCCTAGGGTACCGGGGGTCCCGGCGTAATTAGACAGATGAGACCCAACATCCTTATCTCAGAGTTATGGATACACTGATGCCTCACAGTGCACGTTCTTAAGGACATGTTCTAAACGGCAATGCTTTGTTATTAGCAGAGGATACCACTTATCATCACAAAGACCATGTGCTTGTTCTAAACATACTTTTATACACTTTAAAAAAAAAACAATTGCGAATCGCCATTGGTTTTTTTTGTGCATTAAAAACTCGCATAATATCAGCCTTGTAAATTAATTTCTTAGCATAGCTCAAAGACCGTCAAACAATTTTAGAAAGTATAATTTCGTGTTTTATTGGATCTTTTATTTTGACTATGTTGTCGATCCATCGATTCATTGTAAGTTTTACCGATGCTCCTAATCGATGGTATACTCGAGCTATGAGTAGTATAGGCGACAAAGAAATTGGTTTACCACTTTTGATGACATCTCCCAGTAACATAATTATTCGATAAGGATTACAGATTGACAGATTCTGACGTAGCAGTTATTAATCTGTCAAGCGAAAATAGCCCTTGACGTTTTGTACGTGCAAATGATATTCAGCCTTAGAGTGGTAAACCAATTTCTTTGTCGCCTATACTTTCCGATGACGTCATCATATCAACGTGTCAATAAACTTTATCTACTCGTAGTTAAAAGTACTCACAGTGAATGTAAGCAGGTATATGTGGAAGGTACAGGGCAGAGAGAAGAGAGACAGCAAAAACGTCATAAGCAGCTGCCACCGTCCATACTTCCCGATGACAGTGGAAACCACGTCGGGACCGTCGTCTCCAAACGTGACTGACCGACTCTTGTCTTTGTTCGTCGGTTGACTGGGGATTACTGAAAAAAGAAAATAAAAATTGACAGATGCGTGCAAAGAATCTAAATTAAAATATTTCTGAGGACATATCATCAAGAAGCATTAAAATGTCCAGGTGTGTTTTTGTTTGTCTTTACTAAACAATCAAATTGAATCAAATAACTTACAATAAAGTTTTGATGACACGTCTTTTGTTTCTCAAAGACCTACACGTAATTTCTAAATTATAAAACAGCGTAAATAGCATCTTGTTATCGTGTCCTTTTGAAAATTTCTTATCTCAAGTACAATAATGCTGTCATCGACCTGTCATCACAACGTGCTGCTAACTAAGTATGAAGTGTCATCATCATCATCTGTAACCTGTGTAGGTTTATCGATTAATTACTAGACTCTACACTGAACGCCATAAAGCTATGGTTGGTTTAAGGTCAAAGAATATTTTGTTGCTCTTTTCCCAACTCCGGTAATAAAGCCATAAATATAATGTAAGTTTCTAGTCTGTATTTCATGCATGCAAAGGGCTTCATACACCATACAAATGCAATCCATCTCAATTGTCGACCATTAACGCTATAATCATGAAGTTATTAGCAAGTAATGTCTCGTCTCGTGCGCCTGAGCAACACGTGCTTATAATGCGAAACATAGGCAAGTTTGTTGAGTGTTGGGAACATCTTAAAAGCCGGATTATTTATAAAACAAGTATTTAATTGACTAGGATTTGATAATGGACTAGGAATTGATTTAGAATCTTTCATCATATGACATTGCCTTTTTTTTTGTTCTAGTCTACGTCCGAGGACCATAATGATCCAATTTACTTCTTATAAAAACATACTGAATGTTATGAATAGAGTGGGATCCACCTCACAAAGCATAAGTAATAGTAAATAATTGTGAACGACAAGATTGTATAAAGTAAACTGTGACTGTTTATCCGGCTAAAAACCATCGATACTCTTTAGCCGGACCGAACAACACTAAACAACATTTCGCGGGCGCTAACAATTATAGAGACCTGCCCTTGGCAATGATCTTCGTCTGCATTCAACCTACGGAATAGGGAAAATGCTTTTTACGTTGCGAATATGTGATTTTAATCTAACAGTAACCTTGTAGCATAAAATACATTGAGAAATACGTATAGATAGGTTATGCATATGACTTGAAAACGTAAATAGAACAAACCTACCATGAAAACTACTCGTATGCTCGTAATTTTGTAAGATTCTAGATGATGAATATATAAAATGAATTTATTTTGTTATTTTTTAACGTTTCAATTTTGAACTGAAATAATTTGGATAAGTCAAATGGTACACAAAAAAAGTCACACGTCAAAGCTGGAAAGTGTAAATGCGTCTTACAAATTAAGTAAGTGAGGATTCTAAGTGAATAAATAAAGGCACAGTTTTTTGAATAAACGATGTCAATTGATTAATTATATATTAATAAGCTTGATTAAGTTATTAGATCTTTAGGTTAGTTTCTTGCTGATTCTAAATGATCGTGATTGTGGAATCTTATGAAGGCCAACGAAGGGTCAAGTGCCTGTATTTGTTTCACTTGAAAGCACTATACAAGTGGCATATTTATTTTTACTGTGTAAAACACGTTTGTGACCCACTGTCTTACATTGAGTTAAACTTTACATACAATGTTCTATGTGTTCTAAGTCTATTAGCTCTTAGTATTAGATATATATATATAAGCTACTTAGTCTCGAACACATGATTTATTTTGAAACTGAACGCAGCGTGTCGCTCAACTGAAGGTAGCAAAAAAAAAGTTTAAAGTTTTAATATTTATTTATCTTAGACATCGATTCAAAGAGATCCGTTATGACACAATCGCGTTGGAATAACCGGTATAGTGAACGTAAGAGAAAGTTTTTTTAATTTTAAAGTTCCTTATAAAAGTGTATCTATATATAACTATATCTTATGGGTACATTACATAATATACTAAGACCTCACTGTCTAGTGATATTTCCTAATGTATTTAATTGTAACACAACATAAAATGCACAATGCATCTAAATAAAATTATCCTGAATAAACAATTGCACATATTCTTAAATAAGAGTGTTTTTAAGGAATGTTTCTATATTTCTTTGTAGCACAGCAAAACTGTACAGTATTGAACCTAGGACTCCATCGTTCATCGACTAGACACAGGTAGTTATTGTGCTAACTCAGCCGTACAGAACACATTCGTTGTAGGTACACTCAGCAACACAATGATACTCATTTTAAAAATCGGAATCCTCATCGGATTCTTAATCTGTACTAATAAATCTGGCAAATTCTGCTATTTGAGTGATACTTGATACCTACATCATTTTTGGAAAATGAATTTATATCATACTAAAAGTACTGATGACCCACGAAAGTGTTATTTACAGATAAATATTAAATGCCTCATGCTTATGTCCACTGAATTTCTTTAGACTAGTGTTATGATAATGATTATAATCATTATTATCATAATAATTATAAACATTTTAGAGCTCTACTCATATAACCCGTTTAAATATTGTTCTGCCGTAAATCTTTCTTTATGGAAAACTTCATCCATATTTTTTTATATATTCGCAGTCGATATCTTGGCTTCGGTCATGGTCTGGGTGGACTGTCCTACATAAAAAAGTGGTGGTTCTCTCTTGCAATAATAACTGAGTGGTCAACTTTGTCGCAGACAGTACAGTGTAATCGATATCCCGGCCTTGGCCCCGAATGCAGCTCCAGATGAAGAGTAATGTCCAGCTTGTTTGTTTGTAAAAATACGCTTGTAATCCTCGGCACTGCGACCTGGAATTGATATATCCGGCTAGGCCTCGATCATAAGGCGTAGTAATATACTTTAACAACTGCGAGATGCATAAATACTACGACGACGGTCACTGGAACTGGCACCTAGTATATAAGACGATTCTAAATGATTCTTGTGATTTTACTGAATAAACTGTATTGATTTGATTTAATTTGGCCAAAGTTCGACCTTACTTGGTTAATTTTTCAATGGATATTAAACTCCATCTAATCTATCCAGTCTAACCTAACTTTTGACTAATTTCAAACAAGGATTCTGAATTGTTAGTATTCGTATTTCTCTTTCTTTTTCCGTGTATTTTTTGGGTCACACTTATTCGTGTTTAACTGGTTTTGGAGTGGTTTTTTTTTTTTTTTTTATTTTTTTTTTTTTATTGTTTGTAGAAACTAGGTAATTACATTGGTCTTAAATTAATCTTCATATCACTAGTTCAACCTGAGGCTTACAAACGTCATGCACAGATAATAATAACAATGAATTTATAGAATTTAATATACAATAAAAATGATTTCAAATTAATAATGTCAATGAAAAATAAAAAAAATATATAATCAAAGGCGCTAGTTTTATTTTTATTAGAATATGTCATTTAAAAATTCTTCAATTGAATAGTATGCCTTTTCTTCCAATAGCTTAGTCAGTAACTTCTTGAATGCACTCAAATTGTCGACCGTACGAATTGACAATGGAATATGGTTATAAATGATAGGCGCCATGGAAAACACACTCATACGTAACAGTGAAGTCTTACACGATTGATGGTGAAGGGTTGGTCAGTTTGAAGGTTGTAAATAATAATAATAATAATAATAATAATAATTCTTTATTGCAGACACTACAGGTCCATAGATATACACAGGTTAAAAACATTAAAACAAATTACAAAAGACAGGCAAACCTTAAAAACAAAATATAAATACAAAAAGACTTTAGATAACTATAGGTAGGTACATCTAAGTAATAGTTTTAGGTGGCAATTTCCACCCATCGTCGGTACGTTGCAGTCAGCATCAGTCTGTCGGCCAGACTCTTTATGATAGTGTTCTGGCAGTTGTTTACCCTATCCATAAAACCCGCAATTCTTTTGCGCTGAATGGCATTAAACGTGTCAACTCTGGCTTCTGCGAACATTCCTGAAGCACTGCAATAGCGCCTCAGGCCCATAAGATGCCTAAAGATGTTGTTATAGACTACTCTTATGCCGTCATGTGACTTTTTCGTATAGTTTGTCCAGAGTTGACACGTGTAAAACGTCTGACAAAAAGAATTAAAAAGGGTTACTTTAACATCATGCGAAGCCTTGCAGAACTTTCTGGCAATCATGTTCCCCACCACACAAAGCGCCCTGCGTTGCCGCTCGATGTCAGCATCGTCTTTGAGGCTAGACGTAACGATATGGCCAAGGTATTTGAAATTGTCTACGATTTTTACATGCTGTCCATTAAGACTTAAAACAGGTATGTTTCCCGGTCCCTTTCCCGATCTAAAAATCACCATCTCCGTCTTTTGCGCGTTATATTTTAGGTCGTGCACCTCTGCGTACGACTCACAAATTTTGAGGAGTTTTCGCAATCCCTTGATCGAGGGGCTGAGCAGCACCATGTCGTCAGCATAACTCAAGTTATTGACATATCTATTATCAAGTTTAAGTCCGACCGGAGTGCTGCTCAGCTCCACGATCAACTCGTTCACGTAGGTGTTGAAAAGATCGGGAGAGGTAAGGCCGCCCTGCCTCACTCCACACGAAAGCCGATAGGTGTCCGACAGTTCAGAGCCCCATCTGACATTATTGGTCTGATTACCATACCAATATGCTAAAAGATCAACAACCTCAGACGGGACGCCTGCTTCCGCACGAAGTTTGCTCCACAGCTTGTCGTGGTTTATCGTGTCAAAGGCGCGGCTTAGGTCCAGGAAACATCCGTATACTGTAGTGTTCTGCTGCTTGTAATAACTAACAACCTGCTTCAGCGAGAAAATTGCCATATCTGTTGAGACCTGGGGGCGGAAACCGAACTGTCCGTCGTTGATATTTAAGGCACTTGTATGAAAGCAAATGGTCCTTTCAAGTACCTTGGCCATTACCGTAGCTAAAGAAATGGGTCTATAGTTGGCCACGCTGGATATATCACCTGTTCTGTTCTTCGCGATAGGCACGACAATGGTTCGGATTAGATCTTCAGGTAAGTAGCAGTACCTCATGCAGAGACTGAAAAACCGCGCCAGCACCTTAGAGATATGCTGGCCCGCACATACAAGATGTTCTATACTCAAGCCGTCGTGCCCCGGAGACTTGCCACGTTTCATATTTCTCAGAATATGTTCAATCTGTTTTTGCGTGATTGTTACATGTTGAGTCTCCGGGGTTTGACTCAACTTGAACTCAAATTCATTATTTTTTGTACTATAATTTTTCTGTGTAATTTTTCCGACGTCAAAATGTTTTCTAAATAGGTTTGCTACATTCTTTTGATTCCTTTCCCCTTCCACACTAAGAGGTAAGCAATTCCTTGGCTCTAACTTTTTAGTTTCCTTCCAAAAATCTACAAAATTACCATCACTACGATGTCTGGCCAACATATCCATTTTAATTTTTTCTTGATTACTTTGTACGTACTTAAGCGCGGCTTTAAACTCTCTGCGTGAGGCAGTCATATTCTCGTAGTAATAGCCCGAGCGTGGCCTACCATACCAGACCCACCAAGTAAAATGCTCCCTCGCCCTGACATGAGCTTGCTTGACATGAAAATTCCAACCAATTATTTTCTTTTGAAGTTTAATTTTTGAGGCACAAGTTTGTTCGGCTGCTGACTGCAAGACACGTACAATATCACAGTAAAAGCTATCTATATAATTAGAAACATATTTAAAATCAGTATCCCCATGTAAAAACAGTTCATCATAATTAAAATTAAAATTGTATTTTAAAATTATTTCACCTAACTTTTCATCACATAGTTTCGAATATTTATCTGCCTGTTCGTGATCCCTATTACCCCATAAATGTTTTAACCTACTATTAAATTGACTAGATTCGTATGATATTTTAGGCCTTATTAGATTAAAATTACAGTTAATGACTAGAGGAAAGTGGTCAGACCAGTACGTGCCATATTCCACGCAGGTATCAGTCACAAGGTTGGCCGCAGTAAAAATATGAGTTTTTTGCGTTGATCAAGATTTTGAGTTAAACAAGTAACATCTGTATTAAAACAATTTTTAAAATCAAAGCCATACCTTTAGTTAGTTTCTGAGGACATTTTGCAAACGACACGTTATACAATACACAATAGATTTCTTTTGAATTTCGTGAGCTCGAATTTCAATAATTTCCAGAATTCCCACTGTCTACATCGCGTAGCATGCTACGGCGTAGCAGCAATTGGTGAACACTTGACAATTTTTTTTTTAATTGTCACTACTTGAATATATAAGATACATATATAGTTTACACACAAATAAAACAAAGAACTTAAACAAGTATATACATATATATAGTAGTAGTATATTGTCTCAGATGTAACAATAACTTTTTGTCTATTTTGTTGTGTTGAAAATGATTTAGCTTAAGGGTTTTCCAGGGGTCGGTTTCATATTAAATAAGATTTTTTATTAGAATAAGAGTTCCTAAGGTCAGTATATGCAAATACTATGCGTGTAGATTATATGCTAACATTAGCTAAAAAGTATGTATTAAAAATAACATTTAAAAGTCTATTAATAAATTCAGCACAAAGTATAGCATATTATTTAAAATTATGCACCTTAAGTCTGCAATAAATAAATTAATTGATTAATTAAAGCCCATTAATCTTTAATTGTCACGCATTGTTTAAACTTGAGCATTATTCTTAATACCGACCTGTGCTTCAGATGTAAATTCAAATTACTTATGTTTAACTCGTAGACCGTAAAAGATTATCTACCAAGGACCTGTATAACTACTTACTAAATATAACAATTCAAGATGCAAGCAAGCAAAACTTCCTTTAAAAATGGTTATTACAAGTACCTAATTTCACATAGAATAAAGAGTTCATTAACCTCAATACCTCTATACATAGTACCATCAATATTTTGTATCGCAGTGTTTTTAAATTGATCATGACCTGCTTTCTAAGCCTACCGATGTGGCGCGGCGGGCGAAGGTCCACCTGCGACGCGGAAGGTTGCGGGTTAGATTCCCGCCGCCGTAGGATAAATGTTTGTACTATCTGCAAATATTTATGCCGGGTGTTCTGGGTATTTTATTTGTATAATAAAAAATATCTATCTATCTAATGTATTGTGTTAAGTATGTCAGTCTTCTAGTACCCATAACACAAGCTCTGCTTTAGATGATGTTGTGTGGATTGTCCAGCATTATTTATTTATTTTGTACACATTTATTTATGATCTTAGCAAGAGGTTTTTTACAATATACATGTTTAAAAAAAAATACATATATTATAAAAAACTTTTAAGTAGGTATTTATTATTTTCTTTCTGATGCAACGTTATGTAGGTAAGAAAGTAAATAAAACAAACATGTAGTCCAAGTTCGTTTATATTCATTGCCAAGTTAATCGAAGAAGTCCGTACAATCGATGTTATAACTTGTTTGATGAGTAGAACAAGTTTTTGTATGATCTTGCGGTGAAAACGCGTTTTTTCATACTGCAAAAAACTTTAGTTATGATTAAATTCTTATTGGTATCCTCGTAGATTTGAAGTCAATTTGATGTGTATTAGTTACGTGAGATAAAAACATCAAGATTGCAAATAAGGACGGAAAAGAATTGGTAAAATCGTCAGTACTATGATCAAATTAGCGTTACAAATGAACAATTCCTTATTAGCAGGTACTAAGGTGACCGCACAGGATATTGAAAAGTAATTGGAGAAAAAACGGTAAATAGACAACTTGACTTTTGACTGTTTCCTCAGTAAAAAACATAATTTGGCACGGTGTGCATTAGTAGGTAGCGGTTGATTAACCTTTACCTATCTTTTCCTTTACATACCTTTACCATCAAAACTGTTGACCTGTTAAATTACCGATAGTCATTTGTTTTTATGTTTAATAGAGCATTTACTAATTATATTTACCTAACCAGAGTACTTATCACAATGTCCACAATAGCAATGGTGATAAAGGCCACAGAGATATCAAAAAGAAAAACATATCAAAGTCAATTAATTATCATTCTGTAAAACCACAAAGATCATTTAGAATCGAATAATATATACTTGGTGATTCCACATAAAAATATTCAAGAAACCTAGGAGTACTAAACTCTAAGAGTACCTACATATAAATAGGTACGTAGAGAATGTCCAACGTGATCTCCATTTTTATCCTAAAAAACTTTACACTGACGTACATTGTTAAACCTTGTAATGACGCTGACAACTGTTAAACCACTTTTTCTTGTACATTTCAACATTTTTGATAACAAAGATTATTATGAAACAAAAAAATTCACAAATAACCAAATTTTGGAGCAAATTAACTTATTTGCAATTACATCACATGAATATACAAAGCTAAGAAGAAGAAGAAAATAATATATAAAACTAAAAATACACAAAACTTATGAACTTATCAAAAGACAAAAATGGTTGGGAGAAACAACACAAAGGTTTTGTAAAAACATATGTTTGATTCAAACCTGATTCAGTTCAGTTTGGTGACTGTACATGTACTCAATATCTTTTTCCAAGTACCAACATAAAGATGACCCAACGTAAGTGGAGATTTTATGTCATTCGTGCATTTAGCTAAATTAGAGATAACGAGACTCATATCCCTTCGTGTCAGTGTATTTTGTTTTGTTTGCATGCATCAAACGCATACTTAGCAGGTACCTACTATTGTAAATTACACTCTGTAATTCCTTAAACGCCAGTGGTTAAGCTACCGAGTTGTGTGGTAGAGAAAATTTGCGCATAGACACGCAACTTATCTAATTTATAAGAATATGTGATGGAACAGGTTGCCCACCTGCTATGCAAACAAGTGACAACTACGGAGTGCGTTGAAGATTTGCATAGCACTTCATTCTATACCTTTAGTAGTCTTAACTATGTATTTGGGACTCCAAAATAAATATAATACTAAGATGCGGCCCCGGTAACATTTGTTACATATCTGAGACCACTTGAATATTGGTCTCAGATATGTAACAAATGTTTACTTAGAAAAACCTAAAGCTTTTTTCTTTTTATAAAAAAGCCTTTTTAAGTCAAAAACCTGAACAAAACATATAATTTAAATATAAATACAAATAATATATAGAACAGTGTGAAAATATTGAGTTTAGTAAAAACTCACAAATATTTTATTCGTTAAAATCACAAGAAACATTTTGAAAAAGCTTAGGTACAAACTTAAAACTTTTTTGTACATTTTTTTGCATTAAATTTGCATGCCTAATAAGATAAAATTATGTTGGAGTTCTTTGTAATTTAAACATCACTGTATATGTTTGCGAATTAATAAATGAAAAGTAGACAAATAATAATAAACATACAATTGGACATTATATGCTAAGTATAGTTTTAAACTTAGGAAATCTTGTCTCTTTTTGTGTAGGTATACTTACTTCTAGTTGTAGTTTTTCATAAATAAATAACACAACATACTTAGCTAAGTACTACAAAAGAAGTATCTAACAATTTAAGTAAATTGTCATCGCAAATACAATTTTGATAGTAAAGGCGTTTATTTGTTTAGAATTGAAAAACAACAATGTAAGTAAATTGAGTGCTCTTTGTAAATATAAGTGGTTTGCTACTGGACTTGTATGGATACATAAAAATGTTATAGAATACATGTTTACCCAATTTGTTTAGGAAACAGACGAAGTTGAAGTTTTCCTACAATCGTGTCTCAACATCTGTCTAAGATTGATCACTGTTTAAAATAATGCCATCTCGTTTTTAGGGTTCCCTACCCAAAAAGAAAAAAATGGTTACCTGTAAAGTCGGTTTACTGACGATAGTTGAACGTGACAACGTCAACGAACGGTATTGTAAGCGGTTCTGCAAAATAAATCGTCGTTCGAAACATCTTGGAACGCCTCAGAACGCCGGAACGCCGGAACGCTTCATGAGTCATGTTTTTTCGTGCGTGCAGCCGGCTCTATCGAATTATAAGACGTTGTCACGTCAAAAGGGGATTCTATTACTGACACTTCGCTGTCCGTGATTGGTAGAGTTGAAATTTTCACAGATGTATTTTAACTATTTCAGTTGCCGCTATAACAACATAGTCTGAAAAACTATTTAAGTGCGAGTCGAACTAAGGCACTAATTTTTGCTCGATATTGATAACGGAAACAGGTAGGTATGGTAGGTACCCTTGCTTCATGGGCAAGTCCGACTCGAACTTGACCAATGTATAAATTAAAAAACGATTTTATGTAAGTTATATTAGTTTGATATGCTAAACTGAAGGCCAAAGATGTTTGTATTTTCTGCATTAGGTAGACATCAAATAGATTTTGACCTTATAGCTAAGGAACTAAACCTAATATGGGTCGATATGGCCGGAAGTCCCCAAATCTCAATGCTTTTCATAAACGAGATAACATTCTGACCATGAATAATTTTTCAGTTGTGAAATATTTCATTCGCCATTGAAATATTGAAATTTACTACCATGCTAACGTCCCTTACGATGGCCTGCTTGGTTTTATCTTTTTCTTATATTCTGACGAGCTAGAAATACCGATGTATTTATTGAATATTAGATGGCTCATGGCAGGCGAGCAACGCGTCTGCGTTAGGGGACCTCTCCGGAAACTGACGTACAGTCATCGGCGCAAGACTCGTAACACCCACCTTATTGCGATTGCATACAGCTCATTTTCGGTTCAATGCGCCGTAAACCGTACTCAATAGAGCTGATTCGCGCCGTTCGGTCACTGTTCTGGTTACTCATATACTTGCAGCAAATTATCGCGGCTTATTTCCTACATCAGCTGTTATGTTCCTGATCCGAATGAATTGGATTTAAAATTAAAGTCCTCACTTATATATTTCTTGAGTGAGTGAATACATACTTAGTATTACACATATTTACTCAGAATTTGGTTCTATGCGTAATTATCAGGAATTTGTTTATTTCTCTAAACATGAGAAATGAGTTCGTATCAGTTACTCGACACTTAATTAACATGTTTGTCCACTCCTTGATAAAGACATAAAGTTAATAGAAATATCAATGTCTGCGACACGTATCTGTTACCATTACTATAAATAGAGGTAAACAACATTTTATTTATAAGGAATGTAAGAAATTATAACATTGGTTGTGAGCTGGTCCACCGGCTGAAAAGCGTTCTGCGAGTTATATAGAAAGTTATGAACGGGATTTTCTAGCGGGTAGATTCCAAGACTAAGATACCTGAACTGACAAAAAATCAGGATAGTTGTATGCCCTTTGAGCTGAACTTGATGAAAATGCCAGTGTCGGCCACGTTTGGCGTAAAACAAGCAATCATTGAGACGTTGGTAGGTTAGTACGTGAAAAGAACGTGTTTTGTCAAGCGGAAGACTTTTGGAAAAGTAGGAACCGATAAAAAAAAATTGCTAGTTAACACTTAGCGAGAAAATACGATGGTCAGGCTCAAGGCTCTATAATGCATCTTGAAAAAGACTAATATCTCGCAGATAAGATCTATGATGATGATAATTATTATCAATAAATAGCTCATACTTCCTTATAATCTCTAAAATAATCAATCTCTGAAATAATTTTGCCCTTTACCGACGTCTCACGGCTACGAACCTTTTGACCCTACGCCCTGTTAGCATTGACTGTGACCATGCTGGCACCACTCAAGTGGTTCAGCATCAGCCTATATACTTAGGAAAGAGGATAACAGTGTGCACAGATCATTTACATTTTAACATCATCTATTAATGATAAATTTTCTCTATTTTAGTCCTATGAAAATATTTACAAAATGTACATAGGCACATAAAATACATAAGAAACAGTTGAGCTATCTACAGACCGTTGCAAACGATCTATAGATAGCTCAACTGGTCCAAATCAGTACCAATCGGAAGCGTACCCAAGATACTGGCTGCATTGCCGCGCTAAATTATAAAGTTAGTTTTCAAAAAGTTTATATAAATTAATGTAATAGATGTTCTTGTCTTCTAAAATATTGTTCTAAAGGATAGCTAGGCTGTGTTGCAGAATTATGCAGATAGTTAAATTATCTGCAGTCCTAACTCCAAACTAGGGTTTCCTGTGCAGTGAGCGACAGTGCGTAAGGATCAATGTCCCACGCGTACTCAGAAAACACCTCTCAAATAGACAAAGCATATTCGGCTACTTGGAGTAAAAAGAAGTACTATAAATTTAACAATATCGGCCTGTTTCTGGAAACCCAAATCACTATTGATCCGAGTTTGACTCATATATAATTATTTGATTTTTTCGTTGATCATCGTAAACCGGCCGTATGTGGGATTGTTCATTTGTTTTCTTCTGTTTCTTCGTAGCATCATAATACACTCGAGAGCAATGAATCCGGGTCACTTAAAGAATGTTAAAAATCTCGGAAACTAAAAATGATAGGTTAATGCAATAAATTGTATTTAATAGACAATGTAATACTCCTTAAATGAAAGTAAAAAAAATATGAGTCACCATACATTTTATTAACACAAAATTACATAAAGAAAAAAACTGCTGATCTCTCCTTAAAACAAAAATAGGAAACATGAAATTTTTGAACTTTATTACGATTTTCTTGAATTTTAATACTTCGTATTGCCTCCTCGTGCTTCCATTACTGCGTTTACGCGGTTTGGCATGCTGTACACCAAGTTCCTTATACGATTTTGGGGAATATTCTCCCATTCCTCTGTGAGAGCAATTTTGAGCTCACGAAGCGTGATTGGGAGAGGGTTTCGTTGTTTTACGCATCTGCCTAGCTCGTCCCAAGCATGCTCGATCGGGTTGATATCCGGGCTGCGCGCTGGCCACTCCATACGAGTAATATTCATCTCTTGAAGGTAGTCATTCACAATCCTACCTGTATGAGGTCGGGCATTGTCATGCATAAATATAGCATCCTCACCTAAATTGACCATAAATGGACCAACGTGATCATTGAGGATTTCTTCCACATATCTTACGCTAGTTAAAGAGCCGTTTTCTATGATCACCAGCTCTGTGCGACTTTCAGAAGAAATTCCGGCCCATACAAGTACAGACCCACCACCGTAGGCTACTTTTTCTTCGATGCATGCTTGCTTGAATCTTTCCCCTGGTCTTCGATACACTCTGTCTCTTCCATCGTGCTTGTAGAGCATAAATTTTGATTCGTCGGAGAACATAACTTTTGACCAATCTTCAATACTCCAATTTACGTGGCTCTGGGCATATCTTAGTCTCGAAATACGATGCCCACGCTCCAGTTTAGGGCCGTTTGCAGGTCTAAGGGGTTTTAAGTTAGATTCAGCAAGCCGACGTCTTACTGTCCATGCACTTGGGTTACTTCCTCCGAGGCGTCGAAACTGATTGGTGAGTTCAGTTCCTGTGAGAAAGCGATTTCGAAGCATGGTGCTCACCAAGTATCGGTCTTCTCGTGCTGTGGTACACCTGGTTCTGCCCGTTCCTGGTCTGCGTAGGTTAGAACCAGTTTCTTCGTAACGTCGGAGAACTCTTTGTACTGTTGACAGCGACACACCGACAGTCCTGGCTGTATCGCGCTGACTCCGGCCGGTTTCCAGCATTGTAAGTATTCTGGTGCATTCTTCAGGCGTAAGCGACATAATTTCAGCTTGAATAATGAATATAGAGCACTATCAACATGGTTTATGTACCCACATAAATGACAGATTACAAACAAAAGCAAAACCAAATGCTGTAATTTCGTAGTTCCATCTTCGAAAGTGGCCCTTTTTCAAATTTGATTTTTTTATGATATAACTTTACAATAACTAAGAAGTTTTAATACCTTCATTTAAGGAGTATTACATTGTCTATTAAATACAATTTATTGCATTAACCTAGCATTTTTAGTTTCCGAGATTTTTAGGTTTCTTTAAGTGACCCGGATTCATTGCTCTCGAGTGTAGCTTGAAAGATTTGTCAAAAAGTATGTCAAATGGAACGTATTGACAGTTAAGGTGAAATAAGCTAAGCGTCACTATTGATTTGCCACGAAGAAAAATAAAAGGCATATTTGAAATGAACGTTGATATAATACTGATTTCAATTTTCTTATTTTAACAAAATTTTACGATGTTATGTTGTGTTTATATGATCTAAACTATATAGTGGGAATAATGTCTACGCTCTGTCTGATCTGTTTGTATCAATATGCGGGCGGAAAGAGGTGAAGGCTGGACCATCTTTAAGATAATTCGAGTTAAGTGGATATGTGTTAATACAATCATATATGTTTCCGCCCACCAATCTTATTACGAGGGCCCTATAACTTTGGTGGGCAGATGTTAGCAGTAACAATCTAAATACAGTTTAACTAAATAAGCACAAGTGAATCTATTGCATCAGAGTTCAAAAGTTTGAGAACGTTGAAGTGACACTGCGCAGTTTAGTGTTTCTAAGTTGCATTATTTTAGGCCTTAATATTCTGCTTTTTCCATACTTATTATCGTAAATGAAAATATCAAAATAAAAGTATCAAGTGGAGTGGCTTTGCATCATATATGCAAAATAAAATATTTGTAACATCTATATAAATAATGCTGGTTAATTAACCAACACATTTGTAGATACAATAAGTGACTTTAAGTACCGGCCTGTATCAGCTGATTAAATAATAACTGTCACATTCTCAAATATTAAGACTAGTTTTCATGTTTGTTTCCTCCAAAGAATATTTGAGTAAGATTTTGGAACATTGATGAATCATAAATTTAAAAGCGACAATCAAATCATCATCATAAACCTATATCACCATTGAACGTTTTTTTCGGCTATATTCAATTAGTTCAATATTACTTACTATATTTTTAATAAATAATCCTTATGACGTTTAGTTTATTCGTTTAGCATCATAGTTTAAAAATAGTACAAGAAACGCACCAAGGATAACTTTAAAAAGTCGCCTGAACCAACTATCGCAAGATCAGCTATTTCCTTATTTATAAACTAAAATAAATATCAAGGCACGTGATAGTGTGATAGTAAACCAGTTCAATGTATTTAAATATTACAATATGTCAATCCAATAAAAAATATTTCCTAGTATTTAATTTATATATAATTACTGCGCGTGCTGGGTATAAATATAGTCGTAATAAAAGTTAAATATTATTTATATACTAATGGATATCAACAAAAAACATCTCAAGCTGACCCTTTGTATGTTGAAACCCATTAGAACTCAGATCCTTTTAATTTCACTCGAGTTATATACTCGAGGTATGTAAAAAACAGTATTTTTATCAATCAATACAACCATATACATATATGAAAACTTTAAAAAGGTCAAAACTTTAATCATTGGTAAGGTCGCACTGACATTTGGCCAAGTTTGGGCATTACTGCCAAAACCAGAAATTGTAGTGTTGACACTGAAACTACCATATTTTATTATATTTTAGTAATTATCACCTTTCTTAAAAGGAACGCAACCACACACGGATTTATCTAAATTAAGTAATTCCTAATCTTGAATTAGACTTTACTTCTCAAGGCAATACTTACACATATAGATATAGAATTATCTGTAAATATAATTATAAATATATAGTATATAAGGTATTTAACCTTCTAGTTTCTTGGTTGAACCCACGACCCACAGCATAGAAACTATAGCTGTACTAAGCTGTAATAATAGTTTTTTTTTTTTTTTCTGTCCCACTGCTGGGCAAAGGTCTCCCCCAAAGCTTTCCACCTATCCCGGTCTTTGGCGATGCTCCACCAATCCCTCTCCTGGGCGTCCAGATCATCCTTCCAACGCCTCTTCGGCCGACCTCGCCGTCGCCTTCCGACCTCCGGCACCCATGGGGTGACGATGTTTGCCCACTTCTCGGCTGGCATCCGGCTAACATGACCAGCCCACTCCCATTTGAGCTTCGCTGTTTTGCTCCCTACATCAGCAATGCCTGTCATTGAGCGCAGCATTGTATTCCGCACTCGGTCGATGCGTTTAAGACCGAGAATGCTGCGCTCCATTGCTCTTTGGCAAATCTTGAGTTTAGACTTCTGTGACTCAGTCAATGACCAAGTCTGGGCACCGTAGGTTAGGACGGGCAAGATACACATGTCGATAAGTTGGCGTTTTAGTGATATTGGAAGGTCACCCTTCATGTGTTCCTTCATGGACCAGTAGCTCTTCCAGGCGTTCTCAATACGACGGTCGATCTCTTTGTCCTGCCTGTTTTCGAAGCTCGCTAACTGGCCCAAGTAAATATACTCATCGACATACTGTATAACTTGCCCATCTACCTCGACCCTACGTTTCGTGCTGTTGGTCATTATTTGAGTCTTTGACCGGTTAATTCGAAGTCCAACCTCAAGACTTGCCGTGCTTAGGTCTTGAAGCATTAGTTGCAGTTCTTGGGATGTTGGGGCGAAAAGTATGATGTCGTCAGCAAAACGTAGATTCGTTAAGCGTTTGCCCTCGACGACAATTCCCTTCGTACGCCACGAATCTGCCAGCGCTTTGAAAACTTCTTCCAGAGCGCTTGTAAATAAAATAGGAGAGAGCGGATCGCCCTAATAATAGTTATGATGATATTTACGTGCGTTCGATAGAGTGTAAAAAAAAGGTAGCACTCCGGGAGTGCCGGCAGAAGTGAAAACTTCAATATTAACGTTGTGTTTAATTATAAGTATAAAAGTACTATCATTTATGAGGTAGAATACAATGTTTATGTTTTTATTATTTTTTATTTTTCGCCCTGTGCCGCCTAAACAGAGCAGCACACTCAGGCACGGTAGAAAGAGTGGGAGATACTAGTTCCTCTCCCTTCCCCTCGATCTTACGCTTTTTCGATCAGCATCACGTGACCCTGACGCGAGTTTGAAAGTTTTTACCCATACAAAAAAAAGTGCTCAGCGCCGCTAAACAAGTTTTCACTTCAAAAATCCTTCATATTCTTTTACCCGTTGCGTTGTTGATATAGCAAACAATTGACAGCTTAAAGATGAAAAATAAAAACATAACGCGGCCAAGCGTTTGCATATACTTAAATAAAAAATAAAAAAAGATGAGTATGTATATTGTCTACGCACTTTATACTCTCTTGCCTACACGTCATGTTTCAGAGGTAAAAAGATGAACTAAACACATAGTGGAGGCTCGTAGCACCTCTGCATACGTTAGTGAGCCGTGAAAGAGATCGTCGAGCGCCCTTTTACTTATTCAGTGCTCTGTAAGAACTTGAGCAATGTCTTACGAGCGATGAATACATGCTATTTTATAAACCTACGTTTGTTTTTGTATATTCGGTTTTGCTTTATACTCAGACATTAATTAGACCAGGCCGTAAGTTTCTTGCCCGTTCTTCTAGGCTCTGGTCGCGTGGAACCGGCAGCTAGAATCACCTAGTATGTAAGACGATTCTAAATGATCCTTGTAATTTTATTGAATAAAGAATTTTTTTACTTTACTTTAGACATACATTTACTTTTATAATTTTGTATGTAACTTACTTTTAAATACCCGTGTAAAATATATTTACGACACAAACTGTTTACTTTTATATTTTTATTAAAATGATGAAAACCAACATTATTGGTCATGAAAAAAATCTCCTCCTTTTTGAACTCGGTTTAAAGTGAATATTTCTAGTTTTGAATATTTCAATCAATTGTTAGCATTGTGCTCTTTATCCGTTTATTGTGTGATCAAATATAATAACTCGGTACTTAAAATGATTGTGATCAAATAGAATGAAGATAAGGTTGTCTTGTGATAATTCTGTTTTATAGTTCAAGATTAGGTTGAATTGATTTGATTCATAAGTACTTTAAATTTTAAAGGCTGACAGGGATATAAAAGATTCACAATAGTATAGGTATAAGACGGGTTTATCTCCACCTAAAAGGCCGGCAGCGCACCGACAACGCCTCTGGTGTTGCAGGTGTCTATGGGCGGCGGTGACCACTTCCCATCAGGTGGTCCGCAAGCCGGTCTGCCAGCTTTGGCATAAGAAAAAAAATAATAATTGTCAAAAAACAAGTCTAGTGTATGTTTTGGAATCTGCAGCGGCGAAGTAAACTTTATAATGCTGTTCTAACACGTGTTTTGAGTATGTGTAATTAATTAATTAATTAATTTAGTGGTAAATATAAATATTTTAGTACTAATATAATTTTTGTAAATATATAATAGTAAATTGTTATCACAAAATCTATACATCTATATCATTGAATTAAATACATATAACCATTTTTTCACTCATAAATCGTGATAAAAACCAGTTATTACTGTAAAGTTGTCATAAACATAGCGATAAGACAATAAATAGCATTTAAATTAGGTGAAAGTAATTATTCATTTTATATCTGTAAGTTATCTAAAAGACAATGTTTTTTAAATATCCTTAATAAAACTATCCGAGGTTATCAAAAGTTGTGTATACTGCGTCATATATTTTGATAGGGAAAAAATATAGAACAAGAACTTGGTAAATCCGCAAATCTTAGCAAGATTGTAAACTTAAGCTTAAAATATGTTTTCAATATAATGGCAAATTGATAATAATTTTGATTTTAGCTGAAAAATAGAAATAGAATAATTTATAAAAAAATAACCGTAAACATTTCACGTAACGCCATATATCACAAGTATCTCTCTCTCTCAAAGTTTTACAAAAGTACCATGTGTAGAAGGAACAAATTACTTAAATACACCAAAATACGACGCGAGCTCGCGAGCAGCAACGAAATTGGCTCAAAAAAGTTGATCTCCGACGCTCTTCGGACCGGTACGCTGCTTTCATGTTCATTTGCATACTCATTAATTAGTACCTAATCATCAAGAAGAGTCAACCCTACTTTATCTGTAGATGTTGCTTATAATATTACAAGCGATAAGATCGTTGTAGAAATAGGTATAAGCGCTTTCGCAAGCCCAAGATCCGCTCACTCCGCCGGATGAGATGCAACCTAGTATTTATCCCCGTCCTCAGCGTATGCAACGTGTAATAGCTATATAACCACTACAAATTACGCCTAATATTCCGAACCTTGTACTACATACTTTAGCTTATTGAAATAAGGTATTCTGAATGCATATTGTCCAAGCGGGAGGAAAAACTTAGAGCTCCGTAAATGATGTCTGACATTGGAGTCAGGTTTAGGTTTACGGAGAAAATATGTTGTGGTTTGGCAAAACTTTAAGCAGGTCAATGTTTTTATTTAGATCGTGATCATGATAATAATACATTCGTTATGAGGCCAAAATACAAAATACATACCTACCTAAGTTGGGTTGAGTAACTTTACAACAAGTTTTTGCTTTTTCTGGCAAAGTGGCCATCCTTGGTTACAGAATGTTTGCAAATAATTTTTAAACAACTTAAGTTACGGGTCTTAACTGACAGTACCTACGTATATATTTTCTAACAGTAAAGTGAATTTTCGAGGAAAAATTCTACTCGAAAAAATATTGGATTTTAGTCGCTTATCTCAATAATATTACATACTGTATAAAGATTGCTAATATTGCTTAGTAGAGCCGGGAATCAGTGGATGAGTGTCGCAAGGGATCGTAAGGAATGGTATAGTAAAGAGCAGGCCTATACTCAGCAGTGGATGCCAACGGGCTGAAATGATGATGATGATGATATTATAAATATGACTATGTATCTTATTATAATAAAACCATAAAATGCGACCTCGTCTGATTATCTTCGGAAGTATGGTGCGGAAGTAAAATAAATCCTTTGTAACATTACTTGCGGCTATTTTGCTCTAGTATTGGACCGGTTCACAGTCATTGACATTGACATGTCTTGTTTTCTAGACGTATGACCTACGCACTCCGATTTTTAATGTTTGAGGAACCGTAGTAGATAGACAAAAGACTGACTACGATGACGTAAATGTATCACTTTCGCAAGTACTTAACTGGTTTACTGTTAATAATCTGTTACTTAATGCTAAAAAAACGAAATGCATGAAATTCACTCTGCCGAATGTTGTTCAAAGACCAACCAATATTTTATTGAATGGAGAGTCACTAAATCTTGTTGATTCTACTGTCTTCTTAGGCCTTAATATTGATTCGAAATTGCAATGGGCTCCACATATTGGAACGCTTGCTGGTAGGCTGAGCTCAGCTGCTTATGCTGTTCGTACGATAAGATGGCTCACCGATGAAACGACAGCTAGGTTGGTTTATTTCAGTTACTTCCATAGTGTGATGTCATATGGTATACTTCTCTGGGGTAAAGCAGCTGATATACAAACTATATTTGTTTTGCAAAAACGGGCTATACGTGCCATTTATAAGATGAAACCGCGGGATTCGTTGAGGGAGCGGTTTGGGGAGATTGGTATTCTAACAGTAATTTCACAATATATTTATGAAATCTTATTGTACACTCATAAAAATAAAGATAGCTTTATGAAAAAGTGTGAGGTTCATGGTGTGAACACTAGAGGCAAATATAAATTGTGCGTTCCTGGGTTCCGGCTTTGGAGGGTGAGTGGGTCGTTTGTGGGGGGTGCCGTGCGTTTTTATAATAAGCTCCCCGAAAATGCAACAAAACTCTCAGTTAGAAAATTTAAAACATACATTAAACATAATCTTGTAAAAAAGGCGTATTATACCTTAGACAGCTATATTAATGACAAAACTGCATGGCCTGATGTCGCTCCACCCGTCAACAGCAAATTTGTCGATTTGTGATACTAGTAATGTTCTCTTGCCTTGCATAAGTACTTTGTAGTATATTTGTTTCTGAAGCGAAGCGTGTGCTGTCTTTTTGATTTACGTATAGCTTTATTATACTTCTTTTTTTTTTAAACTCATTAGTGTATCATTACTAAGTTAAATTGACACCGCACTGAAACTTCAGTACTTAATTTAGTTTAATTGTAATTCTTTGTAAGAAGGATCATATAAAAAAACGGTAGGAACCAGGCCGTAAGTTTCTTGCCCGTTCTTCTAGGCTCTGGTCGCGTGGAACTGGCACCTAGAATCACCTAGTATGTAAGACGATTCTAAATGATCCTTGTGATTTTACTGAATAAAGTAATTTTTGACTTTGACTTTTGACTTTGACTTTGACCAACCAACTTAGCCATTTGCAGTATTTATTATCCTTGGATCATAAATTGCCAGAAAGTTGTTCTTTCAATTTGCTTTCTAACTTTACAACCAAACTTTGCATATCTTGAGTTAGTGAGAGCGCACATCGACGTATTTTTAAAAACACGTGACTTGATTTGTCAAATAAAAAGTCAGTTTTTTTCCTTGACAGACGCAAATAACGTACTTACTCAAATGTAAGTGGAATTGGATATATAATAATACATAATATGGACCGACGGCAGATAGACATCTGATAGACAGCGTCCAGAATGTAGAGATCTAGGTATATTAGTAAAATATATAATAATATAGTAAGTATAATGATTATTAATTGTAGAGTCAACAGACTTGCATTTACTTATTGTGTAAATTTTAATCATCATAAAATAAATAATTTTATTGACAAGTTCTACGTTTTATGTCCCCGATTAAAACTAATATTACATAGATAGGCAGTACACTTCGCAATATTCTCGTAGTTTTGGTTAGAGAATGCAGTTACAAGACTCGGTGCGACCACAGACAATAATGTACATTATTTTACTGCGTTGATTGTCTTTTGTAATTATCCTAGAAAATACGAGTACTTATAATGCATTTATCTATTGTCGGCAGGTGTTAAGATAAGGACCCACATAGATGAACGTTATAGCCTTGTAACTTTTCTTCGACAAGAAAAACAGTAAATAGGTGTTTTACTAAGTAGGTTTAACTGTTTTTCGATAGTTCAGACTACAGTCTTCATTTTGTTTAAACTTTATCTTCTAGTCTTACTAAAGGATACATATTTTTGTGAAGGAAATCCTAAATTTTGAAATATTTAATAGACACTTAACTTTAAGTACCCTAATCATTATAAATCAATTTCGTTTCTACGAAGTTTTTTCTTAATTAATGGTATCTTAATGACGACCTCAATAACGTTTAATGCTACACACAACTCAAATAATAAAAATCCATCAAACTAGTTAAAAAGCGGAAAATAATAACATAAAAATTTTAAGTATGTTTAACTCTATGTGAATTGCGTAACAATTGAACTATACTTATTTAAGACGCAACATTTAGAAGATGATGAGTTACATTTAGCAAATGATGTTTTTTAACTACAGCATTAAAACCAGCAGAATCTGTTTTATTGATCGTAAATTATTAAAATTTGGAAATAATTAAATTGCCTTATTCAAATTATAATTGATCGCCCACTACTTAAACGCGTAGTGGGCGATCAATCGACGGGAAAACGCGAAGAGCAAGTTTTTTTACAATAGCAGGTTTCCATTCCGGTTAGTCTGTCTGGGTATAGAAGGTATTTAAACTAAAGACAGGTTACTGTAATCTTGGGATTGGGATTAGTTTGGACTAAGCAAAGCTGATATAAATTAAAAGATTGCTGATAAAATAATTCTATTGTATGTTTTCAAATCCCTGAATTTATAAATAGGTAACAATAGAAAAAACAACATGCTCTACTATAGTTTTAGTACTATCATTGTGTTATTCATAGTTTCCATATAAATAAAAAAATTAGATGTTGTTTGTGCTGATCTCAAAATAACTATTAACATACTCGTGAGTTAGATTAGCCTAATTTTTTCAAATAAAGTACTAATTGAAGCGTCCGTAATAAACCTGAAAAATTGTGTTTTGCGCAGTTGCTTTTTTCTTTGTACTCTCATACAGTGTATTATATAAATCCGGTAAGAAAAACAGGGAATGCTCAACTGGTTACGGCAAAAAGTAGAACTTTTTTATGTTCCTTCATGGAACTTCTTTTAAACTTTCTTCCTTAATGACCTGGCCATAACTTGTATGTACGTGCGAGTGCAGTGTACATTACATGCTGAATACCACCTTTTTATTTTGAGAACCTTACAGTTAGTTATTCTTTTAAGTTATTAATACATAACAATTACAAAAGTCACTATTGTTATTTCACAATCATTGGACATTGCAATAGAAATAAATTTTTTTAGGGCTGATCTTGTTCTTCTCGTGTCGATGCTACAACTAAGTATATTTTAATGTAGCATCGTGTTGGAAAGATTAGCCAATTTTTTTTAGGGCTGATTATCGCGTTCAACGTAAAATAATTACCTATATATTCTGAATTTTATAATGCCACTGTAAAGTTAAATTTGTTAGCATTAACAAATACTTTAAAAATATGTATTTAAAGTATGCAGGTCGCTCTGCAACTGCATTATGTTTTTTATCCCATACATTTGTCAAATCTTTGTAATAATATTTTTTTTATTAAATAAAACGTTTATTTTCACACACTAAAGAAGAACAATAATGTACTGATTTGTAGAAAAGTAAGGCAGAATTGTTTATTACTAATGTGTTTAAGATGCGAGTACCTGTTTTGTATGAGACCTGTTTATGAAACCGCATTGAAAAAATATTTACATTACAAGAGCAAGATCGTCAGAACTGCTAATGAATATAGTTCGCGAGTATATACGACCATCATTGTGGGTTTGCGGCCATGCATGCGAATAGTTGATTGCAATCCTGAACGTGACTACTCGTCTGAAAAATACATTGCCTAGAAAGCCCTATACTTTTTCTATCGGTGTACATAAGTAAACCAAAAATATATAGGTATTATATACATTAAATCTTAGTTAATATATGTAACTCTTCGTAAAGTTTTGTGCATCGAGAATAAAATTGAAACCATGTTAATAGTCAAATGTTTAAGATTATATTTATCTCGAAAAGAGTACTCACTAATATCTAGTACTTACGTTTGTTGTACTAGAAATAAATGTGTACGTGCGGTATGATTAAAGTAAGTTGGAGGATGATTGAATGTGCTTCACTGTTCCTGCACAGATTAGGTACGACAAATTTTGGGGTAGGTCATAGATAGTATAAACGTTCTGCAAATAATATGACTGTGAGATTTTTTTTCGACAATGATGATATGACCTATGATGATAAATGAAAACAGAAAAAAATATTTTTCATTTGTGTAACATGCCTGTATAATACCGATTAAGAAATTTAATTTAAATTATTTAATCCTTAATTTATTAAAATAATAATACTCACTTTTAAAAAGACCCATCTTGAAGCACTTTCTCATAATGTCGGCAAATGAAACCTTATTTATTTCTCCCATTAATATAGTAAAATCGATGCACGATAAATAAAAGTAAATGCAATTATCACTCTTAATTAATATTTATTTTTCAAATTAGTTTAAATTACATATTTTAGTATTGTATACAATTTATTTAGTTACGCGTCGTGTACGATAAATGTTTGTAAGCGTAGCCGGCTCGCTACGCGCTGTCACATTATCAGACTGAAAGCCACGCCGGCTGCGCGGGCGCACCATAACACATCTCATTGCCACTCGTATGAAAATCATTGCAAGTAGATTGTGTGAGGCGATTTCAGTTTCAATGATACATGATTGTTTTATATTTAAGAAGTGATTGCCAGGATATATGATCAGTTTAAGCTTAAGAAGTTACCAGAACAGTGTTTTTATTGCTTTTAACAGATAGTACCTTCAGGGCTTTAAAGAGCTGATAATTAACAAATGTTACTTCCGGTTGTAAATCAAAGGGTCGTTTCAAAAAGGTTAAGGTTTTTCACTTTTTATTGATTTATTATATAGATATTTTTTTGGATATTTCGTCGTATATAAATTGGGCCTGACTACAAAACTCAATCAATAGCTACTACAACCGCCTTTGTTTACGTTCATAACACATGGAGATAATGCTTAAACTCTTTAGTAAATTTATTATGGAATCATAAAAATATATCAGTCGCGTTTGAGTGACTCCAAAATTAAAAAAATAATAAAAGTACTTACTACCTACTGATCATACAAGTATAAGAGACAGCAGTCTAGATTTTAATCCTCCAAAATCATATCAACAATTAGTAATGTTTTTTATTTTATTTATATAGACTCTCGATAAGCGCCTCTAGTGAGAAAGCCTAGAACCATTTACCTCCAAACGAAATTATACGTTGTTGACCCTGATTTTTAAGAGCATATCTCACTTCGGTAGAAAACAGTACCTATTTTCTTACTGTAAGTGTTAATAATCAAGATTATTTCTAAACGGGCGCCTTGGTCTAGTAGAAGATATCCGATTATAAAGGTTCTGGGTTTGAGTCCAGTTGTGCATTTATAGATTTTCTATCCAAACAATGTCTTTCATATCATAAATATTTTTTTAACTTGTTTTATTTAATATGAACGTAATGCATGTGTTTAAAAAATGAATAAACTTATAGGTATACCTAAAGTAGTAAGTGATCATCTTATGAAATGCGTATTTACTTAAAAATATTTATTCTAATTTGAATGTATTAATTGCTTATTGATTGCAATTAGTTCGTTAATACATGATGCTGTCTCTTAAATATAAAATATTATGCAAATAATATATTTCTAAATAATAAAACAATGTAATGTATAATTGATTCTTACTCTTTACAATAATATTAATTAAAGTTAATATATTCTAAAAAGTTATATCTCTACCCCGATTTATAAAATCCAACAGTATTTTATAGTTTTCTTTTAATTATCATAAAAAGTTAATACATAGGTTATATCTTTAAATGTTGATTTAAGTATCTATTGTAGTTGCACTTTAAATAACCATTTCTTCATAGCAATAAATATGTGATTTAAATCAGCATAAATCCAAAATTTACCAGTTGAGTGAGTTTCCACCGTCAAATGAAATAAACGTCAAATGTATTTTATTCTTTGAAATCACATAAATCATTTAGTATTAATAAACAAGGTGATTCTAAGTACCAATACATTGCAACCAGAAACGACATTTTTATGGTATTAGAATATGTCTCAAAATGTCTTGTTCTACGTTGAAGGATGTTTAATTGATGACTGAAATAAATAAATAAATATTCATGGACATTTCACACATCACACTCTAGTCTCAAACGTAGCAAAGCTTGAACTAGATTGCTGATAGAATACTTATATTTTTTTTTGTTGTAAATACATTATATAGAATTCATAGTAACACCCAGACACAGTACAAATATTTATGTTCATTATAAAAACATTTTCTCTTGATGGGAATTGAACCCACGACCCACAGCAAGGAAGGCAGAGATACAACAAACTAAGCTGTGACGCCTGTCATTTGACTAAGTTGAAGCGCTATTGTTCTATAATGATAAATTAAAAAGAGTTTGATTGGAAAGAAAAGACTCAATTATTTATAATTATACTTATTTTTAACCAACGAATAATAAATCGTATCCCATAATATTTTATAGTGTATTATACTACCTGCTCAAAAATAAATAGCAACCAGCTCTACGTAAACTAGAGCTATACCAAGCCAAGTCTCAGACAAATTTTGCTACACTTCTTATCAAAACCATCGTTAAATAAAACATAAAATTTGCATGTTCTAATTTGTTTAGTGAAATCTTGTTTACCGACGAATATGTTATCTTTTAAACGCTATTTATTCTTAGTTTACTTTAAAACATTTACAATGTCATACAGAAAAAGATGTTGTTATAATATTGAAGTAAGTAAGTAGTCTAATCGAGATATCATCAGAAGCACTATAATTGTCAGCCTTATTACCTTACTGCTAAGATTAATATGTGTATTTAAGATTAATAAGTGCATTCATAGTTATTACTCATTAGTAATTATAATTACTATCATTAGTTTATCTCTGACTTACGTCTGTGATTGCGGCTGTGCACCACTTGTTAATATACATATGTACAAGTGTTTCACATTATAATAATATTTCAGAATTTTGGTTTTTATTACATTTCGCTGTGATACAAGAAAAATACTGATTCTTTATACAAGAAAATTGAAATATATCTTCGTTAGGAAATATTTTCCTTATGTAAAAATATTTTACGGACCAGTATTTACTTTCAATTTGTAGCGCCTGCTACAATTTGCTCTGTACAAACATGCGCGGTTGCTCACAAAAAGTTCACTTTTATTTTACTTAGAACCGACTTCAATTCTCAGAAAGCGGGATGTTATAAGTTTCACGAGATAAATAAAATAAATTAAATAAAAAAGTGTCTGTAAGGGTTTTTCTGGGGGTGAGTGTTCATGACACCGTAGCTCCTAAATTAATGGACCGATTATGATGCGAATTTATTTTATTTCTAGATTTTTATAAGCCTATATTTAATTATAAGTAATGTTAAAGCAATGCACATTAGGATCTTTGCTATTCATTGTGAATAAATTTAAATTTGCCTGTTTAAAATTAAAGAGCAATGTGATATGAGGTTCTCTAAGAAATACTAATTAATCGACCTGCTTATAATAAACAATAACACTCCTCGCTTCAAATTACATACTGTTGAGTATGGAATTTGAAGATTCGAGACAAACACGTCATTAATAAATAAATAATAATGCTGGACAAACCACACAACATCATCCAGCCCCAAGCTTAGCAGAGCTTGTGTTATGGGTACTAAAAGACTGACATACTTAATACAATACATTACATATACAATACCTAGAGCACCCGGAATAAATATTTGCAGATCGTACTAACAATTTTACCAAGGCGGGAATCGAAGCCGCAACCTCCGCGTCGCAGGCGGACCTTCGCGCGCCGCTCCACATCGGTCGTCGCATTTAAAAGTACTTTAAAACATTTCAGGCAATCTTCAAAAACCAACTAGAGTACGTTGCTATGAAATTCTCTTAGTTGTAACTTGTAAAAATATATATGTATCATCAAAATATACAGGGTGTAACAAATGAGGTGGACCAAAAGCAAAAGGGCGATAGGGGAGCTCAATTACTATCCATATAACCCCCATGTATGTTCAGCGATATTCAGTCGTTCAAAAGTTATTCCCACTTTTATGTTTTTTTTTTCATTAACATATTTTAGGTTAGATTTCCCAAGTATACCCAAACTATCAAGGCTACAACCGTAATTTTTTTACACCTTGTAGCTTAATAGTAGACCTTTCGTACTGCAATACCAGTTTGAGTCGTTATTTGATTGATTTCCAAATAAAAAATAATCTTTGCAGAAAAATCCGAAACCTGAACTTCCGCGAAAAACTTTAGGAGCAATTAAAAAAAAAAACTTGCTGAATATTTTTTTCCACAACCTATCTTAAAAACTTCCTCCATTTATGGAGAAGTTACCCTGAAAATTTCATAAGGCTAGTACAGAAGGATCATGTTAAAAAGTGAACTCATGTGTTGTAAAAGTGCTGAAATCGACGGTTCAATCGACCAACACGATGGTCCGGGCAAGGCTCAGATTGTATGCCACCCCTTCTAATCAATTGCTCTTGGTATATTCTAGCAGCCTCTTGAACGTTTTCTTTAGCTACAACATGACAATAATACATTTCTGCATATCTACGAGGAGAGTTAAACTTGTTACCTAGCTTTTCGTAGTCGGGTTTTAGTTTTTAAATCTTTATTACGGAGTCAGGTTGTGAAAAGTGCGGCCACTCACAAGTCTGAATTTGGATTAATTTACTTTAACGAAAACTGCGCGTTTACGGACTGCACAAACTTTACGATTAGTGTATCATGCCATATTCTCCTCGTAGATATGCAGAAATGTATTATTGTCATGCTGTAGCTCAAGAAAAAGTTCGAGAGGCTGCTAGAATATACCAAGAACAATTGATTAGAAGGGGTGGCATACAATCTGAGCCTTGCCCGGACCATCGTGTTGGTCGATTGAACCGTCGATTTCAGCACTTTTACAACACATGAGTTCACTTTTTAACATGATCCTTCTGTATTCTGTACTAGCCTTATGAAATTTTCAGGATAACTTCTCCATAAATGGAGGAAGTTTTTAAGATAGGTTGTGGAAAAAAATATTCAGCAAGTTTTTTTTTTTAATTGCTCCTAAAGTTTTTCGCGGAAGTTCAGGTTTCGGATTTTTCTGCAAAGATTATTTTTTATTTGGAAATCAATCAAATAACGACTCAAACTGGTATTGCAGTACGAAAGGTCTACTATTAAGCTACAAGGTGTAAAAAAATTACGGTTGTAGCCTTGATAGTTTGGGTATACTTGGGAAATCTAACCTAAAATATGTTAATGAAAAAAAAAACATAAAAGTGGGAATAACTTTTGAACGACTGAATATCGCTGAACATACATGGGGGTTATATGGATAGTAATTGAGCTCCCCTATCGCCCTTTTGCTTTTGGTCCACCTCATTTGTTACACCCTGTATGTTCTCAACATTGCTGTTATTTTTAGTTAGGAGATGTTATATTTTTGATACTGCGATGACTTGACCTCTACTATTATAGCTAGTTAATTCTAGTTACTGTAAATAAAATCTTAAAATGTAGACAAAATATATGTATATATATGTATAGACAAATGTTCAGTTTGAACTGCCGCCCTTAAATATCCACGAGTTAACATTTATCTATATAAAAAAACTAATGATACCTATGTTTATCAATGCAACACTTATTTCACCACACATTATATTATTTTAATACGTTTACTTTGTTTTGAATAATTCCTTAGCCAAAATTTTATATTGTATGTTTAATTCATTTTGTACTTACTACTTTTCAACTTTTATCCTAATCTAGTTTTACATAATTTAGTTGCTCAATAATTACATGTTTTTAAGTTAAAGTATTTTTTTTCTGTACTGTTTAGTTGAGTTCTAATTATTATTTGCATGTTGTGGTGTCCTTTAATTGGGAAAACACTTGGACTTAAGTCCTTTGTATTTTTATGTGTTTATTCCGTTAGATAACCTAAATAAATGAATAAATAAAAATAAATAAATAACGGGTCGATCTCTACCGTGCCTGGGGATAAAGTGACTCTACGCCATTTACATTGCTGCTTGTTTTCTGTAAGGAGATCTTATATTATATCTATTTATTAACAGTCCTTTTTATGATTCCGTACACATGAACCGTGATAGAGTGTTCCAATATGATATTTCAATGCATTATTTTATAATATAATATAATTTCATTATAATGATATTATAATATTAAAACAGAATAAAGTAGATATTTATGGCGGTGATTTTAGTCCGACTCGCACTTAACTAGTTTTAATAAGATTCCTTTGTGTGAGTGAAGTCAATGGAAATGTGTTTTAGGTTCACGCTACGTGTTTTTTTAAGCTAGGTTAGTATATACACTCAAAAATACTATTTAATAATAAGAGTAACATTATAAAAGACGAAATAAGAATTACAATTATGCTCTAACGTAGGAAGTCTAGCCAGAATGATTTAAATAAATTATTGTATCATACTCTTATAACCTATAACTTTTTAAGTTATAGTTATAGGCTATGCAGATGATCTGGCACTTCTCGGTCAAAGCAAGAGTGAGGTAACGCGATCAGCTCAGGTTCTTGAGCAGGAGGCTAAGAAGGTGGGACTCAAAATTAACCATGATAAAACGGAATATCTCTACATGAAACGCTTTAAAAATACCAGAGTATGCCGTGAGGATCTAAGGGTTGGAGATATCTCATATAAAGGAGTGGCGGAATTTAAATACCTAGGCTGCACAGTCACAGATACTAATACTAGGCAAGAGGAAATTAGCATCCGGATACAAAATGCCCTGAGGTGTAGTGCAGCTCTACATAAAATTCTAGTGTCTAGACTTCTTAACCGGAAAACCAAAATCCGTATTTACAAGTCTGTCATAAGACCCATTTTGATGTATGGATGTGAAGCCTGGACTCTAACACTTAAAGAGGAGAATCAACTTTTAGTAGCGGAAAGAAAAATTCTACGAAAGATCTTGGGGCCCACCCGCAGAGAAGATGGTAGTTGGAGAGTTCGAAAAAATGCTGAGATCGAAGAGTTAGTAGGCGAACCTAACATCATCGGCGAAACTAAAGCCCATCGACTCCGTTGGCTTGGTCATCTTGAGCGAATGGGTGAGGATCGCAATGTACAGAAAGCGTACCTTGGAATCCCTTCGGGTCGCCGGCCCGTGGGGCGCCCGCGGTACCGCTGGAAGGATGTTGTGGAGGCCGACCTGAGGGAGCTCAAAGCCGCGAATTGGCAGGCGCTTGCGAAGGATAGGAAAGGTTGGCGAATTCTCTTGTCGGAGGCCAAGACACACTTCGGGTCGTTGAGCCAGAGGAGTAAGTAAGTAAGTATCATACTCTTGGTTATCACGTTGATTTATTTTAAAAAGACCTTGTAGTTTTATACAAATACTTTTTTGGGGTTTTCAATTCTCATTGTGAACTGAGACATACAATTAAGGCTGTTGATATATACAATTAATGAGGCTATACACTTACCCTGCTTTAAATTTAAAACTATCTACCTATATATTCACAAATTTTAACGTTAAAGTAACTGTTTTCTGTACATAGTTTAGTTGAGTTTTAATTACACTCGAGAGCAATGAATCCGGGTCACTTAAAGAATCCTAAAAATCTCGGAAACTAAAAATGCTAGGTTAATGCAATAAATTGTATTTAATAGACAATGTAATACTCCTTAAATGAAGGTATTAAAACTTCTTAGTTATTGTAAAGTTATATCATAAAAAAATCAAATTTGAAAAAGGGCCACTTTCGAAGATGGAACTACGAAATTACAGCATTTGGTTTTGCTTTTGTTTGTAATCTGTCATTTATGTGGGTACATAAACCATGTTGATAGTGCTCTATATTCATTATTCAAGCTGAAATTATGTCGCTTACGCCTGAAGAATGCACCAGAATACTTACAATGCTGGAAACCGGCCGGAGTCAGCGCGATACAGCCAGGACTGTCGGTGTGTCGCTGTCAACAGTACAAAGAGTTCTCCGACGTTACGAAGAAACTGGTTCTAACCTACGCAGACCAGGAACGGGCAGAACCAGGTGTACCACAGCACGAGAAGACCGATACTTGGTGAACACCATGCTTCGAAATCGCTTTCTCACAGGAACTGAACTCACCAATCAGTTTCGACGCCTCGGAGGAAGTAACCCAAGTGCATGGACAGTAAGACGTCGGCTTGCTGAATCTAACTTAAAACCCCTTAGACCTGCAAACGGCCCTAAACTGGAGCGTGGGCATCGTATTTCGAGACTAAGATATGCCCAGAGCCACGTAAATTGGAGTATTGAAGATTGGTCAAAAGTTATGTTCTCCGACGAATCAAAATGTATGCTCTACAAGCACGATGGAAGACACAGAGTGTATCGAAGACCAGGGGAAAGATTCAAGCAAGCATGCATCGAAGAAAAAGTAGCCTACGGTGGTGGGTCTGTACTTGTGTGGGCCGGAATTTCTTCTGAAAGTCGCACAGAGCTGGTGATCATAGAAAACGGCTCTTTAACTAGCGTAAGATATGTGGAAGAAATCCTCAATGATCACGTTGGTCCATTTATGGTCAATTTAGGTGAGGATGCTATATTTATGCATGACAATGCCCGACCTCATACAGGTAGGATTGTGAATGACTACCTTCAAGAGATGAACATTACTCGTATGGAGTGGCCAGCGCGCAGCCCGGATATCAACCCGATCGAGCATGCTTGGGACGAGCTAGGCAGATGCGTAAAACAACGAAACCCTCCCCCAATCACGCTTCGTGAGCTCAAAATTGCTCTCACAGAGGAATGGGAGAATATTCCCCAAAATCGTATAAGGAACTTGGTGTACAGCATGCCAAACCGCGTAAACGCAGTAATGGAAGCACGAGGAGGCAATACGAAGTATTAAAATTCAAGAAAATCGTAATAAAGTTCAAAAATTTCATGTTTCCTATTTTTGTTTTAAGGAGAGATCAGCAGTTTTTTTCTTTATGTAATTTTGTGTTAATAAAATGTATGGTGACTCATATTTTTTTTACTTTCATTTAAGGAGTATTACATTGTCTATTAAATACAATTTATTGCATTAACCTATCATTTTTAGTTTCCGAGATTTTTAACATTCTTTAAGTGACCCGGATTCATTGCTCTCGAGTGTATTTGCATGTTGTGGTGTCCTATAGTTGGGGAAACACTAGATTTAAGTCCTTTGTTTGTATTTTTATGTGTTTTTTTCCGTTGGATACCCTTAATAAATAAATAAATCTCATAGTATTACAAGAAAATTCAGTACCGTCTACAGAATCTACTGTCGAACTTGTAATTTATCAATAAAAAAATGATTCTTTTTTGAAAGTATTAAAAAGAGTTAAGTTACTAACTGGTTAAGGTCAAATAGCCACCGTAAATAATTTCAGTTCTTACTTATTAATTTTAAGCCTTGCCCTTGATTATCCATTATTGATTTCTTTGTTTTTTGCTTTTGCATGTTTTGCCAAATACATTTATTTATTAAAATAATTTACAGCCCAACCTTGTCGCTGTTAAAAGTGGTGGTAGTCAGTGGAACGCTCTTTGAGTAGAAGGAACTGCCTTTTCAGCATCAGCTAAATACGGAAGAGAAGGGAAAAGGAGAAGTACTTAGGACAAAATAAAAAAAGCCTCAATTAAAAACTTTTGTGAACCACTTTACTAATAAAAAATCTTTGTACCTAAGCTAAACATGTCACAAAAGTATAGATGTAAGTTCATGTTTATTCCCGATTCGGTTGTTGGTGTGAGCACGAATTACGTAAACATAACGTTTTCGACGCGCGACAACGCCAGAGGGCTTAGTCCGAAGACGCATTTTAAAACTCCCTACTCTCGAGCCGACAGTCGTCTCTCGGATCTCTCTCTCTACTTCTTACAAAAATATAAGGACATCCGAGAGACGACTCTCGGCTCGAGAGTAGGGAGTTCTAAAATGCACCTTCAGACTACGGGCTCAGAGGGCTTAGTCCGAAGTCGCATTTTAAAACTACCTACTCTCGAGCCGACAGTCGTCTCTCGGATGTCCATACATTTTTGTATGGCTATCCGAGAGACGACTGTCAGCTCGAGAATAGGGAGTTCTAAAATGCACCTTCGGACTAAGGGCTCAGTTCTACTGCCGAACGTTACAGTGTCACCGCGCAGTCTATCTCAGACGCTACGTCGTCACTATCTACGATATTGTTGACAATTGTCACATTTATGTTGCTTATCCCTTTGCATAAGCAAGTGGTAATTTTAACTCTACAGAATTACAGAACTCTTCTTGCTATTTGTCGTACTACCTGTGGCTGAAGATCCTGAGTCGTAGCTCAAAGCAGAAGTTGGAATTTTACAAGCGTTTTTTTCTCAATGGAATTCATCAGCAATGCAAATATCTTAACCGACAGTAAATACGGATTGGACTTGATTGCCGTTTATATTCGATTCACGTAAGAATATTGTGTTTCGCCAAAGAGGTGTGATTGGTATTTGGTATACTGTTTCGTTTACCTGTTGTGATGAAACGTTGACTTTGATTTAGTAAAGATGCAGCTCTTCAACAAGGTCGAAAGATAAGGTTTTCTAGATAGTTTGTGGTCTATAAAACCTTATTCATGGACATTTCACACATCACATTATAGTCCCAAACTGAGCAAAGCTTGTACTATGGGAACTAGATTGCGTATAGAATACGTATATGCGTATTTTGTAAATACATACATACACCCTGTGTAAGGATTGTCGGTGTTTTCAAATTTAAATTAAATTAAATTTATTATCTACATAATGCAAAAATGTTTTGTGGACAAGGCTAACTAGGCTGATAATTTTTGTACTAGTTTAAATGTTTTGTGGTATCTTTATGGGCAAGCCTATTCCCACTTAAACATGTCATTATCATGACACGGTTAAATAAGGGCCTTAATTTTGTATAAATCTATGTAGATTAATATGTGTCCTGATACCTGCACAAGGGATGATCTCATCAATGTAGTTTAGGGGATAAATGTGACAAAGTTCTACATGAGCTTTGTTCAAATTGTTGTTGTGTTCAATAGACACGCAATAAGAAGTAGAATAATCGATATCTAACATGTATAATGCAAAAAAAAAACATGGGCTCAAAAAGAAATAGAATAATCGATACCAAATATGAAAAAAAAAAAAAAAAAAAAAAAAAAAAAAAAAAGTTGTGCTCGTTAATTATAGCCGTATAGTAGTTTTTACTACATTGACGATATTTAGGGGAAAAGAAACATTTAAAATTTCATGGTTTTTCTTAAATCTGAAACACATTTGGTAAGTTTTAGTTTGGCGGCTAATTATAGTAATTTTGATAGATTTTGAGTAGGTTAGGGTAATGGCATCGCTGTATCTAAGTGAATATACGAAGAAAATCGCGCATACAAAAGTACAGTCGGTCACATCAATGAAGATACCAGTAGCTCTACCATGAGTTTTTACTATACTATATAGACTATACTCGCTAGCGTCTGTAGTTAAAAAAATGTATGAAGATTTGTACAGCGCCTCTAGCGGATAGTTGGGTACTAAAATTCGTAATACTAATATTTACGTAACTACTGTAGTAAAGTCAGGCGATTTTACTGTGACAACTCATGGTAGAGGTACAGAAGGTCCGTCTATCTGCGTGAATTCAATGCCAAACGCGTGCTAGCAATTCTAAGACGCATATTGCGCAATGTTAGATGGAGCGTAAAACTTGTACAAGATGTTACCACTATGAGATAAGTTAAATAGAGCAATCAAGATTTTACATGAAAATCATACAGCTGAATTGAGAACCTCGTTCTTTTGTGAAGTCGGTTTTTTTTACTAACTAGTGAACATTAATTAATTCCTAATTACGTACCCACGTACATACAAACCAGCCACAGTATGGGCTAATAAGTATTTTTTTACTGACTTAATTTGCAAGCGTAGCTTGTGAAGTCGGTTAAAAATATCCACTTAATAGGGTTGAGTAAATATTATTTTATTTACATAGGTACAAAAAAAACACCGACACGTTGATTGCCATTACAATCGTAACAAAGATCACTTTAGTTCTATTTCGAGCATATTTTTGTAGTATTATCATATTATTTAAATTAGAATAGTAATTTACCATGTTTCTTAGGCAATTTATATTTAAATAGATTAATTAAATGTATGTAAGCTAATTAAATTTTGCACATTGTAGTACCACAAAATAAAATTAACCGCTAACATTGTCCCCTAACATAATAAAAAATAATGTGAGGAAAACCACTAATATGTCTTAGTTTTAAGAAAAACTTTATACGGAACAGCTAACTAATGTTAGTACCTTTTTGGCTTACTCAGAAAAGTTGGGAAAAGTCAAAAGTGGTGTTACCTTGTCTCGAGGGCAAAACTAAATATCTTTTCTAAGACGTTCCCAGTTAGTTGCGTTATGGTGAATCATTAAACCTCTTTAGAACAATGCAATATACTCGTTTCTTAAACGCATGAGTCTCTAGTCTCTAGACTAGACTCTATAGTCTCTACCTTTTTTTTGCTTAAGTATTAATGTACCTAACAAGTTCATTATTATTGTAAATAACTCGAATATATTAGATGCGTGGGGTAGGTATACAAAAACAAAACAAACAATATAATTTAGACGTAGTATTTTGTATTTTACAAAATACAAAAAAACTTCACGTTAGTTAATTTGAAACCAGTTTACTTTAGTGTTTATTTGAGTTAATAATTAATGAACTAGATAGGTTGGTATGTCATACATATTTTTGATAAAGCTTCATAAATAAAGCACTAAAGTATGGTCGTATGGTCGCATTCCTGTGAAATACATCTCGGTTGGTAAAATCTTTGCCTTCCGCGCTACATTAGTTGTTTAGGTTCTATCACATTACCAACAACAAACATTCGTGCAACAAATGCACTCTAGGTTCAGTGTTACTTTTTTTTTAATCTTTCATACATAGATCAAAGTTCGACCTGATCGCTGAAAGACAACGCATAACCTAATCCACTGGTCTAAGAGACGTGAAACTCTTATCCTAAAGTGTCGAAAGGCTGATGGTTTTTAAATATAAAAAAGCAATTCTATCTGGATATTATAACAGAAAAAGATTTGTTAAGTTTGAGTACATGGTGCTGTTTAAAATATATGTTTATAATTAGTAGTGGACCTCTACTGACTAATGCATCGAACACCTACATATCCAGTAGAGGCGTAATAAGGTCTTCCAAGTTCCGAAACCGATCTGTCTTTTTTGTCATATAATTGTGAACTATCGCTTTCGTCTGACCCTTACTCGACCAATCGGAGCGCAGCGGTTGCTGCCGTGCTTTGGTGGAGTTTTTGAATACACAAATAATGGAATATTTCGTCTATACTGGGTATCTACTCGATGTGACGATGATGAGAGAATATGTAGGTACCGCTTGCTTTAAGTAGGTACACAATACTTAAGTTGTATATTACTACAAATGTATTCAAGGAACAAGTCATCGCGTCATGCTCTATGCGTTTGATCAACAACATTATTAATAACTGACTCGATAATTAAATACTAATCGATACAAAGGACAACCATCGTACCGTTTTTAAAGTGATTTTTTAAGTGCATAGTGCCATAAATATTATCATTTATGAATATGAATTGACAACCTCATACAAGTGCTACCGGGAAGGTTGCCACTACGCAAACAAGACTTCCGAATGAAGAAGAATCTTGGCATGAGGAGTACGGTGGTACTAGATAGATAGCGCAAAAATATATTTGCCATAAGTTCGGGATCATAACATCGTTATCTGTATAGATCCAACTGCTGGACGCAGGTCTTTCTGAAGACGTTACAACACTAACATACACATTATTATAATTTTTATAAATATATAGGAGTATGTTAAAATCACAATGAACCTTGTTTTACCGATACATTGAAGTTTGTCTTTCATTAAGGCTTTTGTAGGCCTATATATAATACACGAAACAACATTTCTTAGAAAAAAATTAGAATACCAGATAAACAAGTCAAATATTCAAGCATGCTAAGCAGGGTGTGTTTATTTATGTATCGGTTCTTAGATTATATCTAGGCAGGAATAGGCGCTTGCTTCCGAGGCGAGCCGGCGGCGATGCAGATAGGTACCTACCTACCTACTGTGATTGCGGAATATACTTACTGACTTTATGACTAATTGTTACATATTGCCTTCTATACGATAAAATATTGTCTATGACAGAAAACTAGACACCTGTTCAAGGCTTCAATAATTACAGTTTTATATTTCATCCGTAAATAAATCCTCTTTTCCATAGCGTTTTTATGTCGTAGACGTTCTTGATTCAACATTATACAGTATATACATGCGACTTAATTTTTGATACATCAAATAAAATCTTGTGTTATTAAAAAAAGATAACATTGATAGGCGTCACAGCTCAGTTGGTAGTAGCTCTGACTTCCATGCTGTGGGTCGTGGGCTCGATTCCCGCCCAAAGCAAATGTTTGTGTGATGAACATAAATATTTGTTCTGTGTCTGGGTGTTATTATGTACCTATGTATTTAAAAAAAAAAGTATATAAGTATTCTCTCAGCCATCTAGTTCCCATAGTACAAGCTCTGCTTAGTTTGGGACTAGAGTGTGATGTGTGAAATGTCCATAAATATTTATAACAGCATACCAGTTTAAATAATCTGTGACAAGCAAAATACACCTACACAGATCATAAAATATATTTGTACCTGCACCGTCAACTTCTCAGATATTCATAGAACAGGAAGGTAAACACCGTTTTACGTTCCCATCATCTCATAAAATAAGGATACTTTGAGATGTGATAAAATAAAATTGCGGCTTTCCCCTTGTACAATTAGGTATTTAAAGTAATGGATATGTGTAGGATAGGAATACTTTAAGTAAGTACCTACACGTGCGATATGAATAAGATAGTTTTCCTTGCGTATCAATTAAGTTTATTTATAGGTATCACACAACCAACATAGACTAGGTAAATATAGCTGCGAAGTATTTTATTTTTTATCAATTCGATTATTTTGTTAAGGAACTTGTCATATAATGGGCGTATTTTGTAACTGGTTTTCAACCATGTGAATGCAATAGACTTAAGATTGTCTTACATTCATTATTAGTGTGGTTTAGAAAATTGAATTTCTGAGTATCGAAAATGAAAACATGTACCTCTGAGTACATTTTTACAAACGCGAAAGCTCAAAGTGAAAGCTTGTATGAGATGTTTGCACATACTGATACTTAAGCCCACTTGGATCTAAAGTAAGTACAATTATACAATCTTTCGATTATAAAATCATTGATCAAAATTGACACTAAAAATTATGCCTTTTCGAGTTGGACAATCTTCGAGCTACTTTATTAATAACTACTTAGTTTTTAATGCAAATTACAGTTTTACGATCGCATCTCTGTATTGAATCATAGATTTTAACGGTTTGCACGAGCAATCAGTAAGGTACTTCTACCACGTGTTTTAAATAAGTAATAAGTAGTCCATTAAATAAACGTTGGTTTAAACGCAGAATAAAGTACCTAAGTATTTTGTTAAATTATATTTAAAGATTTTAAATAGCTTGTTCTTAACTGCGTTCAACCAGGCTTGAGTGTCTACCAGGAAAGTTGAGGGACTATCTCTACAATTTTCTTGAGCTCATATTTTATTTTATTATGTGTTTAATACCTACCTACACTAAAAATATATGGCTTATATACTGGATGGCATTATATACAGTGCAGTGACTTTAGTAAGTGTCACAGTATGAAAATAAAACTTTTTATCAGGCACCACAGCTCAGTCTATTTAAATTGATTTTCGCGTTGTGGTTTGTGTGTTCTCCCGCCAAGAACAAATACTTGTGTGTTATGTTGACAAACATAGATGTTAGTTCGGTGTCTGGGTGTTTCTGTCTATTATACGTCCATAAAGATTTATTATAATTTTGTTATGACCGTTCCAAATATTAAATTTACTTCTGGTGTCGCATTAACAAAGCAACAAAATTAAAAAAAAATGTATTGCTTTGCATGAGATACTTACCTCTACCACAGAAACAAAAACACATACAAATACCTATAAAGAAGGTTAAATTAAGGAAATTCTTAGGTTTGGCCATATAAAGCCATTAGGAGTTTGTTAGACGCCCAGAATGGACATGTTATGGAATGGGCTTAAAATAATTTTGTTTCTGGACAACTATCATATGCGGTTTTTCTGATAGAGAATAATTATCTATTTTATATTACGAGTTCAGCGACTTCTACTCGTAAAATGATGGTTTAAAGACAACTACGAATTAATTTTTTATTATATTTTAATATATATATTATTATTAATTTTGTAAGAATTAATTTACGAAATTATACTATATACATTAATGTATAAATCTAATATAGAAAAAATGATCATAGTAGAGTTCAGTAGGTACTGAAAAGCGTAAAGCGTTTCTAGAATATTTCATATTTTGTATAAAGTTTGTTTAGTTAATCCAACTTCGCAGGTTTCGTAATGGTGTTTACCTACTACGATCATTATATTCAGAAAACTCGTTATAGCTTCGTTAATGTAAATCAAAAATCAAAAAGTGTCTTGTACCTAATTGCATAATAGTTCGTAACATTAATTCATCATGATTCTATCAAATTATGAATTTAAATAAGAATAGCATGATTGGAAACGACCAATACTCATAATATCAATTAGGAACAATTTTCACGCTAAAAGACAATACAATTTCATATTATTGTTGCCCTGCCCTTGGAAGTACACGCGATAAGATTATTGTAGGTACTTGTCTGTGTTGCAAGAAGTCTTTGAAAGCTCTCGTGGAAACCATAAATAATAGTAGATCTAATTTATCTATTCTTTTATTTTTGTTTGATCTATTTTGTTTTTGATCTATTATTTTTTGTTTGATATTCGAATTCAATCGTTACAATACCAATAACCAAATCACAGACGCCTGCGCAGACAGAGTGAAGTCACCGGCTACTGCTTCCATCGTTTCATCGACATTATATCGATCATTTCCGGAAATAAAGACGCCACAAGATGCGTTTTTCACTGACTTTACTACTATATTATTATTTCATGTGGTATTTATACTTAAACCTGTTGATGTGAGCCTAAGGCCTCTGGTATTTTTGATAAGTTGCCGTACACGTTATAAATTATTATAAAAGTGTGTAGTAAAATAAAAAGCCAGTAATTTATTTACTTAGCTTGTAAGTTAATGCTAATTGATCAGAATTACAAGATTTATTGGCTATTCAATATGTTGCCGGTCGTTACAAAGTTAAATTAATAATATAACATCCATATATTAATACTTAAATATTTAAGAACCTATGACATTAATATTTCTGCTAAATAAGATAGTAAAAATAAAGACTCAAAAATAGATAAAGCGAAATATTTTGACCAAAAAAGTGGGCGCGGCACATATTTTGTAAAACACATCAGCAGCGTGCGAATTTAAATAAGTTCCGCTTTTTAAATCATTCGTTGACTATAAAATAAATGTAATCAATTAAAAATGTATCCTTTTTGTTGAATGTATCAAAATTATATTGCGACGATTTTGTGGCAACACAATTTATGTAGAAATAAAGTGCTACCGCTTATTTCCTGATAATATTTTGATCCAGTTGTACTATTTGTCATTTAATTTTTTTTGTACATTTATACGATGACAGTATAACTGCTTATTCATTTGCATTAGTTAATTTAGGCCTGCGGCTATTAGTAAACGAGTTTGAGATTGATTCCGAGGTGTATTACAATTCGGTTCCTATGTTGGTTTGCAGTCTAAAGCCCCGTACTCGAGTATTTGTCCAGTGTAAACGGCTAACAAACTCCCACGCCAAACAAGGCCGAGACACTAAAACTGGCCTTTAAAATAATAGTTGTTACAACATATTATATTCGAGCCTATCTACAAACCTAATAATTGAATGAAGTTCATGATTATACCTTATAAGGTACAAAAAGACTAGAAACAATATAGTCTTACGCATATAAACGCATCTTCTGTTGGTCTCCTTTAAAGTAGACAGTTTAAAAAGTACTTACCTACTATTCAGGTACTCAGATTGTAAACTATTTTAATGATATGGAATATATCATCACTCTCTGAGTAATACATAATCTAAATTAATCTGTGAAATATTAAAAACAAAAAAATGTGCTACAGCTCACTGCGTCGACCGGAACAAAACGTTCGGGTCAGTGCTACAGAAATAAAACTAGAATGTCAATTAACTACAATTGTCCTTATTTTTTAACTGTTATCTGTGAACGGACAATTTAATTAAATTTACCAATTTATAGTAATCTAGTTCCCATACAAGCTTTGCTTAGTTTAGGACTAGAGTGTGGGTGAATATTTAATGTCCGTAAATATTTATTAAACGATAAGCTTTTTAAAAATGTTTTTCTTTCCAAAGAAAGTACTCTGATAAAAAATTAGAACTGTTAGCAACTCGAATAGAGTTGCTAAGTTTGCATTCAATTTGACAAATCGATTGCAATACAAATTTTATAAAAGTGAAAGTTAAGATATATGAATGTTTGCGAATAAATAACGACTAGGTATATATATAGTTAGTGGTCAAGTAGTAGGTACATAAACAAAGAACTCGAAGGTCAAACCAAACCATGTAACTCTTTGTCTAGGTTAGGTTACCTATTGTGTTCATAACAAAACATATGTCATGTTAACCACTCGAAAGACTTAAGATAATCTGGATTTAAAGTCTGGTTTGAAAGACTGAAGAACTTGCCCTTGGCTAAAATTGAGGATTGGCAGTTGTTTTGGCCGCCAATGTCTAAAACTCGGGTTTCGACGAGATTCCTAGGATTAGTTGATCTGCCAACGGTTTTAGGCGGATTAGGTATTTTATTACTGTTACAAAGCTTCTAAGCAAGCTATATATTATTCTGTTTATGTATGGAGCGTGGAACCTAGCTTTGCTTAGACCAAATATTTCGTAATACATAGCCTAAGGTTACAAAATTATTAAGCACCATTCGAATATTGTACTAAGATTAAGTATTTGTTTCGCACTAAACGCTAACTTATTATTACAAAAAATAAAAGGACAAACATTTAGAAAACTAAAGATGTTAATTTGACTCAAAAAACAAATGACAATTTATTAGGTAATTATAATAAGTACTCATATCATACATTACTTCATCGCTATTTCCAATTTTGTACTTAATATTCCAGACCGACTCTGTTTTAGATTATATTAAGACACGTGTTAAAAAACCATGAACAGCTATGATCTCCCTATAACAATCATAAAAGATTTTATTTTATTTATTAACTTTTGAAAAGCTTAAGTAGGTAGTATAGCTGATTTTACAAAGCACGCATTACGATCCTGTTCTGCAACTTTATCAACAGTAAATGATTCTAGTTGTTTCTTTGTTGAGTAGGTATACCAATGACAAAACAAATATTTTTTTAGAAATTTTGCATTTCAATTTGAAACTATCATTGTTTTGAACATAGTTTTCTTTATAAATGGGATATTTAACCATGATTTGTTTATCGGGAAATAATCAAACTCACAAATTATGGTAAATATCTTGTATGATATTTTAATACTTGTGCGATTCAATGTAACTTATGTTATTTTTTACCAGCCGTTATCCGATACTTCACACCTAACTATTTTAGTTTGTCCGTTAATGTTTAAAAATCTACAGAGCATCATCCAAGCTTTATACCACATACAGGATGATTTAAAACAAATTTAAACCAAATTTAAACAGTAAAAAAATGCGGATATTATGAAGGTATGAATTTTCAATGAAACTAGTGTTACACGCCTACTTATTTATGCGTTTTAATTCCGTGATAATTTATCGATAGCGTTCAAATTAAGTTGAGAACTGGTTGTAATGTTATTGCTTGGGTTTACTTTACGGAGTGCACATACTGTGAAGTCACGGGTTTATAAATTTCATATATAGAGCAGCAAACTACAAGTGGCCATTCGGAAACTTTTTGTTCTTTTTAGAGTATGCCTTCTAAAGACCTGTCTTCGAGAGTAATGTTTATCACAGAATATTAACCATTGCAAAACGACGCAGACAACACCGTACCTAAACGCCGTCTGAGAGCTATAACATATTCACATGTGTAATAATATACGCACAAAAGAAAATTGTATCCAAGACTTTATTAATATTATAGATCCTGTAGTACCTAAGTATAAGTTTATTTCGGAACTAAATGGCGTTGTGTAAATTTCCGTTAATTATTGAATTCATCAATGAATGACAGTCGCTACATAGTAAAGTTTTTTTTACACTAATCTGCATTGTTTTCAATATTTGACCAATAATAACTAATTGTTATGCGCGATTTGCCTCGACCATTCACCGGAACGAAAAGTATTGAGATGTCAGCGAAGTTCTGAAATGGTGATGACAGAAACTTTAGAAATAAAAACGTACTTATCGCTGTTTTTGTGCCGAGAAGACCGGAAGGTTTCTGCAACAGCTCCTGCAGCTCCGGCTGCGGCTGCGTGTGATTGCTCTTCGACTTCATTGTCTTCTTAATTCACTATTGTCTTGAATTTTCACTTGATCACTGAACGTATCACTGTAATGTATCGGGGTAGTTGTGTGTTCGTATGTCCGGTGGAGGCATGGTCCTGGACTGCCGCTGCGCGAAGAGGTGCAGGCTATATGTTCCGACGCGAGGGTACAAGCTGAGAGCCGTGCGCGGACTGACGCCACCGGTCAAGGGTACACGCGGGCGCGGATTGCTGGACCACGCTTTGTGATTTACCTACAATCACAATACTACAATATTCCGTAGCAGCAGTAGCTTAAACTTAATTACGGTATTGTTCAAACAATATTAGCAATAAATATCTACCAATTATTATTTTGCGAAGGTTTCACGGGGAACGTGAAACATCTAAGATGATCTCGAAATATTATTTTTTGCATAGGTCAACAAATCTAAAATATTTAATATTATTTAATCATAAACTTACTTTCACCTTAATAGATACCTACTTATGATCATGAAATAACTTAAATTCACAAAAGATAAAAAAATAAAAATATCCATTCTACAAGTAGGTACAAAAGTTTTGTAGTTATATAGTTTAGTTATGGATGGGCTGTGTGAATGATGACATGTGTAAGAAAGGTGTGAGCATTGAGATGACGTCTGATAGAGGAGTGGAAGAAGAAGACGTGTTGTACCGACCCCACATAATGTGGGACAAGGGTAGGAACATGATGATGAACTATAAAAGTTTTTTGTAGAATGGATCTTTTTTGTTAGCGTGATTTTTGCCTTGAACTTGCGCCGGTGAAAGGCCAGTACATCGCATTTTTTATTCGTAAACTTCCGAGTCTAAATCAATTTTATAAATACTAGAGGAAGTACCTAGTTAAAAAAATATCGATTTAGCGATAGTTATTATGTATAATTAGTCCTACGTTTATTATATTATTAGACCTATGTTTTTAATCCTTTTGAAAAACCGGTGGATCGATTTGTTGCCAGGAAGACCTTGGGTCCTGAGACAGTTATTCCACTGATGCTCAACATAAAACTATGTAACTGAGAGATTAAAACGATTTAACTCTAGAATATGGGACCTTCATGCGAATAAAAATGTGACCTATGTTGATGGTATTATTATAAGGTAGAATATTTTTAATTAAAAAATAAAGTAACAAGATACATTATACAATACTGCATACTTTATACCTCATCAAACAAGACCTTGTTGTTTATTAAATTTTATATGGATTTATGCATTTTAAACATTCTTAATTATAGTTGCATCTACTCTTACACCTACTGACCGTCGATATGTTAATAAAATTATAGTGTCCATTTAGTGACTGGTTGAAGTTTCCATATAGTGACCAGCTGTAAATTTTATATGGCCTGTCATAATGTAAGAATCACTAATTTCGGCCTCAATATATCGACTTTTGAACGACGCTACCAATCGCTTTCGTGAGTAGCTGAAAGAAACCCAGCGATTCTTAGCATTCCACGCCCCGCTGTTACCATAGTCATTAGATCATACAAACTTGAGGCCTGGCCTTTCTCCTATTTATTTATTATATAAATAATACCTATATATATATATATATATTGGGAAGAGGTACCAAACTTCATGAAAATTCATAAACGGCGTACTAAAGCTCTGAAAAAGGAAACCACATCACTATTTTGCCAAGTATTGTGCAAACTAATAATCAAAGACGTAGACTATTGCTTGTATACAAGATCATAAATAACCTACATTGATAAAGTGCAGAGCCGATCAATTAAATGATGAATGAGATCTTCGATTAATAGCACTATTGTTTAAGGTTCATATAATTGATCCAATATTTGCGTGGAACTCTTGTTTAGTCACACAATCTTCCGTGACGAAAGGTAAAGCCAGATTTCAATGCAAGTTATTAAGGGCGCATATGAAATAGTGATATAAAAAAAAGTATTTTTATCTGAGTTTTTTCGTATGTTTTAATAATTCAAAATCAGTTTAGTCAAGATTATAATAGGTAAGATTTATATCAATTAAGACAACACAGAGCATCAACAAAAACACATATTATGTAGTATCAAACCCTAGCTGTTTCAGGCCCCTACTTCTATAACCGAAACCCTGGATCTTGCACCGACTGTTTTGCTATGGGTACCAACTGCACACTTTTTTTTAGTAGTGTTATGGGTACTAGAAGACTGACATAGGTACTTAATTAAATACATTACATAGATAGATATCTATATTATTTTTAATATACTTATAAAATCCCAGAACACCCGGAATAAATATTTGCAGATCGTACAAACATTTATCCCTAGTCGGGAATCAAACCCGCAACCTCCGCGTCGCAGGCGGACCTTCGCCCGCAGCGGTCATCATACTAGAGCACATTTTGGTTTAAAAGTAATAATTAAATTATGTTCTGTCATAAAATTTCACATAAGCAATCAATAACTCTTAATGGAGAGCAACTCCAATAGGTAATCGACTAATCGTACACGCATCGACATTTAATTTTAATGATAGCCTACAATACCGATTAATTGATCTGTCAGGCTAGTGGTATTAAAGTTACTGTAGCTCTACCATGAGTTTTTACTATACTATATTTACTATACTCGCTAGCGTCTGTAGTTAAAAAAATGTATGAAGATTTGTACAGCGCCTCTAGCGGATAGTTGGGTACTAAAATTCGTCATACTAATATTGACGTAACTACTGTAGTAAAGTCAGGCGATTTTACTGTGACAACTCATGGTAGAGATACTGATCTGGTTTTATCGTTAGTAGCCAGTTAGTAACTAGTGTAAGCCATATACCTAATGTGCAGCAAAACATTTGGGCCTATCGACTAGACTGTTGGGTATTTTTACCTCGTAAGTACGCACGTAAACTATTATTAGATAGGTATGAGATGTAAAAATACCCATCTGCATCAGGTCTTATCCTTACTTGACGTTATGTAGGTTTAGTTATGCTATATCAGTTCAATTGGTACCTAAGTAATGAGTGATTTTCCAAAAAGCTTTAAAAAAAATAGTTCAAAAAGAGTCGATAGATGGCGCTGACATATTAGTACCTATCAAAATCCCTCTCTTTTTTATCTGTATAATCTATTGGTAGCTCTGTCGTGTAGCTGTCATTATCATCCTGTCACGTGCGTTTCGGTGTATTCAGCGTTTTGATTAATTTGTTTGCTTTTCTTTTCGCATTCGTGTACCTTTTTGTGGATTTTACTTTTGACGACAACAGACTGTATACTGGTTTCTGATTTCTGCTACGATTGAAGACTTTGCTACACACCTACCGGATTTTGATTTTGCCCTCGCTATTTGGACTTGACGATTTAGCGATGAGTATTGACATTGACGGGCCATTCATTCCTGAGCGCCATCTATCGTGTATTCTAAGAACACTCCCGGAAAATCGCTCATTGTAATAAAACTCTTGTTTTTTTTTCGTAACTTATTTTCATCAAAGAGTCATATAACCTGAAAGTGAATTACAAACACTAAAATACATAGGAAAGGAATTTCATTTTTCGAAGAGTTATGATTGTTATGTTAGATTGTTGTTCTTTATTGTATTTCTGTAGTTTTTAGGTAAAGACGTTCGTCGAGACTGAAATACTTTTTCTGTAGCGCTTTTACTTTTGGTTTGTTCCTTGTATAGATATCCAAGGAGAAAAATGTTAAAGATGCTTGCGATCTCGCAGGGTATCCCCCTTTTCATTTAAACGCAGGTTATTTTTTTTTAAACGGTCATTGACCAACTATATTCTTTAAAAAAATATTATTATGATGCAATTTCTGTCTTAGACTACTCATTGATTTATTGAACGACTTCGGCGAGTATGACATAGTTTTACCTATTTCTAGAATTTGTTCTGAGGTTCATTCATGTGGTTGATTAGTTTAGGTTTGTGTTTGTGGTCATCTGTGGTCGTAGGTAAGTAATAGTGTTTACTCCAAGATCCACATTATTTTGTGGTAGATTGTGTTTAAGTTCATAGGTAGGTACCTAATAAAACCAATGACCCTAGATTTACCTACCAGTTCAATTGAAAACCAACATAAAACAAATGAAGCAACAATTGAATTTGAAAAATACAAACCAAATCACGGGTTACGTAATTTAGGACCAAACATCAAACTTTTACTAAAACATTAGGATAGTAGATTAGATTAGTAGAATAGTTTTTCTTATTGAACAAATCAAATTTTTTGATTTTTTTTTTGTAAACCTTCCAAAGGTTTACCGAATAACCAAATCTCGTTTTATTCACAAAACGGTAAAATAGTACGGTTATTTGAATTTCCTCCTTCATATTTATTTATTCATAATTTCATTTTATCGAAATGACGGTGACGTGCGTGAAGTGTATGAATATCTAATTTAAGTAGTAGGTTTAGGAAGAAGTATCGCTGCTATTACCTACCTGGATTTTTTTCCTAGGTGAATCCCATGCTGCGGTTTTGAATATATAATGTAAACTAAATAATGTAAATTATATTCACTTGATTTTTTTATAAACTTCCTTATTAATGTGTCTGAACATAAACATATGTTTTTTTTACGTAGCGTTATGCAATCTTAAACTAAATACAGCTTGCACTATAAGTACCTAGGTACTTATAATATTTAAAACATCAAAATAGTAAATTATACAAATACATTATAGGTATATTAAAACTGAATGTTTGGATGTTTGTGTTTAATCACGACATAACAAGGGAGCCAAGTTTTATGCAATTGTAGTAATAAAGAGTTTGTAATCGGCATAACGAATAGCATGAAAGCTACTTTTTTCAATGATTGATTTTTTAACCGACGAAAAAACAGAAGAGGTTCTCAAGTCAACGTGTAAGTATATTTTTTTAAATGTTTTAATTAAGGCCAATTGAAATTCTCATTTTCTAGTAGATACTTATTTCTTTAACTACATCAAGACATTAATGTTATTATGTATAAAAAGATACATACCTACTTAGGTATCTTTTAGAGGATTTTATGTCATTTCCTTCCTACCTAAAAATAAAACTCGATTCTTACATGAAAATTTTAATTATACAGAAAACCAGAAACCATTCATGTTAAACAATTTAATGTGAGTAAGTAAGCTGTGTCATTCACAAAAGCAGGATACTATTTGCTCTTATCATTATTTTATAGTCTGAGTTATGTATTCATTTGTGGTTAATTAGTGTGCAGCGAATTAATAAAAACAAAAAAGTACTTAGCCGTAAGATGAACTGTCTATACAAACGTAAATACTTACCTAAATTTTACCATGATCAACTTTGAACCTATTTCTGCAATGTGATATAGATAATTATTTACGGTCTATCTTATAAAAAGTTAGCGCAGACTTGATGTATTGATTACCATACGTAATGATGACATAAAGTCAACGCTAACTTTTTATAAGATAGGAGGTTATTATACAGGGTGTTTTTTTCGAGAGCGGCGAATCCAACCACAAGAATTAGAAAAATGTCGCGAAAGGAATCATGCCCTCGATTTATAGAAAAATAATATCTAACTACATACTTAGTTTTTTCGTAAATCTTTCAGTTTAAGATAGAAACGACTCAATACTAGAAAAGTATTAACACAGCCAATATTATTGAACTAATGAAAGATGTTGCTGATAACGATCATTACAAACAAATGTATTACGAATAAACATTTTTAACAAAAAAATTAACCGCAGTTAAAACTGAATAGCATAAAATAATACCTAATAACTAAGTTTTTAAACTTAGGTATTTAAGTAAACCTAGTAATTTTAAGCCGGGATCACTCTCGGAATCTCAGTTTCACTTTAATTTGTTAAATCTTAACTTTAGTCTTACGTTAAATATTTTCTTATTAGATTTTTTCCTTCTTTAGTGTTATACCTATTTGCTCGTGGCGCCTGTTTTATATGTACCTATTTACCTCTACCTACTTGTATTTTCCATTTGCGTGGATATTTTCACGAAGATGTTAAGAGGAATCTTTACGAGTAGATAGACAAGAAATAAGCATATTCACCTACAGACTAAAAAAAAACTTGAGAGGTGTCGAGAGACACGCGGATGTAACGAAGTTCCTTTCGATTATTATTTATTTCTATGAGAGAGAGAGAGAGAGAAACACGCGCACACCGCACAGCTTACAACTATAGCAGAAAGTGTCGTTACAACTTTTGGTCTTAATTTTTTCTGTCTAGCCCCTTTCGCAACGCACGATAAGGAACTTCGTTCCAATGTTTTTAGGTACCTAACTAGTCCGGTTTAAATCAACCGTAACAAGAGCTACTTCGCTGACTGTACCTACTTGTCCAATTATTATGAAGGACAAAACATTGAGCCGAAACTTTTATTTTTGTACACTTCCGATTTTTTGTAAATTCATTCATAAAAAGGTATTTCGATATGTCGATATAAGTCTGTGTTGTAGTCTGAGCCCTTAGTCCGAAGGTGCATTTTAGAACTCCCTACTCTCGAGCCGACAGTCGTCTCTCGGATAGCCATACAAAAATGTATGGACATCCGAGAGACGACTGTCGGCTCGAGAGTAGGGAGTTTTAAAATGCGTCTTCGGACTAAGGCCTCAGGTTTATATTAAAACAGCTGTATATAGTATAATAATTTAAGTGAACAAGATGTAAGGTCAAAATATCTGGTATAAGTAGGTTTAGTGGGTCAATAATTTATTAATATTATATAATTTATAATAATTCATAAATCTTCAAAACTATGATATTATATTATGCATATTATATAAGTAAGGTCAATGATAATTATTAACATAATTAATAAGTCTGTGCTCATTATCAAAATCGTAAAAGCCCTTGACAACATCGAGCCGTCAATTGTTTTAAAACGATCGGTAAGGAAGTTGGTAATTCTCTTGAGTTTCGTTATCCAAAGTTCCCAGATTTTATTGCGTAATGTTTCTAGCTTAACAAGTAAAATTTAACAAAAAAGAAAATGACATGGAATAGGTTTATTAACTAAACCGGACTTCTCAGGGTTCTTTCCTAATCCCAAATGGAGGGGTAATGATCTATGATATAGCATAATATAATTCGACCTGAAAAGGCTAATCGTTAAGATTTGCTGAGTTAGATTATTTACACATAATTAACCTATTATGTAAATATAGAGCATTGATAATTTTGAATTTAAAATAACCATTATTTATTGCATGCAGTACATTAACTCTACATATAAGTACATTATTAATTGGCAAACATTGGATGAGAAGAGCCGAAGACCGGGCTCGGTGGCGCGTCTTGGGAGAGACCTTCGTCCAGCTGTGGACTGGTATAGGTTGATGATGATGAACTCTACATAGATATAGATAACCATTCTAAAAATACACGCGCCTCCATCGCGTTTACACTCACATTCACATGCAAAAATGGGGTACCTACAGATACCATCATCATTACAGCCCACTGGGCATCTACTGCTAAGTACCTACCTATAGACCTCTTTATTTCTCTTCGAGCATGGCCCGCTGTGTAGACGTAATAAAAAAAAAGACGTGTGGCACTCGGGGACTGCCGCGGTAAAGCTATTGCATAGCATAGCATTTTTTGCTGAAATACGCATGCGCCGTGTTAGGTTATTTTAGTTACGGAATTTCTGGATTCGGTCTCCACGCTCGAGGCCCGCGATAGAAGCTATGCAATAGCTTAATAAATTATTTTTTTTCATTGATTGTTCAGTCAACACTGGATCTGTCTGCCAACTAGAGCAGAATGCGCGTTAATTTTTAAAATGGTTTATGATTCATAATAGATCATTGTTATCTAGGAAGATTACTGATAGATAAATAAGAATGTTTGTTTTCCTAAGACATAAAAATAAAATAAACAAACACCTACTGTAGCATACGCACTAGCCCGATATGGGTGGTGGCTTTATGCCACTCTGGGGAGATCACAATACCTATGTGATCTAACGTTGCTTTCCTAATTACAGGACGATGTTCAAGTCTAGACTAGCTTTAAACAATACCGATATATGCAAAGTACATACCTCGGACTGCGACCAGCCTCGATGAACTTCCAAATTGCGTTTGCTTGAGCTGATGATGTACAGGATCACTTAGGGAAAATGGCTGGTGAAGACACACGATGATTGATGAGAGATATAAAGCTTCCTTTTCAGAAAAATACTTTCGATTCCGTTTAGACGCGTGCGCTCCGACCGGCGATTTTACAAGATGGCGAGACGTTCGATTCTTTTGACAGATTCGTTTTTGAACTGTCGCGGCTGTCACTCCGAGCTTTGACGGATAAGTACTTGCATGACAACCAGAAATTGGCGTTTCGGTATTGCTATCAGCATAGAATAGACTTTGAACGAAAATAATGAACATTGCAGAAACGAAACATCCCGCCCACCAAAATACCTATGGTATTTTCTAGTTAAAATATAAAGTAAAACCTAAACGATAACGATATTAAATTGATTAAGATTATGTTTACCTATATTACGATTTGCTTAGAATTTAGATTTGAGAAGTTACGATTAAAACTAGTCCTCGAGAGGAAGAGGACAAAGTTTTACCAAAGGTCGATGTACTGTATGATTGTTAGCGTTCTTTAGAGTCGCGCTCCGAGCTATTCCGTCACCACCATATTGAAGTTCAACCACTCTTGCGAGGGTCCAGTGTAAAGGAGCGCGGTTGTCGTCTTTGATAATCACCATCGAACCGATCGATAACGGTTTAGAATCTTTGGTCCATTTGGCGCGTTGAGTTAAAGAGTTTAAATATTCGGTTTTCCATCTGGACCAGAAATTCTGTTGAAATGCTTGTAACATTTGCCATCGAGGAAGCCGTTTTATATTGATATCAGAAAGATCTTCCTCGGGGACAGCTGTCAACGGTTCTAAGGTTAGAAAATGACCTGGGGTCAAACACGTGAAGTCGTTGGGGTCTGAACTGATAGGATAAAGAGGTCGTGAATTTAAGATTGCTTCGATTTGAACAAAAAGAGTTGTCAACTCTTCGAAAGTGAGAACCTGATCACCGACTACCCGATACAAATGCGATTTCGCGGCTTTTATTTGAATTTCCCAGACGCCGCCGAAATGCGGTGCGCCGGGAGGATTAAATTTAAATTCTATTTTTGAAGCACAAGCAGCTTGCTGCATCAAAGGATTTAATTGGTTTTTTGCTCCTACAAAATTTGTTCCACAATCTGCGTGAATAACGTTACAGCGACCGCGACGACCAACAAAACGCCGAAGAGCGGCGATAAAACCTTCAGTCGAAAGTGTTGACACTACTTCGAGATGGACCGCTTTAGTCGCTAGACAAACGAATAAACATAAATAGGCCTTATCCATTTTTGCACCACGATGTGAACCTACTTTTATGCGAAATGGGCCGCCTAGGTCAACGCCCACCACTGAAAACGGTTTGATTTGATTAACTCGATATGACGGAAGATCGCTCATAAATGGTTGTAACGGTTGAGGATTCGTTCGAAAGCATTTAATGCATTTAGATAAGCGACGTCGGATCGTGCGTTTAGCTGCGACAATCCAAAACTGCTGAAGCAACAAGAAATGTGTAGTATTTACACCCGGATGCAAATATGTTCGATGAATATGGTCAATTATTAGAGACGTTAAGGGATGTTCAGATGGTAGAAATGCAGGATGTTTATGTTCATATTCTAAACCAGATCGAGAAATCCTACCACCCACTCTGAGCACTCCTTGATCATCAAGAAAAGGATTTAATTTGCGAAAAGGTTTAGATAAAATCTTTTTTGCTTTGAGGTTAGATATTTCTTCTGAAAACACTACGCTTTGAACATGTTTAACAATGAGCATCAGGGCGCGATGACGTTCCACGTTGTCAAGGAATGCTTTTCGATTGGCTTTAACTGTATTACGAGCATTGTTAATGAAGCGATGGATATACGAGAATACATTAATGAGTTTTGATAACGAAGAGAAACGGCTAAGCCTTGCTTCGATAATGGATTGATCATCCTCGCTTTTGTCACCTTGTCCCGTTACGAGAGTTATCGCTTTACGTTCCTCGGCTTTGACAATAATCTCATCATCATGGTTCATGCATTCTGAATGTAGTGGCCACGAAGAATGGTCTTCAGATAACCAACAAGGCCCCGCCCACCATAACGTGTTGTTCAAAATTTCACATGGAAATTGACCTCGTGAACAGATGTCTGCTGGGTTATCTCCAGAGGCCACGTGATGCCAACAATCAGGAGATGTGAGTTCTTGGATCTGGCTCACCCGATTTGCAACAAATGTGACCCAGCGAGATGAAGGTGAACGCAACCACGAGAGAACGACAGTTGAATCTGACCATAGATGGACAGCATCGATTTTGATGTGATTCAGGGAAGTTTCGCGTACGAACTGATATAGATCTGCTAAGAGCACTGCTGCACAGAGCTCTAGCCGTGGTAACGAGATACGTTTAAGAGGAGCTACCCGAGCTTTGGAACAAACGAGCGAGATATGAACAGCGCCGGTGTTGTCAGTGACACGCAAGTAAATGACAGCACCATAAGCTGTCTCAGAACTGTCACAAAACCCGTGTAACTCACACGATAAAGACTCCGAACAAGTTAACTTGCGAGGAATGCGAAGTTGAGTTAGTTGTGGAAGTTGATCCTTATAAGTAGCCCATGTACTTATGACCTCGTCAGGAGGCGTTTGGTCCCATCCGATACCGAGAATCCATAATTTTTGGATATAAGCTTTGATTTGTATGGTGATGGGGGACAAGAAGCCTAACGGGTCGAACACTCTAGCGAGTTCGCTGAGAATGGAACGCTTAGTACATGGTCGATCGGAAGGTTTAATTTCGAAGAAGAAAGCATCGATTGAAGGGTCCCACTTGAGACCGAGAACTTTCAACGTAGAAGGCTCAGAATTGTCGAGGGAAACCGAACCTGTCAAACAATCTTGACTAGGGAGGTCAGCTAGTAGTTCCGCATTGTTGCTTACCCATTTTCGAAGTTCAAAACCACCTAGTTTAAACAATGCGAGGAGTTGGCGTTTTGCTTCTTGAGCGTTTTCAAGTGTGTCACATCCTGTTGCAACGTCATCGATATACACGTCAGACAAGACGATACTTCTGGCCATCGGATATGCACCACCTTCATCCTCAGCAAGTTGTCGCAGCGTGCGACAAGCAAGAAAAGGAGATGAAGAAACACCATACGTGACAGTATTCAAGCGATACTCTTGAAGCGGCTCGTCGGGCGAGGTTCTCCAAAAAATACGCTGATAGTCACGGTGCGCAGGATCCGTCAAAATCTGACGATACATCTGTTTAGCATCTGCCATGTACACGATATTATGCTCCCTAAACCGCAAAATAATTTTCAAAATATTAGGTTGCAATTTAGGACCGGTAAGTTGAGTATCGTTTAAAGAACGTGAGTGAGAATCTTTAGCAGATGCATCAAAAACGACACGAAGGCGAGTAGTCACCGAATCTGGACGCAAAACGCAGTGATGAGGAATGTAGTATTTTCCCATAGCAAGCTCGTCTGCTGGAACCAACGACATATGTCCTGTCTCTAGGTAGTCCGACATAAAGTCAGCGTATTGGCTGTGTAGGTTAGGATCACGAGATAGCCGGCGTTCGATAGCATGGAAACGTCGCAACGCTACTTCACGAGAGCCGTGAAAGGTAGGCTCCGAATTATCCTTGAATGGCAAGCGCACTATGTAACGACCAGATGAGTCACGAGCATGTTCAGATTGGAACTTCTGTTCGCAAAGTATTTCGTCTGGGGTCATGATAGACGACTTCGGTACTAGATCCAGCTCCCAAAAATGTTGAACCAAAGCATTTAAATCGACGTCGAGATCCGATGATGTGTGAACTAATGTGTTTGAAGCCAATCGAGTTTTTCCTAGTAGAAGCCATCCAAACACAGAGTTAAAAGCGGTAGGTTGATGAGAGTGTCCCTTGACGTGCTGGTTGAGGAGAGAGTCAGCAAAAACATCCGCTGCAAACAAGAGATCGATAGGTCCAGGGATATCAAAGCCGGGGTCTGCTAAGGGTAACGAACTAACATGTGACCATCCTGATGTGTTTAATTTCGCGATAGGTTGATCGCCACATATAGTCGAAATTACATGAAAGTCTAAATTGAACAATACTTTGTTTTGAGTACCTACAGCACAATTGACGTCACCGAGAATACAGGCTGCTGTTTCTCCGAGCCCACTTACACTCGCGTTGGCTTGAATAGGGTTCAAATGTAAGCGTTTTAAAGCTGACGCAGTAATAAAATTGCTCTGGCTTCCGGTGTCAAATAAAGCACGGAATGATTGCATCGCGCCAGATGCATCCTTAACTTGCACGATGGCAGTCGCTAGCAAAACGGTCGTGTGAGTAGCTGACCTTGACACCAACGACGATACGGTTGGATTTGATACGATAGAGTTATCGCGATGGAGTAAGGTGTGATGTTTCCGTTTGCATGTGCGACAGGAGAAGATCGATTTGCAATCCTTCAATTGATGTGAAGGCCTAAGACAGTTAAAGCACCATATTTTTTCAGTAGCCGTTTGAATACGGTCATCTATCGATTTTTTGAGAAATTCAGAACAAGTTGCTATTGAGTGAAGCTCACCACAAAACGAACACTTGCTAATGTACGGACCGGAAGTAGTTCCGGTTGGCTTTTGCTCGGTCTTCGTTGTCATCGCCGACGGCGGCGGCGGCGTCGGAGCCGGAGTGGCTGCGACAAGCGTATGCGATGTTGCGGTACGTTTAGGCTGAGGCTGCGTACTAACTATTTTTTGAGAAGGCTTGTTTGAATTATTCGACTCAGTAAAGTGAGTATCGCGCAGCATTGCCTCACACTTTGATTGTAGAAACGATTTTAGTTGTATGTAGGTAGGCAATTCTACGTCCGAATATTTTTCCTCAAAATCTCGGCGCAATTTCGTGTCTAGTTTCGATAAAATATGGTACACTAGGATAAAATCCCATTTACCGATTGGTAAATCTATAGTCTTCAAAATACTCAAGTTTTCTTCGAAAAGGTCGAGCGATTTTCTAAACTCAGGAGCGTTATTACATTTAAAATCAACCTTTAAAATGTCTCGCCAACATGTAAAAGCTAAATCGCGTTTATTCCTATAACGCGCCGCCAGCGCCTCATACGCATCGCGATAGTGTTGATGAGTCATCGGAAAAGGTTTAATTACCGTGAGCGCGTCGCCGCTGAGAGACGAGAAGAGATAATGAAACTTCTCTGTATCGGTAATCGAAGTTGAGTTGTGTATCAACGCATTAAAAGTGTCAAAATACTCAGGCCATTTTTTTATATCACCACTAAAGGTCGGAAGTACAATTTTTGGTAACCGGATGTTAGAGGAAGAACTTCCGCCGCCGTGGGACTGAGTCGATTCACTCTTAGTTAGGTTGCGATGTATTGACAAAACCCGATAGTACATCTCGTCAAAACGTTCTTGAATTTCATTATCTTCCTTGTCTGGCTCGTCGTCAACAACCTCCTGAATAGTGAAGTGCGCATCCTCGAAATTCGCGGCAATTTGTTTTAAAGTTTGGTGATACGAAAGAAATAAATCGATTTGTGTAGAATCCTTCGTAGCTAAATTGCCTACTTCTAAAGCCTTAGTCAGACGTTTGTATGCGATAGTTCGTTTCCTACGCAAAGACGGCAAGTCTTGAGTAGTGTATTCGATTTCGATAGATTTTGACTTAGACTTCTTTAGCATGCTTGATTTACGAGGATGTTTACCGAGAAGCGACATTGTTGAGTTTAGTAATTAGTTTAGGTAATAAAGTGCAATATTTATATCAATAGCGGAAAATGTTTAGATGAGATATAAATATCACCGGTATTTATGTGCAGAACAGACGTAAACAACCTTTGAATAGGTTCCTAGTTAAATCTTTAAAACTTCTGCAAATGCAAAAATAAAGATCAGAAAGATAACTATTTGTTTTTCTAAACTTAGGAATGAACTCGTTATAACACAACGTAAAAGTTAAGTTGATAAAAAAAAGAATAAAACAATACGTTCTCGAATTTTACGATGTGTACAATTTGATAGTAACTACTGTGTAATCTGTTCACTCACTTATCGCTAGAACATTCGGCTGACGCTGAGTGCGGCCGCGGTGAACGGCTGGGTATTCTACCCACAAAATGTAAGAATGTGTAGGAAAGTGATAAATTATTTTACGAATGACGATTTGAAATATGAATTGACCTTTTCTACTGTAAATAATTTTATGTTAAGTTTTAATTATGTAATTTGAAGATTGAAATGAAGTTTGATGGAAATATTGAACGTGGAAATAAATCCGTGCACCGATTAAAATGATGATTGCACGTCCTAACTAACACGTACAAAAAATCCGCGATATGTTTGTTACGATAAATACAAGATACGATTAAAATAAAATGATCCCTGTTCGATGGTGATAGCTCGTAGACGTAAAAGTTATTTGAAATATACGATAATATGGTTATTTTGATAGAACGGAACAACTCAGAATGCGAGAAATACCTATAATCTTATGTAAAATTATAAGTCGAGTGAGATACTCTAAGTTTATTGCGCTTATGCAAAAAATACCACAGAGAAAAGATGGCGGTTTACGAATTACGTATGCAAAATGGAAGTTCCCTGGTTTCGGCACCAAAAAGAATGTAGCATACGCACTAGCCCGATATGGGTGGTGGCTTTATGCCACTCTGGGGAGATCACAATACCTATGTGATCTAACGTTGCTTTCCTAATTACAGGACGATGTTCAAGTCTAGACTAGCTTTAAACAATACCGATATATGCAAAGTACATACCTCGGACTGCGACCAGCCTCGATGAACTTCCAAATTGCGTTTGCTTGAGCTGATGATGTACAGGATCACTTAGGGAAAATGGCTGGTGAAGACACACGATGATTGATGAGAGATATAAAGCTTCCCTTTCAGAAAAATACTTTCGATTCCGTTTAGACGCGTGCGCTCCGACCGGCGATTTTACAAGATGGCGAGACGTTCGATTCTTTTGACAGATTCGTTTTTGAACTGTCGCGGCTGTCACTCCGAGCTTTGACGGATAAGTACTTGCATGACAACCAGAAATTGGCGTTTCGGTATTGCTATCAGCATAGAATAGACTTTGAACGAAAATAATGAACATTGCAGAAACGAAACACCTACCTATTTCATAAATTAAGTTTGTCAAAATATTACTTTACTTGAACCAGTGCGCAGACAAAGCTGTGATAGTTCTGACAGGCGCCTCAGTTATATGTAGTTGTATAGTTGGTATAAAAAGACAATGTGTAATGAGCACTGTTTGTTAAAAAAAGTATATCAGCAATAACGATCAGCAATTTAGTTCCCATTGTAAAATCTTTGCTTTGTTTTGGGGCTAAAGCGCGATGTGTCGAATGTCCGTTACTATTTTTTGAGGCGGGCGACGGCGGGATTTTTTAAACTTACAAATAATGTAACAAACATGAAAGGTTTGATGTTTGCTTTGGTATATAATTTGTAGAGTGAATTACCAAGGCTAATTTTTACCTATAAAAACACAGAACCCGGATAAAGTAGCGGGGGGAAACTAGTTCTATAAAATAAACTACTGCAAATAGATAAGGATAAGTGTTGGATTTCTGCTAATAAATTCCCTTATTTGGATAAGCGCAGTCGAGAGAAGGTGTGACTAATAAAACAAAAAAGCTACAATACATACAAAATTCCTTTAATCAGTAGCTTTCAGGGCTTTCTTGGCCATTTTACTCTTGATGCGCATTTGTTTTTTCTCTTGGGGTGTTTTCTTTAGACCCTTCATCTTGCGAGTTTGCAGACGACCAATTTCTTGCTTGCCAATATGTACACGACCAAGCTTCGAGCCAAAAGCATCTCGGGAAATGTTCTTCTTCTTGATTGTTTTGACTTCTCTGGGTATCTTGCAAGCTTCTTTTAGAAGGTCGGCAGATGCTAACTTTGTTCTTCTCAGTTTAAAGTCCACTGAAGGTCCTGAAATTGAGAAATTAATATTATCTAGATGTCATACTGAAGTAAAATAGAGAAGTACTTATTGTTGCAATAATTCTAAATATGTTGTTATGGAATTTAAATTGAAGTATTGATTACCATATGTAATGATGACTTGAAGTCAACACTTACTTTTTATAAGATAGTGGGTTAAGATTTAGAGTATTTCATAGCTCTTAGATTGTTTAAAGTTATAACTAACCTATTTCTTCAAGTTCAACTCTAGGTGTGCGCTGCCCACTTTTCTTGAGCTGTATTCTGTATGATCTCAGGTAAATAGCACCATCGTCAGTAGCAGAGAAGCTGATCACATGCTCCAATCCTTGCAGCCGAATGGTCTCAACCTGAAATAACATAATTAATGAGCTTGTAATAATCACTATTGGCACAAGTCCATGAATATTTATTTATTTATTATTCAAGGATAAATCATTATTTGCTTTTTGTATGAAATAATTTAAAATGTCATGATACATCTTAAAATAATAATTTGAAAGTAATATATCAAATAAATTAAATACATATTTTTTTTTTTTTTTTTTATTCTAATTTTTAAGGAACTTTAGTCGGTGGCCGACTATGCCAGTTCCATCGTGCCCTCACGGTATTAAATATTTAAGAGAGAAATTTAGCATGCTATAGTTCACACAAAATTTTACTTCTATAAAGATTTTGATTACAACAATGTTCATGCATACAAATATTATATGCAAATACAAAATACCTTTTCTCTATGAAAGAAGTCTGTGAAAAGTGATTTCAACTGTTTCAAATCAGGATTCAAGTCCCACGCTGGTCCGTTAAACAAAAGGCAAGGCTTTAATCCTGGTAGCACTTTCATATTCTGAAACTCAGACATTGCCTTGTAGCCATCAGCTCCAAGCTCAATCATATCTAGAATACCATAGTTGAATGTGCGTCCAAGTATTATGTTGTGAGGTCTCTTTTTAGTATGTGAACCAACACCAAAGAGTGCCGCTTCTTTCTTGTAACATAACCTGGAAAATTAGAAATAATATTGTAAATACAACTACTTACATTAAATATAATAAAATAAATAAATATTTACAGACAATTCACACATCACACTCTAGTTCCAAACGAAGCACAAAGCTTGTAATAAGGGAACTAGACTGCTGATAGAATTTTTTATATTGTTTTGATGTTTATTTGTTTTACAGTTGTTAGTGAGTCGGACAACTGTTATTGACCAATGTATACTTACCCAATAAACAAGTTTATAAAGTAGGTACTAAATATAGTAAGTAGTACTATAATTACTATAGGTACTTACTTTTCAATAAGTGTGGCATCTTCGAAAGGTACAAAATCATTCTTGCGTGTGAGGTAAGCCGCATCAGGTTTCTTTAAGTTATACATATCTTTAAGAATGTCTCGTGTGCGCTCTGAAGGCTTGCGCCCCTGCATGAAGATGCATAACTTGGGCCCTTCAACTGGTTTCGGGTCTCTGGAAAGCAGCGCCTTCTTTCCTTTCCGTGTGGTAGGCTTCCTGAAACGTTAATAAATCGATCGTAATTAGGTAGGTATCTTGATTTTGTCTTTGCAATAATGAATTGAAATAGTTTCTTGACTTACTTAATTCTTTGAATAACAGGCATTTCTGTAAAAGGATCACACACCACTCACAAATATAATCATCAAAACACAAGTGAACACACGTGTTTGTTAAATGATCCTTCTTCTTTTTTTCAGCTGACGGATATTGATATTATTGACAGTGACAATTCTATAATGTGGACATTTTTGTCATTGGATAAATACGTATGATGAGCAAAACAAATGGAGAGAAAAAATAGGTAAGGCAATGCAATAGACAAAGATACAGAGAATGGACTGAGCGTTCCCTTATAAAGTAAATCCAGGCGGCAATGGCGGCATAGCAGCGTGAGAAACAAAACAATCGTGCGGCCTGTAGTTGTCTCTTTCGATTGATTGTGATTATTACTGAATACTGACCTACAGAAAAAGAAACGGGTAGCCGCACAGTCGCGTATTTTCTTTCCAGACAATTTATGATTCGAGGCTATTGCTCAGTCCATTCTTTAACCACCACAAGATGGCGGAAGTTTTTTCACAGCTCTCCCAATATGGGTATCAAATGAAAGGGCTTTACTAGTAGAATACGATATGTACAAATGTACACAACATCCATCCATACAAACTATCGCATTTATAATATTAGTATTATTTGAACTAGTTAGGTTGGTTGGTAGGTAGGTAGGTACCTACCTAGTCACTACCTTGCTATGATCTATAGGTGTGTTGTGTACCTACAACCTATCCACATACATAATTAAGGCAACGATATTGTTAGTTATTACGACTTTTACCTATGTAAATAATAATTATTCCATCAAAGTAGGTATATATACCTACCTACTAATTGCGGTGAGGGCGTGTGTCCCTATATCGTATTGACATGTTTGTGGTTCCTCGAGTGTTTCAGTATTCTTATTAATGTACTTAGTATCAATCCTACTAGTGTGTGATCCTGTGATCAGTATATCTTTAGCAAGCATGTCCAGCATTATATCTTTAGCCTGGTGACTTGTTGATCAAAATGCAAAAATCTAAATATCATGAGATCACAATGACGACAATGATTAAGTGATTACGTACGTTGGTCGAACATTTATGTGTGCAGCAGAAAACGCACTACGGAAAATCTCAGTACTTTACTTACTTAGTAAACCGAACCTGTTGAGAACACATTATCTATGATATTTCATAATAAAGAATACATTAGGTACATTATTTCAACTATTTTCCTTAACTACCAAGCACCCGCAGGTAGTGCGTACTTTAGGTATTATTTACCTCATACCGGTCCATGCACTCTTTAATTAATCCTACCCTAAAAATATAAGGTGTACAAAAATTACTCCAGGAAAAGCACGTACCTATTTGTTGCAATGAAATCCCACATAAAATTCAAGCCGTTTGTTAAATTAGGCGGCAGGCGACTAGGCCTCTAGTTAATTAATGACTTTACTAACCATGTCAATTACACAGCGTCTCTTACTCTGTGGCGTAAAGATCTTGTCTCATTACCTGCACCCATACCGGAAAACAACGAACATCACTGCTTAGAGACAAATAATTTTTTATACACCGAAATAAAATAAAAAATGTTTTATTGAGGATAATACTCAATGAGTACCTACCTACCCAAGTACCTTGCATCTTCACATTTTATTATTGTTATGAAACCTCATTAAATTATTCGAAGTCGGCATGATAATATTTCTCAAAATTACCTACTTACATATCTATTTAAAAATGTATTCTATGTAAGCAAACATTGAGTTCTGTGTTTTCTGGCACTGAAAATCGCAAAAACCGGTATTAAAATAAAGTCATTCTATTTTAAACAAATGCATGCTGTGATATAAAGTTTAGATTGGCTTGTAGCCATAGTTTTTCTTGTTGCGTGTGAGCTTTTAGTCTTTTCGTGGTTCGTGTCGTCACTACAGAACTATTAATTTCACTGTGGCTAGGAGTGTCTGGTCTCTATATACAGTTCCTCAGAAGTTCGTTCGTCAATCCGTGTTGGAGCGCAGCCGAGATCGCTGTGGCACACGTTTCGATATTGATACGGTATTATTTGTCATTCTAGCCGTTTTACGTGAGTGTTTATTATTGTCAAAAGGACTACATCACACAAACCTCAAAAGTAAGTCATTTTTTTACTGCAATAATGACGTTTTTTCGATTACAATTTTTATACCAAACATATAATTAAAATAGAGTTCAAACATTAATCGAAGCACAAACAGATGGTTATTTTTTTTTTATCCGGTAGGGGTGTGTAGCTCAATATAGCTAGAGCTACTTATTTTAAGCTTCGATTAAAATCTCAAATTTATGTTTTTTAGCATTTTACGTAGGTACATAAGTATTAAATTGGTTCATGACACATTTTAGCAAGCAAGTAGATTCCTATACAAGAAATGCACAATGTTGATATTTATTTTTTGGTATACATAACATTATCTTGTTTCATTGATGTTAATTTGTCAACTAATGTACTATAGGTATAGAAATAAAATTATACGTTTATCTAAGTAAATAAGTATGAGTTATTATGTATTTACATAGATAAGTTAGGGGTGGGAGGGCGAGACCTGCCGCATGCCGTAGAGAAATAGAGAATCAAAAATATTGACAGAGTGTAAATTGTCGAACTCTTGCACATTGTTGCACTGCGACCTTAATCTCTCAGGAAATCTTATCGGAACAGTTTCCGTAAAATGCCTGTGAATGTCAACATCTTTCATTGATTGCATTACACCCATACTTCCATGTGTCAGGTTAACTGGGTAGGTATAAGTATCAGAATAAATAAGTTTTTTAATACGGGTTCAATAAATCGATGTCACTTCCGGTTTGTAGTTTGTAAAGGTGCAAGAGATCTTTGGGCTTCTACCTTTAGGCTTACGCGGTTACAGGTAGGTACATGTACCTACATTCATACATACCTACATACATAAGCGGCCAGCAAATAGCACAGCGCGCTCATACCGCAAAACAGTTTGCATTATATATAAAACTAGCTGTCTCGGCGAACTTCGTACCGCCTTTAGAGATTTTTTTTTTCATTTTTTTATTTATTTAAAGATCTTTGAAACAAAGTTTATAACAGATCTATGGTTAAACTATTGAAATAAAACTAAAAAAACAACTCAAACTTAAACTTCTAAAACTAAAACATAACTAAAATGTTGTCACACATAAAACCTTTTACAGATAATGTAAATAAGGGAAAAGCTTATAGAGATATTCTGACCTGTCAAGTTAAAACACTCTAAGACCTTGCTTATTAACTAAGCAATGTATTAACCAAAAACCTGACTACGTTAAATTCATGTATAAATGACTTTATCTGATGAACAATGACGTCACAAAGTTCATCAAGGCTATCAATAAGGGGAGTCCAAGATACTAAATGGGGATTAGTAGAACGTCACGGACAACGGCGGATCCAGGGGGGGTCATGGGGGTCATGACCCCCCCCCCCCCCCCCCCTGAGCTGGTTCTAGGACTTAGGTGGACCACTAATTGAACATAATTATTTTATTTACTTATATATTTTGTCACCATACAGATTTAATGCAACTACATACCTTCAATATTTAGTTAATTTAATATAATAACTTTGTATGATGGCAAACGTTTGGGAATTACATTATCAAAATTAAATCAGAAGTACTTGACTTGACCACGATTATGTGACACCCCCTGGCGCCAAAGCTGGATCTTGGTCACGGAGTCTACTTATTTAGATTCTGATGATTAGATGCTATACATATACCTAGGTATCATTTGTTATTCTGCCGCGCTTGAGGAAAACCGAAAATCCCTGCTTGACCCCAAAATTTTAGACAGTCATGATCACATGAATAAATAAAAAGATTTGATATGAAAAAAAACAAAACGTTTTGTTTATTACCTACCTGAATCAGCAGTGGTAGTGTCCGATTACGAAGTTTATATTTTTCGTTCCTACGTTAGATACTTTATATTACCTATCGAAATTCTATAATACCTAAATGTATTTCGTTGTACTGGGTGTAATAATACCACTTTCAAAAACTATGAAGTATTTTCCTAAAGCAACACATAAATAAAAAGCTGTTGTTCTTGCATTTTGTATGGATTTTGTACAGGTATATCTGACGTTGCGTGCATTCCATCGTCATGGATATAAAACGTCTATTTCAAAAGTTCAAGGCTAACTTACGTGTTGTGTTCACGAGCGTAGCTATTTGCTCGTCAAAATATCGAAAAATAAAGTTTTTTTTTAGAAAAAACTAAGTAAACTCTTCTCGAGTTACACTAAATCAATGCTAATTTATTACATGTTTAATTTATCCCTAAGGTCTGAATTTATAAAATAAACAAAGCATATTCATTTCTTATTATTCTACTCTATGAAATCCGTGAGAAGGCTGAAGTGGTAGAGCTAAAAGAATAGATTTTTCATTAACTTATTTTCGTATTTGCTTAAAATCTTTATCTATTGATCGTTTGGTATGTATTTTTGCCCTGTCCTTGTAACCTTCTAGTTTGACGGTATGTTGACAGTTAACTATAAAGTTGCATCATTTGTACAAAAGTTAGGAAACAGTTTATAAAGTTTAATATTAAAATAAAAACATGTATGTGTAATTTATGTTTCCCCTAGAACCAAAAGTAGCTGAAGGATGCCTAATAGTAGAAAAATAGTTAGTAGGTATTTTGTAATTCTGTTGTAGGTAGGTACCTACTTCAGGTAAATTACAATCGCGGTGCTTTCAGCCGTAAGATCAAGTATTAGATTACCTGCGTCTTTATAATGAATATCATCAACTTAATACGTTGTTTATACGTCGATTTTCCTGTTTCTTGCTACTTAAACCCTTCTGTATTTTTCAAGTAAACTGTATGTGATTAAATAAACACTGCGAAAAGTCCCAGCTATAATATACTTTGCTAAAACAGAAGTCATTGAAATAGTTAAAAATAACAAACTCATGGATTGATTCTTGTAGTTTCCGTTATATATATGCATAGGTGTACATATTTGGTAGATGTAAGGGAGGCTTGGCTCCATTACACAGAGCTCTTAGTCCGAAGGTGCATTTTAGAACTCCCTATTCTCGAGCCGACAGTCGTCTAGCCATACAAAAATGTATGGACATCCGAGAGACGACTGTCGGCTCGAGAGTAGGGAGTTTTAAAATGCGTCTTCGGACTAAGGGCTCTGATAAGATTGCTCACTGACGAGACGCGCAGACATTGATATCTGTTGGGATCACCAGGGGTCACGAACATTTTTATTTGCATCGATAAATATATAAATAGCATCGGACTATGTTGAAATAATTGAAAACTAAAAAACGATAGTACAAATCAAGTTTTTTTAAATAAATAGGTTGTTTTCATCTGCTTCTGAAAGCTCTACCAAAAAGTCAAGTTAAGGTCTTATTTTTTTAAAGTATCTTCACCATTAGGATGTAAACATTATAATTGTTTAGAGCCAGGGTTATCGTATATTACACACGGATATTATAGTGGAGCGCGTGATATCGCCCCAAGCAAGTTCTATTATCCAATTCGAACTGGTTATGGACAAGTATGATGGACTCTCCCTCCACTACACCGTTACCACTATCAGGTTCTGAGTTAGAGTTTCGCGAGTATCTTAGCGCTAAGAGCATTCGTAGATTGAGATTGCGACGCACCACAACTACAAATTAATTAAAGTAAAATATTGTGACAAAAAAGTGAACTGTGTTTTCAGGATGGTTAATAAAACTGATTATAAATTAAATAACGATAGTAAACTCAGTAAGTCTCAATTATTACTTGGAACAATGCCAAAAAGTTAATTTTATTTTAGAACGGGAATGTAAATTTAAACATTGTAAAAAATCGAATGTTAACTAGTTTTTATCATTCCGAGGGACGTCAAATGTGTTTCAAGTTCGCAGCAAGTAATTATGCGATATTAATCTTAAAAATGCTAATTTGACTGAGTACTTAGCACTAATTGCCTTAGAATCATAACCATAGGAACGTATGTAGTTAGGTAGATACTTGTTCTATCATACTAATTAATTTGTTCTTTACAGTGTTGGAGAATGAAACAAAAGATTTAGAGAACCCAAAAGTCGAAGATCCGTTCACAAAAGCTATAGGGGCGATAGGAAAATGGCAAATATGGGTTTGCTTTGTCGTGTTCCTTGTCAAATTTCCTGTGGCTTGGCATCAGATGAGCATCATATTTCTAGCACCCCCTATGAACTTCACTTGTTCGGATGACACTGAAACAAAAGCCTTCGATAGTGTTTGTCAGGCAAACTGCACGCACTACGAATTCGACAAAAGCACATTTCATAACACAATAGTCTCCGATTGGGATCTCATATGTGATCAACAATGGCTGAAAAATTTAACGCAAACCATATTCATGCTCGGGATTCTAGTTGGAAACATGATGTTTGGACATCTATCTGATCGGTGAGTTGAGTTACTTTATATGGTAATCGTTGGTGTCAAATAAATTCATAAAGTGCAGGATTTAAATTAGCTCATCCTGTATTGCAAGACGCATCTCCGGACGAAGTTACTTTAGCAAGTGTCGGCACTTTATTGGGGCATTGTCCTATTTTTCTTGTATGGCCTCCCACTTTTCCATGACCCTTGCAGTCAACGAGATCTTGTTTATACACGAGTAGGAAAATGTGCATGTCTGATTGTCTGATGTGTACATTATGGCTTGAGTATCGATAACCCCACTAATTAATTACCCGAGACTCCTTCAACATGTGAACATAGAGCGCTTCATGCGTACCTACGCATGTAAACTCGATAACTCAATAAGATAAATAAAAGATTAGGTAGGTACTTAAAAGGTGGTAAATAAATACATAATTTTGTTGTTTATTTTTCAGGTTTGGGCGTCGTGTGCCTTTCCTTGCCGCCGTGTTCCTTCAACTCACCGCTGGAGTGGCGACAGCTTACTCTATAAACTGGTACATGTTCACATCCCTGCGATTCTTCTTAGCAGTGGCTACAGGAGGAACTATGGTTACCAGTTTTGTGCTCACCATGGAACTAATCGGCGCCAAATACAGAGACACAGTTGGAATCGTTTACCAAATACCATTCAACCTTGGACACTTAACACTGCCATTATTTGGTTATTTTCTCCGTGACTGGAGTTCTTTCCAACTGGCTATATCTCTGCCTTCCGTGCTGTTTCTGAGCTACTACTTTCTACTACCAGAATCGCCAAGATGGCTGTTAACAGCTGGAAAGCCTGAAAAAGCCGTTGAAATTATGGAAATTGCTGCTAAAAGGTAATATTGAAATTATACTATTAAAAGATGAAAAGCTTGCTCGTTATAGGGGAAATAGATTAATCTTTGATCAAGCTTTTACTCTGGTACTCTCTTATTTATACCTATATTTATCTTTCCAGAAACGGGCTTCCCATTGAAGGAATCGCATCCATTACTCAAAAACTATCTGTAGAGATGAGCAACAAACATGAAGAGCGTGCTTCGTTCCTAGCATTGTTCCGCACTCCTCGCCTGAGGGCCCGCACTATTGCAATCTGCTTTAACTGGTTCGTCTGCGGTCTCTGCTTCTTCGGAGTCTCGCAGTACATTGGACACGTTTCTGGAAATATATTTAGCAACGTTGCCATTTCTGCTGCTATTCAGGTATTTTTTTATAATACACAAAAAATCGATATTTATCTATATTTATAGTATAGGCATACCAGACTTTTCTTTAGCTTAGCATAGAAAAGAACATACATAATATTTTATAGAAATCAGAGGTTAGGGGTTAAAAGAGCGGCTGGTTTACATAATGGTTTATAAATTCTTCTTTATTTGCTATATAAATACCTACGTTTTCTGGTTTGTTATCTAAGTAAAATATACTTTGACCCAAATTACTTCGAAGTTGTTATCTGTGACCCGAAAAATAAGCAACAGACGCGATTATCACCTATTTATTTACCTTAAACGTCTGGAACGATTTTCAAAGTAGGTATTTCTATTTATTTCAGGTCCCTGGCACCTTGGTCTCCATCTATGCGAACCGGATCCTCGGACGAAAGATAACATTGATCAGTGCCAACTGTGTGACTGGCCTAAGTTGCTTGCTCATCATCGTTATTCCGCATTCAGGAGCGAGTAACTTAACCCTCGGTTGCATTGGCTTATGGGGCATGAGCATATCTTTTGCTACTGTATATTTGTATGCTGGCGAGTTATTCCCCACTGTTGTCAGGAACTCAGGTGTTGGTTTGTCATCAACGGTAGCTAGGATAGGATCTATGCTGGCACCCTTTGTAGCAACACTTTCACACACCAGCCCATGGTTACCTCCTTTAGCATTTGGAATAGTGCCGTTGATCGGAGCCGCTCTATGTGTTTTGCTACCCGACACTCGTGGCAGAAAACTTCCGGACACATTAGAAGAAGGAGAAGCGTAGTTCCTATTTCATATTAAAAGACAACGTCGCAACTGCTCCTAAATCAGAAAATAAGAGCAATGAGATTTAAAATTCAGACTTTAAATAACATGAAATTTGGTGCAAAATGTACACCTAAAACCATGTTGAAAATTTTAACCCAAGAGTTCATACAGGCTGACGCAGAACCCAAAAAGTATTCATGACATTCTTTACAAAATACTGTATATGGCGGATAGATTAATTTTTGTTAGAGTTAAACGGTCTATCTTATAAAAAGTTAGCGCAGACTTGAAGTACTAATTACCATACGTAATGATGACTTAAAGTCAACGCTAACTCTTTATAAGATAGGGGGATAGTATGTAAGTTTTATCGACGAGACTTAAAACAGTCAATAGAAATATGCTGTGATAATTAATTGTTTATTGTAATTTATATTTTTGATTAAATGAGATTGTATGCCTACAATAATAACTTAATTACCACCCCATTTTACACGCAGGTATATTTAGATTTCTTTTTCCGACAGACACCTAAGCTTACTTAATCTAAATGATATAAGTGTTACGATAATACTACTTTTATGACCGTGCGTCAGTAGTATATATGGTTTGGTAATGGTACCAAGTAGTTCGTATCTAAACATTCTGAAAGACAGACATAGTCTACGAAATATATAAAAAATACAGTCTGTAAATATAACTGTTGTTATTTTGTGTATTTAAAATCAAAATGAGTCGTGAATCAGTAGATCCTATAGAAACATTAATAGGTCGCTTTGGGAAGTATCAATCATGGATATTATTTTTGGTAACAGTGGGACGTTTGCCGACTGAGTTCCAGCTAAACAACGTAGTGTTTGTCATACCAAGTGTTGAGTACGTGTGCTTGGATGAAAACGTCAACAATCAAACAAATGTCTGCCCCTGTCAGAACCCACAGTATGATCAAAGTGCCGTAGTGAGTTCAGTAACGACTGAATGGGATCTGATATGTGGAAGAGGATCTCTGGCTAGCTTAGCTCAGTCTATGATGCAGGTCGGAATCTTAGTGGGCAGTCTCATTTACGGTCATATTGCTGATAGGTAAGAATAAACTACAACATACAATCGTCGCCACATTTTACAACTACTTATAAGTATACTTATCATAAGTCTTGTGATAAAAAACATTAACTAAATATTAGTGATAAGATTGGCCAGATGAAAACGACGGAATACAATTCCGGCACTTTAAATCCTTTACGGGAATAATTGGAGATGCTTTAGATTACGAACGTCAAACTACTCACCATACTGCTATAAAGCCACAATAAATACAATAGCATAAAAAAATATGTATATGTATACACTCAGCTAAACTAGTTTTAACTAAGCAAAGTTGTGATGAGGAAATTAGTTTGCTATTATGCAGACATTAATAATTATGTTTTGATGTATGATATGTTTATATTATTTTCAGATATGGACGTAAACATGCTGCATTGCTATCTATGGCTCTAGAGGTGCTGTTCATTATCACATCGGCAATAGTTCCAAAATTGTGGATGTTTCTCATCTGCAGATTCCTCATAGGGACTTCTGTCGGAGGTGTAATGCTTTGCTTTTATGTCCTTATCGTGGAACTCAGTGGAAAATCTTTCCGGCCATATGCTATAGGACTACTGGAAGTATCATTCGTCCTGGGCTATTTTACTTTACCAATAATAGCGTATTTCGTAAGAAAGTGGAGGCATCTTCAGTTGGTGACGTCATTACCCTGGGTGCTGACTTTGTCATATTACTGGCTCATTCCAGAATCTCCCCGATGGCTGATAACGACTGGGAAGAAGCAACAAGCCATCGAGCTTCTAACACATATTGCAAATAGGTAAAATATTACATACCTACTTACTTATATTTTCGAACTGCGTAAATTACATGTTTTTTGTGTAAGAAATATTAAAAATGTTTCTTTTCTTGGCAGAAACAACCAGCCAACGCACAACATCGAAAATGTTGTCGACAAAGTTTACGAAGACTCTAGAAAGGACATGGGCCAACGTATTTCATATTTGGACCTGTTTAAGACACCGAAAATCAGGAAGTACACAATCATTATCGCGTTAATATGGATGTTGTGTGCTTCAACATTTTTCGGCGTTAACCAATATATTGGAAGACTGGAAGGCAATTTATATGTGAACGTGATGATTGCCGCTGCATGCCATGCTCCTGGAATCGTTTTCGTGATTGTTGCTACCCTTCATTTCAAGAGGAAAGTCAGTATTATCACCAGTTTTAGTGTAGCTGCATTATCTTTGCTGGTGTTTATATTCGTACCATACTCTATGCGAGCTGCATATCTGTCGTTTGCTATTATCGGACAGATAGGAGCTTACACATCATTCATGCAGGCGTACTTGTATTCTTCAGAATTGTTTCCTACTGTTGTAAGAAATTCAGCACTAGGGTTCTCATCAATGTTTGCCAGAGTTGGTGGATTTGCTGCCCCATTTGTAGTAAACATTGGGGTAGAATGGGCCTCAATACTAGTATTTAGTGGTTTTGCCTTCTGTGCAGCAATATTATGTTGTTTTCTCCCAGAAACGAAGGATACCGTACTTCTAAATACTATCGATGAAACGGAAAATTATAGTAAACGAAAGCTCGAGCTAACTGAATTATAACTAGGTATTGTGATTTTGTATTAGTTATATAATAAGATTAAAAAAATAGATTGATAGAAAAATATTACATTATCTCTAGAGATAAGATAATAACAAATCGATTGCAGGTAGCATATCATCAATTAAAATATGCCTCTGATAATATAAAGTGATAGCATGAACTTACTTATTAAAAGAAAATCGTGTGGTCTATGTATTAAACAAATATAAACAATAATTGTAATTTAGTGATTAAAATAAGTGCTCACCAAATTGTATCTGTATTGTTTCCTACTTAAGGGAGCCTTTCCAAAATGAATGCATTAGACGAAGATCCTATAGAAACAATAATTGGTGGATTTGGAAAGTATCAAGCCTGGATTCTGATTCTACTTTCTTTGGGTGCATTTCCTTCCGATTACCAATTAATCAATGTGGTGTTCGTGATACCATCCGTTGATTACATTTGTTTAGACGAAAATGCTAACAACGGTACAAATGTCTGCCCCTGTGAGAATCCGCTGTATGATGAAACTACAATAGTGAGTTCAGTGACGAGTGAGTGGAACCTGATATGTGGAAGAGGAGCCCTGGCCAGTCTAGCCCAGTCGATTATGCAGTTTGGTTCACTAATAGGCACTCTAGTGTACAGCTATGTATCTGACAGGTAAGATTAAAACACAAAACATTTCGTTTTTAGAAGGCTGTGCGCAGATAGTGCAAGTCTCTAAATGATTGGATTAATTTTGTTGTATTTTCAGATACGGACGCAAAAAGGCTGCTATAATACCAATGGCACTACAAGTTATTTTTATAGTCGGTACTGCAATATCCCCAACATTCTGGATGTTCCTATTATTCAGATTTCTTATTGGAACATCAATAGGAGGAATAATGCTCTGCTCCTTCGTGCTTTTCATTGAACTAACTGGAAAGTCTTTTCGACCCTACGTGATGGGTCTTGAAGAAGTTTCATTCATATCAGGATACTTCACTTTACCAATAATAGCATACTTCGTGAGGGAATGGCGGATTCTGCAACTGGTGACATCTGTTCCATGGGTTCTAACATGGTCGTATTTCTGGTTGATACCTGAATCACCTCGATGGTTGATTACAGTTGGGAAAAAACAAGAAGCAGTACAACTTTTAACATTTATCGCAAAAAAGTAGGTTGCAATAAAGTGGTGATGCTAGATTTTGTGATCACTTTATCAGTTTCTAAATATTTTATTTTATTGCAGGAATAATCGACCGACCGATAAAATCGAGAGTATTATTGAAGATATATATAAAAAATCGATAACAGATAAGCAAAAGAAAGCCTCCGTCCTGGAGTTGTTTAAAACTCCTAATATAAGGATGTATACGATAGCAACTGCTCTCATATGGATGTTTTGCTCAACTACTTACTTCGGCGTCAGTCAGTTCATGGGCATGTTGGAAGGGAACCTGTACATCAACATTGTGATCGCAGCAGCCTGTCATATACCGGGAATACTGGTGGTTGTACTTGCTGCCAAATATTTAAAAAGGAAAACCAGTGTTATTAGCTGTTTGATCGTAGCTGCCATATCTTTACTCCTCTTTATTTTTGTGCCTTATTCTTTGAGTGCTCTGTATTTGACGTTAGCTATCATAGGACTAATAGGCGCTTATGCTGCATTTGTGAAAATGTACTTATATTCTTCGGAAGTATTTCCAACGGTTTTGAGAAACACAGCATTGGGGATAGCCTCAGTGTTTGCGAAAGCTGGGGCTTTTACTGCTCCTTTTATTGTAAATATAGGAATAGAATGGGTTTCTATACTGGTATTTAGTGGGTTAGCTATATTTGCCGCCATTTTGTGTTTTTTTCTTCCAGAAACTAAGGATATTGTTCTTCCGAATACTGTAGATCAAACAGAGCAACTCAATTCAAACGAATTGCAGGTAAATAAATGACAAAAGTTTTCCTTATTTACTTATTCTTTATTTTATACATGTTTTGGCATTCTATGAGAATTCACATAATTTCTTGTCACATTTGTACACTGAACTTTTTACATAATTTTACTAATTACACGAAAATAATTTAACTTATTTTGTTCAAAAGTTTATACTGTATGTGGTGGAAGCCGCCAAAGTACCACGTTACAAAAATAAACAGTAATGTGTGATACAAAACCCAAAATCGAACGATCACGTAGGTGTACAGACCATAGACAAACATTACGTCTATAGCACTCCAAAATATGAAAACTGCTTTCGCTAACCACAACGACCTTGGTGCTCTGTAGAGAGGGCACTTATTATTCGTAGGGTCTAGGAACATACCTGAAAAAATATATTATGTCAATGTAATAACGCCACAATGCGATATTATTTTGAAAGTATAGGTACATAGCCCAGTCTTTAAGGTATACAACTCATTGTACAACAAGAAATGTGACATAAGATTTTTTTTTTAAATTTATTATTTTATTAACGTACCATCATTATGGAATTTGCCCAAACTATTTTCTTTATCCTGCCATCGATTGTTTAGCCAATTTCGAAGGGACTCCTCATCGTTAGGCAATTGTTCAATAGAGTATCTGTAATAATGAAAAAAACCACTAAGCATTTATTGAAGGAATTTCACTGCGTAATAAAACTGAAGCGAATCGCAAAATCACCATACTGTCCGTTACTGGATGAGTCGACATGAAGTCAGTGAATGGATAAAACCACAAAAGATTTTATAATCATGAGGCATTTGTTTATCAGTAAACTTCTGCAGGATAATGATAAAAAAATATTAACCGCACACAAAACAGGAACACTATTTCAATTTTCAAGCTAACAAAATCGATTGCTACGTTTTCTAGTTTAAGCCTACGGCGTAGCACTCCCGTTATTAGCGTAGACTACCATCTACGACGTAGACATGTACTTTAGGAAATATTTTTAATTATTTTATATTTCATCTATAAAAATATTATAATCCATTAACCAATGCAGAACACAAATGTTAACAAAAACTACGCTATCGGGAAACTTTCTCAGGTTGTATTTACTTTGTAAGCGGCAATGAACATAAATACTGCAAAAAGTTTTTTCCAAATGGGAATCAAAGCTTTCACGGGTATAATAGAGTAGGTACTACTCACCGCTTAAAATGAAAGTACACATTCCTGGGTATTCTGCCCTTGAGCATATCGGCTTCGGTCTGTGCGGGGGTATCATAGGCGACTGTGACGTCATACACTGACGTCAGACCCGAAGCTCGAAGTCGTGAACAAAGCACCGCCCAGCCTGTGGTGCGCGGGTGAAGTACATATTTGTATTGCTGTAGGGAATAATTTAATTAGAATTTAGTATCGCAATAAACATTTTGTCGAAGGTTAATATAGAGGCTAAGGTTTTTGCGTATAAACAGTTTAGTTCTCTGTCCTCGTTGGTTCGAGTTCCACCAAGAACAAACATTTGGTGAACGCAAACATTGATGTTTGATCTGTGTCTAAGTGTTTCTAGGTATTTATTTATTTATTAAACAAAATCCACAGCTCTTAATATAAAAACAAAACTTATAAAAATAACATAAAGCCAATTATGGATTTACATTTTATATTCTTAGTATGTGTATACAAAAAAATGTGTAAGTATTCTATCAATATTTTAGCTCTTACAGCAAAAGCTTTGCTTAGTTTATGACTAGATTACATTTTGAGAAAAAAAAAACAAAAAAAAATTAAGCTTTATTAGTATTTAAAAAAAACGCTTATAACTTCTATTTATAACGATAAGACTAGAAGTATAAACTCACCGGCATATTATGAGCTGCAGCAAACTTATCGCTTCTCTGCTTATTGTTCTCACTGAGGTCTGTGCCTTCAGGGAACAACAGCAGACGACATTTGTACCGCAGCTTCCTGTAGTACTCCACGTATTGAGCCACGCTCGTCTCATCCTCGCGCCAGTTCCTCTTCACGAAGAGAAAGTAGTTCAGTTGCATTATCCATCCTACAATAAACACGACCGTGATGAGAAGTGGAACCTAGTTTTGTTATGTAGTCTATTCTACGTACCTATTTACGTACAAAAAAAACTCGTTCAAGCTTAGCTTTGTTTGGGACTAGATTGTGTTGTGTGAAATGTCCCTAAATATAATATAAATATACGTCAAATATTTCTATACATTATTTTAACTTGAAAAAAGATCATACTTTTGCAATGTGAACAAGAACTATTGTCAAGTGAATTGATAAATGCTAATAAGTCGTGGAGAGTACCTGCTAATAACACAGCTTTGACAAGTAACTAAGGAGATTTAACTTTGCGTAACATTATGAATAAATAATTATTATCAGGCCCATGCATGCAAGAAGAAGAAGAAGAAGAAAAAATAGGGATGTTAAAAAAATATCTCCTTACTCTACTGCGTGAGCAATGTGTAGATAGTAAGGTAGCACCATTGTATCAACAAATATAGGTACCTTACTTCTTCAAAAAATCTTATATTGTAATGCACTTTAATATGTATAGGACCTCAATTCGTTTTATACTTAATTTTCACATATTAGCTCACCTAATCCTGGTCCAAACTTGATTTCATCTTTCAAAACGAATTTTATCTTTGCTCGTCCCCCAATGCCCAACCAGCTCGACTGAGAGTTACTGTCAAAATTGGAGCTCTCTCTACAAATGCAGTGATTGCCTGCATTGGGGTCTTGCGTGGCGTGGTACAAAGCGATCCAGACATAGTTCCAGTCAACCCTTGTGCGGTGGTTCATAACAATGATGGTGCTTTCATCCGGGTTTACGTAGTCACCGAACAGATGAACTTCTGTGCCACAACAGCATTGGAATAGTCCCTGAAACAGTAGCATAAACTGAAAGCGTGACATTGCTGTGGCACTATTCTTTGAATTATTTTGCAAAAGAGCATAGTTTCAAGTTAGTTAAATAATTTATAGGATCTTACCACCGGGTACAGTTCCCACAGAGCAAATAGAGCATCCACCACTTTTCTGTATAACTTGTGGTTTATGAACATTAGGTACATAGCGGGACAGTAGAGTACGTAAAAGCCTGTAAAAAATGCGTTACTTATTTTTTATGAATCTTTGCAAACAAATCTTTTTTATTATATCCTGACAAACAGACTTGTGTAAAGAGCATAAACTGTTAATTCATAGCCTTGGATGTAAGTGGCGATATACATTGTATCTTTCAGTTGATTTTTACAATGTTTGCAGTTTATACAAAAATAGTACTATTCACTTGAAACCCTCACTCACCGCAAAGTATAGTATAGTACCAGGCTGCACAGAGCAGCAGGCCTGCCGCCATGGCGCCGCGACACTGCCTCCGCCGATACTCGAGGAAGCCCCATCACTCCAGATTAGAACCCTTACAAGCTAAGCTCTATTACCTGACACCTTAAATTCACGCTTATCTAATATTACCTTTATAAATAACCAACAAGGAAAAAAACGTTACGTTAGCGTGAGATTATAATAGTTCTTCACAAGGTCTGCATAGTAATGAAAACATTAGTTTAGTATGGTCACATTTTATTCCATTATCTACGTTACGTTAAATGATTCTGGGTCAATTTCATTACTCGGTCTACCAGTTGTTTTCTTACCAAGAGCTTCTCCCTCTTCTATAGTCATCAGGAGTTCGGAACCCTTAGTTTCCGGAAGTAAAAAACATAAGCAAGCTGCGATCAACGGCATTATTCCGAACCCCACTGGAGCACACCACTGGCCATAAGGTCGAAGACCAGCCATGAAAGGCGCTAGCATTGCGCCGAATCTGGCCATCATGGAGGATATGCCAATAGCAGCATTACGTACAACTGTCGGAAACATCTCTGAGCAATACAAGTATACCACAGCAAAAACGATATAGCTAAAAAATATTCCTGCGCAACCGAGCACAACAGACCCTTTTCCTTCAGGTATAAAAGCTATTATTAATAAGCATGCGCTACAACATAAATTTCCAAGGATAACGATTGTTCTACGGTTCATAAACTTTATCACGGGGATGGCAAAGATGCAACCACAGAAACAAACGCTGCCACATGCCATCACATTGACGTACACGTCTCCTGTTAAGTGGCTGATGTAATAGGCCATGCCGTAGAAGCAGTAGCTGCACACGAGCCACACGAAAGACATGAGAAGTATATTCTTCCTGATATTCGGTGTCCGAAACAGATCGATAACATTTCCATGTTTCTCTCGTCTGCTTTTATGCTCTAGTTGATAGAGATCAACTTTGACTGCGATTTCTTCTGTTGGCAAACCGTTTCTGAAATATCAAAAATATTTATAAATAACTGAGTTCGGTTATCTGATTATATACAGAGTTTATAACATTACATACATTTTAGCCACACGTTCCATCAAAGTAATAGCTTTAACATTTTTACCCATAGCAAGTAGCCATCTTGGCGATTCGGGCAAAACGCAAATGTAAATCAACAGAACAATAGTTGATGCCGATATAATCAGTTGAAAATACATATAATCTCTTATTAGAAAACCCAAAAGAGCGAGTATAATGTGTCCTAGGGTGAATGGTACGTGGTACAGAGCAGACACTACATCACGATGGCGATTCCCGACGTATTCCATGATAACCACGAATCCGACGACCATCACACCACCAACAGCGCAACCGAGAATCATTCTCACAATCGTGAAACTCCAAAAGTCTGGGAGGAAAGATGCCATGATTCCAGTGAAAACTTCCATAATTACTGCCGTTAGCAAGGTTGGTTTTCTACCGTACCTGAAACACAAGACTACATTCATTTTGTTGTACCTACATATGTACTTCACTAAAATGAGACTGGATATCCAATTGCCCATTTGAATAAATAAATATTATGATCTTTATTTAGGTAGGTACTATGGTATTATATACTGACATATCTGATACTATCCCGAAACAAAGGCTGCCGCTGAGCACACCAAACTGAAATATCGTTTGATGCAAATCTTTCAGCCAGGTGTTCTGGCATATCAAATTCCATTCCATCACAATAGTTTTTTTAAATACTGTTGTGTCAAACACAGGGTTTTCGCAACACGTGGCATTGGTGTCAGGGCATCGATATTGCGCAGGCGGAGCCAAAAATATGATGGCCATTGTGTGAAATGCCACCCCAAACTTGCTCATAAATATTAGTAAACACAGCCCCACTTGATATTTTCCTAAACTCCCGATCAATTTGTTGATCAACACCATTGCCAAGACAAAATGGAACTCGACAACTAATTATTACAACACTTTGTGGATACATTTATGTGCATGCAACAAAATTATTGAATTTAACAAAAATATATGTATTAACTGTGATGATTGCTAGCTTAAACGAGTAGGCTATGAATCCTTTTGTTCCCGTTCGTCTCACGTGGGACTTTAAATAGTTTGACTGCGCGAATTCTTTTCATGGAATAACCAGGTTCCTGATTCATCCATTTACAATTTGGTAATTTAATGTCAATGTTTTAACTGAACTTTAACATTTATTTTATCGCAACATAAGTCTGAGTCTACATCATATAGAGTTATTCAACTATGTGTAAACATAAAAGTTCGTATACCAATTTTGACGTCACTATGATATACAAAACGAAGTCATAATTTTGAAAAAAAAAACATTCTCTCTAACGATGCTCTACCTACATTGACGCGGCCGCTTGATACCAAATATGAACATCCTGTATATTGCACTTGATTCCAGAGTTAAGATCTAGATTTACCTACGATTTAAGAGAGCAAAAGGTTAAGTTACTTGTTGATTTAATCAAAATTTAAAAATGATATAAAACAGGTTTTATCTACAGCTGATATTTATTCAATAATAGGTATCTATTACTTTAGCAATGTCCACTATGTTAACGAGGATTGATATACTTACGATATATTTTTTATAATTATCGTAAAACTTAGGTGTTATTACTAGGATATTATAATTAAGTACATAAGTACTTAAAGTAAATATCTATTGAATAATAATTATGTTGTGTTTGGTCCTCAAATTATTTAACTTGTGCTGTACAAAATCATAAAGTTCATTCAGTTTTACAGTAGGTACATATTTATTTTTACAGTTTTCTTACTGATGAAATAACTGACAGATTTTATGTGACTGTTATTATTTTGCCACAAGCGTATTTTCCATTCATAAAATAAACAATTCAGTGTCATCCTGTTCTAAAAATAGCAAGAATTGGTAATTATTGTGGTAACATATGTTAGGTAGTATGTGCTTATTGGTAGTATGACATTATGGGTGTCGCCGGCGCTACATGGACACGCCTAGCAAAACAAAGACCATACTGGCAAAGGTTGGAGGAGGCCTATGCCCAAAAATGGGCAATCCCACAATAAATATTGGAAATGAAAAATGCAGAAGATTTAAGTTGTTGGGAAATAAATGGCTAAAATAAATAAATAAATAAATAATGTGCTTATTTATTCGTATTTTTTACCTTTACTTTGTTTTGAAAATTAATCAAATTACTTACAAAACTATCAAATAAATAAAAATATTTAGGTTATATTTACCTTATATTATCCAAATAATAATAAAATACTTTCTTGTAAAAAATACTTATTATACTGACGAGATTACTGATAAGAAAAAAAATCTAATCAGTAACCTCAAAAGTCAAGCCACGATGGAACTTTACGAGCGTTTTCGAAGGTTTACTAGGCTCTTTCGGTGTTGCTCGTGAACTCGTTAGTTAGGTCAAAAACCTAGGCTAGATTAGGTAGAACATAATATTCTAAGCGCGACGTTATTACCACAATGTTGCATGACAAAACATCAAAAATCATAGGTATTGGGGACTATAACGCCTATTATGGTTCTTAGATAAATTCGCCAAAACATAACACCGTTACTAGTAATGATTAATGGCAATTAAAATATTCGATGTCCATTATCATTACGGCTGCAGGTAAAATATATTTAGTTTCAACGCATCAGGGTTTTAGTAAGTAAAAAACAGTGTTTTTAAGTTACTAAAACAAAGCCCTAACGAGATTAGCTATTTGGAAGGATTAAACTTCGTAACAGATATTGTGTCATTTCATTGCTAGTAGGTAGGTACCACTATTTTCCTTGCTAAATTACCTACCAAGACAAGGTTTGTAAGTGGACAAGGTTTACCCTAAACATACTTGTTTCTAGCTTCTAAACATCCATTTATTTATTTGAAGTTCAAAATACCATCCGCATTCTTTATGTTTATACTGTTTTACACAATTAAAGCTCCTTGATTTATTTTCTCCGAAGTACCTAAACTCATGGGAACGCATTTGCAGCATAGAGCAAATAATCATAAAAATCGGTTTATACAGAATAAGTTCTGTGGTAAGGTAACACAGAAATAAAGTAAAAAAAATATACATATAATGTGGAATTGAGAACTTCCTCTTTTAATAAACGTCGGTTAAAAATTAGCAGTCGTCCTTTAAAATGATGACCGCATGAAACGTTGATCAGTGATGTGATGGCAGATGTGAGATGAGTTATTGCTAAATAAGCTACACGTCACGCTTCAATTTGTGTTTTAATTTGTCTGTTTGTGTTTCGGCTATTGAGCATAATTTACTTAATATTTTCGTCTCGTTATTTACCTTCCTTGTCATTTATAGATAGACACTTACACAGAATCGCATTGGTATTATTGGGTGTAGGTAAGTTTACAATGGACATCTGTTTTAACATTTTACAAGTGGGCATAGTTTTATTAAAATTATTGACTTTAATGCACCAATTCGGCATTCCAATAGATGTAATTTTCTGCGCTACTCCAAAATTACAAGAATTATGTAGACATAACTAATTAAACACGTAAAAAAATAGGCTGAACCTTGCAACTTGCAATAGACCTTTACTTATTAAAAATGTTGGCTTAGTTTAGGGTCAGTTTCAGCAAGAAAATTATAGTTAAAACCCCATAATATATTCTAAAAAATAATCATGTACAAACTTTGACAGTTCACACTTAAGTTCTTCAAGTTCTATATAACCTAAGTAAGGAACAATGGATTGTTAAAAAAATTAAAGGACGCACAATTTTTCCTACTCTAGGTACTTATAGTAATAAAATAATACTTTATTTACCATGGCTAAAACAATTGTAGATAAGTAGTGTGTTTTAATTACTTAATTTAAATAAGTGATTGATTGAAGATACCTGGTTTTGGTTAGATTTATATTTATTCCATTCAGTACAGTGCCATTGTGTTGCATTTTTGAATTATCCATTCTATTGATAGTGGTATTGCATTTAAATATTTTGCATTGAAAATTCGTTGTGGTTTAATTTTGTAAATTTTATGACACATAATACATATTTAGATATGTTAAAAAAAAAGGAATTGTGTGATAAATTAGATCGTCTATAACAGCTGAAAAAACAATAATGAGTGAATTAGGACTCTTTTCATGAAGTTGGCAGATAAACGTGGCTCCTTTCGGCATATAAAAAACAGACCTAAGTAGGTACACAAAAGAAAACGTATCTACCTATAGATAAGTCACACCCTCACAATTAATATTTTTAAAACTAGTAACATATTTCCACAGTAAACTCACCAATCACCATATTCGTTATTTTATTGTAGGTGCCTACATTATATCTCATAATATGCAAATGTGATGAATGACTTTTGATTTATTTATTACACCTAATATACTTATTTTAGACTGTTACTAACGATAGCTCTTATACCTTCCTACCTACTAAACTATATTATTATATTAATGTAGGTATATGTATATAGAAACCCCCTGATTGATTTACATCACATACAGAAAAATCTAATGTTACAAAATAAGTAGATACTCGAAACACAAAGAGCTTTATCGCTAAGAGCAATTTCTTCCATGCAAACTTAGAATATCTGCTGTAAATAAGATAAAACTTCTGTATATATTTCATCTAATTATTAGCAGATGTTCCGTACCTACCGGTTAATCTATATCTACCTACTTCTTATAAGTAGGCACTTCACCTACGATGTAAGCACATATAAAAATGTGTCAAAATTATCTCATAACACTTGGCTAGATAATCTAGTGCATTGAATGATCTACCTACTCGAAAACAATATATTTGACACCTAAGATCTCAAGATCGCATGTTAGTTTGTATGTGCATTACCTATATTGACAACCACTTGAACAAGAGCATTAACCACTTGAGAGTATAAGCCAGTGGCGGTAGCTTCATACAAACCAAAAAGCCGGGCTTTAAACGGGGCTTCGGAGCCGCATATGTCTTTACCGCCTATGCACAAGTGGTATGAGTACAGTTCTACCTCTATGCGTCTATATAGCCTTGAGTATAATCTGTTAAAATTCGAAGACGAGGATTTTAAGGAATGTATCAATGTATCTAATCATAAACATGAAACGTATGTCGGGCTTGCTCTGTACCCCAAGTACGAGTTTGTGCACACACGAATCGAAGAGACGCAATCGCCGAGCGCCACCGATTTTGTATGGAGATCCAAACAGCGCCCCAAGCAGATTTCTTGAGAAGCTTGGATTTCCATACAAAATTGATGGCTTGCGATACGAAGGCGATACGTTCGTATGCATGTGCAAAACTCGTACTAGGCCCTCTGTTCTCAAACACCAGGCACGCTACTGGTATAAGCCCATAAATATAAAGTGCACTTAAAGTCTACTTAAAATTACAAAACATCTCTATTTTCATCTATTTTATTGGAACAGCGAAAGTATTTTGACCACCCATTACGCAAGTACTTATTTAAGAAATATTAGACAATTTCCTTATTTACAGAATGAATCTTAACTTTCATAAGAGGATATCAGCATTCAGCCAGCATTCTCTCTTATATAAACGGGATAGACAAAGCCGCGGGTTTTCTGTCAGCAATGGCGTAGTCATATTAGTCTAATTTGATGATATAATCACAGAATAGAATTTCATATATCTACCACTAAAATAATTATGTTCTACGTTTTTGTTTCTGTTTTTATTTTTTTACCGAAATTTTCACCCTCTTCCATCGTAGTCATCAGTTCATAGCCTTTTGTCTCCGGTAATAAGAATGAAATGCCGCTTGCGATCAAAGGCAGTACCGCGAACACTAAAGGCGGCAACCAGAGAGCTACGCTTCCAAGGTCTATCACGAACGGTGCCAGCATGGAGCCGACTCTTGCTGACATAGATGACACTCCAACAGCGGCGTTACGCACCACTGTCGGAAACATTTCTGTGGTATACAGATATACAACAACAAACACAAGAAAACTGCAAACTACGCCAATGCTTGCGAACGCTACAGAGGCCGCACCCTCCGGCACAATAGCCAGTACGATCAAGCATAGAGCGGCTATGAAATTGAACACTATGACTATAGTCCTTCTACCGATAACCTTCATTAGGGGTATGGATAGAAAAGTTCCTATAAGCGTCACACTAGCACTGGCCGCTACGTTCAGGAAGACGTTACCACTGAGCTGGCCGACGTACTGAGAGACTCCATAGAAACAGTAACTGCACGTCAGCCAGTTAAATGACATGCATAAAATATTTTTCCTTATATTTGGGGTGCGAAAAAGGTCCAGGATATTCCCCTTCTTTAGCTGATCTGATGATAACGTCGCTTGGTATGACTCAACTATAGTCCGAATATCACTGGTTGGTCGTTTATTCCTGTAATCAAAAAAATAAGTTGATCACTTGTAGGTATATGACGCAATCCAGTAAAACAGTAGGTATCTAATTTTACAATGTCCACTTACACTGCTGCGACACGTTCCAAAATGGTAATAGCTTCGTCGGTCCGTTTGACTGCGATCAACCAACGCGGCGTCTCTGGGATCAAGACGAAATAAGCGAGCAAGATTGCCGCGGGAGCCGATATGGCTAGTTGGAACTCAGAATAATCTCTGAGAAAGTATGCGAACACTGGTAATAGCATATGGCCCATATTGAACGGCACTTGGTACAAGGCACTGGCCAATTCTCTGTACTGCGAGCCCATGAACTCCATTACGATGACGAAGCCGGTGACCATGCTCCCGCCCACTGACAAACCAACGAAGAAGCGCAACAACGTGAATACCCAATAGTTTGGTACATAGGCGGCTACTACTCCAGCCGACAACTGGATCACAACTGCCACTAGCAAAGGATTTCTTCGGCCAAACCTAAAACACAGTGATTATAATTATTTTAGATAACAAGAGCCTCAGATTAATCAAAATAAATGAAAACTTTCATTTCACTAAAAACAGTTTGTGTTCAAAGGTTAACCTAAATAAGAAGCGCACTTTTTGAATGCGTATACATAATTGCCTAGCCTTTTATAGGTCGGCAATTTACATATTTACATAATGTTATTGCTGTGCTAGAAACAATTTCAATGTCACCTGTCTGCGGCCATTCCGAAGAACACGCTTCCCAGCAACACTCCAAGTTGGAACAAGGTTTGCGTGAAGCTCGTCAGCCATTTCCTATCACAAATGAGGTCCCACTCCATATTGATGGTTCTATTGAATATGGACGTATCATAATGTGGTTCTACACACGGGCACTCCTGCACCTCTGTAGATCCACACGTGTATGAAATTTTAGGGGCCAGAAATATAATGGCCATTTGGTGAAATGCCACAAAAAATTTTGAAACGAAGATCACAATACAGAGGAGAAGCTGGTACTTTCCAAATGCTCCTGTAATTTTTTGGATCGTATCCACCTCAGGGGGTTTTGATCCTGAAATATGTATTAATGTTAATATGTACCTACCTAATTATGCAAAATAAGATCATCAAGAGCATTGGTAGACCTACATTTTAAGGTTTACTGCACAGTTACTACCTCTGTCAAGGTTTTTTTTAAGTAGTCTAACATAAATCATTTTTTTATGATTATTTTCACTAAGTATTTATAATGCTTAAAATCAACACTAGCATAATTAAATTTAGTCGGAAATATCATATATAAAACATTAAGAGGGAAAGTTATTTTTATATACCTAATTAATAATTTATACTCTTGGTTCAAAACCGGTTTGGCACGATATGGCGTATTTTTTTCCTAACTTTACCTCGAACGTCAAAGTAATAAACAAGGAATGCGTGCAAAACTGACCACTTTCATTTCCCATAAAGTCCTTCTACAGTGTCAATGCCACGTTGTTAGGCCACATTTAAGGTCATTACACTAAGATATTGTAGGTACTATCGCAATCAATGAACTTACTGTTTACGTCCTTTCGATTCTCCATTTCCATAATGTGATCTAGTTTACGCTATCTTATTTGCGACACTGTATTTTCACTCGCGGGCTTTATTTGTTAATGGACAGCCACCCGTGCCGACTGCTGTTACGGACTGAGTACAATATCTACGAGTAATGATTTGCGTGCGCGCCACTCTCTCAACCATTCCTTCATTATCTGGCCCCTGCCACTCAGATCTATCATCATTGGGAAAAATTATCTTTAATATCGGCACATTGATCACGTACTTGTTTTCGGATTCTCGAATGTGTCTTTGATATTTCTTTATGAAGTTTTCTTCTGTAACTGTTGCCTAAATGCTCATATGTAAATTGTTTGTAAATTTGCTATCAGTTTCTGTGAGCACGAAATACCGATTACATGTTAACAACCAGTCAAATTGGATGCTCTGTAATATCTCTTATCTTCTGCAAACAAGCATTGAGGTAGGAAGCCAGCATTTATTGTTATTTGTGTAGTATAATGACATCAAATTGACAAGTATAAGATAACATAACATTATCAATTTTCACAGTTACTGGCTAAAATTGAGCACATTACGTACACGCAATTCATAAATTGTCATATATTAGGTACTTTGATGATTGGTTTTTGTCGGTTTTACCTCTGACTCATTGTTGTGCATTTTAGTAGCTTTAACTGAATACATCCGGAAAATAATGTTTTGTTTACAGTAAGTAAGTAATAAACTAATGACATATCTAGGTTAAGGTTGTTATCCTATAATTTAAACAATATACAAACATTTTACACTTTTATTAATTTTTACACTTCTGTTTTCAATGATCTGTCTATGTACATACATTAAATTATAAAAAATTCTACAGAAATAAAATAATATGTTTTGCGAAAACGATGTTTTCTTATGAATTATATATATTTTTATAATTTTATATATACAAAACAACAAAATGAAGTCTCATAAAATGTACTCTTAGTCTGAACAAATAATACAAAAGCTTGGAACAAATCAGAAATATGTGACTAAATTATACCGTGTCTAAAAACTTAAAACGAATAAGTGTGACCTAAATTCTAAAGTCAAATGCCAGCATACAATACAAAATAAATGAGCTTTAGCCCTAGATATGGGTATAGACACTCTACAATTTAGTTAAAATGATAAGTAAAACTACACCATCAACATCCGGTTATCTGAGTCGGTATTATGACCCAAGGTGTATTTATAACTTCAGGTAGTTGACGACAAATACAAACTGATCAAAATCAAAATAATTATTTTGATAATTTTTTTGCCCATGATTCAAGCTAACGAGAGCCATATTCGAGAATGGCTCCCAAATTTTCGCCATATTTAAATGTAATGCCCCATATTATTTGAACTCTCATTGTTTCTTGTAAGGCTTGTATTTTTAATGAACTTGGTTGATGCAGACCCAATATGTATTAACTTTTAGGTTACATTGCGCGACATTTTCAGCAGTATTGCCGCCCAATGTAACTCAAAACCGAACCTTCGTATATGGTTTTGCAGTTTGTTTCATGATCCAGTAACTAAACTTGTACCCCAATAAAAAAAATCACCAACAAATTATTAAACTATCTCTAATAATGATTGTCATGTGAGAACTTAAATTTAAAAATCACTTTAAAAATATTAATTATGTATCACGCTAACAGACAACATTGAATATCACATGATGAAAAGTTCAAATTAAACATTATAATAATAACACTTGAAAATGGCAAACAAAATGTTAAAATAGAGTATAGGTCAGACGACCTAACAACATAGCTCTACAAATAAAAAATATTTCTAATGAACCTCAAATAAGATTCCTAAGGAACAATAACATGGTACAAATTAATGAAGGTGGCGATGGTTTAGATAAGAACAGTAGTTTATAATCGAAATATCGTATCGTATAGATAATTCTAGTTACTATAATAACTTTCGAAACCCGTGCCATAGCAGTATAAGACATTGAAATCTAGAAAAATATGAAGTTACAACTTTGATTGTATTGATTAGTTTGTATCAGTAATGATAGTAATTGCTAAAATTTTGAGACATCAAACTGCGACATAATATCACATAATCCATAATAAAATAATATGTATTATTAGTAACATAATATATGCTGCTATAAACACAGGCTGCTCTTAAAACTTGATCATATTGGGATCAATATTCATAATATAAACTCTTTATGTTGTTATATTGATATATAAACAAATCTATGTATGTGTATATCGGGACATTTTAAGTACAATCTTTGAATAAAATGTTGGAAGGCACTAGACCCTAAACTACAAATATAATTTCTGTTCTTACACCGACTTATTCAGGATGAGTTTGGAAGTAGATAGCTGTTTTACTCATTTAAGGCATTAGGTTCACGCGCGACTAGCCAATATAATGAATGATTCCGCCTCAACTTACCATAACTAACAATACTTTTTCACATAATTTCACTTGATCTGATTTACGCAGAATACCACACCATGTGAAGTTATATCAAAATTGTAATACAATATAATCATAGTATATAAATATATAGTTTAAAGTTACTCTTTACTAATACCTAAGCGATAAAAACAACGATATTATATTTATGGAAATACATGAAAATGAGCACTAACTACATTAAATGCAACTTTACTCATTCAAAATACTTATTTACATGACTATACTATAAATTTTAGGGGAAAACTGACTTAAGTCTTTTAATTTCTTGAAAGGATCTCCAACTTGGTGTCCTGATTGTTTGTACCTTGCATAATAAGTTAAATTGTGAAGTATAAATACTTTTGTAAAATCTACACTGTGATAATAGTAAAAAAAGTGTATTACAGGAATATAAGGAGTTGACGTATCAAACTAAAGCCAGAGGCTCGATTACGAACATATGTGACAAACGTAAACGTATTGGAACAGTAGCGTATCCGAGACACACCACGCGGTGTAGCTGCAACTTTCAGCAATTTAATGGTTGTTGACGCGTAGTGTGAATCGAATAGATTATCGTTTCGATACGACTACTTTTGTCAGATTTAATTGTGAACGGTCCTCAGTTTATCCAAAAACTTGACAAATCTAGATTCACCTCCAGACACGAAACGAAGTCTTACAAGGCCCGGTAATAGTCCGGTCAATTTAGATAACAGAGGGTTCAAAAATACCATCCAACTGAAAATTGGTAGGCAGAATTGTTCAAAACACCATTATAATTGAAATCTTAAAAGTCCTCATCATTCTCCCCAATTTTCAGCTGGATGTGAATTTTTGTAACATCACTCCAATTTTTTGGTCTAATTTGACTGGACGAAAATAAGATTGGCAATGGACTTAGCAGCTATAAGATTAAGTGAGACCACTCCTTTTAAGGTACATTATTCTCAAATTAGATAAAAATCAGCATAGAGATTCTGACAAGTGTCATCTAAAGCGAAAACTGTGACTGAAAAACCTTAAATTAGCTAACATAAATAGTTGAAACTTAAAGTTTCTAACTTTGAGATTTAAAATTATAATAATTTAGGTGCTGTAGTGCCTACGGGTTTTTATTTTGGAAACAAGATTACATATCTTTAGTGCCGGTCCGAGTTTTAGACCCATATATTTCATCATCATGTCTGAATTCAGCAGCAGAAGAGCTTTGCCGTCAATTTCCTGCAACAAAATATTTAAATATAACTAAACTGATCTTAAAAAAGGTAACTGAGTTTCGTTATAAATATCAATTAAATCATAAAAAAGTAGCGAAGCAAGAAGTGGCTGTTTGTTGCTATAACGGGATCACTATCATCAAAAAGCATACACAAATTAATACTGAAATAGTTCATATATAAAATCCAGTGCATGTCTCCGTAGCTTATTTATGGATATATGTACTTAATATATTCAGTAGAATATAGGCTATAGGGCAACTTACATGTTTCCTGAACAAGTCAGCGTGAGTTGCCAGTGTCTGGTCTGCGGCCGCTATGAACCCGATGACGTCTTCAACCGACCAATCAGCGGGCGGAGAATGCGGCGCGGGGGGCGGTGGCGCTCCCGTAGTGGATGACGCCGGTTCGGGTCTCTCCGGCGACACACGAGCCAGCTTATTAGAACTCTCGCCTGTGCTGTTTGCTGCACTAACATCCGCATCCTCTGGAGACTAGAAAATAAATATACTTAGAAAAAAATAATTAAAAAATAAAGCTGGACAATCCACATAACATCATCTAGCCCCAAGCTAGGAAAAGCTTGTGTTATGGGTACTAGAATACTTAATACAATACATTAAATAGTTATATATTCTTTATTATATGTACATATAAAATACCCAGAACACCCAGAATAAATATTTGCAAATTTCTCACAGAGGTCTACTAGACTAGACTCCTTGTTGAATAGTTTTCAGTTATAATCAGACAGTTCAATAACAATAATCATGGTTGGTGTATGGAAAAGATGAAATGTAATGTAAACAACAAGTAATGTAAAAGATCAGAAGTTGGTAAATGATAGAAAAAAATCGTATAATGCTGACCAGCATGAATAAGGGCAATGAAATGAAGATAATAGAATAAAGATAATATTTTAAGTATGATTTGATCCTGATTTAATGCTTTGTTAATTATTATTTTTTTGCAATTTTTTAATAAATTTACACATCTACTAGTGTTGTTAGTAACTCTTGAGTGCAAATTACTCAGATACCTATTCCAAATATTTTGTGATTATTCTTATCTATATTTGAACTTACTAACCAACTTTATGCTAAAAAATAGTTTCAACTTACACTATTAGACCGTTTGATGGCAACCGCTTTTAATGAGTTAGGAGTAGACTCTCCACATAGAGTGCACGGCCGACCAGCAGCCTCTCCACTGTCTACTTCCATCATACCAAGACAACTGCCAATGCCATCACATAGGCTCTTCAACCAGCTCTTGAGATCATCTAAAGTCATTTCTGATGGCATTTTTACTGAATAATCCTTGTTTGGTGTGGAGATCTGAAAGGTTATTAAAGATAGGTATAATTTTGTGTTCATAAACCTAGATACATAGACAAAGACATTGCTTTTAAATAAATAAATAATATACTCAATAAGTTATTTATTTATTATTTTATTGCTTTTAGGAAAAGTATCTAACAATTTAAATACTTAATAGCTTTTATTGCACATTTTTAGATCATATTTATATCAACATGTTACATATTTAACTTAGTGTGAAAAGTACCTGTAAATTTGTTATATTGGAATAACTACTAGACGCAGTAAGTATTGCTCTTGTCAAGCTCTGAGGGTCCTGATGGGTGGCAATCAATTCTTTGACCAGTGCTTCAGCAACACCAGATGGACCAATACCAATAACAGCTGCGGGTAATGTGCTACTGCCTCCTGTGCAACTACTGCGAATACGCAGACGGACTGTTGGTACTGGAGCAGGAATCACACTGCTTGAGTTACTGGTTCCTGTCGACCCGCCCTCAGGCAATGCTGGGTTAGTTATAGTAGTGTGGCGTAACTTAAACCTGAAATTATAAATGGTCCTTGTATAGAAAAGAATCATAAGTATTTGAGTCACGTAGAAATTTATAATTGACTTACTTAGAAGGTGTAGCACTCTTTTGTCCAGGAGGCTGCAGTGGATGACCAGCCCTTGCACACCACCCCACGGGGAATATATCCCTTGAGTCATATCTACAGTAATAATCAAATGCTCCTCTCCATCCATCAAAGGTTACATGAATCTGATCATTCTTTATTGCCCCGACGGTGGCACAGCAGATCAGCTGTGGATTCTTCTTATCAACTGCCTCCAATTTTTGACCAACTACAAATACATTTGTTTTTGGTGTTGGTGGTTCAGGCTGAAATACCTTAGCTGGGGCCATCTCTGCTCCATTCAATGTTTTAAGTAAAAACATTGGCCAACTGCTGGCATTCATTCGGAAGCCAAGAGGTGGCTGTAGCATTCCATCATTCTTTTCACAATACCCAATAGGATGAATGTCTCCAGCATCAACAAGTCTCCAAAAATCATTTTTGTTATCACTGCCATCAAGTCTCAACCTCAACCTTGGCCCCAGAACACCCACTACCGTGGCAATACAGGTTGATGTCAGGTTTCTTGGATCTAAAGCTTCCAATTTCATCCCAACCTTGAAATCATTCACTGGTGGGAATGGAGCTTGTTTGAAACAATCTTGGGGTGCTGCTACACTGTTAGTTTCCTTCATGTAATCGCTCCAATCGAATGACTGAAAGAGATCGTAAAACAGTCCCGTCGAATTGTTGTTGGAATGATTCTCTGTGCCATTAGCTCCATTACCTGACTGGGGAGATGATGTCCTTTTTTCATTCTTCTTCTGGTATTTATTGAGGCAGTAAGTGGAACAAAAATTTTTGCTGCTTGAAGGCGCGTTTCCTCGAATAACATTGTCACAGTGAAGACAGGCGCCCTTATTATACGCCTGCCTAAACTCAGAAAGACACGTTTCTGAACAAAACTCTTTTTTTCCGTTCTCGGTAGGCAAGACATACTTAAGGGGTGTCTTACTTTCAGCGCACCAAGTGCATGTACGCTTTGGAGGCCTCCCGGGTCCACGTATTTTGCCGGGAGCTGGTCCAGACGAACCGACTGTATTGTTTGACATCGTTCTAAATAGCGATTTCAAAACATTATTAACCTGGTAGATTCCTTCACGAACTAGACTATTTGCATTATATTATCACTGTAACTAATCAATCTCGTATTTGAAAACGCAATTTATGTAACAAAATTCTGCGCAAATATAAACAACGTCAGTAAGTATTTATGACGCGCTTGCAACGGCCATATTGGTATTTGTAGGGAGGGGATCACAGTCATTGAATGAAGTAGAATTGCGAGTCATGTCTCATCAAAATAGATTTTCTAATCGATCATATTAAGATATATGTACGGTAGAAGAAAAGTTGACACCCATGACATTACCTGCCAGTGCCAATTACTAAACGTTGGAATGGAATGCACTGGCAGTGCCAGTGATAGTGCCAGTGCATTTCTTTAATGCATTCTAAAAGCCAAAGTACATACTTGTCGTCGTTTAATATTAAATCACATTGAAACGTAAAAGGTGTCAAATGAATCGACGCAGTGGTGGTGGCACCCGTATAGTACATACTTACATGCGTAAGCATTATTTTTAATTTAAATTATGCATACGGAGTGTATATCATAAATTATATTTCTAACAGAAAGTATAAGATACTCTGTGCTGTCAAGAAAAACTTACACAAGCACAACCCTAATTTGCCCGTTATGTTGGCATCAACATGAAAATATTTACAAAGTTGGTATATTTCATGATTTCTTTTTTTTCGGCAACAAGCCGAAGTTGATCCCAAGCATGAATGACACAATCTCATTTATCCAACCAATTTATCATTTAGAATCGAACGATTTCTTTCGATATAATCTTTCTGATGCTCAATTGCTTTCGATATAATCATTGTAAAACGCTGCCAATAACAGGAAATGTCTCAACAGCCTTCCCATTACCGCGTACATGTAATAGCATTCAAAGAGTTAATTTCTTTTAGGGTTTAGAAAAAAGGAAGCGCTATAACTCCCAACCTAATGTTTACGTAGATCTTTGGCTTGATCATCATAGCTAAAAAAAAAAAGGTAGCACTCCGGGAGTGCCGGCAGAAGTGAAAACTTCAATATTAACGTTGTGTTTAATTATAAGTATAAAAGTACTATCATTTAAGAGGTAGAATACAATGTTTATGTTTTTATTTTTCGCCCTGTGCCGCCTAAACAGAGCAGCACACTCAGGCACGGTAGAAAGAGTGGGAGATACTAGTTCCTCTCCCTTCCCCTCGATCTTACGCTTTTTCGATCAGCATCACGTGACCCTGACGCGAGTTTGAAAGTTTTTACCCATACAAAAAAAAGTGCTCAGCGCCGCTAAAGAAGTTTTCACTTCAAAAATTATAATTGGTATTGCTTGGTCAGGATACTAGTAAAAGGCTCTAATATGTATACTTAGTTTTATTTTCTGAAAAATATAAGGTAAGTTTTTGTTAATGTGTTTTTAACAACACAATTTTTAAAATGAATACACAGTAAATAATTTAAAATTATTAGTGCCGAAATAAGCAATCAACAATAAGTGATGTAATTAACTAAAGAAAGCAACATTCTCTGTAATAAAATTAAATGCTATTCTGTGTTTTAATACTAGACTTATTAAATATTTTTAAAGCAAGCAATTCTGTTATGTTCATAGTTATTTTGAATTAAGATTCATCATCACTTCCAGCAGGTGCTTTAGGTTTGGGGCCACCTGCTCTCTTGGCCATAATGATTTGATCAACCTTTAAAATTGTGGCTGCTGCTCCAACTGCATATTTCAAGCCCCAATACTTTAGAGTATACAAATCAAGTATGTTCTTTTCTTTAGCATCACAGATACCACTGCTTTCTGATTCAATGTCAAAGCCAGCTGTTTTGTTTCCTTCCTGAAAAAATAAAACAAAAACACATTCAAAACCAACTCAAATAATCATTATTAATAACAATTAAACGCTTGTAACATACCTTGTGTGCTTTGTACATATTGTTGACCACTTCAGTTGTATTTGTGCCAGAGTTGTCAGAAAGAGCCCGCGGGATAGCTTCAAGAGCAACTGCAAACTTCCTAACAGCATATTGGTCCAGGCCTGGTAGAGTATCAGCATATTGTAGAAGACTCTGAGCCAGTTCAATCTCTACAGCACCAGCACCAGGCAAGAATCTGAAATAATTCAAACAATTATTTTTATGTTTATGCAACAGTTGTTCTTCAACATGCACCCAATAGCTCTTCTCCATTGCTAGTGTAAGTGTGATTCTCACCTTCCATCTTTCACAATTCCCTTGAAAGTGTTGACACCATCATCAATAGCCCTCTCTACATCATCCATGTAATTGTCAGTAGCTCCTCTAATCAGGACTGTTGAGATACGAGACTCTTTGCTTTCCATGCGGAATACAACTACTCGGGTATCTCCTACTTCCTCAACTGTGACCTGATCACAGTATCCAAGCTCATCTGCTGTGGGTGAGGTCAATCTGGGTAGAACCTGAGAATATAAACAAAGTAAATAGCTGTAGGTTGATCTAGCACTCATTTGATCTCAGCCTTAAGATCTCAGGCAAAAAATACTTACAGTAGCATTCACAGTCTTGGCCAGACGACGTAAGTCAAACTTGGAGGTAAGACGAACTCCCATCAGGCCATATTTATTCAGGTAATGCAAGGCCATGTCCCCAAACTTAGCACCAGCTACTATGACCTTCACACCAGAGTCTGCGATATCCTTGATTTGCTTCTCAAGTAGAGACTCCTCTCCTTTGCTGAAGTTCATGAGCTCATCAGCTGATTTGATGAGAACTGTGCCTTTAGTTTCAGTTTGGGTGATGTCTATTGGGCAGGTGTAGACAGCCACCTTCACCTTGGCAGCTGATGTGACATCTCCTTCTACTTCACGCTTGAACACCATTCCAGATAAAACCTCTGATTGTAAAATACCAGCTCCAGGAATCTGAAAGTGATGAAGAAATAATAAGATTAATTTATACAAACATAAATAAAAATATTCATCAACTTATGATCTTATACATACCTTGCAGATCCTGACATTATCTACATTGAATGTTGTTTTCTCAGGCAAAATACCCACACAGGCTTTAGTCACAAGTTCTGCAATAAAGTCTTCATAACCGTACTGCTTAGACATGATTGATGGTACAATGCCTTTGGTAATCTCAGCAACATTTTTGGAATCCGTGATCTCATGGCAGACTAGGCTTGGTAAGAGTTCAATACATTTATCTAAAGCTTTTTCATAACCATCTGCAATTTCACTGGTGGTCACTCCCAATCTGAGCAGTTCCTCAGCAGATTCCAGCAGAGCTCCAGATAATACTATGACAAAGTTGGTTCCGTCACCAACTTCGGCATCTTGCATCTGACTGGCCAGAACCATCAGTTTGGCTGCAGGATGTTCAACATCAAGTTCGCGGATGATAGTGCCTGCGTCACTTGTCACAAACTGCTTGTCAATGTGATTTATAATCATTTTGTTCATGCCATTGGGACCATAAGCAGAGCGTACACTTTGGGCAAACTGCTTGCAAGCATTTATGTTACGGTAGACCGCTTCTTCCAAGCCCGAGTACATCTATAAACATGATAAATCAATATTAATACCAATAAATACAAGTGGCTTTTATGGGTTCATACACAGCCATGAGACAATGGGATTTTAGTAGCAGCTCGGGTATATGTATCATGTTTCTGTCAGTGAACATCGACGATTTAGAAGATTTTTTGTTGTAATTTGATGATTTCTTGATTCCCGGAGATATTGATATAGTGGAGTAGTCGTTACGAGAAATAATGTAGAGACAAAGAAAGAAAGTAAAAACATTTGGCCGGCCCGGTCGGAGTATAGCGAAGGGTGTGCAGGCGAAAAAGACTTAGAAAAATTTTGAAGAAAAAGGACTCTGCCAAAATTTTGAATAAAAAAGACTCTGCCAAAATTTTGAAGAAAAAAGACTTAGAAAATTTTCGTAATTTTTTGGATTACGCGTCTTTTTTTTTATTCGGAATGCTGATTACGAATATGGCAACCATTTTGGAATCCAAGATGGCGCACACAGGTTTTGGTCAATTTTGCAATATGGGTGTCATTTTCGGGGTTTTTGGGGATGCTGATTACGAATATGGCAACCATTTTGGAATCCAAGATGGCGCACACAGGTTTTGGTCAATTTTGCAATATGGGTGTCATTTTCGGGGTTTTTGGGGATGCTGATTACGAATATGGCAACCATTTTGGAATCCAAGATGGCGCCCACAGGTTTTGGTCAATTTTGCGATATGGGTGTCGTTTTCGGGGTTTTTGGGGATGCTGATTACGAATATGGCAACCATTTTGGAATCCAAGATGGCGCCCACAGGTTTTGGTCAATTTAGCGATATGGGTGTCATTTTCGGGGTTTTTGGGGATGCTGATTACGAATATGGCAACCATTTTGGAATCCAAGATGGCGCACACAGGTTTTGGTCAATTTTGCAATATGGGTATCATTTTCGGGGTTTTTGGGGATGCTGATTACGAATATGGCAACCATTTTGGAATCCAAGATGGCGCACACAGGTTTTGGTCAATTTTGCGATATGGGTGTCGTTTTCGGGGTTTTTGGGGATGCTGATTACGAATATGGCAACCATTTTGGAATCCAAGATGGCGCACACTGGTTTTGGTCAATTTAGCGATATGGGTGTCATTTTCGGGGTTTTTGGGGATGCTGATTACGAATATGGCAACCATTTTGGAATCCAAGATGGCGCACACAGGTTTTGGTCAATTTTGCGATATGGGTGTCGTTTTCGGGGTTTTTGGGGATGCTGATTACGAAAATGGCAACCATTTTGGAATCCAAGATGGCGCCCACAGGTTTTGGTCAATTTTGCGATATGGGTGTCATTTTCGGGGTTTTTGGGGATGCTGATTACGAATATGGCAACCATTTTGGAATCCAAGATGGCGCACACAGGTTTTGGTCAATTTTGCAATATGGGTGTCATTTTCGGAGTTTTTGGGGATGCTGATTACGAATATGGCAACCATTTTGGAATCCAAGATGGCGCACACTGGTTTTGGTCAATTTAGCGATATGGGTGTCATTTTCGGGGTTTTTGGGGATGCTGATTACGAATATGGCAACCATTTTGGAATCCAAGATGGCGCACACAGGTTTTGGTCAATTTTGCGATATGGGTGTCGTTTTCGGGGTTTTTGGGGATGCTGATTACGAAAATGGCAACCATTTTGGAATCCAAGATGGCGCACACTGGTTTTGGTCAATTTAGCGATAGGGGTACTTGTTACGAGTACGTGGTCAGATTTGAAATAATTTCTGGCACTGGCTGACACTTGAACTAGTGTATGTCAGTTTGGGAGTGTCAGGAGGCCTAAATGTAAACAATATTAAAAAAAAAGAAATTTCAAGAAAAAAAAAATCTCGTGGCAAATTTCTGAATTTTAATTCTAAGTATTTTTTTTTTCAATTGGTTTTGAACTCAGAAAGGTGATGTGTGACAGAATACTAGAATAGGTGCGAGGAGCGAAGCGACGAGCGTTAGTTTGATATAAAAAACCACGCACGAGCCGAGCGAGCAAAGCGAGCGTGCCGCGGCAGCGGCCGGCGAGTGCCAGAACCGACATGCATAAAGTGCCGGTGACAGGAAAACGGTGTATAGTGCATAAAAAACTAACCTAAAAATGAAGATTTTGACTCCAAAAATGTCATAACTCAAAAACTATAGCTTTACACATGTTCTTTTATAATTTGTTTTTAAATGTATGTTTAAATGTAAGTACACTTATTTTTCTCCTTTGTAATTGAGTTTACTAATTAGCCCCTAGTTCTGTTTTCGTTGCTTTAAGGGGGTAATGACCTTAACAAAAAACGTCCCTTTTTATACCTTCTATTGGATTTAATAATAAAAACAGGGCCTTATACATACACTTTTTTTTTTTCAAAATTTTGGCTAAGTCTTTTCTCCTTTGTAATTGAGTTTACTAAATAGCCTCTAGTTCTGTTTTCGTTGTTTTAAGGGGGTAATGACCTTAACAAAAAACGTCCCTTTTTATACCTTCTATTGGATTTAATAATAAAAACAGGGCCTTATACATACACTTTTTTTTTTTCAAAATTTTGGCTAAGTCTTTTCTCCTTTGTAATTGAGTTTACTAATTAGCCCCTAGTTCTGTTTTCGTTGCTTTAAGGGGGTAATGACCTTAACAAAAAACGTCCCTTTTTATACCTTCTATTGGATTTAATAATAAAAACAGGGCCTTATACATACACTTTTTTTTTTTCAAAATTTTGGCTAAGTCTTTTCTCCTTTGTAATTGAGTTTACTAAATAGCCTCTAGTTCTGTTTTCGTTGTTTTAAGGGGGTAATGACCTTAACAAAAAACGTCCCTTTTTATACCTTCTATTGGATTTAATAATAAAAACAGGGCCTTATACATACATATTTTTTTTTTCAAAATTTTTCTAAGTCTTTTTCGCCTGCACACCCTTCCCTGTACTCTGACCGCCGGCCCGCATGACACAAGTGGTTATGACTGGCATGTTGAATTTTCGACTTACCCGTGCTCCTTCTTTGAGCATTTGGGGTACACCCGGAGCTTTAGGTATATGAAGAGCCATTTTCGGGTGGATTTATTATATTTATATTCCAAAAGATTTTCAATATTCTAGCAAGATCCGCGTGAGGTAAGGAATGAAATGAAATGAAAGAAAGAGTTCTGTTCTGTTCATTCGTGAATGGAAAAATAAATGCTAGACTAAAATTGAATGATAGCAAAAGTTGACATTGGCAGTTACATAAATTTGGCAACAAGAACGGCCTAGGTGTCCATATATTGAGCAAGAACAACCACATACAACTTTATTCTCGTGTTGGAATAAATTCTTTTTTTTCCAACACGAAATTGGAATAAATGCTATAACAAAATACAGCTGAGCCCGTAGTCTGTAGCATCGACGCGCTAAGATGACCACAAATTTGGGGAGAAAAAAATTGTTTTTCGCAGTTTCCTTTTTTTCTCATTAAAGATGTCGAAAAATGACCAGAATGAAACTTGAAGAGCGTGGTCAGACTTTACAAATTAGTTTTTCTTATTTTCGACAAAAATTACGACCTCTATGGCGTCGCTGCAATGTGCGTCTCGCCATAGAGCGCGCCATGGGCATAGCATTCCAGTCAGTCAGTTCAAGGAACATAATATCAGTCAGTTGCACTAGCACTGCACTGACCAAGGAACATAATATCCTAAAGGAACTGACTGCACGTCGCACGTCACGTCAGTTGCAAGGAACATAATATCCTAAAGGAAAGAAGACCAAGGCCATACTACAAAAGTGGTTTATATTTTGTGACGTGTTTCCGGGGCTCGAGCATTCGACCAATGAGCAGCGTTCACTGCCTATCGGCGGAAATGGGTAATAATATCTACGCTGGCGCTGTATTATAAAAAAACAGTATTCATATTACAAATTTATATTTCAGATAACAAAGAACATTATAACAATATGCAATTCCTTTAAAACATAATCATACTTAATCATACTAGTTGTTGATTTTACAAAATAAACTAAAGAATTGTTTTGCACAAACAGTTTTACGATAAAAATATAAATGTAATTTTATTAATTTACGCAACTATTCTGTAAAATAATCATTAGGTACATATAAATTTTCTTTACCTTTTACATTTATTATATAGAATTAGTAAATTATCTGATCTTTTATGACGTTGCTTAATACATAAATGTGTCGCGGGTTTGATGCCCACCGATAACAAATATTTGGGTTCTCGACTACATTACATAATAAGCATCATTCTATACCATAGATTAATACAATAACACTATGTAACTACTTAACAATATATAACAATGCAAAAGCCCCAAACTAATCGCAGTTTGAGGCCACATGGTATTGTATGAAATATTGATTACTTAATTTAATTTATCCTAGTAGTGATATTACATGTCTTACGTGATTATCACTATAATTTCTTAAAATGCATTAATTATTATAAAGTTGTAAGTAATACATACTTATAATAGCCAAAATTTATATATCAACCTATAGCAGGTATAGCACCTTGTGTCCTACAAATTGCTTGCTATCTTAATTTACACATGATAAGCAAATAAATTATTTTTATCAATGATTTAAATTACGAATTTACATTCAAAAAAACATTGCACATTGCAAGACATAAACATGATTTTGAGGATGTGATTGAAATATCAACATGACTGTGTTACAAATTAATTATGTACTTTCTAAAATTATGTATTTAAATCCGTTACCATAAATACAATCAGTGTTTTATAAACTAAGACAAGCGGGTACTACTCATAGTAAAAAAATATATGTCAGTACCATTATTTTTCAATCAGTAATGGACATGAAAAAACAGTATTAACTAGATAGTTGTTGTTTCTGAACATAGCTTTCAGTACCTAGCCTTAACTATACCAGAATGATGAAACAAGACTACCTAAAGTAGTTAGTCCATTGAAAAGTTACATTTGGGGTTGCGCTTCTTATAGGACGTTTTTTACGTTTTTTTTACGTGGTATCCCCAATAGGCCTAATCCACGGTGATAAAAAATGTAACATTTTAATGGACTAAGTAGCTAACTAGTAGTAACACATTTTGTGAAAGATTCAATTGAAGTTTAAGTAGGAGTCTGTTTTCACCGGGCTTCTCTCTTCAAGTCTCTTCCTTAAGTTGTAACAGTGTGTCAACCCCCTTTTTATTTCAGTGTTGTACTGCATCTGCAGAAAGTGCTTCTGAAAATAAATGAAATGAACATTTTTATTAATTCTTTCTTTCAGTTTAACTTAATGAGGATTGTAATGAGTTGTGTGTTTACACAACACAGCAGTGGCATTAGCAGATTTTTTGACGTGACAACGTCTTATAATTCGATAGAGCCGGCTGCACGCACGAAAAAACATGATTCATGAAGCGTTCCGGCGTTCCGGCGATCTGAGGCGTTCCTAAAATTTTCTTTTGAAAAATGCTACCATTCCATCAGTATTTTCTTAACACGTTGTCACGTTCAACTATCGTCAGTAAACCGACTTTACAGACAACCATTTTTTGTTGTAAAAAAATTGTTATACGCAATTTATCGAATTTAATTAACAAAGTTATGGTTAGTTAGATAAAAACTTTTATGATAGTTACCTTTCTAGTATCTTGCTAAAGCATACTCCGATTTCGTAGGTGTTATTACGGCAATGCTGACGAGCGTCCCTTGCTGTGGCGTGACCGAATCTTTGCAGTCATGGAATCAGAGAAAAAATAGTACATTATAATATATATATAACAAGTGCATGAGCTTTTAAACAAGCCTTAGAGGCGTTTGAAGGTTGTTGCTAAAGATTGCGAACAATTGCGTAATGTAATCGACGAATTTACTTGCTGCACTACTCTTCTGGTAATCGGGGTTATAATCTGGTATATAAATTTCACTTAGCTTGTGGATCCTTGAATTCTGTCGTCTATAAGCCTGTGTATTAAGTGTGATTTGCTGGCGAAGTAGAGTATTTGCTTGAAGATCAGGCTGGATGGGCTGGCAGGCCGATAGATCCGGTTGAGGCTTAGGTTCATCTTATGTAAAAGCAGGTAGGCCTGGACTGGAGCCTGAAAAGAAACGTTTGGACATTACAATGACACTCTTTTATTATAACGTGTCTTCCACCAGTTGGCGATCTAGGTTAGAATCTACTCAAAGGTTTTTAAAAACTGTTTCTTTTACAGCACAAAAGGTACCTACATATTTATTTACTCAGTTGCATATGCGACACAGGTTACCCGAGCGGAGCCCTGATGTGCAGCCAGTGTATTAAATGTGTGTATTACAAAATATGTATTATCTAGTTTGTAGAAATTCCCTTAGAAACTAATATTTAATGTAAATGGTACTTACAGAAGCAGAAACACATGTTTCTTGGATATTATTCAAGTCGCTGACTCCCGAAGTTGCAGAATATAAAGCCTGAAATTGATACATTTCAAATATGAATTACTTTACATAGAGGTCTTCTAGTCTAGGTTGAGTACATCCTTCAAATAAATGCTAAAGATCGTAAAGTTATAGCTAGGTAGCTATAACTACATTTACCTACATTTCCGGGTATTCTCTTGGAAACTAATATTTAATGGTCGCGTGGAACTGGTCATAAGTCATAAGCAATTATTGGTAATAAATATTATTACAGGTCATACAGTATGAATATTGTTAATTCACATTCTTAGCCATAAGAATTTAATAAAAACAAATAAAATATAACATATACCATCACTCTCTATATCGCATGCATACATATCTAGTAATAAATAAATAAATAAATAATGCTGGACAATCCACACAACATCATCTAGCCAGAAGCTAAGCAGAGCTTGTGTTATGAGTACTAGAAGACTGACATACTTAATACAACACAATACATAGATAGATATTTTTTATTATACATATAATACCCAGAACACCCGGAATAAATATTTGCAGAACATACAAACATTTTCCCGAGGCGGGAATCGAACCCGCAACCTTCCGTGTCGCAGGCGGACCATCGCCCACCGCGCCACATCGGTCGTCATAAAAACATAGCTTTGAAGTACATAAAGTAAAAACTTTAACTGTCAACAATATATCTAAAATACTAAGCAAAATAGGTCAGCTGCATAATAGTATGATATTATACACTGGCACCTAGAATCACCTAGTATGTAAGACGATTCTAAATGATTTTTGTGATTTTACTGAATAAAGTAATTCTGACTTTGACTTTTGATTTTGAATGTAAATGGTGCTTACAGAAGTAACAGCACACATCTCTCTCTTGGACATTATTCAAATCGCAGACTCTTAAGTCGCGGACCAAAACCGAAGTTGCAGGATGTCAAGCCTGAAATTGATAAATAGTAGTCTTCAAGTACAGTTCGGATACATCCTAGGTATTTTCGGGTAGCTAGGTACGATACCTACGATTCTAGATATTATCTTAGAAGCTGTTTTTTATTGTAAATGATACTTGGTCTTCTAGACTACGTAGGGTGCATCCTTAAAATAAATGCTACAGATACATAAGTTATAGCTAGCTATAGGTACCTACGTTTCTGGATAAATCCTTAGAAACTATTATTTATTGTCAACTAGCGTAGCGACCCGCTCCGGCGTCACACGAGTATACTATTTTTATAAATAAATAAATAAATAAATTATTACACACCTTCCTCTTCAATCACTTAATCTATTTAAAAAAAACCGCATCAAAATCCGTTGCGTAGTTTTAAAGATTTAAGCATACAAAGGCACATAAGAACAGAGACAGCGACTTTCTTTTATACTATTATATGTAGTAATGATACTTACAGAAGTAGAAGCACATGGCTCTTGGCTGATATTCAAATCGCAGACAATGAGCCGCGATCCAAAACTGAAGTTTCAGGACGTGTAGCCTGAAATTGATACATTTCAAACATCATTCACAGAGTCATACCCACAAAATAATGTCCTTGGTTTCAAAAATCTGAACAATCTAAATATTTTATTTTATTGAATTAACATTACTTATATAGTTTTACATTTCACATTAAAAACAACAATAAGTATTAATAAATTAATAAATAAATATATACAAATGTCTAAAAGGAACAATAAGAAGCACAATTTTTAGGTGTCATTAATATTTAGATGTCAAAACCCCACTAGAATAGAAATAGAAATAACAAATAGAATAAAAATTGTTGTCAATGAGCTTGTTTCTTAGAACCCTAGTAAAAACATTTCTTTGGTTCTCTGAAATTGACTTTGTTATGTGAATAAATATCCTACATGAGTCATGAAGACACAATTCCGTTTAAAATGTTCAAGTTTAGGTTTTGGCATAACTAATGGTTTTTGCACAACCTCAAACTTGGTACTCAAAAAATTCATCATGCTTTCTTACAAATAGCGCTAGGTACTTCAAAAATATATAAAGGAAGTGTTAAAAGCTTATGTTTATTAAGAACAGCCTACAGCCTAGCTACCTATAGCTACCTACGTTGCTGGATACATTCTTAGAAACTCTTATTTATTGTAAATGGTACTTACAGAAGCAGAAGCACACGGTTTTTCGATATTATTCAAATTGCAGACTCCTAGACGGTGGTCGAAAACCAAAGTTTCAGGACGTGAGGCCTGAAATAGAATAATATCAATTATAATTCCATCATATTTGAAGGTGGATAAATAAAAAAAAATATATAATAATGCTGGACAATCCACACAACCACATCGGTCGTCTAAAAGTAAGGCTACCTGACAACAAAGTATGCGACAAGCTTAGGCATTCGGATTTGTATGTAATTACTTTAAGGATAGGATCCAGATTAGAATTAGATAGTTATACCTATACGGTTTTGGCAGGTACTTACTGGATTTTGTGATGCATCATCAGGAACAGCGTTTCTAAAAAGTTTTTTTGCTGTATAATTTCTAAAATGCTTTTTAGAAAAGTGGTCATCACAAAGCACTTTGTGGCATGAGTAAAGACTTTGGTGTAGTGCTTTGCTAGTCCAATCCTTTTCAGGATGCAAAAAACCGGGCCCAGGTTTCCATACTGAAATAATTATTTGGATATTATTTATTAATAATATTATACCTACTTTGATATGTAGGTATTTATGAAATATGCATTGAATTATATGATTCTTAATCATCTAATGAACATATCTATTAATAAAACAGAACAGGTCCTCAAAGATTTATAAAACTTTTACTAGAAACATAAGCTAATGCCTAAAATATACTTTTGTACCTACTTACCGATGCACATTCTAACCTCCAAGTTTTGGAAAACTAAATAACTTGAGATTTTTACAGACAGCTGCTAGAAACCTAGGCTAAAGCCTAAAATATACTGTTGTATCTACTTACCGATGCACATTCAAACCTCCAGGTTTTTGAAAACGAAATACCTAACTTGAGATTTTTGTACACGGCTGACGATTTTCCACATTTCGCACAGCATTTACTGATTTGAGGGTGGTAATTCATGATAAGTTAAGCTTTTAGGTGAAGTTAAACTATGTGCAAATAAATTATAATTATAAATATTAAGATTGTAATGCTTTTTTTCGGAAACAACATTGAATTGAACGAAACGTGTGACGAAAAATGGCGAATAACAAAATGGAGTTTGAGTTTGCAAACGCGCCGTGCGGCGCTCAGGTAGCAAGCACGTGTCAAGTCAAATTAAGTCAATATCCTAATTTTTTTTTTTCAAAGTAACTCGTACCTTTTTGTTAGGCTCAGGTAAATCAAATTAGAATAAATCAATATGCTCGTATGAGTATCAACGTTTTCGAAAATATTTTGTATGGCGATACATAATTCAAGCGGTCATTTGATTTGCCGCCTTCAGCAGGAATACCCTTGGGCCCCCCTGGTCAGTTGTCTCGAGTCTTTTGAAGCGAGCGTACGTATTTGTAAATTGGTGTGAAAATGGGTGATTGTTTCATTTGCAAGAAACGTCTGATTGACGATGTTTATGTGGCTAAAAAGAGAGCTGTTCAGACTCTCTTAACGACGAGCGTGAAAAGAGGACGTGTGGAGGATCAACAGATGTTACAAAATATTAACTCAGTGAGTGTTCATAGTTCGTGCTACAAAAAATATGTAAACAAACGGCTAACGTCAATTGCTTCTCGACGAAGCAAGTCTCCATCGCAAGAATCAGAACCCGAAGATCAACTGCGGGTCATTCCCACTTTTGATTTCAAAAATCGATGTTTATTTTGTGGAGAAATATTTTGTTGCGAATCAAAATTGCCAATACATAGACGGAAAAAAATTCATTCCGTGGTAAACGTATCAATGAATGAAAAAGTCATGGGATACCTGTCTGGACGCCACGATGAATTTGCCACTTCAATCATCGAGCGTATTCGTGGTATACCGGATCTCGTCGCTGTAGGAGCTCGATACCATCGAACATGTATTTCTCATGTATATCATGCACTACCTAAGGGGAATAAGAAAGGACGACCTACGGGGGACAAAGTGAACGAGGCAATGAAGGCAATTTACTCATTTCTGAAAGAAAATCCCGACGAATGTCAATATTCTATTATCGAGTTGATGAACCAAATAAATGGAGATTTCGTTCCTCACATAAGAACGGTTAAGAAACATTTGCAAGAGAAGTATGGAGAAGACATTTTTATAATCGGAAAACAAGGACGTGCTAGTGTGGTGTGCTTTCGTACGATTGACGAGTTTTCACGACTCGAAGAGTCTACCGAGGAAGAGCTTTTACAGCCAAATCCATCAAAACGACGAAACACATGCGAAAAAAATGACCATGTAATTACTTATTAATTTTTGCTGCATAAAAATACTTTGATTAATTTTCATGTTGGTATAGAATAGAATAGACTATGTCTATTACATAGTCCTACACATATACCTATTTATTTATTGCACATAGCACACAAAACAAAACAATAGATTGAACAAAATTTGGCTTTCTCAGTTCATTTTCTGGACTGGACCATCAGTAGGTACGGGGCGGGTGTTTGTTTGTAGGTTTTGACCCTGCACACAATTACTTCGTGGCTTTGTATGAACAGGAACAAAGTCAGAATCAGCAGGTAAAGGGAGAGATAATGTGCAAAGCAAAGACGCATTATATTAAAATATAGTGATTTATTAGGTAAAATATAATTTCATAGATTTACAAGGTTGATACCTATATTTTTATCACACGAGTTTCGTGTAATATTCATAGGTTATTTTACATATAAAAAAAATGTGGGAAACTAGGTTCATAGTAACGCACACGGGAAAGTATAAATAACAAATACGCAATACCAAAAATTTAAGATCGGGAAGACTAATACTATCTTATAAATAAGTAGGTACTTACCTACTTATGTAAGTACTTAAATTCAACAAGCAATGAGACATTCCTGAACTTACAAATTATGTTAGATTTTCAATAGTTTCAATCCATAGTTATCTAGCGATTTCCTAGCACTAACATCACAGGTTGAACCCCTGACTTTTCAATCAGATTACATGGGTGTTAAGCCTCATTTCACTGGGAATATAAAGTAAGTACCTAATACCTACTTACATAGATAAACAATAAAACTAAGTAAATTAGTTATGTATGCTGGAAAATATATACGATTTCATAGACAACAATTAATTCAGATCAAACATATAACATATGCAAGTAGAAATACACAATATATATTTTTTTAACATAAATGTGCATTTGCTAACAATTATTGAGGCATTTTACTGTTTACATATTTAGCTGCAATTTCATAATTTTGTTTTATACAAACAAGAAAATATCTAAGTACCGGAAACAAAGTATATCTTGCCAAATACTACAGACTTATATAAAATTCTTTAGCACACCTTATTGAAAGAAAAACAAAAAATATTATCTAATCATAAACCTAACAGACTTAGACAGTACATACATAACTACAATTAGAAACAATTTTCTTCAATGAGATCAATAAACCACTGAATTTGTAAAAAAAATGGTGATTAAAATACACCTATCAGTCTAATTAGGGCAATAAAAAAAATCCAAAAAAGATATGTCATTGACAGTATGCATGATGTTAGTATTCTAGATAAACTTGGCAAACTGGTTTAAGTTTTTGACAAAATGCTAGTCAGTTCATTACGTTGAAAGATGTTACTATACCTTTTACACAATGAATGCATTGAAAAACAAAATGTTAGTGATTTATAGGTACGGTTTTCTTTGTCACTATGTTATAGTTAGTGATTAAAATAGGTAATCAAGATCGACATTTTTGTTTCTATTCTATCACACTCAATAAGTAAAGTGTCTATAAAATACATTGACATAATAATATGCTTGTGCTCGATTACGAATACCACAATTTTTGTAGCGTCAATTTAAAAATGTCCACAGTAAGTATCTTTTTTTTCCATCAAAACCTAATTGAAATGTTATGTAAAATAAGAATACGTAAAAACATAATACTATTTTAAGAGATTGCCAACTTAAATTGCACATTACAAATAAGATAAATTCGAAACTGGAATAATTTTACAGTCTTTCTAAAAATACAAAATGTGAGACCCTTTATATGGAAGGAATGTTGACTATCTATTTTATGAATCAAAACTGTTATGTAAGAACAATCTAAATACCAAATTAAAGCTAAAAAAATCAAGTCAAATCGCCACTACTAAGGCGGTATATCACGGGTTTAGAATATGCTTTCAGATTGCATATTTTCTTATAACCGATCCGCTAGTTGCACCTGGTCTATTCATTCTCTCACTTTTCCGATGTACTTATACCTCTAAGGCCTATATCGAACAGTAGGTTATGGCTGCCGTGGTCAAAAAAGGCCTTAGTCGAAAGAGTAGTCACATACGTCGTGAGGACGTTGTCAGTGTATCAGAAAAGGTTTTTCGGCGGCGGAACGGAAACTACAGCGGCGCCAGCGCGGCCATTGCTGAGAGGCGCCAGTTTGCGCCAGCAGTTGGCTTCTGAATCATAAACTTCAACCACGCATAGGTATTGAACACCGTCGAACCCACCTGGAAATTAAATCACCGCATTAAGTCGTATTATAGTCCACCTCGTCTAATAAACGTATACTAAAAAAAATGTAGAACCAAATTATTTTTCACCTTAGCTATAACATTTTTTTCAAATATAATAGTATATGTCAACATTATCAACTAACCGACAGCGACAATCCGGTCGCCAAGTAGACAAGAGCCGATCGCGTCGCGTCCGTACGAGAGACGCGCGAGTAACGTCCACGAGTCGGCGACGGGGTCGTATCGTTCGACGCAGGCGAGTCGGCCGGCAGTCGAGTTGGCAGGAGCTTCGTGACCGCCTAAAGCGTACAGATAACCACCGGCTGCGCAAACCTGAGGAAAACCATTTATTCAAGCTGGAATTCATGATCAAGTTAAGTTATTCTAGCAATAAGTAGCGGAAGGCTAAAACGTGTGACACGTTATCGGTTGTTTATTTATTTGTAGTGAGACCGCAGCAAAGTAACTACTAGTACACCCCTATAACCCTTAATCCGCTGGTGACATTTGCCCGACTTCTGGCAGAGTAGAACCCGCGGCCCAAGATCACTAAACGTACCCCTCTCGCCAGACCGCCGACGTTCTACGAGTTATGCCTTGATCACACGTACCGAGTAAACCGGCGAGACAGTGACGTATTTGAGATACACTGCGCGTCGACATCAGTTTTACTGTTGAACGTTGTAGCGTTAGAACTTAGAGCGCAGTGTATCTTAAATACGTCACTGTCTCGCTGGTTTACTCGGTACGTGTGATCAAGGCATTATTCTTATTATTATACGTACGCTGAGACCGCCGCGACGTCTTGTCATCGGCGCGCAGTTACTCCAGTGGTTAGTCGCGGGGTCATAGCACTCGACGGAGCGCAGACAGGCGCCGCCATCGCGCCCACCCGCCGCATACAGCCGACCCCGTAAAGCAGCCACGCCGCAAGTACTTCGCGCGCCACTCATCGCCGCTACGATGGTCCAAGTGCGCGAGCACGCGTCCCAACTGATAGTTAAAAGTCGTCAGTCGTTGCGCACTTGTAAGCATTTATGTAATTCTATCTAAGTTTCATAGAATCTGATAGTAAAAGGTAGAGTCAGGGTTGCATTGGGTACTCATAGGCACTAAGTTTTTTTTATAATTTTATGATATGAAATCTAGACTCAAAAGTAAAGGTACCTAGAATAATAGCTAATAATTTGGAGTGGTACTAGGGCCTAGTACCACACCACATTATTAGCATTTAATATGTAGTTACTAGGTACCTAGTTACTAGGCTATTAACTGTGTTTATTTAATGCATTTTTTTATTTAACTACATTAATTCATTCGTTGCGGCGTTAATATACGGTCCAAATAAACAAATACTTATTATTTCAAATAGAAATGAGATAGCACTGACGCCATACTCAACATAATACCCAAAATATGGATCATCATATTGTCTGGCTGCACCATATAAAATCCACATACAATAAAAAAATTAATTATGTACTAATTAATTATTAATAAGCAATGTTACCGTTCAACAGAATTCAAGTAGATCCATCCGTCGTGTCCACCGACAGCGTAGACCGGAGAGTTAGGACCGTCTCCCAACACCGCTACTCCTAAACCATGACGATGCGTGTTCATTGGCGCAAGTGTGTTCCAAGTCAACGATTGTAGGTCGAAGCATTCCACCTGAACATAGTATAATAATCATACATCGATTGGGGTAGCGGCATTTAAAGTACATATAAGATACTTATAGTATTAAAGTATTAAAGGTTACAATAACCTTTACGAATACTACAATATGTTACAAAATGATTGGCGCAGCGAAAGAATACGTACCAAACGGAAGTTATACTGGCCACTTTTGTTATTTTCCCTAATTCATAATTATTGATTTTTGTTTTAAAGCATTTACAAAAGATTCTAGTAATGCAATTTAGGTACTTTTAAATTATTTTGTCTGATAATTGAAATTCGTTAATTTTCTTGTGTCCAAACGCATATATGTCTTCAAACTTTTTAACATTAATATGCTTTGATAGTTTTAGTGCTTTTTTTTTGACAAAACTAACCGTATTTAAAGTTTTCAGGCCATCTCTCCCGCCTACTACAATCAGTTTGTTATGCAACACAGCTACACCAAACTGAAGTCGTCTTGCACCCATTCTCATAAATGGCGTCCAAGTGTTCGTTCGAGGATCGTACATCTCCATATTGCTAGCACCCTGTAAATATTAATAAAATAAATATTACTCTGTATATAAATTAATGATAAAATACGGGACTAAAACAAACAATGGGTGGTCTTATCTCTAAATGAGCGATTTCTTCAAGACAACCTTTGAATAGAGAATTGAGGATTGCGTAACTCGCTTATCACAACAACATACTTACGGCCGGTTTCTGGAAACCCAAATCTCGATTGATCCGAGTTTGACACATAGTAATTATTTAATTTTTTCGTTGATCATCGTTCGAGAAACCGGCCGTTAGTGGGATGTATATATAGAATGAGTCAAAGGAAGATTACCTTATATCCATCCATGCCGCCAATAGCTAAAAGCCGCCCAATAGTCGAAGTCCTAGGTCTAGTTCTATGAGAGAAGAGTAGAGATCTTCGTTCAGGCAATAAGTGCCATTTCACAGCCTCCATTATCAAGGGTTGGCATTCAGGAACATTGCCACAAGCCAACTCAACTTTGTCTATTAGATACTGCAAAGTAAATAAATATTTACATTTAATTTTTGAAATGTTTATCTAACAGATAAATTTGGCGATTAATGTAAATATTCTGTTGGTCTGTTGCGACCCCAATTGATTACTTTTGATTAAGTAAATGAATCTTTCAAAGTAACAACAAATTATTTTTATTTTCATTTCAGTAGGTCGAAATGTCTTCTAAGCTCTCGTGCTTTCAATATAAAAGCAAAACTTTTGTTATTTGTGTAAGAAGCTTTGGTGTTTGTTTTCCAGTGGAGTGACAGTAATAACTTCACATAAAGACGCGACGGGAATGTACTGACTCAACAGGAAGGGTGAATCATCGACTCAGCAAAAATAGGGCAAAAGTTCGAAGTTGTGGGTGCAATGGAGTATTTTGAGAATTACTTTGTGGACAATGTAACAATAGAATAGGACCGTTAACTTTGCAGACTTTGCGTCAACAGACTTGTAAGTCACAAGTGGAAAGTAATGGATTTAGTCTAGTTCAAAACTTTGTGTGGGTTACTGGATGTTTTGCAATGAATTGATAATCTTGTAAACTAGTTTATAGATCCTACATCTGTATAAACTAGTATACAAGATTAAAGCGGCGGCAAATACTGTATACATAGAAAGTCAGTTTAAAATACATAGTTATTTTTAATAAATCTATATCTATGTATCTGTAATATAATCTAAGTAAAAATTACAATAGCGCCATCAAGAGGCAAACAAATAGTTTTAAGATTTCATTGTAATCTCATTATAAGTGAACTATGTGTTTTGTTGAGAAAATAAATGTCTTTAAACCTATGTAGTTTTATGTTCATCTGAATTTCAGTTTACCCATCTAAAAGTTGGTTAAGTTTTTAAACATACCTCCGATGACAGCAATGGCAGCTTAATCAACTTCAGTAGAGAAGGAAGATGTTGTTCTCGGTTAATACTATCATGCTGAACCCATGTCATGAGACTCTCAAATACATTCTCCTCTGTAACCACATTGAGATCATCTGAACTGAGCAGGCTGGCCAACTGATCAGTATGTAAAGCTAGGAACTCTTGATGTTTTACCACCTGTAAGAAAAACAATATTAATGGATGATTCACCCATCGCACCCTAGTCCCTCTATACTAGTAACACCCAGACACAGAACAAATATTTATGTTCATCACATAAACATTTGCTTTGGGTGGGAATCGAACCCACAACCCACAGCATTGAAGGCAAACTACTACCAACTGAGCTGTCATGCCTGTCAAGAAAGATCACATCATATTTAGCTATATATAAATACTTATGATATAGAATCAATAAATATATAGATTGACACTGTATAATGCATACTTAAAATACATTTCTTAAGTACATTAGATTACAAACTGTAAGTACAAATGCTTGTACTGATAACTGTTTACCATCAATCTATTTACCAAGAAACTAAGTGAAAAAACTAGGCAAGTGTGAGTTTGTTTCGCGCAAATAGTATTTTGTATGCTCTAATAAAACACTTTTGAGTCTCTTTATTTTTTTTATATAAGAATTCGTTGTAATAGCAGCAACAGAAATACATCATCTGTGAAAATTTCAACTCTTTAACTATCTCAGTTCATGAGATACAGACATACAGACAGGCAGGACAGCGAAGTCTCAGTAATAGGGTCTTATTTTATCTTTGGGTTCTAAATCTAAATAGGATTGTTATTAACCTAGTACAAATAGCTTACCTGCATAAAAAGTTGGTAGGTATATTGCAAAGCTGCCTTATGAAGATCCATGCATGACTGTTGTTCAGCAAAGAGAGCTATGCCCAAACAGTTGCATGGGTCGAGTTGTTTGGTGAGGAATGCACAGCAAGCATTTGTCACTGAGTTTAATTGTAGTAGACTGGCTGTTGATAGTAATACTTCTACGGTTTCTTCTCTTAGTTCTGAAAATTATTTATAATTGATACATTTTTAACTTTATGGGGTTCCTATGAAAAATATTTTAAACCATTTGTAATCAATACCAATCAAAGTAAATAATTTTTTTTTTCTTTTTGGTGGTTTAATCTGCGGTCAGCCTCATGGCTATAAGCAGATCTTTTGGGAGATTCAGGTGGCATGCGGGGCTGTACTCCAGTGAGTGTAGCACCAATGTGGTTTTAAATTTAATAAATCATTCAATAAATATAAATATTTATTTAGTTTTAAGCTGATAAAAGTGAGGGGAAGAATAATATGTGTAGTGCTGACCCCACATGGTATGGGCTAAAGTAGGAGAGTTAGTAAACATTATTGGATGTTCAACCAACACTGTAAATAAATAAATAATAAATAAATAATGCTGGACAATCCACACAACATCATCTAGCCCCAAGTTAAGCAGAGCTTGTGTTATGGGTACTAGAAGACTGACATACTTAATATAATACATTACATAGATAGATATTTTTTATTATACATATTAACACCCAGAACACTCGGAATAAATATTTGCAGATCATACAAACATTTATCTCAAGGCGGGAATCGAACCCGCAACCTCCGCGTCGCAGGCGGACCTCGCCCACCGCGCCACATCGGTCGTCTGTCTAATAAGGTATATTTATATCACAAAAATGACAACTTATGCAGTATACAGTCAATAATTTAATCAGTCAAAACTGTCCCTATACTGTCTTATCGCAATAAACCATTGGAAACAATTCATAATTACAAAAATAACAAAAGCAATATATACAAACCTATAGTTCCAGTGTAACAATAGTGAACCAGTGATTGAAGCGCCTGGGGATCGACCCGTTCAAGTGTTATTTCAGTGAGCTGTGCCTCTCTCAGTGATCCAGTAAACATTGCTGCAAAGTATTCACTACATGATGCCAGGAGAACCTTGTGGGCTGGAACCCTACAATTTATAAAAATATATTTAGTTTCTATATTTAATCAAATCAATCAATTTTGTTGTTTGTGATAGTATTTATGGTATAGGTATATGGTATAGTATAAGTGAAGAATGCTGTTTTGTGAGAAGAGTGTTTTATTTTTTTTAAATGTATACACTACTGTATATATAACACTTTCTGGATAGCTTATAAAAAATGAAATAAACATTATCTTTTATAGGGGCATTAGTAGTATTTCATTTAAAGTTTGATGATAAGATTTATTTCAAAACTGAGGAACTTCAATATTCAGGAACTCATACAAAATTAGAAAGTGAGTACAAACAAACAGTTCATTAGCCTTTACAAGGACTTCTTTTGTATAGCCATGTGTGTATTCTTGTAAAATCTACAAACAATGTTTGCTTTGTTTAAGTCTGTATGTTTTTAAATATTTCTAAATGAGTTTGTTGTATGTAACTATAAATTAGCAAGCTTGTCCAGTGATTCTATCTACTCGTGTTTATCGTTTTTTTTGAGAGAAATACTTACCTGCATCCCCCCGCGATCAGCGCTACATCGCATAGTTTTTGTGCTTGGAAGTATCCAAATATATTTTTTAGCGTATTATCTGAATGTTCTTTATTATTATAAAGTTCATCTTGACTTGTAGCACTGGAAAGGCTCAACTGGCTGAGCTCTCGTGGCAAACCCTCGTCGATAGAATTGGTTGATATGTTGTCCTTTGAGCACTCCGGTTTTTGCGATTCACAAGCCGCCATAATTCATGAGGTTTGGAAATTATTGCATTAGCTTAATAATAAATTTACAATCAACACGACTGTAATCACCGCTCACAACAATGCAATGCAGTACAACGCATTTCATTTGAAAATAAATTCAAACGAAAACAAAGACAAAGGAAATACAATTTCATTCACTTCACGCACGCTTGATTCGCTTGCTTTGTTTTGCTTGAGTCACAGACTACATATCAATAATGCTGCCAGCTGTGAAATCAGATTTTCCTCCCTCAGGTACTATCCTGTTTTGCTGGACTGTGTTAGAAAATACGTTTGTTGTTATATATAATTATTTGTATTACATCTGGGTTGGGCTGCGTTTGGGAAACTTCTTCAATTCGTCTCATCATCCATCCCTCAATATCTGAAAACGAAAGTTTTCAATGACAATAAGTGACAGTGACTGCGACAGATGAATGCTGACTGACAGTGGCGGCCATTCGACATTGATACATTTTGACAATTGACATTGGCAAATTTTCATGTCTACCATACAACCAGCTACAACGCAGACAATCGACTGAGTATAATATATCAGCATACTAGTCTGAGGTCAGAAAGGAGAACAAACCCTCATAAATGCAAAATTTTAGTTTCATACCTCGCTCTACTAAAGCTCATTGAACTGAATCTCCAACTTACACACACATAATGTTTTGCTCGATGATATCGTACAAACAAACATACTTATGAGTAGGTATATTTAAAGTTTATAGGTAGGATATTGTAGGTACGTAGGTATAATAAAATAAAAAAAAAATTATTATATCGACGGGTTTAGAGTACCGACGCTCATACACTAAAGAAACAATATTCTCTATGTAGGAAGCACTTTACTAAACGTACCGTCGCGTATCGCTAAAATTTATAAGGAAGTTTCAAGACATGTAATTTTTTTTCTCATTAGTAATAATGACCAGTACCCTGATTTATTATGATCTAGCCGCATCAAGATAATTAATTTTAGTTTTAAAGTTTATTTACTATGCTACACGCGTTAGTTACGCGTGCTACGAGTTGCTACGAGGTGCTACGAAGAGTATCGAATTCACAATAAAACACTCATCTTATTCTGGCTGAGGCATTTATTAACATTTATTTATGTTTTTCAATGTTTATCTTAATACAACATACATAGTAATTAACAATACATAATAATAAATAGTCCAAAAGTATATTACGCCTACAAAATAGCGTAGTCGTTATAAGATTATCGCCATACGAGTTGCTTACAAGTTTTGCGGAATGACAAGGCAACTCCATGACATGAATGAACAAATGAATATAATCTTTGAGAGTTCATTCTAAAATTACATTGTGTTATACTGTTTACACTGCTCGCTACGATAGAGCTTCTAAGAAACCCTAACAGTATTTATTTCGGATCAATTATAATAGTCTTGAGTATTTTGAAGAACTTCCTTCAAAATAAGCAAGATTATTATACTTAGTATGAAAAGACAGGAATCCTCTGTTATAAAAACCGGTGGCAACCAGCATAAATGACAACACAAATTAATTTAGCGTTAGTCGAACAGAAGATGAGAAAAAGCAGGTTTCTCGATGGTTTTGATGTGGCTTATCTCTCAAAGATTATTCCATTTTTTCATAAGCTATGCAACGACAAAAACCTGAGCGGCTTCTGAGAATAGACGCAACTTCGCGACTATCAGAAATTGTAGGTGTTTACTTCAGTTAGGAGTTCGTTCATACAGATAAGATTGCGTGTACTTACTATGGGTAAGAATCGCGTCTAAAAAGTTTCGACGATTCGATTTGTGCGGTAGGTAGAAATGGTTTGTTTTTCATTGGCAAATATAATAACACCTTGATAAAAAATAATGTAAAGTATCTAGTGGTAATCAATCAAATATGTATCTACAAAAATAGTTGCATTTAAAAATAATAGTTCATCATCAAATAGCTAACGAAGTAACATTTTCATAAATGGAGTTTAATAACCACAAACACCTTTATGAAAATGTTTGATGGCGAGGTTCTATAAATTGACCAAATAAAAATGTAAGTGTCTATTATGTTAGTATGTATGTGTAACAAGTGTGTCTCTAAAAATATTGATCTACAACAGTATAATTAGTCAAAGTATTTCCCCCAATTTGAGCTTTTTTATTATTTATACGTTTATGATACCTAGTTACATAATACAACTCGTGATTTGAACTCAGCTGGAAGAATAATGAGCTTTTTAACTCGCATGGAAGTAAACTAAGTAAAACGATTCAGTCGCGTTTGTTTGCGGTTTTATGAAATTTGGAAGGATCTTTTTTTAATTTTTATCGTTAGGGATTAATAAATACATTGACGAATTGTGCTCACGTGCTAAAATATTAAACCTAGAAAGTCTGTGAGGGGTGCGTTGAAGTAATGGAGAGGACGCACGGGATGTCGCTGCGACGACGGATGTGCCGCCGCAAGACCGGCTGCGCACGCGCATACCTCTACACTTTAGCTCCGTTCAAGAGAAGAAGACACTGAACAACGAATAGCGTCTTTATAATTAAATATCCTACACACATACAGGTATATCGATAAAATTGACCAAAATTGCTAAATGTTTCTAATAAAATAACACTGAGATTAGTACAATAGGTATACTTACACAAAAACACAAAATTAATGTAACGAGTTCAAAGCTAAACTGCAAACAATTGGAATGTTTCTGCGGACAATAAACAAAGCCTTTGCATTGCCCGCTTGCCTAAACAGTAGGTACTAACAAATAATAGCTCGCCTGTATTCAATACAGACTAGCACAGAATCGCTACAGGTAACATACGTCATTTACAATATTAAATTAACAATAATCACATCAATAGGTACATACATCATAGTCTATCTCGAAAGATCTTGATTTGCATCTTATCCTATAGTATTTATTAAAATATCACAATAAATTGCTGTGCACATACGAAACAGGCAAATTTTGAGTGCAGTTACATTAATTTATATTATAGAATAATATAATTAATTACTTTCGGTAATAATTAAACATGATATTATCAAGAAATTAAAATACTACAAGAACTCAGTTTGCAGCGGTGGCACTCCACATTAATCTGTACTGAGATTGTCACAACCACCGCTCCAGAGACTCAGGTAACACAAAAATAATTTCAAATTACTTGCCGAATAGTCGAATGAGGTAATACAATTCAAGACTAATAATAGCACTAGGAAGTACATAAATGATCAAACGAAAATATCGAAAACATATTGAAAATAATAATTCTCATTTCTCGGAAGAAATTATTATTGGCACTAGTCTTCTCTCAGAGGTTTGAGATTTTTTTCTGTCCTCAGATCAGTTTCGACCCATTTTTATTAACACCCATGAAGAAAAATTAATAATTTTTGATTTTTTTTTCGTCTGCGAATTAAAGGGTTAATATTTATTATTCGGTATAGATATCTAGTTATATTTAACAAATCATGATTTAGATTTTTGGTCATATTAAATTAATGAAGTTAATGGAATCCATTATATACGGTCTATGCTTTATGCTTCACGCGTTGTTTTCTTAGCGATTAGTTTTAGAATTCAATCTCATATGCTATAGACATTGGTCTACAAACATTTTAAGGATTTATCAACACAAAATATAAGCTAAAATAATATTATTTCTTGAGATACGGATGCCAGCAATGAGGATAATATTAATTAGCACGATAGTATATTTTGAGGGACTTTACCATCAAGCAATAATGCGAAAATTAATTCATTTATCTATGATATCTTTTGATAATTCTACTTTTAACATGTATTTGTAAATACCACAGAGTCTGATGGCTCAAGAACAGGGTTCTAACAGACTACAGCGGTATTTATTGGTTTTCAAAAAACTGACTATTATTTGTGTACACTACACGACACCCACAAGACACGATTCCGACATAGTACCTATGACAGCTGCATACACAAAAACATTTTATTTGTCATGCCAGAGACTAGGTATAAATAGACTGCCAATCTCATACAAAAAAACGTGACTCGGAAAAGGTGAAATTCCGAGAGTTATACCTGGCTTATTTCTAGATGGCGCTGCCGCATAGCCGTAAAATTATCCTAACAGCACTAAAAGCCAAGAAATCTGTATTATTTCTGTGTTAGTGCACACCAAAAATTTTATTATATTTTTAGGTGTGAAAAATGTGATTGTAAACAATGAGTTATACCATAAGTTTGATCGGAATACAGCGCCATCTAGAAATAAGCCAGGTATAACTCTCGGAATTTCACCTTTTTCCGAGTCACGTTTTTTTGTATGAGGTTAGCAGTCTTCTTGTTTATACTAGTCTCTGGTCATGCTCACTGTGCCGTCTAGGTGTCGTGTCGTTAGTGTAAAACGTGACTAACATACAATTTTAATGCATTGATGTGCCTCCCTAGTCCCACAAAAGATCTATCACGTTTATAAAGTTTACATCCACTTAATTAAGTTTACCTTATTAATTTTTAGTTACCTATATAAATTTAACTCTAAGTTTAATTAGTTCCAAAGTAAATGTGCTAACTAATGGTGCCACAATATCTAAGAGCTATTTTGGTGCATTTTCTATTTTTTTTCTCTAATTTACATACTTATATCGCTCTTATAATGCTCTTACTTATATAAACTCAATAATTTTGTGCACTTAGCCTTATCTACATTGTGCAGTTTTTTTTATTTTTTTTTGTTTATTTATTATTCAAATATATTTTTTTCTTTTAGATCGAAATCATATCTACCCTTAACTATACTTATCATGAATCTACTAAGATGTAAACTTTATTAGTATTTTATGTAAAAGTATATAGAGAAATAATTTCTTGTAGTTGATTTTCACAATAATAAAAAAATAATCAATTTCTACCTCTCATTGTTTTGAGATTTTATAATCTAAGAGTAAGTTAAATATTGTGATTAATTCGCTTCGGTTGATTATATTCTTGTAATGTGTTAAATTATTATTATTTTATAAGTTTGTAAAGGATTTTTTTTATATTTGGAAACTTCCTGATTTTTTTTAAAGATTTGGTACCAAAAGTCCAAACTGGGCTTTCCGCATCTGAGACATACTAGTGCCAATAATTTGTAAACCTTAATTTGAATAAATAAATAAATAATTGGAAATCATCACTTGTTTAACAATATTAAGGTTTAAAACGAAAACGTTTTAAAACAGTAATCTAAGTTAAAATATGAAAAATTATATCTACATGGCTTTAATAATACCAAATAATAAACACACTGTTTATAGTCTGTTTACCAGTTGAAGTCTACAAGACCCCAGAACACCAAGTGAGCTTATCCTTCAGACAAAGATGGAAATCCTTTATAAGAAAAAAGCTCGGGTAAAGGTGAACTTGGGTCTTATGTAAGCACAATATTTCAACACAATATGAATAAATGGCAGATAAATAATAGGAACTAATTGATGACTAGAAAGCACTCGACAGCATTTCAGACTTCTTCGGCAAATCTCAATAACAATCGATTTTCAGTCAAAATACTTTATAGCTAATGTAGGCAAAATGAAGGATCGATTTATGAACAAATAAAATATAGAAATTAAAATTAATCTATCTATCTTACAAGGATTATTTTAATCATTATACACAATAATAGCTGCCTATAGTTGTAATTGATGTAGTTTATGTACGACAATGTTGTCCCATACCATAAACGACTATAAGAATTCGTTTTGTCTGTTTGACATAAGATTAGTAACTCCCACCGTCTCCGGCTGCTTTCATGGAGCGCGAGGCGAGAGCCTCGGATAGGCACGCACTCCCTTCGCTGTCATGCATCAGACGCGCTTCGCCGCATTTAATAGGCCGACAAATTAAACAAATACAAATAAATGCATTCAGTATACTTATGTACACTATTTAAACTTTTTAATACACAACCCTTAATTACAAGGAATGTTGTAATATAACTTAACATTTTAGAGTAAATACATAAAGTGAATAAATATTTAACAAATGGACATAAACATTCACTTTTCGTCAAATGAACAACTAATTAAGTATTCTAAAATATTTATGTATAATTTCTAATGACTAACAATGTCGACTACCAGTCTCACATTTTAGTTTGATAGTGCTAAAAAGTACAAAATATACTTGGAAAATAAATGAGCTGCAGAGAAGTGTAAGTTGGGACGAAACCAGATCGTATCACTTCCTTCGTTCGGTGATTGCGCGCACCAGCACGTTCTCGGCCCGCGGTCGGAAACCTTACACTACACTTTAAGTGGTCATATATTTGGCGTAGGTTGCACCACTACTTGATATGTTTCATTACGTTCAACGCACGAGTAATGCTGACTGGTTGCGCCCGAATATCTGTGGGAGTTCGCAGCTTTTACTGATCGCATATGAGCACGGGTTCGTTCGATCGAGAATTGGTATACGTGGTGTCCATGGAGCACTAGCAGAATATAAAGGGTTGGGTTCCGGAGAGGGCGTCTAGCGTCCACGCGCCCATCGCAGTAGCGCGTCAGCCAGAACGTCCAAGTGTGCCTTAGTCTGCGAAACATATACAAATATATAAAAAAATAAACATTACACATGTATTACTTATATCAGTTAGGGTTGAAAATTGAAAATTGAAAAAAAAACCTCCTATAGAAGTTTTTTTTCAATCTTCAATTGACCACTGACTTTATATAAAGCTGTATGTAATTGTAACCAACAACCAATGCTCATGCATTCGAGTAGACGAAAGACACGTACCGTTTTATAAAACATGCATGCCTGTCGATCTTCGTCCTCGCCGCTGGGGCAGTCGATGAATCCGTCGCAGAGAACGTGGTCGTCTATGCAGCGGTACCGCCCTTGCCGATCTGGCGTAGGGCACGCAAACCTCTCCATGCCGTCCACAGCCGGAGGGCATTCTGTAATAAGCGCTTTGTTTAAAATATCATGCTTCAGGCTCTAATGAGGGCTTAAGTCCTGCCCTGAACCAAACTCTTTTGCTTAGTAAATCCGTCATGCAAAAAAGGCTTTTATACAAAACAAAAACCACAACTTAATTCTACTGAATCTAGGCAGCTACTGTGGAGTATGTATAAATGAACAAAAAAAACGTAGAAAAGGTCTTACATTTTCAAATTTTTAATCTTCAATGTTATTGTGACTCTAATAATGTTAAAAAAGTGGGTACAAATACGCATAAAAATTGCCAGACAATGAAAACACGCCTGAAAAAAGTGTGTTGACCTTTGTCCTCTATTCTATACTTAGGTGGAGTAACTTTGGACATTTCGTTTTTTTTTCAATATATCGACAGGTACATTCATGAAAAAGGTCTAGCACTAAAAGCGTACTTTTTATACATAAATGTTAATAATATAATGTAGGGTGATGTACCTTGGGGCATTGAACAAATTATCCCAATCGTTGCATGGTCCGTGAATATGTATGTATTCGTAAATGTCTAAGTATGGACGAGCCCATACTATACATACGCATTTGTTTGCCTTAGCAAGTAGATATCGTAAAAGCTCGTAATTATAGCGCGTTTATGATTGTATTAATGGCGATCGACGTTATTTTGGTACGCTATTGTTGTAGCCTACTTTTATTATGCAGGGTCGATAGATAGTAAATACAGGTTTTAAACGGACCAAAGCATTTTATTGTTGCTATTCTTAGATTATCGAATATTCTGAGCTACTATTAATAAAGTTATACAACAAATGTTCTTGTTTATTTTAACACAAAACGAATTCTGTAATAAGCGAAAAAATTCTAGAAATAAAAATGTCTAAATAAAAGTGTCTAAAAAATGAACTACTACAGTTGAACCCAAGTTGAACTGTAGTAGTTCATTCAACGAGACCTACACCGCTCTAGTTGCTTTACTTAGACCATTATTGTGCACGTTGACTTGCACTTGGGCAATATAGTTTACAAAAATGTGCATAAGTTTATTGGAGATCGTCAAAAACAAATAAAAAAAATAGCTTTTTTGTTACACTGTGTCACGAAGAGCCATGAGCATTGAGCATCTATTTTTAGAAGCCAGGGAAAGTGAGGCCCGCAGCGCAACTCGATTGCGCGCCCTCTATAGCCACTATACTAGTGAAGTGCCGTGTCTTTACCGGTTCTTTGAAAGAACATCTTAACATTCAACTATGGTGAACTGTTTTATAACGTTAATTAAAACAATTTTGGTTTTTATATAAATACTGAAAAGTGATAAAGTACGCCATAAATCGTCGTCAGTAGCGAAATATATTGCATGTTTGATAAGACGTAATAACTAAATCAAAGAAAAGATTAGGCAAGTTAGCCACCGTCTCTCTTTGTCCTCTATTTCCAAATATTGTGTGGAAGTAATCATTTAGCGTAAGAAGCCCATTGTACCTACTCGATACTTGTAATGTTTCCTTGTGTCATGCATATTATTTGTGTACAATAACGCATTTATATGTACTTACCTATGTAATACTGGACAATCCACACAACATCACCTAACCCCAAGCTAAGCATAGCTTGTGTTATGGGTACTAGAAGACTGTCATACTTAATACAATACATTACATAGATAGATATTTTTTATTATACATATAAAATACCCAGAACACCCGGAATAAATATTTGCAGATCGTACAAACATTTATCCCAAGGCGGGAATCGAACCCGCAACCTCCGCGTCGCAGGCGGACCTTCCCCCGCCGCGTCACATCGGTCGTCAAATATGTGTGTATATTATTATGGAATGTGGACGAAAATACAAATTGTAACCCTATAAGTCGAGCCCGCTCGCCCGCACAATACCCTCCATCCTTAGCCATCTATTCACTTTGTGGAGCGGTAGCGACCGACGCGACATCTTGTGCATTTGTAAGTAGAAACCCGCCGCAATCGTTCAGGTAAACCAAACCCTAGAATGTAAGTATCTATTGTTCATCTCGTATTACAATTCTGATACTGGCAATTTTGCTTTCCGCTATGTTATGGTTTTGTGTGAGACTTTTACGTTTTAGAAATAAGTATGAAATGTAAAATAAAGATTTTAAAGCAATGGTTAAGACGCTACGCTACGCTCTAAGGCTACGGCTTAGGCATAGATTTATTTTAATATTGATAACGATGATACCTTAATTTAAAAGATTTTATATAATGAATCAGAATTTAATAAGTTTACAAAATGGCGTAAGACATTGTTATTTTCAGTGACGGGTGGGACAACCGAAGGCATACAAAACCAACAGTTTGAATATCCTCTCTAAAGGCTGATTTACACGTATTAAGTTGCCAAGTCTTAACTAAATTTTAACTAAATTTCAAGCGACTTAATTTTAAGTAACCGTTTACACGTAAAAATACTAAATAACTAGTTAAACTCATTTATTCGCTCATTTATTGTTTCTTTAACACCAAAATTTGCAATCGCCGTAGCGGAAACGCTATAGCGGAAAGACGATGTTGTTTTGCTTGCTTATTTCTGTAATTTAAGCTTTTAATATTTCATAAAATTCAAACATTCTTTAATGAACTTTATTGTCGTGTCTTCCGTCCACTTCGACATTTTCGAAAGATTTTTATATATAAATTAAGCAGGAACTACGTTGCAATCATTCCGCCAGCTTAAGCTTTTCACTTAAATTTAACTTAATTTTGCCTGTCCAAACGTGTCAAGTGATTAGCCACGCCCACCAACTAAACCGAAAAATAGACAAAATTCTATTCTACCTTGTTTAGTTGCAACTAAATTTTAACTTGCAACTTCTTACTAAATTCACTGTTTACACGGGATAAGTCACTTAAAATTAAGTTAAAATTTAATAAATTTTTAGTCAACTTGATACGTGTAAATCAGCCATAAGTCTTAAAAGGTCGTGTGCACGCTGTGAGAACATTAAGTATTCAAAGCGATGGCAGGTACGAGTACCTTTAAATGCCTCCTGTGAAATATTTGTCGCATTCAACTAGCTTTTAAAATAATAAATAAAATAATAAATAATGCTGGACAATCCACACAACATCATCTAGCCCCAAGCTAAGCAGAGCTTGTGTTATGGGTACTAGAAGACTGACATACTTAATATAATACATTACATAGATAGATATTTTTTATTATACATATAATACCCAGAACACCCGGAATAAATATTTGCAGAACATACAAACATTTATCCCGAGGCGGGAATCGAACCCGCAACCTTCCGCGTCGCAGGCGGACCATCGCCCACCGCGCCACATCGGTCGTCGTTTTATATTGCGTTACCTATCGCTGACTTTACTTTCATCGTATTATGTTATATAACTGCAAGTATGTATATTATCTCTCCGTCATATATTCTCGTGATATCCAATATCGTTACTCCGTCGATAGCAGTGTGGGCTAATTTTAACTCTTATTAGATAAATAATACAGTTTATATTTCAAAAAGGTAAAGTGTAAACTAGAACTTGAAAAGGACATATGAGTTTGGTGTCCTTTCGAGTACCGAAGGGCTCCCATTTCAAAAGCTGCTCAATCTGAGACTATCTTAAGGGTTACTTATAACAGAAATTTCATTAAAGCTAAGTACGAGTTTAATAGTGTATCTTAATTGAGGCAGACGCAAAGCTATTGCATTAGAAGTTTACTGTTAGGTTTAGTTTCAATGTATTTCTGGCTTGTTCTATTCCGAAGACGACATTTTACTGGAGAAACAGTTTGATCCAAACCTTACATTATTCTTGTCAGCTGGGACTTTTCTGTCATTTAGTTTTGCTTGACATTTTGTATAAATTTAGATAGTCAGAAAAGTACCAAATTACTAGCGTCATCTATTCAAATAAATTAGCAATATATCTTACGATTAAAAATATTTTATTTTGGTTCAATAGGTGAATAACATGCTCTAATACTTTCCAATGGTGTGGAGGGTGATTTGCAAAGAAAAGTTTTTGTTATAAGAAACTGAACAGGAAAACTAATTTCTATTGCAAATATAACGGGTGCTATAATCGTTATCGATTAGAAAATACATTTCTTTTTTGATGACGAGAAAGCGCCGTTAGCAAAGCTGATAAATTTAATTGAAAGTTGCAACATTGGTCACTATTTTTTTGCGAGAAATCGAATCGAAAATGCTCAAACTCAGGCTACTACCTATAAATATTTACAAGCCGTGGTCCTACGTGCCCCTTTTCTCAAGAAGGTTCCATTCAGGCGTAACTTACGCGGCGCTTCTTTGTTCAGTTGTCTGCCGACTTAAGTTTAAGTCCTTAGAACCGAGAAGACAAGTAATCCGGATTTGCAGGTGTTCAAAAGCTAGCGAAGTATCAAACCTCAAAGAGCAAAATTCTTCATACTGTATGATTTGAAAAACTTTTACTTAGGGATAAAGAAATTTCAATTTGCAAAGATGTTGTTAAGTACATAATAATATATTTTTTATTTTGTGGGTTGATATATTCTGAGTCATAAAGATAAGCCGGAATTTTATTTTCAAAGGAAGAAGATTGTAAAAAACAGTTTCAGATATGCTACATATTATAACTTTTGTTAACAAAGCTACAGTACCTGCATCACTTCTATCCTTTAATAAAAACCACAAAGGTTTCAAGTATATTTTTAGCTCTTCAGCATAACTTAAACTTGGAACGCATTTATTTATTTCCATAAGAAAGATTCGAAAACAAAAGTCCCGGTTGAAGTGCTACGGTGAGTGCTACCCAATTCGTATTTCTTGCTTATTCCAATTTAGGAAATTCAATAAAGTGAGTGAATGAACAGGCCAAGTGTTTTTAAGTAGTATCTCTATAAAAAGTTCAAAATAAAATTAATGTAGTTGTAAGAAGAACACAAGTAGTCGCGTAGTAGTGCTACGGTGTAAGCTACAAAATCTAGAGCACTACGATTTCGGTGCCAGCATATTGCTACGAAATGTACTCTACCGTAGCAAACAGTGGTTCGTAGCTTTGTAGAATGTGAATTGAGATTTTTGCCTTTGTAGCAGCTATGAGCATGTCGTCTCAATTATACTACTTCAAACGAGAGTTGCACAATGCACAACAGCGCATATATATATTTTTCTGAAAACTGTGTCACCGAATACAATATCGAGTTTATGTTTTATGAAATAATGTTTGCACATTTTGCTGAATCTTTATTAAGTTTATCACATTTATCTTTATCGCCCACTGTAGACATGACTCCAAACTGAAAAAAAGCACGTGATCATTAAAAAGTTTTTACAACACGTTGCGTGGTTGAACCGTTAAACGATTTTAAATGTTTGAAAGTTATTAACGTAAGGTAACGTAGCAGTCACGTCGTCGATCGCGATACCACGTCTCTAACTTTGTGAGACGGCAAACTTTAGGTCTTCGATAAAATTGTATAAATAGGTACCTACTTTTAACACAGTTTAAGATTTACTAGTCTTTACGACGGTAGTTGAATCCATTTTGACCTTTTGGTGGTCGTATCATCTATGAATTCTTTTTTAAAAACACTTTAATATAGACAAAATTTAATAAACTAGTGTTCCGTAAATCAAAACTATTAATGAAACTCACGCACTTGGGGGATATTTGGTTTTGTAGTGGGTTTCAAAGCAGATATTTTGTTATTATACATCCCACGGGATGTGCATGTCTAAATCGTAACTTACTTTGACTTACGAGGCTGTAAGTTGGGGAGATCATTTTATAGCCTGTTTGGTGATCCAACAATATAAACCTAGATTATTTTGATACACTTGAAGAGTGTTAGAATGTGCATGGATGTAGACGGAGAGGGAGAGGGAGGCCAAAGAAAATAGAGATGGACTGTGTGAATTATGACATGAAAGGAGTGAGCATCAAGATGACGTCTGATATAGGAGAGTGGAAGAAGTAGACGTGTTGTACCGACCCCACGTAGCGTGGGACAAGGGTAGGAAGATGATGATATTTTGGAGAGTCAAACGCATTCTATTGTTGCAAAAGAAGCGCGTGCACTGGGTGTATGAAGTACTGAAGAATTTATATTAAAAAAACTGCTATATTTCTACAAGTAACTCGTAACTCTTCTACAACAGATAAAGCTACTGCAGTTGCCATCGTTTCTCTAAATTTTATTGTTTAAAATTTTGTTGTTCCTAAATAAACGTTTTTTATTATTATTAACGTACAACTAAATCTTAAAATTTATATTATTCAATTTATTGAAAGCAAATATAATTAAAATAAAATAAAATTCATGTCAAAAATAAATTCTTCGCACTATTTCAAGGCATATGATCGTTTTTTTTACTGTGGGCGAATGGGTACATGTAAAATGTATCCCGGCAAGATAAAAGCAGCCAGTAATTTAATTTTGTGGCCTTGGCATTTCGTTCTTGAAACATAATACAGAATCAGGGTAATACCTTCCTCATTAAGCTGAATTAAGCAATCGGACAAATGCCTTTAACTTTATTGTTAAGCTTATTTTTTATGTGTTATGAATTCGTGAATTAGTGTAGCTACTCGTATGTGTTGTGGAGTAGTGAGTTATGAGTCACGGAGCGGGTGGGCGTCGGGCGGAGGTTGCAAGCCCATTAATCATCCTACGGGTGCTTTATTGCTTCAATGGGGCGCCGATATAGGGCCACGTTCATCGGTCAATGGGGCGAACGAGAGGCGCGTTCCTGCTCACTTCGCATCGTACTACATGCACTGAAGTTCACGCCGCTTTGGCTATGTAGCTAAGGTCTTCCGGTAGTTTTATTCGTTGCTAAAAAGCTTTTATTTAGTGCTAAAAAGCGACTAAAGCTTATCGGGAGTGACCCCGCTTTTCGATCCTAAATTCGTAGAGTCAAATCCGGTATACCAATGAGTATTTCTATTCAAAAAAAGTGTCATTGCTCACAAACGGTAAGTACATTTTGTTAAAAACCAAATAATCTACGAGCGGTGATGGGTTTGCAACCTATCACGTATGGAACACAAAGTACTTACCACAAGAAACGTGCCTGATGACTTTTGACTACTTCTCTTAGATATTTGTAAGGTATCTTTAGTAAGGTACCAAGAGAACTGAGAGAATGTCAAAGCTGGGATAAAGATGTGACCTTATTTAGTTTCATATTAATTAAACCATCAGATACGTTTTTATGCGTTTAACGTAGTTATGCGTAAGTACATTGCGAATGCTCGTTTGGACAGTTAGTATGAAATAAAAACATGGAAACATTGACTTTACAAAAATAAATAAACTGCAAAACATTGCTTGCGTCCGACTGCTTGTTCTAATAATAGAAAACGAGGTTCAATAAATACAGACGAAGTCAATAAATTAGCGTTGGGTGCTTAGACCTTTTATTCTGCGTCTTTGTCTCATTTTTCTGAACAAAATCTTTGATGTACATTTAGATAAAAATATCTCAGACAAGTTAATTTCTGTGATGCGTATTCAGCGAAAAAAACGTTATAAAGATCCTCAAAAACATATCCAATCATTTAATGAAAGACATCTGAATATATTTAACTGAAGTTGAATGAAATACAGAGTAAAGATATTTATTTCTGAAAAAGAAAACAATTCTTACTAAAGATTTTTCGAACAAGATTACAAACAAATGTTAATCTCATAAGTTTTATTTTACGCATAATTGGGTAACAATTAAGTCATAGTTAGGTGCTTCATCGAATAAGTATATTAAAAAAAATACATATCTGTTCCATCAGCAATCTGGTACAAGATACTGTTGCGAAGTGTGAAAAGTTCATGACATTTATTTATTATTCATCTAAAAACTACTTTAAACTCTCGCTCTACAAGGTCGGAATTCCATCTTCACGAAGATTGCGCTGAACTGGGTTTAAATCAATCGTGGTTTAATTTCCTAAATCGTTATGCTAACAAACGTGGCAGGTAGGTGTTGATAAAACCAATTTCCTTCACCGCGACGTTCATTGATTAACATAATATCTTGTTGATCGAAACATTCTGGGTCCTGCGAATATGAAGCTTGATTTGCATAAAACTTTAATATTCTGTGTGAGAATGATGCAAACATTAGTTTGTAACTACTATGATATGAATTATTTAGCTGATTAACACTTATACAGGTTAAAATAAACGTATGCTCGTAGTTACAAAGCTTTTTTTATGACGGCGAATACAGTTAGTATTTAAGGTATATATATGGGTCAGTTATTGATACTTTGTATTAGTAATAAGTTAATAATAAGTAAGTAATAGGAAAGTGTTATTTCTAACATGATTTTATTTGATTGATTGGTTTAAGATAATTATATTTTAGAAAAAAAAACACACTACTTACTTATAGGTAGATACTTCTGTTATTTGACACATACCTATCATAAAACATAAAAAAAAATTATACTCTAGTAGAATAGTAACTCTTCCCATGGAAATTAGTAATAAGTTCCACTTGTTAAAATTATCCATTCCGAAACCAAGGGAAGTAAACGACCAAATAAAAAATAAGTAGTAATAAAACACCTCATTCGATGAGGTAGACTTTCATATTCCATTTACGCCCCCTAAACATACACATTACATCATATTTATATCGAATACCTCTCTTCTTATATTATACTAGTACGTAATGAACAAATTTAAAATATTCTTTCTGCCTTTTTTTGTGTTTATGTGTTATAAGCAATAAAAGAAAAACTTCATCTGAAAAGTTTAGCTTTCTGAACAGAATATTTGGAATGAACAGTTAGTTAATATTTTGTCAAATAATGGGTTGTGTGTGACTGTCCGATTCATCGATTGGCTCACGTCTACGTGCCACTAAATTATGTATCATCCTCACGATTGCTTAGGGGTATTTTTATACCAGACTCAGCGATCGAAAAGTAGGCATAAAAGTTATAATGGCTCTAGTTTATCCTATAGTTTAATTAAATCATATTTTTTTCGTGTTCTTACAACAATGTCCAGTGTATTAAACAAACAAGAAAATTCTTTTTTCAAAGAACACTACCTGCCGTTTTCACAACTAATACCTATTCGTAACCAGTTGCAAAAACGGAAATATTATTCTTTATCTGCAACTGGTTGCGGCAGAAGAATAAATATTTTTCAACAGCAACCAGTTGCGAATAAAGAATTTTCGGTAAATATATTTATAACTAAGATAGTTAAAAAATTTGTTTCACACATAACAATCAAGAGGTTTGAATAGGAAGTGAGTTGTATTCACATAAGTAAATAGAGTCCTTCAAATTTTGAACAGTATTCGATTGGTACTTCAATTTTATATCATTGAACATAATGATCCTATTTCTTGCGTAGAATAGTAAAGGCATAATTTAATCACCAAATAATGATTAAGCTATCAAATTGAATCCGTTACATGAAATAAGGAAATAATGAGATTATTTCATGTACCATTATAATATTATATTAAGTAAGTGTAATATTATAATCACGAGTATACTTAGTAGCTTAATCATTATAATGTTGATTATTATAAATATATTAATAAACGTAGATGTACCCATACGGTGTGCGCGTTGCTATATATATGAGCTGGTAGTGAGCGCACGTATTTAATCAACTCTTCTCACTGCCAGTTATAGTTCGTTAATTGTTTAAGAAGTTGAACTTAGAACTTTTGAACCCTTTAGTACGTTTAATGTTCAATTGGAACGGTAGTCAGGTACTTATACGAATGACTTGTTTCATTAATGGAGCGTACCCACACTTTGTCGTAACTAACAAGTTGAACTAAAGTTCAAAGCAGGAATCTTTACAAGTAAGTACTCCTGCTCCATAACTTTAGAATTATAACCAACCTTACTACATTATAATCTACCTAAAGCAATATTACTTCTTATTCTGCATAATATAAATCTATATTACCTTCTTAGGGAATGTTTTAAAACCCGATACATAATTGTTTTTATGTGAAGAAGTTTCAATTACAATTAAATTACAATAAATGTTTCAGACAAGAGTGCTGAATGGTTCTCCTTTGAAGTAATGCATTAGTATTCATACATTATAGGGGTAAAGTACTTAAGCCGACAGTGCAGTAGGTTGGCGCTGTATGAAGTTCGATGCCAAGAGTTGAAGATGCCAAACAATAGGCAATATGCCACCGCGGCTCCATCTCTGGTATAATTCCGCCTATTCTGCTGTCAAACTCTCGCGCCGGAAGTCGTTCGCGTACCATGTGGCCGCCGCTTGAAGCCTTTAGTACCCGACGCAGATGCACACTGCTCCCGCGTATGTATGCACACTACTCACACATCGATACCTACTCCCTGCACAGCAATAAAGGCGATCCACTTTATTGCTTACTTAAATTGGACTCTTACATCATTATTGTCAAGAGAACAATTGATTGAGCAATAAATAAGCATTCCGAGCATTTGTTACTAAAATTGCGTTTTGTAATAACCAGAATACTTGCAGATCAATGAACGGAATAAAGTTCCTGAAAACAGCTTTATATTTATCGATCGCATTCACCAATATGCTGCAGACAGTCCAGTTATTGTTGATAAAAAACATTTATTTTGACTGTACAACACTACATATGCGTGGTTAAGAAGCATCTACACAGTATAAATTGTAGCGATTCTCTATAGATTTTGGCCCAGTTAAGCGTCGGCACTTGTTTTCACTTTTCCGTGACGGCCGTGGAGGGCAGCGAAGGCGCGAGAGCCAGCGTGGTCCGACCACAATTTATGCGCGACGCTCTGGGGCCACTGGCTCGCGGCCAGACTCCCGACACACTCGTTAGCCCCTCAAGCAGCCCACTACCTAATAGTTTTGTCGTCGTTCGAATACCATTTAATCTTTATATTTGTTTCAAGAACTGGAACGCAGGTCACTTTACGATGTTTATATTTGGACGTTTCTGTGGACGATTTCATCTGAAACCGTTTAAAGATATTTTATTACAGCTTTCCTCTTATCCGATCCTCCAAAGTAAACAACAACTATTTGTACACACCTTGTTTGTGAAACTCTATTTCGTGTCTTAAAATTTTAACAACTAAAACTCTTCTACGACGTAAAAAGTATTGCGGTGTAACAGATATAACAAAACATAGGATTATTATGTACCTACCTACTTAAGTGAAGCGAAAATCATCCTATGAAATAAATCTGGCTGACCCTCGTCAGTTGCTCACCTGGCGCGACACATTGAGCCAATATTCAGACAAATGGCCAAGTAAAACGCCTTTTAGATCCCAGTTTGTTTTAAAACAAATATATTATTCAGAGAGATATCATCATATTATAAATACAAAAGTATTTAATATTTTCCTATGGAGATTTTTCCCTTCGAAACTTATGGGAAAAGAGTTCCGTCAAATCACGATAACACTGTTTATACATTATACTACGACCTACATATTGTTGATTAAAATTCCACTAAAATTAGACAGAAAAACTCAACATGACATTAAAAAAAACAATAAAAATAAATATGCCATGTTGTATCAAAACATTACAAAACCTATCAGTACCTCTACCATGAGTTGTCACAGTAAAATCGCCTGACTTTACTACAGTAGTTACGTCAATATTAGTATGACGAATTTTAGTACCCAACTATCCGCTAGAGGCGCTGTACAAATCTTCATACATTTTTTTAACTACAGATGCTAGCGAGTATAGTAAATATAGTATAGTATAAACTCATGGTAGAGCTACTGATGACATGAAACGTTACATGTACCTTTACTTTGAATACGAATACCCGTTACTCGTTAGGTTTTGGTTAGTTAACTTCTAAACTTTTAGTTTAACTAGGCACAAGTATAAAGAGTCTTTAAGATACTGACCGCATGCTTTGTCTAATACGCTTGGATAGATATTTGATAAAATATTAACTTGCCGGTTAATGAGGTTTACTCAGATTAATGTAGAATAATGATGGCTGCTGCCCTTAAAATTATACGGCTAATAGAGCACATCACAGCTAGAGTTTAATTAGGCTTTAGCTTTAATCGGCGATCGTCAGATACGCTCGTGGCCCAAACTGTGCTAAAAATAAACTTTATGGATGCGTGCGTGAGGAGGTTTCAAATAACTCGAGGCTCCGAATGAGGTCATTTCCCTTTCGTTGTTATTCTTATTTTTTTATTTTTACTTTGGAAGAAGGGTAAGTGTAATTTTAGTGTAAACAATCCGAAATAAAAATAAAGTTTTGTGAACAGGAAATTACGAAATAATTATACTTAGGTTCTTATTCTTAGATAAAAGTATAACCGTATTTGTTTATTTCTTTGAAACGTTATAAAGTGAAGTTGTTTACTAGATCGTAGCTTACATTGTCCACAAACTGAAACGACGCGACGAAAATAAAGTTGTTCCTTATTTTTATGGTTGTGTACCTGCAAAGTTATGGATTCTCCTTCCCTTATATCAACAGCGATGGCGTGAACAATGTTTGTTTGGAGATCGTATTTACAATAGAACATCAGATATTATTAGAATATACAATTGTGAATATTAATTCTATGCTCATGTAGATAGATAAATAAAAACTTTATTGTACACAGAAGAGGATTTTACACACGAGAAACATTAAATCTACAGCACAGTGGGTTGCCTTATCGCTAAAAGCGATCTCTTCCAGGCAACCTGTGTATGGACAGGAATTTATAAAATTATAAGACGGTGTCATAGTTTAATGAAATACTTACGTTATAAAAATGTAAGGAAAAAGCATTATCTGCATCAAATCAAGATGTTTTATAAAACGTCAGAGACTTTTACTCATGACCCAATGAAAGGGACGTATTTCCTGGAATATTTTTAGATCTTCTCAGTGTACATTATCCACAGAAAAGAAAAGACCAATATATGCGGATCTGACTAATCCGCAAATTTCCTCACGATGTTTTCTCTCAACTTTTGAGAGCATTAGCATTTCTCACGTAAATCCGATTAAAAGCCCACACACACTGGATCTTATTCTAATATCGAATAAGACAATTTAGATTTAATAACTATATTAGTATTTTATTCACAAACAAACTTACGACTATTACAGTATTTACAAAATGTACATAAGTAAGAGTTGAGCTAGCTATACATATTTTGTAATAAATAAATAAAATAATGCTGGCCAATCCACACAACATTATCTAGCCCCAAGCTAAGCAGAGCTTGTGTTATGGGTACTAGAAGACTGACATACTTAATACCACAGAACATAAAAAAGTCATAAAAACTGTATTTTTTGTTCTGTGCTTAATACAATACACTACATAGATAGATATTTTTATTATAAATACACCCAGAACACCCGGAATAACTATTGAATGATATTTCATTCCTTATATAACATGATATGGTACTGTTATTAAGCTTTGTTGAGAATATACCTATGAACGGTTTATCAATCAATCAAGAGGAACATTTGTCAGTATCAGTATTGCTCAGCCTACTCACTGAAACATGCTACCCAGCTCTACTACTTAAAATCGCATTAGGGTTAATTTCCTAAGTAGGTAACCCATGATAAAGGTCAACGAGTTTTTTTAATCTAGTTTTGTTCCTTATCGAATAAATTTACCTTAAATTACATGGGAATTGAAATAAACTATATAATTTCAGGGAAGTTTGCGTTGGTAAATTTAAGTGAGACTACGCACTTTAATTAGAATTTAATTCAATTTTAACATATTGACTTGCGTGTCATTTTTTTTTGTTAAACATATTTAAGCACTTTAGGTTAACATACTCTTATAATCATAGTTAGCTCGTAGATCTCTAGAATCAAAAACAGTTTAAATAGATATGACAAAAGCAAACATTTACCTAAGAAAATGAATAATTTAAGATGATACGTCTCGCTCTAGCGGGAAATTACAATTTTTGGGGGTTTTTTTTATTGCGGCTGAACTGTTATATATTTTACTAGTTTAAGCTATTTTGCGAACATAAACAATAATTTTCTGTGTAACCTTGTATCAATTTTTGAGAATGGTTCTTTCCATTAACTTACTTAATTAAATTACTGTTAAACAGTTTTATATATTAGAGCGAGACGTATCACACCTTAAGGGGTTTTTATAACCCGATTGCAACTTTTGGATTTTTAGATATAAAAATGCTGTTATTAATAGTTGTCGATGTGATTGCATGGAGCATCACGCAATGTATTAATTAGTGAGTAGTATGTGACAGGCGGCGGTGGCGAGGTGGAACGCCAGCACCTGCGCAAGATGCACCGTGCACCGCGCCAGCCAGTCTGGCGCCGAACCCACACCCCTCGACCCACTCTCTCCCACGCCCCCGCACTCCCACGCTCGCGTTTGTTTTCAACTTTGATTGATAATTTGTTATTGGAGTGCGTATTCGATAACACTACTACGATCTGTGAACAATAATATTCAAATTGACTTTGTTTTCGCTCATGATGTTCATGGCCTATGTGTTTTAGTTTCATTGCTAGTCATTTTATATTTGCTTAAATTTGAATTAAATACACTGGAACGAGGCCGCACACTACTTTTTATTAAGAAGTTCGATTCTTTTCATTAACTAATTAGAAGCAATTTTGGTCCTGAATACTTTAAATGATGAATCAACAAACAGTATCTATGTAACCAGCTAGGTAGTAACTAATATGCTAATGGTCGACGTCGAAATCTCGGAATAGCTACCCGAAAATAGCGACAATATTTTACCGAACTACTTGTTTGCCTAGGTTCTAACTGATTCGTCTGGCGGGTGTGAGCGCAGAAAGTAAACCGTCCAATAGTGTATCTACCAAAAAAGATATTTATTTGTTTATATATTCTCCTTCTTCTTATCGTGTCGATGCTACAACTGTATTTTGTAGCATCGTGTTGGAAAGATTAGCCAGACTAGACACTGCTTTACTGTGCCTAGCTGTTACCGGTGTGCGTCACGAGGAGGCTATGATATTGTTTATATATGAGAATAAGTGATTAAACTCGCAGGTTCCCATGCTAAGTGGAAACTATTCCACTACAATGCTTAGTGAGAAAATCCATTGATGTCGTGTTGTATCTACATAACGATTTCATTGTTTTCTTAGTAGTGTATAGAATTTAACTATAAAATTACTACAATAACCAATTGTGAAATAAATAAATAAATAATGCTGGACAATCCACACATCATCTAGCTCCAAGCTAAGCAGAGCTTGTGTTATGGGTACTAGAAGACTGACATACTTAATACAATACATTTACATAGATATTTTTATTATACATATAAAATACCCAAAACACCCGGAATAAATATTTGTAGATAATTTATTAATATTAAACTAATTTATCACCTTCAGTCAAACACATGCATATTTTTATACGCGACGGATTGTAGGTTTAATAAATATAGTGTGGGTCATGTCTCAATATGCCTGTAGTTTTGCCGATATCTATACATTTTACACATAGTCCTAAACAAATAAAGATAAATGTAGCTTTGTTGGAAAAACATACTAAGGCTGGTTAAGTTGGTAGTGTTTTAAAGCCCAAGTTAGGTTTCTTTAGACACCAGGATATAAAAACGTAGCATACATACTAAGAATACGTAGTCACACTCAGGCGCTTTAAGAATTTTGACCCACAGCTGAAAGACAGAGCTCATATCAAATGAACTGTGACACCTCTCAAAAATATATTCACGACCACAAAACAGATTACAGAAGATTTTTAGAGCTTCGAAAGCAATCGAAGTTGTGTGATTCAGTTGTAAAACTTGAGTTTTTATTTCGAATTGCGATCAATTATTTTAAATATAGACTGATTAATTTTTTGCCAGACATCCTCGTCGAGTACGTCCTCAATAAACTTTCTAAAAGAGAATATAGAAACAAAGTCGTAATATGCAAGCAAGTTCAAATGTTTCAATATGCGAGAACGTATAACTGGTCAGCAGATATAATTTTAGTTTAGATATAGTTTATAAGACTGTTTGTTTTCGTTTTAAATAAAATAAATAAATAATGGATATGCAATATAGGTCGGACAAAAGTTTAAACTTGCAAATAAGATCTGTCATTTTAAGAATACAATAATGAATACAATAATTTAACTAATTCTCCATTCAGGTAAATTAGCAGTTGCTAACTTCATCCATGGCAAAATAAGAAAATTCATGGTATTATCGTTTCTATTCGATTATGCATTAGATACATTAAACAAAAAAGGTTTATTTTACATGACATGCACGTAAAATCCTTGGGTTTTCATTAGTTGTAGGAGTGGTAAAAATAATGACCGCTTTGGGCCTAAGCTTTATTCGCTCGGGAAATAAAGCACCCGTCATTAGTAGCGATTTCTCACTGTCTGTAGTGTATTCACAGAAGTTGGTAGTGATATGTTAGGTAGACACGAGCGAGCATCGATTTATTGATTTAAGAAATCTTTCTTCCAAAATACATTTCTACAAAAAAAAGTTGTTTAACCAACATAGAAGTTAAACATGAAATTATAACATAAAGCATTTTAATTATTACCACATATAAAACCGGTCAGTTCTATTTTCTCTACAATGTAGCGCATTGAAAATTGTTACAGTTTTTCCCACACACTGAATACGCTACAAAACTGCTACGGCGTAGCAAATTCGTAGCTCATAATTGATGTCGAATACAAAAACCAATGTAGCATGCTCTTTGAATATTATCTACAAACAAATTTTTAAATCGACACTCTGAAACTAGTTTCCACTTGTCACTGAGACGTGTCTACGGGGCAATTAGCGCTGAATAAGTTTATTTTCTACAAGTGCTACTCTAAGAAGGAAAAAAAAAACATAAATTTAACGTATACGTACGTACGTATGCGTCATAGCTGAGCTGCATGGGTAGATAAGCTTTCATAGGTAAATTGTTTTGCCGTTTATGTCGGCAAACATGGTGGTTATTAGTAAAATTACTTTATAGTTAATGTAGTGCGATGAATGACGTCAAAAGCGATGACGTCAGTACAATCTTTGCCCAATCCTGACGTGACTAATTTTTGTATAAGTCTCTGTCTGAGCAAATAAACTCAACTATCATTGTTACCTATTTTCTTGGTAAACCGAAACCTAACGTACCAATTTACACACGTTGCTCTGTAATAACTTGCTGTTATTTGTATATGTTAAATCGTTAAGCTAGTGTTCAAATATAACAGTAAAATATAAGCCTATATAATATACAAACAATTAGAGCCTGTTATAATCTCTGGATCAGAACTCACGTAAATGGGAGAACTAATCCAGAGTTTGCATTATCCAACCTAGTTGGGCTAAGCCGGAAATAGACATGTTTAATTGTGTACCGTGTTATGCAAATGCCAGTCAATTATTTACGAGAAGCAATCGCCAGCTGCTCGCAGAATAGCAGCTTGGTGTGTTTCCGCAGTAAACTTATGAGCGCTTAAGAAAACGATGGTAAAAAAAAGTATATAATACTTATTATAACTAGGAGTTTTAAGTGATCAAATATTAACTTGTAAATACGTGTTATATTGAAAAAAATAAATTATTTTGGTAAGTCTTAGTAACTATTTAATTCCGATGCGGTACATTAGGACCATAATATCAATACAGGTTTCCAAGGGTAATTAAAACTAAACTAAGTGATTAACCTAGTCTATCGAAGACGTTATTAATTTTGTGGTAAAATAAACTAAAAACTTATTATAAACATTCCAACAAACTGAATTACGTAATACGGGGTCTTGACTGAATAAATTTTCTCGACACAAAAAATACAATCGTAAATGTAAGAGATTTGGTTAGTCCTTGAGTGACCTCCAAGATTCAGGCGTGGGTGGCAGAGGCGCCACCAAGTATAGTTAAACCAAATTATACGCCATAAAACCTCAGAAACGAGTCGACCGAAAAAATCAAACATTTGTCATAGATTAAGATCTTGCCCACTCAACATACGCCTTTATCCGATAGATAACGCGTGTTTCTTGTTTGTTCAAAGTATGAGCTCATTTATATTGATCTGAGATAAGCAACAGCAAACAGTCGTAGACCGTCTGGTCTACGACGATTTAGCTAGCCAGAAGGGTGATCACAAATAAATGTGACAATAAACGTATTGTGACAATAGCATATGTGTTTCACACTGTGCGTCAACTTCAGCTCGACTGCCACCTTGTTGCGGCCTAACCATGCAGTGTATCTTTTTTATACAAATGGACGCTACGTGTGCGTGTGATACGCTATAGTTAAGATAATGTGTGAATTGTCCGTGAATATATTTTTTTTAATAAGTTCACTTGATAAATATTTTGATAAAAATTCATCATATCTGCACATTGAACCTCAAATCAGAACCGAGTAATGCCAAACCAACTCTTTCACAAAACTGCTGCATAGTTCTGCATCTTATTGTTATACTTTTTGCGAATTTTTACTTTAGCCGATTTTGTTCAGTTTTGTTTGCAGCTCGGTAAAAGTTCAGATGCAATTTGTAAAAATTGGAAACAACATGAATTTAATTTAACTTGTCAATTACTTACGTGAAACCAAATTAGAAACTGTATTCACTTTGATTTCGTTCATAAGATTTTTTTAAAGAGTTTATAAACTTGCGGTTAAGCGCCCGAAAGTTTTATAAAATAACTTGGTACAAAAGTTATTTGACTGTTTATCTGCAATCAGTGGGTCGTTTTGCTCACTTGTCCACACTGATCCAGATAAATTACTTGAAAGGAAACACGCAAAGATTAATGAGAGAGGTGGGTTCGCCTCGTTGCACCGCTAAGCTCGAGATTAGCAGGTCGTATTTCACAGAGTTAGAAAACATTACAGAACTTGTTTTATGTATCGGCTTATCTTATACTTTCTCGGTATTTTTTAGGGTTCAGTATCCAAAGGTTAAAAATGATAGGGTCCCGTTCCATTACTAAGATTCCGTTATCTGTCTGTCTGTCTATCACCCGGCTGTATCTCATGACCTGATAGTTCGTAGTAGGCAGTTCCTTTCACTTATCTTGTATTTTTGTTGTCGCCTATAACAACAAATACTAAATAACCAGCTAAGTGCGAGTTGGACTCGACGAAGGGTTCCGTGTTTGTATCGTAATTATGGTACGGAACGTTTCGTGCGCGAATTTAAATTTTACCTACTTGATTGGATATTTGGTATTGTTGTTTTTGATTTATCGTGATTATCGTGTCACCACCAAAACAATATTTTACTATTTACTCGTATGTGATGTTTGTTGGGTGTTCTATGTATTTAATCAATCAGCTACCTTGTTTTCATAACAATCTTGTATAACTTTGTTTAGTTCGGGACTAGACGACGTGTGAAGTGTCCATATGAACTATTATTAGGTTAAGTATACCATAGTGGGTGCTAAAAGTTTATAAATAGGTAGATAATATAAGTTTCAAGAAGTTTATTAAAATACAGTAACAATTAGCCGTGCTCCTAACTTCGGAGTTAGGAGTTTATAACGACGGGTTTGAACCTCAGGGTTTACATGCTTGAGCTAAACTTTAATGAAACTCCAAAACGTTGTTAATACAGTTGCTAGAAACTAGCAGAGGTTTAATTAGTTAATATCATTCCAATAGTTTAAATCGTGGAAGCAAGAGCTTAAGCTTAAGTTTCTAATAAACATGTTTTATATGCTTATCTTGATTGTTTTTCGGTCTAAACAGTATAAGAATTCGGCACACATAATAAACTTAACACCTATGTTGATAGACGCAGTGCATAGCCTTACAAGGTACGTACATAATAAAATTACTTATTATTACTTATATTCGTGCTATAGAACAAGTGGTACATAATATAAAAATATATCAACTACATAATTTTTATGAATTAGGTACTTATAATGCGTTTACTTAAATAAAACATACAAAATGATAGTCGGACTTGTGCACAAAAGGTTCCGTTTATTACGTTTATGTATAAAAAATAATAATTTATTCTGTCCGTCTGTTTGCTTGTCTGTCTTTCTGTCACCAGGGTATATCTCGGGAACTACGATAGTCAAAGAGTTCAAATTTTCACAGGTGATGTATTTCTGTTGCCGCTATAACAAATTAAGCCTAAATAGTCCACTTCTCTACACTTACAACACTAAAATCAGAATAATATTGGTTTGCAGTACTGTTTCGTATTACCAAGTAACTTTAACACAAGCTACCCTCCATTTCGTTTTATCACATTCAATTCAACGAATACCTAATGTGATTTTCATAGAAAATTTTCCGTGTTTTATTTGAGCCGAAATGGATTGTCTTGGTCTCAATCAAATGCTACTGTATGAGTCGAGAATGGTTGAGATTTGTCTCTCTTGAGCTTGAAATTGATTATTCAAAACGTAAATGAGTTAACTTTTTCGTTTGAATTTCTGATTGTTTTGATTAGATTTTTCTGTTGAAAATAGGCAAGTAAAAAGCTTTGCGAAAGTTAGAAAGCCTTTTGGCTTCATTCCACTAAAATTAAACTTTTCCTGAGAATCTTTAAAGCTATTAAAAACGGTCACTTTTTTTTAATTATAAAATATCTTATAAAGATGTGTTCTAAACTCGTCATTTACAGTCCGACTTCTAATTGGATAAATGGGTACTTATTTTTTTCTTGCTGTACGCATGTATAAAAGTGTATTTTTGCTTAGGATTATTGAGAGGTGTCAAAGGGCACCTGGATGGAACGAAGCTCTTAATTTAATCTGGCTTGCTATCAGAGAGAGAGAGAAACACGCGCACGCCGCTTAGCTTACAACTATAGCAAGAAAAGACCAAAAGTGGTAACGACACGGTACAACTTTTGGTCTTAATTTTTTCTGTCTAGCCTTTCGCAAAGCGCGACAATGTATCCGAATCGTTATTATAAACGTTGTGTTAGCTTTGTTGTGGATTACTGTACTTATTTATAGGACGGTGAAGTTAACTTGTTTGTTTACTACAAAATGAGTGTTTGCGTATCTGAAAATCCGATCGTAGCTTCTGTTTGCCCCACATTGTTATATGCAGTGCAGCAATATCAGCAAAACAATAGCAGCACGAGTCAAGTGGACGTGGCGTGCGTATGAAATTAATAATATATTAATTATTGGTTTACATAATACCTTCAAAAAATTTATAAAAAATTGCGTTAAATGCGCAGTCGTGGACACCGCATTTTACGATTTATCTGTTTAGTATATTGCACTTTCTTTACAAAGCAATTAGGTTTAAGTGTGAACACCACGCCTCAGCGGTTTATGTTGTGTAGTCTATTTAGTTTAGCAAATTCTGTCTAGAATTTGACTGAGACATACTGCATTTAATAGTTCTAGTTTGAACGTTATTCTGTAACACATAGAGTTCACCGATTAAGACCATTCCGGTACGCTCAGATTGCGATCAGTGTGTTCATCGTTTCACTGATGACTATTTTTTTTTAGATTTACTTCTTCTTCTTGCGTGTCAACAACTCAACAACTTTACACTCGATTTGAGTAGAACTCTGCTACTCTTATCCCCCTGTCTGTAGCGCCGCTAAGGAGTGCACTGTACTAGGGAGCGCAGGTGGTAGGGCCCAAGGGGCAAACAAGTCAAACAAGGAAACCAGTTCCCAATACGAATAGTTCATTTTACATACAATATGTTACAAAATGTCCCGATAAGCCGAAAGGGTTGTTATACTGACCAAATGCGGGAAATAGCTTGACATGTGCAAAAGTTAAAAGTAGTTTTTTAAAACCTTGTTTTTGCCTGTACATATTAGTAAGCACATAATTTATTGCGCCGCACTCTCGCATAGACACTTTGACGCATGTATTAAGATACTTCTAAGAAAAGTTTTAGAGGTGGATATTCCGGACTTAAAGGATAGGTAATTTGTTCTCGTATATAAGCAAAACAGTAAAATGTTTAAACCTTTTCTTCCTTTATTTTGTCACTAAATTGACTTCTAATTGGTTCCATTGTGTTTTTGACAGCGGTAAAGCTCTTAATACGCTCAGTGAATTTTGGAAAGGGCAAACCGGGCAAACTCTTTATTTCAGCCTTGATTTTTTTTAAATATGTATTAAATATTTTTTAAGTTTATGTAAAAAGAACTAAGAAGTTAGTAAAGCGACATTATTCTTATTCTCCAAAACATACATATAAGACAATTTCATAAATAAATTGTAACGACTCACATTGTCTGCACAATATTAACAAAATGTACATAAAGTATTAAGTTATTGCGGAAGTAACAGTGAAACAGTATAAAGTTAGATTAAAACAAATCATAAAATAATAATGTCGCTGAAAGTGAGTTGCGGCTTCAGAATCCGGATTAAATACGGAATAAAGAGACGGCTTTGAATAGCTTGAACAAGCATTCAGCTGATAGGAATCACTGCTCAGATGAAACTTTTGATTTCATTCAACTGTAGACTATACCGCTGTAGACTGTTGAATAACAAAGAGATTATAATAACTTTTACAAGAATAGATAAAGTTTTATATAAATGATATTTTTTGCATTTTACACTTTTTAACACATATAACGATATAATATGTAGAAATTGATTGCAGTATTTGATTTTTATAGCACATTTAGGCTTTTTTCTATTTTCCATTAAAATGAACATTGATATAATTATAAATATTTTTTATGTTCCACTTACTGAATTTATAATTAAATGCATGAAAAATTAATAACCAAGTAATGAGTCATGGAAAAGTGAGCTATTATAGTTTTTATTAAATAATATAATTTCTTTAAAAATTCATAAAACTTATTTTGAATAAGTACTAGTTAAGGAGATAAAATAAAAAAAATAAAACCATTTCTTAACGCTACATTTCACAGCAAAAATGAATAATGTAGGTAGATAAATTCAAGTTTGTATTTTTCTGTTGCTTAATATTTTTACAAACTCTCCATCACACAAATAATAATTTGCGCTGGCAAAATGGTTTAATTTGTAGAATAATTTGAGTAACTTTAAACTTTGAATAACAAGAACTTAATTATACTTTATTTTGTTTCACTATAAATAAAATAAATAAGTAAGTTTGTAATTTTAAATCCCAATATTTGACTGTTACCTAACTGCCGAGCTTATAAAAATAAAATTGCATAAAAATTTTCTTATTGTAACACATGTTTTATATACCAGTGTTATTAATTTTGTTACCGCAAGACAGTAAAAAAATGAAGCTATTAAGGTCTAGAAATAAGTTTACTTTTTGTTCTGATTTGATTCAAGTTTCTAGAAAGCGAGGCAATTCTGTTAGGTACACAAAGACATTCCGCTGGGAACTTCAGATTGTTGGAAAAATCGGTATTTACAATGCCACCGTCCGCCGGCCGTATATTCAGTCTCGAACAGCCAATCATTTGAATGATAAACTGCTTCATAAGTTTCGTTTGGACACAATGAACCTTTGGTAAGCTTTATCGAAAAAAAATGATAAATAGACTCTAAACATTGCAAACAAAACATATCTACTCTCTTAATATCTAAAATAGAATAAACAAGTGTCCCCTTTTTTCAATCATTATCTTTATTCCTTTCATTCACTTTCCTAATCTACTTTTTTATCAATGCATTGTCACACAATGCACACTGACTGTGCCTATCATTCTGAGACAGAAAGGTGCTAAGTTTCACGTCCTTCTAATTGTACCAATCGCCCTTCAAGCCGGAACACAGCAATGTGAACCGGATATTCCTGGACGAGCTATTTATTTGTCTTCACAAAATCCCTGGACGAGCTATCTAACAACTACTGCTGTTCGCTTATCAGTAATGTGGAGACTGTGTTTGTGGATATCGTTATGTGGTGGATATCTACTCGATAGTAGTTAGCAGCGCTAGATAGAGTAACACCGAGTAAAGTAAAAACTAGCTATTTGTTTTTTATACAGGTATAAATAATTATTTAGATTGTCGCTAATAAAGTAGTATTATCGCCAACAAATATTTGATTTCCTTCCACTTATATCAACAATAGAATACAAATAAACTTAAATAGAAATATGTATAGATTTAAACGGTAGATATCTACCAACTCAAAAGGTTTAATAATAAAGCCTGTATGACGGGACACCAAGTCGACCTTCCGTTATCGATACTCATAATAATAATAAGATTAGTCCAGGTTTATCCAGGTTATTTAAAAAGAACAGTAACTTTTTCAGTCACTCCGATTGTACTTTTACTTTAAGTTAAATAAGACGCTAAATTATTTAATAAAAGTTCAAGTAAACGAATTTTTTATTGTTTATTCAATGTGTACCAGTCACACGATGCAAGTATAATGCAGTAAACAGTTAGTTTCCAAGAACGGTAGTTCCTCGAAGCGGTAATTCCTCGCGGACGGTAACAAGTGGTCGCGTGCCGGCCCGCGCCAGCTTCGTACATTAAACACTTGCCCGCTCCTTTTAAACTTAACACCACGATACCATATTACTGCCAACTGTTTCCCGAGATTAAATTCTCTTTTATAATTTTCAGTACGAGTATTACTTTGTGAGAGCATCGAATTACTTGCGAAAAGCGTTGATTTATTAACAGACGCTCACTCACAGTTTTACGCGTTCAAACAATTATGTAAAAGAGCGCTTATAATTACTCAGTTTATTGGGTTAAATTAATTAAACTCTTTATCATATTAATTAAATTCTTATGTAACCTGCAGCATATTGATTTCTCGTAACCTTTATTAATTTTAATGAATATCCTTTCTAAAAACTCAAATTTACACCACACACACACACGTGCACATTATTTACATTTGTTAGTTCGTTTGTACTCAACTGTTTACAACTCACGATGTCGTGTTTACAAATAAAAGATTTGACTTAATTTGTTTGTTTCTCTAGTTTTTTAGTTACTTACCTTAATTTATTTATTATTGAATGTTTTACGAAATAAATGTAACTTTTTACCTATTGTTTTATATTGAAAGCAGTTCGTATTGTAGAATCAACAATCCTCGGCACTTATCAAATTAGCAAGAAAAATAAACTTTCACAGCTTTATAAACACAAATAAATAAACATTTCTCATGTCTGTCATGGCACGCCTGCTACGCCGACGTAGCACTTAGCTACGAGACTACCACTCAAGGTAAGACAGTGCTCATCATTTCGTTCCAAGCATTAGAAGAAGACATACAATCAAAATAAATGCTGCTTTTGCATAGACAAATATAATTTGACGATTCTTGTAGAACTTAATACCTATATGGTAGTATTTTTCACTTGTATTTTGGTTCACACTATTTTGTGAAATCAAAGATATGTCATTATTTTTTTACACCATATTATTGACTAAACAAAAAGTAAGATATTGCAGTGACAGTAAATGCGCAATATTCCATTTGCTTACATTTTATTTGTGGTAAATCTAACACACATCTTTTGTAGAGCTTAAGTTCCACCAACTTAGATTGGCAGTAAGTATTGTATGCTAAGTTCGTTTGGTACGCGTGTACAGCTTAAGCAAATTGAGATCGTACACATGCGCCCTTAATTCGAGCTAAGCAAGCGTTTGCCTAGAATCTTACGTTTAATCTTAAGCGTAGGATTCAAATATGTATTTCATGTTTGTGGTAGCTTTGTTTTATTTGTTATGGATTTGGAACTGAATAAAATCTTATTGAACTTGTATTCGTGTGAATATAAACTAATCTCTTATAATATTTAAACAAAAAAAAACTCAGTTCAGCTTTAACGTTTTTACTATAATATTTGTTTTTTATACGCATAAATATAGTTTTAGAAACTGTACGTTTGTTAAGTGTATGCTTTTTAGGGGCCTAAAATAAGATTACTTCTACTAATTAGTTCCATACTTCGACTCAAAATATAGTATGTACTTAGGTCTTTAAATCAAAGACGAAAGCAGCAAGATTTAGCTACATTAAAGCAAAACCTTTCATTTAGGTAGCTATGTTTGTGAGAAGAAGCTGCACTGTATTCCAAATGATCCCATATTTTGCAGTGTTATGACGGCTTGAGCTCATAATGAGGAGATATTTCATAGCTCGTGGTTATTGTGTTTCTTACAAAAGTAATTCATTTGCCAGCGAGCTCGTGTACGTCGTAAACACAATCGTGTACAAACGTGCATGTTAAACGAAATCTGCAAGAATTAAGTTTTTGCTAAGATTAGCGGCTTGTATATGTAGATTGTTTTGTACCTTTTGTCGCGAAGTACACTGTTATAATTGATACGCATGTGTATAATCTTAGATGAAAAATAAGCTTAGTATAAATACCCAGAAACAGGTAATAGGTACTAAAAATGAGTGAATGTCATAAATGTCATAAAAATCAGGCTATTGTTTGAGTGGGTGATAAAAGACTATTATGACGGTTATGAGATGAGATGCGACACCTGCCAATTCTGCTCCATTTAAATGATTCATACAGGTCGCCGTTCACAGGTGTGGCGCTGAGAGGCAACGTAATAACAGCAATATTGTGGCTCGTATCTCGAGAACAGTTTCATTACAATATTGTTGGACTTTTTCATCATGGATTCACTCATGCTCTATTACCCAAGACCAGCCAGTTTAACGACATTATGGGACAAAACCCTTCTAGATAGGTATAGCCAAACCCAAGGGAGCCAATAAGAAGCTAACATGGTGTTGCCAACCACTGAACATTCCCTGTGGGATTATTGTTAGTTCTGGAAGGTTTTTGGCGATTCAATATTTATACAAGACACGTATAAATTCAACATGTTTTTCTCCATCGATCTTTATTCCGCATTCCGTCAAACCGTATTACTACTCTTGATCGAACATATCAATAGACGTTACGAAAATCTATTTCGAACGCTACTAAATAGAATCCCTGAAGGGCGTGTTTTTCCATTTTTGCTCAACAAATAGTTTTGTTGATCTATCCTTAAATATATTTACATACTTTTCCTGTAAAAACTTTAAATATGTGTGGGATGTCACGCAAGTAAAACATTTATATATTATTTTTTTGGTTTCTTATTATTGAGAACTTAAAATTATTGAGAATTATTTATATTCATTTTTCTATCTGCTATTGAGATGTCTCCTATCATAGAAAGTACGCCAATCTTTCTCTGTCATTGTCAGAATGAGATTATAATGAATACTTGAGCCAATTAAGATACCAAGTTAGATTTAGAATACCGGTTGAATACCAGAGTTGAGTATTCATAGCATAAAGCTCACGTGCCGTGCCGGGGCACTCTTTTCGGGCGGAATAGACACCACGGACGTGACGCGAGGTTGCCGCTCCCTGGTATGATTTCCCTCGCGCCTAATCACGAAAATAAACGCCGACAGCGACTACACGCGTACTTGCTATCATAAAGACGCAATTCAGCCATTGTGAAAATGTTAGGAAAAATGATTATGGTATGTTTGGTACATGAACACTTCTTGAAACAGACCGCATCTAGCCATGACTGATAATTATATTAAACCTGATTTTTCTGTAAGTATCCCTTAAGTTACTTTTTATTAGTATTAACCCTTAACTACCTACCCGCGGTCTCACAGACACTCGTGAAAATATTTTTGTGAAAATCTAAGTGTACGCGCCATTTTACATTTCGTGCGTCCATGTACCTTCTCTCCGCACACCGCAGTACCGTGCTTGTGCTCGTCGAGGTCATACGTGCGTTAGTTTGTCGGTGGTGAGTAAAACATTTTTGTCAGCGGTCTAAATGACCGCAGGTAGGTAGTTACGGGAGTTTTTTTCACCAAATACTATTATTTGTTTTAGTGTAAAATGGCATCTAATGAAGAAATTATTGCGCGCTGGTTAGAGAATGATCCTTCAAAAGAAGATGATTTACCCAACGGAGACCATAGTGATGTGGAAAGTGATATTGGAGAAGATTTCGTCTTAGAAGAGTTTCACGAATCCGGTTCTGATCGTTGGTGAAGAAGATTTAGTGCTGACGGAAGAAGGTAACTTGTTGAGGCCCCAAAGTACGCCTCCGGGTTTGTCAACGCCATCATCATCCGACGTCGACGTCCCGCAGGAAGCATTACGTTCGCAGGTTGCTTGACATTGCAGCATCGAACTCGTTTGTCAACCCTTCCAGAAAAGACCGAGAGCAGATTCTGTTTTATGAAGAAACTGGCTGGACAGCTCACGAGGCGACATATGAAATGAATACAACTCAACATGTCGATTCCGCGGGATATCAAGATGTCTCTTAGTCGGGTGCTTCATCTAAATGATGGAACGCCTCTGGCTGCTGCAGGGAGTAGTGCTGACGAAGACAGGTTGGAAATTCGAAAGACCTGCTCTACTTGTGACCCCAAAAAGAAACGTATGACCTAATACTTGTGTTTTCAATGCAAAAAAACAATTTGCCTTGGGTGATCCAAAATGGTGTGCATAAACTGCCGCGAAAAACTCTTAAGTTGGTGACTTGCAATTTTGGTGAAATAAGTATTTTTTGATTGATATTTTTATTTGGATGTAAGAGTTGATTATTGAACTAAGCTTAATTAGTAAGGAAAAATTCCTAAATTATGTTCCTTGGATCATGGATCCCATTTTCTAGATATGTTAATTTTTTTCGGTGTTTTCTGACTCTCTGAGCAGATTTGGAATTATGTGGTAAAGTATGTTGATTTTTTATGTTTCAATAATTTTAATAAATGTTAATAACTACTACAATTAGAAGTTTTAATTCATTTTAACTCCAAAAGTCATAGTTTTTCTTTGCGACAGCAGTATATTGCAAGAGTCTCAGAGACCGCGGGTAGGTAGTTATGTGACAAAAATAGGGGGTAGGTAGTAGAGGGTTAAGTTAGCACGCCAACTATTTTCTCGACCTTTAAGGTCGGCAGGCAGAAAATGCTTATAGTTTTTTAAAGCTTAAGTTTATATCCTCTACCGATTATCAACTTAGAGTCTTCAGTCACAAGAAAAAGCTTGATGTTCAAAAAACGTGATGTAAAGTGAACGTAGCTTTACACCAAGAAAAACTCGATAAAGGGCTGTGCGCAATATAGCATCTAATTTACATGTCTGTACCGAGATTGATATTTACCTTTAGCTTTCATATTTTAAAGTCGAGCTCAAAAGAGCATCTATTTTAGGTTCACCGACGTCGGCGCGCGATAAGCATTTAACCTCTTTGTGGTCCCCACCCCAACTTAGCGAGCACTGGTTTTATTTAGACATACAAAGCTCAGGGTTATTTCTGAGTATTATTTACCTCAATGAAATGAAAACGGAACTTTGTTCCGCAGTGCCACTGCCCAGTTTAATTTTAAGCTCAACCAATTATGTAACAAACGAACATCAATATTAACATGAAATGATCGTAGTAATAATTAGTACCTAATAATATTTACAATTACTGATCATTTGTAACTATTGATGATTTGCAGGATAAAATCTTATAAATAAAGATAAAGCGTTAATGTGTCAAAATAACTGTATATATAAATTAGTATAAAAGTAGAACATGTATAAAACTCAATATAAAACACCCTGAATTCCAATTATCAATTAATTGTTGTTTACTTTTCAAATGTTTTTTACCGTGAACCTGTTATTTATTTATTCGTACTAAGCGATTTAATTAACCCCTTAAGGCTTGTTTTAAAAGCTTGTCGGTTAAGAAATAATTAACACGGGATGATTCTGGATTTATGTTGTTATGTGTTTAATTTGTATTTTTCGTATATACTGCATCCCTATGCAGTATAACAAACGTACGGAAGATTTTGCTAATTTTAGAAGAAGGCAGAAAATAGAACTTCTGTTTGATTGTGGTAGTGGCTACATTGCGTAGAAGAAATAGCATGCATGTGTGCGGGTGTGAATGGGCGCGGGTAAGAGGGGCCAGGAGGTATCGACGCGAGCGCCGCGCCTGCGCCGCGCCTCTCACCTGTTGCCGTGAGGCCGTGGAAAGATACTCTTTCAAATTAATGCGGACACCTGATACAGAAATAAAAGCAAAGTTTCAACTAAAGTAAGCGAGCACCTCTTATTCTCAAGAAACACAGAAACAACTCTCTTGGAAAGTTGGTGAAATAAAATATAACAACAATCCCAGATGTAGCATTTGTTTCATAATTACTCGTACATTTACAGGTGGCACGAGTAAAACAACACTCATATCGTTATTTTGTGTTACATTGTACAGCAGGAAGGCGCAGAAGCTGTTTTAAATTACGGGCTTTAAATTGCCAGAGTTTGTTTTGTTGTAAATATTGTATAAGTAGGTACTTATACAATATTTGTCTTGTCTGAACCAATTAACCAACTCATGGGTATCCATTTTCTTAATCATTCATAATTAAGGTATTTTTTTTAACATACTTTAACGTTTTTTCCAAAACCTGAATAGCTTCTTCACGAACTAAATTAAGCAACCAACTGCAATAAAGATCTCGCTCACCACTTTGTGTAAAAGATTAAATATTGCGTGCGTGCGAAGTGAACTAATTATCAACAGAGTTTAGTGAAAGCTTCTAGGCTACTGGTACCATGTAGCTTCTTTATATTCACAAGGTAATTTTAAAGTAATTTACTTTAATTATTATATATTATAAGAAATACCTTGTAATTCAAGGTATTTCTTAACGGTGGCCATTTTAGTACCAAAATCTATAAAAAAGAAACAGTACCTATATAGGTAAACAGTAGAGAAATATGCTTATGTACCTACTTATAAAAAACTAATTCAAACCTTCAAGTTACCAAAATTATGTATTAACTTTAAACCAAGAATATACTTAAGCTTAAAATATCTATCTATAATAATAGTAGGTATTTACTAAGTTTCATTACCCTCGGAATATAGTTGATCCGTGAAACGTATCGTATCGATCTCGATACAGAAATAACACATACCTATTAATGGAGTTTCCATTGAAGAACGGCCCTTTCAAAGCTATGGCATCTTGTTATTCGAAAGTTATAATGACTCAAAAACTTTAGTTTAGACTAAGATGAGCTTTTTTCCAAAGATTTTGCTATGAGAATTACTTTCACCGTACCTAAAAGTTGTCTGGAAGAGATCGGTTATAGAATTGGAGGGGTGAGAATAATTGTGACAATCGTTAACGTATCAAAACAGTAATGTTTTTGAAATACATTCGTCAACATCAGCTTTACCGGAAAGAACCTCCTCATGGCGCATATCGGTAACAGCTAGGCACGGAAAAGCAGTGTCTAGTCTGGTTAATCTTTCTAACACGATGCTACAACAACATACAGTTGTAGGATCGACACGATAAGAAGAAGACGAAGCTTTACCGTCGAACGTTGCAGCGTTAGCCGCAGTGTATCTTAAATACGTTACGTTTACGATTGTCCTAGATTATTCGTGCTCTTAGATAAATCAGCCCTCTGGTGAATTGGTATCTATATTATATATATATATATATTATATAAAAATGGATTGCTGTTCGTTAGTCTGCTTAAAACTCGAAAACGGCTGAACTGATTTGGCTAATTTTGTTGAAATGTTGTGGAGGTCCAGGGAAGGTTTAAAAGGTTTAAGAATAATGGAAAATGCTAGGGAATGTAAGTAAAACAAGAATTTAATTTTCATATACAATAAGATATTAGGTGTCAAAAATATGACATACTAGGGGTACGGTAGACTCGATCGAAACCTTATATGAATAAAAGAAAACATAAAAAAATATTGATTTTGAGTCGACAACATATATCCGCAAAATTCTAATTATGGAGCATTTCATTAAATTCCGATGGCTCTGACAAACAAACCGCTGTCGCCATCTTTTCATTGTCTGTCGTTGACGTTTCGCGAAAATATTGTTTTGACACTTTTTATGATATACTTACTCTTTGTTGTGTGTTTTTTCTTTAAACCTTTTTTGGCCGATTACGATAATAACCATAGAAAAAAGAATACCTACTATAAAAGTTGAAGCTTTAGTTCAAATGTCATTTAGTTTCGTAATTCATGTAATGGCCAAATATTTATAAGAAACTGCAAGCAAATGCAAATGTGCAGTCGATGTGTGGACTGGAACAACATTATACATTATTTGATGACTTTCAGGTAAATTAATGGTGTAAGTAGGTTATTGAGTAAAGTAAAATGAAAAATAATGCTTATTACCAGATGGAGGTGAAATATATTTTATTTATGAAATATATTTTCAAAATAACTATGAGGGGGTGATTAGTGATCGATACTGATGCCAAAAATGCAATCAGTAAAATTTTTGTCTGTCTGTCTGTCTGTCTGTATGTTCCTTATAGAAACAAAAACTACTCGACGGATTTTAACGAAACTTGGTACAATTATTCTTCATACTCCTGGGCAGGTTATAGGATACTTTTCATCACGCTACAATCAATAGGAGCAGACTAGTGAAGGAAAATGTTGGGAAAACGGGAGAAGTTACCCCATTTTTCCGTCGCGTGTGCAGCCTTAATGGTTAAAGTTACATAGAAATCATGTATGACGGAAATATTCTGCTTAAAATTGTCTAAAAAATATCCCACAACAGCATATGTCTACCTTTTATGGTTGACTCACAATAACACGTGTTACTCCAGGCTTTGAAGTTTGTATGCAGAATCTTATCCCGTGAACCGCTTGACTTGAAACTTGATACACATAATGTTGACACGAAATAAAATAGATCTGCATTTTTACATTTAGCAAAATCATCCCCATTTCCCTCAAAAGTAAAGTTTGCAAGTAAAATTTCGAGTATACCAATAGATGGCGCTGTCTCATTTACGTAATCCTAGAACGCGCTATCGGTGCGTTTTGGCAATGCGTTATAAGTCGGTAGGTATTTTATTATGAGTTTCTTTAAATTGAGTTATTTAGGGTTGCCTACCCGATTACCGCTTTAATGACGAATAAATATTTAAAAACAAAATGTTAAATAATCAAGGGGGTCACCAACTGTGCTGTGACGCCTGTCTATCAGAATAGCCAGTTATAACAGAAGGGCAACGGGAGATAGATACAGTACGGAACTCTTCGTTCGCACTTGCCCGGTTTTATTAATAAGTACCTATGCTAAGTTTTCCTTCTTAGACTGCACTTTACCATCAATTTATTTCATAAGAAGATAGTAATGGGTTATTGCAAAATCTCTTAATACGGCACGCGGACGAAGTCGCCGCGGGTACAGCTAGTATTGGAATAAACAAATAAAGCATCCGGTTGTTTTGTCTTAAATTGATATATACTAGATAGATTACAATAAAACAGTAAGAATGGTAGGTAAAACTAAAACTATAAAATAAACTTATAAAATAAAACAGGCACACCATCCACTATACTACAACATGCATAAGGTTCTGTGTGTTGCGGTATTTCAAAAAGGTATTAGCTCAGCATAAATTTGCTCAAGAGCAAACACTGATTTTCAGCTAATACCTTCCGTGACAAGTTGAACGAGGCAACATCAAGTAGGTACAAGTACTTGTATATATTATACGAGTAGTATACACCCACTCGAGAAGAGAAAGCCAGTCAACCCTTCTATTATTTTAAGCATTTATCAAAATATACCAGTTGTTTTTAATTTTCCTATATTTTTACTAGTACTTTTGCGGGTTTGATTATGAAACATGAACTGAAGCTCGAAAAATTCTAATATCAAACTGTTGTTTTATATAAGAGTTAGGACCCAGTTCAGTTTAATCCTACGCAGTATTCGGTATCCAGAATAGTATCCAAATTAGCCTCGTATTTTCAAGATTATAAAATCTATGTATGATAGAACATATATGATGAAGTAAGAAAAAATGAACGACTACTTTTTAAATTTTTTCCTTTCATTGCATGTTTACAAGTTTTTTTTTGTATTTTGAATGACACTGCTCGTTCTTTTAACTGGATTCTTGTAATTTTTTAGTATCTAAATCTTATTATACATACACTATCTAGTATCATTTTTTTATCCTAAATATTTATTACACCTAAAATTCACTAATCTTCGAGTTAGTAATTATATTTATATTCCAAAAAGGTATTTTTTTAGTGGTTAGTAATAGGTATTTATATGAAGTGGTTATAACTTTACCGCACCATTATAAGGCGTGCCCTTTTAGTGAAATTAAAGTTTACTGTATGATATACACTTTAGTGTTTCAATTTTTAATTTTCTTTGATTCAATTTAATACCATCTATTCCAGAACTAAACCAAGCAAGGAACGATTCATTTGTAAACATTATAATATGATCTGGACCACCACAAAACAATCGACAGCAATGACGAAGAAGAGTTATCGCAGAAGGTGAGCTGTTAGGAACTTCATAATTTACCCTTAATTTAGTAAATAATCAAAAATTACCCTTTTTTCAATTAAAAAAAAAGGGTAATTTTGCAGCTGTTCAGACAGAATTAATATGAATGAATATCATGTGAACATGACTCAGATTAGCGAAGTTCAAAATTCTGGGAAACATGATAAGTAGGTTCTTGTGTAAATTAATATTACTTTTCTGCCTACGTAAAAGGCAAAACGGCTGGTATTTTAAGGTTTCGTAATATCGTGAAGCAAACATTCATCCTAGTCAAACAGTATTTTATGAGACAGGAATTTGCCGCCTACATTTCGCGGAATAATATTTAATGCGAAGGAAGTGGCGCTTTGAGGTCTACAACTTTTCGCTTTTAGCGCATTGCTCATGCTCATAATACACTCGAGAGCAATGAATCCGGGTCACTTAAAGAATCCTAAAAATCTCGGAAACTAAAAATGCTAGGTTAATGCAATAAATTGTATTTAATAGACAATGTAATACTCCTTAAATGAAGGTATTAAAACTTCTTAGTTATTGTAAAGTTATATCATAAAAAAATCAAATTTGAAAAAGGGCCACTTTCGAAGATGGAAATACGAAATTACAGCATTTGGTTTTGCTTTTGTTTGTAATCTGTCATTTATGTGCGTACATAAACCATGTTGATAGTGCTCTATATTCATTATTCAAGCTGAAATTATGTCGCTTACGCCTGAAGAATGCACCAGAATACTTACAATGCTGGAAACCGGCCGGAGTCAGCGCGATACAGCCAGGACTGTCGGTGTGTCGCTGTCAACAGTACAAAGAGTTCTCCGACGTTACGAAGAAACTGGTTCTAACCTACGCAGACCAGGAACGGGCAGAACCAGGTGTACCGCAGCACGAGAAGACCGATACTTGGTGAACACCATGCTTCGAAATCGCTTTCTCACAGGAACTGAACTCACCAATCAGTTTCGACGCCTCGGAGGAAGTAACCCAAGTGCATGGACAGTAAGACGTCGGCTTGCTGAATCTAACTTAAAACCCCTTAGACCTGCAAACGGCCCTAAACTGGAGCGTGGGCATCGTATTTCGAGACTAAGATATGCCCAGAGCCACGTAAATTGGAGTATTGAAGATTGGTCAAAAGTTATGTTCTCCGACGAATCAAAATTTATGCTCTACAAGCACGATGGAAGAGACAGAGTGTATCGAAGACCAGGGGAAAGATTCAAGCAAGCATGCATCGAAGAAAAAGTAGCCTACGGTGGTGGGTCTGTACTTGTATGGGCCGGAATTTCTTCTGAAAGTCGCACAGAGCTGGTGATCATAGAAAACGGCTCTTTAACTAGCGTAAGATATGTGGAAGAAATCCTCAATGATCACGTTGGTCCATTTATGGTCAATTTAGGTGAGGATGCTATATTTATGCATGACAATGCCCGACCTCATACAGGTAGGATTGTGAATGACTACCTTCAAGAGATGAATATTACTCGTATGGAGTGGCCAGCGCGCAGCCCGGATATCAACCCGATCGAGCATGCTTGGGACGAGCTAGGCAGATGCGTAAAACAACGAAACCCTCTCCCAATCACGCTTCGTGAGCTCAAAATTGCTCTCACAGAGGAATGGGAGAATATTCCCCAAAATCGTATAAGGAACTTGGTGTACAGCATGCCAAACCGCGTAAACGCAGTAATGGAAGCACGAGGAGGCAATACGAAGTATTAAAATTCAAGAAAATCGTAATAAAGTTCAAAAATTTCATGTTTCCTATTTTTGTTTTAAGGAGAGATCAGCAGTTTTTTTCTTTATGTAATTTTGTGTTAATAAAATGTATGGTGACTCATATTTTTTTTACTTTCATTTAAGGAGTATTACATTGTCTATTAAATACAATTTATTGCATTAACCTATCATTTTTAGTTTCCGAGATTTTTAACATTCTTTAAGTGACCCGGATTCATTGCTCTCGAGTGTAGTACGTTCCATAAACGCGAGTAGGTGCTTAGGTACCTGAGCAGACGGTTTTAACTAATAGATAGGTAATAAAAAAATTCTCTAGGGGAGTAATGGCTTTTAAACACCAGTTTTTATAGTGAAGCGAATGACGTAGTGCGATAGCGGCGTAGGCGTTTACAGCTTCTCTGAACTGATGGAAGGCAAGGCAAGAGGGACGTGTGCGGTGCCTTTCCACCTTTCCCAGAAAAGGTCATTTGCATTTTATTTCATTACAAGTTATTGCGTGCCCAACGATTTCCATAAAATATCAAAGCTTTTATTTCTTTGAAGCGGCCAACTTTTAAAATAAACAAAAACCAATTCCAGTCCGCCTTTTAATTTATATGAAGTAAAGTAATTGAGTTACAATCTAAAAGTAATTGGTCTATGTTATTTAGTTAAAAGCTGTTTCTCTCGAGTCGGCTCAGGTATAATGATAATCTCAGGATTTCTATAAAAGATAAATTACTATGGTTCAAAAGTTAATGATGGTGAAGATGTTTTTATGATGTAAAAGACAGTTGAGCTTCTTTCTGGGCGTCTAGTCGAAGCGACGCGTGACCCGAGGGCTGGTGAGTATCTGGCCCAGCGTATCAGCATTGCTATTCAGCGCGGCAATGCAGCCAGTGTCTTGGGTACGCTTCCGATTGGTACTGATTTAGATCAGTTGAACTATCTATAGATCGTTTGCAGCGGTCTGTAGATAGCTCAACTGTTTCTTATGTATTTTATATGACAATGTACATTTTGTAAATACTGTATAGTCGTTGAGCTTCAGTTTAACTGTTTCTTAACTATGATACTTACTTATTCTTTCGTGCATTTACTTTAACCTTTTTAAGTGCCAATAATTGAAATTGAAATAAAGGAATTTAAAAATAGATTAGTACTTTCTGAAAGCAACATCGAAACTCACCCAATTTCTAAAATTATATTTCAAAGGTGATATTCAAAAAGGTAAAGGTACAAAGTGAATCAATACCAGCCATTTACGTCTCACAAAAGCTTTGTTCGAGCAGTTGTCTCAACGTCCACTGAACGTGAGTGGCAAGATTTGTGTAGACTGTGAATTACCAGTAAGAAAGGATGAAAGGGTACTTATATCAAAGGCTCGTGATTACATACAAAACATGAAAGATATTTGGATGACAAAACTGGAAGAGGATACGCAACGACCAAGGTTTTGTAATAAACCTGACAGAAAAGAAAAAATGATTGAATAATCGCAAATATTCGTACCTGACACAATATGACGAATCTTAGTAATATCTCCAATTTGTGCATTAACCACTGTATACCTATAGCGAGATCTCAAATATAACGAACAAAATATTATTATTATTAAAAAATAACTTAGCTACTTGACAACCACTGTATTGTCTTTACAGCCTAAATATACATCTACAGTAGTTTTTTATCATTAGGTATTTGATAGCAAAAAATGGCAAAAACCGTCGTCTTATGTATCGGGGGGTGGCTAATAGCTTTGATGTTTTGGATATTTCAGAAGATATTTTACTGCTGCCAACTAGCCAGCTGCCGGAAACTGCTAATGGTAACCTGTTGCTCATGACATGACTGATGGTGAAGTAAATCTTGACGTTCCTTTGTCCGGCCAGCACCCACCTGACGATAATATCAGTTACTGTATTTTAAAATAAATGATTTTAGCGGAAACTCTTTGCTTAGTTTAGTTTGCACACTGGCCGATAGCGTCAGCTACACGATAACGGTTGCAGGCACAAATATGTTAGCACCAAGCGCCAACGCGACGTGAACGCGTCTAGTGTGAAATATTATTAGAACAGTTCGGCCGTTACTGAGTATTGTGTCTGGTTGGAAACCACCAATAGTCGAGTAGTCTGTTCAATAGTCTGTTTATTGCTAATTAATTAATCAGCATCTACTGAGTGCTTACTCTGTTGAGTGGTTACTCTCCTGCTGGTATTTGCTATGAAATTCATACTACTGATATTATGATAATTTCAGACGCAGACGCGAACCTACTACCTACGTACATAAAATGATCTAAGTACCCCTGTCTTGTTTATTTAGAGCTCCTACAACTATAATAACAAAAGTGTTTTTTTTTACAAGTTTTAACGATAAAAATAAGAGTAAAACATTTTTTTTTTCAAAAAAACCTAGCGATAACCTCAAGTAATTACGTGGGGAAAGGTAAACTAATAATCTCTATTATAAAGTAATTCTTTTCCAATATTGTATGTAAATAACAAGTTAACCCACTATTATATCATTATTATATTCGAGACAATTACTTAAAATTGGTATTGTAAGTTGTAGTATTGTAGTTTATAAGTAATCTAAAATACCTCACAATTTTGTTACAAAGTATTTTCAAAGCTGAAAGAAGGAAAGAGTGTGGGAAGTTTATTTTTATTAAAATATTTCCGTGAAGTTTACCATATTGTTTTTTTTTATTTTTCACACTTTGTACATAACTAAACATCTAGTTTAACTACGTTACTACGCTGAAAACCATCAGCCAAATGATGATAGCCTAGTCTGGATAACGGCCTTAAGCGAATCTTTGAGTACCTTTGGCACAAAATCAGAGCCGAATGCTGATCTGAACAAGAGTTCCAAGCAACCGCGAAATCCTTAACGCTAAAGAATACGACGTGAGACGCACAAAGTAAAGTGATGTCTTTTCTCAACCGAAACAAAGATGGTACTATAGAAACTAGATAGGATTTTAGTTTGTAGTGTTACTATGTGCTATAAGTTTGTATTTATAAAAACAAAATGGATTATTGTTATCAGGAGGTATTAATAATCCATTTTGCTGGTAGCAATAATCAATTTTGTTTATATACTGTGTTGATTATTGTTACCTCCTCGTAACAATAATCCATTGTGTATTTACAAATACAAACTTAAACCACATAGTAACACTCAAAGCAAACATTCAATATTTACCATCACTCAAATGTTTGTTCATTTTGGGGATTTATTCCACGGCCCACCGCATGAAAAGCAGAGCTAAATACAACATCCAACAAAACTCCTGTTATTTTATCCAGAACGAAGCTACTTTTTATTTAGCGTATAAAAATATATAATTGGTTTTACTCTCAGTTTTTTCCGAGACACAATTTCAAACAGTCTGAAAAAACTAGTGACACGAGGGAATAATATGAAAAATGATCATCGTTTTAGAGTTTTTCCAATGTAGACAAATGTTTGAATTATGTCATTTCTATCACGTCTTGGGTGATTCAAACTCTGAACGAACCGGAACCGGAAATAAGTGTAAGTGAGATGCATACTGATAAGCAGAGTTCTCCAATGCTGTCACAAAATTGCTCAGCTCCATAATCAAATATACTGTGGAGTTAATTTTTACAGCAAACGAATAGACAATGGTATTTTATTATTATATAAGGAGCCAGGCAAAAAATACGCATCCGTAACAACAGTTCTACATGGCACATTACGATGTCTACCTACTAAGCGGCTTCCAGGTGCGAATTCCTCAAATAGGTTTGAATCGCATTTAACAAACATAGCAACCTTGAATATATATATTGCAGGGAATGTAAGTAGTTTTAACCTTACAAAGTTTTCCTTACAGCTATCTGTTCTTTGCAACCCAATCTAATCAATAAACAAAATATACGTACGAGTATATAACCAACATATTACTTAATATTAAAATATAACATGCAAATTGTCAAGATAATTCAGTACAAATAAGAGAAAGCCATACATGAATAATTCAAAAGGGTCAAACTTATCGGCGCCGATCGATAGTCTTCGTAGAAGCTTAGTTTCATTCAAATGCAAATTACGTTAACTGTTTTCATGCTAATTAAATTACAGCGAGTCAAATTGTTACCCTAGGGCTTGATTTGAAGAATAAAATGCAAATGACGTCATTAACAGGCATTCATGGCAAATAAATTGAAACATTCGTTGATTGGGATACTGTTTTGCATCCCTTACGACGCACGCAGTTAGCTGTTTAACTATTCATTTTTAGAGTTGAAGTTGTCAAAAAGAAATGTTCCGTAAAAAATTGGTCTACTCGCTTCCTAAATAAAATAAAATGGATTATGGGGCTAGACCACAGTTAACATAATTATTAAACTTGTTAAGCTATTGTCTAAAATAACTGAGCTGTACTTCATTACAGTCAACGTTGACCTTGTGACTCATTTATTTTCTCTATAATCTATTCACGAGCAATAAATGCAAATGTTCACGTATAAAATCAGTTAAGCATTTTTCAGTTAAAGCCACGAAAATCACAAACAAGACTACGGTATATAAAGCTAGATTGTCAATATATAGCACTTTCTGTACATAATGATCACGTCAGATAACCAATACAGACGCGTGATGCATTTCAATAGCAAAACCCACAATGACCACTCTCAAATGTCCCGCTTGTTGCAATAATTGGCAGCAATCGCCAGCGACCGACCGTCGGTCGAACGTGCAATGACAACGACAGATATTACCACGCAAATTACACAGGCCCGACCATCGGTGGAAACTACCAACGTTTTCGCGACTCATCTAACGATTCTAAATTAACATGTGTATTTAGATGATGTTAATTATTACATAAATTATAATTTTGTATAAGTCATGAAGGTACTAAGAACTGTTACAAAATTTATATAAGTAAGTATATACAATTGAAATGTTTATTAAAAAAACCTGTTATTCGACAACAATCGATAATATGGTTTTAAATATGATACTTATGGTATTCGCATGAATATTTATTTATTTATAAACACTATTCTAAAATTATTTTCTTGTTACATCACTCCAAGCTAAATTGAATCAGTATTAATCGACACGTTTCTCTGTTGAGAATATTTTGTATAACTTGTGTTCGGTACGTGTCTATATATTCTGTCTCGTTCTACACAGCAGTCTGTTAAATTGGCATTCCGGTCACACCTAGCATTGCACCGGAGTCACTCGCACTAAGAGGATTCCACTTCCCTACAGGCTTATTAAGCTTGTTAACTCAATCACACTCGATTCTCTCAATGCTCGTATAATTACTAGCTCGTGTTTATAGAAACACATGTTTTCACAACGATGTGCTAATTATTTGTGAGCATATACGAATCAGTAATAATATCATTGTTTGAAAAGTTCATGAATTGAATATTTAATTTACTGAAAACTAGTTGAGGTTTTTTCTCTTTTTATTAACCTGATGTATAAAAACAACCAGTGCAATAAAAATATGTGCGATAATGTGCATATTTCATTTGAATAACTTCATATCCTGTCAGCAACGAATTGGCCACAGCAGGACTTACGAGGAAAGCTACGGCAGCGTTACTACGTCATAACAGCGTCAAGCAGTACGTACCTAAATACGTACACCTATTAAAAACTAGTCCGGATGCTACGCTAGTTTTATTTGCACCTTGAAAAATTCTTATCTAAGTTTGGTAGTACTTGTAGCTACTTTTTGTATATTATTTCGGCAACATTGTTAACTGTCTCCGATTATTCAGTAGGTAATGAAGCTGGAAATTGCTCATCATGGAGTAAACTGGTGTTGACGCCGCAGTTATCTTAATTTACCGCGTCGTATCGTGTGTAATGATATTTTCAAAATAATGCATATACCTACGAGTGAATAGTTCATAATAGTACAGAAGCAACTTACTCTCGGTTGAAGTTCAACCGAGACGTCTCATTGTGACTTATGTATCATGTATGTTAAATTATTGTTTTTTTTTAACGTTAAAGCACTATACATATAAGTACATACCTATTTGCGGTACATCATAAGGTCGGCTGGAGCGCGAGGCTCTTAGCATCATCTGACTCGCAATTTCGGAAGGCAGCTGATGCGGTGCGCGCTTGTTTCCTCTGCGACGACGATCTGTTTGCGGAGTTCTGATTGTCTCGCGTGCAAATTGTTCTGCTCTGGGTGGTTCGAGATCCGAAGCAGACAGCTCTGGAGGGTCTGATTCGAAGAGAGCGTGGAGGCCGTGCCACTCGCCGGGCGGGTAGCGCGCCGGCTCGGCGGCCGCGAGCCCGGCCAGCAAGCACGCGCACGCGCACACGCACAGCGCGACGCCCCCTCGCGCCCCCCACCACACGACCATGCTGCCGGTACTAAGTGCACCCGACTAGCTCACCCACGAGGCGCTTCCACCGCATTATTTGATAACACGAAAGGTTACTTTAGTTTCTGCTTCACTTCAATTACTTTGTCTGGTTATGTTTGCGATGTACCTGAAACAAATTGAAAATATTTTATAACAGAAATGTGTACAGTAATTTACAAGCGACCTATGGACACACCTTATATGTACCTACTGTTGAGGCTTCAGCTTATGTTTCCTATCCTTCCTATTCCTTAACCTATTGGCTGCATTCACATTTGAAATTTGGCGCCAATGCATCAACTACGGGAAGAACGAACCCAAGTTACACGAAGAAAAAAGATGTCTGCCCGAGCCGTGTGAAACAGAGTGCGTGTGTGATTTACGTTAAAATCTAATAACAATTAATTGAGAGCTCTCCGAATAGTGAAAATCGATAAAACTGTCAATAATCACCTCCGTAACCATTCTAAATATCAAGAATACCAAAACGTTTCAAAATAAGTGCAAAATTACAAAACCCAACGACCACGCCACTGGACGCCGAATGTGAGTACCTTTTACCTTTCACTGCCCTAAGCTGAGCCCTATCGAAGAAAAGCATTGTTTAGGTCTAAACATAGATTCGAGCCGGATGAATAACTGTAAAGTTGGCCAGTATATTACATTTTTGGGGAATTTTTCGTAATTTTTCTTGTAATTTCGGTATAACCCGACCAAATCTGGTTGGTCGTTGGTACACTTACGTCTATTCGGATTCATACGACTTCTCAATTTGTCCGCATTATCTTAACCGCGTGGATATAATTTCAACTTTTTGCAATTATTACTGTTTTTACTCAATATTTTTACGCAATTTCACCGCACAATCAAGTATTCATACATCCTTATCTTACCTTTACCTACCTAAGTTTGTACATCATCTTGACAATTCAATATTCGTCACCAAGCTTCATACTTATCGGTAGAATCTCATCTTGCAAAATCATATCTCATCTTTTAAAATATTACATTTAAAATGGATCAGAACAAACTAAAAGTACTCATATCTCAACGCGAATATGTTTATCGAGCAATACAAATTCTTTATGATCTTTCGAAAGACATGTTTCAAGATCGTTCAAAGATACCTACTTTCAAGTCTAGGTTTTCTCGAGTTCAAGCTATTCGCGATGAATATGTTCAAGTGACCGAAAATATTCAATCTTTGCAGTTATCTATAAACCCTGATCATGCGATTGACCATAGTTCAATTAGCTCATTTGACGATTTGTTCTATGCCGTTATCGCGGCGTCAGAAACGTTAGCTGCAAATACATGTGACAAAATTACGCCGGTTTCTGACAGCGCGGCCGCCATTTCGCTCGCCTCGAAACCCGTAAATGCGCGTTTACCTAAACTTGAGCTACCTAAGTTCGATAGCCATACTGAGAACTGGCAAACGTTTTATGATACGTTCACAACATTGATTCATGAAAATACTTCAATCTCTCAAGTAGAAAAGTTTCATTATCTCGTGTCGTGCCTATCAGGGCCTGCCGCTTCACTTGCTAAGGGCGTACCTATTACCTCTGCAAACTATGAAGTTGTTTTTGACGCCTTGGTCGAAAGATATCACAATAAACGTATCTTAGCCATAACATATCTAGATAAAATCTTACATTATCCTGCTATCAAATCGGGTGGTTTCCAGGAACTACAAACGCTGACCAATATATTTCACGAATCTGTTCACGCTCTTCAAGCTTTAAATATAAAAAATCTAGGTGATTTTATTCTGTTTCATTTAATTTCAAGAATACTTGATGCTGACACACGCAAACGCTTTGAATCTCAAAACAATTCACAAATACCTTGTTATAGTGAATTGTTGAAGTTTCTTCAAGACTATGTTAAAGTTTTAGAAACTAGCAGGCTATCTTCAACAAACCTTCCGCCTCCTACCTCTCGAGGCTCCCTTGACGGGAAAACCTCAGCGGCACGTAATCGCCCAATCAGCAGCGGATCAAAACGCTCAACTTATCTTAACAAAACATTCCCGTCAACGTCTTTTGTTAACTGTTCGTGTTGTGGTGAGGCGCATTCGACCTTTCGATGCCCTACCTTTCAATCTTTAGATTCTCAATCTAGACTCGCATTAGTCGATAACAAAAAATTATGTGTGAACTGTCTACGTACCAATCATGTCATAGATAAATGTATCTCTAAAATATCTTGTTTAATCTGTGGATTACGTCATCATACCCTTTTGCATACCGAACCTCCCCAGCCTAGCGGGAGTAGCGTAACTCAGGCTAGCACTAGCGCACATGTCGGGGACAGCCGCAGTGTCGTGCTACTTGGAACATGCAAACTACGAGTATGCAATATAGTCACCGGCGCACAACATGTAGTACGCGCCCTTGTTGACAGCGGTGCACAGGATTGTTTTATTACAACCGCTTGCGCCCGGGCACTAGGTTTAAAGCTCCAACGCTGCAATCTTATCGTAGGCGGCTTAGGACAAAACACAGTGTTTCAAGTCAGGGGCGAGACTCAGTGCGTTCTACGCCCTCTTGAAGGAGACGATCCGCATTTTAACATTCGACCTATCGTGTTAGATCACATCACCGCTCAAATGCCTAGCGCGCCGCTACCGTCAGTCGTTCGAGACCATTGTAGGCACATAACCTTAGCCGATCGCGACTTCGACGTACCTGCGAATATAGACATTCTTATTGGAGCTGAATATTTCCACGATATCTATGACGGTCAACGTATTAAATTAGGGCCCGGTCTACCTACCGCCCTACATAGCGTCTTTGGCTGGATTTTGACGGGCGCAATCGAGTCCGACGTAGGTATACCTCCTCCCAATACCTCCTCGTTACTAGCTGCAACGCGCACACTCGACGAGCAGGTGAAACGTTTCTGGGAAGTCGAGGAACCACCGCACGCTCACATTCCGGTACCTGAAGACGAAATATGCGAACGTATGTACACTGATCTTACTTATCGCGAAGCTGACGGTCGCTACGTCGTACCTATCCTCATCAAGGATCGAGCTCGCGCTCTAGGTGACTCGTATCCTAGCGCTTTGTCACGGTTGCTTAATATCGAAAAGAAACTTAGCCGGCATAGCCAACTTAAATCTGATTATATTGACTTTATGCGAGAATACGAAAACTTAAATCACATGCAACTTACCCCGGCTTCACCGACGAACAAATCTTATCTTATCCCGCATCATTGTGTTATCCGACCACAAAGCACGACAACTAAGCTGCGCGTGGTGTTTGACGCAAGCTGCAAGACCACTAACGGTCTATCTTTAAATGACCTTGTGTTTACTGGACCTAAGCTCCAAACTGATATTATCGATATCATAACAGGTTTCCGGTTACATGTAGTTGTGTTTACATGTGACATATCTAAAATGTTTAGGAATTTTCTGATAACACCTGCTGACCGCTGCTTCCAGCACATACTCTGGCGAGAGTCGGCTAGTCTCCCTCTTAAAGAGTACGAGCTCCGTACTATCACCTATGGTGTGAGTAGTTCGCCATATCTTAGCATTCGAACACTCCATCAGCTAGCTACGGACCACGGTGCTGAGTACCCGCGCGCGGCCGAAGCCTTGCGTCACGAAACCTTTGTCGATGACGTAACAACCGGCGCGCCATCTGTTGAGGAAGCCCTTGAGCTTAAAACACAACTTATCCAACTCCTCAGCTGCGCTCAGTTAGAACTCCGCAAATGGAGCAGTAATTCGAAATCCTTTCTTGATACCCTACCAGTAGACCATTGTCAAACCCCTAAAATCTTTTCGGAAGAGTCCGATAAATCCACGCTTAAAATCTTAGGAGTCCAATGGGACCCAGCGGGTGACATCTTTACATACTCCTTTTCTGAGCTAAATGAAATTGAGTATACGAAACGTTCTATCTTATCTCACGTTGCTCGTATCTTTGACCCGTTGGGATGGCTCACTCCGTTCATCCTTAAAGCAAAGTTGCTCCTTCAAGATTTGTGGCGCCAAAACATTTCCTGGGACGAACTTATCCCCAGCGAAATATCTCGAGACTGGCGAGAGTTTATCTCGGATCTTAAACATTTAAAACTTATCAAAATTCCTCGCCAAGTCGTACCTTCAGCAGCCCATGAAATTCAACTTATCGGATTTTGTGATGGCTCAACAAAAGCATACGGATGCTGTGTGTATCTTCGCGTTGTCACTAACCAAAAGGTTCAAGTCTCTCTCTTGATCGCTAAGTCCAAGGTAGCTCCTCTCAAGGTTCTTACCGTAAATCGTTTGGAACTTTGTGGCGCTGTTCTACTCGCAAAAGTAGCTACGCGCATCTACTCCTTGCTTAGCACAAAACTGAACATTACTCAATCATATCTATTTACCGACAGCTCGACTGTGCTGTCGTGGCTGGGTACAGAACCGCACAAACTTAAAACCTTTGTAGCGCACCGTGTAGTGCAAGTAACTGAATCTACATCTTCGTTTGTGTGGCGGCATGTGTCCACCCACGACAACCCGGCCGACCTTTGTAGTCGTGGTCTATCCTGCGCTCAACTCGCTGCTTGCGAATGTTGGTGGTCTGGTCCATCGTGGTTATCTTCAGACATATCCAATTGGCAAGTCCACGCGATTGACGATACGGGTAGCGTTCCCGAGCTGAAGGCGTCACACTCGTGTCTCGTCGAAACACAAGAGGTTGACGTGCTTCACACATTAATCGAACGTACATCGAGCTTCACTCGCCTACAAAGAATAACAGCCTGGGTATATCGTTTTATCAATAACGCCAAAGTCGATCCGTCAAAGCGCAACTTAACCGGTTATTTATCTTCAACCGAGCTTGACCGATCATTGCAAATCTTAGTAAAGCATGTTCAGATGAAGGATTTTAATGACGTCTTATCTCAACTAAACTTAAATAAACCCATTCCTAAACAGCTTCAAAAGCTATCTATTTTCACCGATCCAAATGGAATTTTGCGAGTGGGGGGACGTTTGAGACAGTCCGACTTACCTTATAGTGTCAAACATCCTTATCTTATATCCAAACAATCCCGACTGAGTAGCCTCCTCATCGACCACTATCATGTATCTTACCTCCACAGCGGGCCGCGGCTCCTACATTCAATGATTCAGCGTCGATTTTGGATCCTCGGTATTAGAAATCTTATTCGATCTCGCTTATCGAGATGCGTAATTTGTTGTAAAACAAAACCTACTCCTTTTCAACCTGTCATGGGTGATCTCCCTCCTTCCAGGCTCACGCCAGGTTACTGTTTTCAGTCAATCGGAATCGATTTTGGAGGTCCCTTTTTGGTAAAGGAAAGCCGGCGTCGTAACGCCCGAACTTACAAATCTTATCTTTGCCTTATAGTGTGTCACACTGTAAAAGCCGTTCACCTTGAACTGGTTACCGAGTTGACCACAGAAGCTTTTATCGCATCTTTAGATCGTTTTGTTGCTAGAAGAGGTCTTTGCCAATCTATAACCACTGATGGTGGTACTAACTTTGTAGGTGCCAAGCGATACTTATCCGAAGTATCCGATATGTTAGACAGGGAAAATCTTGCCATCCGCGATCAGCTTGCCTCTCGTGGTATCACTTGGAAACTAAATCCACCATCCGGAGCCCATTTCGGTGGAATCTTCGAGAGTGGTATCAAATCTACCAAGTACCATCTCAAGCGGATCGTTGGATCGCAAGTTCTGACATTCGAAGAACTTTACACTGTCCTTACAAAGGTAGAAGCGATGTTAAACTCCAGACCTTTAGTCGCGCTATCGTCCGATCCTCATGAAGTTGACGCTCTTACAGCTGGTCATTTTCTCATCGGCCGACCGCTCGTATCCTTACCTGAGCCAACAATCAACGATGACCAATGTCTCCGCTCACGGTGGCGATTATTACAACGATTATCTCAAAGCTTCTGGCGAACTTGGTCTAGGGACTATTTACATACCTTACAACAGCGAAACAAATGGCTTAAAACTGTAAATAGTCAACCAAAATTGAGCGATCTTGTAACTATTATTGAACCAAATCTACCCTCGAATACCTGGAGAACCGGTCGCGTGGTAAAATTACATGCAGGTCTAGATAATAATATTCGCGTAGTAACTGTTAAAACTAATAAAGGCGAACTTATACGCCCCGCGAATAAAGTCTGTCTTATTCCTACGTCTCCGGACGTCACCAGTGATGTTCAATCTTAGTTTTATAGGGTAACCTATTCTATGTATATATCCTAAACTTATCTTATAATTAAATCTAGCATAATATCTTTACCTTTAACCTATAACTATCTACTACTAATATCTTTATAACTTAGTGATCTTATCTCAAACATAAACATTTATACACTAAAGCTACATATATACATATACACATGTTTCGCATCGCATTTCTTTACGTGTAACTAATGAATATCTTATCTTTAATCATAACCTGGGTTAACGACCTTGTCTAAGATGTATGAATCCGCATAGACTGGCGCATATAACTCGGGATCTCGGACCTTACCTTTATCTTATGAAATCCTCGGTAGATTTCAAATGGGGGGATATGTTGAGGCTTCAGCTTATGTTTCCTATCCTTCCTATTCCTTAACCTATTGGCTGCATTCACATTTGAAATTTGGCGCCAATGCATCAACTACGGGAAGAACGAACCCAAGTTACACGAAGAAAAAAGATGTCTGCCCGAGCCGTGTGAAACAGAGTGCGTGTGTGATTTACGTTAAAATCTAATAACAATTAATTGAGAGCTCTCCGAATAGTGAAAATCGATAAAACTGTCAATAATCACCTCCGTAACCATTCTAAATATCAAGAATACCAAAACGTTTCAAAATAAGTGCAAAATTACAAAACCCAACGACCACGCCACTGGACGCCGAATGTGAGTACCTTTTACCTTTCACTGCCCTAAGCTGAGCCCTATCGAAGAAAAGCATTGTTTAGGTCTAAACACCTACCGTCAACCAAATTTACCAAAGAGAAGATAATGTGCTCAATATTATACATATTGTTTGTTTAACGTTATTAGATAGATATTAGTTGTATGTAAATTTGGATTATTTAACTATTGTATGGAAAATTGTTAAACTTTTTGGCCAAAGTTACAGGTAAACGCTAGATTCTATCAAAAAGCCGAACTATTTACCCTTTAAAGTATTTTCGGGATCACAATAGATCCGAGGCACCACAGTCAGCATTACCGTTGAAAATGCTGAAAATGTGGAAAGTTTTACAATAAAAACAAATTAGTTGTGTTCTATGTGTTAGCGGTTTGCGTCTATCTTACTGACTTTCAGTATAAAAGTTTTTCTTTTATCTTATTTGTCTCTAGCGATGACTGAACTTAACGGGAAAATATTAAAGTATTCATTATGAGCAGCAAACAAGCGGTGATCGTTGTCACCGTTCTCTCGTCGCGCCGCTATGGCGGGCCGATTTACTGCTGAGAGCCAATCTAAAATTCAATTACTTTCCTCAAAGTTTTGTTTGCAGAAATATATCCAGTTGAAAATTATATATACATAAATAGGTATTAGATAAAAAAAATTAGTTTGCATTGATCATATTATCATTAACGAATATTATTATTTACTTAAGTAATTATTTTTATTTAATTGGGATTGAGGTTGCTTCAAAAATCGTAACCTAACATTTCACCATCAATATTTTTTAACCATGAAGTGTGTTGATATTAATTTCCAAGGAGTTAATAGTAGCAAACATCATTGTTTGTCCACATACATACACTGATTCCTGAAATACAGTTAAAACTAGTTCAGGAGCCTATAGATTCAACCTTTTATATTCATAAATGTATTCTATATTTTTATTCAAAAGTAGCTTTATACTTCGTGGTTAATGTACTGTTTAATACTCCTTAAACTGATAAGACAATTGTTAGCCCAAAAATTAGCGAGGGCTAATTGCGACGTAAGATCCGGTCATTTGTATTTGCATATTATTTGGCAAAGGGCACCTAACAGCATAAATTTCAATTAACTCGACTCCCACGAGAAAAGTTTTTCGCAACTTTGATTTGTGGTAGCTATTGTTTTCAAGTTACAAAGTGGCAGACAAATGGACTATTTCCGACTATGTGATAGAAGTTTCTAAACATGACTCCATAAATACCTATATTAAATGAATATTTCTCAATTTCTACATGAATCTTTGTGAACTCTAAGATGTCTCTATAATATCATTATCAGTTTCATTTTACCTGCCAATTAGACCTTCCATACTAATCGTTATAATGCCAGTAGGTTGTGGGTTCTAATTCCATTCTAACGGCAATGAGATTTCAGCTTGAAAAACAAAAGGCACAATACTAGAGGCATACTAACGAGTTTTTGTACTGACAACAAAGAGTGTGCGATTGCTACCAAATGTGATCATACCATTCAAAAAGCTAAGTCTCTTTTGTTTTATCAGAAAAATCAATTTACAAGAGAATAGTCTCTTTACTAGTAAATCTGCTAGTAGGTATCGCATTCCAAATGTTGATCATTTGATAAAGTGAGTTCGGTTCCCACTGGACTGGCGCGGCTAAGTAAGACGTATACAAGGACAAATTAATTACTTAGCGGGACTTGGAAATGAATCCGTCACAACACAACGGCATCGAGTTTGGAAACTGGTTTAGGTCGAAGTTAATTTGTACGAAGGGTTTATAGGAACAATGATCTGTGACTATGATTAATGAAATAAATACACTTTTGAAATCGATTAACACTAACTCTTTTGAGATTAGCAATCATTGTCAAAGTACCTAGCAAAAAAATAACAATGCCACATTGTCCCAGGCACGATATGCATCCTCTTTGGTATTCAACCACATAGTCCAAGGGGTAGTCAGAGGTACGTGCAAACATTACATTACATAAAAAGTTTGGCAACAGTTAGTTATGGGAATTATATGTTACGAAAAGCTTCGTCAAGGGTATTCGGCACTCTTCAAACACAATTACCGGTTAGTAAAGAAACTCAGAGGCTCTAGACTTTTCGGACAATATTAGGAGTGGTAAAAGGGTGAGGCAATATAAAAGATTTATTCAGCTTTACCTTTCTGAAAGGTTTGCACTGTTTTATTAAGTTAATGGGTGCATGGAAAGAGCCTCCTCGTGGCGCACACCGGTAGCAGCTAGGCACGGTAAAGCAGTGTCTATAGTCTGGCTAATCTTTCAGTAGCATCGACACGATAAGAAGAAGATTAAGTTAATCTAAAAATACATTTAAATATAGTGCAACATTATTTTCACCGAGCAATCTTAAGCTTAACATATAAAAACATTAACAAAACCTAAAATAAGATATCGAAACCATTTCGTTTTCTAAATTTGTCAGACGAAAAGGGAGCTAAAGTTTATCGTTCAAGTATTGAAAGGGCCAAAACCTGTGGCGTGCTATCAGCACGGCTAGGTATATTTATATTCGGGTGGTGGTGGGTCGTTGACGTCATCGTAAGGGACGCAGGCTAAGGGCCCGGGGTGTGGGGCGCGGGCGGACCCGTCGCGCCTTCCGATACGCACTTGCAAAATTCGCACCTTCATGAATGGACGAATTAAATTATCTTTAGCTGAGCGCTGAATTTATACGCACCTGACCTGAACACTGAGTGTTTTCCTAAATTATATTGCTGTTGAACACTCACAAGCCTACAACAATATTTTGCACGTCACGTACCTATCATATTACGCGAGGTTTTTTTTAGTTACCTACACTGTATTATGCTCCAGAGAGATGTATTAGAAATTGTTGCCTAAATTATACGTATACTATTTCGCAAGTAAATATAGCCCCGTTTGTTTTCTGAGATGTCAGTCAACCAAGAACAAAGTAATATGTTATCAATTAACGAAAATTTGGCTATAAATAACCTGTTTACTTGTATTGCCTGTCTACTTACTGTGCACATAAATAAAGTAAATGGTTTGTAGAAGCAGCTCTTTCTTCGCTACTTAAATAATAAAAAGATTACCTTGTGTTGGTAAGTGCTGGCTAAATGATGATTATCACTGACGACTCTTTCAAAACAAATTACGAGGCCCCTAATTTGTTTAAAATTGCTATCATACGATATTGCGATACATGTTTTAATACTAAAAACTCATAAACGAATAACATACTAATAACCGATTATTAAAGTACTGAAATAAACGTAATTACCGAAATATATTTCATTTCATTTATTTCATTTACTTACATATATTTTAACAGGAAATATATAGATATATATATTAGATAAGCTTTGTCGCTTTTATGAATGAATGTGGATTGTCAAATTGATATCCGCTATAGATTGCCCTGACGTGGCCTTGTGACATGGCATGTAGGTGGAGGTTCCGTGTTTTTACTGTAGTGTACCTCTTCTAACTGAAGCAGGATTCAATTCCATTAGGCGTGCGCATCACGCGACCCAGTGCGTGCTCAGACAGTGGTAGTGACGCAGTACATCATTATAATTATCAAAATGAAGTGCAGTTACTAAGCAATGACGACCGATGTGGCGTGGCCGGCGAAGGTCCGCCTGGCAGCGCGGAGGTTGCTGGTTCGATTCCCGGCTTGGGATAAATGTTTGTACGATCTGCAAATATTTATTCCGGGTGTTTTGGATATTTTATATCTATAATAAAAAATATCTATCTTTGCAATGTATTATATTGTATATAAGTATGTCAGTCTTCTAGAACCCATAACACAAGCTCTGCTTAGCTTGGGGCTAGATGATGTTGTGTGGATTGTCCAGCATGATTTATTTATTCAAATATATAAAAAGATCAACAAACTATATTTATATCCACCACAAGTATAATGTCGTTACTTATACACAAAAGTTCTTGTATTTTTCGTTGTACGAATTTATATTAGTAGCGTCACAAAAATGACGTAATGTTTTGCAGATAGGATATTAAAAGTAGGTACTTACAGAGCTTTGGAAATTTCATTTCATCTCGTAAAAGGCTTATTCTCACATACAAAGGTCGTGTTTCAATGTGGCCCGTAATATCGAACTTGTAGCATTGGATTTTTGAAATGTTAATTTTGTCTACCTTGTGTAATAATATAATAAGTATTTTTCTTTACTAAATTTACTAACTGAACAAATTTTTTGATGTTTGGATACTTGGTTCGAAATAATGTCGCAAACAATGGACTAATTTTTATGAAACTTGAATTATATAACATAGTTTGTATCACACAAGAGATAATAATAGATCGCGGATAGAAGCTAGTTTTAAATAAATTACATTACTGGAAGAGAGAACCAGTGGTGGTCTGGTGAGAGTGACCTTGCCTTTCAATGTTCAATATTTTTTTTAACATTTCATTTTTTTAATTTTCTACCGCCCATTATGTAACTTACTTGCTTCGAAATCATGTTTATTATATGATTACTTTTACCCTGCCCTGCCATTGAACATGACTCATTTATGCAACAACGTGCAACAGCGTATGATTGTCAAACTCACAAATCATGGTAAATATCCCGTTTACAATGAAAACTATAGCGTATGATTGTATCTCACATGGGGCCTCAGCTTTTAACTATATGGAACCTTAGTAAAAATAAGGTTTTCGCTATATTCAGCACTCATTCAGGTAGATGCTAAAATGGGATCCCTCTCCGTGCAATGATAATTTTATTAGAGTTAACTTTGATCTTAAACATTTTACGAGACTTTCTTGTTTTCGTAACAACCAAGAAAGTTCTTTATTATTTGATCGTTTTCGTATTCTCAAAATAAATATAACTTGATGATACACTAGGTTATGTGGTTCTCTACATTCTAAGTCATTTTATTGAACAAAGTAAGATCACATTTTGGCTGTAGTTTGTATTTTTTTATACAATAATACATTATATCTTTGGAAAAGCTTATTTATTACTTCCAGTTTTTTTTCATTTATTACTGATCTATAACGTTTTGAATAATAATAACCCTAATCGAGAGCGCACTGACAATAGCGGTTCAAAATACAATACTGAATGAAATATACGAGGACAGATCCACAATGAGAAACGACTGATGTGAATTCAAATGATGTGAATACGTTTTCCTAGCTCCCATTGTATTCACAACCTACTTGGCACAGGCCAGCATTTTTATGCTAAACTAGAAAAAACAAGTAAATATTATATTATACCTCTATGGCTGAGAAAATCTTATTCTGTATTTATTTTCCCTTTCATTTTAAAACAGGTTGCGTGTGAATAAAATAAAATGTTTGTTTTTATTTATTACAAAAAATATCTTATTAAATAAACTGTTTTAGTTTAAAGTAGACTCGGGCTTGATAAATTGACATACTTAACACGATCATAGCATAGACTTAGACCGACATTTATTTGCTTATAAAAATAACAAACAAAGTACACGTTATTAAAACATCAACAACTGTAAAATAAAACAAGTAAAATCTTTTCGAAATGAAATAAAATATAAACAACAATATAAAACCGACTCCGAAATCAACAACATCATATAAAAAATAAATAAGCATGACGATGTTTTAAAGTTTCTCTCACAGAGCTTCAAAAATATCCAAACAAATATGAGAGCATCCCGGACAATACCAACAAAATTGTGCACTACAAAAAGTATGGCGCGCTTGCCGTGCTCGTTCCTAATTGGGAATAAGTATTTAAACGGAAGCACTGCAATCAACGAAGCTAGGCTACGCACCACAGAATTTTGATGAATAACGGATTGAACAGGAAGTGAACTAACGCGTAAGTCATTTATAATCTAAAAACCCCGTAGTTGCCTAAAGTAAGTTAACATGCGCCAGCGGCCCTAACCAAGAATTGGTTTACATTTGTACCTTTTACCACGAAAAGGCATTCAGAGCGTAAGAATCGTCAGAGGACAATCAAAATTAAGTTCGTTCAAAAAAATATGTGCACCTAGGTTTAAAACAAAAGGTGTGTGGTCCATAATTTTGTTTTAACAACAACAGCGTAAACCATTACGTTGCTAGATTAACTTTTATTTTTCACAGAAAAGACAATCTTATTGGTTGTCATGCTGGATAGCTCATTGTTCGAGCTTGGTCCGGCGAGCTGATTGTTTGCCGATCGTTCGCAAAAATAAATAATGTGAATTTTATATTTTTTTTAAACTACATATATTATAGTTTAATATATTGTCACCTGCTCTCCTTTTGATGTGAATACAAATTAATAATTGTTTCAGATGAGCCCATTAATAAAATAATGTGTTCGTCGTCAACATCATCATCATAGCCAGCCCGCTATAGTCCACTATTGGGTATAAACCTATGTCGTGTTATTAAATGCAAAAGGCCCAAAACAGAAAAGAGTGTTGTTTGAAGCATTTATTTAATAGCACCTCAAGCAACAGTGACACAAAGTCTGAGGCATGTCGCAGGCATCCGTAGACATCGTGCCGCTAACCTAATTGGCGGCTATTCCACACAAAATGCTAATTTTATGACTATCACCATGTTCGCTCTTTATAGCAATATTCTGCTAAGTAAGGGCACCATTTATATGCGTAATTCTCAAAGTTATTTACATCTTCGAGGTCAACGTTTAGCCAGATATTATAAGATAGCTTTTAATTTAATGAAATTACAATATTCTGAAGTATTGACTATTACTAAAAATAAAATAAGAAATAGCTTGACAAGTTTTACGAAAATTAGTTATATGTATTAAACAGTTTTATTTTGCGCTTTCTGTTCACGTTTCTAGCTTTCCGGCATACTAGCTTTGCTTATGCATAAAAATATTTAAATTGAAAGAGTAGGTGAGTATTGAAAATATATTTTCCGGTACTTTATTCAGCGTTAGATATTGTGTATGGGCATTTTAAACAAGGTAACAAAGCTAGCAAGTTTTTTCTTTTTTATTTGTACAACGTGTTGTGGTACCAGTTAGACAACTAATCAGTCTCGCGGTTTTATGTCAAACGATACACAAGTTATGACACTGCTACTGATTTGTTTCCAACGGTGATCTAGTAATCTTAAAATAGATACATAATAAGATGTTTATTTTTTTTTATGCAACTTTCTGGTTTATATTATTTCAAAGAAATAGTTGTGTCCTTAAGAAATATTTATTTTATTTCCATAGACAGGTTTAAAAAAAAAATCTGCACAATATGTAAGCTCTTATCTAAAATCTGTATTTAAATCCTAGTAACATCAGGAACACCCGACCAGACATTTGAAGTCGTTATATTACAATTAGTTAAAGGTCTTTCTTTGGGGCGTGGGTTCAATTCCGACCAAAAACAGACCGAAATATTTGTATGAAGACAAAAATTGTTGTCCGTTCTTTGACTGAGAGTATTTATTATATTTATAGATTATATAATCTAAACTAATATTATAAAGAGGAAAGATTTGATTGTTTGTTTGTTTGTTTGCATCGAATAGGCTCCGAAACTACTGGACCGATTTCGAAAATTCTTTCACTGTTGTGAAGCTACATTATCTGCGCTGAACATAGGCTATAATTATTATAATGATATTTTTTATATGGGCTACCCGTGCGAAGCCGGAACGTACTACTAGTAATCTATAAATATTAAAAAATGTATTAATAATCTTCTTCCCACAGCTTTAACCCAGTGTCCCAAAATTAGTTTTGTGTTCGTCGTATGAAATAGCAGTTTTTTTAGAAAAAGTTTTCCAGGATTTATCACACCCTGTACAAGAGGATAACAAGAGTGAACTATATCGACTCTTGTAAACCTATTTTATACAACTTTTGCGAGTGTAAAAACAGTAGGTACAGTAGATACAAAAACAATATTGCATGATTTGTGTTTATAACATTAAATATGAGGTAAGAATATTATTTATGTACTTAGTTAGACGCTTCACTAAACTAATATCGCTAACTTCCATAATATGTTAATGCATAACATATGTAGTCCTATTTTAGGGCGCTTTAGACTACATTAGCTATACAAACTGAAGTGCTACAATCAAAAACTATTTGTTCTATCGATATTTGCTTCACATTGTGTTACACGGTGCGTGATGAGGTTAAATCAAGATTTGCTTTCTGTTCTTAGTGTTTAATATTTAATTATGTTTATACTTTCTGGTCCCTAGCCTATATTGCGAACAATATAGAAAATATCATGTATGTGCAAGAGTATATTGTAAAAATACCTACCCATTAATTAGATACCTACAATTGAAGTAATTGCTAACTATCGCAAGCAACAAAACCTAGTAAAGCTTTGCACTAATCTGCTCGGACGCGGCGTGAGTCGAGCGACTGGTTTAGCCGCAGGGCTTGCGGTCACTGGTACTCTGGTTTGTGTAGCTAAAACCCACAAATCAAGTGAAACTGTCCCCGGATCGAAAGCGCACAAAGTATCTTTGACATAACGACTTTCTGCATAACTTGTTACTGCAAGTTGGTGGTAAACCAGAATTTATTTACGAGAAAATATTTTGCAAAACAACAAACAAAGGTTGGTATTGTTCTATTGCGGTGAAATAAATTTCATTTTTATGCTTTATCTGAGAAATTTCTGTATTTTGTGGAAACTGTGACGTATATAGATGGACGAGCCATATAAAACCAAATCGATTGTTGGCGATGGATATCCGAGGGTTCATTCTCTTTATGGCTATTTGACGTTGCCGACCTGCCGGCTAAGCATTTTCGATTTTGTGGATATGTCCCTTTGCATATCAATGACCTACCAATGACGTAGGTAATGCTGTAATAGCTTGGACATTATGAGCGCGTCGCGGCTCGTAAAAAAGCCAGCCGTAAATTGCACAACTTTACAACAAAAGCTCATCATTTCCAAGTTTAGGGCTTGTTATTAGCACCCCTTTAAAAATATGATATATCTAGATACCTTAGCTAAAACGATTTATTTATTTGTTTATTTATAGGAAAACCAACAGCACAAATAATAAAGAATGAGAAAAAACTAAATAGAAGACGTAAGATTTACTTAGTAAATAATAAATTACAAAGATCACAGCATCATATATGTAACTAAACCAGTCATCTGTGTGAACAACGATACAAACAAAGCAATTAAAACTCAGTTTTCAGAAATCCGAATACTTTTGATCCAAGATACTTGAACGGTTTTTTTTTCTTTCGTTTTTTTTTTACTTAATGTACATATGTGAAAAATCTTGTCAAATTAAAGTTCAGATGTCGTCTTGTTAATATACCATTAAAATGTCAAAAGTAATTTATTTTTTTAACTTATGGAATATGCGCGTAAATAGATATTATGTGCTACTACTGTAGCATAATATTGAAATTCTCGTCATTTAACTCAGTGTTCGCTCAGTGGATTCATAAATAATTAAGCAAGTCAACGCAGCGCTAAAATCGTCGAAAAATGCTTTGCCCAAAAGGATTGAGATCAAACGAGACCTTTTCGCTCCAAAAAATATATAATTTAATTTTGCCCTTTACGTTTATTTTACGTTTATTCCCGCAATTTTTGAATAATTTAATAAAACAAATGTCAAAAATGTTAAAGGTAACATTTAATGAAAAAGGAGACGCTTAAATCAGCTTGAAGCCTGTTTTTGATATAATAAATTGTAGTTCAATTGCAGCTACCATATAAGTAACTACTACAATATATTTTTATGCGATAAACTCCCCAAATTTATTGTTTTTCAAGTACCTGTGGTTTCAAGTCCTGTGTTCGCATAGTTTATATAATATATACCTACGCAGTGTTTTTTGGACTTAACTATTGTTTTAACTTTTCATTGAGTTCATAGCATTGAGTCAATAAGACAACAAATGTTAGTCTTTGATAAGACTGAAATAATGGTAAGGACAAAATACAAGCTCGTCACCCAAACTCATTAACTCTAAGATTGTTCTACTAAATAAAACATTTATTTCATTGAATACAAAGCCGTGAGTGTAGACATGTATGTAGGTACCAACTATTCAAAGACGAATTATAAATGAAAAGTCAATATAATAAACTTGTTAGGCAGCTAGGCTTAATAGAATCAAGCAAATGAAAGCAGTTACTTCGCGCTAATTGATGTAAAATTAGCAATGCTTATAACGTAATGATGATTTGGATATAATTCATAATGCTAGTTTCCTGGACCGTTCGGTTTTATATTGTGTTTTGTGATGAGTAAAATCTATAAAAAAATACCTGATTTACAAAATGAATATGCTGAATTGTGCAAAACTTTTATTTCTTGTTTGCGTATTTCATGTTCCTGTTGTACAATGGTTGCATGTTTGTACTTCTCCATGTCATTACTGTCAGCATTTATTACACCCAGTAATTATTTTATTACGTACTAGCTGACACGTGCCCACTTCGTTGGGGATAATTTTTATTACATAAAAAAGTATGACATATGCTGCCGTTGACTTGTGGCTTTTTTGTAGGCATTATCAAGCTCCACATCTTTTATTTAGAACACTTCTTTCATAGTTAAGGCAGCGTTCGTAAGAAGTGCTTTCATTCGACCGTTTTTTTCTCCGATTCATTTTGCAAAACGGACTACCACGTAAAAGCATTTTTATTTTTCAGCAATAATGTAACTTTCTATTGATGAAAGAATTTTTAAAATCGGTTCAGTAGATCCCGAGATTACCCCTTACAATTTAACAAATACACAAACTTTACCTCTTTATAATATTAGTATAGATTAAGTAAGTATATTATATATAAGTATTCTTTTTTCCTAACCTATCTCGTCCCACTGCTGGGCAAAGGTCTCCCCCAAATCCTTCTCTCTGCTTTCCGCTTTCGTCCACCAATCCCTCTCAAAAGCATCGAGGTCGTCCCGCCATCGCCTCTTTGGTCGGCCTCTACGCCGCCTTCCGTCTTTAGGCAGCCACGGTGTCACGATTTTGGACCATTTCTCTGGGTCCATCCGGCTAATATGACCTGCCCAGTCCCACTTAAGCCTCGCGGTTTTATTGCCTACATCTGCAATACCAGTGAGCGAACGCAGCGTAGTGTTTCGCACTCGATCGATGCGCTTGAAACCAAAGATGCTACGTTCCATTGCTCTTTGGCAAATCTTGAGTCGGGATTTCTGTGCTTCAGTCAGTGACCATGTCTGCGCACCGTAGGTTAGGACGTCGCCTTTAACGTGTTCCTTCATGGACCAGTAGCTCTTCCAGGCGTTCTCGATGCGGCGATCGATCTCCTTATCCTGCCTGTTTTCGAAGCTCGCTAACTGGCCCAAGTAAATGTACTCATCAACAACAATATATTTTTAATAAAAATATTAGAATCTATATATAAAAAAAAACCATCTAAGTAAATTATGTTTTTGTATGAGATTATAAGCACCCTCTTAAATATTTAATATTTTGTTTTTAAATATTTATTCGTCATAAAAGGTAATCGGATACGCAACCCTAAATAACTTATCAAGATAACTCAATTTAACGGAACTATTGCTAAATACCGACCGACTTTTATCACATTGCCAAAACGCACTGATAGCGCGATCTAGGATTTGTGCACAGTAGCGCCATCTAGTGGTAAACACAACAAATTTCAAACTTTACTCGATTTGAGTATTCAAGTGCGACGGCGCGATGGCTTATTTCATGTATAAGTTTGGTGTTTCTATACCGATTTCTATGATTCTTTTTTTATTGAATAGGTAATAATGTTCACTTTTTTAAATTTGGTATGACTGAGAGTCTTATAAACGTAAGAGTAAACAAATATAATCAGAATGCTCCGAACTGCTAAGCTATCAGGAGTTACACGTGTTATTGTGAGTCAACCATAAAAGATAGACATATGCTGTTCCGGGATATTTTTTAGACAATTTAATGTAGAATATTTCCGTAATACATGATTTCTATGTAACTTTAACCATTAAGGCTGCAAACGCGACGGAAGCTTAAAAAACGGAGTAACTTTCCGACATTTCCCTTCACTACTCAGCTCCTATTGATTGTAGCGTGATGAAAAGTATCCTATAACCTGCCCAGAAGTATGAAGAATAATTGTACCAAGTTTCGTTAAAATCCGTCGAGTAGTTTTTGTTTCTATAAGGAACATACAGACAGACAGACAGACAGACAGACAGACAGACAGACAGACAGACAGACAGACAAAAATTTTACTGATTGCATTTTTGGCATCAGTATCGATCACTAATCACCCCCTGATAGTTTTTTTTTAAATATATTTCATGTACAGAATTGACCTCTCTACAGTTTTATTATAAGTATAGATCATTAATCTAGTTTTAAAGTTTAAAAGTAAAAGTGAAATTCACGGCATCTAAATATTCTCATCACATCAGACTATCGTACCTATTACCTAACTTTATTAATATTTCGTAAGCTAGGTGTTTGTACTGAGTTAATTAAATTTTATTGAAAAAGCCTAGCACCTCGTAACCTACAGTTCGTCTGTAGCGTAACGCTACAACAACGGGCAAACGACATCAAACGCTCAATTAGTGGAGACATTACATAAAGTATTTTATTGTTTTTTTAAGTTTATTTTCTGAAGTTAAGTTATTACCTACGTGAGAGACTGAACGAACGTGTAGTTCATAGTGTGATGTGATGTCTGATGTAGCTAGGACATAACATATTCAAACTTAGCTCATTATAGCTAGGAAAATAACAGTTTTACTAGATTTTTACAATCAAACCAACTATAATTGTACCATAACTATATTAAATTAAATTAGAAACAAATTATTAAAAAAAAACAATAAATGACGCCCTAATATTTTTCATACATGGAGTTTTGTACAAGGGATTATGAAATGTTTAGAAAGTTTTCTAGAGATAGGAATTTAAACTTAATTACAAGCAACTATGTAAGCAAAACAAAATGTCGCTAGGTTTTTGTTGTTGGTAGAATGTAGAGATAATTGCCTACTACGGAACCCGTAACTAGCCGTCCGTATATAGGTACGTACATAAACTTTATATACAATATAGTAGAAGTTCAAACATAAAGGGTAATTTTTCTCGACATCCCTAACCAGAGTTTAATTTACCGTTGAAATACACGAAAAATAAAAGTAAAAGAATTCCAGTAGCTCAAGGCAATTGCCCTCTAAACGTGAAGAAAGAAGCTTTGTCAGTTTATCTTTTAGAAAGTCCACATTTTCTTCAATATACAATTTTGTTTTATATGGCATAGCAGAGGTAGAAATATACAAGCAGATGTGCATTTATGTACATATATACCTAGGTAGCTAAGTGTTATTATTTATGAAGATTGCCAAAATATTGATGCTTACGTAATGTGTATGGATGGATTTAGTTAAGTCTATAATGAACTAAAATGTTTGTGATCGGCTTTCATGCTACACATATGATATAATATAGTGTGTTTCCTTTTCGGAAAGCCAAAAGTATAGTACAGTCAGCATCAGAAGTAAATCTGTATTTTCAGTATGAAATATATTTTGGATTTTGATCGATTGTACCTACTACTATTTTTGAGACAGTAAAAAAGATAATCATTATGCTACTAATTTCAATAAATATTTATTTACATCTGTGCTAAAAAAATCGGCATCGTTTACTAATGATTTTGATAATATTTATTTAACATGGTTTGTATACGACGTGGATTTCAAGTTTTTTTAAATGAATACTTACTCCGATACATTAGACTACGATTCTGGGAGGAGTTTTTAAGCCCTGTATGCAGCATCATACCCAATTTATGTGCTGAACCTTATTGGGGAAAGGCAAACTGATGAAGCGAAATTGGTAATACGGACGTTACGATTTGATCCCGAGCGAATATGGAATCGATCCTTGAATCTGGTATGATGGCATTACAAATATATGTATATTGGTACCTCATATTATAAGCTCGTTAGTCACCGAACCTAACATACTGTGTCTATTTATAAATAAGATAATTGTGTAATTAATAAAAAAAAACCATAGCTTCATTTACTAACGAGTTTGCTTGAACCAATATAATACTTAGTGAGTTATTTTTTGTTAGAAGTGTTGTACACATTTAGTTAAGTACTGCCCAATGTTGAATTGAGAACCAAACTTCGTGGACAATATATAGTACAATAATACTAAACCTCGGGGACCCACGCTATTCTACTTCCATTTAATGCCAACAGCAGGTCAAACATGGAAAGTGCTTTTTCTTTATCACCTCCAAATGGAACTCTAAATATAATGCACAGAAACAACGTGTAATATTCATGAACTAGAAAAATAGTAGAATAAGTATTTCAGTCTCATTGAATAAAAGTTTAGTACTTATAAATAAATAAATAATACAAATTTTCATGGACATTTCAAGCTGCCACAAGTATAGTTGGTAGTAGTTTTGCCTTCCATACTGTGGGTCGTGGGTTCGATTCCCACACAGATCAAATATTTATGTTATGATCAAACATATTTTTTCTGTGTCTGGGTGTTACAAGTTACAATGTATTCTATGTATTATGTATTTACAAAGCAAAAGTATGTAAGCACGACCCACTGCATGGAAGGCAGGAGTATATAAAACATAACCAAATATAAAAAAAACTACACGTGACTTTCAGATAAAATAAATAATTGACCATACTTAGGAAGCCTATTTCTTATTTACACAACATTACAACCTAGTTCTAGTACCGGAATAGTTTTTACCGATTACTACTTATTTTAAGATATCTTGGTCGATAAACATCAGTAGTTTATAAACTGCGCGTAATTAAATAGGGATTGAATCGTTACAAAATAAGTATCAACCTGTTTTTTTTTTTTCAAATAAAATACTAATACGTGACCAAGTTAAACAGTTAAACATAACGTATTTTCAAAATCAATTTAACCCACAGCTTTTACGATGCCAAACGAGCCCTTCGTAAAATAAGAATAAAACCGGATCTAATGAAATAAAAGTTTTATAACATAGTTATACTGAAAACCTTACATTAGTTCTGTTCTGACGCACGAATTTATCTACCTTTTGTAACATATTTAATTCGAAGGCCATGGTTTATATAAATTTACCGTTGATATTTGAAATAAAATAATAATAAAGCCTAAGGGTAGTCTATTAAAATTATAAATGAACAATCTTGTAACTACTTTAAAACTCTTAAGCTAGTTATTAACTATAATATGAATTAAAATTCTCTCAGTAATGAAGTTTAACAAAATAGAACTCTAAGATATACGAGGCCCTACTGAGTGAGGGTATTTACTTCAAAAAAGGCAGCGAATACAGACAGGGTATAACAATAATAAATAATAAAATAGAATGATGAAATAAAGGGCGTGGTATCAATGTAATTGTATAATTTCTAATAATTATACTCTGTCAAATTGTCTACACAATTATGTAGCGCAAACATGATGTCTTGATTACCATACATAATGGTTACTTAATGTCAACGCTATTTACAAGATCTTCTTTATTATGGGTTCTGCACTTCAATAGGCATTTTTTTTTCAAAAATATTTTTGGACAGCACTAAAAAGTAGATCTTTTTCCTCGAACTATATCAACAGCTATTAAATCAAAAATTGAACAACAGGCAAAAGGTAAGTATGAAAAAAATGGTAGCACTCCGGGAGTGCCGGCAGAAGTGAAAACTTCAATATTAACGTTGTGTTTTCACTTTTAAGTTTTCACTTCAAAAATATAACCACAGTCGTCATAATGACAATGACAATCACAATGACACAGACACATTCGCGCAAGCGCGAATGTGTTTTCACTTTTAAGTTTTCACTTCAAAAATATAACCACAGTCGTCATAATGACAATGACAATCACAATGACACAGACACATTCGCGCAAGCGCGAATGTGTCTGTGTCATTGTGATTGTGTCATGTCATTGTGTAACATTCGCGCAAGCGCGAATGTGACACAACGACGAAGACAACGAAGACACACTGACACAGACACATTCGCGCAAGCGCGAATGTGTCTGTGTCAGTGTGATTGTGTCATGTCGACACAACGACAATGACAATGACAATGACACATTCGCGCAAGCGCGAATGTGTCTGTGTTTTCACTTTTAAGTTTTCACTTCAAAAATATAACCACAGTCGTCATAATGACAATGACAATCACAATGACACAGACACATTCGCGCAAGCGCGAATGTGTCTGTGTCATTGTGATTGTGTCATGTCATTGTGTCACATTCGCGCAAGCGCGAATGTGACACAACGACGAAGACAACGAAGACACACTGACACAGACACATTCGCGCAAGCGCGAATGTGTCTGTGTCAGTGTGATTGTGTCATGTCGACACAACGACAATGACAATGACAATGACAATCACAATGACACAGACACATTCGCGCAAGCGCGAATGTGTCTGTGTCATTGTGATTGTGTCATGTCATTGACATTGACACAACGACGAAGACAACGAATGATGAACGTCACGAGTCACGTGACCCTGACTGAGTTTTCACTTCAATAAGATGGAAGCGATACAGTTAAATACAAGTTAGGCGAAACGATTCGTACGATATAATAGCGTCTATCTGGTTATGCGCGCGCGGCGAGCGATACGTGTTTCCCGTGCGAGGGTGCTCAGAGCGTCTGTCGGCTGCCGGCGCGCGAGTGCCGCTCCTCGGTCCTCCGCCCCCGCGCTCCGCACCGCACCGCGTGTTGGCAGCGCCTTGTACTCGCCTTGTACGATGTCGCCACAACACTATTTAATTGTTTGAGTCATACGTCGCGTGACCGCAAGTGTGTTCTTTTGTCGTCTCTTGTTTTACGAGCAATGTATAAAAATTAAATAAGATCTTACGCTTTTTCGACGTCACGTGACCCTGACGCGAGTTTGAAAGTTTTTACCCACCCAGCGCCGCTAAAGAAGTTTTCACTTCAAAAATCTAAAAAGTGGTCTTAATCGAGTTGTGTCCACGAATTTATATTGTAATATTTTTTTATTCACCGACGAAAAAAAACGGATCATGTTCTCAAGTCAACGTGAATATATATTTTTTTTACATTCAACAAATATACTATTTTAGCATTCGTCTAACGCATAAAAAGTTACTAGAGTGTAACTCTTGCAAATACGGCTCTGTTTTCACGAGAATAATACATGATGTTAGCGTATGCGCGTATTCGGCTTGACCCTTACCGACCACTACCTGAGAGTGGTCATTCATCGCGGCGATATGAATGAAATCCTAATTCTCAGGCCGCAGTATTTTGTTTTGTCTTTTATGTCCAAAATAAGGTAAGTATTAAATATTACCTTTGAGCTACCTCTTGTTGAGTCAGTGTTGTTTAACTTGCGTGGGATGGTTTTTTTGTAGTTAAGTGGTAAATTTACCAAATAAATATTTCCATTATCTTTTAAACTGGATAGTAAAGAAGGTAATGTCCTAATTATTTATACAAAAAGATAAATATACTTAAAATGTTTTCATTATCTTAAAGTATATTTAAATAGCCTGATTATTCACTACGCTTTGTACAATGAAAAATAAATTATTTTTGTATATTCACTGAATGGAACGTGTAAAATATGAATATGAAGGTTTTGAACTTACCTACAGTTAATTTTCAACGAAGAAAGCAAAGCATCGCCAGAGGGCATAAAGTTGGTTTACAAGACTCCTTGGCCTCTCTAAATTATTGTAGTCTACACACAATAACAACCTTACCTCTCAGATTTATGAAGTAACTTTACGCCTACTTCATTCAATGTACGAATAATTACTTTTCAGTGCGGTTTTTATCGTAAACTAATCTAAGCACGAAACTATTAATTTAATGAAATAGCAAGAGTTTATTATATATCTATCATTTTACGTGAAGCTAAAATTTCAAACATCTTTAAAAACAAAAATTTAAATAAAATTCATTAAATTGAATTAGATATAGGTATATTTAAGGACATATATCAATGCAGCCAGAAAGTTTCTCAGAAGCAAAACTTGTTAATACAGGAATCAAATTGAATAGACTAGAATGTATTTTGTTTGAAATATGCGCTGATTATTATACCAGCGGCAATTAATATTAATTCACAGTTGTCCAAATTTCGCAAGGCCAGTTTATATATAAACCATTTCAAATCTCAGAAAAAAAATTGGAAAGGCCTTTGGCATAAGCCACGGCCTTAGGTAAGCAAGTCATAAAGGGAAGAAGGGGGTTCTTGAATGAAGTCCAAGTCTTTGGTACCGGCACTAAAGCGACGTGAGTAAAGAGAATTCGAGGCGCCAATATTGCACACAGCCGTAGCTTATAGTTTTATGCTTTTGAGAAATAAATCTAATGTAGCAGTTCAACTAAAATAATCAGTAGCACTAGTTTTTTAAGATCATTGTGTTAGTTTTCGTTTTTAAGTTTAGAAGTAAGGTAGTCTGTGAGAGATCGCGCCAAGCGATAAGACCGCCTTTTAAGAATACTTGTGTTTTCTTAAAAAAGTTCTTATTATTTAAAAAAACCCTATAAAAGTTCACGATAGTAGTTATGAAATGATTTTTTAATTAAAACGTCTGTTAATATCACAAGAAAAGGCTAAGAAAATTGATATTGTACAAACTGAAGCCAACTAAAGGTTTCTCAAACAGCTTTCAAAGCTCGGTCGGATCAGGCTTATTTTAAACTCTTTATTTTTATTTGTTCCTAGAAATGTCCTTAAATGCACACATAAGCTTTAGTAGATACCATACCTACACTTTAACTAATGTGTAGAAGATGTGTATTGAAGTTTGTGTATACATTATATAAATTGGTTGCTAATATAAGTATTGTGAGATTAGATAGGATCATCATCAAGTAGGCCATCTGCTTGTTTAACAACTCTTTAAATAGACCAGAGAATTACAGAGCCAGAATCAATCCAATTTTGATCGTGTTCATTGTTTTGTAGAGATAAAGGTCAATATGTTTATATTAACATTTCATTTCTGATGACGCTGTTTCTTAACCCTTATGATTTCAAGTCATTTCAATTCATGAACATGCCAGGACAAAACTGCTTAGGTACAAGATATTTTTCACAGCAGGACCCATATTGAAACAATCATAATCTGAGGCCTTAGCAACCTTCCAGCCGACGTAAATTTGTCATAAAACGGAAGTCTGTTCTAGCATTTTTTACATGCTGTATAGAATATTGAAGAACCGAAAAACCTTCAGCAGCATATCGGTAGTTCAGCCTTCATCATTGGTCTCACTAATCTTATTGACCCACGCATAAAGTCAGCTTGGTACCATGATAAATGGTCGCTTCTAAGCACTTAGGAGATCCGTTGAGCAGCTGATCAGTTAACTGTCTTCAGGCCTCTCAATAAGTTATATAGGTTTATGTGTACCTGAGTGCATAATTTAGAAGGGTCTGTATTTATCGCTCCAATATCTCTGTTTCCTCGATACGAAAATAGGCTTATTTTCCTGATAAATTTTAATCCAAGACCTTCTCGTAAAATGTGGAACTGTTCATCACAAGAGAGTAGTGTTAAAACACCTTAAAAAGTGGCGTAGCATCGGTGAAAATAAATTGACAGGTTAAGTATGCAGGTTCGATATTCGCGGCAGATGATCCGTAAATATTTGTTTAAGGTCTGCTTCGCATAATTTATGTTAATGCTTTATAATATTTATCTTAATAAATAAACAAGCCTTAACAAGTGCTAAGGTTACGCAGATTCAATGTATATCAACATATTGTAGTGTCTGGAATGTCATTAAGACTGTGCCCAGGTCTTATCCATTAGTTTAAAAGGAGTAGAAAAAAAAACCTTTTTTTTTACGTAGCAAAGCAACAAAGTTATGTGATATCCAGATGATTTTGTACAAGCAGTACTAGCAGTTTATGGTTAACAAAGACTAAAATAATAGATATTCGTAGAAAAATAGGAAATCCAAAGCAATATTGGAATATTTTGATTTAATTATAAATTACATCATCTATTTAATATTGTATACACCTTATTATGCCACATTTGAATCACGCCAACTGTGTCTCAGGTAATCCCATGCGTGCATCTTTCAAAATAGTTCTAGTAATAATAGGACGGTACTTGTTACATAATGCTAATTACATATATGCTCAAACTAACAAATAATACACATATTTATTTCAGGAAAAAATCTAAATAATATTGCAAAGTAATATTTACTTAGAAAAAGTTGATTCGATATCAATAATTTGTTTATCGATCAGCTCTATGTTAGTAGCTGTGGTTGTTTCTATCAACATGCTCTATAACGGTATACATTTGTCATATGAAACCGAAAACAATTACGCTGAGTGACTTGGTTGCTAAAAATAGAAAAGGTTTCAGTTATAATAATGGTTTGGCTTACCGGTGAAGTGCGGTGAGTCTGGCGGCGCGAGGTCCGGCGCTGGCGGTGGTAGCACAAGGCACAAGGCACAAGGGCAAGGGTCCGCGCTAGTCCGCGAGTTTGTTGTGCCGGCGGAGCGGCTCGCTAGCGAGCGGGCCGAGCGGGCCGAGCGGAGCTGTTGGGCCGCGTAGGGCGCATGGGGGGAGGGTAGGCTGCCGGGACGTGCGGCTACCGTGGCAGCGGGCAGATACTGAGTGAGGGCGGGCGAGCCGCGCAGCCCGCCCGCCCACGGCCGCCAGCCCGCCTCGAGCCCGGTGCCCGTGACGTACCGGTGTCGCCGCCACCGTCACCGCTACTTAGAAACGCTTCTACACGGACAATTTTAATTGCCCCATTCAAGGCAACAATGTGACACCGTGACCTTACGATCACAACATGCAATTAATTTATTTTTATATTTTTTTACGAATATGTAAGTGTTGTAGATATTTTATGCACTTGAAACATGCCGTTTATATATGGCGATAATTTTTAAACCACCATACGTTAGTGCCTCTGAAAAATCCATTAGTAGATACACTATTTGAACCCACGACCATAAGATCTGAAAATAATCGCAAACATCCTTATCTAAATACATCCAAGATGTAACGACTTGTATGTGGTAATTTTCACATTTTTTTCAATATCCCCGACAATAAATTGCTTCAAAATTGCTCGTACAGAGGCACTTTACTGCGATTGTAAAGCCTTTTGTCAAAGAAGTAGCTTCTTATTCTCTTTTATAGGCACTATTCAAGCACGATTCTATTTAGGAAACTTCGATGTAATTTATTAAAATCATAATTTATATGAACCCACACACAATAGCAGCTTGTAATTATACACGGAATTAATTTAAAATAAGATATAAATAAAATATTAAACATTGTAAAATTCTACAATATAATACTAAGTTACATTAGAAATGATAACGGATGTCATGCAATGGTTTTCAACTAATCCAGCAACAAAATTATTTAGAACCTAGAATATCATTGGAGAAAGTGATAAAGAATAAACTGCCACCATCAAAAATAACATCATCCCTTTTCAATTGCAATGTAAGGTCGCTGTCGTTAAATCAAACACGCAGTAAAAAAACAACCTATATTAACCGATATTGCTACAAAAGTAAATAAAGAAAAATAACAATGAAACTGAGACTGCACTGGTACTGGATTGAAACATTGATTTTGTGACAGATTTCAACGAAACAACCGTGTCTCTTTCTGAAACTGTATAAATTGGCAGCTTGAATCTTTCTTCTATTTATGTTTATACATTGCATCTTCAAAGTATTTTACAACTATTGACGTTGACTCCAAAAAAAATATCTTCAACTTTAGCTCTGCTGATATTTACAATTTCATCCGATATATGAAAACTTTTTCTGTTTACCTACCGAAACCAACATTAAAGACGATGACTAATACATCTCCTGATCTATGAATAAGCTTCACAACAACATCATCCGCATTATCATAATTCACAAAAAAGTTCAGAAACGTAGTCTATGTCTGAATTGTTTTCTAGAGAACAGTAACGTAACTCCAGTGACTCACACAATCCTACGCGTTTCAGTCTTCTATAAACCTAGGTCACATTTCCCATAAAAACTTGGCAATTTAAGCACCGTGACATTTTCTCGAAAAATACAAAATCTTTTCAGAAATGAGGAGGAATATTGAAGAAATTTGTTTTCTTCAACTCTATTAAGGTGAAGAGGGTAGGTAATTTTCAAGGACTCCGAAGCTTTCTTTTATAAGCTTCCGTCTATTTACGGGTTTATTTATTGTGTCAAGCGAATGAAATATTGTTAGATAATAAATCACTGAGACTAGATAAAAGCGCTCAGTGGATATTGTTGCCCTTTTTTGTATAGTTACCTATTGAAAAGCAGAGTTCAATATGAGCATGTCTTGTACAAAACTGGCAATGATGGAGGGTTAGAATTAACTTATGATCAGTGGGTAAACTTATACTAATTTGAGTTTTATAACTTTTCGTGAGATCTAGTGTCCTATTATTCGTTCCTATTTAGCGTGTTTAAAAAATAATGTGGATCAAAAAGAAGTATGGAATTGATTTTAACAATATTGTTTTAAATATATGTTAGTAGATTATATTTCTTCCAGGTAACAAACAAATAGTAAATATTGAAGTTACTTATTTTAAGAGCGTTATGAATAGTTTATAAACTTTCTAAAATATTGTTTTGCGTTTTAATATCCATTCCCAGCCCTTAAAAACCATATTATACTTGTATATTTCTAAACCACACCAAAAGGAACCGGAACCTGTATAAAATCTGCGGCTTCTATTAAAGTATATCATATTTTGCTAAGTTTGATGCTATATATATGGCGTTGTATAAAATTTATTCTTCTTAGTTGTTATTATTATAGTGAGTTTTATTTTTGTAATAATGAAAAGCAATTGTGAAATGTTAGCTAACAGGCGTGTAGCAAAAACATGATGTATCGATAGTTATTGCATAATTCAATCATGATATTTGAATAATCGTTTGTTTTGTAAAATAAATATAATACCATAAATCGTGGGTTCGATTCCCATTCAGAGAAAATGTTTGTGTGATGAATATAAATATTTGTTCTGTGTCTGGGTGTTTCATAATGTCATACATGTAATATAATGTACGTATTTACAAAAAAATTATATATGTATTCTATCACCAGTCTAGTTCCCATAGTACAAGCTTTGCTTAGTTTAGGACTAGAGTGTGATGTGTGAAATGTCCGTGCATATTTATATTTATAACAAAATGTATGTAATTCAAATTAGATTCTATCTACATAAAACCTTTGCTTAGATCGGGACTAGTACGCGTTGTGAGAATTAAGTTAATTAATAATAACTATTATTTACTTCTTTTTTATTATCACATATTATAAGCATCAAAAAGCTTTAGTGCGTTTTTGTTTTCCAGCCATGCATTGCAGAATGTCATCTTGGCTAATTAACGAGACTTGGTTTTAAATATGTGCATAATTCAGTACTTAATTAAATACTTATGGGCACTATCCTAATAAAAAGGTCATTCCCAGGTAAATGTTAAGGTTAGCTGGTAGATAATGCTATTTTAGCTTTACGTTCACCTTTCGATGACTTTTAAGTCGTGCATTAAAGAATATTCTTAAATAAAGTAGGTATCTTACAAAATATTCAACTGCACTTAATACAATCTTGACTTTGTTTAACTGAACAAGCAGTAAATCAAGTACAATAAAACCTCTTGATATTGTTAATTTTAAAATATAGTACAAATGTAATCGATAATAACGAGAACCGGTCAGTGGCCTTCGAAGCCAAGTGCAACGTACGATATTTGAACTACCCAGATAATCCCCACCAGAGCGACTGTTACAGTTTGCGAAGAACCTTTCTCTCTTCGTGGCCAGTGGCACAGTGACCGCGTTAGCAAAAAGGTTGAATCATGTATCTTGCAGTAGCTAACAGTGCTCTCGTACTCGTGATAGCGGTTAGCCAGCTGGGAGCCGACGCGGCCAAGATCGCGCACCGCGACGCCGACGCCGCCACCGATCTAACCTTCGCAGAGACTGTTTACGCCAAAATGTCTGGTGCATGTAAGTAGGCATAGACATTCTTGCATTCTATATTAAATCAGCAACATAGAATTAAATGTAATTTATTTCGCAGGTAGAGCTATAATGGACTTTCGCTACGGTTTAATTAATGATCAAAGCAACTTGATAAAGACTATGAAAATAGTACAGCTGGATAGCAACACGATCAGATCCTTCCCAATCAATGAAGCTTTTGTTGCGTTAACAAAAACATCGAATTATGATATAACTAAACAGACCAAAATTATCATTCACGGATTCAAAGACAGTTCACGCTCTCAAGTACCGTTCGACTTGGCTCAAGCTTACAACCAAAAGAAAATAAATGGAACCAAAATGTTTAATGTACTTCTAGTGGATGCAGAGGAAATGATCGACAAGGGATACATCTTGTCGGCACACAACGCTCGGATCGTCGGTAAAAGACTTGGCAATTTACTTGCGAATCTCGAAAATTTTGGTGTGAATGCCGAAGATTTTCATTTATTGGGAATAAGCCTGGGTGCACATATCGCTGGATGGGCGGGAAAGTATTTCAGACAGTATAGAGCTCAAAAATTAGGCCGCATCACCGGCTTGGACCCTGCTGGTCCATGTTTTTCGTACGCTTACAGTGACCAAAGATTAGATAAAGTGGACGCTATATATGTAGATATTATACATTCCAATCGATTAGTACAAGGTGTTATCGAGCCCTTGGGACATGCAGACTTCTACATAAACGGAGGCGGACCAAATCAACCGGGCTGCTTAATGCCGTCATGCAGTCATCTGCGGGCAGCGCAAGTATACACAGAGAGTGTGCTAACCCCTAAGTCATTTGTGGGCATTCGGTGTCAAAGCTGGAAACATTTTGAATCGAACGCGTGCAAATCTGATGAATTCGCAGTATTAGGATATGGGTCATCTACAGCGACTCGTGGACTTTATTACTTGCGTACATCAGCAAGCTCGCCTTACGGACTTGGTATGGACGGTACTAAAAGTGAGGTGCCGCTAGTGCAAAATATGTTTCATACTTTAACAAATTGAACTCTGTGCTATAGTTTCGTTAAAATTTGTTGCCATAATACCAACAAGTACATTAATACTTATTGAAAATAAATGAGGATTTTTACGGTGCGCTTAATAAGGGTTTATTTTGTTTAATAGACTCATTAGTGCGAGGGAACTGCGTCTTCCCTATTAACGAAAGGGACTTTTGAAAACGTGAAATTCTCCAAAAGGCTAAATCCGGCATTTAAATGGTATTTACCTCGTGCTTTGTCCTAAAAAAAGAGAACGTGCCTGCCTACTGCCAAAGTTAATTGCTGTAACCTTCACGTCTTTTATTATTCAGTCTACTGATTAAATGTACCTAGTACCTACTTGCTAAAGACTTTTATATGTCGCAGAATTCAGTTACATATTGTTAGACATTCGATTTTGTGTATTCAGTGTCGTACATTGTGAAATACGGGAGCAAAATAGAAATTCATTGTTCCGTTGATTGTCAAGCATTGAGTAAAGCGATAAACATTATGTTACGTCATCGTGTTGCAACCTCGCTAAATCAGACACCACAACGAATGCAGGGCAACGTTGACATCATGAAACTGCGAAATATCTACTCTATTCAAAAGGAGAATGGGTATTTTTGGCCACGACAAAAATAAATGTCCCTCAGTGTTGTCACTTAATACGTTTAAAAGGGCTTTTACAGACCTACATTTTACAATAATAACAAAAAAAAACCGTCCCATAGAAATCGAGTAAAAGAGAATCAAATGGAATCAAATAAAAATTGTGAACTGTAGGCCTGTAAAATCGTGTGGCCCCATAGAGAATTGCCCATTCTTCTTTGTCGTTCACTACCGAAATTACTGAATGTGTGCCTCCGTTTACACTAGAAAGTGTAAACACTGATGGCAGTGATCTACATAGTTTAGAGGGCCATTACTTAGGTTAATTAAGTAGAAAGCGTATTATTATTATTATTATAAATTGGTTGTTCCGTGTACGTTTTTTATTAGCATTAAAGTTTTATTCATACCTTGTTACTGCAGCAATATTGCATAAGTATAACATTACACACAAAGATTTATCTATGAAATAGAAAAAACCACAACATTATTAAATATGAGCAGTATTCTGATCTGGTTATTGAATTTATTAACATCTTTATGCTTGATATCTCGGAAGAAGAAAAGATTTTTGCATCTAATCTAGGTATAGGTACATAATCATTAAAATGTCAGGGGCAATATCAGGGCTCACATTTTACTCGTGAATGGAGCACTGAGTAGAGCAGGCACATACAAAAACCTTATATCAGTGGTGGTTACCAGTCGATCAAATCTTAGTAGGTATAACTTGACTTCATAGACACAACATGCAATCAAATTGAGAACCTTCTGCTTTTTAGAAGTCGGTTGAAAATAGATGAAGTACTATTATTGAACATGTTAAGATATTGTAAATAATTTCTTATCAAATATACTAAATAAAAGTCTGTAAGAAATATTGCAAATCGTATTTTCCTCTATTTTCGGAAGAATTTATAGTTCCTTATAAATATTGATGGTAAATTAAATAAAAAGGGTTATTTGTTTGGGATAAGCATTTGTATCGCGTCCTTTGTCGAATAATGTCTGAATATATTCAATTTTACTGCTGAGTGAATTTGAATTTCTTTTCTTTTATTTTATAGATTTTCTTCTTCTATGATAATATGATATCTTAGGTTTTAGAGTTTAAGCATAAGGGCTAAACATAGGTATAGGCGACAAAGAAATTGGTTTACCACTTTTGATGACATCTCCCAGTAACATAATTATTCGCTAAGGATTACAGATTGACAGATTCTGACGTAGCAGTCATTAATATGACAAGCGAAAATAGCCCTTGATGTTTTGTACGTGCAAATGATATTCAGCCTTAGAGTGGTAAACCAATTTCTTTGTCGCCTATACAATGTTGAAATACTGTTGAAGTACAAATACTGCACTAGGTACTTATTACGTTACAGTATTTTTTATTACCCGTAGCTCTACCATGAGTTTTTACTATACCTACTATATTTACTACACTCTCTAGCGTCTGTAGTTAAAAAAATGTAAGAAGATTTGTACAGCGCCTCTAGCGGATAGTTGGGTACTAAAATTCGTAATACTAATATTGACGTAACTACTGTAGTAAAGTCAGGCGATTTTACTGTGACAACTCATGGTAGAGGTACAGTCAACAAAGGTACGACGCGACAATATGCTCAAAGTTGCTCAGAGTTCTAAAAACGTGAAAGGTTACATGTTTAGACATGATTAAAACACAATCATCAAACCATTACACGTATTTCACTGCTTGACAACTGATCAGCTACTTGTTATCCCCAAAATTGGACAGGAAACGAACAGGTTGGTTGGTTGGTTTGGTTTGTATTGCTTCTTTCTTGTATTTAAGTAGGTACGTTGTTTTTTCTTGTAAAGTTTAAGTTATTTTTAAGTAGTTTTTTGCTGTTACTCGTTCAAACAGCATGCAGTCTTCGTCTATAATTGTGGTGGCATTTTATTTGATTCTTTTAAACCTATTATTATTATTTTTGTGGCTTTAATGATGTGCACTATGTTGGTGATCTATCTAATAAATAAATAAACAGAGCGCGGACAAAGTCACCGATGGAAGCTAGTATATCGATATTTCATAAAACTGAGACAGCAGGATCGAGTACTCACGCAACTTTGGTAACATACTATTTTCTATTTTCGGTTACATAATTACTTTCGCTGTCAATAAATAATCAAAGCAACAAGTTATATCGAAGTTCGGCTTGAGTTAGCAAGATAACTATGTAACAACAACAGAATAATATTTTGCCACATTTGTTCGTAAGTAAACTACTTACTAACGAACTTATTTTAAAAAGCTATTGAGTGTGTAAAAATAGAAGATCATGTTATCTTTATTAATATACAATGTATCTCAAAAACTGTGTAATTTAGTTCAAATGTTAATTAAAAGTAAGTAATTTTCGACCAATTTTCTTTCAGTATAAAGAAACCAGTAAAATTGAATGGCACCATCTTTTTTTGAACATAATATAAGACTATTAAGGATACATACACAAGGGAGTCAGCGTGTATATCTATTATAATGAGTTTACTGTAAACTTGACCTTAAAACCCGAAACGGAATAATTATTACACCTAACGCAGGTCATGTTGCTCATTTACCCAAACTAAATTGGCAGAAACAATGGAGTCGAAATGGCAATTATGATTAAATGTGAGCTTTTATTAGATAATCAACCGAAACCCAAATAAGGACCGACTTTACAAATATTACCCCTAAAACGCTGATTAAATACTTTTTTTTATTATTGTTAGGCCCTGAAAATAAAAAGAAAAATAAAATAAAAAATACAAATATTACATACATATTACATTATACATATTAGGTGTTAATTTTTAGGATTTTATAACCACATTTTAACGGTCCCGTACATAAAGGAGACGAGCGAAAAAAGACTCCACTGTCTGTCTGTCCATATATAATGATATATGAAATACATATTTCTGTTACATATTTCTAATACAATAAATATTAAAAAACAGAATAAAATATATTTTAGTAGTTAAAACCGTTTGGTACAGAGCATACTGTGCGCGAGTCCGACACGCTTGGGCGGTTTTTTTATATAGTGATAATACTATATAAAAAAAACTGCCCATGCGTCTTCATGATAAGGAGAAATAGGTCTAATTATACTTTTACGAGATAGTTCCACTTTTCCTGTCAATACGGTGATTTCCTCAAAGAAAACATATATTTAGGTGAATTGTTTCAGTAAACTCTATATGGATGAATGAAAATTAAAAATCAAAATGCTAAAACATCACATATAAATTGTTGAGCATTATTTTTACAAAAAGACGCCTACACCAAGAGCTTTTACGTCAAGTACATGTGGTGCCCTTTCCATGGTTTTAAAATAAACATAGCCTTACTAAAATATCTACCTATTTTTATGAAAGATTATATTTAGGAAAGTGATAACTCCAGCAGATGGGTCACCTGATGTTATGCGGCTGTCCCAGCGTATATAAAAAAAAACACTATTCACTATACACATTCTCCATTTATTTTAGACAAAAAAATATATAAATTAGTTTAATCTGATACAGGCATAACTTCTGGGCGGTATAAATAATTAGGATAATACGAGTTTCTCTAGAACTATTTTACAAAAAGTCGTACTACTTACTACTAGGGAGGCGCAGAAGTAGCATACACAGTGAATCCAGATATTCAAAGGACTACATGTTGCCGCAGTTTGCGCGATTCGTTGCGCGTCTCTGCACTCCATCACCTGCGGATTACACCCACTATTGTATTTCCAACAAAATTGCTTGCCATAAAACGTAACGAGTAAAGTGCTGTGGCACGAATGACTTCTCATTATGAAAATACCTGTTGCGCTGTCTATTATGATACTTTAGTGCAACATAAAGTTCGCGCCAACCGACGGTATGCAATTTCCTTTCCATACAGTCGACCTTTACAATTTTCCGGATGCAAACGAGCTTGAACATCAACTGCTTACATCAAAATTCCTACACATCTCGTTCGAATTGGTTTACATGCATTCTGATTTTTATTATGGACTATTTTTCAATATTTTTAATGGAAAAAATCCGTTTTCCGTTCGCTTTAGTTTAACGTTCCAAAACCCTTCTTATTTCGCTATTTCTGTCTATTTGCTGTCTATCTGCCCTTATTAGTAGATGTTAAAATTGAAATGTTATTGAGTATGTAAAACAAATCGGATACGAATTGAGAAGAATGAGATACAAACGTAGCTGTCCTGGCTCCGACAACTCCTTTGATGAATGATACGCGCTCATTACTTATTTGAGAGACTCCGTAATTCAATAATATCATTTCAAATCACCGTCTGTACTGAAGGAAAAGGTATCGGCAGTACGTTTTTGCTTACAATCAAACTCAGCCTTCTCTCAATATAGATTATCGTTACGATAAAGTGGTAAACTTTTCCAGACCTTTTTTAACGAGCATAACATTTAAACTACGACCCGATAACTCAAAAAAAACACTATTCATTTTTTTATGTTGTAGATTTTTGTGAGTTATAAAAAGGTAACATTACAAACCTTTTGGGCACATGTGATTATAATTACTACCGTACGTACGTTGATTTGAAATACTAAAGTAAGTATATCTAACAATTAATGAATATAGTAATAGTACTATTAGTGAAACTCAATCATAATCGCATTTAATCTTCGGGAAAACAATTAATGATTTTCAATAGGTGTGATTAATTCTTTGGAGAAAGTGTAATCATAGCGCCTTTTTTTGTCACCAAGCAACGATGCTCGCAATTTCGTTTCGAATTAGCATGTCCTCGAATATCATATAAATAAATAAATAAATAATGCTGGACAATCCACAGAACATCATATAGCCCCAAACTAAGCAGAGCTTGTGTTATGGGTACTAGAAGACTGATATATTTAATACAATACATTACTTATATAGATAGATATTTTTTATTATACAAATAAAATACCCGGAACACCCGGAATAAATATTTGCTGATCGTACAAACATTTATCCCAAGGGGGAAATCGAACCCGCAACCTCCGCGTCGCAGGCGGTATATATTGGAAAAAAGCTAGTACTCAAAACGTTTCAAAGCTTATTTTAAAATACTCCACGCTTAAAGTAAAGCTAGTTTAAGAGTTAACAATGTTGCACTAGCATTTAAATCAAAGTAAAAGTTCCTCTCGGAAAAGCAATCCTTGAAACTTGCGCCTGGCGATGCGGAAAGCACGAGCAAGAAGACGACTCACTGGAAACTGCAATACGGAGCTAATAAAGATAATCCTTTTGTAGGTAGGAAAAACTGCTGTTAATATATTTTCTACTGTATGTCGTCAGCGCAAATGCGCAAATGTGGTCCTAAATTTTGAATTTACGTCAATAAAAATAGATACTGCGTGGGATGTATTTTTTCGGTCCGCATACAATGGGTCGGCGGTCCGTTTGGTGACCCCTGCATAGGGGAACAAGATGTTCTTCCCATATAGTTTACAAACCAGTCATCTCAGACATCTAATAACCAATTATTCTTTAAAATACGAGTACCTACCTACCGATAATTAGATAAACTAAAAAAAACAATATTTCAATAAATAAACGACAAAATAAGGTTTCAAAAAATGATTAATTTAATCCATTTTGTTGCCTGGTCTCAGAAAGATGGATGCTTTGGTGGTAATATAGACCATATTTGAAAGATGTGCAAATCCGAATTTAATTAACGCTCCGCGCAAAATTCTTATTTATCGTCAAAATATAGTTAATCCTATCATTTTAACGAGCACCTTTATAGATTTTCATCATAAAAGCATAAAGAAAATGTAATAATAATGACATTAATATACACATTAAATTTGTGTGAAATATGATTTCGAACATACAGAACCTCACTGCAGAATATATATATAGGTAGATGGTTCTTTAAACATAGATACGTATACATGGGTCTATTTCTGTCTCTACGGGGTGAATCCAGATAATGTCACTGTAATTCTGGTATAGGTATACTAAACTATCTGAAATGCCATTTTGTGGCAGTACACTAACAATAGTGTTGACTCGTAATCGCGATGAAATTGCTATTCTACCTACTATTATAAACATTTCTAAATTGAATATTAAAAACTAGTGGTCTTAGGGTGTTCAGAGTACCTTTGAAATGTCAGTGTGTCACTTTATAGTTTTACTAGTAGTACGCCCCGGCTTCACACGGGTAGCCTATATAAAAATATAATTATAATATAGCCTATGTTCAGCGCAGATAATGTAGCTTCGCAATAGTGAAAGAATCAAATATTTCCTCTTTATAATATTAGTTTAGATAACAAAGTCCGTAAATGAATATTTTAAAAGTTACATGTCATAACCGTTTAATATAACATCAGCTAAGCTTAATAGGATAAATAATAGCAAGTGTGAAGACTACCTCCATCAATCATAACGTAACATATCATACAGCTACAATAAGTTGATGTCAGTATGTAAGAAGTCGTAATATCTGATCTGTATGCCGATCCAGACGTCCAGGTTCATTTGGGATATATTAGATTGTTGCTACGAATTTACTTCGGTGGGATGCCTGGCACGTGTGGTGTAATCCCTTGAAATTAAACGTCGGTTTAGGGAAGTTCCCGAATTCTGGACAGATATCTCAAGGGGCCGAATGTATCTTCATAGTTGCAACTCACCCAACTCACGAAAAGGTCCTGGATATTACCGAAGTTTAGTGTCGTAAAGTCACTCCACTAGCCGACACCTTCTCGTAAATATCTTCCACGGTAGCCGAAGCTTTGTCTTATTCAGATAAATATGTTTGCGTCTAGCAAAACGCTCACTTTATCGTCTGTATTATTCATAGCCGCAATAAAGATTTTTATACCCGAGAAGAAATAGTTATTAAAGGTTGTAAGGACTTTCCATATCTAGAGTTCCAGGGGATTCCGGACACTTCGTAGCAATATCAGGTTATTTATGGGGATAGTTCGGATTGACCTCGTAGCGGTAGGTCGTTAAATTGTTGAGTAATATGTAGGTGGTTAAGTATTGTAGTTGATGTGAATGGTGAATGTTACGACAGTTTTAACTACCTAGATCACATTCATAACATTATATCGATTGATTTAATTACACCGATTGGAATCTTATCTTGATATATAGAGTTTTCCGTTGCTGTTGAGTGAAGTGAGAATTATTTTGGTAGTTGGCCGCCTGGCATCGGTTCAATCGGCGATTGCGGCTGCTCGCGAGGTGTCGTCGCCACTAGTCGCCGACTGACACGCTTTTGCTGACCCATATATCCAAAATAATACGATACTACTAATATATATTAATCAGTTAGACAAGCCATGATAATGTTCATATAGAATTAGAACAATCCGACGTAAAAGGAGAGCACGCAATAAAAATATCTTTATCATAATATAGAAATAGCAGCTCCTTTTAGGAAGAATATAAAGTAATCCAATAAAGAAAAATATTTTACCAACGTACCTACTTAAATACGTATGTATCAAAACGTTCAATTTTAGGAATCGGCATTTTGCTGTTATTGAATTTGTTGATTGCGCTTCAAGCTCCACGGTACACTTTGCCCTTTTACGGCTCTGCGTAGGTTTCCTTCACACGTATATGATAATACAAATCTCAAATGGTAAACAGATTTCACTATAAACTTGCCTGCATCAAGAGAAATAGGAACCCTAGATTTATTTATGAATATTTCAATGGAATTTAGTCAAAGTGTATTTACACTAGTGACTTTTATTTAATAGTACTAAATCTTTAGCTGATGGGAAAATTGCAATACGATACAGGAAACATTTTCAGCCCAGTCAAATCTTGAACTACCTGGTAACTTAGACTTACAAGCCATTTACTGTATACATATATTTACCTAAATAGACTAGTCATACCCCGAAAATTACAACATACTTACAATTCATATTAAACTTTTCAGATTTTTATTTTTTTTATACGACACAAGTTATTTTTCAGTAACTATAAGCGTGAGGTGTATGTTAACTAAAAATGTTTGTTTCGGCTGTACTTTCATATAACGTTGAAGAATATTGTGTCAATAAATAATAATGCGTTTGAGTGTTATTCTGGGGCGGGCGGCGGCGGCGGGCGCGGCGCAGCGGCGAGCCGAGCGCGCCCGATGCAGTGCCACTCTGCGCGCCCCCCCGGCCTGACCTGCGACTGCGCAGCCATTCGAACACGAATCAACGAAAACCAACACTTCAATAATAATTACTGTATGTGCTTTGTATCAAAGTTCGGTATTTTGCTGACCGTGTGATTGTGAATGAATCCTACAAGTGTTTGAAGCTCCAAGTGCAGTGTGAAAAAATCTTTTTAATACAGTTGCTCAAAAAGTGGCATATTGCAGGGACGTGTAGCATTCGGGAAGTGGGTTATTACACACTAGTGCTTTTTTTTTACCATTCCCGCACTAGTGCGTTTTCTTTCCCAACTGTCAAAATAATGTCTATTAAAAAGAAAAACCAACCATGAAGTTTTTACTAAAAAAAATGGAAATTTTTATGATTCATGCAAATACGTATATTGCTAAAAAGAAGCTACTAATTTGTTTCTATATCAGATTTAATGATTTGATTGAATTAGTTAGGTTGGGTTTCATTTAATTTCATCTCATTAAAAAAATTCTACTGAAGACTTGGCTGTATGGGCATAGTTCCCTTTGCCTACCAGAATGAATGAAAAAAAAAATCTCTTCTTATATTCCACGTTTGGCGCCATTTTCTAGAAATTGTCTTTGCGAGTTTATTGTTTTTATTATTATTTTATAAAATTGCTTCATTTTTTCGCAACTGTACCTACTAAAAATAGTCGTTCAGTACACGTTCGGAACCGTCATTGCAACTTGTTCCGACAGCCTTTCCGAACTAGTAATGAAATATACTATTATATAATACTCCATGCAAATAATAAATTTAGGGTGTATTTTGGTTTTTTTTAGAATGCGTGCGTAACGTGCACGAGCAAGTCACGTTGCTCTTTCATCTTTTTTACAAAGAGAATGGGTACACAAAGACCATTGTATTTGGACTGAAACTTTAGCCAAATAAAAATTTTTAAAAAGTATGTGAAAGCCCGCTCTACTACGGCTTCATTTCCAAGAACAAAAACACCTACTATATACACCTTTAATTGAGTTGTTTTTTACAAACGCGAAATAATTAAAAACGAGACTTATTTTCTTAAAAAGCTTACGATTTTTCTTACGGCTAACTTGAAATCTTTCATAAATAATTTTTTATTTAGGTTTAAAGAATTTACCATGATAACAAAGTGTGCCATAAAACAAGTGACAATAAATTATTTACCTAATCGATAGAGCAATCGAAGCGTCTCAAGTTTCGAGAAAACGAATGAAAATCGAAAACGAAAATTGGTACACTAGTCTGATTTTTGTCGAGCGCGATTTTCGATTGCGGCAAAGGTAGGAGCGGAAAGGGGGAAAGTTTACTGTGGCGGTATTTATTGACGGAAAAAAATCAAATTTAAGAACCAAGGACTTAATTCTACATAAAAGTTGTAAATAACGAAAAGGGGAATAGAGAACGCTTTTTGACGATTCCCATATTTGTATCTACCAAATGCAATATAAAGATGTTTTATATAACTATTAGGGGTAGAGCCGACCTCACCCAGACCGTCGTTATTTTAGTAAGGCTGAAAGTTTCTCTGTGTGAGCCTCCAACACAGGTAAGAACGACCCCTGACTATCGAGTTTCGGTTGTGGTTACTTTAGCAGATAACCGGTGGTAAATGTGTATAAAATAGTACCTTACTTTCCTTAAAGTATACAGTTCAATTTTTTTATATTTTCTCCATAATACCTTTGGGAATCACTATGTTCATTGCCAGACACTTGTCACGGTTGCTTCCCCCCGCCAGACACCCCTAAACCTTAATAAATTTTAATCATACTTTCGTCATAGTATTAAAGCTGAATTTTATATATGTTACTAAGAGACTTATAAAAATATGGTACCCCAAAAGCCAGACAGTTGTCATGGTTATTACATCTCGCCAGACACATTGAAAGCCCGCTGTAGGTGCGAGCGCGAGGTAACTACTGTTCAAGCGGGTCATCACAGATTGTGATTTTTAACCCTACGTTCTTCAGAAAAGGATAATTAAAACCATTTTTTAATGTTTTGTACATTAAAAAAATATCTAGAGTACCAGGAAGCTTACCTACCTACAACGGGCTTTCAATGTGTCTGGCGAGATGTAATAACCATGACAACTGTCTGGCTTTTGGGGTACCATATTTTTATAAGTCTCTTAGTAACATATATAAAATTCAGCTTTAATACTATGACGAAAGTATGATTAAAATTTATTAAGGTTTAGGGGTGTCTGGCGGGGGGAAGCAACCGTGACAAGTGTCTGGCAATGAACATAGTGATTCCCAAAGGTATTCTGGAGAAAATATAAAAAAATTGAACTGTATACTTTAAGGAAAGTAAGGTACTATTTTATACACCTTTACCACCGGTTATCTGCTAAAGTAACCACAACCGAAACTCGATAGTCAGGAGTCGTTCTTACCTGTGTTGGAGGCTCACACAGAGAAACTTTCAGCCTTACTAAAATAACGACGGTCTGGGTGAGGTCGGCTCTTAGGCTATATTGTAAAGTAGCAAAATTATCCTATTGAAAAGGTTTTTCTTGGGATATTACAACTTTTTACATAGGTATATAAACTTTTGTATGCACTAATTTCGCTGGTCTCAGTGAAGTGAAGTTCTTGCTTTTTAAACCAGCCTTTTTAGATCTTTGAAATTGAGTAGACGTTATACATGATCATGAATTACATTTTGTGACTATATGAAATAACTCTTAAAATAAATGTCCATGCTTAGTTCACTAACGGAAAATTCGTTCTAATATTTTGTAAAGTGGGAGAATCTTAACCACCATTGTCTTTTACTAAAAATTGCATCCACACTATCGAGCTCCTAAATACAAGGAGTTAGTTTTAACTTGTCGTTATGCACCGTTACTTTAGAAAGAAAAAATAGTCTAAGATAGCGGTAAGAATATTGAATTCATGCAAAAACTTTACGACCAGAACGTTATGTTTGTGATTTCGGTACCACATTTAGTTTTGGCACAGCTCATACATTATTGTATTATTTCTTATTTAAATTGTTAATAACCTCTATGACCTTGGAACCATGATAATGATAAATAATAAAATCCCGTGAGTGTACCATTACTGACTAAAATTTTGTGAATGAATGAATTTTACTTCCCATCAAAGTGACCTTTTGGAATCTTACTCCAGCCATCATAACTCATGGTTTTGCGTAGGTTCTGGAATGAAGCCAATTTTTGTATATTTCGTCATCGACTGGAATGTTTTTCTTACGAATGTCCAAACCAAAACGCCTACACTATATAATTTTTCGCTGCATAGTAATAAATAATTTTAAATCTCATAACTGTAACAATTCAAACCATTGCCATTGACTTCGATACATCTTCATAACTGATTTACTCTTTGGGTATCCAAAAATTCATTCACATTCATCTTTTTCATCTAAATACCAATCAAATTAACATCTCAATATAAGTAAAATAGTCGTTTTTTGCCAATCAATACTCAAAAAATATATATTTTCTAAAATACGACGAGACTTAAATGCTATTCTACAATATTATGCAATTTAAAATAAATGATAAGCATAAAAATAATAATTTACAGGTTTGTTTTACTTATATTGAGATGGAATTTGTACTTGGTACCTAGTTGAACAAGATTAATGTGTATGCATAAACATATTATTTATATAAATAAGCTTTAATGGTGAGCGGATGTTGGACCGCACATCCGTTAATAAAAATTCCACTCGCGGTAGTCATAAATTTTCCTACATAAAAACATTTTGGAGATTGAACAAGAGAATGAAGTGAGAGATTAGAAGTTAAAGGGTCCAATCACTTATGGTAATATTGTTACTAGATAATATCACGCTCTCTATTTCACTACGTTATCATTATTTAACTTTGCTGTTTTGTACTAATACACTTAAATTATAAACGGAATGTTTATCTATTTGTCTAATCAAATTGTTGACAAAACCTATTTGTCAACTTGAATTCATATAAATCTGGCTCTGGCAGATATTAGGCCGAAGTTACTGTTGCCGATAAAAATAAACGTCGGGCCGCCCACTCGCGCGGCAGCAATACGCGACATTTACAACGCTCCTGCACTTTCTATTTATGACCCAGCATCCCAGTTGTACCTGGAGCACACTTTGTTTGTATACTCATTATTAACGCCAGCAAAATACCATAGGAACATTTGTACATATATCAATTGAAAAGCAGATTAATTTTACACAGTTTTGAAAAATCTAATTTTATCGTGGTGAAGTGCTGAGCCCAAGATGGTAGCCGGTGACGTGACCCGGCGCGCCTCCATCACGGCACCGTCGATGCACCGGCGGCCGTCGGCCAGACGAGGCTCGCTCATAAAGAACCCCCAGACACAATCACAGGTAAACCCTTTTCAAAAATAGGCTGAAACTCGTCATTGCGAAAGCGAGCGCCAGTTATAAATTGCATTCGCCCTTAAATCTCCCGGTGGACACAATTTCCATCGTTATTCTCTTTTCTTTCGTTCGTAGGAATTCAAAAAATCTGAGTGCTCCAGCAAATTTAATTGAACAACTTTAAGCGACTGCATAGAAAAAACGTAGGATATGTATTATTTGCGAATTCTACGAGTAGAATAAACCAAAAACAATAGAAACTACATGATCCCTCATTGTTGAAGACAAAGAAAGTAGCAGTACTGTGAAGTACAGCTTACCTACGTAATGTAAAGTTTAAAAATATTAAGGTTGCAACGCAACAATCTGTAGAGACTTAACAATCTAGTATTCGTAACACTTTTGTTTTATTTATTTTTTGGTACATGAATATTAAATTGCATAATAGGGCACAGTGGTCTTAGGTTGGACCTTCCAAATTACAAACGCATGTGATGTTGAACCACTACGGTTTCAAAGCTTTTGTTTTTCAAGGAAACCTTAAACACTGAGTCTGTTCAACAGGTTTGTATGCTACCTTTGACCTTTACCTACTTATCAACGTCTTAGAATACTGACGCTTTTGCTTATACAAACCTAAGTAAATCCAATATTTTGATTTCTGAATAGAAAATGTAATACATTTTTTACGTAATAAAATACCATGTAATAAAGTAGAAAATGTATTTCTAATGACGCTGAAAGACGTAAACAGTCGTTTGGAAATAGAAATGATCGATCTGACGAATTTCAAATTTTAAGATGTAATATTTCCTTTTCACATCGTTTTATACACTTACAGAATTACAAAACTGGGAAGAGATGTTTAACAAGCACATTAACTGCTCTTCAACGCATGCTTTGCTTATTCGAGTATAAACAATGATTTTGTAATAGATGGTCATTGATTCTCGTCGGATGTTTTCCTGTACTGTCTTAACATCTATTAACAGATAGATTCAGTAGCCAATTCATGCAGGTTTATTTTTTGCTGAATCGATTTTTTTTATAAACGTTGCTACTATATTGTTGTAGATAATATAGAGCATGAAAGGGTTATGATAATACGAGACGAGAATTGTTAAATAGATTAATTTAATTTAGATATAACTTTAATTTTGTTATGTTAGTTAAAATGTAATAAGCTTAAATGAGTGCGAGAGAGTGTGAGATCTTTAACTATCTGTGGTTCAGCACTCTTCCTCTTTGCCCTTCACTCCTGTACAGTGTTACCGGTGTCGAATAAATAAACTAGTTTTAGTTAATTACTGGCTTTATCTCAATATACCAAACCATTCTTTATTTGTGACGACCGATGTGGCGCGGCGGGCGAAGGTCCACCTGCGACGCGAAAGGTTGCTGGTTCGATTCCCGCCTTGGGATAAATGATTGTAAGATCCGCAAATATTTATTCCGGGTGTTCTGGGTATTTTATATGTATAATAAAAATATATATCTATGTAATGTATCGTATTAAGTATGTCAGTCTTCTAGTACCCATAACACAAGCTCTGCTTAGCTTGGGGCTAGATGATGATGTGGGATTGTCCAGCATTATTTATTTATTTATTTATTTGTAGGAAGTGCCATGGGACATAATCGACCGCTGTGCCCTCCCGATAGTGCTGTGCCATGCCGTCGCAGTAGTGCTGTCCACGGTGCTGAACGCTCTGCACATCAGCCAAGTTTCAGTATTCACTCTCTTCTTGTGGTTCGCGATTTCAATTGTCGGCTCTCTATGGTTCTATCATAATTTGCAGGTAAGTTATTATGTCCTCTAAACTATTTAATTTTACTTTTACAGCAAAATATCAAGTAGGTAGGTATAATAGACACTTAAACATTAATACATCTCAAGCATAATTATATTAAAGCACACAAAACTATACTAATGTAAAATTATTTTATTTTTCAAATTCTTTTTTTTTGTATCCGCATGTATAATGACGTCATTGTCTATGTAACAAGTCTATGTAACACGGCGCATCTTTTGACACCCCATAGTCGTATCTTATTGGAACTAATACTCCCACCCACTGACATATTATAATAATAACTGTTTAATTCATACCAACCCTCCTTTTGTTCTGCGAAATCGTGTAAAACTCGTAACTGTCCTTTTGCTACTCGTAGTCAGCTCGAAATAAATGTCTCAAAAAGTGAGTAAATGTCTTAAAATGTACACCGCTACGAATTAACATATGAAGGGGCTCCTTAAGCTACATTCTATAAAGAAGCATCTGGGCTGGGGGAACCTTATTACTGCTCATGAATATTCATATAGCTTTCTGTCGGTTCCTCCACCGAACAAATTAAACTTCCGCAGTATGTATATAAATAACTGTGTTGATAATAAACAATTACCTTACCTATTCTCAGAAACGTTTCAATTAACACTATACTAATAAAATAACTTGTTACGAATCTGGAATTCTATTTTATTACAACTGCATTCGGATAAAACGTGATACGACTGCTGAAGGTTTCTGAGTAAAGAATAAAATTCGCATCAGATTGGATAAAGGATATTCTATGAAGCCGTAGCCGCCCACGCTTTCCACTCCCCGGCCATAGACTCCCACAAGATAGAGATTAAATACCAAAAGAAACTTAAGCCAATGTTATAGCTGCTCTATGCCACGAAGCTTTGACTAGAATTCACAAACTTGCTAAATCTGATGTAGCACACACGTTTTATAAGAGAAACCAAAATAATTGTTATTTCATAGCGTAAAGTACTTTAAGCAATTCAAGAAACTACCTACGCAGCTAAAACATTTAATTTGACCTTATTGGAGATTCAACAAAAGAGAGTGGGTTTTCCACTTTTAAATAACTTTGAGTTTACGCCACTTTTTTGGATCATAATGATAATTCATAACCAATCTACAAACCCTTTTAAGTACCTAAGTAACTGTAAAAAATATAAGGGAAAAACCATTTTAAAAAATTGTAATCTCAACTCCATTACATGTAAATGGTATAACCGGTGGCAGTGTGTGTGTTCGTAGAATATTCATACATATACGTATTTTCTAGGGTCTGGTCTCTAAGAAAACTGGCACTAAGAATCATCTATACAAGATGGTTTTCGACTATGCGTGTAATTTACCTACGGCTATAACACACATGGACGCACTTTGAGTTCTCTAGGTGGGCCAAATTAATCGATTCCGTATGTTTCGCATCTCGTACTTAGATATTCAGAGAGTCAGAGTATCGAAGTACGGATACAATTTTCCGATAAAAATAATCTCAAAAACTGTCTATTTTTTATATTTCTAACATAAAATGTAACACTGCAAATAAAACAAAAATACTTTGTACCACAAATAGCGTGAGCCTACAAAAATAGGGTAAGCAGCTATTTGAATGTGTAATGATTTAAGCATACTTAACATAGCACATTTGGATTAAACTTAATTCGTGACCTCGAGTGGCATACGGACTTTTGACATATCCAACCAGAGACTGAAGTTAGACAAAGATATTCAGGAACAACAGTAAAGCTCAGTGAAGAGAAATGTGACGTCATAAAGCATGTGATCTGCAATACACCCACACACGTCTACTGCATTCACACCATATCTACTAGGTACCTACTCATAAAATAGCTTCAGAATAAAACTGTATAAAATTGCTCCTAAAATGTCTACGCGACTGTCGTCGCATTACATATTGCCAAGGAGATTGTAACAACTGTACCATTGTGCCAGCCTCCATACTTGCGTCATCAATCCATTCGAAAGTACGATTTAAAATAGGTTAATGGTCATGTTTTTACTGAAGAGACACAATATAAAACATAATTCAGTCATATGATATGTTTCCAGCTTAAATGAACATTTTACCTATGTTTAACATAGAAAATGTTATTCAAACCGCCCAGAGGTTTTTAAACAATTTACTTGAATCATTTAACTTATTGAAATAACGGTTTTTCAAAGCATAATATCTTGAAATGGTGTATAAAATAATGTTGTTAAAAGATTAAATCAACGGAACCAGTCACAAAAACATTAGAAAGCTGAGCTACGCTGAAATATATTTTGATAAGTATTAAGCTACGTTTATAATTAATAACTTTGTGAGTTACTTATATACCTCTAAATAGTTTTCAAGTAAAGCGGCTCCTTACCAGACCGACGTGGTTAGAGGGTTCCTTGTCCAACTTCGGAACCTCAAAAAGAAAGTGCCTTATTCGCCATTCTGATAAGTACTTATGTACATATTTAACAAAAATTTGGTATGCAAACTGTGATTGGTGCGTGACTTGGAACAGTGAGAAGACTTGGAGATTAAGAATTAACGATCAGGGAACCCTGAAATAGTTAACCTCGAACGTCAGAGCGTCACGCATGCTCGTACCTACCCTACCGCACGTACTAAACCCCCTGAATAAAATATTCACTTACCGGTTATTATAACGGACATCCATCAACCTGTCACCGAACATTTTCGACGAAAACTTCATTTCGTCGCCCGCCCATTTACGTCTGACATAGCTGAGTGTTCATTCGCTGATGAGATATCATTAATTTGATCATAGAAATAGAAACAAAGCCGGCATGATTGGACCCTTTTTGGTGAAATATTCTTATCGTCTTAATTAATAGAATGCCAGAAATATAATGCTTCTTCATATTTTGTTGTTGGTACATTTATACATATAATAATCTCTAGCTAGGTAGATTACATATTTATGCGTACCATAAAAGTTATATTCCTACACGGTGCTCGTCTCTCTAGGTATTTGACAGGTGTTGTGAAACTTACTCGGTGTAAACATTATCCCAAATCATACAGATTAAATTTATAATAATAGTGACAAAAACTGTATAATTCATGTAAAATTTATCCACGAAGTAAATGATTTATGAGAATAATACATAAACCAATTTCATTTTTTTTTTCAATTAATAAAGTAGAATCAATTAGCAATCGTTACGTTTACATATCTTCTAAAGCGCTTGTTATTAAACTAAATATCATAATTTATACAGGTAACAGCTGCTGGCAAAGCAGTACTGGTGACTGGCTGCGACAATGTCCTGGGCAACGCGCTGGCAAGAAAGCTGGATGACATGGGGTACCACGTGTTCGCTGGCTTTCAAAGTAAAGCGGGCAACATCGACGCTGACATGCTCAAAGAAGACTGCTCTGGCAGATTACATACACTCCAACTCGACATCACTTCCGAAACACAGGTAATGACAACCTTACAGACAACTTACACAACTTACTACAGACAAATAATAATATAACTTCGGTTAAATCTAGGGTTACTGCGCTCCTTTGTCTCTATATGAAATATCAATAACAGTGATTTCTATAAAGTTGAATAAAACTTTGAAAAGTTGTTCTCGATTCCGGGTTGTAAATCCATCTAGCCTCCAATTTTCTTACTCGTCGATCGTTTTGAAAGTTTCGGTTCGCAATTTACAATAACACTACTCTTGGAGTTTAATTTAACAAATTGGATATCTACTTAGGTCGTTTCCATCCCTTGAGACCGGCGGTTCACCGAGCTCGCTTGTTATAAAGCCGTTATTATGTCTACCTAAATCTTTGTAAATTAATTTCGTACGTGGACTGTTCACAGCAGACACCAATTTAGGGATGCGCCTACACGTTACCTAATTAAATTATGGTTGGGAACCGAAACAAAATGTTTTTGAGGTGTGACGCCCACGACTGCCTCTTTATTGGCTGCCATAGTATACACACATTATTATCTATCCTTTACTGTTTAAGAGAGATAATTTAATTATAATGCTTCAATTTCTAATCAAATAACTTTAACGAAGTAGCGAAATTGCATTATTTAGCCTACGAAAAAACATAAGTACTCAGTTTTTAGATTTTCTATGTATTTTTTTACTAATGCGCTACCAATAAGAAAGATATGAGGTAAAAAAATGTAAAAGTGCCGGATATAAGAAACAAAACCAGATGATTTTACATAATACAATATACTTAGATAATAATCAAAACGCGATTACGAAAAAAATTTTAGAACTTTTTCATCATTGCTGATTATTATCATAGAAACTATGAGTTCCAATAACAATGCCGTATTGCAGATTATTACACCTTCACTCAATTATTTTTAAATCGAAATCAAATTTATATCTACCCGAAAAAACGCCACCATAGAAAAACAACAAATTAAAATGGTTAAAAGGTAAATTGAAGGGGTGGGTCATATTCAAACAGTAAAACGCGCTCTACCGGTGATAAAAACAAACAGGTTCCCTTGTTAAGGTTTTATTTCACCCACTAGATTCTCTCGGGGTCTCTTTACATCGTGGACCACCTACCAGAGGGCGCGCAGGGTCTGTGGGCTATAGTGAACTGCGAATCCTGGTGTGCGCTGGGTGAACTAGAATGGGTGCCTTTCTCCGTCATCAAACGAGCGATGGACGTCAACCTTTTGGGTAAGTACTACGAGCTTCGCGGTGCCCGATGCTACAACTGCTACGCTTAGCATAAAACCTGTTTGTTTATGAAACTCATAGATGGCGTTTGAAGTTAGAGTAAAAACTTTTCAAATCATGTAATGTAAGTCTTTTTTCATAACTTTGTATGTGGGCTCAGTGGGGATAGCCATATCATGTATATGTATTATTATTTTATAGAAAATTGTCTTTAAAACGAATGATGCTTCAAAGTTGAGTGTGCTGTGTGAAATTTAAATTATTTTATGCGTTAGTTACTTTATGAAAAAACGCTGACCAAGGCATATCAACGCAACGAACTGCTCTTTTCTGCCATCCTCCAGTAGGTAACATATCCATGACTGATTAGATATATTTTTTTTGTTCATGTACTCATGAATAACGTTGAGAATAACCCAAATCATTTAATGAAAATCGTAATAAAAACATTTTCATATCAATGTAGTAAATCTTAGTACAAAAAGTACCACAGAATTGTGGTACTGACGCAAACACATAAATGTCTATTTACAGAAACCGTTTACATTTTATTTCAGTTAGTAATAAAGTATGTAGACTAGAAAAACCTTCGTACTGTTTTAGCAGTAGTCTGAAGAAATATGGGCGTTTGTACACTAACCAGTTCTTTTTAGGGTTCTGTACACAAAAAGTAAAACGGGACCCTATTACTATGACTCCCCTGTTCTGTCTATCTGTGTTTAGCCTACCTTTGTTGAAAACTAAATTTAGGTCTAATAATAAATTATTTTGAAAACCCATTTCTACTTTATACAAAAACTATGGTAAATCTAATCTCGAATAACGAAGAACAGAGAAACTGCTTCATTAGTGTCACTGTAGTATGTCGAATTTAATTAGAACACGTGAGCGAAACCCAATTAATAGTGTATCTTTCAAACGAAAGCCGCCTCATAGCAGAACAAATATTTATGTTCATAACACAAACACAGTTTGCTCTCAGTGGGGATCGAACCCACGACCCACAACATAAAAGAGCTACTACGAACTGTGCTGAGACGCTTGTCAAATGTCAATATAATACTAATGAAAGCAAGAATAAGAAGTAACATTTACCGAGGCGTGAGCGAAATACTGAGTTCGACTGTGTACTAAGCTCGGTTTATTACACTAACAGAATGTATGTCTATTTCTGTTGCGAATCAGTATTCCTCGCATTGCTGGGTTTTAGTTTGAAGGGCATGTGTGTTGCAATTACAGGCACATCATAGACTGATAGCCGCAGTGAGCTCACAAAGCATAGCTTTAACGCTCTCTGTGAAGTAATAAGTTATGAGTAGAGGTAACAATTTAAAATTGTTACGATTATCAGCTTATTCCGTTGATTTGCCCCAAAAATAAGTATTATTATAGGTACTTGTTTGCATTTTTTTGCTTTACAGCTCACATAAAATCACAAAGAATAATAATTTATTGAAGAAACCTAGTAACATATCTTATAAGAAGACCACTGACACGTAAGAAAATAAACAAGAATCCGTAACACAAAACATCCATTGAACGGCTGCTGTTATATTGATACTGCGGATTCTTTTGTACCATACTCGATTAGTCTACCACACACATCATCACGCATTGGAATTACATTCGTAAGCTCTTTTCATTTTCAATCTCGGGTTTTTTCAAGCGTTTGATTAAACCTCGGGGGCTTATGGTGGAGGTAACTGATTAATTTTTGTGTTTGATGACACAGCAATATTGATTTATGGTTCTCGTATATCAGGAATCAAACGCAATCATTTCGGTTGAATAGTGACGAATGACGACATAAAACATTGGAGGCATCATAGAAGTCTCATAGACATTTTAACAGGCGTCATAGCTCAAAGAGCAAGAACAAATATTTTTGTGATAGAAATTGATGCTACAATTCCTATTGTACAACACAAGCTATCGTGTCGTGTGATAGGTTCATGACTATTTATTTATTGAACAACTTTATTGACTTTTCTGCTTAGTTTTCCGGTTCTTGGAAAACTAAGCAGAAAACTAACTAACTTCGAAAACATTTATCTTACGTAGCGATCAGTTCTACGGTTTATCCCGCTTACTTTTGCTATTTGCGAGTAGTACTTAATTTATATAGGTACATACTATTCGGTTTAGGTCCATCCCGTTTGGTGCAAGTGATGCTGCCCCTAGTACGACGAGCACGCGGTCGCGTAGTACTGGCGTCTTCGATACTAACTCATGTAGCTGCACCCGTGCGAGGGGTTCATGCAGCTTCGCTCGCAGCCCTGGATGCCCTCGCCGCCTGCCTCCGTAGAGAGCTGAAGCCGAGGGGCGTCGATGTTGTGAGTATATTATACATTTAAAGTCCGTCCGGGTGATGTACGACAGAGGTCGATCGATTAGTTGATCAGTGAATACCACGGTATAAAATCAATGCATTTCGTAATGAAAAACTATTTGACTACATCATTTAAAATGATATTGTGGTTCAACTTGTAGGCTACCAGATATTTCAATGTTTACTCAGTACCTGATTTGAAAGAAATGATACTTTTAGAAACTTAAATTGTGAGAAATCAATTAGTAGCCAAAACTAAGCATCTATAAATCAGAAACAGTTTCTTACTATTTACAAACATCTATTTAATTGTTGATCGCTGTTCTTGAACATTTCTCGATTCTGAAACTGAGGGTTCGACACAGGTAACCTTTTAGTAAAATCTGTAAAGAAGTGGTACCTGATCAATCACAATTTATATTCATACATTTTAAGTGATGACAGCTATCAATTTTGCATAAATCAATACCTGCCCTCAATGAAGAGCTATCTGCATGTTTTATTCATGAACTTGAACCGAACTGCTATGGGTTTGTGCATTAATATCAGATACTCGCACACAACGTCGTAATTTTTACAAAATCAATCTGCCTTTGAGTTAAAATATGATACATAGATATTCAAAAAATAAATCCAAATCTTAGCATCGCATCGGCAGAATCAAAAGTGTTTCCACTCTCGGCGTCTACGAGAGAGCGAGTACTCCCAGTAAAAGTTTGGTAATGGGCATAATTGGCATGAAGTTCTACTCCAAGCTAATGCTCTGGGCTTGTCTACGTCTTTGTCTGATTGCATTGATAGGTAGACAACGGTGTTTCTGGGCCGTACTCGATTTTTTTACATTTTGCCAAGTTATTTACCGTTTTAAACATATTTTTATTAATTACTTCGTTAGCATATGGCAGTATGATGACCATACAAAATTGTGTCACTTTATGAATTATTTATAATTTAAAAATATTTATCTTCAGTATTTAGTTAATATTTATACACATTGCGATTAATATTATAATCTAATTCCGTTGAAAGATTTTGAAGTCACCTTGAAGTGACTGTCCGATGTACGCCTACTGCATTCTAATATGAGATGGGTTCAAAGACAAAATTAAAATGTAAATACCTACTATTTTTACTTTCCTTTCTCATCTCTGTCATCTTAGTACTATTACGAGTGTTTACTATGTACATATAGATGTCTTATAAAGCAATTTGATGTGCGATGTGAGAAGTAAACGCGCTGTGGTTCAGATTTCCACCGAGAACAAATATTCATAATAGTAGGTAAACATGTTTGCGAGTATTAACTTATAGTTATATAAAGCAGTTCATTTCCAATAGTCACTACAAGTTTTGCTAAGTTTGGGACTAAGTTTCATTATCATTTACCTAATTTATTCTTCCTTAAACAGGTTGTGGTAGCAGCTGGTGAATACACGACTGGTAGTGCTTGGCTGTCTGAAGACAAACTTCTGGAACAAGCTCGTGACATGTGGAAGCGACTCAGTGATGAACAGAAAGGTGCATATGGAGAGGATTACTTCGAACAGGCACTGCGAAGCCTCGAGAAATACACAAAAAGCGCTGTGAGTAAAACGTGACAATGCTTAAATTCAGAGCATTAGTTCCAAACAAGCACTTTGCATCTACCTGAGATTCTACGAAGCAAAGAAGGTGATCGAACAATAACTACTGTGAACCTGTGACGTCATAGATTAATCGTTCAGTTTTCGACGCTGGCAGCGTCCACTTTTTAAAGCTTAGAATGATTCGTTTCAAAACACATTCTGTGCCATTTTGCATAAAGAAAAGAAATAATCAAGGTTACTTCTGACATTCACCTACACCTAAAATACTATTGAAACGACCTTATTATTTGAATCAGTTGGATAAACAAGAACCCTATCGTTGATCTAAACTAAACTGAAAGACGAGAAAAGGTGACCTTCCCACCTACGCGCGAAATAATAACAAGACTGTATAGAGTAACGTAAACAAAGTTTTTGTTTACTTTTACGTTGAATGGGTCATTGGCAAAGAAAGTAATCTGTTCCATATAAAAAACTATATGATCGAAAAATCGAATAGCAGTTTGCACATTCATATACCTACTTGCTCGTACTTACCAGCCACAGCTAGAACTTTAGGACTATTATTAAAATATATTCTAGACAAACTCACCTTTACCTTACATGCAAATTTCTTTAGCATAAATTTACTTTGGACTAAGTTGATATGAAAGTAAAGCGGTTGATTTTCATAAGGTCATTGAATTCATTAGCTTGTATTATACTATGATTAATTAGTTTTTAATTACACAGGATGCAGATTTGACGGCCGTGACCCGCGCCCTGAGTGATGGCGTAACGAGGACCTTCCCACTGCCTCGTTACACCCCGGTCTCTCCGAGGGAAAAGTTGAAGTCCCTACTAGCTGAGCACATGCCAAGATCTCTCTACGAAGGCCTCTACACAGATTAGAAAGCCAGATCAAAAAACCCTCTTTTGAATTATGAGACCTTTCCTAATCGCGCCCGCATTGTTGAACAGTCTGTATCAGAATTCACAATCTTTTTTCAAAACGGTATAATAGAATTAACTATGCGAAACTGATTTAGTTTATAAAACGCTAAAGCTTCTTGTAGGTGGACTTATAACTGAATTACGTGTTAGTAATAGGGCTTTCGCCAGCTACACGAAAGCTTTTGTTCACGCCTTACTATCTTATTATTACGGGAAATTATTAAACAGCCTTTTCAGTCATAAAGTTCAATTTGGAAACTGATAAAAGAACTGAATTAAGATTAAAAAGATATTTTTAGCCCTAAAATAAAGGCCTGCTTACTGCAAAGGTTAAATGTGAGCGAAGCTCTAGGCCCTGGCAGGATGCAATCAAAGGCAATTACCATAAATACGAAGAGACATTTCGCAGAAAGGTCTTTGAGGTGCCATAATGAAAGTAAACAAGGGACTTAGAACCTTTTCACTGTACTATTATAATTTAGAGACATAACAAGCCCTTCCATTTTAATTTCGAGACTTCAGGAGAGTGTTAACCAAAATTAAAATAATATTGAGCACGGACATTATTTTTGTTGTAGTCTTCCTTAAAAACGGATATTTATCATGACTGATTTGATTATTTTCCGATACGTTGGCACAGAATCATACGCTATAATCACATATCAAACAAAACATTATCATTTTCTCGCTCTTACGGAAAACTATTGTCCTAAACTTGAGTTTAACCGAAGTTCAATTCTTTTGGTTCACATTTTTTCATGTGTCAATTAATTAGTCCATAGGTGGCAAAGTTGGCCTCAATAAGCCCACAACAGACGAAGCGAGCGCATAAATGTTACGTAAGCTTTCATTGGAGAAGTTTGCTGATTATTTGGCGGGCTCCGACCCACTCGAACACGTTTATACCCTGCAGAGGCACATCGTTGAAAAGCTATGTATATGTAGGTATCTAAGAGCCTAAACTTTACCAGCAGACCAGAATACATTTAAGTATAAACTGAGGTCGGCCGTTAGTTATCTTGATGTTAGATTGTGTAGCCCTGTTAGTGACATAATTGAATCTACGAAAAGCTTACCTAACTCAATATTCGAAAATATTATTTACCCGGTTCGTACATTTGGGTATCGGTTAGCGGTGTCACCCAACGTAATACTCGTATTTCCATCCCATGTCAGTCATTATTTTAATTTTATTAAGAGCGCCAATGAGTACTATTATTGGATGTTCGTCCGGGCGTAAAACATGTTATCCATATATTTATGTATTTATTTAATTCTTTGTATAGACGACTAGATAGCTATCAATAAGATTGCGAAAAGTCCTGCTATTTTTAACCGTCTGATGGGTAGGCATAGTAGCCCGGTCAGTTTGCCCTCATTAATAGTTGGCACTCGATCAAATCTGTCATTCACATGTGTTGCTGATCCATTTTCGCTTTTGATATGAAGAGCTATTACTTTTCCAGCGTCAAAATTTGCATTGGCTTTTTAAATGGATAACAGTAGAAGCTCTTCCTGTTTACAAGTTTTAATGTGATATTGCCATTCGATTGACAGACTATTGTCAGAAGAAAGTAAATACTTTTTCGTTAAATCCTTTTTAGTAAGGCTCGTTGAGAAAAAGCCTGTCCGGGGATCTACCACCTTATTAATTCCTGCCTTAAAGCATTGATTCACGCATTGTGAACCAGTTTAAAAGTTCGATTGCTGGTCACATAAGGCTTTAAACCTTCTTGTTTCGGACACAGTGCAATACATTACAGGTCTTAATCATTTTCAATGGACTTTCTCAGTTACCACTTAACATCAGATAAATCATTGGGTGTTTTTGACAAACTATAAACATGTTTAGGATAATATGACGAATCAAATTCTACGAGTACCTACACAAGTGCTTGGAACTCAGAAGGTATAATATTGGATCTTTTTTTGTACCTTTATATTATATTCCAAAGATCTAACTGGAGATAACTGAAGATATTATAAGATATTACTATTTCTTCAGAACCAATAAAAATATACCTACAATAAAAACCAAGCTGGCATCAAAGATTGTTGGTAATTAATTTAATTCAAACTTTACTTTACATATTTATAAACCTATTCTTTATATAATTATATTCATATAAGTATAATTTATTATGATTTCAAATGATACTTTTTCTTACCTGTGTTGTGAATTGCTTACTGTGTTTATTACATACATGTAAAATAATGTTTCTGAAATTGTGTCATGTATTTGAGTAGATAGGTAGGTACCTAATATTTAAAGCTTGTTTTGTAAAAACTGTCGCAAAGAGTGGTACAGAGTCGCTCGACGGTCGCACAAACATGTTGCATTTTAAATGCATTTAAATGCGACATGCTGTCCAGTTATTTAATTATAAGTAGGTTTTGTGAGGCGTAGTTGTTGTTTTTATATCCTAAAAAATTATAAAATTAAAATTATTATGAGTTTTATTTAATGCTCTACCCGTCCTACCAGTATAAATAAAAAAGTTAGAATAGTTTGTATATCTAGCTAGGTAGGTACTAACTTATACCCAAAAAATCCAAAATACACTGAGCGTATTTAATTTAAGGGTAGGTTACTCGTAAAAGTGGGATGAACATATTCTCATTGTATAATTTTCAAGTTACAGCTCCGCTGGTGGTGCTCGTGCTATTGCATTATAATATGTATGCGGTCGTACTTACTTTCAGACCACACCAACGCAAGAGAACAGTGTCACGAAAATTAATAACAAAATGAAATATAGCTTCGCTAAGCCTGCCCTGAAATTTCCAGAGACCAACTAACTGCATCCGCCAAGTTTTAGAAGCCTATTGACCTAGTTTGCGATCTTTTCGATACGTTTTTAACTAAGTACATAAAAGATAGATTTTTGGTTTCTGCTGCTCTACAATTGAAGGGTAAAATTTGTAGCAATTAAATTATCTGTATAATAAAGTAAACAAATAGAGGGTAATTTAGTAACTTACTTTTTCAATATTAAATGATTGAAATAAATAATAAGATTATCATCAGAGTCACGGCTCACCCATGATTGGCGCTTACATACTTAGAAAAAACGTATAAACCTTATAAAATTTTAAAATCTAACATATATCCTCTAAATCCCAACTCAAAACAAGATACACTTACCAAGCCCAAACTAAGCTCTCACAAAATAAACAAAGTCGGAAACTTCTCGACATATTTTCTATTGCATAGGTCGGTATAAAATAGTCACAGGTAGAGCTATCTAAGGTATTTTGGTCCTACATATTGGAGTGTAAAATGCTAGAAGCCAACCAAAGTGATGAATAAAAAATAAAGTATTGTGCCACCAACGGTGCAATTTTTGTACCAGCGCTACAGGGTAAAAGTAATCAAACCTATTGTGTTACGAAAACTACAAAGAGAATATAAAAATGTGAAACTAATACTATCTATATATGCGCGTACCTATTTTTTTTAATATTTCTTAAACAAACCAACATAACATTTAAATCTAGTATTTTTAATATTAAACAGTAGATAAAAGAAAGCCGTTTTCATTTTCATTTCAATCAGGTTTAATTAATGAAACATATTGTATTCATTTCGATCCGACGTAGGTAAATTACAAAACTGTGGAGCGAGCGATGTGGTCGAATTGTACTACTTTGCCGCTAATGTACCGGTGGGAGCACGCTGGAACCTGGGGTCACAGCGACCTCGACCTGGATATCGGGCTACGAAGGTCATGTGACCTGCAACACAAAGGCTTTTCCACAACACAGTCAGGTTACTGTCTTTTTCAGATCTAAAGGTCTGGTGAATACAAGTAAATTATAAAATATTTTGCTGTCTTTCATTATCTTATACGAAACGCTCGAAACGAACACATGAATTACTATGTAGTTAATTTTCCAACAGTTGATGAAGTTTAGTACATTACCGGGTTTGATTGTTTTTTGAAAAAGTAGTAGGTAGGTTTTGTATTAAAATCTATTATTCGTTTTTTTGAGATTGTTATATTATAATACGTTTAAGGTTAGAGTTCAAGGCATGAAACCAAAACATAAACACCTACTGAAAATAAGTGAACATTATTAGATAGTTCGTCCGGTCCATAACCAGCGAAAAGGTGGATTTGAGTGTCATGTCAGCCATTTCATGTCATGTCACTTCATTAGAATGAGGGATTTGTTGGCACCATGATTGCAGCAGCCTCTAGTACAGCTTGCGTAAATCAGGCTTTTCACGGTGATGTTCTGCAATTTGCTACCTACCAAAGGGTTTATTCAAGAAATATTCTAGTGACAGGCGTCACAAAACAGCTCAGTTGGTAGTAGCTCTGCCTTTCATGGTCGTGGGCTCGATTCCCACGGAGTGCAAATGTTTGTGTCATGAACATAAATATTTGTGTCTGGTGTTACTATGTATATTTACAAAAAAATTATAAAAAGTATTCTATCAGTAATCTGATTTCCATAGTACCTACAAGCTTTGTGTAGTTTGGGTCTAGAGCGGGATGTGTAAAATGTCCGTGAATATTTATTTTTTATTGACTTTTCTTTGGCCTCAGTCCATGTCATTTCGTATCCAACCATCCATCTTTTTTGTGAGCTTATCCAATTTAGTAGTAATCTATGCATTCAGAAAAAACTATTTTTGTCTAAGGCTCGATCTAGATCAGACTTGTGCTTGATTTGTATTTTAGTCAATAAAAAATCTGACTAAACTCATTTTTTAGCAATAGAAAAATCAATAAGTATATTAAAATCAAACTACATAATTATGAAATGTTTTGACTCTGACTTTATGTTGAGTTACCCAACTAAGAAGGTTCTAATAAACAATATATTTAGCAAAACAAAAGTTTTACAGAGAACTCTGACGTTCAATAGAAATAATTTTCATGTTTTGCCTTGCTTCTCGAAGACCTTTCGGTAGGTGTATTGTAAGTACCTAGATATTATAATCAAAGGTCAATTTAGCTGATATAACAACCTTGATGTGAGAACCTTGTAGAGCAAACATATTAATATACCTCCGAGACCGCCCAACGCTCGCTCAGGCCGCGCCGCCGGTGGGTGGATGCATTACACTGTCATGGACAATACTGCTTCAGCCACGTTCACTTCTCTTCAAGTCAGGTACATTTTGCTTCAGTGGTTTTTCTCAGGAAGCCAAATAACATAGTAAAAATATTGAATTCAACTTGTTTATTGCTTTTCCACTCTAGATATTTTATTTGCTAACCAAACTCAAAACAAATAAGCAAACTCGCTTTGACGCACAACGCTGTCTAATTTATACCGTGGGTGGGTTGTATATCGGGCTCAGTCATTAGTAGATGACAAGACAAGAACTGAAATCTATTTTCTTATTACAAATTTTTACTTTTAAAAAATTTTATATTTTGGAATACGGACTGTTAGGTAAGTCTATTTGATATACTTACGGCCGGTTTCTGGAAACCCAAACCACGAGTTTGACACATAGTAATTATTTGATTTTTTCGTTGATCAGCGTTCGAGAAACCGGCCGTTAATGACTAATTTTGATTAGAACAATTAAGTTTTGCCATCACAGTAATATTCAATTCTTGGTGGAGATCGAACCCACAGCCCACAAGACTAAGCTATAAATACGCCTATCTCTATCTCTCTCATTGTTGATTTTAAAGGTTTAAGCTAATTAACTTGACAATTAACGGTAGCAGAATACGGTAGGTAGTACGAGTAAAGTAGTTTCGGACTACTTTTATAAATATAATATGAGTAGGTAAGAGCAACAACAGGAGCATCTTACTATACACCTGAGTTCCATTAGCGTTGGTTGGTTCATTTATTCTAGTTCATAATGAACCTCCACCTATTAAGAATAATGGTTTATCTTGTTGCCTTACAAAAACTTACTTACTATTATAATTTATTCTCATTCTTATGTTATTATACTGCATAGAAGCTGTACAGTTTTTAACTTATACGGTCTCATCGATGTTAACTATAATTTAGAAAAGTTTCACTGTTCTGAATAAACGATTTTTTTTTTCAATTGTTTTGGTTATTATAATAAACCTATCTGCATAGTTGCAAGTTTTATTCAAATTCGTTATTTTAAACGTCATACTAATCGACGTGCATCTTAACTCTCCAAGTTTTTAAGAGTAGTCTTGTCTATGTAATGCTACTCTTTTATGCTGTTTATTTTTACCAGTTTCAGTTCACAAAATATGATAGTACGTAAACGAACTTCGAAGCTGTACAGTTTTTAACTTATACGGTCTCATCGATGTTAACTATAATTTAGAAAATTTTCACTGTTCTGAATAAACGATTTTTTTTTTCAATTGTTTTGGTTATTATAATAAACCTACCTGCACAGGTAGTTGCAAGTTTTATTCAAATTCGTTTTTTTAAAGGTCATACTAATCGACGTGCATCTTAACTCTCGAAGTTTTTAAGAGTAGTCTTGTCTATGTAATGCTACTCTTTTATGCTGTTTATTTTTACCAGTTTCACTTCACAAAATATGATAGTACGTAAACGAACTTAGCTAGTGTGTGTAGGTGCCTACACACACTAGCGAACATGATGCGCTTGGACACAACCGACTCATCACAAATTCATCAGTATCACGCGCGTCACGACCCCTTGTAACAGTAAACCAACTACAACACGAAATTAGGATCATTAGATTAAATTTTTAATAATACATCGCATCCCATTGCTACAAAACTAAATACTAGCTGAGACTATGGGTAATTTCTACGCTTGAGTTTTTCAAAATAACTTTCAGGATGAAGATCACCTGGAAATATTTATGAGAGCTCCGGGTGCGCGACCATACATAAATAATAAGCCCGATCGCGTCCATTTATAAATTGAAAACGCTACGGAAATTCCTGAATTGAAATTGCATGGCCACCTACACACAATCACATTACTCACGTTCCGTCACCGATCCATTCGTCACACAAACAATGTCAGTCTGATAAATTTATAATCACCATCATCATCATCACTACAGAGTATAAAAAAAAGCTTCACGCACAAGATTTTGTTGCAGTTTTTTTTACTAGATACCTAGTGTGATTTAAGAAAGATTATAATATTAAGGAAATCGTTAAAATATATGACATTCGCCATTCTGTAGCGGGGGCCATAATCGATTTTCATGAAACTTAGCTAAGAACACTCCGTCATTTTTTGCGTCGGGGCCTAAAAATATATTTCAAGAACTTGTAATGTCAACCCATGATTAATATTCACACCACAAAAAAATTGTCAACTACCAAAGCCAGATGAGTTTTAATTTGAATCTACGCTGAAAGTTAGGTAAGCTACGCAGATTCTACAATGCTACGAATATGCTACGCCCCTCTACGATATCGTAGGAGGGTCTAAGAAAATCAAAATAAACCAAAACAACATTTTTATCATGTTTTTCTAGTTTCTAGACAACTCTACCTCCACTAAGTTTTACCTATAAGGCTTCCGAAGTACTTATCTAAGTACATTTAAATGCATTTCAACTGGGGAGGCGAAGCAGCCGAGACTATTGATCTCCATCCGTCTCGTCGGGCTCTGACCGAACGTGACCCTACGACCGCCCTTGGGGGGTACCTGCCCCCCTCAACGTTAACGTTGCATTTTCATTAGGAAAGGTCCTCGAACGAGCCGACCTTATGTAGTTAAAACGTAAGTACCTTAACATAGTGAAGAGATTGTGAAAACCTGAGTAATATTATAACTCTTCTATTAATATTATATTTAATAGATTGTGAAAAGTAAAATTTAATGAATAAAAAATAATAAGTAGATATTAGTAGGTACCTATCGTTATAGTTCGTTCTAGAGAGTCTTACCTCGCGTCATTGTGTTTCGTTTTGAAGAGTAGGTATGGGTGCCGTTGCAGCAATAGGCATAAGCACATAAGAGAGTTAATTAAAATAATAATAACAATAATTATAGTGATATAGGCAGCAGAGGTAACTGCACGGTGTGGGAAAAACGTCACTATTGTTGTCATTACTTTTACAGCTTTTACGTAAAAAATTGCGTGTGAGTAACCGAAAAATGGAAGTTCAAAAATGATATACGAGTATGCGAACTATATTAAGTTAGTAAAATGTATTATGAATATACCTATATGTACCTTCTATCAACGTACGAAGTATGTAAAAGGCAAGGTAACGTCATTATAAAATTATTTAAAACTTATTGAAAATTCACCTAAGGGTCTTATGTAAGAACCTGCGTAGCACGTATATTTTTTTTCAATTTTTATCTTTATAAATTGTGTATCATTTAATATTGTATGCATATAGGTAGGTAGTATGTACTCGTAATGTAGTGCATATTGCACGAGCCGCGCCGCGCAAAGGCTTGTGTAAATACGTTGTACCTAGATAGGTAGTTCGACAGTCGTCGAGGACGTCGAGAGCAACCGCCTAGCTTGGCGGAGACCGCACCGCACCGCGCTGTAGTCAGAATCAGGAGACTGTGAGAGGCAGTCAAGTCATTGTTAAGGTTTTCACCGTGTGGGTCTAAATATTTGTAAATCAGCCATTAATTATTAAAACTTATTCGTAGGTACTGTGTATAAACTCAATTTATGAAATTCCTTACCTGTAAACTATGAGATTTTTTTTTCTTCTGGTAATTTTCAAATAAACGTCATGCAGGATTCGACTGTAAATTGATTTTTTTAGTCTGTTGAACTCTATTTATCGAGCTTAGCTATTTTTATTTGGGTGTTCGTCTTCCTTCAACAAAAAACTTACTCGACTTATTTCAGGACCGTTTTACGAGAAAGAAAGACAATGGAAAACGATGACAACAAACCATACAAAATATGTGATGTGAACCGCGACAAGAAGAAAGGACTAGTAGCAATATCGCTGGAAGATTTGCTTACAAAAGTGCCGGAAAAGTTGGGGCTTCCTTCGGAAAATTTGACTGTGGTGTTGGAATCTGATGGCACCGAAGTAGATGATGAAGAGTACTTCTCCACTTTGGATCCCGACACCTCACTCATGATTCTACACGGTAATGAGAAATGGACGCCGAACATGCCGAAATGCCAAGTGTCTTTGGATCAAACTGATGATGTGGCTTTGGGAGATAAAGGTCAAGTCGCAAATCTCGTTGGACGTCTGCAGCATAATCTTTGCCACATTTCACTTCTTGGAGGACAAGACTTGGAGCTCTTATCCGATATGGACCCCGACAGCCTTGCTGATATTGTGACTGACAGGGACAACAGAATAATTTTAGAACACATCAAGGAGGCATCAGGAAGGTAAGTTTATAAACTATATTATATCAAAAACACATGTTTTGTGTATAAAATTAATTATTTTGTTCTAAATGCAATAGAAATCTATATTTCAACCAAAATATTCTACTTAAAACTGATTTCTTGTCTTATTGTAAAACTAAGAATGCTCAAGTATTTGAACTGAACCACAACCATTGTCAACCCAGAATAAATATTTAGATAATATTGGGTTGCCCAGAATATATTTAAAAAAAAATAATTATGTATAAACTTTCCTAATTCGTAAATATATTTCAGAATTCTGCTGGAAAAGCGTCAAGCTCAAGACGCAATGGAGCTCCTGAAACTATACCATCAAAGTGTTTCCAATGGAACGGAAGACGTATCCCCTCCCAAACAGGAGAGAGTGTAAACTACCTATGTTATATGGGTTTTCAATAGAACATAATGATGGAACCCTCAGGTTATTTTTAAAGGGATGGTTCATCTCAAAAGTTTACAAACACCCCCACTTTCAGATCAATTTAAATGGAATAAGGGTATATTTAAAAATTATAATTTGGTAATGTAACAATAACACTTTCAAACACCAAAATATTGAGGCCTTTAAACTTATGTTATTTTAGATTGAAAATACGCATTTTATTTGCCACTTACTATTTTAGATAAATCATTGATAGATTAGCTACATGCTAATACTGTTTGATACTGTTATATTTTTTCATTATCTACTTAGGCATGTCTAGGAATGGTAATGGCTAATTGTATACTCTAAAATATAAATTATAAGTTATTATTAGTAGTCATAAAATGCTAATCTTATGAATATGAGCTAAAATCATTATAATCGGTAAGAATGTAACCTTTATTAATATGGAAATGGTATTATAGAACTGTAGTTACAAGATTAACATAACATGATGAAACCAAATGGTATATACATTATTGATTTATCAATAATTATTGAATTGGAAACCACCATGTTGATGGTCCCTTGCCAAATGAGAACAAAATGTAATAATTGTTAGGAGCCATAGGGTGCAGGCAGAATCATATTAGTCTTTTTGGAATTCTAGAACAGTACCCCAAGTGCGAGTTTGTGCACACACGGATCGCAGAGACGTGATCGCCGAGCGCCGCCAATTTTGTATGGAAATCCAAGCAGCGCCTCTAGCAGATTTCTTGAGAAGCTTGGATTTCTATACAAAATTGGCGGCGCTTGGCGATCACGTCTCTGCGATCCGTGTGTGCACAAACTCGCACTTGGGGTACTGGGCTTTGTTAAATGCTGGATGCCAGTATTTCCAAATAAGATTGCAGTGCTAAAAATATAACCCATATCCCTCTTTATTATTATTTTGTAAACTTTTGAGAGACAAATTGCCAAAATGTTAAAAATCAACATCAATTTAAAAGACTGATAGTTGGTAATTTTTTTTTATATATTTTTACCCCTAGTGTAAGGTTTATTGGTTGAATTCCAATTTGCTCAAACAATTTTTTAATATTTATATAAGTTTCCCTTCTTTATTTATACAGCCATAACTTACTAAATTTACATTATTATACTCCCTTTAGAAAGGTGCATTAAAAAATGGAAATGGGTTATTAAAAATGGAAAAAGTAGCTACATTTGTAAAATTTCTATAGCATTCCCAAATCATGAGTTTTGTGATCGTCATTATCATTGAACTGGAAAACATTCCTTTTTGTAATAATTGATTTATATTCTATCATGATATGACTATGTGCATGAACGCATAAAATTAGTGTGTACTAGAAACGTAATTTGCTGTGCTAGTTGTAATATTGAATGTAAGTAGACATAGATACTCTAGGTAGTAAGATATTTCATTTAAATGCACTTAGTTAAAAAAAATGTAACCATTTATGCACATAATAGACTTGTTTAATACTACAAACAATAACTTACTTATGAAACTATTACATGTGTTTCTAAAGAATCCAGTCATTTAAGAAAAAGGTGAATCTTTGTGTGAGTCATACTATATAGGAAAACACCAGTTTTCATATTAGTTAGGTCCTTGAAACTCAACACTAGTCATATGTGTTACTTTTCTAATATTATTTTGTAAGAATAATCAACAAATTACCTTTGAAAATTCAGTAGAAATGTACCTAATATACTAAGAATTACTTAACAATGTGGAATTGGATGATTGGGAATTGATTGATTTTGTCACAAAATAAAACAATTAGTAAATGATAAATATCAGATTTTTATTTATTATGAATATGAATACACTGAACCGACAGGTAAGTAATGAAAAGGTTACATTTCACAATATCAAGTTAACATTTAGTAGCTGAACTTTCATTTTCTTGAAAAGAAATAATTTAAAGAACTGTACAGGAACTTTTTTCACGGAATGGGTTAACTTTTTGGCTGGAAAAGCCTACAAGTAGGCAATCTTCCTGTTCATGTTCATTTATAAACTTTACAATGTCTGCCACGGCAGAAGAGACAGGAATCCTCTTGATTGCTGCCTCTCGTCTCAGTTGCTCGGTAACCGAGCGTTGTTGTTGCAAAGTTGAAACCATCATGTCCATGACGGCGGTGTCTGATAGGCCTATGATGAAAACAAATCAAACAATTCTTCCGAGACAAAACAGGGCGTAGTCGAACACTCGACTGATTTCACCTGAAAACCAACAATTTATTGAGTTTGTACAACTAAAACCGTAATGAAATGACTTGTAAACGTTTAAATATACTTACAGATGCGAAAATACAGCAAAATATACCAGAAATACTGATATTTAAAATTTCACAGCTTTTTCATGGAAAAGAAAGAAATCAATCAATTTCGTCTTCCTTCTTTTCTCATTGACGTTGACTTGACCTTGACATCGCTCTGGATGTTATCGATGTCATTGTCACACAATTAAACGAACATGACAGACACGAGTGATTATCCCACAGAGTACTATTTTGATGGGCCCGCGTAGCGTACCCCCGACGACGGAACGGACGTACACCACTGTGGTGTTATCTAAATAGTTATATAAAGTTAGTGTTCGTATACTTTCAACAGTAAACAGCGACTTCGACATGTAACTTGAACATGAAAGGAAGTTACCAAAGGTAGACCAAAATAAAAATCAACCAACCAGATTTCAACCAAAGAACCACAGACTTGTGTCGGAAGTATCAACTAACCAATCAAATGGGCCACCATCTTCCTAGTCTGTAGCGTACAGTAAAAAAAACTGACTGAATTATTATAAAATAAATAAATAGGTACATCAATCAAAATGGAAGGAGACGGAGCGGATCCTAACCAAAAATCTTACTCAGGCATACCTGAAGCCGTATTTGTTGTAAGTTTTGATTCAATATCTGCTTCATAAACACTCCGATAGCTCTATGTAGTTTTAGGTTATCATCATTTTTTATTGTCTTGACATGACCGCTTTGCACCGCCTGCTGTCCACCTGCCTAGATTTTCTTTGATTTTAAGCACATATTCCATTTCTACATCAGTTCCTGATAGCCCATGTCAACCATCAACCTAAAATGTCTTTCGTTTTATCTCTCATTTCATATTGCAGGACAATGTAGACGAGTTTATGAACCAACCTGAGAATTCGGAAGGAGTTGATAAAGTTCTAAAAAGCTTGGATGAGCAGCATGGAAAGTATAAGGTTATGGAGTACTCCCTTGCCACCAAAAGGAGGCGGTTGAGACAGCAAATACCAGACCTGGCCCGCTCATTAGAAATGATTGAAAAACTGAAAGTTCAGACCACTGATATAGAGACACAGTTTCTTCTGAGTGACCAAGTATTCCTCAAGGTAAATTATTTTATTACGTTCATAGAAATTGAATACAAATCATTCATCTCCTGTAATAACTCACCCTACAATTCATTATCTTGTGTTCACAGGCAAATGTACCACCAACCAAAAAAGTTTGTTTATGGCTTGGAGCAAATGTCATGTTGGAATATACTTTAGAAGATGCAGAGAAGTTGCTCACTGCCAATATGGCCACAGCCAAGAAAAATTTGGGATGTGTGGAGCATGACTTAGATTTCCTAAGGTATTGAAAGCACAAGTCCTGATTATGAATGAATTACTTTAGAAACTAAATTGTGACAATTAAGTTGCAGAATATGTTACATTATTGTAACCATCATATTATTCTATTGGCTAATATGCACTCATTATTCCAGAGATCAATGTACCACAACAGAAGTAAATATGGCAAGAGTTTACAACTGGGATGTGAAAAAACGTCAAGCAGCCAAATCATCATAATACCTAGCTATTATCAACCAGAAAACACTATTTAACAGTATAACAAACCACTGAGTCATAGATGAATCACTTTAAAACATCTTGGTATTCTCAGAAATGCTTAAAAATGAAATAAAATACACTATAACATAATTTTACAGGTCTTGGTTTGTATATTAATCAATATATTTAGTTATCAATGAATAAGAAGCCCTTCAAAGAATATGGTGATTGATAAACAACTCTATTTCAACTAGAGTCACAGTCAGTAAACAAATACTCATACATAGCTAACATAGATATCTCAATTGAATATAAAACATGTATAAGGTAGTGACTATACAACTATTTTACTTGCAAACTGAGAAAACTTCCAGTAAAAATCTGCAGAGCATTTGGACAGTTTATTCACTAATTTAACTAATTTTCCACCCACATGCAACTTATTAACGTTTTTTGGTGAGTTCCCAACCAGTCACACCAAATCCAGTCACACTGTGACTCGTTGGGAAAAAAATTCCCAACGAGTCACACTGTAACTCGTTGCAACTTTATTTTTTAAAAAAGTTCCCAACCAGTCACACTTTTGTAACAGTGTGACTCGTTGGGAAAAAAAATTCCCAACGAGTCACACCAATTTATATTTACGAAAATGAAAATGACTTTTCACTTATAACTAGGTGTATGTTATTTTATTTATTTTGACGTGACAACGTCTTATAATTCGATAGAGCCGGCTGCACGCACGAAAAAACATGACTCATGAAGCGTTCCGGCGTTCTGAGGCGTTCCAAGATAAGATAATATAAGATAAGATAAGATAAAATATTAAATTGTTTCGAACGACGATTTATTTTGCAGAACCGCTTACAATACCGTTCGTTGACGTTGTCACGTTCAACTATCGTCAGCAAACCGACTTTACAGACAACCATTTTTTTATCAAAAATGGTGGCAGATATAGTGTATTGGTAGAAAAAAAGGTAGCACTCCGGGAGTGCCGGCAGAAGTGAAAACTTCAATATTAACGTTGTGTTTTCACTTTTAAGTTTTCACTTCAAAAATATAACCACAGACGTCATAATGACAATGACAATCACAATGACACAGACACATTCGCGCAAGCGCCCTGTGCCGCCTAAACAGAGCACACTCAGGCACGGTAGAAAGAGTGGGAGATACTAGTTCCTCTCCCTTTCCCTCGATCTTACGCTTTTTATCAACGTCACGTGACCCTGACGCGAGTTTGAAAGTTTTTACCCACCCAGCGCCGCTAAAGAAGTTTTCACTTCAAAAAGTGCTTTGCAGAAAAAGATAACATCCGACATTTAATACTACTCACTGCTTCTATAGTAAAAAAAGACGTGTGGCACTCGGGGACTGCCGCAGTCAAGCTATTGCATAGCATTTTTTGCTGGATTACGCATGCACAGTGTTAGGTTATTTCGTTACGGAATTTCTGGATTCGGTCTCCACGCTCAAGGCCCGCGATAAAAGCTATGCAGTAGCTTAAAAAATTAAAGTTGGAGTGTTTAAGATACTGATAGATAAAACGGTGGTGATGGCCAAGTCCGTAGCCACAAAAGTTTGAGGTCATGAATGTGGTTATGCACGTGCCTTCGGCTTACAAAATACCAATAACTGCATCGTATTTTCATAAATCTTGTAGTTTAGGAAAACTCGATACTTACTTATATAGTCTTATTCATATAATGTATCTTTATTAACTTTTGATTAGTACACCACAAGAAGAAGAAGAAGTACATCGCTCAAATATATTATAAAATGTACTCATATAAAACAAACAATAAATATTTGCAGATCGTACAAACATTTATCCCAAGGTGGGAATCGAACCCGCAACCTCCCGCGTCGCAGGCGGATCTACGCCCGCCGCGCCACATCGGTCGTCATCAAATTTGTTGTAAATAAATATATGTACATGACTAACGGCCGGTTTCTCGAACGATATCAACGAAAAAATCAAATAATTACGATGTGTCAAACTCGGATCAATCGTGATTTGGGTTTCCAGAAACCGGCCGTAAACTTACTAAACTTTTAACTAACTTGATATAAGTATTGTATTAAGCTATTGCATAGCTTCTATCGCGGGCCTTGAGCGTGGAGATCGAATTCAGAAATTCCGTAACGAAAATAACCTAACATTGCACATGTGGAATCCAGCAAAAAATGCTATGCAATAGCTTGACCGCGGCATTCCCCGAGTGCCACACGTTTTTTTTATTATTATTATGATTAATAAAGACATTTTAAAACAAAAAAAATCTCTAAATGGATACTACAGCGCCATAAGTGGCAGAACAAAAATTCTTATGAGCAACAAATCCATTAATTCTCTAATACAGTTACCTACTTTAGTTTTAATACAGTTTAGTTATTTGTTCAAGTCAATATGGTTCCATATTTTTCAATACTTTTTTATTTTTTCGTAATTAAAAATAAACATATTTAATTTAACAAAATATTTTTTTTGGTTCATTACACGATATTTACCATTTGTGATACTTATATGTAGTATTATAAAAAAAAGCATGCAGTATGTGAAAAAAACATTTTCATTTATAAAAATTAAATAGGTGTGACTCGTTGGGATTTTTTTTCCCAACGAGTTACACTGTAACTCGTTGCAACTTTTTTTTGAAGAAGATTTCCCAACCAGTCACACTTGCGTAACAGTGTGACTCGTTGGGAATTTTTTTCCCAACGAGTCACAGTGTGACTGGATTTAGTGTGACTGGTTGGGAACTCACCAGTTTTTTTTGTAAGTATCTTATTCAATTCAATTCAATTTTTATTTAATGGCGTCTGGGGGTTAGCCAATTTCGCCAATGTCACGTTGCAAGGCTTGTTTATGTTTGTGGGCAACGTTGGACGGTAAATTGTTAATTTTTTTTCTTTTTTTTCGTATTTTAAGTTTATGGGCAACGTTGGACGGTATTTTTGTTATTTTTTTTCTTTCGTATTTTATTTACAACGTCCTTCCGCCATCTTGGTGATGGCGAAAGGCCCGTAAGTATCTTAATTCATATCAAGCTTGCTGTGTTTTTGTAACTGCTTGTTATTTTAATATATTATAATAAATAATCTTGTCAATCTGCATTTAATATAGTGCAGTGATTTTTATAATCCTAAAGTTGTATATTCACTACTGAATGTATTAATTAGTTTGTTAAATTATTTCTTATTGAGGAATATTTGCTTAAAAATAAAAATAGTTTATATTCATAAAAACGACCATTTTAACCTTTACAATACAGTTTCATTTGTATTATTTTATTTATAAATTAAATTTATTTATTCTTCTTTATTTCCTGGACCATATTCTTTAAAGCTGATACTTCTTCTTTCAGCTTTTCTTCTGTCTGACCCTTTTCATCTTCAGAAGCAGTCAAGTATTTGGTAACAAGTTCTGAAATATAGAAATAATTTTAGTGGAGGAAAACGAAAATATTGTAAACTAATATTGCAAAGAGGTAAAGATAAAAGTGGGGAGTCATGAATAGATTTTGAAAATTCTTTAACCAATAGAAGTTATATATTATACTAATAGGATAATAAGTGTTTTATTTTAAAATGTTACTTATATCTTTTTAAGTTAACTGATTTGTCAACACTCAATTATATCTGTCTTTATCATTTAATAGGACAGAATCACCACTGTAAAACTCATGTGGCACACTTCTATCAGCATTCTACCTAAGCAATATATTTGGTAATCACCAAGACAATTTAAGCTAAACAAAACTGCTTACCATGACACAACTGAAGTTTGGTATAATCTTCGTCTTTGAGTTGTGTTTTCAAGAAAGTAATAATTATAGGTATTTGTCTGCCAGAAGCATGCAGCATATTTTGTGTCAGTGTTGTGAAGATTGCAAGGACTGCTAAATGAAGGCTTAAAGCTGGATCTTCACATACTTCCAATTCAGAAATAAGCTTCTCTCTATGATTTTGAATCAAAAGCCTGCAACAATATTCATAATTTTTATAAATTGATGTTATTACAAAAAATAAGGTAAGGGACCTAAACAATATTTGTGTGATTAAGCAGCCAATGTTCATAATATCTAAAACAGCCATAAAAAGCCAACAATGGAATATATAGGATACAATGGAAATCTCTATTCCTTACCTGTCTTTCTTTTTGTCAATTTTCTTCAAAATCATGCCAAATTCAGAGAGACATTCATCCACAGATTGGTAAAATGATTCCAAGTTCTGGTCAGCTAAAGTAGCATTCAAAGCCACTAGAGGTTTCTTGAATTCTTCAGTCAAATCATGTAGGATTTTATTTCTCTGTTCAACTGACAATGCATCTCCTTGCACTGAAAGATTGCACTGATTGGCTGCATATTTGCATAACTCAGTCAAAGTGTCGGCTCCCAAGGATTTGAGAAGGTACTTAATAAAGGGGCTGTGTTGTTCTGATGGTAAGGACTTCAATCCTTTCTCATAAAGCTTCAGATCATTTACAAGAATGTTGACCTTGTCTTGAGCAGAAGAATGAGTTTGTTTTCTATTTTGTCCAGCATCTTGAAGAATTTTATCAGCTGCTTCTTTAGCTATAGCTAGGGCTGTCTGATTGAGACCTCTGAAATAAACAATAATGGGTTTTTGTAACAATTTTAATTTATTTTAATAGCTAAGAAATATGTATAAACTTTTTTTACCCTTGAAGATATCCTGCTATGCCTGATGCCAAATCTTCAAGTCCTTCATTTTCTAAGACAGGTTTAATAATAACTTCTATATCTTCAGATACAACAATTTCTAATACATTTTGTGATTTTTTAACTACACTAGTAGTATCATCAGAGTCAGAATCATGAGCTGCTGCTTTAGACCTTTGATGTTTCTTTACAGCTTTAGTTTTAGTTTCTCGTCCTTGAGAGCCACCTCCAGCTTTGCCCGAGGCAGCTTTCCTCCTTCGTTCTTCTCTCCTCTCTGCCTTATGGTCAACAAACCCAGGCTGAATATCAGCACTCTTGGCTAGATGTTTCTCTAGGTAAAACTGCTGGTATTTACCAGATTTGACCACTGCTTCTGCTTTTTTCTGTATTGTCGGCATACATGTCTGTTTCAAGTTCTCTATGTAATGATTGCTGAAAACTAAAAAGTAGTATATTAATATTAAATTACTAAATAATATCTTTTTAAAGATATGTGGTAATAACATACCTGTATTTTCAAATAGTATGGTTGACTTAGAGTTCTTTAATAGACTGTCAAGTACATTTTCAATGTCAGCATCCGACAATATTGAAGGAAGCAGAGAAATAATGTCCAAGTAACTTTTGGATGCAATACATTCTTCTAATGCAGTCTCCACTTGCTGAGTAATAAGTGTACCAATCACACAACTGCTAAGGAAAGTCAAATCTTCACTTGGCAAAACACGCTTAACATACCCCTTTGGATCAGACAAGCCTAAGCGACTTAGAGCGTCATATTCTAAGTAGTTATTTTGTCGGAAGAAACTCATCACCCAATCGTTTTGGGCTTTGGTGTAACAAGTGGGAACATAAGATGCACCTACTTGACGACCTGTCAACATGCCTGGAGCATTTACTTGGTCAAATAAAGACATAAACAGACGCTCAGCCACATTACAATTGCTCATAATTACTGCTGCAGGAGTTGGCTTCAAAAGCCCCATCAAAGCACCTCGAATTTTAGCTTTTGTTCTTGTTATGTATTCCTCAGTATAAAATGTTCTTGGCTCTGAAGGGTCCTGCTTACCGATAATAATTTTACCCAAATATTTCTCCAGAACATTATGTTGCAGCAGCTCAGCTGGTAAGTCATATTGCAGAGTTAGTTCTCCAACTGAAATTTGACCCTGCAGTTGTAGCTTTTCATTTATTTCTCTGGCAATTTTCTCTAAATAGTAATGAGTAATAAGATATCCAGACACAAGTTGCACTTCTTTGCCTCTGGTTATTTCAGCTACACTAGAGTTTATCTGGCTTAGGTCTACATTAAGCTCCTTGGCCAAGTCAACTGTATTTATACGGCCTCCGTGCACATACAGTTCATCTTTTATCTCCTTGATTAGCTGTTGAGATGTTAAATACTCTTTACCATCAGTGGTGAATATAACATCTATTAGTTTTAGTTCAATTAATTTTGTAACTATTTCTATGCAATTTCTTTCTGAAAGTCTGAAATGAAGTAAATAAAATGATTAATTTAATAACTAGTAAAATTTAGGGGTTACATGCTATAAATTAATAAAAAATTAGTAGTTCTGATCAGTACCTTTGTGCTGTGGAGCATAACTGAGCTTTCTGAAAGTCAGCTGCTAATCGTTTTATCTCATCCCAGTCAGTTGATGGTGCCATGATATTTTTATGTTCTTGTGTAGTGACTGAAATCATAATGTATACTTATTTTATGTAGACCTTTAACCATATAACTCTGTGGCTAATAAACATACATCAAAGTAAAGACATCTGCTTTGATAGTCTAAGCAGAAGTTTCAGTATAATTGATGAGTGAAAGTAGTGAGGAATAGTAACCCACTCTCGTGGAATAAAAAGGTCAAGAGCAAAGTACTAAGAGCACCAACCTTTGCCACTCAACGACGGACGAAGCAACTTGAGAGTTGGAATTTGTCTTTATCTTGAGTGAGCTGGTTTGGTTCGGTAGGATCAAATGTTGTGCTTTGCTGACCACGAAACAATGTCTTCCAAAAGCACATAGATAACAACTTATAATTTAATACAAATTCAAAATTACTTAGATATCTCCGCAAACCCAGCCAATCCGAATAAAAGAAAAGTGCATACGACGCGGAGCAAAGTTGGAATACATGGTTTTTTTTTTGTACGTGGTGAAGAATACACAAACACACGTCAATCCTGTCAGAATATATGTTTTTGCCAATGTCACCATTGCTTATATTCACTAATTTGCTAAATTATCTGTGCTGTGTGGATTGGTTGATTCGTCGTTATATCTGCTTGCTTTATATGTATGCCACTTTGCTGTGTTTTGTTTGATTGATTGATTTGATTTTCAAGAAAAGCGGAAAAACCTATTTGGGTAAATTGTTCAAAAAACAAAAATAGAATTTCAAAAAGCAGCCTTTTCTCTTTCTGCTCTGTGTTGATTAAAAATATTGATTGAAAATATTGCAAAAAAAAATACACGATATAAAATAAACATTATTTGATTGCGGTGATTTACCAGCAATTTATCGTAGCAATGTCTTCATACAAGGTAACGTACGATCGCCATGAATTCACAGCTTTATTGCAATTAGTATTGAAATTGTTGACTATCTAAAGACGAGTTTAACCAAAGGTTTGGTAACCATCTAGGAACGAAATTAAAATTATTTCTAGTTTATCTATATTTAAATAAGCCCTTGTACTCACATCGTACTTTGTATCATTGATGTTCCTACAGTGTGTTGACTATTTCAGCCAATTGATTCAAAACGTGAAGAGTTCCGACGCTACTTAGAGAGGGCAGGCGTCATGGATGCGCTTACTAAAGTTCTTGTGAGCTTATATGAAGAGCCAGATAAGCCTGAAGATGCACTCGAATATGTTAGAAAACATTTGGGTACTGATGGTGGAGATGATGAGTTGGAGGCAGCCAGGGCTCGTATTGCAGAACTAGAGGCAGAAAATGCACTTCTCAAAGGGGAGGCCGCTCCAGCCGAGGGTTAAAATATTTACTAGTATCAATTGTGCTGTTTAATTTTTTTTGTTTAATTTGATAGCTTTAAAACTGTAAGATTTACAATTTTAGAATTGTCAAATTAATAAGAAAATACAACAACAGAATGTCAATGTATCTTTCCCAAGAAAAGTTCAATTTAATTATAAAGATCTCTACATAAAATGATCTCAAGTATTCATAATCTTGTTATGACTAGAGAAATATTACTTAGTTAACAGTACTGTTAGAGTATTATTTTTGTTATGTAGTTAAGCATATTATAATTCTAGACTTGAAAGTGCGGAGTGCACATTAAATTTTTTGTTTGATTAAATTGTGTTATTATACTTACAAACCTCATGTTTCCATATATTTTTTACAAAGTTGACAAAATGTATTTTTGCATAAGAAAAGTAATTTAACATGTAGAATAGGATGATCCTAAACTTAAAATTAAAACAGATATACTTGATGCTATCATATAAACACCTATTAAAAATAAGATTACTTAGACACTAAAATAGTAGATTAGCACATCAACTAAGCATTATGTGGCAATATGATTTCAAGAAAATCAGGAGTGAAAATTACTAAAACCCAATTTGTAATCTGATTTGTTTTAATAACTTATGTTTCTCTACTATTTATATTACAAGCATGATTTAGACAGCAATGCTGATGAGTTCAGTGTATTTCTTGACTTTGCTGGCTACACTCATATCCACATATTTATCAGCAATGGACACTATCATGCCTCCAATGATGCTGGGGTCCACTTTGGCAGACAGCTGGATAGTTTCATTACCTTTTAGGAATTTCTGAAAGGTCAAAATGTTCAGATCAATGCTCAGGATAATAAATCATACTATAAGCAACATTACCTACTCTAGTCATACATTTCATGGTCAAGTAACTAATAATCTTAGGGATAATTTTGTTTCATAGTTTACTTTCTGTTTTTTGAATTTTGTTTCAAGAATGCACATATTTTAATTTTATTGAATAGATCATTAAGACAATGATTACAGCCATATAATGTTGCCAGTTTAAGAGTTAGACCCGAATATATCTTATGGTACATGTTCATATTTTTATACCTTGAGGGCAGCTTCCAAACTCTGTCTCTGAGCCTGGTCTAGTGGCTTGGCAGTAATTACTTCACAAGTGACTTCTCCACGATGTGCAGCCATCATAACCTTGAAGGCATTGATGATGGTATCCAGTTTGTTCAGGCGGCCATTTTCAGCAAGAAGGCCAAGCAAGTTTCCAGTTGTAGCTGAAAGATTAATCTGAAAATTTGTAATTGAATCAGTTTAAATTGCACACATATTGCTATATAAATAATCACAAACTACAGCTTGACTTGTACCATAGGGGCAGAGGTTTTCTTAAGATAAAATGAGTTTCAGGTATGTAATAAAATTATTAGGCCTACAAATAATTTGCCTAGTTAAAGCACAAAGATAGAAAAGAGAGAAAGAAAGACAACACACAGGCTAAATCATTTCATGAATGTGCACTACATGCAATGCACACCTTCAGTAAGGAATTTTCAAAACTTAAGTTTTTTTGGTGTCTACACTTGACCGGTGTACCTTGGCGGAAACATGCTTCAGAGCATCCACTTTTAAGTCTCGCTTGATGGTCGGGTTGACAATGAACTCTTTGAGTTTCGCGTCGGCTTTGATCGATTGTTGGAATGAAGACAGTTCTTTTTCCACGGCATCCAAAGTTTTATTCTTTGTGGCCGCTGAGTAAAGGGCTGAAGCATAACGACCTTCCAAGCCAAAAACCTGAACGGGAGGTTTTATCATCTGTGTTGCCGCGGAAGACGTGCTCAGCGAGCGCACCTGAAAACAATTACGTAACTTACAAATACACAGAATATAAGAAATGAGGTTTGTGCATAATGATAATCACCAGCATTTGTCCTTTCATCAGAGACATGACTGCAGGCAGAGTGAGCTTTGGGTCTAAACAATTAAAATCAGATTATCCTCGCGGAGTGAAATTCGCACTTGCTCACCCGTAAACTTACAGAAAAGCAAGCAGTGCTACCAGCTCTGAAATTGGATGTTCCCCTAGTCTGTAAAAAGGACAAATTCAAACTCAAAATTAAAAATAATCATTATATGCACAGTTTTTTTAGACATGACATGTACAAAAAAGTATAAAGTAAAAACTTATTTGGGTAAATGAGGATCAGTCACGTTTATGTGGCATTAGCGTTTATTTATTTTTATATATTATATTTAGCCTTGTGCGTGAAAAACGCCAACAATACCAATTTAAATGGTACCCAGTTGCTGTAGCCGAAAACGGCTATTATTTATTTCCCAGATTAGCACTAGATTTCGTTACAGTTAGTATAGTTACAGTTACTTTATTCTAGAAAATCATCATCTGATTTTTTTATGGCGTGATTATATTTGTAAAGAATTGCGCCTATATTTGATTTTACTATTACATCCATTTGTGTTGTAAATTCTTCTGATTTTAACGTATTTAAAACTGAGATTAGAGGAAAGTCGAGTATATGGTTGGCAGCACTGATATAAAACTATTTTAAAGAAAACTGGGAGAAGAAAAGAGAGCTAGTCAGAAGTAGTCTGTGGTTAGATGCGTAGCATGTAGCATCCTTGTAGTCTGTGGTGGCTAGATTAGAATAAATAAAGTAACCCAATTTTATGCCATAAAAATTTACAGTAAAGTACGGTAAAATAATTCACCAATCAATAATTAAATACATATAGAAAAGAGCTTCTGACTGTTAAAAAAAAAATTATTGAGTTTAGTAGATCCTTGTCTAGCCCGTTTTTATCATTACGTCGTATGTTAAAGTAAATATGTCACATCAAGTGGATCGAGATATATCTCAATTACTGGAAGGATTGGGTTTAAGTGGAGAAGAACACGACCTGTGTGACTTTACTATAGCTGACCAAAATTCAGTTGCGGAATCTCAAGGTATCACGCCTACCACTCCCTCTAATTTCAAACCGGTACTAGGCGGCAACGTCACCTATGTAGTCGCTTGTGTTATTCTAAATGAGTCTAACGAAGTACTCATGATGCAAGAGGCAAAAGAAAGTTGCGCAGGAAAATGGTATTTACCAGCAGGTCGCATGGAGAAAGGTGAAACTATTGTTCAGGCAGCTGTTCGAGAAGTTCTGGAAGAAACAGGGCTCGAATGTGAGCTCAATACATTACTAGTTGTTGAAACAGCTGGAGGAATGTGGTACAGATTTGTTTTGACTGGAAGTGTAGTGGGTGGTGAACTTAAAACACCATCCAAAGCAGACAAAGAATCTTTACAGGCTAAATGGGTTTTAAATATGCAAGAAATATCCTTGCGTTCCAATGATATTTTACATCTTATTGAAAAAGCTCAGTTGTACAAAAAGAGTAGGTCTGCTGGGACCTGGCATCAAGACATATTGCCAGCACCCACTCCACATGAAAAGGATCTGCTAAGGCTGATTGTGGTTATCAAAAAAAGAAGTACAAATAAATTACATGTATTGCTGAGTGAAAAATCAACTCTACATTTTCCTACTTGTGAAATTAACCCTGCAAAGAGTGTTCATTCCACATTGAGAAGATTTATGGTGGAAATGTTTGGAGCTGATGTGGGGCAGCATAGGCCTTTAGGTCTTCTAAATTTGGAGGCAGACCCTGTGGGGGATGGTTGTTGTCTCAGCTTGTTGGTAGCTTTTAGACCACCACTTGAAGAAGTGCCACTGATAGGCAAATGTGTTTGGCAAGAAGTATCACATGATGTGGAAAGTAAATTACTTTCTCTTATCAATAAAAAGCACTCAACTATTGAGTTGCATGTGGTGCGTTAGTTTATGAAAAAAAAAACCTGTGTATGTGTTTAAATCCAAAAAAGGGTGCAAAGAATACTCATAGTATTATTTCTAAAGAATCATGCTCTCTCCAATTGTTATTTCTTGTAAACTAATGATGTATTGAAAATACTTTCCTTGTAATCATAATACAATCTTTGAATATTTTGATACAAAAACTGGGTTGCCTATGTTTTTGGGTGTAAATGAAGCTTAGCTTATCAAAGTTACCCCAATTGTTAAAACAGGAAAATTTTCTTGACAGTGACAATACATAAAGCTAGCCTATACTTAATTTTTTTCTAGATATATAGGTCTAATGACAAATATTTTTGTTGATTATTTTTTTTATCTTTCAGCTAATGATCTGCTAACATAAACATTATTATATCACTAACATTTTAAGTTTTTAGTACTAATTTGTACTGTGCAAATGACATTCCATATTGTTTAAAATCAGCTATTTACTTATAAATTCACCTATAAGTACCTAGGCATTGTTAAAATACTTTTATATTTTTTTATACTTACTGTTTTAAAGTGCAGCTACCCCGCAATATAATAGTGGGTATTTAGTTTAATAAATCTAGGTATTATTATTGTACAAAACTAACATACATTTATTCTGTAGGAATATAGGTATTCTAACACTAAAAGGTTGATTAGATATTATTCATGGGCTTTAAGGTACTTATGTATTGAACTATTTATTAGGTAGCTAGCCAAGCTAGTTTTTTGTTAATCTCTTAATTTATTTCTTTATTGTTTATGACTGAAATATATTTACATATAACTTTTTAAATAAAGAACACAATATTATTTCTACAATCCTGTTTGTTGTTATTTATTACATTACCATTACTACACTGTCATTTTTATTAAAATGGAACCTAACTATACCTATTCTAACTCAACCTATTCCACCCATTACTTCGCCCGCCGAGGATACTTTAAGGCTTTGAAGTGGAAGTTTTGTTAGTTTAATGCTCTAACAAGCAGTAGGTATCCAAGATGATTGCAAGACCTAGAATCACCTAGTATGTAAGATAATGAATGATCCTTGTGATTTTATTGAACAAAGAAATATTTGATTTGTTGGATTTCCTCGCGCAAAAAATAACAAGGATATTTCCTGACTTGAAACTTATGCCTCAAGTCAATGATAGGTGTACTGCAATTCTATAATTGACATAAACTAATTAAAGTGATTAATTGAACTGGTGGGCCATCCGGGTATTTAAGATTTCTAAGTTCAAGAATATTATTTTGATGCTACGCAATATGTTATATAGCTGCTAGTTATAAATTAATGTAATAATAAGATGGATATTTTCAATTTTTATGATTTATTCAAGCGATACAAAAATCATTGCACTGACTAGACAATCAAATAATACAACTATTGAATAACTTTAACATAATGTGGAAATGCATTTACCTACACCGTACCTATCGATAGGTACTTTAAATTATTAGGTACCTAAGTACACATTACTCTAAAATGCAAAAAAGCATTTACAAATTTTTCACATTTTCTACCTGATAACATGTTTTTAACAAAATAATTCAGTATCAGGTATTATTTTACCGTCATACTTATAATGCTATTAACAATAGTCTGCACATACTACAATATTGAGTAGAATCATTCATAATAAAATAACTGAATGAGAAAAAACTAATGATGGTATATAAAGAGAGCCTCAATAAGTATTAACTTCATAGTTTGCACCAACTTTTTCCATTTAATCATCACATAGATTATTAAAATACCAACCAATACAGAAATAAATTCATGAAAAATTAGGATTTATTATAAATACAAAATACCTAGTTAACATTTTGACTTTAATTAAACAGTATTAATGGAAATGATTTTGTAAAATAAAACTTGACAAGTTCATACATACTTACATTTAAATTGTCTGTGATTTTAGCTATGATAAGCATGAATTTATGATAAAGCCAAACAGAAAATGTAAAATTTAATCTGTGTGACCTGCTAAAACTAAACTATAATATTGAATCTAATAGCAGAAGTGCTTAAAAATGTATGAACAAAGAATTTCATGTAACATATAATTTTCTCTTAGATGAAGGCAAGTCAAATTAAGTCATGTAACCAATGAGAAAATACAATGAAGTACCTAGTCTTTGTGTGTTGATAGTCTTTTATTTCATGTGCTTTTTATGTTTTACCCCTCTAGTTGGATTCCTTGTATCCAGGAGTTAAGGTCAGCTGATCCAGGGCAGTCTAGAATGGTTTCCTCAGGTTCGTCAGGGGCTAGTAAGCGCCGGGCTGCTGTTTGACCTGATAGGTATGCTCCATGTGCTGTTGAGTAGAAGTTACTGTGTGTGTGCTCTCCTGCAAAGAGCAGCACAGGCTAGAAAAGAAAAAACATCCTCATTAATATTTTACTCTGTATTTCAAACATTCATGGGAATGCAGAATGATATGATATGACAGGCATCACAGCTCAGTTGGTAGTAGCTCTGCCTACCTTGCTTGTGAGTTTGATTCCCACCCAGAGCAAATATTTGGGTGTTACTATGTATTCTATGTAGTTATATTAAAAAAATGCAAGCAATCTACTTTCCATAGTTCAAGCTTTGCTTAGTTTGAGACTAGAGTGTGAAATGTCCATGAATATTTATTTATTTTATTTATATGAAGACTTATGTGTGTTTACCTTTTTATCCCTCACATTCCTAAAAAGTGGCTGGGCTATGCTTTCAATATCACTTTGACTGGCTCCCAAGCCGATGGATGTGTATGATCCTTTTGTGAATTGCTGCTTCTTCCAGCTAGTACTGAAATGAAATATGATATTTTATAACAATTAGGAGTGGTCAATTTATCACAATAATAAAGATAATACAAACACTGAAGTGTTATGAGGACTTTGCCCTGAAATGATATACAATAATAAAGTTTCATCATTAAGCATCATCTCTTACCAAACACAGTTGATAGGTTCAGGAACAAATGGGTCATTCAAGAATTTTCTTAATACTTTTGTACAGGTTGCTGCCACCTCGCTCATAGCTAGAGTTTCCATGTACTCAGCCTCCTTGCCCGACACCCACCCAAGCAACAGTGTTTCTGACACTTTGCTAAATGAATAAATTTTCTTGAACCAAGAGTTTGCCATATCTTCAGTAGTTGAAGAAGTCTCCCACAGTAGCATTATTTCAGTAACATCTGGATTCAGAAATGGCCTTTCATATTCTAAGTATATTTTATCTACAGCACTAAACAGTAATCTCTCAATAGATTCAATTTTATATTGAGGCAGTGATGGTTCAAACAAGTTTGTGGCTTGTTCTTTCAAAACACCTAAAGGAATAGTACATATCACATGGTTGGCATTCAAAGTTTTTCCATTATCACAAACTATTTCCACATTATTTGTCTTTTTCTTTGGTTTATGTGAGGAGGCAGTGAGTGAGGTGCCTTCCCCAGGGTTTACTAGGTTATCTGATGTTGATGTCTTTGAAACATCTTCTATCACAGTTTGGTCAGAGTCTTCTGACTCCTCTCCCAAGTCTTCCACTGCTCCATGTCCTTCCGAATCCCAAATTATTTTACTAACTGGGTGATTTGACAGTATCTTATCTGGCGCAATATTTTTTGTAAGTGGCTCCAGTATAGAACTGTAGCCGGAAGGTATTATAATATTTCCACCTTGCAATTCTGTATAGCTACCTAATTCCAAGAGATCTATTTCATCCATGGTATTGCAGCCTGATATACATGTTTCTCGTTTTAGGAGACAGTCAAATATTAATCTTCTCAATTTCTTCTCTTCGGATGTTGGTAGTCGTTCCAAGTAGATGGTGGCTTCTAGGTTGATGTGCTCTCCAACACTATGTATATCTGGGGGTGGTAAGTACTGGCACAGAAAGTACTCTTCGCATCGTCTAAGAAAGCACACGTAGGCGTCATGAGTCTCATGCAGTACACCAAATGGAACTTGTTTCCCATCCTCAGTGGCTGCTATAACTTTGTGCGGTTTCGGTATGTTTATAATGTTTACTAGATTGTTTGCCATAGCCATTTCAAATATAGGGTTACCAAGAACACCATGAATCCAGTTGGCGCCTAACTCGACTTTGTGATTCTTCATGGGTATTGAAATAATACGACCTCCGATTCGTTTTCTAGCTTCAATTATAATGAAATCCTCGATGCCATTTTTGAGAAGATGATTGGCGGCGGATAGTCCAGCCATGCCGGCACCAATAATTATTATATCATATTTATTATTGTTACATTTTTTACTAGAATTTGTATTTTCGTCACCCATAATATTTTATTTCAAAATATTTTAAATATTTTGCTACCGCACTTTGACGTACAGCTGATTACGTTACGACATCTTTCATTCGTTTCGTTCTCTCTCCTATTTCGTTCTTCTTCTGTCTGTCAAACGGTCAAAAAAAAGGTCAATGTTTTATATGGATGACATTCTCGGACAAAAGAATGGATAAAGACACATTGCTCGTGTTATAATTTTATTACCGGTTTTGCCGGTTTTCTTTTTTAGCGAATTCTGGTGTACCTCCCTCCCTCCCGCTCGTCCTTCTCCCTCTTAATCCATTTCCGCTTGATTGATATCGTGCCATCTCTTTTTTTTACGTTGATTTTGGCATCTATTTATCTCGTTCTAGTGACCTTCGAGTTTCCTGAATAATAATAATAATATCTTTGTTTACTTCGTTCGATGTCGCGCGAGCGAGCTTTGTTTGTGATTGTGAGCTACAATATTTTTGATTTATTTCTATTGAATTTCATTTAGTGCAATTAACGTGTGCGTAAGCTGTTATGATATTATCAGTGTCTATGAATTGATTAAACTTCTGTACATCTGGACCCTAAACTCAAATACCTATTGTCAGAATAAATTTGATATCGAAAGTCATTGTTGTCAAAGAATATTATTTGTGTTTTGCTATTTCGCAAGTTATGTAATCGAACGATGATGAGTTATCGCATCCTTTCAAATTGTGATTTGGTGATGATGAAGTAAATAAACATTGATAGGGTACACAGTACACGTGGGTTTCGCTGTGTTATTGCAATCGATAGAGGCGCTGGCAAGACGCGTGCGCCAGTCTCTATCAACAAGACGATTATACGTCAAGGTCACCGAGCGCAAACACGTGCAATGTCGGATTCTATTTACACACATGACTTTCTATTCGAGCCAGGCGTCGAGATAAAACAGGAGTTGTCTTACGAGTTGGGTATGTCAGCCTCCGTGCCCATCCCCCAACGGCGCGGCGAAGGCGACTTCAGCGCAGACCTGGACCTGTGTCTGCAGGACTCCCTCGGAGGCCCCTTTCACAACTTACCAACAATGCAGTTTGGCAAGGCTTATGACAGTGAAAACTCTACTAAAATGGAAACATTTAAGATGGATGATGATGATATCTTCCAAGTGGACAAAGCTGATTTAATTCTAGGTCCAACTCTTGCTGAGCTAAATGCCAACCCAGACACATTATTAGACGATTTGAACATAGATGACCTATTAATGCCAGAAGAGAGTGGTTACTGTGTGCAAATCGGAGGAGTTATGGGAGGCTCGCGGCGTGGATTAAACTCTTTACAGTCCAATAACTTGATGCAGGCTGAGAGCCCTTGCAGCCCATACAGTCGTGCTCAACTAGCTTTCTCACCGGCGAGCCAACACAGTTCGGCTTCATCTAGTTTTGCTCAGCAGCCTATGAACTACATGCCAGAAATGCTGCTGCGTATGGATGGCTACAGTGGAGAGATAGCTTTAGGGCAGTCTGTGCCAGCATCAACAATCTTGCCACCATTTCAACCTGTTGTAAAACAACAACCTGCACAGCTTTCCACTTCAGCCCCCACTCATCTTTCAATAGATCAGGTAAATGCTATTTTCACCTAGATTGGAATAACAAAAATATTGTGATGTAAGGCATATCTATCATATCTACTGATGGTAAAAGTTTACAGCATGCATAACATTCTTATCTATAGATTTACTTTGTTTTTTGCAGATTTGGCAACGCCGGGAACCTCGTAAACATCTCTTGTCTACCAGTTCTCTGGCAGAGGCTGGTTCTATTTCGTCACTGTCGGGAGGTCTTCTCAGTCCGGGCACTGGAGAGCTCTCTCAGGATGAAGACGATAGAGACATTGAATCAGATGAAGACAGTGATAGATATGAAGATCTGTCTTCTGATGGTATGTTAATTATTTATCTTAATCTGACTCATAGTTGTTAGAACTGTTTACATTTTTATTTTGACTCACACAAAAACATTCCCAACATAACAAGTATAAATTATGGAAAGATCAAACAGTTTTGGCTTGAGATTTCTGTTTGATTATATGCTCACTTGTTTACATTCCAGAGTCAAATGATGAAAGTGCAGAGTCCAAGCAAGCTAGAGCAAATGCCAAACGAGAAAGGTACTTCTGGCAGTACAATGTACAAGCTAAGGGACCTAAAGGACAGAGGCTGATTTTGAAAAAGAAATCTGAAGACCCTCACATTCTGAATCTGGTGACTGATCCGGTTTTCAGTCCTAGTTGCAGTGTCAGAGGAATAAAGCACAGGTACATACTTTTTTGTTGGATTTGATTAGGAAAATCCTAAATACTTCAATAAAAAATATCAACAAATATTATAAATAAATATGTAAATAGATTACTTATTTATATTTTATACTTTATACTTTTGGAAATGTAAATAAGCAGGAAAATAGTTACAAATATAAAAAACAATAATAATACAAAGAATTGAACTAATTGGTGGTTTTCCTATCTATTTTAGTGGAAAAGCCAGAAAAGGTGATGGAAATGACCTCACTCCAAATCCAAGGAAGCTGCATCTCATAGGGAAGGAGTTGGACAACCTTGGTAAAGTTATCAATGACATGATACCAGTAAGTGAGTTGCCATTCAACATCAGACCTAAGACAAGGAAGGAGAAGAATAAACTAGCTTCCAGAGCTTGCAGACTAAAAAAGAAGGCTCAACATGAAGCAAACAAAATAAAACTCTATGGATTGCAGCAAGAACACAGTGAGTCATTCTGTTGTTTACAAAAACATGACGCAATATAATAAAAAAACATGTTTTCAATTCTAATCTGATGTTTACAACTTTTCAGAGCGCTTAATGAATGGAATTGCCCAAATGAAGCAGGTTTTGACGAGCAGAGTTACGAGTTCGCAAAGCAACGTGGATTGGAACTCACATGTCAAGAACATAGTAAACACGGCAACAGGTAACTATGGCCTATTCATATTTTGTATAACTACATTTGGATGGTTCTATGATTATGAGAGCAAAATGAATTGTACACAAAATTAGTCAATTAACATCTCTTGTCACATTAGCAGAGTTAACCTATTTTTATAATGGTCAAGCCACGATTTTTTGTTTCTTTGTTTGAAATAACTTTATAAAATAAATACATTAATAATGTAAATAAATACGTGAAGCTGAGAGTTATACAAAAATGACGTTCTAGAGCTATGGAAATTGTATTTTCATACAAGAATTTCCATTTTAAAGCTGGTAGGTATGTATCGCAGTTTATATAAACATTGAAATTTTACCTGATGTTTCATCATCCAGCTATAATTTAATCGACGAATCTGTTCCTCAAACATAGTTAACCTAAAGTATTATCTATAGTAGAAATCTGAAAACCATTAAAAATAATTTTGCTGGTGCTACTTTTCACAGCTAACAGATTGTTTTGCTGGTTTTACAAGGTAGTATGTATTGCATACTATAGATAGACAGATAGAAAATACGTTATTGCACAAATAAACATGTAAACAATTTACGGAAACTAGAGTTGACACACAATGGGCGGCTTTATACTAATTATCTAAACTTGAACATTTGCGATTTTTTAATATTAATTGCTAAAACATTACTTATATTTTTTGTTCCAGAGGTGAAAATAGCAGGAAAAACTTCGGAATTCGTAAATAAAATACTGGACAATGTTAGATCAGGCCAAAACAACGGTGGACTCAAAGACATACATTAAGGTAAATAAACACAGATGTCAAACAAAACTAAAGGCTGTTCTATGTACCTCCAAAGTTATATTTTAAAGCAAAGATGTCTATCATGTAAAACTTCATTGTCCAAGGCAAATTATTTTTATATGGTAAATAGTGTAGTGTTAGTCATTTTAAAGCTTTACAAGGCAACTATAACAAGAATATTAGGGTCTATTATTTCTATTACGCCATAACTAAGATAAGATAACATAGCATGTACCTATGATAAAAAAAACAAATAGCTTTTACTATGTGGTTTGTTACAGATTATTGGTTGAATAACATAATTTGAATATGTTTAGGAAACGCTAGTTTACATGTTTTGTGTTTATATTAGCTGTGGATAAAATAGTACGTAAACAAGAAAATATATCACTGTATGGAAAATGGACAATTAAAAATAGTTGTTTGTGAAAAAGGACTTAATTTGATAATTATACAGATCATTATAATCATGATATATTAAAATATAACATTCTAAAGTATGTACTAAGCGTCAAAGAATAATATGAACTTGATGTCCGACTTAAAGTATATTGCTGCTTTTTTAACTAAATTTATTTGCTGACTGTACCAACAGTAGGAAAAGCCTCAAAGGAAGTTATGATGCAATTTAAGACGCTAGCGGCGGCGCGATACATAACGAATTATGATAATTTCATAAATCGTCATTTGTCCGCTGCGCTCTGTAGCTCTACCATGAGTTTTTACTTTACCATTTATACTATACTCGCTAGCGTCTGTAGTTAAAAAAATGTATGAAGATTTGTACAGCGCCTCTAGCGGATAGTTGGGTACTAAAATTCGTCATACTAATATTGACGTAACTACTGTAGTAAAGTCAGGCGATTTTACTGTGACAACTCATGGTAGAGGTACTGAATATTTCTCACGTTTCGTACGGGAACGTAATCGTGTGTAGACTTTGTGATATTGGGCCCCTAAAGTTTCCGAAAATATATTACATTCTGTAATATAATTTTGCAGAATACGAAATTAATTACGTAAATTGAAAACATTTTCGCCCCGATAACGTGCCGTAGATATCACGGAGCGACTGTTAATTTTTTTTTTTTATTAATTTCTATATAGTGATATAATTTTCGTACTCACACCTTGCATGTTTATTGAATGTAAAGATGCTACAACGTAGATAATTTATTGAGCGTTTTGTAAGATTAGCATCTTAACATAATCTTGTTCTGTGATTTTTATGATAATCTAATTTAATACAAACTTCACCAATCATTTTAATGTTATAGTTTTAGGGTGTAATGTATGTGATGTGACATAACCGATACTCTGCTGTACATGGGCTTGTAATGCCTATAGAAACTAAGTTTATGTTATACTTATAAGCTCTACTTTATGATTGTAAAATATATGTTACACCTATATGTCAAACTTTTCCACATTATTTTCTATAATAGTTGGGTGTTAATAAATAATCTTGCTATGATTTAGACATTTGAAAATGTATCACGTCTCTTGATTCAAAAAGATTTTGTTCAAATTGTATTGAACCATCTCAAATTATTATGCATTTCAGTCAAAGTTATGTAAGTATTGATAGATCTGTACTTTTAAAAGATATTTATTTAAATGACAAGTCAAGTGTTATGTATAGATCATATCAAATATTTTTATTTTTCTTGGGTATGCTTTATTGTATTTAAACTAATGTCATATTAGTAGCTACCACATTGTTTAGTTATAAACTGTTGCATTGTACTATTGTTAAAATTGTGATATTTTTATTAACCTTGTGTAGGTTACTGCAAAATAAACTTATTTAAGAATCAAAATTATTTTGTAAGAATACTACCTATATTTAATGATCCATCAGATTATGTATTTTAGAAATGTTTATAAATATTGTCAGCATATTTTGTAAAAACAAACATTAACAGTAATTAAGATAATAAAAAAACATTTTTTTATTGACCTAAGGTAATCAGTTAATATTGTAAAATGGATTTGGGCTAAGCACAAAAATATATCCTTATTTTAGAAATTAGAATAAAAATTGGTATATATTCATTTACATTTTTAATTACTAAGCTAAGTTTTGTCATGTTACAGCTTTGGTAGATGTTAATACAAACAGCAGATTAAGTTTCATACTGTCACAAGTAGAGCCGTTTACGATTACAGCGCATCTTAAAAGATATATTTTGTGATAAAAATTAAAATATTTCTTAAGTTATATTTTACATAACCTTTGTTGGTACACTCTTGCGATAGATGCATTATTTTTTGAAAATAATACTAGTACTTTTAACAATACCAATACTTAACTGTTTTTGATAGTTCATCAGTTTTCTGTTAAATTAGAGCATTATTGGAAACAGACTAAATTCTTCACATCAAAGTACCTTACAAATACCGCAGATTTTTGTAAAATACATCGAAATAAACGTATTTCATCTGCCATAGAATAGGCTGTGCTTTGTTGTATAAATTCATTTGTTTATGTTAATAAAAGCAGTTTATTAAAGTTATAAATACATTATTGTAATCGTTTTGATGTTAAATAAATATTTTAAGACTCATTTTAAATTACTCTTTCATTTTATGAATCTGTACAATCAAAGTTGCTTTTCTTAAGTTGCCTTAAGTTTTGTAAGGTAGGAACTTATGAGCATGAGTGAGTCCACTATAAATGGTTTCTGGTAGGTTTTTGGTCTCAGACAGGAAGCAGGAGCAAATCAGCATATTTAGTTTCTACCAAATATGTATAAAAATATTTATAACTAAAACAGTAAAAATTTAGAGGGACATATTGGCATCTAGGCAATAGACTTAATAAGATAAAAATATTCTATCATAGTTCTATATGTATAGTACTACTAGTAGTACACCCCGGCTTCGCACGGGTAGCCTATATAAAAAATATCATTATAATATACAAACAAACAATCAAATCTTTCCTCTCTTATAATATTAGCTTAGATTATATCCTGGACAAATAAGACTACCTATCATATGCTAAAACTGTTGCAGCTTGTACCTATAATAACCTATTAAATAAAGTACTACATGATAACCAGATAAGTTTATTCAAGTTCCATCAAATATACAAATTAGAATTCAGAATGCTGTTTGGTTTTGAATCAATTTGTACTACATTTAATTTTTCCAACAGTTGTTGAAGCTCTTCTATTTGGTACTCTTCAGGGTGCTCAATGTAGCAAATAACAGCTATTCCTGATAGATTAAGGTTCTCCCTCAGACATATAACTGAAAAAAAAAACAAATAAACTAGTATTGATATGGGCACATTATATACCTTAACATCTTAAGGGTGGAGATGTCTTCGGTGGACTTTCCTTTGTAAGAAATTGTAACCAATTTAACAGCATTTCTAAATTCTTATTAGGATTCATATTTTAGTATAATTACCTCCAGCAGATACTCCTGAAATAATATTAGGCTGTTCTAGCCTAGGAAAGTTAATTTCCAGGGATTTTGCCACAGGTTTGCTTGTTGATAGACTACGGATAACATATTCCTTTCCCAACAGCTCCAATACTTGATATTCAACTAATGGTTTGGTTATAATAGCTATGACATCTTTGCTTGAAGTTAAAAAAGGTTTTATCAGTTCAACTATTTCGCTACTCATGAGTAAATTGTAGTCTTTTAGAATACAGATATAACAGTTTGGTTCGGATTTGAACAATTTCAAATTTACTTCTGGAACTGAATTAACATGTTCGAGATTTAATTGTCTTTTAATGCTTTCTGCTAAATATCTGCCTTCTAGTATCATAAATACATTGATATTGTCAGGTATTTCCATTTCTCTTTGCCATTTTAACCTGGAATTAACAAAAAAGTTATTTAAGTAAATAGATTAACGCTGTTGTAAGCAGTATATTACCAATATAATTTAAAGGGATGTGCAATGGCTTCCCGTCACAAACTTTAATCGTATGTGGTTTGGTGCATGTTCTTACAATTGACTGTAGGTAGGTACCAAGTTTAATATTTTGATTTGGAACAAATGTAGGCACGGATACTTTCATCGATTTTCGATAAAAGGATTATAGTAGATAGACGTTCATGTATAATAAGCTCTAGACTAGATAAATAAATATATGTATAGGTAATATTAAAATAATATGTTTTATTGCTCTACCATCTAGTCAAAACTTACTCGGATTGACTGGCTTCAATGTTTTCATCCCAATCTTCCCATGCATTTCGACTACCTGGTTCTACAATTTCTCCAAAAGAACACATTATTCCAAATAAATTCAAAGCGTACACCGTAAAAAACTTCAAACTAAAATAAAAACAATTATGCCGGCCCCAATGAATGACTAGGATTTTGTGACATTGGCTTCATCTATTCAGCATTTCATTTGTTAAGGCTCCAGTACACAATGGCGTATGCTGGGCCACGCTTTGCAATGTACCACTGTAGGCCACGATCACTTGGTGTTCACACAATGGCGCATGTCTCATTGCTGCCTGGCAATCCACTTGCGATGGACGTAGAAGAAATGTCTCTTTTTTTAAATAGGTATTTTCAGGGAGTCTACTATACGATTAAATGCATCATTCATCTGAATACATCGTACCTAAAATACTACAATTATTATAAATCAATAAACTTGAAAGTTGTAGGTGACAAACTAAACAATGGCCCATTGTGTGAACACCACAGGCCACGCTACGCCACGATTCCTTTGAAGTGTGCCCGAAAAACCGACAACTTTCCGATTGCGCGCCACGGTTGACAATTGTCCGCCATCATACGCCATTGCCCCGTGTACACAATGGCGATGGCCTGTCGTGGGCCAGCATACGCCATTGTGTACTGGGGACTTTAGATAGCTAGCTATTCTCGAATAAGCTCGACTTTTACAACTGCCTGCAGTTATACTTATTGTGTCTGTGGAAAAGTGAACGAATAAAGGTAAAAAAAAAAACAAACTAAAAACTGAAATGCGGATGGATGGCAAATTTCATCGAAAATAAATTAAGCATGTCTATCTAGTAGGTAATGAGCTATTCAGTTGTTCCAGTAAATAAGCGATTTATAATAATGTTGAAGGTGAGTGCTGTACTAAAATCAAACTATCCCTCGAAAAACAGTTGTGGTTTACAGACAACGATGTAGTATTGACCTGCGATCTAATCTTTTTCTAGGATAAAGGACAAGTCACTTTTGAAGACAAATGGCCATCGATGCGGCCAATTGTCTTAAAACTTTTGAAGCAGGAGGCAGTTACTCAAATTGAATGGCAGGACCTATTTGGCGCAGTACATTCAGTGTGCTTGTGGGATGAAAGAGGGCCGTACAAACTGAGAGATGCCTTACAACAAGATGTTATGATGTACATCAAACAGGCGCAGGTTCGAGTGCTTGCGCAAAGGGAGGATCAGGCACTCCTGAAAGCTTACATATCAGAGTGGGGAAAGTTTTTTACTCAGTGCAATTACCTACCAACACCATTCCGGCAGTTAGAAAACTCTATCAACAATATTAGTAAAGGTGGAGGCTCTAACTCTTCTGCTCAAAAGAAGAATAATAATAACAATAATGAAGACAGCTTGGTGAGAAAACTCATGCTTGATTCATGGAACCAGAGCATATTCATGGATATAAAGCAGAGATTGCAAGACTCGGCCATGAAGTTAGTTCAGTCAGAAAGAAATGGTGAATCGTTTGATTCACAACTTGTGATTGGAGTGAGGGAGTCTTATGGTAAGCACACAGTCATTGGCACAATCATTAAAAGTTTTTGTTTGTTTTGTGCATTAATCTTTGTATTGGTCATTTTTCAGTGAATTTATGCTCAAACTCAATTGATAAACTGCAAATATACAGAGAGCATTTTGAAGCTGCTTATATGCAAGCAACTGAAGAGTTTTACAAACTGAAAGCTTCTGAGCATTTATCTGTGAATGGGGTGCAATCTTACATGAAGTATGCAGATTTAAGACTCAAAGAAGAAGAAGCTCGTGCCCACAGATATCTTGAGCCTGGCAGCGGCAGTGTGGCGACCCTCACTCAATGCTGTGAGAAAGTACTAATTGGAGAACACTTATCCACCCTGCTTGCTGAAAGTGCACCTCTGATAAAAGCAGATGAGACAGATAAACTGCAGCTCATGTTTCGCCTGCTTGACCGGGTACCTGAAGGTGTCACTCCTGTCTTGAGAGATTTGGAAGCTCACATAGTATCTGCAGGCTTGGCGGACATGGTTGCATCTGCTGACATAATAACATCTGATTCAGAGAAATATGTGGAACGATTATTGGAACTTTTCAAACGATTTAGTACCTTGGTGAAAGATGCATTTATAGATGATCCCCGATTTCTGACTGCCAGGGATAAGGCTTACAAATGTGTTGTGAATGACACCACAGTCTTCAAGCTGGAACTGCCCTCTTCTGCTCTGCTGCGAGGAACCAAAGGAACTGCTCCGGAGAGCAAGTGTCCTGAACTCCTTGCTAATTACTGTGATATGTTGTTACGTAAAACACCCCTAAGCAAGAGGCTTACCACTGAACAAATTGAATCTCGATTGAAAGATGTGTTGTTGGTACTCAAATACATTGAAAACAAGGATGTATTCATGAGATACCACAAAGCTCACTTGACTAGAAGGTTGATATTAGATTCCAGTGCTGATTCAGAAAAGGAAGAAGACATGGTTGAGTGGCTCCGTGAAGTTGGCATGCCAGCAGACTATGTGAATAAATTGGCACGCATGTTCCAAGATATCAAAGTAAGTGAGGACCTCAATACTCAGTTCAGAGGTGAGACAACTCGTCATGATGCTATAAACATAAAAATTCTAAATGCTGGGGCATGGGCACGTGGATCTGAGAGAGTAACAGTAAGTCTTCCTTTAGAGTTAGAAGATTATATACCAGAAGTAGAGGAGTTTTACAAGAAAAAGCATTCAGGCAGGAAACTGCAATGGTACCATCATATGAGCAATGGTACAATTACTTTTGCTAATGCTGTTGGTAGGTTTGATCTGGATGTTACAACATTCCAAATGGCAGTTCTCTTTGCATGGAACCAGCGCCCAACGGATAAAGTAACCTACGAAAACTTACGACTCGCGACTGAGCTTCCAGATCCAGAATTAAGAAGAACTCTTTGGTCTTTAGTGGCTTTCCCGAAGTTAAAGCGACAGTTACTTTCGTACGACCCCGCAGTACAGAACCCTAAAGATTTTTCCGAAAATACAACGTTTTGGGTTAATCAAGAGTTTGCACTCGTCAAAAACGCGAAGTCTCAACGCAGGGGTAAAATTAACCTGATTGGTAGACTTCAACTCAGTACTGAGAGATCTCAACTGGAAGATAATCATTCCATTGTTCAACTAAGAATATTACGAACTCAAGAAGCAATCATAAAAATATTAAAGATGAGAAAACGTATTACTAACACTGCTTTACAGGTAAGAATCGATCCTACGCCCGTTGACAGAGCAACCAATTTTATAATTTTATCTTTGTACATATTTCTTTATATTGTATTCTTTTTTCAGAGCGAGCTCATCGAAATATTGAAAAACATGTTCTTGCCATCAAAGAAAATGATAAAGGAGCAGTTGGAGTGGCTCATCGAGCACAAGTACATGCGACGAGATGACGAAGATATCAACACTTTCATATACATGGCCTAGAGACAATCATACATGTTATGAGTTAAATCAAATAAATTATTTAATCTATCACGCTTTGTAATTCATACTTTCATGTTTAGGGCCCTCATTCTTTTTACGTTGACATCGGCACGAACTCTTGCAGCGGCGCCTTAGCAAATGAATTCGTCGACTGCAGTCTCTGTGCGTGCAATGACATTATCCACCATTTGTACGCTCGACAGACGTCAACTTTGGAGGAATGCGGGCCTAAGCTTATTCAAATATGTTTGACTTTTAATTTTGGTAGGAATTGAATCTAGTTTTTGTAAGGGCTAGTTAAATGTGTAGTCAGTATTATTTAATAATTGCTTTTTATTAAATACATAGTATAGATACAATATAATGTATAAAAGTTAAAATATAACATTAATTCTTTGCTGGCTCTATAGTTTCACCTCCTTGTATCTGACCCCAGCCAATTAACCTGAAATGAAAACAATTATATGTATAATTATACAGGCACAAACTTATACCAATGCGTAGGTATCTATGGTATCTATGTTGTGGAGGTACATGTTAGAACAATTGAAATATCGAACGAAACATACCGCCAATGGTTTTCAACTCTCCTACTGAGAGCCACTTTTTCTCCGATTTCCGTGCATACAGGGTTAGTCAGAGCTATCTTGGCCAAATCAGCTTTTGTGGCGATCACTCGCCCCCCGGTACTAAGAGATCCGATGTTAACCAAAAGGACCTGCAAGATAATATTATTATATATTTTAATACTGCTCATGATAAAGATATTTTGAAGCACGTTTTAGTGGGTCTAGTTTGGTTCTATAAATACTTAGGTAACTGGAATAACCAGAGTTAGATAACAACCCGAGTGGCGCGGCAGATAAGGTATGATAGGAACCTGTTAAGTATAAGACAAATATGGGTCGCAATTTAACGGCCAAAAAGAAGGTAAATTACCTCATTCCTCGTCAGTTTCTGGACTTTCGCAGCTTTCTTGTCACCCTCAGTACGAACTCCAAGCAGACGCTTTAGAAGATAATATGACACTTCCAGCTTTACAAAGATTCCGGGCAAAGCGCCGACTGCACCGAGCACCTGCAAAAAAATGGGTTGGTAAAGGAATATTTAATCTCACTGAAATAACATATTACAAACAGGAATTGAGTATTCCTTAAGCTTTTGTGTAGCTTTAAATTCTTTTGGCGACGCCGCCACTGCAAATTAGTATAATTTGCAGTGGCGGCGTCGCCATATTTACAGTACAACCCAATTTAATGTTACTCACGATTACTGGACTGTATTTTCTACTTTTACTACTTTCACATGATCTATAAAACTGATGTAGTCTTTTTGAGCAACACAATGAGCCTAAGTCTTCTTAAACCTAGATACCAATGTCTTCGAGTGATGGACGCTCGAATGCGAAGCATTATTATGAGCAGAGACTGCTTAAAATCCAGAAACCCATTTGTTTTTGACTGTAGCTTCATCAAAATGCTGCCCTGTACTGTGGAGACTCATTTCGTTTCTCGAGTAGAAACAATGCGCGAATATATCGAGTTACCTGTCCAACAAGTCTGTCAGCGCGACACAATGTCGGCTCGATCTTGGTACCGACACCGATAAGACCGCCGGGTACCGCGTACTGAAGCTCGTTCTGTTCAGCGAAGAGAGACACGATGCGGGAGAATATCGGCTTGCAAGTCAGTTTGCCGTCCGCGTCTTTGCTCACAAGACCGGGTCGCACCTGCCAATTTTATTATTTATTTATTGTGGGATCCAGGTAATTAGCAAAAATGAGTTCAAAATAAAATCACGCGAAAATCAGCGGAACTGTTAGCAACTTTTCTTCAAAACCTTGATATAAAGAATACTTCGTAATGCCAAGCACAGCGCCTGAAAAGCTTCTGTCGAGGAAGTTATAAAGAGATTAGAGCGCTTGACAACTGCATGATGGGTTGATAATGCGTGAACATAATCATCTGATCTAACCTTGGTTACATCAAGAAGTACAATGTTAATAACTGACCTCAATCTCCATGCCGACAGTAAGAACTCCTTGCAGGATTGAGCCTCCGGCAACGCCACCGCGCAGGTCATCGACCTCGCACCCCGGCTTGTTGACGTCGAACGAACGGATCACGATCATGCGAGGGGGGGACGTGAAATCTCGGAGTGGCACAGGGATCTTCTTTGTTATGTATTCGCACAGCACCTGGAACCATCAAACATTTTGAAAGTTCCTCCAAAAGTTGTTTGCTCTTGTAAATATACTCATACTAGAGAACGGCTGTACCAAATTGAAACAAAAGTTAAGAATCATTCCAGATGTATCATCTTTTAAAAAAAAAATACTTATCTTATGTTACTTTGAAATTGCAACATAATTCCGAGGTATCAACATACACATTAAGGGTCCGAAAACGACACCTCTATTTTTAATAAGGGATTAAATCTTACCTCAATGTTGTACTTGAGCTGAGCGGAAATAGGCACAATCGGTGCGCCTTCCGCCACGGTACCTTGCACGAACTTAACAATTTGTTCGTGTTGCTCTTTAGCCTGACCTTCCTTCACCAGGTCGATCTTATTCTGAAGGATGAGTATGTGCTTCAGTTTCATGATCTCAATCGCAGCCAAGTGCTCGCTTGTCTGCGGCTGGGGGCAGGATTCATTTCCTAAGGAGAACATAGGTTTGTTTATTAGATACTGTATTATCTCTTTGAGAACTAGGCGAATATATATATACGCAATTTGCAATTATTGACCAAAGCTCGGGAGAACAAGCGGGGCTTCCGACTTGATTCCTTGCGTTTTGTAAGACTGTCGTTGTTAGTGTAGCAGACACGAAAAAAAATCGTACTATAGGCACTTAACAAGTTGGGAGATCGATGTAAGTTTGGAGGTTCTTACCAGCAATAAGCAGTAAAGCCGCGTCCATGACCGCGGCGCCGTTCAACATGGTTGCCATGAGGATGTCGTGACCAGGACAGTCTACAAAGCTAACATGGCGAATCAACTGGAAACGGCCAGTACAAGCCGGTCTCAGACACGGGAAGTTGTCGTCTTTGCCAGAACTACCGGATATGTAGCTGGTGGGCCGAGGGCACTTCGGGTTATCGCATTTGTATATCTTCGCGTTGGCGTAACCTGGAGAAGTTATGATCAATATCTAAGTATTTCTTATAAGTGGTTTCGAATTGTGTGTGTTAATATAAGCGACCACACGGTGTGTCTATGTCCTTGATATATCATTTATTTAAGAAATAGCCCAAACATGATAAAATAAGCAATGTATGGCTTTTTCACCTTTATCAGTCGAAACTTTTTCTAATCAAATAATAATCATAAGAATCATCAAATGCGAAATCTTAAAAAATTAAAGATTGTGTTTGTCAGCTGTAAACTCTTTATTACCCAAAATTGTAATGCAATCTAAAATAACATGCTCTTTATATCAATATAATACTAAAATACTTTTTAGTAACATTATCTCATTTGCACAACAAAAGGTAAAATCTAAACTATGCTATACTTAATAGATTAAGAATGGAGGCACTTTACTCTTAATCTTATGAATAAACATCAACATCATTGCACAATACTATTAACATTATAATAATTATATTACAAATCCTGAAACTACATAATGCAGTTCTAGATAAAGATTAAAAACATTAATTAAAAGAGGAAAAGTAATAACAGAAGTTACACAAAGCAAGGCACATTTTCATTTGTATAAATAGACATGAATAACAATAATATATGAGTAACAAAAAAAAATATCTACAAGTGTAGACATCTATGAATATATTTTTTTTATTATGAAGTTCTACAGAATTGTGTATCTGAGATTCATTTATGTTTAGGTCAGAATTATTACTAAATGTAATAGTAAACAAATGCATAGTGCATTATGTTTCAGAAGGTTATAATAATACCAAAGGTAATACATACATAATATTTTTCCTAGGTGAGGGCGAAATATTGAATCATATTATAGTTCTAGCTCTTAAAATTATGTAGTAGGATCCCAAATGTTAATGAAATCATGCGTTTGAGAAGCACTACAGGGCCTATTCCTCCAAAATACAATTGTCAAGGATTCAGAACAGATACTTTCGACATTTAGCTGTTCCACACTTACATTCTGTGCGGTTTCTGAGGTTCGCCATATTTTCTTGCTGGATTTCAAATCTCGATTTAACTGGAGTTGTGGGCGGGTCTGCTGTGCCAGCATCCGATCCGTGTAAAACGCGAATATCGCTGCTATCGCTCGTACTCTCCCTGCTTACGGTAGAGCTACTAGTTTCATTTTCATCAATATCAGGACACTTTTGTAGGTAATCGAAACATATCTCTTCGCCGGTTTCGATATCGCGCGTAGCAAACAGTGCCAACATCGGCAGATTAGGATCGAGGCAGTCTGCCCAAACCGCCCAAACTCCGAGATTAGGGTCGCAAGAGTGGTTGATAAAATGCGATACATTCCCTAAATTAGCTGCGTCTACTACGTATGGGTTTTCGACAGAGTTAAAGTCGAGATCGAAAAGGTAGGTTAAACCATTGGCGTCATACTCTCTGCCTCTTTTTTCAGCTTCCTCAAAAGTAATAACTTCGCCGACATATTGGCAGAGGAACTGACCTTGCTGTATCCTTTGTTCTGTTTTAACTCCCCATCCGCAACCACTAGATGTTCGAAATATTGTTAGTTTAATGTTGCGCCCATGCTGTACAACACGATTGCTGCATTCGGAGGTACATTTACATGCTTTGTTACATTCATAGATTGGTGTGCCTGATGCTACACGCAACCTTTTTTTGACTGTATAAGCATAGAGACCACCTTGCGTGCCACAGCATGTCTTTGAACGGCAGTTACACGCTGAGCATTCGCAACCAATAGGAGGTTCATCTGGGATTTCAACTCCAGGCCCAGGTATTGATTGGTTGATGTATGTAAAATTTTCAGGTGGTCCAGCCAAATCTGCATCATTTTCTACAGCAAGCCTTTTTGATTTATCAACTTGGTTCATGTGTTCCTCCCACTGCTTCAGTTTAATTAACTGCTGGCATCTCTTCCGGGTGAGAACATACAGTTGTAAGAGTTCTCTTGTGTCTTGGACAAGTTCATTGGCAAAGCTTTCATATTCCTCAGGTAATGTTATCATTGAGATCAGTTTTACAGTGAGAGTATTTTTTAATTCTAAGAGTTCAGTTTCTTGTACTTCATTAAGCCTATTGATCAGATTTTCTTCACTGAGCAGATCATCAAATGATAACTCTTCTTTGAGTTGTTCTATTTTATCACAGTATTTCACTTCCTCACTCACCAAAAACTCTCTGAGAATTCCTGGACAGTTATGAAGATTTTCAATAGGCTCCCAAGTGTTGTCAAGGCTAGAATATCCTTTCCATTTGATCAGGAACAGTTCTTGTCCATTTTCATATTTTAGTTGGACAATTTTTTCAATTATATACTCTTCAGGTTCTTTTGTTCTGCTTTTTTTCTGTTTTTTTGCTTGTGGCACGTCTTCAGGGTCAAGTGAAAGCCTTCTTTTTTTTGTTTTCACAAATTTCTCAAAATATGTATTCTCTTCTCTTTCAGCTGCTCTTTCACGATACATTTTAACAATGGATTCCGACAGGCGCTCTGCAACATACCATGTGTTTTGATTAAAATGAGGTCCAATAAATGTGCAAGCAACTCTATTTGGGTTTAACAACTAAGATTTTAAAAATTCACATGGTATATTGCATAGCATTTTTTAACTGATACCTTAGTGGTAAAAATACAATAAAAAGGATATTATGCTTAGAAAACGAATATCAAACATATATCAAGGAAAAATTCACTTTTTAGATGTAAATAGAACCAACTTGTTTATAGTCTGATAGTAAATAGCAGTTAATTAGTAACCGTTTAGTACCTTCCACCAAGTTTATACTAGTAAAATTAGAAATACTGAAGTCAAAGGAATTCAAACAAAGTATCAACTGTTTTACTCAAAAAAAATATCTAGAGTGAAAGTCTAGATTTCCATAAACTTACTATTATTTTAAAACCATAAAAACTATTAATCCGACAGATCAGTGCATCGGCACTCAATATAAAGTCTAATGTGCTTGGTGTAATCAGTTGGTTCTATAAAAAGTGCATTATTATACTGTATTAAAATTAGAGATACATACCCAATTTGATAGTAATGTTTCTTTCCAGCTCATTCTTGAATCTGACAGTTTGTACACCAGAGATTGCTTTCACAACTGTTGATTTCCCGTGCGCTACATGTCCAATAGTACCAATGTTGATGGTGGCCTGTCTTGATATCACTTCAGGAGATAGGGCTGATAATTTTGTAACATCCTGGAAATATGACCATACAAATATTTGGATAATAATATACAATTTGTGATATTCGAGTTTATAATTATATATCTTTTGAAATCAATGAAAATGTAGGTATAGTTTATTTAAACTGGTCAATGCTGTGTTATTTAAATTACCCTTGGCAGGTGAATGGACTGCCATCAAACCTTATGTGTATGGTTAGAGGTTAGGACAGGAAAGTGAAGCCAAGACTTATTACAGAGTGACAATTTCACATATAAATTGGTATAATATAAATAAGAAAATGTTGTTCTTTCTAATTATTCCGGTCATGGCATTCAACTACGGCTATTTTACTCACCAACTTGGATAAATCTTGCTGATGCAAGTTCGACTGAATAGTCCGCCCTTCGTTTGACGCCATAATTACTAGTTTGTGAAGACTATATTTGTCTCTATTGTTATTCCTGTGTAAATTATTTATCAATGATCAGTATATTACTGACTTTAGCAACACAATTTCACACAATATCTTACATTCACGAAACGTAGGCAACCGCGGTTCAATTCAACCAAATGATGGCGTGCGGATTTGTGTCAGTCAAAATTACCGAAAGCATCCGAAAAGTTTTTTAAATATAATGTCATTCTCGCTACTTTCACCTCGAAGAAGAAAATCTCAAATCACACAATCTGTTTGAATTGGACATCCCTAGAACTAATGACAATCACATTGACATTTTATGGCTGAAATAAGAACTGTCAAAGCAATAAATTTATTTCTTGCTAGCTTAAACTCAACTCTATCACATGTAAATAAGGTTGAAAGTGCAAGCATGAAAATAGTTATATTTTGTGCATCAAGCTGTTGTTTCCATTCCACACAATTTTTGCTATTTTGGATCTAAGTCAAGATTTTTGTTATCATTTCACACACGCTGTAAAAAAATGCGAGTGATAATACAGACATTGTTCATTATTTAATACTGTTCAGTAAAAATGACCATCAAGAACGACGAAAGTCAAGAACAAACTAAAAGGTTACGTTTCAAACCACTAGCCAATGTCCAGCTCTCTTCAGGTGATATAAACATGGATAAATCTATCAAAGAAACGAAAACTAAAGGTAAAATAATTCACAAATGAAAAATTGAAGTGGTTATCTACGAGAAATACAATTAAATAATTCTTCCTATTTTGCAGATGCAGACAAGTCGTTTTCCCTATTCGCATTTTTGCATGTAGAGCTGACCCGAGGCTATTTGCTTGAGCATGATGAAGAGAGGTTCTCAGCGCGACGTGAAAAAGTTTATTCATTTATTAAAATCCCACAAGAGTTGGAAAAGTTTATGGCCTATGGATTCTTTCAATGTGCTGACTCCCTTCTGTTTGTTTACACTTTTTTACCTCTAAGATTTGTGATGGCATTTTGGTCATTTCTTACTAGACTATTTCGGAAGTGTTTTGGGTAAGTATTTGAATATAATTTTTGATGTATTCATACCTGATATCAATTTATCTAAATACCAATAATCTACTGTTTACAGATTTACTGCGCATGCTAGAAAAAAAGTTTTGAAGCCCGCAGAGACTTGTGATGTTTTAAAAGGCTTCATTTTACTGGTATGCAGTATACTGATGTGCTACATAGATACTAATATGATGTATCATTTGGTCAAGAGCCAAAGTGTTATGAAGTTATATATTTTTTACAATATGTTAGAAGTTGGAGACAGACTCTTCTCAGCTTTTGGCCAAGATACTATAGATGCTCTGTTTTGGACTGCTACAGAACCTAGGGACAGGAGAAGAGAGCATTTGGGTGTGATACCACATTTGTTGTTCGCCATGATCTATGTCTGTATCCTTTTCAGTCAAAAGATAAAAAATAAATGACTTCTTGATAAGTTCTGATTTCAACTAAACATTGTCTGTGATGACATCATGAAGATTTATTAAGACCACCTCTTTTAACCTTGCATTAGTCATCTCCTATGCTTGGCTAGCTGTGTATATCTATTTTCCTTGACTACTAAATTACAGTTCTCCACAGCTTATTGGTGTTGTTTCAAGCAACAACTCTCAATGTAGCTTTCAATTCAAATAATAAGAGCTTGCTCATCATTATGATGTCAAATAATGTAAGTATGTGTAATACTATTAGAAAAATGGCAATGTGAGTACCCAAACTATTATACATACTATATGCTACTGATATCTATGTAACTGATTGTTAATAATAATATTTTTATATCCTATAACCATAGAATATTACACTTTGAGATAATGTATTTATTTTTCAGTGAATTGCTTATGTTTCTAACACTACAAGCCGTAAACAATTATATTTTTAATTTCCAGTTTGTTGAATTAAAAGGTAGTGTGTTCAAGAAATTTGATAAGAACAATCTCTTCCAAGTCTCATGCAGTGATGTGAGAGAGCGCCTTCATTTGTCAGTTCTACTCTTCATAGTGGTTCTTCAGACCATGAAAGAGTACACATGGAAAGAGGAACGGTTCTGGATCCTTGCACCAGACTGTGTGCTGGTACTCACTTTTGAAGTAATCATTGACTGGGTTAAACATGCTTTTATTACAAGGTAAAACATTATGGTCTTTATTTATTGAGCTATAAATATATATCTATTGGTAGGTTTAAATAAAAATAATAGTGCAAAATAGTTTTTGTACTATTGGATAGATAAGAAAAGAAACACGCGCCAAACAGCGTCAAGGTTGTTTCTTTGTTCTCGCATTTTCAGTTCTTTAAATCATACACAAAGTAAAAATATTAGGATTTTGCTTATTTTTATTACTAAACTGTTTAATTTTTTTATACAATTTACTGATACTTAGTCAATTTTAGCAATATATAAATTATTATATAGCTACAAGAATAAAAACCAATTGTTTACAGAATAAATATTAATATAAAGTTAATTATCAATTGCAGATTCAACGAAATCCCATATGGAGTGTACAGAGAGTACACAGTCAGTTTAGCATATGATGTTGCTCAGACTAGACAGAAATACGCGTTTAGTGATCATTCGGATCTTGTAGCTCGAAGGATGGGTTTCATTCCTCTGCCTCTGGGCGTTGTTATAACCAGGGTTTTGGTGCACGCCGTCAAAGTTGATGGGTAAATAATCTTATAATTAGATTACTTAATGTTTAATAGCTAAAAATTGGCTTCTTTATAACTAAAACTAAATATACTATGGTAAGATCATTATAGAGGTTTTTTGAGATGGTTGGTGATGGCTAAATCAGAAACCATAAGAGCTCTTGAAAAGTAGTGAAAAGAACCAACGACTTATAAAAACAATAATAACTGCATAATAGTTTTTTAAAGATTTTTTTTACTTATGGAACTCTATATTATTTCAGATTGGCAGCAATACTGCTAATACTGTTAGCATACATATGTCTAATCACAGTAAGGGTGCTAGTATCTATCGTGATACTGGGCAAAGCTTGCGATCTGATCACACAACACCAAGCGGAAAAGAACGAAAGCCATCACACTACTCCTAAGAGGTAAAATACGAAAATTCTATTTTAAAAAATAATCAGTAATTTATGAAATAGATTTAAAACTTGACATGGCTCTTCGATAGATCGAAAAAGTAGCCTGATGCGATAGCGATTTCATTTTTAGATTTCATTATTTTTTTAAGAATAAGATATGAAATAAGCAGAAATGTGTTGCGGTAATATCTATTTACCAGATTCAAGCTCACTCCGCACATGGATAAATATGATTGTAAAGTAAACTTAACGCAGTGTATTCGATTCGCACTCGCGTGTTAAATGCCAGCTCTACAGTCGTAAGTTGCAGCGTCATCGCGCAGTGTGTATCGCATTCGTTGCGTTACGTTAACTTTACGATTTTCACATTTATACGCGCTAACCCCTCTCTAACATCGTAACTTAGTATATAGTCACACCTACGTATTACACAATATTAATAAATCATCGAAAGCTATTGTGAAAGTTGTCTTTCATTTTCAGGGAACCAAAAGATTCGTTTTCAAAAGACGCTTCACACGTTCAGAAATCGCCGGACACGGAAGTTGGGTCTCCTAAAAAAGCAACGCAACTGAAATTTGTCATACCTGATGATGTAGCGTTGGTGAGAAGTGTTAAAAACGTATTTACATATACGTCCCCGAACCCCTTCTGAGAGTCCAGCAGCTTAGTTGTGTTAGTGTATGTACCTACTTTAGTGGGTTCGATTCCCACCGCCAACATACATTTTTGTGAGAAACATTTGCTTGTATGTTTGGGCTCCTGAATCGGGATATATATAAATATTCATGGACATAGCACACAACGCCATCAAGTTCTACGTGATGTTTGGACAATAGAAACTAGATCGATGATACATTTTTTGTAAATAACAAAAGAACAATACAAACCTATATTTGCCAACACTAAAATGTAATGCATTTTTTTGGTGGGCATTGAACCAACGATCCACACGTCGGCGGTTATACCGAGTTGTAATGCTTATTGAAAAATCGTTCTAATCTTTATTGAAATATGTATATGTGTTTTTATATTTATAGGCAGAAACACTAGTGGATGCTTCTGTAGGCGCGGCGGCCATATTCTCAAACAGTGCCATAGATCTGAACGGAGTGTGCTATCTTAACGACAAAATGAACGCGCAAGTCAAACAAGAACCAGCTGATTATATGGAACAGGAGTTGGTAAGTACATTAGCAAGATCAGCTTTTTAGAATTTTCCAAATTTATTTAACACCTTCGTCTCCTAAAACGGCAATATACCTAATACCACCCTTGGTAAGATGGCTTGCACTGTTAGTAACTTGATTATTTAACAGTAAACTTAATGCTGGTAAGTTTATTATCCTGTAATGTTATGTTATGTTTAAATGTTGTTGTTGTTGAATAAATAATACAATATCCTATCATAATATATGTTATACGCGATATAGTATACGCGAAAGTTGTATGAATAGATGTTTGTTACTCTTTAACGCAAAAACTACAGTAAATATTCTAATTAACCTTTACAATAGTTTCGTTTATGCATCAGAATAGCACAAAAGGCTATCTATAATTTATAAAGGACACCAGCTAGTTGAATAATAAAGCTAGTACACTTGGCTTAGTAAACGTAATAGGTACTACTTTTAATCATATTTTGTCATATGACAAATTGTAATTGTCGTACTTTTGAATAGGTGGATGTAAGTCGAAGCGCGCCTGATATAAAGGCTGCTGCAAACGCTAAAAACGAACCAGCTGAACGACCACTTTCGCCAGACGCAGACGGACTCAAACGACGTTCCGAGTCTGAACCGAACCTAGTCAAAGCAGAGGATCACTACGAAGAAACTACATAGCACGGTATTTGTTCCTTCAAATCAATAATTTATCTGACGTATTTTTATCTCGTGCTAACACGGCAAAGTCAAGAAGGCATTAATAGTGAACACAAACGTAATAAACGTATTTGAGCTATAAGTACTGTGCGTCGACATCAGCTTTGCTGTCAAACGTAGCAGCGTTAGCGAGCAGTGTATCTTAAATACGTTACCTTTGCGATTGTCATATTTATTCCTGCTCAGCCCTCTGGCCTATTTGGCTCGGTACTGGTGAAGTAAGAAAAACGGAGTAGACTGGGAGAATTTGTAACGCCATTGTCAAATGTAGAAATTCCTTTCAAACGCCTGACATAAATCTTCCGATTGATAGACTGGGTCTACGTAGAGTCAAACATAGCCATGAAAGCAAAACTTGTTAGTTTACGATTGGTTTTGATATTATAGATGCACTTTAAAACTACATAAAAACAGATGGCGCTGCCATCACGTAAACATCGACTGTGATTACTTTAATTAAAATAAAATACTTAAAGTGAACGAGACACTCAAATTTCTACACAACTAGTACACAAATATCTCAAATAATATGTGCAAGTGTTATCTATCCGATTGGACATGAATTTAATCTAAAACAACGAAGAAGAGTTTACAGGACTAAATTGACAATATATGAAGTGCTAAACTCATGTAAACAGTGCTAAACTCGTTAAAACAGTGCTAAACCAACCCAGTGTTATAAATGAAATATTTTGTGCGAAATACTTTGAGAAATAATACAAATAACTGTTTAAAATAAAAAATTTACGAAATACAAAAAGTGACGGTGCCTCAAAAAGTGAATGACTCATAATAAATCAAATCGCTAACGTACTTTTACACTTTTGCTGAACGTTATAAAGTATACCATAATTTCGCACAAACTCTTATCGGCAGTGTGGCCGAGTGGTTGAGCGGTATTTCCTTTATGCTAACCATTGTCGCGTGGGAGACCAAGCTCGAACCCCAGTAGGACAGAAATTTTTGCGCATAAAAAAATATATTTTCTGTTCAGCTCCACCTAGCGACAAGTAGAAGAGGCATTGGATTATATCCGAACCCAAAAAAAAATGGAATCTCAAGACAATATAACTCTGAGACGTGCGCAAACTCAGCTGGTAATTAGTAGAAATGAATTAGAGTTCAGTAATGATGCGCTAGATGGCACGACTAGTAGCCTTCCTGATATATCTGAGAATAATGACCAGATTAAAGAGTACATTGATAAAATTGAACAGCTACAAACTCAATTAAACAGCGCTCACAATGAAATTGAACGCTTATCACTCAAAAATAGAGACTTAAAACGACACAATCAGGAGCTGTACAAAAGAAATGAATTATACAAGAGAGTTGGATCCAGTCCCGTCCAGGCTAAGTTTTCTCCAATTTCTTCCCCAAAAACAAACAAGACTCCTACGAATAAATTAAAAGTACATAAACACACGCAAACTACTTTGACACTAGAGTCGGAGATAAAAAATAAGAAAATTGACAAAACTCATAGAGAAACACAAACAATCCTGCTAGATAATGTAAGCTCAGAGAAACAAACCCAAACCATGATTTTACCAGAAAAAGACCTGCACCAAACCGTCTACAATATACCCAACATAGGAAAAAGTCTGATTACTTCTACAAAAAGTAGTAATTCAGCTTTATATATACCAAAAGTATGTGTAATCAGTAGCAACAAACAAAATAAGGTATTATCTATCGCCCAGGACACGATGCAAAATATGTATAGCATGTGTCACTATTTAACTCCGGAGGGATGTACTAAGCAGCTCCTGAAAGGAATAGATAATAAACTAGTTTCCTTCACAATGGAAGACTATTGTATTATACTCATCGGAGATCAAGATTTTCAAGAAATTAATAAAAATATTGAAATTATATGCTACATGAGAGAAACCTTGCAAAAAATTACACATACAAATGTTATTGTTTGCTCTCCAACCTACCAATACGGTTTTAATAAAGAATCCATAAATCACCGAATCTATAACTTTAACGACTTGCTTTACCAAGACATTAACACATATAATTATGCTTATCTAGTTGACACGAACAAACATTTGACATATGACTACAGCATGTTCCATAAACCGTCTGGAACTATAAGTAACGCTGGGCTCCGTACAGTTTTTCAAGACCTGTCACACTGCATTGAAAAAATAAAGAAAATCCTAACCCACAGAAATTCGTACAAAACAGAAATGTCATTAATTGAGTACGACCAACAAAAAGACCAGTTTTTTCGAGAATAGCAGCCTGCATGTTCTTCATCAAAACATTGCAGGTCTGCTTAATAAGTCGGATTTGCTAACAGTATGCTTGAATGAACTGTATGAGAGTAACAAAAAAATTGATATTATATGTATTACGGAACACTTTATTATGGCAGGAGATGAACAATATTTAGTGATACCTAACTACACGCTGGCCTCATGTTTTTGCCGTAAAGATACTAAAAGAGGCGGTTCCTGTATCCTGATACGCAACGAGCACAAGTGGACTGAACTACCGAAAGTATCAGAATTTTCAGTGGTCGGCATATTTGAATGCTGTGCAGTATTATTAATAGACTTTAACATTGTAATTGTATGTATTTATCGTGTACCTAAATTTAATAACTTTGACATATTTATTAACTGTTTTCAGAAAGTTATGCAAGAGCTTTCAAAGAAATCATATGAAAATATTTTAATAGCTGGTGATTTTAATATTAACATTTTAAAAAGAAATAATTTTACACTAGAATTTGAATGTTTACTTTTAAATTTTAATCTCAAACTTGCTCTGAAACAACCTACGCGACTCAAAAGCCAAACATGCATTGACAATTTTGCGCATAATTTTAAAAAACCTTGTACATCAGAGGTGATAGAGTTCGCACTTTCAGATCACACAGCCCAACTTATTAGATGCCCGGTCAATAATCTAGCTACCTTGAGATATTGGCGTGTCACAAGACGAGATTATTCAGCCGACAATATAGAGAAGTTCACAAATATACTAGAGAACATTTCTTTTTCCGAAATATACAGTGAAATCCACCCTGGTGAAGCTTTTGATAAGTTTATGGATAAATTTAAATTATTTTATGACCTTTGTTTTCCTAGTAAACTAATAACAGTAAAAACGTCTAAACCTGTACGCTGGATATCACGTGGTATTAAAATGTGCTGTAAAAGAAAAAGAAATCTTTTATTTGAGCTTAGAAAAACAAACTCAAACGCAGATTTAGATAAATATAAAAACTATACTAAAGTACTTAAGAAAATTATAAAACTGACACAAAAATCACAAAACAATCACAAAATAAAAATGTCCAATAATAAATGTAAAACAACCTGGGGTATAATCAACAACACAAAACGAAACATTCCCAAAGATTCCATTAATAAAATTAAGATAGACAGTAAAATAATCACAGACTCAAATGACATAGCAAATGCTTTTAATGACTTTTTTATTGACAAGATTATTCCAAACCACAATTCAGGAAAGGACATTCCTAGCTTAATTTCTAGTAACAAAAACTCAATTTTTTTGAAACCATGTATTCCCACTGACATACTTAGAATAGTGTATTTACTTAATAATACAGGAAGTGTTGGGTACGATGGTATCTCAACAAAAATACTTAAAGCGGTAGCTCATCATATATGCCTACCTATTAGCCACATTATTAACCTAAGTCTTAGTACAGGAATATATCCGGATGCACTAAAAGTATCAATTATTAAGCCTGTACATAAAAAACAAAAAAAGGAGTGTATGGAGAACTATAGGCCTATTTCTCTCATACCTGTTATCTCTAAGGTTTTTGAAAAGTACATATACAAACAAGTCAGTCACTATCTTGAATCGAACAACATACTCTGTGGAGAGCAAAAAGGGTTTCGGGAAAATAAGACCATTAATATGGCCCTGCATGATTTTCTCCTTCGTGTAATAACAAATGTCGATAAAAAAACACCAGTCTGCTCAATATTTTGCGACATGACCCAAGCATTTGATTATGTTGATCATAGCATTTTGTTAACAAAACTGGAGCTTTATGGCATTAGAGGTAATGCTCTAGAATTAATCAAAACATACTTAGAAAATAGAAAACAGTTAACGCAAATAACGAAAATTGACTATAAGACCAAGACTGAAAAGGTACATACATCTAAGGAACGTATTGTTAAGTTCGGTGTGCCCCAAGGAAGTGTGTTGGGGCCACTGCTTTTCATAGTTTATATAAACGACTTGCCAAAAGCCACAATACATCCTATATCTTTGTTTGCAGATGATAGTACTGTAACTATTACTGGTAATAACATTGACACTTTTAATTCTGACATAAATTTCGCTTTGACTTCAATAATAAAATGGTTGGATAATAATAATTTAAAAATAAATATAAATAAAACTAAAATAATTAATTTCAGACAACGCGATAATGCTGCTTCTACAAATCTTGACATAAAATATAATGATAAAAATATTGAGGAAGTTTATAGCACAAAGTTTTTAGGTATAAACATTGACAAAAAGTTAAATTGGAAGCCGCAAGTAGAAAGCTTATGTAAAAAAATAAACAGTCTTGCATATGTTCTTTACAAATTATCTCCAGTAGTTAATGTGGAAGCTCTGCTAACTGCGTACCATGGTCTTATTGCCTCACATATTAGGTATGGTATAATCTTCTGGGGCAACTCGACGGACGTTGACAAAGTTTTTAAACATCAAAAGCGATGTATTCGAGCCATGTTTCATCTTAAAGTAACAGACTCATGCAAACCATACTTTAAGAGATACACCATCTTAACCATTCCTTCACTGTATATTCTGGAAACGGCTATGTTTGTTAGAGACAATCCAGACCTGTTTTGTCGGCTGTCTGATGTCGTTCAACGTAACAGACGAGATCAAAAGAAAGTCTGTGTGCGTAATTCTAAAACCACATTGATGCGCAAAAGTGTCTTTTGTATGGCTCCGTTTGTTTATAATAAACTCCCGCTATCACTGCGCGAATTACCCACTTCGTTGTTTCAGAGAAAGTTGAGAACTATATTGGCCGATAAATGTTATTATACTGTAAACCAATTCTTTACTGATAATCTAACTCAATTTACTTCTTAAAAATACTATTCTAAAATCTATACTTACCTAACTATTACTTTAATTACTGACATTATTATAACTATTTTTCTATTTCCTTAATTATATTTATTAATTAATAACATAAAGACGAAAAATGTTAATTAGCAATAGAATACAATTTAATAATAATTTGTAATTTTTAAAATTTTGCATGCCTTATATAAGGTAGAATTAAATTGAAACAAACTATCTTTTAACATCTATGTACATTTAATTCAAGCAAATAAAATAACTTTGACTTTGACTTTGACTTTGTCTAAGAACGCATCAAAAATATGTGCCTAAACTGTTATGTTAGCATTGCTCGTTGTTCGGATTATTCTATTAATAAATGCTTAACATAAGTACCTACTAATATATCTTAAAATGTTCATGCACCGTATCCGCTTCAGATCTCATATTAATCTAGATCTTTAAAAACCTAAGAGAGATCAGAGGCACGTCAAATTCGATATTTTTTAGTATACATCCACATTGTTACACATAAAAGTCGCAAATGTCGGTCCAATGAAAGTAAGGCAATATCAAATCACTCTCAAATGGAACTCAAATGACAATACATTACTGTACATTGAAAACCGCAAAATCTTACTGCGTTCGTACGAGTGTATTTAATAATATTTGTGTATTAGTAAATTCATATATCGATATTTATATGACTTAGGCTTGTTTCAATTCAAAGTAAAGCCTTCTGTAATTATATTTTCGTTCATTTCAAATCTAAGACGAAACTAAATCTAATCAAGTCTGAGCTTTGCTCTGTATGAGGCCTACAATTTGCACTGTTATGTAGTTCTAACTCGTTTTTGCTAAGATGTGTCATACTTTTATTTCTTTGTCTGTGAGTGTTTGTATTGCTCAAACGTATTTTATCTACTTTACAACTTCGTTTATAAACAAAATTGAATAACTAGCATAGAAATTTGCTGCAGATTTTTTTATGAATCATTTTCACAATATGTTTCATTCCATTTCAGTAGAAGTTAAGTAAATCAATGGTTATTTGTGTGTTTTTTTCTTTATTTTTGTATTATTTGTGGTATCTTTGTGTGAACATAATTGGTAAGGAATTAGATTAAAAATTAAGACTGATAAGACTTGGGTGCTTAAATCGAGTCAGTTCCCTTGATAATTAATTATACTAATTTTAATATCAATAATGCCTTTTTCACTATTAGCATAATAATTTATAGCAAAGCGCAACCAATGCCTGCGTAAAATTGAATAATTTAAAGATAAATAAAGTTTTTGCAACCATTTTGCTGTAGGGTGGGTGGTTCAGACAAGATAGGTGCTGGTTTTCTTCCTGCCTCAGGTCAAATGTTTTGGATTTAGGTTTAATTGTAGTTATACTAGGCAGTTAATCAGTTAGATTTTTAATGTGGGTTCCGTGGCTCTTTGATAAAAGGTTTATTGATTGTTATTTTTTCTATTTCCGTTTATTATTTAAACCCACCACTTAAAAATGCAAATTACAGATGAAGTTGTTTCTTCATAGACCAAGTTCACCAATATAATAACACGCAGTTATTAGATGTACTAAAACAAAAACATACCTTGTTAAAGACCTTGAACAAAGAAGATTTCGGCTATTGGTGGAGTGACGTGATTGTATTATTACTCTATCGGTCTCCACACTGTAACCTAAAATATTATGAAACTTATAAAAAGTTAAAAAGTATGATGCAAAATAATATAAATTTCGAATTGGTTAACTAATGTCAATAATTGTATGTCAATAATTCTATACCATGAATTTGGTTTATTCGATAGCCAAATTCTGTTCTAATATCTCACGGCATGTACCTACTATCAGTATATTGTCTCGATTTAATTTAGGTTAAATATAAATACATACATCAAATTGAGACTGGTTTTATTGTTAACAGTTAAATCAAACGTTACTTTGTTTAATGGTCCAGCTCTGTTGCACTGGGTATCTAACCGGTTAAGACGTCAAAGGTATGAACTAGGCTGCATTATCGATAAATATTTCTTACAGAATATTCATTGATTCTTATGTTTGGTTACACTAACCAGTCGTTTAAATGTTGGTGAACATTGTCATATTGTCTTAGAAGTTTTTATTGTGACGAGTTTTAGTTCGGTAGAGCAAGATTAGAGCCTAGATTAAAGTAGTTTGCCTTGTGTATTTATTTATTGTACAATGTTTTGTATTTTATTTATTGTGTTAGGTTTTTCCTTAAGTAACTGAAACATGTCCTAGATCTAGATATAAATACACTGTGACATTTATTTTATGTATTGTTACAGATGTTTTTTTGTTTGTTATAATTTGTTTGTCTATTTTATTCCGTGTATTTTATTTCCCATGTTTTATTCAAATAGTTTTATGTTAAAATATTTTGGATTAGTGTATGATTCGTAAATTTTATGTGAGAGTAGAGGTACAGTGTTTCATAAATGTATGGTATACAGAATGTCATTTATATACGCTCGTTTTAAATTATAGTATTTTTTTAAATTACAGCAATAATTTTGTTATGTGATGATATTTATTGGTTTTTATCAAGTAAGTACTTACTTTATTGTTATATTTTGGAATATGTCGATTTATTACCGAGATTATTTAATATGCTATATTTTTTATAATTTAAATGATTAATCACAAAGTCTTAAAATGTTGAACACTGTATTAATATTTTCTATTTAAGTATATTTTTTGTTCTTGTAGGTTTTATTCTTTCGGTATACCATATATGTTTTGCGACTATCAGTAAAAATTTCCTATTTTAATAATCCCGAAATATTTTAATATTTATTTTAATACTTTATTTATTGATTTAACAGTAGATACATTTAATTATATCACGTATTTACATAGTAAGTATATTTTAATGTTGTTAAATCTGATTGAATTATGTGCTCAAGCACTGCGTTTTATAAAATCCGCAATAAATATTGACAAACTATACTGATTGATTTGATATCCCTTTTCATATATAGTTAAACTAGTTCTTACTCTTAGATATAGATATAACTCGTAGCTCGTTGAGCTCGTTGAAATCTTTTGTATGGGAAGAATTAGCATAAACATTTTTTGTTTTTTCTAAAGTGTTTTCGGTTTTCACAAAAGTAGATCTTTGTAAGGCAGTAATAGAGGTGTTATAGATAATTCAGAGTATTTGAAATCCACATTACTTAGCTTTTTCTTTAGCTTCCGTCCGCGGTACCGCCTGCATCCCGTTTGTCCTTTCCGTAAATCCTGTACTTATTTTATTTCTAAATGATTCTCTCTAAAATATTCCTTCCACTTAACTGTCACTTGTACTTACTCGTAACATTAAAAGAAAATAGATTAGTATGATCTTAATTTCACTCCATGACGTTAGTGTTGTGGCAGAAAATCATTGTGGCCTTCAAACTTATTTTCCAGTAAGTATTTGAAATAGATTGTTTCTGTTTATTTTACGTTTTACACTACAATATTTTTAATACTACCTACCTATTAAGGAAATAGGATATGGGAAAAAATAATAAGTAAGCCAAGTTCAATTTTTCAACAATTTGTATTTTGCACCTTAGGTGAATAAAAATTTTCTTTTCATTTATATACACATTAAATCCAAATTTAGTCAAGAGTGTATTTACAAATATATTATTTAAATAGAATTTAGTAAAAATTAGTGAGATTTAACGATACCTACTTAAACTATTCATATTTTAGAACATCAACAACATCTTTCACTCTAGTGAAACACATAAAACATAGCTTAAATATATCCATACTCGTACACAAAATTCATGTCGTTAACATTCTCATTTGGTGATGTTTATAAATGTAGAGGTTGTATGAGTGCGTACCTATCCGCGAGATGTGTAGGTATATTTAGATGCGTGGCATCGTAACACAGGGCTATGTCCTAACATAACTGTCAACAATGTAAAGATGCGCCGCTGTTTTGGCATGGAAGCCTACGCAGCGGCCGCGTAACACGTTACCTATAGAAAACCGTATAACCACGTTAACGCGATGCAACATTACGTAAAATGTGTAAGAATTTAGTCTTTTCCGTTTCAATTGTCACACGATTGTATAATGAATACGCATTATTAAATCCTATCTACGCTAGCCTTCCTATCCGAGACTTCGTCTCTTTCGTATCAGTTAAAATATTAAACTCGTAGAACACTGCTATACTTGGCTTGGTTTGTACGAATGCGTGTGCGCAGCCACTGTGTGTGACGTCACACTTATGTGAAAAGTTATCAAAATAAGTAACGGCTGCATATTTGACTTTTATAATGTCGATGAATAAACATAAAGTAACCGCTCCCTCTAGATTTAGTTTTTGCTTGTCCAACTGTCATTATTGTCTGATATCCTAAACTCTTATCGACCGGCATTTAGTAAAAGCCCACCCTGTTGTGATAATCCCTGCTTGTTTGTTAGTGAATCTCATGAACAGCTTTGTTCCAGTGATACATTAATTTAGATTCTTAATCTAATTGTAAAACTAGGATGAAATTCATAGAAAACGTGAAAAAGTTCTTCCATAAAATGTACTAATTACTATAGGTACACGTACAATGAGACGAATAACAACTTCGAAGGCAATTTCATAAACTACAGTTATTATATGTTTTGTTTATAAAAATGTATGAAAGCTTAAATTTTGTGCAATCCAAGTAGACGCTTTGAATCAAAACATCTTAGCGCATTAACAAGTAAAAGATGAAATGCACGTTATTCTTTTAAATAGTGTTAACATTCTATTACAAACGATCCTACGTATGTTGACCTCCTTCTAGTGAATTTCCAAACACGAGCTAAGAAATGTCAGTTAAATTGATTTTACATAACGAATAACAATGTTTATAAAGTGCAAACGCCTTGATGCTAAGTGACTGTTCACCCAATTTTAATCTAACGTTGCATAACATCGAATCGTCATCACAGAAATTGAAATCTAGAGAAATTAACTTACACGTACTTGTAATTATATCTACACAAAAACTTATGAGTATTATAAATAAAGGGCTCTACTACACTTGAAAATAATTAATAATGATTAAGAGATCATATTTTAATGCTATTACTAAACTTTTTGCTAGATTTATATTAGTCTAATATAGTAATACGCTCAATACAAAAATATATGCCACTGGGAAACATTAACATGATAGTGAAGTCACTGAACAAGTGCAGGGCGACTCGGCGCATGACAAGTAACAGTTAGCTAAGAAAGAACCTCTACAACATCCCTCAAAGAAGCAGGCTTGAGCAAAATTTAGTTAAATTAAATCTTTTGAGCAAGAAAAGACAATGACAGCAGCTGTCGAAAAATAAATTAGAATATTAATAGTAACGATAGATAAATATCTCATAGACAACATACATAGTCGACATTCTTACATTCACATTATATAATTCGACTAGAAATATAGTTTAACGAAATTATTCAGATATCACTTAATCAGCAGTCGTGTTACACTTAAATATAACATTATGTAAAAAAATTGCAGTGGCACGTTTAAAGTTAACATTAATGGCACAGTTTCACGTTAGTTATGATAAGAATTAAATAATACAACTACTCGTAGCCATCGAAGGTATACCTTCACAGTTCACATTCACATTATTTCGTTATTAAGAAGAAGTTTTAGTTTGTCACAGCATACATTTATCGATGTTTCTCATAACTACATAATGCACTCATTGTTTATCTAAACGATATCAATGCGAGGAGAGTCGGCCGTCGTGCTAAGCTACCACGGATTACCATCATTGGCGATGCCGCTTCTCTGGCAAAGATATGTGTCAACGCGACTTTGCAACTCGCAAGTCGCAGACCACTTTGATCTACTCCCGGTGCTTATACCCTAGCCGACCGGGAGGCGATTCTACACTTCACAAAAGTATAGATGCATACATTAGGCCTCATGCTACTGTTTGTTCCCAGTCGAGTTCCTTCAATTAACCTATCTAATTAAATAAATATATCGAATAGATCGATCCCTAACATACTAATTACAAATATGTATAAAAAGATATATATGTATATAAATTTCAGTGAATTTACAAAATGTAGAGTTAATAAAGCTTCATTTAAAGACAATCCATTTACACTTACACTTATATGCGATGAAATTATTCGATAACTTCAACGTGAAAACATCGATATAGTCAATTAGTCCTTGGTTTCACTGTCACCGGTCGCGGACGGTTAGAGCGAGTGCGGATGCGGCTCGTGATGGTGAGAAGGAGGGCCGCCACCGCTGCCACCGCCGCGCTCGCGCTTAAGCCGCTGCTTGAGGTGCACTTTTGCGTGCCGCTTCTTTTCGTCAGAGCGCGCGAACTTACGGCCGCAAACGTCGCACGCGAACGGCTTCTCGCCCGTGTGCGTCCGCACGTGCGTCGTCAGGTGGTCCGAGCGGCTAAAAGAGCGCATGCAGATCCGGCACTGGAACGGCTTCTGGCCCGTGTGAATACGAATGTGCCGCGTCAGCTCGTCCGATCGCGAGAACCGGCGGTCGCAACCGTCCACCGGGCAGGCGTACGGTCGCTCGTGCACGGGCGTCTTGCTCGGCCGGTTGGGGTACTTGCGGGGCTTCACCGCCACCAGCCGCAGAGGTTGCGCGCTCTGCTGGTATACCTGCGAGAGGATCTCGTGCCCCTTGCTCGTGGAGGGATTGTACTCGGCGAGCTGCACGGCCGAGGGCCCGGCCGCGGAAGGGCTCGGGTACGGTTCGCGTTTGGCGAGACCGGAGGGACCGGGCGTGGGCTGCGGAGGCGCTGCGTACTCTTGGGTATCCCACGAGTGCTGCGGCTGCGGCTGTGGCGGCGGGCGGTACTCGCAGTGCTGCGGCGGCGGGCAGGCCTGCTGCGTCGGACAGTAGCCCTGACACTCGGGCGGCAGCAGGTCGACGCGCTCCTCGTACTCCTGCTGGAAGTACTTATCGACGGGGCCGGGGCCGGGGCCGGGCGGCAGCAGCCACTGCAGCGGCGGCGAGGGCGCTCGCTTGCCGCCTCCGACCGGTCCGTACAGCGATGCGCTCGCACTCGACGCGTTGCTGGCGTCCTCGGCGCGTGCGCCCGGCGATAGGGAAGCTTCATGTTTGTGCCGCCGAGGGGAACACCCTAGTGATAGCTCATCACCCGGTAATGAACCTGCAACAATACATTTTTGTCTTTAGACACAGAACGAGTGTTTTAAATCGGATATGTTTTACGTGTTCTGGTCATAATAAAATAAATAATCTTTAATTGTTGTTTGATAGATAGATAGATAGATAGATAAATCTTTATTTGTCCCCAAACAACATATGACAAAAAATAATTTTCAAAATAGTTTGAATTCTGATTCTGTCTTTTGTTTCGTTAAAATTTGAATTTGGTAACTTGGCCTTTTGGTAGATAACTTATGACCAGTTTAGGTTTATAATTTGTTACAATCGTCATATAAAATTAGGTAGGTAATATTGTCCCGTTTCACCGTGAAATTTAGAAGCCTAATTAAAATAACAAAGTACATTTTTCATTTTGAAAAAATATTAATTGTGTTCTAATCTTATCCTGTACTAGGATGTTGTTTGTTGTTTCACTTTTCTCTCTTTGACAATCGTCGAAAATAATAAAAAACATATTATTATAACAAATGATAAAATCTAACCAAAGCGTTAGATTTTATCATTTGTTATAATAATATGTTTTTTATTATTTTCGATGTTGTTGTCATTTGTTTTTATAATATGTTTTTCGCGCAGTTTTGTTTCAATTAGCGGAAGGCAGCGTGAGATAAGTCCGTCGGAAGTTGATTGTCGGCTATCGTCGGTTGTGTTGTGGCGCGTGGTATATCTAGACTGTTGACAGTCCGTTATCTTGCAGAACTATTCCAAAAAACTTTTAATTTTGTGCTTAAAAATGATACATATAAATGATAAATGCTAGTTAATCTGTTATCTTATTGACATGTTCCATCTCTGTAAAATACATTATCGTGACTAAATAATGCTGTCATGTTAAACGTATTGTTATTATTAAACAAAATTCATATTTAATTTAGATCAAAATTAAATAGTACTGAGTATCTGAAGTATTTAGTTACTAACAAAATAAACAAAAAATATTAATCATCACATTTTTTTAGATAAAGAATATCACATAGATATCTATTAGTAAATTTCCAACAATAATTGAAATAAAGCTCGGATCCTCATCTCGAGACAACCAACGCGAACCTTGTGCAAAGAAGTTGTCAGATCTAGCAAGCTAGGACTCGAGTCCATGATTTCACTTTTTATGAAGATTTGTAACTAAAATATAAAATGTAGACTACCTACCTAAAAATTTTAATTTATTATCTACTCAATAAATAATTTTGTTTTTTAAAGTTTAATTTAATTCTAGTGTTTTTTTTTCATATTTTTCCATTAATAAAGAAATAGTAAAAAATATTTACCCAACCAAAAATCAAAAGATACCTAATAGCAATCCTAAAAGCTGGCACTTTCAACACATAACGTATGTCGCGGACGTTCTTCGAAAACCGACGGCAACACGGGATTTCATTCAACTTCGTGTATCGACCCGACGACGGCCATATGACACCGGGTGAACTTTCCATTTCACTTTAACGAACACTGAAACCGATGACGTCACACCAGCCCCTTATTTCGCGAAAAGTATGAATGACCACGGATGCCCGAAACGTTTTTACGATTTTAAACACTTAAACATCAAATTGGAATACAACGGGGAGGACCTCATTGTTTATTTACTATGTTATCGGACGGCGGCCGGCCGGCGGGGGCGAATCCCGCCTACGGTTGTTGTCGCGTGAGTGTAAAGATCCTCAGCGCACCTGATATCGGCGGCGGCTCCAGCAGGCTGGGGAAGAAAGCGGGCAGGTCCGATGTGCTGACCGGCGTGTTGAGGTCGGACGGCGTGTGACCCAGTGCGGGCGCTGGCGCCGGCTTCAGCGCGCAGTCGAACCCGAGCGCGCCCATGTCGGCCAGCGAGAGCAGGTGCGGCCCGGTCGGGTGGTCGGCGTCCGTGCCCATCCCGTCCGGCACCACCTGCTCCTCGGCCCACGGCCCGAGCGGAATTACGAACAGCGCCAGCGTGAAAACGGCCTCTCGCGCGGCTGTGCGAAGGGGACTGGCGCCGCGCGTCCCCGCGCCGCAGTTTTATCAATGGAGCACCGGTCCCATATTCGGTAGCGGCGCGCGCATCTCCGCCAATCGCGCAGCGAGTTGCCCCCCCAGGACTGACGTCACCGCCCGACGCCGCCCACCGCCCGCGCCGCCCCCCCCAGGTGCCCCCACCTCCCCTCGCCTGGCGCGTGCCGTTCGGTTCCGTCCGTCACGATAGCCGCAAAGCCTCCGATTGCCTTCGATGCGGTCGCATAGCATATCTGTAGCTCACTACACTCTGCTTTGTTGCGTCTGAACTTTGAACCGGGCTCAGTTACCTTAACGTTCAAAGTGAGCAATTTATTAAAGAAACTATGTTTATTGATGCTTATTTATTAGTTTAACTTATTTTTTATTATCTTTATCAAAAGATAATAAAAAATAAGTTTTTATTATTATTTTCTCACACAAAGTCACTGTATCATAAACACTATCTGTTTGGCAATTTATAAGGTAGACTTGAGTTTAAATGACAGTTTTTATAAATTAGGATTTTTTTCTACATAGCGTAAGTTTTATAGTAAAAACGAGCCCATGATTTTCTCGGAATGTTGTATTATTTTTATAACAATTACAAATTTTATAAATTTTTGATAAGTATGTACTTATCAAAAATATATTAAATAATTGTATAGATAATTCTTAGCACCATGACTTTTCGGAAAAAATAATCTCACGGACATCATTTTTGTAGTTTTATTCATTAACAAATAAATTATGAAAAGTTAATTGAACTTGATATTTTATTAGTTTTTTGAATAATGATTCAAAAAAACTAATAAAATATCAATCATTGTTTTATCATTGTTCTTTAGATTATTTATTTGTTGCTAATTTTATTAGGTAAGCAGTAGTTAGCACTTTAGCAACAAATTCAAAAATAAATCAGATATGGTAATACTGTAATACACCTAGCCTTATAAGGTCTCAACGAATTCATTAACGTTCTCTATGATGTCAGGAATTAATTGGTAACTAGGTAGTGGTTTAATTATCAGATGTTTGGTGTAGGTTTCGCGAGTGGGCGCGACCTGAACCTTCGACAAGATCAAGGCGATACAATCCCCAAGATTTGGGCTCTATACTTTTCTCTTAGTATATTAAAATTAATAAATAATGAATAAATTCTAATGCTTTTGTGATTAAGATGATTAGAAATAGAATCCAGCTTAGTTATTTATAACAAACTAGCTGACCCGTGCCCACTTCGTTGGGCATATTCGACCGTTTTTTCTCCGATTCACTTTACATCCCATACAAACACACAAACTTTACTTCTTTATAATATTAGTAGGTATACATATGTTTAAGTAATTTAATATACGCCATATTAAAAGTATTTGGGACTTACATTACCTACCTACATCACAATTATTTTCTAATGCGTTTGTATGATTAGTAAAATTATGTTATGAAATAAAATAAATATTATTTTCGTCCAAATTAATTTAAACATAAATGAATAATTTCGAAGGAATTTTTAGCGACTTAGGCTTCTATCGTACCAAAAACACACTACAAATTAATTAATCAACTATTCTAGAGCATATACCTAACCAGTTTAAGTATTGTATTTCTCTGGATGTTCAAATATGTAAAAATAAGTAAGTAAATAATTTTAAAGATCGATTCGAAATCTTAAAAAAGAATAGGTAGCTATGTAAAGTTTGTGTACCTACTTTAATTATTTTTTGTTTTAAATCATGCCATTCATTCAGGTGAGGTGCAGTTTGTTTGTAAACAGCTACGAGAACATCCAAGTAATTAGATAAGTTATTCAATAGTAAGGTGTGGTGTGGGAGCAGCGCGGGCGATGCTCCAGCCAGGACAATGGCACACGCCGCGCGTAAGGCGCGTGGTGGTCGTCCGAGTGGCCGAGACTCGCCGACGCCTGATCAGGCCCACATGCATCTCGCTAACCCAATTATCGCGTAACGGACGACGATAAAGAAAAATAACAAACCCACGATTTCACCGACCGACGTCTAATTATAGAACGCTATTTGTGGGTGCGCGGGCGCAAGCGGCATAGCGTGGCCGCGATGTCAGGGCTATTCCTGGACGTCAGCTGACGCTGCCGCGCCGCCGTCGTCGTGCCGCTCGAGCTCGTAAACACCACGTAACCGATTGACGTAAAATGCGAACAATCGAGTTTTCAGCAGGTGAATCACTAGATGAAAACGTCCCTGCGAGAATCGTTCTAATATTAACTTGACTGCTTTTGGTTCGGAGTCCGGAGGCGGGGTTCTATTTCTAAACGCTGCTCCACTACGTGTTGTCTATTTTGATCGCACTGCTATTTGTTTCTTCTGGATTAGTAGAGCCACGTGATTTATTTTACGATGACTAGGTGCACGAGATATCATTTGGAATCTAGGCATACCTTAATCACTCGTGATAAGTACCTACTTGAATTCGACGAAGATAAATAAGTTCCTTGGGAAATACTATCAAATTGGAAAGTTTCACACGTAAAGCTCTCGAAGTCCATTATTTTTGCAGCTATTGAGATAAGTGTCATGTGACGAAGCTACCGGGCGACGTTGTTATTTTGACTAATGCTCAAACAGCTTGTCTGTTGAGTGTCATGATATGTCAGAGTGAGTATTCTCGAGAAGTGGAGTAGGTGCAAACAGTTTAGTTTGCATCTTCCCACGGCGGCGCGTCGCGGTCGGGGCCGCCGGCCGGCCGGTGGGTGGAGAGCTGCGGTCTAGGTGTGCTGCTTCTGATTCTTGGGGTTCACTGACATTCGACCAAAACAATTTAAGTACACATTATAATTTACGTTTGAAAGCAAATCGACATCGAAATGATTGATTCCAATTTAAGCACGACCGACGCGCAATTTTAGTTTTAGTCATTATTGATTCACTTAGTCAAATGCTTTTTATGAGAATTTCGTGCCTGTGTCTGCTGCAGCTTTTCATTGGTATTAATTCGAAAATAAATAAATGTTTTCTGTATACTATCTAGCAGTTGACGCTACCCAGCAGTTAGCAGTTAACGCCCTCGTAAACGTACTATTGTCACTTTGACACCAAGTAAACACTCGTAATAGAAAGTGGTTCAACTATGCTGACCTACTGGCACTGTTGCCAACCTAGACACAGTCATTTGTTACGCAGATATAGCTATGTTGAGAGTTTTGATCAATATCCTTGGTTATGTGTTGCTTAAGTCTGTTACTTTTGGAATGATTATTATGTGAACTGTTTTGACTAATCATTCTCTCTTAACCACTTTTGAATACCTACAAAGGACAATGCCCAATGGGCTATGGGAATCTGTACCAACTTGCATCAATTTGAATTTACTCTCAAAGCCCTAATTTTTATTTACCTTTTCGCTACCAACAATATTTTTTTCAATGTTTAACCGCATTTCAAAATATTTAAAAATGTTTTTTATTTTATATCATGTTTGCCTTCTCAGCTAAAGCTTACTTGACAAACAAGATTTTTATGCTCAATGTCCACTCACGAAAATAGGTGACAGCTGGGATCGGAACATAATAGTTGACGTGCGGAAGGCTTAGTCCGAGCTTGCATTTTAAAACTCCCTACTCTCGAGCCGACATTCGTCTCTCGGATGTCCTTGTATTTTTGTATGGACATCCGAAAGACGACTCTCGACTCGAGAGTAGGGAGTTTTAAAATGCAAGCTCGGACTAAGCACTCGGAAGTAGGAAATTGATAATCATGTTATGTTTATTTAATTTTAATTTTCAAAACCCGGTTAAAAAAGACGGTTAAAAATTAACAAAGTACACGTATAAATAAAATATTAATTTTGATGATAATTAGCTCTTGATGCAATCTGGTACAGGGTTTGGGCATGATTCTTTAAGTCATAGATATTTTTATAATGCTAACATGTCATTGACTTTACTAATGCTATGGAGCAAATTGTTTTGTGCCTTCAGATCTCTATAATCGTTATCATTTCTCCTGTGAAGCCTCTTATAGAAATCTATTTAGTTGTGATGAATCTAACTGAAGCTTGAGGAGTTGGCAACAGTGGCACCGATGTCTTGGGTATCGCTTGGCGAGCGTGAGCGACCACTCGTCTAATAATACCACACTATGTTGCGAATGCAATTCTAGGTGACGATGCCGCAGACTCTATTAATATAGAATGTTTCGTTATCTCGCATTCATCTGCGCTGACTCACTGAAGCCCTTTTATCTATCTCTTTGTACCTAATTATATTAACCTACTTGTGGACTGCTGACGTCCTAATTGTTGTCCGAGAAAAATATACTAAGCACAAGCAGATTCTTGGAATTGCATTGTGAAGTGGTTCAAGTAAATCAGCAATAATATAATAAAACAGCAATGTAAAAAGCATTAGTAATAGAAATAATAATCTTATATTGATAACTTTATGTCTATCGAATATTTAGAAACATCAATTTGGTTCACGTTTATTAAATTTATCAAGGCACCAAGTACCAAGTCTATTAATGGTTCGTATAACTTTGGCCAGCAAACATTAAATAACAGCAGTGCTTGAATTGTGTCCTCAAAAGATTTAAAAAAGCAAAGTGACGCAGGTAAAGTTTAAAAGCATGAAAATAGCATAGACTCATCATATAGTAATGCCGATTTGGCATCGTAAATGCTTTTGCAGTGCCGGTATGATACCAACTTTCATCATTAGGTTTGACAGTCTTTTCCTTCTAGAACGTACCTTTATATTAGGTATTTATATCACTAGTCGGCAGAAGATTTTCTTTTTTCTGTGCTTACCTGTGATAAAAATATTAGAATACACACACGTTGTGATTTATTGTTCGGATTTATTGTTAAGATTATTTCGGTATTACCGTCTAAAATTAAAAAGGTATGCATTTATTATCACGCTTTGAGTTATTCTTACAGCACACTTTTCAGTTACCTTTAATTTGATACATATACTTTCAACTTTTATGCAATTTAATAGCTGCAAAGTGTGAAGTTCAGAAGTCGATTGTTAAATAGTTTTTACAAACGGTTTTGTATTTGCTTTTTTCAATAGTCCATAACATAGAACTTGTCACGAGTACCTAGGTATAATTACGCACACGCCGGACACTTGAAAACTAATCCGAATAAATCTGGAGATTCATCATTCCCGACTCTGACGTACGAACACCATGAAAGTGAAAATGTTTATCTCGTTTCATTTATAGATTCTGTGTAATCGTCCTCTATACGTAATTCGTGTTACGTAGTCTGTTTGTTCGGCACACGTTTGTGATATCTCGCCAACGCAATAGAACTATCCAGGAAGATTAATAGATAGCTCGGTTTGACGAGTATGTTTAATACTTACTACTGAGCTTAACCGGTTGTACCTACAAATATAAAATTTACAATGTAAAAAGCTTTTTTTTTCGATACCATTAGATTTTCAGAAAGATTTCAATAATGTTTTACTATTTTAAACTGTTACTGTAGTTAAGATTGTGATAAAGTGTGACAACACAATCTAATCATCTTTCATAGTTTTGATAAGTTAAGTAATTTCCATTATAGACGATTCTTTATATATCTTTCACTTCTAAGAATTTTATTTAGCAGTGGAAAAACAACATTATTGCTGGTCGTTTCCACAGTCTCAAGTTCTTAACGTAATTTGTATGGATAGTTGCGAGTACTGAGAAGCGGGTAGATACGGGGTGTGCTGACGTCACCTCCACCCCGTCGTCGGCGCCCGCTTGTATGACGCACGTACCTAGTAGGCACACACCTCACTTTTATTTCCTGATAAAATTAAGCCCTCCGTGTAAGGTACTTTTGGACGACCTATCGGAAAATATTACGCACTCCTTTATGCTCCTGTTTACTCAATAAAATTAAAGCGTAGTTCCGCTTTTAATAGGTTGTTGAGCTTTCCTAAACAGACAGAAATTAGATTACATATAAAAATAATAAAAAAAATAGCAAAACTATACATAGACGGGAAATTGCACGGAAATAATCCAAAAATAATATGATACTCATACGCTGTAGCTAAGTTAGGAGTAGCTGCATTAAGCCTGGTATATATTAGTCTACCAGTCTTCAAAACTCTAACAAACATACTGCATGGACGGTCTCTACATGTGAAGTGAGATTTTTTATATTCTTTGTGTTATGCGAATATTTTTTTTTTAAGTACATAATATGAAAACATGAGCTTTGATGTTCAAAATGTAATAAAAGTTAGTAATGTAATAAATAGTATATAGAGACACCTCCTAGTAGGTAAGTACACTTATCTTCTTTTGGACGCCAGAGACGAATTACCTACACCAAAGCATCAACCTGTCAACCTACCAAACTCAAAACAAATCGGTTGAGTGGTTCAAAAGCTATAGGCACTCTAACAATCATTTATATAACGTCTTTTTACTCAAGTAGGTAAATACTAAAATCTACAATAGGTCTATCATTAACTTCCTGACTACGCGGTTATTTTATTCCGTGATAAAAAGTTCAAGTCTGTTGAAGGTACTTATAATCACGTACTTGCCATGTGACTCGAATATCAGATAATATGCGATGATTGTTGATTAGGATATGCGTATATGTGGACGCAGGTTGCAGTTATCAGTATAACGTTATCATTTTGAAGTGACCAAAATTATAAACCATCCCGACGATGGTTTGCGTCAACCAGCCACCTGTTGATAGAACTGAATTGCCCTTGTGCGGTAACCTTTGCAGGGCCGGAGTGCCGGCGATCGATGTCGATGACGTACAACCTCATTCATAAAGAGGGCCGCCCATCCCCAGGGGGAGCAGGCTCACACCATTCCGCTGTTTCCTCGTGTCGTATTTCATGAATGGCGCGCACACTAATAACATTGCAGTATGGGAATTACATTAGGTACATATTACCGAGCTTCTGATGTTCTTGTCTACTTCGTAAAGTAGGTACTATAGCAGTAATACGCTTATAACATCAGTAGGTACAGCTGTTCCAAATCATATAATGATTGTAAAGATCTACGTTTACGTAACTTACATATCAAGAAAGGTACTAAACAAGCTTCAAGATAATTCAAGATTAAATTCTATTTGGTCTCTCTCTCTAGTCTCATAGTCCTGCAAGGTTTTTGAAGTAGTCATTTTTATTACACTTACATGTCCCTTTTCTGATTAACCCAAAATAACATCAACAAGGTTATCTTCAGAAGAATAGTTTGGGTTTTTATTACCTTTCTTATCTTTTTGAGCTAAAGCCAAAAATAGTATTAATACCCCTATTATTTTATACTATTGTATTAAATTCTCCGGATAATCTTAGATAGCTAGTAAAACAATCCTATAACGCGCTATCGAAGCGTTTTGTTAGCATGTATGGTATGACACAGTTGCAATGTGTGCCGATAAAATGTGCTAAACCTCTGATGTAACATCGCAAGTTACTGTCATATCCACCTACATTAAGTAGGTGGTGCCTACAGTAGGTATACACAACATGTCGTGCATCTGGACGTGCATGCGTTCTGCAGTGCGTGGGCACCGCATTTGACACGCGCTCGCGACACTTGCATTCGCAATCAGCATTAGCACATATTGCACTGGAGTTGCCTTTGCATTGTTTTTAACAGACATTATGAGAAAATTCTTAATTGTTATTGTATAAATGCGGTTTTTATAATTAAGCTCTTTTGTGCAGAAAATATTGCGCATCTCTTTTCTAATTAGATTGTTTAACTGATTTTAGGTATTCTAATAAATTTATTGGTGCTATGCATAAAGCTTGAAGTTCAGGCTTATCGATAGTGCTAACTATGTTCAGCTTGTTATCTTATCACTCAATATTGTAAAGAAAATACATTTTTCTTTGGAAAAACTACATGCTTTGATCTATAAAAGTACTAAATATCTAAAGTTATTTTAAAAATTATTAAAATAATATTATTTTCCGATTGATTCGGCTCAAAGGATCTCTCCGTGCGTGTTCGCCAGTAATGTAATCAGAGGTGCGCACGCGTCTCTTATTTACGGCGGATTACGCGTGCAATCAACTGAGAAAAGGTATAGAATCCTCATACATGCTGTCTGTGTCCCAGGACAATGCATCATCACTCGTTTTATTTTCTGAGCGAGTACAGTACGAGGTTCATTATTTCACTATTATTGTGCAGCTTTTATTCGAATGTCAGATGTTTTGTTTATAGATTGTGCAAATGCTTAAAATGGTTTGGGAAAATAAAGTTTTTAAGCATTATGATCAAAATTTTCAGTTAGATATAATCACAATAAGTAGGTAGGTAGGTACTTATGTAAGCATTTTAGCAAAATTCGTTATTGCTAAATGCCGGTTGTTTTATTCATGGAATTGATTGATTTGAATTAATTTATGAAACTTTTATAAAATCTACAACACTTATCTATCTATCTAGCATTTTCATTACTTTTACCTAATCCAGGCCTAATACGACATCAAATTTCATAGCTTTACTCCGCATACGGTTTCATTTTGCCCGTGAACGTATGAGCGGCTGTCGACCGGCCGTGGCATTGACAAGGCTCAGCATCGATTTCCTGGTTAAGGTAAAGAGTAGCGTCCGGCCGTGGCTCTGGGCGCCACGCCACACCACTAACGGCGATCGATGGACCGTCCTTGAACCTGAGACACACACCACGCATGCGCCGCTAAATGCCGGACGTCATCCCGTGGCCATGGCCTCTCTGCCACCATCCTCACACTACAAACCCAAATCACCCACCACAGCCCCGATACCATTCATCCAAACAACTCCTGCGGCTACAGCCTGTTGTTACGTTTCATTGTTCAACTTTGCCATTAAACGTCGATTTAGACCTTTGTAAGATAAGCTTTGTGTTAAATTAGTATATTAGTACGCGGCTATGTAGATCAAATGTTTATAATACCCTGCTGTTTCAAGTTCTACGTGACCTTTGACTTTTAGGAACTTTTTAGAAATTTGGATAGGCTGACCTTTAATTGATTTTGTTATTAAATTATTTTTGTATGGAAACGAACGTTGATAAAATGTGAGTTGTATAAAATGTTATTAAATATCTATTATTATATTATACAAATTAATTATACTTATAATTAATTATATTATATGAAACAAAAGTTAAAAGTGATAATCGTAAAGCGGAAAGATCTCAAAGCTCTTTATGGCCTAAAGATCTTTATGGCCTACGTTAAATGTTGCAAAGCATGGCTCTCGATATCAAGCTGTTAAACTATTTAACACACTTCTTTTCGACCTGAAGGATAATATTGACATATTTAAATCTAGACTTTAGAAGATATTGTAGAAGAGATGCTTGCAGTCAACTAATTTATAACTTTTGACTATTCCTCTGACATGTGATATTTTAATTAATTTATTTGACATTTAATTGCACCTTTATAATTATGTTATGTTATACCATTTTATTTATACCAATTATGTTTTGTGTTGTATTATGAATGTAATAATTTAAAATACGATTTTAATTGTTATTGAATAAATAAAATGAATTTTTGATAGAAATGCTAACAAAGCAAGCAAAAAAAGTGTGCAAATGTATGACATCAAGTATCACGTATGTGAACTATAAAATTGATGATGCAGTTATGCATGAGAGCAATATCGCGACTACGCAGGGCTGGTTATGAATGAACTTTCCGTGGGTGGTGGAGTTCTGAGCATGGTCCATTCATTCATTAGTTTGAGGGCCATATCTCATGAATAATACCATATCCGAAACTGTCAATATCAAACTACCTATTGCTCGGTCGTGTTACAACAAACAACGCGTAGGTACATGCACGCTTCTGTACAATAGGTCACTGTGCTATTGTTTGACATCAAGCGCCCACTACTTATTTTCTTCAAAACGACATTAACCTGTAACTTTTAGACACATCAATAGCCTCATTTTGTCGATTCAGACGGTAAAGATGCGGGGTGCACAAACTTACTTAAACATGACACTACATCATCTCCTTCTTCGGAGTGGCTCTAGCTAGACGCTAGTTTAACCTAGATGAGATAAGATGCTTAGTCCTGTTTATTATTGAACGGCAGATGCTACAAAATGAATATAAAAATAAATTATTAAAGAAAATTTTGAAACGTTATTTAATTATGCCATGAGAGGAAGTGCTGTCAATAAGCAACTATGGGCAAGGTTCTATTGAGTAAAAGGAGTTCCATTGAGGCGTAGGAGTCAAGGTAAGGTCTGCAGGTTCTAGCGCAGAGGCATTGTCTCCGCCAACACGCCGAATCATTGCCGTTAGTATGTATTTACAAAACGTTAGAAGCTTGACTCATCTAATGCTTTCTGTATTTTTTGCATCATCGGCATCGTGTGCAAAACTTGTGAAGATCGCTTTTGGCGATCCCGCCCACTACTAACTCGCGAAGCTTTACTTAATACAATATACAGTTATAGACAAGCAATTATCCTCGTTTTATATCTGTATCTAATAACTATTCTTTGTTAATAAATCAATTCATAAACATGGTCGTATGTTGTATCAGACTAACGTTTTACTAAGATCATAAATTGTATATTGGGGCTATCATAATGCTTGAATGTTTCTCGACTGTCGACGACTGTTTGACTTCAAATCATGACATCATGGTATATCAACTAAACCTTATTACATTTAAGTATTTTTTTATACATAGTTTTAACAGAGAACTATGGCTTCTGACCGCAATTGATAATGACTATTGTTGTGAAGTATGGTAATATTATTATGAATTTAAAATGAAACCGATTTCTGACTACTCAATTGTCCTATAGGTATACTTAATTTGTGTATGCCAATTCTTTAAGACTCTATCAAACAGTATACAACTAGCAAACAATAGGTGAATGTAACCTAGTCAGGTTAGCATCTAAGTAGGTATTAATTATGATGAGCCTAGACTAGGTCGTTGGCATCGAATGTATCTGGTTCAAAAGTGTTTGTAAACTTATCACGGTATACGTTCCTGATTTAAATCGGTATTTCAATGGGAAATTCTCTTACCAATTCTCGTTTTGTCATATTCCACCATGTTCATAAAAATATCTCAGTAAAATAAACCAAAAGAGGTAACAGAAAAGTAGAAGCACGTGTTCTGTACACACCAAACAGTCGCGTACTCGGCGGGACACTAATTAGATAAACGAGCGGTGTGCCGAGGTCCCGACCACAATTAGGTACCAGTTGCACTGCAGTCCGTAAATAATCAACGATATAGGACGCCACTTGCGGTCGAGCGGTTGACTCACTTATGTCGTCTATATTGTAAAATTAGTTAAGGACATAACTAAGGCTAGATTTATATTGATTTAGAAGAGTGTTTGTTGGAAAATAAATCCATAATCAAGGTACTTAAGTCTGATGCATACAAATTATTAGATATAGAATGTCTGAATATACGGTTTCAGACATCTGCCACGTAGAAATCAGAGCAGAAAAATAATAAACGAATAACAGCTTTTACACTATGAAGAAAAGACAATTGAAAAATATAATACAACTAGCAAACAATAGGTGAATGTAAAAACTACTATTTTGATTGTTATCAAACCATATTAGTTTTTTTTTAAACAGTTAATTAACAAATAAGCGTAGGTATCGTACAATGCTTACACCTGGACTAATCGCACAATTAGTTGACCTGTCAGCGCGCAAATGACTCATGTTTCACGATGATGTATTTCTGTAGTTGCTATAATTACAAATACTAAAAAACAGAATAAAATCAATATTTTAGGGGCTCTCATACAAAAATTTTTTTTAATTATTTTTTTTTTTTTTTGGTACGGAAACTTTAGTGGGCAGGTCGAACTCGCACTTGGCCTGTTTTTTCTACCAGTTTTTAGTAGCTACGTAAACTATAAACAAAACGACGACGTTTCAATTCCTTTCGACTTTACTAACTTGCGGTTGAACGAACAGCTGGTCGAGTCTTAGAAAATCTTCTATTTTAACCGCTCTGACACAAACATGATTAATATAATAAAATAAATTCTATTAATTCATTTGAATCGACTGCATTTTCCTTTAAATCATTAATCAACAGTTATATTATAGGACTACACTTGCAGTTGAGTCATTTGGTTAGGCCATTACCAATTAGCTTAGTGCACAAAATTAGGCATTATTATTTTAGTACGATAGACGGGATTAGTCAGATTTTATTCATTTCATATCCCACATCGACATAAAATTTCAAATTAAAATCATAGTTTTTTCTTCTTCCTGTATGTATATTGGGATAAAAAGTGCTTATAAAAAGTCATATAAATAATTTAACATTATTTCAATAGTTTATACTTAGTTTGGAGCTTAACAATTGGGTCATTGTTGTTGAGCAACATCCGGAAGTCTGCAGAACCACTCTGTGGCGCGCCTAATGACTTTTTAAGACTGATGGCATGTCATCTTTAAGATGTAAACAACGAGACTATATTGTGGCGTTCTCATGACAAGGTTACGTCTTCGAAGGCGATGTTGGCATTTAATTTTCGTCTATTCGACTTAATTATGCCGTCTAATTGTCCGACACTCAGCGCTGCGGTCAGGGCCTTGCTCCTGTCCATCAATTAATGTATCCGTTTTTTTCTTAACCGCAATTGTTTTTCTGAGGAAATGATAAAGCAGATGTAGTAAGTCTATAGCAGCTGTGTTTATGCCACAATTTTCACGTTTATTTATTGAATAGCTCATGTTTTCTCAAACGTGTCGCGTGCAAGCAATACAGTTTAGAAAAAAATAGAACGATTGCACAAAACTTAAAACTGGCCAAATTTTGGCTTTCATCCAGTTTTACAACACAGATACTATTAAATTGTCGTCTTCACGGTTAGAAAAATATTTGAAAATGAACGTAAAATCTTTTTGATGAGGTGGTACGTTTGTTTGTGGATCATTTAGTTAAAAAACTGTCTCTTATAGTGATTTACAAGTTTGTTTTAATATTTCATAACAATTTTAATATAAACTCTACATAAGTTGTATTCTAACTCACCTCTATGTTCAGATTTGTTTACAAATACCGGCTTGTTCTTATTTTCTTACTGTATGTAAAGTTACTTTAAATTCATAAATGACTTATGAAAGGAGCATCTTTTATAAACAAAAAATCTTATCGATCTTTAGGTACATCTGGGAAAATTAATGTCGCTTAGAGAAATCACGTTTAAATGACTATAAAATGATATCTTAATTTCTTATTAGACCGTAACTATACTCTATATTATAACAAGTTAGCGCAGGATTACCATGCGTAATGGTGACATAATGTATATATTTTTTAGGTGTTCACTTAAAAAATAACTTTGAACATAATTCTTTTGGTATGAAGAAAAACCAGAACCAGATACGACAAACGTTAGAGTATTAATAGCGTGACGAATCATGTAGCAAACGTACACACGTAGACACTGTTCTCGCACTCAAAGGAATTTCATCAACGATTATGATCTGAGAGCTCTGGTTGTACAGTAGGAGAGGCCTCGAATTCCGATCCTAGACTCATGGATTCTTATCTCGGTCATTCAAAAAAGCCTTTCTCAGTTTGAAAAATTGTTTTCTGCCAAAACAGATATAAATTCTAATACAAAAAAAGGAAAATTCAGAAAATCTTGAAGATAAATTATTTCGAAGAACTCCGACAGAATAGAATTACGACGAGTATTTTTAATGAAACTTGTTAGGTTATGAAAATCGAAACTTGTTAATCCTGACTAGAATAAAATACTGGTTTCTTTCGGCTTCCGGCCAAGTAAGGCAGATAAGTCTTTTATATTATGCTGTTTGTAGTTTCCAGAAGCCGTTTTGATACGCGTGATGCGAATCTGACTTAGCCAGGTCTGACTCAGAGCTTGCTACGGGTATTTTTAAATGATGTTCAAATGTAGGGACACGTAAGAGATTCAGGAGAGATAACCACTTCCAAACAAGGTAGATATCCTTTATCGAGACTCTAATTACCTCAACAAAATGTTTTATGGTTGTGGTCAATCGTTCGAAACGAAATTGTCTGAGTCAGCTGCAATCGATACAATAATTGCAGAACGTGTATCGAGTGAGACAATGACTGGATCAGACTCGGCCAGTGGAGCTGAGATGGTATCGTAATCGACTACGCAGTTACACGCGTTTAAGTAATTGCGGGAACGGGCATTGTTAACCGGCCGACGCAAATTGGGCATTAGCGATAATTTATTGATTTTAAAATAAACTCACATTGTCGTTGCTACGGTTTTGAATATGTATCGTGTGGGCTCAACGGACCGCGATGGTCACTAATGATAGCAATTGTTCTCCATCATTGGGCACAGGTGCGTCTACACGGCCTCTAGAGAAAATTGCAGCAAAACAATGGGACGGCTTGTATATTTATTTCAATTAACAAGCTAATTTGTAAATTGGAAACATGGTTTCCTTAATTGTACCTAGGTCGACTACATTGCATATAGGAGATACAAAACCCTGTCATATTATCTAAAAGGCAGGAGCGCTTATTTCAAAATGTCACCAAAACGTGCGAGAGCAACGCAACGGTACCTATACTATATCTGTGCGGTTGCAAAAAGATCCGCTTACAAGATACCAACGATAGCGCTGCCGGTAGCTGCTTTATAAATCTTACACGTCTATTCCATTTTATCTTTCTACGCGAGTTTGATGATGAACTTATGACTGTATTTGTATTGCCCAAATAGTACTATTATGGTCATTTGGTCGATTGAAGCGTCTTTTCGGGTCGCAGGACTATAGCTCAGTGACACGGATGAATGTTTAAAGTCTGGTAAAAGCTTGATGGTCAATTTATTTGTGATGATGTGAGACGGCATGCGGTTACAAAGACACGTGCGTGCCCTCGGTTCGAGCGGAGGCTCAAAGAGAACTCTGCGCTATCTTACATCTCGGGAACGTCCTAAGAGGTGTAATGACTTCTTGTGGGCACCTCTGACAAGCCGACGCTTCCGATGTGACGCGAATGGCGTGGGATTAGTTTTTTTGACAGTATCAGCACATCCAGAAACATTTTTGGTGTAAGCTGATGTAATCGTAGCAGGCGCCAAGCTTTGAGCTCATCTTAAAATGCCCGTCGCATGTCAAATTAGAGTAAGGAAACCAGTGCCCAAGTAACGTGATTGAAAGTTCCTTTTATGGTATAAAACGTGCTGATTACTGGGATCGAAAAAAAAACATTTTTCATACATTTTAAAAGCAGTATTTTTTAATGCCGTTTTACAAAATAACATTATACCTATTCCGACCCCACGTAGCGTGGACAGGGAAATGTAACATTATGATCTTATCGACCTGAAAAGCAAAAATAGACATCACTGAGTCGATATTAAATCTATTAATGCGTTTCTGTGAAACACATGTGAGTACTTTTCTCAGACTAAACAAGAAAGTCCTTTTGAAATATGTCTGAGAAATAAATATACGCGAGTCATGGGCAAGCTCTAGTCATGCACCATTACCGTTGGACATTATTTATTTATTTATTTAATTTCTAAGGAAAATAAACACTCTTAAATCTATGGTAAATCTAAAAGTTAAACCAATATAATAATATTGACCAATTATAGGTTTTCGCATATTAAAAATAAATAAAATAAATATTCACAGACATTTCACAACAACACACTAGTCCCAAACTAAGCAAAGCTTGTACTATGGGAACTAGACTGCTGATACAATACTTTTATATATTTTTGTTTGAAACAATATTGAGCTTGCTTGCAAGATAATATATTTTGGTTAAATAATTCAAATTCCCTTAGTTATAGTAAAAAAATATTATACTAGTGCTACGTTACATTTCATTAATCTTTATTTCTTATCATCTGGATAATAAGTATATTTCGAGATTTCAGTACTTTTCTCTTCTCAATACATAGCAAGTAATTGCTATTTGCAACCTAAGGGGAGGACGCCTACCATCCCACCACATCCAATAGATGAGGGAATACCTACTAGTCAGCCCCTCCTATTTTCGGAATGAGGAAAAATCACTCAGCTTGTCACAGTCATGACGTCACGGTTCGACAAGAGATGAACCCGAATAAACGTATATTTTTCCCATTAAAAAACATCAACCACTCACAAATTTTGTATGAAGTAAAATGAATCTCAAGCGAGATCAAGTCCATAATTAATATGCTGCACACAAAATTCGCGAGCTGCTCAATCATACTTTTCGAGAATTAAACCAAAGTAAACTCCGACTCTACTTCGGCTTTGATCTCTACTGTTCGATACCGTGATTCACAATAAAGTCATTTTATTTGTCAATCTGATTGTTTTTTCGCTAAATTAGTGTTGATGATTTACAAATCCTATAAGACTTGAAAAGTTAATGTTTATTTAGATGCATTCGTCAATTTAAAAACCTACCTGTTATTTAATACATTTTCGTTTTACTATATTTAACATAAAAATATAGTAATAACTTTTGCTTTTGATTTTTTTTATTGTTTTTGATTTTCATCAAACTTAGCCAAGAACACTCTCGAAAACTTCACTTTTCAAACAAAAAATCAACATCAAAATCTGTTCATCCATTCAGGAGCAACGCCTCAGATAAATACACACACGCACCCTCTCACCCCATACAACTTAAACTTATAACACACTGTTGTTTTTGCGTCGGAGGTTAAAAATCATAAGGACTTAGATTTCTTGGAAATATTTCAAAGAGATTGTTACTAATACATTGTAAGAAATATAGAGATCGATAAGGTACTTCAATCCATACAATATTTTATTTCATGCATTTGCGTAATAAGGTTTCGGATAAATTCATTCCGACGTAGTGTTTGCGACCTAGCGCGACCCCCACAGAGGCTTCGAGATTCACATGTTGATGTTGAGTAGATAACAATAAGAAATAAAAAGTCTTATTTAAGTATGCACTCTCTGATCAAACTGTGTTCCGATTACTTTGCAAGAGAGAATAATAAAACTCCAACTTCTCTGAGGTCCTAAGTAGGTGCAACTGTATTTTGTTGCACTCAATGGAGACTTCGCCAGTTACATTTTTTTAATACCTACGCCTTTTTTTTAAAGCAGTGTACATGCATATTATCTTCTTCTTGCGTGTCAATTGTACACAACAACTTATTACATCGTGTAATGTAGCACCTTTGATATATAAAAAATATTTTGATATTAAAATCTATCAATAGATAAAATTCTTTGTACGCATACACATACCCTCTATTACATTTTAATTTCAAGTTGTTAACAACAGCCATTCAGGCTGTAATTTATATATAGGTATTTGATGATGAGCTTTATTTAAGCTTAGCTATAATATCAATCTCGACCACTTAACAAAGTTTTAATGAGCATCAGCACGTTTAGGTAGGTAAATTAATAAAGATGTTAGCGATACAAAGTGTGTGCCAATGTTTATATTGTCGGCCGAACGGCATATCGTTGGTTGCGCAGACGCAGCCGATTAGGTCCGTCCGGTTCAGATAACGATGTGCCGGAACGCTGATCCGAAATATTATGTTGATGATGCTGGTGCAAAACTGAACTGACCAAATTATATTATTTATAGTAAAAAAATAAGTAATGTAGTATTGTTTCTAGGGAGTAAGCTTTGTAATTGGTGGTCATACTGCTCTGCTTTGTTTCTTTATTACTCGTGTAGTGACGAGTAAAAATATTTGCTAATATAAATAAATTTATGGAGCATAGTTAGGGAAGTCTTGGAACCCGGAAAAACCCGGTTCCAAAACTTATTAAAATCCGTAAACACAGGGTCACTTTGTAAAATTTATATTTATTTATATTATTTATTTATTGTTTTTTTTTAGTTTGAAGTTTCATAAACGAAGTTAAGAAAAGAAAGGCTTTACTTTATTTCGGGCTCTAAAGCATGGCACTATTTTTTATTCTATTTGGATTTGTTTTACAAAGCTTAGATAAGGAATGTAATAAGTTCCTAAATATTTGAGACTGTATAATAATCTGTAACATATTGTCTATTGCAAAATTGTATAAGTAGTCGACATAATCTAGTATGAATCCCGCGGAATCAAAAGTCGTCAAACAAGTTGAGCTTATTCAAGACAAACCTTATAGCTAGCTCGGTAACCGGTTATTGTGTGTGATAGCATCATACCTAGGAGATGCTCACCGTGCGAGGCGGGTGTGAAGTAGAGCGCGAAGAGGTCGTCTACGGAAGTAGTGGCAGTGGAGCCGGTGGGTGTGGATGCAGCGGCGTGCGCGGGGGGGTTGGCGTAGGGCTGCGGTTGCGCGTGCGGCGGCGGCGGGCCCCCGTAGTGCAGGCCGCTCGGGCCCGCCTCCACCAGCAGCTGCATCTGCGAGATGTCCACGAACTCGTCGCCGTCCCCGCGGCCGCCCAGCTCCTCGTCCTCCGGCCGACGCATCGCGATCACCGAGAGCATCGCACGAGCGCATCCCCGCTCTGTGCACACCACTCCGCGCATCGGCCGGCGCACGCGCCGCCGGTCACAACCACCACAACACACTTTTAAACTAACTTAAGTTCTATCAAATTGACGCGATCACAGATCATTACGTATAGGAAACTATTTACTAATACGGCACGATGATCACTTTCGGGTCACGAGCGTCTACTGATAAATGAACACAGATTTCGCACGCCGTGTGTGTCGTAGCACGGAGAACGCCACATCCTCGACTGAGCGCGCTCGCAGAGACGAGGGCGTGCAGCGCCGCCCCCGTCAGCGCCGCGGTCGTCGTCCGCGCGCCCTATCAATGGACGCCAGCCACCCGGTCGAGGTCGGCATTCATTCACGACGGCCGCGTTAATGGCGTCGGGACCGGGCGCCCTCGCTCACCGGCGGCGGTGGCGTCGCCCACGTGCGCGGGAAAATGGCGCGGCGTCGCGACGACCAAGGGAGGCGCGCGAAAAGCGCGGGGAGCACGAGCGTTGTGATGCCGGCGAGCCGGTGCGGCGGGCGTCGCGAGCGCGCTGCCGCGTGGGCGCGGAGGCTCGTCGCGCCGCGCGCGTCACCTCGCCTTGGGCCTGCAGCCCCAGCATCCTGCATTTCGCCACTTTCTCTGGCGCGCTGACTCATCCTCCGCTTTGAGCGCTGCGCGACGCGGCCTGGCGCGCGCCGGGTGACGGCTAGGCTGCCGTTTACCGTTTTGGTAGTGCTACAATTAGCCGGCACGCGCTCTCCCGTGACGTAGACCGGTCTAAATAGTTTAGACGTTACGTAGATTGCATATATCATGGGTTCGTCTAAAAATATAGTCTGGTATTCTTATCTACGTAACATTCTGTACCTACCTGGAAGTTACTCAATGACACATATAATATCTGATTGCCAGGTAATTGTACGAATTGACGTAGACCTCAACGCGAGTGTCACAAACTATTACGTGCGCAAGTAATGCGCTCAAAGGACACTGGTCCATAAAAAAATACCAATATGTAAGCCGGAGGAGCATCCAAGGATAGATACCTATGTAGTTTAGTCCACGTTAGCCCCGGTAGTCATATTTATATATGAACATGTCAATAGGGTCACCCATCAAAATGGTCCATGTGTTGAACTATACTTATCTACTGACGACCACGCAAAAAAATCCCATCTTCTATTTATCGAAAATATTCCAATAATGTGGGTGAGAATGAAAATCGATACTCGCATCCGGGGATGATAAGAACAATTTGCCAAAAATAAGGAAAGGTCGCCGAGATCTGCGTTGCCATGGTTACCACCTGTTGATCCCCACGCAGCGCGGGGTAAGATGAATGTCAAAGTGCAAAGTGTGGGAGTCAACGATCCCGGTACCGTGCGTGGGTTGATCGCGCCCCCAATTTTTTATAATTTCACTTGACAATGCCAGGTGCTGAAAACTAGAGCAATGTTTTATTATTAACAAGTAACAACAACTGCTTTCTCTGTTAGTATTGGATTTTTTTACCTAAGAGTCGTCTACCAATGTTGCCTACCGTATAAAGTACACCTATATATAACTACCCGACAGAATTTTAATATTTCAGGAACACTAAAACTAAGAGACATATATAAATACAAAAATAAAACTCCGCTTATAAAATCGCTTGGACATTCTCGCTCCAGCAAGTATGAGAAACTCTCAGTGAAAATGTTACTTTATAACTATCAACTTTTTTTTAATTAAGTAAATTAAATTTATAGAAATCCGCATCGATAATATCAACAAATCAAAAAACCCACACATGGAAACATTTATTTTGTCTTGTGTGTAATCTAAACCGTGTAGGTGTAGACAATAATATGGTTAAGTTAATGAATTAGTACTTTTAATATTATCCACCTCCACACTATTGCTAAGTTCTAAAGTGTTCTAAAGTAAAAACGAAGAAAATGTATTGTTAAGATGAGTCCAGTTTAGACCACTTTACGAAGTAAAATTTCAGCAAATGCTGGAATCCTAACGTTGTCGTGCAGGTACAATTTTAAGAAACAGTTACCAAAAACCTATAAAGGAATAAAAATAGCTAAAATTTTGCCGATGTTGCAAATTCCACACATCCGCTGCCCACTGACAGATACCTTCCATGATTACCTATAGATAAGCTTGCAAAACTTGTTTGTTGTTTCGTTGTTACGAAGGCGCGAAATAAAAAATATCTTAATGTCATGTTTCTGGTGTCCCTACTTACACACGTAAAAGGATATAAGTAGATAATACTAACTGATTTTAATAGAAAACATTGAAAATGTCAACGATTTCTGCCTGGTTTCTAGTGCGGTCAAAAGTGGATGTGGTTAAATCTAGTAAGTATCGACCTGACTATTTCAAATCAATTTTTTTATTTTAGAAAAAAAAAACACACACAAATAATATGAACTCTAGCTAAAAATATTTTCCTGAAAAGTATTTTAAAGCGCTAATCTCTAGTTTTTTTCATCATGATAACTCTCAGTTTTTATGTAGGTAATATAATAATGTAAATTTTCTGATCTGGATGTGTCTTGGTCTTGATTAGTTCAAGTAAATGCGGTTTAACTTAAACTTACTAGCTTTCGCTCCTCCAGCTTAACTAGTGTTTCTTATACGGTTAACTTATTTCGAAACAGGCCTGTACAAAGTGATTTAGGCATAGGTACCTAGGTATATAGAAATAATTAAACTTTAACATTATTAGTAGGATAGAAATCGTCAGGCTATATATACCCTTTAACCCGAATTGAACACTTGTTTGGAACCTGTACCTGAACGATAACATGCGCTTTTCGTTACATAATTAAGTTATTGATAATAATCCGTCGAGTGTAGATGTCATTTCATGACTCGGGGGCGTATTGACGCATTTGTCTACGCAATTTCGTCAAAAGTGCCGACCCCAGTCCAATGACGTCCTTTTATTTCATAACATCCCATTTAGATAATGATAGCCGATAAGTATTATGGGACATTGGTAAGTATTTGCCGTGGTTTAAATATAGCCCGAATTACATCGATGTTGCATTGACGAGTTAGGTATTGGTGTTGGACAGAGCCTATGACGTCATGACCGTTTCGAGGTTAGGTGTCCACTTATCTACGTAAACGGACGTACGGGTGTAAATTAAGCATTTACTATTCAAAGATAGAATCAAAGTTCATTTAGGTGATTGGCTTTTGACCTTTCTATATTATTTAGTGTAACGTGTCTATCTGCAGACTTCTATGACCTACGGCTATGGCTACATTTAGTAATGTAATAATAACAGTGTAGGTACGTTCATTAATAACAGTGCGTAAGTACATACAAGACCGAGATGGTACAAATCGAAGGTATATCTCTTGAACCTAGGTATACCTACCTATTTTAAATCATTTACTTTAGCAAGTACCTACTCTCTTTTTGTATGACATAATAGCTAATTTTGTTTGAAATTATACATTTCAAGATAATTTGCAATGATATTTATAAGTACCTAGTGGATTAGTACATTTTATATATTTGTTTGGTAAAAAATTAATAACCAAACCACTCAGGCTGAGGTATATTTTTAAATTAACATATCGATATGGTCCGCGTCCGAAAATGACCCAATGTTTTAGAAGTTCCGTCACCTAGGAGACGCGAGTGCGATGCGGGGGCGAATAGGAAGGTTGACTTATATGGAAGCAGGCAAGGCAGCAGCGGCGCACGCGCAACGTCACCGCCCGACAGGCAATACCTATAACTTGTAAATATTTGTTTTTATTCGCCTTCGACCTGACAAACAATTCATGTACCTACCTACTAAAAAGGGCACAAATCAAGTATTGTATAATTTTACGACGCCTACATTCCAACAGTTCGAAAGTGATGAAAGGTTACGTTCATAAGTGGCAAAGTTAAATTTTCAGGGATAGTGTAGGCGGCATAGCGGCAGTGGGATTTACCAAAGATAATATTACAGTCAAAGGTTAACGTTATTTTAAGGCGGGTTCAGGATATTTTTTTTTCGGAGTCATCATTTGAATATGGCGCGTATTACAATATGATTAGTATCAAAAGTCAATGTTACAATTGGTATGATATGCAAATGCAGTAGGTACCTACGCAATTCTATCAAAAACAACTACTTCAAAGCTTACAAGTACTCGTGTTATACAGAACAGATTAGTCCAGTTTAGACCACTTTACGAAGTACAATTTCAGCAAATGCTGGAATCCTAACGTTGTCGTGCAGGTCCTATTTTAAGAAACAGTTACCAAAAACCTATAAAGGAATAAAAATAGGTAAAATTTTGCCGATATTGCAAATTCCACACAAAAAATGTATATTTTTTTAGGTTTTTTTAAATTTTATTTGTAATTTTTTTATAGCGTTCATTAAAAGTTTCATTTTCTCTGGATATCTGTGATTACATATTTTTTGGTAAAAATTTTGGTACAATGTTCAGCAATAGTACCTATTGCCGTACTATATCGTTGCGAGGACAATATTTTGGCAGAATATTATGTGTATCGTTTCCTGTCATGATCTATGAAGCCAAAATCTGCAAAAGAGCTCGTCAAAGTTATAAATACTTATAGAATTTGTTATTTAAGTAGAGCATTTTTTATTTGTTATGTAACCTGAAATATTGGAAAGTGTTTTGATCAATTTGTAGCAGTAAATTCATGTTCTCAAACTTATTTTTTTAGTTTTATTTATAAACGAGATGTTTCTCGGTATTTCGGAATAAGTATTTCCTTGATCCCGGGTCGAACGTCTCTGCAAGTAAATTATTAATGTCATTGACTGACATACCGGTCTACCCACTTTCGCACTCTTTGATTACGAAGAATATTAGATCGAAAAACTAAAAAAAAATCCATTTTCATAATCGTGTTAGTTTTAAACATTTCATATATTCTTCTTCCTTTTAATTTTTCATTAAGCATAACTAAATTTCAGGTTTTGACAACCCTATCCAACTTCACTTGCTATAAAGTATGTCGGACTTCATGTTCATTTAATTATGTTCATTCGTTCGGTAATTAACAACAATAGCAGATATGATTATTCACGCGAGTAACCGCCAATCTGTCCATTTGTTACTGCCATGGCTACAATGTGCATACGTTAGCAACAATATAAAGATTAGTAGATCATTTAAAGTTGTCTATTTTCTTATTATGATACTAACTGCTACACCCAAAGACGGCAGTGTCTCAGTCACCTTATTTCTCATTATTAAGAGACAGTTATTTTATTTTATTAATATGACACCCAATAAAAATAAAATAAAATAAATGATAAAACAACAGTTGATTATACGTGAGTTATTTTTCAACATACGTCTATTATGGTTGAACATTCAGTTAAATATCTATTAAATTGTTTAGTTAATCTACAATTCTAAAAAAGTTTTAGAGTTTTATCTCTTCAAAACTCCAAATCGCATCCACTAGCCGTCATAGACGCTTATTAGCAGAAAAAATGGGGTACATGAAAGGAGCCTTCACATGGCGCACCTCGGAAACAGCAAGACCCGGTAACGCAGGGTCTTGGCTGGCCAATCCTCTCACCATGATGATGCAAACAATGAACCCCAAACAGATGCCAAGTTTTGGGAAAACACTGTTTGATATCATCGACACGAAGAAGAAGCAGAAAAAATACGAGTAGGTACGAAAATAAAAGCACAATCTTTTGGCTTAGAGAACTAGTTGCATCTGAACAGTATGTTAACACATTGAATGTAAATCGTAGAGAAACAATAATAGAACAATCTACATTCCACACCGTTTGCAGAAGCAATTTTGTGTCATGCAAGGCAACAGGAAATACGGAGTGGCAATTGTGAGTATGGAACACCTAAGATAAGTGGATGAGGTAAGTGCTTGGATTTGTATTTCGTTAATAGGCGGAGCTTTGCAGAATAGATTATGAATATGGAAAATAGCTGAAGCAGTAGATAAACTTAGTTTTCTGTCATCTTTGTTTATCTGGAAGAGATATATTTTATATATAAGAGCGCCTTTGTAGTCTTGTTTATGTTTTTTTGTGTTTTCATAAACTTTTTATCTTATTAATATGTTTATGAAAAAACTTCCTGACCGGCAAGCGTAGTGTGCAGACGTGTTACCGAAATTTTTCTACATTAAATTAAATAATGGCCAGTCTATCTTAACTTCAATTTTTATAGTACTAAAGTGCAATTTGCAGTGTGCGTTTTACTTACCTTTACGGCATTAGTGAATTACGAAGATCAGAGTCGTGTGGTGCTCGAGTTCCGTAAAGAAGGACAAAAACACAGTTCGGGAGTCTTCGGCATTACTTCTTCGTATACCTTATCTGACGAGTTCTAAGGTGGGACCTGTACAACCAGCTAAGCGATATAGCTTTACGGATTAGCTAAGTTAAACTCATATATCATTACGATGAGCATTCTGCGCTCTCCTACTAAAAGTAAAATGGTACTGGCAAGTGGTAGCAGCAGTTCACAGCCGGATTTATCAAAACTTGGCATTGTAGAATCTCTCAACCGTAATGTCTTACGCAAAAGAAAATCGCCAGATGAAGACTACACTTACCAGCTTAACGAGTTCAAGAATGAAATATTGGACATTCTTAAAGAATCTGCAAAATGTCACAATGAGAAAATTGACACAATAAGCGAGAACATTTTGGCGATTAAAGACCAGTTGCAGGATATAAAATCTACAACCGAATACCTTCTGACTGAAAATAATGTCATTAAGTCACAGTTGTTGTCGTTAACTGATACGGTAAAAAATAATGAAGAAAAAATGGAATGTCTTGAAAACCAATTTAAACTTCTTGAGTCTTCTATTCCTAAGCCATCAATTTCAACAAATACCTATAATGATTTAGTAAACGAAATTCAGGAGCGTATAGAGCGAAGTAAGAACGTAATTTTAACTGGAGTCCTTGAGCCAACAGCTGAAACTGCTGAAGAAAGGCAAGATAATGATACAGATGAGGCAGAAAAAGTCTTGAAATCAATCGTTCCGGATTGCCCAAAACCTATAAAAGTTTTAAGGCTTGGTAAATACGACGAAACAAAAACCAGACCCTTAAAAATATGCTTAAATACTCAGGAACAAGTAAAAACAATACTACGAAATAAGTCTATTCTAAACATGAAAGATGTTCGGGTGTTTTCCGATCAAACACCGTATCAACAAAAAACTTTGAACGACGTGAAGAATGAACTGCAACAACGCCAAGAAAGTGGAGAAAAAGATATAACTATAAAATATATTAAAGGGACACCTCAAATAATAAAACTACAATCAGAAAACTAGAAGAAACCAAAGACGGGAAACCAAATACAGATAGCTTGATGGGTTACTGTACTAGTAACTATGCAGAAATTATATCAATCACTTCCTATGGATAAATTTACAATAAACTCTCCATCCGAGTCATTTATAAACAGCGAATGGTGACAGTTTCCTCGAAATTCTTAGAAAGAAGAATTCTGTTAATTTTCGAATATGCTTATCTTCTTCTTTGTGAATCGTTAAATCCTTTACTATAATATCGTCAGCGATATATCGCTCAGTATGCACAGGCCTTAGTACGCATGCACAAAACTACCCACTATAACTTAAAATAATATGTCTACCTATTAGGTCAACTTTGTTCACATTACTTGTTAATATTCTTACTTACCTTCATTATGGTAACTAGCGTCTTTTAAAATGTTATTTAACGTTAGATACTTAATTAACTACGCTTTAAGGCAAATAGCTTGTTAGAAAATAATTTTGTTTAGTTTCTCTCTAAGTGAATTTGTAATTCTTTTGAGAAATAAAATATCTTAAACCGTAAACAAACAAAATAATTGCAAATGTCTTATACAGATCGGCATTAGTTTTTAGCCTATTTTACATTATAATCTGGGACATTTTCTCCGTGGTTCTAGATTTTAATGTATAATCCACTAATGTGAAGATTAAAATTATTTTAAATACTTCTTACAATTTTCAATTTGATACGCCATGACTGCTTTTTATATTCCATGATTCAAGGTTGGGGTTCGATTCTTGGTCGAGATAAATTGCTGCTGTCGATAGATCGAACCGTATTAGAGTATTCGCATTGAATACAAATGGAAACGAAAAGCAAGTGCTGATCCAGGGCTTTACACTACACTTTATAAAAGTATACATAAGTATATCGAATGCCTTATTACACGTGCCTTTAAAATATATACTAGGTAACATTTCATTTGTGAAAAAAATGTAAGTATTAAATTTCATACGCATGAAAAGCAAGCGTATGAAACGTGGTAAGGAATCATAAATTGATTTGTTGGATGGGTGATAATGTCAGTTCCTAAAAAATAAGTACCTACCTAATAGGTTCAAACAATATGAAAATATACTCGGACACTTACCCGAAGTATTATACTAGTTTTTGCATTTGTAAATCATCCTATGATTAAAACAGCATTTTTAATCTGTACAAGAAAAATAATTTGACCACCATTGAAATAAATGTACGTTGAGGAACCGTCTACGTCATTTGCCTATGCTAGGTACTATCGTCAATTTACAGTAAAAATTATTTTGAGCAAATCAGTTCACAGCATTGTCCAAAATAACTTTTACTAATGTATGTTAATGTTCTAGAAACTGAAGTGTTTATAGACGTAACACTATCTTCAGGAGATCATCCCATTGACATCACGAGTTCATTTGCGTCAATGTAGACCACGTCACCTAGTCGTGTAACGATGTGTATACGGCCGGACCGTTCAATTCTCAGTAATGGTTAAATAACGTACCGAAGCCGACCATTTTTGACAAAATAAGCTCTTTTGCTATAAATATTTAGTAAGACAAAACCAGGCATATATTTAATACTTGCTGACCCGTGCCCACTTCGTTGGGCATAATTCGACCGTTTTTCCTCCGATTCACTTTGCAAAACGGACTACCACGTAAAACCTTTTTATTTTTCAGTTTTTTATATAACCTATGACACTCAGCAATAATGTGGCTTTCTATTGGTGAAAGAATTATTAAAATCAGTTCAGTAGATCCCGAGATTTCCTTTTACAATTTAACAAATACACAAACTTTACCTCTTTATAATATTAGTATGACGAAAAGTAAAGTTTATATCAATTAGATCTAATATAAGTTTAGGTGATAGAAAATGGGCAATGATCTCCTATATATCATTGGTAAATGGATAACAATCATCCGAGAATTTCATAGCAAGATCGTTTTAGATAATTACAGTAGGTACCTATGTGTTTTATAAACTCGAATGTGGATAGTGAGTGAAATAACAATCATCAATAGCGTGTTGAAGCGTATAATAACCGTGTAATTAAGTGCTCTCTCTTATAGAAATAGTATTATATCCATGTTATAAATAATAAATTAAACATTCATAGAGGCTACCGGCGGCGCGGACGTGCTGACATTGATTTATTACTCAAAATTGTGTATTTTTCATCGTCAATGATCTCTCGCCGTTTCGGCGTCGATAAGTGCCGTTTAACACTTGATATAGTGTCGGTAATTTGTGACTGGGTCCCGCTTTTCCTTTTTCAATTAGTTCAAAATTGAAGTTAATGTTACAATGTAGGAGATTGGTTATCTAACGATTCAACGACGCAACGCTGCCTTCGTTTACCCGAAATATTCAACTCATAAGATGGGTTTCCAAAATTAAATTACCTTTACTAAGAATGCTGGCCACTTTACTTAAGTTTTTTTTCAACTAAATTATTTTTTAATTATTTCGTAGTGTTAACAAACGAGTTCGATAACAATGACTTAAATTTTGTTTGGGATATTTAATTTTTACATGTCCTTAAAGTTAGTCGAAAATAATTGAAAATATGTAGATGCAAAGGGCTTGCGAAGTAAGTATGAGCGCGCTTGTAGCTGCGGGTAACATGAGGTCAGGTGCGTTGTTCTCGCGTTGGCGCCAAGGAAATTGTTGAAATGCGTAATGAGCAAAACGTTGCCTCAGGGCGCGTTATAATTGTGGCGAGTCCACGACGGAATGACCTCTTACCCAGTCGCTATTACTTTCATAGAATGGACAAGTACTATGACAGGTTACTTTTGCAAGGAACAGGGAACGGTCCGAGAGACACAGTCTTGATTTGCATTGTTGAATAATGATTAACTTACCTTCATGTAGGTACATGACTCTCAATATGGACGCACTAGATTAAAAATAAGCTTTGCTTATATTTTGTGTTAAATATAGTGCAAAAATAGTTTCAGTATTATCTAGGTAACCGTACCTAACCAGATGGAATTTATTATTGTTTTTAAATGAAAACAAAATTTCACAAATTACATTACCTGCCTTTTCATCAAAATATTTTTGCTGTATTACTACTACTAATGTATGTAGGTAGTTTATGTTTATAGAACTTTGGGCGAAAGAAGGTAGAATTGACTAATACTTGTTGATTCGCGAATTAATACCTGTTTCATAGTTTACGTGGGCTGAGTTTATAGGTTCTAAGTGAACTGCAAACTATTCCATTTTGGCTTTTGCAACTTATGAATGTACCTATGTTTAGGTCTGCCCGATATCCATTGTAAGATGTCATATTCCGTGATTTTAAAATTGTTGTTTGTGTGCCCTAACCCTTATAACCTAAAGGACTTGGAGCAAATTATTCGCAATAAATATAATTCGTTGCTAATCAAGTGCAAAGTCTCAACATTTTCTTTAAATTAGAATTTGCCTTATTCATGTATAAAACAATCGACTAGCTGGAATATTTTCTTGGCATCACTATTTTCCTAAGTACCTCTTAATTAAAGTTTCTAAAATGTTACATGAGATGAATGTAAATGATATCCCGAGGTGTTTCCCAACGTGTTGCCTCTCTGTAGGTGATGTCAGTTATAATATTCAAAACGCTGAGATTGAACACTTTAGTGGTTCTCCTATTTGTTTTTCCACATTATCGATTTAATTTCAAATAGTTGAATATGAATAAAAATATAATTTTATACAGTTTCTGATTATGAGAATTTAATAAAATGTAATAAAATCGTACTATGTAATGTAAGCGATTAGTGAACCTCATCTTTGAAAGTCAATAAAATGTATAAATACAAACATTCCCACAGTTTTTGGACTTTTATACGTTGATATTATGTATAATGATTGTAGATTACTTCGAAAGTTAATCACATAAAAAAAGGTAAAATAATGTGATTCACTCTCCTTTTGACAACGCTTTTAATGATTTAACCAAAATACTAAGATTAAAAAAAGCTTGTTTACTAGTACTTACGTAGGCGAGTCCGCGTCGTACATAAGTCGAAAACTTTAACTACTGCATAAAACCCAAAAAGTTGACCAATTTTGGTGGTTTACAAAAACATACAAACACGAGTGACTATGTCCAATTTTATTAAAATCTTTGTTTAAATTGTTAATACTGTGCCACTGGAGATGACACCGAACGACGATTGAAGGCTTGATTTCCTAAATGTGTGCTAGGGTGCTAGGTGCTAGCAAACAGCGCGCGCGAGAGATGTTCTTTATGGCTGCAGAAATTGTCCGCACAGCATGACTTTGTTTTTACGACACCATAACCGCCACTATTTATGGGGTGTATTTAGCATGAGCTTGCTTCAGTATTTCCTTCCGAAGGGCGTGATACTTGTAAATGTTGGCGGGTTTGCTCGTGATCATTGTACGCCGCTGCGTGGGACGTACCTACTGGTTATCAAACACAGTATCAATAAATTGCACTTGCGTCTGTCGTGTTCAGCAAATAAAAGAACCTGAATCCTGAGCGTTATCGACGAAAGGTCTAAATAAATTTGAATATGTACCAACTTATTTCTTGCTCTCAGTTGTTGATATCATCATTTGCATCACTGTATGCGTGTGCTCTACTAACTTATCCGATGTCGATTGGCTTCGAGAATTGTTTTAAGTATTATTATCATTGAACTTACAATATAAAGTCTTATTTATTTATTTATTTATTTATTTATTTATTTAGGACAACCAACAAAGAAATCACAATCAGAATTAAAAATTAAAGTAAGTGGGCTTATAGCTATGTGTTTCTTCAATTATAGGGTGCCACGGCATGCATTAAAATCGAGACCCAATTAGACAAAAATATATACAAACAAAATGGTTCAACTTTCTGAATAACAAAAATATAACTTTAAATTAAACTATAAATTAAAATTACTGAAAACAAGAATTAAATGAAATAACATATGAGAAGGCGGAAGATTGACAAGGAGATCTAGGTAAAAAGTAACTTAAATCTACATCCTAAAGAGCCAAGTATTTACAATTCAAATATACTAACAATATTGAGATAGACTCAATGAAAATAAAAATATTATTGCTGTATAGCGTTAAAGTTTTTCTTATTATGAAATGAAGACAATAGGTAGGTATGATGTTAAGAAAAAGTAATACAATACGTATAGTTTTAAAAGTAATAAAAAATGGCTTAGAATTATACAAGAGGAGGTGCATTGTGTCTAATGCAAAAGATGAACATCAAAAATGAGAAATTAACCACTACATAAATACAGTAACCAAAATAATATCTAGGTAGAATTTACATCACTATGAGTAGTTAGTCTGAGCGATCGTTTAAATTTGTAGAGTGGGTCACAAATATCCAGATTATTGCTCTTAGAAAGTTTATTATAAAGATTACAAAGCCTTATAATAACTGCATGTTTGCCAAGATTAGTACGTGAGAAAGGCACAGAGAAAAAATTATAAGCTTTGATTCTAGGAAGTTTGGAAGGGGCGTTAATACTTAGTTTGTTTACTAGTTCACTACAGTTTACTTTTCCATTAAACAGTTTATGAAGAAACGTGAGGTCAAGCATTGTTCTTCGACTTGACAAAGTATTTATTTTGTAATGGTTTAACCTTTTATTATAGCTAGAAAACCGTTTCGCTAACCTGTCGCCGTATGAAAGATGATAAAGAAACCTACGCTGAACTCCTTCGAGGCGTTTGGAATACACCTCGTACTGAGGATTCCAAATAGTGCAACAGTATTCCATAATTGGACGGACAAGAGCTTCGTAGAGTTTAGTCTTAGTTTTAGATGATTTAAAATCTTTGCTATTGCTATTGTCTTATAAATATTCACATCAAATTGTGGTACAGGTTCATTTATTTTAAAAAATAATAACAGCACGGTTCATAAGAATCGTTTGTCAGGAACTTTTTGATTCCCACAACAACGCTTGCGTTACTTTTTTATTTTGATAATCAAGAAACAATCGAGGATCAGGGCTTAACGAGCAATTACGTTTTGTCCATACATGCAGGTTGTCTGCAGAACAGACTGGGTATCAATTAAATCACCAGCCAAACGTTCGCTGCGTTATGAATGTTATTCAGAATATTATCATGCGTCCAGACAAGAGACCCGCCCCTAGCGGCGAAGTGGAAAATAAAAGAGATCCAGGTGGCAGATTCAATAGCCTCCCATTAGAAGCCATTATATGCCAATAAATATTGGAAAGAGACAGTCGGGCTGTCCATCCAAAGACGGTGCTGTAACTCATATCGCGGTAATAATCCTTATAATGGAAATAATAGCGTTCGCGTTTATTCTTTAGAGAAAGCGAGCGAATAACAAACGTAACGAGAACACGAATAAACAAGGCTGTTATTATGGGACAATTGGACCTGAAAACAGCTAGTCTAGACGTCCATTCAATTCTATAAAGTGAGCTAAGGTTACCTGTTTATGCCAAAGGGAAAACAAAACGCCATTAGAAACTACACTTTGGCGCAATTATACCTACACATTTTCGACTTTTCGACATTTTCGACTTCGATTAATATTATGCTAAATAAAATAAACTGAAATATATAAATGAAACTACTATGTGAAATGAGTTATCTACGATCACCGAGGTCATCAAAATAATGTTAAAAATCTTCATAAATAATAATTATCAATCAACTTTCCAAATAAAATTAGAATAAATGTATATCTAATGCTTTCTCCAAACAGCCTTCTGATATTCGAAGTTGATAGAAATAAAATAATAATGCTTGGGTATAATGGTTAACTGAAGTATTAAATTATAACTATTGGAGGCGGTTGAAAGCTGATGCCATCGACGAATTAATGATTGTCACTGGAAGACGAGTTTCGACGTGTGAGGACGAGATTATTACATCGTGATTGCGCCGTTAATATTGTATTTCCATAAGCGGCGATGGTGAGGTCTCTCCCACAGTCTCGAGATGCGGTCGAAGTGGTGTCAATTTCCATTAATACGGTCATTATCGTAGCCGGTGCATAAATCGCTCGATGGATCGACCACCGCGAGCTGGATATTCTACCCTATACGACAGGACAATCATCTTGGCCTTACCTGTAAAATATCCTCAAAAAAATTAGATAATATTAGAAAAATATAATAAAATATGTCACTAAGTTTTAACAATTGATCCCAAATATATTTGGTTTGAAAAACAATGTACCTACACTGAGAAAACTGACAATCATAAAAGAGGTGAATTCAGCTTAAAGTATGATGAATTCACTCAAAGGACGGAGCATAGTGATTCACCAAAAAGAACGATGATAATACTGAAGTTGATGATAACAGTATTTAAGATGATGTGTCACCATGGATTTAGTTTTAGTTTCCTACTATTTTTCGATGCCTTCCTCATTTAACCAGTTATATCCTATTAGTTTTCCTACAATTTTTCGGTGACTTCCTCACATATTCAGTTATGTCATACAATTTTTCCTACTATTTTTCGGTGACTTCCTCACATATTCAGTTATGTCATACAATTTTTCCTACTATTTTTCGGTGACTTCCTCACATATTCAGTTCTGTAATACAATATTTCCTACTATTTTTCGGTGCCTTCCTCATATATCCAGTTATATCCTATTATTTTTCCTACTATTTTTCGGTAACCTCCTCGTATTTTAGGTTAGGTCCTCTTACTTTTCCTACTATTTCCTCATATCTCTGGTTATAGCCTATTACGGAGCCCCTTACGGAGGTCGCCTTCAATAGAAGGATTGTGTTTTTTAATAAACCAATTAATATCTCTTTAATACACCAGTGATACTTAGTACTTGTAGTTCTACTCATTCTCCATCAGTAGGACTACAACTAAATACTGGTGGATTACACAGACATTGTTTGGATTATTAGAAAACACAATCCTATAATTGAGGGCGCCACTGGACTTACATGATCCCCTTATTTTTAAGTATCCAATATTGGTTCTTTTCATTTAAATATTATTAGGTGTGAGCTCAATATTAAAAAAAACTGAAGAACCCTAAACTTGAACCTTAAAAAAATGAGGAGCAAGTAAAAAATAGGAAAAAGTACCTTGGCAAGAATGGTAAGAAGGTAAGAAGGGATGTATGTATAAATTAAACAGAAAATTAAATGGTATTTTTATTTCCATAGTATGAAAGAATAATTATTATATACTCTAAACACTACTGAATAACAGTATAAAAGAAGACTGTTTTGTTTAGAAACATCATCGCCTTAATGATTACAGTATCTATTTGTCGGTCATTATAAAAAATCATTATATACATTATGTTCAATAATTCTAGTTTTTATATATATATATATAGGTTGTTGTATACAAAATAAAGGTTGAGACGAGTAGAAATTTAATTTACAAATTTTATAGCTTTCAGTAGGATATTTAGCCGCAGTAGCATGAAATATTTTAAAAGTCACATCAACAGCCTCAGTTAGTGTTGTGAACTTGTAAAACGTATTGTCACATACTGTGAAGGAACCACCTGACTGGCGGCACCAAATTATAAATGGTTGGAGGTTAATACCTAGGTTTTGAAGCTTTTGGCGACGCTCCTCAATTACCACTTGCACGTCATCATCCACGATGGTCACAAATCCATCCAATATCTCCGCTCGTGAAGCTTGCCAGTCTTTTCTAGATCGACGGGCAGGAGGAATATTAAAGAGACAGCCGAGTAGCAATATCGCTGCTATTAATTTTGACTCCGGTTGTTCATCTGGAAAGAAAATAATAATACTTAGTAGGTATATTTGACACAACACATCAGCATTAACTGAGCAAATAGGGAAAAGTATCAGAACAAAATAAAATTAATACTATATACATCTATCTATATATGTAAAAATGAACTGCCGAAATGTTTGTTCGCCCGCCCGTTACTTCTGAATGACTGCACCATGTTAGATAATTTTTAAATTCTTTTTTGTCTATATATTTTATAACGGGTTCACCAACCCAGGAAGGTCGAGCACCTAGAACTATATAACAGAATATTTTCCTTACCGTCACAAATTGCCAATGTATCAGTTATTTTTCGACGAAGAAACGAGTCCTTTGTGGTGTTATGCTTCTGCTGAGCAGCTTTTAGTATGTTTTCCGATGAAGCATCCAAGGCGTCGAGGCCCCCGGATTTATCAGGGAACAGTGCTTCGTAGTCATACGTCAAGAGTCGCCATCCATCACTTGACTTCAGGATAGGATACTTATTGAAGTACTCCTGTAATGTCCCTTCCTCGTAGTACAAGTACCGGAGGCGAGCTCGCATCGTCTCCAGCCACAGGGCACTGACCTCCTGCCACGGACCAGCTGAAGGACATGACAGCTGCTCTAATGCTGACGCTACGTCCTCCACTTCACCTGCACACAAAAATTAAAACGATTAATAATTAGTACAATAACAATAACGGTCTTAGATTCAGATATTTTGTAATTTGTAACGAAAATTTATACTAAGTAATTCAGATATTTTTCTCTATTTCTGTTCTTGATAATTTAATTCAATCTGAAAACATAAAATTTCTTGAAAAGGAGTTACCTTCTTTAAGTCCGGTTAGGTCGATTCCAGCGCGTCGAGGGGTGTCTAGCCTAGGACTGGACTTGGAGCGAGAACGTGACTTGGGCTTTTCAATAAGGCCCAACGAAACTAAATGCTGCCGTCGAGCCCTTCTGGCGGTGACTAACCAGCCAGAGATTTGCGCTTAGCCATATCCATTTTTGCACTGATCAAACACATTCACTGGCACTAATGGAATTGTTTTTGCTATTTATTAAACGAGTCGTGCGTGAGTCGTCACGGCTGTAGCGGTGAAATACAAATGACCGAAATAGCGCGGCGGCGGAATGAAGTGAGAGAGGGAGACCTATATAATGCCGTCACCATAAATTTGTAGGACATCATTCAAATGCTAGATGCTACTCATAAATGGGTCTCTGTAATAATAATTTAGTAGGATACTCATAAAATGATATGACTATAATATTGAACTTTGATGCTTACTCTAAAAATATGAGATTATTTAATCGTATTATCATAGGATTCACATAAAATAATATGACTGTAATATTAAAAAATGATGCTTACTTTAAAAATATAAGTTTAAAGCATTATAATTTAATATAGTACATTAGGGGGAGGTCATCGTATTTTTAGAGATACTTCCTCATATTAAACTATGAAATCTATTTATATTACGGTGACTGCCATTGTGTTTTTTAATTAGAATCTTATTTATAATTATCATACTAATTTATGGGACAGTGGACCATTTTCTATTACATTGTGTTATTATTTGAAGAAGATAATGTTATTTCATAATTACAAATTTTTACGATGACAAGTATCATAATATTGCATTATTTACCCAAAACATTCGATTCCATCTTAACACATTTCAGTTCTAGCGTAATATTTACTTATTATCAACATATTATAAGACAACGCATCTATTTTAAACCAACGTCACGATATTTTATGATTATGCCAAAATGACATTTTTCTCAGTGTACTGATCTTTGATTTGTCATATTTAATAAGATACAGCAATTACTACGCTTCTTAATTTCAGTTTGGACGATCGCCAAGTCTCGTCGCTGTTTGAGTATTTTTAGTAGATAATCACCTCGTAATTTGGATTGCAACAATGTTTCCTCACAGGCTAATTGTGTAAGTATTGCGATCTGTTGTTTGTCTTGAATACGTAAAACGTGGGTTTAATTTACTTTGTTTTTATTGTGACATTAACCTATACTTACCCAGAAGTTGTGTGCGTTTTATATGTATCGGCAATTTGAGACTAGTAATCATTTGTAACATTCGTTTACAAAAAAAAAAAACATAGTAGGTAGGTACCTATCTACTAATTGTTTGTAAGCATGCTAAACGTTGAAACCTCTATATCTGCCGAAATGCGTTTATCCCCAATTTATAGTTATGTATCTAACAATTTTCACTAGTAATTCTTATTTTTACGGAAAGCACAAGTCGTTATTTAAGATTACACACAACTAATACCTGCGTTGGCTCTACGGTGCGTATAAATTATGGAGCTCACTTGGCGATATTGTGTTTCATGTCCGGCGGTTTAGACACGGGCCGAGGATATCAGCGTGAAAAGGGCGAAATATTGCAGAAATTTCAAACGCGACAGGACAGCGTTCGATTCGTCGCGGTGTTGGATTTCATTGCGCTGTGTCGCGCCCGGGACCGCTGGACGCTCATGTGCCTGCGACAAGGCCTGCCCGCGCGACGTTTATTGATAGCAATGTTTTTGTGTAAATCGTGCTTATTAAAATTAGATTCAATTTCACACCGGTCAGTTTTATTACGGTTGCGAGTCTTATTTACGGCCAGCCGTATCTAGATTATTACGGCCTCGTTAGATTTTAACGACCTCACTGTAAAATTAAGATTTTAGCTGATCGTGATCGAAAATATGTAGATATGCTTACCTACTAGCTTTTATACAGAATTGGCTAATTGCAATGTAATTAAAGATATCAAATGTCTGTTACGTCGGTATCGGTCGCTGTAAGTATCGCTGAGAGATGGTATCCGTGGTATTGTTAATCCGGTAATTTGAATTTATTGCGGCATGAATAAATGGTGGTGGTCGTAGAGCAGGGCTATCGCAGGAGCACATCGAAACAGCCGCGTGCCGTGTACGTACAGTAGGTACAGGCTAGTGAGGGCGATGTCGTCTGCAGCCGCTACTGCACCGCGCCGGCACAGCGCCGGGCACTGCGCACCGCGTCCCATCTGACACGCCAATGCATGAGGCTAACGGACCCTTTGCCGAGACCGTGTACCCACAGACTTGTTACACGGAACTCCAACAAAACAGGTGCATTTTCAATCGCAACAGCTCTGTATCAATTTTAGTCGCCCCTTTCCTAACGAGATTCTGCATTCCATTACGATTCATATCTAACTGTAGCGATTATACAGTACATAAAGCCTAGAACTAATCTAGCCTATTCCTTGTTTGTGATGTGATTGTTCTTCCTTAATGGGCGAAGCGGTCTAATCGGTACATCCTCGATGCTAGCCGTGTCCGAGTTGCGTTAATTAGACTCCGATTGCATTTTGCTGAGGCAGATACATGGCTCGAGGTCAGGTTGTAAGCACAACAAAGTATATATATGCAGAATCGGTATTGAAAATACAATTTATACTTAAAACCTACCGCATAGTAGGTAAAAGTTGTGCGCCAAGTACAAAACTTACAGTCCAGCGGTACTCCGCCGCGATGACCTGCCCGTCGAGGTGTGGACCGGCAATCTGCAATCATTATTTACGGACAGCTATTATCACCTCATGGCTTTTCTGGTTTATTATCGGCATTGCTCGTTATGTTGTCCTGCGATGGATAAATTATGCTATTAAGTTAGCAGATTGACAAAGTTATTTATGACATTAAGTGAGTGCGGCCTGAGTGGTGACCGCTAGTGTTTTTGCAGGTGAACCGTCTACTATTGAAACTCACTTGTCGGTTTCTTTTTCTAATCGAAGACCACATGACTAAGCAACATTCTTCTACCATAATTGTCACACAATACCTATAGCCCAGTCATATTAGGGCTTTCACCTCGGAATGAAAGATAATAAGCTGCAAATTGGTATGAACCTTCATTTTGTCATTCTAAATGTTGTCTCAAAAGTCACAATCGTTATCGTGTCCGCGTCTCAAGATATTCAAGGTCAAAGATCACAAAAATCGGTTTTTCGCGAATATCTGGCTTCCTATCGGTTAAATGAGATTTGCATTTATTATAAAAGTTGTAGGCTATAAAATTCCCTACAACTTTTGTTTAAACTTTTTTTTCATACGACCAACCGTTTTGAAGGTAGAGCGCGAAGTGCACATCGTACAGTCATATACGGCCTAATGCAAGGTCAAGCGTGAGTTATGGTTATCAGTACGTTATAAAGTCAATTATTTACTTGGAAATTATAATTATTAAACAATGCCTATTATTTATGTACTAACTATTAATTATTTATATTTAATTAAAGTAAGTAACTTGATTATTTATATATAATTATTCATATTTAACTATTTAAGTATAAAATATTATTAATTCTGGATTATATATTTTAGTTTTATTTTAAGTTAAAATGATAGTAAGAGTATATATTTTAATAAGTATGCAGAAAATACGCAAGAACAAGGTAAGACTGCTTCAGGCTTTAATACATTCATGTAGGCGTGTTGGACCAGTGCAGTCCACACTGATCCTATAGAAGTAAGCTAAGTTAGGTAGATATTTGGCACGCCAATAGTAGCTTCTTGAGTTTGCGTTTGAAAGTGCCAACTATTCTTAAAGTACGAATTGGTGGTGGCAAGTCGTTCCAACACCGAGACGCCGCAAACCTGAAAGAACCACGGAACGCTGCAGTCTTGTGTCTCGGTGATACAAACACATGAGTACACTCTCTCTTCCCGAAGCGAGAATACTCCTTCGCCCATTTCAACTTATGAAAAAGATAAGAAGGCTTCTCGTAATTCACCACACCGAAAAGCAGGGTCGCTAGGTGAAGGTTTCTACGAGCTTTCATCTTTAACAGACTTTTGCTATTAAGGTAGGGAGTAATGTGTGTGCGTGCAGGAATATAAAAACAGAACCTTGCGCAAACATTCTGGACACGTTGAATTAATTTTTCTGTTTTTACTAGAAGACAAGGTTTTTACTAGGATACTATAGAACATCTGTCCCGGCAATGAATAGAAAAGGGCATAGGGTAGGGACAAGTATTTCCAGGTATATAAGTATTGAGAAATTTACGCGTTTTAAAGAAAAGATATATAATGTCGTTTTAACTTAAAATAAAACTAAAATATATAATTCAGAATTAATAATATTTTATACTTAAATAGTTAAATATGAATAATTATATATAAATAATCAAGTTACTTACTTTAATTAAATATAAATAATTAATAGTTAGTACATAAATAATAGGCATTGTTTAATAATTATAATTTCCAAGTAAATAATTGACTTTATAACGTACTGATAACCATAACTCACGCTTGACCTTGCATTAGGCCGTATATGACTGTACGATGTGCACTTCGCGCTCTACCTTCAAAACGGTTGGTCGTATGAAAAAAAAGTTTAAACAAAAGTTGTAGGGAATTTTATAGCCTACAACTTTTATAATAAATGCAAATCTCATTTAACCGATAGGAAGCCAGATATTCGCGAAAAACCGATTTTTGTGATCTTTGACCTTGAATATCTTGAGACGCGGACACGATAACGATTGTGACTTTTGAGACAACATTTAGAATGACAAAACAAAGGTTCATACCAATTTGCAGCTTATTATCTTTCATTCCGAGGTTGACCCCTTTTTTTACCTAATATGACTGGGCTACTATGCAATTTGTATGTTAGGTTTTGTTACAAAATTTTATTTACAACACAACCGATTGAGATAAAGGACAACCAATCGAAAAAAATATCTGTTTAATATGATAGGTATATATTCAGATGAGAATTTCATATAGGTACGATAAATATGTCTTACGTTGCAAGTAGGTAGGTATGTACTTATTTTATAGACTCTTGCAAAACCTATCTACGTTTAGTTTAGTTTGAGAAAATAATCAAAGCTTTTCAAATAGCATTGTGCTCAATACAACCAAAGTGGCATTCAACATATTGACCTAAGAAAGTAGCAATATCACAAGCTCATTATCATACAATAATTTTATTTAGTAAGCGGGTTAATCCAACGTTAAGTGAGAATTTCATTTTATTAACGTAAACAGTGCAAACTAACTGTGTGCATATGCATATTAAACGTCAAATCCTAAGGAAAATGCGAGAGACTATAGTTTTTACGAGAAAATATTTGCATAAACATCATTGGTGTCGTATTAGGGCTTGTCTTGTATAGGTTAAAATATACAAGTTTAGGCTTTGTATGGACTGAACTTCAAGCGCTTTTTACCCAATTAAAGTTGTAGTGATAATGTAGAGTGTCATAGAAACTGCCTCTACCCAAAAACTCAATTTCGTGAAGAGAGCGGTGCTCACTGTATACGTAGGTAAGTCTAGTCTTTGTAGTCTTTGTAGGTACACTAGTCTTTGTAAAACTGACAAATATTCCCCAAATTGTATTACTAAGTTGGTATTTATAAGTGTGCCTTGCGATATTTTTTTACATTGGTATGTTGGTACACATTATTAATTCTTATATACATCGTCTAAACGACTTACTACATAGGTACTTCGTATCTTAGAGGGTATCAGTTCTAGAAAGTGCCTTAGTATCATACCACAAGACATCATAAACTTACTTTTTTGTTTTTAACTGCCCAGTAGGTACTTAGCTCTTAGTAACTCCAGTAACATGTTGCCTGTTCATTTGGTCCTCATTTCACAGCAGGCGGCGCCTAAGGTCTGCGGCGGCGTTTCAAGTGACGTTAGCCGTCAAGTATGTAATACACTTGTCAAACGATTGATATTGATAGGACAACCTCTCTGATACGGTATGCAGCAGCTATTTATAAATAAACTATAAATTAATTGGCCGGCTGGAATGCAATTTGTAACGTTGTCCTTTAATGATGCTTGATTGAGACATCGATACCGCTGTTACTCGGCAAGTGTGATTGCTTATTTTTTGCACCACTTTGGTTGTAACTTTCGATTACGATGACAGTTTAATGCTCTGTAATGGTTTTAATAATATTTCCTTCGGTGCTTTTAAACCAGCAGTTATAGCTCGTATGTCGTTCAACAACTATTTCGTGTAATATGGAATCGTTCATGTATAATTTATTTCTTCATATAAGTAGTTATTATACCTAGTTGGGTGATGCATGAACGAACATCCTATAACACTACGAATACTAGTTAAAAATCATAGCTTTTAGGACGAAAGTTATATATTATATAATATTACGTTATCGATTTAAGATACGCACTGGAGTCGATAATAAAATACATACCTTATAGGTATTTTTAAAATTTACAGTAATATAGGTTAACAAGCAAGGTAAATAATTTATAATTGAACCTTTCACGAATGAAGAAGAAATAACTAACTTCCTAGACGTAGATTAACCGTTGAGTAAGACTCGAATTATAGACCAGGCTCGATAGGTTTTAAAAACAAAGAAATTAATAGCAGGATGAAACCCATTAGAAAAGGAAGAGAATATTATAAAAACATAAGGAAAAATAATTTACGGGCGATCTGAGTTCGGGAAGGGGGTGGGGGTGGGCTTTTAAGGGTAAAAAACGCTTTTTCTCGATTTCCGGCAAAACTAAAAGTCCTATGGAAAAAAGTCAAATGGCAAAGTTGTAGGTAATTAAAAGATCTAAAACTTTTGCATACACACTTTTTTCACATAACTCAAGATGTATGTGAAAAATTCAAAAAACCAAGTTTTTGGTTTTTTATTAATATCTTTTACAAACAATTATATTTTTTCACTAAATTTGGTGAAAACTTACCTCTTTATGTTCCAAATACGCTGTAATTTATTCGATTAGAAATATATATTTTTTTCACCTTATTTTGATAAAATATTGAAAAAATATCCTTATTTTCAATCGAAAATTCATCCGTCAAAATATCAGCTTTCTTCAAAAAGTTGATATGTTTTCTGTTCGTTGAAATATCTTCTTTTCGATAGTGAAAAAATATATATATGTTACCATAGAAAATCTTCTCAGAAAATGCAAAAAAAAAAGTTAGTGAAAAAAAAAATTGTGAGATGAAACCCATTAGAAAAGGAAGAGAATATTATAAAAATATCATCATCATCATTCCCCTGCCCTTATCCCACGTTAAGTGGGGTCGGCACAACATGTCTTATAAAAAATAAATATTATAAAAATATAAGGAAAAATAATTTACGGGCGATCTGAGTTCAGGAAGGGGGTGGGGGTGGTCTTTTAAGGGTAAAAAACGTTTTTTCTCGATTTCCGGCAAAACTAAAAGTCCTATGGAAAAAAGTGCAATGGCAAAATTGTAGGTAATTAAAAGATTTAAACCTTTTATATGCACACTTTTTTCACATAACCTCAAGACGTATGTGAAAAATTCAAAAAACCAAGTTTTTGATTTTTTATTAATATCTTTTAAAAATCTGATTTTATAAAAATAAAAATGTAACTAATCAAATAAACTACAGCGTATTTGGGACGTAAAGAGGTAAGTATTCACCAAATTTCTTGAAAAAATCCCAAAACTTGGTTTTTTGAATTTTTCACATCAATTTTGAGGTTATGTGAAAAAAGTGTGCATACAAAAGGTTTAGATCTTTTAATTACCTACAATTTTGCTATTTGACTTTTTTTCATAGGACTTTTAGTTTTGCCGGAAATCGAGAAAAAGCGTTTTTTACCCTTAAAAGCCCACCCCCACCCCCTTCCTGAACTCAGATCACCCGTAAATTATTTTTCCTTATGTTTTTATAATATTCTCCTCCTTTTCTAATGGGTTTCACCCCACTATTTTTTTTTTCACTAACTTTTTTTTTGCATTTTCTGAGAAGATTTTCTATGGTAACATATATATTTTTTTTCACTATCAAAAAGAAGATATTTCAACGAACAGAAAACATACCAACTTTTTGAAGAAAGCTGATATTTTGACGGATGAATTTTCGATTGAAAATAAGGATATTTTTTCGATATTTTATCAAAATAAGGTGAAAAAAATATATATTTCTAATCGAATAAATTACAGCGTATTTGGGACATAAAGAGGTAAATTTTCACCAAATTTAGTGAAAAAATATAATTGTTTGTAAAAGATATGAATAAAAAACCAAAAACTTGGTTTTTTGAATTTTTCACATACATCTTGAGGTTATGTGAAAAATGTGTGTATGCAAAAGTTTTAGATCTTTTAATTACCTACAACTTTGCCATTTGACTTTTTTCCATAGGACTTTTAGTTTTGCCGGAAATCGAGAAAAAGCGTTTTCTACCCTTAAAAGCTCACCCCCATCCCCTTCCCGAACTCAGATCGCCCGTAAATTATTTTTCCTTATGTTTTTATAATATTCTCTTCCTTTTCTAATGGGTTTCATCCTGCTATTAATTTCTTTATCTTTTTGTCATTTTTCAAGCTATCTACCCCGGACTATTATACATTATATGGAAAATGACTGGAAATAAATAGTTAATTTTCCGTAATTACAAATCTAAAAAGGCATAACATGTTACCTTACATTTTTTTATAATTATCTCAATTACAATTTTACTTACATGGAAACTACCCGAACGTGAATTGCGTATTAATGTGTGACCATGTTTATAAAACGTATCAAATGTAATAAAATATGAAACTTATTGCGTATGTTTAATTAAATATATGGAATTTAATAAAATCAGAAATGGTTGTCTCGACAAATGATGACAATTTGATTGTGTACCTAAATCTTAGGTTCTTATAAATGCAATGCATGATATTATTTTTAATTACAGAGTTGTACCTATCAACTCTACGTATCTAGATAGCTTACCTACCAATTATATGAAAGTAATCAATCTAAAGTTATCTATCACCAACCATCTTCCTTCAAATGAGCTTACCTAATGGAACGAAATTAACGGTAGACAGGTAAGTAGATGTCAAAATATCCAAACGGCTTTGATTGTAGATATCATTTTGTCGACTCTAGAGCCGGATACATTTATTTCTATCAAGTTAAACCTATTAATAAAGGAGCATCTTATCTTCAATTACTATGAAGTTAGGCAATAGGTAGTTGTCTTTTTTGGACAGATACTTGTTATTGACACTGAACATTCAACTGAAAGTTCTCGACACATGTTATGTATAAAAAAACCCGTATATACTCGAGTATAAAATATATTTTAATTTTATTCAGTTTTATTTGATGTTTTTGAAAATATTTAAATATTTAATGAATATCTGATAGGAACCGTGTATCAGTAAAAATAAACCTCAAAAAAAGTTATATTTAATTTTTTGAAAGTTTAATCAACAGTTATCTATGAAATATTTGATGTTGCTGTAACCAGATGCCAAAATAAATAACCATAATAAACACTAGTGCTGACAAGGTGTCGCCGCACGCGCACCATCCATCTGATAATAATATGTAAATAATTATTAAATATTATCGAGTGGCAGATAGGGTCGTTTAGGTGGCCGGTGTGTTATCTGTGTTATTTGTCGTTAACAGGTCCAGGGGACATAGTGTTATCGGCTTGAGTTATAGCGACAGTGGCCGAGAAGGAGATTCTTCTCTGGTTTCAAATGTGTCTGTCGCTGGAGATGAGATAGCTTACACCTGGTTAGTGGCCACTGTTGCTCAACACTGCTCGCTTCAGATATCATCGCAGACGCCACGACTAATGGCCAAAACTAACGAAGAAGCTGTTATGTGGACACGAAGTATGTGGCGTCAACCGGCAAGTTTGTAATTTCTACTAACGATTAGTTTCTATCCAAATGATATCAAACAAGAGAAAATGGTTCTGTAATAGCAGCTTTGATTTGTGTAAAACAGTAACAAAATACCTAATAGGGTTCAATTTATAATTTTGTGAATGAAAGTTAGCACAGTAGCACATAGAGTAGATACAAAATCAAGTAGTTCATAGGTTTTTCTCTAGGACGACACAATGTCTTTACAGCGCAGTAATACAATACTTGTGCGATAGTATATCATTATTAAAATGTGTTTAAAATAATAATACGTATTAAAAACAATATAATTAATTCACCTTAGGTTTATATAGGTATACTTTTTGTATACTTAGTATAAAAAGTGTTTTGATTAAAAACATAATTGTCGGTACAAAACGATAATATATTTGATTGTATAACCTTATAAGAATGTTTGCAAAACAACATTATAATAATACGAAATAATCAATCAATAAAATCTATTCAATTATATTTAATTTTCGTGAATGGCGGAATAATTAAGTCACCTACTTTAGCCGGTTTGTAGTTTGTTTATGGCCCGGTTTAAAATATAGCTTTCAAGTCGCGATAATATCGTAAATCATTTCTAGGAGATATGCGTTTTGCTCATTGTGTTGCCTGACCGGAAAATAATAAAGCTCGCTACTATCCAAATAACTGAGTTAACTTGAATTTTAATGACCGTTATTCCATTCAAACTTATAATCAAATAAAGCAAGGATGTTGAATGGAAAGCTGCTTAACATAACTCTTAACAGCGTCTGCATGGTAAGTTGCCGCGTCTGACCAAGACAATATTAATTAAACTCAACGTAGTTTACTTCATATACGCTATGAACCTCCAATTATGATGCCACTCATAACGGCCAAACAGGATGAACGTATTTATCAACGTAAAATAAAAAGTGCACTACCATAAATTATTTCCAGATACCCAGTCTCAGCGTCTATGAAAACCTAGGCAATAAATAACATGAAATAAATAGTAATTTAAATAGGGCACGATACTCGTTTCCTTTAATTTGTAACTGCAGTCAATATTCATGGTGGGGTGTTATTAACCGTTGGCTGACGGCCCGCGGCTGCGTCCGATCTGATTCTGATTCTTTTATGAATAGAAACTATAATTGCATTAGCCGTCCACCGCAGCTATTCCGTATCGCCTCGCCGGTAGCCCTTGCAAAACGCTGATTTAACGCTAGATTACTATCACTGTTAAATATTAGAACTGCATTTCATGTAGGTATTCCGCATTTCCCATCAGTCATTCTTGAGAATGTCTTGACAAAATGCAGTTCTACTAACCGGCTATAGCTCTAAGTTATCGGTTTTATAACATTTTCGATATGGCACTCTCAGTGCAACAGCAAATGAAGCGGTCGCATTAAACTTGTCCGTCGAATATCTGGTCGTAATTAATAGCAGGAGATAAGTTGTAGGTCGCGCCCGCGATACTCGCCATGGCTCGAGTAATCGAGGCTGTCAGGAGCTGAACGCCGCCGCTGCCGCTGCATTGCCCTGTCCCTATATTAATAACCATCAACCGATATCGGAGGTGGCCGTTCGAAATGGGAAATTAAAAGGCTCTCATGGAATCCACTCATTAGAACGATTTGTGTTAGTGAAGTTACCGGCGCCGTACAAGTAGTTATTAATGAGCATTGTAACTGAGTCCCGACATGAGTATCATTTGTGCGCTCATTTATCGAGCTGTCTTCCAAACGACGGCTTCTGGTTAGCCGGAGCGCAAGCGTAGGCTGTCCGTTTGTTGATTGTGGCTAGCGTGTGTCGTTCACTGATTGTAGTTTTGATTGTGCATGGAAGCATATCAGTGCAAGCTAATTTGTCAATTATGGAGTCAGAAGTCGAGCGGGGTCGCGGGGCGGCTCTACAGCGCGTAATAGCGCAATTTATGCCATCATTGTTCTAAAGTAGCGACGGCCGTTTATCAGTGAAGCAGACGGGACCAATTGATACAAACGAGCGCATGTCACGTCTAAATATAATATTAGGAATCACGGCGCGAGCCAGGATATATTAATTTGGAGTGGTTGCCGCATGACCAAGCTTATCGTTAGGGTATACGTCCGTTGCTATTTTAGATGTCTATAATGGTCCTGTCCTACTTAGAACAGGATTGGTATACTTATCAACTTAATGTTTATCATTGATGTCTTTTTCAGTTCTTTGACAATACTCTGTGCGTTAACATGAGACCATCGAAGTAGGTAAATGCTAGTCAAATCTAAATAATTATTTTGCGTTTACAATCTTCATGAAGATTTAAAAGGATGGTTTTAGCCGAAACTACAAATTTATTATTTAATATAAAACTATGTACTTTAAACATTAACTATATTAGACAAAAATAATTGATCTGATAAATAACACTACAAATAGTTTGTAAACAATCAACGTGATTACCCCTTTAGGGAGTTAACGACATAATTTTAAATGAATGAGTACTTTTACGTTCGTAGACCCTTGTTCCTTGAGTGCGAGACTAAATGACGATTTATGAATGAGGTCAGTGCGGTGAGGTCGGGGTCACCTTACACACTACCGTACAGTACCAGTGGCGATACGATGCAGGATCACGTCAACGTATTACAAGTTTATGTTATTTATTATAGTTAGAAAAGTTATACTAAGTAAAAAAAAAATGATGATGTCTTTTAATTTTTTTTCTAACATCTTATAATTATGTATGTATTATGCAAAAAAATTACTAGTTATATTTAATCAAGCGGAATAGATAATTAAAACAAACTTTCTAGTTTATACTAAAGGATAACATAATAGTACGTGACCATGCATGAAGACAGAGATTGCGAGGCCTTCACATGGCTTATTTTTATTATTCCTAAAAGACGTCCCGCATGCATGTGATGTGATAGTCAGTGCTCAGTGTGTCAATCGGCGTGTTGTCGGCCCAGACCGGAGTGGCTCGTGCCGGTCACACGACGATCGCAGCTTGCAGTCATATGACCACATATTAGGATAAACATATCACGTAACATATTAAAACTAGTAGTTTGTGAACCTTTTTAAATACTATTAAAGAATCTCATGTCCCTTACCCGAAGAAGAAACTAGACACCAGAAAATAAAGTATATGAAAAGATTTAGGTTTAGAACCACAGACAAAAGCCATTTTATAAAGTCTTGTCTAATGTCTATCTAATAACTGGGAGACAACCTAACATAAAATTAATTTGAATAATACGACTGCACTACTATTGGCAATACTAGTTTGATATTAATCGCTTTGGGGTGCCAACTGCCTTGACACAATGGGCTCGAAATGAGGAACTAGCATGTCCTCACACAATAAGACAGTTACATTAATTCAAAAGACCTGTTCGGGCTGCATTAAAATGGCACCACTATTATCGTAGCATGTTTCGTAATTATCGCAGATACGCCCGCAACAAAGAGACACCTCAAAACAACATTGATCATTGCAAATACCATGCAACAATAAATCAGAAAACCAGGTTCAACACCTAGTAATAACAACTTGTTCTCCGTCTATGCTTTTGTACGGTGCTCTCGGTAAATTTTGTCTACTATTTAGAATGTAGGCAATATTTCAAACTGGTCAGAGTGACCAGTTCGTTTTGGATTCTGTATTGAGGTCATAGTTATCTTATTACTGGATCATAAGTCTTCAAGCTGCGATAGATATCCGCTATTACTTTTGGATTTTCATAGGTTAGATCTTAAATTGTACTGGTTTATGCTAAGCACAAACTAGTTTAACGCCGCGTGTAATAAATGGTAATGACAATCAAAAATCTTTAGATGTGTTTTTTTACAATATTCGTGCATCTTCAATGATTTCTACTTAATAAGTTAAAAGCCAAAATTTTCCATCGGATGAATCAGTTATCTTCAAAGAAATACAAAAAATTACGCATCTTATTTTTACTTGTAAATAAAATTGAACCGTCCGTAAAGAATTCCGTCAGCAGTCTAAACGGAGCGCTTATTTCGTACTGTCCATAGCTCGCATAACTTCATTACGAGCTCAATTGAATAAACTGTGATAGGAACGCAGAGGCGCTCTGCAAGTTGATTGCTCAAATTTCCTCTTCAACTATCACAAAGATATGGTGAATTTCTAATTGGATAAACGTGTCGTTTCCTATTTAAAGGCGACGGCGGGAGTTGCGTTTCCACTCGAAGTAGAGCTTTGGCGTTCTGGAGCAATATGGTTTTGTGGTTGAGATGTTATATGCTGCGAAGAGTTGGAAGGGTCTCCGTAGAGTGGTGGCTGCGTATCCTCGGGCACGCGCGCCGTCATCCCGAGTAATGGTCCGTCAGCCAGACCTCGGCTTGCGCTCGCGTGTTCAATGACCAACTAATGAATTGTGATTTTACTTTAATGCTTCCTGGGTGAGTCTCGGTTTTGAAATGAAGGTGTTATCGTTAGCTAGTCAGAACGTTTGTTGATTTGTAAAGGTCTGGGTCGCACTTGAAGTGATCGGTAATACCTTCCGGCACAATTTCAACTGTTTAATTTATTTTAATATAAGATAAACGAAAGAACGACTACTCTAACAAATAAAAATTTTTGAAGCCAAATAAACATGTTGGTTTATTAAATATGTATTTACTTATAAAATTTATATCTCAATCTTCATTGACAACAGATGACGTGCGTTGTCGCATACTTTAAGTAGATAATTGTCATAGATATCTTAGTAGAAAGATATCACATCGAAACATCTTATTATGTTACCAACGCTCTAAAACTAAAAACGTATGTAAATGGTCAAAAAAACGTTTTACCTATATGATTTATGGTGACCCACCTCATACTAAGGGAACATGTCGCAATTAGTCACTAATATCCAAAAAATACATTAATATCGTAGCTTCTACTTGAAAAAGCTAGTTTGGGTGGTCGAAGACACGTGCCTTACCAAAAGAAGGTACCTATCTACCCATTAAAGCCGTATCTCTGAGGAAGAAAGATTAATCAAACGAAATCACCGACTCTATCATTAAATGAATTTCACTAAATCTGACATTTGATTAAGAGAACATTTTTATCATTAATACATAATGGCCAAACGGAATGCATTTCAAAGATCGACTCAATATGCTCGTCCACAAAAGTCTTTAGTGTACCTACTTATGTAAAAGTAGATATCTATTGCACACGTACCTACACAGTAACGTGTACGTTAAAACTCTTTGTTTTGAATAAATATTTTATTTTATAGAAATAAAAAAAATCGTCTTCAATTATCAAGTAATATCAACAAGTAGGTGCCTAATACTAAAAACGTAAGTAAAAAGATTACTTTAAAAGTCTTAATTATACAACCTAAATAATCAAATGTACCTACTTGAATAATATCTATCTTATATAAAGTTCATAAATTCACTTATAAGTAATGATAATGATATTTCAAAAAAATACTCGTGTATAAGTGTTTTATAAGAGTTGCATCGTGTTGTGTACCATGCCAATGTCCAGTACATGCAACTATTGCATTGTACGAAGATAGATACTTTAACTCAAACACGAGTTAAAGTTAGGCCAAGCCTTTACGGAAAGTTTCAAGGTAAAAGCTTAACGAAAATCGTTGAACAAAAAAAAATGTAATAAAAATAAATGCTTATTTATTTATCACATTTTTGATATCGGGTTTTGGAAGTAATAAGTTATACTCTGACCACTGTATAATGAGATCATGAGATCTAAACATAATGACTCTTCTTATAAGAATTAAAATTTCTTATTAGTAAGTCATCGTAACTTTTATTCATGAACATTTACAGAAATATCGCGAGCTTTTTCACACAAATTTTGTGGATTAAAACTGTACGTACACAAAAACATTGTTTGCTTAAAACAATTCCGTTTTTATGTCGTTCAGCAAAAAGGTAGGTACAGTCAGTGACATAAGTAATAACATTAAAATTTTCGTCTATAAAAATTCATTTACAGTTATGAATAAGAATTTATAAATTTTTAATAAATGTTATCTTATCTTTATCTTAATTTCACTTTTCAAGCTTTTTAAATTAGTCCAAAAGTAATTGAATAGAGGATTTCGTATCTTTTTGTAGTTTTGTCGTTTATCCTTGTAGCAACCGAAAACTAATATTTCATAAAAAAACTAATCTACAAACACTGTTCATACACTTTGCCTTATGAACATAGATGACTGTAACTGCTTAGTTTACTCAAGAAAAATATGCGAGAACTCTTGTTGACTGTACTACACTTTTTACTTTGTTCCTTTAGGAGCCAGTTCTACTTGATTATTGATTCATAAAATGCATTCATCTACATACAGCCGCTTCAAGAACATCAGTATCGGGTCACTAATTAAAAAGCAAATTGAAACACCGTGTGTCAAGGATTATAAATTTTTACGAGCGCTATCACAGCGTCGCGCGGCCATTCTTCGTGAACGAGTTCCATACTTTTATCTTTATGTATGCAGCGAATAGATTGTATCTGTTGTTCGATAAGTAATAAATAAATTAAAGTTCCATCGCTTTTTGTTTCAAGGTAACTATAGGGTAGAATTATGATCGCTGATAAACTGTAAAACTTGCATTTTTTGTTTACTCGTTTTTTAGTTAGACTTCATACTTACACTAACATTATATTTTCTGTGACGATTTTTGTTATCTATTGAAAAACATTTTACACACCTACCTAGTATATAACTATTGATATCTAGCACGGTCCTAAGTAAAAACAAGAGATATTGCCGTTAATCGCTTCTTCGTCAAATGGGGTATAAAACTGTCTGCGAGCTAGAGTTGATATTGCAATCCAATGTCTTGTCATTATAAAGGTACACGCACACGTGCGGCTAGCGAGACCACCGGCGAGGCCAGCGGTGCTTTACTTGCAACGATTTATTGTTATAAAAATAATGTATCATCGGTCGCGCCGCACAATGCACGTAACAAGCTCGCCCCGTGCTGCATTAACGGGACGAGGCTGAAACTCGACGGCAAACTCTGAGCTGCACTCAAAGACACGCTTTATATTACTCATGTAGTTTTAAAACTTCTTCTTCTTATCGTGTCGATGCACAATTATTTTTATCAGATTCATTTTGATACATGTTTTGCCAACTTTACAGCACAACTTGTGGCTGCATTCGAATCTTTCCTTTTATAAATAGCTAGCTAAACTTACAATTTAAATTTGTTGACTGTACCCACTTAGTATAAATTCGTATAGAAAAAAAGCTGATCGGATTATGTTAATGTGTTGGACGTCCAGTCAGTTGCACAGACACACAAAATAAATAGTTTCACTTTAGTGATGTAAATAATTATGTAAATCGTGATTACCTACTGGGAAACCCATTACTACTGTAATCTTACATCGTATAGCCTTTAGTGCACACAAGTCTAAAATGCCAAGCTAGTACTTCCTTTTCAATTGATGGATGTTCTAACTCAGCAGTTTTTGATCTGTATTAAGTGCAGTAGCATCAATGCACGCGATAACGGCGATGCGAGATCCATTGCATTTCTATTGTTGGTTAGAGCGATTGGTTATTTTCTGATCTTTCCGATGATATTGATGTTTTTGATAAAGTTAAGTAGTTCTTGGTAAGGTATTTACCATGATTTGTGAGTTTGATTTTATTTCCCGATATTTCGGCACAGTTGCATGCGCCATGATCACGGGTCGAACAATTGCTATTTATCAATTGTTTAGAAAATTATGTTCAAAACCGCGATAGTTTCAAATATTATAAGGTAGATGTAATAATTTATATGCTAAAAGTAAAATTCCTTCGCGTTTTTATTCTTATCATTTTATATACATTCGGTGAATTGTTGGTATTCTTTATTGACGTAATTTAATAATGTTATTTTTATATGTTTCTGAGTGCTACAAAAAGGGCTTTTAAGCTAGGTTTTTATGTAGGTTTATAATACAGGTAATATAGTATGTCTGTATCTATGAATCCATAACAAGTTTAGCGAGCGACAAAGTAATTCCAAGAGCAAATTAAATTCTATTAAAACGACATCAGAAACGTATAATTAAGCGACACGACACGACACGACACGACACGACACGTGAAATATGTCCGATTCTCGTACGACAGCAGAGGCATGTAGAGCTCTTTTATATTGCATATTTTTATTGCGTTTTTTCAACAATTGATTGTGAATTTGTGAGTGAGGTGTACCTAATTGGAATAGGCAATTTCATTAATTTTTAAAACCGTTCTTTAGTATTATTGAACGTCGTGTTTAAAATAATAAAGTGAATCCTTTTTACATTTAAAAAGTATCGTTTTCTACCTGATAAGAAATATGTCAACATATTTTTGTTAACATTTGCAAAGGTGGGACTTACAGTAACCAATCGCTTTCTCATCAATAGAAACCAGAAAACTCATGGAAAATTTTAGAGCTTAGTACAAATTGATTTCGTTTGATGCTTTAAATATCATCTTGCAAATGGTTAATTATATTGGGACTTAATAATCTTTGAACTCAATATTTTTCTGTTATAAAAATAAATGTTGTTTTTTATTTGTAATTATTTATAATTTTTTATAAAATACAGGTTCGTAAAAAATCTGCGAAACAAGTTTGAAGAAGTAAAATTACAGGTGTGTGCGACCTAATATCTTCTTCTGTCTTAACGTATGATAGCTGGAGAGCTAGTGAACCCTGCGAGTAACGGTCTTCCTGTAAGGCTAGAAATTTGTACACTTACGATTTATAGCATGCTAAGAGCACTAGCCATGATCTGGCAGGCTTCAGCCCTGTACTTCATCAGCCACTTAATTTTTTAATTGTAAAATAATTTGAGTTTCAAAACTTGTTTCTGTAAGCTTAAAAATTTAATAGGATGGAGTTTATTTATTGTAAATCTTGAAAAAAAAGTTACAGACGATTACAATCAGCAATAGTATATGCCAGATCAATTAGAAAATGCACAGTTGATGAGGTAAAATAAACTTTATCCTGTATACTTCAAATTTTTATATGTTTTCAAGTAAACGTCTCCGAGTAAATATGTACAATGCCAGACGGTTTTGAACAGCATAAGACCTTGCCAGGCGAGGGGACAGCTGCTAAAGGCGTGCGAGTCAGAGGTGTTGCGTGAATGCCTATCTTTCAGTTTTAGTTCAGTTTTCAGTGATTTTACTTATTTTTTATGACATATCTGGCAAGCTAGCTTGCGGGCCACCTGATGAGAAGTGGTCACCGCCGCCCATGGACACTTGCGAACACCAGGGGCGTTGTCGGTGCACTACCGGCCTTTGAGATGAAGATATACCCTTCTTTTGAAGGCTCCCATGTCGAAGCTCCAAATGTATGGTTTGAAATGTTCAAAATTAAATAATGCACGTTATGAAAATTTCCTTACTACGTACAACTACGTACAAAAATAAATTAAGTGGTGTGCAATAAAGTGTTTTCTATCTATCTATCTATCTATCTACTTCACAAATAATCCTAAAGTGCTTATGAAAAAGTAGTAAGCTATGATTCATCGAATTCACCACCCTGCCAACGTGAACTACATCAACAATTATTGAGAACTGCCTACATTACCTACAAATATATGGCGAAATTGTAATTTTAAAGAACCATTCTTATTCCTGAAAATAACGGTTGGAACTTAATTGATAGTTCTTACGATTTAAATTGGTTTGAGAGGAATAAAGTTCCATCTTCTATACCTATACGACATACTTTTACAAGGACCTGCTGATACTGCCACAGCACAATCGCCTGAAACTGAGGAATACATATCAGGTAACATACAACTATTTTATCCGTAACATTTAATATGCAGTCCTATGTAATAGAGCTTGATATTTAATTCTTAACAACCTTATTCAAAAAATACTAAAAATTATTACGGTAGGTACATTAAAATATTTTTTCACTATTTTCAGATGAGGAAAACATTGTTAAAGAATCAGATGATGATGCAAACAGTAGTGCAATCTCGGATGATGCTGAAGAAAATGAATGTTAAAAATAATGTAGATTGCATAAAACCCAATAAAATACATTGCATTTACTGTATGCTAATAAATATGTTCATAAAATTGAAACATTAACATTTCTTATTTGCACTCCCTTAGCAGCTGTCCCCTCGCCTGGCAAGGTCTTATGCTGTTCAAAACCGTCTGGCATTGTACATATTTACTCTGAGACGTTTACTTGAAAACATATAAAAATTTGAAGTATACAGGATAAAGTTTATTTTACCTCATCAACTGTGCATTTTCTAATTGATCTGGCATATACTATTGCTGATTGTAATCGTCTGTAACTTTTTTTTCAAGATTTACAATAAATAAACTCCATCCTATTAAATTTTTAAGCTTACAGAAACAAGTTTTGAAACTCAAATTATTTTACAATTAAAAAATTAAGTGGCTGATGAAGTACAGGGCTGAAGCCTGCCAGATCATGGCTAGTGCTCTTAGCATGCTATAAATCGTAAGTGTACAAATTTCTAGCCTTACAGGAAGACCGTTACTCGCAGGGTTCACTAGCTCTTGGACTATGACTCATTGACTATTAAAATTAATAATATTTTAGCCAAACGCTGGTTTGGCACGTCATCTTCGTACATCTTCTATTTCTAGTTTTTACTTTTTTTTTGTGTTGTTTTGATTCATGCAAGCAAGCTGAAATATACTTAGTCTTAATATGCGAGACGTCAACAGATATAGTTTTAAACAAGATGCGTTCAATAGATGCGCTCAGTACAGCAATGCATCGTTACGGACACTACCTACTAGGTACAATACAGTTGGGCAAAAGCCTTGATAGTACTTATAAAGTTTAAAAAAATATATTAGTGTTCCAATGTGAAAATCCCCTAAGCTCCTCGTTTCTATCAGATATAGTTCTGCGACACTTACTTGCTATGCCGCCGTGACAAGCGCTTGATTACAGGTGCCCGCTACACGATGTTGTTATTACAAGATTCGCGTCGTACAAGTACTAGGTACTAGTCACAATAACAGTTTAAATGAAATATTGTTGGCTGCTAGATTTTGCCACAGCTGGATCCCTATATTTTAGGTGAATATAAACCTTGCAGCGTGTAAAATAAGAATTAGTCTAAAGACAATGACCGGCGGGTTACTTCAAAGGCTGCTCGAAACCGTCTTAATAATGTTTAAAAATGTGTCGACTGTAGGTACAGCGTCAGTAGGAAGTGATCACGACATTGAAATAAAAATTATTGGAATTTGGAATCCCCTCACGGAAAGTTTTGAAACACGAATCGAACCTTTTTGACGGGTAACAAAATAGGTCGCAAATGATGAGATATATAAAATAAAAGTACTGACAACCATATTATTATGTATTTCTTTTACTTTGCCATAACGCCACTGAGTGTACCGTATAACGTTTATAAAGAAACTGAGAGATGATAATTACACAACATGTCAAAAGCAGATTGATCAGTGATAATGCATTACAGCATGGCGGGACCGGTTATTGAAATTTTAAATTGTCTCTATTAAATGTAAAGGATGACTGCAGTTACTGCTCTTTAATGGTAATAAAGTGGTCTTCTGATACTAATATAATCGTTGTAAGTGATAGTAAACAACTTGCGGAATCTGAAATAGGAAGTTTTGTTTTCTTTTTCTTTTAATTTTTAACCTCTCACATCGACTGATTTTGCAAGTGATATATTTGTGGGTACAATTAAGTGATCAAGTTCAAGATACTTTTCTTCAAAACACTCTAGTCCCAAACTAAGTGCAAAGCTTGTACTATGTGAACTAGACTGCTGATATAATAGTTATAAACATTTTTTTTTTGTAAATACATACAGGTACGTATAGAATACATAATAATAATAGAATAACTTAAGGTAAGCGTATATGTACATATATATCCTAGTGACGATGTTGTAATATTACTTTATTTATGGCCAATAAACAACCCCTTTGCCTCAGAAATTAATTTCGAATTACTAACATTATCAATTTCGTTTTACGCTTAAAACGGATGTTGTCTGTCTGATAGCATATAATTACCTAGAGCTGTAATACGGTCTAGACTTGAATATAGATATTTATTTAAAACTACGGCAAACAGGAGCAGACTTAGACAAGTATCTAGATATCAGACTGCTTGTTTTAAAAGATAATCTTAGGAAAAAGTTATCCTTACTAAAGGACGGTCTCTACCAACTTTTCGTTAGCCTTTCGTTAACCTTTCGTTAGTCGATATCGCTATCGACACTTGTCTAAGAGAGAAGTGATTAAATGCACTACTATTTATCATTTGCAATCTAACCACGTCGCTGCATTGATTAACTGTTTGTGTTATCCGATTGCTGACACTACTGTTGACATCACTTATGATTGTATGAGGTGCAAACACTTCCGTGTATCATCGTGTGTCTACAGCTAGCTACTGATCTGTATAGCGATTACGAAAATATGAATGCATTTCAAATATGTGTCATATTTTTTTTAAAGGCATTTTGATCCTCCATTGGGTGTGTAATTGTACTATAGAAAGTTATCAAAGTAAGTAGTAACTGCTTTTTTTTTCAGATGTAGGTATATTCTGTAGACAGCCTAACAGCTACTAGCGACAAAGTAAGAACTAGCAAAAAATCCAGAACTAAAAATAATACTGATTTCATATGATATTTAATACCATTAATTGAAATTAGTAACAGTTAATAAATAATTGACAATTTATTATATTTAGTTCCGCACTCATAAAACGACACATAATTAATTTTACTATTTGTTTGACATTGGATTATTTCTAATTTACTAATCCAATATTAATACTAGCCTACTTTGACATCAACTATAACATTCACTTTTATTCATCTATTTTGTCATTAAGTTTTAGCTTGAAACTCGAAAAACCATATAAACCATGTGCATAAATGTGATCAAAGTAGGTAAAGCATTTGAACCGGCAAACTTCGAACATAGCTGCATCTCTTTTGTTTTCATTGCACCGTACAATCAATAAAGTTCAAATATTTTTCACGAAGTAAGCGGCGGATTCCATTGATGTGGCTAATTGATCGAGAACACTACTGGCCATGTCAGAGCGCTGCTGATTTATACCGGTTAAAATCATACCGGAGCGCGCCGGGGTCTTATCATTAATTTCATTTAATTATTGTTTGTTTATATTACAAGCATATCTGTCTATTAAGAATAACCAAAGCATTCAGAGAATCAAAATCTAGACTAATCAGCTTAAAATAAACAAAGATAATACGTAGAAAGTTGTCGCGCGTGTCTCTAATGAGATAAACGACCAACAAACCTATCAAATGAGAATAATAGTTAGTTTTATTGCAGTTTTTATTTTGAATATACGGATTACAGACAGATTTATCCGCTTATCTTTTTATACGAAAAACCTTAGTCGTGTCCACAATAAACTTTTCTTTTTCCATCACGATGTCAAGGGTCGTAAATTACTTAAGTGTAAATAAACGTGGTGTCTTTATAGTGCAGCCTACATTACAATGGCGGCACATAGCGACAGCTGCGTTTTTATTGTGGAGTGTAAATAAATAATATTTTCTTTATATCAGTGGTGCATTGTAGTTGGACAGTAACGGTGGCCACACGCGCGTTCGCTTTACGACTCGCGTCATCTCGATAAAATGCGTTTTATCTTCTACGATTTCTGGCATAAGAATTGTAATCCTTTACATTTTACGCATTTGTGACTCTTCGTTATTTGTTGAAAGAAAACAATACTGTAAAATAACATTTTCCAAGCAAGGCAAGCCTTAAAGATTAAAAATAATTACTAGATACAATTAGAAGAGTGATTTCTAGATGTTTAGCAAAAAACTAAAAATCATCGTACACCAAGCGAATTAATCGCATTAATTTTCTAATCATAAAAACAAATACAAAGAAGGAATAATATAAGTATTTTACTTAGTTTATTACTCGTATACAAAACTTATGTCGCAAGTTGTAAATGAGATTTTAAAATGATAGCTTACGAGTAACAAAAACAGCCATAATGGGAACATTTCATTGTTCTCTATGTTATTTTGAAGATATTATCCGATAAAGCAACATACTCGAAATTGGGACTGATTGAACGAATGGACCGGAACACACAATTTGTTACCTCTTTGGTATACTGAATACTTAACCTACTTACTTGATTTGCTATTCTTTGTTTATCTTGTCGTAGATAGAAGCAATATTTTGTTCAAGCATATGATAAATAAGGCTTTCAAAGTCGTAAAAATATTAATGATTTGATACTAAACTTATAAGCGTCGTTGTAAGGGGGGTTATACATAGTATTTTTTCCGCACCGATGTCAAAACGGCTGTGTGACTTCAGCAGTTATACAATAGGAATCATATTTTTATTTACGGAAACCACTCATTCCACTGCCATATTTATTTTTTTACAAACATATTGAACCGATAGAGACGGCCCTCGATTGTTTCGAGAATATATTAATAACCACAGGTTGTAAAAGCTTATAATAAACAATATAATATGTAGTTACTGCATTATATCGCTGCAAAATCACAGTGTGCAACCGCTTTAAGCAGAATGTAATTCGATAGTTTTAACCTCAGTGATGAATTTGGTAAAGATTAGAGCTTACCAGTGTTATTATTGGGGTCGGGTCACATTGCTGTATGGTCAAAAGTGATTTCGTGTCTGCCGAGCCCAAAGACGAAGGCATTAAGGTAATACTTGCCATAGGTGAACTGGGTCAATCACGTTTCAATAAGGAGTTTCATTATAGCGGGATAAGTATAATACTGCGGCACAATTTCCTAACAATACTGTGGATTATTACTAGTTTTAAGAGCGTCGGTAGTCTAGAGGTAGCTTTTAGATCCTAAGTTCATGTGCTCAGTTGTGTATGGAAAAATGAGCTATGACTGCAAATAATGAAATAATAGGTACATAGTAAGAAAACTCGTCTCTACACGAGTCACTTTGTCAGTACTGTCCGAACTAACCTGGTCTTTCCTTTGGATAAAGCAAGACCAGGACTGATTGTATAGACTGGGCAAGTCTCAAACATTACACTCTCGTTTTACTAGAATAAAAAGTGGCCTCTGACGCTGTATAAATTATCTAGTTTGAATGGATATACTTGTTTTGTGTATAGATTGTACTGAGAAAACAGATTTATTGGAAAATGACGTAAGTCCAACATGACACTGGTTGAGCAATAGTGGGAAGCTTTTGTACCTGAGCACACCTTAGATAATGATCCTTCATTATACCGATGCAATGAATGCTAAAAATATGATGGTATGTCCTAGACATAGTATCGTCACACAGAAGAAGGTTTTTTTTAATTCTTCACTGTATGAGAACGTCACTTTATTACGTTCACTTTAATTGGATAGAAATAACAGTTTCTGTAGGTACTTCCGGATTCAAAATATCCCAATCATAATTTAAACTCTATGACTTTTGAATTGGCTATAAAACATTTTAGTAAGATTGTTATTATCATTTTCGATATCTGTGAGTAGGTAGGCTATATTGAAAGTAATTGCGTTATTATTGGGAGCATTATTTAGTCGCAATGCGCAGTGGTCACGACCGGCGCTACTAATACGGCTCGTTTGCGCACGCGCACGACCCGTCCCATTACTCTACTAAATTAATTTCACTTAATGCTCATCGATTATCGAATAATAATCGTATAGTTTCGGCGATCATGATGGATGCGAGATCGTGGGCCCCCCGCGCGGCGATCCTTACTGGACAAGATCTACTTATAGTCTCGACCGCACAGTACCTGCGTACATTTCTATTTAGACTTTATTCTTGAAAAACTATTAAATAAAACAATCTTTTTATTAAAACAAAACGAATCGTGACATCACCAAATCAAATACTATAATCTGCTGAAGTAGGGCCATAAGATTGTTTCCTATACTTTTGTCATTTTTGTTTTTATCATTTACCGTTCTGACATAGTACCTACAGCTAAAATATTGCCAAGCATTATTACTAAGTACGTTCACAATCGAAGCAAAGAAATACATCACAAGGTCTTGTGCCTTTTCAGTTTGTGTACCCCTTCATATCTACAGACAAACCACATGCGCGCATGAAATTAATGTTCCTACACGATACAACACAAATAGTCGGAGATAAAAACGAGAAGACAGGTCGGCTGGTAGCCATCGAGCATCGGCAGCGTGCTGCAGTAATGGCCAGCCTTGTACCTCATCTATAACGTATTTCTCATTCATCGATATTAATGCACGTACATGACAGCTCCCCGCCACAACCGAGGTACAAATGAGCGGCCGACTCACAACTGATTATATTTATTTGAACATCATCCTACCCGCAATTAGTATCTTTAGCCGTGGAGTGTATTGATGGAAAGTAAATCAAGCCTTTGGCATATAATAATGCCTACTTATAAGCTTTTAACCTATCTTTCAAGTGATGTATAAATATAATAGAGACATCTTCCATCAAGCTCTAGGCATCGTTGCCTAAATTATAAGTCATTCTTACTAGATTTAATAAGTAAGTTGGTTATGGTAAATTCCTGGTTGAATTACGGAGCTTAAGGCGAAAATTTCGATTACCATAATCTTCATCGGTATGATGATGAAGTCTTAAAATGCACATTATGGAACACATGACCGCTCATGGTAATACTTAATGAACTTATGATAATTCTCTTATCTCCAACATTCCGTAATGAAACATTTCGTAAGAGCTTAAGCAGCTTAAGGATCTAATTGTATTTAATTGAGTATGCTTGTACCGGTAGACTTGACCCTCGCTTGATCTCATAACGCACAGGAAGACGTATCGACCTCATTAGAAGGCGAGACACGGCTTCTTAATCGACATTCAGCGATTCAACAGACGTTTTATTTTGCTCCACGTGAAGCTCGTGTCTTAGAAGTTATAGATTTTTTATGCCATTGAATTTTAAACAAACAATCATTAACGATTTATGATGTTATTAACCTGTAAAAATGGAGCTGTTTTTGTTCATATTATGTTACTTTGAATAATATATTACTATATCTAAAACTTTTTAATGTTGATTTGTGTCTGTTACTAAATAAGCGCTGAAAAGAACATGAATGCACCATAGCGGACGTAGTCGTTTCTTTCACTGTGTAGTACGGTACCGTTATTGTTTTCGAATAGGCGTCAACTGCGGGTGCTATGTAAGAAATGGTATTGCCGCATGCTCTGTTATTTATGAACATTTAATTTTCATTAGGTAAGGCTATTAAGGCGACACGGGCCGTAACCGCGCGCTATCGACGCAAGTTGGATGTCCGCGACGGATTTAGTTTCACGACTTACATGTAGTAATGAACTAAATTTAAGATAACTTTCACCAGATGAATATCTAAATATTTAAAACGCGATAAAATATACTTTTAATGACTACCCTGCATTTTATTAGCTACGGGAAGCTGTGCTCCGTTAGACCTTTCCTCCACTTGATATAGATTAGAAAAACTACACATACATTGTCTTTTATGGCTTTTAGGCATTTTTATTTCATATTTAAATTAATTGAACGCAAACAAGACCCTCTGTTTATGACTCACGACGTATGAGAGTCTTGTAACGTTTCTAACTAATGAGACCGGTGGAGATTGGAATAGGGAGTTTTAGCATAATTTGATGCAACTTAAGGTTTGATGCTATTTTTCATTAATTTTATTGCCGCGTTGGGTCGTAAACTTATTGTTTTACATGTAAGTGGAAACTTATCAAAACAAAATAAACTGGATACGTATTATGAAATGGTTCAAAACTACTTTTGTTTTAGTAGTAATGTTGTTTAAGCAGTTAATAGTCTGTTACTTGATATTTATAGCTGCATTTTATTGTTATTAGTTTAGTTATCACGTCGCATAGAGAATGGGATAGTTTTTGTTTTAGTTCATAGTTTAACGCGGTGTGAAAGCGCCGTTCCCCATTATTATAAAACTAATAAATAAACCAGCATACATTCCCCGCCCGCAGAGAATCAACATTAGTTTTAAACATCTTTAACCGTTAACAGCATCCCTAATGCGCTTATTAGACCGCCCGTCTCATTTTATTTACGAAACTAAAATAATTACGCATGTTGTGTCCGAATGTTATGTTTGATTTGATATATTTATTGCCTCGGAACACGTTCATATGCGGGACTCCGACGACATGCATCGAAATATATATTTTTAAATTAATATTCATGAGTGATAGAGGTATTGCGATAGTACACGGCTATAAGTCAACGAAACGCGGCTCGGGCTAGCGTCGCCGGCGCCGGCGCCGACCGCGCGCGTCTCCTATCCCGCGCTCTTCCCTATATCATTGTGATGCCCTCATCTAGCATAGTAAAACGTTCACTACTTAGTATTCCAATAAGGTTTCCGGAGGTCTGGACTATTTACAGTGATTTATTACACACTATTAGTATCAACTATATCTAATAGAATACTATATAGACTGTGACAACTATATAGAATGTGGAAATGATTTCTTTTTGTAATTTAAGCGGCTTTTTTTTAATTGTTTTGAATAGGTTAATCTCTGTTGTTGTTAAACATTTTATAGTGTTCGAAAGGAAAACGTTCTGACTGCTTATGATTTGATATTACAATGTGTTAAGATAACACACTGCATGACGTTGTACGGTGTCTTCGTCCGTATATCACTCTGATGCTTTCATCTAGCGAGTAGAACCATGTCCGCGCACTGAGACTTCATATTTTTATGGCTGTTTGTACCTTTTTATGCTGTCTTCACATAATTTAACTGTCATTACTATGGAAATATGATTCGCTGTGCTCGACATGAATAGTTTGAGGGCGCTTTGAAGTTACAGATTCCCACTAATTAAATTAAATTTGAATTGTTTAATGTCAAAATAAATAATAAATTCCTTGTTTTACATATAACATTAATTATAGCTTGTTTATTTTATTTGATGCAGTCACTATTAAAATATATGTTTTACAATTTGTTAGTCTAGATTTCTTAAGTTGTACTCAAATCAGTGTGGTTTAATTCGTGGTGTAAATGACAGTGCTACTGAATCGCTACCGACCGGCCCACTCCGTCCGGCGCGCGCCGCTTGGACGGCACGCGCCGCCGCCCACGGATGGTCTTCAATAACATCGTATATTTAGACAAAATGCTCTATTTAGCTCATAGTCATAGTTAAGCCTACTATTTACATATGCCTATAGAGACAGGATTTTATAGGCCTCCGATCAAGATATCCAAAAAGAGATTTAAAGCCACCCGTTTTGCAGTTAAAAAAAATAGTTGTCTGTAAAGTCGGTTTACTGACGATAGTTGAACGTGACAACGAACGCAAAGGCCGATTGTGCTTCTTTGTCGCTCTCGCTTGCACTTCATGGAACGCCTCAGAGCGAGGTAACGCCGCATGAGTCATGTTTTTTCGTGCGTGCAGCCGGCTCTATCGAATGATAAGACGTTGTCACGTCAAAAAATACGACAGTTTATTTGAGTTTTCTTACGAGTGCATGTGGTCAGTTCGGCACGCTACATAAATGGTTTGTTTATTACTACTCCGCTATGTTTATTCTTGTAAAATATATCAAACTTCATTAAAATAAATTATCAAAACAACTGAGGCATGATTTCCAACGGTTTAAAAAAGTTTTAATAAAAAAAATTGCTGGAGTATCTCTGTCTGGTATCTCGGTATCGGTTTCGTAACTTATATTAAACTCTATTCGACTCTGTAACCAATATTACAATACTGAACACAATAATCAGAGTGTAGAATCTGTAAACGGAAATAATTTAGTTGGTAATTAAATCGCACTAAATCGAATCTATTTAAATCGAAACCTAAATTCATACTAACATATTTGGTGTCTCATACTTTTTGTGATAATATCTATTACACTGTTAAGCATTCCGATAGTGACCACTCTACGCTATTATCATTTCTAAATCATCGGTTTTATTAAAAGTCAGTGATATCAAATTTTACAGCTTTTTAATGAGTTCAATAATAAGGTATTCGATGCAAGTAAAATGAAACTTTATTACGTGGTGAAACTCATCTAATTTATTGATCCCAAAATACCTATACCTACCCACTTAACAGTATTAAAAAACATTAAAATGTTTAAAATATCATACAGTTGTCAAGATTGTAATGAAATAAACATCAGATGAGTTTGCCTTTTTTACAAATGCTGCGGATTTAATTTGCGACATTAATTAATTGCGCTTAAATTATTTGAAACGTTTTTGTAAACTGATATATAAGAATATTAACATGTGTAAAGGGTGTAAAAATACTTAAGGCTAAAAGTTTTTCATGGATCATGTGCATACATATTAACTATGTTTTATTTAATTAAATAAGTAAAGGTACGTGTACAATTTTCCGTTTTTCAGAGTATTTTTTTTACACTTTGTATTGTGGGTAGAAAAGTAGTTTACAGTAATATGATATTAATCCTTGTTACCTAACTTAAACTATGGTTATGATAACTATCGGTTAACATTTTGGTAAACTACGGTATGAAAGGATTAGATACTGGATGCGCATTTAATTTTTAACGATATCATATATTATATGACTTTTCTTAAAATTATATTTAGTGCATAAAATACAGTTCAATTATAATAAATTAAATTAATAGATCAATTTAATCAGCTTACGAAGGTTAGTTGTGTCTGATAAGTATTCCCATTTATTTTTGATCAGTTTTTTTTTTGTTACAAACTCAATCTTCACTGACTGACAGAAATCGGTTTTCCCGTCAGGCTAGTACCTACGCGTAGTAGGACACGGAGACAAGTCGGGAAATCAGCGGTGCAGCGATTTCTTCTTCTTCTTTTCGTCAGTTTTTTTTTTGACACTTAATATAATTTTATTTCAACGATTTATACATTATGCTACGACCTCTATTAGGTATTATTATTTAAAATTTCACCAAAATTAGACAGCAAAACTCAGCATAACACTAAAAAAACGATTTAAATAAAAATACTATGTTTTATCAACAAATTTGGTTTGTTAGGTACTTGTGCTTAGTGACAACTGTCATAAAATAAAAGGATAGTGACAGACCTGTCAAACTAACTGTCGCACAAACTAGCTTGGTACTACGTTACTTCACGATATGAATTATGATAATTACTTGCATCTCCTTAATAAATACGAGCGCGTCCACAGTTCTTTGGGCTCTTAAAATGTATGCTTGACCCGTTATCGGGCTCATGAATATTTAATATTTACAAATTATTAATCCAACACTTAGCCAGCGACGACGGTCCACGTGCATTCCATACGATCATGTATAACATAGTATAAGAAAAATCAAGACAGTAGGTATTACCTGACAATTTTTTAAAAGCTTTGTCTGTTTTGTACAATAATTTCATTGTCATGTAAAGCAATTAGCTCTGCTTATAACGATTAATTACCTAAAATAGTCTGTGAGACAATGCGGTGCATCCACTTTTGGCAACCTGTGAAAAGCTACAGTTAATGCTGCATATTTAACATCCTTTCGAGTTGAAGTGAAAATACGAAGTAAATAGGTGCTTTACTGATAAAAGTTTACTGTGTCCAGTGCAGGTTGCTTTGAAGTATTATCCTGATATCGAAGCGAAGTGAAGCCGTCATTGTTTGAAGGCTTTATGAAGATTAGAAAATAGAGCTAAGTAGGTATGTCGTTCATAATGTGGACACTAATGGTATATTAAGCAATAATGCTAGTTGTCGATGGAATTATTAAAAAACGCATATGTTTTTGTCGATACTAAAATAAATATTGTTAAAATTAAATGGAACTATGAGCAAAGTTTTTTTTTTATTATTGTAATTTTGAAAATAAATAAAAATATTGTCAAATTCTGATCATAACTGAACGCAAATTATGTTACATCGAGTTTAATAAAAAACATATTTTTTCAGCGATGATGAAAATAAAAAATACCGAAGTTTATCACTGAAAAGCTTTTATTATAATGGATTGCCTATCAAGTAGTAAGCGCTTCACTATCCTATCGCTCGAAATATTTCCCTAATGAACTCAGTCACGCGTACATTAAATTTGAATGAAGTAGCTACTGTATTAAAATATTGATATCGCATATTTCGTGTTCTAAGGCTTTTAACACACCTGCGTGATTCTGACATTTATAAATAAAAACCTATGGATACAAGTGGGCGGGTTGAATATCAGCGATTAATTTTAATTCTTTTTCACGAAAATATCTACAAATAGACACAATGGATTTTCACTCAATTGGATATATTTTTTTCTCATCTCTGAAATAATCTTTTAAACATTTACTATATTATTTGATGTTATTGAATATGATCCTAAAAAATAATAATTTCAATCCACTACAATAATAATCTGCCACTGCATAAAATCGCGAAGAGTGGAAGGAGAGAAGGGAGGCCTTTGCCCTGCAGTGGGACAGAATGGCTGAACAATAATAATTATAAATAATAGTGTAATCTTTAATACACGCTATTTATCACTAGAAATCTGATATTAACATCCATTATATTTTTTACAATTGTAAGTTTCTCATTCGTGTTTTTGTAGCATGTGTGTTACTGGTTTAATATAATCAACTAATCACTATAGATTTGAATAAGTCGGTGTTTTGAAAGGAATATCTTAATTGTGGACCCATAGTCGTGATAAAGTACCTTCTCACTGGAATGTTTACAGCAAGCTCGGGCACGTGCGCTAGTTATTAATTTGCCAATCGGCAGAGAAGAGAGAAGCAGTTTCTTTCGATACCTTATTTTGTTTTATTTTTAGATAGCCTGATGAACTTTCTACACATATACATATACTTAAGATGAACCATTATAAAAATGAACGCTGTTACACTAACATGCAAAAATGGGGTATAGATACAATACTTTCGAAAAAATATTAATCTTTTTCCTAAAAAAAGCGACAATCATAATGTTAACACAAGAAATAAGGATAAACTCGCTGTTCCCATTACTAGGCTCACCAAAGTAAATAAATCTTTTAAAGGGCAATGTGTACGCTTCTATAACATAGTCCCAAGCTATGTTTGTCAATTGCCGATTGGCAAGTTCAAAAACGTAATAAAACGAAAACTCTTATCAAAAGCATATTATAAAATATCTGACTATTTAGAAGACAAGCAAGCTTGGGACGAACTAGCTCCAACTTTGTTAAACAATTGTAAGAAGGATCATATGAAAAAAACGTTAGAATCCAGGTCTAGTTTCTTGCCAGTTCTTCTAGACACTGGTCGCGACGAACTGGCGCCTAGAATCATCTAGTATGTAAGACGTTTCAAAGTGATCCTTGTGATTTTATTGAATAAATGAATTTGAAGTTTGAAGTTTGATACAAATAAATTGTTTGAACCAGTGTTCAGTCATTGTCTAGAAACGTTACCAAAGGGAATGGTTAGATCTGTCGGCCAACAGGTGCATTAAAGAGGGCGCGTGCATTTTTAAAACGGTTTATCTATGAAAAGTACCTATGTATATATGTAAAAGGTAAAATTAAAGCTAAAAATGTTTAAGATATTAACATCTATGTTATTTCACATCTTAAACGTACCTATATAAATATAATGTAACAGTTAATTAAATCCACAGGAAATGTTTACTGCGGTTCAGCACGTGCGCTATTTATTAATTATCATCAAGATTAATTCTGACCGGTTTTTATCGATACCTGCTTTACGCTCATTGAGGTTTTCTTCTCTTGAACTATTTAAATTTAGATTTTTACAACTGACTTTTTTTTAATTACATTATCAGCAATTTGACATTAAACAAATATAGTAAACATAAACGTATATATTTATAGAAAATCGAACATTCATAAAACTTTACATAAAGTAGACCAGCAATACAAATAGTAAAACCATATAAATAAACAAATAATTATATACATATAAATAAACAATCCATATCATATGGTTCATAGACAACTTGCAAATTCGCTCTCATATTAAGTTGAACAATAACCTTTAAATGAAAAAAATCCTATAATTTCAACAAGCTTACACAATGAACAACATTTTGGTTGTTTTGGGGCGATGTAAAGAATAGACTCAGTCGTATTATGTTAAAGTCTCCTTTGTGTCTATTTAGAATATTTATTTTGTAGCTTAGTAGTGTAAGTGGTTTTGAGCTGGCTATTGTGGGTCCGAGTCACAGCACAGCATCTTTCGTCCGAGACACAAGACGGCTCGATTGTTCCTCGACTTAACGTATCAATTATGTCGAACACAAAGCCAGATAAGAGGTTGAGTGACGTGAATAAAATAATTAACTGATTGGTGTTTGTATAATTCATCAAGTGAGGTATTCTGTGATCGGTCGGCCACTTAGCGCGTTATCAGATAACGTGTATCGCACGCAGTAAGGTAGCTGACAATATATAATGCATTTCTCTATTGTCTGAGCTTTTTGTGACCGTTTATTTAATCATGTCGATATGATATGAATGTGCTCAATATTTTACACTGTAAAATTAAAAATATTACAATCTAACTTTAGAAAAGAATCTAAGCTTTCTCTTTGCAATTTTATTTTTATTCTTGCAATTCGCTTAAATAAAAATAGTAGTAGCATTCAATTTCAATTAAGGTTCTAGAATACCGCCGTGGGTTTACCTGCAACTTGCTTGGCTTCAGGACTTATCAAACAAAATACGTATTTATGGAACTTATTCTCCATTAAAATTGTCCTTGTACTAACAGAAAGCTTATTTTCTTTTTATGAGAACTAATCATTTTCTTTTTCTTTGAAAAGTTACCAAATGAATTATTAATCCCATTGGTATATTAAAACGGTACGCCCAAACCACAAGGTTATATTCTGTACAACGTTATTAATAAAACACACATTGACCTGCGTTTAAAAATGTCACAGTGTAAATAAAGAAAGAAAAATCGTAATATAATACAAAAGAAGTTATTTTTAATACAATACTACACCAACGATACTTTTGTTTTTTCAATAAAAACAGCCGTTTATAATATTTCTATGTGTAGGTATACTTTAGCTTTTAAGCAGGTTCATGTTATATACCTACATCGGATGGTTTTTCTATCAAATTCATTACAACACATGATTTATAGCACCACATGAAAAAAAAAAGAAAATAATTTACTCTTATGCAAAATGCAAAAGTTAAACGTAGGCTTTAACACATATTTTTGTAAATCTTGTTTTTTTTCCAATTGTCGTCTGATGACAATCGTTGTACTGCTAGTAAGTTTGGTTGCTTAGTATACTAAACTGTGGTTTGTCCCGCGGCACTGCAGCGGTACTAACGCCATCATTTATGTCCACTGACGGAAATTAAAGAGAGAGAGGAGTAAAAATGTCCCGGCTAATGACGGGCGCGGACCTCTTGCGGTGAATGTGTAATAATTCGCCTCGGGGACAAGGCCCGGCCGCGGCAAAGACTAAATAATTTTAATTACATGTTATTGATAAATATTCTCTCCCGGAGCGCTCGGATCTGTCGATAACGCCGCGCAATTAGGCGGTGAACTTTGACTTTACGATTTGTTGTGGGAACAGCAAAATTGGAGCCTTTAGGCGGTATCAGCAACCGACCCAGGGTCACGTGGATCGCCTCACTCGACCGGCGAACAGGAAGCTCGCAACAACAAATAATAACTCATCGTAACTACGAACTTCTCCATGGACACAAGTTTCATTAGATAGATTTAGAGCCGAAAATCTTATTGCTAATTTAGGTCAAAACAATAAAAATAACCAATTACTGGAATATTTACAAGCGGCCATAAAATAAAAGCTATGCCCGGTCTACAACTTAACTAAAGACTCATTATGAATATAGTTTGAGAGTAGATGGGCGCATAATAATCGTGATCCTCTCAGCACGACTCTCTAAGTTATTACGCGAAAGATTCAACTAAAATTAGCTGTCTTGGAATAAAGCTGTAAAAATTGGCTTCATGATGGGTGTGTTGCACAACAAAGTGTGTAAAGATTAGTCCACCATACGTGGTGGGAGATAAGGAGAAGGTATAGAGGCGAGTCAACTGGGGGCCCTCAGCCCATAAGTTGCGCGTCGGGTGGCCGATGAAAAGCGTTTTGTCGCCAAGTAACGCCATGAATATTTACAAGTCCGGAACACGCCCCGTCCCGGTCGGATGTAGAGGTAAGCAGACGGCAGAGGCGTGTTGCTGTGCTGAGCTCAGATTAAATGTTATAGAAAATACTGAACAATCAAGAATACACATTAAATAGAACGCGCTCATTATTTTTTATATCATTCCCTATCTCATTCCATACAGCTTAGCGTGATTATTGTCCAAGATTAGTTGAGAAACATCGAGTGCATTAAAATCAATTTTTACCGAGTGAATTAGATTTTTAATGTTGGTATAATCGATGAGTTAAGTCCATCGGCTTAAAATGTCAGGGCCCAACCGACACGACGATCCGATATGAAAGTTCATCACATCGTGTTCATTATGGTACGCAATATAATAGTAGATGGCTTTATCATTATGTCAGAGGGTTCTCCATTACCATACGATATTGGACCTATCGGTCGGTAGGTATGTGATGAAATCACTCACCGAAGTTTGTTTTAATATTGTCTCTGCCTTGAATTAACACAAATAAAAAAACAATGATATTTGTGTATTGCTAAAATATCCTCGAAAATACTCGAATTATACAGCGGATTCTGAAATATTTATAAATAGTAATAACTCAAGGATTTCTGAGAAAATATCGTAAAAACAGATAATACCGATAACAATTCCGAATGTTTATTTTTGTCATTATAATCACCGTACTCTGCATTATTTTTAGCATTTGTTTATTTGTTTCTACTAACTCAAATTGATTTTCTGATTGCCTTGTTAACGTTACGTGTATTTATTTCTCATTTTTTCCATGACGTCATTATAGATGAAACTGAATATAATGCTTGCTTGAAAAGCTTGTAGGCTGCATTCTACCAGTACATGTATAATGGAGAAGGGTACTCGTACTATTTGTAAGGTGAGTAACCAATCAAAACGTTATTTGTCATGCATCCGAGTCATTGTGCTGTTTGGCGGTGTGTGGTACCAATGGAAGTAACATTCGGCTTCTGAATGTTGATTTAATTGCCAGATAAAGTCAAATGCGTAGCTTTAGCTGATAAAAATAATAGCTGGTTAACTTCTTCTTCTTCTTGAGTGTCAACTATTTCCAATAACTTAAAACTTGATAAACTTGAGTAGAACTCCATTGCTCTTCTGATCAGCTAGTTAACTGATGTTTTTTTTTCGGTATCATCTACAAATGATAGATAAATCATCGATAAAGTTCACATCGAAAGAAAATAAATGATTATAAAAAAGTTTTGTTTGTGAATTTTTATCAATTGTAGGTTTTATATTCTAAGTTATTTTAAACACAGTTACGTGCGTATATTCAGGATGCAGTTAAGAAATGGGTAAAGAATGGTACGCAAATGAAAATCGATCGAAGCAAATATATTTATGGTACAGCTTTTACCAACATGAGCTTTGACCGAGCACTGCCATTGAAAGATAATGGTTTTCTAGCTTACTCGAGATGGCATATCGGGTTCAGTTGAGTTTACTCTTTTGATGATGACGATTCTTTTTAAGTCTTAGTTACAAACAGATGACACTTACTGTAAATAGAGCGTTCACCTTTTTATTGGTACAGCGACTGAAAAAAAACGAGTGATTTTAACAAAAATGTTTGTTTTGTTGTGATCGAACTTACTACCTACGTGCTTTTTTAACCAACCTGAGCATCAAATCTTAGTGAATTATAATTTTCAAGCCACTATGATTGCTATAAATACATACATCTACTTTGCATTTGCTTCTGTGGTTTTGTACACCCGCACTCGTGGTGAACACTGCAATCCATCTAAGCGTTATCTCTGCATATCTATGACTGTTGTTGTTCCAATAAGCAATAATCCACACGAATGATAAATTTAAATGGTCTGCTGGTAGTCGAGTGGGCGCCTAAACACTACAAGGGCTCATAAAGCGACAAGTATGGTAATGTTGAAACCATCTACTCAGTATATTATCTCCTTCAAGTCATACTAACATAAGAGAGCTCGATGAGACTAGCGCTCAGAAACTTTGTACGTTCCTGGCATGATTTAAAATGCGAAGAATACAATGTACCTAATTTAATACCAGTGTCTGCTTAAACATACTTGAGTTCATTTAGTTGCCGTAGCAAGTAAGTACCGATCACCATAATGTGTTTATTGTATTGCAGCAAATAATCGTTTGGTAAGTAGGTGGTAACTATAAAATTATATATTTTGCTAAAGATAATAAATTGAAGTTATATGTATACCGTCTCTTTAGCGCATATACGCAGAGAGTATGTACTTACATAAAATTTATGTATTTGCCAGAGTTTTCCTAAACATAACAAGTAATGTATAAACTCTAGATCTATTTCCTGTATGTACCAGTTCGTTACGTTGTTAGTTGATGTTCTAGGTATTGGTTGAAAATGTTGAAATGTAGATAAATTCACTTAGCAGTATCATAGCAACAATTTCTCAAATAAGATTAGTCGTAGAGTTATATTGAGCTTTCTAGCAAACTTTCAAATTCGTCGTTAATTCATCAACGAATTGGCAGGCGAACTGAAATCCGACAAATCGAGTGTAGGGCTGCCGGTAGACAATTTATATTTTTTCTAAACAATTTGCTTTTTAAATAGCCCTATTTCAAAGTATTAACTGTCTTAACTATATAGGTAAGTAAAGTACATTTACGAATTTAAATTATATGACGTGTGGGTTTCTAAATTTATTTATTTAATCGTATGGCATAGGCGTTTTACAGAAAAAGTCTAAATAAAATAAAATATTTTTCTTATCTTATTCCTCAAAAGTAACTTGTTTTGTAAAATCCTACAAATAAGCTACATAGGTACCTACTACTTACCTACCTACTACTTACCTACCTTACGAAAATTGTTCAATTTCAACCCCGTCTTTCTGATTGATCCGGCCATCCGGCTCTAACCTCGCCCACCGCTACATAGAGTGCAGATTGCGAGCCTCAGAACAGCATAATTCTGGTACGAGTATTTGTGACAGAACTGGCGCATTTCGTCACGGATCTGCTGATATTTCAACAGGGCTCTAAATCCCGGCAGTCTCGACAGCGAGTAAATCACGCTGGTGGGCGTCGCCGGCTCCCGGCGCTGTTCCCGCTAAATAACTGCTACCGTTTACCTGCCTCTGATCATCTGATACTTGATTTAATGTTGCTTCCAGCGAGCGCTAAACCGAATGGATATCGCGGAATTGTATTACGTCAGTGTTTGAGATATGAACGGACTGCTTTATTGGTTAAACGTTTGTTACCAGGGCTGCCCTGCCGTATGCTCTAGCAATCACACGATGAGTTTTGGTCATTGAAAAAATGATAGTTTAGATTCCCATTTCCGATGGTATACCAAAATATCCAGTGCATTTACTGTTATTTTACTTGTATCTAGACATCCTTATACAACAGGTTTATGACTTAACAATGCAATTCAAGTTGCAATTACTAAATGCATAGGAACATAATCTTTTGAACTCTTGTTCAATTATAAATCTAAGATACCCTCAATTACATAGAGTATAAACTGTTTTACAGTGTGTCATTAGTGGTACCATTAACGTGAATACGTCTATTGGCAGTTATATATCCATCGAAATACAAACCATTCAGCTGTAGCTATAAATCAAAAACGCCCCCAGATTGAGTTATGTGTTTGGTATGAAAATATTTAGAGAGAATGGGGACATAAATGAATTTGTCTCTTGGCTAAGGTAATCATTACTTATTTGATTGATTAGAGTTTCGAGGAGTTTTGTAGGCTGAGACCTTAAAATCTCCTCGATACCTATATATAAGATCTTTTTTAGTACCTTTATCTCTTTTCGTTTAAAAATACAACTACTGATGTATTTTTTGTAAAAAAAAATATCTGTTTGGTGTAAAGTATGGAAAATTCTTACTCATATATGTAAAAACATATGCATAAAAGAGTATTATAAAATTTCTTAGAAAGTAATTAAAAAAGCAACAACATACAAACATGTCATTTACATATTCGATGGCAAACACAAAGCGATAATTGTCGTATTTGCGTAATTGCAATTTAAAATCCCCATTATTACGTACTCTATAATTAGTCGAGTAAAAGCTAACACGTGGTTTTACTAAGGTGCATTTACTTAAGTACATTGAATTACATGTGGCGTCGATTAGAACCAATATTTGCATGAGCGTAGCGAGCTAGAGAATTCAACAAGGTGTGTTATATATTATGGTAATTTTAGAGTGGAATAGAGGTGTAGAGGTGTATTTCTTTTGAAAACCTACAGTAAAACCTTTAAAAACTTACTGAAATTAAATTTTCATCCTCGCATTTTGTAACTTTTGTAACTAATGTGTAAAATTACCAAAAATACTAGCAATATACGTGTTGAATGAATAACTGAGTTGTGTGGGAGTGATAAAGGTCTATAAAAGATATCCAAATGTTACATTTTCTGAAAAAAGGTTATGCTATTGTACAGGTACATACAACCTACGGTTTTATTTTATAAATAGTAGTAGTCATAACAGATAAAAAACAAAGGTCATTTCTCTAAATCAATAAGTTGTAGGTTTATCAAGTGGGTGAGTAAAAATACGTCTTTAGTTAAAAATAGAGATTTGAGATCGTACTTTCTAATATCTGCTTATCAAAGAAGGTAGGTACTGTTGTGTTTATTTCAGAGTTATAACTACCATTGAATCGCTGATCGCTCGGAGCAAAACCTAAGCTTAATGACTCTTCTTGCAAGTAAATGTTCTCAACGCCGTGAGTCAATCAACGTTTACAGATTAGGGCTATTTCCTTACATATAACTTAATAAGCAAGATTTAGCACTTCAGTTAAACTCACTGCGGCTTTTATGAGCCATAACAACTTTTAACGACTAACATGGACTTATTAGACGACTTTTTATAAGTGGCGTCGTAAAGTTGTTTAGATATTTGTTTTGTATGTTTCTGTGAAATTAAGAGACATTTTCGAATACCGTATACTAACTAGACAAGTATCTCAAATTTCGAAACAAGCAGTTACATAGTAGTCGCAGCGATAGAATATCATTGAGTAGTAGCGCAGTCGCAAGTGAATTGATCAATAAATTATTAGAATATCATATTTTGGTAACCTGAGAGCAAATTCATACTTTTGTGCTAAGTCATAATAATGCAAATACATTTTGGTTTCTTTAGAACGGATTTTTAGATCCAATGGCATACCGTGTTTCAATAGTTTCCCATATAATATAATCCCAATTAAAATTTGAAATGAACATGTAACCAATGGATTCTAGAATACGAAATTCAAACTAAAGTGTAACTAACAGTTTTAAACGGAGTTTGTGATAAAACTGCTTCGACGAATCTTTGTGTTTTAGTCAAATTGACGAACAACTGAATACTAGTTTTAAAATGATTGTGTATGTTTATAAGAACAGATGATGATGAGTACCAGTGAAGATGCGAGGGCAATGCCTATGAGGCGCGTGCAGGCCGCGGCGCGCGCTCTCCATAAATCAGCGGTACACTGCAACTCTCGCTGATTATGGAGGTGCCAGCCAGTTCAGTCCACATTTAAGTTTCTTACCCCTTCTAGCCTCTGGTCGTGTGGAACTGGCATCTAGAATCACCTAGTATGTAAGGCGATTCTAAATGACCCTTGCGATTTTATTGAATAAAGTAATTTTGACTTTTGAATTTTATAATGCACTAGAAATTACAAGCCGATGGATGTTTGGATGCGATATAATAAACATCGAAAACAATTGAATCGATTTTAAATAAACTTGTACACATACTTATATTAAACAATCAAAAATAAGGAAAGCTCAAACAAAGTACGGACTAATCGCAGGTTTCTGTGTAGGGACGCTGTATACGAAAAGAGTGACCTAGCTGGTCCTCCGCAAGCACACTGCTCGCCGATTAATCGCAGCCTAGCTCTACACAAATCAAAATGTAAATGGATATAGTATGTTAAGTGCGCCCTGCCTAGTAATAATGATGTTAGCATTAGGCATATTAATTGGCTGGATAGGCGCTATCTTCGACTATAGGCAGCCGCACACGCCAGCTCCATACATTACTTCATGCGTACAATACATCCAATGGGATACCATAACTTAACTCTGATTTTGTATACACCCATAAATAAAATCATATTGCAAACAGTAAATAATTTATGTGTCACTAATGAAAGAGTAAAGTAAAAGACCTAACCGGGTAACGTGGCTGTTTCAAAAGAGCCGCTTCCTAAATACGGCATTAAACAGCATAAAGCGTTGTTACCGCGGAATCATTAAGGCTCGGGACCTCGAGACCTTATTGAAATGAAGAACCGGGTCCCTAATGAAGGTTGCAAAATCAAATCGGCATTGATACAGCGTTTATTATGCATTTAGTGTCGCTGGTAGACAGGCGGCGGGAGATCGCAATCCGCGCGCCGGCGTCCTTCCAACGCATTGTATTACTAAATGTAGTAGTACAACACGCTGTGCACTTTACTAGCAAAGCCTTTTGCTGCAGTCAAACTTAATGGTAGCAGTGAAGTTTGGCGGTATTTGAAATAGTTAATTGATTTATTTTATAATTCCTTTTTTTTCGGTAAAAAATGCTCTGGAGGGTTAGAAAAAGTTTGTCAAGACGGAGACATTTTACTGGTAGGTACTTGATATACTGTTTAAGGCCATACACTATGTCCATGGCAAAGTATGGTACTATAGAATAGAGCCAGTAACGAACCACCCAGACTTAGAAATCCTTTGAAGGCGCTTTTGACGTTCGTTTGAGTACATGTGCTAGTGATACTTATTATATTTTGTTATTGAGTTGTACTACCTAAAATGGTACTAGTACCTCATCATTTCTTCAGAGTGGTTTCAGATCTCTTCTTGGTTGGAAGAGTTCTTCTTAGTTTTGTAAAAATAAAGTATATTGTCTTGGATATGTCCAATACTGTAAAATGCTGATTTAGTAATAGTTATATACGCTTTATACAGCGTTGATAGTAGTGGGTACCAACAATGTACATGTAATGCTCAGGAACACAGGGCAAAAGTCAATGTCACACAAATGTTTATTTCCGGAAATAATGAACCCACGATTTATAACGTGAATGGCAGAGCTATACCAACTGATCTGTGTAGCCTGTCAAACTTTTATTAATGCAACAATTTGAAAGAAATTGCCAAGTATCACGATATCTAATCAAATACCGTTTAAAATAATAAAGTGGAGCAATAAAGCTATAAGCAATTTCAAATAAACAGCGAGTAATAAGTAGGTTTTAAAGAGGCTTCATGGGAAAAGATCCGAGCCATTACCGATGTACCTAATCGGAATTATAGACCACTATTGACATAATAAAGTTCATAGACAGTTTATTTTTAAATATTATAGAGCACCGGTTATATTGGCTATCAATTTCGTGATGTTGGTACCTGCGCAAGATTGTAATTCTGTACTCAGTTTGATTGTAATTTACACGGTAGTACCTCCACAACGTCGGCGTGTTTGATGTTCTGAACGATGAATATAAACGGCATTTGAAATAAGTAGATCGTTAATCCAATATTTACCGACTGAGTGCGGTATAATTATTGAATAAGGTGTTATGAATACACGTATTGCCTATTATTTTAATACCAGTAATCAAAAATTGTATGGATAATACAATATTATGTATTATCCATACAGTTTTAGATTATATATATACGTACCAATAACTCTATTTATAAATTATAACGATATTTCAGTGTGCTTTGAACGAGCTTGCCTAACGAAGTGGTTGACCTTAGGCTGCGTGCATACACAATTTATAAATGACAGGGGAAGAAAGCGATGTGCCTAAATAGCTACAAGCGAGGTCTGTCTGTGGACATAGGCCGCCGTCGCCACCACTGTAAGGCTCCTCCGCTCAGTGATTATATTAATGGAGGTGATCATTTACCTCGTGTGTACACACCGTATAATTTCAGCGATTTTTAATAGGAACCCTGGGTGGCAGTTTATCTCTTGATGTCTCTATTTACGTATCGCAGTGGTTGGGGAGCATTTTAATGGCTGCTGATACCACTAAGTGACCATTTGTATGAACTTAAACGACTGTAAAGGTTATAACCACTAAGCACTAATTAAGTGGTTTTATTCGAAGAGACTAATCAGATATTTTTTATAATAACGTGTTAATTAAAGCTGAGAGAATTATTACTTAGAAAAGGGTGTGGAATTAATCGTATGTCAGGAAAAGTTAACACTATACGCACACGCATCATATAAGTACTGATAGGTTGTATTACATAGGTACATAAGTGCCATGTTCTAATTTTTTCAAGAGTTTGCCATCAGTCAGTGAACGTGCTTGTGAGACAAAGCATCGTTAAACACAGTGGTTACGTCTAATGAGCGATCGGATTGCTTCACTTCATATTTCTATGAAAAAAAATATAGGGCACCTAATTTAATAAGTAAATTGACTTTTTTGGTCACATGTTTTGCATTTTTGGTTTGGCTTAACAATTAAATAAGTTTTTAAAGTTACTACGTTTGTAGGTAGGTACTTGTAAAGTTTTGAAAGCGCCACTCGCCTGTGGACAAACAATGTTGTAGATGGAGTCGATAAGCGTGCCGCTGGATACAGCGTCGTCGTGTACAGTTAATTGATCACTTAATTATTTTGCGTGTCCGTATAAAAGTTTCCAATTAAACCCTACTATTATTTTAATAGATAATTAAGAAATGTTCGTTAATTAATTGCAGACAAGTTTGTATGGAAACGGAGGTCGGTAATTTACTTTATTCAAATGAGATGTGTCGGTAAAGTGGTTTTTGTTGTGTGCTATTATTATTTTGTTGTGCTTTATTGGAGTTTCGTGTTCGTTGGATGTCGCGTTGATCGCTTATTTAAATTTAAAGGGTTGCACTGCGTTGGTCCGCGGTTGATTTATATCAGGCTTTGCCATGGACACGAAGGTTTGATGGTATCTGTAGATTTTGTCGCCAGGAAATGATGGCGAGCGATGGCGTGGTTTTATTGTGCGACTGCGCATGTTCTATCGCCGAGATGCGCCGCGCCGAGCCAGTGTTGCCACACTCGACTCGCCACCACACCTCACTGTACGCGATACAAAAGCGATATTTTAGCGACGGCCTACATGATTAATTTATAGCTATGAAATAATATTCCAGAACAGAGCAATGGCTGATATAATGGGAAGATAACATGATTTATATCATCTAAATGCAATAGTAATATTTATATGTTTATTTGTCTTAGAGAAAGCAATTGAATGTTAAAAAACTTTCTAAGGAAATAGGTAGTAGGATTAAGAAGAACGTTTTTTCATCGGTAACTTGAATTAGTAACATACCAAAACCACGATAGCATAAAAAATAACCTTTTTTGAAATGAAATATTGGTCAATGTGCATGAATCTATTCTGTTCAACAAATGCCAGCAATTTTTGTTTAATTTGTAATTTTCCCAGTAATTAAGAGCAGCGTCGCCTGTTTAATGCAAATGAACCTATTCTCGATCATTAGTCCGTACACGTTTTACTAACGTTACTTTTCTTTAATTAATACCCAGTTCTCATTCTAACACTATGCGCACTTGATACTTAACTTCGTATTTCACTCTTAATAATATCTTTGGAAACCTGAAGAGAAATCTAAATAGTGTTCATTAGGATTTGAGTATGGTAGTAAAGACACCCATAAAATAATTTTGTAGGATTCTGTTTACACGGCGAGACACCGTGGCAATGTCAATAATTTTAGAGCAATTTCTGCGAAGTACTACGATATGTTTGTCCAGTTTTATTTCGACTGACACCTTGTTTTATGCATCTTTGACTATTCACATTTTAGTATTGGCATTTATCGTCTTATTTTAATACCATCTACGTTTTACTCTTTATTCACATATCATTTTTCGTCTGGGAACAAATAATGTTCCGTATTGTATAGAATAGAACTTTGAAGTTCCACGATATTAGCGGTGTAGAGTTTCATTTTGAAAGAGCTTGGCTTTCTTATTGAGTCTTTATTTTGTATCAAAGCTCGCACACGCCACCCGTCTTGACATTACCGATAAAAAAGTCTCTCAAATCAATTTATCTTATCGGCCGCTAGTATCGTGAGTAGTTTTCACAATGAACGACGTGCCGATATCTACCAATTTCTAATCTGAATGATTCACCTTGTTAATTAGCTTAGTCAATGCGAATGGCACCTTAAACCGTCCACGTTAAGCTTACAATGGTTTGTAGGTTTTACATAATATTTTTTTAATTTAATATCTTAGTACATGGATAGGTATAGGAAAGTCAATGGTGCGCGCGCTATCATTCAACGATAAGCGCGTCTGCCGCCGCTGTCCGTGTGCGCCCAATCAAAGTACTTCATTAAAATCTTATCGATGCTAGATAAATCACGTAACGACTGCGATCGATTATTTGGATAATTAATGGTGGTTTCATAAATATGTTGAATTCTTGTCGTGGCACTAGTTTAGATGACCGCGGGCGCGCGTGATTATGTCTCCTCGTGATAAAAAGGAAAGAAATGTTAACTCTACGTGAAAACGTACATAAATTTAATAAGGGTTAGTTTTATTGCTTCATAAGTTTCCACCTGTCACAATACGTCGTATTTAAGCTCAAGCTTAATTAAGATTGTAATAGCTTAGCACACAGTGTAAGTCAGAGCTTTTAAGAGTTTATTTTATAGGATCATCAATAACCACCACACAGCTGAACCACATATTTGCAAATAAATAATTTAATAAATATTGTTTACTCTTAGCTTAATTTGGGGTTATTTTTCTTTTCTAATTTTCCCTTGAAATTAAAAGTATCCAAATACATCGTTTGATTTTTTTTAAGTGTGTCATCTTCATTATCCTTGTGATAGGTTTGTTTTCATTTATTGTTTTCATACTGCAACCGACACTATATTATAGGTGGAGAGCTAATGCTGCCTGTTACTGTCGTAATAATATGTTGTCATTTTGGCACGAATTAAATGTTTTTTTTAGTTTATGCAGAAAAATGTACTGACAGTTTTATTTGGAACTCAAACATAGAAAATTCACAGTGAAAACGACGAGAACTGCAAAAGTTAGAAACTGAGTAGCAGAGTTGGCTATGATTTTGGTAAGAAGCTGACGAGGTCGCGTGCTCTAGGCTCAGTGCAGATCCCATCTGTCCCGGAACAGCACGATGGTATCTTGGCCGTCGCCACCCCATTATCTACATCAGCACGCGCTCGCTGATTAATGAACCAGATAAAAATTAAATACGAGAGCAGATGTCTGCTTCTTGGGAGCTAGTGATGAGCGGGATAGATTCGCGAGGACGCAGCTTACATTTTATTCACAACTAAAAATGATAACGTATTTTGCCTTCTAGATTGCGCTGATCACGTATCTTCTATGATAAATAAAAAGAAATACTGTTATTGTTTTCTGCTTAAACTAAAACTTAATATTAATCATATAATTTTCTAAGACTAAAACTAAGTTTGTCCTTGATTTCGAGAACCAATTACAGATTGATATTTACCTTGATTAAACCTCGACTATCGACCATCAATAGTTTCTTTAATCGCTGGACATTGACACAATAATTAATGAATTAAACATTTTCAAGTTTTTGAATGCTAAAGATAACGGTCGATCGACCTATGATATGGTCACTGTAATTAGAATAAATGGTTGACGAGTTTAAGCTGGGATTAATAGTCTTTAGTTGAACCACAATCTCTATAGCCGATGTTGGGTGGTAAATGAGCCCGACAATCTGAAGATATTATTTATATTGCGACAGTTATACAGCTTCTCATTTGTTTCCGACTAAATCTTTAATGAAAGATCTGATTTTGTAAGCAGTACCTATGAGTTTCATTTGCATTTTCTTTATCTATTCACACGTGTACCATAATTTGTTAAAAGCTTTGAATCTTGAACCAGTTCATGATATATAGGAAATGTGAGGGGATTCTATGCGGAATGATAGATATTCTGAATACCTCTAGGTACTGCGATTGATTAAAATGAATTAAATTGGTGCTCGTATTAAATTTAAGCTTTACCAAAAAAAAGGGACAGTTGACAGGCATCACAGCTCAGTTGGTAGTAGCTCTGCCTTCCATGCTGTGGGTCGTGGGTTCGATTCCCACCAAGAGCAAATGTTTGTGAACATAAATATTGTGTTCTGTGTCTGTGTAATAGGTACTATGTACTTATTCTTTGTATGTATTAACAAAAAATAAATGTATCAGCAGTCTAGTTCCCACAGTACAAGGTTTGCTTGGTTTGGGACTAGGGTATGATGTGTGGACTGTCCGTGAATATTTATTTATTTAAAGTTGTATTACTAGGTACTGCTTAAGTAGAATAGCTAATCGAAACAATAAATCTTCAAAAAAAACACTTCAATTAGGCATGGCAGTGGAGCAAAATGGTTGAACAGTTACTCTTCCATTTAAATCCATTTCACTCACAGATACACTCGGCGAATCTGAAAAGACCAGTACATACATTTAAAACCAGAAATGGAAGTTTCTCATAGTGTGGTACTTGTTGATAACTGGTCGACTAACCTTAATTGTTTCAATTGAAAAATTACTACTACACAACTACTGTAAACTGTTAATTGATATTACAGATGTTCAATTTATTTTATATAGAACGCAATTAAAATTTAGTGACGTTGATCTTCGTATTTTATCAATGTCCGTTTATCTTAGAAGTCAAAGATTTAGGTACGTGAGATAAATTCAATAAAATAGGAAAAGATAATCGGCTGATAAATTTTATTGTGTGAGTAATTAAGGCGTTGTCACACGTTTGGTCGTTAATCTTGCAGATCGCTATCGAGATGATCGCGTGCGCATCTCGCCGCAGAGGAACCGCAGCGTCACCGCAGCGTAAACGCAGCGGCCCTGCAGCCGACAGGGTAAATAATGACTGCCGCCATTATTACATGGAATATGACTCTTCTTTTTTTATTATAAATAAATTTTATTGCAGTGCTGTTGCAAATGTTAATGCATTTTTATTATGTAGCTTCAAAGTTAGATATATATATTTCAGTGAAATAGACAGTAGGTGTCGAATAAAAAAAAGTGCAAGAATGTAGAAAATATAATATAATATAGAATGTATATAGGTAATCAAATCAGAAATTGTAGATTGTAATGGATAATCAAATATAAATAAAACCTTAGTTACAACGATAATACTGCAAACGTTGCACGTGCAAATCCCATAATTTCCTCGCATAGCCTCTTTAAACTGCTTATATTTACTTTTCGACCGCACAACAGATAAAAGTGTCATAATATTTATACCATAACTTTGCTTTCTTATGACCCACTGCCATAAAGTTAAGCGTGCTTTCTAGATATACAACGGAGGATTTAAAATTGGAATTTATTTCGAAGAAATAAGGTCTAAAACTCCAAAACATTTGAAATGCAAGATGTTCCCGGTCAGCCGAAGCAGATCGCCGTCATTCAATAATGTCTCTAGTTAGTTCGCAATAAATATGAGAGTCGGGAGACCTCAGCGCGGCCGTGATGTTCGCTCAGATGACGGTATGGACTATCTAATTTTATTACCAATATATTGTCATTAAGTCGATACTGATCTTGTTATACGCACAATGAGAGGTGCACGAGGCCCCGACGCCGGCTCGGTCTGATACAATTTATATTCAAATGACATTCGCTTACGGCCTCAGAAAATTTCTCACTCGTCGGATTTTCAGGTAATCTCGAATTAATGGTGTCAACGACTGGACAAAAGTCAAATCAAAACGTTCCGGTTCGAGCAAACGAAATGTGATGACTGTTGGGCGCTCTTTGACCTTTTATATGTTAGTGTAAACAAAACTTAATCTGATAAGTATAATATATGCGAGTAAGCCTTCTAAAGAACGCTATGGTCGTTCTTATGGTCGTTCTAATCCGATGTAGGTTAATCAATATGTCACGCAATCCCGACGCACTCATAATATTGTTGGCGTGGCGTATTAATTAGATGGAAAGCAACGTGTCGTGCAGATTGATAGTAAGTAGGTATAGTACTTATGCGTCTATAGAGTAGTGTCATTCAAGATTATGCTAGCGTGAACTCGGCGCTGCTAGCTGCTTGGGAGGCGACTTCTCACGGGTATTTGAGCCTGAACTGGTACCTATACAAATAAAAAAATCACCTTGTGTACAGTTCACGTCGCACTGTTTACCGGCCATATAAAGTGACCGTATTTACTGTGTAACCGTTCATCCAACATTTAACGCTGGGCTACTTTGGTAACGTCTAAATTAGTGGAGTGAGAAAAGCTAACGCTCGTAACCGTTCCCGATCGGCTGTAAATCGACTGATAATATCTTTTTTGAGAGCCTGACTCCTATCACTTATTGTGTGTTTATTCAGTCGCATGCCTTGTGGGGAGAGTCGGTGTCGTATTATTACTCCTAATTTCGACAAGCTCGTACGCTTCTTAGACACCTCACTTTCTCACACTTTGTTGGGGTAACGATATTTCGTTTTATTGCCGTGTATGAACTAACGTATGCAAGTACCAATATGAATAGATAATTATTATTGCGCTGTATAAATCGATATTGGAAGTTCTTATGAGTATGTTATCTCGTTAAATGCAGACAACTGGATGATTTTCGAAACTCGTTTGTGTTTATCCGCGTCGGGAGCCTGAGATCGCTTATTAACTAGGTAGAGCTCTTAGCACATGTATAAAAATATAATGTAGTTTCGGACGCTTCTCACGGGATATAAGAAAGTGATCATCGTGATCGAAATTTCCCACCGGTCGGTTTCACTGCGCCGGATTAAAACAAGCAAGCGTTAATCCCTTCTCATGTGAAAAGGTTCATCAACTAATGTTATTATTGTTATGGTTGGCTTGGTTCACCGAGTTTGAATGGTGCTGGAGCCGGTGTGGTCCACCAGCGCAGCGCCAGCGGCTGCCGGTGGATAAGCTCGCTTCATCATATTAATCACCATCGGCGTACTCACTCGGCTTACGCGCTCCTTTCATTACATCCTATCTTTAGGCGAAACATTAATTGAGACATTTTCAACTACTAGTCCAGTCAAAATAGACTAAAATTATGACTCCAGTTTGCATTAATTCCCAACAAGCTGAATTTTTGTGCAGGCCTTGAATACGTCATTACAAATGATATGTCAAAAGTCCCCATCGATCCCGCTTGTGCGTTGTTTTTTATTCGAGGTCAAAGGTCATAAATTTGCGTTTTTTGCATATATCTCTGAAACAACGAGAGCTATCGAAAAGTGGTTCAGGCAAAGTTTGTAATCGTAAAATTGTCTACAAAAATATTTTAACACTTTTCTTCTACAAAGCATCGCTTTTGAGATATAGTGACTTTAGACCGCAGGAAAATCGTCGAAGATGCTGCGTTTTTTTCATTTCAGCCGTTTTATCTGATTCATTGCTACATAACAAACTGTATTTCTTGCAACAAAAAGACGATTCATTACCTCGTACTCTAGTACGAGGCGGACTAACCCATCGAACCCATCACCCCTTTCAGTAAATTTCAAGAAATACTGTTTGTTCTGTGGCAATGAAGCAGATAAAACGGCTGAAATGAAAAAAACGCAGCATCTTCGACGATTTTCCTGCGGTCTAAAGTCACTATATCTCAAAAGCGATGCTTTGTAGAAGAAAAGTGTTAAAATATTTTTGTAGACAATTTTACGATTACAAACTTTGCCTGAACCACTTTTCGATAGCTCTCGTTGTTTCAGAGATATATGCAAAAAACGCAAATTTATGACCTTTGACCTCGAATAAAAAACAACGCACAAGCGGGATCGATGGGGACTTTTGACATATCATTTGTAATGACGTATTCAAGGCCTGTACAAAAATCCAGTTTGTTGGGAATTAATGCAAGCTGGAATGTCTATTTTGACTGGACTATACTGTCAAGAACCAATGAGAATACCGCGAAACAAATGAAGTTCAATAAATTAAAAGTGAGTGCTTTTAATAAGCCTTGACGATTAAGGAAGACTTCATCGTTTATCCGATGAGGATTTTGGTGAGGGCCATAAGGATCCGTGCAATCAGTCCGGATCGCCATTCTTTCTGTTAATCGCATTATAAATTGACGCAGCGGTCATTGGATCGCTCTTTGTCGGCGTCCTAACGAATGAGTACACAATTTATACTTCAAAATTAATTATTGCTTTAATCTTTGTGTCCAAAGTTGGCCTACTGGGGCTTTTAAAAAATATTATATTAGTTTATGTCTGTCTAGACTTCATGTCAAACTTTTATGTGATGCTCATGATGATTTTATATACAAAATGGTAGGGAAAGGTGGGGACTTTTATTCTTTAAAAGTTTTTTAAACTTTGCTTTTTTGTTATATTTATTTATATGTTTTGTATCATTATTCGAGTCAAATTAGCTGGATGTTTGCGTTTGAGTGCCGAGTTGGTATAATGCAGCGCACCACGCGACCCTTTCGTGTGAACGACACATTACTCAAAGCTCATTTAGACCTAACTACGTTGCATTGAAAGCACTGATTTTAATTCTCTATTGATACTGCTGACAGTTAAAGGAATGCACGTTCTGGACAACTAGTTTATTTGTGTCATATTCACTAGTATTCTGAATATAATGAATATTTAATAGGTAAGCTGTTTTTACTGATTAAGGCAACACACGCATTAACTGTGATCAAGTCGTGGCATCTTTATTTTTTTTTTGTTTTATTATTTGTACCACATTTGAAGTCCCCATATTCGATTTAGTGTTCTTTCAATTGTCAGGAAACAGCTCATTATAATATAAAACCTAAGAGATTTTTTTATTGTCATTAATCATAACAATCATTTTGGCTGATTCAACTTTCACATTACATTCTTAAATTAACTAAAAAACATTGTAGTCGTAGAAAAGTATGAAAAGTATTGACTACAGTAACCACCACCGTGAGTTGTCTCCAAGTGCGTTTGCAACCTTATGAAGCCGTACAACAATGACTGGCATTCTTAACGCACATTGAATTGGACCTGTCAATAAGAAGTCTATACTTTTATGGTAACTTATGTATTGTTTATTGAAATGTGAGCAAGACATGACTACAGGAGTTATGTCTTTATTTGATTCTGCCTCTATAAGAGCAAATCATTGTGGTGTCCTTATAAAGTGTTTGTTTTATTTGTAGCGACTAAGGAATGTATAAAAATGATCCTGCAGTGTTAAAGTATAGGAATAACTTGATATAGGTACTAAATAATACGAATAGCAAACGGAAAAAATGAACTAGGTGCTACGCTTTTTATATTATTTCGTTGAAATTGCAGTGGCATTCTAGTATGAATATTATCGATAAGTATTGCCAGCTTAAATTCATAAAATAGTGTTTCAATATAGTGTTTTTAAGTTTACAAAACGCAGTTGCGATTTCTAAAATCATTTTTTTTTATTTTTATTTAAAAGATTTTGGTTGTGATGAGTAACCCAAACAGGATAATTTATTTTTAACACTAATTTTTAATAATGACAAATATTGGTTAATGGTAGACTTAATTAATTATCACTACAATGATTGAGTTTTAATTGTGGCTTTTGTACCTTTTGAGCATACCTACGGTCCGTTTCCTACTCTGCTCCAGTACCAACAAACAGTACGACATACGATACGACAGTACGATATACCTTCAAGTGATGAGTGGATAAGAGACAACAATGTTAAGTGGACTTACGGCTAACTTCCTACTTATCTACAATTATAACAGAGAACAGGAAGTCAAGACAGTATTTTATTTGAGTTTTGTTTTAACGTCTTGCAATAATGACGGTTGAGTGTGTTCACTGTTCCCATTATTTTGTTCGAGGTGTTTTTGTGAAATAAGATGTTAGTAAAAATACGAAATATTTTCGACCGAGTTGAGAATCTAAGAAGACTAAACTCCAAACTTTGAAGTTAATACAAATAAAAGCACTGTTCTTATTTTATTTCGTGCAACAATAGTGCTGTGTTACTTATTCTTCTTATTTTCATTAAACTCGTTTTGAGTCAAGCGACTAATACTTAGACTTTAAGGCTCCTTACAATAAAGTTTAAAATAATTAATTCGATCTTTGCTTCAAAATAGACAAAAAAGGAACAGGTTATTGTTTGAGTTATTTATTACGTCCAGTTTGTGCAGTGTAGTGTAGCCTACCTTAACTTCATTGGTCTCACGAATCATCTTAATTAGAAATATTGTCGGAAAGTAAATTATTCTTGTTGTATTGTAGAGGCTCGCCTGCCTACATCGCTTAGGCTATAGTCTGATTAGGTGTATAGTACCCGACTGATACGCGACTGACAGACGTTTGTCTTTGTCTTTTTTGCGCAGTTTTTGACGATATGCTTGCCGATATATTCAGTCAGCAGCTGATTTGAAGCGAAATCGCGAAATTTTCATTTGTCGACGGCCGTTGCGTTATCACGATTGTGTGCTTGATTGGGACGTTAGTGACGTTACAGAAGCAAGTAGCTGCAAACTATAAGCTTAGTCGGACCGCAGCCTTAGTTTCACTAAATCAGATAGCGATGGTCCGTGCCCCAGAGCGTGCCTTAAGATATTAATGAGACCTTAATGGAAGTAATTCTAATGCCGTTTAATTTTTATGTCTCGATAGTGATTACATGAATTTTAATGCGCAAAAGCAATAAATGTCAGTTAACTGTATTTGATTTAATGTTCCATCTATATTGAAGATGCCGCTCTACAAATTGACTTTGTATTCATTATTCATAGAAATACGTAGCTGCAGCGTTTACAATGTATCTATGTATCACAGTTAATGTCGGCGTAAATTTATACTGATTGAGACACCGGCCTTTTTATTTTGTCGCTAAGTCTTGTCATAATAGAAACAATTAAGAGAAGTTTAATGTTTTTGAGGGTGGTATAAATCTAAGGACAACTAGGTATTTATAGGATAGTAAAGATAGAGTAGAAGACATTACTTACATCGCAGCAGTGTTTAAATTACTAAATGGCGTGCTTGGGGCCGGCAGCCGGCGACCGCATTCTGCCGGTTTAATGCTCGTATTAGCAGATAAACTGTTCATTTGCGTGAAAAATAAATCCTGTTAGGTAAAACAAACATTATCGTCAGGCAAAATGAAGCAAGAAATTATTCGAAGAAACGGATACTGGCTGTAAATCTACTTTGCAAGAATGTAGTATACGACGATCTGTTTTCACTAAATGATCAATAATAATTTATTGCTGGTTTCAAACAAGTAAAAAGGAATAAATATCTGCTTTTTAATTATTTGCTATGTAATTAGCTTAGGTACTGATGAAATTGTCATGAAATATATTAAAATAGTTCTAATAAATCTAAAAAACGCAAATTACTGCTTAAGAATTCTGTTTGGTGTAGGTACTTAAAAGTGAGAAACAGAATAAAACAGCTCGTCGAGGATTAACTGCACAGGAGTCAGCCGTCAAAGCGTCGCATCGGAGACATGCGACGCGATCCCATATCGACATGCAACTTGACGTATTGCGTTCTTCTTAATGCATCCATTTACATAAACAATTTTGTCGTATACGCATGCACTTATCGACAACTCAACTAGGTTTGTTTATACATTCTCGTTTTATTACCAACGTTTGTACTACATGTGCATTGTGCTTAACTTTTTAATTTAGGCACATATTTTCATAATTCCCCGTTGTTAATACCTCCGGCTGCGTTTATCTCGCTTTTGGTAATAGAATACCGGGAATATTTTATCAACGCACGACCGAGTAATTTAATATAAAGCGTATCACTAAATGATCTCTCTGGTTACGATGACTATCGCGAGGTTAATAACGGTGTTGGAGGTTCTTCTACGCGAGACACGCGTTCGCGATATTATCGCCTCCGAACCATTATTGATGAGAGTCCACCATAACCAAATAGCCCGAGGATCACCTTTGTTTACTTATCTAACCACTGTTGAAACGCTCTATTTTGTGTAAGTAATTGAATCCAAGGGTCCGTTGAACTCGTGGTTATGACAGGTGCAGCTCGGAATGGCGTTTTCGTGAGATTGTGCGGTGATAGTGGCTACTGGCTACCGATAAGGACAAACTGGCTCGTGTTTTTGTCTAATTGTTGCATAGAAACAGTCCCTAATGGCCTCCGGTACACACGGAAAAACAAAAGGTTTACAAAGTTAAACTGTCTCCGAGATTACACCATTCATCTCTGAGAGATTGAGGAAGGTACAAAAATAAAGGTTGAGTTCGTGTGTCACGAAAATAATACAATTGTATGATTTCTGAATCTCCATGACCAACATAAGTAAATCGAGCCTTGACATTTTGTGATGCGTGCTCTCAACCGTTGACCTGTGCGCATGCGCAGCCCTCGCTCCATCTCACAAGTGGGACACGGCGACGGCAACTGACACCACATTTGCCCATCCAGTCCACACAATACACCATTATAAGCCAAGCTGCCTTACGCCTCAATCACGACATTAAAATTTCGCTTTGATAGAATGACATCGAGTGCTCGGAGGCATGCGATTACACGAACAATGCAACCACTGTACGGTTTCTAAACGTAATTTATTACTCTGTAATAAGATAGCATTTATGTAAAGCCGGTAGGCCCGGAAACTTTAATCATCCACTGTTTACGCGTTTGAAAGCTTTGCGATTCCACAGATGCAAATGTTTGTATATTTTTAAAAGTATCAAATGTGAATAAATAAGTGGCGCTGGAATGCTAATAATATGGTAACAAAATGTATTGGGTCTTATAGAGATGCAAATGCGGATAGCTACTTCGATAAAGTTCGAAACGTTATGGCTTCGCAGCGCGTCAAGTATTCGACATCCAAAGGCATCGGTGTTTTTATTTTATCGAAGGGATCGATTGTAAAGATAAGTTTATCGTAAGACAAGTAGCGGCCACCGGCGTCGCGCGGGTATCGCGCCGCATCGCGCCTGCCCGCCGCCGCTGCCCCAACATGCGCGCATTTTATTACATCTGATAACGACTAATTCGCATATACGTCAAATAATTGAAACGCCAGCTCGGCGAACGAGCCCCGTCGCTCCGAGAGCCTGCAGATTGGAATGTCGGCGTAACGTCTCTCATCTCATTTTATATGATTTGACTTTTAACTAGGATCGTAATGTTCATTCTCCTTTCAAACGGAAATACTTAATCTCATGTAACTTTAAGACTTAAGTAGCGAGCAATCGATGTAAAGTGCGGTATATCAGAATTTTAAAACCATTTTCTATTCTCAATGTATACTAAGAAGACAAGTATTCTTGTCAGCTATAGAGAAGTTGCTCAGATTTAACATCATTGTGAATATCAATGCTGCTTGATGCATTGTGTTCCGAAGATGGTAAATCTTATTGAATAGATTTTATGTTTATTTTTAAGAAATACGACTTGTTTTGTTGATGTTCATGACGGTTATTATATTAAATCTGTTTTTTTTTTGTTTTAGTTTACATAAATTAGTTATGACAAATATGCAAAGTGATATTTTTGTCATCCTTACTACTCGCGTATATCCTGTTACTCACGCTCACGCATCAAATCTATCAGTTTGATCTTGTCTTGACAGTCATGTCACTTTTATTTGTAGGAAATGGAAAATCAGATTAAATAATTCTGCACTCCACTGAGGTGTCTCCGGAGTGCAGCTGAAGATAGGACTACACAGAATATTCCAACAGTGCAACGATGGCTACAATATGAATTGCCTCAAGATTGTATTAAATCAGCCCACAATAAATCACATCTCACCTATAAAACATAAATCAGCTGTGACATAAAATACATTTATATTGTTTTCACTTCGAAATGACAATAAAATGCTTTAAATTCATGACTGATTTAATGTACATCGATATAAAATAAAAGATAAGAAAGTTTCAAAAAGATAACATTTTGAAATTATATCGATGATCAAACTTTTATTGATTCTTTGAGTTTAATTGTCTTGACTTTAATGCTGTGGTAGGATTTTCCATAAAATTTTTCTTTAAAAATAAATAAAAAGGGCAACATACATAATGTGTTCTCAAAACAGTTTTATTAAATGCTGTTTAAATAACAATGTACGTACTTTGTAGCAGAGACAAAGGCAATTATACTTTGTAATAGAATTGATGCATGTTCTGATTTATTTCATTTATGTACACTATTATGATGGAGGTGTCAGGAACATTCCAAAACATGCCGGAACTGTAACTTAAATATCATATTCATCATGACTTTGAAAAAGTATTTTCAAGTGCTAAATAACGTGCATGCGTGATTTAGTTCAGTTATAAAAAAAATGTTTTATGTCAAAGTTAGCTGACAAATATAAAAAAAAACTGTCAACGTTAGCTTACTGTATTTATAATGATTTTTAACAATAATACAGCCAGTATCTAGTACGGTAAGTATGTTTCCGATTGGTTCTGATTTGGTTCAGTTGAGCTATCTATACTTAGATCTTTTGCAACGGTCTGTAGATACCTCAACTGTTTCTTCAAAACACAATCCCTAAACGCTAAATTTTAATGTGTTAGAGTAAAAATAAGTTTACTGGTCAAGTCCCGTATCAAATTGCATCAGTCGCACTCATACGCTGGAGTATAGGCGCCAGTACATTGATTTTAATATCATTGCCCATGACTGTTGCATCTATACCACTCAACTCTGGTCGTGTGTGGCATATGACGCGGTACAACAATATTCCAGGTTATTTATGTCTCGTTAGAAAGAGACACACGAAATCGTGTTGCGGTACGTTGCTGTGATAGAATAAAATGAGAAATACACAACATAATCTTCATTTTGTTATTAATAGTGTACGAGTAATAGGAAGCGATCTTTTTATATTTGCATAAGCTGTTTCCATGATTATGTCAAATGAGTTGCATCGACGCGAACATGATGTATTACAAACGCTCATTGTCTACACTTTTTGTATCAAACATGCTTTATTTTTGATAAGGCTCTTCTGTGCTATACGGGGTCGATATTTTGCCAATAAATACATCTCTGTCACTTATGAAAATGCTTGCGCTGAGTTGAGCTCGAACTTACGTCGTACCGGACTGTGTGTGCTACAATCACATTATCTATAATGCACTTTAGCCTTACCTATATTGATGTTCGTCGTTCTATGACACTTTGAACTTTGCTGATCACCTGACATCGTGTCACATTTACAAACCCCATGGTCTTACCATTAAGATTTAACTAAGACATGCCTTTTCATGTTTGAAGATGTTACAATTCAAATAAAGTTGTACAAATGTTTTCTTTGATTTACACGGTTGTTAGCTTTACATAGTTGTTGAATTAAGTTGACCTAAGGGCATAGTTTTACGGTTCAAAATCGCGTGACTTTACAGAGGTGTCGAGGAAAGTCAGGAAGAGTTATGTCCGATCCATACGTGATGTAATTTCTTCACCTCGCCTGAGACTATTTCGTTGTGTCGAACACCTTATTGACGTTATCTTGATTTACGCGCTTTATTAACATTTTATTACGAGGTAGGGTGCGTTTAGAATGTGCTTTGGTATTCTACTAAACACTACTGAAAATAACTACAAGTAGATAGGTAGGTACTTAGTGGTAAGCAGTGTTTTGCGATAAGTAAAAGTAAAGTAGGTTCGATTAAAAATAATTTTAGATGGTCTATATTCCACGTGGCGTTTTGTAAACATGAATAGGTATTTTCCGACTCCTCTTATAGAATGTACTTATAGATATTTTATTTGATGTATAAAATGAGTATAGGTACCATATCTAGACATTTTGTGATGACCAAAAGTACCCAAATAAGATATTAAAATCAAATTGAGATTTACGATAATCGTAAAATGAAGATTAGGCTGCTTCTACATACGTTGGTGATTTACTTACATTCTTGGTGTTCACATAAATACTTATACATTCTAAGAGTAGCATTCTTGCGTTAGATATTATTTATGTTCGGGCATGTTTGGTGAGGTCCAAAAATTGTGACATACGCAACAATAAAAAGTCAACGTTGAATGGAGAGGCTCACGCGACAGGACCCCCCATAACCCTGCCTCCGTTGCTCTCACAAAATAATAAATGTATTTATGATCTATGATCCGAAATTGATACTTATAATGGCTTCTGTATGGAGAAGCTGAACGAAAGTCTGTTTGGAGTGCGCTTGCGCCGGTTATTTTGACATGATAAATAACCCTAAATTGCTTGTAAAAGGTTAAACTTTTATCTACCTCTTTTGTACACATGTATTTAAATAATCCGGTATCGTTTTTATCGTTTATGGCCTTGTTCTGCAATTGCGGTATTTTTTATTTTTTTAATCTTATAAGTATTTTTATTTCAAAAAGAATTCGTATCAATTAGAAGTCGGTTTAATTATAAGTTCTGACATTGACAGCGATGGAATTATTAGCACAGGTGTCTAATAAAGTTATTTTACTGCCAGTTTATTTATAAGCAATTACTATTTAATTTCAATTGGAATAGATGTGGTGTAATAAAAGAAGTATCCGATTTATAGACACGTAGGGAGTACGAAGAAGGCGCATTTATTAGTGAAGTTGTCAGTTGGAATTAATTTACCAGTAGCACATTATCTAGGTACAAATAACTATGAAACTTTTATCTATGACATAGGCCGTTTGATAGAACCATTTTCAAATAAAAACAAATTTTGACTCGATTGATATGTATTTAGGTGGTTTTAGATACTTTAGTATAAAACACCTTTTAATTAACAAACTTTGGCTACTGTTACTCTTTATTTACTTCACTGAAGCTGAATAAAATAGCTTTTAAATAAGACGTTCATAATTTTCATCTAGTTACTTGCACTGTTTTAACATTTATAAACTCGTCAAATTGTATATCTTTTTGTCGTTAAAATTAGTTATATGAAATACTGTAATGCTGGTGGGGCCACATTAGCGGGCTACGGCGAATATTCGTGTTAACGCGATGTATGTGGCCGGGTACATCGTGTCATCGCGTAGTATTTAGACAAGAAGATCGCCTATATCCGAACACGATGTTTTTGTCGCGCCAAAACGATACGAATATTTGCCCGCTAATGTAGCCGAAGCATAATGAATATACTGTGTAGCAATAGTAGCACAGTATAAGATACGTTGCAGAAGTAAAGGTGGAATGACGTGTCGCGATCGCATGTTCCGGACGAATTTATCAATCGGACAGAGCCGAGTAATGATTGTCACTCCTTTTCTTCAGGGTTGCCTAGTTTTATCTACGCAATAGTTAATATAAATAAAATTAAGCTAATGAAAAATACGATGATACGATTATTTGTATAAATAAACCAAGTTAAATAAATGTAACTTGCTTTAGTAAAGAGTCGACGACGTTTAATATTTTTTTTATTTTGTCGAAATAAAATGCAAAATGTAATTGCTTGAATATCTACTTCTGTTGCAATTTCGTATACAGATTGTACCAAAAACAGCAGATTCTTGTAGATTTTGTATTTTTTTGGACCACGTATTGGGTCTATAGATCATTCTTTTTCAAACTCAAATAGAACAGAAAGCCTACAGTATTTTTTTTACGAAAAAGTTATTATTAAAACTTGTCTAGGATAAGTATTATTTTATTTTTATTTTTTATTTTATATATTTTTAAAACTAACAGCTAGGTAACATAGTAAAAAAAATAAGTAAATCTGAAGGCCAATGAAAAGTTTCTACTTATCACTATTACACTATTTACACTATTATGTTTGACAACCCTACAAGCGATCAGGCTATTCTCGCTAAATGAGCCGCAAACTGGCTACCGTACGTACTTGTTGAATGTTAAGTAGTTTTAATTATTTTGTATCGGCCCCAGGGTATTATGGGTATTGAGTTTATAACCTACCGGAGACATTTATCACGAAAGCTTGTTCGAGTGGTCTTCATCAAGTACCTGTCAGACGACCAAAAAGGTAAATTAGGACCTTATTAACCAAAATAATTAATGCGACAAATAGCGCCTACGCAGTACGGTGATGGTAATATATGTATTACTGTTATTGACAACAAATTCGAAAAGGATTTCTGATATTAATGACGTTATATAATTTAGTATCTTTTGATATGAGGAATCTTTACAGTGTCAGGGGATAAATATATGACATGTTTGATTTAACTATTGCGTATTTACCTATAATATTAGTCTCATGTTTAAAGTAGGTATAGTACCTACCGTAACTGTTCTTTAAAACATTTTACTCGATTATTTGTACGAAGTATATTAATTACCATCTTCTTGGCTAGGAATTCTTCACTTAAGGTTTCGTATGCAACAAATATCCGTTTAAAAATACATAAATACAAGAATCAAAATAAATCTTATGTTTATTTTACTGCAAAGCTTATGTGCAGTAAGATTGAACTGCCTTGAATCTGCATACATTTCATACCCTCGTTACTGTTTGAAATATATCTGTAGATTAAAACATGTTTTGTGTTCGCCGTCTTAATTACAAGACGATTGATCGCAGGTGCCGGGCGGGCACGGTTCTTGGCAGCTCATTGAAGTAAACACAAGGCATACCTACGTATCTTGAAAATCATCAAGAATCGGTCGTATAAAAATTAAAATTGTCGTGCACTGTATGATATAGAAACAAAAAACGATTGCTAAATAGATTGTATTTTTTTTGCTCCATTAAGATACAATTATATTATGTACACTTGGAAAAGTCAAAATATTATACAAAAAAGTATAAAATGGTAATAGCCGCAGCTTTATAAGTCAAAACTTTAAAAACACTAACTTATGTGGAACAAACTACATGTTTTAAAGTTTATTAAACACTACATGAATCAATATCCCACGCATGTTTTCTTTTACTGATATTTTTTTCCCTAAACACTGTGCAAGGCTTCACAAAGGACGTGATCAGTCAGACAATTCATAATCAAAGAATACCATTTAACCAGTATTTTAGTAAGCAGTTTTCTATTCCAATAAAAATACTAGAATGTTATAATTATGCAGTTACATTGGCAGGCATCAGTGCATAATATAGATACAAGATAAAATGAAAGCCCTTGGGCAAAGAGTATGTGATTGTGCACATTCGTCAGCTTTCCGCAAGTGCTTACCGCTTTATGAATATCAAGCGGACCGCTGTACCTATGTAACAGCACTCTTCATAATAATCATGGCCATTCCGAACAGCGTCATCATACTCCAAACTAAGCATTGTAAAATAGGCATTGATAGACTCAGTTTGCTGATAGAACACTTATATAATTTGTTGTATTTATTGATATGTACTGTGCTCATTTCGTAGTAAATTAATGTCAAAGACTGACAAAATGTATGACTTCTCCAACATATAACTGCAAAACCTCCGGGCTAGGACGCTGCATCTGCAATAAATATTTAATTTAATTAAAATTTATATCAAATAGGACTTAGATATTCGTTAAGCTCACGATAACATTTGCATGTTTTAAATAGACTCAGTAGACTTAAATCTTACATGAGTAGGTATTTCCAAGACGCCGTGGGTTCAATTGAAACTTGTAAGGACTTCAGAAAATCTATTCGCAGATGATAAGTTTAATTTTAGATCAATTTACTAGAATTAATGATATACCTGTGTAATAAAAGTGATATTTTATTGGAGGAATATCTCGGGGCTAACCTCAGCTCGAGCTGGGATCGAAGTATCATAAAAATTGACAGTGACATGTTGAAGTACTCGTATTACCGTATGAGGCATTAATTTTACGATCGCGACGAGTAATTTACTTTCTCGGAATGGTGCAATAAGTATGAAAGGTAGTAAAGTGTTAACGGGGTCCCTACACTAGATCATGGTGCGCCACGTAGCGAGAAGGCCGACTTTGATTTACTTTACGTTTTTATGTTTCTTCTAATAAAGTTTACATGATCATCAATTTTAATTTTACTGTGGAGGACGCGACGCTCCCGGCTGCTGTGTACGAATGGCCGATAAATCAATTACGTTTACTTTTTGGTGTAAATTGTGTTGTTATACAATTTTAATGACATTGGGTATTATTGGGCACTAGAGTAAAACCACGACTTCATTTGTGTACTTAATTAAATTTTAGGTGGTAATTTTCTTAATTGAATTAGTATAAGCGTATTTATCGATGTTTTATATACTTAGTTTAAATGAGACTTATCTTATTATCATCCAAAAACAGTTAAGTAATTTAAAGTCACCAAGTCACTAAAAACGTATTCTACTTGTTTACCTACACTTTACTTGGAGTATATTTAGTTCGTAACTAGGATTAGTAGACCAGAATACACAGATAAACGTTACGCGTACCAAGTCGGGCACAAGAGATAGTGATAAATATAACACGACGAATAACAAAAACTCAATCTACATCAAGTGTACGTTCACACCAAGCTTTTCATTTCAATGATATCACTGGGTGAGAGCATTCGTACCTACGAGCTAGAGAAGCAGATAAAATCGTAAATGAATATTAATATCAATATTTAAGTTGTATAGAATCGACAAATCATCGCGATTGTATCTCGTGCGATCCGGAAAGAGCGGGCATTATGGACGGTGACCTCTAACACCGGGACGATATTTAGTGGGCACGCATTGTTCCACAATAATTGTAGGTGGTGGCCAGAGTTTGTTTAAAATTGATTTCGGCGGTGATCTTACAGTGTGATACCGGCGATGAAGTAACATTATTATAGGCTGTGGTGCCGCGCTCCAGGCGAGATCGCTACGCTGCGTTTCTTTTTTAGAAGGCAAGTTTATTAGAATAGGTACGTGAAGCTTATCTTTTTGTTTGGTATTGTTCGACTTAAAATTCTAGGTACACGTTTTATTGTGTCGTAAAATCTGGATGGACATTTGATAGTAAAGAGAGGACCACTTTAGAAACTTCTATTTAATACATACAATTTAATAATGAGCATTGCACAGGTACAATTCTAAGTATGTATATGCTCAGCTCTGTAAGGAAAGTTTTAATCACCATCGCATTCCGATAAACGTTTGAACAACTCCAAAAAGGTGAATAAAATTGACCATAAAAAGTCCTAGAGAGGAGACGCCGTGTAGATTTGTTGTCATAATAAACCTTAAACGCTCATTGTTTCTGTGAGAAATGTCCAGTGGCAGGTAGGGCTTGAGAGGGTTGTCGAGAGGCGCGGACGCGATGGTGGATAAGAGCCGTCATACGGAGACCACGCGAGGCGCGCAAATAACGACAAATCGTGGCGGGATCGCGACTTGCCTCTGTCGCACCCGGCCTGGCTTACCTTGCCACTAATAGGGCTGCCCACATTTATTTAATTTAAGATTAAACCATGATCATTATATTCCTTATTTTTTTTACGTAAATATAACTAAGCGCTTAGTTCATGTCTTACTGATCAATGAGCAATAAAAAGATTGACATTGCCAAAAGAATTAACATTGAATAGTTAAATTATGTACTTAAATAAATTGACTAACCTACTTATTGTATAGCCTACGAGTATGAACATTTTTGTTTCAAAGTATTGAAATTGACTACCGAAACAGATTACTTTATACAAAACTGCTGTTCAGTAAAATATATGGACAAGAGTTGCCATTTTTGTCTAGTAACACTGCGTGGGGTATGCTTCTAGTAACATATTGTGACGTGCGTTCATCTAAATCTTGATGCATTTTCAAATATTTTTAAACAAACCTTTGGTTATTCAAACACAATTTATTCATTTCTTACGATCACTCACTACAAGCACAGACATTTTGAGCAATAAATTACAATGGAAATTATGTACGTACATGAATACAATTTACAAGATTTCACACGGAATAGTGATTTGAACAGGAAAATTATCACTAACATACGTGCAGGTGGAAACGAGGTAAAGTTAACCATTTAAATTTATGTGTTCAATACATATGTATGGGCAATATAAGCATGGATAAGCGGAAGAGATTCGCACAAGGGTGCCATAACTCAATGCAACAATATGGCGCACAATTACAAGTCGCCGGTCGAGGTGACGATGATAAATACGTTTCCTTGGGCTAGGGACACACTACTACAGGCTAACGCCTCGCGCACTTCCTCGCCATCGGATTATCTGAAGTTTCCGTTAATCTGCTTTGTCGAGCCCTACCTTCAGTGCTCTCTCGATTCTGTATTTACTCAACGTCACAGCCACGATACAACGCTTCATCCTGATAGCTACAGAGTAACCACTCATGTCGTCGGCTCGCAGTTATGGTCAGTTGGCTAGGAACCTTTGTTTTCAAATAACAAGAATAGTTTGCATAATGCCATCAATTCGATCGTAAATATCGAATGACAAATATTTGCGTACAGTTGGCTTTACGTTGTTCAACTGTCAAATAAATAAGGGTCAAATGTAATGAACAAGCAGAATGTTTGGGCATATTGTTCTAGGACCGGTTGAGACGGAAACGTCTTGGTGGGCAACATTACTTATACATTCGTTGACTCACTTTAGCAATCAGCATTCATCAACACAATATGCTCCCTTGTCTCCACACTTCAACTTGCGCTGATTTGTTTATTCCAAAACAGAAAATTCATGAACACTGTACAAGTTGGCTCGTCGCTTAAGGCTCATGTCATGTTGTCATATAAATATCGGCATATTTATTGTTTCTATGATACAAATGATTGCCTTTTTAAGTATTACTTATGTAAAAAACTTTGCAATTTCAAAACACTAGATACTCTCTTGATTTGAAAAATGATCAATTTTAACAACAACAATATCTATTTATAGAAGCTGAAACTGAACCAAAACAAGCTAACATTTTAAAACTGCCATATTTAAAAAACAAGAGATCTTTATTCCTCTGGCATCAAATTTTAATAAAAACATGGAAATCAAATCGTAATCCGGATAACTCAAAAGGTAAATGTTAAATTATAGCGTCTGACTAAGCCTTATTTTTGGGTGTTGTTTTGTGTAAAATTACACGGGTTTTTGTATTTTACTTTTTGTTATAAAATAAAGTGTAAAGTGCTCGAGGAAAACCTTGACAAGGGCATGGAGAAAGTACGCTGGGCCGTGTGCAGGGCACGTGTTACGGACTGTCTCTGTATCGACATGAGCTGCGTGATGGCTTATCTCCAAAAGCCGAGGGCCATGTAAAGCACCTCCGTTTATCTGGCCCGCTACAAGGCGCACGGAAACAACTTGTCGCTCGCGTAAACCCGCCATGTTTTATTCACTCGCATTCAGCGCCGATACCTTAATAAAATCCAACAAGATTGAGCAATAAAATGTAATTTATTTGATTGTAATTTCAAAACACAAAGTGGGTCTCATTTTGTAATATATTTTTATCTTCGTGGTTTTGTGTTTCTCGATCGCGAGCACGTCCTGCTCGACTTGCCCGCAGATGATTCGTTGTGACCATCCAATAAATTTCATGTGTATCTCGAATTTGATTCAGTTTTGGTTTTGGTAACTGCAGAGGGAATAAGACATTATCCGATTCCACACCACAAAATGGACTCTTATTTATTGTGTTACGAAACGGCATCGATATCTAGATGTTACGGTTCCTAAAGTGGATTGAGTGTGATCATTGAACTCTCCTCATGTAATGGTTTACATTTTCTTTCTGCATCGGCTGGCTTTGTATTTAGAAGGTATGTGAAGTAGCTATCTACTTGTTTAGAGCTATATGTTTAAATATTGTTTGCGACGAGAGCCTCGCTGGCGAGTGAGCAAGCTGCACGGTGTCGAGCACAATATGCGACTGCGATAATATCGACGAACCAATCAATTTGATCCCTCATAAAAAGTTCTCTGCAGGCAGCTAGCGAGTATAATGCGGCTGTATCGGCCGGTCGATCCGTGCGCGCTGGTAGCTGGACTTTTCATATATTTTATGTGAAAAGGATATGGGCATTGTTGTGAGACGCCCCGCTGCGCAAGCGCTGAGTAAACACTTGAAATTACAAGTCAGCTCGGACAGTCCTCTCGCTCGCGACCCTTTCTACCCGGAAAAATGCGCTTCCAATGTTACGCTCGATGAAAATAAAAATATTGTTGAATGGCCGACCGACGTGTGGGGCATTGAGGCGCGCCAGGCTCGCTTAAAATAATATCTTGAAACTGATGCACTCCGTGTATGCAAATATTATTGGGTATGTCCTTTGTTTGCGAGATGACCTTTCTATTAGTTTGATTATGTAGTCAAATCAAATCAATACTTACACATATTATTTTGGGGAAATTACTTAAAATAAATAAAGAGGTGAAGCTCTTTTTCAAAATAGTTCAAAAATAAATGTGTACTTGAATAATTAAAAAAATTGCTGGTATGACTAAATATACCTATCTTAATAAGAGTGAATTAAAAAATATTCCAAATGAAATAAAATGAATGTTAAAAAGATTTGCGATATTTCTTTGTTACTTTAATATTTGAAGGCGCTCATAAAATAAAAATCCAATGTAAACACAGCGACTTTGTCAGTTTGTTTGTATGAAGGCAATTTATACAGCGTCATAAAAATGTTTATATGGCGCTCGGAGAAAAAAACGTCGTCAATTAAAAATAAAAATTGATTTTACTTATTTTGTCTATGATTGAGTTTACTACAGGCGTTTGAGGTAACACGATACTAACTCAATTCGATGTCTATATTTAAATATTTGAATTAAAAAAATCAATAAGTAAGCAGTTGGAAACATTTCATACGAAAACTAAACATGAATGGATATTAATATTCATAAGCCTAGTGCCTTACTTGCCTCTGGCCGGTGTTTCTATTGACATTAACTTTTATAGTGCTTCATATCAAGTTTCAGTCTATTGTCACCATTTGAGATAACTGTATTTTTAAACAGAATTAAAATTAATGCGTTTTATTATTATTAACTTTCCTTATTGACCTGTTATTGTAGGGTTCAGTGAATTTATTTGTTTCAATATTAAAGATATGTTCAAGTTGAAATTCTGCCATGTCGCTACGAAAAAAAAATTAAAATTTAGTTTGGAATACTAGAGTATCCATACATACTATTTTCATATCCAAAAATATCTGAATTATTCTGATTCAATGTCGTTTTAATAGTTTTTATTTTAATATACTTAAGTGGCAATGTGCCACTTACCTATGTTACCTAAATACTCATTAGTTAGTGAATTATAAGATAAAATGTCAAAATGACAAACTAAATATTTTTTGTTTTTATTGACAGATGAAATAATCTAGCAACTGTATTAATTATAAAACATTCTAAATACAACTGTGTGTACACTCACATAATGGCGTACGAATACTATAAAAATTGGTAGGTATATATCAACGTCTTGACACGTTACCGTAAAGAAATGGATCTGTCGGCCAACTAGTGCAGTCTTCTTCTTCTTCTCATCGTGTCGATGCTACAACTGTATTTTGTTGTAGCATCGTGTTGGAAAGATTAGCCAGACTAGACACTGCTTTACCGTGCCTAGCTGTTAGGCTGTTACCGGTATGCGCCACGAGGAGTAATGCATCTAGTGGAACAAGTGCAGTAATGCGCCGAACGCGCATGCATTTTAAAATTGGTTTATACCTCAGTATTGAGTCAAAGCTCGCGACGCGTCGAAGCGCGAGGTGCGAGATGTTTCACGGCGGATATAAATAAAAGACGATTGTCCCTTTCGACTGCGGTCCATAGTGTGCAGCATGTTCCCATTGGAACCATAATTTTAAACTAAGTTTTATATAGATATAGACAGGCATTTATTTGCAGTTTTTTCAGACACACATTAGATGTAAGTACATTTATAACAGGTATTTGAATATTACCATATACACTAAATTACGGAGAACGATAGTAACGAATTTAACAAATGAAATAGAATTCATAGAACGAACAACAGAAAATATAGTAATTTCTATAAAACATGATAGGTTAACAATAGGTTAAAATAAATGAAAAAAGTTTTCATGCTATGTCGTGACAACGGAAAACGGGCTTCATTTTTATGTATATAGATAGTGAATATAACACATAGTGAATGAAAGAAGTCATCAAACGTGGTGCCAAGTAGAAGAGCCCAAAGCTCGCTCGATTAGATGCCCCATTCCCCCCTTCGCTCCCCTGCGCCACTCGCGTCGCGTCCAAACAAAAGTGCTTCGTTGTCGCGCGCCAGAATTACGACGATCCCTTTTATTATCTTTCTTTTTTAATTCAATTTTACGATAAGCGGTACACGGTGACCTGGACCTCTTGATCCGTTGAAGCATGAGATGGATTTTATATCTTGATCCATTATAGTGGTTCATTTTGAAGTTGGTCATTATTTAATCTAGTATACATTATTATACTTACTAAAGTATTTATTGTGGTTATATTACTGTTATATTATATAAGGGACCGAAAAGAATGGCATAATAAAGAGGAGACCTATACTCAGCAGTGGGTGCCAACGGGCTAAAATGATGATGATGATGATGATATACAGGATTATAAATTTAAATGTATCAAAAATAAAGTTATTTTATACAACTTGTGACAGACAAAACATATTATTATTTAGTTTATGTACTATTGTCATATTTGCAATACATTTCACATACCTACATACTTGAAATTCCGTTTTTATCAAATCTTGTAAGTAATTTTTCCGCATTCGCAAGTACATATTTATTTATCTCCGTACGAAAAAGATTCTCTCAATACTAGGTACAGTCGACTTAAAATTCAAGTATTTGACGAAATAAAAACTTGCTCAAAAGAGGTGGAATGACAATCAAAAATGAGGTCTCATAAAAATAGGTTCTATACTTATCATCCGGAATGCAGCGCCTTGGTCGTTTTACTCCCTCTCATTTGCATACAAGGTACGATTTGTGTATTGTTAATTAGAGCAACAGAAACAGGTTTAGAATAAAGCCCTATTTACATTGGGCAAGTTTATTTTACAACTAAAACTTACCTCTGACTGACTGATATCTTTAAGCTTTTAATTGGAATATATAGGTATATTTTTTAATTTTGACTACATAATCAACAGTTTCCTAAATATCGTGGTTGGACTAAGAAACGTTGGAGAGATGATCTAGACGGCTTTGAAAATAAATGGTGGGAAGATGCAAAAGAAAGAGCGAAAAAGAGGAATTTGGGGGAGACCTTTGGCAGCGGTGAGACGAAATAGGTTAAAAAAAGTTATCTAGAACTAGAATTAAATGTGTTATGTAAAAAAAAGATGGATGAACTGTGTGAATGATGATATGTGTAAAAAAGGTGTGAGTATTGAGATGACGTCTGATAGAGGAGAGTGGAAGAAGAGGACGTGTTGTACCGACACCACGTAATATGGGACAAGGGTAGGAAGATGATGATGATGTAGCTATATAAAAAAATGGTGTACCCAATGTAATCTCGGGTTTACAAGTAGGTACTCGTACGTGCTCCCAACCGGTTGAACGCTTTCTTGTTGTGCCATTATTGTTTCATCTGTTATTTAAATGGCAATAGATTACGTCGATCGGAACGTTAAACAATCGGCTATAATTAACGCTGTATGTTCATTTTGTCAATATGTATTGATATATTTGCGTCAGTTATTAGTGGAATTAGACTTATCTATTGCAGATTGTTTTAATTGAAATAGCTTTATGCATTGACATAATTAATTACTTGTTTGCGGAAATATATTTATTATTTATTATTATTTATACAAATATGCATTCTGAGACTTTATGACATTAAATTAAAAGAATATTTATACTTATTAAATTTTAATTAACTTAAGATTTAATATAAGTTAATTTTTCCAAGTTAATTTTGATATTTTTTGGTTATATGTTTGTAGCCCTTTTTACGTCCGTACAAAAGATTTCAACGCGCTTCTCACTGCAGCGGTTTCCAAGTCTTGACACTTACTAATTAATATTTACGTAATTATATCCAGGATACAATGAAAACATGTTATTTTGAATATGATGCAATTATTAATAAACAGTTTTAGAAAAAAAAAAAAAACGACTGTCGTATAAAAACTGTAATCATTTAAACCTTTGTTAATTCTAATACAAAGAATATTTAATATTATAATTTTCTTAACAGTTTGCGAAAAAAACTTAAATAATACCTATTGGCACTCAATTATCAGTCAATATATTTTAAACACAACAGTATGTTAACCTCAAGTTCAACTTTTGTGCCGGTGATCATTGAATAAGTAAACATAAGTTAGACATTTTTGGAATCAGAGAAAACCGAGACGACCTAAGAGCAAATCAGTGTCGAGACAAGAGTGTTGGGAAGAGCAATCGTAAATTCATCGTAATGTGGTCGCGAGCGGGTCATGCTTTCGACAACGCTTTTCGATGTCAAAACCAAAAACATTTTAATTTTGAAAGACTTTACTTTGTTCTTTCGATAGAGAAAAAGCACACTTTGATTCATATTTAGTTATAAAAATGTATAGTTGAAAACATTAAAGAGGCTTTAAGATTAGTAACATTCGAAAGCGTAGCGAAAAATACAACTTTAGTGGTGATTCATATACAATACATAAGTGTGCAGAAAATAAAGTTTTATAATTGATGCGACTGTAGCACATTTTAAAAGCGCTGGTCTACGTTGGTAAATATAATGTCAGGTCTTTAATTAATATATCATTGGTCCAAGCTCATAGTGACGCGCTGGTCAACCTGATAACTATATTGTTATTTTACACCGTTGAGTTATCATTCCGATAGGCCTTGTTTTACATTCGTGTAGCATCGTGTCCGACCCGGTCTCGTATCTAAATTGCTTAATTGGAAAGTCTCAGTGAGAGGGCGCTCCCATCACTGATATGAATACGTGTTCAAGACTGACCTTTCAATTGAGTCACATAAAATTATACAGGTCTATGGTCTATACATGGTCTATCGCACGATTTTATCAGTATTATGGAAAAGTCAAATAAACTAATGCTGTTTATATCTTCTTCTTTACATTGCAAGGTGATTCAACGCATAGTAAATTGATATCTCGAGATTAAAGTTCAACATTTTGGCTCGCTGAGTGTTGACATCGGAGTGCGTTCGACTGTTATTTACGTTTATAGAATCGAGATATTTTTACCGTTACTAAGTAAATTAGATTTAAAATTAACTTCAATGCCCTCGACGATACTTCAACCACAATCCAGAATAAAAGATGCGTAAATATAAACTGCCGGTAAAATAAAAGCACGGTATGTAACTTAGTCATACAGGAATGTTATACTGTTAAGGGTATTTACAGGCAAATTAACATCAACTACAACATGGTTATTTGCAAATAATAAGCTGTAAGTATACAGCGCGGTCCATAATGTACACATGCGTATGATTACATAAAAACTGCTGAACTCCATCTCCACATGCGGTGTATCCAGTAATGTACAATCATAAACGTAACGTACTCGTATTTAAGATACACTGCTCGCTAACGTGGCAACGTTCGACAGTAAAGCTGGCGTCAACGCGCAGTGTATTTCAAATACTCTGCTTTGATACGTTTAAGATTGTCACATTTATTCGTACATAAAAAAAACAAGTTAATTGTTTGAGGATATTTATTCATTGGCAGCAGGTGTAATTTGTCTTCTTGCATAATTATTTATCCTCCAATTTCAGAAATAGTTGCTTACTAAGTATTAATAGTGTTCATAGTTTATTAAAATATGCAAAATAATGGCTAATAATGGTCTTCAAGTGCCGTTTGTCACATATTTATTTATTAGTTTAATCAAAAAACTTAGTGCTAGTTACTTTGAATCGATTACCAAGTGAGGCAGAACGGCAAAGCCTGGGACCGCGAGCGGTGTGCCCTCGCCTTCTAGGGTATGCACCCCTTAATCCCACATTTTATGCAACAATGATCGGATTCTGTCATGAAAGAAGATATGTCGCGAGTTGTTTGCTTTTTTACAAACATTCCCATTTACGTCTCATATCTGTTCTCGGCTCGACAGTAATTTTATCATTTTAAAACTTCGGAACTCGATCGAGTGGGCCCAGTTTCACGCTGAATAAGACTTTACGAATTTTTAAAAGCAAATAAAGTCTTAATAAACACTTTTTATGGTAGCCTTGTAATTTTATTTGCATTCGGAATAGGGCTCGTGGCGCGTGTTAGGCTAATAAGGAACGGATGACCGCTCTTTAACGATCCTTACTTCGATAATATTTGGAGTCGTGTGCCAAATGAAATCACGCTTTATTATGTTGTTCTCATAAGTTCTTACCAAAAACGTCTCGGAGCCAGTGTGGTCACCGGACTTACCACATTGTAAGTATACGGTTAAGTTATAAAATGGTTGGCAAGCAGCTCGGAAGTAACATTTATTTAAAATATTCTAGTAAACTATAAAAAAAAACAAGTTTATTTTGAGTATGCAGCATATATTTCTTCATAAAGCGAAAATAGTGCTATAAAACTGTAGCACATAAAAATAATATCTGGCCGAGACATCTGCCGCGACAATAAAATTCCACTGAACATGCGGCTTTGCAAATGCGATCTATTTAGACTTGGATATCGTCGCAGCGAGAATAATGTTATCCTGGCACACCTCAGCCGTGTCACTGGCAAGGGCGTGTCAGAGATAAGTTTACATATTCTGTATGCATTATGCAAATTGAAGTTTTATGTTAAGCTGAGAGTCGCATCGCAGGTGAGGGTTGCGCACGCGCTGAGGAGTCTGCCACTGATGCGTGTCAACTTGACATTGACATTCGAAAGTGAGCATTCAGATATGTGCAGAATTAACTACAAGCTTTTATCACAGCCTTTTGGTATCGTTGTTAGCCTTCGTTAATTACTTAGCAGCTATATTTATTTTCCGTGGCTAAAACGACAGCTTAAAGTTTATATTATTTGTTTTAATATAAAGAGTTTTTGTAATTCATATGAAATCACTTATTTTTTTATTTATTGCACTAAAATAAAATTTAGTAACCCTAAAAGTTCATGCTTCGTTTGGACAGGAACATTTATGAGTTCACCATACACAATATTATGCGATCGTAAGTATTTATTGCAGGCTTTCAATTTCCCTAAATTCATTTTTTAGATAATAAAAATGAATTTATTATTTCCCTCATTTATTCGATAATATAAATATTTAATCTGCTGATAAAAAGAAATATACAACTACTAAAGTAAACATTTAAAAACAGTAGAAGGTGTTGACCACGACTACTCTTTCAAGAGTGACACGAATAAGAAGAAGAAGGTATTGATAATGGAAATTACTTAGCACAACTTATTGATTAAAAGTTAGCAAACAAGCCACAGCTTAAAGTTAGCCTTTAAGTAATAGAGCCTTTCAAAATATACCGGCCACACTCAGAGTCGTAACATAAAAATGAACTTAAAATTACATTTTGGTTTTTATTCGCCATAGTTGATTAGTAACATAAGTACCGTACGTACATTACGTACATTACCTAGGAGGTAATGTACGTAACAAAGCTTTGATTATCTTTGAACGTACATTTTTTAATGCGGCAGTTTTACTCTGACATAACGGTTAGTGTAATTTCATTGAGCAAACCAGTGTTCTTATGCAGCCGCTGTCTTGTAAAGGCGCTAGTTTACGTGACAATTTGACCTCGCGTTGCGAAAACTCATTCATGATGAAGACAGTAAAGCGTTTACGTATTTATAGCTTGAAACTCATTAAATGCACAAGTTAGTACTCATAAAGTCATACTGCATTCGTATTTTGAAACCTCTGAATGGCGTAAAAAGACCTCCCTGTTGCAGTCGCGTAAGATATATAAGTATTTTTTATGTAGGTAAGTAATTATTTTTATAAAGATAGATACGTAAATTGAAGGTTCTAACTTCCAATAATTTGTACTCTCCAATCGAGGTCAATGCCCGATGATGAGCTGATTAGGATAAGACCCTGTTTTGTTTCAGAAGAAGTGACGTGAATCCTATTAGATTTCAATTAACTACTCAATACAACAATACAACTACTATGAAGTAAGAGGTTCAATAATAAACCTTGAAACCTAAGAACATTGTCACTATAATAACAGTAACAATAGTTGGCTAAAGGAAACAGTAAACTACATTAACTTGGATATCGTGAACTCGCTTGATACGTAAATCTGGAAAGTTCGCGAAGGTTCTAGAAGCAGGGTGGGGGGAGGCGGGGAGCTAGTTCATTCATTCTAAGTCTAACCACGCGAATGGCTTTCATACCAAACGATATTACCGGAGTACACATACGGCCGGTTTCTGGAAACCCAAATCACGATTGATCCGAGTTTGACACATAGTAATTATTTGATTTTTTCGTTGATCATCGTTCGAGAAACCGGCCGTTAAGGTTCTATTTAGAATTCCCTCTCTACTTTCTAAATTATCCTTGTGATTTGCTGAATAAAGTAATTTTGACTATGACTTAGACACTGAAGACTCTTTCTGTTACTGTTGTAATCACGCCAATAAAACGTGGCACTTTTTTAAACTGTAATTATTTTTTACAGAAATCGAGAGGTGATTCGAAGTAAGTCTAGATAACTAGATGCTTTTACACCTCGTCGGATACCGACGATATTTTTGTTTATCGGTATCGTGTATCGGTCTGTGTGCAAACGCCCTACCTACGCCCAATGTCTTGTATTATTCTTATGAAGCGTGTTTTCGAAGGTTGTATCGCAGGGTGGAGAGGGGCAGGGTTCATTCATCAAGTCTCCATAAGGCTCTAAACCTAATTCGACGGAGCAACCTCGCAACATCCGCTCTTGCAAAACATTATTTCATTCATAACTTTAGCGTATGCTTTGAACACACTAGGAGCAAACATATTTTGCTATACTTACATAAAATGATTTCTGTATTATTAAGAGTCAGAAACGAACTTTATTCAAATCAAATCATTTATTTGTCTGTGTATTATCATCGTTGTTGTTGTTGTAAAGACAAGTATAAAGCAAAGTATACTTATACGAAGGTAAAGCATACATTTCTGTTAGTTTGTTTTTTAAACAATGTCCCAAATTTTTTTCTTCTGTTCTTTATTTTTGTAATTTATTGCAATAATCATTCAACACAGGCACACATCTCAGTTGGTTCCAGCTCTGCCTTCCGCGAATACTTATTTATAGATCCATATTAAATCAGTATTTCAAAAAAATAGCAAAGCTCAGTGCATCCCTAGCTTGAGCGGCCGCACCCACGCGACGGCGAGCGAAGGAAAATAACATTTGAGCCGATGACATCAGCACTTGCGCCGCGCCCGCTACCGCACAGCTGCATGCGCACGCGCATGGTAGCACTTTACGACATTATCAAATTTAAAGCTCATAATTTACCCAAATAAATAACTTGCTCATAAACCACACGTTAAAAAAACGCTAGGCTTTTCTTTTTCAAGGTTTCTTGGATCAAAGCAAAGACGGACTGCAAAAGTTGAATTATGTTGAAAATGTTTTAATTACTAATGCATCAAAATCTTTCTGTCAAACTAAAATAAGCGATTATTTTAATTTTTGTTTTATTTTGTATTGTTTCGCAGGCGACTAAAAGAAGGACCATAAAATTTATAAGCTATTTCACAGAAAATTGGATCGTTACTTGATGTTATCAAATGAGATCGCGGTTAAACGCTTGCCTTTAACTTGTAAAATAAATAAAGCTAACGGCATCCTTGATGGTGTCAAAAAGTAGCCTGAATTTTCGCCTTATTCCAAACTGGCTATTATATACAAAATTTCATGGTAAAATTTCATTCCATGGTTTCTATAGATTTATTTTATGACACATCTCTCGCAATAAATTAGATCATTATAAACCTATTCAATGGACCTGGTCGTGTAGAAAGACATAACTTCTTTCTTTTCAGGATGAAGAGCATTAAGTCGACCAAGGAAGTACTACCACTGTACTTATTTCTGAAATGAAGACCTTGGAAGAGACCAACGTCCAGTAGTGGACTGATATAGGTTGATGATGATGACTTATTTCTGTTAAGCAGTCTTCTTGCATATCAATGGGTAAACGGCACAGTAATTGTATTGCTGTGGTCTGGTTTGAAGGATAATGATGCTGACGCAATTATAGGCACATGTCACTACATAATGTAACCGAAGATCGGCTATAAAATAAGGTTGTCAACAGTTGTATAAATCGTTTGTGAAATTTTACACTCCTATGTTACAGGTTATATTGTCGCCAGCTGTATCATTTTACTATATTAAATCCATGAATGAACTGTGATGTCGTAAATACCATTGTAGAGTTTCGGGTTCTTTATTGCATGCGGTGTGTTCAATGGGCAGTCAAGATCGGTGTTAAACTGAGGACTTTTACACGTAATATCAGATTGTCTGGAGAGTTGTGGAAAGAGTTCGGATACCTAAGTTTATAGACAGTAAAACTGGCGTGTAATAAGATCTTGAAACCTTTTAGAGGGTTACATTCACATTTAGTGTGAACAAATGACTGTCATCATATTTTGGAGACGTTAAACGATCCAGTCAAGTTTATGGAATATCTATGTAGTTATGCTCTAAGGGCTATTTATAAGATTTACAAAGCATTTTTTTTTTCAAAATTTAAAAAAAAAAAAAGATTTGATGCTAAGTAGAAATATATTTGTAGTTTAAAAGTTGTGTTTGCCAAGTACAAATTTACTCTTGAAGGTAACTAGATTTTGCATAGATATATGTTTACTACAAATATACTCGTAGGATATGGAACAAGTGGATGTTATAAACACTTATTTTATGATTCTCGCGCGTGATACTTATGTATTAGATGAGGTAAATCATGCTTAAGCCTTCCGTCAGCTGACAGTAAGAGCAAATGCTCATAACTCCATCTTGAATTGAATTGGACGTCTTACCTTTGTTGTGCCTTTCGTGCAACCCCTTAATCTTTAAAGGTTTGTAGCATACGGGCAAGTTATTATGTCAAATTTTAAAGTACTTATTATATTATATTAGATTAGGCCTATTATATTAGACCTATTTAAAATACTTTTGTATTAAAGTTGAATAAATTGGCTTAGTTCCAAATTTCCTTCTTTTTTATATTTATAATTAAGTTACTACTGTTTCAGCGTTTGCTTGTGGTATAAATAAATTAATAATTGAGGACTTATAAATTAACACACATAGCGTTTAAAGAAAAAAAAAAAGTCCTACAATAGGCGGTCTTATCGCATAAAGCGTTTACTTCCAGACAACCATCATTACAACTTATTCTAAGATCTTAATTATCTTATAGTTAGTCAAAAAGTATAAATTAACCTTATGTACTTACAAAATTGAAGACTAACTGTATATATTCAAAACTAGAGCAATTTAGGTGACACAAATTGCTAGTTTGCACAGTCACCGATATTATAATACAACTTGCGAATGAATCGTGAGAGTGCAGTATCGTAAAGAAGGTTGCAAATCAAATATATTGATTGCCAAGTTGTCGTTTGCGGCTAAACATCTGTTGCCGCGTCGATTGCCGCCTTGCCGCGCCCTAATCGATTGACACAGGTCGAACATTGAACATTTTATCTTCCAAGTTGTTATTCAATAAGCTGTATAAAATTACTAGTTTCTTTTATCTTTAGCGCAAATAATGACATACGGGCAGAAAAAAACGCTCAATTTTCCACGTGATCGAGTTTTACTGTTTTGATTTTATCAAACAAAGTCACTTTGTATTCCTAAGTCTACTTAAAATTTTAAAATTAATAGGTATGGGAAAAGACACATCGGTGAGAGGTAAGCACTGTTAATAAGAGAAGTAACTATAACACATATAGTTTTTTTTTATTTTATTCTCTTGTAATTTATATGATGTAACTAGTCTCCTAATGATTTTTGGAAATTGCAGTTCATACCTGTTCATACCTACTCATATTATAATTAAATTTTTCAATAAGTTGTATCAATGTATTTTAGATAAACAAAACTGCAAATCAAAATGTCATCTAAATACGAGCTCCACTTAGTTTGCAAATATTTTTGCATGTTTTTTTTTTTTTAATATTATCAGAAACTAGAACTAAACAAAATTACTTCAAAGATAAACGCATGTTATTACGCAAGTTTACAGAAACAGATTGTCTGTGAAGATAATTGTCTTGGGTTAGTGCTGGCAAACAAAGGGTATGTGAAACCTTGATTTTCTATAAACCGGTGACCGTCATATGATGGCCTTAATATAACAGTCACCATGATCATCAAATAAGTATTATGTGTCTGTTCTTGCATCGGCATTCATACCCTTCAAACCGGAACACATCATCATCATCATCAACCTATAGCAGTCCACTGCTGGACGTAGGTCTCTCCCAAGACGCACCACTGAGCCCAGTCTTCGGCTCTTCTCATCCAGTGTTTGCCAGCTACACTCCGCAGATCGTCGCTCGAGGGCGTCTTACATTACGCTTGCCTAAACGCGGTCTCCACTCCAGTATTCGTTTGCTCCAACGGTTGTCGGTTCTGCGGCAAACATGGCTGGCCCACTGCCACTTCAGCTTGCTAATCTTTGAGCTATGTCGAACACCTTGGTTTTCTGACGAATCACTATAGTGGTGGAACACATCAGTTGCTTGGAGTTAAATTTGGGTACCGTGATAGAACTATTCTGAACGATTCGTTTAAAAAAATCGCTACTGCAATAGTCAAACACATGTACAATATTCTTAGCCGTAGTCGTGTAGCCAAGGCTTTACGGAGTAGGTGCGTTAGATATATCTTATGGATGACGGATGTGTGTGCCCGGGGGCGCTCATGGGAATAGCCCGACAGAACCTATGAACTTTAATGAGGTTCCCTCTATGAAGTACCTATTTAGAGGTTAGACAATCATTCTGTTGCTTTGTTCGCGTTAAAAAGCGTGTAGGTACTATCTTTAAAGTTGTAAATGTCTCAAAAAAGTAAACTGTAACCGACAGATTCTCGTCTAATCAACAGTCTGGTTATTACGAGCTGCAGTGGCGGACTAACAGGGGGGCGGAAGGGGCGGCCCGCCCCGGGCCTCCGGTCTTGGGGGGCCCCATATGCCTCCGCGTTGCCCTGATCAAATCCTAAACAAGACTTTAAAAATGTGCTTATTACCTACATAATTTCATCAAGATCAAAACACTACAGGCTGTAGTGTCTTGATCTTGATGAAATTATGTAGGTACTGCACGCGTTTAGCAAAGTTAAAAGAATAATATTACTTGTAATTCATTTACTTTTATACCGCAACAAAAATCAAAAACACTATTACTTACACTTTTTAATGAATTTACTTTCAACAGATATAGTCCGGTCCATTTAGACAATTGAAATAAAGAAAATTCCGATAGAGCCAAATCTTCGTAGAGACCTTAGGTTTACCACAAGGAATAAAGTGTCAAAAGTCCCCATCAGTCCCATGTGAGCTTAGGGACATATTCGGGGTCCAACGTAAACATTTAAGGTTTTTTGGATTTTTCTCGAAAGTGGTAAGTTTTATCAAAAAAGTACCCTACAGCAAAGTTGTAGATCAATGATTGTAGAAAATGGTTCCAATGATTTTTTAGACAAAAAAATCTTAAAAAAATTTCTTAGAGAAAAAAATATTGGGCCATTTTTATAGAGAATGTTAAATTCTAGAACTTTGCTATAAGGTACTTTTTCGATAAAACTTACCGTTTTCGAGAAAAATCCAAAAAACCTAAAACTTTGGCGTTAGGCCCCGAATAAGTCCCTAAGCTCACATGGGATTGATGGGGACTTTTGACACTTTATTCCTTGTGGTAAACCTAAGGTCTCTACGAAGATTTGGCTCTGTCGGAATTTTCTTTAATTGATCACTATTTTTATGTCTAAATTGACCGGACTAATAAGATCGCGTTGATTACTTTACAATTTTTAAAGAAGGCTTATCCGTTCGCGAAAATATCAGAACAGCCACTACAGCCATCTATATTTTTTGTGCGGTACTAATATTCTTTTAACTTTGCTAAACGCGTGCAGTACGTTGTAGTTCCGTTTTTTGTAGCGGGTACTTCCCCAGGAATCCCTGAATGAATGAAGGGCAAATAATTCACTCTTGTACGCCTACATTTACATTCTATTTACGTCGGAAAAAAAAAATGGCCTCATTTAAAATATATTAAATTTCTTTACGTTATTATTTAATCGTTTATAAATAAACTTTATTCACAAACAAACTTACGACTATACAGTATTTACAAAATGTACTTATATTTATCGTTTATTAGTTAGTGTTCTGATATTTTCGCGAACGGATAAGCCTTGTTTAAAATTGTAAAATAATACACGCGATCTTATCGGTTGAAAGTAATTTCATTAAAAAGTGTATTAGTGTTTTTGATTTTTGTTGTTGTATAAAAGTAGGTAAATGAGTTCAGAATTGAGTTAGTGCATTTTCAAGATTTTAACGAAATAAACATATAGGTACGCTTATACATATATACATACATACAAAATGTGAACTGAGTAAAAAAACTGTAAAACTACTTTTTTTTTAAGCTGGGGGCCCCCATTCAGCTTTGCCGCCCCGGGCCTCTGACGGGCTTAGTCCGCCACTGACGAGCTGGTATTTATTTGGTTCGATTTGGTGTCTACAAACTGGTGTCCACATACAATTAAAATAATATACCTATGTGGAACAAAAATAATGGGATGTCTAAAACTTTGTGTACATATTAAAGTATGTATATATCAAAACTCATTTTTTAATGGATAGGCAGATAAAATATTCGTAGTCAGTCAGAACAAAATAAATCCATGAGATATCCAGACAATAGAAAGCGCACACGTGCGTCCATTAGACAGGATAAGTGCGGCTAATTCCTACTTTAAGGCGTACTATAAGTCCATGAGCATTAGTTCAACAATAGAGGATGATGAGTTTCGGACGTAACGTTTTGTTCCTTTAAATTATGGAAGAAAGAATATTGAACAAAATAAAAAATTAAAACTAAGAGCTGAAAGCTTTAGTGTGCATAAAATGTTATAAAATACCCGTCATCTGTTTTGTAGTGGTTATGAATAAGATAATCCAGTGGTATACTGGTACGCTGTAATTAAAATAAATAAAGAAATTGACCTGCTCTGGTTAGTAAATAATAGAAAAATAAATTAATAATTGAAAATCAAACTAAGACGCAGTTTTAGCTCTTGTTACTTAGCGGCCAACCTCTACGAGACGTCAGTAATGCACAACGATCTGGCTCTATGCACGAGGTGCTTATTCATTTGCGCGTCGCAGTCAGCTCGTTAGCAATTGGACATGCCCGCTGCACAAAATATTTCAGCGATTGAAGCGGCCGGTAAATTGCGCATCACAAAAGCACGCGCTTAAACTAGCCCTATTCGCGGCGAGTTTTACGATTCACCCGTTATCAAATTATACAGGTCGAGCGTACCAGCTTATTCACGACGTTACACAAATTAGAATAGGTCCCGGACCGGATTAGAGACTAACAAATAACCTGCTGACAGAACACTATTCAGTATTACCTTACGAGGTGGAAAACGACATCGAGTGACAGCGATTCCCATGGAACAGCCGCTCGGATTAATTACAGAGCGGTGATCCGAGTGCGACGGCGCGCGCGCATCCATCACGCGCGTCAGATAGCGCGTTATGAACGACGCACACATTTGTATTCCTAATTTGTACTACTGTCATCACATTTCAAAGACAAATATAAAGGATCGAGTACCGGAATGACGAGTGTCAGCAGGCTCATTCGGATGGCATTTTAAAAGGGGTTTTATTTAACACGAGCAACAAGAGGTGGATTGATCGAGACAGGTTTCGAGTGCCGTTCGATGGCCAGGTAACGTCGAGCCCTTTAGTGCCTCGGTCGACATTCCAAGAAATGTCCTTAGGTACCAACTCGTCAACGTTGTAACAATCACGCGGGGTCACTTCACTCGTCTCGAGTCTTTTTCTTTTTAAGCGTCAACGGTGGAAGCATAGGGCTTCTCGTTTCTGAGAAACGAAACAGTTTTGTTTATTATTAAAAAAGTGGATTTATTGGCGGTAATTTGCTGTAAACACAGCAATTTTATTCGCTTAACGTGAGTCGTGTTCGTAATATTAATTCATTCGGGTATCGGCGCTGTCGTCGCCGGCCGGGCACAATTACACGCGCGATGGTATCGGCCGCGCCCGCACCGCCGCCGCCGCCGCCGCCGCCAGCAGCGCGCATGCGTCAACATTTAATTACCCGCGAATTCGCCACTCACTCACGCAAGCGATCTTGATGATACGTATCGGCACCTCGTTCGAGGATGCTACTTTGGAACACGTGTTTCTGGTTTCTATAAATTGATCATTTATATTGTCAAAGTGAGAAATGACTCCTGGTTAAAATGAGAACTCACAACCCGATGCAAGAGAGTGGATTATGATCTAGCAAGTTCAAACAATTGGCTGGAATTAGTAGTCAAATGTTACAAATCATGGTGCTGTTTCGCCGAGTCACTGAATATTAATTAAGAGCCGTGAACACGCGGAGTAGATTATCACGCCCCGTGTCGCCGTGTTTATCATTGCGATGGCTTTAGTGTTATGCGAAGAGCTTCACTTGTGGTTTATTATAAACGTTGAAAGTCATGGTTGTTTTGCCAGCTTCACGGTGAGATATCAAGATTGAAATCTTCGCTAGTGAGTCGTCAAGGGTGTGGTCGTGATTCACTATAATCGTAATTTCTAAGAACATTAAAACAATATAATGATTTTTAAATAATTTATCTTATTCGTGAATAATATGGCTTAATTGATAGTTAGTCATTCATCTTAGACAACAGTTGGACTATGATTTGTTAGTTGTCGATGTTTAACTTTTTAATTACACGTGACTAAAGATCTGTTATTAGTGAGGTGGGGTGCGATGTTTTAGTCACGGTTATCTCTCAACCGAACTAATGCATTGTTGTGTTTTTTCCTCTCGTACACATTATTTTCTTCTTACTGCCACTCAAAGTTTTTAATCTCTGTCAATTTAATATTAAATTACATTTTATTGTTTACAGCCTGATAATTTACAATGTATCACCATAAATATACAACGCGATAAAATATTAAATTACGTGGCTATGTCATCAGTCTTCACGTGTATTTTGGTGTGCAACAATGGTAACCTACTTGAGAAAACATTTCGTATGAGTGTATAATGAAGTGTCATATCTCTTCGGTGTAGTCGCCATCCATGCAATCTTTTTTAAATTAATCAATCGGTAGGTAGCTGAATCAATTTCATTTAATAACCAAAATGTTTTATGCAATTTTATGTTCAGTCGAGAAAGCTGAATTTCGGTCTTTATTTTAATTTAATTTATAATCGTTGTTCTTTTTTAAATTAGACCTATCTCATAAAATAGGCACTAGAGTGATGTGACAGTAGAATCCATAGAATGTAGAGTCGCGCCGGCACCCGCCTCCCGCTGCGCCGCGACGTGTCAGCGGCTCCGTCCGACCAACCTAAGACAAAAGACAAATTAATTTTGTACACAAGGCATTTAATTTGAATGTGAATAGCATGAAGTGCGACGAATGGCCGCGGAGAACAATGGCCGGCGCCGACGGTCCCGCCTTTTTGTTTTACACTCAATGAAAGTAAAAAGTACAAAATCTAAACGTTCAGACAATTCCGTATTATGATATGGACACTGTAATGGAGGGCCGGCGAGGCGCCTAATAGCTTATAATATTAAATTGATAGACGAGGTAACTCGACGATTTGATCTCAGGTCAGAATAGTTTGGAAAAACTTTTCTTCGATTTACAGTAAATATTAATATAGAGCGAGAGTCATTTAAGTAATTAAATGGGTCATACAAGGTGGTATTTTTTCTTCTAAATTGTTTGTCCGAGACCAATTTCATCACGTCTGTGTTGAAATGTTAGGTAAGCTGGTAATGATGTGTCGATCGGACATCAGCTGCATCGAGTAATGGAAATAAGTCAGCTCGGGGCGACAGAGGCACACACCTACCAATGCGACTTCGTGTTTGCTTTATATCATTAGTCCATCAATCAAGATCAAATTGTGTTTTGAATCGTAACTGTTGGTTAAACACTAACAATCGTTCGATCCGTGTCGGCACGCCTGCCCATCAATCAGCGGAGTTGACGCGTAGCCGTCCGCATCTCTCCGGACGCCGCCGGACGGCCACGGCCGGCCCGGACGCATCATGTCCGGACGGTCAGAGAACAGAACGCCCCCTAATGACAGCCCTTGCGCCGACCCGACACATCCAATTCACATGTTAAATGGAATTCCCTTTGCGCCTTAAAATTATGAACGTCCGTGTTATTAAAGTGTTTGTTTCTTATGCGTTTTTTGTTTAGACGTTTTATCCAATTAGTGCTACCGTGTCGAAAGGATAATGTTGTGATGAACGTATAAAGCGTTTAGCGCGTTAAAAGCGGAGCCTTGTCGGTGCCTTCTTTGGGCAGATAACAAAGTATCTGTCAATCAGGACGTCTATTGGCGATTTTATGACGAAATTGTGTTAATTACGGAAATGAGTCAACTCGCGGTCTTTCGATTTAAAAAACATAAAACCTTTTTTGGTCACAGCAAGCTTCTATGTCATATCAGGTAGTTTTAAATTGCTCTGTTTTTTCTACGATGAATTTAAATTTGATTTTATAATCAAAATTCTAACATATTGATATTTGAAGGATTGTATTTGTATGTAACATGGCCACAAGTTATCTCCGATCTCGCTATAAGTGCCGAGAGATTTGTTGATAAATATACGATGTATCGTAACAATAGCACAAATACAAATTACACGGCTATAAATAACTCGCGTATGGGTATATCTGGTGCGAGCTATCATCGATGGTCTGCTTTAATTTAATTGACTGAGTTGATGATAAATGTATGGAGGGTTAAGCATAACGCGGGCTCATGAATAAATCGCCTTGCGGTGAGGAGCTGATTTGCGATAAGCGGGTATTTATTGCGCTACTAGCTGCTGCCTCTGACTCTACCTGGATATCGACGAAATTCGATGATAAGCTTGAGACAAGTTAGCGATTTTCTGGGACCAATACCTATATAATACTCAAAATAAGCAAAATATAAATGTGTATGACAGTTGAATAGACGGATTGTAAAAACATTATGTGCAGCTTTCACCTGAAAGTTCATATGAATAATAAGACAAAATATGATCCATCTGGAATTGAGTCAGTTATAGTTTTAGCTCACGAGTAGCAATCAGCAGATGCTTTCGATATACGGCAACATTTTGGTTTTTGGTTTGCACAGCAGCTAAAATTATTTTTTTAACCGACCAAAAAAAAGGAGAAGGTTCTCGAGTCGAACTGTCATGACTAAACGAAGTATAGGTACCTACATAAAAAAACTTCAGCTAAACTTTCATAAACTATTATGACTGTTTTTGATAAAGGAAAGATTGGTGTATATTTAAGCATAGAGTTCATAACTGTGCTATGTTTCTTTATTGAGATATGTTAATTCAAGTGAAAATTGTCACAACTATCCTTGGTCTCAACACAAAGACAATCGGTCATATCAATACAGTTGAAGATACTAGAGACTACCAACATTGCTTCGAAACAAGCCACCTGATGGTATAGAGGTCACCACAGGAGGTTCTATTGCGATCGCTGCGAGCATCCTCCGAACACGACTGGGGAACGCACACAGGCACATAAATCACGTGTAATAGTCTTACTGATGGAAACGCGAGTGATAAGGATTTTATAAAGGTTCTTAGTAATTTATCATAATCAGCAGTTATAGACTTGATTTGATTTGATTTGAAAATTCTTTATTGCACATAATAAAACAAATGTACAGAGGCGAGCTTAATGCTAAAAAGCATTTTCTTCCAGCTAACCCTTGTGTAGTGTGGAATTTAATGGTATTGCTTGAAGAGAATAAAAAATAGGAAAAGAAAAATAAATAACAACATACTTATAGACTATACTTATTATACTTATAGACTTCGTGATGTTTCAAACATGCTTCTATGAACGGTTTTGTTATTTACATAATAAAATCTGAATTAATATGTATTATAACTGTATAAATAATAAAAAATATCTATCTATGTGATGTATTGTATTAGGTATGTCAGTCTTCTAGTACCCAAAACACAAGCTCTGCTTAGCTTGGGGCTGGATGATGTTGTGTGTTCAGCATTATTTATTATTATTTATTTATCCCAAAATAGTAATAGAATAAAATAATACAGTGAGTAATGATGTCATTTACACACTTTTAATGTTATAATTTTCTAAGTTCACTTAAAAATAGTCACGTGCGTGACTACGTTTTAAAGCATCATTTTAATACATTTTATCAGTCAAAAACAAAGAGTTCACTAAAATAGATTTATCAGATCTATCGACCTATCAAGAACAACGGCTTTAGCCTCATTGACATTTAAAGTTAGCTGCCTAATTATACTAAACAAATGTTGCGCAATGCCGACCACTGCATCATGTAGGCAGATATTACACGTATAATTGGAGTGCGTATGCGCATTTACAGTAACGATCAATTATGTTTATGAGAACGGTAATTATAATACAGGTTGTTGAGTATGTGACTTAATAGTGGCATGAATTGTCAATGTATAGCGCTAGTTCGTTATACTTTGTAACGAACAATAATACTTAAATCTTTCAAACAAGAGAGCAAAAATAAAGTTTCATGTTATAATGTGATCAACATGGTTTTTCCTCATCGTTGTGTGTATTATATTGAAATTTGTACTTATGTTATTGTGGATACTAAACTTGGAAACTGAGATGTAACCGTAATTATTGATTGCAAAAATGAATACGCCGAAAACCTTTTGATTCATGTAACGAAGCATTTATCCACAAACCGCATCGATTTATTAATTAAAATGTGCCAATTGGTTCTTAGAATTAACTTAAAATGTAGGGAAAGTTTCTACCATAAAAAAATTAAATAGTGTGTGCTTTTGTGGAATAAATATTAACTATGCTCAAAATTGAATTTAACACGATGTAAGGAATAACAAGGAGCCTCAAGCGCCGATACACGTCGCAAACTAAAAATGTCTATAAATTATAAAGATTACATGAAAAAGAAAAATGTGTTACATTTAATTTTATTACATACGATAACTTATGGCCTAGGCACGGCACTCGCTCGGGAAACACGTTGTAGAAACTGAATTATACAAAAAAGTCTTAAAGCTCGAAATGGAACACTCAAAATCCGCATCTATAGTTTAGTATATAAAGCATGATATTGCTTGAGATAATATGGAGCTTTTAGTCTAAGTTGAAATGAAAAGTTCACAGTTACATACAGATCATTTGTGACATTAAAATATCAATTATTTATGGTGTTGAGATAAGAGGAGCGTTTCTAGAAGAGTGTCTTATCCTGTAGTTTATCTTTGCAAGTTGTTAATATCGAGATACATACTTGCAATTTACTTTTATATGTTGTCAATTTAACTGCTTCCTGTATTTACAAAATTGATTCCATTTTCTTGGATAAGAGAATGTGTAGAGTCGAAGTAAAAGATCAGTTTGAATAATAAAAAAACATATTTTTGAAGAAAACATCTACTACTTCTACAATATAGGGTTGAAAAAAAATGCCCTAAAGTAGGTAGATACTCGATGTGTGTATTTTTATTAGGAACGTACGATACGAGTAGACAGCCGACAGAGAAAAATTCCTTGTATTACATTAAAACTATAAAAATATATTTTTAATGGCGGATTGTTATCGCTGCTAGATAAGTGTCATATACCAACAAAGAGAAGTTTTCTACATCGAATGTTTTTTAAAAATAATAGTTAAAAGCAGCATAAAACTATGTGACTATTTCCATTCCTAAGACTATATAGATAGTCTATCTCGATGGCCTTGTTGAACACAAAATGTGATAATAATTTTGTCGAAACATAATTTCATGTATATTTATAGCCTGTTTACGTTCAAGTTTGTTTACTGCATCGCTGACTATTATCAATTTTATAACATAGTGATACAGTGTTATCGGTGGGAAATTATACTGGTTCTCGACCATTTCTTATTCGATATACTTAGATCCAATTTGCCATTCCACCTCACAGGCACTGGACCTTTTCATTCGATTTCGAAAATCTTTTACTAATAAAGAATTTCGATATTCTGTGTATTTTAAATATATATTCTAAAATCAATGAGCTTATTATAATATAATGTCGCCGGACGTGTATGTCCCTATAAAGCTGATACACATCAATATCGACGCCGAATACTTTATTAGAATTGACTTTAGATCTCTTTAAAGATATTTTGTTACTTTTTGAAACATTGTCGAATTCCGCGTTTCTATACCTAGCCTAAGAGTATTTTTTAGCTACCGATACGATATCGTCGAGCTTATGGCAAACCTTTAGTTAGACGGTTTTACACCGTGCCGACGCTGATAACTATATCTTTTGTTTTCGAGACTCTTATGTTCGTTATTGTCGGTACAGTATCGGCCAGTGTGAAGACGCCCAATGTATTGATGTTATCAAGCGTAATTTGTAGCCGACAGAGCAATCAAAATATTTGTTTATCAGAGAGTCGATTGAGATGGTTATCTTCGTGTAATGCTTTCGGTACACCTGTGAGGCTGTGTGGCATCTCTATGGGCATCGGAGAACAAACGGACCGATGTTGATAAAAAGGTATTTTTATTAACAAAAACATTTAAAGTCATCGTAATAAGCCCTTTGATTTTTTTAATTTGAGTGTCGAAGATAATTTCTCGACGTGTCTGTTTCGTAAATTATAAATGCACTCAGAGTTTCCTGTTATGTATTGGTATTGCATGTAACCTGTTTAATGATCTCACATAATATACACTTAATACATCATCATCATAGGTAGTATAATAACACATTGCTAGGTACAAATAATATATAAATAATAAAAAATATATAAGTATAATACTTTCCTCAAACACTTATTGCATTCAAGTACCTATTTACTGCTTAAATTATATTTTAAGAAAAACTTAACTTAAGTTATTATACGTTATCAGACAAGTAAAATGTTTATAGACATTTATGGAAAAAAGGTTGCTAATGGAATACTGAGTTATTTCCATGTTAATATAGGTATAGGTACCTAGCTATGTATGAACATCACGTACTCATTGATTAACCTGTTAAAACTAGCATACAGTACAAATAGTCTTCAAACAAGACAGGTCTCTCAGCTAATAGTGATCATAGCAAAACAAAAAATGTTTACCCATTCTGCTAACGAATGAACAGAGATGACACACGGAAACTCTTCACACACGTCTGACCCAACAAAGGAGTATGTTTACTTTCTGTCGCTACTAAAATATTGAACTAGAGCCGAGAACTTGCATAGTGCAACGTGTGACCGGAATTCCAGTGGAAGCTATGAATGCATTTTCAAAAATGATGTTTAAAATTTGACAATTCGAAAATCATTTTTACCATATTTTTTATTCCAATTATATTCTAATATCTGGGATATAATCTGAGTTTTTGATAAAGTCAAAAACTATTATGGGTTTTTAATACATATTTAGGTTGATAATATTTGGTAAGTATTCAACCAAAATGCAAAGGCGATCCTTCCCAAAGTTTATTTAGATATCATTTTTGGACTCATATAACTCACAAATTAGCAACATTAATGATTTATAGCTATTTTGGCTAGGGTTTACTTACCTTTTGTTTTTAATATCTATGATAAATCTGTGCTTAATATTATCACACTAGATGAACAAAAAACATTCATACATTACTATTTAAAGTGCAAGAGCACCGAAAAATTAATAAATAGAAATGTATATTTGGAGAATGGTGAGCAATTGAGCGTCTCAGCAAACCAAATAAGTAGCTTTTGAAAAGGCCACAGACTGGTTTTGACCGTGACGTGTCCACAAGACTTCATCTATGACGAGAGTCACATCTGTTTGTTCTAGCAGTGTGACCACACTGCACGTCTAGTGTCCACGGTAAAGTTCACCGGAGACCGCGAAATATTGCCTTACCTTTTTCTATTTGGTTGCAAGTCACTTAAAATAACATAGGAAGAACAAGTCCTAAATATCTTCGGGCGATATTACGTCTCATTCCTTCGTTTAATTAAGATTACGGCGCAACATCTTATATCGCACAATCTGAAACTGCATACAAACTACTGCGTCTTATGATATAGCCAATGAGCCTGCTATACTTAATATGTACAATATCATATAAGGATATAGTTAATTATAATTTTGGAGCGACTAAAATGTTACCTCAGAATTTATTCATCTGAATTTGGCAACATGCTTCAAGTAAATTAGTTTGACTTGCTAAGTGATGTTTTTTTTTTTGGTGAACCAAAACCTCTGGTGACATTAAGTTAGTTGTAAATACGTGTTAGAATAAATCCTTTGGCAATCCTTTAAATCCATCAGATAAGTACGATGCAAGTAATGTAAATTAAGGAGCAGGATTGAGAGGTTTGCGTGTCCAGTGAAAAGTAGTGAAGACGAAGTAATTAAACAGTCATCCATCCTGCCTTTGTCGATTTTGAAATCGCAATAAATTTACTTGCAACTTCAATGTCGCAAATGTGGATTTCTCTCGTCAAACGAAAACCATACTAAGCTTATCAAACAAAATCCACAGCTTTAAACATGTAATAGAAACTCATAACTTATTGAACTTGTATGCCAGTTGATTTAATAAGTAGATGGTATTTATTAAATCAAGCGCAACTAGAATGTACCTCAGCAGAGGTTAATAATTATTTTGTGGTAAGCGTAACGAAGTCATGCGCGGTCGTGTCCAATGTTCAATATTGGACGATTTTGTCTCAATAATTCTAGCGAGGGTGTCACGCGAGCTAGCCACACCAATTAGGTGCGCGGGCGCCGGTTCCAACTGCACAATAAATCAATAATTAAACCGTCCATCTACTGGCAAATGCTGATTTATTTGCGCTTTCTGGGCACGCTCGCTGGATGTCGAACATTTTATAGATTTATTATAGAGAAATTAAACCTAGTTAAAAGTATTGCAACGCTTTCAGATCCAGTAAAAAGTATTCATTTAATAGTTGTATTAAAGGAAATGCGTAGTATACCAATGGCTACAGTAGGTACCTAAAAGTATCAAGATATCAAATGCACCAGATATAAATTATCATATTAAGTGATATTCCTAATATTGATAGAGCACGATAAAGCACGTAGTCAAGTGTGAGACGCTACTGACATTTAGAACTGTAGGTACATTTTAATTATATGCTATCTTATTGGAAGTTTGCCCAACTACATTCCTTGTCAACTCGATCTCTAAATTCATTGCTAGCTCGAGTAGACAGGCAATATTCTCGGCAAACTTATAGTGTGTAGGTAAAATTAATTAATATAGGAAAAATTAGATTGCGACTTTCAGATATATTCCCATGACATACTGACACGAATGGACAAATGAATACGGGCAGAAGCTGCGCGTTAATTTCTGCAATCGGCTAAAAAAACTCGCTAATGCGTGGAGTATAGCCATGTTTGCGTAGCAGTTCTTTGTTAATGCGGTACAAAGTGAAAGATTAGGCAGGGTTTACTCAGCGCATTAACGTGTACGCCAGTTTTGAACTGGACTGAGTTTCACACACATTCTTGTTCGCTGTTTGCTAAAGGTATTAGTGGAGAAGTGCAACTGTCGTGACGGCCGCGTCGTTAAAGACGTTTCTACCTGTCGATCCTCAGTGCCACACAACTGTTCTTGACACAAGACACAAGAATTTAAATAATATTGAGTTATCGACCTCTCATTCATGACAGCTTCCATTCACTAAAATTTGTAAACAACAACTTGTGTCTGTGACTAGCAATCGGTTCCTAGAGGACCCTTGAACTCGGACATTGGTGAACATGCGTAGACAAGTATGTTATATTAAAGTGAATTAAAGACACTGGACCTGCATCAAACAACCATCTTACGCGTAATCGCTCGCTTGTGACTCTTATTTATGCGTTGGTTTTGGGAGTGACGTTGCTTAGTGACAGGTCTCCATCAGCACAAGAGCCCTCGCAGCCACCGAGTGTTTTCGTACACATACAAAGTGTGGACGTGTTAATTCGTAGACACTTGGTTTTTTACCGCGGTGATCGAAGACTGTGGGAATGTTTTCGGGTGCCTTCGTTAGAAGTACCTTCTAGCCGTAACGAGCAAACAGAATAACTCCAAGTATCGCTCCCGCGTTAAGTGGCCCCGTCCACGGAATTTACGACACGAATAGGTAATAGGCGATCGCGATCACTGCCGACGTGTGATTGTTACCACGGCGTTGTTATAAAAATCATTTTAGTTTCCAATTTGAATGTTATTGTCTGCGAGACGAGAAAGTTGTGGATGGCGCCTACATCAATAAAAGTCGGCAGCGATGCACGCGCGTTGCGGCGCCATACCTCATGCCGATCTCACCTTACTCTACCTGCCGGTTATCATTTTAATTCTGATATGTTAAGTCGAGAGGTATGCACTTGGTAAGAGATTATATCGTCCTTCAGGCCATTTATAACCCTGTCAGGACAACAATAAAGCAGAATCCTGTTAGCGCCGATACGGATACCTCACGACAAATGGAAGGTAGGACGAACCATGACCTCTATTACAATGGGAAGCCTTATCGTATTCACAAATCATGTATTAGTTCACACTATATCATGATAGGATAACCTCTTCGGTTTATTATTGCTGCCATTGTTTCCACAATGTTGGTATCTTAAAAAGATAAGCACTCAATCATTCGCTTTTCAAATCTGAATCAAGCCCTTTATTTTATGGTTCACTTATAGCACAGCTGAAATGTATTATATTTTTTTTTACGTTGCTTTGTGAGAAAGCGTTCATTTTCTTATATATGTCTGTAATATTACGAGTATATATTGGGATGAAAATCATATTACGAAGAAAGTTATGAATGTGAGCGTGGCTGGGTATGCAAGGACGGCCGAAAAATAAGTTGGATTGCATGAAAGAGGATATGAATGCAAGCAAGGAGTGGACTCGGATTTGACGAATGATAGGAGTGAGTCGAAGAAAAAAAAATGTTGTGACGACCCCACATAACGTGGGATAAGGATAATGATGATGATGATTACGAGTATGTTTTGCATCGTAATAATAACCGTCCTAGCAAAACATATGGGAGGCCGGAACACCCTTACCTCGTTGACAAGTAGTTGAAAATCAATTTGTACGTCTGATACTAATATCCGTTCATGAATATATTAGTAGACGAATTGAATTCTCAACTGGATTAACATAAACAGTGTGCAATGTGCTGTTATAATGCTAACGCATTGTAAGACAATAGCAACCGAGGACCTCCCACCACCCACGTAGGCTTCAGTCACTGTATAGAAATTCGGTATTGTAACGCTTTTTGAAAAATAAAAACCATACCGATTATTATATATTCTTATATATTACCACAAGAACCCGGTTCAATTAGTAAAAAGTTATAAGTAGGTACCTATTTTGTATTGATTTGATTTAGTTTCATCAAAAAAACTAAAACTACTGATTTTACAATAACGTTCTTATAACTTTATTAAGAGCACGGCCTACCAGTTAAGTTACATTTAATTTACCTTTGACCTTTCACACAAACATGAGGTACTGTATTGCGAGATTTTACTCGGCGCAGGCGCATGCTAATCGCTTCTAATCACCTCCGATCGAGTCTGATTCATCTCGGCCTTTATCCTTTATCCTGTTTATTTACCAATCAGTATAGTTAATGCCGGCTGCAGCCATAAAAGGCGATATATTTGTCTAGTGTCGCTCTCAATTAGTAAGCGGCGGCAAATAGACTCCATATGTGGCCGTGTTAGCGTCGACTTTTGGAGAATATTTTTTGTTAATACGTAAGGCAATGAAAGAAAATCATTAATGTTTGCCTCTTCAATTTCACTTGTATTTTATGGTTGGGTTGTGGCGCACTGTGTTACTTCACACTAAATATGTGTTTGCTGGGAAGTAGACACAATATATTTTCACGATAATTGAATTCAAACATACAGACTTGATTTTAAAGCGATTGCTTATTGAAGCAAATTTCTGATCTTATATAAATTTTCCCGAGTTTGCATTTTTGTTTAATAATAAAATAAAAATGATTTCTTATCATAGCCTCCAAAAACTGGCCACTTATCCACAGAAAAATTAAACTCGTAACATATTTTCTCATTGATATATAGTATAAGGTACTTAATCAATAAAACACACGTCAAAATCATTGCTGTAAATTGTGGCTATTCAGACATAAAAATTCAGAAACAGAATTTCTTATCCCACTCAATAAATTAACGGTTAGGTAATGCTGCTCGCTGGCGCCAAGCTGTAAGGTTGTCAAATTCGGAATAAATACCACTTGGTTACTAATTCTATAGAAAAGCTGTTGAAAACCATTCACACTCGAGGAACCTTTTTTATTTTTTCATTGGTTTTCATGATCAGAACACTGTTGATACATAGGATTAATCAATTTAAGTAAGTATGTACAAACAAAATACAGTCCACGACACATGATTCGAAGTAGAATTAGTAGGATAAAAGCTTGTAGTTCTGTTTAACATGTCTTACATAATAATAGCAAATTATTTGGCAGCCCTAAGTGACTCGTCCGTCACACTTCGAATTTCATGTTGATTGCAAAATTGCGCTCGCGCAGGTAGCAGGGGTGAAGGGGGGTGGGAGGCGCCAGAAGCAGGTCCGCCCAGCTCTTTGTTTACGTTACGCCCCCGTTCATTACCGTTGCAATTACGACATTTTATTAATATTATATTAAAACGGTTGATTGATAAAAACTAGGCTCTTGACGTCGCATTTCCCATGTCTATACATCAGTAGTTAAAAGAGCAAGCTTGATTTACTTTAAAACATTTTCCGAAAAGAACATTTGTAATCCGTGGTCAAAACCATATCTCTAAGAACTAACGATAAAGCGGTATTTAGTAATAAGCATTAGCAATATACCACATATCACTAAGTCCGCTTTTACAATTAAACATTCATTTTAACAAAAGTAACACTGAACTCAATACAAATTATATGTTTTTAAAAAATATGTCAAATTATTGCAAGTATGATTTACGTAAGAGTGAACTTATCCAAATAAGGTGATAACAATGCTTTTAAAGTTGTATAAACCTTTGGAAAAGATGACCTATATTCGTAATGGCTCATTTAGATACCTACAGCATACAATGTGTCGTGATGACGCCTCTCAAAGCGGCGCTGGGTGTAGGCGCCGGCCATATATCAATCAGTTTTGCGGTCTATACACTGAAGTAAGAAGCATTTAATACTAAAATACATACTATCGAAGAACTGTGTGATACTCTATATCAATCGCTACCCACGTATCTACGCTCGTTTTTCCTATTTAGAGACAAGATAGGTTGACTCAGAATATTATTGCTAAAATTGTATATCTCCGATAGCCTACTGGTTATTTTTATTCATTCCCTAAGGCCACCTTCTATATTAATTGAATTTAAGTGTGAAAACACCATTGTAGTATTTGTTCTGTTCTGACGCTATTGATTTCACGTTACAACATAATGATATACATGTAAGTGCAGTAGCTTAACCTCGCATTATATTCGATCTGGCGCCGAATGCCTCTCTGGGTCTCTCTAATAGGTTTTATTGGTAAAATATTTGATTATGCTTAGAATAGATGGAAAACTGGCGCCACTCTTCAAATCCATCGGATGCTATAAAAGCCATAAATGATAAACTAGGACAGCTTCAGATGTTGAAACTTTTACTATACTTAGATGAAAATGTTACTGTTAATCCGAATGTGGAAGCTAGAAGCAGGCACTGATTTTATGATCATTAGAAGATTAGTACGTAGGGGAACCTGTTGTACCTAGGACAGTTTTTTGAATTTTGATTTTTAATTAAATAATGGTGCTAGCTATATCTGTCCAAAGTATGTGTATGTAAAGACCTGGAAATTACCTACATAATTAATTCATAAAACTATGTATTTTCCCAAAAACCTGTGACCACTAGCTATTTGAAAAAAAAAGTCAAAACTGTCCAAGGTACAACATACCAGATGTACCTTGGACAGTGTATGTTGTACCTTGGCCAGAGTAGGTTCAAATCGAGCTAAAAAAATATTTTTACCCGTAATTTATTTATTTTTTGTTGAAATAATAATTATTCAATCATATTTGCATTAGCAATTAACAAAAGTTCCAGGTATTAACAACTATATATAGGTAAAAGGTTGTTTTTGTAAAAAGCTTCGCCAATTGATTTATAGCAAATTTTTGATGACATTATTTTGGTCTCTAATCACGTAATTTTAACTTGCAACCTAATTATTTCATTATTTTCTTATCATTTAACATAAGTTTTACCATTTCTGCAATTAAATAGCACTCAAAAAAAATATGCATATAAATGCCGACCAAATGATGGTGGCCAAGGTACAACGTAACTTGGATGGCCAAGGTACAACATCGCGACTACTTTACTTCACAAGCTTTGTACACCCACTTGTGATTGGAGGTAGGATCTGAGACTTATGTTGTCCAATAGCTATATATACTAAGATTAGTTTTTAAATAAAACCGTTTTTTAAACATGCATCATTTTGAAAAAAATAGCAAAAACAAAAGTCTAAAAAACGGACTTTTTAATTGAAAAAACGAAATTATTTTTTTTCGCTGTAACCATCATCGCTGGCAAACCACAACTGATTTGACGTTATTGTTGACCAATGATGTCTCAAATACGATAGACAACGTTTCCTAAAACCAACGCATTTTTTTTTAAAACACGATTGTCCTAGGTACAACTATGTCCAAGGTACAACAGGTTCCCCTACTCATTCTTTTAGTGTTAGTACCTACGCGTATTTTTTTTTATATCGCGATACAGCTAGATTTATTAAACCTGAGATTAAACTGCAAGAACTGCAAATTTTGCATTGATTTGCAATAAGCGTGTCATCGAAACATGATGTACCGAGTGGTAGTCAGCGGAACGAAAACTGCAAATTGGTAGTACGAGGCTGAACAAACGAGCGGCGGCGCTGGCGCACGTCGGTCCCGTTACCCGCCTACGAGCCTACGAAAGCGATGAGCTTCGACCGACTCTTCCATCCTACTTCCTAGTTTTCAATACAAATTGTGTATGCACACTGTAAATCTCAGGAAGTTCAAAGAAACTCGTTTCAAACTGATGTCTCAATAAACCCAAAAAAAACACTGTAATTAGGTGCTAATTTGTGTATTGAACTAAGTACACATACTTTAATGGACTTCACTGATAAAACTTTTTATAACTATGAATTTGTTGATATGTGTGATAAATGTTAGAAACAAAATTATTATAATTTTATTCCATGAATATATTGACCTTTCTTTTATGGTTTAACATTAATAGGATCCTCCTAATTAGTCTATAAAATGATTAACCAAAATTCGATACAGGTAATTAAACTTGATATGGAAACATGGTCGGGCACATTTTGATAACGAAATCAATTACGATTGGTCACTGCGATTAGGTTCAGTTCAGTGGTCGCGTTTAGTTTGCATAAATATATAATAAAACCGGTCGAATACATTATGTTATATGGCTCGCTAATGATATGGAAACGGAAAAATTGGGATAGCATGTCTATGTCTGTAGCTTTCGAGTGCGTGGCGCCGGCGCACACTTTAGGCGCGACACTGCATTCAATCGTCGAATGTTCCGATCCGTACCTACCCGTGACCACTAACACAATGGTCAGAGAGCCAGCCATTTGCATAATTAGATGTGGCAATATGCCTTTCTACGTCTTGAAACAACACTTACGACCGTATACATTTAAGGGATTATTTTTTTGTGTTGACTTTATGATATCTTATGGATTTCATGAATATTAAATTATCATCTTACAAACGTAAATATATTTCTTCATGTTCATATCATAATTTACTTTGTCGCTTACGCAACTACGGACAAAAAGATGAGTATTTTTAATTATCACCAGGATTTCATAAATATTTGAGATGAGGCCGAAAATGTCGTAATTGCGTATGTTGCGTCAATTTAAACCCACTCAGATGTAGCCTTATTTTGATTTTATTTGCAATAGTCTTCGTAATCCATTGTTACGAAATTTTTCTAAAATACAAGTTCTATTATGAGTTGAAACTTAGTTAAAACATAGGAATTGTTATTATTGATACTGGTATGTCAAGACAAAATAAACAAAGTGTAAAAAGTAAAGATCACATCGAATTGATTTTTCTAAGAAAATTGGGAATAAACGAACGGTTTTGAACATACTATTTATAGAACAATAAATAAATATTTTTATAATTATTTAAATTTTGTCTACAATCAGAACTATTAAAAAATAAAATATACATTTGCAAAGTTATATGAACAAAAAGTTTATACAAAAGACTGCAACGCGCTCCTATTTACGATTTTTTTTACTTTTATGCATACACAATTTCTAAGAACGACTTCATTAAACCTTTAAATAAAAAAATAAATAATAAATAAATAAAGTGTGTCATTTTTACTACCAGTTGTACTGTTTAGTAGTACTAGTGACACGGAGCGAAGCCAACAAGCAGGCAAACATGTTCTTAATTATAATAACAAATGACACACGATATCTTATAAAAAGTTAGCGAAGACTTGAATTATTGATTACCATTGATACATAGGTACGTAATGAGAGATGACATGAAATCAACGCTAACTTTTTATGAGATAGGCGGACATTGTTTAAAGGTTTTCAAATTTTTAAACGTGGTTACTACACAGAGATTATTTATCGCTCAAGATATCCGCAATTTTGAAGTATCCTTGTAGAACCGTATGTATATGAGAGCTTTTGCAAGTTGGCGCCAGTTATTTATTAGTAATGATTCGTCTTACGACACAAGCGCCGGAAATGCCTCGCACCTCTCTCATCGCGCCCTTCTCGCGATACTCAATGAGGTACGAGATTTGACTAATATAAAAAAATTGATGTGCAATTCTCTTAATAAAATATAATTTGATTTTTGTTTCAGAATTCATAGGTAACATATTAAGACTTTTATAAAGAAAATTACACCCTAGAGGCTAATCAAGTTTATAATGTTTTGGAATAAACATGTACTCGCTGGAACATGAGAGATGATTTATTTTTTATTCGGACCCTTGTAGGAACAACCTAATTTTTTTATTTTTTTAGCATAACTTGTTCTCAATCATAAACGTATTCTTATAATATTCCAAAGTTTTCTAAGCTAAATAAAAATGACACTTACCTATCTACGACCAATATAATCTGACACCAAATAGACTTCACTAGAATATTCCATGTAATACCACACAACACTATGCATTAATTTACTGTTCACTTCAACCTTAGTCCGAGATATTCTTGCATCAGGCATAAAGTAGGCTTTAATGGTTCTCTAAGCGAGCCATTACGCGCAGTATTGGCGATCATTGTGACATCCCCATGTATGTAGCACAACTTTCTAACGCTTAAAACTCCGAGCGAGACTGTCACAAATTATTATATTTAACAAAATAATATGTATAAAATGATTTCTAACAATATTTTAGGTTACCAACGGCGCGGCGGTGATAATAAAAAATAAACAGGGTTTTACATCTAATCTAGATGATTTACGCCATGAGCCACTTTTAACTCATGACCGAGGCGCTGTAATACGTGGTATCTTTTATATGAAATGACATATCTGTAATAGTTAGACATATGCTGTCGCTGACTTTTTTGTGGATGATGATGTGTTCTACAAAATCGTAGTACATGATTTCTGTCTATCATCAATAGTTATCGCAGCGCACGCGATGTAAGGAATTTCTTATGTATTTTTTTTACACCTTGGGTTACATAATTGAAGTTTTAGTAAGGATCCCTAATTTTTTTGAAAATATAATATAGCCTATGTTCAGCGCAGATAGTGTAGCTTCACAACGGTGAAAGAATTTTTGAAATCGGTCCAGTAGTTTCTGAGCCTATTCGATGCAAACAAACAAACAAACAATCAAATCTTTCCTCTTTATAATATTAGTTTAGATAGATAGGCATGCTTATCACCATCTCTTAGCCTAGTCCCTCATATCCAGCAGGAACAACTAAGTCAATATTCTTCATTGTTTGAGAGCCATGAAATTGCACTTTAACTTAAATATCGGCTACTGGATTTGAACACGTAATATTAGCATCACAAAGTGGGGTAGGTGCCACTAGACCACCAGTGCTCTACATTATGCTAAGGACTGTGTACAGAAAGGGTGGACAAGCAACTAGTTAGTATGATTTGTGAATGGGACAGAAAATCCTAAGATCAAGAACTAGTTAGCATTGACTGTACTCGTAGTTTTAAATTCAATTAGTTTTTATAAAATACATTATATATATTTTTAAATATATATAATATATATAATACGCGTGATTTAGTCACATCAGCACATAGATATATATTATGTTTTTCCTGTGGATTTAAACGAGTAAATTATTTGTAGATCAATGTAAACGACATAATACTTCAATTGTTTTTGTAAAACTGTAAAGATACTTGTACATGTACCTACCTCAAACAAACTAAAGTTGTGACATACATTTTAAGTACCATGTTGTCGTACGAGCAGCACATACCAATATCTCTACAGTTACTTAAGCTTCACAAAACAATGAATATACGAACAAACAACAGCTGCAACGTGGATGAACTTGCAAACATTAAAGTTTTCATTTTCTGCGTTGCATTGTAAGCTATTGACTTTCAAATATCATTTACATTTAAAATTAACTTTTGGAATATTAAAAAGGTAACTGCGCTCGAAATGAAGGCAGCACGTGGCCTGCCTAGGCGAGTATGCAAATCTTTACACATGTGTGCACGTGCATACTACAACAGTATCTCACCCACACAACTGCACATTGGCTTCCATTCATAAAAGCAAGGCACTATCTAGCCATGAATTAATCGCAACATTTGAATATTTACTTCACAAAGGAAGCGACCATTCAGTAAAACTCGCCCGAAAACTGGTTTGGCACGTGTCAATGAACGAGAAGAATATTTTGGACGCCATCCACGACTCGAAGTTGTCCGGCTAGATGATTTAAAATGTTTAATAGATGTTAGAGAAGTTAGTTTTATTGATTGAACTATATTTTTGTTTACAAAAATGACTATGACTAGCGATGTTAAGAAACCTTTTCAGGATGGTACAAAAAGTTTCAATTGTTTTAGTCAAACATGAAAAGTATGCATACAAAACAATGGCTAATGTGTGAAGTACACCGTCGTTTAGCACATTCTCATGTGACCTCTTACTTTGATAAGATTTCTAAATTATTTGACCAAACCATCAACTAAACAAAAAACCGTGTGAAAATATTTGTAAAATAAATACTAACTGTGCCTACTGAGGTATACGCAAAGATCAACTGTGTGTATTGAGTATTATTAATTAACTGATATCATAATCGTAATACAATAAAATTAATAAATCACAATAAGGCCATTACTATAATGAGAAAATTCGCAAACTTTCGACAGAACTACAACTGGGGTTTTTTGTCATCGATAAGTTACAAAGTCTTGCTATATTAATTAGTTTTGTCTTGTTTCAAACTCAAAGTACTTAAGCTTACGAGAGGCCAGCAATTACTTTCTAAAAACCGTAAGATATTGTAAGTGATGCGGAATACAGACTGCATATTATTTTTCTCATTTCCTTATAACCAAGTTGTAGATTTTCAGATTGCAATGGCATGAATGAAAGTTGGCGGCCTTCTGTACTCCTTACGTAGGCGATGTTGTCGTAACTAGCAGATCACAGCCGCTGGTCGAGGCTCCGATCCATTCACGAATCCAACTTGTAGGCGGTTGGTACGTGCCACGTGCTAGATTTTTGGTATCAAATTGAGCCAATATTTGGTTGCTACCTCAATTTTGTGTATTTCGTTACTGCATGTAACACTTTTCATACCTTGTAGCAATCAGTTACGTAAGATATAGTCATTGAATAATCAGTACCTTCTGATAAGAGTTGCATCAGTTAGTTAGTCCTGTTGGCAGCTTCGTGGCTTCCTATCATTCTGAGCCAACTATGATGGCATAGTGACACAGTTACCAAACAGTTGCATAATTGTTAATTAATTCATTTTACGCCAGTTGTTAACATAACGGGTACTGGTATTAATTGTAAACTACTCTCTAGATTTACTTTATTAGTAGCAAAACATTTAATATTGAAATTGAAAAGCCACTCTACAGTGTAAGTAGGTTTTCACAGTTTGCTCGTTCCATGTCGGTAGAAGTCAGAACCGACTACGCGACAAGCTAAAACCTTAGACAGGTAGTTACGAGATAGCCATCTCTAGACCTGCTACCGACTTCTTTATGGGGCCGCTTGCTTATCCAGATGTACGATATGCTTCAACTAATTTTACGATAGTTTTAAAAGGCTTTGCAGGAATGTAAATCTGAAAAAACTGATTGACCTTCAGTCTGATTGTGATGATCGAAAACAGATTACGAACTTGCCTTTGATGGTCATGTACCTATTTCAATACATATTCTATGTTACACCCACTTGCAAAAGTGATGTAACTGCTGGATAAAACTTTGGAACAATGACACTGCAGTGTTATTGAATGTGAGTTCCAAGTCATCATCATTTTGTCATTAGATAAAATAATAAAACAATTTGCACTAATCAAACAGCAATCTACTTCGATGCAATCAAGATGCTTCTCAATTTATAGCAAATGATTATACAAATAAGCTTGTGCCTTTTTAGGTGCGCTGTACTCGTATTTCCTATAATGAAATATGAATATTGGACAGGCTCGAACAGGTGTTAATAAATAAGTCTAGATTATCCGCAGACAGATCTAATCGGATCTTGTTTACATTGCGAAAGATTTCCTAGCAGCTTACGGGCGAGTCCGGGCTACGGACCTTGTCTTATCTTCTTCTGTTTAAACTGTAAACATAATTGAACGCCTAGTTACACTATTTATTGTTTACCTTTTGCTTATCTAGCCCGACCTTATACGAGTTCTTGTTAGCAGATTGCAACGGAATGCCTTCCTTTTCTGTAGTGATTATTTCTCGATGCAAATACTTAGTAATAAATACACCTATCGGTAGCCAACACAGATCACGTACATTGTATGTACACAAAAGACGTCCGTGTACGAGTAACTGCATTACAGGTCATTATTTTCCGTATAAAGACGATAATGTATAAATATCTTCGTATTTATGAACACCATACATAAGTTACTTAAATATTTCTGTTGGTAATTTTGTATTAATGGTTTCAAACAAGAAATAAACGATATTATAGCTCATTCATGCTTTGTGTGCTTTCAAAATTCTATAGCATCGCACATCAATACTGAATCTTTATTTTTGTTAGGCTTTTTAAATCCGTACTTGAAAGCCATTATATGAATTTAATAGCCCGTTCACAAACAATTACCCATCCAGTTAAATGCTATCAGAAAATCCATGGGTTTTAAATCTCATAACTTTTGATTCATAATAATGTTATGTTGTATGACCACCTTAGAGAGCGTTTATAAAACTGTGCGCAGTTTATTTGTTTACATGCTAGTGTCATAAATATATTTGATGCCAAGCTGTATTACAGAGGGAACATACATTTTCACGTTTGCAGTAATCAAACGGAAAATGTAGCTACTATTTTACCTAATTCATCGTAGAACCTACAATACGGTACCTACAGTTTGGCATATGTCAAGCCTTTGCCCATTCAATTTGCGGCTATGAAACAAGTTAGCACTAATATTGCGCAGCTTATGTGGCATTGAATTGATTTCCAAGGCATGATGCGCACGCGTCGTTATGAATGGGGCTCAGTGAATCACGCGGGTTCCATTCATGCACCGCCCCCACAAGAACACATCTTGTACCTACAGTACAGACTAGTGGTGCTTGCACATTGTATACTTATGATGTATTAAAAAAAACAAGAAGATAAGTGACCTAATAAAAGTACTGAGGCTGTGTACAAGGCTGGCTACTGGTAAAATAAAAAAATTGCTGACGACATTGACAACATTATATTCTGAATTACCTACCCGAAAACGTAATACCGGTCAAACTAAATGGTACCATAACGAAGAAGTGATAAAAATACAAAATTCAGTGCTCCCGAAAAAGTAGGTACTCTTGTAAAACCGTTGAATTGATAACCTCCTCAATTTTATGTTAGTCGTTTGAAAGCTGATATCTTTTCGAGTAACATGAAGATTATATAAACAATAGTAAACTGTGAGTCAGTGTATGCTAGATTTCTCGAAACCAATACTGAATATGTAGGCGCCATTAAAAAACAAATGAATTATTCGCCAATACAGCTTGGCTAATTTACACTGATACATTTGCTAGATAGAGTCAATCGGGGCCAATAGTTGATTGCTTGAAAGCTGATAACTAAGTAGACTAGACTAAAATAGCTGGCATTTGTTTGTCGATAGAGACTAATATGAATGTAGGTACTGTTTAGCTCACAGTTTTTATAGTAGTTGGGTTACAATGATGACTTTTGATCAGAGCCAAATATAAAAAGTTTCATTACAAAATTTTGAAAATATTGATTACGTTTTGAAGGTGACTTAAAAATTGGTTAGTTTTTAAATTGTTGTGTTTTGACTTTGTATCAACAGTAAAAAAATAACACAATACGCTAGCGCTGTACCTAGAGCGCCGACTGAGCCGTCTAGTCTGAACCAACCGGTATTGTTCCATTCACACCATCTGCCTCTCACTTCCGGCCTAAGGTAATCATTAGCCTCTTAGGATTCACCATTTACTTACAAAAGCTTTTCAACGTCTATGACTGCGTCTAATAGTGAGTTAAAGTTTAACCTCGCATCGTCCATATTTCCTTATGTCAAAGATTAATAGAGGGTATATGATCACTTTGAATGACCTGATAGAGTAGGCTCTTGTGTAAAGTAGTTAGTTTGACCCTGAGTAAAGGTTCATTCAAGCGACAGTCACTTTGCAACATGAAGTACGAACAAAAATGAAAGCCTTGACCCATGTGGTGACTTCGCACTGACGAAGCGAGTCATGACTTGACACTTGTGCTAGGCCATCCATTAATAATCATCGGAGTTTGTATAGAACTTACACTTATGAATAGGTCAAGTACTTGCAATATTTAAGTACGAATAAAATATTTCTGATTTTGTTCAAGTTGTAAAATATATCTATGGAAGATACATATTTGATCCTTGAAAAGTAAATAGTGGTTTTAAAAATAAGCTCTAGTATACCAAATGCCTTTATTATAGGTACTTACTAGGTAGGTGGTTGTCGGTTAGTCAGCTCAGGCGAGGCGTTTTTGGGTGTGGAAAGATTAAATATAATTTTATGTGAGGACAATGATCTCACGAGAATAAGTCCTGTTTTGTGAATGAAATAGGATTGTCGAACTTAATGTAGGTATCAAGGTTTGCATTTAAATAAATTATTGCATATACAAACTTGAATTGTCAGTTCATTCAGATTCTGAAATGTGAGCTTTAACGCTGATTGCATCATGATCCGAATTAGTTCATGGCTCAAATTTATGGCTTTTTGAAAAATATTTAGTTATAAAAAAAAGGGGGGAGACCTTTGCCCAGCAGGACAGCGTAGGTTGAAAAAAATATAAAAAAATACTAAATTCAAATAAATATTGACTGATGTGTAATTTCTGTAAGTATCTATGTATTTTGACTAAATACTAATTGTTTTAAAAAACAGTAAAAGGAATTGAACAAAGACAACCTACAAATACTTTAACCAAGATATTTATTTGGATTTTTCTCTTTGTTTTTCAACTAAGGTTTTTACTACCAATTTGAATCAATATTAAGACATAATTATTACATTGGAGGCTTTATGGGTCCAAAATAAAGTGGAAATGTGCTACTTTATTCCGTTAATAATTATGACATCAGAGTGAACCACTTAGCTGCTTTTATTGAAATTGTATCGACTAAGAGGAAAGTTTTAATGCTCTTTAATGAATATAAAATGCATTCTTAATTACGAACTGGTCCAGGTGCGTTAACCTGCATTCGGGTAATACGATTACATGCTAATGAAGTTTCAATAATTTTGGGTTGTCATTTAGGTTGGTAGGTACCTAATATTGGTAATGACAGAGGAGACTGGAAGAAAAGTACATGTTGTGCCGACCCCACCTAGTGGGATATGGGCAGGAAGAAGAAGAAGATTTATGTTGGTAATGTACCTATACATTATGTGAATTAAAATAAAATAAATAAATATTCACGACTTTCCACACATCACACTCTAGTCCCAAACTAAGCAAAGCTTCTATGGGAAATAGACTACTGATATACTTAATACTTAAATACATTTATTTTGGTAAATACGTACATAGAATACATTAACACTCAAACACAGAACAAATATTTATGTTCACCACACAAACATTAGCCCTTGATGAGAATCGAACCCACGACCCACAGCATAGAAGGCAGAGCCACTACGTACTGAGCTGTCAATTTTCAATTCATTTTCACCAAAAATTTATTATGATTTAACAAACGTTACATTGTAACTTCTTCAATCCTTTTGTTGTTTTTAACAAGGTTTTAAAATTATATTGATGCAAGTTATTATTTACACCACAGAACATAAAAAAACCTCGAATAACGTTGTCTTATAAATCTTGACATAATTTTAAGCTGTGACCTCAATTTGTAAAATACCAAGTGTGTTTAACTCTTGGTATTGGGTTCTGTACAGAAATTTAAATACACTCGAGAGCAATGAATCCGGGTCACTTAAAGAATGTTAAAAATCTCGGAAACTAAAAATGATAGGTTAATGCAATAAATTGTATTTAATAGACAATGTAATACTCCTTAAATGAAAGTAAAAAAAATATGAGTCACCATACATTTTATTAACACAAAATTACATAAAGAAAAAAACTGCTGATCTCTCCTTAAAACAAAAATAGGAAACATGAAATTTTTGAACTTTATTACGATTTTCTTGAATTTTAATACTTCGTATTGCCTCCTCGTGCTTCCATTACTGCGTTTACGCGGTTTGGCATGCTGTACACCAAGTTCCTTATACGATTCTGGGGAATATTCTCCCATTCCTCTGTGAGAGCAATTTTGAGCTCACGAAGCGTGATTGGGGGAGGGTTTCGTTGTTTTACGCATCTGCCTAGCTCGTCCCAAGCATGCTCGATCGGGTTGATATCCGGGCTGCGCGCTGGCCACTCCATACGAGTAATGTTCATCTCTTGAAGGTAGTCATTCACAATCCTACCTGTATGAGGTCGGGCATTGTCATGCATAAATATAGCATCCTCACCTAAATTGACCATAAATGGACCAACGTGATCATTGAGGATTTCTTCCACATATCTTACGCTAGTTAAAGAGCCGTTTTCTATGATCACCAGCTCTGTGCGACTTTCAGAAGAAATTCCGGCCCACACAAGTACAGACCCACCACCGTAGGCTACTTTTTCTTCGATGCATGCTTGCTTGAATCTTTCCCCTGGTCTTCGATACACTCTGTGTCTTCCATCGTGCTTGTAGAGCATAAATTTTGATTCGTCGGAGAACATAACTTTTGACCAATCTTCAATACTCCAATTTACGTGGCTCTGGGCATATCTTAGTCTCGAAATACGATGCCCACGCTCCAGTTTAGGGCCGTTTGCAGGTCTAAGGGGTTTTAAGTTAGATTCAGCAAGCCGACGTCTTACTGTCCATGCACTTGGGTTACTTCCTCCGAGGCGTCGAAACTGATTGGTTAGTTCAGTTCCTGTGAGAAAGCGATTTCGAAGCATGGTGTTCACCAAGTATCGGTCTTCTCGTGCTCTGGTACACCTGGTTCTGCCCGTTCCTGGTCTGCGTAGGTTAGAACCAGTTTCTTCGTAACGTCGGAGAACTCTTTGTACTGTTGACAGCGACACACCGACAGTCCTGGCTGTATCGCGCTGACTCCGGCCGGTTTCCAGCATTGTAAGTATTCTGGTGCATTCTTCAGGCGTAAGCGACATAATTTCAGCTTGAATAATGAATATAGAGCACTATCAACATGGTTTATGTACCCACATAAATGACAGATTACAAACAAAAGCAAAACCAAATGCTGTAATTTCGTAGTTCCATCTTCGAAAGTGGCCCTTTTTCAAATTTGATTTTTTTATGATATAACTTTTCAATAACTAAGAAGTTTTAATACCTTCATTTAAGGAGTATTACATTGTCTATTAAATACAATTTATTGCATTAACCTAGCATTTTTAGTTTCCGAGATTTTTAGGATTCTTTAAGTGACCCGGATTCATTGCTCTCGAGTGTAAATGGATAACACCATTTGAAATCAAATAACTCTATGAGATGTTAGGTAAGTATATTATTATGTTTCTACTTTTCTAAATTATAAATCTTCATTTATTCATATTTTCTGATAATATACGTCAATTAAAATTCTAAAAATAACTTAATCCACTACAAGAAGAATTCTTAAGAAAATAAATAATACTATAAGTCATAACAAGTAAAATACATTTCGAAACAACACGAGTAATATAATGAGTAATTTTTTTTTCAAAGTTCCTACGGACTTTTATTACCAACAAACTTACGACTATTACAGTATTTACAAAATGTACATACGCATATAAAATACATAAGAAACAGTTGAGCTATCTACAGACCGTTGCAAACGATCTATAGATAGTTCATGATGATTAAGCCAAAAAATACACAGAATATTGCGAGCATCACCGCTTTGTTGTAGTAAGGTATTAGTACTTAATAGGTATGATGGTGCTCTAAACTAGGCAAGTACTAAATTAGTAAACCACAAATAAGGGTTTCATTGAACGTTATGGAACCCTTCAAATATTAATATATTTTGGTGTTTTCAGGCATCCTGTTCAAGCAAGCTATTTTCGCGGCTTCATAAGCTCTAATTTTAATTATTGAGTCAAACGGCCCAGTAATGTCATCTCCAGGGCTGTAATGCTCGTAAATTATAAATTACAAGATGTACGTGGGTAGCTTTTGAGAGCTTCCATTTGTAAGCAGAGTCTTCAATACCATATGTGACAATAATGACACATAAACTTGGCTTGATTATACGTATCTATATTAATGAAATGCAAATTCATTTGGGTGTGGATACCTAATTAGTTATTTAAAGAAACTGTATAAAAGTATTTTCTTAGTTAAATATTTATACGTTTGCGCAATAACGTCATTTATTAGTAAGCAATTAAATGTGAACCGTTAATCCAGTACATTTATTTTAAAACCATGCATTTGTAATTCGTCGTAGAGTCTTTTACTTTTTTTATTAGTACACTATCACGAAAATCTCACTAACCGGATTTTAGAAAGCAATTAAAGTAGATACATTTTCAGGTTAAAGCGGGCTTGAATTAAGAAGAAGATGAGTAACGACGCAGTTCTATAAACCAACCAATTAATGTACTCGAATCAAATTATATTGGTAACGAACAGTTTCATGAGAGGCAATTACTGAACGGATAACTTACGACACGTCTATTATGATAAGATTAACAATCTAACCAGTTAATATGCTTAATATAACACCAGTTAATTATATTCTCGGTATGATTCTTCGAGACGTTAATGTGATAGCAAACCATCCTACCTGTGTCCCAGTAATTTAATACTAAGCTATAAGAAGCGATAATCTCAATAGAGATTCCTTACGGCCATTTATGGCGCAGTTAATGTTCGCGATGTAAGTGCATCGTTAACATCCACTTTATGTATTCCAACCAGATTTGTTTTTAATCGTGACAAATGAGGGGATTAGACGATTAGAAAACTAATAAATGCTGTGGAACACGCTTCATTTACAAATGAGTACACCTAATTAAATACTACCGTTTGTAGCGTGAGCTTGACTACAAACTGTGCATAATCTGAGCTCAGAGTTCCCCAGATACATAACGTTGGGTAACAGTACCTACTTTAGGTTTGTAGACACCTAGCTCTAGGCCGCTACCTTGAAAACCGCTTGAAGGCATTATACCTATAGACTTTCATATAGATCCCAGTTTACCAACATGAATGAAACGTGTGATGAGGTCAAACTATTTCGCATCCATGTGTCGACATGGAGCATCAAAGATCGAGTCCAATTGACGAGTTCTAGCGAAACAGCGGCGGCGACAACCATTGCGGAAGGCAGTTATTGTTCGAAGGCTAGTGCGGGTGGTGTGTGCGGGCGGGGTGCTCGGCGCATGCGCGTTGCGCAAGACACGGCGCCGGTGAATGGAGCCTCCGCATCGTGAGTGGGCGACTGTTTTTATCAATGAACAGCGAATTTGTGGCGTACGCACGCCTTGTGTCACGGTCGATTTCGGAGCTACCGATACAGACCCTCGCTAACACGAAATGTCAACAAGCGATTGACAAACTTGTGTGGAATAGAACTTAGAATGTGGACTGTTTCCCTTATAATGTTGCATAAAGGCCAGCGCGCTAGCGAGACGTACCGCAGTAACATTTGTACGGTAAATAAATGAATGAATAACATCTAGGTACCGTACGTAAATTTAAAAGCGTTGTTGAGGCTTACTAATTCCAGCTATTTGAACAGTTTACTCTTTATTTAGGAATACGACGTAAAGCAATCAAAAAGAAAAATCAAAATCAAAATTTCTAGAAAACTATTTTTGAAGAACTGAATTCACGAGGTATCAAAATAGGCGTAAGTAGAAAAAATAAATCGGATTATCAAAAATAACACCTAATTATCGGAAAACTGATCACAAGTAAACACTTGAGATATTATTTTGATAAAATTCTAATAATAGAGCAGTTTTAGTTTTCTCGAAAGCTTAACATTAATATAAATACAGGCCTATTTTCAAAGCAATCGCGTTTCATCTTGCTATTTATCAACGTTTGATACACTCAAGCGAATTTGAAAGGAAATAATTAATTAACTTAATTGCTTCTAACGCCTCCAGTTAGCCTTCGTTCAGATTTAACTATGACGTGTTTATCTCGACCATGGTAACACTCTGTATTTGGCGAAGCAATATATATATACCTACTCTCTTTGTAGCTTTAAACTTTGAAGCTTTAAGCTATTTTTAAATTCAAAACTTTTTTAGTGATTGGAAATATTAGCTCAGTATTTGCGTGTCTCCTGTCATCACTGGCTAGGGAGAGAAATTCAGGTGTTGGGCAAGCAATTTCCATATAAAAAATATCCACAGGCTCAATAGCTCGCTAAAGCCAGTTAACGGGGTAGAAAGGAATTCTGACGTTGTATAAAATCATCTAAATTAAATGTTAAATTATTAGTTCTGACCTACTTACAAAATGAAAAGGCAGTTCTGGTTATAAGATATATTATTATACCTAGAATACGTATTTTAGTACTTCACTTACCTGAAAGTTACGAATTAGAACTCTTTGTTAGAAACTTTGTTCGAGGAAGTTACACGACACTAACGGCCGGTTTCCCGAACGATGATCAAGGAAAAAATCAACAAATTACTATGTGTCAAACTCGGATCAATCGTGATTTGGGTTTCCAGAAACCGGCCGTAAGGTAGGTATATACGAATGTACGTATTACGTCATATTTTGAGTCAAAACACTAATTATATTTTGGGCAAAGTTCGTTACATTCTACTCACTCATATTATGGTGGGTTAGAACCTAAGCCTGCATTTCTATTTATTTCAATTCGCCTGCACTTCGCTTTATCCACTTAGCAAAGCATAAATTGTGAATGAAAAGACATTCGAACCTTGCGTAGGCAGAAGTACTAATTTCTGATGCTGAGTTCAATAACAGAATATAGTAGATACTGTTAATTCTGAAACTGACCTTTGCACGTGCTTGGTCAAACTGCAGGCTTATTATCACTCTCTAAACATGAATCAGTGAACATGTCTCCTTGGGTTGGCAGCAAAGAAATGTATAGACACTAAGGTATTAAAATAGCTATAATTAAAATGTAGGTAGGTAACTACCTACCTACATTTTAATAGCTAATAGCACTAACCCACCTTTTGTACATCAAGTAGATATACTTGTAAAAAAATGGTAAAAATATGTATGAACTACAAAAGATTTTTTTTTAAACTAAGTCTGTTGTTTTTCTAACTTTACAGAGGTGACAGGCTCAAAATATTCCGTAACCTTTCAATGATAAGTTAGTTGAACCTGAATATAAAAATATTTATTGTATTATTATCTTTTGCGCGATAAATACCTATCCTTTTCGGAATAACTGAAATGATGATCTAAAAAAACAATTTACCTACACAAAAGCTCTAAAGGCTAATTTCGATTGGTTTTTTGTTTAAAAATGGTACATTGGTACATTGGAAATGTATCAATGGATACCTTGCTATGTTTACTTGATAACTTTTAATATAATAAGTTAACATCAAACTGATTAGCATGTGTTTGCGGAGGCGAGTTGTGGGCGTTGAGTAGGCGACCGGAAGGAAGCCGTTTCGAGGTTTTGGCAACTAGTACCTATTACCTGCAACTCTGGCTTTTCACAAACTTGCAACACAAACTGTACTAACCATTGCTTGATAGCTTTTACTAGTTCAATGCTGCACTCTTAGGAACTACTTAGTTACGTAGATGCGTTTGAGTAAAGAACGGTATTTAAACAGAGGCGATGTTTTTATAAAATTTTATTGTTTACTCCATGTTGTGAGGTAAATAATTACAGTAAACTATTTAATATTTATACAAAGCTGGGTAGGCACTATGCGAATAAAAGTGGAAATCTCCAAACTCTTTTCATATGCAATGCGTAGTATTTTTTGAATTAACTTTAAAATACTACGCATTGCATATGAAAAGACTTTATTCAAGTAACCTTTCTTCATTTCTTTTAATAATATCACGGAAGGTACTAGATATCACTCTAATCATCTATCTACCTACCCAATTAATTCATTTTACTTATCTGTTTTCAACTACGGCTACATTTAATATCTAAATTAATATTTAAAATGTCACAAGTTACACAAGCGCGAGGTGCGGTATTTCCGGCGCGCGCGCACACGACAAACCGGTCCAGCTATTTAGTGTTTTGAGAGCCATCTCGATCAATTTACGATAGACGCGCTTCCTGTCAAAAACACACGACATTTGAATAGTATGGACATCGAACATATTACCGATTCTACCTGGCCACACCTGGCAAAGTTTCAAATGTTTAGACTATCATTATTTTTAGTGTTCTATTAAGTTACATTCACTCTTTGCAACAAAAAACAAAATTCGACAATAAATATGTTGTTCAGATTCAACATAACATATTTAGTAAAACACATGGGTATACACTATGTAAGTAGGTAAAATAAATAACTCAGTGTAAAACGATTAGAACAAAATAAACACTTGAATTACGTTTCTTTCAGAGTTTCTTATTATCTATCGTGTTGTTTTCTTCATCGAAGCTCGTGGGCCTGAACCTATTGACGTCATCGATAGAAATAATACAAATAACAAACAAAATAATTGCTCAAACAACACATTTCTTAGAACTCTATAACAAATAGCAGTCATTATAACAGCTTAGGCAGGTACTAATGTGAACCGTGTATGTTTCCCATCTAGATCAAAACCTTTTGCGGTTAACCAACAGTACAAATCAGCATTCATTCATTGGTGTGAGGTTCTCAGTTACTTAGAACTGTGAATCTATTAATCATCATCCAAATAAAAAAAAACTATTTAAGTAGTCCTAAAGTAAAAACTAACAGTAGGTAAATTATTTTTTTAGTTTTTTTTGTAGATTCATTTACATACTGTAAATATTCATATTTAATTAAATAATGAAGTCTACCTTACGTACCTACCATTCCTCCAGTGCTGAAATTGATCTTGATTGACGACAGTGACTTAAAATAAATTAAAGGATTTGGGCACTTTGTATACGTCCGAAAACAAGCGGTGTTATAATACTTTGACATAAAGTACCCCTATAAAACACTAAGGACCACCCGGGTCACAGCTTTCTGAGAAATATCGTATCACATAAAATGCACTTTATTTTGGTGAAACAGTCGTAACCCACGAGTGTTATTGTGCAATAGTTTCAAACTTTCAACTTCAGAGAAACAACAAAGTTAGTTTGTACTTCACCAGCCTGGAGGTATACCGGTTTTTCCAACCACATGTCCTAAGAAAAGAAGAAGAAAAGTATGAAAAAATCAATGGTGATGACGATAATTACGATATCTACGTAGTACGCAATGAAGTAATTAAAATTTTTAGCCATCTGACGATACGTAGTATATAATGTCGTAGCGGTTACTTAGCGGTAGCATAGCGTCTTGCAAGCGTAGTGTAGGGCCGTAGAATTTATTTAAAGGTAGTATGGCGTTGGCGTAGCGGTTTCTTAGCGTTAGCGTAGCGGTTCTTTAGCGTTGGCGTAGTATCGATGTATTGGCGTCATAGCATTAGCTTATCCTTACCTTAGTGGAACACAGAATCTTAGAAAATTGTATTAAAAAGTATATACATGTTGCATTGCAACTACACCGTTTATAACCGCTGCATAGCTTTTTTATAGCACCGAGGATGTGAACGCCACCACGCCGCGTCGTTGGAAAATCATCCTGGTGGAATCAACAAATCAAATAAAATCAACTATTTCTTAGAATCGTCTTACATACTAGGTGATTCTAGGTGCCAGTTCCACGCGACCAGAGCCTAGAAGAACGGGCAAGAAACTTACGACATTGCAACGCATCAACGGTTCTAACTTGTAGTGTTGGCCGCTGGTGTGGTGATGCGTGGGTGTGGTGAGAGGCAGTCGCATGCAAGCGCAGCCTACGCGCGGCTCGTGCCATTTAAACGATTCGTTTCTAGTTAGTAGATAAAAGGAAGAGCTTTGCGTTGAGCTTCTTTTTATCTGACTACGTTAAAGGTGGGCTTTATTGATTATTTAATTAACTGTTTGTTCGTTATATTTATTGGCAAGATAAAAGTCAAGTAGGTACATCGTAGATTATAATGAGCGCAATAATCTTGCTTGTAGCCGTAGATGTCAAATAAAGTCAATTTAAAAAGTTCACCATAACAAATTATTGAGTAAAATTATTCTGTTTTAAGTATTTAGCATATAGACGAGAAATGTAAATAGTTTTAATTTACCATATATATTATAAATTCTATTTAAATAGCCGGGTACGTAGGCTTTAATTACAAAGTACCATTATTTTGTGGAAGTAGTAACAACTCAACTAAGAATAATTTCGTTACTACTAACGCCATCTAGAACTCTGCTCGGTACTGCGTTCCCGCGACTGGACCACAAAGGTTCTTGCCAAGGAGCCACTTGGCGAGCCCAAATCGATATCGCGAGGTAGGCACTGTGGGGAGAAAGTTGTTTCCATCGGCTTGTTCGTACAGCAGGGTGGTGTAGCGGTGTGTGCCCGTGCCGCGAGGGGGCGCTGGCGGTTTGTAGCCTGAAAATATTTAAAAAATCTTGTAGAAAACTTAAAGTAAATGTAATTTGTGTATCTGCTTTGGGCCTTTAATCTCTTACTTACCCCTGTAGTCAATTCCCACTGTTTTACTGCTCTCTTTTGCTTTTAAAGCAAGTCCCTGAAAAAATATTTTTTTAAACTAAATTAGACATGTACCTAAGCTCGTGAATTGAAACAAAGTACCTACTACTAGTACCTACTTCCGAATTTTTGGAAGAAGAGATTTATAAGTATGCACATATTAGGTAGGGTAAGTACGTTATATTTATAATAAGTAGGTACTTACAGGAATATTCGATTTCAGCATGTGCAAGAAAAATTCACCATCAATTTGAGGTGGTGCATCTGGATCCACCAATATAATCGTGTAGAACTTTTTCTAGAAAACAACCAAAGTTTTTGAAACCTTATCTAGACTAAATCAATTATATTATTAGAAAAGTTACCGAATCAGCTAATGAATATTGAAACAGTGGCTCCTCCATGAAGACTTGCTTTGGTAGCAAAACATCACAATTGTGATCATTGACAATTGTCCCCCCAACGCTGGTAATGTTCAGCCCAGTCAGACGATCACATCCTTCCAAAAGGCTCTTTATTTCTGTCATAGAACATTGTGATGTCACTCCAAACGCAGACCGAAAAACAGAAACTGCTATTATTAACCCCAACATGGCTCTGATACTTAGTTCGAAGTTAGCATAGACTGAAAGAAAATAGTTGTGAAAAAGGTACCTAAGTACATATGTACTGAGCTTGTTACATACATAAACATGTATGTAACAAGCTAGGTGTTATGAAAACAAGGTTATTGAATGTTATGAAATGCAATTTTTAATGTTACCTTTCTGGTTAGAGCAACGTAAAGTGGACGTAGTAGGTATTTTCACGTAGAGCAACAGTTTTTTTGTTACGTTACCCCTCTTTAAACATCTCGTCACCGCTATCCACAACTTAACATTCCACTTTCGAATCACGCGCTGTTTTTTCGATTTAAGTATTGCCACGGCTAAAAAATAAATTCGTTGCTATTAAAAACTGTCAAAGTCAAAAAAGATTCCAAACTGCCAACTTAGCGACGTACGTTTTGTCACTCATGCTTGCATGACAGTCAAACAAAAACAAATTATTTTATTATATTGTAGTGGCGTTTGCTCATGCCACTTTATTTGTGTTGTGATTTTTTATCTACGTAGGTAAATTAAAACAGGATTTACAGACCTTATAAATCGTTTTTCAATAAACTATCAGTAACAGAACTGAAAGTATGGAGTCACATCCACTTAATTTGGTATGTGGCTTACGTGAAATTAAATTCTATTCTAATTCTCATGTAGACGTCGACGACTTTACGGACGCAATTATTTTTCAGGCCCATCAGCAGCATCGTCGTGCTGAAGCTCATCTCAAAAATAACAGATATGATGAAGCAATGCAATGCCACCACAACGCTGCTGAACTTCTCTTGGACGCCATGAAATCAACCGCATCCTCCGTGGCCTTAGAATCGATCACATTACAGCACAGTTACCACCTCAAACAGAAGGATCTCATTAAAAGTAAAAAGGAACAGTATGCTCGAGTGAAGAAAGCAATGGACAATATCAAATGGCTCGGAAAAGACCCAGGCATAAATCTTCAAGGAAATGATTATTCAAAACTACAAGTAGCGATTTACAGAGCAATTAATGAGACAGATTCCTTGTTGCACACATTATTGGACAACAAGGAGATAGATCAGGGCTTATTTGCAATAGCAACAACACATAAAGACTTAGATGGAAAAAAAACTGAAAAAACAAAGGAGGTTGTTGTTGAAGAATTGCAAATCCTGAGCCAAAATCTGCATTCATTAGTTGAGCAGTTAGTAATGCAGGTGGAAGTTTTAAAAGATGAAAATTCAACTTTAAAAGAAAGAGTAAATTATTTGGAAAAAGAAAGATTGAGATATCTAAATCTACCATCTTCCCATAGTGAGCTACCCAACCATAACTTTGATAATTATTTACAAGAACCTCGAGCCTCACAAAGCAGGCCAACCAATGCAACAGCATCTATGGAAAAACCTGACCAACATACCCATTTTGATTTAAGTGCATTTAGAGATAACTAACAATTCATTATTATTAATTAATTTTAATATATATTTATTATGTAAATATTGTAAAATAAAAATGAGTGACGTACTTTAGTTTTAAACATGTAAATATAGTATGAAAAGTACCTATTTCAAATGCACCAAGAAATCACATGCTGTAGATATAAACAAAATGTATTGATAGATCAGTATAGTATAGAATAATATACTGTTTATTTTTACCCATGCTCGGTTTTCGATCATTCAAAAAAAATTAGAGAATGAAAAAAACAACAACTTATTTTTTAGATATGTATTAGATTATTGGTCTTACACAAAAATAATTTTACTCTGGATTATTATTATTATTGTAAAAAATAAACTTCCCAGTTGATATCCAGGAATAACTATTCTTACCTCTAGAAGAAAATCTATTCAACAATAATTTAATATCTAATAACATTTTTGGTAACAGGTTTAATAATAATACAGGAAGTGATCTATCAGTAAATAGATAGGATACAAAACATTGTTTTATTTTTATGACTTGTCGAAAGGACATCAAATCATTTTTAAGCTGATTGAAGTTCATACCAATTAACACTAAAAGCTCATAATATTTTGTTTTTGATGAATAAAATAATAAACTAACACAAAACATGAATTTTTAAGAAGAATTAAAGCACAATTTAATACTAACAAGCAAGATTCAATAAGATAAAAAATGGTTTTTTTTTCTGAAATTAACAAATCATCTGTTATCAGACACAATGCTATTTATTGATTTGTTAGTTTAACTAATATATTATTGTTTTATAATAATAATTACAAATTAACACAAGTTCTTTTAAAAGCTAAATGTAATTATACTCTGTACTCATACACATTTTATGTATGTGGAATAATATAGTAGTTATTAACAGCACTTGACACCAAAAGTTAATTTTAAAAAGCCACAATAATGCATCTACCCTTACAAATTCCTAAAGCATTTATAGATTTTTTTTAAAAGATTAGGCACTAAAATGGCAAATCACATACCAAAGTGAACCAGAATCATTGATCAACTCACAACCACAATATATACATACATAGAACAATAATTTCCGTTTTAGACTACTGAACATTATTTGGCTTTGATATTCAACAAAAAATATAAAGACCTTTGTTATACTTTACTTATCTACAAGGCTACATAGGTTTTGTTTTTGTATACATAGCATGTATGTCACAGCCAAACAGACAAATTAAATAGTGATTTTATTCATTGTTTCATTTTAATTAGCCGGTTTTGTCTTACGCTTGGCCCTTCACTCATTGTTTAAGTAGTCAAATATGTTACAAATTTTTGTACAAATTTTTGATACATAGGGTTTATTTAGAACCCATTTTAGACTCCAGAATGTTTTACAAATCAGTTTTAACTTATCATTTTGGATGTAACATGCATATAAAGGTTACCTACACAATTTTAGTTATTTGTTATTAATATTTTACTAATTTTAACTTTCTAACACTAATATATTCGAGAATTCTATTTACCTATAACTAATATCAGCATACAGATTTAAATTGTATCACAAGTCGTAAACAATGACTTCTGATAATTTTGGAGTAAAAAGTAATCATGGTGTATAAGGTGGGGGTGGAGGAAGAATTGATAAGTCATCAAATGGAAAGTATTGTTGGGATCCAAGAACTGGGGGCGCATAAGGGGGTATGGAAGGTACATAGTCAGCGCATGGAGTGTACGGCGGTAAAGTTGGGACGGCAGGAGTAGGTCCAACGCTATGCTCCTCGTAGCCATCCCAGTCATTCATGAGATTTCTCCTCTGTATGTCTTCATCACCATTTATTGGAGCTCCCCAAAGATTAGCGGCAGACGCTAACAGGGCCAGTGCACCTGAAACGAGTAGGTAAACATGAAACTAGTCATGCAATGACATAATAGGTATGTAATGTACTTATTGGGTAATTTTCATTGATTACTCACTATTGCTTTAGTTTTGTGTGCAGTTTATTCAACACATTTACAGTTAATAGAGTTAAGTCAGTAGTTTAAAGTATGTGCAAAAATTACTGACAGGATAAATAAATTTTCCAACATTTCCAGCATACATTTTTAACAACCTCATATATAATGCAAAACTGCACAAGGCAATTCAAGCTTGTAGTGATTCAGGGTCATGGTCACAGCAGCTCTATTATACAGTTAACAAGAAAAATATATAACACTGGACACATACCTATATATATATATATATATATACTAGTGTACCTAGTACCTACTATTGTACATAAGTACCTAGTAGTCAAATGCATTGGTTAGTGACGTGTTTGTTTATTTTTAAATAGATGTCATTTTGTTATAAAGAAAACTTATATAATTAACTCATTGATGTAAAACACCCATGACTCAGTGATTTATGATATTTATGATGAACCATAAACAACGGAATTGAATTTTGTGGTTTTCTAATGATTTAAGACAAATGAACGTTCACAAATTAAAGAATGTTTGGTAAGTTTTATAAGGTTGTATAGAGTGATTTACTAAACCAATTTTGAAAGTTCTTTAACTAATAGAAAGCCTTGTTATTTATGCAGTATAATAATCCAATTATTTGCCCAGCAGTGGGACAGATAAAAAAATAAAAACAAGCCACAGCTAAGCCCAGTAGACAAGTCGCTAGTAATATATAAAAGTAGAACAAACCTGCTCCGGTAATGGTATAAAATCCATACTCATAGTCCACTTGTATTGTATTGGAATTACCATTATTTTCATCGCCCAGCAAAACTGTGGCATAGTAGCACACACCAACAATAGCAATGACCCAGAAGACGCACATGATGCTTGGGACAGCATTCCTTCTTAGTATCTTGATTGCACGACTGTTCAGACTCGTGAGGTTTATCAATGTACCCACACTGGAGCAAAGTAACACCATGAAGCATAACAGTATCAGTACTTTCATGAGTGTTATGGTTTCCGCAGTGGTACATGGAGGTAATCCTGAAAGTGAAAAAATAGAATAGTTAGTTAGGTACTCACTGTGTTGGTTGATAGTCCCAACATTTGTTACACCATGTCACAAATATTTGATGTGTGAAGATTTGATGGTTCACACAATGCAAAGCATATTTTCCCCAACTCCAAATTATGATATTATCCTAAAAGTATCCTTTTATGACCTAACAAAAGGAGATGAGAAATTAAGCTTCTTAATAAAATAAGTATTAAAAGAAATGATTGAAGAAGTAGATGTGCTTAGTGTAAGTAGTTAGCTTCTATAATAATAAGTATGAAGTTACAAAAGAAATAACTTACCATTGAAGTCAGATATGTTAGGATTAATATTTTCATCATCATCATCATCATCGTCAACAAATGAGAAAAACTGTGCTAAAGATAGCCTCTGAGTACAATGTAGTCCTCTTATTCTAAACCAGCTGGATTGGACTATAGCAGCGCAAGTCAAAAGGAAGGTGCCAAGGTTAAAAAATGCCGCAATTTTGTTCAACTCTTTGTCCTTGAAGGGAAAGGGCATTTTTAGTCCTGCAAGTAACAAAATTATTAATTCCAAAAGTAGTCCTGAGATCAGCAAATTCATCTAAACTAATATTATAAAGAGGAAAGATTTGATTGTTTGTTTGTTTGTTTGTTTGTATTTAATATAAGGATTATTTCTATACTAAGGTAACTTGATGGAACTTAACTATTATTAGCTACATGAGTGTAGAGGTGGCATCTTCAGGGGGGGTCAAAATACATTTTTACATTGAACAAGAAATGGATAGTCTAGTCTAGAGGGACTCTGTAGAATATAATAATACTATTAACTAAAAGCCTGCTAATGATGTGTATTTTAATGTAAAATAAAATTACAATAGGCAGACAGATAATCATTCGGTTGTTACCTTAAAACAATACCATTTTGCTCATACGCAATTTAAGCACACAAATGAAAAACTATTTGCGATGACCAACGCAGCCTAATGAGCAAAATTTAGCTAGAACGTAAAGATGCTAAAACATTTTAGTGTTTGAAGGTTGTACGTCATACCTCGAATCCATGTTAGACAGCCCATGTTCTTGCTCTGCTCATTGAATAAAGACTCTCATTAGCGTAGAAAGTGCTCTTGATAATAGTTGAATTGTTTAGAATTCCATCTACAAAAATACAAAATACAAATTCGTTTCCGAATAAAATAGCCTGATCAATCACATCAACAAAAAATATTTTATTTTGACTTGTTGTTTTGACTTTGAGTGATATCTGATTTGACGTAACATTAATATATAATGCTGTCAATTGCTGTCATGCCATAGGAACATCAAAATATGGTACGGTCTAATTACCATCTCTGGTTAATTATCTGTGGTCTATATGATGGCGGTAATCTTTGAAAACTTTTAGAGGCTTCACCAATATATATACATGATACAATATTATATATTTTGTCAAAATAAGTGTTACAAACCTGTTCTTGAGTTACCTTAAAACTTATTCACCGTTTTCGGGTATCGCAAAAAATTTTCGGGCGTTTATACATTACTATATTCCTTCAAAAGGTGTCAAACTAATGAACGAATAAGAAGCGTTTAATCTATAACATTTCAAAATTTGAAAACTTTTGGTGGTCGATTTGAAATAATAGAGTATCTAGCTAGACTAGATTCAAAAAAGATTTGTAGTAAGTAATCGTAAGTAGCGCCTGCAGGTTACTTACATGCGCCAGTTACCTTCAAGTGTGTTTAAATTAAAGTTTTGATAGTGGTTCTTAAAACAGCTTCATTAAAGAGATTATGTAATGGTAGGTTGTATCTACCGCATAGTTTTTGACTTGCTTACCTACCATGTTACCCATTATGTTGACCTGCAAAGGTACAGGTTGCCTAGCGCCTCGACAAAGCTTAGCGCGAGTTATTTTGAGCTCCGCAGTCTCAGACGAACTATTTTCCGAGAAGGAATCACAGTGTGTGTAGACGAGATGTGATTCTGTAAACGAGCACTTACCTAATTGATGCTGTTAAAGGCTGTAGGTAAATTATTTAGGTTTGATTTAAACTCTGTCACGTTATCGAAGTTGAATGTGAAGTCTATATTTACACAGCTGTGGCAAAAACTATGTATATTTTTGGTGAGTAGATAACCTAGTAGTTACCCGGTAAAACCGAAAGAGACTTGTTTTACATCAGGTATGTACCATTATGTGTCATAATTCCACGCATAATTACAAATGCATTTTTATTTTTCAGTTATGAATTCGAGAGTATTGAGAGTCGGAATGATGGTGCATCTCTCATAATTTATTTAGGTAATGATTTCTAAAGAATTACTCTCCCAACTATGAACGAGGAGTTGTTTAGTATTGTATATCACTTTTACAACGATTCAGAGTTTCATAACGACAGTGCTAAATATAATTCGACCTCTCAAGAAGCATATTGTGAAACCGAAAATTTTCTTTACAACTCAAGTATTGGTTTGGAAATAGCCGTTCCAGAATGGGAAGCTGTAATTACAGTCATATCACTGTCGACAGTAATTTTAGGAACGATCTTTGGAAATATTCTTGTGATTCTTGGAGTTTTTACACACAAACCTTTAAGGATTGTTCAAAATTTTTTCATTGTGTCACTGGCAGCAGCAGATTTGGCAGTCGCAGTTTTAGTAATGCCACTGAATGTAGCCTACGGGACGATAGGCAGGTGGCTATGGGGCAAACACTTGTGCAAGATGTGGCTTACGTGTGACATAATGTCATGCACTTCGTCGATACTGAATCTTTGTGCCATTGCACTGGACAGATATTGGGCTATAACAGACCCGATCAACTATGCCAGCAAAAGGACCCTTAAGCGAGTGATGTTCCAAATAATGGGAGTGTGGTTGTTATCTTTAGTGATAAGCTCTCCTCCCTTGCTTGGCTGGAACGACTGGCCAGACGAGTTTACATCTGACACCCCATGTCAACTAACTTCAGAACGCGGTTATGTGGTGTATTCGTCACTGGGTTCTTTCTTTATTCCACTAGTCATAATGACCATTGTTTACATAAAAATATTTTTGGCTGCCAGAAAAAGGCTCAGGAAACGACCACTAGCAACACGTTTTCACAATCAACCAGCGATTATGGTTGAAAGTCAAGAACATAGTCAGGATAACAGAGAAGATTCTGACAATGAATCGGAGAGTGAAGAGAGTATTAAACGATGCCAGAAGAAGACTTTTATGGATATGAAGAAAAACTTATTCGTACCATTTTTGCTGTTGAATGATCCTATAGCGCGGCAGACTTTTGAAGCGGATAAGCAGCTTGACACTGAAACTGCATCCCGTAGAGGTAGTTACAAAAGGAAGGTTGTTAACTCAATGAAAAGATTAAGTCAACGAAAAAAGAAACAAGAAAGGCCACTTCTAGCAAATGTGAATAGCAGTGGAGACGTAGTCCATCAGTTCATTGAACAGAAACAAAAGATTTCATTGTCGAAGGAAAGACGAGCAGCCCGTACACTGGGCATAATAATGGGTTCATTTGTTTTTTGTTGGCTGCCATTCTTTCTTATGTATGTGATATTGTCTTTTTGTCCTTTCTGTTGTCCTAGCAATAGATTGATTGGCTTTATAACGTGGTTGGGCTATACAAACTCAACCGTTAACCCGTTAATATATACTATATTTAATTTGGATTTTAGAAAGGCTTTTAAAAGGTTGTTGGGCTTCAGATGAATTATTAGCTTTATTTAAGTGATTTGAAAAATTAATTGTGTAAATATAGTAGATGCGCTTAAGTTTAATAAACATGTACCTACCTATCCAGAAAAAGAATACAAAAACATAGCTTCGTGGCCGAGATTCGTGAAGAGTCTTCAGACATTGTTAGTTGGCGTGAAGCCTCGTAAGTTCTTGAATAAGCCCAGTTGAATTCGCGGTTTCACTACAAAAATGTGAAATTAATTTTCGCGAAAACTCGTCACGTACTTGCCTTTACTAATAATGAACTAAATATTGTAAATAAACTATTGTACTTATAAAATAATTGTTATTTGGCCCCTAGTTTTAAAGTAAGTTATACTAATAGATACATTTTGGTTCCTGATTTTTTGTCAGTGTAAAATGATCAGTTTTTAATTTATACAAACGCTATCAGAGCTCCAATTGTTCGGAAATATTGGATAAAACATACTTATACATATTATGTATTTGAATCATGAAGTCACATCGTCTGCTAAATGATCCAATAACACGATTTGTGATATCAATGGTATCCAGTTATTTCATCTTCGTCTTATTCTATGAGATTTATCGAATGTTTCTGAACAAAGCTTTTCATTGACCTGCATTCAATAATTAACGTGATCAATCATGTAGGCAGATGTTTGGCGCATCACTTGTGGACATGATGAATTGCTCTGAAATCGTGTAACTCACATATCTACTTATATCCGGATCTGGACTAATTTAATTCTTCACTTGTATATATTCATCTATCTATTCGTTAAAATTATCGAACAGACAAGAAATAAGTAAATAAATGATTTCAATCTTATCTGTGGTTTATGTTTCCCGTATATAATAAGAAATTGTTTTTTATTAGTCTAGGTACTTTTTTGGTACAAGTCATTTAGTATAGATATTAGAAGGTAAATCATATTACCAGGCACATTTTATGATACTGTACCGAAATAAGTAAACCAAGTTTTGAGTTAAGTTATGCTAAATCACGAACTAATACCTACATCGTTTTTGGCTTCAATTAGTGGCCACGTCAGAGCGCTTTGTACTTATTATATTCTATTAGCTATACGATTAGTGACTACGCTGAACGTAAATCGTAAAATCTACGATGTGAAGACAAAAGATAAAAATTTTGACTCTACTCGTAAAACTCACAAGTCGTAGCACGGAGCACAAAGATGCTACGTTTTTTGCTACGCAACACATTACGTGCTACGTTTTTTGCTACGTGCTAAGCTAACTTTACTGCAACGCAACGAGCAACGTGTATCATCTCGTTTTAGATTTTCAATTTAAATGCTAAGCACGATAAACGTTGCGAAAACTTCAAAGGGTGGTTCTCTTCATTGGTGTCTCTCTCAGCTTGCTAAATTATTACTTGAGCGAAGAACGTGATCTTACTACTTGACTGCGTTTCGATTCCTTTACAAATAGTTTACCGTACCATATTTGAATTCAAATTCCATTCTAGTTCGAAAGTGTCTCTTGTCGGGAAACGCCGAATGTAATTTCCCAGTAAGCCGTTGATTAATGGCTGCATTTCCTGAATGCAAAGTGCGGTTATATACCGGTTGGTAGTCCAATGCAAATCCTGTTTGCAGCTTTACGCTTGTTTCAATTTGTAATTACCAATTTAGGTTTTATTGGCATAATTTATGAGCCAACTTCATTGGCTTGGCTATGAGATAAATCTATCAACTTAAACCAAATTGTTGGGTAAGTTTAATATAATGAATCAGAGGTCAACAAGTAATTTGAGACTTTTTATATCACAGAATCTCTCTATTTTTTAATCTATTTTATTTTTATATACTTATCTATTTTTATCTTGACATTTCGCCACAATATTAAGCAATTATAATAGATGCATCGTGTTTAACATTTGCTGCTAAAAGTACAAAAAAAGAAAGGCTCATTGAAAAACGGTAAATATATATTGGGCAAGCAAACTGCTCAGTTCGAGCTTTATATTATTCAAGAAAAGCATTAGCGACGTAACTAACAATTGTTTCTGAATTAGCATAGATCTTAGAGGGTTTTTAGAGCGTAGGAAACTACTACTCGGATTCTATGCACATTAACGTGTTCGGCGGCGGGTTTTCGTGAACGGTAAATGAATTAAGCATTTATTATGTTTTTAATAGTGTACCTACCTACACATGAGGGTCTGTAGTGTCTTAGTCTGTACTCTGTTTTAGAGCTTGAGATAGTTACTCTACCTGCGTTACATGATCTGCATACTAAACTTCTAGAATAATTAGTGTCTATAATACCTTAAACATAGAGATGGTTGACGATATTTTTAAAAATATCACTTCCTAATTTTTCGTAGCTTGTTAGAATTATCAGTACCTACATTCTTAGCCCAAAGCATAAGTAAGTATAGGAATTATTGAGTTATAATAAAGGTAAGTACATACTTACTAATACTTACATGAAAAAAACACAACAGAAATTACCTGGTTAGTCACGTGATGTATCATAAAAAAGAGGTTTCCGTGTTTGTACCCTATTCAAAGCGATTTTGTATTGTTAATACGATTGGAGAGGCTAGGCATTTTACTAGTTTGCCTCAGTAAAACCCTGGTATTTGAAATGGGCAGTTAGTACATAAATTGGTTCGTCATTGTCTGGAATGTCGGCGCGACATGACTGATGTTGGCATCGCCAAGCGTAATTTCAGTCATAAATTATGAGGCCAAAAGCAAGCACTTGATCCCACTGAACCGAATGTAAACATCATCCATCATGGAACGACCGTAAAAAATAGTATTTAGCTTGAAGAGAATACTACAATCTATTCAATATAAAAAATGTAAGATGACATAAGTAGGATCTTATAACAGGGAAATGATTACTGATGGAACATCTACAGCGGTTGCAACGTCATAGGCGATGTTGATGCGTTGATGTCATTATTGAAGTACAGAAGACGGTATACCATCTTATGTGTACTTACTCTGAAAACGCATATAAGCAGAAGCTAAATAATATTCAGAGCAAATAATATATACACACAAACAACTCCCAAATAATAACGTAGCTCGTGTCATGTCATGGAATGTTTTCGTCTTTATTGTTAGAAAATTTATTTGAATAGAAAATGAACGATCCTATCTTATAAACGCTTTAAAAACGATATCATTATTTTCAACTAGATAAAAAAAAACCACCTATTCCACTAAGTTCAACTATAAGTTCAACCGTTGAACTAATTGCACCAAAAAATTCCAGTTCTTTCAACTTTGTTATTTTTTTCTAAAAATTGAACTTTCTGGACAATATTGGTGCTATTAGTTCAACTTTCTGTCACAAAGGAAGAGCCATGGTAATTAGTGGATACTTATTTTTATTTTTTAAGTAGGTACAATGTTTAAGAACGTAAACTCTCTAAAAACAGGGGTACGGATAATTCACCATCTACCTACTAGCTGCATTTGCATGTCCAATATTATTTTGTCATTTATAACATATTCTCTCTTTCGTTTTTTCAGTAACTGTTGTCTTTCAATTTTTCCTCTTTTAAATGTTGTTAATTTCGCGTACCTTGCTTTCGTTTAATAGCGTTATTTAATTTCAAATGCCAACCCTCCACGTTATTGTTAGTACGGTGTCTTTCATCGAAAATACACCATGATCGTATAAAATCACTACTTTTGAGCCAATTTTTTTTTAAATATACAACAAATTCATTTAATTCCGTTATATTTTCAACATGAAGTTTTAAAAAACTTATTTTGTTTAGTATTTATATTATTTCGAAATCGGATTATTATTATTATTACCATTGTGACAGAAAGTTGAACTAATAGCACCAATATTGCCCAGAAAGTTCAATTTTTAGAAAAAAATAACAAAGTTGAAAGAACTGGAATTTTTTGGTGCAATTAGTTCAACGGTTGAACTTATAGTTGAACTTAGTGGAATAGGTGAAAAAATCTTACTTATATTTAAATATTATTTTCTACGGTAAAGGGTAGAAATATCTTGCTAACTCAGGTGTATTCCAAAATCAATAAGTACATACTGTGAAATTGTTATGTGTACGTAAATCTTGATAAAACTACCAATTTCTCCATCCAAGTTTGTTGGAATTTTACACAAAAGTTCAGTGAAATAGGACACAATAAATCTAAAAGAAAACAAAACGAACCCGTCCCGAGGTTGCCGCAGTTTGGGCAAGCATTCGGGAAGTCACAAATCATAAAGAGGTTTTATTGCGAACAGTGCGAACGTAAACTGCGAGTATGAAAAATGAATTTCACTTTCGCCATTTTCCTTACGAGTTTTTACAATTAGCTGTGTTGTAAACTTCGGCCTGTGGCTACAAAACTTCGATCGTTATTTTCAGACACTTCACCATTTCGCTCCCTTACGTAAGTTCTTGACATTTCTCACACAACCTTCTACACCTAGAAAAACATGACAAAGTAAGTAAAGCGAGACTTGTGATGTTACAAAGTGAGACCTTATTTATCTAACCGAGCTTAGTACCTAATCAACGTGAACTTGGGTTCTTTTTTCTAAAATGAAAAGAGTGAGTGAGTTAATCAGTTTATCCAATTTATTCAACTAACTAATTAAAAACAGTAAGTAGTTTTAGAAGTAACTTTACAGGTTCAAGTTTTATCATAAATTAAAAAAAGGTACAAAATGACTGGTTATTTTTTAGTTCTCAGTTACCAAACAAAAATACAAAAAACTTGACTTTTTATTACATTTTGTGTGATAAGAAGTCAAGTTTTTTTGTTTTGCTACTTGTTTAAGAAGATAAAGTATAAATAAAGTATAAAGTATAAATACCTAGCTATATTCTATTCATGAATGTTTTGATTGATGGTGGAACAATGAGTGTATGTACGAGCTTAATGTAATTAATCAATGCCAAGACAATGTTCTGCAGATTTCTAGATTCACAGCATTTTCTTTTTTAAAACCTCTCCAACGTTTAGTTTTTGTAATATAATAATAAACTTGATCATTAAATTAAATGAATCAAACTATAAAGCCAAATTAATTCGTGGATAATTCCACGAATTAATTTGGCTGTATAATTTGATATACTTAATATAGATATAGAATTTGAATATAGTTTTTAGATAATTCAAAAAACTATACTTACTAACTAATAGATACCAAGAAAAATAAACGAACCGTAGTTAAAGTAAATTGGAAAGAAAATCTGAAAGCTAACAAGCGGAAACACAAAATGAACTGATATTTTACATCATTTGAATCACAATGCGAGTTCTCTTTAAGTAAAATAAATTTAACTAAATGTCTCAATCGTATTAATAAAATTCTAAAAATGTTATTTATTCACAAACAAACTTACGACTATACAGTATTTTGGATCAGTTGAACTATCTATAGATCGTTTGCAACGGTCTGTAGATAGCTCAACTGTTTCTTATGTATTTTATATGACTATGTACAAAATGTTATTGGTTAAATATTGGTACCATACATAAATACTGTTTTTTATGTTTTGGCTACTTTAAAAGCTGTCTCTTTTTTGTGAGTTTTATCCCGTAAATAAACAAGAAATAACTTTGTTTGTATCATTGTATTTTGTTACTCAAAATTTTATAAAGCCGACTTAAGAAAGTCGAATTTGTTCCCAATTCGCTAGAGACAGAGCCATATCCGGAGTAATAATTATTTTATTTAGAGCAAATAAATCTAAATTAATCCAGAGAGTAAGTCAATGCATAAAATAACTTTTTAAATTACGTTCTGTAAATATATGAGGCAGACCTATATCCAACCTATATACTAATACTATATGGATGAGCTATTTAAGTATTTATAATAACTAATTGTGGGAAATGTCCGTGAATTATAAATGAGATTTTAATGAATGATATACGTAAATTGATATCATTGCCTAATATATTACGCATAGATACCATTATTATTTGAAACACGTTTTTGGTAAATGATTATTCAAACCTATTGTTAAAACTGCTTCTGAAACAAACCATTAAATTGTGGAATTAATTTACAATTCTGCTGATTTATTACCCAATAAATAGGTGTAAAGCTAACTGCTTCTAGCAATATTCATTTATTGTATTCAATATTTTATTTGCATCTGCTGTTTTTTCTCAGAATGCGTAAGTAAAGTAAGAAATAAATAATAGAAAAAATGTGGAGATAGTGAATCACTCTACGTTTTACTGTAGAACTTTATCTCAGCTAAAAGTTAGCAAAAGTATCTATTCAACTCAGGTGCCTGAGTTTCTTTTAGCAAGTCTCACCAATTCTACTAAACGTGTTTGTAAAGAAACCAATACATATAAATAGCGAGAGTAAGATTGAAACTGAATTATTTATGATGCTGCAGATCAGGACAAATAACAAGTGCGTTTTAAGATAAGCTGGGTCAAATAGTTCAAACATTTGATCAACATAAATGGAATCGAATCCTGGTAGAGCAAAAACTCATCTCAGTAAGTATATAAAAATATCATTATCGTTTTTTTCTGAAATTACCTGTTATTCAGAATATTCCAAACAAGAAGCAATAAGTAACGACCAAAGAAACTATTCCAAGCAACAGACTAGAAAGATAATAAACTAAAGCTTTTAAAAGTCAGACCGGAGCCCGTCACGCTCAGCGGCCACAGCAGCTCTTGGAATTTAATGGAGGCTTTCCTGCACATTATATTTTATTTAAAACTCCTTTGGGTAAAGATGTAGAGCGTACTTGCTTCCACTCACTTGCAGTAAAGCCGTTACGAACGGCCGAACGCCGACACGGTCAGGGATACCACGCAAGCACAAGCTTTGTTTAGTACTAGAGCATGACCCATATTTGTTTCTAGTATAGAATGCATATAGAAGAGGCAGCCAATTTAGCACATAACGATTTAACCGAGAAAAATATATTCGTTCAACATCAGGTGAAGCTTTTACTTGTACGAATATTTGCTAATATTTCAAGAAAAAAATGTAAAATTGTAGTACCGAATTGAATAGATCGATAAACTTTTTACTAAGAGAAAACAAAAAAAAAACTGGTAAAGGATTTGGCTCTCGTTCGTTCGTGTAATTTATGTGCATGCTTGATAGCTATGCAATTTCACTGTAACATCTTTGTAGCTCATTTAAAGAATGTACAAACTGCTTGGAGTTTGAAAAAGTAAACGAAATAATTGTTTTTACTCTACGAATGCATTGTATGTTGTTATTTGTGGTATCTAAGCTTAGAGCTGAAACTTTATGGACTGTCGAATGAAACCGCTGTAGTGGCAGTCTGTCTCTCAGTCTCACCACAGCAAATTGAATTGTGGTTTGCTGCCAGACCGTTTGTCAGCCAGAGATATTGTGATTATAAGGTTTGCATACGTAGCTCATGAAGATTACCTTCTTGAACGAAGTTGACATCTTACTATCGATAGAATTGAAAACAGACTGAATTGGGAAAAGTTTATAAGATGTCTTCATAATTAACCTTTCTCGTGTGTATCGATTTTGGGATAATAACCGTCTGATGTTAAATATTTTTGGGGTGGTAAAATTTTCTGCTATTTGGACTGATAGTGATGGTCTTGAGAGTTTCCTGAAATCAAGCCGATAAGTTTATTCAACGCATCTGTCTTTAGATAATATTAAAAAGATATGAAAAATAAACAGATTAAAATGAAAGGTCAAAAACAGTAAAATTAAACAGGTTTTACTTTGAAGTATAACCTAGATCTACTCCTAAAATAAAAAAATTCTCTACAAAGTATTGCGTGAGTTGTCCTCAAAAGTTTTACTTTATACATTCGGTTTCCGCGGAGCGTTTGTAGTAGATTCCTAGTAGAAAACATTAAAATGTTAATCTGTCAAGAAAGACTGTTCCAACACTATTACCGACACGATACTTCAAAGCTGTGAGATAGTGGATATTAGTAAAACTATTTTTGTGAAATGTGAACGTCCGGAATAATATCGTATCAATGTATGCTGCGAAAAGGTGATGGGCTTTTCGGTGCGATTTCAGGCGGCTTATTTTCAAACGCCCCTCAATCAAAAATCCCCTTAGCATTTTTATAATGTTTCTATCGTTTGTCAAGTAAAAAAAATAGTCTTTCGATTACATATTCGGTTACTTAATAGTCAAACAACCAAACTGTGACTTAACATATTTATATTCAGCATAACACGCACTCAGTAGGCAGTGTTTGGTGAGGCAATGCTTCGTTTTGAAATACATTACAGAATAATACCTAGATCTTAACTAGAAACACAAGTAGGTACACTTGAGATATAAATTTTGTAATGGCATAATAGTAGGGGAGCCCAAGAGAGGATTTCGGGATTTACTCGAGCGCGGTTGATAAACATACAGGGGGTACCTTGTACCCGGTTAAGTACCTCCACCAAATATGAGCTTCCTATGTATGGCCGCGCGTGAATTATAAAGGATTAGATTTGTAAAAAAAAATTGATCATTTGACATTCTCGAGCGCGTCAGATTAAGTTAGGGTAGGTTAATTACATGCTGAATAGTGTATATTCCACTAATCTGACAATTTGAGAGTGACGAAAAGAAAGGGGAGCGCAGCAAAGTTGTTAAAAAAATCTCGACATTCTCGAGCGTAGCTGATTTTTTTTTATATTGTAGGATACAATTCAAGGATAACGAAAAATATATATTCTGGCGATTTCCGCAAGCCGAAGTAAGAAAAATTCATCGATAAAGACCATAAGACCCTCGCGTTTGAAATGATAGAGTTTTTTTGCGTCACGTTGTGTTGTGATATAAACCCATATATGAGCACTTCGTATATGGGTTTTACTATGTAAATATGTATTTACAAAAAAAATGTATATAAGTATTCTATCAGCAATCTAGTTTCCATAGTACAAGCTTTGCTTAGTTTGGGACTAGAGTGTGGTGTGTGAAATGTCCGTGAATAATTTATAAAGAAATCCAAAAAAATATATTTGTTTATGTCAGTTTAGGCGAATCCTTCTAGATAATCGTCAGATTAAGAGACAGCACATTTAGAACGTAAAGATGAACCATATGTATCTCGAGTATGTCAAATCGGCGAATTTTATTTGTACATTATAATAATGGCCGCGAGTTTGCGTCACATCGAAAACGTCAGATTAGTGAACTAGAGCTGTTTTTGGTGCACTTAACACTCCCTTAGAAAATCTGACGAGCTCGATGAAATTTTTGTGTTTTTTTGTAACTTTGCTGCACTCCCCTTTCTTTTCGTCACTCTCAAATTGTCAGATTAGTGGAATATACACTATTTAGCATGTAATTAACTTACCCTACCTTAATCTGACGCGCTCGAGAATGTCCATGCGGCAGTTTTTTTTTACATATTTATAAATCTATAGCCGCTTCCCCCACCGATGAAAGGTATATGTTATATAACATTTTTTTCTTCTTATCATCTAAGCTTTGCAACCCAATAGGTCTCTATGACGCTCGAGTAAATCCACACTTAGCATCGTGGGCTCCCCTACTATAATATTAGTTTTTGTTTAGGTTATAGGCATCGATTACCGCTTGACATTAGATAGGCCATCGGATTGTCCCAATATCAAACCGCGTCGGTATCGGCCAGTGTTGCCAGTGTGCAAACCCTAAGGAACTTGGAACATAAAGCGATCATGGTCTGGCCGAATGCCAGCTCACTAGCCCGCATCTAAATGCTTTCAGCAAAAACTTCGTTGTCCTTCCCATAAATTCAGATTGGTAAAAAATAACCTATTTAAAATATCATTCATTATGGAAATGCATTTGACTCTGAGGAACTTTGCATCTAGGAATTTGTAGCAAAATAATTATTTGTACCGATCTAAGAAATATGTATTACAGTACGCGGTCAGATGGCGGGTTATAAGACTTTTGAGATCTTACAATAATAGAACAAGAATTAAATACTGACTGAAATTGAACCACTGCGTTAATAAGGCATAAGGCCTAGTTAACGCAATTTAGTATTAATAGGTAAAATCTTTTGTGTCACAATCAACGGACGTTTTACGAGAAGATATGTGTATTTTTAAATTCATTGTGGACACTCAGTGCTATCTGCTCAGTGTTATATATTTACTACGACAAGGTTTGGTAGGGATGAAGGAACACTTATAAATCTCAAAGTTTCCAAATCGAGACTAGTGGGTACGTTCTTGTTGAGTGAGCTCAACAACTAAAACTAAAGAACTTAAAATGGGTGGATCCGCTATTTGTTACCACTTGATTTTGCTACTTGTTCTGCAAACGCAATAAATTTTCTTCAAGCTTTTTAAGTAAGTACTTAACAAGATTTTTTTAAAAGGTATACCTATTGCCGTGGTTCTCCATATAAAGTGGATTTAGTATATGAAAGTTAACTTTACTTGATAAAATACCATAACATTATCTGCATCATTAACTTCATTATCTCAATAAACAATTCATAGTTAGATATTTAGATATTCTGCAGATTGAATTGCAACTGCATGAAATTTGCATATGCTTGTATTATGTGCATGTGTAATCAATCATAGACGGATTTCTCATTTCACTTAGTGTACGTGTATTTGTGTACCTACTATTTTGACTTAATAAGGTATAGTATAAGTATGGTAATAAGACATTTTATTTGTATAAACAATAAACTATAACTATACAGTATTTACAAAATGTACATTTACATATAAAATACATAAGAAACAGCTGAGCTATCTACAGACCGTTGCAAACGATCTATAGATAGTTCAACTGATCCAAATCAGTACCAATCGGAAGCGTACCCAAGACACTGGCTGCATTGCCGCGCTGAATAGCAATGCTGATACGTTGGGCCAGATACTCACCAGCCCTCGGGTCACGCGTCGCTTCGACTAGACGCCCAGAAATAATTTTGAAAACGCGGTGGGCCTCGGTACCCCACGGACCTAGAGTCTCGACCCCAAGAGGAGCAAATATGTATGCCCTGTCGAGACCTGCATATTTGCGTCTCTTGAGATCCTCGGCCGAATCCGCCGCCGCACCAGCCCTTACGGATGTCTGTGACAGGTGAGAAGGAGCAAGGGTATCGACACAAGTTGCGTCCCACACCAAAGGCCTTCCCGCCTCCCACGGAACAAGCGTCATAAGTAATAAGTAATAAGGTATATGACTTAGTAAGGTATGGTTGCGTGGAACTAGCACCTAGAATCACCTAGTATTTATGTAAGACGATTATAAATGATCCTTGTGATTTTATTGAATAAAGTAATTTTTGACTTTTGACTTTGACTTATAAAAGCAAGTTTAACCTTGAATGTAATTGCACATTGATTTATAACTACTGCTAATTTAAGAATAACGTTGATAACCATACAGAAATATTTTTGTTCCGCACGCTCACAATATCTAAGTTATAATTAATTTGAATAAAAACTGCTTAAATACAAAATATCAACGTACTTTTTCGCTATTTCTTGTTTTTGCTTTAGATATTTTTTAAGCCCGGAGGGCGTATTCACAATACAGTTTTTAAAACTTCTGCAGATATTAAGACTTTCTTTCCCGTCTTTGTTTCAAAATAAACATTATTTCGTTGTAGGGGAAAGGGAGGTAAGACGGGGTAGCGGGTAAGACAGGGTACCCAGCAAAATTCACAGTTAAAATTGACCAATCACGCTCGTTTATACATCCTTCGACGCGCCACCATGATACCTATCTGTCGCCCGGTGGTTAGTAGTTCTCAACTGCGCAGGGTCGAAAAAAAAACAAAAAAAGTGTTTTAATGCTATTCGCATATCATATTTCTTCTGGTTTGACACGTGACTGTAGTTTGTTAAATAACGCTAGCCAGAAAGGTGTTGCTGTGATTGACACTTAAACTTACCTATAATAAGGTAAATATTTTGTTTCCTTAAGATTGAAGGCTGCCTTTTTTTGTTTTTTTTTTAATATATAATAGCTCTGCAGGCAAGATGGGGTAATGGGGTAGTAAACTAGAGAAAATAGAAACAAAAACGGGAAAAGTTGAATGAAAATAAACCGAAGAAAACTACTATAAATTAAAATGCAAAAATGAAATAGCTGATCAGCGAATACAGCAAAGCGACGAAGAGTCTCATCATCTGGAGACACACCGCTTCATCAGGCTCATTATGTGGAAAATGGGCTTATAATAGCTACGCAGGTATAGATGATGATGATGATGCCGAAGCCACTCATGTCTGTGAGTTTTGCCAGCTTAAATAATTATCTTTCTTTGTGATCATTCTCTTCTTATCTTACCTTAGGGGGGTACCCCATCTTACCAGCATCATGGGGCAAGACGGGGCGAAATACCTTTTCATTTATTTTAATTTTTTTCTCCTTAATGTGTTACCACAAGTTCCTAATGACTCCAAATATTTCAATAATAATAATTAGTAGTTAATTAAAAAATAAATCTCATTGTTTTACTATGTTATTTTTTATATTATTGACCTTCAAAGCTTAAGTACCCCATCTTGCCACCCTCTCCCCTACATTCGTTATTTTCTGATTAAATAACCTAAATGCTAATCCTATTTACGAATAATAAAAGCTTTCCGATAATTTTAATACATAAACATGATGTTAATAATTATCTATCGAAAAGCTTCCAAGAGATTTTCTTTTCAACCAACTTCAAAAAAGGAGGTTCTTAACTTGACTGTCTTCCTAAGTTGGTTTTTGCTAATTCGGGTTTTTTTGCTGAATAGATTTTAAAGAATTAAAGTTTCATTAAAATCTATTCAGTAGTTTTTGCGTGAAAGAGTAACAAACATACATCCATCCATACAACCTTTTACCGTTATAATATTAAAGTAGGATTGATCATGACGGTTCTGTGAATCTACATCTCTCTAAAGAGTAATGTGTATTTACATACTCGTGTGTGGCTATAGCCTGCTAAAATACATAAGTACTTTGAATAATGTATTGAGTTCTGCGCTATGTTCCATTTCAGGGAGTTATGAACTTTGGATATTTATGACGTCATGAATTTTGAGACTCCAACTAGTGGTGAAACTATTAACATATTGACAGTAATATTAATATTAATTTTAAGTAATATTAATTTTAAGTTGTATTAATTATTATCGCTATTAGATCTCGTACAACAGAAAACAGGAAACAGGAAAACTTATTGCGTACCTTACGTAGGGAAAGACTTTTTCAACAAACTTTAAGAAGGTTTTCAACTGTATGCTTTTTTAATACATATATTGGTTTATTTTACTGTGTACCTTCTCAACCGTTTCTGAGGGGTAACTTGTAGTAGCTATTAGATGTTTCAAGTTTGAGTAATGCGTTTAATTTCCCAAGAAAGGAAATCTGTCTATGAACAGCTGCTAAGTAAGCAACAGTATTATTTAATGTAATATAAACATATCTTCAAGTCAGAAAGCTACGAAATCTGTGATGTACTTTAATGTTACGAAAAATATATGCACTGGCACAGGAGCTTTGAATGTGTTGAACTTATCTTAACTGAATTCTATGAAAAGGCCGGAAAAGGGATATTAAACTGAAATGTTGTTTGAATATTATCTTGTACATTAAATATGTATGACATAATTACTATAATTCGGCCGTTTTTAGAATGCGTTCCTGACACATCGCGATTGAACTGACGACGTAACTTTGTAATGGCGTTGCAGTTACGATAAAAATATTTTTGCTGGTTGTTTACCGTTTTAACAATTGATGAGCATTAAAACAACGTTATTATATCAATAATCAATGAATGTTATAATTTTGTGCCAAACTGAGAGTCAAATGACTTTGCAAACAATATTTTTCTAAATCTATACTACGCTATTACAAGGTTATGTCAGCGCTTGATATTTGTAGTGCTGTGCTAAAAATAAAACCCAATAATAGTATCGTAATCCGTTCTTATACAGTTACGGTCTATCTTATAAAAAGTTAGCGCAGACTTGAAGAATTTATTACCATATACGTAATGATGACATAAAGTCAACGCTAACTTTTTATAAGATAGGGGTTATACTTTATAAAATAATACGTTTTGTTTTTCTTTTTAAGAATTTGAAAATAATGGACTATGAGATAACTTTTATGATATATAAAAATAAAACTACGTACACACATTCAATTCAATGTACTTTATTGCATAGAAATACAGATTGTAACTTTGTAACAAAGAATTACATTTATATTACCTTTTTTTGGTTTCCACTTAATTATCTAAAACATAAATTTTAAATGATACCGCCAATTTAAAACGAAAATAATCCTAAAAATAATCCGGCGATTCACTTTGGAGGAACGGTAACGAACTCAGTGTTATGTTGTGCCCATCACTAGACGTGACTAACTGACATGTGTCAGGAACGCATTCTCTGAGCGGCTAGATAATATGTAAGTGTCAAAAATAGTATACAGGTTACTACAAATAATTAAACCTGACTTTGAATGATACATTTCAAATGTGTTTAGAAATTAATATAGCTAGTAACATACAGAGAACGATGAGTATATAGAAGTATCTCTATATTTATGCTTCGATTTGTGTTTGTCGTGAAATAATCCAAAGTTGCGAATACTTAGAAAATCATTATTAAACTTGAGACAGATGCTCAGACAGATTAGCTGTAATCTCGCTAGATGTAACTCAAATTCAAACTTGTTGAAATGTTTGTAAAATCTTCTGAAACTTTGATTCTTCTCAGCTAATTTGCTAATAGCAGATTCTGAAGATTTTCGTGCAATCAACTGAATGAACGCGCTGCAGCCTAGTTCACGACAGAAGTAACAAATGGCGGGTACTGCGGGTTTCGGCACTCAGCATTTATTCTCATTCCACATTGCATCATGCCGGTGAGTTTTAAAAATGAAATTCGAAGAAACGTAGGTAATGTCTAGTTTGAAAAAAAGCAAAAGTTTAAAAGAGTCAAAGTAAACAAAAGTTATAAAAAAAACTTGGATGTACTAACTACATAAAACCTTATAAGGAAGCCTACAGTCAAATAGCAACGTCTTTTGGAACACGGATGCTTGGCACGGGATCTGATCAAATACTTCAAAAACAAACAAACAAACGTCCCACTGCTGGGCAAAGGTCTCCCTCAAGTAGTACTTCCAGTCGTCCCTATTCTCCGCTTTTTTCCACCAATTCCCCTCGAAAGTGTCTAAGTCGTCCCGCCACCGTCTCCTTGGTTGGCCTTGACGCCTTCTTCCGTCATCAGGCATCCATGGTGTAACGGTTTTAGCCCATTTTCGTAAGTCCATGCCGCAAAAATGACCTGTGAATATTGTTTTGACCCCTCATATTCGGCATATTCTTGTATTTTTTAAATAAATTGTTCTTTTAGATCTTATAAAAGTTACGTACAATATAATATTGAAGGATCGCATAATATTCAATAGATAATATTAAATACATATTTACATTTGAATAGGTATGAGCTCCCGTACCTATCTACTATGACTAAATATTCAATTATTTTTCACAAAACCAATTATATTGCTCGTGTAGGTATAATACCGAAATACAATAACAAAAGAACAAAAAAAGCGTAGTAGCTTTGATGATTTTTAACTAAAAAATACTATTGTAAACTGTAACAATGTTTTGAAATAAAACGAATGTACCTACTAGTTATTAAAAACAAACAAGAGCATCGTACAACAGAGCACGTTCACCCAGTGGAGGTATGAGGTCATACGGTACTACGCTTTGCTCTTAACTACATAATGGAATGCAGCGCAATCTACTGTATGTAGACGGATTCTTTAAAATTTTAATGAGTGAAAAATATAATTAAACGAAAAAAGTTCCCAGTTACCCTATCTACATATATGAATACTATATTTCGCATTACTAAAAACATCGTGGGAATCGGCAGCTTAGGCAGCTCGTAGCGCATTGACCACGTACTTTTATCTGCACTAAGCTTATTTTAGTATTCTGTATAACGCGCGGACTGCCACTTTTGGCTGGACCCTGGTTGAAAACCTGTGGCTGAAAATTGTGATAGTAATCAGATAATAATTTCCCTATAAAATATATTTGTAGTTTTGTAGTAATGTTGTGTATTAAATTGTTGTCAATAATACAACCTCCTAAAATCTAATTAACCTTCGATCCGAACCCCTATAAATTCGGTTACATGACGTTTAATCTTTGAGCACAATGCTTTTGTGATGAATGTCGAACCATTCCTTTCAGGACTCAATATAGGTATCGTACAATGTTGGAGGTTCTGAATGCGAGTCAGAATTTCATTTTCAAAAATTGGAAACTGAATTCAACTATATTCTGACATCAATCAATTCAGTTTGCCATACATATTTTATGTAACGTGTACGCAAGTTGATAATTGTTCTTCATACAAAGACCGTATAGAGAACATAGCAACGTACCAACTTACAGTTTATTAAAAAAATATTACAATTATTTCAAGAGAAAACACATTCTTCTTTTACCGGATATGTATGCTCACTGCCATGAATTGTTATTCCTATTACCCAAAGGTTAGCTGATAGATAATGCTATTTAAGCATTGAGTTCGCCCGTAGGTGCAATAAAAAATGTTCTATCTATCTACTTTTAAATATTTGTTTTTGTATGTTGTACTTTATCAGCGATTTTTGATTCGAGGTGTGGGAATAAAACTCATACTCGGCATACTGATGCGTTGTTTTGACGTACGTTGATGTGATGACTTTAGTCGTGATCACTATGAAGTATATACAAAGTACATCTCTATGAAGTATATTAAAGAAGCATTTTCATTGTATCGTGAGTCAAGTGAACATCAACAATACCTTTATTGATTGTCAATAAAATGCTGATTATTGAGAAACGAGGGTTTCTTTCATACCTTCACAGGTGTATTTTAGCTCTTCAACCCTCTTTTATTTACTTTCTTGAGCATTATTTATTTTGGTTCGTTTTTTACCTTTGATAAAGCTAGTTGGAACTCGTGTACAAGTTCTCAAAGGTTATTAAAAAGTAAGAAAATTGTTATCAGTATTTTTACGATGTACTACTGATGTGACTGTCTGATTACTTTATTTCTAATTTATTTTCGATATTTTAATTACAACAATGCGTGTAAGTGTTAAGTGACAGCGTATATCTAATGGCGCACTTAATTATTTTATAGACAAGATTATAGAGAGGAACAAAAGTACCTATCATAGACAAAATAGTATAGATAAGTATAATAGTATTAATAATAGTATTAATCGCAGACGTAAATAACGAACATATTACTTTATAGAACTATTTCATGAAAATTTTGCTAGTGTTACAAAAGAAACGGGCTTATTTTTTCATTGTAATCAACTAGTTCTGAGCGTCCGCGTCCAGTTGTTTGTTTAGTTTGTATGAAAGTTTTTTCATAAAAGTTAAGCCCTTTCGCACAGTGCTGGTATTAATTTGGGACAGACTGCGCCTTTATTACGTTTATCGCAAAGCGAGTGAAATATAGAATAGACTACACATTTAATCATCAACAACAAGACACAACAAAAAACCTGTATGTTTTTTGTACAGAAAAACCAAGATCTAAAAAGTTTTAGGTTACATATTATAATAAAAACATTTAGCTATAATATACATAAATATATAAAAAAACACAGTCGTTACAGTGAGTGCTGATAAGATGTTAAGCTTAGCAATATTGTCGAGTGAGTTAACACTCAACACTGATTTTCAGCTGAAGAGGAAAATGGGAAAGAAACATAACCAAGTAAAGTAATATAAACCTCCAAAATTACAAGTACTTACTGAATGCAACACATATGTCTTCCGTTGTTAGCGAAGTAGTTTTTTCAAACGATGCCATCAAAATAGTCGTTTGATTTATTATAATTAAACAAGACAAGAAAAGAAAATACTGGGCTCTATAAATACCAAGGGTTGGTTTTTGTGATGATATGTGATCTCTTTCAGGCAACCTTTTTGGACAGAAACATTTAATGAAATAAAAACAAGTCGAACGTAAATAGAAGTATCTTTATGAAAACATTATAATACAATATCAACTTACATACTTACAACTAAGGTAAGGTTAAACAAACATACCTACTTAGTTATACCCAAATTGTATCTTCATATTTTACAAGTGTATTTACTCGTACGTTTTAAGTATTCTCCTTGTAGAGCAAAAACTCTGTTAAAAAAATATTTTTACATGTTAAAACAAGCACAGTTTTCACCACATTGGAAGGTTAAGTCAGCCATATTTGTATTGACTGAGACTTTTCTGAGGATTAGATTAAAATTAGTATAGATTGATAGAAAACTTTGATAGAAGTTAAAGCAAAGTGCACAATATGTCTCAAGTAAAATTAATTCACCGCCAATAAGAGACTAGAAAGCTCGAACATCTAGAACTTAATTTCATGACAAATGAATAAACAGTGTGAAATATATCGAATTTGTTTTAGCATTTTATTTAAGTGTCTATTTGGTCGGCAACCGAGGAATTAATTGTGTTTGGGAAGGCTCCTAAAATAATATACTTTGGTCCTAGAATAATATATGGAATACTTATTAAATTGCGAGAATGAAACTATTTTATAAAGGCTTTATACTTTTAATCCTATATACTTATCAGCGATATCAGCGATCGCAGCCTGATTGAATATTAATGCACCAGACAAAGTATTTTCAGAACAAAATATCATATTTTTTTATAAAAAAGTTCAGTCAAATAAAAAATGTACTGCTCTTTAGAATTCACAATCACGAGCACGACTGAGTAATAGGGTACAGGTTCAAATCCTGCTCAACTGAAGTACGAAAAAACTTTAAAAATACTTTTTTGATAATACTTAACCTACGAAATAGTTTATGGATCTGCAGAACGTTTTTTTGAATTTCTCGAAATGTTTAACTCGCCAAAATGATTTATTATATAGATATTATCTTCCTTCTTTATCGTCTGCTTTCGTCTCATTTCAATCGAATTTTCCAACTGGTTTTAATAAAAAATGGCATCAATTGAACAATTTACGAAAATCGTGATTTTGATTGAGGAAAAAGTAGTGTTTGTTTTTAATTTAAATTTAATCTGAAACGCAAACTAAGGACTTCATTTTCACAAGATGTTCGCGGGGTCTGCCACCTCTTTTTTAGTAACAATAGTTAGATACTACTTTATACTATTATGCTAACATAAACCTATTAGGATCCTTATTTAAACTTTACACCCATTGGAGCTGTAGTAAATCGTTATATTCCGACTATTATCTCTTGTTTATTTAATAATGCGATGCTTGTATTTGCACGCATCTGGTAGGCGTGCTCAAAGCTATAAATTCCGTAGGTGCAAGTAGCCGTTGAAAACCAGCTCAGCTCACGTACAGCATAATCCCCCTTTTATTGATTAAATTTACAGTGGTTGGTTTAAACCAACAAACCGATTGGATGGACAACTAAACGAAAATGTATTAGTATAGTCTTGTACAATGTTTTCTCAAAAATAATTCAGGGAGATTAGGTAGGTAATTTTCGTTATGAAAACCGACGTATAAAATAATAATTATAAATATTCATGGACATTGCACACATCACTTTCTAGTCCCAAACTAAGCAGCGCCTGTACTATGGGAACAAAATCGCTGATAGAATACTTTTTATGAATATTTTTTTTTGTAAATTCATACATAAAAAACATAATCACACTCAGGCACAAAATAAATATTTATGTTCATCACACAAACATTTGCTCTGGGTGGGAATCTAACCCACGACCCACAGCATGGAAGGCAGAGCTACTACCAACTGAGCTGTGACGCTTGTCAATGCGTTGATGACCATGTGTATTGTAATTAAGAGTATTTCAGTACCAAAGTATAAGTACTCAAAACTCAGATTTAGCAACATAAAATATTTACACGGTATCGAAACAGCTTTTAGCGTCTCTAGTAAATCGCCATTTGTTTTTCGGAATCTCCAAAATCGAGTAGAGAGCACCCAATTTGAAGTGGTCCTTGCTGGTCTTATTGAATAAATGCGTATTGATTTTGACTAAAATCCTTTCCAAGCGCGGCTAGGGCTGATCTGAATAAATACGATATCATGAGATTGATAGGGTAAGAAATAATGTTGTTATGTGATACATCAATTTGGACAGATGCTTTAACCAGAAGGCTCGTTTCAGGAAACTTTCTTTGTGTATTTTAGACCTAATAACATTTTCAGGAAAAAATATTTTTTTCTCTTATTTCCCCATTTTGAATAACATTAAAACAGTATTGATGTCACGGCAAGATCCTATTATAAATTATTGGTAATGCTACATACGAAACTTTTGTAGAAATTAACGCAAATCAGACAAAAACGAAAACAAAACTATGTACTAACTTCTACGTAAACTATGTAGTTTCAACTGATTCATGTAAACCTTCTTAACGAAGCAGAGATTATGGGAGCTCCTTTAATTTTATAATATATTCCATAACCCCTAAAATCAGTGTGTAATCTCACAGGACTCTCTGTAAAGGGTTGAGATAGTCTGGATACTTCAGTTCGTCGCGAAACCCCGATGCTGACGCCCGCGCTCAACTTCGATCTACCATTCAAAGTTACGCACAAAACAAATAAAGTTTTGTTTTAAAAACAATCTATCCATATGAAAACTTGAATCACGAAAAAATAAATGTAAAGCAACTTATTGTCTAATCTAACTAAACTGATTGATTTATAAATAAAAATAATTTAACATTAAAAAAACGACAATGATTCTTCTAGTGGCGGGCCTCATTATTATTGCTGGTAAGTCTAGTACAGATTATCCGATAAGGGATATTCTACACGTTAAGTCTAACAAACTTTGTTTAATTTTCAAATTAGTTGAAACGCATCTTAAACTTTCCAAAAAAAAAAACGTAGACATAGACATGCAAACTTCTATGTGTAAGTGCGACGCGATAAGAGACAAGGTGCATTTGTGTGGATACTAACAGACTGGATAACAATTATTAATTAGTAATTAATTTGTACAGAAGCTACGTTAAAAAGTTAAATATTATCAACGCTTTGATGTTCCATTTTATAAAAACGTGTTCGCTCATCGCATAATTTTGGATCTCATTTAAATAAGCGAAAAGATCAAAGAACCGCCAATTTGGCCAAGTTTTGTTATATGTTGTACACGTGTTGGACGTATACTTCCAACACGTGTCAAGTCAAGTCAAGTCAAGTCAAGTCAAGTCAAGTCAAGTCAAGTCAAGTCAAGTCAAGTCAAGTCAAGTCAAGTCAAGTCAAGTCAAGTCAAGTCAAGTCAAGTCAAGTCAAGTCAAGTCAAGTCAAGTCAAGTCAAGTCAAGTCAAGTCTAGTCAAGTCAAGTCAAGTCAAGTCAAGTCAAGTCAAGTCAAGTCAAGTCAAGTCAAGTCAAGTCAAGTCAAGTCAAGTCAAGTCAAGTCAAGTCAAGTCAAGTCAAGTCAAGTCAAGTCAAGTCAAGTCAAGTCAAGTCAAGTCAAGTCAAGTCAAGTCAAGTCAAGTCAAGTCAAGTCAAGTCAAGTCAAGTCAAGTCAAGTCAAGTCAAGTCAAGTCAAGTCAAGTCAAGTCAAGTCAAGTCAAGTCAAGTCAAGTCAAGTCAAGTCAAGTCAAGTCAAGTCAAGTCAAGTCAAGTCAAGTCAAGTCAAGTCAAGTCAAGTCAAGTCAAGTCAAGTCAAGTCAAGTCAAGTCAAGTCAAGTCAAGTCAAGTCAAGTCAAGTCAAGTCAAGTCAAGTCAAGTCAAGTCAAGTCAAGTCAAGTCAAGTCAAGTCAAGTCAAGTCAAGTCAAGTCAAGTCAAGTCAAGTCAAGTCCAGTCAAGTCAAAAATTACTTTATTCAGTAAAATCACAAGGATCATTTAGAATCGTCTTACATACTAGGTGATTCTAGGTGCCAGTTCCACGCGACCAGTAGGTCTACCATGAGTTTTTACTATACTATATTTACTATACTCGCTAGCGTCTGTAGTTAAAAAAATGTATGAAGATTTGTACAGCGCCTCTAGCGGATAGTTGGGTACTAAAATTCGTCATACTAATATTGACGTAACTACTGTAGTAAAGTCAGGCGATTTTACTGTGACAACTCATGGTAGATACTCTGAGCCTAGAAGAACGGGCAAGAAACTTACGGCCTGGTTCCTACCGTTTTTTTATATGATCTTTCTTACAAAGAATTACAATTAAACTAAATTAAGTACTGAAGTTTCAGTGCGTGTACAGAATATAATAATATTCTCATCTCTAAAATTAAACAAATAAGCGACAGCTTTATTATTTTTAGAAACTCTGAAATGCAGCTGTATCACCAGCACATACCAAACATTTCAACAGCTGGTTTTTAGCTAAGCTGAAATTTTACAATCGGTACAAAATAAAAAAAAATACAGTAAATAGTCATTTAGCCCGTAAGATGGCGCTAGAATTTTAGTTGGGGCGTGATTGATGTAAATAGGTGACTTGATTCGTAGAAGAAATAAATTAAATATACAAAAAACATATTTTAAAAGGCACTAACAATACTTGACGGGCGTCACAGGTTAGTTGGTAGTAGCTCTGCCTTCCATACTGTGGGATTGACCCCACCGAGAACAAACGTTTGCCTTTTGAGCACTGATGTTAATTCTGTGTCTAGGCACTACTTACTATGTATTTTAAAAAAGTATTATATCAGTGGGAACCAGTCCCACGATACAAGCTTTGCTTAGTTTGGGACTCGAGCGTGATTAGTGAAATGTTCGTCAATTTAAAATAAACAAACTTACCATTTTGTCGTTTTAGAATCATCCAGGAATAATAATAATCAATTATTCAAGACCGGAAGTAAATATTTGGGAATGTATTAAATCAAATATAATAATTAAATATTTTGTGTTACTTTTATTTTTCTCAACTCGTGAGTAATGTCAAAAAGCTGGCGTTATTTTTTACAATGTTTCCGGATAAACGATATTGGATTGAGTGAGCTCATAATTTTCGTAAGTAAAACGATAGGTAGGTACATGTGTAACACGCTGGCGGGTTTCAATGAATTATTCATTCTGACACTCAATGTCTGCGTATTATAGCACTTAACTACACATAAGAAAATATTTTATTCTTGTAAGAAAACAAGCATCTTAAAATCTCACACCGAGTATTCGAAAACGATCGATTCGCATCATGGCATTGTTTTGCGTAAACAACTGAATATTTTCCTTATTTAGGTTTTTCAAGAAATCATGCAAAGTAAACTTTTATCCCCACTTGATTCAAAATTTGGGTGGGGTAGCTCAGTCAGTGTTTTTCATTTCATGAAACACTATATTTCCAAGCCAAAAAATTATATAAAAATTTAACTCGATTAACCTGCGAAATGTAAGTCTTGGATGTAAATTGTACATTATCTGCGATTCTTTCTTGATTGGTTGAAACTACAAATGACACGGTACAAATGATACAATGTTGTTGGAGAGCTAATGCCATATAGTACTAGACGCATTCACAGCATGTAGGCGCTGACATGGTGTGAAAACTTCTAAAAGAAACTTCTTCAGTGTGTAATAAATAAATTAATATCGATTTCTAAAAAAAAATCATATTGTATGCAAACGGTCTGGTCTGATAAAAAGCATGTATATTTTAAATACAACATGTATTGAAAAAATCTTACATTAAAACATAAAACACAATGAGCGCGATAAAATAAATTTAAGCAGAGCTTTACAAATTAAAACTTATGTACTTATGTAATTCATTGTTGTAGTTCGTAAAGCTTTGATTTAATATTGTATGCAGATTTTAACCAGCCCTGTATACTCAAGTGCTTTTTGATCATAATATTCAAGTACTTGATATGTACTTTTATGACTACGTTAAACTAAGTTGAGCATGGCACTGAACGATAATATTTCACACGCTGGGATGTCTTTTGAAAGTTTCGTAATTAAAATCAGATTATAACAACGATTAAATTGCTAGACTATGTAAATTATGCTGTTTTTATGAGGAAATTAAACGTTAGTATTTATTGATAAAACAATAACAATTGATTTATATCCAAACGTCTTTTGTTTAGTTTTCCTATTGTGTTTTTTTTTGTGTAATATGTGTCTGTGTCTGAAATAAATGAATTTTATTTTATTTATATCAACTGGTAGTAAGGACGAATCTTATGAGGCAATACTGGAAAAATAATATAGTAGACATGTGAACCTTTTACATACCTACTCTATTTTTCATTTAGAGACTGATATGATAATAATGATGAAGATGGCAACAGGATGTTTCTTATGGAAATGTACCGAACGCAAAATACACAATCAAAATCTGAATAATACCGGATAATGATTCATTCAGTCTCTATACCCGTTTCTTATTGATGTCATCCTACACGTGAACTCGCTTATAAATAGACCCAAGACTTTTGGCGTCACTTTCATCTGAATTGTTCGTGATTGGTGCCACATTGTTGATCCAGGGCGGAAATTACTTTATGTTGCTTGTCGAAAAAATATAAATAATATTTAAAACATTTTTATCTAGAATTAACATAGAAACTGTAGGTTGTATCTTCTTGTCATATCCTATTTAATGGTGAATGATAAACGTATTAGGTTAGTAGCAAGGCAGAAACGAGCTTTGTGCGGAAAAGGTACGATGACTCGTTTGAACAATGGCTAGATTAGTTCCGGAGAATAAAAAAATGAATGGATAATAAATATAAATAAATAAATATTCAAGGACATATCACATAGCGCTCTAGTCCCAAACTAAGCAAAGCAACTATGGGAACTAAACTGCTGATAGATTTTATTTTTGTAAATATTATATACATAGAATACATAACATCCAGACACAAAACATATATTTATGTTCATCGCACAAACATTTGCTTTTGGGTGGGAATCGAACCCACGACTCACAGCATGGAAGACTTACCAAGCTTACCAGCTGTGACGCCTGTCATGGAGAACGCGAACCAATACTAACTCTACATTTAGCTTTCCAGCCTGTCCAGTCTGGAGAGACTGGGATCGTCGAAAACGGGATTTGTAAAGTTCTATTAACGCTTTGTTTGGCCTTTGTTATAAATATAACAATAGTCAACATTCATAAATAAAAATGATGAATTATACTACAAATTTACTTAAAATTATCAAAATGGAGTGTAGATTATATTGAAATGAAATAAATAAATAAATTATCCTTGAAATGAGGTCACTGAGCATGGCAGATAATTCATTGCTTCCATACAAGGTATCCAATGGTTAGGTTAGGTTAGGTTAGATAAGAAATAAGTACTACGTAAAATAAGAAAACGTTTCGATCTGTTGCTGACTCCTATATAATATTTTTTAAATATGAAATATTACATTTATCGACACGCTTTCGACGTATAGATGTATTATAAAATCAGTTTGTACTTATTTGATATTCTTCAGATGTTTGAATGCTGAATTGAGTAGAATAGAGTGGACAGGATTAAGACTATTGAAGCTTACATAGATTTTAGGAATTCGCATCCTAATTGAAATCAGATGTCTGTATAAGAACGAAATTAGCCTGTCACTAAAACTTCAGGGGGATAAAATGAAATGCTTCTTAGATAATAAAGATGATAAATAAGTGCCCATTTTGTTAACGGTCCATAAAAACAAGCCATCAAATTATAGTATTTCCAAAGAATCAAATGACGGGCCCAATGTGTCGGAGAGACGAAGTGCCGACCTCTTGGTTTAATGCTTGATTTATAACTCAGTTTATTGCAACATTAATATTTTTGCGGTCACCATTTTTCTATTTATACTCCCTATATTTTTTTAAATAAATAAATAGCAATGACCATTCCCACAACGCCATCTAAGCCATCTAGGTGAGAAAAGCTATTACAAAACATAGCATGGAAACCAGAATGATGATGAAACTCTTATATATTTATAAATGTTTATCATACAAAATAAAACATATTAGAACAATCATCAATAACAAATGTTTGCTTTTAGTAGTCATTGAACCCACGATCAAAAAGAAAAGCTGATTAATACTAACTGAACTGTGACACCTGACTTCTCAAGGGACATTGATGGACAGAACATTGTAATGTTTTGAAAGTTGTTTAATGGGGTTAACGCATAGGGTTGCCGTGATAAACTTAGGCAGACTGATATTGTCATGCCATGATAAACCGATTTTTTAAATTATATCATCGATTTACAAAGGTATCAATTTAGGTAAATTAGATTTAGTTTTAATGTAGTTGTGTGTTGACAGGTACTTTTTTAACCACAGTTATTCATTACTTTTATTGTTATTAGATTTTATATTTTTACACTCCGCAAACTACAAACCGTTTCATAAAGGGTGATATCTGAAAAGGGAAATGTCAAAAATCTTGCAGTGCCGAGAATTGGAAACTCAACAAATGCCATTCCGTAATGTGACAGGCACCCAGAAAATGTATTACAAAATAAAGCGACCGCGAATAAACTCTTCTTCTTATTTTTATGCCCGGGCCTCTGCCCATCAATGCGACAGGCACAGGCAATTCTACCAGTGTCAAGTGTTTAACTTGAAATAATTATGTTCAGCCAAGTAAGTCAATCATCAAGTTGGCTGTAATGTTTTAAGGAAAAATGGTGGACCTTCCAAAACCTATGAAAAACAAGTTTCATCAAATCCCGATATAACAAAATAGACTTTTATTCCAACTGTTGTTACTTTATGGTATGACTAACAATATTTGAGTTGGTAGTAACCATTTTATCAAAATTAGGAAGCAAAAATAATTTAAATAAAAGTATAAAAATAATTTAAATAAAAATGTTGTTTTATCAAAAAACAGAAATAAAATGAAAACACATCTAGATTGGACATTGACTAAATATCCAAGATGTACACTATTACGACTTTTTCAGCACAATTTGAGTTCATTTTCGGATGAACTGATAAACAAAATGTAAAAAAATGATCATCATATTTAAAACCAGCCCACGATCAAACATGAAAAATTAATATTTATTTTGCTTACTAAAATAACATTTATTTTTTACAGTTATAGTACCATATTTAAAGAAAGCATATTTTGTTCAAGCACGGTGAGAAACCACACATTGAAAAAATACATTTATGCATAGAAACGTTTGATCGCCTCCAAATTGATATTACAAATTGAATGAAAGATATATTTGTTCAAATGGCTAACAAAAATCAGAGTTTTGATAGGATTGTTCACTATGTAAATCAAAATGTAAATATCTATCAGATTTCAAATAACAAAAATCACAAAACACGTTGTTTATTTTTAACGGGTTTCTTACGTTTCGTCGTCTCATCATTGGTTTTTTTATATCCTGTTTTTAGTATCGAGGGTAGGTTTTATAGTTGATACCATTACCACTTGGGACGATTTGCTGAGGGAAGCCATAAAAGTGTAGCAAAACATTTGTGGCTGTTAATGTTTAATCTAACCGCCTTGTGCTGAGAAGAGCTACGACGTAGCAATTTCGTAGAGCAAGAAAAGAACCAATGTGAACATATTTCTTTCCGCGGAAGACTTACTACTAAAAATTTAAGCGTGTTTTAGAATACGTCTTACTAAAGTTTTACTTTTAAGTGGAATTTAGAAATAACACTTTCTTACAGATGACTTTGTTAAGTAAATTTATTATTTATTTATTTATTTATTTATTTCAGTTTCTTACTGCACTTACAGTGTTAACCAACGCGTGCAGTAAGTCATTTAAAGTTAGGAAAAATACATTACACATAATCTTAAAAATAATTTGAATTTTGAGTTAAATATATCGACTTCAGGTGTCTGAGCAAGAAAGGTGTTAAGCAGATTGAGAGCTTGAGCAGTAGGTGCATATCGGGCAGTTTGCGTTCGCACATATGGAGCCGCGAATAAGTGTAAGTGTAAATAGATAACCGAAAATAGACGACCGATGAGGCGCGGCGGGCGAAGGTCCGCCTGCGACGCGGAAGGTTGCGGGTTCGATTCCCGCCTTGGAATAAATGTTTGTATGATCTGCGAATATTTATTCTGGGTGTTCTGGGTATTTTATATGTATAATAAAAAATATCTATCAATGTAATGTTGTTGTATTAAGTATGTCACAAGCTCTGCTTGGCTTGGGGCTAGACGATGTTGTGTCGATTGTACAGCATAATTAAAAAAAAATATTATACAAAACCTAGAAACACAAACACTTCATACATCACGCTCTAGTCCCAAACTAAGCAAAGCTTGTAATATGAGAACAAGATTACTGATTATACCCAGACACGGAACAAACATTAATACTCATCAAACAAACATTTGCTCTCGGTCGGGATCGAAGCCACGAACCACAGCATGGAAGGCAGAGCTGTGCTGTGACGCTTGTAAAACAACTACGGAACAAATGTGTAACAAGCGGTTGCAAACTCTTCGCAAAATAGGGTCACCGGCCATAGTAATCTACGTTTGCATATTTGGGATCTTGTTAATATTAAATTAGTAAAGTGGATGCTGAATTTTGTATTTTGTTTTACCCTAGTTACGCCTATTTTTCCTGATTTCAAACCAAAAAAAGATTTTTTTTGTAAACATTTAATAGTTAGGCTCAAAAGCTCAGATCCCAATCTATTATAAACATAAAGAAACAAATATCATCTACGGAATTAGATTATCTACTTTTTGCCCGAATTTGACTTTTGCTTTATTTAAATTATTCAATAGTTTTTTTTTCTTTTAATGTGTCCTTAGTTCTAAGAAAACCGGCTTGAGACGTATGTAAATATTTTCTTTTTAAATCAAAGTCAAAGTCAAAAATATCTTTATTCAATAAAATCATCAGTCTGACATACTAGGTAATTCTAGGTGCCAATTCCACGCGACCAGAGCCTAGAAGAACGGGCAAGAAACTTACGGCCTGGTTCCCACCGTTTTTTTATATATTAAAAAAAAATTACTTCATTATGCTTTCAATAGAGAGTAGATACTCTTGAAATGTTGGTAAAAACAGTACGTAACTAAAGTCAATGAAATTTCAACAAAAAGGCTACTTATATCAATTTCGAGCAATATGAAAGCCAAATTGGAAAATTTGAATTGAATACGAGTTCGCTGTAGCATTCTTTGCATATTCAAGAACATTGAGTTACACTAGACAAGCCAACTCACTGTTTTGAATGTTACATGGTTTTGTAACTTTTTTCCTCACAACTTTATAACATTTAATATATTTATATGAAGTTATCTATGTAAGTATTGTTACAAGGACGTTGTACCTACATATCTCCGGAAATATTATTATTTTACCTTACGTAAATAATTATTATAATATTAATATATTAAAATATTTTGGAATAATACGTTTCAAATTAAAATTGAATAAAAATATAAATGTACATACCATAATATCTTTATTTGATGTTATGCAATTTAAATATCATAAGTGAAGGTTCAAAAACGTAACTCGATATCTAGTATTCGATATCCGGTGTCAATTCAGATTTCAGTTGTATTCACTGGTTTCTGCGAAATCTGATGAATTGTCCGGGCGTAAATATCCTACCTTCCTAAACTTCTTGGAATTACTCCTACTTACAACCTATATTTACTGATTTATAAGTACGTTTTTATGTTACCCTAATTTTGATAAAAAAAAACTTGAGAATTGCAATTGCACAAGTTGTCCGAATCAGTAAAAACACACGTTATTGTGCTTCTTTTGTTTTCAAAATTGTTTAAATGATTTTACGAATAATTTTGTAAGAGCGAATTTTATTAGTCTACATAATATAGGTAGGTACTATCTAGACACGTTTAGGTACTATCGTGTCTGGAATTAGGTAAGATGTAGATATAATCTTGATGCGATTAGCCCCATCGTCTTCCAAGCAATTTGCGGTGACGGCTACTCACAAACATCGTTAGATACTGTAGTTTATTAGATAGACATAGGTATCCTTCTATCGTAATACGAATACTTGAGGTACACCTAAAAGCGAACCAAGTTTGTTTTGAAATGTTATGACAATTTTATTATACTTAAAGGTCAATCACATTTATATTGGATTCTATATATGTCCATAATTGTACTTAGAAAAGTTCTATATGTATATAAAATTAAACTCTAGAGTCGAGTAATAAACAAAACGTGTCTTATTTAGACGTTGCATACAATGTTGTTACCTATACCTATATCGATTAGTAATTTATTCCAGGTAGAGGTATAATAAACATAAATCCATGATTCAAGGTAGACATCCCAAAGGGAACTGACTAACCCTAAAGTTTGAAGGATCCATCAACGAATAGTTCAAACACAACCAACAAATAAGTATTCTTACCTTGTCACTTAAGAAATGGAAAACAACAAGCAAATATTACAAAGAACTTATTAAGTAGATATACATAATATTGCAATCTTCATGCTTATAACAATGTTTACAGTTAATTAATTTGATGATACAATTTGTTTGCTATAGGTAGGTATGAAAATTGTAATTTTAACTGAAGTAAAATAAATTATCATAATGACCATAATTCATAGTCAATAAAAATGTAATGATAATTACGTATTTCATGTTTTGTACAATTTTTGTTTATCAGTAACGGGAAAGAACCAAGCTGTAATAAGTGTTGGTATGAAAATCTCATTTTTAATTTAGCGGAAAACATAGTCCGGGCGCTGTGGTTGCATCAAAACCGAGCTAGACTGTAATTACTACAACACATTCCAACCCGCAATAGCTGAACATACCTTTCCTCCAGCTAAATAGCGGTGGGATACCACTACAAACCCAAGTTCAGTTACATTGTAGTTCGTGTTATAGTACAAAGCTACAGGATAAAATCACAGACAACAACACTTTGTTTATTTAAGAATTACTGAAACTTTATTCACTGCAAATAAGTACAGAAAGATCATTCAAAGTTACAAAAACTATTGAATCAGCAAAGAAACCCGAAAATATTGACAAAGTTTTGCAGTATCAACAACTTTTCTTGTTTTTCGAGCTTTGACAAGAATGGATTGAAAATTCACACAGCATTACCATAAACTGGTATATTCTGCGGGCGGCGGCGGCGCGGTCTGAACTTTACCCGAAATGCAACATAACAATCTTATTATGATTTTTTTTGTATCAAAAGTCGTGTTGATTTTTATGCCCGCGATTTTATACAGGAGAATTTTTATTAATTTGTTTTGAAGTGTGCTTATAATAGAAGTTGAAGCTATTTTAAAGATTGATTGCAGAGGCAGTTGTTTTTTTTTTTTTTGGTAAAGATTTGTTTTAGTATACCTATTTGGTCGATCGGGTCTAATCTTCTTATTAGGTAGGTACGCAACGGTGACATAACTTTTTGTTTCAGGTGGTGGTGGAGCTCAATTAGGAGAAGCGGACAGTTGTGACGCAGGCCAGCTGAAAGAATGCGTAGCCCTCATACCTCGCACACACGTCGGCTTGCCGAGGACGAAAGAGGAATTAGACGCACATTGCCAGTAAGCATTCTTAATTCTAAAGTTATATCAGTCGAAGCACCTGGACCAAGTATTACTATGTTAAAATGAATTTCAATGTATTCGCAATGTTTCAATTTTCTCAGGATATTTTTGAGGCAGGTAAGTAATTTAAGTTTTTGATTACAACTGACAAAGAAAACTTTCTCTTTTATAATAGGTAGTCTGTTATAGTAGGGGAGCCCACGATGCTAAGTGTGGATTTACTCGAGCGTCATAGAGACCTATTGGGTTGCAAAGCTTAGATGATAAGAAGAAAAAAATGTTATATAACATATATCTTTCATCGGTGGGGGAAGCGGCTATAGATTTATAAATATGTAAAAAAAAACTGCTGCATGGACATTCTCGAGCGCGTCAGATTAAGATACTGTAGGTTAATTACATGCTAAATAGTGTATATTCCACTAATCTGACAATTTGAGAGTGACGAAAAGAAAGGGGAGCGCAGCAAAGTTACAAAAAAACACAAAAATTTCATCGAGCTCGTCAGATTTTCTAAGGGAGTGTTAAGTGCACCAAAAACAGCTCTAGTTCACTAATCTGACGATTTCGATGTGACGCAAACTCGCGGCCATTATTATAATGTACAAATAAAATTCGCCGATTTGACATACTCGAGATACATATGGTTCATCTTTACGTTCTAAATGTGCTGTCTCTTAATCTGACGATTATCTAGAAGGATTCGCCTAATCTGACAAAAACAAATTTTTGTTTTTAGATTTATTTATAAATTATTCACGGACCTTTCACACATCACACTCTAGTCCCAAACTAAGCAAAGCTTGTACTATGGAAACTAGATTGCTGATAGAATACTTATATAATTTTTTTTTGTAAATACATATTTACATAGTAAAACCCATATATGAAGTGCTCATATATGGGTTTATATCACAAGACAACGTGACGCAAAAAAACTCTATCATTTCAAACGCGAGGGTCTTATGGTCTTTATCGATGAATTTTTTTTACTTCGGCTTGCGGAAATCGCCAGAATATTTATTTTTCGTTATCCTTGAATTGTATCCTACAATATAAAAAAAAATTAGCTACGCTCGAGAATGTCGAGATTTTTTTTACAACTTTGCTGCGCTCCCCTTTCTTTTCGTCACTCTCAAATTGTCAGAATAGTGGAATATACACGATTCAGCATGTAATTAACCTACCCTAACTTAATCTGACGCGCTCGAGAATGTCAGATGATCAATTTTTTTTTACAAATCTGATCCTTTATAATTCACGCGCGGCCATACATAGGAAGCTCATATTTGGTGGAGGTACTTAACCGGGTACAAGGTACCCCTTGTATGTTTATCTACCGCGCTCGAGTAAATCCCGAAATCCCCTCTTGGGCTCCCCTACTATTAAAAGTTCATCGAAGATGTTGATTTTCTTAAAACACTACCCAAACAAAATACTCCGAGCCCGTAGTCGATATCTGACATGTTCAAACCTCATCAAATCGATCACACATACCATGACCGAATGCTCTTATAATGCCACCAATAAAAATCAATAGAAAAACATCGAGCTTTATGCTGGTATTCTGTTAAATCCCTCATAATCACGATCACTCTATCATAAGTGTTCGACAGGAATGGATTGTAGTCGGTTCTGTTCCTTTTTTTTCAAATATTATTATTATTAGATCCTTAATCAGGAGGTAGGTATGTATGTTAATTTTTTTATTTAATAACTTGGACATTCAACGAAAAAAAAACACAAATTGAAACAAATCTTAAGGCTAAGTCCTGAAGCTACGTGTTTATTCAATTAAAGAATGCCACAGCATGCACAAACATAAGAACTCAACTAGACTTGGTAAACTAAAGTAATATAAAAAGTAAAAAAAAATTAGAGACAACTACTAACTAACAACAACTAACCTAATAAAAATAATAATAACATTCTTAAAAAAACATAGACTATTACAAACTCAAATTTAAATACATATTATATTTTAATACTTAGTTTATACATCACTAAGATAAAAGTAAAACGCAGATTGGTTTATTTCGAAAGTAAATGTAGGTCATCGTTGTCACAACTGTGACGCGGGTCCGCTGAAGGAATACCTGTCGGTGTGCCGAGGACAAATGGTTAGACGAGCTTCGCCTGTAAATGATTACATTATCTATTGAACGAAAGTAAAATAAGATTTTTCAGCTAAGACCAAAATTCGCAACGGACATCACGTTTTATGTTCTTTCAACGTATTTATAAAAGTAAAAAATAAAATCTTACCAATTCTGTTGGATGAAAAAAAAACGAGAATTATTTCTAGTCTATTATTGTATAATTGACTACCGAATACCACCTATAAAAATGCAAACTGTTCAGTATAGTGTTATGAAAGAAACGAAAATAATTTTAAAATAGTAATAAATATTCAAGAATATATTTATTTCTCGACAACATTTTTGTTATTTATGCTGAATTAGTACCAGGAAGTCAAAGTGATTCTTTCAGCCAAATCATGCTACATTGTTAATTTTCTTTAACAAAAATGTGTTTCAAATTAGTATCTATGTCTACAATTATGAATAAGCACAGTATTCCATTACACGCTAGGTTTTCACAGTTTATAGTACGAGATCCGGCTGCAGGATTACTGCGCTCATCTGTTTTTTGCTGAAAACCGATTTTTTATGTATATTTATAATTAGGAGAATATATATTTATCAGGTTGCCTAGCAAAATTTGGCCGCCAGTATGTTTAATTAAACTATTTTTAATCGCAACTGACATCACGTTTTATGTTCTTTCAACGTATTTATAAAAGTAAAAAATAAAATCTTACCAATTCTGTTGGATGAAAAAAAAACGAGAATTATTTCTAGTCTATTATTGTATAATTGACTACCGAATACCACCTATAAAAATGCAAACTGTTCAGTATAGTGTTATGAAAGAAACGAAAATAATTTTAAAATAGTAATAAATATTCAAGAATATATTTATTTCTCGACAACATTTTTGTTATTTATGCTGAATTAGTACCAGGAAGTCAAAGTGATTCTTTCAGCCAAATCATGCTACATTGTTAATTTTCTTTAACAAAAATGTGTTTCAAATTAGTATCTATGTCTACAATTATGAATAAGCACAGTATTCCATTACACGCTAGGTTTTCACAGTTTATAGTACGAGATCCGGCTGCAGGATTACTGCGCTCATCTGTTTTTTGCTGAAAACCGATTTTTTATGTATATTTATAATTAGGAGAATATATATTTATCAGGTTGCCTAGCAAAATTTGGCCGCCAGTATGTTTAATTAAACTATTTTTAATTGTTTCTTGAGAAAAAATATCGTTCACTTGTTTTTTAAATAAAATAACGTCTACGTAATGGCAATTTATATGAAGATTCAAAAAAATCACGGTTGCCGTTGCGCACTTGGCCGTACCTCTTCGCAGCCAGCAGTAAACTGTATGATTTCGATATATTAAATCTAATTTTTTTCTATTTTTTATCATATTTGTTTGCTTAATAAAATCTACCCGCAAATAAGGGTAGCTGATTTTTTTGAATCTTCATATTAATTGCCATGATCTAGCTAGACGTTATTTGATTTAAAAAACAAGTGAACGATATTTTTCCAAAAAAATAATTAAAAATAATTTAATTAAACATACTGGCGGCCAAATTTTGCTAGGCAACCTGATAAATATATATTCTCCTAATTTTAAATATACATAAAAATTCGGTTTTCAGCAAAAAAACAGATGAGCGCAGTAATCCTGCAGCCGGATCTTAGACTATTAAAATCACGTTGATGTTTCAAATATTCTACTTCGAGATTGTACTAAATATTTCGAACGCGATTATAGATACTAATTCAGATCCCCTCTTTTGTGTGAAATGTAATATTGGCCGACAATTAATTCAATACAATGAAACAAACTGCGTAAATCAGACCACTTTGTGCTTTTATTTAAAACCACGGTTGAGAGATCAAAAGGTTTTCTGTGTGGTACGTTAGATGGTAAAAGTTTTACGCGCAATAAAATAAATTAATGACACCAATTGTGCATTTCAAATAACATTGTGTCCCTTAGAAAACTTTTCGTCTCGAATTCCATTAATAACAAACTCACAGTGGTATGCTTGGCGGTCAAATACCTTTGATTTCCTTTAAAAATAATGTAAGTGAAGTTTAATCAATTTAATGTTTCATCTTTATACCTATTTGAATTGACATTTCGGTATATTTTCTTCTCATTGTTCTTTTTAATGTTTAATTTAATTGTGTTAATGGTTGTTACAATAAAGCAGAATAAGAAATTATCTTAAAAAATAAACACTTGAAGAAGGCAAATAAACAAGATGTGGGAGAAAAAAATCGATGCCACCCGTCTGTCGGGGGTTGTTAATTTTTTGTAGTCCTACGTATACAAAAAAAGCTTTTCTGTTTGATAAGTACGTGTTTAAAATTTAGTTGCTAGCGATTGTATTGCAAACGTTGCGTTTTAGTTAAAAAATATGGAAGGACACAAAATAGTTAAAAATTGAGGCACAAAAAATACACATTTTATGAAATAATATGTATGTCAGCAATCAGTTAGCATTTTGCTTATTATATATATAAACAATATTATACATACCTACTTTGAAACGAAAGCTAACTTTCATCTCGTTACGTTACAATAAATTTAATTTTGCCGAGTGATAACGCCATTGTTCAGGCACAATATAAAGCAGATACATTTGAAACTTATATCTTTTTGATGGATCGCACAGTAACTGTTCTGGGGCCACACTAGCGGGCTACGGCGAATATTCGTGTTAACGCGATGTATGTGGCCGGGTACATAGTGTCATCGCTTAGTAGGTATATCGCCTTTATTCGAACACGATGTTTTTGTCGCGCCAACACGATACGAATATTCGCCCGCTAATGTAGCCGAAGCATAACGGTATTGTTCACGGTTTTAATTGTCAGCACTTGGAAACGTCAAAGACGATCTAGCAATAAAATGAGAAACGATCCTCGTAGCTTTAACAGCATCCTCACTCAAGACAGCAATAAAATTAAGTGATTCGACAATGAACGAAAATTTTGGCACTATGATATTATGACTATGCGACTGTTATTTAAGTTCACTAAGACATAATTAATCTTTAAATTTCACTAAGAATGTTTGTCCGAACAATGAACGAAGAAATGTTTACGAGTAAAATAAAAACTTCACATGTCTATTAGACACGCAGACCCGTCTTGGATGGTTTATGAAGATGGACAAAGTACCTAAAAGACCAAGTTCAACAGATCGGCAAAACTTCGCTCCGTCTGAGATAAACGCCTTAATACTTAACAAAGTTTCATCAACATTCCTTATTGATTTTGGAAACTTGAAACGGCTGTTTAACGTGATACCAACGATAAGTAGGTACATAGAATATATTAGCCGTATACTGCAAAAGCCACATAAGTGTGTAAAAAATATAATTTGTTTGTCCATAGAGCTTATCAAACTGGTATGTCGTGTATGGACACTTGGATAAAGCGGTGCTTGCCGACAGATGGTCAAAAGCTCTTGCATCAACAAATAGGAGGCGCCCGCGCTCTCATGCGCTTCTTGTGTACAAACGAAACTGCACTCCGAAGAGGTAAGTGGCTACTATAATATATTATTCGACGCATCAATTAATTTTACACTTCAACAGGGCCAACCTGAACACCGTTGACTTACCCAAACATGTAGGTAGGTATGTTGCTATAGCAGTTGCAGCTTTCTGGGCAAAGCCAGTCCTATACCTACTAATGTTTAAAAAAACAACAAGACAATATTCGGAATATAATATGTTTTCTTAAACGACTTCTAATTTAGTATGACTTCATAAACTTTATACAAATCCTTAGAACATAGTACCTACTTATCGAGTTTGACTTTCATTAATGTTATTGGGTATCGTTCTAACTCAAACTTTGCACTCACGACACAATTTGCAGCATTTATCTTAAAGTTGAGTAGGTAAATTATTCGATAAAGGGTTATACCCATATTAGTAGGTAAATGCAGACATTCTTGACACCGTTTTGTCCGTTTAATATAGGTAGGTACGATGTGCATAACCCTGCTTTATAAACTCTCTGTGCAATATGCATAGTGTACACCCCTGCTTTGTATACTTATTCAACCAGTGCACGTGTACCAGCCGTAATATGAGCTTTGAAACCATTTTATGAACGTTCTAAATAGTTCAGGCAACTGTGCTTGGAATATTTATGTAAAACGAACGGATTTACGATTAATTTTAAAGTTTAATATGCAAGCATAAAGCTCTTTTAGGCATAACGGCATCAAAGTAGACGTTTAGATACATATACTTTATTTACACAACCATACCTGAAGGGTAAATAGATAAGTAACAAGTTGAAAAACCAACCTCAAAGAAGAATTTCTCTGTAGCTGAATAGGTTGCTTTTTTACTAAGAAATTTATAAAACATTTCTGAGAAACACGAAACTTATACATTAAATGAAACATAAAAACTATCGCAGCTTACTTTGCACTTACATGTCGGTACACGCAAAGAGAAAATTTTAGCTAAATATTCATATTATGATCAATAAAAATTGAACGGTTTCAATTTATATTGTTCATGTAAGAATACTTAGCTACAATTTAATAAATAGCTACCTACTTGATTTTAACATTAAATCGGTAGACATAATAAATATTAGACTAACTGAATTCTTAACTCTCCTCCTCCTTAGGTCATTGTCGGCAAATATTAATAAACATTTTGCGCGACAAAGCTCGCCGTACCATCCAAACTGCAACATAATTACATAACGTATTTTCAGATAGGGTAAGGTTCTATGAAAGCTTTGTAGAGGTTAAGTGTAAGAGGCAATATTAAAATACCATTTAGCTTGACTACATCTACAATATTTGTTTTATTATGAAATGGATACAATTTTCCAGTAGATAATATTAAGCTTTGAGAGTTTCTTTTAATAACTATTTACCTATTAATATAGAGGGTTTAGCTTTTAGGATTTAGCAAAGGTCTTGGTTAACTAAACTCGGCTCTAAGTACTCATATTGACCTCAAAATAAATGCATTCGAAATTTGTCTAATGTATTTAATTGATAAGCAGTTTAAATTTAATGCATATAAATTAACAGGCGCCACAGCACAGTTGGTAATAGCTCTGGGTTGTTGGATCGATTCCCACCCAGAGCAAATGTGTATGTGATGAACATAAATATTTGCTCTGGGTGTTACTATGTATTCTATGTATGTATGTATTTACAAAAAAAATGTATTATAAGTATTCTATCAGCAATCTAGTTCCCATAGTACAAGCTTTGCTTAGTTTGGGGCTAGAGTGTGATATGTGAAATGTCCATGAATAATAATATTTTAGGTAATAATAAATATAAATATTGGTTGAATATTAATAAGTGATTGTTATATAGAGTTTCTGAAAGAGCCTATGTGCTGGAGCCGCGTGTCTCCGGACTGGTCGCGGTGTGTAGACCAGCTGCAGGACGCTGTGAGGGAAATAACAGACCGCGCTCAGCAGCTCACATACTTCAACAGGAACGCAGAATTGTGCTGGTAATTTACATGTTTTTTTCATATGAAACTTACCTACTTATATCAAAGTGCGGCGAAGGCCAGCCCCTACATAATGCACCGACGAAATTGACAAATATTTACAGCAAACCTATTTATTATGAAAATTTTCATAAACAATTTTATTTTATCAAAGCTAAGACAAATATTGTCAACTCTGGCTAATATCATAATACCCGTACTTCGTGGAAGCTCTTTCACTTCTTGTAGAAAAGATATTGAGAAAGTGGCTGTTAGTGAAGAATTCTAAGTGGCTTTTTACGATACTAGCTGAAATTTGATTTGATTTCAAAAAATTTGATTTAAGTGGCACTTAAAAAATAATCGTTTTTTATAAGAATTTACATAACTATCTACTTATATAAAAAAGGTCTAATGTCCATATCGTTTTTGCTATGACCACCAAGCCAAGTTTTTAAATAAAAAAATCAACGATCTAGATAAGAAAACCTTAATAAAATCAAAGATATGGGTGGTTTATACCAGCATATAAAATCCATTTCAATTCACCTTATTATCGTGCTTAGTTCTGAAACACAACTCAGTTTACAAAATAGACCGTATTATGATGGCATAAGACAATAATTAGAACCGTCAGATGAACACTGAATCAGAGTTCAGTAGTCACTTCACCATCTTTTACGTCCAAAACAAGCATTCTCATTTCCTTCTCTCGCATATGACGCTGTCGCATTGACTATTCAGAATACAAGAGTGCTATGTCGTGTGCAGACCACTTTAAAATCAAAGAACCTTTCCTGCTTTTGATGTAGGGTTCTATGTAGTAAAATGTAAGTATTTTAACGTTTAGTTTTGGTGACAACCGACCCTCGTCATCTGTTAAGGTATTAAAGTAATATTTTTATGCGGCGTTGAAGCACAGAGGAGATACGTTGAAGTTAAGGGCTGTCTAGGATTTATAACTAAAATTTGACGTAAAGAAATAACTAAGGCAGTATGAGATATAGCTAGGTCAATGCTATCAACCAAGATAACCTTTGAAGTTGGAGCGAATCATGTTTATTTATTACACATTCGTACTATACGGAATGATATCTTATTTCTTTACACTATCTATACCTATGTAGTTTATCTTTCTCACATAAACGCATAATTTTATAGGTCAACACTGAGATTTCAAAAATAATAATTCATTAACAGGTAGTTCACTGAACAAATTTGTGTGAAATCGTCAGGCTGTTTATGCATTTTTAATTTAATTATCACGATCAATTAACCAAATTGAAGAGTTCAAACGAAATATGAATTCCAGCTCAATCATTTCAATTAACTGAAAATTATACCAAGAAAATAATTGAAAGCAGCATACAAAATGCTCACTTAAAAGACTGTGACATGAATAAAACGCGTTAGAGAACTAATTTACATATATCGTGCTAGGTGGCAGATACACCTATCTTATTTTTATGATATCAAAGATATGCAAATATTCATTAAAATTGGCCCCTAGATCGTTTGACACAGCTTCTGATTAATATTTTGGTTTTGTGTGCAGTGCTCGCGACGCTTTCATGATGTGCGTGGCCGACGCTGGCCGGACCTGTTCCATGGCGGCCAGCACTCTGCTGAAGCGCATGGCGTGGGTGCTGGCACAAGACGTAGCGGCTTGCAGCCAGCAGCCCCGCGCCTACTGCTCGGCACCACCATCGGCCACTGCGTCTCTGCTCACTGCACTTTGTGGTATTATATTCTACCCGCCGAATTTGTAAACTGCTGATTATTGCATAGTTTTGTTCGGCAGTTATTTATTTGTTTAAATGTTCTGTTTGATTCGCAAGTTTACAGTGCTACGATCCGAACCGTGGCTCTGAGTTGTGCTACGGTTTTGCGCTTGTGCCCTACGCTGAACTTTCTTTGATAATATAACTATTACATAATGGTTATTTTCCGAATGGTTGTTATATTTACTTCTTATGCTTTATTATTATGATGTGTATACCTACTTTTAAATAAATTTGAATTGTTTTTATAATAAGTAATGAAAAAGACTAAGCTGGCTTCAAGTGGCTGGTTAATGTATGAGTAACCTGTGTTAGTACTTAAACATACAAGTTTGTTGCGATGAAAACTATCTTGATTCAGTTCAAACGCCTTCAAACTTTGAGAACCACCTGCAACCGGCTAGTATTACACTACTTTGGGGAAGTACAGTCAACAACATTAGTGAGACTAATTATGATCACCTACACAAGATGTCAAAGTTTTCTAACTGAAACTGTTATGTTTCAGTTAGTAGTAAGTTTTTTTACGATTCCTAAAATTACACAATCGGTGGAATATAAATGTTATAGGTTAAGATTACACTTATAAAATATCTATAATTAGAGTAACAAATATTAACAGTTTTAAATTCAAATTCTGACAAAATGTTTAGTTATTGGTCATTATCAAAGGTAAGTAATTAGTAAGAAAAAAAAACTAAAATACTCACATAGAAAATTTAACTAAAATATCATAAGTATTCATGTTTAAAGCTGTATTATATTATTACGAAAATAGTTGCTTTTGTAAATTAATTAGATAGATGTAAAAGTAGCTCCTAAAATATTGAATAAATGTTAGAATACTTATAATACAATGTTAAGATTTTAATAAAATAAATGATACCACCAAAGTCTGTATTTAAATGCCCTAAAATATATTTAACATTTCTACAATAAATAAACAACAAAATAGTTTTAAAACATCTCCTACGACATCGATATCTGCGAACGAGTGTCAGCTACAGAGTGACGAGATCAAAATAGGGTCAAAGAACTTCATTTAAAAACAATTTCAAATAAATTTCAAATATTGTTTTTTCTTTGCACTTGCTAATCTAACAGTGACAAGGTGACCTACTTCTGTCATTTTTTTTAATTTCCATAAAACTGGAACATTCCTTAAAAGGAAAGTCGACATTATTTTTAGAATAAATAAGATCTCGGCCAACACATTATTTGTTATTCAGTCTTCGACTGAATTAAAACATTATAAACATTATTTGTTTTTAGAGCAAATATTTATTTGGTCCTTACGTTACTTAGACCATGCTACCTAGACCATGCTGCCTAGTATGGTAGTAGCATGGTTTAAGTAATATTCAATGTTTTATATTCACTAATGTACAATGTTTGAGCACAACAATTGAGCAATTTAGGAAGCGAACTGCGATAACAATGCTTTGTTGATTTAGGTATTATGTCTGTATTAACAATGTGTACTTTGTTCAGACCCCTAATGATTTCGTATGATGTCGATATTTGATATTGCTTAGTTGTAACATCAAAGAGATTTTACATAATCCTTGTGAATGTGCTGACTATAACTTAAGTACTTTAACTTGGCTTTATTTTAATGTTACCTAATTCATAACAACATAAAAATGCATTATGGCAATGTACCTACTAAAACTTAATTATATACAATATGGCTTTGACATATTATCATCGTAAAATAATTAGGGGAAAAAACCTGATCCTCCATATTATTCAATTATTTTGTTAGAACCTAATGGCGCCTTTGAAGCTTGTGGCAAAGGGATGATTATAAAGTTGAAATAGCGGTTAAAAGAGCTTTCACAATAACAACGTGACTTGAGCCACAAACGACTTCTTTATGGATCGAATAAAATGCATTCCTTGCCACATTATATTTCAACTTCATAAAAATTGAATTTTCTGCACCTTTCCACTTGAAAGGATTTATGAAACACCTCGTCGATGTTTACTGGCACAATTCCATGAAAAATATTTCTGTATAAAGATGTAAGTAAGTACCTATAGGTATCTGTGTTTATTATGTGAAGCTGTTATAAAAATACGAAGGCTTCTTGAAGGAAAATTTATGTTGAAAAAAAATTTTTATTATTTGCAAGCTCGTTTAGGCACATCGAGTATTTAAAAACAATACTTATACTTATTCTATATCTACATAAAGTATTTAGCAAAAACACAAAATGTAAAACTTGAGAACTTAAAACTTGGACTGAAGAATTAACGTCGTTATTCGATAATTATAAGAACATCATCGTATGTACTAACTTTGTGTATTAAAGATCATTAAACCTATTTACTACTACCGCCGTGGTGCTTCATTTAACATAGAACTTTTTTAATGTTTAAAACTCGGAAGCTTCTTGGTGTACCTACCTACTTTTTATTAATTTTCTTTGCACGCGCCACATTTTTTTTCGCATTTACCTAATCATTTTCTCGCTGAGGTGGGATGAAAAGATACGTGTCGCACTCGGATGTAGAGATTTTTTACCTTGCGTTCTCTTGATTTCTTGGCTCGGAATTCTAATTTTTTTAATCTCTATTTTAGAATACTTCGCTTGCTCGGTCACCAAAATTGAGTACGCGGTTAAAAAACAACTTAACACTGTTGTATAACTAATAACTATAATACATCAATGAGGTAAAAATGTTCAATGCTTCGAGAAAATTGGAAATTGCTAGTTGACTTGACAACAATTTGATCCGATCCCCGGTCCCAAATCGAATGATTAATATTCAGGTGCTCATTGGAGGGTTAAACAATTTTTAAGACGCGAGTCACGATCCAAATCATAACCAATATTCTTCACAGCAATTTATCCTTTGGGCAATAAATTTAAGTAATAATAAGTGATTAAGGACCCGCCCTAAAGAGGAACAATATCTGTTGGAACCTGTCGTATTAATTGTTTAATGTCGAGAACATTTCTATAGCCATGTCGTGTCCTGATCATTAATCTTAGTTATTTTTAAATTATTAGGTATTACTTATTGTAGCAAATCACCTTTAAAATAAATTAACATTAGGTACCTACTTTAGTTGCGGAAAACAGCCCGCTCTACAAGTAGGTAAGTACCTATAACATTACCTACTTACATTTGTCCATAATACACAAAGTATAGTTTGTTGATTTATTGAGAAATAATAATCAGCCTCTTTACACTCTAGTCATAAACTAAGTAGATATATGTAGGTACATATTACTTGATTGCCTTTTTCTTGCATTTCAAAATAATCAGCCTCCTTATACTCTAGTCATAAATAAACTAAGTAGATATATATATTACTTGATCGCCTTTTATTTCTTGCATCTCAAAATGTCAACATGTCAGAAGAAGAAACAATGGAGAGCAGTAGACAGAGAGACATTTGTAAGTATAGCTATACCACAGATTGATTGGATCAAATACTTAGATAGTTCCACCTGTTGCACCATTAAACCAACGAAAAGCAAAAGCCAAAGAGCAAAATTATTAGTAGCAAAATTAAAATGATCTTGACAGTTATTGCTGCTAGCCTAAAAGCTTACAAATTAATTTAATGTCATTGTTTCGGCGGACACCTTTAGTGGTGCCTTTTAGAGCGTAGTACTTATTATGTAGTCTGTGTCTCTGATAAACCAATTTTGCTTTTATACGAAAAATATTTAATAAATTTAGGTTACTTTACGTAACCAAGGTTTCTTTATCTGTCCAACTGCGCAAACATAGGTAAGTAGGTATAGAGGAGAAGGTGGTATCGTGGCCCCCCATTTTGTTTTAGGGATCTAAATTTATTTCATCACCCTTTGGAATCATGTACAGGCTATCAGAGGGCTCTAAATTTAATGGGTAATGATTAAAAAAATTATCATGAATGAAAGTCTTTTAGTTTTAGAGAAAAAATATTTATTTTGAAATGATGTATAAATGGCAGGCCGTGGTTGCTTGAGGGTAATTTGGCCCCCAGTTAAAAGTATGAAACCAGAAATAATTTATGCCTGTAGATAACGTTCTCTAAAAGTTAATTTAACGACAGAAATCACAAAATGTAGTATTCTCCTTCAGGACCAGCACAATCCTGATGAGCCCAGAGCCCACATGCCTGGCACTGGATTCTTGTTTCTCCTCGTTTATTGTTAGAATAAGAGGTGTCACAAAAGATACAATTTGCGTCCATGTCTTCGGCTGGTCTCCTATTCATATCATGCTCAGTGTCATCATGGTATCCTACATCAGTCTTCATAATACAGAAAAAGTTTTAGCTGCCTTTTTGTATCCCATCGATTTTTTCCTAACAGCTTCAACGGCTTTTTTCAATTTGTTCTGGACCCCACGTTCTTCTTTTACGTCCAGGTGACATGGTAGTAGTGCCAGGCATCTAAAACCATAAAAAACAATTAAGAATATTTTGTGGAACACCAGCAACAGGACTTACTTTTAATATGGCCCCGGGAGCCATATTACAAACAGGGAAGGGGGGCCGCATTGTAAACATCACACTTTTAAGAAAAATAAGCACGAATTCGAATGAATGAGAAAAATCAATGTCTTACCTTCAATTATGAACCACAGAGATGATGTTGGTGATGTTGTGTAGGCTTCTGTTCACAAAACACCTGTTTTTATTTTTTTTTTTGTACAAAAGCTTAATGGCACGAAAATTTTACAAGTGATACGCAGCAACTAGTTTGTACCAATCGGAGGACATAAACTTTTCGCGCCAATCAGTTGACGTAAAAGTGCGTCAATGTAATGACAGACGTAGTGCAAAAAAAATAATGAAGATAATGTTAATGGTTATATTTATTAGAGCAGGGGTCCAATTTAAAAGCAGTGGCCACGATACCACCTTCTCCTCTACCTTTTTTGTTGTCGTCAGTGCTAGCTTTTAGCTCTTCGATTTGAGGGTGGCTTTAACTATGAATTTATTTAATAATATTTCTCTCTCCGGCTCCGTTATCCCAAGTATAATGTAGGTAGGTTTTTAAACTAAGACTCTTCAAAAATTGCTATCTGTTCTGCTAGTGAGGTTAATTTATATGAAAGTTTTAATTTTACACAATGGCTCTCATCCAATATCTTTGCGGTAGATAACTAATTAGTAACTTTCGTCAGGGTACCCGTGCAATTAAAACTTATTTTATATTGATTCTAACAATTATGTTCCGCATATTGGTATTTAACAATTAAAGGATGGTCGGGTATGGAGTCTAATAGAAGCTTATATTTATTTTCTATCTAAATAATTGGCTACATTTTCAGGAAAGAGGAATTTCCAGGAAATGTTTCAGGATATTTTAGAAAATTGTCAGGAAATGTTTCAGAATTTCCAGGATATTCAGAAAAGTGGTAATTTGAAGATTGTACATATACGATATAACCGATAATTTCAAAGGTTTTACAATAAATGGTCTATGGTGTTCCAGATATAAATATTATTATTCTTCGTCTGTTTTTATGTGTTGCCCTGCCCGTCATAGTCTATTGAAACCTAATAATTATTAAAATAATTATAATAAAATAAATTGCCCTATTACCTACTTTTTATTTTTAACAGTACTTTCTAGCCACTAAATATGTATGTGTTGAACATAAACATTTGTTCTGTGTAGGTGTTGCTATGTATTCTATGTTAGTATGTAATGAGTATCATAACAATAATATACTTACTTAGTTCTCATAGTTCAAGCTTTCCTTAGTTTGGGACTAGTGGTGTGTGAAATGTCTAAAAAAAATTATCTATTTTGTGTAGTTAGGTATGTCATCTTGTCACTCATGATGTTGAGTTTACTTACCTATCTGCAATGCAAGTAGGTGGTATCTTCGAGAAACGGCTTACTTCGTCACGATACTTTGAATACTTACTAAGCTTATCTCAGCAGCTTTTTCTGAGCACGCTTTTAGAAGTCGAAACAAACCTTATTTATATTAACTTTTCTTTCTTCCAAATTTTTTCTCATTAAAAGTTTGTACCATGCCGTCTACAACACATATCAATGAAGTTAGCTACTTACGTTATGTGATTATAAAATTCGATTATTACTATGAACATTGTAAAATAACTAGGTACTTATGTGTGTGGTACCTAAGAAGTAAGTACCTACCTACTTGTTGATACTACCCTACAATACCTACTTAGACAAAGGTAGATACTACGATACATCGACGAACAACATAAAAGTTTCAGAAAAACGTTGCCACAACTTTAGCTTAGAAGGGTGTCGTCATTATCCTTTCTTTGAATAAAAATTCTGGGTTTCTTTTTATTTAAGATTATCGTCGGCCATACGAAACACCACTGAGATAAACTGAGGTAGGTACCTACAGTCATAGCATTTGTTTATTGGCCAGTTAAGCTTCTTTTTCTTCATTATATTTTTTGATAAAAATGGTTCTCTAAGGCATCTTTTTTTTATTCGTCCCTCAACACGGGTACATCGTAGCATATTTTGCTCGATATTACTTTTTTACGAGCCGGGCTTTGTTCACGGGACATATTGTAGGTATATACGCAACACACTCTTGAAACAAGTACCTACCTACCTACCTATTGTATTATCTAACAAACGTGCTGTGCTATTGTGAATATTGAGTAAGTATAAATTTTTGGCGACATAAAAGCGGAGAGCAGTGTCGAATAGGACTTTAGAGAGACCTTTGCCCAGTTGTGGGACGAGTTAGGTTCGTGGTATGAATTGTTGGTTAATGTAGCAGTAGACTAAAATAGTAGATATAGTAAAAAGCCAACGAAACGAAACATTTACTTCAAAGTAATGAAATTATAAGTAGGTAGGTAGGTATACTTCTTGGAAAAGTAGAGCTATATCTCTATCAGAACGAACGATAACTGGTTTACCGACGCAAGCTCATTTTGTAACATTTCTATAATGGAAAAATATCACAAACATCTACAAAACACAATTTTTCATTACCTGTGACATACCTACATGTTTTAGATTTGTTTCGCAAAAATATGTTTAACATATGGATTTTATACGAGTGGTTGTGACATTCAAATCTGAATAAACGATATACGACGTAGTTAGAACACATATTTTACTTTTGAATGGATTGCGTGTTTTTGTACAGTACCTACCTAATGGTGATACCTCTCGCTCTGGCGGGAAATTCAAATTTTTTATGGTTTTTTTTTTATTGTGGTTGAACTGTTATATCTTTTACTAGTTTAAGCTACTTTGCGAACATAAACAATAATTTTCTGTGTAACCTTGTATCAATTTTTAAGATTGGTTCTTAAGAAAAGTAAGGAAAGTGCAGAAACTGTACAAAACAGTTTCTGCACTTTCCCAGCAAATACAAAGAACCAATCTTAAAAATTGATACAAGGTTACACAGAAAATTATTGTTTATGTTCGCAAAGTAGCTTAAACTAGTAAAAGATATAACAGTTCAACAATAATAAAAAAAAAACCATAAAAAATTTGAATTTCCCGCCAGAGCGAGAGGTATCACCTTAAACGCATTCGAATTCAATACTTCTTCCTCTTTTTATCTATCTGACAGTTTTTTAACTAATGTAGACAGATGTCAACAATTTTTTCATTTTTGTACGATACGGTAGGTAGGGACATAGTATTCTACCACTTTAAACAATTGGCAATACTTGTAGTACCCACACATATTTCCCCAACTTTATTCCTTCATTTGGCACCACACCAGTAAGTACCCTAGGTAACCTAGGTAAAAATCAGAGAAAATTAAGAACCTACTTTTAAAATAAAGCAAAACTAATGAGTCGCATGTTGACTTCGAAAAAGGTTTTAAAATCATGAAAGAAGGCGCCAATTAGCAAGTACCTACGCAGTTTTTGATAATTAATCTTCCTTAGTATCTTATTTAATATTAGGGACTTATGTTTAATAAATATGTATTATTTTAATTAGTAAGTACCTATTTACCTACGTACCTATATCTGGCTTCATGTTTCTGTTAAACAACCAAAATATGTTTTGCCTATTTTACTTACTGGGAATACGGAAATAAATTCGTAAATTATGTTTAAGTTAGATTTATATGAACAACGAGATCATTTAATTAAATCAGATAATTAACTTGCAACTAAATTATCCGACTCTAAATGCATTCAAATCCTTTCTGATTTGACCTGTGTTGCTATACATTCTTTATAAGCTTGTAAGTAGTTAAGATTCGGCCAACGCTAAAACCGTTAAACTATAACTCGCTCATTTATCTTTTTATTTTAATGGTAGGTTTAAAAATATATTTCAAAATAAATGTGCTAATATAAAACTGCACTATATGCTATCACTTTAGTCTAACCTAACCACAATTACACTTTTAACATGGTATCACTATTTCACGACTATGACTTGACTGTTCGAAGGCTTAAAGAGAACTCTCCGGCACAGCCACCTCATTCTCTTTATATCACCGCATAAGCGTAAACAACAAGATGGCGGCGGCGTGCCGGATGTGACTTTTATTCTTTTCTAGAATCATCACAAATATCTTCATTTAAATAGCTAACAATGTTTTATAATTCTTAAATAGATTTACCAAACTAATATATTAAACAATTTTAGAATAATATTTTGGAAATCATGACATTCGGCCATCCGACAATGTGTCGCCTCCCGGCACACACAACATTAAAAACAATATATATCAATATTATTAAAGTTAATATGTACGTTGTAACACCGATATATATTCAATTTTAACAATATAAAGACCTTGAAACAATAAATCATGACATTCGGTAATTATTGTAGGTGGTTTTATACATATATACATAATGTATATAAAATCTAGCCTTTCAATTTTACATTAAATTGACAAAACTACTATTGGTTCAACGCTTGAGGTATTCCGATCTGGTAGTTCAACGCTTCTGTGAACATAAATATAAATAAAGTGAATAATACAATAAGCAATTGTAAATCATATTTCTGAATTCTGCTCCAGAAAAACAAATCATTGCGGCACTTCACTTCACTTGGAGCTGTAATCAGATTATAATTATTATTATAAAAATAATGATTAAATGCATCTCCTTCAAATTTTAGCATAAAATAATAATTATAGAAAGTCTTCAAATTATAGCATAAAAATTAATAATCATTGAAAGGTTTAAATTCAAACATAAAATAACAATTATAGAAAGTCTTTAAACTCAAGAATAAATATTACACGCCCGAAAAGAACAGGCTGCTAAAACACTTTCCATCAAAGACTTTATACACAGTTTCACAACAAATAACTCTTATTCTTGAAGATTTCATCAAACTTTCCAAGAAGGGAAAGATAACAGAAAACATTACCAGTGCTACCTTCCTGTTTCTTACGAAACATTGAAACATCATACTCCAGCCTCAAGATGATGCGTACTGACCGAACCATACGACACAGGCATTTCACTTGAAAAGACGATTCGATAGCCGTATCGGTACCCACCAATTCAACTATTTATTAAAATCCTTAAAGTTGCCAAAGAGATTGCGTTACAGGTACTGAAATAACATAATATCATAAATAAAACAATACTTCTTACGTAAAAAGAAGTAAATATTACCAAACACCAAAACTTAAGAGTTGGTATGATCAGAATGTTAACAATTTGTGAATGTCAAAGCTTTCACAATCATCTTCAGTTCTAGACTGGTTAACGTATAGAAACTTTAAAACTGTTGTTCATAATTTTCATAACACTATGTTAATGATTTATGAACTCTAAATACTTTGAAAATAAAACAGTGCACGCTGACGAAGCCGCGCGTTCAAGCTTATCATATATAAAAAAAAAATACACACATACGTCAAAGTTAATCCAGTAGACCAACATAGTCCAGTCAATCCAATAGACCAACATAGTCCAGTCAATCTAGTAGACCAACATAGTCCTCTCAATCCAGTAGACCAACATAGTCACTCAATCCAGTCAGCAAACATAGCTAACTCCATCCAGTCAGCAAACATAGCCAACTCTATCCAGTCAGCAAACATTGCTAACTCAATCCAGTCAGCAAACATAGCTAACTCCATCCAGTTAACAAACATAGCTAACTCCATCCAGTCAGCAAACATAGCCAACTCAATCCAGTCAGCAAACATAGCAAACTCATCCAGTCAGCAAACATAGCCAACTCCATCCAGTCAGCAAACATAGCCAACTCAATCCAGTCAGCAAACATAGCTAACTCCACTCAGTCAGCAAACATAGCTAACTCAATCCAGTTAGCAAACATAGCTAACTCATCCAGTCAGCAAACATAGCCAACTCAATCCAGTCAGCAAACATAGCCAACTCAATCCAGTCAGCAAACATAGCAAACTCATCCAGTCAGCAAACATAGCCAACTCAATCCAGTCAGCAAACATAGCCAACTCAATCCAGTCAGCAATCATAGCAGACTCAATCCACCTAGCAAACATAGCTAGCTCAAAACATGTAGACCAACATGTATATTTAAGCCAATTAGCAAACATAGCTAACTCAAAGCAGTTATCAAATAAAAAGGAAAATCAAAATCAAAAATTTCAAAAGTACAAAAATACAAAATAGATCGTCCTTTAATATCCAATGAACAACCAAAGTACGCTCGTTAACTAAAATTATCATAGATTAACCGGTTTTTATCAAATAACCTTAAAAAAATAGATAACCGCCACAAATTGATTTTCTCAATAAGAAATTAATTATACTCTTCATGTATACGCTTTTCGGTCTTGAAAAGTCAAGCGAGGGTATCTTTGCTGATTATAGTAAAATACAATATCCATAAAAAACCTTATGTAAAAATTAACCAAATTAGTTTCTTGTTATAAAATTTTTCATTACATAGACATTTATTTATTTACCACACGTAGCACACGAAAGTGGCTAGTTACCTACAAGTGACCAAGTAAGCGCTGCTATTCTGAAAAAACCTTTAGATCAATAGACTTTGTGATAAACAAGTATACCTTCGTTGCAAAAATGAAACCAATTCAAATCAAATATACCATACATCATAATACAATACATAACAAGTTATTAAACATGTAACATGTAACCAAAAATAAAAGAAAATTATGAAATGTTTACTTTAAAGGTACACCAAGGATTGTATCATGTATCATGTGAATCAGAGATTAGCCCGGATTTATCACGAACATTTTGTATCATCAAAGAGTAGCCTTGACATAATACGTCGTACAAACTCCATTGCACCATACTATGCACATTATTTTAATGTACAAGATAAAAAGAACGAGAGAACAATTAAAGTTAAGAATCATATAACAGGTATATAAACAAAACTATATCAGATGCTATCAGAGTGTAGCCCTGATCTAGCACTGACAAGTTAAGTTAAAATGCAAAAATGCGCCGTAAAATACCACCAGAGGGTTGCCCCGGCCAAGTACTAAACCACACATCAGTACAGAATCTTACGCATCACATCGTCAGAGAGTAGCCCTGACCTTATGTTAGCGTACATACCATGATATATTGCATCTAATGCATAAATATTTAAAATTAAATATGGGCGTAAAATGAGGGTAGTCAGAAAAATAAATAATAATTATAATGAATCATTCATCATCACATAACAGGTATATAAACAAAACTATATCAGATGCTATCAGAGTGTAGCCCTTATCAAGCACCGACAAGTTAAATTGGAATGCAAAAATGCGCCGTAAAATACTACCAGAGGGTTGCCCCGGCCAAGTACTAAACGACACATCAGTACAGAATCATACGCATCACATCGTCAGAGAGTAGCCCTGACCTTATGTTAGCGCACATACCATTATATCCTGCATATAATGCATAAATATTCAAAATTGAACATGGGCGTAAAATGACGGTTGTCAGAAAAAGAAATAAATTTTAAAAACATCATTCAGTTCAGTTCATAATTAGCTTTCCATCATTTTGATTGTAAATTAAAAAAATATAAGTACCATACCATTTCCTTTTGGTTCATCCAACTTCTGAAATAATATAAAACTGCACTATATGCTATCACTTTAGTCTAACCTAACCACAATTACACTTTTAACATGGTATCACTATTTCACGACTATGACTTGACTGTTCGAAGGCTTAAAGAGAACTCTCCGGCACAGCCACCTCATTCTCTTTATATCACCGCATAAGCGTAAACAACAAGATGGCGGCGGCGTGCCGGATGTGACTTTTATTCTTTTCTAGAATCATCACAAATATCTTCATTTAAATAGCTAACAATGTTTTATAATTCTTAAATAGATTTACCAAACTAATATATTAAACAATTTTAGAATAATATTTTGGAAATCATGACAGTGCCAATGATCTTTTATTAAGTAGGATAAAAGTTCTTATCTAAAAAAATAAACTGCCAAAAAAACTGATAAGCAAAAAATAACATATTTTTTTATCAAAGATCCTAATCTAATGTAAGTACCTATGTAAATAAAGTAAGATAAAACTACTAGGAGTTTTATCCTATGTAAAAGAATCATCGAAATCGGACTACTCTGTAAAAAGTTAAGCGTCGTTGTAGATACCTAATACTTACATTAGAATCAGTGTATCAATCAACCCCTGTTTTAATGCAGTTAGGCTTGGATTTTTTTATCAAATTTATATGGGACCTCTCACGGAGTAGGTATATTCTTCCAATAAAAATTATCAAAATCGGACTACTCCATCAAAAGTACTGCTCGTTCGTTTTTTCGTCTGTTTTAAAATCATGAACACAAGTTTGAGGGATTTTAAGATAGTATCTGTGGTCTTCAAAGGTCAAAGTAGGTAAGTATCTATACATTTAAAAAATATAAAGATGTTCTAAATTCAAATAATAAAAGTTTTTGCTCATTTGCCTAAAGCTGACTGACGTTAGTTGTAGATAAGATTTTGGCGGGAATCTAATTTGCGTCAGAGTAGTCTCGCAATATTATTTTCGCGTAAAATATTTTGAAGCTTTATCAAAACACAATTAATTATTAAATATGTTTTCGGTAGAAGCCCAACAAATTGAAATATGTTTGTTGAAAACTGATTTGCAAGAAATTGAAGAGAAATTGGTCACTCAGGTAAGTAGATACCTACATGATAGCGAAATATGATGTACTTACTAAGATGTAAAATAATATTAGCAATAGGAAATTATTTAGTGGTTAGCTTTAGGAGTACTTACCTAATTATAAATAACTAGCTGACCCGTGCCCACTTCGTTGGGCATAATTCGACCGTTTTTTCTCCGATTCGCTTTGCAAAACGGACTACCACGTAAAAGCCTTTTTATTATTCGGTTTTGTATAAAGCCTATGACACTCAGCAATAATGTGGCTTTCTAAGTATTAGTGAAAGAATTTAAAATCGGTTCAGTAGATTTCGAGATTACCCTAAATTTGAACTAAAATTGAACAAATATACAAACTTTACCTCATTATAATATTAGTACTTATAGAAGTATAGATATATGAGACGAGACGACTGCGACTATTTCCCAGTTCACAACCTCACCACCTAGGCAGCAGCGTCTTGTTATAAAAACTAAGTCCACTCTGAATCTACCTTTAAATACTTAAGTAGGTACCTTTTTTTTGCAACAGTATTCGGCATTACCAGTGCTAGACGATGAAAATAAAAGAAAATATGAAGAAACGATGGCTGTGCTTCAAATGGTTCGCTCCTCAAACTCAGCTATTGAAAATTGTAAGAAAGAAAATAGTAAGTTTTTTACTTTTCTCCTAGTCAGTTAGGTACCTAATACAAAACAAAATACATTGTTCAATGCAAGGCAAAATTTTAAAACATTTCTTAAGAACTCTTTTCAAGTCAAATTCAAATACTTACTTGTAAATTTTATCTAGTAAAATCAGAAAGACCATTTAAATGTATTTTCAACTTTTGTACTTCAACCTGTCGATGGAGATGCTAATGTAAGGTTATAAAGGAATGGATAGGTTTAGGGGTTTAAGCATACCTACCTATCTCTGCTTGCCTAGTTGTTGGCAATCTCAATGGTTCTGTAAAATATTTCAGAAGTGCTGGTAAACGGTACCTAAGTACTTACATAACCATGGACGTTGGTATAAATGAATTCAGAAATTATGGCTCAGATAAAGGCACCACGGTAACCATGAACGGTATAAATGAATTCAGAAATTATTGCTCTAAAATTATATAAAGGCACCAATTACAATTACTTCTTCATACCTTGTGTTTTTATCGTGATAAGCAATCACACTAGGACTTCTTTAAACTATATTTCGATAAGTACCTAGATATAAAGTAATTCCATGCATTACTAATTATAAAAAAAATATCGAATAAAATAACCAACTATTTCTGGGTATCAACTTTTTACCGTACATAGGTACCTACGGGGCGGGTCGGACGAAAGGGTTGTTATTAATTAGATATGTATTATCTTTGTAGGCGCTCTGAAAAAGTGCCCAAAACTAACAAACGATACAAATCTGAGGGTGACGTTTTATGATACCCAGTAGACCACATAATATGATGTTTCTTTTTGGAACGAATTAAGGTGTTATTTATGTCCAGAAGCTTTTATTTTGATAATTATCTAGGTATAGAATGAAAACACTATTTGGATATTTTATTTTCGTAGTATTTTATATAAGTAGGTACTTATTGTGTGAATAATATTTGCAAACAGTTTTATTTTAAAAATCTTACATTTTCACAACGTGTCAACTACGACAGAGCAAACTGTTTTGAGCTAACTCGCTGTACCTACTCGCTGTACGTAACATGCTGACTAGGTGTACCAATAACCTTAAAAAAGCACAAGTTAAAGTAAAAGAATATTAATATTAGGTACAATCCGCTACGCCTGCTACGCTATACGGCATATGTAGCTTGTAGATAAATAACATTTTGTTTGAGCGCGGCGGTGTCTCTTATTCACTGAATTGGATTACGAAAGAGTTTTTCAGTATTACTTGTTGTATGCTACATTACATGCGTACATAGATAGGTATCTACTTACCTGAGAACTGTTAGTTCTAGTAAGAAGTACTTACTCTATCGATTGATAATATTCTTATAAGTACCTACGATAATGTTTGTTAAAAAAATAAATTGAAATTCAGATTGAAAACAAATCTATTTCATCCGATAATCTGTGCATATTACTTTATTCAAAATTCAATTTTTTTTAGACTTCTAATTAAAAGTTAGAATGACTAAGTTGGTCAACGAGTAGGTACATACTTTCATATTCATTCTATTTAGTAGGTATGATGTTAGTTATTGTAATTGAAGAGTTTTTGGGTTTGATAAACGAATTATAACAAACTAAAACTAAACGCCAATATTATGTTTTCAGTTTATAAGAGCCCTTTACCTACTACACTAATTGATAACGATAATACTAAACGTTTTCTCTTACAAGTGCTTTTCAAATGGAAAACTAATATTTACCCATGAACGGATAAACACTTCAGTGACATCTAACAATTTAGTTTGAAAGCATACCTACCCTTTACATAAATGTATTTTTTTTTATGTTCTGAGCATTTGTACCGGTATTTAGACGCTCGCATTTTGTTTTTTCCAGATCTGTTTTAAGGGGATGGTTGTGGTCACAGTGTAGAGACAGGCAGATGAGAATACTACATTTATGGCTCACAGATTATGCATCATAGGGCACGGCTTGAGTAGAAGTGCTCATTGAGACAAAACATCGTTTTATCTACATATTTAAGATATTAATAAAAAAATTAAAGAGCTGCCTCCCACTCTACCTACCTATTAGGTAGGTATTAGACCACAGATAGCTTAAAGCGCAACTCGCAGGAACTATAAAAAAAAAAAGACAAAATGTATTTTATTTAGGTAGGTACCTACTAAGTACATCATAGCACTTACATAAAAACGATTATTTAAACGACTATACTCGACCCAAAGCCATTAAATTGTACGTGTATGTTCTAAATCACCATAGCATATTGCCTGTTTTTCCATAGTTTGGTTAATAAAATACCCGCATACTTAATAAACTTACATATTCAGAACGGGTATCCCTATAAGTATATCGTCGATTAGCCTGAACAATCGCCTGAACTGACATTATAGTAGGTACCTACACAGTAATGGCGCAAATTATTTAACGGTTAAGTAAATTGAGCTGAAGTTCTATAGTAAGTCCCAAGGATTTTTTCTTCCACTAAAAATGTACCATCCAACTAAATTTGCATTTTTGTGAAGAGATCCTCCATCGATAGTGTTTATAGGTTTAAGTAGGTAGGTATCTCTATGAAATGAAGTATCTATATTTTCCATAAAATATGTTAGCTACTTACATAATGTAGGTATCATTGTTAATAAAGTGACCTACAAGCTATTTAAAAAATACCTACCTATGCATTAAACCAAGGAATTACTTAGGTAACCTAAAATAAAAACAACTATGTAGGTATATCACCCTCCCTTGGTAGTCGAATAAAAATATATCGACTATACGGATCGTGTGTGGATACCCGTAGATGCAAATAAGCTCAATTTGATTAAATTACACGAGGGAAGATATTAAATCATGTTTATATGAAATGAAATATCTAGGCGACGAAAATATTCGTCGACGACGACGACTTCCAGTGAAATTCTCTGGAACTCAATATCATCATCATACTTTGATACACGCTCACTTATTCCAGCTGCTTGAGTTTGACAATCATTATTTTTTACCGTTTTAGAGCAGTGTATTACGCTCATCAGTTTTTTTATGGGTACATGGAAAGAGCCTCCTCGTGGCGCACACCGGTAACAGCTAACCACGGTAAAGCAGTGTCTAGTCTGGCTAATCTTTCCAACACGATGCTACAACAAAGTACAGTTGTAGCATCGACACGATAAGAAGAAGAAGATCAGTTTTTTAAAGGAACAACAGCCAGTTTAGACACGAAATATTATAGGTAGGATGGGTTTTATAGGTAGAAGTTAAGGTAGAGTTGATGACGTAGGCACGCACAGATATTGTCCGATTCGAGAAGCCGTCAATGCAATAGGCTATGCATAGCAAATCCCACTTCTAATTCTGTTGACAATTTGACATAACACTGCATGCAAGATGAGATGACTGGATTAAATTAACAATGCAGGTTGTTGGAATTGGTACAGTTATGCGATGAAAAACATAAAACTAGTTTTATTGTATATTCATTCATAATTTACCTAACATGAAAGTTTTTTCTATGCCTCTCAAACTCGTTTTAAACTCGTTAGCGGTAAAAAATAAACACGAGCGCAATATTTAGCTTAATTGCCACAGTAAACCCTTATTTCAGTTATTTCCCTTCACTAATCCTATCGGAGGATTACATTGATCCTTGAGTTGCCTTTAAATGATATTAACGTGACCACTTTGAATCGAAACCCTCTAATCCTTAGCCTATATCTGGACCAGTAGGTAATCTACTATTACAATTCCCGATTTAATTTGTTTAAATAACAGTTTTGTTGATGAAACTAGCATTTTTCCACAGATTTATGCTAAAGGTAGTCTACACCATAATTAAAACCACCATAGCTACATTTTCACAGGCTACCACTTTAAAAAGTTTTGTCTAATAAAACTTTCAGTGAGCCTGAGTGTAAAACGAGAACAACTGAAGCGACAATGCCACGAGTTATCAGAAAATCTGGAGACAGCTCGTAAGAACCGAAACGATCTTGATGAAGCTCTCAAAAAGGAAAATACTGAAATTGAGAGAGAAATGTACGTTTTAAATTAATTCGTTTAGTTTTAGAGTTTAATCAGCTGTATAATTAGACGAAGTATAATAGTTGCCTGGCTCTAATGTCCAGAGGGGCCGTTACACATTCGTTAGAGCGTCACATTTTAAACGAGTAGGTAAACATTGGGTTAGTTCCAAAATGTGATTGTGATTTTCCTAGAATTAGTTATACATATAGTCACAAAAAGGCAGCTGTGTTTGTTTGTGCCTTTTATGACATGCTAAAAATCAAGCCAATAAAGTCCCAATTATAGTTTTGCTACCTCCAGGCAACAAATAATATGAGCTTTATATTTGAGAACTCGATATTATTTTGTGAAGCGGTAACGGCCTGTTTCTCGAACGATGATCTACGTAAAAATCAAATAATTACTATGTGTCAAACTCGGATCAATCGTGATTCGGGTTTTCAGAAACCGGCCGTAAGTGGACCAACTTGGAATCGTAGTAGGTAGGTAGGTACTTTTTGTATAGGTAGGTAGGTACCAAAGTAACCCACAGAACTTTATAGCAAGAAAACGGAATCAAACATAGGTAGGTAGGTACTTATCACACTCCCAAGTTCTTATACAAGACATTACTTTATCTTTATTTCAAAAAGAATATAATATGGTATCTACAGTCGCATAACAAAGTAGCTTTTCCATTTATCTGAACTCACCCTTCGACATTACCTTCGTAACTTCCCACTTTATCGCTAAGTACCTTTGGTGCAAAAACATGTTTAGATGACGGACCAACCTCTGGATACATCATAAATGAAGTAATAACTTTGCTGCGAAGTATACATCTCATTATTTCAAGCTTTGGTATTAAACTTAGATATCAGAATTGAATTCCACTATTTTTTTTTAACTCTTCTCTGTGACATACCTATATTTCTATTTCATTAGATAGTCTTATTAAATGTTAGCAAGTGTGGAGTCTAACCACCATCTTAAAGTTAGCGTTGACATTACTATGTCACCATTATGTTTGGTAGGTAAGGTAAGTCTGCGTTAACTTTTTATAAGATAGACCGTAAGCGTTAGTTAATTTTATCACTCAGATAATATGTGTGCAAAGCGATTTCCACTTGATTTATCATCAAACGATCATAAGTAGATACGATAAAACAGATCTTTAGCGTTGAGTTTTAAGAAGTAATTTACACAAATATGCTTTAACTTTTCCAATTACAGCCTCCAATACGAAAAATCTCTTCAAGAAAAAGCAGAGAGGTTCAGAACAACGCGTCGATATTATGTAAGTCTTGATTAAAATACTTACTTCTGGAAACCAGCAGCTAAAATAATGAAGTATTAAGTCTTCAGACAGTTTAATGATATGCTGTCAATCATCATACCTTGGAGTTTATCATGACTAAAAAATTAGATCACTATTTTCGAAGCTACCTAAATAAAAAGAAAAATGGTTGCCATCGACTTTAGCTGACCAAAAATAGGACAAGAAATTATTCATAGGTTCAACTTTTATTGTATGAAACTAGGGCACAATAAATTATAAATATGAATATTATAGTAACAGTTTGGTTCCAGGACGAAGCGGAGATAAACAAAGAATTGGAAAGTATAAAAAACGACACTTCAGGACTCGAATTAGAGTTATCAAACAAACAAAATGCTTTCGATGTCCTAAAGTCGCAAGTTGATAACATTCACCCAGAAGTACCTAAAAATATTGTAGACATTTGGTAAGTTATAAACTAGATTTCACAAAAAATCATACGCCAACTATTTTAGTTCCGTACCTTTTAACCCAATTTGTTTCAAATTTTGGGTGGATGATAACTAACCTCAAACAAAAGACTAAGTTAGAATGGAGCAAGAATTACCAATAGGTATAAGACGATTTTTATGACAACATTAAAAGCCCCGTAAAATGACCCTAGAAGTTGGTGATAGCCTCGACCTAATTCATGCAACGTCACACAGCATAATACATCACATCTATATCTGCAGCTCGTAAATGAAATGGCTGGCTACCATACAAATGTACTAGATAAATCATCTTTGCACAAAATGCACAATTCGAATGTGCGACAGGATGTTACCATAACTCATCATACCGGTGTCAATAATTCTCGCTATCAAAAAATTGCTTCCGGAACGAATAGTAAACGAAAAATAAATCAGAGGAAAACTTGGTGAAGTAAATCTTATCTTTAAGTTATCTAAGCCTAAGGCCAGCGTTTACGAACGAGTAAAGTAAAGTCTGGGGCGTGGATAGTTTTTCTTCGCGGAGGGACCCGGCATTCAGTACTTTTCGTTCAAATATTGTTGATGAAATTTGCGAAATTGTATTTTCGATTTTGATAATGTTATCGTGCAGAAAGCATTAGAGTGATTATTTATTCAGAATTTTAAAACATTACGTTGAATCTTATCATAATTTGATGTTTAAATATTATTATTTTTTCAACGATTTTTACATTGGTACTTATATAGATATCTGTATTTTTTACCCAACTAACTCACTAGGTACTTAGGTACCACTTCGATACATAAAATAATTGTAAAATAAAAATATTTATGAACGATTCACGCCTCCCAAAAAAAGCCATTTTTTATTATTTGTAAATATTTAGGAACATACTATTATACATAGGTAATGTATGTTTTCTGTGGGAATCTAATCCACAACACGGAATGTAGAACTAATAATAACTCTAAAGTGAAGCTAAAGTGGTATAATAAGCCCATTTTATACCAGGGCTAAATCTGGGACCAAGAATATATAAAATCTGAGAGGCGAAAGAATTACATTAAAATAAATTATTTTTAACCTCATTTCTTAGACTGTTACATAAAGCAACCTTACTTACTACCAGAGACTTGCTTGATTGTAGGTAAAGATTGCTTAAATCTTTACAATTTCAGAGAAGCTCAATCAAATTGCCAATCTGCCTGGAACAGGGGCATAATCACGACTGTTTGTATACAAGATGTTAATTTGTATTTAATTCTAGTGGAAAACCAGACTTGGATGACAAAATCAAAACATTCACTACGAAACTTGAAGGTATTATTGCTGAACGCAAAGCGACATTTTAAACTAAGTCTGCTTTTAAAACTCTTACGTCGTGAATATAATTAATTAGCTCAGAGAGAAGGACTTCTGATTTCCTTAACAAATCTTTTGTAAACTTGGCGATTTGATTAAATGAGATTTATAACTTTGTAAAAGTTTCGTTTTTCTTATTATTCTACGGTAAATTCTTGTAAGATCTACGCTATGTCAACGAAAAGTTGGTGCAAGTTTCTTGAGAAGCATGAAAATTGTATCGTATTATTCAAGATGTTCAAGATGATAATTATAATAGCCTTCTCCTTTAGGTATATTTATGGATTCAGATACCTGCCTTTGAAGTAACGATGAGCTATTTGAACACAGAATCATTCCCATAACTAAAGGACAGACAGTCAGTAGTTGGAAAAAATATGGGTCACATATTAAATTCAGGAATGAATCATTCTTTTATAAATAATTGCTTACCTGATTCTAGCATGCATGAAATCATGGATTTAATTTCAAAATATACTTTTAATCAAAATTCTAATTTAGTAATTTGGCTTGGAAATAGGGGTAATGTAAATAAAGCTCAATTAATAAAATATGTAGAAAGCTTATACTCATTAGAGGTAAACAAAATTGTGATGTTTACATTCCCCTACAGCAACAGCTTGCCACAAGCAGAAAATAATCTTAGATATAAGTTAAATATTACCTTGCATACAATATGCAATAACAATTTAATACATTTAATTGACTCTAACAATATAGTTAGTAAACCTTTTTATTTGACTAAAGGAAGATATTACCTTTCTAATTATTTAAAACGACAAGTAGCTGTTTCGCTATCATATTATTTTAATATTACAGCCAAGAACTTGGCTAAACATACTGCTTCTATTGAACAGTGTCCTGACATGCAAAGCATGGCTATGGAAGTTATCCCAAGTCATTTAAATTAGAACATAAGACAACAGAGAAAACCTCTAGCATAGTTCCATTAAATAATCATTTTGAAAATAATTTAAATAATAATAATAAATCATCTAGCATAGTTCCATTAAATAATCATTTTGAAAATAATTTAAATAATAATAATAAATCATCTGAGTCAAAAATTAAATGTATCAAATTAAATAAATATAAAAAACTTAGTAAATTTAAATATACCAGCTTGGTGCATCAGAACATCGAAGGTTTGCGCGGTAAAGAACTAGAGCTGGAACTGTACATGACCTCGAACAGCATTGACATTATTTGTGTCACAGAACACTGGCTGAAATGTCATGAGCTTATGTTTAGTTTCAGTGATCACCAGGTTGGTAGTGCTTTTTGCAGAGAACGGTTTATTCGAGGTGGTTCACTAATAATATTAAATAAACAAATAACATTTAAAGAACGCAAAGACATTGTCCACCGCTCTGTAGAAAGACACATTGAAGTAGCTTGCGTGGAGTTGGAGCAGTTCATTATTTTAAGCACTTACAGCCCACCGTCCGCCTCATTTGATATTTTTGAAAAAGTAATGGAAGATATTTTGTATAAAATAACTAGCACAAATAAAGAGATAATAATTTGCGGTGATTTTAATGTTAATTTACTTGTACCAGGCTCATTAAATACAAGACTTTTAACTCTTTTCAAATCATTTGACCTGGATAATGTATTTTTAGAACCAACTAGAATTACAGCCACTTCGGCTACATGCCTAGATAATATATTTACAAATGTAAAAATAATTAACAAAAATGTAATTAGTCAGATTCCTTCAGACCATCTAGGACAACTTATTCAAATAGAAGCCAAAACAAAAACTAATGTAACAAAAAAAATTACTTTTGTACCAATGACCATAAGTCATCTGGATAAACTAAAAATAAACCTCATTTCGAAGCTTCCTACACTATCCTACAACAATTATAATTCAAACATTTCCTATAATATTTTTTTTAATGAGTTTAATAACTTATTTAACACTATTTTTACATCCAAGTCCATGATGGTCTCTGATCGAATTAAGTTCAGTGAATGGGCAACAGCGGGAATCCACAAAAGTAGACAAACCTTGTACAATCTTTATAGTGAAAAGCAATACAATTTTAGTGAAGAGTTTAAAGAAAAAATAAGAAACTACTCAAAAATTTTTAAACGTGTTTGCCGTACTGCTAAGTCTCAATATATAAGTTCAAAAATTAAAACTAGTGATGATAAAATAAAAGCTACGTGGAAAATAATCAATAATGAGACAGGGAGGGTCAAAGAACATAACACCATATCCAAACTGAAGGTTGACGACATCATCATTGACCAGGATGTTGATGTGGTCAAAGCATTCGAGACATTTTTCACTGACATTCCTGTCTCAACTACAAAATCCTTAAACTCTTCCCACATAATCGCGGAGTCATTATTGATAGAAAATATACCTAAAATTCAAAAACTGTTCAACTTCGATTATGTGCATGCAAAGGATATTGTCAAAGCTTTTAAAATGATCAATGTAAAAAAAACCACGGACCTCTGGGGCGTCTCCGTTGCCGTCGTAAAACCCGTGATTGACCTTATCGCTCAAGATTTGGCCTTTATATTTAACCAAAGCATCGATTGTGGTGAGTTTCCTGACTTAATGAAACATAGTAAAATAACACCGCTATTCAAATCAGGTAACCGTTCAGACCCTACTAACTTTCGACCGATTTCAGTACTACCAACATTTAGTAAAATCTTTGAAAAACTTATGCTTCTACAATTACAAAGACATTTTGAAAATAACAATTTACTTGACACAAAACAATTCGGGTTTACGAAGGGACGCTCAACGACCGACGCAGGCATTGAGTTGATAAAACATATTTTTGAAAACTGGGAGCAATCAAATGACGCCTTGGGTATATTTTGTGACTTATCCAAGGCGTTTGATTGTGTGCATCATGAAACGTTGGTCAGGAAACTAAACCACTATGGTGTTAGGGGTGTTGCTCTGGAACTTCTGTCTTCTTATTTAAGCAACAGAATTCAAAGAGTTGACGTAAATGGGAAACGTTCTCCGGGATCTGTGGTGAAAATGGGTGTACCACAAGGATCAATACTAGGACCGTTTTTGTTTCTAGTATACATCAATGATCTACCACGAGTAGTTAAAGATGATCACGAGATTGTACTGTTTGCAGATGACACTTCACTTTTGTTCAAATTGGAACGACGACAAACAAATTATGACGACGTGAATAATACAATCTCAAAAGTTGTAAACTGGTTCAATGTAAACAACTTATTATTAAACGAAAAAAAAACTAAATGTATACGATTTGTTTTACCAAATGTCACACAATCGCTAGCTAATGTCAAAATTAAAGATGTAAACATAGATCTAGTGGACACCACAGTGTTTTTAGGAATAACCTTAGATAATAAACTTCAATGGGGCCCACACATAGACAAATTATCGAGAAAGCTTAGTTCTGCAGCATATGCAGTCAAAAAGATCCGCTTCCTTACAGACGTGGACACAGCTAGACTAGTTTATTTCAGCTACTTTCATAGCATTATGTCATACGGCATTTTGTTGTGGGGGAATGCTGCAGATGTAAATACCGTATTTGTGTTGCAGAAGCGAGCTATTCGTGCAATCTATAACATGGGTCCCAGAGAATCGCTACGAAATAAATTTAAGGAAATAAACATAATGACAGTGCCTTGTCAGTATATTTACGAAAACTTAATGTATGTTCGAAAAAATATTAATCTTTTTGCTAAAAAAAGCGACAATCATAATGTTAACACAAGAAATAAGGATAAACTCGCTGTTCCCATTACTAGGCTCACCAAAGTAAATAAATCTTTTAAAGGGCAATGTGTACGCTTCTATAACATAGTCCCAAGCTATGTTTGTCAATTGCCGATTGGCAAGTTCAAAAACGTAATAAAACGAAAACTCTTATCAAAAGCATATTATAAAATATCTGACTATTTAGAAGACAAGCAAGCTTGGGACGAACTAGCTCCAACTATATTAAACAATTGTAAGAAGGATCATATGAAAAAAACGCTAGAATCCAGGTCTAGTTTCTTGCCAGTTCTTCTAGACACTGGTCGCGACGAACTGGCGCCTAGAATCATCTAGTATGTAAGACGTTTCAAAGTGATCCTTGTGATTTTATTGAATAAATGATTTTGAAGTTTGAAGTTTGAAGAAGTAGGTATCTATTAACAGATAAGTAGGTACAATTCCTAAACAAGATTTCCTAAACAGAACAACCAAATTAATTCAGGTTCAACGAATATTTAAAGCAGGTCGATTGATAGTATTTATAAGGTTGACTAGAGAGAATCCTACTTAATATTATAAACGCGAAAGTTTGTATGGATGTACCTAAGTATGTGTGTTACCTACTCTTTCACGCAAAAACTATTGAATATGTAGATTTATGTAACTTAACCATTAGTGAACCTTGCGTACCACTTTATTTGTTCCTCAACCGTTTCTGGCTCTTCGGCCATGGTGTTAGTTTTACATCGAAGATTGATGGTGGGCTGTCAAGCTGCGTCCTAGATTTAGCAACCAACGTTTTATTGACATCAAATGTATTCTATTCTCAGACGTACAATTTAGATTGTAGATTCGTGATTGATGTTATACGAATTTCTACGATGATCTAAATTTTCGGTCCAATGGTAGTGTTTATTTATAAATTTTCACAACATTTTTGAGGTAAAAGCTGCTTGGGCAAGGCGTATTTTGACAAAGTTTCGTCGAGTTTGTTGTTTTTGCAAATCACATTTGCAAAAGCCTTGTTTTTGTTATCTTCGCCAGCCAGAAGGCTTATCCGCCGCCGTCATTATAAGCTCTACACGTTATGACACAATTAAACCTTGATTTATATTTTAAAGTCCGTAAGTAATCTAGTACTATAATCCTAAGAAAGAGAGAGGACGAAATAGAGGAAGCTGCATCATGCCTAATAAAAAATCAAGAAGAATTGGAGCACATTAAAGTTATCTCGATTAACTTTCAAAAAAAATAAAAAAGGCCTACTTTTCTTGCGTATACTATAGAGAACGTCCTATACAACATATAGGTTATTTGGGAATGTACCTAGTAAATGGATACCAAGACTTATTTTTGCATCACTTCCTGCTGGCTGCAGTCCAGTTGATAGCAGACCGTTTCTTATTTCACCAACCTTTCAAACTGACACATCGTCGTGCTACACGAGTAAAATTGTATTGTTGCAATAACTTTTGTGTCGGAGTATCTGTTTCATTGTCGTATCCTTTTAATGTTTATGATCCGTTTGGGTTGCGATGTGTTTGCTTGCGGACTTCGACTTATGAGTACCGCGTGTGTTCTGGTAACCCTGCTGAGCCGCGCCGACTATTGCTGCTCCTTGGAAGAATTTACCCTGTAATATAAACGTATGGTTGGTTTTATGGTGCTTAAACACAAGGGTTAGCAAAATACCTACAGGTCAGTAAATTTTGCTACCATTTGCCCCACAAAACTTTGCTAAACGATCGAAGAAAGCTTATAAGTTTCAACCCCAATCGATTGCATCTATACATCGGAGGTCGTAAAAATGCAGAATTGACTGAAATATGTTCGCAGCTATTCACTACTGACTTGTGTCTAGTTGTGTGTATACAATCAAAATTCTTAAAAAGTTGTAAAATGCGATTTCAGAGCTATTTCTCTTACTAGAATTAAGATTTGTATTATACTCCTACCAAGCCGTCCTTGAATTTCTGAGGCCATGATTTTTGCGTAGACGAAGCTATCGGAGAACCAGTAGATGTATACGTAGTACACTCGACGGTACACATTTGCGAGCACAATGCCGCCACCAAAACAATAGCTAAAGTAATCTTCATATTGCAAACTGGAGCTGAGATTTGTTTAAACTCTACTACACTAATGAAATGGTTTTCAAACCCGCTTGCGTTTTTATAAAATCCACGTACAGGAAACGACTAAAAATACATTTTAAGTTGCTCATATTTCGCTTAGATAGGTAACTACTTGAAAAACTGTTCACGATGCTCCAGGTGAAACAACCTGCCAACCTACAAAAAAGGTTCTACTTAGATACCTACGTACATTCACAACGACGAGTGTGAACTTTTTAAAAACTCACTTTTCATGCATTTTATACAAAAAACCTAACATTTATTTTCACAGATAAAGTTTTCCCTCCTTTCTTTGGCAATATTATAAAATATTTGATCTTTTAACTTTTGCTTGTTGCACACCAAGCAGACCACTCAACACGCATATTTTTCGAAAAATTATTAAGTAAGTAGGTATGTACCTACTTGTATTTTTTTTAAAAAACCTACTTGCGACAATCATTGTTACGATTACTTCGTACATTTTGTGCTTTCAGATTTCAGAAAAAAAACATAAGATATTTCGCAGGTTATTTATTGAAAACTTGATTGATGTTTAGCGTTTCGAACAATAGGTAGGTACCTTCAGATAGGCATCATTAAATCCCCGCATAATACTATCTTGGCACATGACCAACTAACGTTTTCGTTACTCTTATAAGTTCTCATCTCGGTTACACAAAGATTTGTTTATCTACTCTTTTCTACAAACTCGTGGCATAAAATGTGTCTTGCCTTCATCCGATCAGAAATTATATGAAACTTTCCTACCACTACACTTTCTCGATTTAAATGAAATTCCACTCAGATCTTTTAGGTGTTTTTTTCATAAAAATAAAGATCGTCTACTAAAAAAATATTCTTCCCATTCATGGTCAGGAAGATGATACTTGCGACCGATACTAGTTAGGTATACTTAAGTAGGTACCTTATCATTTGTTTGTAAGTACATATTTAAATTTATGATGAGTCGATCTTTGAGAGCTATATAGCAATAGTTAAACCTACAGTTTGCTGTAGCGATATCATATTGATTTAGCAAGCTGTGTTTTCTAGCTAGTTCGTTATCTTACTGGCTACAAGATCCAGTAGGTATATGCTAGAACTAATATTTGACCAATGCATTCGAACAATCTCAAGCTGTCCGATAGACCAGTCCGCTGTTTGCACGAAAGCGACATTCTGACTTCCTTGTCTGGGTGTTTGTGATTGTACCTATTGTATCGGGTTTTCTGCAGAGTAAATGATGTAGGTACAACAAAGGTATAGAGCTAGACGTTATTTCGATAATATTCAAGAATACCCTTATTGTCTTCCATTCCTCTTTTTATGTTTCTTATGTCTCGGTTGAAAAGCTTTTGCAACGTCATGAACGGTGCTCGCTATGTTGATAGCACGGAGACCATTTCCCTGAAAATAAAAGGAGCTATTGTAAAAATTCAACAATATACTTTAGTTTTTTTTGTACATATTTCTAATTTTGGATAAAATCCAATTTACTGGGACGGACTTACAATAACTTTTCCAACATTTTTAATGGCACGAACAGGGATCTTGCCGGGAGCTGCTTCGCAATTACCCAAAAACAGCACTGTTACCAATACCCCGATTATAATCAAAGTGGTCCACTTCATCTTTGAAATTCACACCGTACGGCACACGTCACACAAGTAGGTAAGTATCTGTTTAGTATTCAGAGTAGGTCCAGAGTAAAACTGCTCGCTGAATAAATGACCTACGTTTTTATACTTACAACTCGAGATAACGAACACGGGACTTTACATACTACTAAAGGTAAAATGTTTGTTTTGTGAATCGTTAATGACTCATCATTTTAGGGTTAGGTACTAAGACGATACTAACAGGTAAAACTAAATCTTTACTTCTGTAATTCTTAAATAAGTACTAACATATTTCTTGTTTCCATTGTTCGACCCTAAACATAGTCTTCCAATGTAAAGGTAAAAAGTCCAATTCGGCATTTTTATTTTGGGAATCCGATTATGTTCTTGTGACGTATGCGCGCGTGCTTATGTTACTAAACAAAGGTATTCTATACCCGTGGTTAACCAAACGGGTTTTTTCAAGCGTCATTTTTGCACAGGACGTGCTTGCTAAGTACTTAGAAAAACGATCTTGATAAATACGAGCGGTAATACCAAACAATCTCTATTCGCTCACTGTCTTTACCAGTAGGAAGTTTGCACATCGCAAAAATGAAATTTGTCACCTTAATAATAGTTGTATTAGCAATCATAGCCATGTTCATAAACGGATCTCAGGCTGCCCCAAAGAATAAATTTGTTTCGGGAGCTGTAAGTTATTATTAATAATTTTATTATATTATACCTTCAGAACTTAAATTATTTTATATTTCAGATAAATTTCATTAGAATAACCTGCATTTTTTTTCTTCAGAAAAATGGATTCAGAGTCGTCGGCGCTGCGTCTACTATACATGACATCTACAAACATGTGAAGGACAAAAAGCAACAAGGATAAACTCTAAAAACTCTTTTTCTTGATGATTGTGATAAATAAATGTTTTTACACTATGGGTTTTTTATGTATTTTTTTACGAATTAGAAGTTAAAAATCATTTTTTATTTTATTTGAATCGGATTAATTGAAGCAATACGCACGTGGATAATTAAATAAAATGTAGTTAAGTAGGTATAATGGGAGTATAAATAAACGAATTTCATTTTACATTTAACTTACATACCTATTTTTATCTTATATATTTAATTACCAATTAATTGTTTATTTAAGTACCTAAGTTGAATCTAATAGTACTTACTATTACCTATTACATAATATTTGATTAAAGTTCATATTAGAGTATTTAGATGAAAACTGCGCTGTTACAATTTGTAAACTCAATTCTTAGCTCCAAGGTAAGCAGAAGGTACCTAAAATATCTACTGGTTGTTTTAGCCTGTGTCAAAGTCGATATAAAAAATGTAATTAGCTACTAACAAATTTTCTGGTATTGTGTATGATTGTAAAAAGCTTGTAGGTAGTAACATTTTTATATTGAACAACAAGTCTGTAAGTACCTACCACTCATTAAAGACGTAGGTATCTATTGTATGTTTTACCCCTCAACTTTTTGCTCTTTGAGTTTGGCGAAAATAGCTATACGTAGGCTACGGCGTAGGCCCACGTCGTAGCCTTGTAGTATTACAAGAGCCATGTTCGGAATCCACATTTATTGAGTTAGCAGATACATTTCCAGCTGAATTGCTAGGAGCGAAACATTCAAAGAACACAATTCCACTAAGTACTTGAAATTCCAACTAGATACCTAAGCCGTTATGAATAAAAAGAACTTTTTGTTTGAAGCCGAAACATCCCTACAGGCAAATTCGATTATATTTTTTTTAAACCCTACGCTATGGTACGTAATGATTTTTATGATTCAATTGTAAGTTTTGGCTACGCCTAGCTACCGGGAAAACCCCTTCGCAATAAAGATATCAATACTCGTAGGTGCATTAAACACGTTTCGATATCATTATTACTTACTTTACAGTAGATATGTCATAGACCATTTACATAAGTAGGTAAGTACTAGTAGTAGTAGTAAGTAGGTCATAGCATGGCCGATTTAGGAATGCATCTAGGTACTGTCAACAACTAATTTGATCATTATCATTATCTTCTGTCTATGAATAACAATAATATTGCTGAGTACCTACTTGCTAACATTTGTGGGGTGTGAAAACTACACATCAAATAACAAAAGTTTGTAAATAATTAAGAACCTACATATACCACAACTTCACTATTTTGTTTAGGTAGGTATAAGTAAAAAATATAAGCCAACGATAAAATAAATTAATTAAGTAGATAATAAATAAAAGTTGGTAGTAAAACCGGAGCTTTAGTCTCATCGAATCACGGACCATATTTTAAGATTGTGGATTACAGCAATGTATGAGCGCTGAAAACAAACTGAATATAGATTGATGAAGAATACCGTGAAATCCGTAGTATCTAAAGACAGTAAAGTTGTACAGTTTTTATGGGCTTATTTTGGGATTGTTTAAAAAACTACCAAGACAGTTATTATACGGTATAATATTATATTCGTATTCTTGAGGCCCACAGAGACTGGCCATTAACCCGGCTAAGGGTGGTACTAGTATGTCGTTAACTTCCTTCCGGTTTGTCATCGTTTGTCCCACTTATTCTTCTATAGCTGCGTCAACAAGAACGCGGATTTTCAGGGATTTTTATGAGACTTCGACCTAACCGGAGAATCTATGGAATATTTTAAGGTAACCGTAGAGTTTTCCAACAGCCTATTTTATGAAATACTAGCTGACCCGTGCCCACTTCGTTGGGCATAATTGAAGTTTTAGTAAGGATCCCTATTTTTTTTGAAAATATAATATATAGCCTATGACACTCAGCAATAATGTGGCTTTCTATTGGTGAAAGAATTTTTAAAATCGGTTCAGTAGATCCCGAGATTAACCCTTACAATTGAACAAATATACAAACTTTACCTCTTTATAATATTAGTATTATAGAAGTATAGATTCATTATAAAATATCAGATACTTATACCTAAGTCCTACTTATAAGAACTACCAAAACAATGATAGGGTCAGTCTTTTTTGATAAAAATAAAAGTAAATGATATACAATAAAACTGTTTATTACTACTATTTTTATAAGTAATAGCTCCTTAGAAGCTTTAAAACTAAATATTCATGATTAGCCTTGGTTTTTCGATTGTTGGTAGACCTCATGTCCTGCACCGATGACACCAATTGCACTGAGACCATGCTTCTGAAAGATAAATTATTACAATTTAGTAAAAATACAACTGAAAGTAAAAGTAAACACAGAAGATAATACAGGACTTAGTCAAATCTAGCTAGGTTTGGCTGTCTAGACTAAAGGTCTACCTACGCTAAACCGACTTAATAGGATTAGTAGGAAGTTGCCTGCAGTTAATTTCAAATTGACCCATCCATGGATGTATTTTCTACGTTTACTAATGTACAATCATACTTACAACAACTTTTCCACCCTTTTTGACAGCACCACCGATGCCTTTAGCAGTTGCTCCACTAAACAAAGCCAGTACTACCAACACGACAAATAACAAACCGAACAGTTTCATCTTGTTTATTTTTAAGTAACGTAGATCCTTCAGATAGGAGTAATCAGGAGGTAATGCCGTTTTCGAATACATCACAGGTTTAAATACTAAAAAGCAAATACGGAAAAGCTATTGAATGCTAATCTCTTCATGGCATACGCAATGTTTGTAAGATAGGATTCCCCAAAATAATCGTAGTCAAGTTTAGTATTCATATCAGTACCAGCCGCGTATGAAAAGATGCCCGGTAATGGCATAATCAAAAGTGGGGAAATTCTGGTTCACATATTGTTAGGGATATTCGACCTACGATTACGATCTTTAGTAGGTACCACCTGTATTGTATCTTATTAAATTTCTTCCGAGACGGTGATTTTTTTTATACAACATAGGTAGGTAGGTACTTACCCAAACTGTTTTATACTTAAGTTTTGATTAATATCTATATAAATGTCATGAAATAATATATAATAAATAAAAGGTAAATTTCTTTATTGGAACAACGAGCTGAATGACGAGCTTTCTGTAGCATGGATAAAATAAAACAATTTGTCAACTAGAACGCGACTCTACCAAGCTTAGAGGTTATTCTTAATTGCAAATTAGACGACACGACGTGGTGTCAACCTATTTAGATTGTTTGTGACATATTACGACATCTCCTAATTCTCGCCACGGTAGGTAAGTGTTCTTAGTCCTTTGTAATGATTAGAAGCTTTCGCGCGGTAGATAGGTACAAATAGAAAAAAGGTTACAAATGTCTGAGAAAACCTTTTCAACTCACCTTTGGCTTTGTTGTTAAAGGAATACGTTATCGAGGAACCTTCATAACGTTATGAAAATACGTCAGCAAAAGGCACTCGTTAGTCAGGTGTATTGTATGACCCACATTTTCCATGAACAACATTATACTTATTCTTGGAACGGAATAACTGTGAAAGCATCAAAACAAATTAATAAGGTAGCTTGATATTCTGATATACGTAGAGGCTATGCAAACAGAAGCGGTTTCATAAGTTGCCTCAGTAAATGCAGCAAATTAGGTAAGTATTCAAATGAACCTCAGTTCACGTCTGCTGAATGACAAAGATGACGAAACACAAATTCTATAGGAGTAGGTACAATTTCAAATTAATATATTCTTAGATGTCAAAGATTCATGTTTAGTTCGTAGAAGTTTTGTTGTTCGAAAATAATTCTCAGTTAAGTCAGTTAATCGTCATGGAAAATATTTTTTTCAAAACATATAGGAAACGAGCCCATCAAATCCCTTCAAAACAGCATAACAAAAATGCCATTTTTTATCAACAAATGAAAGAACTCGAATCCCTCTTCGACTGATCCGGGTCATCAACACCTCGACTCTACCAACTAGACTTTATCAGTCTATGGTAAAAGGTGCAGGTAAGAGTCGAACTAGAGTTCTTTTCTCTAGCCTCTACTTCGAACTTGGTTTCCGAGTCACTGGGTTTTGCCTCGAGTAGCAATTTTGCGCCTGTGGCTTTACGCTGCCGGTAAATACGGATGCGGAGGCTTCATTCATGGGAAGGCAAGGTAGAGAACGAGTGAGGTGTTGGCTAACAACTCTGAGTATCCAGCGTGGGTTCCGCAGTTCTTTGTAGGGATGGGCAAAAAATATCGATATATCAAAATATCGATATTTTTTCTGAAAAATATCGATATATATCGGCGATATTTTTTCCAGCGATATATCGATTATCGATATTTATTTTCGGATATCAAAATCGATATATTTTTAAAGCTGTAAACAACGAGTGCTCCTGATGTCAATATCAGACAAATTCTGTTTTGAGTAATGTTATTTTTAATTTGTTTTTTTTTTAAGTCAAGCAAAGAAAAACCTGTTTTTTTTATAATAAAAACTGATGTCAAAACAGCCAGATGTGTATTTGCTTTAAAATTTCTAATATTTTGGCAATTTTTATAAATAATCGCATATTGGGCAAAAAATATCGATATATCGAAATATCGATATTTCTTGGACGATTTAATCGATATATTTGAAACATATCGATACGATAAATATCGATATTTTTTTTCGGTTTGCCCATCCCTAGTTCTTTGCGGTTGCCAATACTGACTCTCTTGTATCCACGAATCCCTCTTCGTTCCATTTCTCTTGTAGTATCAACGCTTGTCAACGTCAAAATTGAAAGCTCTAAACGTCAGTGTCACATTCATTGAAACAAAGTTGCCAACTTAAGGTTTACGCTCATAACTGAGGAATTTAATGCACTTATACATTTTTTTATATAAATACCAACCACCCCGCACTGACTGTTGGAAAGTTGTCAAAAAACGATAAGGCTTCGTTTATCTCGAATTTTTTTTTAATGAACAGTTTTGTCCAATTGAAAATACTTTTACTAAAACAGAAATTATTGATTTTAATATCAGAACTATATTTGGAACATGTTAAAGTCTAGGCACATACATGAACGTATAACTAGTCAGCAGATTTAATTTTAGTTTAGATATAGTTTATACGACTGTTTGTTTTCCTGTGAAATTTATATACTTAAAAATAAAATAACTTATGATGTTGATCTGTGGATAACTAGTTGATCGGGTGAGCTATACAAACAAAAACTTTGCTCGTATCTTTCCAAACCGTTGCTCGTACAATATCATGTACCTACTTACCTACTTTGAATATTTTAATAGAGTAGGTAGAGTATTAAAGTAGAATAGTTCGTTATAACGTTAAAAGATTATAGCTGCAATTTAAGTTTTATTCAATTTAACTCTGAAATCTTGAAATTAGGGTTAATATTGTTTAGTGAGTTGGTAGCACAAAACTCGGCATCAATCTATAGCCAACCACAGAATTTATATCGCTCGAAGACGGTGTGCGCGGTGCTGGCTATTTTTAGGTTAACTTAATTACAACATACATTATTTGTGAAAGAGTGGTTTCGTGAGTATTATCAGTGTTTATAATAACCATACCTTTGTTTTAGATATCCCATCATTGACCAATGGTGTGGAAGTTTAAAACTGTGTTCACCTAGTTAATATTTCGGCACTGCCTGCAGCCTCAAGCAAGTTAGATTAGTAGCAAGCAATTTAAAAAGTATTTTAAAAATTACCTAAATCCAATGATTAAAAAAAATATTTAGGTAAGTAGGTACCTTGTATGTGCCGGTTAGTACGTAGGTACCTACTTATTTATATTCACATTATTTATTAATGTTATTGGCATGACACGATTTATATTATGTTATGTATTAAAAACCTGGTAATGTTACTACCTACTTGTTGGCCACATTAACTACGGTTTTACTGATAACGTTAAAGTGTTAAGGTATCGCATAAGTAACTTAGTATTTTATGTGCTATTTACCTACTGTGAACCAATAAGTAGTAGGTACTACTAATGATACTTAATACTAACCTGATACTTTAACCATTTTCAGATAGTCGTTGAGATGTGTGGAATTTGGGCATTATTTGGCGTGGATGGTGGTTTAAATGCCACATGCATAAAGTGCTTTACCAACATAAGCCATCGCGGCCCCGACGCGTGGCGCATAGAGAATGACGCAAGAGAGCCCACCACGTTGTTCGGCTTCCAGCGGCTTGCCATCGTCGACAGCCTTCACGGAATGCAGCCGATGCGCCTCCACTGCTTTCCTCGTACAAACCTCATCTGCAATGGAGAAATCTACAACTTCAAACGTCTCCAAGCAGAACGCAACTACGAGTATGAAACTAAATGTGACGTGGAAGCGATTATACACGCCTACCATCAAATGGGAATCGTAGATGCAGTCAAGAACCTCGATGGCGTGTTCGCATTTTGCTTGGTTGACGGAGCTAAGCGAAAAGTTTACATAGCACGCGACCCTTATGGTGTTCGCCCTCTTTACATCCTGCAAGATAATGAACAAGGTGTTATGGGGGTCTGCTCAGAAGCAAAGGGCCTTATTGGACTAAAACAACAAGCAAGTAAAAGTGCGACTTTAGGACAATTCCCACCTGGACACATACAAGTATGGAGCATATTAGATAATGGTAAAGTCAAATTAGATACTACAGAGAAATATTTTACACCTGGAAATCCACCAAGATTTATTCCGTTTGTATCAGAAAGTATTTTAAGTGAAATGAACGTAACGGAAAAAATAGCAAGTTTATTGGAAGCAGCATGCCGGAAACGACTCATGGCAGATAGACGTATCGGATGTCTACTTAGTGGAGGGTTGGATTCCTCCCTTGTTACAGCCATTGTAGTCAAATTGGCTAAGGAAATCAATCTACCTTATAAAATACAGACTTTCGCAATAGGAATGGGCGACTCGCCCGATTTAGCTGCAGCACAAACCGTTGCCGATTATTTAGGCACCGAACATCATTCAGTCAAATTCGATGAAAACGACGTAAAGGAAGCATTGGACAATGTAGTTTATCACTTGGAATCATACGATATAACGACAAACCGGGCTAGTTTGCCGATGTATCTTTTGTCAAAGTACATTAAGGAAAACACGGATACTACGGTAATTTTCAGTGGAGAAGGAGCAGATGAATTGGCTCAGGGTTACATTTACTTCAGAGACGCTCCGTCAGAAACTGCAGCTCACGAGGAAAGTATACGCTTGCTCTCTGATATCTACTTATACGACGGACTACGGGCTGATCGTACAACGAGCGCATTTAGCTTGGAGCTTCGTGTTCCTTTTCTGGACATTCAGTTCACACACCATTACCTCGCAACTAATGTGAAAGACCGTCAACCTCAGAACGGAGTAGAGAAGCACTTATTGCGAAGTAGCTTCGCTAAGAGCGGTTTGCTGCCAGATTCTATACTGTGGAGGCACAAAGAAGCTTTTAGTGATGGCGTAGCATCTGTGAAGAAGTCTTTATTTGAGGTGATTGGTGATATAATTGCAGAGAGGCTGCCAGAAGATAACATAAAATACTCTGGGGTTCAACCCACCACAGTAGAGGCTAAATACTACCGGCACATTTTTGAGAAATCCTATCCGGGACAACACAATTTCACTCCATATTATTGGATGCCTAAGTGGGTTCAAGTTTCTGACCCGTCTGCACGGTTCATCAAACACTACGCCGCTAAATAAACTCGAATTGTAAACAATTAGATCTATCAAATATTGTGATGATTTACGTACCTACCGAGTCAAATATATTTTTAATTGTACAGTTTGGAGCTCATTTGTGACTCTGGAGGTTATAAGGTATTGTGGTAGCGCGTCGATACCTACGCTTTTGCGAGATAAGTACCTATGGCGATGCGATTTGAATCTTAAGATAAATATAATAATATATATAAATAAATTTCAATAATCACACCAAATCTTGTGGTTTGATGTGATTATTGAAATTTATACAGAATTTGATAGGTAGGTACAGTTAAAATGCTCCTTTCTCAAAGTAAACTCTGAAAGATTACCCTAAAAATAAATCTTTCATGGTTTATTTTAGTATCATACTGATCTTAATACCTAATACATACATAGTAATATAATGGATTGTTATGATGTTGTCTATGTTAATAAAATTAACTTTGAGTTTACTTGTAATTACATTCATTTTACCTAGCTCTTCATAAGCTTACGTAGTAACAAGTTGTGTTCGACGAATAACGCCTTGAAAATATATCAAATAAATTAATATTAATATAAGAAATTAATAATAATAAGACTTATGAATTTTATTATATAAGAGCTTTACAATGAGTCAGTGTATTGGCCATCACAAATTCCTACTTCCTGTAATACGTGTCAACTAAAGGCGGCCTAATGGAATCTATAAAATTTTCCATACACATACAGCCGCCACTGAATGGAACTTTTGTTTTTTCTTCCACTTCAATGTCTAAGAACTTCACTTGATGTGGACTTCGTTTCTGTTCTTGGTTGGGCAAGGGCACCGATAAGTCGCTGGAACACTCACTAATGAAATCACACAGTGTCAAGTTCGAAAACTTTGGCAAGGGCTTGTTCGTGATAGATGTTGATTTTTCTATAACCCTTACAGATTTAGACCCTGTAGACTTATCAGCGGAGAACATTTCAGGCTTTGTTTCAGATTCTTCATCTTTTAAAACCCTCAGCACTCCGCCGCGCAATAGGTTCATAGTAACGAAACAAGTCGGGCACAAAATGTCTTTCGTTACAGTGTTTAAAAAGATATTGTGGTCCGTGATCATGGTTTCATGATTGACTTGCGTGAACTGATCCAATGAACCCCTTCTCGGTTCTTTTACTTGCACTTGTTTATCATTTTGGGCAAGTATTAGTACTGTGCTAGGTGCTTTGGATTTCTCGCATGTGGTGCATTTGCAGGACAGGTGTGCTAGTTTATGCTTTAACTTCCGAAGCTCAGCTGGTTCCCAGTTGGGTTCAAAGCTCGCCCACATACTGCAGCAACTGGTCAGCACCAAAGATTTCCAAGGCCAATACACCAATTCATGGTAATTGCATTTTTTTTCTTTATTCACATAATATTTTGATTTACCGCTTTCATTAAATGAAAAGAAAACTTCAAAATTTTCTTTCAATCTTTGCCAAAACTACTGTAAGCAAAAAGTTATCACGCACCTACATGTATAGGTATTAAGGATTCGTATACTTGCCTCGCATCCTACTAGTCTGTGGGATAGTAGATAGGTGTCATAATTTTCTGTTTACTTTTTTGTATTATCTACTTAGCTAGCGCAGAATAGACTATGGCAGAGTTTAAAAAAACATGTCAGAATTTAAATATACAACTAGCTCTACTGAGCATAAACTAAAAATGTTGCGAAATTAAATGGGATAAACATTTTCTTGAATCAGGTACTAGGTAGGTACAGGTAAAATACCCACTTCAGGATGTACAAAAACATTTAGATAAACAAACAAAAAATGTCTAAATTCCATGCTAACTGTACGAACAATCCGCCCGAACAGACAAATAGTCAGGCTGGGACTACTTTGAATTCTAAGGTAAGAAATGACACCTTAACGACCTTTACATTTACTACCTAAGTGCTTTTACGTACATAGGCACGTACCTTTACTACTTACTGATATCTTCTTGATATCGATATACTTACCAATATATTTTAAAATTACTAAATCCTTTTACGTTCTAGCCATTCTGCGACTGCACAATGTGCACATGTAAAAACTGTCCTGACATCTTAAACCTACTCTGTATCTCAGTGACTGAAAACTCGTGTGATTTCGGTTCGAAGGTGACAAAGGACACGACAAAAGGCACATGTCCTTTACACGATATGGGACCGCACCAGAGCTTATTGAACGTGGTAAGAAATGACAAGGACTGCACTTGTGAAATCGTGGCAAATGCAGTGAGATCCAACATTCACATGAACATAGGTATGTCCGAAAGAAGAGCCGCTACAAACGCAGATAAAAAATCTACCACATCTCAGGAAAACATTCAACCAAAAAAATAAACACAAAAACGATCTTTACTCTTTTATTTACTCGCACACATGATAGGTAGCATGAAAGGTAAGCTCATTGCAATAATTCGCAACAGCGTCTTTTGGATACGAATTGCGAGGAGGGTGAGTCGTAACAAGTTGAAAATCAAGCTTCTCATATTTTTGTCTCTTTTTCTATTTTTTTCCTTTATAATTTATAAGAGCTTTAAAATATCAAACGATGAATGAACACGTCTCGGTCTTTTATTTATTGCATTTATTATTCAAGGAATTTATCACCACTGTCAGCGCCGTTTTTGTTCGCCTCAGATTCAGTTTGAAACCTGACGAACCTGGTTGATATGTAGTTCCAGTATTTGCTTCTTATTTTGTCGTATTTGTTTGCTAATGCCTGGCAAAGTTCCATGGCTCTGTTGGCGTTGTGTAGACAGTTACTATCTCCTTTTTTGAGCGACTCCTCACACATGTCGATGACAAAAGCTAGGAGGAATGGTGAACGGCATTTGTTCTTATAAAGTTCTTCACAAAATGAGGTGACGACCGCGTTTCCGCTAAGCCCCCGCTTATCGTGTATAAGCACACCTCTTAGATAGTTCCAGGCACTTTCGTTGTTTTTGACTAACTTAATTTTTTCGAGGGTATAGCATATTTCTCTTTGTACATTCAAGTCTGACCAACCTAGGTGTGCGTTGACGATGAAGTACCGTTGGTTCCAGGCAGAGTTGTTGCGAACATCGTCGTTGAGAAGGTTTTCTACAAAAGCCATCTCTTTTTCGTATAGACTGAGGACAAATATTTCGTTTTAATATTTTTTGGAGAGCACATTTATTGCATCTTAACTATATTACAAAACCAAGTACAAAATCATGCATGATATAAGGATACTATTATGTTAGGACTCGCCTTCTTACCACAGTTTTATTTTTATGAATACTGGGCAGATAAAGTTAAATCATTTAAGCAATTTAAGGAATGGAGATGCATATACATACCTTGCAGACACTTTCTTGTGGGAAGCTTTTATAAAAATTATACTTACCAATTAAACAAAATGTATACTATTTATCACAATAGGCAGTATGTATTTGCCTTTTTTTTATATTTGCATAATAGTGATTATGATTGCTGGCAGTGATTTTATTTCTAGGCATTTACCAAGTTAGTGAAAGCTGTATAATTTTAGTAACTGTGGTCATAACCTCTTTATGTATTCAAAATGCTTTATATAATATGTGTTAAAAAATATTAAGCCTCCACTCCCTGTACCATTAAGCATTAAATTAATCCTTGATGAGGGCGTTCCTGGATTGGGTAACGTTTTTTATATAACAGGCAGTATGTAAGAGTAATCTCATGACTAGCTAGTCATGAGTTAGGTTAATCTAACTACGTGGAATGCATTAGTAAATACCCTTTCTAGTATATCAAAAGACATACCCAAAGGTTTTCATAGCCCATTGCCTATGTTGCCATGCATGGTAGTTCTTAGGGTCAAAGAGTAGGGCATCTCCAGTTAACTCCAGCTCTTTGCTTGGATCCTGTAGCCATTCCACCAGCACTCGCCGGTGATGCCACACCTGGAATTACACATTGAACTACAAATACAAGATATTTCATTACAACAACCTACTTTATCACTTTCAAGTATTACATTCTATGTTCGCCAAGAGACATGATCATGAATTATGACATGAATAAAAGGTTGAAAAGCAAATAAAGTCCGTTTTATGTTCTTTTAAATGCCGCCACAACCATTCTTGAGGGCCTTCAGAATTCGGAGTAATACAATATTAAAATAAAAAATAGTTTTTTTTAATTTGTCGATTTCCATGGGACGGATTTTTTTTCATAAAAATAGTTAAAGTTAGGCCTATAAAAGCCCTTTAAAACGTATTATGTGGCAACCCTGAGGGATGACTTTTATAGTTGTGGCCCACGCTCCTTAGAGAATTGCCCATTCTTCTTAGAAGATGTAAATACAATGATGATAAATTTTTGTGTCTGGAAATAGTTATTATCTTATCTTTCTAAGGCTAAATTCTTAAGCTAAGGCTTTCACAAAATAGCATGAATTTAAATACCTATTTCTTCAACACAGTACAAATACCTAACTACGTCACAATGTCAAAGCAAAGTCACATTACAATCCTTATACAAACAGGTGTAACATGATAAACAACTAACCTGATAGTTCTTTGGTGAATTCTTTATTACTGCTTCCATATAATCTAACTCAGATCTCAGATCACTGCCTAAGGCTTTGAGAACATCCCTCCTGAAATATAAAATTAAATCTGTAAAGCTAGTTAAAGGAATTTTTGCAACTTTCGTGATCGGAACTCATAGTAAAGAGATATATTATACAGGATTTTATGGTGTACCTTATTGTCATTTTTCACGACGTTTCGGCTTAGTTGCAATAACCATGGTCGCTGGCAGCCTCTCAAAATCCCATAATAATATTTCTTTACTATAGTTTTAAATGTATAACCTACAAGTACCAGTTTGTGATATCACAGGTACTTCAGAAATTTATGAAACTGAGTATTTTATAATTGACACGGTATTTAGAATATACACATAAGTTATGAAACAAGATAACAAGTCTATTGCAGACAAGAGAATGAACTAGAGACTAGAAAAAATATTTTAGACATTCATTCTCAAGTGAGCATATCTGAATACTGTATGTTTGGCTTGTGTGGATAACTATCTATTTTTACACAAACCTGTACTGCCACACTGTATAGTTGGCTGGATTGAGGTCAACTGCATCATTGACCAGTTGCAACACCCGTTCTGACTTTTCATTACTTTTTAGTACTGCTCGGAAGTAGTCATATACATCTTCAACTGAAAATATAATTAATAAATATTCATGGACATTTCACACATCACACAACCAAACTAAACAAAGCTTGTACTATGGGAACTAGTATAATACTCATATATATATTTTTTGTAAGTACATACATAGAATACATAGTAACACCGAGTACCTTAGTAAGACAGAATGTATGGTTATATTCTTTTAATAGATCATTTAAAAGGAGATTAGCATAACACATGGGCTAAATTGATATAGGTACATATAATAAATATATGAGAGGTCATGTCAACTTATACATGTTGATACAATGATGTTAATGAGGTGGCATATATGAGGTAGCCATATACTGTGTAAGTATAAAATACTTCTTATCCTTCATATATTATTTCAATACTTCAATTTAAGTAACTAATTTCTTCTCTTTAATCTCTTAAGAGACTGGCGTACCAGAGGAACCCTCCAGGCACACACATTTTCATTTACACACTACACTACACATTTTCACTAATCGAAAATGATATCAGTTACTTCTCTTATAAGTTCATTACATTGTCTATTGTTAGTTCTTTTTATTTTAAACTGAATGTTTTTTAGTTTTATAATGTAGATTTCTGGCTAATGTACCTACTTTGGCAAGAGCGGGATCTCCTAACACAAGTATTGTTTACTTAAAAGGAGATCTCCAAAACTGCTATGATATGTATTAATTGGAACAAATAAAAACATTTTGTATTGTATTGTATTTGTAATTGGAATCAAGTACTTAGACCATTCCCATCATAGACCTACCAAGAGTTAAAGGTATATTTTTGGTGGCATGACCTAACACAGAGCTAAACAGCTTATCTATTTATGTAAAATCAAGGCTAGGCTATAAACACTACTACTAGCTTTAGCTTTTCTGAGCTAAATGAGACAAAACAATTTATGCTATTATTGGTATAGTAATTAAATTCAAACTATCACGAAATTAGAGCCTTTATATTAAAAAGTGTTAAAAAATCATCTTACTTACATTTCTCCGAATAAGCAATAACAACAACAGGATTCGGTCCATCGTCTTCTTTGACCGGGGCAACGTCAGCCCATTCTGGCCTTTCCTTGTACGGCACCCATGCAAAATCAGCCTCGCAATCTGACATCCTTACTATACTGACTGAAAACTTGAATGAAAACCTACAGGCTTATAACTAACGCTAGCTAGACGCGTTGAGCCTTCCTACTAACACTAGAGTCAAAGTACCTACGAACGTCGCGAGACGTGAATAAACACTAGCTACTATCTTTGTTGGCTTGGCCGGGAGTAACAGAATAGCTGACACACTTTTATAGTGACGTCTTTGAATAAACACAGGTAATTTTATTACATTCGTATTTGATTTGGAATTTAATTTGATTGAACAAACACACCTGCAAAGTTGGGCAAAGTCACAAAAATACGGCGAGTTGAGCAGAGCAACGATAGATTTCTTCTTCTTTTTTGTCAATATGACTGTCAAGTCCATCGTTCTGTCAGCTAAGAGATGTTTCCATTATGAAATAAGTCAGTGTAGCCATTGTATCAATGGTAGTAATGGACCATTACTAATATTCATGTACCATTGTACCATTACTAATGGTACTATCATTATTAACAAACATGACGGTGAGAATACGACTACCATGGTAGTAGACATGGAATTAAATTATATGGATAGTAAATTACCAAACATAGGTAAGTAAGTAATACCTTTATATTATTTTTTAGTACCTGACTGCAATTAATGTAATTGGTGTAAACCGTTTTAATTGAACAAATAAATAAATAAAATAAATGATTGAAGAAGAATTTACATTAGAAGATCATAAGGATTTATTAGGTGCCTAAAAATCTGCCAAACTGATATCGTTCTCTTTTCTTTTAATGATTTTTTTGTACTTATTTCGTAGGTAGGTACCTACACTGGTGTTATTTTGGGAAGGCATTAGCCATGAAATATACAACAATAGTTTTTCAATAATAATACTTTAATAAGCCTAGGTAATAAATTAAGAGGAATCTTTGATGCTAGGAAAACCAGTATAAAATTAATATTCTCATCATCATCACTACCAAGCATAGGTGAGTCCAAGTCCGTTAGTGTAGCTCATGTGGGAAACTGCTGGGGCTGCTGAGTATGCAACACCTAGGAGACCACCAGTCGTCGCCACCTGTTGAAAATAAAATAAAACAAAATGTTTGATTAACAGAAAACAATCACGTTTTTGCAGTAGGTAAATATTCTTGGACATTTCACTCATCACAATTTAGTCCCAAACTAAGCAAAGCTCGTACTTTGGGAACTAGGTTGCTGATATAATACTTCTTTTATTTGTAAATACATACATAGAATACATAGTGATACCGTAACATAGATTAAATATTTATGTGCATTACATAAACATTTGCTCTGAGTGGGATCGAACCCACGACCCACAGCATGGAAGGCAGAGTTACTACCAACTTAGCTGTATGACGCCTGTCATACTTAGCTAATTACGACTCAAACATTACTTACACTTAGCAAATTCAAATGTTTAATAAAAAAAATGAATTATTGCTTCTGAAGAACCAACTAACCTTAGTATAAGGTGCTGCTACGCCGACATGCGAAACGAGAGGTGAAGCGAAGCCGCCATACGGTGAAACTGCGACTCCGGGGTTGCTCACGCGGACGTCAGATTTGCGCACGCTAGAGAACGGAGTGTCCTCGGCTTTGGAGTATGTGGATATCTACAATTTTCATACAATATGAGAATGTTTATGTTCGCCTATCGCTCTATCTTTAGGGGCAAACGTACTCATCGTGATAGTGTGATACTTTTCTACATATCGCGGTTTAAATACCAAAAAATGCGATACATAATATGCATAGAACGTTTACAACCTCTGTCGTTATTTAATGCAAATAAGTACACAATCGATAGATCGATATATCCAGATACCTATAATTTGAACGTCTGAAAGAGAAGATTGAATAGGTTTAATGCAAATGCGCTACACCGTATGCCGCATCATCACTTGACAGCAGGTGTGATTGCGGTCAAGCGTTTGTCTATAATGTATTTAAAAAAACTACGGTAAAAGTAACGTACCTGTCCAAGGTTGAATGGTGATCTTAGGATGTTGGACTGATGCGAGGCGATTGCGGGTTGGGCAGGGTATGAGCTGTACGGGTTGTAGCCTCCATACGCGTATGGAGCTAGCAAGCCACCGGCTTGAGCCGCAGCCACGCACGCCAGGAAGAATATCTAAAATGATAGATATAATTGCGTGCTTATTTATTTTTGAAAGTAGCTATTTTGTAGTTACTGTACCTATTTATTAGGAAAGGCATAGAATGTAAAAACAAAAGTATTCTAGTATGTCCGATTTTAAAGATGAAAAACGCGACTATTTAATATTAACGGTCTATCTTATAGTAGTATAAAAGTTAGCGCAGACGTATTGATTACCATACGTTATGATGACATAAAGCCAAAGCTAACTTTTTATAAAATAGAGGGTTAGTATACGAGCACTGCTACGGGGCTACAAGAAATTTTATGGCTTTTGCAAACAAGGTGCAAAAGACGTCAACGCGCTCTTAAAGTCAACAAAATGCATGAAAGTTCTTTGTTTAGAAGTTTTCAAAAATATAAAGTAAATAATAGTCAACTCACTTTTACAATCATGTTTCTAACGTTCAAACCTCAAAGCTCAGATGAGATGTGTACCTTCAACGGGCGTGGTCGGGCTTTTATACTAAGCTCTGTGAGGTAACAGTAGATAAGTACCTACCTATACCTATTAAACCTAAAGCATGTGTGATACAGCGATTGTAGTATTATGTATGAGCATTCATTGTGCAGCGCGCTACACATTAGTTCAAACGCGTTCGACACACCTAGCTTTGAAATATTACTTCAGAGCCTCTACTGCAGAACTACCTACCTAGGTAGGTACTACTTAAATTGGGTAAGTGCTGAAAAACAGTCAGGTTTCTTCAAGCAGCCGTCAAAAAAAAAGACAATCATCACTTCATGCCTTTCGTAGAGTCTTGTTGAAAATATACAAGAGTACGGCAACTGACAATAAGTCATCTCCTAGTACCTTCTTCCTTACATTGTTCATTGAGAATCTGGATCTTAACCTGTATTAATAAACCTTTGATCCAGTACCAAGATCATGACATCGATTAGGTATACACTCAGCTAGGGCTATAATTTAGTTTGACATACATTTAGCTGACCCTTGAAACTTGCTCCGAAGCAGAAATTAATCAGACTTCCATAGATGGACATAATGTCATATTTTTATTTTCTGTTATAGATACCTACATATGTTGTGCTTCTTCCTAATTCTTATATCGACAGGATGTACAAAACTAGTCCCGAAAGACTAGGTGAATTGATCGTACCGTGCTATTTTTATTGGGTTTGTTGAACGGACCTTATAAAAATAAAAACACCTAGGTACTCTATTGTATGTAAAATTCCAATGCAGCTACTTCGATTTTAAAACGTAAAAACGAGCGTTAAAATATCTCCAATTTAATTGTGACACTTTAGTTCGATCGAATATAAACATGCATGAGACACTTGTTATTTTACCAGAAAGGTGCGGCAGCTTGTCTTTTATTCTAAAGACCAACCTACATAGATCTTGTAGGCATGTGACCTAAACCCGCCACTCTAGCTAGACAGATACATAATTAGGAACAATATCTGACACCTGAAGGCGCACAGCAATTTCAGCTAGGTTCTGCGTACTTTATCACTCATAAATACTTAGTTAGTGCACTTCTTTCAAATATACGAGGTGAGCCAACCTTGAACAAATTAAGCCAAAGTTGGTTGTCACCTTACTTCCGCCTTAGTCACTTATTAAATGGAGACATTAGAAACCTACTTACCTGGTGAAACTACCAGATACATAAGTGCACTTTAATTAAAAGACTTAATAGGCCGAATGCATTGTCATGGTCCGATGTTGTCACTATCCAAGACGTTTGATTATCCAGTAGTCTTCAAGTTCTGTACCACTATTCACGTCAAAATTTAAAATGGAATCAATCCTACATGTTTTGATAATACTCTGTTTCTTTCAAGTTGACGGCGAACGCTGGTATTCAGCCGCGTTGGTAGATTCTGAAGAACCGTATGGATTAGTAAAAGATCGAGTTACAAATTACATTCTAGAACAGAAGTTTTTGCCAATAGGCTTAAGAGCTGAAGACATGTATCCTAGAAATAACAGTTGGAACTTCAGGAAGTCAAACCATAATGATTGGAAGCCAAGTACCTTTGATTTTATAGCAGCTGCAGATGAAACAAAAAATGTAGAGACCAAAATAAGAAAGATTCGAAAAAAGTGTTCCAATATACCTCGGACTAAACATGCCAGAACCAATAGAACTAGAACAAGGTTTCTCGAAGTATTCGAAGTGGTAGAGTTCGATCACGTATCTTGCACATCAAGCAGTGGTTTGGAGGGGTCGTGTCTTCATGAGATCGAGTGTGGGACATCTGGTGGAGCACCTATGGGATCTTGTGCAGATGGTTACGGAACTTGTTGTGTTAGTAAGTTGGTTTTAAAGTTATTTCTAAAACATAACAATAACTTAATATAAATAAATATTCCCAAACTTACAAACATTGCTTACGTTTTGTATTATGGGAACTAGATTGCTGATATAATCTAAATACATAGGTACACATAGTTACACCCAGAAACAGAACAAATATTTATGTTCATCACACATAGATACATTTGCTCTATATCATATCTTCGTAGCTTTGACGCAACAAGATACTAAATTGTTTCAGATGTCTTAGCATGTGACAGCCAATCCTCAGCAGCTGCCGGGTGGTTCACGAACCCTGACTTCCCATTACCCAGCACCGAGAGACTCTCCTGCGCTGTTACGTTGAATAAACTACCCCACGTAACGCAAATCCGTTTGGATTTTATAACTTTTGAGGTAAGGTATTAAAATTGATTGTATCTTATGAGATACAGTTGAATAACTTTACCAGTAGACCTATTTTACTGAAATATTCATCTTTACTCAGATCAGTCTTTTCTTTAGCTTTTTGTAACTTTGTAAGTCAAAGTAGGTATGATAGATTTTATTATAAAGTGCACAGTAAAACTTGATCATGTGATGCATGTATGTAGGACTACTACCTACTGGTAGCAGCTGGACATAGGTAATCTAGAAACAAGTAGGTCAAGCTTTGAATTATTAGTACCTACATCTAAAGTAAGTAATCGTTTATTGTAGGCCGTTAAAATTGAATCGATAAACTCGCAGTAATTTGTTGTATCTAGATTACCTACTAATAAATTACTTAGATAACTACTTATTGATTGGCAATTTTGTTAACCAACTTCAAAAAAATTATTATCAATTCATCGAACTCTTTTGTTTTTAATGTATGTTAATGTTACCGATTTCTCGAAGTCGCTTGAACCGATTTTGTAAATATTTTTTAGTTTGGACACTAATTTATGATGTTTATTGAAGTCGGATTGTTTTGTAATTATTGTAATATTTTTTAGTTACTACCACCGTCTGAAGGGGTTTGTCAACTAGACCAATTCGTAGTATCTGGACAGAATATCAATAATGTTGTACCAATTCTATGTGGAATCAATACTGGACAACATCGTAAGTAATTAAATATCTAGCAATTTATTTTTGTATTTTTCAATTCAAAAATTTTTTACTGTTTGATTTTCAGTGTACGTTGAAGTTGGCAATACAGAGGGACCTCTATACTTCAGTATACAAACTGAAACTGCTGAAAACAGACTGTTCTCCATAAAAGTAACGAAGTCATTTAACTCTTTAACATAATACTTTCGTCCATACATTTACAACTACCTAAAATATTTTGCGAGACTTTTTATGAATAAATAAAAATTCTGTTCTGATTAGAATTCATAAATAACTAGTGTTTTTTATTCAGGTTACACAGTTAACACCATCAGATGAACTATTCGCCCCTCTCGGATGTCTACAGTATTTCACAGAACCGAAAGGAAACTTGGAATCCTTCAACTATCGGGATAAATCTGAAATCGCTATCACGAGAGCTGCCAGCTATTTGGTGTGTAGTGTAACATCTTTTTTTCTTATTTTACACCACGTGCGTAGATTAATCTTCTGCTCAAAATGCTACTGTCTACTACTCTATATATTCTATAGAGAGGACCAAACTGCTAGTAGATACTTAATATATGCTTAAAATTAAACAGATTTCGTCATTTTCGTAATCTCTGCTCTAATAGTAATTAAAACGAATGAGGCTTTGTTCTTGCTACCTGTGCCAAAATGTATTTTGTTTTGTAGAACAACTTGAACTATGCGATTTGCATAGAAAGGGTACCTGGGGCTTGCAGTGTGACCTATTCCGCGGGGTACATGCAAATCGTCAATTATGATACAGGTAGGTACCTATCAAATAAAGCTTTTGTAGTAGCACTCTTTTTCATACAAACTACTGGTAGTTCTAGAGACGTAGAAGTGTGTCATTTCACACGGAGACCAAATAAGATACGATATTTCAAAGTTAAATTTTTTACAAAAATAATCCTGGTTTGCTCCTGTCAGGGGCACTAACAAAATTGCTAAAGTGACCTACTTCCTATGAATTGCAGATGGACTACCAGTGATACCTCCAGGTCAAGCTGGAGTGGAGATATTTAATTGTCCTAGCGACTGGCTACTGATATCTGCTACGAGACTGTGCGGTGATCGCCTCAACGATGGCTCTGTAATTCAAGACTTTTCCCTTGATGCTCCGGTTACAGGTACAAATTTAATGACACATATTTTCAATTTCAAGAAACGTACAAACATACATCTGGAACGAGGTTAAATGTAGTTCTAGGTAGCTACTTACATCAAGTATTGAACTGGTATATTCCTACTTCTATAGTATAAAGTTTACCTTGCTATTATAGGTATGAATAAATCAAGCAATAAGCAATATTTTGATAGCATATAACAGCCCCGTGTTCAAGTAGAAGTGCAGAGTCTAGGTAGTAAATTATAGGTTATTTTGTTATTTATAAGTGCCGCTAACTACTACCTAAGGTACAGACTTACTGTATAAAGTTTTTAAGTGTAAGCTTTTACTATGGCTTCCTTTTATTTTGGAATATACATGATGTTTCTTTATAGATAGCAGTGCTGGACCAATAGTGGTGTGGTTTAGATCTGATGAAGGTTATGTTGGAAGAGGCTTCAGACTACAGTATGAACAAAACCCATGTGCTGGACCAAGCTGAAGACACTTGAGACAAATCAGGTTTTAATGAAATTTCTATAAATATATTCAGGTGTTCTGTTGTTTTTTTTGCTACATTAGGTATTGTCTGCTACTATCTTCAACTATTAGGTATACCTATACCTACTTAGTCATCAAGACAAACCAGGTGGTTTGTCTTGCGAGGTGACAGTGTGTGGACTTTTATATAGTTTTATCTCTCAGCCTTAAAGATAGTAGTGAACTGTGCAATAAGATGATGTGCATTCAAATTCCACATTTTATCTAAATATGAATAAATAAAATAAATTGATAATTAATGTTTTTATTGAGATTGATAATAAAGACATAATATTAAGTACACAAAATACTTGACATAATATTAAAATTGAACAAGAAAATAAAATAAATGTGATTATCTAATAAATGCTTATATAAATACTATAAACCACAATATGTAGTAGATATTATGATAGCAGTAAAAAAATACCTTATTCCAAATGTTTTGGTAATTACTGGGAATGTTGAGATTTCTTGATCTTCAGTTGATCCCTGATTACTTTATGGAATGATGCCAGGGTTCCTACCATAATCAGTCGCAGGAATCCCATACAAAATATCTGTGTAAAAATCTGACTGATGCCCTCAATTGATACTCCATACAAGATGTTCATCAACCATCCACTCATGCTGTATGTTGAGTAAGTCTTTCCAATCTGGAAATACAATCATCACATTATAATTTTCATAAACACATAATTAAGCATATTGATTTTGTGTTTATAAAAAAAAGTATCTTTGTTTAGGTAGGTACTAGGGTGTGATGTGTGAATGTCCATGAATTTTTATTTATTAATATCTGTAATGGATCTATTTTGTCTAAATATATATCTAAGAAATATAAAAAAATCATACCAGAGCATCATTTATCATCTTCTTGCCAACAGATTCTGGTGTGTGCAAGCCTCCAGTTCCAGATATTATCTTTGTCTCTTCAGGTTTCGTAGTGTTCTCCTGCTCTAAACCTGGTGTGTCAGTGTCTGGTGGGTAGGACAACATGACCCTCACATCAGTACCCACAAGTTCCATCCCAACGGCTTCAGCAAGGCCTCTTACTGCCCATTTACCAGCACTGTACGCACTGTAGCCATAAATACCTGTAATAAATAGAATGAAGATCTAAGAATACCAACCAAGAGGTTAATAAGAATGTGATAAGATTTGAAGTTAAGGTTATTTTACATACCAACTAAAGCAGCTTCAGAGGCTACAAAAACAACAATGCCCTCATTTTTCACCCTCATTTTGGACAGAACAGCGCGAGTAGGAAGAGCAGTGCCGAAATAGTTCAAGTTAACCATTGCTTTGATATCCTCAACTTTCATCTCCTCAAATAGGCCGCATATGCACGCACCAGCGCAGTTCACGAGCATAAATATCGGCCCTATCTTAATTTCTAGATCAGCAAAGCAAGACTGAACAATTTTGTAGTCAGAAGTCACATCCAATGCCGAAAATTGAATAATCTGATTATCTCGATCGGAGCATTGCGTCTGTATTTCTTTCACAGCTTTGTCTAGTTTATTGACATCTCGACCAATAATGGTAACATGAGCACCCAGCCGCGCAGCTTCGCCGGCCGCTGCTTTGCCGATACCGCTGGAACCGCCCGTGATAACCACATGTCTGCCAACCAGGTTTTTGATAACTTTCCTCTTGTCCTTGGTGCTAATTATATGGATAGCGTATGCCGCCACAATACCAAAGCCAAACAATAGCGTCCACAGCATGTTTTGATGTAATAGCTAGGTGGATACGGATTGAAAAATCATTAATTTGTAGGAAGGCAAACAAACCCTCCCTTGATAATTATATCGGAATCGGACCTAACTGACAGTGTCACATGAACTTGACTGACACTCGACACTGACATACCGTAGTCTTTTGTAACAAGAGCTCATGTTCTGATTTTGTCAATGTCTGCCAGCAATATGTCTGTATCGCTGTCAATATTTTTTTTCTTGTATTTTGTGGTGCGATGACTGCGATGTGATGGTTATTAGTTGGTTATTGACGTGAATTGTGTGATGTGAAATAAATTGAATCTCCGATTCTGGTTTAGAGTTAAACATTTTACTACAATAAACATGAATGTGGAATCTAACAGACTTACTACCTATACCAACTGGCCGGCATCGGCTCCTGTAGATCCCCCGCGGCTAGCAAGAGGTGGTTTTTTTTACACGGGTGAAGGGACAGAAGTTCAGTGTTTCAGCTGTAATGGAAAAATATCACAGTGGAATTACGGTGATCAAGTAATGTGGCGGCATCGCCTTCTGGAGCCAAATTGTACGTTTGTGGCGCATCCATCATTGTCCGGTAATGTTTCCCTGAGCAATTTTCCCGTGTCTTCCGACTGGACTGAAGAAACAGGAGAGGAAGGACAAACCGAGTCAGATACTACTGTCATGAGATCAATACCAGACTATGGACTTACTGAAGAGGACGAAATTTATAGAAGTGATGCTTTGAGACTTCTCTCATTCATCAACTGGGAAGTGAGTACCTATCTTAGAAAGCTATAGGTACTATCCCCAAACGACATAGGCTATATTATATCTACTATATAAATATAAGTCGGGTTTTCCTTCCTGACGATATAACTGCAGAACGCACAAACCGATTTCCACGGTTTTGCATTCTTTGGAAAGGTCTCCGGCTCCGTGAGGTTTATAGCAAAGAAAATTCTCGAAAAATTTCAACAGAAAAGCGGGAAAGCGGGAGAATATCCCGTGCGAAGCCGGAACGGGCCGCTTGTTTTCACTAAATTGAATTTGAAATTTGAAATTCATACTTCAATAATGTTACCCAAGGTGTAAATCTAAAGTTGGTGTGTGCTGTTAGTATTAACTAACTTAGTAGCTAACTAATCAATTATCTAGCTGAACTCTGCAATAGATCAATGAAACTAGTATTGATATTCCATTATGTATTCTGTGTTTGTGTAGTCAGGGTTGTAGTCAATGTCAAACATAATTATAAATATAGGTACAATACAAACTAGGTATTACTTACCTTACCTTATGTTGAAGTAGTGACCAATAAGGGGAAGAACTTATTTTTCTACTAACATACTTGTTTATAATCTTTGTTACATATGATTAGAAATAAATGAAACTCCTAAAAACAAGACTGGAAAGTTTAATTAATTTATTATGTTCAAGTAATAATGCATTGTTGATTTTTATTTATGTGATTGAAGAGTTTTTAAATATAATAAATAAATGTTCATTGACATTTTACACATTGCAATCCAGTCCCAAGCTAAGCAAAGCTTGGGAATTAGATTGCTGATAGAATACCTAATATAGGTACACTTGTTTTTTTAATAATGACAATTGTCTATATATAATGAATAGTCAGTTTGCCATTGAATATGAATGTTTAATAAAAGTTTGATGTATGCTTTAGGATGCATCGGTGTCCCGTGAGGCCCTTGTCAATGCTGGGTTCTACCACAGCGGAGGAGGTCGTCTGCGTTGTGCTTGGTGTGGTGGAGAACTGGCGCCATATAACAACTTGGGGTCCTTGGGGTCACCCCTTGAAATACATAGAATGTAAGTCATCTGGCATTGACAGAGAAAATAACACCTAATCCTACAGTTAAAAATTGTGTGTGCTTTGTCATGTGTGCCATTCTATCCATGATCTAATTCTAGACTAATCAATTCAGTGATCATGTTAGTGAAGCAAACAAAGGTCTAAGTGTTAACTAAGTCAAACTGGCCATTCTATTAGACAGCAGAATGGCCAACATAGCTTTGCAATGTTTACCATGTTGCAAAATGCTTTGGTAAAGTGTGAAACATAATATTGTTTTGACATATGTATATACAAATGTTAAAGAATAATGGAATAAAAAGGCGTTAGGTACATACATACCTATGTAATTTCAATGTCAAATATGTTACAGGTACTTTCCACGATGTGATCATGCAGCTACAATAATGGCTTCTGCGCAAACATCAAATCTCTCATTGTCGCCAACACGGTTTCATGACACTTCTTCACCAGTTCAAAACGATAATGAACCCCAGTCGTGAGTACTTGTACAATTTGTTAGTAACGCAATTTTGTATGGATTCTGGACCATGACAAAAAATATAATCTTTTCTGCCACATCATACACATAAAAGGACTTGTACAGGCTTTTTTTATACAACATAGCATTGCTTCGAATTCTGAAGATTCACAAAAATGGGTTGAGAAGAAGGTCAATCCAACAACAACATAGATAAAAATTCTCAAATTACTTTTGTCTTTCCAGTTCCGGTGCAGCGCACAATTCTCGTATACTAAACGCTGGAAACACGTGGCGCGCGTTAGGGGTAGTCAGTGGGGGCGCCAGACATCCAACACATTCGTCTTTAGCTATAAGACTGGCCTCCTTTCAATGCTGGCCAGCTGATCGAACTCAAACTCCTTTGGAATTAGCCAAAGCTGGCTTCTTTCACACCGGGAGAGACGACCAGGTAGACGAGGTAGGCCGGGCGTTCTTAGATACGTTCCTGAATGTAAATTGTGTCGATTTTCGTACAATACAACACATCAGATACAATATCACTTTAGACATCATAAATAGTTTATCGAGGTATCGAATTTATAGGACCCTGAACGAGATTTAATTGTTTCAGGAGACAATAATTCTAGGTATATATTAGCCGCTCGCATGACACATTTTACGTACATAAACATGTCTATAACGCACTGCCATATTGATAAGTTTGTCAATAGACAATATGTTGTCTATGATAGGGTTTACTTTCTGTCATCGCCATAGACTGAGATCATCATCATCATTCTCCTGCCTTTATCCCACGCTAAATGGGGTTGGCATATGTTTTCTTTTTCCATTCTTATCATTCGTCAACTCTGAATCTACTCCTCTCACATTCATATCATCTTTCATACAATCCAACCACATCTTTTTCGCATCTGCTTGCACACTCACACGAAGCGATTAAGAGATTAGAAGACTTCATTTGTTTTATTGAATATTTATTCTGAATCTGTTCATAAATAAGGACGATTTACATCTGACAAGCCAATACTCATTCTATCTCCACTGTGTCAAACTCTTCTAATGTAAGCAAGAGCATTCTTTCATTGATTTTTCAGACTTTCCGCAACGCTAAAAACGATCTTTCGTTTACACTATAGCTCGAGAAAGAACACTCTTATTCTAGTTTGTTGGGTTTAAACGCACTGTAACAAAATATATTTATGTCTAGGTTCGATGCTTCTACTGCGACGGTGGTCTCGGTAAATGGGAGCCTGGTGATGCCCCATGGACGGAACACGCCCGTTGGTTCCCGAGCTGTGGATACGTGTTACTTATAAAAGGACAAGAGTTTGTAGACTCCTGCGAACCTTCACCGCCAACTACGCAGAGGAATGTGAGTCTTAATAGCACGAATTTAGGGATTACTTAAGCTCGATGATTTATGTTCTCTGCTGGGTGAGATGCTAGTTGGAAACTATAAACTAGAAATATGAGCGAATGAATAACGTATAAATGTCTTTTCACTTTTTTTTGACGTGACAACGTCTTATAATTCGATAGAGCCGGCTGCACGCACGAAAAAACATGACTCATGAGGCGTTCTGAGGCGTTCTGAGGCGTTCCATGAAGTGACGTTGTCGCGTTCAACTATCGTCAGTAAACCGACTTTACAGACAACCATTTTTTTTTCATTTCATTTTGCGGTAAATTTTTCAAAGTTAAGATTTGATAGATCTTTTGTTAATTCTTCAAAGAGGCTGAAAAATTATCATTATATTTCAGGTTCCCGCTGAAAGTCGTGTGGTCCGTCGCAATGCTGATTTACCTGTAACTGAAGAACAGGTAAACTTTATTTTATGTTAAAAAACTATTTACTCCCGAACTTCTAGTTGTGTCTTGGAATTTTATATGTAAAATTTTACCTAATTTTTTTTTTATAATAGGAAATAATCAGAGGTGATACAACACATTCCAATATTATCAACAAATTGTCGTAACAGCGCCTCTGGTGTTGGAAGGACCATGGGCCGTTTGAGAAAAAAAAAGTGACTCTTGTTCAAATAAAAGTTACTTGTTCCAGGTGAACGAGTGTTTGGAGAGTGCAGTGGGTATGGGCGCATTGTCTGCCGGCTTAGATGCGGCTCGCGTCAAACGAGCTATTACCAGACGGCTACGGACAACTGGTGAGCGAATTTATATAAATATTAACATTCATTATTTGGTTTCGTAGCGCTATCTATCTACATGCTGAACTACATTGAAGTCTCAAGAACGAAAGATAGTATTTGATAATAGGTATAAATAAAGTACTTTCTCTTAAAAATAATACTATTATTTCCAGGCATATCATTCACCACACCCGAAGCTCTGATAGATGCAGTGCTAGATGAGCAGTTGAACGAAGAAGCTTGGAGCGTTTCTAGTAACAGCCAACAATTTGCGCGGGACATTCTCGCCGAGACATTGCAGGAGTTTGCACCTAGGCAATATGGAAGGTGACTTACTAAGATTGTGTTTTTTTTTAAATACCACCGTTTTTACATGGTGTTTAGTTTGCCACGTCTTTGTTTGCATGAGGGAACATAATAAAAACAAAATATACCTACCCAACGATAGCAACTGCATAATCCCAGCTAGTTTTATCACCCAGTTTAATTTTATTTTTCATAACGCATGTGTATTTAGAAAAAAAATGGAAGTATGTATGTATATTAGTATTCTATCAGCATTCTAGTTCCCATAGTACAAGCTTTGCTTAGTTTGCGACTAGAGTGTGATGTGTGAAATGTCCGTGAATATTTATTTATATTTTATACAGAGTTCGACGACGGATGACTCCATCAGCTGTTGACCCTGGAAGCTCTCAAACTGATAGCACAAGAACTCCTTCGCCTATCGCTGATCAAACACAACCGGTGCTTAGCGGCTCCACTAACCAGAACAGGTAGTTTATTAAATAAAACCCTAAATACAACTGTATATATTGGCGCGGCGGGCGAAGGTCCGCCTGCGACGCGGAGGTTGCGGATTCGATTATACCAGCAAATACTAAAAAACAGTAAAAGGGTTCTCTCATACAAATACATTTCTTGGTACGTGATCCTTCGTGCGCGAATCTGACTACAATTAATTGTTTACCCTTCGGTTGCACAAACATTTACGGCGCTGATCATTGAGTTGTGTTGTTGATCATTCTGGCAAGCATCAATCATGATCTGAGAAATCAAATAATTACATTATCTTAAGGAATTTATCCCTAGCCAATACTATCTCACGAACAACGAAAAAAGAAGCTGTTCGACATGTCAAAAATTCAATTATGGTGTTTCAGGTCAAGCAGCCAAAATAGATCATCTCAAAATTCTCCAGGACGAAACAGATCACCAAGCCAAAACAGAGCAAACAGTGAAAACAATCCCAACCCAGGCATCATTCAAGATCAATCCAATTCTCAAATCACTCCGGAATGTTCAAGTAGCAATGCTGTGGATGGTGTGCAAGATAGTGAAAGTGAAATGCCGATAGAAGTGAAAACTCTGTCGCTGGAAGAAGAGAATAGACAGCTGAAAGAATCTAGGATCTGTAAAGTGTGTATGGATAATGAGGTAAGTTTTTTTTCTTGTGTTGCTAATTAATATTTTTAGGAACTTGTTTATTCGTCGCTTGAAACCCAACCAGTAACAATCAGTATATTTCGTACAACGCCATCTAGTGCCTCCAAATAGAAATAATTAATAACTGAATTAAGTTTTAGTACTTACATACAAGTGCTTTTAACTCTATGATTTTTATCTATTTGCAAGTTTCATTGAAACCGATCTCTTTATCGGGGTTTGGTTGAATCACAAAGATAATTTTGGCGAACACCGAATCACAGTGGAATTCGTAGAATTGATTCAAAATTAACCAAACTTCTTTGACAAATAACAAAATAGGTCGGGAACAGATATGAAACCTCTTACTAATCTATATCGCCCAATGAGCGACGCAAAACATGGTGTTCTTTTTTTTAATTTACGCTACAGATTCAAATGCGTTCTCTTTATTTTATTGGCTGCCAGAAAACGAAAGAGACTTTAGCTTACTCATAATAATTGTATGCCTTTTATTGTACTTACTACTTACTTACAAATCTTGACTTAAGTACTTTAAAATTAGTTAAAGTATTTATGTACATATATATTTCTACTTCTTTACTACTCGTGAAAACCTTTTATTAGCCTTATGTTTTTTTCTGTCTCGTTCTTTATTGTCTGTGGTGTTGGTTTACCAATAAATAAATATTTGTTTGACAGGTGAGCGTGGTGTTCCTTCCATGCGGACATTTGGTTTCTTGTGCGACGTGTGGCGCGGCCTTATCAGCGTGTCCACTTTGCCGAGCATCTGTCAAAGCACTCGTTAGGGCGTATTTAGCCTGAAAGGACTATAGGTAAGTACTTTATACATAGTAAAATGATTAAGTACTTACATGTATATTTTTTAAACAGTATAATGATGGGAGAGGCTGGTGACCTTTTGTATGCGTTATAACAATGTTTCACTAAGGGTGTATCCTGAGACGCATTGAAACCAACTAAGCCCAATAACACAACTATGGCCGAAAAAAAAAACAAATTTACTCTAAAAATAATATTCAAAAGCGTTCTTTCGTACCGTATACTGTAAGTTTCGAAATATGAGACGTCAAAATTTTATTTTCAGGTATTCTACCGACAAACGACACCAAGGCTCTATTTAATGCTATTCGACATAAAATCCTATTATTATAATAGGTTAAAATGTACGTAAATCATTCACGTCGGTCTACATAAAATGTATGCTTGTGATCCATAGCGCCTGCGTCCTAAAAACGTATTATGTGATAGCTTTTATGCGTATTCAGTAGTGGTAGAAACTAGTATTTGAAATGTAGTGCCTGCTATATTATAAAACGAGTTAATCCAACTAAAAATATGTGCTAAGAGATATTTGTGAGAGATTAGCTCACTTACATTGTAGTGGCTGGACCCATTTGGATTAAGCTTTCGATATATAGTTTTTTATTTGAAATGCTAAGAAATATTTGGCTTGAGTTAGCTTAGGATTTAACTTTCTTGATGCTTACTGAGTTTCACTTACGATTTAATGAACTAATTTTCATAGTACTACATACATAAAAAAACGCTGAAGAAAAAAATTGCATGTTTGTTTATGCTACACAAATATTTTTGGTTATTTTTAACAGACATACAATGAATGCTTAGTTATTAGTCATATTATTAACTAATTCGAATATTGAAAAATTGTATGTTAGGTTTTTTACCTTCGTAAAATAATGAAATTTAGTTTGCCAGCATTGTAACTTATAATTCGATAGTTGCAGTACAAATTTGTATATGCTTTGTTGAAAAGATTATTATCAGTAGGTAAAGTAATATCAGCCTCAAATGCGGTGTTCCATTGCGGGACGATAACATTATCACATTTTTTATAAAACTATATTAATTATAACATTTAATTTTACCATTTTTCAGTGTTATTATTACAACTTTTTTGGTCACTTGCTTTCCATTAGAGTTTTGATCATCGATTATAATAAAATAATTAAATTGATATAAATTAAATTATAATACAAATATACTCAGATTTGTGTTTTAGAAATAGCAGTAATATATTATATCACAGAAATATTTTAGTGTAGGTATAGATAGTACATTGTTAAAGTAATTTAAATGTTTACATGATATTAGGTACCTAATTAAAGGTTTTATTAAGGTCGTGCGATTGATAACTCATTAATGAACTAGTTTTTAATATGCTTTGTATTTTTATTATGATATTTCATTTGAATTATACCCAGTGATCTTAAATTGGTATTCAAAATATTGCTTACCCAGTAATTCAAAATGGCCTCATCGAAGATACTATAAATAGTGATATTTTTCATATAATTAAATGGAAATATTTTTTAAGTACCTCTTTTGCCTGTTTTTAAATGATTAAAATAAATAAAACAATAGACACCATTGTAATGATACAGTGGTGTCTATTGTTTCATTTATTTATTCTAAACATATTTAATTTGACAGTGCTTATGAAGGGTTAACCCTTCGTTGTTTACGTTCAATAAGACAGAGACGACAGGTATGCGGTCAAATTAGGGTTATATGTAGTACTGTTTTACTAAATTACTCAATCTCTAATCAAATATCTCATTTATCAAAGTAAAAGCTGTTTTAAAGAACTCAAATAACTAAGTTAAACAATTAATCTTACTGTAGACAAAATATAGCTACATATTGTCATCATAACAGGATTTACAAAAAATAATATTATAATTAATTAAGTACGAATTCTATCAGTAATCTAGTTACCGTAGTACAAGCTTTGTTTAGTTTAGCGCTAGATGGCGCTGCGCGCTTTGAAAATGTTAATGAATATTTATTTATAGTTGTCCTGTATCTATAGTTGCTGAAGCAAACATATTAAAATGTAATCTTATCGTATTTAGAACAGTGAATTTGGCATAAGGTGAGATTAGAATAGTAATTTATTTCTTTGACTAAAAAACTTACACGATAATCTTCGACTGATTCCTCTATTAGTTTACAATTACCAATATAAAGTTTCAAGACATAATTCTGTCTATTATCTACTTTTGAAACAATCGTGTAAGCTTTCTAGTTATTTCTCGGAGACTTTTATTTGTGATGCTAAATATATCTGACTTATATAAGTGTATACATAAACTATGTAAGTACCTTATTGTAGCTAATACACGGGTTTAACAGATCACTATATTGTTTTCATGATAAAAAAAATACAGACCTCTTGATATTTAATAGGTCGTTCATTTTAAAAATGCAACTCGATGCTGTGAAAATAATCCTTTATTTTTAAATGCTCCCAACACATGTCACGACAAAGCGTCAGCAACAACAATGACTCGTTTGTGAGTAACTCGTTGTGAATCAACTAAAAAGTTTACAAAACTAACTGCTTTAAAAAGAAAAGTGTCGTCCTGAAAATCGTTTCGTTTCAGACTAGTTGATTGCATCCGTTTTGTCGGATCAAAGGCTTTGGCGTGGGGTGAAGTGGTCTAACTATGATATGCGTCGCCGACGCCGCCGTCTGGCTTGAGGAATGCAAATAGATATAGAAACTGCTGATTAGTTACTCTGGAAATTACTTGAGTGCGCTTTCATGGCGTTGAATGTCAGCGCCATCTATCGAGTCTTAGGAGCACATGTCCACACAAACGAGTCCCAAAAATCTGTTTTAAAGGTCCAGCAGTATAAAACGTATTGTGTTTAGGTACTTATGCATTGTCAAAGTAAATTATGTTTTATTCAGTAAAAATACATAGATCATTTAGGACCCTCGATTTTAAGTATCTTCGGAACCGCGTCGAAACTTACGAAACTATATTTGCTATAGTTAATAGTTTGGTGACAAAGTTCATACTTTGTACCCGACTGTGGTCACGATTACCTCATTTTCCGGTTGAGAATGATATCAAACCGGCGTTTGTCACAAGTTTATGAAACCGTGAAATGTATTGCAAACTTCTTATTTAACTAAAACTGGTGAAAATACCTACGTACTAGCGATAGTTATACAAATCATTATCCTCACTTATAAATCCCTTTCATTACCAATGAAATCTAAGCTCTTTTGTTCAGAAACTAAATAAATGCTCGAAAAACTCTCGCTAATATTTCCACAACCAACCCGAATTGTCGATGACTAAATCTAGGTCACACATTTGGAGTGTGGCTTCTGTACTCTTTATATAGTGCATCAGACTCAGGCCGGGAATAGCTTGCGCGTCGCACTGAAATAGCGCAGACGACGCCAGCGCCGACGCTACGGATTTGGACCAATATTAATATGCCATAGCATATCCGAAACGAAATGCTAGACACATGATTCATAACATAAGTATACTAAATTGACATAAAAAGGGGTTACAAAGTGTTCAATCTATATAGGCTGAAGCTAAACTAGTAAAGACTATGTTTCTGACAGACTGGTTTGTTCTATTCAAAAATTACTTAGACGACCCAACTTAGTAACCTAGCTTTTTAATGCAAAGCTTGTCCTATTCCCAGTGGTCTATGAATTAATGTGTTATTTGTATAATTGACCCCATTGGCTAACATTTGAATACATATTTAGATATTCTATTCTATGCTATAACTCCCATTCATTCATGTAAGTATCACACGCGATCGCACCAAAATAAGTTATATGAAAGTTAGAGTTGTAGGTATACTGTTTGATCTAAAGATTTCTTCTCAGTTATTTTGTAAAACGTCTCTTGTTCCTTTCAATTACACCAAGATGCATAGCACGTATCCTACATCCTAATACCTAATGGTGGAAGAGTAGGTATTTTATAATAATTTAGTTTATCCTTGGGTAAAACCTTTGGCAATACCCACAGTTATTTCATACTCGTTATATGTAATGGTTTCGATAATAATACTTGATGCCCACGACATCGTCCACGTTCTGTTTATTTTGTTAGTTGGAGAAAAATACAGATGAAACTTAATTCTTACGCTAATATTTCAAGCATTTTCACCGAAAATTAAAAAAAATTGATTAAAAAAAAGACATTAAAAAAATCTTGTTGGTTTTTCAACCCCAGTAGGTGGCGCTAGCAGTCATACTCTACCATCAAATAATATTTATTATTATTCCATACGTATGATCTGTAAGGGTCTTTTTTTTCATAAAGAACTGCCAGTTTAAATTCCTAATCGTCTTTGAACTAAAGACAGAATCTGTGAGTCATTCTCGTCAATGAACGGGTTAAAATAACCGGTTGCATGCCACATGCTTGTTTTTTGAGGATAATGGAACATTTTGTGACTCGACGGTTTACTCCAAGGTTCCTAAGGAGAGAAGTAAAACTCAAACTACTAGTAGTTTAAAAGTATAGTCATCCTTCCCGGTAATTGTAACTAGGTACATACTTAGATACTTATCGTAGGATATCCTCTGTATGATTGATATTCATAATAACCTATTACACAGTTATTAACAAAAGACTGACTCAACCACAAGCTTCGTAGAATTTAACCATATGGCACATAAAGTATTTTCTTTGAAACGGAAAACACCATCTGACTTACAAGTGCTCCTATACTTTGGCAAGTGCAGATACATTGTAAGGTAGCCGGTGATTTTATTCACCTTATATACCACTCGTTTTGATATAATTATTACACGTCGACAAAGTTTCAGCATTTCTGACCTAAAAAGTAGATACTAATATTACCTACCTAGTGATCCCTACCTCTATAACGTCAATCAAAACTTTTATTAATTTTATACACCACGTTGAGGCGACTTTTTGGAATCGGTTTTTATGATACTAACGGCCGGTTTCTGGAAACCCAAATCACGATTGATCCGAGTTGTACACATTGTAATTATTAGATTTTTTCGTTGATCATTGTTCGAGAAACCGGCCATAAAGCTAGGTCTTAGATACTTTTATAGCCTTTGTAGAAGGTTTAGTAGAAGGCGCTTTAAATCGTGATATTGCGATTATCGTAAGAAGAAAGTGCTAGCTGACTTTAAAGCATAGAATTTTGACATGTAAACTGTGTACCTACTGTATTGCTGCTCAATAGGCTTTTTTGACCTATTGGAACTCTCGTGTTCGCAGTTTTAATGACTTCTAATTGTGCTACTAAATACACTTATTTTGCATCAATAAATGCAGGAATGTATTGAATGTGCATAAACCACGATGCAACGAACTCATAATTCCTTGGCTCCTTTACAAATTCCTACCTAAAACAGTTAGTGGCTTTAGCTTCGCAAGTTTGCATGTAGAGGTCGCTACTCGTAAATAATGTTGGCAAATTGTAGGGTTTTGTGGATGCATTTAGCGAGGGTGACTCAGCTCGAAGGTGGAATTAATTAACTAGTTGCATAGACGTGACGTCCTTGCAAGGCTGCTGTGATCACGTGCCAGTCGCCTGCGCAGAGACTGCCCCTCCCCACTAAAACGCTTAGCTGAGACAGGCATTCGAAGGCTTTCAAATATAAACTCTATCATGATGTATTACAATTCCATATTGATTGAATTCAGCAGCTGCTCGTGTTGACTGAAAAACTCGGAACGGATTGGTTGTGTTGTGAAAATGCATTGTAATTTGAACTCATATCTAATGTTTTTAAATCAGAAAATCGCTAATATCCATGGCGGGGATTCTCATGTTTCTTAACTTCTAAAAGTTACAGTGATAATTATAAATACAGCTCTGGGATGACATAAAACCGGAAATTTAATTCAGAGATTATGCAGATTTCTAACACACCATACTCGGTCAATGCCGTGATATAAAGATATTTTAAGTTGTCTTATCAGTGTTGAACTATTATTGTAATTTAAATAAGTACCTTTTTCTGATGCGTTATCGCCTAATTATTATGTTCTAATCTATTTCATATATTTTCATCTAATCGCTCTGGGTTGATAAATATGTTATTATTGGATACTACAAAGGCGGTGTGGCGGCGGCATTGTAATAAAAATAGTAGATACTTGATTACAGGTTTTATAATATTACCTCTTTACCTGTTATTGCTCCGTCCTTTTCCTTTTAGTTTTATCAGCAATAACAACTATTAATATATCGGGTCAAGTATATTATATACATAAGTTCTTGTGATTTTTTTTATATATTATATTATTAAATACGAAATACAGAGTGTAAAAATAAGACCAGTCTTCAAAACGTTGGAACACAGCATCAGCATAAATTTATTTTTCGAGCTAAGTAATTCATTCTGTAATTTTTTTGCTTATATTCCATACGACATTTAATTTTATTTAAAGTAATATTCTACCAATTTGCTGGTATTAAAACCCTGTCTGATTTCACATTTAATTAAAATGTGTACATCCCAAGATTGCTCATCGTTATATTATTAGTTTAATAATCTTAGTGCAAATGTGCATCCGAGTAATTAAATGCTAAATGGCGGCGACATCTCCTATCTCGTAAAACCCTTAACTAAAAGTTCAAAACGACACAAGTTCACCATCAACTTAACCGGTAATAACTTAACCGGTATGACTGTACTAGTACTGGTTTAAGAGTGTGATGGATGCGAGGCGCCAACCATTCGCCACACACCCACTGGCAGAGATTATGAAGACTGCGTGGGCGGACAACCCTTTGGATTACCTATGGGAAGGTCTGAACGAACGCCGTCATGGTACTTATAATACTTATTCGTGAATCATATCCTACTAATATTATAAAGGCGAAAGTTGGTATGGATATGTTCACTCGTTCACGCAAAAAATACGGAGTTAAATGAAACTTTATACCTACATCGGAATAACACATAGGCTATAATTTACAAAGATACTGTACGAATCGTCGAAAATATATCGATAGCAAGACGAAGTTGCGGACACCAGCCAGTTGGTAATAAAATGATTATAAGACAAAATACAATCGGTAAAACTATTGTAGCATCGTTTACTGAATCAACGATCGTTTGCTGACTTACTTCATCATAGGACTAGTATATTTCTTTAGGTAATGTTTTGAAAACCTTAAAGTATTTTCGACATGATAAGTAAATCAGTATAGTAGAACAACATTTTCGATCCACGTTTCCAAGATCGACTCTACCATGTTACCAGTGTCGGTTTACTTTGATGATTTGCTATTGTTCCTAAAATAAGTGCTTATTAACGAAAGTATTGGGTGAGCTATTGAAGTAGTATCGCTGGGGCGGGCGTGGGCGAATAGTTGCTTGCCTCATTCCATGACACACACTGAGAAACGACTCGCATTATGGCGTACTTATGAGAAATGGTGAGTATTTCTTAAATACATTTTATATTAACTCAAACTGTTCTCGTCATTTCTAATCTTTGTAGATATAGCCCGCGGTTTCCTTTTAGAATTCGATTACTTACACAAATGATCGTCAGAAAAGCCGGATAAAATGTTAAACCAGCTGAACAATAAAATCAATTGAACGGCCCGATTCGCTGGAAATTATGCTCAACTGAGATACCGTCTCCAAGGTGAGTTGCTTTTTTTTTATTTTGATTAATATGTACATTATACTTATATTCAGTTTTTGCCAAAACAAATTATATAAGTACCTAAATCAGCACGCTCTCTGACGCCCTCTGACGTATCAGAACGTGTTCATAGATCAAAATATAATAAGATATACCGCAACTATGTAGGTATCCTATGCATGAATATACAAACCAAACAAATGTATCCATATGTACATATTTGAATTTATTATTTTATTTATTTTGTTAAAATTTAATATTTTCGATATAAACCATTTTATTTAGCCTTATTTTTTTCTCGTGTGAAAGAATTTAAGATAGTGCAAAAACGTGGTTTCAATCAGCACTTATAAAGACCACATTTTTTCTTAACTCACAAATTTATTCAAAAGATTGCAAGAATGTAAGACACTGTAAAACAGGAGTCTACAAATAGTTTAACAGCCAATTTAGAACCCTTTAGTAATCTACTGTTCAGTAAAATAATGATGTTCTCACGATACTTTTAAGATGTCTACAATGTTGTTTTTAATAACCCTAGATAGATACACCAACGTGTTGAATGAATACAAAAGTATTTTTTAGATTACATATATATTGCAAGATTAATATCTATACCTACTAAATGGAGTGAAAACGGATGATAGAGGAGAGTGGAGGAAAAGAACATGTTGTGCTGACCCCACCTAATGGGATAAGGGTAGAAGAGAAGCAGAAGAGAACTACTTTCTCTCTCATTCCAATCTCATAAAAGTTACAGCCATAGCAACACATAATGCAAATGTAAAAACAAATACTTTATTGCAGCTCAAATCAGAATTTAAACCTTCTGGTTTCTACGACTGAAAAGAATACGAAAATACTACGAAAATTTTGGATCGTCCAGATTGTTATGGACACCACACACTTCTTGATAACTTTTCCTTCCTGATAAGTGCTAGTTTGTTTTAGATTTCGATTAATATAAATAATAATGTTTTGAGTCCTTATTACACATCATAATTTTCTTTTTGTAACTACCAAATGGTAAGATATATTTTTTTTATACTTACCTGAAGTTGAAGGGTGTGTCTAGGCTGAATTGCGTTGTATTTTCGGCTTATTAGTATATTTAAATTGGCTTATAGTGCCATCTTAGGTCATGTCAAATGTTATTCCAAATACATCAGTACATTGTTAGGTAGAAACGTATCTCAACCAACAAAAAAAAATCAATTACGCACGATGTTAATGTCAAATTATTGAGTTTATCACTACAATTCTAACATTGAAATTATTACAAACTATAGTTTAAGTCATAAATTCATGTCACTAGAAAATCTGGCAACACTATCAAGACTGCTAACGTCTAGATCGTAATTTCAGAAAAGGTGATGATTGAAGACGTTGCCATGTTATGATTCCTTTTCATCCATTATTTTCTATTCTAAGAATCGTAAGGCATTTCTATGTAGACTTGAGTTTGTCATACAATAACTGTTGCGGACATTTGCATTCCATTGCTATCGAGTGCCACCGGGTCATTTGATATGGAATGAGCTCATGCCGTATCGCTGGTGTTATTGCTTTTTGCACTGGATTCTCTTGAATTTGTTCCTATTAGTAATCTTGTTGCTCACTTTGGAGACAAAGAGAACTAAAAGAAAGATCCAGTACATACTAATGAGCTGATTTTTTTACTGACCAGGAATTTTTGATCTTCTCATAGTCTTCCCTCACAAGTTTTTTAACAGTAATGTTGCATGCTGTGATGTTGTTTTTCGTATATTGTTTGATATGCTAGAGTCACGACTTACTGAGCAATTAATTGACTGATTTAACGCCTTTTTAAACGCAACCACAGCCATTTTTGTAGGGCTTCAGAATTCTAAATTATAATGATGAAAAAAATTTTTTTTCAAAATTGTCTTGATTTCCATGAGATGGATCGTAAATATAGTAAAATGTAGGAAGGCTGGTAGAAGTCCTTTCAAATCTGTGACAATCTGCAGGAAATATTTTTTTTATCTTGGTCCAAAATACCCATTCTCCTTTACTAATAGAAATTTACGATACGAAGCTTACAATTAGCTTTACATGTGTTCACGTTAGTGAGTCAACTACGCAAAAGCTTTATATTATTAGCTATCCTCCTTTATCGCTAGCGGGGATTTCCAATGGGCTATTTGGTTTATGCTATATGTTTGGTTTATTTTTTATCCCTTGGTATAAACCAAGTGATAAAATATAAATATGTTAATATAAACGTGGGTAGGTACTTACATTCTACTGCTTAATATACTATGCGCAAACTGATGTAGTTAGTTTATCTTTGTACGAAATCATAAAAAAAACATATATTCAAAATTATCGATTTAGGTATTCTGATGCATTTATTTGTATTAGCGTGTAATAAAGAATAAGTAGGTATCTATTCATAATTAAAACAAAAATAAGTATTCCATCAGCTTTCTATAGTACCCACAGGGTTTTTGAGACTAGATGACAAAATTTACTTATGTTTTTTAGCAAATAGGTACCTAAAACTCCCTACTCATACGCCTACTATAACAAGGAAACTAGAGCACATGGCCGCAACATGGCTCTTCCAATATCAAAGTCTGCTTTTCAGCCATATCACGTTCCCGTATGACATCAACCATTGTAGTTAGAACAATGTGTTGAATGCGCACGCGCTGGTTAGTCACGCACTGTTTCACACATCCTTTACATACATACTGTATAAAGGATGTTCGGTTTGTGATCACGCCCATATTCACTGGATTTACTGGTCACGACTGTCGTCTTCATTAGAATTACTTATACAGCAAGAAAATAAATATGATTCCCAATGTTTATAGAAAATTAAAGCTAATTGGAAACCCTACATAAATATAATATCTATTTATCTTTACGCATGTCACATGTACTTAACGTAAGATACGTCAATTAAATACATAATTATAATAATATTAAAAATCCAAAGATACATTTAAAAATTGTTGAAAATACAATTGTACTTAGTTAAATTCGAATGATAATGAATATGCAATTCTGATTTTTTAAATTAATGATTTTATTAACACCAAGTTCGATGACCTCAGGGTATTTAAGCCACAACCAAACAGTCATTGAGTTTGTCACTACCCTCCCACGTCGAGTAAAAGAATTACCTCACTTAAACTAAATATGGATCACGACTACCAACTGATTAGATGACTTGTTCCTGCGTATAGGGAGAATTACCCTGCCTATAGGGAGAAGGTAGTGCTTTCGGTGTTTGGCTTAAGACCTTCCTAGAAATAGTGACATTTGATTAATATCTGGTATCAGTCTCACGACTACCTGTTTGTGTAAGTCGAAGAAAAGTGTCCGTGCTATTTAAGTGCCTCAAACGGAATTTAGGGAGAAATTTGACTAAGGTGTCTAGATTCAAGGTGCGCTTGACTGTAGTTTACTATGTATTTAAAAAATCACATTCATAATCTGCATTTTATGTAAGGTCGGTTAATTTCGACGAATACTCACAACCCATCCCGTATCTACACGTATCTTATCATCAATAATATTCTGAATTTCAATTTGTAAATTAATTCAGTGCTGGGCAAGTCTTGTTGAATGTATCAATATCAATGAACCCTTGACTGCAAACCGTTTGCGTCATTCGACTGCAGTTATGAAACTTGATTAGATGTAAGCGCAGTACATAGAGTCAATTGGGGCTTTGGTATGAGGCAATGGCGCCGCCGGTACCTACATACTAACTATTGCATAATCTATGACGGTAACAGCAAATCATAGCAGACTAGAACTGAAACTCCATCTGGGGTATTATTTCAATTATTTTCTTAAACCTAGACAGCGTCGTTGCCATCCAAACTATATGACTTGTGTTCAAAGTATGATTCAAACTGTTATATACGCTGAATTGCGCGTTTTCATAGGAGTAGGTAAAGTAATTTAATGTAGTAGATTCGTTTTCGGTGTTTGACAACACAGGCTACGTGACATTTTGATTATATGAAATGTAGAGTTGGTCTTGAAACATTTTGGCACGCAGCTGGACGTGCAGACAACATGCCACACAACAATTATTGGCACTGTAAGTCTTCAATCAGTTCCGTAACTACACACTAGTTTGAGTACGTTTATAGATATACTAACTATTACGTAAGCTGTGCTTCGGCTGCCGCATTGGTGTTGCAATAAAATCCAACTCAGTACAATATACCGCTTTCACTGCGGAATTGCAAATAGCTAACGAGGTTTGTTATATACCAGTACGCCTGTCTGTGTTGTTTGGAATTAAATTGGTTATTAGGGTCACTATATGGTGTAAAGTTAAAATTATACTTAACTTTAAGTCGACTCCAAAAACAGTTCTCTAAACTTAAGAATCTCGAATAAATTCATTCATTTATTATTTACCTTCTTATCATCGTCTTATAAAAACTATGACTAATCTAAAGTTATATTTAAAACCAATGACCAATCATATGTTTTTGTATATGGGTTTCATCGTTTTGTATGTAGAGCTTTAGTTATATCTTCATTTTCAGTACAGAAAGTTAACTTTTATACAACTGATGACGCTTTGAGACAAACCTTCAATCGTTCGAAGGTCAGACTTATAAAGGACAGAAACTGGGACTCGACAGGACCTTGTTCGTGACGCGTCCTTAACTAAACGTTACTAAATACAAAGACAAGAACTTCTTTTATTCGTATTTAGTTAGCCTTACTAAACACAAAAACAAGTACATAGGTATTTATTTTATTCGATTTGCCGGCTTTTTTTACAGTCTACGTCTCATCAACAGTTAAATGCTTATTATTCAACATCTTTATACATTTCCATTTAATGATGATGCTAGAATTTTCCCACTATCAGCAATCTCTAACTTATATGTATACAGTAAGTACAAGATATGCAGTCAGTATCTTAGAAACGCTTTTGATTAATTTCGGTAAGAGAAAACTAAAAAAAAAAAAATGGTAGCACTCCGGGAGTGCCGGCAGAAGTGAAAACTTCAATATTAACGTTGTGTTTTCACTTTTAAGTTTTCACTTCAAAAATATAACCACAGTCGTGATTGTGTCATTCGTTGGCTTCGTCGTCATCGTCACGTCACGTCATGTCGCCACGTCATCGTCACGTCATGTCGCCACGTCATCGTCACGTCATGTCGCCACAACACTATTTAATTGTTTACACACACAGACACATTCGCGCAAGCGCGAATGTGTCTGTGTCTTCGTTGGCTTCGTCGTCATCGTCACGTCACGTCATGTCGCCACGTCATCGTCACGTCATGTCGCCACAACACTATTTAATTGTTTGAGTCATACGTCGCGTGACCGCAAGTGTGTTCTTTTGTCGTCTCTTGTTTTACGAGCAATGTATAAAAATTAAATAAGATCTTACGCTTTTTCGACGTCACGTGACCCTGACGCGAGTTTGAAAGTTTTTACCCACCCAGCGCCGCTAAAGAAGTTTTCACTTCAACAAGTAAGTACCTATGTTTTGTAAAAATTGTGAATACAGTTGATATATTTTTTGTAAATAAGCTTTGCTTAATTTAGGACTACTTAGTTAGATGATGAAAACGTCTTATTTGTGTACGGTACCGGTTATTCAGTTAGTATGATTTGTTTTTTTTTATAAGATACAGCCTTATACAACCTTGGGAAAAGTATCCAAGTAAGCATTGAACTGTTTACCTACAAAAAATACATAAATTCAGTTGCATGCAGAGTAAATGAAATGAATAAAAACTATAAAAGCGGAAACAATATTTCGGAACTTTCTGTCATTATTAGAGGAACAGGTGCGCTCTCGAACAGACAAAAATAGGTCTAGACTTGTGTAAAATGTACCTAGTAGATCGTTATAACTGGCCCATAAATATAATACCTCGAAGCCGTGTTTCCTGTTGCCTCGAGCTTAAATAATTCTGCGCTACTTAGCTCGACGGCTTGCTCAATGGTATGGTTGCTGCCAATGTCGGAAAAATTGAGTTTTCGAGAGTATACTAACTGTGTTGAACTGATAAGTCTATAAGCAAGCTCTATGAGGATAAAAGTTACTAACAAAAGGTTCATACAATCCAATTCACTTGAAAAAAAGCTTCGTGTCTTTTATCAAATTCCTAATTCTTTTGCCTGGACGTCCAATGTACTTAAAAATTAGACAACCGTGATCCCATTTTGTTGGTTTTACAGACATGTGAAGCTCCAAACAATTCGGTAATTGTCACCACAACAAACATTTCGGTAATTGTCTACAATCACCATGAAATCTGATATATCTCCGACTTCCAACATTCACCGCAGCATATTCATCTATTCATTACAACGTGCCTTATCCGCACGTTCGATGACTAACACCCATGGAATCTAACCAAACCTACCCAGTGTTGTCTATGAATCCGACCAAGATGGTGGTGTTTACTAAGCTGGCGCCAGTGAATACGTCATCATGCTATTCTGGTTGCGAATGCTTCAAAAGACTGCATACCGATAGCCTTATCCTACGGTGATTACATAAAATGTATTTCTTTGTTTGATGTTTTTTTTCCGTTCGAATTGTTTTATTCCACTATCCATATCCGTCCGGTTATTTTTACTGGATTAGTCTAATCTTTTCTGTACCTATCGAAAAGCTAATATGCCCTTCGCTATAACAAGAGTGCCTTGAAACACGGATCGCGGAAATGAGAGGAGATAAAGCTACAGCTCGACTGTTGGTTAACCTTTACGGCGAAGTAGTTAGGGTAACTTGTCCTTGAATCATGCTTTAAATATTTTTAGTGTTTATCTTCTTACATTTGTTGCATCGACTGATGTTGTCCGTCGTAGGTAAGTCCCCAATGCTGATATGATTAACAATATACGGATACGGTTCTAAACAATTTCAAAATTGATTCATCTGTAGGTAAAACTGAAAAGCACAGGTGTCGGATATATCTGAATACTACGTGTGTGATCTTTCAATTAGCTGGTGTTAGCTAACCATCACGTAGGTAAGGGTTGGGCCACCTGGCCAAGGATATTCGAACAAAGGGGGTTACACAAAGCCGTAGACGTGTGACAGGAATGAATGGTGCCGGCAGACAGACTACATTTAATCAAACAGTAAGAAAACTCTAGAATTGATGAGCTATCATAGCAGTGAAGATTTCATACCTTCACTGCTACCTCCATTCTGAGATTGATCAATAAAATCTAAGTTAGAAGTATCATTGTTTGCAATTAGGTTTTATGGTGTGTTCATAGCAAAGGTTTTGGTTAGATATCGCATTTTCAGCGCAAAATGAACTACATGATCAAAGAAAATAATTAATTAAAAAAGAGTTGAATTACAATATTACTATTTCTAGTGCTACTACTGCTGGCGCAGCAATATCCTGTGCCATGGATGTGAATGGCGGCACGTCAATGGCGAAGGCCTAATTGAGATGTCTCGGCTGGCCGTCCGGCAATTAACACTCCGTCTAACCGGTGGTTCAGTTCATGTGAAACACATATTTTAGTAGCCATAGACTGTGTTCCGACTCCTGTTACTGAATGCTCAGATTTTTGACCTTCGTCGTGCAACCCCAAAATGAAGGATTGAGGATTTTGATGCTCTATAATGTGTATTATTTTAATATCTACCGAATAAGACTTAACAAAACAAAGACATAATATCGTCATCGCAAACGTTCTGACATGATTTAAGTAGGTAGTACCTATAGATGACATAGGTTGCCGAAATCTGATCTTCGCGTGAACTTCGTCAAACAATACAAGCTTTAGGTACATTAAGAAATCTATTTATTAGCATGTGACCCAAGTTCATGTTTTGCCAACATTGTTGTTATAAATGACACGTTTTTAATAATACGCTAATACGTACTACTTACTATGCTATATTTAGGAAACATTGGGCAAAAATTAGAACCCTAGTGGAAAAATACCAAGATTATTCCAAGGGTACAATAACAACGCAGTTATCGGTAAAACAAACAAGGTACTACCACCTACATCAAATATTCTCGAGTAATATTGAGTTAAGTGTGTTTGTGCTTGTGGGTGGCTGGCACAGAGATTCTTTAGATTTTTCACACTTTTAATAGAGACGTCGTCTTCTGTTAAGTCCACGGCGGCACTTCAATTTCTAAAAAATCCTTTCAGGCCTGGATGACTTATTATTAAGTTTTAACACAACACACAGTGTTATAAAATTGTTCGGTTCATTACAAAAAAGTAGTTCGACGAGATTCTACATTCTTCTATACATTGTTGGCGCCGATTGTTTTTGTTTACTTTTTAATAGGGGGTATTTAATTAGGGCGCCAATGAACTGGAATTAAGGTAGTTAAACACCTTCATAACAAGAACCAAAATTTGGCTCAACATTTTCACGCTTTCTTTTACAATAAGTATTATAAAAATATCCAATTTATTTATTATTTTTTCGACACGTGATACTGCCTCTATATAGGGATAAATTTTAATTTCATAGATCTATGAAAGCTAGCAAATCCATTGTACAGGTGTGTCTACAATTAAAACAGTAGGTATATGCTACTTCAAATAACATGCATCATGTTGAAACAACAGTCATCATGATACCCTTACATATGTATTCTTAATATTTGATACCTATGGCAGAGTAGATACTATGACTCTTTAAGCGTTTAGGTAAGCGTAGCGGACGCGACCGGCGGCGAGATGGAGCGACGATCTGCGGAATCTAGCTAGCAAATACACGATGAGAAGAGACGAAGCCCGGGCTCAGTGGCGCATGTTCGGAGAGACCTACGTCCAGCTATGATCCAATATCCATATAGTATAGTATATTTATATAAAAAAAGTATGGAATATGCATATAAAGTCTAGGTCTTACGTTGAATTAACTCATAAAGTGTATAATAGTCATGAAAAATATTTCAAATCTTTTTTATATTAAACTTCAGATCGCCACAGTAGGAAGTTACATACCTATATCTCATACCTATCGTTCTAAAATATTATAGTCAGAGTGTAGCATAGGTAAGTACCTAGTATCCAAAACCAACCTAATCCAATTCCTAGAATTACGTAATTCAGCTTATGTATTTCAGCGAGTTATAGGGGTGCTGATACTAAGTACAGTGTAATTTACACTATGTTATGCTTGTTTACCTATAACTACGCTTTTTAGTAGTACCTAGGTATATAGAGGCTTACCCACATTAACGGCAGAGGTAGTTATCTGTTATCGTTGTCAGTAGAGTGCCTTGTTTGCGTATGTTAATACCCAGAGGTCGATATTTAGGCCATGACGAACGAACGTGGCGGTAAATAGTAACATTTAGTTAGGGCTGCCACTTATTTTAATACAGGGGAAGTTTATCTAGGTAGATTTTACCTAAAATGAAACTTTTTAGCTACCTATTAATGAGATAGTAATGACTGTATATAGAAGTCGAAGTTATATATCAAATCTTTTTATATTAAACTTCAGATCGCCACAGTAAGATGAAATAAACCATGGAATCTCAATTTAAAACAACGTGACACGAAAAAAACAAAAGATTCAAATCATAATATTTTCTATCAGTTAGATAAAAGCATCCTCCATCAGTACTAATAACCATTTTGAGAGATTGGCTGATTTTTCTGCTTGCTGCTCCGACCATCGACTTCAACTAAAACGAGGATCTGCCAGTCAGCTATATTCCATAGAATATGGAATTTTTAAGAAGAAACAGTCTTGACAACCTGCGGTATTAAAACCGTTCGCAGCCTCATGTCATTGCTTCCTTATTTACCTCGAGAGATGAGACTTTGCATCTTGATAATAAGCCGTGTCAATAGAAAACATGATTTTCAAGTTAGACGTGTGAAAGAAGAGTTGAAGTCACTGAACTGGAAAGGCATGTCACAATAATTGGCAGACAGTTTGTTGTTGATAATGGATTAATTATGGTAAATTATGGTATGTTAGTTAAGCTTATAACCTGATTGCTAGAACTGCTTTTCATGTCTTGGTTCAGTCAGCTGTAAAAGGACACTGGTTAATGGTCAACACATTTTGAAATATAAATAGTATGTGTGCATCGCGTCAGATCACAAAAACCGTAACTAACTAGCTAACCAACGATTAGTGATCAAAATAATATTCCAAAGAAAGTTCTAAACAGTTTTGAACTTTCTTTAGGGAAGCTCGCCTATGTGCCAATATCGCCTATGTTCTATGTTTGAGTGGTTTTCAATTATGTTTTTGTGTAAAATAAGGAACAAAGAAAAATGAATTTGGATTCATGGAAAGTTAGTCCTAAAAATATAGGTGGTGATATTATGGTATATTCTGATCACCGATCCCTTTTCAACATTCTATTAAATCACAACAGTAGTTTCACAAGCTACTTACTTCATCTACTAATAAGCTTTGTACCATTGGTCATATTACCGTGCACGTCTTTTGTCACCACATTCCTGAGCAATGTACTTATATAAAAACCTAGAAAACGACGGTAAAACCTAGTTCATAATCCAGCGTCATTCATAACGACAAGTAATTGAGGGCAAAGTTCAGGACCAACAGCATTTGTAATTATTCACTTCCGTCCAGAATGCTATGATTAAATTACCATTATCATTACGTTGGAATTTGATGTAGGTACTATAGATAACATATTGGATTTGTCTCCAAATATATTCGTTAAACTTCATAATTGGGACTTTGAGACTTACAAAAATATCCTGATCTTTCGGGTAAGATTCGGCGTTTGCTTGGTTTTTCTAAACTAATATTATAAAGAGGAAAGATTTGATTGTTTGTTTGTTTGTTTGTTTGTTTGTTTGCATCGAATAGGCTCCGAAACTACTGGACCGATTTCAAAAATTCTTTCACTGTTGTGAAGCTACATTATCTGTGCTAAACATAGGCTATATTATATTTTCAAAAAAATTAGGGATCCTTACTAAAACTTCAATTATGTAACCCAAGGTGTATAAGAAATTCCTTACATCGCGTGCGCTGCGGAAACTATTGATGATAGAAATAAATTATGTACTACAATTTTGTAGAACACATCATCATCCACAAAAAAGTCAGCGACAGCATATGTCTAACTATTATAGATATGTCATAATAAGTGTTTTAATATCAAAAAAATATAATTAAAATGACGACGCCAGAAAACGTTCTATATTTGTACTTAGGTATTAATCCTTATCTAAATAAATTACTTTAAAATTAAGACTGCTTCAATACCTTTCTATTACTTTTTAAATTATTGAATTCGGACATTCCATTCGAAAGATATCACGAGTTCAAAAATGTAAGTACTATTAGAAAAAAGTCAGCGGGCGCCGCGCCGCTGCCGGTCACGGGAGTATATGCGGGGGGGTTACATGCTATAGGGTCTATATTTTTTATCATTTCGAAAATACATTTATGCTGAGTAACATAATTAGCTATATTATAATGATATTTATTTATATAGGCTACCCGTGCGAAGCCGGGGCGTACTACTAGTAGCAAATATATCTGTCGTATATGCTTTGTTTTGTTGACTTTATTGTGCATTACAAGAGAGATTGGCAACCCTGTTCATAAATCTTCGATGTGTTGACTATGCATTTCCGTCAGTAACAGCGACACAGCATATCCGTTCTCACACATTCCGCTGCATAAGTAAATCATTCTCAGTACGTTACATTGCAAAAACAAACCTTTTTTATAATAACGTTACATTTGATAAGTTAGCACTTTGAACACAGAAGTTATTTACGTATTTATTTCACTATTTGTTCCTGAATAAAAGCTGAGAAGTGTCAAGAGCTTTCAAAATGTTCGTAAAAATCGCTTCCACATGACCTTTGTAGTTCTGGCGTGACAGCCCTAATCTAAAGAAGCCATTGATGTGAGTCGACGACGCATTTCCGTCGACGCGGTATATCCGGTGAACTTCGACTAAACAAAGGGTCAAAGAAACTTCCGTTCGGTTCGGTTCTTTGGTCGGTTTGAGACGTAGTTCCATTTGCGTCCTACCGATAGGCGATAATTAAGATCAAATAATTCTGTATGAGCTAAATATGAACTTACTAAAATTTCAACACAAAATATTTCAAAATGTTCAAAATGTTCTCACGTTATTTACTCGATGTCAACTATACAGAGATACTTATACAGAGAAGCAGTGAAAAGTCTAATTTGTTTCCACTATCTATATGACGGCCAACCGACTTCATTCAACGCTGACCCGTCTTTGATACCGCCGCTTTTGTTACATGAAAACTGTGGCATGGATCCACGGACAATGGGATCAGACGGTAATCGTTCTTGTCCTGGGGTCATCACTCAAACGAGATGAAAGCCGGCCGCGAAAACAGCTCAATGAAAGAATATCTGAATCATTTCATTTAAAACTCACTCGGAACCCAGCTAAAGAAAAGTTTAGGGAAGTTATCTCAGGTTTGGTGCCTATATCATCAGGGTCACCACGATATTTAGGTACGTGCAATTTTGATATAGAACAGCCGTTTCGTGAGTAGATGCCAAATGCAAAAGAACTGCTACATCTGACGGATGGGAACTAGATCCCTATCACCACACCATTAAAGGAGCCGTATCCCTCCGTCTGTGTCATCTGAGTGTGAGTTGAAAACTGGCCGAAGGGCATTGAAAGAGGGACTTGACAAATGAACAACCAGCATTGTTGTAGCAGCTTTGTATTAGTTAAACGGATCATGACTGACGCGTTAATGGATAAGACACGACTTTTTTATGTGTCTGTCGCGACTGAATGTCTGAAAGATTGCAAAATAAACCATCAATAGTCAAATGAAAAACTTTGTAGTCGATAGTTGTAAAAATCGTGCGGTGCGTGAGAAATGTATGTTCATTTCTATCAAAATGATCAGTACAGTTATTTTTAGAAAGTCTATTGATAGTTTTATGTAGCAATTCGAATCTTTCTTTTACGCACTGAGTAATTCACAAGTTTTAAGCGATGGGAATCGTTCAATGATGTCCGTTATTCGAAATAAACTCTCTGACTTGATAAGATCTTTTTATTTTAGATAAGTCACTTTACTAATTAAAATCTTTTTATACGACTCTTCATATACATATAGTCGTATACATAGACTTGACTGTAATTGATTTGGATCATCACGCTGCAACGATCTGACCATTAGTTTAATTGGCCTTCAGCTCATGAGAAAATCCTGGATTACTATAAAACATACGATCGGAGATAGCTTTGAAATATCACGTCAAGTCGATCCTATCTGGCCGAGAGCTTTGCCGTAAAAGGTGCCGAGCCTTACCTATAAACTGGACACTTTGTATTGCCTCTTTACGGTTACGCCGATACATGATACAAATAATACGAAATTCTACCGAATCTAGACATTTTAATAATCACGAGTTGGTAAACTAGGCGACACCTGCATTACGTAATTATTCCTAAACTGGTATGTGTGATATGTTTTACGTGTTTAAGCCATTAAGGTGATCTAGTTAACAATGTACTCACATGTGTCCTAGATCTAGAGCTGTTCAAACAACCTGTCAACTACGGCACTTTATCTAAACTCGTTTTTTTCAAGTGTGTCATGGTAAGCAAACTAATTTATAAAAATAGGTAAAAAAACTTTTTAAGTTAAACGGTTTTATGTTAAACATACATTGCAATGTTTAAGATAAATGTACTAAAAACCAAAAAATAATAAAATAGATAGGTACAGTCGTGGGAATTATAAACATATGCATAGACTAGACTAAAATAAAACCGTGGGGGGCACGTCAATTGTCTACAATCGTACGATTGTTTTTTTCTAGTTTTTAGTTTTTACGCCATCTTGGATTTAAATTTTTTATAGTATATTGTATTCTGCTTGTTGAGCCCTTTCATTTGATATCCATATTGATGGGATTGATAATACCTACGTTATCCGCCATTTTGTAGCGGCTGCCATCTTGGATTTCATTTTTTTATAGTATATTGTATTCTGCTTGTTGAGCCCTTTCATTTGATACCCATATTGATGGGATTAATAAAACATAAATTATCCGCCATTTTGTAGCGGCGGCCATCTTGAATTTATAATAATAATGAATAAACATAATTGTATTGTCATCAAAATCCAAAGTGTATACAAAATTTCAGATTAATCGATTGACAGGAAGAGGGTGAAATTTGAATTACTAAATTTGACCCAAGAATAAATAATAAAACAAACGGGGTGAGCTAAGTAAAACCGTTTAATAAAAACCTTGTTCATACTCGTACCTAAACGTTTATTTTACAAAAAAACAACCTGCATTCTATCAGTAACAGTAATTTTATAGATCGAAAATGAATAGGTCTGATTAATTAGTTAATATTAATATTTAGGAAAGTACCTAACTAACTTAAAGTAATGATGTCATCATTCGTCGCTATAGTTCCCAAAACTGTTTTCTTATCTGAACCCTATCAGTTCCTAAAATATTTTATCATGATAAATACTGAAGTCTAGATAGGATACTATCTGATTTGTAGTTGACGGCGGCGCTACGAAGCTAAACATAATATTTAAAACCTAATTAAAAAGCGATTTTGTCGTTATCTATCAAAATACTTCGCACGTTGTCCTTCAAGTAGGTAGTTAGCAAATTATCTGATTGTGATTAGGTTGGTAAACAATAACTCAGAAGGCCTGTGAAATCACGTTTCTTTCTGAAAACTCTTTATCTCAAATCGACGGAGCGCTCGATGCCGATATCAATAATGATCTATTACTTATCGCCCTCAATACCAACTAAACACGCTCGAGAAATAGGATAGGCGCCGCAAGATGTCCTTGTCCTCAACGCTAGTGCCAACCGGACCTTGCCAAGTCCTAGAACGCCTTGTAAGTATTCTGGGGCCAAGTATTTACACCTGAGTAATGACTGACTTCACCACTGCTTTTAGAGTCAGTTTCGTAATTATAGAGTTACAACTAGAGGTGCAAATTGTTGTTTTTCGCTTCAGTATACTTCGATGTTTTTTTGCGCAAATGTCGATTTTACTGAATATTTCATTCTCTTTGTAATGTGTGCTAGTACCTACACCTACACTAATATCTATCTAAAATTCTACAGCAACTATGTAAATAAACCAACCTGCCTATGAAAGTGGTAGGTGCCCAAAAGCGAAGCACGTGGCGCCCTAAATTTAGTTAATTGTTTCCTGTTTAATCCCCGCCGTAAACTCGGAACTTTGTGGAGCTAGATGATTAGCGGAGTGTTTACAATCTAAAAATATATTTTACTTAAAAGGATGTTGCTTCGTTTTAAGAATTACTAGAGATAGACAAGTTTTTTAATGTGTTTTCCATATTTCATTTATATATTTTTTGTTGCGCCTACTTGATGTTAAATGGTAAACTCTACCTACTCTACCTACTACCTTTATCTATAATATTTCGTCCAATGAAGACATACCATGTGGACTGCCATCATCACCCTGAGAAAGTAAAGTGTTGTCTTATATGCCTGTAACTTCGGTACATAGCACATAACATCGCTGTGTAGCAGCACAAATGAATAAAGTGGTTTTCAAGTAAAACTCATAGTAAACATTTATCTCATAGGTACTTACAAGAAACAACCCAACTAACACATCGACATTATTCTTACAAGCTGTGGGTGGGTGTATTTTATCTGTCAATAAGGAAACCTGGCAGGTAAATACCCATTCGACTAAGTTTTACAGCTTACATAAACTATAAAACCTTTGTGTTGAAAATCCATCAATAATAATAAAATTATTATTGCAAAGGTGTAAACTTCTAGTAGACTTGAAGATATGCCCGTCATTTCTTATGCCTTGATCACACGTACCGAGTAAACCGGCGAGACACTGACGTATTTGAGATACACTGCGCGTTGACATCAGTTTTACTGTTGAACGTTGCAGCGTTAGCGCGCAGTGTATCTTAAATACGTCACTGTCTCGCCGGTTTACTCGGTACGTGTGATCAAAGCATTTCCGTGTTTGATAGGTTCTTACGTTAAATACACCTTTTGACATTACGTACTATTTCCCGCTCTATCAAAAGACATTAATGTCAAGCATTTATCTTAATTAAAGTTATACCTAAAGTGTCGTATTGCCCTTTTTAGTTCTCTGAACTTTTACTGGTGCTAACTGTACAGTTTGACATTTTAACGCCACTACCTACCAATCTAATCATTCGATATGACGGTATCAGTAAATATGTCAGATACACACACACGATAAGTTAATACTTTTATTATATTTCCAAGAGCATTCACGTGCGCAACTACGTCTTTCTTGAACGCTGAAATACCTATATATTATTACTTAGTACCTCATCTGGGTAATACTAGAGAATAATAAGAATACTAACAATTCTGAAGTAATTTGAGCTTAGGTGTGCTATTTATTTAATTAATTTAATCATATTTAGTATTTTCATGTATATTTTTTATATTCTTGAATACAACGTGACTACTTAGAAACTGTAATTAAGTAATGTTTTCTGCCTATGAATTGATTTTGTATTTTTATTATTATTTATGTTTTTTTTTCTCGTGTCACTGCAAAAAGCTTCATTACCACTCCTTGCGGTGAAGAACTTAACTTTTTATGAAATTGGCGCCCAACGTGGTACTCATTATCAAATGTTCCAAATAAAGTACTAGTATTTTTTATGTCATTTTACACGCAAAACAGGCGTGATTATAGTATCGATATCAAAATACGTGACACGCTTGGACACATCATAATCTCAGACCGTGTAATTGAGATAGTGCTAAGTATGTACCTACCTAACATGATAAAATTGCAATTATGTACCAAACATTACAAGAACGATTAATATTTCGACAGGTGACATAGCTCAGTTGATAGTAGCGCTGCCTTCCATGCTTTCGTGGTCGTGGGTTCGATTCCCACCCAGAGCAAAAAATTATGTGATGAACATAAACATTTATTCTGTGCCTGAGTGTTACTAACCCTGCTTTGCTTGAAACTTGAGTGTGATGTGTGAATTGTCCGTGAATATTTATTTTATATTTCTTTATATTTATCAATCGTCAATATGACGTCAAAACGAATACTTACCTAAATTTGTGCAATGATATTCAAAGTTTTCATAATTCTATCAGTCATGATATCATCGCCATATTTTATGGTTTTAGCGAGTATGCAAATAACAATATTAACTAGAAATAATCCAAGAGTGACCACTTCTAATGGAAATCTAGCATATTTATAAATAGCGGGTGACTGAATTCAAGCTGGCGTCGAGTAATCTTCGAGGTGTGCCCGCGAGTCATTCAGAGAGATCAATTTTACGTTTATCATCTGTCATTCTTGTCAGTTTTATCTGGACATCTGAGTACCTTCTGCTACTATCGCGCATCTCCATGGCGATTCTGAAATATTCTCAGAATTGTTTGCTGAATAATGATACGAGATACATATTGAGCATTTTGAGATTATCCTATATTCAAAACAGCCTATTTATCAATAGGCTGTGTTTTGTATATCGTCGCATGTTTGTGTTACTTAATTCCTCGTTTTATTGGACTACTAACTTACCAGGTTACACTTACTGTACCTACTGTGTATTGTATAACTTCTTTAGCCGGAGTAAAAGTGTTTATTTTCGGCATTTTACAAAACCCTTAAAAATGCAGTTATTCTACAAGAAAACAGATAAAATGATTCCAAATAAATCGTATTACGTCAAGCTGACTTGAAACACAAAATCTCAGTTGCTCAAATAGATTTGAAATTCAAAGTCAGGTTCTGGGGATCGATCTTTTCATCGCCATACACGACGCTATACATTGTATGTAAATAATTCATACAACATACAATAATTGCTGGAATTTGCTCGTGAGCTATACAGTTGCTTCAATTAAGATTCGTGTTCATTGAGCCGGTTGTGAGTCAGTCATTGAGAGGAGTAATGGAAGGGCTAGATTGGTATTTGTAGCCTAACCCACGCCATGACATACCCGCTATTCTATTATGCCATTTTATTGGCAATAGGCGAGGCCAACGAGCGCACTCTTAATGGCGGAATCATTAAAGTATCCATGTAAGTTACATAACCCTTTTTAGACATGTTTGAAACATGGTTCCCGATCCCAACTAAATCTTATGCTATAAGTATTTATATTTAGTTATATAAATTTACTTTGCCAAGACTTGTAAAAAAACAGTGTCATCGGCAGCTTTTTATTCCTAATCCGAGTTGGATTACCAGTGGGAAAAATCATGTCGTATTACAAGTTACAAGATAAACCAATTAATGTTATCATGTTAAATGTTCGAAGATGATTTTATAGCATAACTTGTTTATTATTTTCTATAATTCTTTCAGATATGTTGCACAAATTGTACCTACCTACATAATTATGTTGAGTCAGTCAGCAAGCTCATTCAACACACATTGTAGTTATTTCATTAGACTAATGCATCACGTCCGGCGGGACTTGTGTCGCCTTCGCGTGCCTGCGATGTTTATAGCAAACAGACGCCTGCGCTGCGCAGCTTGGACGTTAAAGGTCTATTCATTTATCCCTTATGCATAATGTCTTGATAACGCTATGTTAGCTATCAGCTAAGCTTACTGTTTATCTTGTTTGGCCATTCGAAATATTATATAATTTATTTTTACAATACTGAACAAAACCTACTTTAATCGTCATTAATTAATATCAAAAATATATTTTTAAGAAATAGTATCTATTAGTAAGATCGCAATAGAAGAATTATTTATGAAGAATTTATTTGGTTAGTGGTATTGACGAGAAATCTTGGTTCGTATTGGAACAATAATTGTTTTTTATTGCACCAATTATGCACCAGATTGGTGATGATGCTGAACTAATCGACTGCGGTTTTATACTCATTTTATAAACATTTAGGAGTGTTAGTTTTAATTATTTTATAACCTGTATATTTAATTATAAGCATAAGCACCTACTTGTAACTTACGGTGCCTTGTTCTTTGTGCGGTCACTTTTGGGGCTACTGCGCGCCTGACGCAGATGTCTATCTAACTGACCTTTCTTAATCTAGTTTTAATAAATAACACATCTAAATACAATAAAATCAAAATCCTTAGATTTATAAAGCAATATGTTTTCTCTCAACAGAAGCATTATGTTTATAAATTATGGGTTGGTTTCCTGCTATTTGACATCAATTTATTTTCCTGTAAAAGGGTTATTCCTCCGTTCAAACAAAGCTGGGGCTGAGTCAGCACTGGCTGCGTAAATATTTTTATTTCGACCGCGTTCTGCGCTTTGTTTTGCAAATGACTTGCCTTGCTTCCAGTGTTTACAGTACAAGGATGCCTTGAGTTGATCCATATGCTGTTCTTCTTTAACAAGGCACATGTTTGTCATGTCATGCGCAAGAGTCACGACTCAAGACCATCACTCATAGCTATTGTCTAACAAGAAATACTTTTATGAGAAACGAAGCGTTGTATATAGTGCTGTACTGCAGAACGCTAAAAGAGCCTTTTTACATGACAGGATGCGCTTGCTATGCTTTCGAAAAACAAGAAATTCTTTGGGTAAACAGGTGCAAATTGCTCAATAACCACATTAGTTGAACCGTGAGGAAAATGTCCCATCGTTATTATTCACGGGAGCAGTTTAAACACAGATTGTAATACAGATCGGGATGGAAAAGACCATATGTTAAAATTATTTATTTGTAGATCGGAGACCACTGGGGATGACGCACGGGTGTTTACCACCACGGAGATCAGAAATAAAGCAACGCGGGCCAAGTCGCGTTATCGAGACAAGTGCTGGCGAGTGTTACTCAGCGGTCAACGTACGAACCGACAATTTCGCATTGCAATACCAACTTGATAACGTTCCTATTGTTCTTGCTATTTGTTATCATGAGGATACATAATACTACGTACCTATACGTTAGACAATCAAAGTCAAACAATGATTAGCTTGTATTGTTCGAACTAATCATAGCAATACTGTAGAATTTGATAAGATTTCTAAACATTATGGCGCGGGACAATAAGGAAATATAGTTAAATAGCGATAACATTGTTTGGTAACGCTACGGTATTTTCCCTTACGCTAGTGTTTACAATCATGATGACTGACAAATGACAATATTTTTTAGAATCATTTTACAATGTAAGGCAGCGAAGGTGCAAAATATTCAGAACTTAAAGGATGCCAATTCAATAAGACTGGTTGGTAGTTTGGTAGAGCATATGACATGTTGGTTTGTTCGTATAGTATGCAGGAGCAAGCAAACTGTCACACAAAGAGCCCTCTGAACCGTCGGAGACACGTGATAAATTACTGTCAGTGTAATAATAAGTTAATAGCAACAAATCAGATTTATCACCTTTTCATATCACTTTGTTTACTGTCTCTATGTACCTACATATAATTTATAATTAAAGGAAAGAACATGCGAGAGCAAAAGGAAGAAAACTATAGGTACAGCTGATTATTTTTTTATATCTACAAGGGTACAAGCGTATTCAAAAACTTAATTCCTACAAACTATTTCAAATTTTGTCATGAACTGTATGCAGCTTATTTGAAGTTATTTTCTGAAATGTCAATTCTATGTAGTAGTGCTATATGAAAAAAAACGTAACATCTATTATTTTTTGCCACAGGTACTTAAAACATACTTGATTACCTTGCAAAATGCCTTATCAATGTTCCTAACCGCGTTTTTCAATATTAGCGGTAGTAACTATTTTATATCGTACGTGCTCTTCTATATACGTTTATTTATTTTCGCTCCGTATCCGTCCCGTCGGAAGATCGTAGTCTCCGCAACAAGTGTCCCCCAGTCACAATCCAAACAAAAGATGACGTCAAAGTAACAAAAATAAACAACACACAATCAATACATATATTTAGGTTAATAGAGTTCGTTAACACGGTTTTCAGGGCTACTACAACACGGCAGTCACGGAATGCTGAAACTAGCAAAACAACTGCGACCTCCAAAGGATTACTTATCCGTTCATAAACAAAATAATCAAATGTAGAGTTGGTCGTATCCTTACCTATGTGTCTTTTTTATTGGTCAGCACTAATAAGGTATGCTAAAAGGTTTTGTGCCAAAACGATAAAATCCTTGTAGGTAGTTCACCCTAGGAGCTTCTTATCAATTTTTATTCAAATTGGTACAACCATTTTCCAGATATTTTTCTGGATCGCATAAAACAGGTGAGATTGAAATCGCTCCCTAGCGATAAGACCGTATTTATTTGTTTCATGTATTTTTCTCGCTAATTACTAATTAGTTTTAAGGTGTACATGTACACCTTAAAACAACAAATTTTAAATTTTACAATTGTTAAACACATAATTTAAAATTGTCAAGCTGAAGAACAAAATGGGTGACAATGATTTGATTACGGTTGGATTGAATCCAATCTAAAAGTAACTTGTTGGTCATGGCTGTACAACTGAAGTATCCAATTGGTAATGCACTCGGAAAGCAATGACGTCATCTCCACTCGTGATTATCTCAGCAAGCTCACGAACCATGCGAGTGATCTGATGGATCGATGAAAGCTTCTTCGAAAATGACTCAATTACAATTGCCAACTTGGAAACTTGCGTTGGATGTGGCTTGTAGAATTTTGAGGCTACGATTTACATTTCTCCATAGGATTACCAATCTATAACATTGTACCTATTTGATATCGTATTGCTTTGAAAATAGCGCATTCTGTTCGGAGTTCAACTGACAATCGTTTTAAAACAACAAAGCGTTTTAAAACCTCTTTGATTGTATATGGAAATTCATAAAAAGCTCTATTCAGTAATTCACAGTTTTGCAACATAACCAGTTGGCAACATAAGCAATCTCATTTGAATTGCAATCATTTCTATTTGAGACTGCCCGCCGCGCCGAGTGTATACACAATCTAAATTCGCCCCGAATCGACTGGCCGCATTTTCGCACGCACCGCTCAATCTAAAACCGTTACTATTTAACACAATGAGTAAACATCAACATAACACTGTTTATGGTTAGGAACGCTAGTTCTTGTTACATTCTCTACATCTTAAAATAAAATATACTGTTTGTTCGAAACTCTATGTAATGATTTTATCGACAATATCGGCGTTATTTCGGCGTTTTTTTTTGCGTAATTTTAATGATATGCGATTTCTAAGCTTTACAATAACAATGTCCGCATCTCTTGATTCTAATCCAATAACGTTCACCATGCATGTAAAGCAGCAGCGATCCACTAGTCTTCCATAAACATAACACAGAAACCGCAAACTTTGATGGGTGGTTTATAGAGGCGGGTTTCAAGTCTTCACATCGTATCTACATGTCAATCTGTTGGCCAGGATCCTGTTTGCATCAGATGTCCTCGGCTTCTTTGAATGACCCTAAATAAACGACATGGATGCAATCAGGCGTACCGTACGTACACAGTACGTGTATTACCAAGAATAACGACATATCACCATTCTGGTTTCGTACTTCGGCATTTAATCACGTGTGGGCTTGTCATGTGTTGTTATATGCATTCGAAATTGGTAAAGGGAACCAGAGTGTGTCACCGCGTCTAAAAACAGTTCTTCTGACTTTAGTGGTGTATTTAGGTATACCTAAATACACCACTAAAGTCAGAAGAACTGCGTGACTATGCCAATAATTGGGTATTGGGTATACCCAATACCCAATTATTGGCATAGTCACGCATCGTACATCGTACTTATTTGGGGCATTAATATTCAATTTTAAAACTAGAACTTTTGCCGCTGACTATGACCACCTCAGACGCTTACCATGGTATATCAAATATCACAGTTATCACAGCTTCGTGCTAAAATATTTGAACATGAGACCGTTATGCCGCGTGGCCGTTGGAAACTGTAGTTTCTAGACGCGATATTGGTGCTGTCATCTAGTGACTAGAAACTAGGTTGCCTCTGTCGGATCATCACGTTTTTGCAATCGCTTTTGTACGATTTCAGAATTTCATTTTTTACAAAATTAAGTAAACCTCGGTAAAGAAGCAGGACAAAAAGCTGATGAGGGGCGTCACCTCAACTTGACCTAACACAAAGTGATCGTTCCCAACGATCAAGTGGACGAAGTCGCAGTCAATAAACGATTCAAGAAATTAGATAAACACGTCCAGGGGCTATATTCCTAGGCGTGGCAAGACTGTTGGGTACTGATCCGCTCTCGGGCGGTCCTGCCGCTGCCGGCACCTTTGTGCATTGACCCATACATGGCCTGGTGCACCATGAGACTTCCTAGTCGCACTCACTTGTTACCGATAAATTGCAGTACTCTATATGACTGTAGTACTGTTCCATAAACGAAAGCTTTGGAGTTTGAGTTATTTAAGCCTTTATGTATATCGATGAGTGTTACAGAGTTGTATTAACCAATTTATGTAAATTATTCTGTTGGTTTTATAAGTCTTTGATGTGTGTTTATTCAAAGATATTTCTAGCAAGTGCAGTACAATATTTATTATATTTCGTAAGGTCTGAGTGTCTTTTAAGTATTGCTTGGTAAGGATGTACTGTCGCCGATGTCGAGTCATGCTGGGTTTTGGTTTAAGTCACAGAAGAGTAAGCTTTTCAGTAGGTGTTATTATAACATAAAACCTCGCTTTGCGAAACCATTTTTTGTCTACTGTAAAAAATTTCTTGATGAATAAAACTATTGCTATAGAAACCCCACAGTAGGTACTTCAGATAAGTAATATGGTTTATCTTACGACAACTTGTAATTTTTCCTCAAAAGTTCCACATTTTCTTCATTACCTGAAATTATTCTGTATATTTTCGTTACTAACAAGTTTGGTGAACCCGGAGTCCAAATCAGGTTCTCCCAGAGCATGATAAGGCAATCTGGAAGCTAAAATGTAACTGTCGCCAGTCTCTTTGCCTTTAACTCCGAAGTGCGGTTAACATTCCTGCGCGATCGTCCTCGCCATACCGGGCATCTGTCTCTTGCCTGAGTCGATGACACAAGTGTCTTTCGAATCAACCATAGCCCGACACTGGAACACATTTAGTATCATGTTTGGGGTAATATTACAAAGCAGGTGACGCGAAATGTAATTTTCATTACATAAGCACGTGTAACGCGAAAGGATAATAGTAGTAGTAGTAGTCGCATGAAAGATAAAGCGCAATCATGAGTAAGCCGTAATTAAAAGCTTCAAAAATACAGTTTGTTGTCTGTTTAGATGGTAAAGGTAGGTACGTAAAACAAGTAAACTGCTGCAAAACAGATTTTGGGATATATTCTAATCTACCAATATTGCTACTGATAGTAGGTTTATATCAGCAGTAGCAAGCGAAATGGCAGGCACTAAATCTCTAAAAAAATCAGTAAAAAAAGCTTCTAAAAGTTAAAAGCTCATTTATTTTCATATGATTTTTATTATGAAGTTTGTTTGTAGGTAGGTATGTTGTTTTTTAATAAATTGTGCGATTTTATACACTCATTTGTTTAGAATAAGGAATCTGAAACTTCGGTAACCCTAGATCCAAATAGATCCTAGATTCATCCCTGGCAGTGGGAATGTTGCGGTCGCGGGTTTCGCACACACTACATAAGGTCCCAACTGCTTTTTCACGTTCCATTAACTTCAGCTGTTAGACTTAGATGACAATTAGCTGGACGACTGAAAGAATGTTGTTTCCATGGGAACTGCCACCGTCTGATCGGAGAATTCTGCACAAATATTACTATAGTTTCCTAGAAGTATCTGCTGCGGCCTGCGATAGATACTAGTTAAAGACCAGAGGGTCTAGTACGAGTTTTGCACATGCCTACGAACGTATCGCCTTCGTATCGCAAGCCACCAATTTTGTATGGAAATCCAAGCTTCTCAAGAAATCTGGCTAGGGGCGCTGTTTGGATCTCCATACAAAAACGGTGGCGCTAGGCGATTGCGTCTCTACGATTCGTGTGTGCACAAACTCGTACTTGGGGTACAGATGCAAAGGAAACAAAGGTTGGATATGGACACGGTTTACTCAAATCTTGACATTTTACGTTTCTTCTAACCGGTTTATCACAAAAATACTTTGAGGTACCTAAGAAGGGTGAGGTATACAATGTTTAAAGCCCAAAACGAAGAGTTTAGGTTTAATGTGTAAAAATAAATAACGAGTAAATGACTCACTACTACGCTTTGGTTCGTTAGTCGAGTATTCAATTTTGGTCACCCGATGCTCTTTATATGTATGGAATACATAAAAGGTACATAAATAGGAATACAGGAAAACATTATCACCGGAACTGTTGCTCGGTATCACTGCAAGCGGAAAGCGATAAGCGACTTCCTAGCTAGTAACTCGATACCTTATTGTCTTTACTGTCTTTATTTTACTAGGCATACAAAAATATTTTACCTGAACAATTGAATATAAAAGTTAAGTAATAATCTCGAGAAAATATTTTGGCAGTTTTTATACTTAATTTAAGTCAGTCAATCGTCAAGTCGGTTGTCATTTCTTTGTTTGACACACAAATATATGATGTAGCGAAGGTTAGTATAACCTCTATCTTATAAACATTAGCGTTGACATTATGTCACTAAAACGTATGGCAATCAAGACATAAAGTCTGCGCTACCTTTTTATAAAATAGGCTGTAAGTGTCAAAGTGACAATGACAGAACATTATTTCGAATTTCGTAACGAGCTCGCTAATCGCCCGCAGTCCAGCAGACGCCAGCACAGACTATTTTGCAAAGGCGGCTGTGGTACCGTTACTGCTCGGAATGGGACCATCCGTTCTATCGGTACACCATACACCACTAAAGCTAACCATGCCTGTAATTCGGACATGCATCATGCACGTTATATGCGACACTTTATGGCTATGCAATTTGCGGAGACGGCTGAGAATAGGTACCTCTCAAGTGGCCTATTTGATTGATTAACAACTAAGTGGGACTTGTAATTGTAGTGTTGGTGTGTTAAACATACTTATTTATACAAACTAATAATAGTGACAGGCGTCACAGCTCAGTTGGTAGTAGCTCTGCCTTCCATGCTGTGGGTCGAAGGTTCGATTCCCAACCAGAGTATGTGTAAATATTTGTTCTGTGTCTGGGTGTTACTATGTACTTATTCTATTAATGTATTTACAAAAAGAACAATGTATTTATGTATTCTATCAGCAGTGTAGTTCTCATAATACAAGCTTTGCTTAGTTTGGTACTAGAGTGTGATGGTGTGAAATGTCTGTGATTATTTATTTATTTATATTGTACTTATATCAATCTTGGTTAACATAGTGGACTTTATCATAAAATTATTAACTACATATTAACTTATGTTACACAATAAAATTATTTGGTTTGATTTGACGTATAACGAATGCACAATATCTTGTTACATGTTACGTACTCAGTCTTTAATTGGCTCAAGGAAAACCGAGCGATTCGAGTAGTTATGATACTTATAAACTAATTAATATTTTATCTAGCTACCGACTCAGTCACGCATCACAAACAATAGGGAATAATGAGCTAGAATAGATTAAACGTGCTCACGCGCACATCATTCGCGCACCTACCTCCCATTGATTTAATTATGTTCACAGGTAGACAGGTAAGAACCTTTGTTTATATTTAAATTAGTTGACACATCTCGACTACAATATTATTAGAATAAGTAAGAAGAGCTGATATGAAATTAGCCATTTTCATAAAATACTACTTCATAATAGATTTACTTATTTAAGTTGTTCTCAGTCAATTATTTAACAAATAAAAAGCTGATCCGAGATTTGTTCAATGTTATCCATAAACTGTAAATGAGTTTCACAGTCAAAAGCATAAGTAAAATGAATAGCAATATGCAGACACATTTGTATTCATGAATTTAAAATGTCTTTTTCAGAGTCAAGCAACGATCTTCACGAGAGTTTATTTAACATCTTTAAAACACGTTCAGCAAACAACTGTTTTTTTACTAGGGTTCGCATCATCTTTATACATAGATACAAATTTCTCAATTCAACACCCAAACACGACCCAGTTCTTTCAAAATAGTCTTGCAACAAAAACACCGAATTACATATGAATGGAAACTGGATTGAATATATTAATTCTTAATTTGGTACGGGCCCAGCATTAAAGGGGAGAATAATGGGTAGCGAAAAGCAGAAATAAAATATAATAAAGGACATGTACGTATGGCCCCCTTCTAATTGCACGTGTGTCAAACAAGTTTCGACTTGACAAAATGACAAAACCAGCTGCTCGAGACCCCAAATAAGATTAAAAAATAAATAAATTATAAAAACCACGAAATCAAAACTTGTTTGCCGATTTTATCTCAACTAAGTGAACACTAAATTGAAGATTAGGTATAGGTTACCTAATATAGCTCAAATGAACAAACATACTTATGAATATATAAGATTCTTGCAGAAATCTGACTCTTAACTTTCCGAAACTCATCAGTACTTTGTTCATGTTTTAAAAAGCTATCCTAATCTATCCTAATTCTTTCATTAGCATTTAATTCTACCCTCACCTATACTTTCGCACAGCTGACATTTCAATAAGATTACCTACCTTACTTGATCACTAAATTAAATTTCAATCATATTCTTATTTACGGTATTCTGTTTTATAAGCATAGATACAATTAAAAAACAATTAACACATAAAATAAAAACGAAACAAAACGTCTTCACTTACCAGTTTTTATAGTCTGCGGGGGACCACAGCTCTGCCCTAACTTAGACCATTAAAATATAAGAAAGAGCATTTTTATGGAATATGGGTGGTCTATAAAACTTGCACGTGAACATACATAGGGGAGTGTTCATCCATTGTTTTTTTTAAACTATTTAAGGGGTTGCTAGAATCACAACAATATTGCGTATTGATTGTCGCAGAATCAAAATTATATCTAAACTAGTTCAAGCAAGAAAAGTTTTCTCACACTTTTTCAGAGATTTATGTGTGATACAATACAATAGAAGTACTGCGGAAGTTCCCAGACAGGTTTCATCTGATTTCATCATAGTTTTGTTTACAAGACGTAACCTAATGTTTTTCCTGCAATCATACTCAGCACGATAAGATAAATCTTATAATTCATTTTTTTTCCTTGAAAATTTTATTCGTGGAAATGTTGTTGTAGGTTTTCATTTTTATTACTATTGCTTTAGGCTCATTATCGTACAGTCATCCGTATTGTACTATGTACTGACCGATAAAAAGCATAATTTATTGAAGCTAGCTACTCCTAGAAGTAAGGATAATAATTTTATAGCCAAAGCAGTGCGAACTTAACAAGTTTAGATCACAGGAGCAACGTAAAATAATACATTTTTTTGCTTACGAGGTCTGAACTAGGCAAAAAGGCTAAAGGGTTTTTTTTTGTAAAGAAGAACTACTGACGTATTTCTGCCGTCAAGCAGAGGTGCTGTCATTTCTGCGTTTTTGGCGATGTTGACGTATTTGAAATGCGTATTTTATCAGCAATCTACTTCCCATAATACAAGCTCTGCTTAGTTTGGGACTAGGACATTTCACATAATATTATTTACTGTGGAGCGCGCAGTGTATCTTAGATATGTAACGTTTATGATTGTCACATTTATTCGTGGTCATCCCTCTGAAACCTTTGTCTCAGTGTAATTGGGTGCGATGCATTATTGAGCACGTCCTTTGGATATGTACCTATAAGCATTGGTTATCAAGTGACCCATCAAGTAGTTGTAAAAAGAAACCTAATCTAAAACAGCAGATAAATCTTGGGTACTCCAAATAAAGCAATGCTGACCTTTTATTAATTTGAGGCATGTTGCACTGGTGATCTCATGATGCCTCACCCTCGACTCACCGACGGAAATAACCATCTGGCGCAGTTCTCCCGATTCGGACCTGTCGATGCTGACCTGATGTGTAGGTGTAATTGAGGCCATTTCATTTGTGGATAATTTGTACTAGAAATAATCTAAGGTTGTTGAAGAGTTCCAAATATATTAGATATATCCTTAAATTTATTTTCCAAAATATGTTTACAATTCTTTGTAAATAAGTAAAACAAATGTTAATTAGTTGCTGAAATTAAATGTTACAAATCTAAGCGTTTGTAATTTACTACATGCAAAATGAATAAGTGAACATTTTCCATAGGTATCAGTTACCATAAACAGGACCTAGATCTTTGATTTTATGGGCGAGAAATATTTTTTTACTTATTGACATTGTACTAATACCTACCTAAGAGCTTAACCTAAAATACATAAGTACCTACTCGGTAAGAAACTAAACGCAAGAAAAGTTAAACTGTAAATAAATCAGTTTAAAAAATGAGAGGCTTTCTCTAGGGGATGAATCATTCTAAGAACAGTACACAGTTTCGAGATCAACGACCTAGTCTTAGTGGCCATTAAACCATTCGCTAGTTTTTGGCACTTGGGGGGCCGCGCCGTTACATCGAATCTCACCATACAATTTGGACTAGAACCGTTTTTTCCTCTTCGATCGTATATCTAATGATCTACGGAAGTTGCTACATTCATTTTTTGGGAATAATACTTCTGAATCAGTTTAGTTCGTGGAAAGAAATAATGCTGGTTTGCGGTTTCATTAAACAAGGTTAAGTTTTTATACTGCCTATGAACAGCGTTATATTATAACTTTATGTAAAAAAAAGTCAGTGCTAACTGCTAATATTTTACTAAATATCGAACATTGTTTTCACATCCTGTAGAATCTATTACGAAACGGAATTCAATTTAACTTAAATTTAACAGTCTAATAAAAAAACATTGGTCTTGAATCTAAATCACTATATTTAACCATATGGAAGCTGAAAAAAAACGCAAGACGAGCGAGAAGAGTGGCGGAAGGTTGTGAAGCGAGCCACTGCCCCCCTCACGACAACCAAGACCACTCTGTCAAGAGTGTTACGACTAAGAAGAAGAACATGAAGAAAAAAATTGGATTTGTTTGTGTGATCTGCACTAGAACGTGTTGTATTCAGAGTAATTTCGTCGAATTATTTCAAGTATTGAAGGAGTGGGTGATAAAGTACAATTAGGCAACCTTATCGCTATTTCGTGCTGTTGGCTATGTGATTAGAGTATTTGAACTGTAAATGCGCCTCTTTTTAGGTATGAACGTTGAACAATAATGCGTATTAGGTACCTACTGTCGTAAAACGTACCTACCTATGTCTCAAAAAAACAAAATAGTATACGAGTAAGTATAGTCGATGCTATGGAGTTTTAGGACCACGTGTCCATCTTTCTGAGGAAGTCCATTGATAGAAAAACATTAAATGTACTGTCCGATACCCAAAATGCCGCTAAGCATTGTAAAACAATTTAAACTTAAAGTTTATTACTGGGCCCATAGCCTATTTTAATGGCTCTGACTGATTCCAGAGCCACGTGCCTAAAATAACACACAACTATCGATAAAACTGGTACGAATTGTGTACACAAAGTGGGTCATCGGCATTTGATACCGTAGGTAAATATTCCGCGCTGGTGCATACTGTTACCACCACCAAGTGTTGATAACCAATCTTTGTGTGCATAGGAACAGGAAACACATAGTTTGATAACAAAAACCGTTAGGTAGTTAGTGCCGTCATTCGGCGGAACATTTCATATAGGTAAATGAAAAGTCACTTTGAATTTCTTTTTTCTGATTACTGCAACACTAAACTTTCTGTACGCTTTAAAATATAAATTTGTATCAAAATATACCAAAATGCTAAATATCTAATTAAAAGTTATATTTCTTTTATATCATTATGTGATGGCATTCGTCACGATTAGCAATCGTAAACTACGTCCTCAAACCCTAATAAGGTCGGTTATATTCCTTTCAAATCCCTTTTGGAAGTCCTAGATGTATAAGTGACAATAAATACCTACCCACATACGCGCTAGTCGTGGGCGAAGATCTGACTCACTCACGCCGTATTGTTTACTCAATCTGTAAATTACCCTAATGACCATTGTACCCAATTAACCTACTGTGTATCTGATGTTTCACATTCCTAAGACTTTGTCGTTAATATAGACATATTGTTTTTTCATGGAAAATTATTGAACAAAATTGTACCATGCAACTGCTCTTCGAGAAGGCTTTAGGGTATATCAGAACTTTTTGTTTATTATTTAATGCTACATGCGCCAATATCAAAACAGTTCTGATTTATTCTATAATCGCATTTAAATGACGACCGTAGTGGCGCGGCGGGCGAAGGTCCGCCTGCGACGCGGAGGTTGTGGATTCGATTCCAGCCTTAGGATAAATATTTGTAAGATCTGCAAATATTTATTCCGGCTGTTCTGGGTATTTTATATGTACTTATAATAAAAAATATCTATCTATGTAATGACATGTATTGTATTAAGTATGTCGGTCTTCTAGTACCCATAAATAACACAAGCTCTGCTTAGCTTGAGGCTAGATGATGTTGTGTGGATTGTCCAGCATTATTAATTTATTTATTAAATAAGATGAAGCCTCATATCTAAACCACCCATCTGTGTATTCGCAGCGTCATAATCAATCACACTAGAATGTACTGATCAGTGCAAACGTGCGGTCAGTCGGAGATCTCGACCTGCGAGGCAGCTTTCTACTGCGGTCAGTGTACGAATACGATGCCTTAAATTCTCAGTATTACTTCACATCGTAAAGTGCTCCGCTTGAGTTACTCTGAAACTTATTCATTACGTGGGTAGTTAATTAGCTAGGTAGGTGTATCAAATTTACTTCTCTATAGCTTTCCCAGAGCTGGTTGTATTATAAACAGCATTAGAAAACCAACGTTAGACCTTACATTCGTTTGTAGAGCACTACTATATTTTTTATTGCTTTAGTGTACCTAGAGTTAAACACCCTATCTTATAAAAAGTTAGCGTTGCCATTATGCCACCATTACGTATGGTAATCAACACATCAAGTCTGCGCTCACTTTTTATAAGATAGACCATTATTATTGAGTAATATAATATACCTCACATGGAAAAATATTAAATCGTAGGTATATTAAGCCAGATTACACAAGCTTTTAAAATTGATTGTTTATTTCTAACATTTTAAATCTCTAGTGAGATACTAATGGTTCAGTTCTAAAGTAAACAAACCACGTAAACAATTTAAAGTGAAGGATGAAGTAAATAGGTACTCTTAATAAGACAAACAATAGATAATGAAGAAAAACAAGTTAACGGCTGATAGGGAAGACACTGAACTGATAACATAGTATCAATCAATTCTTAGGAACTCAAGAAAACCTTTGTAAAGTAATAAGTACTTTACTCTGTAGTATAATACTTTCTCAATAGGGTAATATAACTATGTACCTACTATAATCGTATGTATTAGGGTAGAGGTGGATGGCAGCAGTGATTTATGACAGCAGTAGCTCTACCATGAGTTTTTACAATAGGTACTATATATACCTACTATACTCGCTAGCGTCTGTAGTTAAAAAAATATATGAAGATTTGTACAGCGCCTCTAGCGGATAGTTGGGTACTAAAATTCGTAATAGGTTGTAGGTACTAATATTTACGTAACTACTGTAGTTAAGTCAGGCGATTTTACTGTGACAACTCATGGTAGAGGTACAGTGGCTCTACCATGAGTTGTCACAGTAAAATCACCTGACTTTACTACAGTAGTTACGTCAATATTAGTATTACGAAATTTAGTACCCAACTATCCGCTAGAGGTGCTGTACAAATTTTCATACATTTTTTTAACTACAGACGCTAGCGAGTATAGTAAATATAGTAGGTACTTATAGTAAAAACTCATGGTAGAGCTACAGGTGATAAAAGGATGTATATGCAGATTACGATTGGTCTACCCAGTCGCTCTATAAAAATAAGCTACTGAACTGAAATCTTATTTCCTTTCTTTACTTTAAATAGCAACATAAAAACTTAGGATTTTGGTTCCAACATAATGAAAAACCAAGATTGACTAGCTATCTTAGGACATAGCTTACAAGCCAACTGGATAAAATTCCTTAGAATTAGAATTTTGGTTTCTAATTCTGATTCAAGAATGTTGATTGCCTACCAACGACTACCTAACGACATTTAAGTACTTAGTTACTGCTTTTAATTTCCAGTCAAAGATGTTGAAATATTAAAAACTAGTAAAGTAAACTAAGGATTTTCCTATATTTTTGTAAGTAGGTACAAGTTTGCTGACAGAATAGAGCGGGATGGGGGACATTACCTCAGCTTGCATAAAATGTATATAGCGGTTTTGTCATCTAGCCTTTTCAAAACCAGTCCAGCTAGAAAGAACTTCTTTCAAGATGTTTACCTACATGATTATTCTTAGGTTTATTTAGATTCTGATACATCTCATATGTGATTACAGGTGAACAGCCACATAAAAATTCTCGTTAAATAACTGTTAAGGTAATCCAAGGCCCCTGTTTCCAATTGAGTTAACGCAGCAAGTACCATCAGCGCAAAAACTGGCTCTTCTCGGCAAGGTATAGGTACAGTCAGACCAAAAAGTACCTGCATTCCATTGTTGATTGGAAACGAGTCCCACCGCACTCGGGAAAAGTCGCACTGCGCTGAATTTATGAAGCAAAGAGCCTGTTTATTATGGAGCTGGCATTTGTGAACAACTTTTCTTACATTGAAGTCGGCAAACGCAACACTTGTGCCAATGCCCTGCGAAACAGAGAGGCGTCACTTTGTTACAAGGGTCAATTCAAATCTAAATATGCATGAACAAAAAGGCACAGCGTTCAACATGCATGACCTCCTCCAACCAATGAACCAATGCCATCTAAGCAGTCGTAAGAATACGTCTGATGAAAGTCACAACTGTCACAAGCAAGGTCCTTCGCTTGACCCGTCTTTTTTTATTATTAGTCATTGGTGTTACCAACTTTTATAATCTGGAAACTATACAAAGGTGGAAGCTTCCACTTTTATGTTTAATGAAAAAGCGAGACATATTCTTGCTGTTTTCATTATTTTTTAAATTATTATGATAAGTTGATAGGTAAAGGCCCGTCCACATTATGGCTGGATGTGGTTGCGACCCAGTGCAGAGCGTAATGCGGTGCAATCACCGCGCGTTCCCGTGAGAACGCGACCGGAGCGCTGTTGCCCGCGCCCCGCTGCATACCACGGTAAGGTCATGCGAGTTCTTCTGAGCCTCCGAAAAGCTTTTAGCATTTCGTGCAGATTCTGTATATTTGGGATTTCCATAATCAAAGGGCCATTATCAGTCAAAAGACGTTCAATTCAATGCAGTAGTGTATGTCTAGTTAGTATAACTAAAGATCTCTTTACTGATACATTGTCTTTAGATTATTGAAAACCACAATATACAGAATCTGCACCTTATGGCCCTATGATGTTACTAATACAACTAAACAGTACAACTAATACTACGAACTTCCGTAGTAGTGACACGGAGGCAATTGTTCTCAAAGTTGGCAACACTCGTTTACTCGACAAAACTTCAAATGTTGACGTATTTCAAACACAGCAGACATTATCGCTTCCACTATCTAACAGATGCAATCTGCTGTCTGACTCCAGAACCCAGTAGGTACTTATGGATTTTTTTACGTCCACTGAAACGTGTTAAGAAATCTAGGTTAGCTTGTCTAGACTGTTTCTGAATACAGTCCTTTGTAGTTTTTAAGCTCGTCTACAAAATCCACTTAAAGTTACTAAGCCATCTCCACGATTCATTCAACTTTTTTTTTTTTTTATTTTTTTTTTATTCTAGCCTACATTGTCCCACTGCTGGGCAAAGGCCTCCCCCAAACACTTCCACTTCTCTCTGTCCTTGGCAATGTCAATCCAAGTCAAATACATAATAATTTTAGTTATATAAAAAAGGTCAAACATAAACTTATGGTAGTCATCGAAGCTTTTGAAATCCCAAGTAGGCATACCTACTAACAAGTATTTTTTAATTACCATCATATAACTCACACAAGTAGTTATAACTAGTCAGACGTAATCCCCAACCACAGGAATGAATGTCGTTCGATTAACCGGGTTTTTGTGAAGGTACTTACCTAATTAGTGATTTAGTTTTAATGAATACCCTATTGTAATTTGGGTCGAGTTGACGTTCCGTAATCGGCTGAAGGTCGGCTGCTTTTCAACTAAGTACAATTTTTAAATACAAGCCTATCGATTTTGAAAATACAATTTATAGCGAATATAGCTTGGATAGAGAATGATTTTGACGAAACACTAAGCGAAGGCTGAATACCTCATATTTTTGTTAAAATTATAGAGAAACATGGACTTATTGCACACTTCTATTAGTGTGAGTGTATTAAACAATGCTTTACCCACACTTTTGCAATAGCTTGTTGTTTTGCAAGAAACTTCAATAGCTATTATGAATTAAGGAGTACTTGCACAATTCTCAGCAACTTGAAAACAACTCCGTGAGAAATAACGAACAATCTGAACAATCTTGAGAAAGAGGCAGTTCTCAAAGAAACAGCTCATTGAAGACGCTAATCGCAACACCAGTCAAGAAAGCTCTACCGCACCCCTCTGCACGCCTATCCGCTCCTAACCGATCGAGGCCTTTCATAGCATTAGCGGAGCTCTACAAATAATAGACAGTCCACGCACATGCTGCATCCATTGAGGTCCCTTCACACGGTCAAAGGCGACAAAAAATAATACAAAAACCGTTACGCTCCCGAAAAAATGTTCCCATAACTCATGAATGTCTGCCATTGATAAATATGTAGAGCAGATAGGCATAAATGTGCTGTGAATTACCTACTGCATGCGGGATGAAACTGACTTGAATGAAAACATTGAGCAATGGTTCAATTACTTACTTGAACTTCTGATTGTGAAATATGTGATAATAATAATAGGTTGGCCAAGTGCGTGTCGGAACGTAGGCAAGAAATTCTAATGTTGGTTGCTGCTCGGAAACAATACTATATGCTTCGTGTCCAAACAGGATATTTCTGCATTTTCTTCTGAAACATTACGCGTTGACGCTAAGGATATTTTTGGACAAAAAGTTCACAAATAGCGTTCGCAGGAAGAACTATTAGGCAATTTTCGAAATTGTTCTACTTAAAGCTAACTAACTAAGTAATAAACAAACGGGCTGTATTTAAAGAATCACCCCTCTATTTTCAGCGAAAAAGCTTAATTTGCTATTTTGATAGTCATTCCAAATTATTCACTAACAAACTTATTACAGTGTTTACAAAATGTATATAGGTATACATAAAAAACTTAATTAAGTAACAGTTGAGCTATCTACAGACCATTGCAAACGATCTATCGAAATTAATTAAATAATACTGTCCAATCAACTCTTCAATTTTCTTTTACAACTTCAAGCTCATTGAGAGGTTGTAACTCGATACAAGAATCATTAAGCTCACAGCGAAGATTCGTTTGGCCATATGGACCACAAATGTGTGAGACCGTATTCCGTGAATGGGCTAAGACATGAGACCGAGCTCTTTATCCATTCTCACGCTTTACACAAACAGATACCTACCTAATGTAAATTGTAAAGGCTTTTCGAACTTACTTTGCCTTTGATTTGAGGCGAACATACAAAAAGTACGGTTTTTTTTAGATTTAAAGTTACTTTGTTATCTGATTTTATTATATTATAAAATTTCTTAACCTATTTAAAAACGTAGGTACTACATAGCATACAATATGTGCATTATTGTGCATTACAAAAAAAAAATATGTTGGGATGTCAATTTCAAAGAAGAGATAATACGTTTACAGATAAACAGTTGAATGACAATAACTACATTGATAAATTTTAAATGAATGGAAGTAAAGGTCAAACTGATAAGCGACTTATCGTGAAATGAGAGAAAAAACGTTTACTTTAGATGATGGGTTTTGTCAAAATTAGCCTAAGATAATGCATTTAAAATATCAGTCAGTCTTATTAATTTTGTAGCTATTGAATTTTATTGTTGGTGCCAGAAGCTTCGAGAATAATCTCAGTGGAATTATACACAGCGTTCCATCCAAAGTCCATAAGTGACTGAACGTCTGCAGCCTTGGTGAGAAATTCCAGAGGTCGGCTAGAGTACGTTATACTATCATGGCATCAGCGTCCAGTCTGGCCAGCATTCCTAAGCGGGCTCCAATGTCCGCCTCAGGAATGTCTGCAGCCAGCAACCCGAGACGGAAGGAGCGGCGGAAGCGGTTCATGGAACTAAACTATCGTATTTGAAACAGCTCCAGAGCATTCACAGCACCATATAAAAGACAACCTTTCGATAACGTCATAGAACCGCTTTTCGTTCCTGTGCCTTCTAGAACTTACTGGAAAGTTGTGGACGGGAAATTGTATACTGTTCCAGTGGCTAAAGGCCGTATACGTCCTAAAACCTGATAAATATTGTGAGTTTTATCACATAGGCCGTAGGGTTGGTTTTGGTTTGTTGCACTACCAGATCGTTCTGTGCTACAGCGCACAACCGTCTCGCTCCACTGTGCCGTGCATCCTGCTTCGTAAATTTACATATAGTTTTAGTTAGTTACTTTAGCAAACCCTTTATTTAAGCTCTTATCAAATTGCGATCTAGAGAAGAAAACACACAAATTACTACCTAAGAAAATGATGATAGTACGTTGTCTGTCCAAACCTTTGAACGCTGTAGTCAATAGACCGTTACGAAGCTTTTCTCAATGTAGGTACCTATACTAGGTACCAGTGGTATATTTTACTCATATCCAATACGAGCAGTTAAGAGCACGAGATAAGTTTTATATGCACTTTTTAGGTCCCAGCCTAAGTACAAGAAAACTATATCTAGTAGGTAGGTACTTACAATGCCCACTTAGCCGTGGATTTCTTCACATGTGCAAAGAGTGTAAGAAAAAAATATATCGTAAATCTTTACAGCCTCGTGTACCTTCATGGTTAATAACAGTATTGGTCATGGTAATAAGTCTTATTTGCCTTTGTGATGCACACTGTATATTTTGACTGGCGTCAAGAACTGTAAATTTTATTCAAAAAGTGTTTGTTTGCGAGAAACTTGGTCCTTTGTACCTTCGACTGTTTCAATCATACCTATACCTACATATCGTACATAAGTATATATATGCCTAAACTAGACGATTTACACCGAGTTGGCGGTAATACAGGTAATTTTGTAGAGTCGACTGTCGGTAGGTAACGTTTAGGTGTCGGTCGTGTCGGCTAGTATGTAAACGCTCATTATATGGCCTCCTGTGGTTTCTCGTGGTATTTTATTTTGTAAACGTGTGATGTTGTCAGGGTTTGTTCCAGTCGATTGTTGATCAAACAATTGAGCGGGCCCCGCATGCCTCGTCCGTCTTAATTGTAAACTGTTATTGGAAATCAATTGACACACTAAATTGACTCAACGACTTCGGTGAATGACGTTCTCAGAATATTAAATAAATAATCATAATAGTTAAATGTTTCGTCACCATCCGTTTATTTAGGATCGTAAATAAGACTAGCATTAGCGCACTTAACGCACGTAGACTTATGTAGGTAGCCTACTACCTAAAATGACTTATCAAGTGAAGAACTAATCTACAGTAGAAACTTGTAGGTAAGTACATTACGAATGCTGTGTAGACAGTTTTGATAACAATTTTATAGAAGGGCGGGCACACAATAGTAGGTACCTACTAAAAGTTTTTTTCTTGGATCACACGCACATAGAACATTTTCCTTGTGTTCATTCATACAGTCAATAATGAGTAAGCCAAGGCGTGTTGCATGACAGAGTTATTCACTCCACTCTTGGCATAGTGAAAGTGAGGTCGCGACGCTTTCTATCCGCAAAGCCAGACTCTGTAGAACTTGCGAAAGCCAACATCTTACCACTTAGCTAGCTGGGCTTGCTCTCTAATGGAAAGCGGTCCCTATGAGTAGCTTGGAAACTGCAGTTCCTGAATCAAAGCTGATGCAATTTTAATCTTGCAAGCCAAAAATGATAAGATACAATATCACCTGGAATCGATTTCAGAGACAAAAACAAATGAATCTATAATATTAAAATCAACAAACCGAAACCAAGAAGTAGAGCAATCGTGATAATCGTGATCATCATGGTTACGCAAACCTATACCTACACTACACACACCATCTGCAATAACAATCTCTTTGGCCACGACAACCAAATCTAGAAGGCTGCGAAATAATCCAGAAACTAGTCGATTACAAGATGCCGCGATATAAACTACCAAACACCAACCGTGGAACTATAGCATATATGATCCTATTCTTTATGCTTTCTATCGTGTCTCTGGTGCCTCCGATCTATGTATCCGTCTTCTCATTGGGCATATGTAACGAGAACACGTTGACACATTTCTATACTGTGCATGAAAATTTTTCATACAAATTGGATATTGTACCGTCTATCCCGCCATTTTCTCGAGATTGAAGTTGAGTGGATTCATAAATGTTTTTGATATTGATAAAGTAATTAAAAAAATGTGCTAAGTAGTTACGGTGTATTTTTAAAGCCTTCGTGATTTTTTTGATTAGGCTATAAATACCTACCACGAATCCTTTCCATACTCTACTACCTGCATACTAACTAAGGTAAAGAGCAATGTTTTATGTAAGTATGTACTAGCTGGTGCCCGTGGCTTCGTCCTGTGGGCTTAGTTTGAGTTTTGCACATGTTTTGAACGTATCGCCTTCGCAGTGTAAGCCACCAATTTTGTATGGAGATCTAAGCAGAGCCCCCTATAAGATTTTTTGAGAAGCTTGCATTGCGAGTATTTGGGTAGCCTACGTAGCGAAGTCGCCACGTAATCGCAAGATGACCATCGCATGCGATGATGTTTGACCGTTACGCTGTTTTATGCGAGTTTGAGCGACAGTTAGACGCCTCTGCGATTGCGTCTCCGGCTTGCTCGGCGATATCGCAGCAACACCGCAAATTTCTTGGTGTGGCAGTACTAACTATTAGCCTATCTGTGCGAAATGGTTCGAGTTTGAACCAAAATAGGGTTCTTAATCTAAAATTATATTGGAATAGGAACCAATATTTATAGTAACAACTCACATAATAATTATAAATAAATTTGCAAATTATATTAATTGCAGTGTTTATAACTTCTAAGAAGTAAAAACATAGTGAAAGTGGTGACTCATAAGTTTTATTTGTGCTAGTGTAGTTTTGCAAAAATCAAACGAGAAACGGAGCTCCCAAAGCACCAAGCGACTCTGTTGATGGTCATTCCAAGGCCGAGCTGCTTTTGGATCTCCATCCAAGCAAAGACACTTTGCTTATATATTTCGCAAAGACTGGAACACGCTTGCCTAGGACTCCTTCTCTGTTATGATACTCCTATGGTAAAGGTGAGTTATTTTTTTTGCTAAACTGTCTTTGCAGGTTGTTTCTTACCATTGCTTTTATTTACAAAAGGTCTCAAGATTATATTTATTAGATCTCATTATCTAACCACCCAAACAAGAAAGGATACCTAGGTTAGAATGGTAATTTCAGTAAAAATCTAGATAAAATGTACTACCTGAGAATTGGTATTTTGTGAATGTCTCATATTGTCATTTATATTGATTATCCTACTTTCTGTATCTATAGGATCATTGATGGAATTGACTAAGTACTCAATCTTTCAGAATTACAAATTCTTTTTGTCTTTTCCTGTTACTTTTGTCACCTAATCACTTACCAATAACTTCCATAAAGGAAACATAACTTATCTAAACAGCTTATACACCACCTACTCAGCGAATGACACTTACTACCATAACTAAATTACTGTTTTTATTCATTCAGGTCAGGATAAAGGTGGTACCGATGGAAGTGTAAAGAATGAAGGATGTGTGATCAACTGGTCCGGAGAACAGTTTTGAGAGCAAGCTAATCGGTCAGTTTAATCTTATTGAAACTGTTTATATATTATTGTGTACTTTTAATTTATCCTACTTTCTGTACAACCATCAGTCAGGGAATTGACTAAGTACTCAATCTTTCAAGGACATTTTTACTTCTTGTACCTAATCACTTACCAATAGCTTAACTAAGCACTCAATCTTTCAAGGACATTTTTACTTCTTGTACCTAATCACTTACCAATAGCTTTCATAAAAAAAAACATTACATACTCTCACCTTGCTGTATAACTTATAATATTTTCCATAGTTTATTCAGTACTATCTACTGTAAAGCCAAGCATAAGTAGAGAATAAAAACTCTGATTTTTATACCTAAAATCTGATACCGATGAACCTTATGATTTATCTAATCAGCTTTTACACCACCTACTCAGTGAATGACATTTACTATCATAACTAAATTAGTGTTCATATTCATTCAGGTCAGGATGGTACCGATGGAAGTGTGAAGAATGAAGACAAGGATGTGTAATCAACTGGTCCGGAGAACAACTTCAGAGCAAGTTATTCAACTTGGTCAGTTTAGTTTTATTGATACTGTTTGTATATTATTGTGTAGTTCTAAATTATTTAATAATATGTCTAAAACATTCATTTGTTGTAAACAATTGAGTATTCAAAGACAGACCTTTATATTCTTTAATTTTGGTGCATCTACTGATATTTTTGTCTTTGTTACAGATTATTGAAAGCAGAGCTGCACTACTCGGAAAGCTCAAAAGTCAACCAAAATTTAAACTCTATGTTACTGCTACACTAACTTTGAGTTGCTCAAAACACTACAATGGTGATATTATCAGATCGAATTCCAATCTCATGTTTCTTGAACCAATTTATAAATATTTCAAAGATTTTAATAATGTTATAGGTAGTAAGTATTATTCACTTCAAATACACACACTTATTCAAATAAATATGTAGCTGTTTTAATTTTATTCCAAAAAAAAAACCAGTAAGCCAACAAAGAACCAATTTATATATATTTGGTATGTACTGTACATCAACTAAACTTTAAATATTATTATCTGTTGAAACTATATGTATTGAAGGCAGTTCGCTGAACTTGTCTCAGTGTATCTGACTGTGTTCCTTGTTCAGCCAAGTGTTGTTGCAGTGCCACTGCCAAGATAGTACTAGATGACAACTTCAGATCTGGCCCCAGCGGCTGAAATAGTATTTGATAGTTATATTACTATGAATATATTAGTGGCCTCCTAGTTTCTCACAGGTAGCCTTTATAAAAAACATAAACTTTAAATACCCTATATTACTCGGCTTCATTCCTTCAAGAATTTTTAATATCAGAGTTTTTACTTTAATCCAAACAAACAAAGCTATCTTCATTATAATATTAGTATAGAGAAGGAATAAGAATTATCATAAAGAATTAGGAATAGAATTTTTATTTCAGTTGTCAAAAAATCTAAATATCAGCTTCAAGTTCTACCACCGATGCAGCTAGCAGCTAGTTAAGTGGATTGACTTCAGCCTCATGCCAATCTAGAAGCATAGCATTAGTTGAAAACAATGCATTTGAAAAGAAGTCACATCCCGGACAACATAATATAATGTTATACTCATAGTTTGAATAGCTGTCTCATATAAAATATTTTTATTTATCTATTGAGCATGCAAGTTTATTATGAAGTACAAACCTGTGACCAATTGGCTTCGAATACAAGGACTCAAACTGAACAAGCTTGTAGGAAAAACAATAGTTTTGAAACATATTGAGTGTGCGAGTTCTCCTAAACCTCAAAGCTGTGACAGGGCTCCTACCCGTCAATTACGTATAATCTTTTAAGTTACTGATCAGTTACTGATATTGTTTTCTTCGTGCCTGAAATGAGTAACATTAGATATTAAGTAAGATAAAGCATTCAAAGGTGTTATTAGGTATATTTTAAACAAGGTGTTTGTTTCTGATAATCTGAGTTTACATAGACTTATCCATCCAGTTTGAAACACTCTCAATAATATATTATAAACAGTGATAAAATTAGATACATACTCATTTAAAAAGATCGTTCATTACATTTTCATATATCGTATCTTGATATTAGTTTCAACTATTACAACTTTCTCACTGATAAAGTGTTTTTTAATGTTCAAGACATAAACTACATGTTATTTTATTATTCTATTTGATTAAATAACCTGCAAAATCTGCAAATAGAACTTTTTTATTCATAAAGTAGGGTGCCGTGATTACACAACCAAGGAAAACACAGCCACGGAATGTACAGCCCGGAATCGGTGACCATTTTGGCATCCAATTCCGGGCTGTGCATTCCGTGGCTGTGTTTTCCTACTGTGTTGTACATTCCCGACACGTGTTGGGAATTTGATGCCAAATGACGTCATAGCATATGCTTCGTTTGCACTTACTCAAATTTTTCGTTTAGCCGATCATGTACAAGTAGCTAACTATGCCACTGTCAAAATATTATTTTTAAACTTATTTTTTTTCATGCGTGATGCGTCACAGTAGGTGCGAGGAGCGAAGCGACGAGCGTTAGTTTGATATAGAAAACCGCGCCAGAACCTACATGCGTTTAACCATTTGCCAGACAACAATCAGAAAAACGAAGTTAGGAACTGTAATGATCGGTTGTTGGACCTAGTGTTAGTTTCAGAGGTCATGGATGATGTGAGTGTGTGCACCGCAGACGAGGCATTGGTGCCAGTGGACACACAACACCCACCACTAACGATCATTGTGACGCGCGCATCTCGTCCTGTAGTTTTGGCTGAGTCAAAACCCGTTCTTAATGATTGGAACTTCTCAAAAGCTGACTATCACTCGCTGTACTCGTCGATAGCGTCAGCAAATTGGACCCCATTATATGAGATGCGGGACTCAGAAGAAGCTTTAGATTATTTCTACGGATCGCTTAATAATATTTTTGACATGTGGGTACCTAAGAAACGACAAAAACGGGAAAACTCGAGGTATAGCTATCCAAATTGGTATACGGCTGATTTAATACGTGGAATAGAACGCAAAGCTAGACTGCATAAGAGGTATAAGACAAGCGGAACCAGGAAGGACTATTTGGCATTCTCAGAAAGCAGATCAGAAATAAAAGTCATGATACATGCAGCTCAGGAGCATCATCAAGAGCAAATTCAGAGTAATATAGTCAGTGACCCCAAATCATTCTGGAACTACGTGAGATCAAGACAGGGAGCGACGAGTCGTAACAAAATTACTCATAATGGAATTACATTACCTGATGCGGATTGTGCGGAAGAATTCGCGAAATACTTCCACTCGGTATATGGCAGTACCCCAGCAAAACTAGATGTGGCTGAGGCGGAGGCACATAGTCGCGCCGGTGCTGCACGCCTGCATATTCCTCAGCTCTCGCTCGTCGAAGTCACAAAGGCGCTGGCGAAGCTGAAGCCTAAACGCTCCGCGGGACCTGATGGTTTTCCAGTTTTCATATTTAAAGATTGTAGGATGGCATTGGCTGAGCCGCTAGCGCATATTTACAACCTTTGTTTGCAGCTCTCTTATTTTCCACAACGCTGAAAAGTAACCCGAGTAATCCCGATACCTAAAAGTGGAACCGGTTCAGAAGTTAGCGGCTTTAGGCCCATAGCTATCCTTTCCACACCAGCAAAGGTCTTTGAATCGGCGGTGCAGCGGTGTATGCAGGAACAGGTGGCTCCCCAATTGTCGGATGCGCAACATGGCTTTCGAGCAGCACGCAGTACAACGAGCAATCTTCTTGACGCCATGGCCCATGTGATACCTCATGTGGATGCAGGAGTGCAAGTCGATGTAGCCTACTTTGATTTTAAAAAAGCTTTCGATCTAGTTGACAACGATATTTTGCTGACAAAGCTGGCGACAGTTGGCTGCACAACCAAGTTATTGCAGTTCTTTGCTAGCTATATGAGGGATAGGCAACAGTTTGTGGAGTACGCGGGATATAGATCTCAACCCTACTACACCAGAACGGGAGTAAGCCAAGGCAGTAACTTAGGCCCATTGGAATTCATCATTATGATTAATGATTTGCCTGAGGTTGTTAGGAATGCAAAATGTCTTCTGTTCGCGGATGACCTAAAGTTGCTCTTACCTGTTCAAGAAGAGGAAGACTGCAGTCGCTTTCAGCAAGACGTAGATAGAGTGGTTCAGTGGAGCCATAGCAACAAACTGCAGTTAAATAACGATAAATGCTCAGTATTAAGCTTCAGCGGAGCTAAAACACCGGAACGTTACAAGTATAGAGTAGACGGAACGTTGTTGAAGCGCGTTGACTCAGTCAGAGATTTGGGAGTTCGTATGGACTCTGAGCTGAGATTCCGGGACCAGGCTGTTAGTGTTTGTAAAAAGGCATTTAGAAGCCTGGGTTTTATATTGCGTCGAGCACACTCCTTTACGAACATAAGAGCACTGACAGCCCTGTACAATGCGTTAGTCAGAAGTCAGTTAGAGTGTAATATTGCTGCGTGGGCTCCTCATGAAACTAAGTACAGTCTCATGTTGGAGCGCATACAAAACAAATTCACTCGTTACCTATACTGGAAGCGGTACGGCGTCTATCCCTTCTACCCGTTAATGTATCCGACCTTGTTCGTTCTGGGTATGGTTGGATACAATAAGCTGGAAACACGTCGGGATCTTGCACTGGCTGTTTACGTCGTGAGGGTGCTTCGGGGAGACGTCACTAACCCAGGCGTCTTGAAGACTATTAATTTGTGCGTACCCGACGAATACGTGCTGCGGCGAAGGCGGCCGCGTCTGTTCAGTGTGCCGCGCGGCAGAACCAACTTGTTGGCTAAATCGCCTCTTATCCGCGCCATGCACACACTCAATCTAGTAGCAGAGAATGTTGACGTGTTTTATGTTTCTCTGAATGAATTTACAAAGGCCACAATGTTTATTTTATGTTATTCTTGACAATGAGTTTGTGTTGTGTTGTATGTTTGTTTTTAATTTTTTTTTTATTACTATAAAATTTGATTTGCATGAAATAATTAATGACATATTATTATTATTGACATATAATATTATTATTGTAATTGTATAATTTATTTGAGCACAATGACAACAAGTAATTTATTAATTATTAATTTTATAAAATATAACTACACTATTACATTAGGATAACCCTGTTAAAATAGATGTAAGTAAATGAAATAAATAAATAAAAAATTATTGAATTGGATTGTTTTCTTTTCATATTATAATCTGTGCAGTTTATCTTTATCAAAATGGGATAGTAACATTTTAATCTTTGGTTTCATCTAAACGAAACATAGGCTAGGCTTTCGACCAATCAGAGCAATGGTCGCCAATTCCATGGTCGTGTTTTCCACGGCTGTACATTCCGTGGTTGGACATTCCCAACACATGTCGGGAATGCGTAGCCCGTATATCATGCACATTTTGGCTGCGAATTCCTGGTTGCGTATTCCTGGCTGTGCTTTCCGTGGTCGTACATTCCGGGTCGTGCTTTCCATGGTTGTACATTAACCGGACCCATAAAGTAGACAACAGTGTTGCCAAGTCTAGCAAATTTAAAGTACCACAAAAATCATAAAATAATAATTAAAAAAAAAGTATTTATTGCAGATCTCGCTTTCTATGGATTTTAGGCAATATGAATATAAAACATAGGTATAATGTAGAAAATTAAATTCTCTATAACTTTCGTTGAGACGTTTTTTTAAATATTTGGAATCATTTTCGAGATAGCTAAATTGATATGTAAAAATCGTTATTTTACACTTTATTGAAAATGTCTGACTTTCCAAGGGTTTTTTTTATGCTACATTATATTATATAATATATTTATTATTATCGAATACTAATGTTTAAAACTGTGCGTGCTCTGCCCTCATATCTCAAAAATAGTTAAAGATATAAAAAAAAAGTTTGTACAAAAGTTGTAGAGATTTTAATTCTCTATGATATATATTCTACATCTATATAGCATAAAACCAATAAGAAACGATATATCTACAATAAATGTGTAAAATAACGAATTTTCACTTTTGACTTTGACTATCTTGACAATGGTACATGCTATAAAAAAAATGTCTTTACAAAAGTGGTAGAGAGTTTAATTCTCTATGATATATATTCTACATTTATATAGCATAAAACCAATGAAAAACGATATATCTACAATAAATGTGTAAAATAACGAAATTTTCACTTTTGACTTTGACTATCATACAAATGGTACAAGTTATAAAAAAAGACCTTGGCAAAAGTGGTAGAGAGTGTTATTTCCTACAATTATATGAAATATTTTTTTATTTTATTATTATCAGAAAAGCCTGAGTTTTTATATAGTTGGTATATTTCAACTGTAGTCCCTATAATCTTCGTAGAAATAACGGTTTTAATGAAGGATAACATTTTATAATATGCTTTTTTTGTAGGTACTACTCACGGCAAAGTGTTCTTTCATACTTCATTTTTTAAATTACATCCTTATTATTATTTTGACCACAACATACACGATCGAAAGTACGCTATTTTTGCTAATATTCGAAAACCTTGTCTACAATTAATAAATTTCTCAGTTGTTAATTAATAAATCGTTTTTTTTAATACATACAACTGGACAGGGATGCTCGTAGACCAAGAAGCAGACCACCAGCCCGATGGTCCAAAGACATTATGGAGCGAGCCGGGAATCAGTGGATGAGAGTCACAAGGGACCGTAAAGAATGGCATAATAAATAGGAGGCCTATAATCAGCAGTGGGTGCCAACGGGCTGAAATGATGATGATGATGACATACAACTTTTGAAGAATCATTCTTTGATATGTATATCTTTTTATAACCGTGAAACGTTTCTGTTTATAAAAATCTTATTTGAAAGCTCGCCAATTTCACAGAACTCAACGAAGGGACTTTTACTCACAGTATTTTACTCAAACATTTTGAAGCCTATTATTTTTGTTTGTTTCATATTCACCTATTTATTGTGAAAATATTTTCCCATAACAATTACCCTAAGCATCCAATAATAAATTTAGTTGTGCACACTGAATCCGGCTAATTTCGTTTAGAACTATCTGTAACTTTTTTTACAAAAGTGATAATATAACATTAATATTTCTTTTAAAAATATTATAAATATAATTTTCATACGAATTTTCATGTTTGAGCATATTTATGTATTTATCCTAATTTTAAGAATAGCATTATTGGGAAAATGACGTTGACTCTTTGATATTGAATGACAAGACACTAACATTGACATTTTAACACATAGTTCGGTTTCAAATCAGTCAAAATCGAATGAAATGAACGAAACAAACATCAAAACAGCCAAGGACCAACTAAACAAACCTAATCTGTCAATTTCAAATACTATTTCCGGTATCGCAGGGGCGATACCTGGCAGAAGCTGCTACGTATGTACTCGTACTCGCTCGGTAACGTGGCGTAGGCTTCGTAGCGACTGCGTCTAATTTAGCTATCGTATATGCGACAGCTAAAAGTGAGCGCGCCCGCACTAGGGGTACTGCTATCGTTGTATTTTTGTCAATTTGCAGGAAATCTTTTTCAATTATGCCCTATGTGTTACTTTGATGTATGAGCTACAATATTGTAATCTTTCATTAAAATTGATATAGTCGTTATTGCGTGAAAGAGTAACAAAAATACCTACATTCAAACATCCATCCATACTTTCGAGTTTATAATATTATAGTAGGAATAGGATTGTGCAGTTATGCTACTAAGTAAATCATTGTTCATCTATGTACCCAACCATAAACTGACTGTAAGTAAATACTGTAGATAGGATTTCAGTGTGCACATCTGTGTTTGCGTTTTTGCTGGCACAATGGGTTTTGTATCATAACTTATCTCTTCTGTGTGGTAAGTACCTAAAGCCATTCTTCTCCGAACGCGATGAACAGACAATGTGCATTGTCCTTGTCCCATGTGGGATGTGACGTGACGTAAAGAGGTCTGCAGGCAACTTGGCAATCATCACACTGCGGACCGAATTTAAGTTACATTGCATTTTCACGCTGCAGCGTTTTGCATTTCCAAGTTTATTGATGCGCAATGTAAGCAAATGTTCTCACTGGCTCAGCAGTTCCTTCTGCTAACATAGTATACATAAGTACCATTTCCCGATCCGATCTATCCCATTTTGTTAATATATATCTTTTATTTTAAAATTGCTTTAAACTAGTGTCACTTCATTTAAAAAATATATATATATAATAGCCTTTTAAATATTTGTGCAGGCTTTACTATGATTCCAGATATATTACAGCAACGAATATGACTTAAAATCAGAGTGACTACATGGCCCAAGGCCTTGTAGGTATTACCTCATCCTTACTTAACACTATAAAGATTTGTATTATGTAACACTGTGTTTGGGCAATATTGAAAACTCATTTATTGATAAGTTAAGAGAGTTTTATTATAACTGACTGGATGTAGCATTTTCCGAGTTATCTTTTGTGATACTTAGATGGTTTAAAATAATTTGATATATATATCATCGTATCAATTATCAAACTGGTTATAAAAATGACATTTGACCCAAACAAACCCATTTTTTATGCATAAATTATTTGAAAAGGTGTATGTACTTTGAAACTAATTGCCTCCTTAGTGAAGGGTAGGTAACATGAGCGACTCTTTGTCTCAAGACATCGACCGATGAGTTGTAAACAAGACGTGACTGTTTTTGTCGTTACTCCTAATCTAATGTTTCAACACGACGACAATAATAAAACCGTCTCGTATACATTACTAGAACTTAATTTTTTTTTTTAATAGTGGAGTAAACCTGGCAGTGTTAGTTCTTCTCCTTTTTTATGTGGCTTCTGTCAATACGACATACAATTCTGTCAATGTCAAATTTTCGAATATCATTCTCAATCAAGTCAGTCAATCGTCAAGTCAGCTGTCTTTTGTTTTAAAGAAAAAATGGTGGCAAATTTTCCTTTCAAAACCTTTAAGAAACAAGTTATACTTTTATTTCAACGATTTACATCTAAGTACATTATGCTACGACCTCATGTATTATTGGTTAAAATTTCACCAAAATCAGACGGCAAAACTCATCATAACATTCATAACATTCGAAAAATTCTATGTTATCAACAAATTACAGAACTCGAATCCAGTGTTCAGTTGTTCAGTCTATGAAGGTATCAAGATGTGTTTGGCTGTAAAGACATTAGGTGATGTCATGTTTTCAAATTTGGCGATGCCAAGGCGTTCGACCTCGTGACGTCGAGTTCGTGCTCCAAAACTGCGCAGTAGTCAACAAAAAATAATCTTTGTGTTCTACAATTTAGTTCTACGCGTAAATTTTCTCAAAAAAAAAACACTGGAACGGGTGGTCAAACTAGTTTCAACTAAAATGGCGTCATTTATTCGTTTCGTTATTTTTATTACATATTTATTTTCGTTATTGTTGTAAAGTTGGTAAATGGGAACTAAACTTTACCTTTCTTCTTTTGGCATTATCAGTGTTCTAGTTCAACAAATCTGAAAGGGTGTATAGGAAATGTAAGGGAATATGGTGATTACGCTACGTAATTTATTTATTTGATTGCGTTTGCATTAGCAGAGCTGCGAAAAGTGCAGCGCGTTTAAGTTTTTTTTTAATGCATTACCACGAACTACGTAGAAAATCCTGCGTAGCCGCTCTACGAGTTATTTTTTTTACGAGTGACGGAAGTTTTTAATTATAATCAAATGAAGCCATCGATGAAGTCATCAGAATACAATTAAGTGATGATGATGTACCTATGTGAAGGGCGTTAATGTTAATTAAGAACGCAATAGATGGAGAGTAATTAACAAACACATTTAATAAGTTGGAGATAACTACCTTGACTATGTTCGCCTCGAGCAAACAAATTCTTGCACTGTGAAAGAAAACCCACGAAAAACCCTCCCCATGACGTCAGATTCAGCTTATCTTATCCCTATTTAGACGCATGAGTCAGTCAGTACTCAGAACCCAGTTTCACAATGATTGCTGTCTTCTTGCGTGTTCCCTACACGGTTCTTAATAGATCCAATTCAACCGATGATGAAATAGTCCAAGGTCACGCTGTTGTCCACGTGCGGGCGTAGTGACTACTTCATATTCTTTGGTAATATAATGACACTACCCACTCAATTCATAGGTAAGTGCAGTAAGGACCAATGAGATATCATGGTCAATATCGTAATCATTGTTATGGATATTGAGCAACAAGGTCATGAGAACTAATTTTGTGACGTTTTTAACGACTTGAGTCATAGGCAAGTGTTATCTTATAGTAAGTAAGAATTTGAAATAAGTAGTAAGTAATTAGATAACATAGGGTTATATCAGAATCTTCTTGGAATAGGTAGGTACAGTCACGAGCATTAATTTGGGACCCTTTTCCATTAAATGTTGTTAGAACATTCATAATGCAATAAGGTCGAAACTTCAGTATGACGTATGACATACGTTAGAATATTAGCACTAAATAACGTCAGTTTGCCACACGATATTCAACCTTAGGTGGGTCCCAAATTAAAACTCGTGACTGTACCTTAGATTTTTATCAGTCTTTGATCATTGATGCACTAAAGTTGCGTCAGTAATTTGATCATAATCATGACAAAAACATCGTATTCCCTATATGTATAAAAACTAAACAATAACATTCCTTTAGGGATAACAATTTGCTTGGCTGTTCGAGTAATCCCTTGCAGAAGGGTTTCTACACGTTGAAGAATTAATGGAATGTGAAAAAAAAGTGGTGACTGTAACTACCATAAATCTTCAGCGCAATACCTTGATCATCATGGCTGTAAAACTTTGACATTTGTTAATACTACAATTTTGACAAAAGCACATTTTTCTTTGTTGTTAATTAGGTAAATAGAAATTCAGATTTTCATACCTATGTGACATGACAGGTAAAACTTCATGATATATCTTCATCGTCCTAAATATATAGTAAGCGTGCATTTATGGAGATAGCGCATTGGTCAAAGGTAATTTCAAACCAACCGAGAACCACAAAATCTCTAAAAACCTAGTATTATCAAGACTTTGCAGACAAAGAAATGTTTGATACTTACCTACTTACGTAAGTAGTTTACCGAAAGTACTTAGTAATTAGACCTTTTAACAGTAGGGTAAAGGCCTGTTAAAAAAAAGACCTAGGTTCTTCAGTTTAATTAATCTATTTGCGTCGGATAACAAAAGATGCCTGTCTATCCGACACAACAAAAGAAACCGGACCAGTTCATCTGGTTCTCGGATGCGGGCTTGTGGTGAGAATGCCATAAGCATAAAACAGAACACTCTTGTGAAAAATACACGCATAATTTGTAGCCAAAGATCTACCGATATACGTATTAGGTTATTAAGCTGTGGTTGTAAATAAAATTCGCTTGAATACCCAGAAAAAAGTTAGTTAAAACTGACTTATTCTAGTCTTCAAGGCAGCAACTGACCTTTATGATATTTATTTTAGTCTTAAGTACGCACGGTACCTAGTAAACATTTCCTAAAAGCACTATCAACTAGTTTAGTTCGGATTTGAGATTACTGCGAATCCAAGACAAGGAAGGGACTAGATCGGCATTGAGTCAGCTCTGTTGCCCCAAATTCCTGAGCACACCATCCGCCTCTCTGATCAATAGAATACCAACTCTAAGCCAAAGATGTTACATTCGAGTTTAGTTCGCAGAAGCAATTCTAAAGAGCCGTTGTCTCATGGTGCTTGGCTAGAGCATTAATGGTGGATGCTTTACGATTACAATCCTTGTTACAAATCAAACGTTAATGTCATTTAAATGGAAGCTAAATACACGCAGTCCGACCGCTTAACAACGCAACCATTCCATTTAAATCGAACAAGCCAAGATCTCATGCAAAATCGTGATAAAAGTCAGCTTCTTTTCCAAATGAGGAGTAACAATACTGTGGCGACTGCGTACGAGCCGAGTTGAGTCTACAATGCTGCTATTAGTGGACCTGACCTTCAAGGGCTGAGTGCTCTCGAGAATTTCTTCGGGGCTCGAGAGCGCTATCTTCCAAGAATCGTGCTACACGAGTGTACCACGCGCATTTTTTTATTTGGTAATAGAGCAACGCTGTGAAATACTAAACCGATTTGGTACTGGAAAATATCGAGCAAACTAAAATTAACTATTATTTTTTCAAGATGATGTAGTCATGTCATTTCATGCTGCTTTGCCGAGTAACAAAACCTATGTCAGAACCATACAAAAATATTATGTATCATATTGCTTACTAAGTACTTACCTACATAAGAAAAGTTAACATCGGTGGAAAACCAAATACGATTAAGTATGTATAAGTAAATAAAAATCCCAATAATTTTTGTTTTCCATTCAATTGTTGACATTCGTGAAAAAGTTGTTCCTATCAATTGAATAAAGTTCCCGAGTATCAAATTGACAGAGCGCAGTATAAATTCCATCGTCTTCTTAGCGCCAGCCAGCCTACCTGTGGTGTAAAAAAAAGAATTCTGGCTGCGGGGCCGCGTCGGCGCTTTTGACTTTTGAGATAATTTATAAGGCTCTGCCTTTCGTGGAATTTCGAAATGTTGTCGAGAGACCGCGGCCGTGCCGGGCGACGCGGGAACGGAATGGAATGCTAACGGACTTCCATAGGAAAAAATAGTGCATTGTGGAACCTCTATTGTGATTTTGCTATTGCGTATTCGTTACTGATTTGATTTTGAAATAGAGTCGAAATTGGGGAATGATGATAATAGGTACTTAATCTGATTTGAGATGTTGCCGCAACTGACCTGTACCAGCTATCTATATTGTAGGTATGTTATAGGTACAAAAGTGATATTATTCTAACTTTATCATTACAGAAGAAAAAAATAAGGCATCTTCTTAGAGATCAGCGTTAGGATAGCACTAGAAAATTGACGATGGCTTAACAAACCGGGCAGATTACTTTACAAAAGAATCCTGTATTTCTATTATGTGCAGACTCCGGTCGATACATCTTGCAATATAAGTGATCCCGTCCCACGGGGTGCAGGCAGAGTTTACATAGAAACAGTAACACATTCTGTGGTAGAGTTCTGGGAAAGCAGGCCGCATACCTCGCCGCGAGCTGCCATTGGACCGCCTTCACATAAGTTGTGCCCGCGCCACCAAAGAGAATCGCTTCAGATACGACAGCATCCAAAAAGGTTTCATTCAAATTTTAGTTTCATAAAATATTTTACAAACAGCCTATGAGAGCTACGAACAAACCAAGCATACCATGTAAAACTAAATACAACACCTAGGTGTTTAATTTCAAAGAGCTTTTATTGAGACATCTTTAGCTAGTCTAGGCTCTGACATAAATACCTTTACCCAATTTAGCTTTTTTCTACCTTTGATCTCATTCAACTATGGGCTTGGAAGTCTAAAATAAAGAACAAAATCACTTTTGAATTCTAATGCATACTCTTTGGCTATATTGTGGAGTCACGAAGCAAACACTGCTGTAGGCACCGCTCGAGCCAAGTTCATTCATTAAAATATGCGTTTACCTAGTATGTTTTATGTTGGCGTTTACAGCAATCTATACAGATACAGAGCTGTAATAATCTGATTTGTGTATGAATAACCTGAAAAAAATTAGGTTATGTACCTACTATTTTGGAATTGATAAATCAACAAATAGGTAAGTAGGTACCTAAAATAGTTGGAGAAGCGAGTATAGAAACAAAGTGTAGCTGAAGGTGTCGTACTTCTACAGAATTTTCTGGCATTTATTGCACTCGTTAATACTTGCAGTAGGTACAAAAGCAGCAGTTGGTTACGTCAACCATTTTCTATGAAATTACATCTTGTGTTGTGTTGTGGCATAATAGGTAATCAAGGAATAATATTAATAATATCTCTTTAACTCCTTCGCTCTCAGTACCTCTATCGACAATAGCAGAGCAAAAATGCTGTATTATCGTCGAAAATTCCCTGATGCCTACATCTTCAAAAATATTTGTGATGTAGTAGGCGACCCCGCGTATTTCAACTTCAAAACATCGTAACCACCAAGTGTAAAAGCATTTACGAAAATATCTCAACCTGAAAAAGGTGGTATGTACTTACTTAGTTATATCGACTTCACTAATATTTCTAAATGGAACTCAAGTATTGATTTCTGTTAGCTTTTCAGTGGCCGAAGAACAAGGTAATAAAGGCATAAACAAATGAAAATCAGAATTAGCGACTGTACTACTGCCAGAAGGCGATAGGTACGGCCATGAGGCCAACGAGGCTACTTCTTATTTACGACTAGGCAGAATCATGTCAGTCAATCAGTGCTGATGAAAAGTAACTCAATTTGAATAGTAATCTTCATTCAGGGGATGAAATTAGGGGTTGGTGTACGTAAGGGCAGCTGCAGGGCACGTGGATTGCCAGCTGACGCCCGCACAAGCTGCTGACACACCTGCCGTTTCATCAAAGGTTTTTTCAATGCCTTCTGCAGCAAAATGTCGAAAACATCTGTCTCTTTTGAGGTAGTTAGGTAGGTAGGTAGGTACCCACTTGCGTAATAACAGCTTTCCTTTACAAACAGTTCAGCCAACTATAGGTGCAGTAAGATGATAGACAGGTAGGTAATGTAGTAGGTATTTGCTCTAGTCATTTTACATCAAACAATTAATTGAATCATTCATTAAATAAATGAATCTATCGATCTATAAATCTCTTGTGCATTAGTACTTCATGGTACTTAACTATTAAATGTTGGAATGGAACTGATGCACAATTATGACTAGATCCACCTACGTTGCGTTTTGATACCTAAAGATGTTTATCTACCTTTAACAACCTAGCTCAGCCGTCAGCCGTCATTAATGCGACAACTGCAGTGTTGCTCGCGAGTTTCACAATACCTATCAAAACGCTTGTCTACAAAATAATAAAAAAAACTGTGTGTGGTGACCTGTGGTGTGACGCAAAACGCCAGTGAATTTAGTTGTCAGTCATTCGTCAATCAAAGTAAAGATAACATTTTTTTAAATCTATTTTGTGTTTTTATTTAATTTTTATAAAATGAAAATCAGAATAATAAAATAGAAAAATGAATGAATTTTCTTAATCGTGCTTTGCTTTATTCTTATTGGGTGCAGTTGAGATGGGGGATGTGAATACTGATATTCCTAGTACATCTACATCATCGGAGAATACAGAAGCTCAAGGTAATGAAATGGTTAAACAAACTAACCACACTAAATGAATTAATCGCTCAGAACATACTCCATACTCATTAACATACTCACCCTCTGAGCCTAGTTTGTCCTCACCTCAAAACTGAACTAATCTAAAACTGCTTGACCTATCGACAGGAAATAATGTAGGTAGTTACCTGATATAATAGGAGAAGCACAATAATAGTCATATTCAAAATGCCAGATATGTAGGAATGGCTAAGTATGTAGGTTCCTAAGTACTAACTGAGTATGAGTACCTACAACAGGCTATATACCTAAGGTAGGTAAGTACCTAATTATCATAATGTACCTCTACTCTACCCATATTCTAACAATAACAAAGTATGTAATTATAATTAGTTGATGACGGATTAATTTCTATTTCTATTAGAAGTGTATGTAGTAGGTACATACCTACTACACAAGGTTGTAATAAACCATTTTCACGGTTCAGACAGTATTTCCAGCTGTAAGTTTTCAAATTCAGATGTACCAACTTACCTATAATTTTCTGCAAACTCCCTGTCTAGACTTTCATGTATCTTTGCCAGCTTTATCCCGCATCAATGCTGCCAACCAGAGGCCCGATCTTAATGTGGCAATCGTACGCGTATCGCAACTTATTTAATATAGCCTTTTTACAATAGTATATTGCAAAAAAAATCTACATAAGTACCAAATCCTACTAGAAAATTCTTCGTTCTTCGGAGTTCTTCGTTTACTCCGTAAACCGGTAAGTACATAATTAATTTAATAATAACTGAACAGAAGTATATACTACAAGTAAGTATACAGGGTTACATGGAAAGTCGTGCTAGATCCGTTAAGGGCGTGGAGTACCCATCATTTCTGACTTATTTTACTATGAAACACCCCACCCTAAACTTAGCCCATTTCGAGATATTCGACTTTTAAATTTTTATTGAAAATTGCAGACTTTTAGGCTACTAAATTTATTATTGTTTTTTCTGTGCATCTTATTATTATTATTATTGCATTTTTACATGGGTAATAAGATGTTTTAGGACGTCAATCATTAAAATAGTGCATAAGTTAATTGAATAGATCGTAGTAGACAAGTGAAACTTATGAAATAAAAAAATATTTATGAAGGTTTATTTTTCTCTAAGGGATATCTAAAAAAAATATTATGGCACTCGTTCGGCGGATGTTATAATAAATATCTACGTTTCAACAGCTATCTAACGACATATAATAATCTAGGGTTTGTATTACATTTCGTGCAAAAAAAGTAGTTGGGACGCTCCAGGTTGCAGTTCTAACGGTCCCGCGCGAGCAACACAAGTGAAGATTTAGGTAGATGCGAATTACAGAAAAAATGTGTAGAGACCGGCTAGGGCTGGGAATACAACAGGGGAAATTGTTTTGGTTGTCAGTCTGCTTTTGTGCTTCGTACATAGTGAATGTGATATCATTTTGCTCTTTTTCTCAACTTGACTGTGATTCTGAACTATTTCTTCTGATTTTGACTACTGTGCTCGTTAATCGAACTCTGCTTTATTTGACTTGCTTTGCTTCATTTGTAGACACACAATCGTAGTATCCGTAACAAATAAGCATATCAGCATATTCTTCAGATGTTTAGGACGTCATTTTCAACATTTCCGTATTGTATCACAGGTACAAATCAGAGTCCGGTTAACGAGTACAGTAGTCAAAATCAGAAGAAATAGTTCAGAATCACAGCCAAGTTGAGAAAAGAGCAAAACGATATCGCATCTAGGTACCTAATTCTTCACTTGTGTTGCTCGCGCGGGACCGTTAGAACTGCAACCTGGAGCGTCCCAACTACTTTTTTTCCACGAAATGTAATACAAACCCTAGATTATTATATGTCGTTATATAGCTGTTGAAACGTAGATATTTATTATAACATCCGCCGAACGAGTGCCATAATATTTTTTTTAGATATCCCTTAGAGAAAAATAAACCTTCTAAAATATTTTTTTATTTCATAAGTTTCACTTGTCTACTACGATCTATTCAATTAACTTATGCACTATTTTAATGATTGACGTCCTAAAGCATCTTATTACCCATGTAAAAATGCAATAATAATAATAATAAGATGCACAGAAAAAACAATAATAAATTTAGTAGCCTAAAAGTCTGCAATTTTCAATAAAAATTTAAAAGTCGAATATCTCGAAATGGGTTAAGTTTAGGGTGGGGTGTTTCATAGTAAAATAAGTCAAAAATGATGGGTACTCCACGCCCTTAACGGATCTAGCACGACTTTCCATGTAACCCTGTATATCTACTAGAGTAAGTGCGCCAATTATGGACCACCATAAGGATTTTATGTAATAAAACCCAGAATTTTAAATATAAATCAGCCTTATATATTTTAAACAGTTCGATAACTATTTGGTATCAAAAACGATTACTAAAATTCTTAAGAAACATGAACATCTTAGAAATAATCAACATTTTCTAAAATATAACATTATTTTAACATTTGAAAAAGTGTACAAAATATGGACCACATGGTTTCAAATATGGACCACAGTAAATTGGAGTCAAATATAATTAAAAAATGGACGTGTTGCCTAAAATAAAATCAGCTAATTATTAAGATTATTTTATATTCTTCTTATTCTCATTATTAATTATTCTTTTCCGCTAGCTGGTAAGCCTTAGATCTGATGTCCTGCGCGTAAGACCAAATCCAGAATTTTTAATTTCTAAAATACATAGGTATAATCAATTAATTCAGCCTCCAATTCACTCGGCAAAGTCGACTTTCTTCCAAGTTTATGGTTCGTAACGTCGCTCAGTGATTGGTCTTTTTTTTGATAAGCGTATAAGCGTTGTTTTGGGTACTCCGTATGTTTTAGATGCTTTTAAAAAACCCATTTGCTTATCTCGTATAGCTTTAATTGCATTTGCCATTGCATCTGTATCCCACGTTTGTCTGGTCTTTTTTTTGGATTTTGAACTTGTTGATGCCATCCTAAAAGAATCAAATTAAAATATAAGTGACTGTTTGTAATATGGACCACTAGTCCATATTCAAAACATGCCGGTGGTCCATATTATAATACACATACATATCAAGGTTAATATTGTTGCTAATAAAATTATAAAAACTATTGGATAATGCAACTTAGTATGAATAATTGTAATAGAACTCACCTTTCCTCTAGTATAATCCACTTTCGCAAACAGTAATATTTGCTGACATTATGTACTTACGAAGTTGATAAAAAAATTAGATCGTGCATTGATAAAAACGAAAAATGGCTGCCGTGAATACCCTGCGCACTCTTTGCCGACCTGCAAGCGACCGAGGCCCGCGGGGGGGGTTGGAGCTCAGCGTGCGGCGACCGATGGCTTAATACGACGGACGGTTTTTGAGAAATTAGGGTAGTCCATATTACGGAACCAGTCCATAATTGGCGCACTTACTCTACTTGTAATTTTAATTTGAGTACTTAGGTTCCGAAAGAAAAGTTCAAATTGTTTTTCATCACATTGTTCCGGGTGGTTAAGATTGATAAAATCAGCTAGCAGCTCTGAAAGAAATGGAAAGATAAAAAGTTTCGGTCAAAAAATCTGGCATGTATTTAGATCAAACAATAGGTACGCATATCATAAGATAGCTCCAGGGTCTCATGATTAAGCTCTAACAATGATGAAGAGGATAGAATAGAATTTCTTTATTTGTTTGAAATAGGTACCTAAACACAAATTAATATAAATAAATAAATAAATAATGTTGGACAATCCACACAACATCATCTAGCCCCAAGTTAAGCAGAGCTTGTGTTATGGGTACCTACTAGAAGACTGATATACTTAATACAATACATTAAATAGATAAAAGTATATTTTTATTATATATATATAAAATACCCAGAACACCCGGAATAAATAGTTGCAGAACTTGCAGATCTTACTAACATTTATCCCAAGGCGGGAATCGAACCCGCAACCTTCCGCGTCGCAGGCAGACCTTCGCCCGCCGCGCCACATCGGTCGTCATATAATACACACCTTGATATAAAATTGGATAAAAGCATTACATTTTATTTTTTGTAAAATTAATTGTGGACTAGCATCTGAGTCGGCAACACAGACGAACGACTAGACAAAATTTGTTTTCTAGGTTCGAGTATCGTATCGTATCGTGACGTCCTCGTGTCTGACCGTCCGTCCGGCGTCGGTACGTCGTCGGTCGACCGACTCGCTCACTCGACTATTGCTCACTCGCTCACTCCACGCGCCCCGCCTGCCGCTGCCGCCACATTCCCGCTCGATCTTTTCTTTCGTTTCGTTCGTGAATAGTTCGTTCGTATTTAGTTGCGAGTATCGCGCTCATGACGGAGGGTTGTTGTGTTTTGATTTTTCGGTTTTGACAAGTGAGAGTGAGGCACAGTGGAAATTGAAGAGACTTTTTTTGATGTGCTTTATATTTTCGCACTGGATATCCCAATCATACGTGGATCACAAAAATGGAGTTTAAACCAGGTAAAAATATTTTTGTTGGTAACTTTTCCTCGACCGACCATATGTTTTGCATTTATTTGAATGAGGGCTGGTGACGACGACGTCACCTAACTATTTATAAAAACCTAGCAAAGGAATTGAAAATGAGGAAGCAATAAAACTTCATAATTTAAAATTAAAATAAAATTTGGGCTTATAGGTTATGTCCATCCATCCATCGATTCAATTCAGAAAAAACTAAAAATGTGAACCTGCAGTGAAACACACAGACAGAATGCTTCTAGCCAAAATTAAGCAATCAAAATACAGATCTTTATGTAAATAACTTACAATATATTTCTTGTAGACCAAACAATAATACCTACCTACATGATAAAAATGTGGCAATAACACAATTGTTTCATTTATTGTGCTTGCCTTTACTAGGAAAACTTATTGAAACAATCAACAATTTTAATAATGTTAAGCCGGTATGTTTCCACGATGATATTATCTTCTAGGAAAAATAAGTTTGTAATCGATAACAAGGTATATAAGTAAGTATAGAGACAGTGTTATCAAATACCTTATCTTTCCCTTATAAACTCAGATAGGTTGATAATTCCATCAATTTCTACTTTGAAGTAGATGTATTCAAACCTTTGTATTAAATTTTGAAACCTTTACTTGAAAGTAGAATTTCAAATCTTTAGTTTATAGCCTGGTTTTTATAATAGTGTCTCTGGCCTTGCTTAACACCCAAAAAGGCCCCAAAGATATTTCAACAGACTGTTTAAACATGGCAATGAGTAAGTTTTTGTGTGCAAGGTTTTTTTGTATGCTTTTCATAACCATCAAATCTAATAACATACATACATACAAAGTATTCAGTTCTTTGTACAACTGGCAATGATTCAGCGATGTGGCATAAAATGTTTTTGTATTTTTATCAGCAGCTAGACACTACTAGCGCCATCTGTTGAGGAAGCTGGGCATTTGAATAATAATGTTCTGTTGTAGAAAATCTATTCATAATTTGAATTTCTATGTTATTGTAATAATAAAAAAATTATGTTTTTTTTGTAAAAGTTGTTAATGTACAGTTAGCTACAAAAATAGTGAACTAGAGTTATGAATTAGAGTTATTAGCAAAGCTATTGAAATCTATTAAATAATAGGACAATAATTAAATTAGTGTAATTAAGTACTACTTAAACATAATTAGCCATGGTACACTACATTAAAGAGACACAGACAATGCACATTCCAATAAGATTTTCAGTAGTTCCATGTGTGTGACTAGATGGCGCTGTGTGATTATAACAATTCTCAATAAACATCAAAAACAAATTAAATCTAAATTACTTAGGTAATTTAATGAATATTGTAAATTTACAGCTTTTAATATTTAAGATTACATATTTTACTACACAACGCCATCTAGCCCAAGCTAAGCAAAACCTGATTGATGTATAAATTATATTTTTTTAAGACTACAATATACATAACACTTGAGCTAGAAAACAGAATGACTTTCAGAAGGTTCGGGGAACTTACTTCCCCTACTTCCCATACCAAAATACATATATTCCCGTAACACCATTGACTGAATGCATGTATTATGTATTATAATACATATTATTAAATTCATTTATCTACCTACTTAACATGACAGTATTGAAAATGTACCTTCACTGCAGAGGTCAGCTGTATACTTACGTCACTGTTTTCGTCATCGTATTTTCTACAAAGATTCAGTTTATTTTGTTAATTAACTTATTGTAATTTGTGAGAATAAGATAAGTTTATTTACACCATATAACATAACATAGTGAGGGTTGTAGAGTAGGTCCATCTACGACTTTGTCTACGACGAAATGTTAGAAAGTAAATAGGTATAAAGGACGGGTCGTTGATAATGTTCGTAATAAGTTTGTTTTTATTCAAAACATGGTTCCATCTGGCGGACGTACACTTCCTGACACCGTTTCCGGGCTGTTATCCTTTATAGTTTATTTTTTCAAGCTTTATGAATGAGAGAAGCATAGTTTGCTTGCGATACGGTGAGATGAGACATAAAACTCATTCATAAAAAACGTCTAATGTCTTCAGACGTATTTCAGAGGGCAATGTTTTCTTTAATAAATGAAATTGCTTAGAGATGTCTCGGCGATGAATGTAGCTAAGTAGATGGTAGTGTAGCGCGTAGGCGCTGCAGGCGAGGCATTGGAATTCGAAAGCCGAGCGCCGACCACCCATAGGCATGAGAACCCGGCCCCGTCCCCTTCCCCACGCCTGCTGCACTCCGGGCGCCGCCTCTCGCCGCTCTCTTAGGAGGTACAATGCTGAATTTCATTTGCTCTTTGCGAATAACGCAATGAACCTTGGACTCGGTCGTCATTGTCTTATTTCTTACACTTTTTTTGTCTCTGTTGAAGCATTTTGCTGCCAGCTTATGTATTTTATTTTCATGTTGCTGCGGTTAATGAGCGTAGACTCAAAATGTTGTTACAGTAAGCTGTTTCGAAATAAGCTAAAAATATTACAGTACTTACCTATCTGTCAAATTATTATTTTGCAGGGTCGTCTTGTAAGAATATTTAAATTATGACGATCATCTGCATGTATATTTGTGTAACTACCCTCCAAAATAATTGAGATTTATCGTCTATGAAAACTTAACTATCAACTACCTCATTAAAAAGATAAGCTGTGTCTGCATTCCAAGCAACTTTTGTCTACTTTCTGTTTGATAAGTACATAACCCACCCGCCCAACAGTAAACTACTGCCACATTCCAAAGGCTGTTTTTTACGTTGTGTGGTCGCGGTTTCCGCTGAAGACGGCAACGTCGCGCGCGTCTTAAATATGAATGAAATCCGGTCGGCTGTGAACGGCGGCACGGCAACGCCGCACCAGACGTTCGCCTGATTGAGAACTAGGTACCATCTCATCTCTCCCGCGTCGACCCTTCTTACTCTTCGCTCACTTAACCTACGCTATAGTGCACCGATATAAGTATATAAACTTACGCGGTGGTCTACACCATACGTCATTTAACATCTGTCACCACGGGTGACAAGAGGGTACTTTGTAATTAAAAATATGGAGTATGAGATATATAAAGATTTATTTAGCCAATATAAGAGACTCTTAAGCAGATATTTTATAAATCGAGTAAGAACTATGGCCAATCATTGCTAAGGCTCATGCATTTACTAGAGGCTCGAAAGAATAATACAAAAATGCTAACTTGCACAGCTGTGTCGTACACCCCAGCCGGCAAATTCGACCCCTCTTAAAATACGCACGCATGCGCAGTGAGGCAATTATTCCGGGGCTTTATCGACACCAGACAGCACAACAGCCGAGTAGCCAGCGATGCCCGTATGCCGTTGAGCGCCATTAGCGATTCCTGAAGTAAAAACCACTGAATTTGGACAAAAACATCCAGTTTTTCAATGCCATGAGTGATAGTAGTGTAACGTAAAGTTCCCGCGTGTGATTTTTCTAAAAATGCCGCTGTTAGTCGACCGTGCACTGAAAAATGGTAATTATCGATCTGTAGCTAGTAGCCATTTTCAATTGCGTAGGCCTCATATATTGGCTTTTTGATGGTCATACGAGTGATAGTGTAGTTATTATCACTTGTAAAATCAGTATTGTTAAGAAGTTTTAGTTTTATCCAAGACTGTGTTTGCGAGAAATGAAAACTAGAAAATCATTGTTATTCAATGTTCTAGATAAACATATGAGATTATTTTACTTATGAGATCTAGGGCGCTTCCAAACGCTGTCAAATATTTGGATTTGAGAACACAGATCATGTCTGTATACTTACTTTAATGGAAAATTATGTTTATACGTAATTATCGGCAATGACGTCGCTACAAATTGTGCATAGTAGCGTATTGTAAAAAAATTGATTGTGGCTTTAGTGCATGCGCACTGAGTCCCAGTCGCGGAGGTCCGAGGCACGCGGGAGGGAGAGGCTGGGAATGGAATGTCGACGAGTCAGCCGGCCCAGCCGCGAACTTGTTGTTATGTGAAACTTTGAACACACTAGCACGCCGCTATGGTGCACTTATCGAATCTTATGTACTAGACTTGCGTCCTTATCGAATTAATTCGTTTATGGTTCTCATTAACTGTTTCTTAAACACTACAAAAAAACCGGATTTATAATTTTGTTTGTTGTTGACTAAGTATATTTAAACGTCATCATTTTATTACATAACTGCGAGCAATATTTTGATTAGATTCTTAGAACTCTATCAGTAAATTGATAATTTGATAAAATACGCTGCGCGTTCATTCTCTTGTTTGTCATGAACTCAACATGGATTAAATGCAGCTCCATGTTCTACATAATTTCCGAACCGGAAACAAAAAAACTAAACATTTCTCTTCCTTCTTTTTCAGTTGTACCTAATGGAGCTCACGTCGCTTCCTTATTCAAGAATGCGCCGCGCGAGGCGAGAATACGACCGCTCGTGGAGTCGCTTCTGATGCCGGTGGGATGCGAGGCGGCCGGCATGTCCCCGAGCTCCACGCCCTCCCCCACCTCCTCCGACAAAACCGATAACCGCGACTCGTTCGGCTTCCTGCCCGACATGGCCGACATGCGCCGCGAGGACGAACGGATCAAGACTTTCGACAAGTGGCCAATCGCGTTCCTGAACCCCGACCAGCTCGCGAGGAACGGCTTCTACTACCTCGGCCGCGGGGACGAGGTGCGGTGCGCCTTCTGCAAGGTCGAGATAATGCGATGGGAGGAGGGCGACGACCCCGCGCTCGACCACCAGCGCTGGGCGCCGCAGTGCCCCTTCCTGCGCAAGCTGCCCAGCGCCGGCAACGTGCCCGTGGGCGGCGGCGGAGCGCCCTCGGGCGCCGCCGGCCGCGACGAATGCGGCGTGCGCGCGCCGCCCGCCGCCGTGCGCATGCCCGGGCCCGTGCACGCGCGCCTCGCCTCCGAGGCGTCCCGGCTCAAAACCTTCAAGGACTGGCCGCGCTCGATGCGACAGAAGCCCGAGGAGCTCGCCGAGGCCGGCTTCTTCTACACCGGCCAGGGCGACAAGACCAAGTGCTTCTACTGCGATGGCGGCCTCAAGGACTGGGAGGAGGAGGACGTGCCGTGGGAGCAGCACGCGCGCTGGTTCGACCGCTGCGCGTACGTGCAGCTGGTGAAGGGCCGCGAGTACGTGCAGCGCGTCATCTCGGCGGCGTGCGTGGCGCCGGCGCCGGCCGTGAGCCCCGCGCCCGCGCCCGCCTCGCCCGCGTCGCCCGCCGCGCCGCCCTCGCCCGCCGCGCCACCCGCGGTCCCCGCCGTGGACGCGGACGAGACGCCGCTAGAGGACTCGAAGCTGTGCCGCATCTGCTTCGTGGAGGAGCGCAACGTGTGCTTCGTGCCGTGCGGACACGTGGTGGCGTGCGCCAAGTGCGCGCTGTCGACGGACAAGTGCCCCATGTGCCGCAGAACGTTCCAAAACGCAGTGCGCCTGTACTTCTCGTGAGCGCCGGCCGGCGGCTCGATGCTAGTCACTTGTGCGACCGCCCCGCGTGCGTGCTGAAACCACGCTTCGTTCGATGTCCGCTTATTCCTGTGATGTAACTGTAATGATAAATTAATTGATTGAGGGGTGGGGCATCACTATCGACTCCCGGCGCCCGGCCGACGCCGGCGCGACGGGAGAACTAACTGATTAATCTAGACTGATGTTGAAATGATTTTAAATTATTTATGGTTTGAACTATATGAATGACATGTAAATAATTTAATGTAAATAATCTTACTTCTCATTTTGTCCCACCAACAAAAAAGAAGGTGTAAATATTTAAAGATGAACATTTGAAATTATTTAATTAATGCCTTATGCGAAGTATGTCCAGTACAAGTACCTTTCCCTGATAGATATAAAACATTGTTGCAAGAATTATTTTTTGACAAAAATGCAGCAAAACCCCTAAGACTGTAATGTAATTTAAAGTATTCTCCCACTAATACATACTTTGCTTACTGCATTGAATTATTTTGCATACAATTTGGAAAACCGTGAATTCGTAGCATTACATGTATACAGATCAAGTATAAACTGAAAAAAAAACACCTTACAGTTAAATTTCAAACTATGTTACAAAATTCATAAAATAAATTAATTATTAGTCACTTTCGGGGGAACGTAGTATTTATGACGTGATGTATCTTTGTTCCTGTAAATATGGTACATTTTAGTTTTGACATTAAGTATGGCATACAATAATGAAACTAGAATTGTATAATCGCGTATAATGAAGTGATGCTTTTACGATTTGTATCAGTATTCATAATAATCGGTGTGTAAAAAAACTAGAGTTTTGGGTTTTAGATGTCTTGCGTCGTACCTATATCGCCTATTGTATGAAACTGATACAGCGCTAAATGCACAGCCAACTATCAATACTATACATATTTTAGCTTTTGTTCAAAATATAAATCACAATATATATAATTATTTTCTGAAAATGATCAGATAGTTTAGGACATATTATTTGAATTTTGCACAATGACCTATTTTAAGAGTTTATTGTGTTATGGAAATAGTGATCAGGGCATTTAAATTGATTTGCATGATAATAAAACAATCATTATAATTATGTATCTTTGTATTACTTCATTAAAACTGTAACTTCACACCAAGCAACCATATCATTGTAACACAAATAGTATTTATTCACTAAATAATTATATCGTCCTAACATAGATGTTAGCTTTTGCGCACTAAATACTAAGAGAATTTATTTAAAGTCAAGTCTTGTAATTTGTTGTAACATAGGTACCTAATTATAATTTCACCCTGTTGAATGTTAATAAAAAAATGTTATCGTAAACCTATGTTTCATTATGCCCCTTATTTCCCTATTAGGTAATTAACCATTCTAGGTAGGCGACTAGTCTAAAAGAAATATACCTCAATAAGTAGGAAAACTGAAAATATTGGTACCACCTCAGGCACGAATTAAGCATTATATCTAGAGTTACAAATATAATATTCATTCAGCCGTTTGGCGTAACCAGATGTGTATGCTGAGGACCCATGTGCCTGGCTACCACAAGCCTATAAGTTCGGTGTTTTTTTGGTACCTAAATTTAGATCTCGATTTTCAGATTGCACCTATTCTGCACTAAATGACCACATACTCCAAAATTATGAGCCTTTAATGTTGGGGATATGCACATCCTAATTGATATTGTTTTTTTGGCTGCGGCATTGCTAATTAGTATCTAGTACAAATAAACTTCTTATTACTGATCATTCTAATGTAAATGATTATACGTATCTCTTTATACTTTTTACATGAAGCTCTGGATAGTTACCGTAAGACATTTGAATTAAGGCACCTAAGGAAAGGGCTTTCTTCGCTCCTACATCTGCTAGGAGTTCGATATTCTCTCAGTTTTAGCATGTAGTGTAGGCCCTACATGCTAAAACCTACATTGTAGGGTGGAATTCTAATTAAGTTAATGGATTTTAGATAGGAGCTACTACTTAGGTAAATCAAAAATAAATAAATACAAGTAGGTAAGTAAGTACATAAAAGTTTAATTAAAACAAATATTCAAGCCATCAGGGATTCCACGTATTTGTTATTTTGCAGTTTCAGCTCTTTTTTTAGATTGTTTATTTCATTCATCATTTTTTCATCAGACGCAGCAGTTTCTTGGATTTGTTTACACTGTCGCAAGAAATTTGATATGAGCTCACGGCCTTCCGCCGTTTCTTGGGATTTCAAGGAGGTTTCCACTTCAAACAGGTTGGTCTCAAGTTCCGCTTGCTTTGCCTCGGCATACTGGAAATATTAAGTAAAATTGTAGATACAAGGTATTATGAAAAAGTTAAAAAGGTAGAACTAAAACTATGTGAACTCCTTTGAGTGTGCCATTTTTTATCATGAGAAATATTAACGCGACATAGCCATTTGGCTATACCTACTAAAATAACGTTTCCTACTTACTTTATTACTTGCCATTGTATTCCTATATCTGTTTAGCTTATAGTAGAAATACCTACTGAGATTTACACTTATTTTAGCTTAGTAAAAGTAAAAATATTCATTGACATTTCACACATCACACTTTAGTCCCAAACTAAGCAAAGCTTGTACTATGGGAACTAGATTGCTGATAGAATACTAAAATACTCACATATTTTTTTGTAAATACATACATAGAAACACCCAGACTCGAAACAAATATTTATGTTCATCACACAAACATTTGCTCTGAGTGGGAATCGAACCCGACCCACAGCATGGAAGGCAGAACTACCAACTGAGCTGTGACGCCTGTCAAATATGCTATATAGAATAGTAATAGAAATAATTTGACGCCCGTCAAATTATTTCTATTACTTTTGTAAACTGATAATAGTCTTTATTACCTCAAGAATAGAGGCGGGCAGATCAGCGAGTTTGGCAACATGCAGTCCTAAAGAATGCGTAGCCGCGCCTGGTACTATTTTGTGCAGAAGTAACAGTTGACTGTCGACGACTGACGCGTCCGCGTGCGAGTTTACTATTTGCGGATGTAAACTCGCCAGGCGCGTTAACTCGTGGTAGTGGGTCGCGAATAGACAGAAGCATTGCGATTTTGTTACTAACTCTCTGAAACAATACGATAAGTATAGGTTCAAGGTAGTTTGTATATAGCTCTAGTCGCTATTCGGTAAAGTATAAACCCTAAAAACTGTGTACCTAATGTGAATAAACATCTGTTTGAAACAAATATGGATAGTTAACGGCTCAATATTGAACACTCCTTCGGAAAAACTTAAAACCGATCTTACTCAGCGATAGCCCATGCAATTCCGCAGCCTTCGTATGTAGATGTGCCTCTGCCCAGTTCATCTACCAAGACTAGTGAATCAGGCGTTGCTGTCTGTAAACAACAAAGAATATCATAAAATATATTATTTTCTTAGTACTTATATAAGTACAGATATATTATAGATTTATAGATAAAGAATAAGAAAACGGTCATGTGTGAGTCAAAAGGTTCCCTACCAAATAATGTCATTTTTGTATGGGAGCCCTTTAAATATTTAACTCTGTGTCTGGGTGTTTCTATGTATTCCTATGTATATGTTTTTACAAATAAAATACATATAAGTATTCTATCAGCAATCTAGTTTCCATAGTACAAGCTTAGTTGCTTAGACAGACTAGAGTGTGATGTGTGAGATGTCCATGAATATTTATTTATCTTGATTAATCTTATTCCATCATTTTGTTGCATCTAACTCTTACCCGTAGTATAGCAGCGCACTCATACATTTCCCGCATAAATGTGCTTTGTGCCTTATTCTCGGCATCAGACGCGCCGATCCTGGCACTAAGAGCCGAGAGTCGCGGTAATGTGCACGTTAGCGCTGGCACTAAACAGCCGGAATGTGCCAATAGTGCCGCGACGCCACAAGATCGCATCCATGTCGATTTGCCGCCCATGTTCGCACCGGTTACTATATGCATTAGGCTGGAACCTGAAATATAAATATGATATAACATAATTTACTCGTACATTACATGTAGAATACAAATAAAACTTGATATTTTGCTGTGTGATTCATTACAAAATACAAATAATTTATTTTACATTTAGAACAAAATAAAACTTGAAATTTTGTCGTGTGACTCATGTAGGTATTTCAATAGGCAATTTAAACATATTCAAATTAAAGATAGGATAATTATTTATTCACATAAATGTGAACAAACAAATGAATATCGTAATGTTGAGTTGTTATTCAGGTTTGAAGAAACAGGTAAAATAAATAGGAAATTCAGAGAAACTCATATATTTTACAATTTTATATAGATTCAGTAATAGTTTCTTTTTACTTATAAATACACCAATCAACTTACCTCGTTCGAATTTAACATCATTTGGTATGTAAGAGACTCCATCTTGCACTTCTAATAGTGGGTGCCTTAAATCCGTCAGTTCAAACCTGAATTTATAAAAGTTATAATAGAACACATACAACAATGTTTTTTTTTGTGTCTCATTGGTGAGAACAGAAACGGTCAACTTTTACTAGCCACAGCGGTGATTTAGCTAATTCACATTTATTGATTCTATCTATCCTGTGGGTTGTCGGATCAATTTCCATTTCTATTTTTGTTGTTTACTTTTTATTGCTTTTTATTTACGGAAAAAATATATCAAAGATTCTTCCATAATACAAGCTTAGTTTCAAAATATGTTTAGAACTATGTTATGAGAAATATCTATGAAATATTTATTTATTTCATCATAAAACGGCCTATTACCAGTTTCGTTATATCAAAAAAACATTTGTTTAAGACCAACGAAGCCCCAAGCCGATTATTACCTAAGCTCAGAACAGCACCTGCATATTAAATCTTATAAAAAATACCGTGCATAGCATAAAAGTTTCACTCACCTATCTAATGCCTCTGTTAGAACGGGACGGCAATATGACGCGGGCGCCGTGCTGGCTGCGACAGCAAATGACACGAGCACGTCGAGACGGGCCAGTATGTGTGACAGACAGAACAGGCATTCCGAATAACCAGCTGAAATCACAAATCACAGTGTAAAAATTAATTAAAATATTATCATTTAATAACCAAAAAAATTAATAGTATGTAGAATGGGGAAAAAGATTTTCGGCCGGTTTCTCGAACGATGATCAACGAAAAAATCAAATAATTACTATGTGTCAAACTCGGATCAATCGTGATTTGGGTTTCCAGAAACCGGCCGTTAGTCTTGTTAACAAAATAAAAAAAAAAAAAAAATATAGGCCTGAACTGAACATTGTGATTATTTGAGGATCAAATGACAGACGTCACAGCTAAGTTGGTAGTTCTCCATTCCATGCTGTGGGTCGTGGGTTCGATTCTGAACCAGAGCGCAAATATTTGTCCGTAAATATTTATTTATTTAAATGCACATATTTTTCAGCAAGTTATTAGAAAACCTGATACATTCCAACGAAGATAATTCTTTGATTAAATTAAAAAAAATATATTTATGACTAAGTTTCTGTTGTTGGAGAGAAGGCCCCTTCCTTCTCTCCAACAACAGAAACTTAGTCAAAGAATTATCTTCGTTGGAATGTATCAGGTTTTCAGGCCTTTGCCCTACAGTGGGACATCACAGGCTGAATATAAATGAAGTTTCTGTCATTATTACCTGCAATAGCCACGATTTCAGCCACAACTTTATCTTGTTCCTTTTCGTAAATACTCTTTGTCTGTATGTAGTCTTCACTAATGCTCTCCAATGCATTCGTCTTGAATCGTACGCCACCCTTGACTGCATCTATTATTATGTATTTCTTCATACCGCGTAGAGCCGGCTCTTCTTTCAATGTCACTCTGAAAATTTAATATAAACTATAAACTACCTTTCTAAATAAAATGCAGTTTAACGGTATTCGTACCCACAATTCGAATCAAAAATCTTAAGTCTATCTTAATTTATTTTTGAGCCTATCCTACTATCTAACGTTTGCTGGATGGATGAATGTGTTGATGTATGTTTGTTCACGCAAAACTATGAATGGATTTTAATGAAATTTACATTTATTTTAAACAAAATAATACATAGGCTAAAATTTATAAAGATATGATGCGCATTGTCAATAAAGATGCAAGACGAAGTCGCGGCCATTAGCTAGTACTGACTACTAAATATACTGGCACTGTAAAAGTAAAACATAACAAAGTCTGAATACATTGTTGATAGTTTTTTTGGTATTATTGTTTTTCTTATCGAGGGAAAGACTCCACGACTTTCAGGACTTTTCTTTAACTTCTATAGTTTCGGACTTGGCCATCTCTCACTACCTTTCTCTGGAAAACACTTTGCATATATGTATGTACATGCATTATGTAATATTATAACAAGCCCGAATAAAAATAAATTCATCAAAACAAGGAAAACACAATCTATTTGCGGAAAATTTAAGTGTAAAAGAATAACAATATTGTTTACGCTTATGTCCCACTAATTGGATTATTTATTCTTAGAATCACGAATCTACCAAAACATAAATGAATAATAAAATGGCATTTTGAATAATATATTCATTGTATTTTAATTATGAGTGTAATAATTATTAGTAAATCTAAGCAAAATATGTACAAACAAGTCTGTTGAGAGGACTATTATTTATTTTATTACAATCGCTGCAAAAAATTAAGACATGATTTAAAATATATAAAAGCTTATTTTGCATGAAAATGTTTTGATTTATTAAGTTATTTTATTTAAAACAATTAATTGTCAGCGACAGACAATAATAAGTTAAGATAACTGCCCAGTCATTTTAAGGATTCAAAGATAACGATTTCAATACATACCTAAAGTTAAATCCATTTTGGGGGTTACTTTCAAGTTTGATAGTCTTGGTGGCTTCTAAATTGAGATCTCTGGCTGTTCTACTGAGTTCCTTTTCAGCTGAAGACTGCAGCTTTTCCAATTGCTCTCTTAGAGTTTGAAGTTGCTCATCGAATGAAGGTTTTACTAAGTAATCACCTAGGAAGATAAAAACATACAGTTTACTTAGAGATAACTAAAAAAAATAACATTAGGAAATGCATTAATTACTGATTTTATTAAGTTAATATCACAATTGATTGCACATTGAATATAAAAGTTCGATAGCATCGTAACGATTTGCATTGAATAATAAACTAATCTGAATCTAAGATCATAGGACATAAGTCAAAGGGGAATTACTTAATAAAAAAAGTGTGAATATTTTTACCTCTGTCAACAGAATCCATATCAACGGTAGCTTCAATCATGTCCTTGAATTTATTTAGATCTTCATGTAGTTCTGATATCGGTTCTGTGAGGGACGAATGGACGGTCGAGTTTTCTGCTTCCGCTAAGCATTGCAATAACGATGGCAGACGGTTAATTGCCTGAAAATTTAAAGTTGTGTGAAAACAGCATACCTTTGTACCTTGTATCTTGTCTTATTTACAAATCAATGTATTTTCATTGACAGGAGTCACAGCTTATTTGGTAGTAGCTGTGCCCTCCATGCTGTGGGTCGTGGGTTCGATTCCCACCCAGAGCAAATGTTAGTGTGCTGAACATAAATATTTGTTCTGTGTCAGGGTGTTACTATGGATTCTATATTATGTATTTACAATAAGATATGTAAGTACATATATATAAGTATTCAATCAGCAATCTAGTTCCCATAGTACACAACCTTTCCTTAGTTTGGGACTAGAACGTGATCTGTGAAATGTCCGTGAATATCTGTATAAGTAGATATAAACTATATTAATCTTTATATAGAATAAGCTTATATCATTAAAATACCTGATATATCCTATAGCAGTCATGCAAACTGGCTTTCTTTCGAGACAAACGTCGCGCTAGAGCCTGTAAGTCGGGAATTCGTCGCAAATGCTCCTCGTGTAACTGTAACCTTAGTTGAGAGTTTGACACCATCAGTTCAACCACGTCTAACCGCTCGTTTATAAGGTTTATATCGCGAAGGGGTTGCCGAAGCCATTGTGCTAAAAGTCTGGGTAAGAAAAATTAAAAAATATCAACTTGACTAAAATAAATGCAAGCATGTTTATTTTGAATGTTTACTGTGAGACTGTTGGCGTGGCTTGTTAATAAAAATATTTATTTATTAGGTCTACCAAGAGCTTCTTCATGGTTACATACTAGTTTTACACTCAGAATATATTGCTACATGAGAAACCAATAAAATAAATAAATGTTAAATACTACTGTTATAATAAAATACGCCTGCTAAGTAAGCTAGTACAGCGGTGTGATACGATTAAATGTGATAAAATTACCGTTTTCCTTGTTGCGTACGGCATCGATCCAGCAATCCAAAGAGACTCCTCGAAGGAGAATGGCTCGTATCTCCTAACTCCGGTAACACGTTCAAAGCGGAAAGTGCCGCCGCGTCTAAATGTAAGAAGCAGTCTGGTTTGATTGTAGATAGACGAAACCTGAAATTAAATAAATATTCACGTACATTTTACACATCACAAACTAGTTTTTTGTAGTCCCAAACTAAGCAAAGCTTGTACTATGGGAACTAGTTTGCTGATAGAATACATATATACTTACTTACATTTTTTTTAATACATACATAGAATACATAGTAACAAAAAACACTAAACAAATATTTATGTTCATCACACAAACATTTGCTCTGGGTGGGAATCGAATACACGACCCACAGCATTAAAGGCAGGACTACTACCAACTGAGCAGTGATGCTTGTCAATGTAAATGCTTGTTTTTTTTTTTAAATAAGTTGAGTAGTCGTTTATGATCGACGAATACTAAATCATATTTGGTGTTTGCATACATTCTATGGTACAGTAGGCTATGAATGATTATAACTACTAGACGACCGATGTGGCGCGGTGGGCGAAGGTCCGCCTGCGACACGGAAGGTTGCGAGTTTGATTCCCGCCTTGGGATAAATGTTTGTACAATATGCAAATATTTATTCCGGGTGTTCTGGGTATTTATATAAAAATATCTATGTAATGTATTGTATTATGTATGTCAGTCTTCTAGTACCCATAACACAAGCTCTGCTTAGCTTGGTGCTAGATGATGTTGTGTGGATTGTCCAGCATTATTTATATTTTACATTATTTATACCTTCCAAAGTTGGTGCTCTCAGTCAACAGAGCGATATATTTAATGGCGGCTGCCAAACTAGTCATAGCCAACTCGTTCTTGGTCTCCTCAAAGGCGTTAGCGTCTGGATGCTGACTTTCTTTGAACTTGAGCAGTCGGTTCAGATCTTGGATGAGGCCTTCTGTTGAGAATTCTGACTTCTTTTGTTTTGTTACTCTTACGTTTGTTCTTTCCATTACTTTCTTTAGAGCTTTGTACTGGAATTAAGAAATTATAAAACATTACGTTTTTTATTGAAATATACAGAATTTTAAACTGATTCATTACTACTAACTATTATTCTAAGCTTTATCCAAAATAGTTACAATGTGATAGATGCGCAAAAAATACAAACATTGGAACCTTCATACCAGCACAATATAGGTATCCTAATAGCCTCTTAAATTATCGTAATCATAATCTTGTAAAGCCGGCAACTAAGTTATTTTTCAGAACTGATTTTCTCGTAAGTTGATAAATGACGAAGGCTCAAAATATATTTTAAATTTTGAAATTTTAAGGTTAAAACTAATAATAATTATTATTTCTCTAACACAGTATATTAACAGTCACTAAAATATCCTTTATCCAAATTCCAAAATAAAATAGAAAGAGCATAATATGTTACTTATTATTTCAATCCACGTTAAATACATACATCATCATGTTCAGTAGAAGGTATCAGACACTCCGAAGGTGCCATTTGTACAGTAATAGTTTCCAGCTCCGTCAGCAAGTCATCATCTGTAAACTCTGCAACTGACATCTGGTAGTCTCCAGCTGTTACGCAGGCTAAGCCGAGAAGACGACCCTGGAAGTGACTATATGTTAGACCGTAAACATTGACAGGCGTCACAGCTTCGTTGGTAGTAGCTCTGCCTTCTATGCTGTGGGTAGTGGCTTCGATTCCCACCCAGAGACCCAGAGCAGATGTTTGTGTGTTGAACATTTGTTCTATGTCTGGGTGTTACTATGTATGTATTTACAAAAAAAGTCTAGTTCCTATAGTACAAGCTTTGCTTAGTTTGGGACAAGTGAATTGTCCGAGATTTTTTATTATTTTTAAACATATTATAAGAAAATACATAGTAATAAAAAATCAATGAGCGGTTTTATCGCTAATAGCAATTATTGTTACTTATCGCATCGCATTTATTATTTGACCTTTCATGCTGTTTTAGTTATAGTGACTAAGAAATCGTTTTGTATATTTTTTTCGATCATTTTAATGTTTTATTTACCTTACAGTGAATCAGATAAGGTGATTTACACAAAACTTGTCCAAATAAAAGTTGCTAATTCTCATTATTTTGTGACTACAATCAACACGACACGATGTGATTCAGAAATTGAATCACATGAATTACGACACTATCTTTTGGAATATTATGTATGATTTTAATGACAAGTTATAAATCTTTGTAATTAAAAATGTTTTATTCAGCCATGACATACAAATTGATGCAAACCAGATTTATATCGTTCTTAGAATCCGTTCGCTATAACTATATATATGTATATGACTTAGAGCTCATAACTAATAATATATGTTTTACACACATTAGTAGATGTTTACACGGACTTTCGACCACCTTATTCATTCTTCACATGCAGTTTTCATAGTCTACTAGTGATTAGCGTAGAAGAAAATTTCACACAACTCCATCTAGTTTTAAACTCAGCAAAACTTGTATTAGGTAATCAGATATCTGTAAGAACATGTTTTATCTTCCATGCGGGTCGTGGGTTCGCTTCCCACCCAGGGCAAATAAAAAAATGTATATAAGTATTCTATCAGCAATCTAGTTCCCATAGTACAAGCTTTGCTTAGTTTTGAACTAGAGTGTGATGTGTGAAATGTCCGTGAGTATTTATTTATTTATTTGTTGATTGATGAACAGATTGCTGTTAGAACATATATTATATCTATGAATGTATGAGAATAATTATAAAATAGGTACTTACTTTGCTTACAGGATCCGTCTTGATATGCACTGCCATAAGACAAGGGGAGTTGCCATCGGCATTGCCCAGGCTTTCACCCAACACCTCTTCTAGTTGCGAAAGACAACCTGGCGAGCCTTTGTATTGAAGAGACCAATCGTTGTTTTTCACAGATCCTTCAGACACGTATATTTCTACTCTGTAGCGTCGTACCTGAAAATTATTTAAAGGTTTTTGTGAGATATTATCGTGTGTTAATTCGTACACGCTGAGTCGGGGCCTTTTTACTGCTGTAGTACCTACACAGAAAAGACGCACTTATTATAATAAAATAAATAAATATTCATAGACATTTTGTCATACAACGCCATCAAATCCCAAACTAAGCAAAGCTGATCATTGTAATCAGAAGTTATATTCTAAATTTTAATCTATTTTTTTTTAAAATGTTTTAACAGCTGAATCTGGTTGTTTTCATTACCAAATTCAGAATTATCGGTAAACACAGACACACATTAATTATCAATTTAAGTTGAAGTGATTGACGTCACATCAGTGTATAAAAAATGTAGGTAAATGAGTGTATCTCTTCTGGGTAGCCATAAATGAGCATAATATTATACTAATATTATTTACTTTGATTGCAGCGGTATGTTTATCCCACTTAAGTGGAACTAAAGGGGAGTAATGAGTTTAGCAGTCTATGTTTGTGGGATATTCATCAGTTCCCTCATAGGTTCGAAACCTAGTATTGAACAAACGCATCTAGATAGCCTAAGTGATATAGGCTGTATGACGTCATTGTTTGTTATGCCGGAAAATAAAGGCATATTCAAGCTAAAGTTACAAATAGACTTATTCGTTAAATAATACATGGAGAAATAATTTACAAAATAAATAATAACTGTTTCTTTTTTTTATATGCATTATAGGCAAACGCTTGGCTGCAATCTGATGTTAAAGATAGAACCTAGCCACTGTGTATATTTTTCAAGATAAACAAAGCAATACTTTTATGTAATAGACAGATAAGCGATTTCATAGATAAAGACAATGCGGAAGTATAATAAGATGAACTTTAATGGATATTTCCATATAAAGGGGTTACTAAAGTTCAATTACAAATAGGCATGTATCTAATAACTTGTGATGCTACAAGCCGATGAGATCACGTGCCGCATCAAACGCGTCTTGTGTTTGATAATATTTTAGTATAAATTATAATAGTAATAAATTATATTATCATGATTACGAATTTCCTTAGATTTTAAACTATATGTACAACACGGGCACGGTTTCCTTTTATTTATTTACTTTATAAATAGCGGATTTATATAATTTATTTTAATTGGGTTACTTCTTGATATATAAATATTTCGGTAATAATAATTTTTATTATGTATGCGAATGCATAGAATAGGTTTTAACACAAAAAAAAAACAAAAACTTTATCGTATAAAAATAATCAATTTTAGTTTATAAACTTAAAAAACGTTAGGTACTGTGTGTATTAATTTATCTACTTAGCTTCAAGCGATATGGTTCAATGTTCTTTCGTATCAGTTGGTTAAACTGGAGGCTAAGGTCAGTTAGGAATTGAGTGAGTTCAAGGGTACCAATGTAATACGAACAAGGAAAACAGTTCACAAAACACTGATATAATGCGCTCATCTCAAGTCTTGTACAAAACAAAACGATAGTTTTCAGGGTTCCAAAGGGTATAACAGGACCCTATTACTGAGACTTTGCTGTGCGTCAGGCTTGTCTGTATGTCCGGCTGTCAGCAGGCTCTAATCTTATGAATGTGATAATTTAATTTTTAAAGAGTTACAATTATCGAAGCTACGAAAATCGAACTATCTATTATTTATTTTACCGCTATAACAAAAAATACTAAAAAGCATTACAAAATAAATATGGAGGTTCTCATAATGTAACATGATTTCTGGGCACGGAACCCTTCGTGCTCGGGTCCGAATCACACTTTTTAGTGCTAGTTAGGCTAGTTTTTTTTAGTGCTAAAACCCGATCTCACACAGTTCTTGTTAGTAATATGCCATGTCATTGTAGCAAAGGCAAGTTTTGTTTATCCGTGAAGATAGTGAGGTTCTATGGAGTTACTTTTTTCTAGAAATATATTTTTTCAAGGGGATGTTTTTTTTTGTATTGTCAATAGGATGCCCATTCTCTTTTGCTAATAAATAGTTTCCGTGCTACGGCTACAAGTAAGTATTGTTTTGCATAAAACAATAAACAAATTAATTAACTAATTTATTTTTTTCTGTATTTATACCCCAATACGTAAAGATTGTTGTAGGTACTTGAGGTGGTATCAAGTCAAGATCGAAGTTCTGTGAAGTTCGGAACAAAAGTTTTACAGTACTAAAATCATTTCGATAAACTCTTATCCGCTTTTAAACCCCATCTTTAGGCTCTTGTACCAGAAATTACAATCATGACATGTGATGATTTACCTGGAGCTGTAGCTCTACCATGAGTTTTTACTATACTATATTTACTACACTCGCTAGCGTCTGTAGTTAAAAAAATGTATGAAGATTTGTACAGCGCCTCTAGCGGATAGTTGGGTACTAAAATTCGTCATACTAATATTGACGTAACTACTGTAGTAAAGTCAGGCGATTTTACTGTGACATCTTATGGTAGAGCTACAGTGGCTCTACCATGAGATGTCACAGTAAAATCGCTGTTTTTTAACTACAGACGCTAGCGAGTGTAGTAAATATAGTATAGTAAAAACTCATGGTAGAGCTACCGAGCACGAAAAAATTTGACAATAGTAAACGTAACTGTGACGTATTTGAGATACACTGCGCGTCAAAATCAGTTTTACTGTCGAACGTTGCAGCGTTAGCGATCAGTGTTCCTTACGCTACGTTTACTATTGTCTCATTTATTCGTGCTCAGCCTTCTGGACAAAAATGACTTACCAGCAGAAGCTTTTTTATCAATATCTCGAAGTTTCCTTTCGACAGCACCAAGTATTCCAACTTATTGGGCTCCAGTCCCATTTTCTTGATATTAGAGACGGAATTGAAGACTTCTTTGGACGCCGTAGTTGCGTCAATACCATGTACACTGTAATAGTCATTGCGGTCGAAAATGCGTACGGTTGTTGGCGGTTTCTGAAATCGTAACGTATCTTTATAATTAACTATTTGTCAATCTATTGTTCTTTTGTAATGATTTAGCTAAATTCTGGGTAAATGTTGAATGATGTCACACTAAAACTGAACTTTAGCGTCAATGGATGAACTTTACCTGCCTAGATGGTATTTACAGTTTACCTTTTGGAGTATGCATTAAATAAGAGGATAAATGTTAAAAGAGTACCTAAAATCTATGCTTTTAATTCAACGGAAGGGAGTTTATAGATTTTGTTTTGATTACTGGATATTTGTTAGATAAGGATAATACGTAACATGTTTATGTGCCATTTTACCACACCAAATACCTTTTAGTAAAACATACACGTAAACATTGCAAGATATATTTTGATTAAAATCGTGACTTGTTAGAACAAAAATAACTTATTTCCGGTTTTCTGATTAAAAAATATAAAGCACATGCCAGTCAACAAATGTACCTACTTGTAGGCAGGTATTTATTTATCTGAGTCCATTGGTGCCCTGTTTATAATAAAAACGAGTACAATGTCAATAGTTATCAATAAGAGCAGTATATTTTTATATGAGGCTCGTTTTATTAATGCGGCCAGACCAGACTTTGCATGAGCTTCGGTAGACCTTAGTATGCATAAAGTAAGCTCGTTTTTAGTACATTTTTACGATAGCTTACTTATGCACAATAACACTAAGAACGGACTTTTCTGTACAGACCTAATTAGTCCAGTCAAAATAGACATTCCAGTTTGCATTAATTCCCAACAAGCTGGATATTTGTACAGGCCTTGAATACGTCATTACAAATGATATGTCAAAAGTCCCCATCGATCCCGCTTGTGCGTTGTTTTTTATTCCAGGTTAAAAGTCATAAATTTGCGTTTTTTGCGTATATCTCTGAAACAACGAAAGCTATTGAAAAGTGGTTCATGCAAAGTTTGTACATCGTAAAATTGTCTACAAAAATACTTCAACACTTTTCTTCTACAAAGCATCGCTTTTGAGATATAGTGACTTTAGACCGCAGGATAATCGTCGAAGATGCTGCGTTTTTTTCATTTCAGCCGTTTTATTTGCTTCATTGCCACAGAATAAACAGTATTTCCTGAAATTTACTGAAAGGGGTGATGGGTTCGATGGGTTAGTCCTTCTCCGAGGTAATGAATCGTCTTTTTGTTTCAAGAAATACTGTTCGTTCTATGGCAATGAAGGAGATAAAACGGCTGAAATGAAAAAAACGCAGAATTTTAGTAGATTTTCCGGCGGTTTAAAATCACTTTATCTCAAAAGCGATGCTTTGTAGAAAAAAAGTGTTGAGATATTTTTGTAGACAATTTTACGACCTACAAACTTTGTCGGCATCATTTTTCGATAGCTCTCGTTGTTTCAGAGATTTACGCGAAAAACGCAAATACTTAGGTTAAAGTCATAAATTTGCGTTTAAAAGTCATAAACGAGAGCTATCGAAAAATTATTCCGACAAAGTTTGTAGATCGTAAAATTGTCTACAAAAATATCTCAACACTTTTCTTCTACAAAGCACCGCTTTCGAGATATATTGACTTAAGACCGCTGGAAAATCTACTAAAATGTTGCGTTTTTTTCATTTCAGCCGTTTTATCTGCTTCATTGCCACAGAACAAACAGTATTTCTTGAGAAAAAAAGACGATTCATTACCTCGGAGGAGGACTAACCCATCGAACCCATCACCCCTTTCAGTAAATTTCAGGAAATACTGTTTATTCTGTGGCAATGAAGCAGATAAAACGGCTGAAATGAAAAAAACGCAGCATCTTCGACGATTATCCTGCGGTCTATAGTCACTATATCTCAAAAGCGATGCTTTGTAGAAGAAGAGTGTTGAGGTATTTTTGTAGACAATTTTACGATGTACAAACTTTGCCTGAACCACTTTTCAATAGCTTTCGTTGTTTCAGAGATATACGCAAAAAATGCAAATGTATGACCTTTGACCTCGAATAAAACACAACGCACAAGCGGGATCGATGGGGACTTTTGACATATCATTTATAATGACGTATTCAAGGCCTGCACAAAAATCCAGCTTGTTGGGAATTAATGCAAACTGAAGTCATAATTTTAGTCTATTTTGACTGGACTATAATCCACCAAACATCGATATGTCATATCTGAAAGGCAACCAATAAAAGCTTCCAGAAATTGAATATATTAGTATGTAATTTATAATAACTGGATATTTGTCTTTTTCAACTATAATTTACATAAATCACACATTCATCATTAAATACCTTGTCTATTGGTTTATGTGAACTGTTTAGTTTTTGAGTTTATCGCGTGTACAAACAAACAGACGCCGCGGAAGACATTTCTTTGTAATATGTATATGTATTTTTATAATATGAAAATAGTAATATCTTAAATAAAACAAGTAGGTTTCACGAGTAGAGTTATTAGTTCTTTTGCAATTTTGATTAAGCTAATATTAAATTAAGTTTATTTTGAATTTAACAAACTTGTCATGAATACACCTACACGTAAATTACAAAGGTACCTACTAGTGTTTACATCATCCAATGAGGTCATTTAAATCACTGAATCATTTTAAATAGCTTAGTTACTAACTTATACAAAACTTGACAGGATGACAATCCCAGTAAGCTGTGGTCAGTCGGCAATCAAGGCTTTATTCGCGTTACCGAGTGGAGTGATACAAACGTCGTATTTTGCTTGAATATTCTCGGAATACAGATCACTCACTGACCTGGAGGTTATCATAAGGAGAGATAATTTTAGAGGACAATAAATTGGCGTGACTTGGACATGCAAAGTCAGTTAACGACTGGGGACAGAGGGGTCGCGTTGTGAAATTGTGTCAGTTTTTGTGCCAATATTCTAGTACTGGTAAGTTTAAATAATAGTTGATCTATTTAAATAAATCTGTTAGAAAAATTAACAACTATTTTTAATCTCTATTATAAATCGGTAACTAGTTAAGTTACGGATTAAGATAGTATCTAGTTTATTTTAATTTCAAGTATTGAATTTATTAAATTAAATTTTAATAATTTTCAGATAAGTGGTGTGCCATAATGAAGCAACTGCTGATGTTAGCGGCGGTCGCAGGCTTAGCCGTGGCTAGACCTGAAGTATACCGCGAGAAGGAAGACTTTCAATTCTCAAGAAGTTCTACCGACGAAGGCAGTAAGTCTGGCTATTACGGTGCCCAAAGAGGAAACATGGGGGGTAATTATGAACGAGCACACAACATGGACCCACTAGCTCAGAACCAAATGAGTGGTCTTGTGCGTTCCGTCCAAGGCGAATTAGGAGACGGAGCGAGACAGAAAACCGGAAGTGTTTTCACATCTGCTAATACCAGGGGCGTCTATGGATCAGGGAACTACGACCTAAGCAATTTAGGAGGCCGGAACTTCCAAGAAGGCGAATCACACGGCTTGCAATCTCATTCCTCTTTGTCATCCCACATGAACTCAGGATATAACAGCCAATCATTGAGGTCTAACCAAGCAGTGTATGCGGATAGCCATTCCCGTAATTCAGGTTATAGCCAAGGACAGGATAGCCAGTCCAGAAATTCTGGTTATAGTAATGGACAAGATAGCCAGTCTCGAAATTCAGGCTATAGCCATGGACAAGATTCAAGATACAATTCAGCTGGTAATTCAGCGCAGGTTCTCTACTCTAATAGCCATGGTTCAGATAGCGTAAAATCAGAACGTCAATTTGATGATAGAACTTTAGCTCAAAATGTTGGATCATCTCAAGCAGGGGGATACTCTCAAGCGGCTGGATATTCTCAAGCATCTGGATACTCACAAGCAGCTGGATATCAAGACCAGGGTTTTAACCAGGGTAGATCTTCTCTTAATTCGAACAGATATGGATCAAACATTGACGGCAGATTGGTAAACGGTAACCCGGTGAGAGTAGTTATAAGACAAGGATCTAGAGTTGTTGTTCCACTCGCTGTTCAAAGCAATGACGCTTCTTATGATAATAGTGCAGTCAGAGCAACCGAAGAGTTGAATGGCAACGGTCAGCGTGTGGTATCGAAACCGACAAGCAAACAATACGAATCCTCTTATAGCTATCGCAAAGAATGGGAGAAACATGACACGAAACCTGTTACCGGTGTTGTGCCACTCCCAGTACCGACCAGAAATCCGTACCCCGCTAATAGTGAGCTGTACGAAGATGCTCAAGACCATACTTTGGAACAACGACGACAGGAAGCTAGTAGAATTTCTTCACAAAACCAACAACAATCTAGTCACAGTGGATTTAATATACACTCAGCATCGTCAAGTCAATCTAGGCAAGCTGACTATAATACTCAACATCATAGTTCTGATACCAATACTGGCTATGGTACATCTAATGGTGCCTACAAGGATTCTAACGCCGCATATAATGCGGGTGCAACAAGATCCAACAATCACAGAACAGTATCGGGTGCTAACATGGGAACTACCAACGGTTTAAACCAAATTGAAAACACAGATACCAAGCCCAAAAATTATCATTCTGCATACTCTTATCACAAGTCGTGGGAGCGACAAGGCGATCCCTACGTCATTAAGCCTTTAAATAGTGGTGGATCAATAAGCTTAGGACCCTACACATCTCATCAGTATATATCGAACCAAGGCTATTCCAGTAACGTCGGAGAAGACTGCGACGAACACGGGCAAGTTCGAGTAGCTCGCTCACCAGGTTCCCATCATCATCATCAAGTTCAAAATCAAGCAGATCTGGGACAGCAGACTCAGCAAGAGTGGGATAACCTAGATGAATTAGGTCAACAAACGCAAACCAACCTAGACGACTTTGGACAGCAGACGCAAAATAATTGGGATCAATTCAGTCAACAAACAGAGAGCAAATGGGACAAGTTGCAAGACGAAGGACAACAGACACAAACATTGTGGGATCAGCAGGAAGCACAAAAACCGTCAGACAAGATAACAGATTTTGGGCAGCAGACACAGAATCAGTGGGATCAGTACAATGTTGGACAGCAAACCCAAAACACTTGGGACAAACTGGAAATAGAACCTCAAAGACAAAGTAAGTTACATTAATGAGGTTTCACTTGGTGCTGGTATAACATAAACATTTTTTATTTAAAGTCTAATTTTCTTGTATTATTTATCAATGTGTTTTTTTGTGCTAACGTATTAATAGATATTATTAAATAATCATTTTTTTAATATGCATTATGTCTTCATTTTTGTGTTAATAGTGAATTAACTATATGCGGACTTACACCAAATTACCTATCTTAAAATTCTAATTTGGATTTAATATGGAATATTAGATTAACTTAATCACAAACCTTCCTAATATGACTAATATTATTTGTTTTATAATAACTAATTCAAATTATTTTGAATTAATTCAATCTTTAATATAAATAGGTACCTACTTACTATTGCTTTTATAACCTTTCCTTATTGTCAAAGCTTGTCTTTGTATTCAACTTTGCACTTACATATTTGTTTATCGTTGATCGTGTACTGGACCAACTATATAATACCTACTTACAACTAATACTTTTAAAGCATCTGTGGCGAAGCTTGATGCTGATACTACTTATGCTTAATTTTTAAAAATCACCATAAATATATTTAACAAAAAAGTAGTCATTGTGCTTAATCATTTGTAAAAACTAGCTCATCAGTATTGAGAGGTAAGTATAATTTTTTTTTTGGCTATCTTAACTCACATTAGTACAATAAAGTTGATATTTTCACGCGATTACTCCGACTTGGTTTGATTTAAAGATTATATTATGTTCTTAATTTAATAAATGTAGTACTTAGATACATTTATTTTCCTATTACTAATAAAATATTACATTACCTATAAATTAATACAAAATCCAAGTAAAATAGAAACATTAACTACAGTTTAATTAATATATGTATATAACTTTTAAATTTAGCTGAACTGGGGCAGCAGACTCAAGATACCTGGACAACCCTGGGAACAAAGCCAAGTGGATCTGACAGCTCAAGACAAGGCAATAACATCCCGAACATGGATCAGAGAAACGAAAATACTTTTGATCTAGCTTCAAACGAGCATAAGCACAATACAGAGTCACATATTTTAGAAACTGGGAACAACAGAAGTTCTAATCATCATACTCACAGTATTTGGGATGAAATTAAGAAAGAAGAAATTGGTCAAGAAAACGAAGATAGTCTTGACTCAGATCTCGCGCAAGCAGCAGATCGCGGGCAGCAAACCCAAGAATCGTGGGGTAATACTAACCAAAACGAAAATGATCAACAAAAGGTTAAGGACAAGGGTGAAGGGTTAACGAATTCAGAGCAGAACAATAGTTTTTTGGTCAAGCCAAATCCTCATCCATGGATGTACAATCAGATGCATAATCACCAGGAAAATAGGTCAGGTTCAAATCAATATTTTGGCCACAGTTCTTCTAGTTCTGTAAGTGGATTTCATTCACAGCAACATTCCACAAATGTAAACAGCAGCAGTCATGACATAAATGTACAATCACACTCCAGTGGATCAACATTTGGATCATCTGTAATGAGTTTGTGGGATAAGCTTGATAATATAGAAAAGCAAACAATTCTTTCACATAAAACAGATGATAAAGACAATCTAAACACAGAGCATCAAGCTACTGATTCAGGTAAGCCAGCTCAAGCTCAAACCGATGCAATAACCCAAACTTTAATCCCGATGCCATTTGGTGAGCAAGTTATACCTCATGATATGGGGAGAGGAGATATTGAGCCTGAAGTTACTTCAAACTCTGATGATATTGGCAGAGGAGATATTGAACCAGAGAATTCATCAAATGAACAAAGCAAACCAGTTGATTTGAGGCCATACAAAAATCAACTAGATATCGGAGCTTCAAGTATTATCAATACTGATAAAACAGATAAACATGACTTGGTGCAAAATAATAATATGAATAAAGAAGACAACAGAAACTTAAGTGTATTGAGTTTAGATCAGAGTCATACAGTGGACCAAGCTAAGGAGACAAGAAACATGTCGCAAAATGATGCTAGTGTAACCACGGTCATGAACATTACACAAAATAACATACACCACAATGAAAATACGAACTATAGAAATGAAGGCACAGAAAGTCACTATAACAATATGGAACAGCAGTTTGAAAACCAAGCTCAGCATAATTTAAATCAACAAACTCTTGTCCATCAATTTGAAGATGATCAACAAATTCAACAAGCAAATACAGACCAACAACTTGTAGACTTTGAACAACAAAGCGATGCTTTTGGAGCAGAACAAATGGAGCAACAGTATCAGAACATTCAACAGAAAAACAAGACACATAAAGTTGAAGAACTAGGTCAGGAGACTGAACAATTTGATCAAGTTTCTCTTTCAGGGTGGAAACCTGATGCTGATGCATACCAACAGGAACATAAACTTGAAAACTGGGGAAAGGAAAATTTTGACCAACAAAGTCAGTCTGGATGGTCTGAAAACTTGGACCAGCAAGTACAAACTGCTTGGAACCCAACAGATGATTTACAGCAGCAAAGTCAGCTCACTAATACATTTGTACCTGAAGAACTCAGTCAGCAAGTGCAGCCAGCATGGAATCCTACCGAGAATTTGCAGCAGCAAAGTAAGCTGACTGAACCAATTGACCTAAACCAACAGGTACAAACTGCTTGGAAACCAACAGAAGACATCCAACAAAGCCCTATGATTGAGACACTGACACAAGTAAATCAGAATGACGAAATTCTTTCTCACAAACAACCTGAAGTTGTTGAAGAGTTAATTGTGCCAAAGAAAGCCACTAATATTGATACCCTGCAGGAAACAGAACCAGTCACAGAAAAACCTTCTTTTTGGAAATCAGTAGGAAGTAAATTTACTAATGCAAAAGACAAAGTTGCTTCTTGGTTTTCATCTTAATTATAGTAGGTTATAGTTAAGATATTAGGTTTATATGAGTGACCTGATCTGTACTTATATTTATTTTTATAGCCATTTAAGTTTAATATAAAAAAAATACTTAATAAAGATAGTAAGTATTTAAATATTTTAGTATTTGTCCATAGTTATAATGTGTTGATATGTATAAAAATCAGTTGTTTCTTTGTATGTGATTTCGTCCACAATATTTAAAGACTGGTTGATTGGACCATAGAAAGAAAAATACTTCTCATAGAAAAGAAACATAATCAATAAATATTTAGGAACATTGCAAGCACCACTCTCTAGTCCTCGACTAAGCAAAGCTTGTACTATGAGAAATATATTGCTGGTACCATACCTACTGAATATTCGAATATTTCCGCATACAATGTAATTTTGTTTTCTGGAATAAATGACTATGACTACTTATAATTAGTATTTTTCAAGAATATTACTAATTATTATTATTTGAATAAGTATATTCAAATAATATGAATAAGTATATTCAAATAATATGGCAGTAGCCATAGACTAATTTAGAAGTTATTTTAATTATATTTACCTCAGGCAATGTATTGAAATACTTTATAAAAGCTTGCTGCTGCACAGAATCTGAAACAACAATTAATTTTATTTCTGTGCTGAAGTTTGAGCATTTGAGTTTTAGGTAAGTATGTGATTGATCAACTGGGCCAAAATAATAAGTTATCCGTATTAAATGCTATACTCATATTACTCATACCGGGAGGGTGGCTCAGGTAATAATAAACAAAGACTAGGTTTCTGGGTCTCATTATAATAGTGTTAATATAAATCATGCATATAAATCGTGACATAATTGCTCGGCTAGCTGGACATGAAAAAATACACCTATATAAATATTCAGGTACGTTTTACAGTGTCCTGAGTGCACTTTCTCGTAGTATTCAACATGGTATGGTAGTTGGAAGTTGGAAGTGTAGTCAGTCAGACTCAAGATCAGGCGATGCGAAATTATACCTATTTATTTATGAAAAGTTTCAAACGAACTTACCTAGGCTTAGCGCCTGAATAGGTTGTAACGATGACATCTTTTGATTACCTAATTTTATATAATTCAAGTTACAAATAAAGAGATTCTGTTTCTTTTTCTCGTCGAGAAAAATTAACCGCCTAAATTTATCTAAAGTCAAAACAAAACAAATCTTCGTCTTCTTAATTTTTACGAAGACGCAGTAGTCTAACTTATGTAGGTAGTCTGGTCTTAAAACTTCAGACTGCTTTTAATGAAAAAAGAAATAGTCTCTCTTAGAATAGGTTCTCATTCATCTAAACTATCTAAACTAATATTATAAAGAGGAAAGATTTGATTGTTTGTTTGTTTGTTTGTCTGCATCGAATAGGCTCCGAAACCACTGGACCGATTTCAAAAATTCTTTTACTGTTGTGATGCTACATTATCTGTGCTGAACATAGGCTATATTATATTTTCAAAAAAATTAGGGATCCTTACTAAAACTTCAATTATGTAACCCAAGGTGTGTAAGAAATTCCTTACATCGCGTGCGCTGCGGAAACTATTGATGATAGAAAGAAATTATGTACTACAATTTTGTAGAACACATCATCATCCACAAAAAAGTCACCGACAGCATATGTCTAACTATTATAGATATGTCATAATAAGTGTTTTAATATCAAAAAAATATTATTAAAATGACGACGCCAGAAAACGTTCTATATTTGTACTTAGGTATTAATCCTTATCTAAATAAATTACTTTAAAATTAAGACTGCTTCAATAGCTTTATATTACTTTTTAAATTATTGAATTCGGACATTCCATTCGAAAGATATCACGAGTTCAAAAATGTAAGTACTTATTAGAAAAACCTCAGCGGGCGCCGCGCCGCTGCCGGTCACGGGAGTATATGCGGGGAGGTTACATACTATAGGGTCTATATTTTTTAACATTTCGAAAATACATCTATCTATACTGAGTAACATATTAGCTATATTATAATGATATATTTTTATATAGGCTACCCGTGCGAAGCCGGGGCGTACTACTAGTATTATATATACGGGATGGACTTGTTGCACAAACTAGAGTCTGTCAAGCGAAAGAAGGCCCTGATAAATCGCGGCAAATTCAAAAACTATTAGTATGGCAATACATTAAATAATAGCATAACTTGGAATTACATAATTTGATACTTTGATATTATTCTAAATAAATATACTTACATAATTTTTTGATGATGATGATGAATAAGTAGATGATATACTCCAATATAAACAAGTAATATTCTTCAGAGTACCTACACGCCCAGGGTGCATCTTAGAAATATCTTAGCGTAGGTAATAAATAAAAAAGGCTCAATTATAAAGTTATTTTTTTATTCGTCGTAATCAAAATCTGAATCTTAAAATTCCACTTGAAGTGATAAATCAGAGTCACTGGTATCATCACTGCTATTTTCTCCCACATTAATTATAAAACGTTCTAAATTATCTTCTGCAATTCTGTCTCTTTCTTTGTATTTTGCTTCTATGTTGATTACGTGTTGAGTCATTTTATTTTGAACTCGTTTATTCTTACTTTACTTTCCAAATCAGTTAGCTTCTCAATTGTACGCATTATTTCGGTAACTCCTGCTACTTCCTTCATATTAGCTGTAATATAACAATAATTCATAAATTATACCTAATGCAATGTTTATTTTTCCAAATGTGTAGTATGCTATTAATGTTATTAAGATATCATAAAAGAAGACAACAGTATTTTAATAAAAGAAAATAAAAGTCGAGAACCACAAACACCGATACCAATTTTCCCTAATGTTTTGGAAAAGTCTATGTACTAGAATATGTATGTACCCCACGTATTTGCGTATTTTTCCGATTCAGGATAAAAAAATAATAAAATGGGTTTATTTCATAAGTTCATTAGCGTGAGTTAAAATTCGTTATTAACAATTATTATTTTATGCCACCCTGACTTTACCCCGTTATAGAACATAGTGTCCGAAGGTAGAAACACATTATTATTGCCATGTAAAAAGTTACGTAAAAAATCGAGTGCCTTCTTTCGCTTGACAGACTCTACATGATCTATAATGTATTAATTAGTAAATTAGAAAAGAAAATAATTAATTAAAGAAGTGTTTTTTTTTAATTGAATTGACAGTGACATGTCTTCATTCGTTTGTTCACTCAAAATAGTTGATGAAACTCACCCCCTTTTATTTCATAATTTTTTACAGTTCTGTCTGCTATGTTATGTCGTCTGTGGCAGTGGCTAACACTCATTCAGTTCTTCACTCGGTTGGTTGTCTTGTCTTGTTGTTTTTATTTATTTTTCATCGTAAATAATCATGTGGTTGTTCAGATGTGCTCTTATATTATTAGCATCTACGTATATTTCATCGTGAGTATGAACTTCTTTCTCTCGGCTTGACTTACCAAACAAATAATTTGTCATGATTATGATGATCATACCATTCGAGTAAATTTGAGATTCCTAGAACAAATACATTATAATTGATTAAAGCTTCCGCCCTTGAATTCGTCTGTATGTTGTTCGTTCCTTTTCCCCTGATAATTCTATTGAATATAAAGACTTTACAAATAACAAGTTTCATCCAAATCAGTTAAATGGTTGTACTTGTACTTGTAGAGCGGGCTATTTTCCGCAACTAGGCCGCAGGCGGGCCCTTTTTGCGTGAGGGATGGCGGTTGTTACTCCAGCCATCCGATGTCCTCCAGGAAGGCCAGCAGCTCGCTGACGCTGGTGCAGGCCTCCCGGGTGGTCCTCGGTGCTCCGAGGTGTTGCGCTCTCTGTGACGACACGCTGCTGCACTCCAGGAGCACGTGCGCGGCCGTCTCATCTGTATTCATGCATCCCCTACATAGGGGGCTGTCAGTAATACCTATATTGAATAAGTGCTTGTTTAGGTGGCAATGACCTGTGATGATTCCGATGACCTTACGGAGCTTAACACGTGTCAGCCTGAGTAGTTTTCGGGAGTATCCCGGGTTTAACGCCGGGAAAGCTTCCCTAGACTGTCTGCAGTCGTCTGTATTTACCCACTGGTTTTGATGTATGTGGCTTGTGTATTGGCGGATCCACGTTCGGACTTGGCTGAACGGTAGCGGTATCAGTGGTTCTGGACCTGCGGGATGCATTTCTGAACCTCTTCTCGCCAACCCGTCAGCCTCGTCGTTGCCTCTGGATCCACTGTGACCTTTGATCCATTGAAGGGTTACCTTGTTTGTCCTACTCACCTCTTCCAGTAAGCGGTGACATTGCACCGTGAGGCCTGAGTTGTGTTCGTACCTGTTTAAAGCTTGTAGGACGGAAGCGCTGTCAGAGAGGATTCTGATATTGTAGTCAGTTACCTGTCGTCGTAGCACTGCCCGCGCTGCCTGTATTATGCCAACACATTCCGCTTGGAAAATGGAGCTGTGCATCCCCAGAGCTGTTGTGTTGTGTATGTTAAGGTCTTCCGAGAACGTTCCCGCACCGGTACCTGTTTTTGTCTTGGAGCCGTCCGTGTATATCCTTACTTCGTTAGAGTTAAATGGTTATGATGACGCTATTTATGCCTTTAAGTAAACTTTCACATTTCTAATTGATTTAAATGATCTTTTATTAATGGTACACTAGTTTTCATTGTTTACCAATATAAGTTAAAAGATATTGGATCACCATGACAATTTGTATTATAATTTGTGTGTGCTTAGCTACTTGTACAGCTAGAAACCCATCTATGTAGTCAGGTACTAAGTTATACTTAGTAGGTTGCTATAATCAAATAAATGATTGCTTTCCAGTGCCTGCTTCCAAATTACAAAAGAGATCAATTCTTTGACGACTGGCCTTGCTTTTTTGCTCATAGCCAGTGGAGCAGTAGGTGAGAGGTATTTTGTTATTTAAACCATGTTGAAATTTAGTAACTGTGATTTTTATGTTAGTTACAAATAAGTTTGGAAGTTTCTATTCTTATCATTCATTTTCACCTTTTAACATAGGTATATTTTTTTATTTAATTGATCCATTAATTTACCTCTATTGCTACAAGATTATTCTAATGTAAGTAATTGTAATTTTTGTTGATGATGATGAATGTCATAAAATTATTTTTAAATACTAATAACCAGTAATTACTTATGCTGTTGACAGCATACTACAAGTTTTATAATACTTACATAATTATTTTATTATTATTCTTAATTGATTGAATAACTCATTTCAATAACCTAACAATGGAGCCTGTTTGTAACATACCTATTTAATTTTATAATAAACTCATTCATATTTTCATTTGTCGGTGCTACTTAATATATCATTCATGGGTTGTAATATAGACCATCCTGTGGGTGTAAATTAATTGAGCATGTGTGTGTATGACTCATCACCATTCCCATCTACCTACAAAATAAAATCCTAGTACCCTAGTCATACTGGTACTCATTATTTTGTTGTAATAATTTCATGATCATTATAACTCTAATGTGCGTCAGAAGTTTGAGTTTTCAGATAAAATGATAACAAAGTGTTTAATTATTGTGAAAGTATTTATTTTATTTCTACAGAAAAACTAATCTAAAATGATATCTAATGACCAGATTTTTGCTAAAACATAATTTTAATATATGACATGAATGATATTATAGTGTACATCATAAATACTATTTAATTGTTCATTCTTAATTCTCAAAATGCTTGTAACCTGACGATATAATTGTGCTGTTACTATATAAAATACTTTATTATTATTTTGTTAGATCATTATAGAAAACTCACACTTTAATTCACCAACTAACATGTGAATAACGGTTTTTTGCAGCTGGCAAAATTATATATGACAGATACCAGCAAATCCATATTCTCGGCTCACTAACACCAAACCCAAATGTGACTTCCTTTGCCAATAAGATTGCTTCATTCTCAGCCTCGTTCCTCTCTCTGGGCTTCCTCGTTTACTTCTTTTTATTCCTGTTTAAGGTGAGTCAAAGTCATAGATGAGATTACCAAGTTCTAACAAAATCATTAAAAAAGCTTTGGCAATATTCGCGATTGTTGTGTCAGGGGCCACTTTTTACCTATACCTTCCTAAATAGGATTATGTTTGAGTAACAAAATTATTAATGATATTTTCTGTATTAAAAACAACTGCCTAAATTATGATAATAATTTTAGTATCACAAATAGAAAAAACCCCTTTTAGGCTTTGAGTATATATTCATCAATTTAATCAAACTGAAATAAATGGATAATATTAAATTCCAATTCTAAGGTATAAAAAATAATATTTAAAAAAAATCAAATTATTAAAGCATTATATCAAAGCAACTAACCAACCAAACCAAGCATCTAACCAAAATCATTAATTCAATATTTTAAGTATTTGTTTGAGGACTTCAATCAGGCAATTAATAGCTAAAAGTGTTGATTTGCTCTTATTATTTTGTACAGCCACAGACCTAGTATGGTAAAGAATTAAGAACTTTGGGTTTTGTAAAGATACTTGTAAAAGAGCTAAATTGTGATATGGCAATTTAAAAATAATGGAATTAGAGTAACTTTAACTGTTCGGAGAACTCTACTAGTTTCTGATGATTGAATCAAAAATCCATTTGTGAACCAAGATCTTAGTATCAATCAATAACAAAATTTATTCAAAAATGTACTTAACCTTACTCATATGAAGGTTGAACTAACATGATTTCTTGGATTACAGGTTAATAGCCAATGTATCACAGCATTGAATATTTTTGTGTGTGGATTTGGCACCTTATACATATGGATGCAAGTGAGTAGAATAGCTATTTAATAAAAAAATATTTATTCAGGGGCATTTCACACATCACCCTCTAGTCTCAAACTAAGCAAAGCTTGTTCTATATTTATTTCTTACACAGAACATAAAAAACTCAGTAGAAGGCGCATAGTGCTTTATTAGACATCGGAACCAGCGTACCCAAACTAACACTGACACAGGTTAATTGTATTTCGTCACACTAAGAAAAGCGTCGTGTGATTGGTTGAATGAAAGTAAGTAATACATTAGTCTTCGTTCATTTGAAAATTAACAATAATCATATGACGATAGAGTGGTTTATTATCTAATCTATTTACGTATTACCTCATACGGAATACTTTCACTACCAAGTTCTGCTACTCGACGCTAGATGTCACAACACTAAATGCATTTAATAAATCTTTATTACTTTTGAGATATGATTGATATTTCCGTAACGAGCTCATTACTATTTTTGTGCTATTCGTCCATTTTTAGGGTTGTACTACTGCCCTTGCTTTATATATCGACATTGAGACTTTGACTTAAGGTCGATAAACCTTTTTCAATTTGAATACATATTTATAATAGATTCCCCCATATCCACGTTTGAAAACGTATTTCAAACCTTTGTTTAACATTCCCTATAATCCCGAAAGGGGGGTTTAGTAAAGGTCATTACGGACAACATATTTTGTTCTACGACTTAGGTATGTTTTTTTTTATTTTTCATTCGTCTAAGCCTATTAAACTTTTGTCCAATACGTCACTTGACATAACATTTAGACAACCCGGTTTACAGATGTTTTTAGACCTTTTAGTTTGAACTCTGATACATCATAGAACATTGTAAGTTTAAAATATCGATAACTCATTATCGATAACGTCAGTACCTAATTGAGTAGCGGACTGTGACATGTCAGTAGTTGGAATCTTCGAGAATAATATGATCGAGTTTCAAAGAAAGTAGACCCTATAGAATAAACAATAAAGTCTATTTGTACTTGTCTTGTACAATAAAATAATGTTTTTAAAATTTTCATCAAAATTAAGTAAATTAAGACCTACCGAAATGGGCGTGGCAGAAACAGTTTGCGATACTACGCAAAGCTCGGGGTACGCGCGCCCCGCCCACATACTACTTCTACTGTATTTTTTGTTCTGTGATTTCTTATGTATTCAAGACTCTCCTATATATTTATGGCATATAAACCAATCATATTCCCATAGTTTACTAAATAATGTAAAATTCAAATTATACAATGCAAGTAATGACCAAGTTCTATCCTTGTCAACGATGTGGCAATAATCGCAAGTGTGTATATGAATGCTCGGAATTTCTTTGCGAGACAGAATCCGCAACGAAGTTATTCGTCAGAAAAACCAAAGTGTTCGACATAGCTCAAAGAATTAGCAAGCTGAAGTGGCAGTGGGCCGGCCATGTTTGTCGAAGAACGGACAACCGTTGGAGCAAACGAATACTGGAGTGGAGACCGCGTTTAGGAAAGCGTAGTGTAGGTCGCCCTCCGGCGAGATGGAGCGACGATCTGCGGAGTGTAGCTGGCAAACACTGGATGAGAGGAGCCGAAGACCGGGCTCAGTGGCGCGTCTTGGGAGAGACCTACGTCCAGCAGTGGACTAATATAGGTCGATGATGATGATGATGATGATGTTGTGTATATGAAGATTAATTTAAGTATATTTCTCACATAATTATAAGTGTGTTTCATATTATTACACTAATAAATCTGATATGAAACACGTGTGTAGTGAGGTAACGACCTCCTTTACTCCCTTGCGCCTCTGATTGCATCATTTTATATACTAGCTATATGTATACGTTACACATTCGTTTTGTAACTTACCTAAATTGTAAGTAATTATTTTGATATATTATGTACATTATGCTAGTAACCTAACATAAAGATTGGGCTTTAAACGACGTGTATACTTTCTTAGATAATAGTGTAATGACTTATTTACGTTCGTTATCAATATACTACAAAATAATTATACATATTTAGTTTTCATGATTTCTACTGCAAAATATATTTCATTAAATATCTAAGTACTTACATAATAGTAAAAATGACCGATCATAACTTCTATAGCATCTTGCACACCTAGGTAAGATGTGACAGTCACAATACATTTTTTGATTGGATTGGTCAAGTCAAATAAATAGATCAGAGCAAAACCGGACTCAGTACCGTGTCTTCGGAGAAACCTACGTGTATTAGTGATGATGATAATGATAAAAAAAAATATTTCTTACTTCTAACTAGCTTTATCTTTGTTTCAGTGTATTATAACGACATATGTCTCAACCCTATTTTATAATAGGAATTTATTGTTATTCCGACAATGCCTTTCAAACGTGAGCTTCCCTTTACTAATTATAATGGCAATATTTGGAACCGTGGCCTCAATTTTACCACGAGGTATGTACCGCATTACTACTTTGAAACTACTAACATTGAATAGCTAGAATTATTTTTATTATTATTTGATAAGGTAAGGTAGAGTCTACTCTATACCATTTTTTTTAACGTAGAGTAATACGAGTTCTAAATAAAACTCATCACTGGAGCTTAAATCTAGTGAGCATTTGAGCATCAAAATTTGAACTTAAACTGGACTTAACTTGAGCATTTATATATCTACATATCTAAGTATGACATTTGGTGTTGCCGTTATTTTATGCAGTATAGACCAAGCGACTCAAAGAAGCATATCATTCATGCATATGACATTCAATTTGTGACCAATTTATAGTTAAAAGTAGAAAACAAAAAACAGATTTCTCATGTGATATTTTTTTACAGGTGGTTCCAGCGGTATCTACTTTTGTTATGTAGTTACAAGTCTTTGCACTTATATACTGGCAGCTGTGTTTTGTGTGTTTATACTGACTTTTGAGAAGGAATACGAATATTTTTCCGAAGTGAGTACTGATTATTTATCACAAGAACTTATAAAAGTAATAATTAAAACTAATTATTGTCTCATGGTTATCTCATGTTTGTTCTACTCTTATGACTAGGATTTGCATGTATTAACAAAATTTAAAAAAAAAATATTCATACCTATTTATTTTCAGGGGTTACGTTCGGAACTACTACTTGACGACGGCTGTTCAATGAATGACTCATTGGCGGATGTAGAAAGCATATTCGGAACTCAAGATCTCCCCTCCACAGCTAAGGTCATAAAGGGTAGCGTTTGCTATGCCAAGGTCTCGTGACCCGAGGCCGTGCCCCCGGGCACGCCATCCACCGGAGCGACCAACTCGCTAACATACGGAAGCTTCGGAAATACGAAACCAAAAGTCATCACCATTGAAGTGAACAAAAACGATGACGACGATGATGAAGCCACTGATATAGACAGCGGAATGTCATCAGAGGAAAACGAAGACTCTCTAAACTTAAGCTCTAAACATAATGTAAGTAATTTAAACTGTAAAGACAATTTAAGTAAACATTCTATTTCTGTAGATAAACAGGAAGTAATAACAAAGTGCCTAATAGAATCTCGAGAAAACAGGAATGTGATTCCGTGTTGCTCCAACGATGCCAACAATGCCGATGAGCACCCAACGCTTATTATTCCTGAAGTAGTTGAGAAAGTTTCAGATTTAATTGTGATAGATCTGACATGTGATGTCGATAGTGAAAGTTACTCGAGCAGATCTGAAAACGTAGTGAAAGATTGTATAATTGATTGTGATTCGAGTGAGCCTAGTGTAGAAACGAGTTTAGTTCCTGTAGGAAACAATGAGATTGCTCGGAGAGAGAATCAAAAGTTGCTCAGTTTGTCTCTGTCGATTCTGCTCGCGGCCTTGCTCCAAGCGATGCGTTGTTTCGCCCAGTTCTTAGAGGACATTATTGTAATTCCACATCGGTAATAATTTAGACGTGTTTTTGATAAGGCAGACTGTTAGTCGTCAAGAAAGTCAATATATATTTGGACATCTATTTTAGCGTGGCAAGCTAACAATCTGTCTTTCTGAACACGTCTTTAACCCTTTGTATTTTTGGTGCAGTATTTATTAGTTATATACCTTTGTATACCATAAATCAACGACATTATAATAACTATATACTAATGTTTGTTTCATTAAGTAATAAAACACATATTTTTAATAATAATTTAATAATAAATTAGGTTCAACTATTACACAAAATGCTACTTATTCACACACAATAAATTAATGAGGTTATAGGTCGTAGACGTACACTAACTTCTATTTATTGTCTGATTATTATTTTCACTAGTAGTTTAGAGTGATTGCTCGTTGATCACCGTGATCAGTCTGTTGTTTGTGTTATGGCACTTTTTCTTCCACTTGATGGAATTTTTGTGGATCTCTGGTGACGTGGTCGGCTCTGGTGTTTGTGAGTTTGAGTTTGCGACGACGATCGACCAGCGCCTGCCGCGACGCTCATTCAGATTCGGCAGTTCGGCAATCAAGTTGTTCTCGTACTCGCTAAGCATTAGGTAGTTTTCCACCTGGGAGTAAAAGTATAGTATTTTATGTTCTGTTTATTTGAACACATTGTCGAACAGAATCGGTCGGATCATTAAGGAAAATGGCCTGTGGAGCCTATTTTTTAGAACTTTTACTTGAAATAAAGCTTCGTCAACTAATTTTAAGCTGGAAACACTTGTTATAAAACCCTGAACTAGATACGGCAATCTTTAAAAAAAATAACAGAATTTGGTAATATTTATTGCAAAACCTACCTTATTACAACTAGTAATACAGTCACCACCGCAGTCCAAGTCCTCCAGTAAGTGTTCGGGTATGTCTAGGTCCAAGTCGAGGTCCAACCCCCCTTCCTCGCTGATGCACGTCAGCTCGGGCGGTATGTTGGAAGGGGGGGATCCCAGGGTGCCTGGCCCGATACTGTCGAGTAGAAGATCTCGACCAGCCCGGTCGGGTGCTACTAATTCTGCACCTAGAACTGATTAAAGTCGAATAGGTAAAGCAATGTAATCGAAGATATAAAATCTATAAAAGATGAAAAGTAAATCATTCAACCTATAGCTACAAGGAAATATAAAGGAAAATAGTGATTGATTAATAGTGTTTTTCGTAACTGAGATGAGATTGATAACTGTGCTCATTAGATCACTAGTGATGTAGAAGATATATCATGTAATTTTAGATGCGAGTATCTCATTATGCTGCTGAAAGAACGCATCATACTATTGGTATCCCCTTTTGGTATCGCGATAAAACGGCATCTTCCGAAATTCAGTAAAAAGATGATTACGAAAATATGGTTGGTATCTACCTAATGCGGTGGCAGCGCCCATTGCGGTACGGGACTCCCGATCGTGACTGCGGCTGCGGCGCGAAGGACCACACGTCGACTCGCATGGCGCTCCGCCATTTTCTCTGTAAAAATAACAAGTTTTAGACTAAATGCAAATCTGAAACCGGTAAATCTTTAGTGGTCTAGTGACTTTGGAGCTTTAAAATCTCAGCATTAAATTACTGTGTTATAAACATACTGTTGTCGAATTTCAAGAAGGTAAACATACTTGGTGTGTTTTTGCGCGACACTGCGTTTGTGCAGGTCTATGCAGAAGAGAGACAGCGATCCGATGAGAGAGCAAGTCGAGCTGAAGTAGTAACCAGCTTTACCCCCACATCCCACGTTTATGTATCCTGAAAATGAATAAAAGAAATGAAATACATTATAACGCATATTTCAGGATTCCTCTAAAATGTTTCCTTAGCTTTGGCATCATTCAGATTGTACAAACATTTATCCCAAGGCGGGAATCGAACCCGCAACCTTCCGTGTCGCAGGCGGACCTTCGCCCACCGCGCCACATCGGTCGTCAAATACCTAGAAGTAGACTTCTACAAGCTCATATCATTATTATAATGTTACTTTAATCCAAACCGTTACCCACCTGACAATGGCACTCCAATGGCAATGGGGACAGCTTGCGAGCACTGCACGAAACCCCAAGTTCGAGCAAAATTCCTGGATCTAACACGTTCGTATGTGTACATCTTCAAAGAATAGTGATAGCCTCCGCAGAATATACCTAGAATCGATGAAGGTATTGGTTACTAACTGATAATACTAACTATAAGAGTAATTAGCTACTTACGACGTAGCAAGGTATTTTAATGTAGGTAGCTGTTATGTTGTTACTACCGAATCACTTAGACCTCATAAGGCCATATGATGTAATAGCAAGTACTAAGTACTTACCATAAACCCAAACGAACATAACATAGCCTCTATACGAGCCCTCAACAGCAGTCAGAGCCATGGTCGCGAGAGCACACACAAATACCGCAGCTTGTGTCAGATACTGCCTTGCTATACGGCATTCTGCAGAGTTCTGCCTGACGAGCAGACCGAAAGCTGCGCAACCGACAGCCCAGGCCATGCCGAGGTATGCTTGAAGAATCTCAGCAGTATCGCCCAATCCTGGAATCAATATGGCATAGGATTAGACAAGAAATGCTTTAATAGAAGTGAAGGTAGCTCACCCTAAAATATTAGCACTTCAATTAATATTGAAGTGTATAAGCAGGTTGAAATAAATGCAAGTAGGTACCTTCTTCTTCAGCATGATAAGCCAGGTAGAAGATAGGGGTATTAATCCCAAATGCTGATATACCCGTTGATATGAGCAGTATCCTCACTGTCCTCGACTTGAGCATGGAGAAATCGAAGAATGGCTGTCTATCATCAAACTTATTCCTGTCTTTCATCTTCCGTTTGATCTTGGTTTGGTTCTTAAGGTGTAGAATCGCTCGTCGTTGCGGGTGGTAAAGTGATGCTGATCGGTAGAACGTGCCGAGTATAAATGTTACGAAAACCACGCCTGTAACTGCCTGCAGCCCTAATCGCCACCCGATCGCTCTGGAACATTTGATTAGATTTTATTATCCCTAGTTTGTAATTTAAAGCTAAAATGTCGATTGGGTGACATTCCTTTTCTAATTTAAACAAAAGGTAGGTAAACTATTGATCGTGCGTCATAGCAGCTTTTTTACCTTATGGCACTTTTGATAAAAGTGGACATGACGGCGATTCCTAGGCCGCTTCCACTCACGATGAATATTTCTACAAACTCCCGTCTTCGTTTGAAATACTGAGCTACCATTAGTGTGGAACAGTCTCTGGTCAAACCCACGCCTACGCCAACCACTGTCCCTGAAAAGCAAACATACTCTGTTCAATTTTCAACATTTTACTAGCAAAAAGCATTTTTTCCTGCACTATTTGCTTATACGTAAGATATTTGTTGGCTCTCCAATTTTATAATCCCAACAGCTAAGCGTCTAAAAATATAGATTTACGTTAACCCGGCCCAAGGAGCAACACATGTTGTTGACCGTGACCGGAAAGATAACGTTCATATACGTGCTTACTTAAGTAGTGTAATGAACGTGGATGTAGTTAATAGTAGTAGCCTTGACTTTTCACTAAACGTACTTTAATGGGAGGAAATCGGTCTTTTAGGGGATACTAGGAATATCAAATCACCACTATTAACCTACACCGGTCTACTGGCTGGACGTAGTCTTTGTAGCCCGTCTTCGGCTATTATGATTCAGTGTTTGCCAGATAAATTCCGTAAATCGTCGCTCCATCTCACTAGAGGGCGCCTACACTACGGTTGCTCAAACGCAAAATATCATCACTTGCCAGTTTAAAAAAAGTTTTATAGTTTCCATATTGAGCCAATCTGAGAGTGAACGCTGAATTACGAACATTGTAATTAAAGATAAGACACTTTTACAGCTATCGTCTCCAAATAGATAATGTGTTCACGGTCTGCAGACCTCATTTGCCATTAGAAAAGTTCTCTCAGTTGCACAGTCTTTATTTTATTGGATAGTTCTAGCACTGCGACGACGCGACGTTCTCATTAAAGACAACTACTGATTCGTCTAAACGAGCGGATAAACGAAGATGTCTATTGTCCATAGAACCGACTTTAATCAACAGAACATAGCGTACGAAGATCTAATAAAACTAAAAAGCTTTAGGGATAAAGTTCTTTTATTTAGTAGGTGTCCGATTGGACTTTATATTGGTTTTTGCGATCATGTTTATTCAGCGGTATTTACTGGAATAAACTGTATCGGATTGCTGTCTAGATACTTGTGCTTCTTATTTTATTTGCTGAAAGACTATTTTCAGCTTTGGGTAAGCTGAGATTTGAAAATACCCATTTCAAAAACAGGAATGTCTGATGCCAGTTGAAACATTTACGCCCTTAGAAAGCAAATAAATGTATCAAATCCTAGTGATTTGTGTATTCGCCGTAAATCTTTTAAATCCCACTAGTTTGAAACAAATTTCAACAATGCGGCTAATTAATGGTTGGGAATTCATTAAGATACCTGACAAGAAAAATGTAAATATCTCACGGTATTAATCAATGTGATAGGTACTTATACCAACTGATTCGGTGCCAAGAATTTTGGGTTTGGATGGTTTCTAATGGAGGAAATTAATTAGACCCAACTCTAGAACTGTTTCTGCTAAGTTTTACTTAAATCTTTCCAATTCCGGTGTAGTTTTACCTTCGTTCAAGTAGTTTGTCTTGGTAAAACCTCAAGTAAAATAAGAGAGTAGCTTTATTCCACAAAGATATTTTAAACGAGTTCCTCAGGCTAATCTTTCGTTTTGATTGGGATAAACCTTTGAATGATAGCAAAGCTGAAGACCGTGACAGGCCGAGCTTAATATACCTAAACGTATTAAAGCTTATAACTTGCAAATGGATACCGAAATGCCCACCAACTCATCTAAGCATAACCAGTTCAAGTGAGCTTTTTACGTACGAGTAAAACTTTTGGTTACTGTGAGATGAGAACAATTTGAGAAAATTCTCAAGAATTTCTGCGGGAAAGTTGCTTTCAATGAAGCTATTTGTATGAAAATTTACATTAAAATACTATGTATATACTCTGAAGTCAGTATCTACGTAATGCAAGCCAACCTATTTCTGCAGAATACACAGTAACCTCAATAGCATGCGATGAGCAGAAGAGTCGTTTAAAGAGAGTATAAACGGATCTCGTTAGTGCTCATTGCGGTGTTCATTCGGATTGTCACGCTTCCGATCCGCTATTCAAATGCAATGAAACGAGCTAGCAACCTATAACTGTTTCACTATTGGAATAGTTTCTTATTCAAGTAGATAACTAGGCCAAAGTAGAGTGATGTGTTAAATTAGAAAAAGTGCTAAATCATCTACTTAATGTCAATGACTAGGCTGCTTGCACCCGTTGAATTGCATTTCAGTGGAAATCACAAAAATCGTAAAGAGTTTTAGCAATCCCAACTTTTGAATTCTGATAGTCCTGTTCTGATACATTTATGCAAACATTGTTTGACGCTGACACTAGAGTTTTCCGAAAAACAAGCTATTGGCAAGCTTCGGTTACAGAGGTTAGTTGGAACCACAGTGCAGTCAGCTCTGCGCCAATTTATATGCTAATTCTACTTTCTGCCGGGCGCCAACGCGTTATCCTTGAAGATAGGAAGCTTTGTGTATTATGCAGTGCGCGAACTTAAATATTTTACTGTATGACGCTGTACGAGTTGACGCTGGATATTTCGCTTGTATTTCTGTAATCGATTGTTGAATAAACAATGTACCTATCAGTAACTTAATAAGTATATCCGGTTTATAACTAAAACAGTAATGGTGATATCAAGTACGAGGTATGTCGGTCGTATAGGTGACTGGCAGGCGAAAATACCGATTCAAAATTAAATACTACGTGTTTATTTTACTTACGATTATGTAGATATCCTTATTTACACAGAGAGCCAATTAACGGATACCTTTGATGTACCAAAACGGGTTTCGGATGTGAGAATCAGATGAAATAAATTGACTTGTCAGAATTGCATTGCGTTTCAGGTGCTCTAAAGACCAATTATTTATTTAGTGTAAATGTGGATGTGCTGAGTGATTTTAATTACATTTTCAGATGCTTTAATAAAATTATAGTGTCAGATTAATGACCGACACCGAGGCTCGTATGCTAAAACCATAGGTAGGACTGCGGGTAGCAGTCTAAATCAGGTTCATTGATAGAGTCAGGCTCTAGAATTTGAGTTTTTCTTAATATCTCGATTAAGAAATTGATTTAGATTCTGTATCAATGGTTTTCGATGTGACTTTATTTAATTTTATTTTGATGCCTAATCAAGTACCGGTCAACTGATTAAACTGGTCTCCTCCAAAATTTCTGGTCTCTTACCGTAACTGAAGAAAAGTTGATGAAACTGCGTGGCGAAGGAAGTGAACAGACATCCCAGTGCTACAACCAGCCCGCCCACCACAGCGGTGACGCGCGTCGACTTCCTTACGCATAGCGCCACAGTCACTGGCGACAGTGCTAGTGCAACCCCAGCTGATAGCGCCCCTAGGCAACCTGGAACAAGGATTTGAGTGTCATTTACGGGGAATTAAAATTTCAGGAGTTGTAATGATGAGACTTCGACCGGGAATGGGCAGAGTTAGCCAGGGATAGAGAGAGGGGGGAGACCTTTGCCCAGCTGTGGAACAGCGTAGGCTGATAAAAAAAATATGATAAGAAGGAGTAGGTATTTGTAAAGTAAGTATTTATTCTCTTACTATAGGTTCTTATTTTTTAGTTAAAATGTACTTGATATAAACCTGCATTGCAAGAGACTGGTGCTTGTAGTAGATTTGTGAAAATCTGTGTTACAGGAATAGAATTTGAGATGTGATATATGAACATTGATGTTTATTTTCAAAATAAGTTTGTTGTATGTGATACTTAAAATTAAAACATTGTATTTAATTACAATACATAATAATATGCACTTATTAAATAACATGTGTAGAGCCTGTAATACCTTGACACCTCGCTCTTAGTAAACTCGTATACGAGAGGATGTTTGCTTATTAGCAAGGATGGTACATTTGATCAGATCTTCATTCAATTTGTTTGATTAAAGCCACATTGAATCTATATCTTCGACCAGTCTCAATATTGTCCTGACCTCATCGTTTTATACAGGTAGAATTGTATTTGAATAAAAAAAAAGAAAAACGTATATAAGTAGAATTTTATTGCATTAAAAATAACTAAAAAGCATGTTCGTTCGGCTTCAGAAAAATTACAATAATATTAATGTTTTTTTGGTAAAATGTGAGCATAATTTTATCATAACTAGATCTGATTTTTATGCGACGACGTGAAAAGTTAACCAGTCAGGTAAATACATTGAAAGATGAACTTCTAAAGAAACAAACTAAGTGGGACGAGCATTCCGGGAAAACGCAAAAGACTTGAGTTGGAAACATCTTACGACTGTTGAAGTAAGTATAGTATAGGTAAGTAATAACTTTAGATATCTCCTCTTCATTATGTGCACACGGTTCATGAAAGCCGTGATTTTATTAGCGTCAATAGCTAAATCCATAAAAAACTGTCTTCCTAAAAATAATATTGCCAAAAAGTTTCATAGAAAAATGCACGTTCGTGCAACTTCAGTTGTGTGTTATCAAAGTTATTCTGAACCACGCTCTCCCGGGCCCATCAGCACGTCGGCGTACCTACAAGTTTCCGAAAGAATGCATCGTTGCACCGATTCTTTAGGATTTTATTTCTTTGCTCCGGTTTAAGTTTGTTTGAGTTATGTTGTGCACACTGTACAGGATGGAAATGATTTACATTCTTTTCCTCTAAATTTTCAGGCTAGATTAAATTAGTGATTACAACATTTTTTTTCAAAATTAGTATGCTGAAACTAGATTCAAAAAAAATATATTTAGGCAGTAAGCATTTATAGTAGCTGTATTTTTTTTTAGATTCGTATTTAATGCAAATAATTCATACATAAGTAAGTTTTATCCAATTCAGTTCACTGGTTGCAACTTCCATGCAGACCTATGAAAATATGATCGCCATATCAGCGTTTTACTTAATAACTAAGAAGACTACGTCAGACAGTGATCAAGTGGTTTCGTTTATACCAGACGAATTTAATGTTTTGATATGGACAAAACTTACAAGACAGACTGTCTCAGCACTAGTATTAATCACACTCCCTATCAGAAACTCAGTAAGTAAGTAGGTATATATGAACGCCCAGGGTTTGAAATAAGTATACCTAAGTAATCTTGCATTCAATCAACGGACGAATGCGAACGAATCCTTTGAAACTTAGGGCAGGCTTTGTGAAGAAGAATTGAAGAATTTTGAAAAATGCAGCATTATATACCAAAATATTTAATTTGCAACCTGCCTATGTTTACTGTTAATTAGCTTATAAACTATGATCACATTTCTAGAAACTGAGTTATTAGTCAAAATAACCATATTAAGAAAACGGTTCTTTTGTTGTTAAAAGCCGGAAAATCAGCCATCGTTTGTATTCAGAAACAAGTAACAACATAATACAGTCAAATTATTATAACTTAAAATCTTAAGGGTTTCCTAAAAATTGTACCTATAACCTGAACACGTTCAATTTCTGATAGTTCGTTGACATTTCAACAAGGGTTAGTCCGTCACTGGCAACATATCTGACGCATAAATCTAAAGACGCTGTTTAGACTAGTCTTTAGATTGATGAGTGATTGGTATGAGACCACGTCTGTGAATTCTGATGAATTGCGATGCAGTTTTTAAGCTGACAAAGCCACAAAATCCTGCCGACAAAGTTATATATTTTATCCACTGCAACAACAATACAAGTCTTCGTTGTACCTATTAGGTAAATCTTTTTCTTTTCATAAACTTTTCCAATACCTACTTAGGTTATTCCATAAAAAGTTTCGTAAAGTTTTTTTGAAAGAAAGCCTTAACTACGAAATATTACGCTATAAATAAGAGCTGGAATTACTTATTCTTTAATCCACAACAAAGAGGTATTCGAACTGTTTGGTCCCGCGAGTCAATCGAACCCAAATAAAGAATTGTGCTGCCTCATCGTCTTGTAAGTAAACTAGTGAATTGTCTATCTCATAACTTTATATGGCCTCATATCAGCCACTTTCAACTAACATTGTGAACCCGCATTCAATAAAATGAAATCGAAAACGTGTCTCGATTTCTTAAATTATCTTCATTATTACATTGAACTCAATAACTCGCCTATCTATATTAGTTTCTACCTATCTCGTGGTGTGGGGGCTGTTCTGTGGTAGTACAAACTAAAAATAGAGCTTTTGCTTGGCTTCAATTGCAAAGGGTGGAAATGTTCCTTTCAACAATGTAAGTAAATTGTCGCAGGCATTGATTTGGATTCCAAATGAAATTTCTCAAGAGTAACAATTTATTCTCTTTTTACCGTAAAAAGCTCTACAAAAGATTATTTAAGGCCTAACTGCTGAAATTTCATTAAAGTCGGGTATTAATGAAGCTTAACCGTGATGTCATGTCCAATCGCTCATAATTGAATTCAGCAAAAAACCAAGGTGTAAAGAATGATGTGCCAAAAAAGTGTGCAAATCGCGGCGAGCGGTAGAGCGTCCTGTCCTGTCGTTATCGCGTTAGCTGTCACCGAACCGAAACATATTAAACGTCCTTTGAGATGATAAATGTGCGATGAGGTCGGGTGTACACGTATCAGGGACGTAATCATGGCAACTACACGCTATACTTTATTCAGTAAAATCACAAGGATCATTTAGAATGTTCTCCTTGTACCCTATTGTTTGATGATGCGCTTTTACTAAGTAAAGCTTTTACAAAGTATCGTTAAAATAGAGGCTCATTGCATGAAATAAAAAAGGCGCAATGTTGATGATTGAATGCCATGCGTTTATTTAAAGGACATCAGTTATAATATACTTACTTACAACGCGATTCAAAGTCGTGAGCGTGATTCATGGTCCTCGGTTGATCCTTGATCCGTCACTGGTATCACTGTCTCGTTTTGATCCTAATAAACGATTGGGATGATTGACGTGAGGGCGTCGCCCGGCTGTCGGTAAAATCATTCGCACTCCACCTAATAGATTGGTATTATTTTCTGATAAACCAAAAGATGAAAAGTCTTTATAATTTCATAATGGCTTCATAATTCTATTCTAATGGTTTTGGCGTGTCAACAAAAACATAATTATGAGATAATTCACAGCTAATGGAGCCCTAATCCGATTTGAATAATGCAAAAGCATTTTCATTGAGATTGCCCATTCAGATTTACGCGGTGTTCGTTACCGTGCGCGGTCCAACGGTAATCCAATTGTTTATATACGTAGCTTAGTTCTAGCAGCGGAAATCTATATCTACTACTAAGTATATTAATTCCCAGCAGGTTACCGCGTGAATCTAAAACATCGAATACCAAGTATATCTACGAAGTCCTTAATCTACGTAAATATAAAATTGCGAAATCAAAAACAGTGAAATTCGTGGTAAAAGTTTAGCATAAAAAAACAAAAGATTTCAACGCGTATTAATAAATAAATGTCGATCACAATAAGCACGAAGCGTTGTTATTACTTCGGTTGCCTGGAAGAGATCGCTCTCAGCGGTAAGGCCGCCCATTGTGATGCCTTTTACTACCTGTTTAAGTTCTTTGTTTTATTTGCGTGTGGTAAACAATAAAGAGTTATCTATCTATTACTGACTGATTTAGTTCTTGCTGGCTGTATCGGTAATTGCTCTATAAACCGCATAAACCTTTTTAATCCTCTTTGTAATAGTAAGACGGAGCTCTTTAGAATAAAGCGGTGATTTTAATTAAAGTCAATTAGAATAAAAGGTAAGACGTTAATTTAAATGAACGCAATTAGTTTAATAGGTCAGATACAGTGCTCACCTGACCTATTCAAATAATTGCGTTCAATCAAATCCACGAGCAATATCAATTCTCTTGACTTGCAGAGGCTGCTCCATAACAAACGCTACAGGGTGTCTCAAAACATGTATGGTAAATCAAAACATATTCTGTCCATATATGTAGTTGAATAATAGTGTTAAATGGCTTAGTGTTTTTCCATTCACAACCCTTTTTTTATTTAAGTAAATAATTTACAATCTTTATTTTTACATAAATACTTATAAATTATTTATTTCAAATAGCAATATTTTTTAAATGATACGTGAGGTTCAGAGACGTTCTTCAATGAGAATCATTGCATTCTAAGGTCGTGATATATTTTTTTGTTCCTGTAGGTATTTATCACGACGCTCTTTTTCAGGAAAACGCTGTTATTTTGAGACACCTTATAACATCTTATAAAACATGCCTATTCTGAAATTGTGTTAAAATAAAACTTCCAAAAAACCATTTTCAGACAGATATAAAACGTGTGAGTGTGATCCTCATTCATAAAAACATTTACGACGATTCACAAAGGCGGGTCGTTTTGTAAGTACCTATGTTTAAATTATAATGCTTACGACGGACACACCTGTTTTTTGAGTAGACATTTTACTTTGGGTTTCCATGAAAATAAAACATTAGTCTCTTCTTATAACTTGGAAAGAAATTGGAAAAGAAAAAAAATATTTAAAAAAAAACTAAATCGTACTTATTTTCTGCGAAAAATATTTTTTTTAAGTGCACCATCCGCATCGTCTAATCCGACATTGTTTTGTCCAGAAGTTGTTAAACTTTTATGAAACCACTGTTGTTCATTTTGATTCGTGAAGTTTCATAAAATACGGCTACAGTGATTTCACAGTCGAAATCAAATCAAACATTTACCACACACCAGTAAAAGAGCTTTTAAAAAGTTTTGCCAGATTTAACGTGCTTATTCATTAATATACATTTATATAGATAACATTTTATTGCATATCACAAACACAGGAATTAAATAACTTTAATAAACGGCCATTTTATTAGTGTAGTACAGTATTGGCAGCTATATTACATCAGATAAATATTATAACGTCTTTCGCTTCCCTAAAACCCAGAAACGTGCCTGAATTTTCAATAATATACAGACGCCAAATGAATGTGAAATCTACAATAACAAAGGGTGCTCATGAAAAATGATTTAATTTTTCTTCAAACAAAACGATGAAAGTTTCAGAGGCCTGTGAATCATACCATAGTAAGTAGATTGTACGTGCGATAGATATGATACAGAAGGAAAAATTAAGAAAACAATACGAGGTATTAAGAGCATTGGCCTTTGAAGTAATCAAATCTGTAAATAAACTTCAATGTATGGTAAAACGTTCTGTTATAGGTAAATGTATATTATGTAGACAAATAGTAAAATATTGTATTTAGAAGGAAAAGGAAGATAGAGTGTTTGTGGAAAAACAAGGAAAACCTGAAAGCAGTCTTTACAGATTTTATAATTATGTATGTTTTGTATCTACATGTATTAGGAGATCACAATTGAACTTTCAATGACTAAAGAATTTAGTGTTCCGCCTCAGGATCTTGTATACGTTTATTTAGTTTGTTTTGTGTGCCCAAAACTTTTCAGACGCATAATTTCACGTGACATTATTTGAATGGTAGGTAGGTGCCGTCTATATCGAAAACTTAGCTTACTAATAATAAAAGTTGGAAACTATAACTGAATTTATCTAAGTAGGTGTGAAATCCTGAAAGTTTAAATGAGTCTTTTGTGTTTGAAAACACATCTATTCAAGGGATGGCTAATTATAAAAGAGACAGACGGTAAAAAAATAATTGTGTAAAAATATCTTATTTCAGAACTTTGAAAAATAGTTTACACTGAAAGTATTTTAATTGTCATTCTTGAAGGTAACTTCTCAATGACCTTACCTGCTTGCATGCGGACGTTCGGCCCGAAGCGCCTGGTAGCTTCTACGGCGAGAATACCGCTGGCTTGATGCAGACCGTGCGCTAGCATTTGAACTAGGGTAGCCGCCAACGCGACCCCCCATCCCCAGCCTCCCTCCGGGTAGTAATGGCGCGTGAGGGTTAAGAGTTGGCGCGGGTCGAGCTTGGCCTGGCGCGTGGGCGCAGGGCCGCTCGCTTCTAACACCAGCGGTAGCGACCTGGTGCGCAGCAGCGGCGCGCCGCCCGACGACCATGACTCTTCCATCAATGCGCGCGCGCATCGTGCGCCGCACGCATCACCGCACACCGCACACGCGCCCTCGCTTTCTCATGTCTGTTCACTCATCCCCTGCTCTACCACTGACGCACTGGCACTCGACAGCGTGAATGTTCACTTTCTAAAGAAATTGACGAATTAATTTCAATATGACCTTCGTAGCTCTATAGAAACCATCAATGCTGGCGAGCTTATCGATTGTGACAGTGTAAAATACTGCCACAAGGAGGTGGGTTAGGTATGTACCGATAGATTCGTTGAAGAGCCCGTGTCTGGCGACTTGCACATAAATCTATCTCTTCTGTCTCGAGTGTGACTGTCCGAAAATCCGAACGCACTAAATCTTTTGCTATTCTAGAATGTATCAACAAAATGCTGTAAGTAGGTACCTTCCTACGTATAGATATGTTTACCACCCAGTTTTTTGTTATGATTTTACTACGTTACGTACGTTCATAAGATGTAGGTAATAGTTACGATTCGGTAGGCTCTAAACAAGCTTAAAAACCTTCGCTTGCTGAGTATGTTATTGAGTTGTAAACTTCTAATAAAATTGGGGTTTATGAAGATGTTACTTGCGAAATCACGAACAGGTTATAAAATTACTCCTACGCTTAGGGTAAAATGTTGGAAATTTAAATAAAACATGCGTTGAAGGAGCATTTAATAATTGTAAGTCTAAATTATCGTTATTAAGTTGTCTCACGAGCCGTTAACATACAGATTTGCCTGCAGCAATGCTATTTGTGCTATTGCTTATATGATTAAATTAAAAGGCGCGCACGAAACTTGTTTTGTTTACATATTTGTTTATTTTTTACCCAAATGAAGAAAAATAGTATAATAACATGTCCATGCGTCTCAGGACGTTTTAGCATAATGTATGTTGATACAATTTAATAATCTGATGATACGTTACGTTTATGGGCTGTTAAATGGGTCGGAAACTGAAAAGATTTGGAGTTGCCGAGATCTGCCAACTGTGGGGAGATTAGATAGGGGGCTTGTTTGTGGCAGACAATTTATTGCAGAACATTTGAAGACTTCGAAGTAAGCAACCGCGGTGCGTCTGGTTGTTTTGATGCTTTTGATACTCATCGCTTAAGATAAATAAGGCAAGTAGATATTCATAAAAAAAAATATGTCGTCGACCTTTAGATACTAGGATGTACCTAATTTTGTAATACAAAGGAGTTTCGCCGTAGGGATTCGGATAAACAAAGTCATAAAACCAAACTCGTAATATTTCCTGAGAAGGGTGCAGCAGACTTTCAAGCCCTATTTTATAGTGACCATTTTATGGTTTTCAAGGTTTTGTTTTATTTTATCTGGTTAGCCATTATGACTTTGCTACCTGTAAACCTGCTGTGCAATTTCTAAAGATAAACACCAACCAAAACCGCGTGGAGTGGAAAGAGCAGAAAGACCCTATCTCCAGCAATGGTCATGTCAGGCTGTGGATGATGATGATGATGGACTTAGGTATAGTAGGTACATACGTAAAAATTAATAAAACTTCGCTGAAAGTAAAACCGTAATAAATCTAGACGCACAAAACCAGGCTTTTGGAAGTAATGGGAATGAATTCAAATTAAAACATTTGCAATAACTTACAATAAACGATGCCATAATATTTTTTTTTATTGTGTTTATGACAAATGACTTGGCTAATATTTATTTTCGCGCACAAATAATATTTCGGGTGACTTATCTAACCTAGACTTTTCGACTTCGGTTAAATTTATACACATAAATCCATTACAGCTACAGTAAGATTATGAGTTGAGAGATCACTATTTTCTAAATCAAAAAAACGTTGTATCTATTGAAATATATTATATGAAACTTTTTATAAATAGTTTATTGAGTACTGAAAACAAGCATTATCTCATTTAAACTAAAAAACTATTAATGAGACTTGTTCCAACACAAAAAAAATCACAAGGTTTTGTAGATTTTGAGAGGCTATGTGAAATTTCCACGAGTATTCATATTATGTACCTACTTATGTAACAGAACAGACAATATCTTTTAAAACTGATGCAACTTATGATATCTGTCTAAAGTTCTCAAAATGGAAACAATTGTGAAATTTTTGGCCTTTAAAAATATCCTCGTTTATGAAGCCTGGGACAATTTAAAAAGTCTTTTTATGAGCATTAAAAGTACTTCACAAGTTTTGATTGCGGCCTGTATCGCTACGGGCCCTTATTAAGAGATCGTCAGGACATTTTTCACGTACTCTTTTGACAAAGGCATTTTTAATTTAATTCCTGTTAATGGTTTGATAGTCTTCACTTTGTAAATTGAGATGGACCCGAACTTAATTATCCATTGCATTTGAAAAATATCGTGCCTTATGTTTTATTGCAGTCAGTATTATTTTGAAAGCTTATAGTGATTTATTTATCATGTTAGCAAGCTTATTTATTTATTTATTGTTTAACAAAATCCACAGGTCTTAAATGGAAATGAAATAAACTTAATTACAAAACAATTAGCCAAAAATGATGTAGGTACATGTATGCATGTAGGTATTAAAAAAAAATGGTAGCACTCCGGGAGTGCCGGCAGAAGTGAAAACTTCAATATTAACGTTGTGTTTTCACTTTTAAGTTTTCACTTCAAAAATATAACCACAGTCGTGATTGTGTCATGTCATTGTGAAAAATCGAATGTGACACAACGACGAAGACAACGAAGACACACTGACACAGACACATTCGCGCAAGCGCGAATGTGTCTGTGTCATTGTGATTGTGTCATGTCGTTGTGTCACATTCGCGCAAGCGCGAATGTGACACAACGACGAAGCCAACGAAAACACAGACACATTCGCGCAAGCGCGAATGTGTCTGTGTCTTCGTTGGCTTCGTCGTCATCGTCACGTCACGTCATGTCGCCACGTCATCGTCACGTCATCGCGCAAGCGCGAATGTGTCTGTGTCTTCGTTGGCTTCGTCGTCATCGTCACGTCACGTCATGTCGCCACGTCATCGTCACGTCATGTCGCCACAACACTATTTAATTGTTTGAGTCATACGTCGCGTGACCGCAAGTGTGTTCTTTTGTCGTCTCTTGTTTTACGAGCAATGTATAAAAATTAAATAAGATCTTACGCTTTTTCGACGTCACGTGACCCTGACGCGAGTTTGAAAGTTTTTACCCACCCAGCGCCGCTAAAGAAGTTTTCACTTCAAAAAAAACGACGCAGCCATAGTACAAGCTTTGCTTAGTTTGGGACAAGAATGTGATGTGTGAGCTAAATATTTTTGTCTCTCTATAAATTAGCTTTTCTGAATTATATTGTATAAAATTATTGAGCAACTCAAACATAATTTCTACAGTATTTCTATCTCAACTTAAATCATAAACATGTTTCTTTTACGTCTTATTAATAGGTCATTTATAATTTTAATGTGATAGCAAAGAATTAACACGCTATAAATCCTCTTGTATTAATTAACTTATATTTTGCTCACATAAATGTCACTATAACATGGTTATAACTCTTATCTGAGAGTTTTGTTCATCTCATAAATTATAGACTATTTGCTACAAAGGGAAGTTTATGTCCGTGTTGATTCGATGAGTTATTTTATATTGCATGATTTAATCCAAAGAGTTCCAAGAAAATAATAAAGTTCGCTCAAAAATAAACCAGCTATTAAAATAATTTACCGAAAACTTTGTGAGTGAATTTAATTTAAATCTTACCACCTTAGTTAATTGGTTTAACCACACAAATTACTTAAGTAGATTCTTGCTTTTTACATGCTCACGACTAAAGGTCACTTTACACACGTGCACTTAATTTTTTAATACATTTTAGAGACCTTACAAATTAAGATTCATAAATGACGTTTATTTATGTACCTGAAAAACAGTGTTGTCTGGAGAGAACTAACCCAGATCTAAGAGATATTAAGAACAGTTTTCCGGTCCATTCCTTTGATCAGTCCTTTAATTCATTGCTTCCTTCACAAAAGGAGGGTTCGGGTGGGATTGTGAGCTTATTCAAATGGACTGATTTGGTCTCACTGCTTCCTTATCTTCAGGATCATGTGGAGTTATGATGTCGGCGCTTAGAATAATTATAGGTTCTTAGGCTACGATTGAACGGTGTTAGGGTGCTTCATCATCAGAGAAGTGCTAAGCTGAGGATTAAGGATGATATATGCTACCATGCTACACGGTTATTTGCGTAGGTGTTGTGCCTATAGGGGGGTATGTAATAAAAGTATCTTATTAGCCATTATCCCATTCATAGAAACGTTCGGGAGTAGATGACGGAAAAAACAAAGAATGAGAACTTCTAACTATTTTCATAAATTTACTGGTATTTTGGGTTCGACGAAGTCAGCACTTTCTGATGAAAACTAAAGTAAAATTTGCAGTCAGCATGCTACGATACTTGATATACTTAATTCTGGTGAGCGGAGCGAGCAACGAGCGCTTCGATTTCTGATTGAACGATTGCCCACATAGAAACATATATTATACCTACAGTACGACTTTTTAAGTTTTTAAAAGTGATATTATGTAAATATTGTAGTAATAAAGATAATCTTAAAATTATATGACACTGAACTTGCTCGCCGCTATGGTATGATTTGAGCCACTAACTAGTAGGTATCCTTTAGATTCAATGGTTTTTAATGCCCAAGCTTTAATATTAGAATGAAAATGTCATGGTTTCATTGCGGATGTTTTGATTTAGAGCACGATCTTAAATATTATTAGTGATTGGGGATTTAAGACAGTGCGTGCTTTCGCATGAAAACTACGCCATTACAAAATGAAATCGTGGGATATTTTTATTATTTTATTTTGTCGATTTATTATAATCCCATAAAAAAGGAGGTTATTCACAACTTCTAAAAAATAATTTATATTTCGAAAATTTAACTCAACTTTGGGTTCTTTATCACTGCTATGATAAATCAAGAAAACCTGACTGCGTCTTCTGCAAAAAATACTACAGGAAATACACCCTCCGACTGCGTTTAATGTCAGCAAGCGGGATTCCTTTGGCACGGGAGGACCTTTAGAAACAGGGCTCCCATTGTTTTCCTTGCCAGCATTTCCTAGCTTGTATTTCCACATTTCCCGCACAAATTCTAGACTAAGAAACAGGATTGTTATCTTTCTCAGCTTAATTCCTATCAAAGGTTTATGGTCCATGTGGCAGACCGTCAGATAAACTTTACGACGATTTACTTTTGAACGATGGTCGCAAATTAAGTGCCTTAGGAGAGAGTCCTATTGCCCATCTTAAATCAATAAGAACGATTAGCACAAATGATGGGCTCTTAAAGAGGGAAATTTACTGCCTCCTGGATTATTTGGTAGCGATGAAAGTAAAGTGAACCGTTGATGGGGAAAACGCAATGGTGTGCGCCAAATTAGGTTAAGCTTTATGAATTGTGTCATAAAAATACCTACTAGTGAGAAATAACTTTTTTCAATGTTACTTAACGGTCCATTTTTTATTTTGAAAATTTTCTGAAATACGATTTTCTACCAAAATGCATTACCTATCCATTTTGCCAAGCATATTTCTAGTGCAAATAAAATGCATCTAAGTAGGTACTTTGAACTTGCAAGCAAAAGCGGCTGAAATCGGCGCAAACACCTCGGAGCCTGAAACCAATTTATCTATTTGAAACGGAACGTTCTCCTTAAATGGGCTTTCCGTGTTTATTTTCTTTCTAAATGGACAACCAATCAACGGTAAGTTTTTTTAATCGAATCCGGCCAGATGCGGCAAAAACTCATTAATGTGCAGATGAAATTCATGAATTACTTTTTAGATCTGCAAAATGGCGGCAAAACTAGGCCGGAACAATAGAGTATGCGTCACATGTGACATAGACGTTTATTGCAACCGACAAGGAAATGAATTGGAATGGGATGTACAGTAACGCATGCAACTGGGGCAATGAAGGATGATGAATGATACAACACTTATTAAGCATATCCACCAGTAGAGTCTACTAAATAAATAAATAAAATGTAATTTCAAACTTAGAAATAATCATGCAAAGATGAGAAATATGTAGGTACCTACACTGCATCTTCATGTGTAGGTAATATTTTTGAATTAGATTTTTATTTGTATTTAAAATCTCAACAAAACATAAAGATACGAGTGGCTAACCAGCTTTGATAAGACAAAATAGCTTTCAAAGATGGTAAGTAGACGTAGATTGAAAGCACTTACCTACTTTGGTTGAAAACATGACCCACGGAGCGCCTGACAGCCAGTTAGACGAGTTCTAAACAATAGCCCAAAGGCCATCAATTAAAAAAGCTCATACATCCAAACTTTGAAAGTACAACATCATTCACAGCCAACATTATTGACCCTGTTCGTATACAACTGGGATTAATTGTTTTCAAAACGTGTCTCGTAAATGCTACTTTACAACCTGCTGAATACAAATGAACTGCTGTTCAATTTATTTGGCGAATGAACCAATAATGGAGGCCAACATAACGCGCCGAGACGTCCCACAGTGCAACAAATCCAAAAACGATATGATCATACATATTTTATTATGTTATTTTATGCCAATCTGACATTGATAAAGGCAGTTGGAATAAAATCGTTAAAGTATTGCAAGTTATTATTGAGAGGGAAACATGGAAGTTATGACGAAAGTCCGCCAATAACATTTGTGATAAGCTCAAATATAAAAGTAAAGAACAGGGTCTGCTAAAGCTGTAAATTTTAACTTTAGAGTTTACCAAGCAGTGTCTTCCTTCAGTCTCTAAATTAAACGAAATACTCTTAAGGCGACGGGTAGGGTGAAATTTTTCATAATAAATGAAAATGTCAATAACTTCCAACTTTATTATTTATTTATTATATCTACACACACGTTAAACTTGTAACACGGCATAGTTTTTGCCGCAGTGGTCAAACTCTAGATAGTCAGCGTGGCAACGTCGCATTTTCAACTTTAGTAAGAATGCTGAAAACGACGCAAAACACATAGTGAGCCGCGCACAGTTTGGATTGTCAAACTCTTAAGCAGCGCCTTATGAATATTTGCGAGCACACAGCAATGGAACACTTATAGTTCCTAAGGCGCTACTCTTCTTCTTCTTTAAACACCTAAATGTAGAATTTTTTTACCTTGGATGTATAGATATCAACCATAAGAATAGCTGTGCTGAGTTTGGTACCAAACAAATCTGCCAAACCCATAAAAAATGGGATCAAAAATCACACTTTTGCAAAAGGTGTTGGTACTAAACTTACATTTTAAAGTAAACTATAACCAAGAGCACACATTTTGTTCCCTACCTGACTAGTTCAATATATGTGTTATAGGAAATAATAAGTTTCACAACTCCACATGCAATGACTTCTTCAGAAAACACTCCCAAAAACACGCATTTGGCTATACCCGTCACCTTAACTAAACAAGCATAAAATGAATTTTATGGTTCGTTTATCAAGGCACTTGACGCTGGAATTTAATTTGGTTTAGAGTGGCAAAAACTGAATTTATATCAAATTGGGTATCAGTTGGAGTCATGAAAATAATTTTCATTATAAGAAAAATATTTTTTTGGTCTGAAATGTACCTATTATTATTTAGCATCGAATACTAAATTCATAATGCCATTTATAAAAATAAAACTGATAAGATCGTAACGTTGTCAACAAGATTGTAAAAAATAAATTCACAAATATGACTTTGAACATTAAAATTTGTCCAATGAAGTTATTTCAGTTGTTATTCAAGTGGGTAGAAAAACACATAAAAATAAATTCTTCAAGTAAACTGACACAAAAGGGTGCAACTCACAAAAAGTTCAAAAAACTGCGAACATCATAAAGCAAAAGTTATAGGCGTTGATATTTGGTGGAAACCCAAAAAAAACGGGTACCTACGTGATCGGAAATATTTGAAAATTGCCTATTCATGACTCTACGCATATGGGAAACTTGACTAGAGAAGGGGCTTTATGAGCTTTTCAATGAAGAGTTTTTGATATAAAAAGTTTCTTTGTCTAGTGGACTGCCAATGCTGAAAGCTAATTTGAATTCTGCGAGTGTTTACTGTAAGTCTTCTTTTATTGTTCCTGCGAGTATGCAAATGCTTTTGCATTCACATTACAGTTTTAAAAGCTTTAGTAGTGTTGGTACATTGAACATGATAAGGCGATTTCAACAATTTTGAGAAACTAGCAATATTTGTATGTATTTTTAAATAATTACAATAATTTACAAATCCTAAATAAGCTACATCTGTTTGACATAACACACGTTAGTATAATCAATAATTTATTTATTTAAGTCATATAAGGTCTTAGTTATGATTTAAGTAGGTACCTAACTGATTAAATTGATAACAAGTTTAGCAGAATTCAATGAAATGAAATTTATTTATTTAAAGAAATTCTGAGAAAGGGATCTGTTTTTTATGCTGACTGTACCTAGGTCTAAAGTTAATCCTACAAAGACAGTACATACTTTGTTTATAACGCATATAGGTTTTAGTGTAGTTGGTGCTGCTTTTTAGGTTTTCGGAATCGATGGGAAAGCCGGAAAAATATGATCAGAAATAGCCGTCGGGTGGAGGATATTTGAAGCTTTTTTCTGTGGAAATCCTGGTCGATTTTCAAACATTAGTTTTGGACTGTATTTTTCCATTTATAGTATCTATTCGTCTTTCTGGGAATCTAAGGGATTTTTTACTTTTTGTTGGTGAAACATCAAAACTTCATCACCCGCGAGGGGCCGCTAGTTTATAATAGGTACCTACCTAAGTATATCATTGCCCAAGCCACATAGCTTAGATTAGACAATAGTAGGATAGACAAGGTTTTTGTCTTAAGTCTTTAGTCTCTCTTATTTTAGGTTGATTTAATAAAAACATAAGTTAAAATTAAATAGACTGAAATACAAAATAATAAACAAATTTTGTGTAGTTCAGTGAGATTTAAGCTTTGTATTTTGATTAGGGACCAAGCTAGTTTGTTTCAGTTTCATTCGTCGAGATGTCAATTAAGTTCCCAGAGAGATTTGATTAGTTACAATAAAGTTTCCATATTGTTCTGAATTTAGTTTGTTGTTTTTAGTTACTACATTTTTATTGATACGGTTTATGTAAACATTTTTTTTTAAACTATGACCTTTTTAAAGCCATAGTTTCGATTTACTTTTTTTATATAGTGTACCTACTATATTATCTTAAAGTTTATAGATATATACTCACGCCGATACTTCCCTCCAGGGTACACACAAACACACCTATGGCGAAAGCAATTTACTAATTAACAATTAAGTAATTTACCAATCATATGATTAATTTACAAACAAATAGTGTGTATATTATTTTTAATACGATAAAAACCTATTTTCAAATAAAGCTCCTTGCACACATCTTCTTCTTCGTGTCGACAATTCCCCCTAGTGTCTAACCCAAAAACGGGCTACGTCAATAGCACTATCCGTGCCTTCGCAGAGATCCCTTTTTTTACACGTCCTTATTTTATTTTACATTTCAGAGATTCTAGATGTTTCTTGGAAGAAGAACTGTAGAATGAAACAAAACTATTGTTCATTTTCAATGATTGGTTTATTTTTGGTGAAAGGAAACGTTCGTTTGTTCAGTATCTCTTTGTGGATTTGTGGATCTCGTTTGGTTAATTAGGTGTCTTGGGTACGTTTTGATGTTTTTTACCTTTTTACGGAAAACGTGTTAATTAGTGATGTGGGTATTGTTTTACTTTAAAAAAGCGTGTCGGGTTATTCCCATCTTAGTCCCACTAGTGGGGTGAAAAACTTTATAATGATGTTAGTGCGTTTATTTCAGATTTATATTCTTTTCCTACTCGTAAGTGATATAAGCCTTGGATAAAACTGGCAACTGAGTCGGTATTAAAAAATAAAAATGAAACTAGCCAAAAAATAAATAGTTTCTTTTTGTATTTGCTCTTAAATCATACGATGTCGGAAATTGATTGACCCAGTAATATTTAAGTTATAAACATTAAGTCCACTTGTGGGGCGACTTTTAGTTTCAGTTTTGATTATGTATCGAAGCCTGTACTTATCGTAATTTCAGATATTATTGATACTTTTACTTTACTTTAATTGTGATTTACGAGCATATTGATAAAGTTTTTCAATGAACTTTTTATAATTATGCATTTACCTACTTATTAAATACCAAAGTTATTTCAGTAAATATCTCATAAATTGTAAGTTAATTACTTGTATGTAAAATAAATTGATCAATCATAAGCATTAAATCGAGGTACCTAGTTGGTATTACTTAAGGTCTATATAAAATGTACGCAGTATCGATGATAGACGTATTTAAAGCCCATGTTAGTTAAAAGTAATAAAAAATTATGGCCGGAATAAACAAATTATAAATATAAATACGTACCTACAATAGATATTCTGAAAGGTGTGTCTGAATAATTTATCTAAAAGGTTTTGCAATATTTTGGCCAAACATATTTGTCGTAAAATTGTCGTGATAAGTATTGCTTAAAAACTTGTTAGATATTGCTTAAACCAGATCAGTGTGCTCATTGCAATTAAGCGCTAAAACTAATACGCAGAACTAACGTTATAATATTAGTTCATTAGTGTATCATTCTAATCGAACGATGACTAGTATAGAAACTTTCGAAAATAATAACATTGCAAGTGCAAGATGACAGAATAGGTGAAGTGAACGGAGCCGCAAGGTACACGTGCTAGTCCGTTCTATCGGCACGACCTAACCGAACCTTAGGCCACGGCCATATGCTCGTAACTTACACACTCCACACTTTTCACTTTACAACTGCACTGTTCAACCTCTTTGGTTAAAAAAGATTATTTAAAAAGAAGGGGTTGTTCGAAGTTTGAAAGTTTGCGAGAAGTGCCGGAAAGCGGGAGCGCGCGACCGCAATGCTTTGGAGTGGAGCTTACACTGATTTTTTGTTGGAGGCATCGCCGGCGGCGCGGCCCGCGTGCTCCACATTTGGCGACCGGTGTGATACGCGGCCCGATATGTGATTAGGGCTGACTGATGTAAGTTTATGCAACCTATGTGTGCTTGACAACTTATTAATTAGCCTGTTGAAGCTTGAGCTATGCAGATTTCTAGTATGATATGCGCAGTTGGTACACATAGTGCGCCAATCGACAAAATCTTAGCAAAACAAAGTATGGACAGAATACGCTCTACCGAGCAATCTTGAAAGCCTTTATGCTTTTCATTGATAAACAGGCCGTATTATGATAAGTATAAAAGGGAAAGACAATTTGAAAGCTAAATTGGTAGGTAAGTACTTTGACTAAGTATATATAAAGTCCACAAAAAGTTCAGAAGCTTAGTTCACTTTGAGCTTTTTACTCATGTCTCGCGGTATAGTTATTAAACATATCTCATGCTGGTTTTATAAGTACATCTTCTTTAGCTGACTCATAACAGCTAACACCATACGACAGCCCTGTGTAATCACCTATTACTCGACCGTACCGACATGTGAGCAACAACACCTAGCCATTGCGGCCAGTTAGCTCCCCCACACGGCCGGATTACCACTTACCTCAGTGATCCTGTCTCAGTTTACATCAATTTAAAACTGAAAATGAGCTCTAATATAACAGGCCTAGATTCGTTATTACTTTGGGACGGGTGTTGTATCAGCTGATGTCGTGACGGTTCAGGGTTCATCTGATTTGTCTTATGAATTTGGATTGTAATACGATAATTTTAAGCGGTATTATCGCTCGTGTTTTTGCAGCTGGTTCTTCCTAATATGGTCCTATTGAGTGAGCCATCGGTATGTTGGTGCTTTTGTCTTCTGTGACTCAAGCTTCCGCTACAATTAGGCACCGGCATGTTGCGTTTGCTATTTCGCAATATAATTTATGCTAAATGTCGAGTCATATAGTCTTGCGCTATGTGTAACAGAGGTCTACGGATTGTAGGTATATTCATTAGTAATAATATCATTAATAAGTTCCCACGATTACTTTTATAGAAACGCGCTAAAATACTCGTATATCATTACCAAAGCCTCGATGTCTAGGAGATGAATTAATCGGATGGCGTAATAACTAGGTGCGCTAACGCAATTGACTTGAAAATTAAACTTTATAAATAAACAAATTAATTATAATAAGTAGTTGCTAACCAATTGACTATCTCATCATATTCTATATTTATATAATTATGTATTTTGTTCCAAATAAATATTATATTTGTATAGGTAATCATATATATCAGTAGAAATCTACTAATAAATAAGTATTTATTTTATTTCAATGCTAGGCATAAAATACTTATCAGTTATATGCAGCGCCTTTTCAGTCTTCAAGCTATGGCAAAGGCTTTCGGGCAGAATAGTGTCGCCAAAATTAACCACAATACCTATATCAATAAAATCAATAAATTATTATTCAAGAGCGTGTGAAAGTACCCTTCGTACAGCAACTATATAGAATGCAATTGAGTTGCAAGAATCAACGTGACCTGATTCATTTAACACTTTGTAATTAAAAGACGTCAAGGGCCTGTTTCATAAATCGTATTGTGATTTAATAGTATCAAATATAATATTAAAAAATATCGACTGTCAGCATTTATCATTCGGGCGCTATAATTATGATACACGTTTTCTTTATCCGAATTATATTAGAGCATTTCCTATTAATATGTATAAACAACTTCCAGGGTTACGTAAATAATAATCATGAAAATAAGGTGAGTTGAAAAATGTTTTTTTTAAGTGTTGTAAACCGAAGTGTTGTGTCAAGCATAGGTATACTATAGGTAAAATGTTATTTATATTCATATGCAGACCTGTTTTTGCATACCTACTTAGTATTTTATTTAAAAGTTTTTGAAAGCATTATTTGTGAAAAAATATGTCAAACAAAGCGTCGCTTGCAATCCGATTAATTTGTTTCATTTTGTATCTGTCATTTTGAAATGAAAATGTTGTAAATTCTGAAAACACAAAATATGTTTGGCAGGAGCTTATATTTTTATAGAACAGGAAAATCAATCAGAATTGAGTGCCATAAAACGTAATAAGACTGTAACAAAGTAAAAACGTTGCCAATTTTGTTTTATGTAGCTTACTTGAGGACAAAGCACGATAAAAACTAAATAAAAGTATCTAATTGGAATAAGTATAAGTACCTTATTTAGTTAACTATTTTTAAATTAGACTTTGATCTATAAAAAAGAAGGTCTATAATATGCTACCTACTATTGCTATACCTACTAAAAAAAAAAAAATATTTTGTACCTATTTAACTTTAGTTTTGTTGGGAAAACTTGATGCTTTGCGATTATTGTTAAAAATGGTGTAAAGTGTGCAAGCAGTTCTTCACGATGGCTTGTACTTGAAATAAATAAAGTTTCGCCAAGTATTTCCTGGAGAGATGGTACTAAAACAATGAACTAGAAAACTGTAACTAGCCGCGAATTGCCATTATAATTGATGGCTTTCGAGTTTATAAACCGGATGAATAAAATGGAAAATTGGAGCTTCCGTCAAGTTGAAACTTTACAACTTTGCCCATAAAATTTGACCTAAATTAATTTCAGTATCGGTATTTTCGATTTTACAAACCGAGCTACTTCAGAAATAAGATTTATTTTCGGAAACTTTATTCCTTTTCACTTGAATATTTTAATTTTAAGGCGAACTACATTAATATTGAAAATTCATGTAGAGTTATGTAAAGATAACCGATAGTATAATTTGTGTGTAATGTAGCAGCAATTTTTGACTTTAACTATGATTTTACGTGAATAAAATTTACGCAAGCAATTTAATTCAATTATAAAGTGTAATTTAAATTTGTGAAACAATTTTAGCAGTATTGAAGATGCACTGTGTTATTTCCACTAAATGGTGCGTTGAAAGTGGCTGTAATGAGTGGAAACACCTCATATGAGCAATTTAGTTGTTATTTACGAGCTACAAATTGGTAATACTTGAGTTTATCTGCCATAAGAAATCACGTTTGCAGGTGTTAATGGCTTCACAGGTGTGCAAGTTTGCTTGATTGCAGAATATGGGTCGTAATCATTGTAGATTTTTTAAACTTTTGCGATCAGAACTCATAGTTATATGTTGGTACCTATTATACGGGATTTTATCGCGTAAATTATTGGTATTTTTTTAAAATACCGTAAAATATATCTCTTTACTATAATCATGGTATTCATTATATTTATCTAGAGTAAAGTTAAGTAAAGTAATGTAAAATATTTCTAAATTCAATAAAATCACAAGGATCATTTAAAATCGTTTTTCATACCTACTAGGTGAATCTAGCGACCAATATCTATAATACACTCGAGAGCAATGAATCTGATTGGTGAGTTCAGTTCCTGTGAGAAAGCGATTTCGAAGCATGGTGTTCACCAAGTATCGGTCTTCTCGTGCTGTGGTACACCTGGTTCTGCCCGTTCCTGGTCTGCGTAGGTTAGAACCAGTTTCTTCGTAACGTCGGAGAACTCTTTGTACTGTTGACAGCGACACACCGACAGTCCTGGCTGTATCGCGCTGACTCCGGCCGGTTTCCAGCATTGTAAGTATTCTGGTGCATTCTTCAGGCGTAAGCGACATAATTTCAGCTTGAATAATGAATATAGAGCACTATCAACATGGTTTATGTACCCACATAAATGACAGATTACAAACAAAAGCAAAACCAAATGCTGTAATTTCGTAGTTCCATCTTCGAAAGTGGCCCTTTTTCAAATTTGATTTTTTTATGATATAACTTTACAATAACTAAGAAGTTTTAATACCTTCATTTAAGGAGTATTACATTGTCTATTAAATACAATTTATTGCATTAACCTAGCATTTTTAGTTTCCGAGATTTTTAGGATTCTTTAAGTGACCCGGATTCATTGCTCTCGAGTGTATATCTACTTACTTAATGTAACTTTTCAGTAAAATCTTTTTAAACCCTAACTCCATTGAGGCGTTACACTGCGTCCTTTGTTTTGATAAACATAAATTTTAACTATTAAAACACACGTCATTTTTTTACCTAGCACATATGAAATCAGTCATTTATAATTCTGCAAGAATACTTGTAGTTAAATTATTTTTTCGATTTCAACTTAGCATTTAGATTTTATTCGAATTTCTTGTAATAACAGAATATCTATCAAATTTCTAACAATATCAATTTTAACAAATCACTGTAGGTACACTTAGCTTTCGACATGTTGAAAAAATAAACCGTTTCAATATCGTTCATTCGTTCAGTAAAGTCATTGCAAGGACGATCTAGAAATATCATTTGCGATAATAAAGCTTTATTTGTTGGACAAGCTTTGGGACTTTTAAATCAGTAGGTTCAATTCTAATCTCAATACTCATTTGAATGTTGATTAAAAATGAAAAATATCATCTTATTTAGACTTATTAACTGAATTTTGAGGTTAGGTATGTCATATTTCGTTGTAGGTACAACATGTACCATAGGAACCATTATCAACAAAATGGTCCACACAGAATCTAAAAGCTTACAAATAAGAGGGCTTTTGCTACCATCGTAAAATCCTTTTATTATATTTTAGTAAAATATATTGACATGTTTGTTGTGCTAATATGTCATGAACCTTACTCGATCCATCTTGTATTAGGCCTGTTACGTAGTGAAATATCTATAAGCTCATTTTGATTATGTTTGGGCAAAATAGTTTGTAATATAACGAATATAAACTAGATATAAAGATCAGGTGGCCCAGCTTGTTTCACCAAATTGTTTGTAAAAAAGTCATGCAATAACCAATATCAATGAATAAAAGAATATAAAAGAAAAGAGCAATATTTTAGAGTAACAAAATATATATTTTTAGAGCAAAAGGTTTTAAGGTTCGATGAAAAACTGATCAATCTATAAGCTGTCATAAAAAGCTCTATCATCTAGTTTCATGTTGCAGACATGATATCTAATTTCTTAATTGTTTTTTCAAACTCTATTTGTAGATATTGTGTGTTTACGTGTACAATTTCCGGTGTTTTGTCTTACATAAAAGCATGCAAGAAAAATGAAACGAAAAACTTAGATTACTTGACGAGTGAATGTCTTGATAAACAAGAGCCTAGATAACTTGACTGAAAAGTATTTTCAAAATAAACACTTGACATTGACAGAATTGTCGTATTGACGGGCAGAGGCCATATCAAAAAAGGAGAATAACGGTGCCGGTTTCTCGAACGATGATCAACGAAAAAATCAAATATTTACTATGTGTCAAACTCGGATCAATCGTGATTTTGGTTTCCAGAAACCGGCCATAAGTAAATATTGCTTGATGATAGTTTTTTATTTTTTATAATTGCCCTCTAAGCCACACACAACTCATGTATATCTCAGAAAGATACAAAACTCTGAGTCAGTATGTATTTACTATTAAAAAAAAAATACTCAAAAGGTAACTTAATTTTTAATATCTCCCAAATAAAGTGATGTAAACCAAGCAGAGCACGATGGTGTTAAGCTCAATTTGCACGCTTTGAACTTTGACTTGACTCTGCTCTGCTCTGACGGTTCATTAGCTGTCATCAATCTCGGATGTTCGTCAGCTCGTAATGTGGTAATCTGATCTGTGTAGGTATCCCTTTAGTCATGCTCCTAAAATATACAAACCTGTAGGTACGTTTTTAAAAAGTGGTTCTTTTAGCAGCTGAAGTTTGGTGACTCATTTATTAAAAGGATCGTAGTCGCTGGTTCGAGTTCCATTTAACTTTCAATGCAATTTCTTAAACCATCATTATTATTACATAACGTTTTGCCTTGTTTTTATAGTTCTAGTTGCCTAGGTCTAATAGAACCTACTAAATGTATCTAAGTATTTGATGCTTTTATAGCTATAAATCTTTTTTGGTTTTTTATTTAAAAGGAGGATATTACATATATTTATTTTATTATGAATGTTGTGCATGCCTGTAATTGGCACACATTTTATAGTATAAGTTAGACTGTAACTACTGTAAGTGATTATTATAAATTTTTACTTGTGCTGTTGGCGTTGCCTATAAATAAATAAATAAATAAATATATTTTTTATTACATTAATCTTAGTTATTTTTTCTGTTGCATCTGAAAGAGAAAACCAAAGGTCACATACGCTTGATAAATACTTAATCAATCATTTTGTCGTGATAATTTTACCAAGAGATTTCAATCAGTGTTGATTGAAATTGACATTTAACATTTCTAAATGAACTAAACTAATGAGCTAACATTGTATAATAAATAAAGTAACAATACATAATAGCTATTGCATTAAAATACATGTTTACACAACATACAAGATTTTGTTATTGGTCGACATCAAACCCACAATCCAGAGCGCGGAAGGCGCTAATCTAATAAACTGTGACACTACCAACCGGGGCAAGATCGAACCCTAAGGAAGGCTAAGCTATATCTAATAAACTTAAAAACACAAGTAGATAATTAACTAAGAATCAATTCATAAACCACAGCATGAAAGCCTTAGCCGTAATGTAAGACATACGTGGCACTTATGTAGAAGAAATACTTTAAAGCAACAATTACCTAATTAAGTACGAATGAAACCCATAATCCACAGTGTGAAAGCTTTAGTGAGACTTACTTTCAACAGTAAGTTTTTACACAAGTGTGAATAAATATCCACCAAAAGACTGGTAATTAATTCGATCCGATCATAAATTTACAGCATGGAGGTTAACATGTAAATTGTTGTAAGCAAACAATTAATATTTATCCTCCTACTTAATCAGCTATAATACAAATTGAAAAATAACCGACGTGCAGGATACGAAGCTTACACATCATTGTATCTGGCGCCAGTTGCTTTCAGAAAATTCAGGTATAAATTTAAAATACTATACAGTATAAATAACATTGGTCTGTTTGTATGTTTAATATTTATTCTGTAACACGATCTCGTCCTCAAAACTTAATACGTACTTATAGTAAGTTTGGATATTAATAATGTATTTAGTATCTATTGATTTGACTAAGTTAGATATGAATACAAATTTAAATTCCCAACAAAAATGAGTACTTATACAACTAACGATGATTTTTCATAGTCCAAAGGCTTAATTAAATATTATGTGAAAATAACGAAGAAAGGAACTTTTAGTAATTTTTTACTAAAATTATATTTTTTTTCATTATTTGTGTAAGTGATTGAACCGTGACCCGTGTTGTACCTAAGTGGTAACTTTTACCTACAATGATTCATTGTCTCACCACTTTTCATTTCATTTGATACTTTTTAATTATCAAATTTAATTTTCCCCTTGCTTTTCACAAAACAAACGGAGACGCGAAAGAAAGCAAGTTTAAAAATAAAAATAAACAAAATGAAGCGATAAATTGTGTAAACATACCCGCGCTGTGTTCATTGTGTCCGCGCGTGCGTTTGGCAATAAGATAAATTGTTATCGCCCTATAAGGGCCGGATGCCCCTCATGTGAATTATGATAAAGCCTGCATAAGCATTTTATATAGCAAGTTCTTCACTTTCTGATATATGAGGATATGTGTATCTCTTCGCTACCAATAAGTGCACTTTAACAACAATATAAATCTTACAGATCTTTTATGGATTGAGGGGTTTAGGCTCGGAACATCGATTTTTTTGTGGACCGTTTGTGATGAAACAATCAAATGAAAATTTTGTTTTTAGATAGGCCTTTGCACTTTCATCGAGAACGTGACAGATGAGGCATCGCACTGCATCCCTCACTCTAGGACATAAATAAATTGTAGGTACCTAAATCACAACACAGCAATGTGATTGACTAGCAGATATACACAGTAAGTACTTACAGTGGTGACAGTATTTACCCTACAAGCTCTTTTACCACAAACCCTTACTACTAGTAATTATAGAATCTATGCTTAAAATTTAAAAACATTTTCTAGTTATTTTTACCTGTTTAATAATTAAACTTCTTAAATGAGTTTCAGGAAGAGTAATGACACTTCAGTTGGGGGCAAAGGAATCAATTTACTTACGGAAGATGTATCGGTGACTTGTTTTTGTGTTCTGGTTCAGAAAACGGCAAGCAAGGTAAAACTGTTCTAATAAATTAGAAGTCGTCATCTTGTACGAACAAACAGTATTTATTATTATTACGGAACTAAAATGTGAACCCCTATAATGTAACTTTGTTGTCAAATTGTTACATTTTACTAATATTATAATAACATGTGTAAATATTTAGATGTTTTGTTTGGTTAATTAGCATGTCATATTACTACCGGTCCTATTTAAATGAACCTAGTAATATGATATTTTAGAGTAAAAATACTAACGGCCGGTTTCTCGAACGATGATCAACGAAAAAATCGAATAATTACTATGTGTTAAACTCGGATCAATCGTGATTTGGGTTTCCAGAAACCGGCCGTATAGATACTTTTTATTACGATAAATCAGTAAGTGACAAAAGGGACTCGAATAAAGTCGCCGGCAAAAATCTTGTTACAAATAAATATTCGCTTGTACGTACTAGGCCTATAATACCGATATAAAAGATGATGAAGAAAAAATCATCCTCGATTCATTTTTGTCCGAAAAGAGAAAATTTTTCAGCCAAAATTAAAAACATAATATATTAGATATTTATAAAAACATAAAGGCAGACAAAATAGTTAGTAATTATTATAATCGTAATTTTTACTAACATACAACACACCTGCCAAATACTTTCCATACCAACAACATACCTTGTAGGTTAATTGAAAGTTTATCAAAGCATCTGAATTCCGAATAAAATTGGCACAATTATTCGCAAATGCTAAGAATCGCATAAATAGTGCCGGAGCCCGCGGTATTTATTTATTTATAGTATTAATCAAGTCCTTCCGCTGTGGGTCTCGCATTTTAAAACTGGCTCATTAATAAGCGTCACTTGAAAAAGCTTCGGCTTGACGCCTTGACAGGAACCGGAATTAAATCGTGTCTTTTTAGAATTTAGTAAAAATAACGTTAATTGAATACGTAAATTTACTCACTACAAACATGATAAGATACTTTACAAATCTCAATTTGTTACGTAGAACTTATTAAAAATTTCAACAGATATTGTGTTTGTATTTAATTTTGTTTGTAAAAATAAAATAACCATTGACTCGGCCCACATTTAAACCAAAGTCTTGAAAATGATCGCCTGTCCATTTGAACTACATTATTATATGAAAGTGCTTTGTGTATAACAAACATCAAGCAATACATTTTTGCAAACGTCACAGTTCAAACTAGATCAAGATATTTCAAACTTGTTCTAAGCTCTCATAAACCAGCTACAAATGCAAATAAGACTGAGTCGTGCACTCATTACTGTACAACTTTTCTTATTTAAAAAGTTTGCACAAATTGCAAAGTCTTGCAAATGTTGCAATGCTCCGATTTCAACGGTCAGTGATTCGCTTTGCTATATCATTTCTAGGCGCTTAAGCTCGTCTTCCACTTTGAGTGCAGAAAAGTAGAAATTCTTTTCAGATCTGTTACGGTTTAGCCGATAAGGTACCTACATATATTTGTGGATTCCACTACAAGCTAAATGTAGTTGAAACATTTTTGCACTTTTGCTTGACCTTTTCTAATTTTACTAATTGAATGGGTTTCAACCACTCGCCAACAAGTTCAAGAGATAAATATTGCCAAAAAAATGGTGATATTATATAATTTTTTAAAATAACAAATGTACAGATATAAAAACAATATTAAGCACTTGATAACTGATTACAAGTTCCCAGTTCATGTTAGTATTCAGACTTTTGTCAATAAGGGTTAATTCCTTTATTGATTAAGGGTTTGTGATTTTTTTCAAATCTGTTATTGTTCTTATTAGACGGCTATTAAAACTATTTTTATGATAGATTTATATTTGACCACTTTATTTATTATTTAATTATTTTAAGCCTTTTCGTCAATTTCAACGTAAAGTCGCATTTCTTTGAGTTTCTAGTTTCAAAGCATTTTGTGGACGATATATCGTTTTGTAATACGAGACCGATTTTCCGCAAGCCGGATGTGCATTGAAAGAGGAAGCACTCAAGTGCTCCTGCCGAAAGGTTTCACTCACCTATTGAAAGTTAGCTAATATGTAGTTGTTTTTTTTTAAATAACTTTATTTACAAAGAAACTAACGGCTATTACAGTATTATTAAGTACATTAGTAATGTAAAATACATAAGAAATATTTGAGCTACCTACAGACAGTTGCAAAACTTGCAAACGATTTATAGATAGCTCAACGGACCCAAATCAGTTCCAATTGGAAGCGTACCCAGGATACTAGCTGCAATGCTGATAATAATATGCTGGGCCAGATACTTACCAGCTCTCGCTGGTCACTGGTCACGCATCGGCCACGCGCCGCTGCGACTAGACAGACGCCCCGCCCTTTTTTCCAATAATATTGTCACGATATTGTGACATTATTAGAATATTATTAGAGGCATATCAAACAAAATAGCCTTTTAAGCACTCGGTATAGTGTGTTTTCTTGTAAATGGATAACATGGCATGTAGAGTATACTCAGGCCTTATCTGCATAATTTAGCTGGACAATACAGCCAGTATCTGAGATACCGGTATTCATTTATTTGGATCAACTTAGCTATCTATTACATAGTTGTAACGATCTGCATATGGTTAAACTGTTTTCATGTGTGTAAATATTGTATTATGTAATAATCCTTATCTTTCCGAATCAACAGGATTATTTTAAATAAATAATCATATTAAGGATGTTTTATAGCATTATTTATTTATCTAAATTCAAACTAATCAGAGGTTGTAGGAACTGAAGAATCCAATTATAAATTGTTTATTAATTTATTAAGATAATTGTATACCACAGATTAAAGTTTAGTTAAAACCGACACCTAAACATGACTACACTTACAGCATGTATGTAGAGGTACATATTGAGTTAATATGTATTCCACAAGCATCCAAAGATTATAATTACCCACATTTATGCAAATGAAGTTGCTCTGAAAACCTTACTTGTTTTTAAATAATTACCTTTGCAACTTAAGAATCAGCAACCAGTATTTAACTGTGTGTTTACTTGTTAAAATAATATGAGTAGTTGCATTGTAATTTAAACATACATTATCGTAATGTGTGGTCAAAACATGCTCGAGATGTTATCGAAGATATAACCGAACATTTTTGAAAGCTTTTAAGTTCCGTTTTGTTGCTCTCATTTTGTAGCCCGGGAGCAATAATCACTTAAAATTAATTATCGATTTGATTAATGAATGATCCGTCATTTTATTACATATTAATAATAGGTTTGTAATTGAAATCTAGTTGATTTTAGCCTTCATTTATTAAGTCTGCCTTGTTTTTGATAAGAGTTACAATTTGAATAGGGTAAATAAAATGATTGCTTAATTTCTGTTTCTGAAAAATGATATACGAAAATCACAACCAACTCTAGGTCTATAACAGATGTCTCTAATAGTCAGATTAAATATAAATGTCAGAATGACAGGTTGCCACTTAGATGTTCAGTTGTTTTTTTATATGTGTTGTGTTTAGAGATAGATGTCATTTGTTACGTGCTACTATGCTTGACCGTGTAATTTGTTATAGACGGTGTTGTACAAAGTTAAACCATCAGTTAAAACACGCTTTTGGCAATGTCAATATATGACATAGTTTTTCAACATAAGTAGGTACTGATATTTATTAAGCTGTTTGAATTGTAATAAGCTGTCTAGTAAGGACAGTCATTTTACCCGCTGACTTGACCAATGACTGACATAACTAAGATTAAGTACAAAATAACTCTTGACATTGGCAGAATTTCTTGTCGTATTGACCTGCAGAAGCCACATAAAAAAGAAGAAGAAGGTGAAGGCGCCACAAAGTCACAAATAGCGGAAGCCAATGTCACTAGGTATTACAAAGACTAGATATTCACATAGTTTACTACAAGAAAGTTTTCCAGGAATCTCTGCAAATAACAAAACTCTACCGAACTAAGAGCAGTTGATTTCACACACATCAGCGCTTAGGGACGTGTGAAACTGCAAAGAACGTCAAAACTTTACTTTAAAACTACCCTACCGGTTAAATTTTCTCGTATACAGGGTGTTACATAATATGAAGTTCAAATAGTATCTACATCACAAGCGATTATTCAACTAATAAATATTGTAGGTAACTTGTTTTCTACTGTAAGGTGGTGTTACTGAGTTGGAAAGGTGCAATGATGATCTAACCTATCTCGTCCCACAGCTGGGCAAAGTTCTCCCCAAGTCTCTCTCATCCTATCCTGTGATGTTTTGAGTATAAATGTATTTTTGATGAAATTGTAGTAACTACGGTCTTATTTCCTTTCCTCAATTCATCTACCTTTCGAAATGGATGGATCATGTAACTTAATACGTTTGAGTGCCTCCTTAAACAATATTTAGTTACTCATGTAACCTAAAAGCATCCTTACAAGCATACTTACCCAATACAAATTCCGAAATCAAGTCCAATATTTTACGAAAAGAAAAAAAATTGTATGAATACCTACTTACCAAGTTTACGGCGTATTCAATAACAATTTTGAAAACTCGATATACTGTGATAACCTTTAAATTACAACAGCTTCGAAAAAATCTTGAAAAAAAATGTATCACTTTTTGATGTTAGATGGGAACATACTGTACTCTGAGAACCTTCACTACAACAACTAAGGAAAAAAACAAACAACTGGAATTAACTATAAAACTATAAAATCGAATTTTTACCAGTCTTTGTTTTATGGGAATAATAGAGAAAAAAACAAAGAAATTCTTATTTATTATACGCTTCACCTATCAGTCCTAGGCAAAAAGCTCATTTCCCTATTGATTTATTTTACCTGTTGACGCCTAATGCTTTTATGAAACTCCATCTAAACAACATATAAGATGTTCTTAGCTTTTAGCGTGAATATTTTGGGTGACATCGGCATTGGATATGTTGAATATACAAATTACCCAATATCAACCAGATTCCAGATTCAGATCAGATTTTGGTTTAAGTTTGAAACCATGGAATAGATTTTATTTGCGATAGTTTTGAAGGCATGTCAATGTGAAGTATAAATTGATTGAGCTTAAATTTTAACAAATATTTTATTTATTTATTTATTAACAGGCATCGCCAACAGAACATAAATTAAACATTTAAAATAATCGGTTCCAAACGAATACTATAAAATGTGTACCTACCAATATTTTTGAAGTGAAAACTTCTTTAGCGGCGCTGGGTGGGTAAAAACTTTCAAACTCGCGTCAGGGTCACGTGACGTCGAAAAAGCGTAAGATCTTATTTAATTTTTATACATTGCTCGTAAAACAAGAGACGACAAAAGAACACACTTGCGGTCACGCGACGTATGACTCAAACAATTAAATAGTGTTGTGGCGACATCGTACAAGGCGAGTACAAGGCGCTGCCAACACGCGGTGCGGTGCGGAGCGCGGGGGCGGAGGACCGAGGAGCGGCACTCGCGCGCCGGCAGCCGACAGACGCTCTGAGCACCCTCGCACGGGAAACACGTATTGCTCGCCGCGCGCGCATAACCAGATAGACGCTATTATATCGTACGAATCGTTTCGCCTAACTTGTATTTAACTGTATCGCTTCCATCTTATTGAAGTGAAAACTCAGTCAGGGTCACGTGACTCGTGACGTTCATCGAACGTGACGTTCATCATTCGTTGTCTTCGTCGTTGTGTCAATGTCAATGACATGACACAATCACAATGACACAGACACATTCGCGCTTGCGCGAATGTGTCTCTGTCATTGTGATTGTCATTGTCATTATGACGACTGTGGTTATATTTTTGAAGTGAAAACTTAAAAGTGAAAACACAGACACATTCGCGCTTGCGCGAATGTGTCATTGTCATTGTCATTGTCGTTGTGTCGACATGACACAATCACACTGACACAGACACATTCGCGCTTGCGCGAATGTGTCTGTGTCAGTGTGTCTTCGTTGTCTTCGTCGTTGTGTCACATTCGCGCTTGCGCGAATGTTACACAATGACATGACACATTCGCGCTAGCGCGAATGTGTCTGTGTCATTGTGATTGTCATTGTCATTATGACGACTGTGGTTATATTTTTGAAGTGAAAACTTAAAAGTGAAAACACATTCGCGCTTGCGCGAATGTGTCTGTGTCATTGTGATTGTCATTGTCATTATGACGACTGTGGTTATATTTTTGAAGTGAAAACTTAAAAGTGAAAACACAACGTTAAATTATTGAAGTTTTCACTTCTGCCGGCACTCCCGGAGTGCTACCTTTTTTATTTTAGGCTGAGGTTACGTCTGGTAACGAATCTTCATAATTATTAATATCATGATTTTATTGCAGAAACTTTATAATACCAGTCATTTAAATGAGAGGCAAAAATGTGCAAATGCTGAAAACAGTAATTATAAAGGCGGTTTCACACAGACGCCCGCCCTCATGCAGTCGCGTCGACATCAACAATTAAACATTTGTTTTGTTTTTTGGAACCTTTGTAACCATTATGTTCACGCTTTATAACCCGACACCTTTGCTCCTGGCACAATAACCGTATGCAACAGTAAAAACACTTGTAGACTAACGAAATTACTTATAAAAGAAAAGATATTAAAGATATAAAACGGAGAAGTAGCAGGTGCTACTTCTATAATAATAAAGAAAAATCTTTTGAATATAAACCAACCACGGGTTTTTTTTTTACCTTTTTTAAGATAAATTCTGTACTTGGAGAAATAGTCGTGAAAATATTTCATTTAATTAGCCTTGAAAATGTGTATGTGTACTGTTTTTTTTTATATTGTGACTTGTATTCGCATGTGTTTTTTGGCACCTCTGGCCGAAAAATGTAACATTATTTTATTTAAAAAACCAACTGTCAGTCATGGCACGCGAACACTACGTTTGAGCATTTTATTTGCAACATTTTGAGAAATAGGAGACTATTTTACGTATCTACTATTTCGTTTTGTTGAAAATGTTTAGTTTGGGTTCACATAAATATTTGTGTTACTTTAAAGTACCTAATACCTAATTATAGAAGTCACAAATTAATTGTTTTAGATGTTTTTTTTGTGTGGATTGTAAGTTCGATTCCCACAAGAACATAGATACCTACATTTATGTAAGTATTGATATTGACTATCATAGTCTAATCTGTTTCGTATGTTAAAAATAAATATTTGTAAAATCTACATCTCCTAGTATTATCTTTGGTTAGTTAAAACTAAAAGACATTTTCTGAAATGTTCATGAAAATTTTATTTCTATTGATCAATGTTACAATAGAGTCTTATCATTTTGTTTCAATAATGACTAAGTAAATGACTAAGTAAAACTTTACATACCTTACGGACTTTACAGAATTTATAAAAAAATATAAACGGCATACTTTTAGTAATTAATTTAATACGAGTTATTAATTATTTTATAATTGAAAGCGCTTTACTTAACCGCCTTTTAGATTATTTTGAGTTGAGGCTGTGTAAAATATAATTGCCATGTTTGGCTAAATTAAATGTTTTTAAAACGGAGTTTTAATTAGTGGGTAGGTAAAATTATTTCTTGTTTATAAAGTTCATCCAGTTTTCGCTCAAACAATTTTATCTAAAATAAGTAACAGAATAAAGGTTAATGTAAGTGTTCAGAGCTTTATTTAAACTCTTATATTAAAATCTCTAAATGCTATTCCATACCATATCGATAATTCATATCCTACTAATATAATAAACGCGAAAGTTTGTATGGATGTGAAGTTTTGAAGTTTTTATTTAAGTATTTATTTTGTTACAATGACTTAAGGTATGTTTGTTATTTTTCCACGCAAAAGCTTTTGAGTGGATTTTAATGAAACTTTATAATCATATATCTTATACATAAAAAAAACACAGACTATAATTTATAAAGTATACCTAAGTATAAGCGATTTCGCGAATTTTCCAATTATATCTATAATAATGTTTGGGAATAATGCATAAAAAATAATAAGAAATCGTGGGCACCAGCTAGTTTATAATAAGCGGTAGAACAATGTGACACAACCAATCGTTGAATGAATGAATGAACGTTGCTATTGTTTAGAACAATGAAAGCGAGACACACCATTTCAGTGTAGGATCATTCATAATTATAATTTATTGTATACTTGATGAGGTGATGACTGACAGCCACGCACATTTCACCACCGAATTAGGAAACACGTAAAAAGGTTTATTTAAGTGTAACGAGATATTATTGTTTAAGTAATTGGTTGTTAAAAACGTTTACGTTAATATAAATAAATTAATTGAAATACTTACCAAATTATTTTAGTCAGTAGGAATATCCTAGGTATGTTGCATAGTAAAACATAGAAAAGCGTATTTCATTATAACGTTAGAGATTTTATTATAAATACCCTTTGGTTTCTCGGATTATTTTATTTACGTTTCTTCACTAGGTATAGGTAAAGTCTACCACATGTCAGTATAACATACAGGTTAGTGTAAACAAAACGATGTTTTGGTTTATACTAACCTGACTAGACTACTAGGTTCTTATACCAAACCAAGCAAAGCCTTCCTATGGAACTTGTATTGTCTTATGTTGCCTTTCTATATTCTGCACTGTCTGTATTGTCAAATAAATAAAGGTACTTATTTCATTTCAATTTTTCATTTAAGTATATCAAACGGTAACAACAAAAAGAAACGTTCTAAAGCACCGTCGCTAAGGAGGCGACAACAAATTATGTTAAAAAGCGCATATCTCAGCCGCTCGTTATCTCGCTGACGATACAAAAACCAAGAAAATGTATTAAAAACGCGAGGGCGGTCGTTGCCTTCTCAATATCGGGTTCTACACTGAAATGTTTCATTTACTGAAAGAACTTTCGAGTAGGTATCAGTTTATCTGATTGCTGTTTTACGCTCTGAGGAAATATTTCGTTTCTAGTTTATTAGTATTTGGTATATTTACAGCTTTGTTTGTATTATTCGTAGATATCAAAAATAACGTAGATAAATGAAAAAGTTTATGTACAATATGTTTTTACATTCTTAAAACTCAAAATAAAAGTCAAAATACGATAAGAGAGAGAGGTATCAGGAATGTAAAAAAATATTTTTAGAATTTGTTTAATTCGGATTCGTAGGTAATTTAAATACAGAATCTTCAACCGTGTAAAAATACTGGCTAACGATAATTTGTACCGTTTGCGATAACATTTCTTATTGAAAAAGCTTACTATTTTGACGATTTTTTGCAAGACAAAGTTATTCATTTTGATAGTTATACATATATTGTGTGTAATGTTTGTACACCAGTCGATAGGACGAAACTTAAGATAATGAATAACATCTTTACTAACCTAGCTTCACAAACAATAAATATTTCATTTCATTAAATATTTGATTTTCATTTCATTTCATAACAACAGTCTGCCGTTGTTTGTGAGTAGCACCATCCCGCCTCACTTATTTGATAAATAACTGCCTAAACCATAAATCAATGTACAGCAAGTCGTATCTATTTTCGTGTCACATTATCCGTGTTCGATGTGACCAAGTAGTTTATCCTGTATCGTCGACAGGGAGCCTAAAAGCTCTTTTACACAGAAAGCAGAAGTCTCCAAGCAGATGAGATGTTTTAATTCTAAGGCAAGCTCCTAAACGTCATAATTATGGACGTTTTTGTTTAGGAAATCGTTTAAGATAATCTAAAGTGCAAACTTTGGTTATATTCATGAAAAGATGTTTATTCATACTGTAACTGAAATAACTGTAGAGCAGATATACCGCATATAAAATAAACTGGCTAAGTGTGAGTCTGAGTCATGCACTAAGGGTTTAGACAGACAGCTAGACGAACGGATAGACAGACCGACGGACGATCGGATAGACAGACATATAGACCGACAGCGGAGTCAAAGAGAACTTTCGGTGGTTGGGCCAGGCAATGTGGGTAACAATTTACTATATCTGAAATTGTGTGTTGATTCGCCGCGTCGGTGCCGAGGTTCTTAAGTACCTCCAGTATTCTATGTGAATGCAGCCTACGTTCGAGAGACCGAGTAGCTTATCCTGTATCGCCGACAGGAAACCTAAACGGTAGTTTTTTGCCGGTTCTTTATTGGCTCTTGTTTTCGTGGCGTGGAGTGGGCGTCTTACCAAACGAGAGATTTTACTAAGATATCGTTTTTTTGTATGATCTTCCTTTATAGAGATTAATGTGTTTTTGATAACATAGTTCGAAATATTAAACGGAATATTAGTTATTTTTTTGTTTTATAGGAATTTTTGGCACTTCTTGAAACTTCTCTTCTTTTTGAAGTAGGCTAACGGCCGGTTTCTGGAAACCCAAATCACGATTGATCCGAGTTTGACACATAGTAATTATTTGATTTTTTCGTTGATCATCGTTCGAGAAACCGGATGTACCTAAGTGAAATTAGGTCATACTTCAGTGTCAAGTCATTTTAAAATGATTTTTGTTTGACCCTTGACCTGTCAAATAAAAAACTCTTGAGAAGTAAAACTATTTGCCTACCGACTACTAGACCGTACTAAAAAACGGTTAGACCTCACTCGAAGTGCAGAAAGCGATTTTTTTGAAGAGACTCTTTAGTCGAACAATTATTTACCTAGATTTGTTTTGATGGTATATTTCAAGGGTAGGTAGATAGGTGTTTTGTACAAGTTTTCTGAAAAGCTTTGTTAAATAGTAAGTTACTATGTACTTTAAACTGATATTTAGTTATTACTCATCAATTGAGTTATTCTACTGATAACCGAAATGTTTGTTGTTGTTTTTCTGTATGACAGATATTTGCTGGTTTGTCTAATTTGTTTGAAACCAAACTCAGCACAGCTCAGAATCCTTATAGTTCGTATCTTGTTGTTCCATATTTATTAAACCAAGGCTTTTGTAAAAAAATAAAAAATATTATTACAAAACCCTGCCTAATTGAAACTTCCATAGTGAAGCATAGTGATAGAAATATTTTTTCAGTGCAAAGAAATGAAATATTATACTACTAGCGCCATCTTGTAATTTCTGCTGTAACGAAATACAATGAACGAAAAGCGAAGGGACAACCGTGTGACGGTTTTCAGACATCAGAAGTGTTACGATCTCGTTTCAACTAAAACTAGCAGATGGCGCTTATCGCAATAAGTTTCGTATAAAATCTTATATGACTTCAATGAGATTGTGTAGAGGGCGGCATAGCAAGATTCTTGTTCCAGTTAGTCTTATAAATCAATTAAAATATGCTTCCCAATTCGATTTTTTTCTTAGTTTTATGTTATATTCTTATGTGCTATGTTATGTACTTATCTACTATAAGTTTACTTGATGAACTAAACTTATTTATGCAGTTATTTTAAGCTCACGTGCTATGAAGCGTATCTTTGCGTTTTGACTCTCAGCGTATGAATAAAGCTTAATATATTTTCGTACACAAAAGCTTAATTTCTTTCTACGAAGCTTTTTAGTACCCTTAGTTCCAGTTTAAATTAGTTCTGAGGGCACCAAGCGGCACCGCGACTGTAACAAATTGCTCATTTACAAAGCGCAGTTTGCTATCGACTTGATACTAACTTTATAATATTCTTAGCTAAGTAGAGTAAGTATCAATAGTTAGAAAGAGAATATTAAAAATAAAATTAAAAGCTTATGAGTAAAAATAAAAATAAGAGAATAGTGTGGCAATTGCGAGTTGATATAATAATTAAATTATTATATCGACGACGTTCATAATATTATATTATATTTATAATCAGGCGCTGATATGTTGATTATGTGGGTTTTTGTGATTGAAGGTTAAAAAAACAAAAATTGAGGGTTTTATGAAATAACGTTATTTACAAAACAATACAAGGTTTTGCGATGAACTCTGAAAATGAAACGCTATAGGTAATTTATGCTTAGATAAAGGCGTAGATTTTGATTATGCAAAACTTTAGGGTTAGAGTTGGGTTCGGAACGTCAAACGTAAAAACGTGATATTCAGAGTGAGCACGAATAAATGGGATATTCGTATCGAAACAGTAACGTATTTGAGATACGCGCCAACATCGGCTTTACTGTCTAACGTTGCAGCGTTAACGCGAAGTGTATTTTAAATACGTTACATTTACGATTGTCACATTTATTCATGCTCAGAGCCCTTAGTCCGAAGGTGCATTTTAGAACTCCCTACTGTCGAGCCGACAGTCGTCTCTCGGATAGCCATACAAAAATGTATGGACATCCCAGAGACGACTGTCGGCTCGAGAGTATGGAGTTTTAAAATGCGTCTTCAGACTAAGGGCTCTGCCCTCAGAACTGCCCTAGCTTCAGCGTTTCGAAATGAAATTTTAGCTCTTTTGCTTTTGAAGCTCAATGGTGTGAAAAGGCATTCCTGAACGTTAAGCCACGTGACCATCCCCGAAGAAACTTTTTCAATCCTTTTTTTATAATGAGATTAAGCTTGACCTAAGTATACCAATATATTGCCAAACTGAACATTTTCATTGAGGATAATGATTGTAGAATACTAGTTTGTCTAAGATGTTGTCTCATTACAAGTATAGCTTTTAAGCGTGTAGTTCGCAGGGGCGATTTTTTTCCCTTTTATTGTATGCATTTTTAGTCCTTAATATTCTGCCAAAACAGATAAAATTGGCATATGTTTGTGTATAAATTCTCGCACGTCTTGTTCATTTTATTGGGGCGCTATCACACTATTTACGTCGTAACACTTTACGTTCTCAATAAACGTGTTTTATAAATGATAGCTTTTTAAGCCCCTAGATTAGTTTCACGCTGTCCTCTAACTAGAGCTTTTGTATTTTATTGTGGAGGGGACCCAGTGAGATGGAATTAGCATTGGATCATAAAATGCAGGTGACGCAGCTAACCCCAGAATAACGAACAGTAGTTTAGTGTAGCGAACTATGAATAGAACCCGATACTTGTTTAGTATTCAGGCTTCGTTTTTGATTTCGCTTACTAATTTTTAACAACCTTTACAAAAAAAAGATTTTGCACAAGCCTGTCAGAGTTGGATAAAATGTCATTATATTTTTTTGATTCTCACTTATTTACCGAGAAAAAGTATACCGCGATTTAAGAAAATCTCATAAACATGAAAATATGTTATTTGGCGTTTGCACACGACAAAAACCACGTTGTCAATAAAACTAAAGTCGTTATTAAATCCGGGACCACAATATCACTATCAGCGAATCAAATAATTCGAAAGTGGATAAAAACATTTGTTGTGAATCGATCTAATACCAATAAATTAGTCTGTTGACGAAAACTACGCTGACATTGGATTGAATACGAAGGCATCAATGGATCAAAGAACACGACGTAATTGGATCAAAGATCAAGGCGTCAGTGGATCAAATTAAAACATCACTGCCCTATTAGATTAACTCTTCACCGACATTGTCTAAGCGTCGTGTCGATATAAAGCTACTTTAAAGAAGGAATAGCTAGATGAATACGAGTAGGTAGGTACTAAATAAGATAAAGCGAAATATCCTACAATCTGTATTTCAGAAAATAAACCATTTACCTTCGTTCCGTTAATCTTTGGCTCCTGAAGATTTTCAGTAATCTATGTAGATAATATTTAATACCGTATTGAAATGTAAATGAGAGCTTGGTGTTAACGGCAAGATTCTGAATGTTATGTTTCGTTTTACTATTTCAAATTAGGTGTGATAGTGTTTGTATAGTATCTATATGTGCTATATATATCTAAATAAAATATATTTTATAAACAAAAACGCTAAATAACAGTTTTGTTTTCGGAACTTCACGGTTTTTGGAATCTTTATTTTTAATATGAAAAGTGAGCTTTTTAGACATGTTATACCTTATAAAAAGTTAGCGTTGGCTTTATGTCATCATTACGTATGGTAATAAGATATATCGTAAATGTTTACAAACGATGGAATATATTACAAATCGAAACGTTGGTATTCTAACACTGTACGTAGGTAATGGGAATTGATTATTTTCTGCACCTAAGTTGTTATCATATTTTTCAAAGAATTTCAGATATAAACCGTGATTTTGTCTAAGTTCGTGTTGAAGCAATTTCCGATACAGACTGATTCAATATTCTGATACAGAAATAGACAGGTTTATTTCTTAATCATTTTAGCATTTTATTTTACAGCAAAAATAGCTTTTTTAACTTATAATATTCCTGGCTTTGCTTTGATCCATAGATCATTGTGTTAGGACTTCTGTAAAGATATAAATAAATAAATGTTTTTTTTTGTATTTTACAACTTTTATTTTTTCTGTAACTGTTAAACCTGGAGTAATAAGAAGTTGTAGGTAAACTACCTTATTTATTAATAACAATAGGGCTGGGGCACAGAGGGCTGGGGTTACAATATTGTTGTAGTTATTTGTCATTAGTAGAATGTCAACTTGGCATTAGGGTCAACCCTTCAATCAATTTGGTGCCAAAGTATCTGTCATGTCGTCACTGGGAGTAAATACCAAGGGAACCCTTTTATGTTCTGTCTAGGTACCCAGAGTCTATGTAAATTTGCGTTGACGAGTCGAGTGGGCGACTCAGGCACCCCTGGAGCCAAATTATCAAGTGGAGACACAAGTCAGGTAAGGTTATTGCTTTGGGCGGACAAGTTGCGGACGATTTACAACCTGCCATGCTTGAAATGATGAGAGTTATGGGCAACTAGGCAAATTGGGCATTTGGTGATTGGCAATCGATTTCCCCAAGGCACACCTATAGGACCAGTATTATTTCACTATGCAGCTGGCACTTTTTTAAGTGTTGTGCCTGTTTTGAGAGCATGAAGGCACATACATAGCATATGGAAGAGTTCCGAATTGTTTAGCAGCTGTCATAAAATAATGAGCTGTATTACAGCGGGAATTAGTCATCAGAAACAGAAGATGGCAATCAAGCTTCACAATCGGCCATTGGTTGCCTGTATGCTGTGTCCATGATGGCTAAAATGAATCTTAAGTTACAGTTCATACTTAATGAACTGAAGTCAATTTGTTTATAGTTAACTTAGCATCCCTCTGCGATTTCAAAAGTAAAATGTGGGAGTTCGAATATTTTTTGGTTTTTCTTAAACATGTTTTGAAATGTTTATTTTAAGACGCATCTTGATTCCCTTGAGCTATGGAGTTGAGCGTTAGGAAAAGTGCATTAACGTGTTTGATGGTGTGTATTTTTTTTTTACGTTATTTTTGTTGTGACTTTGCGTTACGCTTTATACAGTAGGTACCAGACGTAGTGAAACGTAGAGTGCTACTTTACTAACGGTTTTTTTAAGACTGCATGAATACCGTTTGTGTTACACTGCGTGGCTGCATTGTGTTTTGTGTGCGGTCTTTTGTAAAATTTCCACATCACCGCGTAATGCAACTAGTAACAAAAAACTAACTTCTGTAAAGCGTTGGTAGTAAAAATATCTCCCTACTACGAGTTCTGATCGCGAAAGTTAAAAAAAAACTAAATTCCATCCAGTATTTGCTATAGCTAAAATTTAAAAATCGACCTAACTTCTAAATAATAAAAATTCTAAATGATTAATTAATAACTCTTGAATCTGTCTCTATAGCATAGTACAATTTATTATTATAATTTGCAAAGTTATTCTATTTCCATCACAAGAGTTGAAACGTGATTTGATTCAAAAATGAACACAGGTGGTATAGAGTATTATTTGGTTTTAGTATTTTCGCATTTTTAGCAGGTTCGTTAGGGTAGTATATGGAAATGACTTGTGTGTGATACGCACTTCAAATGTTATAGTTAAAAACTTTTGTGAAATGAACTAAGTATTTTTAGGTAACGATGGATAAAACCAGTAAGTTTTAGATATTAGTGTTTACTCTACATTTTGACAGGCATCACCACACAGCTCAACTTTAGTCCACGAACAAAAAAAACAATTAGGTATATTTTCAATCTCATGTAATGTGCTCATATTTTTTATTATGTATAACGTAAGGTACTTGATACAAATAAGGCCTATGCTCAAATAAGGCCTATAGTGCGAAAAAGTCGTTTAGTGTATTTAAATCAAATATGTATTATATTGCACGAACGTATAGACTACACCTCCACAACTCGGCAAATAGTGCGTGAGAGGCCCGCTCACGATCACAACGCCTGTGCTCGTCGGTTGTTGTGGACGACGGCCGTTTTCATTGCGTGTTATTAATTTGTCGTAATTTCTATCGTATTTTATAACGGTATTTTTAGAGTTTTATTTCAAGTTATTACACGGTTTACATTATGACTCATCGAAAAGGTTATTTTTTCGATAACCTCGAGGTTATTTTTTCTTTATTTTGTATTATTTATGATATGTGAATTAATTATTGCCTATACATGTATGAGGTATATAGTACGAAATAAGGCCTATTTTTTAATAGGCTTAATATTTTTTTAAATTATTATTAAATGTTTCAAAATAATTCATATTTAAATATTTAATAATAATATTTTTGAGAAAATATGTTCATTTTCTAATATTTGTTTGAATAGATTATAGTATTCTTTATTTCTTGTTGATATACGACTTCAAATCTGACAAGCAATTTAAGTATAATATTTAGTCACATAGTTAAAAAGTTGTACGTCAAAGTCTCATGAAAACGTGATAAAAAACTCAGAAATACATAATTTTATAATGATTGATAGTTTAAAAACAATATTCCTATACTTTAAATATGTAGGCTTAATTAAGTCGCTAGTATTTAAAAAGGCCTAAAGCTATGGTTTTACAATTATCTCATTTTAGTTGATTTTTTATTGAAGATTATATAATGTTTATTTAATTCATAATAAAATAATAACCAAAAAAGAAGTCCACGCTTTTATTTATCACCTTCTTCGAATAATTTATCAAATTTTGAGTGTTTGAAATTAGGTAGGCCTTATTTGTATCACTTACCTTATTCCGATATACTATGCAAAATCATTGTGGAAGAAAAAATATCATCCTTCCTTACGAATCATTGGAGATGATAGTCAAAGATTCCATCAAGATATTTTTGCTTCAAAACTCTTAAGTAGCCATATGATCAAAGATTATTCAAGCCTTATTCCATAACAAATGAACTTCGTATCTAAATCATAATTAACGTTAGCTTATCGGAAAAGGAAGTTCCGAATTCTAAGAATTACATAGCAGGTTTATCCTGGAAGTTTATCTGGATGAGGCTCCGTAGCTAAACCTAATGGAGGTTGACGAGACGGCCTTTTGTAGAACAGGAGCTAGCGATGGATTTTCTAGCACTGCCGTGATAAAACCACATGTTATACAATGAATTTGCTCTAATTATATATTTTTTCGAACAATGAAGAAAATCGTCTTTAATCGTCATCGTCAAGTGAAACTGAGTACAGATTTTTATCTAAACTAATATTATTAAGAGGAAAGATTTGATTGTTTATTTGTTTGTTTGTTTGTTTGCATCGAATAGGCTCCGAAACTACTCGACCGATTTCAAAACTTCTTTCACTGTTGTGAAGCTACATTATCTGCGCTGAACATAGGCTATATTTTATATTAAAAAAAAATATGTAACATAAAATATTTCAGGTTAGATTTTAATCAAATAAATGGGATCTCTAAAATAGCCAAACAATAAACATCAGAATTGGCGGAATGACTACTCGTACATACTAAAAAATCCTACATCCGGTTTTGAAGTTGTTTAAAAATGTTATGGTAAAACAACAATATGCACATATATTATTTGCTTAGTTTGGTGCAGTATCTGTTTCGTATATTCCAAAAATATGATTATTATATAAGGTCAGTGTGGGCAAGTCCGGCATAGTTTTCTTAAATTGAATTTCAATTTAACTTTAAAAATCGAAATAAAATTTATTAGTTACTTTAAGTAGTCGGAAAATATTGGTATTACATTTATCTTTCTATATCTATCTAAAAGTAGGGTTAATTGTAATTGTATTCAGATTTATAGCATTTTTTTGTAAAGTAGGCATTTAGACGGACTTCCCAACCAGTTTGAGGCAAGTCCGTCTAGTAGCAATAAAATCGTAACTAGTGAGCCAATATGTATGAAAACCTTATCGATAAATGATGAAAAGCTGCCGTTGAAATATGTGTTTTAAACGTGTGACTATAAGGTATACTTTTAAAGAAAAATAAAATTATTAAAATCAAGGGCAAGTCCGGCATATCTCTGCTGATGATGTACTTTCAGTGGTTGTAAACATTTTTACAAAGTACCCACTTACGATTTTTTTTGTCAATAACATACAAATAATAAATAGAATATTATAATACACAAGAATCTTTATTTGTTAACAAGTAATCGTTAATAATGTAATTTATGCTACATTTATAACACTTTCTGCCAGTACGAAATAAATGAGTATGGGATAATTTTCTAAATCAGATCTTTGTTAAAACGATAAATGTTCACAAAGTCCGACATGATGTGCCATGCTACATGAGTCAGGTATAAAAAGTCAGAAACTAAAAAAAAGGTTGGATAGTTCCATGCTTTCAAAATATGTATTCACAATTTACAAACTTTTAAATAATACTTGTGATGGTGATGCTAGTTCTCTTGCAAACATACCAGTGCATCTTTCACTCAATTATTTATTATACACAAAGTAAATACAGAAAAATAAACTTAAATAGATTAGATTTACAGAGGCAAGCTGAAAAGAGTTCACTTTCGTAGACAGGCAAATAATACTTACAAGTTGAATAAACAGTATAAAATAATTATAAAATTTGAACTACTAAAAAGGTTGACAATATCTGGAATTAAGGCAAGACCGGCATATGACGGACTTGCCTTATGTATAGTAGACGGACTTCCCAACTATAACATTCGAAGCTTGGATTTTTTCTATTTGTTATAATTACGAAACTAATGCGTTATTTTTGAATCGGACACCAGATATACATTCCCGAATCTGTAAATGGCCTACGTTATCACAGATACTCAGAAAACTCCTTAGATTTCACATCTTTTTTTTCGTTTTTCGACAAGACGTCAAACTTCAACTTCAAGTTAAATTCGCGGAAAAAATTGGTTGTCAATTTTTTTCCAACATTAAGATGTTAGCGACATCTATTATCCCTAGTTCGAACAAACTCAATGACACTGTTTTACCAACCGAGTTATATGGCTCTAGCTATTCAAAAACGGAAGTTATTGCCACTAGACGGACTTAGGGCCTAGACGGACTTACCCACACTGACCTTATGCTAAAGTTTTGGGAGTAATAAAATTTTGGCAGTTATTTTTGAATCTGCTAAACAACTTTAACCTATTTAGAAATGTTTTTAAAAGGGAAATGAAGTTGGCACGTGACTTAGAAAATACAGGAAATGGACTAGCATTGCATAAACCTTCTTTAATTTTTAGTATTTCAACTTCCTTATTTAGTTGTTCAAAATGCAGTCAAGAGTCAAACACTTTTCATTGTAGCTTTTTTAAGTAAAGTTAGCTCATTAAAGTAGTTTTCTCAGCTCACAATAATGCGTCTACAATTATACCTACAAGTTTTCACTTAGGGCCGGTTTCTCCAACGATGTTCAATCGCTCATTCTACTGATCACCGAGTTAACTTAGCAGCGCTATAAACTTTGATTGAATTGCAGAAAGGCGAATCAAACATATTTGGCTACAGATTAACTAATCACAGTTCTACGTTTGCTTGATTGAGGAAAATATTAATTGATATGGCAACAACGTTTCTTTTCACGTATTGTTCATTCATTTTTCGGTCTGTGTCATTGCTATAACGTCTGTGGCTATATTTTTATTTTGGTTTTCTTGTGATTTCATCTTTGAAAGTGAAAACTTGATTTATTTAGAGGATTTTGGAGTATAAAATTAACTGTTGTTGAGGGATAAAAGTCCTATGAAGAACATAATCGATATCTAAGTATAATTATACCGTGCTAATTCTCTTTACGAGCCATTTACAATTTAGTGACTTGTTGCAATGTGTTTATCTATTTTCAGAAATAAATCAACACAATAAAACCATTCTTACTTCATGTCGTTGGAGCTAAAGGTACTCCAGAAAAGTACTACTAAAATGGGTCCTCAATAACAATTGAAATAGTTGCGACAGCGCTTCCTGATATTATTATGATATTGGTAAGTAAAATCTTTCAAACTACAGTGTAGATACAATTTTACTATTCGTATTCATTACTATACTACGCACACATCGGTACATCCCTACATGGAATTATATTACCTATTTACTCGACAAGTAAAATATATTTCAGATGAAAATACACTGAAATTAATCCAAGAATGTTATCAGGGTGGTGAAGTCTATGCCCTTATTGTATATTATCCTATAAAATATGGTTCTATAAATTAGTGCAAATGATTATTCAATATGTTTAAACTTCTTTATTACAGATAAAAAGGCAATATGTCTCGCAGGATAATGAAGCTACACAGTACAGTCTTCTCCAGTTTGGCAGAAAGATGCCTGCAACATGCATACCTGGAATGAGAAAAATTTAAAATGAAAATAGTTGAACACAAAAACACAAAGTAATAATACTCCCAAACAGTTTGCTTCGGTGTATTTTTACAAATAATGAGACAAAAATAAAATAAATGTAATATTTTAATGATTGTTTTATTTTAATGAGGTTACTTCAATTAGGGTTTCTATGTTATAATTTTTATTATAAATTCTGTGGTTGGAAAAGGCTCATAAATAATATAACTAGAAATGTACTGAGCCTGTGTCATATCACTAACCCGCTGAGGGTTAGTCAGTATATAGTACATGCTGTTAAGATGATGATTCTTTAATTGGAATTAGGTACAATAAAATATATAATCTCACCTTACTACATATAATGATATTATAGGGGAAGCACACTGAAGTATCATTAACATTGTCCGCCACATTCACTGCCATTTTTTCTTCAGCAAATATTCAATAGCATCTTCATGCTAGAAAGCAATTATTATGTGTTAAACCACAAGATTCAAGTATTATTACATAATAGTGCTTCCTTTCTCGCTATTTGAACTCAGAAACATGATCTAAAACAACGTTATGTTGATTATGAGATTAATAAATCTAGGTTATCACATAATATTATAGGTGTTTATTACTTATGTTTTTGTTATTACCTGAATTATTTTTCTGATCTATTATTACCTCAATATGTAATAAATTCATATCATTGCCCATAAATTATCTTCGAAGAAATAGTCATCACAGAAAATGCAGGACGTATAAAAAAAAACGTTATAAAACTCTTCACAGGTCGTAATATTAGGGCATCTCATATCGGAGTCCGTCTTGTATATTAAAATCTTCAGAATTAGCGAAAAACATAATAAAAACTTCGAAAATATATTCAACAATTCGTCGCGATTACAATTGAACAGCCGCTAATCGCTCGATTTTTTAGATTAGTTGACATGCCAAGTTGACAACGGTTTTACCACGCATTCTACCCTAATCATCCTTCGAGAAACTCAAATTTGGATTTTACATGGCATTTTTGATTGCTTGCTTCGTTTAATGTCAAGTAATCTGTGTTCAATATTTCGCAGTTGACAAGAGTTCGAGAAAACCAAATCACGATTGATCAGAGTTTTGACACATTGTTATTTGATTTTTTCGTTGATCATCGTTGGAGAAACCGGCCCTTAGATGTACATCGAAATCTTATGATTGAATAATATGTTTATTATAAAAAAACGCTCCTACCTCCAAGACTACTAATAAAATGATTAATTTAAATTACACCAGGCGATGATCAGCGATAAATTCAAAATATTTGCAGAATCACGTCGTTTTCACCTGATTTTGACATGTAATCTATCAGATCCAATCAACCAGTCATCTTAGTAAAGGTAAAGTTTTTCATGGCCATACGTAATTGAACTTTCGTCACACGAAAGTAAAACTACCTAATTTAATCTACCATTTACAAAACATCCACAGAATTACGTCATTTAAAAAGTATCTAATTTTGTACATCTAATTCGTCTGTCGCAGTTTGGTCACAATTTTTTTTACCTGTTACCTGCCTGCCTTTCATTGTTTTTAAGTTTGAAATGAGAAAATTAATTATGTCTCGTACAAACGCCTCTATATTAGATTAAAGTCCAATCTGAAATAAAACAAGTAAAAATCGGACAGGTATAGTGACCTACCCGATTTCGATAGATAAATTCTTATTCTTATTTCGTTTGAGCGTGGTCGCATAGTGTGTCCAGTCTTTAAATAAACTCTCAAAATTCATTAGAGAGAGTGGTTCCTGTTCCCGCGGTTCGTTAACTTAATTGTAGCATTAGAACATTTCATTTTCACTTAAGCACTAGCTTGACCTAGACTATCCATTTCGTATTTCCCTCGAGAGTTACCTATCTACCAATCTTTGTCATCATAGATCAATCTTCAATTTCTATTTGTTTGAATGTTTTCCTCATTATTTCTTCATAATCCTCTAAAAGCTTCGGTAGCATGGCAGGCTCCTTTTTTTTAAGAGTGATTTTAATGAAATGAGGAATATGGGACCTTAGGGTAAACTGCACGCTAACGACAATTATGTTAATTTACTTACAAATTTATTCACAATGAAAGTTACAAAATTTTCCTTCAAACCTCTCTTTAAGATTTCAATAAAATACAAGTTAAACATTTTTAGACCTAGTTTAGGAAATTGCCTGCAGGAGAGACTATGAGTCTTAAACATTATAATTACTCATTAACCGTATCTTTAATGGCAAACTATTTAAAAAAAAAAAATCTTATTCTCTATATATTTTTTGTCGTATTAAAATGAAATAATATTGTTTTGGATTTTCTCAACATCTGTAGCAAAACAAAATATTATTGTTACAACTAAAGTGGTCTCGTTAGTGGAACATCTAAAATTTTGCGAGTCCCAGCAGCGTCTGCTCTAGAATCAGTAAACAAGAACTATGAACATTATTTTTTATCTACGAATAGGTAAGAGTATAACTGCCAAAAAAATATGGAGCGTAAAGGCACTTAGAACGGTTCTTTCATAGGGTAAGTTATGATAGGTTATTATAAATCGATTGTCTTCAAAAGCTTTTCCAATAGAGACACAAAGCCCAAAAGGCCTGGTTTGTTGAGAAAACACTTATAAGCTAAAGGAGTTTCTACATATACCCGCAGCTAGCACTTATTTTAGTTTTAACAAATCTAACCTAGAGAGGTTAGATTTGTTTTTATATTTGTTCAGAGTCTTTAGGTCGTCTCTGGATCCATGAAGAGTTGAGGCTACTAATTACACACCAAAATATGACATTGAAACGACAACGTATTCAATTCACACAGCGCGTTAGTATCAGTTTGGTTTCCCAACGTTGTAATGTCACCATGCAGTCCTAAATACTTACAATTCCGTTACGTCTACGATTAGGTATCACATTTATTTGTGTATGGGTGTGTACTGACGCGAGACCCGTGATGCGTAAGTACTGCCTAGCGTATTCAACATCGCTATTTCGCGTGGCAATGCATTAATTTGGATCATTTGAACTATTTATAGGTCATTTGTAATGATCTGCTAATAGCACAACTGGTTCATGCATTTCATATGTACGTCCATATCAGGATAACAATTCAGTGACTATGGTACATTATTGGTTTCAAACTTCAAAATAATTAAACCGTATGATCAGTAGTGTGACCATAGTGTGGAAGACCCCTGAAGCTTTGACAATCACGAAAGACAATAGATAGCGGATATTGTAGTGTCAACTTTATTGTGAAACAGTTTGTAACTTTCACAATAGGTCTATTGTGAATCTATCTATAGTTCTAGATTAATGTTTGGATAGATAGATTAGGGTGTTTGCAGCTTGCACACTGGCTGATACCAAAACCGTATATTAAAGTCAATGCAGGGTCAAGTCGCCATTTAAGAGGAAACCTTATTGAAATATTTTTTTTTTCATTTGAAATACATTGCGCGTCAATATCAGCGTTATTGCGCGTAAATATCTACGAAAAACAAAGTTTTCACACTGATAACAAAACGATATCGTGAGGAAATAATGTCATAGTATAAAACGCTTTTATGCAACGAGCATAAAAGCGTTTACTATGAGCAAGGGATAGGAGCAAGAGATGCCATGTATGTCGAATGTGAAATTAACGATGAGATCTATTGTCTATTTTTAAGAGCCTCATTAGAAATACAACTTAATCTATATTCTAGACACTAGTATATATATTCAAATATTAAAATTATTGCCATAACACGTCTTAACGGTTCTGTTTTTCCCAGTAGGCAAAAGCCGTTAGACGGTGTTGCCTGATTTGAAATTCAAGACCTTCCAGCAACGGAAGCATTGCATTGAATATCACCATTTAGCCATTTATCCAAGGCTAGAAACTACCTTGCTGTTCTAATAATTGTTTATTTTGTACACATATTTGCCTATTTTTTGGTATGAAGTGGGATCAAATTAACATTGATCGTTTGGAATTAATTACTTATTTAACAACGGACAATTATAAAACATTTGACAAATTGTTCTTTTCTAAATGAGATGGATATATTTATTTTTAATTCGGAAAACAAACAGTGTAAAATCTGTATCAAAACAACTCAAAAAAACTTTATAGACTGACCTTACCTTTAATTTATCCCATAAGCTTCAAATCCCTCTGAAGACCGCGAACAATCATTTATTTATTTATAGAGAAAATAACGACTACATGAAACAGACCGCTTTCTTCAGACCGTTGCAAACGTTCTATATATAGCTCAACTGATCCAAATCAGTAAATTAAAATTTGATAAAATATATTGACGGGCTGTCAATATATTATTAAACTTGGGATCGCTTAACCCCGTTCAACCCCGCTGTATCATTATAACGAGAGTAATGCGGACAGGTTATGACGTAATTCAAAAAGATATTCTGAGCGTATCAGCATCATTACCAGTGATTTGTTTATCGAAAAATATTGAACAAAACACGAACTTTTCAAGATCAATCAATCTTGATATTGTTGCGCATCATTATTCGAAACTTTGGCACTTGTTCTTAATTCGTTAAAGTTTTCGGTTGTCTTTGTACACAAGTCTAAAGCTTTTGTATCAGAACAAAGAACGCGGAGATTTATTATAGCTGCAAATATCCTGTATTAGCAATAACCTACGGGATTAATTTCATACACCTACAGTTTGCAAAAGTTATGAACAAAATTAGCGAGCGTAGGAGTTTATGACATGGCGTCATACTCGTACGTATAGGTAGGTACTTACCTAATTATTTTTTCTGGCTCTCATCTTGTGCGCAATTATCAAGTTTTTTATTTTAGTTAAAAATTAGGGAAACTTTTTATTGACAATACGTTGAATCTGTTCGCTATTTGGAAGACCAGCGCGACCTTTTAAGCTATTGCATAACTTCTATCGCGGGCTTCAGCGTGGAGACCGAATCCAGAAATTTTGTAACAAAAAAACGAAAATAACCTACACTGCGCATGCGTAATCCAGCAAAAAATGCTATGCAATAGCTTTACCGCGGCAGTCCCCGAGTGCCACACGTTATTTTTGCAACTATTGGTAGGTATTTGTTTTGTTTATTTGTTCGATTTGTTTTTATTTAATTGCAAATAAACAGTTTGAGTGAGTTTGAGTTCTATTTCCCTTTTTTTACACCTACCTACTTAACCAATTCAAAAATCAATTTGCGAGTAGTCGTGTGAAAGAGCTTTATGACAGAACACATCTGTCAAACCGGATCAGTTTGGGTTACCATCCATTCTAAATGACCGATGTTCTGAGTCATCGATATCTAGATATCCAGAGTAAGCGGCAATTGAATGGTTAGTATTTGATAGGTACTTATTCATTTTGACTGACATATTGTACTTTGCTGTAAGATTAGGAGAGCTGGCCATATTCTAAGCTAAGTACATTTATTTATAAATAGGTTTATGATTCTAACTTGCGTTATGTACTAGAGTCGTCCGACGCATATTTTTTTGTAATTAGTGTCTTGTTCGCACATAATTGTATATGATAATTTTGACGACTCTTGAGAGTTTACTTATTTTCAAAAATTGTTATACCTACACGTTAGTAGGGAGTCAGTGAGTGGGCGGAGAATATCCTTAATTTTCAAAAGAAATTTAATTTAGAGACAGGTAAGTAGGTACTGTGATTGAGATATGTTTCTAACAGTAATAGATTTGTACAGTTAAAAGGCAATTGAGTTATTTTGAGAAATGAACATACAATTTTAAGCACGATTCTTAAGAAAACACGTTCAACATTCATTAAAGAAAGATTTGTTACCTTATGTTGATCCTCAGCTTTACTTTACTATATAAACAAGTAATAAATGAAAATGACACAACACGTTTGAAAGATAATATCGAAAGCAGTACCCCTAGTGCGGGCGCGCTCACTTTTATCTGTCGCATATACGATAGCTAAATTAGACGTAGTCGCTACGAAGCCTACGCCACGTTACCGAGCGAGTACGAGTACATACGTAGCAGCTTCTGCCAGGTATCGCCCCTGCGATACCGGAAATAGTATTTGAAATTGACAGATTAGGTTTGTTTAGTTGGTCCTTGGCTGTTTTGATGTTTGTTTCGTTCATTTCATTCGATTTTGACTGATTTGAAACCGAACTATGTGTTAAAATGTCAATGTTAGTGTCTTGTCATTCAATATCAAAGAGTCAACGTCATTTTCCCAATAATGCTTTTCTTTTATTATGTTATAGAAATAAATATGCTCAAACATGAAAATTCGTATGAAAATTATATTTATAATATTTTTAAAAGAAATATTAATGTTATATTATCACTTTTGTAAAAAAAGTTACAGATAGTTCTAAACGAAATTAGCCGGATTCAGTGTGCACAACTAAATTTATTATTGGATGCTTAGGGTAATTGTTAAGGGGAAAATATTTTCACAATAAATAGGTGAATATGAAACAAACAAAAATAATAGGCTTCAAAATGTTTGAGTAAAATAATGTGAGTAGAGTCCCTTTGTTGAGTTCTGTGAAATTGGGGAGCTTTCAAATAAGATTTTTATAAACAGAAACGTTTCACGGTTATAAAAAGATATGTAAGTATGCATATCAATGAATGATTCTTCAAAAGTTGTATGTCATCATCATCATCATTTCAGCCCGTTGGCACCCACTGCTGAGTATAGGCCTCCTATTTATTATGCCATTCTTTACGGTCCCTTGTGACTCTCATCCACTGATTCCCGGCTCGCTCCATAATGTCTTTGGACCATCGGGCTGGTGGTCTGCTTCTTGGTCTACGAGCATCCCTGTCCAGTTGTATGTATTAAAAAAACGATTTATTAATTAACAACTGAGAAATTTATTAATTGTAGACAAGGTTTTCGAATATTAGCAAAAATAGCGTACTTTCGATCGTGTATGTTGTGGTCAAAATAATAATAAGGATGTAATTTAAAAAATGAAGTATGAAAGAACACTTTGCCGTGAGTAGTAGCTACAAAAAAAGCATATTATAAAATGTTATCCTTCATTAAAACCGTTATTTCTACGAAGATTATAGGGACTACAGTTGAAATATACCAACTATATAAAAACTCAGGCTTTTCTGATAATAATAAAATAAAAAAATATTTCATATAATTGTAGGAAATAACACTCTCTACCACTTTTGCCAAGGTCTTTTTTTATATCTTGTACCATTTGTATGATAGTCAAAGTCAAAAGTGAAAATTTCGTTATTTTACACATTTATTGTAGATATATCGTTTTTCATTGGTTTTATGCTATATAAATGTAGAATATACAGGGTGATTGGTAGATGGATGCAAAGCTGAAAAGGGAAGGTAGTCTAGACCATTTAGAACCATTTAGGCCATAGTTATGTTAGGCGAAGTCCGACCATTTTTTTTTTATCGATTTATTTTTGTTTTTGCTGATAACACCCAAATTTGTACAGTTAATTGCTTATAACTGCCAGTTTGATTGATAAAGGTTTTTTTTTAATTTTTTTTTCAATATAAGTAATGTGTAAGCAATCTAAAAAATCATGGTTTAAGCGTCTGCATCATCAGGTATTTTTAGTACATACACTTTGAGTTCACAAAAAAATTCAAAGATTTCAAGAATCAGGTTTTTGACGCTTTGTTAAAAAAACTAGTGGTGTTTTTTTTGTTCAAACCTTTTTGAAAACATGCTTGGTTATTAATCTTTGATTCGAAGTATCATTTACGCGGATATGTTACAAATTGATAAAATTAGGACCTACAAACCAGGTTGAGGGAGAAAATTAAACATTTTAGGTATTTGTTTTATTAGACAAATACGGGTTCAAAATCAGTACTCAGGTACTCAATTCTAAAAATTAGTGCACGTGCTAGAACCAAATTGACAGTATTGTCCAATCAAAGACCGCCATGGGCAGTGCCACGGCCATAAAGCATATTTCCATGCTCTGCCATACATAAATATACATAAAGATACATACTGCCATACATAAAGTAGCCATAGTCACTTCTCACTCGCTCCTACACCACAAATGTGGTGTAGGAGCGCACTAAATGTCAACTCAACTTAAACCAATGGGCCGGGAAAAACACGTGCAGGAGCGCAAAGCTAGGGCAATGGCTACGACTGGACACGGTAAAACAAAACTGTCTAAAATAAAGATTGACACATGCAGGAGCGCTAAGGGCTACAACTGGACACGATTAATAGAGAATTAGCGCGAATACGAACTAAGACGGATTGGCTGTAAAATAAACCAATGTATCCCTATTCTCTAATCATGAGGGGGGGCAAGCTACCTGGAAATATGCTTTATGGCCGTGGCACTGCCCATGGCGGTCTTTGATTGGACAATACTGTCAATTTGGTTCTAGCACGTGCACTAATTCTTAGAATTGAGTACCTGAGTACTGATTTTGAACCCGTATTTGTCTAATAAAACAAATACCTAAAATGTTTAATTTTCTCCCTCAACCTGGTTTGTAGGTCCTAATTTTATCAATTTGTAACATATCCGCGTAAATGATACTTCGAATCAAATATTAATAACCAAGCATGTTTTCAAAAAGGTTTGAACAAAAAAAAACACCACTAGTTTTTTTTTAACAAAGCGTCAAAAACCTGATTCTTTAAATCTTTGAATTTTTTTGTGAACTCAAAGTGTATGTACTAAAAATACCTGATGATGCAGACGCTTAAACCATGATTTTTTAGATTGCTTACACATTACTTAAATTGAAAAAAAAATTAAAAAAAAAATTAAAAAAAAACCTTTATCAATCAAACTGGCAGTTATAAGCAATTAACTGTACAAATTTGGGTGTTATCAGCAAAAACAAAAATAAATCGATAAAAAAAAATGGTCGGACTTCGCCTAACATAACTATGGCCTAAATGGTTCTAAATGGTCTAGACTACCTTCCCTTTTCAGCTTTGCATCCATCTACCAATCACCCTGTATATCATAGAGAATTAAACTCTCTACCACTTTTGTAAAGACATTTTTTTTATAGCATGTACCATTGTCAAGATAGTCAAAGTCAAAAGTGAAAATTCGTGATTTTACACATTTATTGTAGATATATCGTTTCTTATTGGTTTTATGCTATATAGATGCAGAATATATATCATAGAGAATTAAAATCTCTACAACTTTTGTACAAACTTTTTTTTTATATCTTTAACTATTTTTGAGATATGAGGGCAGAGCACGCGCAGTTTTAAACATTAGTATTCGATAATAATAAATATATTATATAATATAATGTAGCATAAAAAAAACCCATGGAAAGTCAGACATTTTCAATAAAGTGTAAAAGAACGATTTTTACATATCAATTTAGCTATCTCGAAAATGATTCCAAATATTTAAAAAAACGTCTCAACGAAAGTTATAGAGAATTTAATTTTCTACATTATACCTATGTTTTATATTCATATTGCCTAAAATCCATAGAAAGCGAGATCTGCAATAAATACTTTTTTTTAAATTATTATTTTATGATTTTTGTGGTACTTTAAATTTGCTAGACTTGGCAACACTGTTGTCTACTCTATGGGTCCGGTTAATGTACAACCATGGAAAGCACGACCCGGAATGTACGACCACGGAAAGCACAGCCAGGAATACGCAACCAGGAATTCGCAGCCAAAATGTGCATGATATACGGGCTACGCATTCCCGACATGTGTTGGGAATGTCCACGGAATGTAACCACGGAATGTACAGCCGTGGAAAACACGACCATGGAATTGGCGACCATTGCTCTGATTGGTCGAAAGCCTAGCCTATGCTTCGTTTAGATGAAACCAAAGATTAAAATGTTACTATCCCATTTTGATAAAGATAAACTGCACAGATTATAATATGAAAAGAAAACAATCCAATTCAATAATTGTTGTCTGGCAAATGGTTAAACGCATGTAGGTTCTGGCGCGGTTTTCTATATCAAACTAACGCCCGTCGCTTCGCTCCTCGCACCTACTGTGACGCATCACGCATGAAAAAAAATAATATTTTGACAGTGGCATAGTTAGCTACTTGTACATGATCGGCTAAACGAAAAATTCGAGTAAGTGCAAACGAAGCATATGCTATGACGTCATTTGGCATCAAATTCCCAACACGTGTCGGGAATGTACAACAATGGAAAACACAGCCACGGAATGCACAGCCCGGAATTGGATGCCAAAATGGTCACCGATTCCGGGCTGTACATTCCGTGGCTGTGTTTTCCTTGGTTGTGTAATCACGGCACCCTACTTTATGAATAAAAAAGTTCTATTTGCAGATTTTGCAGGTTATTTAATCAAATATAATAATAAAATAACATGTAGTTTATGTCTTGAACATTAAAAAACACTTTATCAGTGAGAAAGTTGTAATAGTTGAAACTAATATCAAGATACGATATATGAAAATGTAATGAACGATCTTTTTAAATGAGTATGTATCTAATTTTATCACTGTTTATAATATATTATTGAGAGTGTTTCAAACTGGATGGATAAGTCTATGTAAACTCAGATTATCAGAAACAAACACCTTGTTTAAAATATACCTAATAATACATTTGAATGTTTTATCTTACTTATTATCTAATGTTACTCATTTCAGGCACGAAGAAAACAAAATCAGTAACTGATCAGTAACTTAAAAGATTATACGTAATTGACGGGTAGGAGCCCTGTCACAGCTTTGAGGTTTAGAAGAACTCGCACACTCAATATGTTTCAAAACTATTGTTTTTCCTACAAGCTTGTTCAGTTTGAGTCCTTGTATTCGAAGCCAATTGGTCACAGGTTTGTACTTCCTAATAAACTTGCATGCTCGATAGATAAATAAATATATTTTATAGGAGACAGCTATTCAAACTACGAGCATAACATTATATTATGTTGTCCGAGATGTGACTTCTTTTCTAATGCATTGTTTTCAACTAATGCTATGCTTCTAGATTGTTATGAGGCTGAAGTCAATCCACATATCTAGCTGCTAGCTGCATCGGTGGTAGAACTTGAAGCTGATATTTAGATTTTTTGACAACTGAAATAAAAATTCTATTCCTAATTCTTTATGATAATTCTTATTCCTTCTTTATACTAATATTATAATGAAGATAGCTTTGTTTGTTTGGATTAAAGTAAAAACTCTGATATTAAAAATTCTTGAAGGAATGAAGCCGAGTAATATAGGGTATTTAAAGTTTATGTTTTTTATAAAGGCTACCTGTGAGAAACTGGGAGGCCACTAATATATTCATAGTAATATAACTATCAAATACTATTTCAGCCGCTGGGGTTGTCATCTAGTACTATCTTGGCAGTGGCACTGCAACAACACTTGGCTGAACAAGGAACACAGTCAGATACACTGAGACAAATTCAGCGAACTGCCTTCAATAGATATAGTTTCAACAGATAATAATATTTAAAGTTTAGTTGATGTACAGTACATACCAAATATATATAAATTAGTTCTTTGTTGGCTTACTGGTTTTTTTTTTGGAATAAAATTAAAACAGCTACATATTTATTTGAATAAGTGTGTGTATTTGAAGTGAATAATACTTACTACCTATAACATTATTAAAATCATTATTAAAAAATTGGTTCAAGAAACATGAGATTGGAATTCGATCTGATAATATCACCATTGTAGTGTTTTGAGCAACTCAAAGTTAGTGTCGCAGTACCACAGAGTTTAAATTTTGGTTGAATTTTGAGCTTTCCGAGTAGTGTAGCTCTGCTTTCAATAATCTGCAACAAAGACAAAAATATCAGTAGATGCACCAAAATGAAAGAATACAAAGTTCTTTCTTTGAATACTCAATTGTCTACAACTAATGAATGTTTTAAACATATTATTGAATAATTTAAAACTACACATTTATATACAAACAGTATCAATAAGACTAAACTGACCGAGCTTGCTCTGAACTTGTTCTCCGGACCAGTTGATTACACATCCTTGTTTTCATTCTTCACACTTCCATCGGTACCACCTTTATCCTGACCTGAATGAATATGAACATTAATTTAGTTATGATAGTAAATGTAATTCACTGAGTAGGTGGTGTAAAAGCTGTTTAGATAAATCATAAGGTTCATCGGTATCAGATTTTAGGTATAAAAATCAGAGTTTTTATACTCTACTTATGCTTGGCTTTACAGTAGATAGTACTGAATAAACTATGGAAAATATTATAAGTTATACAGCAAGGTGAGAGTATGTAATGTTTTCTTTATGAAAGATATTGGTAAGTGATTATGTGCAAGAAGTAAAAATGTCCTTGAAAGATTGAGTACTTAGTCAATTTCCTGAATGATGGTTGTACAGAAAGTAGGATAAATTAAAAGTACAAAATAATATATAAACAGTTTCAATAAGATTAAACTGACCGATTAGCTTGCTCTCAAAACTGTTCTCCGGACCAGTTGATCACACATCCTTCATTCTTTACACTTCCATCGGTACCACCTTTATCCTGACCTGAATGAATAAAAACAGTAATTTAGTTATGGTAGTAAGTGTCATTCGCTGAGTAGGTGGTGTATAAGCTGTTTAGATAAGTTATGTTTCCTTTATGGAAGTTATTGGTAAGTGATTAGGCGACAAAAGTAACAGGAAAAGACAAAAAGAATTTGTAATTCTGAAAGATTGAGTACTTAGTAAATTCCATCAATGATCCTATAGATACAGAAAGTAGGATAATCAATATAAATGACAATATGAGACATTCACAAAATACCAATTCTCAGGTAGTACATTTTATCTAGATTTTTACTGAAATTACCATTCTCACCTATCCTTTCTTGTTTGGGTGGTTAGATAATGAGATCTAATAAATATAATCTTGAGACCTTTCGTAAATAAAAGCAATGGTAAGAAACAACCTGCAAAGACAGTTTAGCAAAAAAAATAACTCACCTTTACCATAGGAGTATCATAACAGAGAAGGAGTCCTAGGCAAGCGTGTTCCAGTCTTTGCGAAATATATAAGCAAAGTGTCTTTGCTTGGATGGAGATCCAAAAGCAGCTCGGCCTTGGAATGACCATCAACAGAGTCGCTTGGTGCTTTGGGAGCTCCGTTTCTCGTTTGATTTTTGCAAAACTACACTAGCACAACTATAACATAATGAGTCACCACTTTCACTATATTTTTACTTCATAGAAGTTATAAACACTGCAATTAATATAATTTGCAAATTTATTTATAATTATTATGTGAGTTGTTACTCTTTATATTGGTTCCTATTCCAATATAATTTTAGATATGAACCCTATTTTGGTTCAAACTCGAACCATTTCGCACAGATAGGCTAATAGTTAGTATTGCCACACCAAGAAATTTGCGGTGTTGCTGCGATATCGCCGAGCAAGCCGGAGACGCAATCGCAGAGGCGTCTAACTGTCGCTTAAACTCGCATAAAACAGCGTAACGGTCAAACATCATCGCATGCGATGGTCATCTTGCGATTACGTAGCGACTTCGCTACGTAGGCTACCCAAATACTCGCAATGCAAGCTTCTCAAAAAATCTTATAGGGGGCTCTGCTTAGATCTCCATACAAAATTGGTGGCTTACACTGCGAAGGCGATACGTTCAAAACATGTGCAAAACTCAAACTAAGCCCACAGGTGTCGAATACGGAAAAAATATGTCTACACGTTCCCATGAAACATATCTTAGCCACGTGCTCCACTTATTTTTTTTCAAAATACAAAACAAATAAAAGTTATTTATTTAATATTTTGTAATCCTGCTATTAGGATTTAAAAGTTATGAGTATAACATTACCTGTTTATTCGCTATCGCTTACTTATTTATTATTTATTTTATATTTTGATAGAATTAAGAGAAAATAAATCAAAAATACTTTCAAAATAAACTGACTTCTAGAAAGTAAATATAGGTATATAAAAAATAAAAAAAAACAATTGCATACATAGTCTATCTGTCACATAAAAAAGAAAAATAAGGTCCCAAATAATCTCAAATCACTTCGAACGTAGATAAGATGCTGATATGATGATACCCGTAACTATTTATGATCAGTACCCCATGTACGAGTCTGTGCACACATGAATCGTAGAGACGCAATCGCCGAGCGCCACCGATTTGGTATGGAGATCCAAGCAGCGCCCCTAGCAGATTTCTTGAGAAGCTTGGATCTCCATACAAAAAGGTGGCGCTCGGCGATTGCGTCTCTACGATCCGTGTGTGCACAAACTCGTACTTGGGGTACAGTATCTTGCTTCACAAATAAAAACAATTGCCTTATATCACTGATGAAAAAAAATGCTGTTTTAGAGTTTAAAACAACTTCACCAAAGTTTTAATGATTCTGATCCGCTGATCGACTCACTGGTTCGAAATAGCATTGTCATAATGAGTCACTGAAGAGTATTGCACCAACTTTTTTTTTTGGTTCGCACAATTTGCACCTACTTACTTATTTGCACAAAAAGGAGGTTGCTCTACCTTTACGCTTACGATTGAAAAGAATGTTGTATAATTTTATGCAGCATATCTCGTAAATAAACAAATAAAAACACTTTGTTCACTGAACACCGGTTATGTGGATTGTTATGGATCCTCCAAGATTGGATAATTTATTGCCTTGTACGAAAAATCTTCACGTAAGTAGTTGATATTCGAGCGCGTCCTTGCGATGTTCAATATTGAAAAGAGTTTGATTTATTTCACAATATGTCGTGGAAACTAATTTTAGTTTTTGGAGTGTTGAAAACTTTGAAAGGACTCGTTTTGTTTTCTATACTAGCTAAAAAATAAATTGATAAATACTTACATACATTTTTTTTGTACGTACGTGTTTGCTCTGTGTCATAATAATTAATACAGAATATATAACTTAATAAATATTTTAGTATTACAATAATGGCAATATCCAGTCCAAGGCTTTGAATGTCTAAATAATGTGGCATGCATTGTGTCCACTATCCTTTATATTATCATTATTGTATTGAGGTATTGTGTATGAAGACTGCATGGTTCAATAGCAAATATGTAGTTTAATAAACAATTCAACACGTCATCATTTCAGCAGTTATTTCCAAATTTTATATAGGTATAGCTACTGTAATAGTCGTAACTTTGTTTGTGAATAAAGTATATTTATATTTATTTATTTGTTTATAAAAATAAATATTTTGATATGTAATTTTTTCGTGTCTGCAATAGTTACGCAATTTTTATTAATTCTTTAATTACGATTTCATTACATACTATTGAGCAAAGCGCTACCGGTCACATAGTTACAAAAAAATACACAAATACCATTATTTTGTTATAAAATAATATCAACCGTTATGTTCAAAAATATTGCTCGATTTTTTTATTTATTTATCGGTCTTTTTGTGTCACCAACATTTTGCAAGAGAACAAAATGGCGTAGCGATGTTTTATGTATTATCCACAGAATACTTCCACCTATAAATCATGGTTACTGTGCCTAAAGTCAAACAAACAATTTTTCGGACGCGACTTTTGTATCGAAACCTCGCAGCCTATAAAACAAAGGTTAACGCTAGAGTTACTTTTTTAGGTTTGATGAATGACAAAAGACGACTTTGTCTACATTTTAAGTCAAGTGTCTGTATTTGACGTTTTTAATTAGTCAGTAAAAATTTCTTAGCTGTGGTTCACTGGTTTAGTCCAACTCAATGAAACATAAGTACCTTAGTACATTTAATTACTCATAGTCTGATTATATCGTAGAATGTATATTTAACATAGATGGCTGTTTAGAAAATAAGCCTTAATTTTTTATTAACATTCATATTTTTATAATAAGAAACGCCACTTTTCCTTCCTTTTGAGATTATTGGATGACACGGACCTGTGTAAATATTAGAACAAGCTGTTATGTTTATTGTTTGACCTGAAAGCAGGATCTTTGTTTTTAAGATCACATTTTTTTACAGAATGTAGCAAGAAAAATAAATTATAAAGTAATTATTATGTGCATCTGTTTTTTGTCATGTGGACGAAGAGAAAGAGAGAGGGAAAATACGAAGCCGTAGGGCTCGATCTACACAGGCTCATAACTAAAAAAAATCGGTAAAATATAGAAGGTGTCTAAAACCAAAGGTTTGTAAATTAAGGTTTATTTAACTATGTACATTTTGTAAATACTGTAATAGTCTTATGTTTACTTGTGAATTGAATAATTATGTTTATAATACAAAAATAATATTATTATATCGGTAAAATATAGGACAGTAGGTATATGTAAAACTCGAGGTTTGTGACTGAAAGTTTATTTCGTAGAAACATCTGCTTAATGACCCAAATATTCTTGCGTACAATTTACCCTAGTGTAGCAAACTAAAACAATTTCAATAGTTATCTACGCTATAAAATAAGCTTCATGCTAAACTTTCGACATAAAACTTGTTTCTGTTTGTTACCGTGTTTGTAAATAATCTGGACATTTTAATGATAAAATGAACTGGATTAAAGTAGTTTGTTTTAATTTAATCTACATACTTATGTAGATTAAATTAAAACAATCAATCATACAACTTTCAATCATAGAAATATTGATGTGTACACTTGTACACATCAATATTTCTATGATTGAAAGTTTCCACATTTGCCAATACCGATGCCTACACGACTCAGAGTGGCTTAAACATTCGTAATCGTAACCAATAAAAAGCATTTAGTACTAAAATGTCGACGTTGACCTTTTCGCCTATATCGTGTAGATGTCGTGTCGCTGGTGACAACACATATTTTTTTGTCTATAGGTACTATCGTTAATCATGTTTACCTATTCGAGAAGTATATTTTTCCAAATTCGAGTATTGTGTGATGTTGAAAGTATCTATGCAATAAGCTCTTGTTAGAGATAATAAGATAGCAAAACAGCAACCTTTACTAAAAAAAAATAATTTTATAAAGAAAATATTTACAAAAGTTAGATAAATAAAAATGCAATAGGGAAACAGAAATTGCGTGGGTTTGTGGAAAGCTCTATGAGAACCTGTTAAGTCTTTACCGAAGGGTTTGTTGAGTGGGCGAATGTTTTCGCTGTATTTATCTGAACAAGTGCACTTGAAGTTATATTGAAAAATAAATCATAATCTGAGAATTGAACGTTTTTTATGTACGTAAAAATAACGAAAACAAAAAGTATCGGTGTCTGTCACTGTCACTTGACAAGTTTTAGATCATGATCAATTGACATATGTAGTCTGTGGCTTAATGTTGACACGTGCTGTCATTTGATTTTTTATGTCATATTTGTAAATGGAACGTCAAGTTAACGGGTTTGATGTTCAATTATTCATTCTGAGGTTTTGTTGTTACTGAGTGATACTATAGAATCATTTTATTTAAATGCTGAGATCCTACATAATAAATCAAAGTTGATTAAGGTTTGAAAAGGGTGTGATCAAACTAGCACAGTCTTCGTGGATATAAAGGTTAGAGATAAAATGAATTGTTCATTTAGTTTCGCAACTTTTTTGTAAGCTTTTGAAACGAATTCGTAGTCTGAAGCGATTAAATTCACACGCAGATTAAGTACCATACAATTCACGCTTTTTTATTTATATAGAAGTGGATATGAACTAGATAGGCTCTGAAATTCTATGAAAGTATCTTTCTAACTAAAGGGACCTTATATTGTAGAGGTGGTATTTTGTTTACAAATATAAAATCAAAATATTCAACATTATTGTAAGGGTGTTTATACATTAACATGGCTTAGTATCTGTTCTTGTAAAAGAGCTCATCTTGGGAATTAATACCGCCGTTTTTGTGCTGCTAAAACAGTGAAGATATAGGTACATCAGGTGTAAACTATAACTTGTATAAAAAAAAAGATCGCATAGATGTGTCCTGGTTTGAAAGGTATGAGTAACGCAATTGAAAGTCAATTATTCTCTTGCTCAGAGTGATAGTAGCAATGTGGTGCCTCTTTGGGCAGGTTCATAGCGGATGTGCTCGGTTAGGTAATGTGATGTTATGACCACTATGACATAAGCTCTCTCACGATATCGTGTAGGCGTCGTATCGTTAGTGTAAAAACATCCGTAGCGGAAAGTAACTGGTTGGTTTTTATTAGTGCAGTTTATGTATCCTTTCTTGTATTTATTGCCATTGCATTATTAATAAGGATTTCGGGTGGAGTATGAAAAAACAATAACTTGTTTTTATTGTTGTCTTGCGTTATTTATAAAAGAAACGGCTGTTGGTTATCTTGTACTTTTTGTACTTACTTTTTTTACTTTAATACACATTATAAGATCATCGCTAACTCTTGGACCAATTAGTCTGATTTCGGGAAACCCGATAAAAATATTTTTTACCATCAGCCGGGTTTTTGCCAAAACTCGATACACGTGGGAAAGGTTAAAGTGCTTCACTCTGCACTCGTATATATACAAAGGTTTTGATAACATCCTAAAAGTAACCAGTTAAAAGGGGTTAAGACCGCAACTTTTTACTCCTATTAAAATTTTTATTTATAAAATCCATGTATAAAATAGCGTTATATCTCTTTCAGCGAGATACTTTGGACATCGCGCAGTCATTCAAGTCGAAGTATTAGACTATAGATGGAATCACAGTCACTGAAAAATATCCTATTCTAGTTGAATTGACAGGCGTCACAGCTCAGTTCATAATTTTAGAGAAGTTATGAAAAAAACCTTATGAGAAAAGACACTGTAAGCGTCCTACATAAAAAAATATTACAATTCTTTTTCTAAAGCTGTTCTGCCACACTAAATCAAAAATTTACAATATAATAGCATGAAATATTTTAACGAGTTATTTCATAAAAACCACAGAAATGACTGTTAAGAAAAGACTTGGGTATTTCATTCTCAGATTTTAGTGATTTTTCTTCATAATCTGCGATTATGATGTCTTAGATTTTATAAACCGCTTGGCCGCAAGAACCAAGAACAGCGAACGATGGTTAACGAGGTCTGCACTCGGAATTCAAAAGTTATTTCCAAGTTTTTCTCAGACTTTTTAAAGAATAAGAAGCACCTACTTAAATTAAAAATTTACGTTAGACAATAATCATCATTTTTACCAACTGAACTACTCAGTTTAGTTACGTGAAATTCGATATATATACATACCTAGATAAAAACAAAAAAAACATTATATTTACCCGTAAGTTAGTTTGGCCTGAAAGTAAAAAAAAAAATAGATATATATGTGTCTATCAACTCACCATGTGTGTACAGCGGTGGTACTCTAAACTTCACAGCCGCGGAGCACGCAATGGCGCCAGCTCCGCCGCCCAGTTGCAGTCCATGAGACAGAATCTGGACTAACGTGCCCACGACCGTGATGGTCCAGCCCCAGCCACCTTCAGGGTAGTACCGGCGCGCGAGAGTGAGCGCCGCCCGCGCTCGCAACGCTGCCGCGGTCTCCGCACCAACGGTGGCACCGGCACTCGCACACCTGGCGTGGTACACTTTATAATAAGGCTTTTAAAGAGAAATACAAGTTCCAAAATAGGGGCAGCAGCTTCGTAAAGCTCAACTTTATGATTTTAAAGAACTAGTGTTTCATTTCACTTTAAAAGCCACATTTAATTTTAAACTACACTGACCGACGAAACTGGGCTACTTCGCGAGCAGCCTCATATCCCACACTTTTGGAGCGACCCCGCTCCGCGTATCTTTTGCTCCTAGGAGGAGGCTTAAAGCGATTGGCAGTCACACCGCATGTGCACAGTAATTCTTCTGGATGCAGTCTTTGGATCTGATACTTAGGAGTATACTGCTCGTGACAGTCACACTCCGTAGCTTTCCAAGAAAACAGTCTTTGAAGTAGATTTCGACGTCGCACTTTACTTCGTCCAAGTTCAGAATCATTTCGTTGCCGTGGGTCAGAATCGTTCCGATGTCGAGGGTTAGAATCGTTCCGTTGGCGTGGGTCCAGGTGTAATGACGAGCACTGATCGGCTTCCTCGACCCCGATCCGATTATCATAAGTGATTTTCTTTCGCACTTCTCTATTGTTACACACGAAAGCGGGAGTGAAATGGTGCGTTCCTTTTCCATTCGTTTCCGCGGGTTCGTTTTTAGCGGTAAATCCATTTTTAATGCTGCTGACGTCTGAATGAAGGGATTTCCAAGTGGCTATTACTTCTTCCCGGGCGGGTGTGTTGTTGAGATCTGGATTAGTGCTGGAATCGGGTGTATTGGGGACAGGAGGTCCGGAGGAGACAGGCACGACCCGCAGTCGCGTTGGTAAACTGTCAGATCGGCGGAGAGTCATTGCCTTCTCTTGGGTTTCTCATTTTCAAAGCTCATTGACTGGCTAATAAACTTACGTTGAAGGGATCTGGAACAATTGGAACTTGATGAGTGTCAATGAACTCTGTGCTAAACTAATTTACCAAATCTCAGGTGTGTAATTGTATAAAATTTTACTCAAAATATTCAATAGGATATAATAATATAGGATTTCTTTTTTATTTCGCTCGATAAACGCCACACCGGTAGACTATGAACGTAAATGCATTGGGTTTTTAGGTTTTGTAAGATACCTAATAACATCAATCATCATGGTATACAGTTTAGGTAACATGAAATTTGTTATTTCTTTCCACAAACTACAAAAGAATAATTTGGGATTCAAGCATCCTAATTAATATTGCATTAAATATTCATGAATTCTATGTTATGTTAATAGAAAGATTTTCGTTAATGTAGACCGTAATCTTTGGTTTTACGGAATAGATTCGTAAATGCAAAATATTTATGTGAAACTCTCGTTGTCCGTTGATTTATGGCCTATACATAATGTAGGTATAATGTTATAAAAAAGGAAAAACGCTTAGCGCCAAATAGCGCTAAGAATTTATGTTAGCACTGCTATAATAACTTATTAGGTTATTTCAGTAAAATACGGATTTTATGCCGCTTGTTTGATAGAAAGTTTCCGTATATTTTTTCTAAAGTTTCGTTTTTACACATCTTATTCCTACGTGCGAGCTGAAAACCTTCATACAAAATAGAAGCATGTAGTTTCCACGAACCAAGAGGTAAGTAAATTACTTGGAGGCCCATCTGCATCACTTAATTAAGTTGGAGATAGGACTGACTCAGTCAGACACGACAGTTCCAATTCAGCCGTTATTGTATTATCTTGTATGACTGATGTAATGGATTTTCCTATAATTTGGTGCAATTATGGTCAAAATGTAATCCAAGAATTTTACAAAGAAGTTCTTACTCTACATGAAACTAAAAGCAAATAAACTCGTCTAAACCCATGTCTATCTCCTTCCAAAACATGAGTGTTGTATAACAACTTAAAGTTTTTGAACGTAAACAAGTGAGACTAATTAGTGTAACGCTTGTGTGTTTGCTGACTGGTTGTTTATAAACATTGTCGCATAAAAACTTAGTAACAAGTAATTACACAAAACTCAGAAGAGTAGGGGAACCTGTTGTACCTTGGACATAGTTGTACCTAGGACAATCGTGTTTTAAAAAAAAATGCGTTGGTTTTAGGAAACGTTGTCTATCGTATTTGAGACATCATTGGTCAACAATAACGTCAAATCAGTTGTGGTTTGCCAGCGCTGATGGTTACAGCGAAAAAAAATAATTTCGTTTTTTCAATTAAAAAGTCAGTTTTTTAGACTTTTGTTTTTGCTATTTTTTTCAAAATGATGCATGTTTAAAAAACGGTTTTATTTAAAAACTAATCTTAGTATATATAGCTATTAGACAACATAAGTCTCAGATCCTACCTCCAATCACAAGTGGGTGTACAAAGCTTGTGAAGTAAAGTAGTCACGATGTTGTACCTTGGCCATCCAAGTTACGTTGTACCTTGGCCACCATCATTTGGTTGGCATTTATATGCATATTTTTTTTGAGTGCTATTTAATTGCAGAAATGGTAAAACTTATGTTAAATGATAAGAAAATAATGAAATAATTAGGTTGCAAGTTAAAATTACGTGATTAGAGACCAAAATAATGTCATCAAAAATTTGCTATAAATCAATTGGCGAAGCTTTTTACAAAAACAACCTTTTACCTATATATAGTTGTTAATACCTGGAACTTTTGTTAATTGCTAATGCAAATATGATTGAATAATTATTATTTCAACAAAAAATAAATAAATTACGGCTAAAAATATTTTTTTAGCTCGATTTGAACCTACTCTGGCCAAGGTACAACATACACTGTCCAAGGTACATCTGGTATGTTGTACCTTGGACAGTTTTGACTTTTTTTTCCAAATAGCTAGTGGTCACAGGTTTTTGGGAAAATACATAGTTTTATGAATTAATTATGTAGGTAATTTCATGGTCTTTACATACACATACTTTGGACAGATATAGCTAGCACCATTATTTAATTAAAAATCAAAATTCAAAAAACTGTCCTAGGTACAACAGGTTCCCCTATAGAGAATGCATCGTAATCCCAAGATGGGTTGATTGCAAGAAACATGATAGAGAAAGATATTTCTCGAGAAAAATAATCTTAAGTGACCTCTCTGAGTCTGTGTCAAAATTTATAAGACAGCGCTCATTACTAGTTTGAAAAACAGATTAATACATCCAGCAGTTTTCCAAAAAATAATATATCATTACAATATCTCTAGTTTCAAACTGTACTTAGTTTTTTAAATCTTTAGTTAATTTTAAACAAAATCGATATTAATTGGTCGCAATCTTCAATTAAGAAACGGCAAGACTCGCGTTGATTGCAGGTTCATAAAACTATTGATTAGAGTACCCCCTCTATTTTTTCGTCGGTTAAAATAAAAGTTTGCTGTAGGCAACAACAAATCGCAGTGTAATTTAAAGTATCAAGTAACTCTTCACTGTATATCGTAGACTTAATCGACTTTTAAGGAACCTAGGCTTCAGATATTTAGTAGTTTCATAGATACTTATCTATAAATGTCCAACAATTCTAAAAGATTGGTTTGTTTAGAACTTTAATTGCTGATTTGTTTGTAGATCAACAAAACTCGATTTATCTAAGCGATTGTGGTAACAAATGGCTGAATGTTTGGTATTTATGTGATGTTAATGTCATTAGTACACACGAGTGTATTATAAAATATATTTTGGCTTTGCAACTAAAAAAAAATATTTTAACAGTAATTTTTCTGATTACTTAGACATATAGTTACGTTTCTTTCTACGAACTGACAAAAAAGCAACAATTTTTTTTATACAAATACCTACATGTACCTACCATGTAACAAATCAATTGCCCATCTGGTTTTAAGTAGTAACTAAAATAAGCTATGATACATAGCCACACGGAGTAGATACGTTCAATGAGAAAGTGTCATGTGATGTGGTGTAAATATGTGAAAGGGGTTGAAACGGAGTTTTTTTCCATAACTTTGATGTCTTATGCCATCGTGTAAGCGTGTAACATTTTTTGCCTAATTTTATTGCAAAAAACTGACTTTAATGCAACTCTTTTATGTCAATAAAGAGTTGCATTAAAGTCAGTTTTTTTGGAGTCATCTTATTGTCCAAAAATCATAAGGAACGTGAGAAAGTAAGTGATAGATATTTCCTCCAGACAAATTATAAAAGTTGTGATCCGATTTCGAAGTGAGTAGAGTAAAATGGTCACGAACTGAAGTGTCGGTTCTACAAGATTATCAGAAGAGCACCTCTAAAAGTAAACGCCAGTAGTTTCAAGTTATATTTTTACTTAGACTTAGATACTCAGCTTTAAGCAGTTAACTTTTATGTTTGCTCTCTTCGCCGTAATCGACATAAACTGTTGTTTTAGAGATATTATTAAGCTACAAATGATTATTAAAAATGGTTGTCTGTAAAGTCGGTTTACTGACGATAGTTGAACGTGACAACGAACGCAAAGGCCGATTGTGCTTCTTTGTCGCTCGTTCCGCGCTCTCGCTTGCACTTCAAGCCTTACATGGAACGCCTCAGAGCGAGGTAACGCCGCATGAGTCATGTTTTTTCGTGCGTGCAGCCGGCTCTATTGAATTATAAGACGTTGTCACGTCAAAAAAAGGTTAGTTCTTTGATATTTTGTCGCAAGTATCTTATATTAAGTCGGTAAATAAATACATTTCACAAAGAAAATTACAACATAAAAATGTTGAGATTTGTATATGTTGTTACAAAATTGAAGAAGTTTTTCAAACTATTTTTTATATTTTATATTTCGAAACTATTTACTCAAGTTGTTTTATTTGATAACATGTATTGTTCAGTATACTTATGTAAAACTAGAAAAATATTGTAGATCCTAGACAAAAAACAAGATTTCGTTACAAAAATACCCGTCGGTACATAGATTCTTAATTTTTTGTAGAAAAGGCTCTCACTATAATGTTTTATTTTCTATCTTGGTTTCCGAAGTAATGAAGATTGAGTTTCAATGAGTTTAAATAATAGTTTTGATAACCTTCTGTGTTCAAAAATGAATAATCTCTTTATTTTTCTGGAATTTGAATAACAAAGTGGAGCAGTGAGCGAAAACGCTTTCTGAAACGTACAGCAGTGATTAATCTTTGTATTCAAATGATTGCCGCAAAAATGTTGGCTAAGGACCCTGCTTTAGTTAAGTAGGTGCTATTACAAAAAATAAACATTTTGCAGGCAAGAGTTTTTTTTATGCGTTATAGGCAGACGCTTGGCCGCAGTCACATCTGATGTTAAATGATGATGCGGCCTACGGTGTAACGCGTATTTGCAACTCTTGGTCGCTATATGTGCGTTTATCAAAGTACTCATTTTATTATCAAATCACATACTTTCTGTTATATGTATGTAGAAAATTAAAGTATAAACTTGATATTAGAACTTCAAGATTTTTGGACACTTTAAGCTTAATATTTTGATGTATGTATGTAAAGTTAGATCCATATAATACGTATCTACTACTATACGTCTTGCTATATCAAAGGGCTTAAACCGATCAAGCGTAGGTAGTATTCTGTACCTAAGCATTTAATATTGCATGCCACGTACTCAAGGCGCTTAGTTCTTCAAGTAAATTTTATAACTTTCACGACGAAAATACATTTGTGTGGGTATTACCTACCATCATGTTCTTAAGCTATCTATTTTTCCGTGATATTCTTCAGTTGCATCAAAGTAGGAGTTTTTATTTGTGGGTGGATATTATCGCTCTAGACGTAGTTCAAGGGGGTTCTTGGAGATAATATTTGCGTGGGATTCAGATCCTGTACATTTATTTCACTGGCAACTTTTACGAGTTTTTATTTTATAAATAGATTTTTAATAAGTTTTCTATCTAGTTGACACACAGTTTAGCACGCTATAGTGTTAATTATGTGAAATAATTTAATCATCTTTCAAATTATTTAACGTATATAATTAATGTAACTTTCGATCAATATAATTCTATCAAGCTATATATATTATTCTGTTTATATATATATTATAAGTATTGTTTACTAATGAAGTATTGTATATAATGCTGAAAATTGTAATTTTATACCAATTAGAAGTAAAAAAATATTCAATTAAAATATTCTTATATTCGTCAGTCTACAAAAACAAAGACAGCTTATTTATTTCTCTTTGTTACCAAATCAAATACAGGGTGTAACAGAACCACTATCAAAATATAAGGATAAAAGTTATAAGTAATCATCAATAAAAAAAATATTTTAATGTTACAATTCCTACTGTTAAATAGATTTCCCAAATAGATTTTGCATTTCGTGAAGAACAGTTATTTTTTTTTTGCGTCTGCTCTGTGATTTCTATAGAGAAAAATGTAGTCACATTGATCACTTAGCTAACCCTCTGATTAGGTATATAATATTCATAATAATCATCATATTTATTTCATAAAACACACACTTAGAACTATATAATTATACAAAAGACCTATTAATGATACACAGTGGTGCTTATTTTAAAAATAAAACTAAAGTAAGTATGTGTATTACACTTTGCCTACTCTAGGCATAGGTAAATCCTGTGTTATGGGTGTCAGTACTCTTTCGGTAAAAGCTATAATGTATAGATTGTTCTTTTGACACCTTGTACAAATTCCAGTAGCTTCCTACCTACATTATTTTTAACGTCAGCTATTTGTATGGACGGTCTCTTTGACAGTAATTAATTGCCGCTTCACAGGGACACGTTCATTAAAAGGTTTGGGACATCAAAAATGCGATCTTCACATACCTACATAAAGCCGACAAAAGTCTATCAGACTCCAAAGCCGTTTATCTAAAGAGCATAAATTGTATAAATCTTCCGGAAACAACATCCGGAAAATTACTAAGTTAACGTAGCTTCTACAATTAACAGTCATAACTTTTTATACGACTCTTACAGTATTCAAAATGTATGTTGTTTGTAAAATACACAAGATACAGTTCTATTTGCAGATCGTTGCAAAAGATCTATAGATAGCTCAGCTGATTCAAGCCAGTACCAATTGTTAGCGTACCTAAGATATCGGCTGCATTGCCGCGCTTAATAGCAATGCGCTTGTGTACTTGTGTATATGATGTAGCGCGCTCATCATTTTAAAACATAAATGACATTTATGTGTATTATGTGTCTCTCATGTATCTCCTATAAAAATAAGACTCTATTTTCTGCGTTAAATAATGCTGTCCTTTGTAATTGACTTATTACCAGTCAAGGGCCAAGATAAATTGCCTATCTCTCTGTCCTTGAATTTGATGTAATGAGCTATAGTGAACATCGCATCATGTGGGTGTAGCTATGTTTTATGATCGATGGTGGGATATTACAAACATAACCTACTCCATAAAGGTTACACAAAATATTTTATTATCTAATCTTATGCGTGCTGTGGGATGTGGATTAGATCCTCTCAATGAACATAGGTACATTATGTGTGTTGGTTTATGGTATACGTTATGTTTGCTCTGTGTACACTCTAGACACAGAAATTCAATACTGAATAATACACATGTACCTACACATGTATAAGTGTATTATTGTCAGAAACATAATTATCTTCATATATTACAAGCTTTGTGTAGTTTTGAACTAGATGGCGTTGTGATACGTAAATTAATATGTAACTTTTTATTTTCATTTAAGTACATATTTTACATTTCTTATATTTTTGACAAATCGCTCAATATCTTTGTAAATTAAAGCCTATGCGTGAAAAAAATTATTAAAAACATTAAAATCTGTTTAGTAGTTTTTGCGTGAAAGAATAACAAACATCCCTCCATACAAACTTTTGCCTTTAGTCTTTCGTCTTTTTAATATTAGCTGGATTGTCCTAAACAAGTCACTTTACGTGTTATATAACTTAGATAAGGGTACTAAGTAATGCAGTGTTGGCTGTGAAGTGTGGGCATTGAGGGCGAGCATAGAGGGTTGCAATTTGCCACACCACAATGGAAGTGCCAGGCGGATGCCATTCTACATCGCTATCATTAGACTGATATGAATGTCAATTAAAAGCGATGCAATGTGCATGGCATCTAGCATAGGATCCAAATTATTTATTTTTATTAATCTATTTTATTTATTTATTATGAACAACGGGGTAGGCACAAACAAATGACAATCGTAAAGTAAACAAGAGTAAGTGGGTGTCACAGTTCAGTTGGTAGTAGCTCTGCCTGCAGCTGTGGGTCGTGGGTTCTATTCCCACCCAGGGCAAATGTTTGTGTGATGAACATAGATATTTGTTCTGTATCTGGGTGTTACTATGTATTCTATGTATGTATTTACAACAAAAAAATTATATAAGATAATGATATTCCATCAGAAATCTAGTTCCCATACTACAAACTTTGCTTAGTTTGGGACTAGGTTGAGATGTGTGAATTGTCCGTGAATATTTATATATGTATTTATTTAAACGCAACGCAGCGTATTCGATTTACTTTGCGTGTCAAACACCAGCTCGAAAGACGAACGATGCTGCGACATCGCGCAATGTAAATCGAATACGCTGCGTCTCAGAAGTCTAATAGAAAAAAATAAGAAAATATAGTGAGTAATCGGTCGGCATCCAAATTTCATGTTGTATTTTCGAATTTAGAATTCGCAACTGACCTGAAACCGATGCGCAACCAACAAACAACTATTATTAAACCGTAGTTGGTTTGTCTGCAACAATTAATAAAATAAAAGCTCTGCTTGCAAATTTAGTTTCTATTGATTAAGCAAAAATATCTAGTTTCTTATTGTGTACCTAACAATACAAAATATAATATAAATACCCACATTGAGTTATGTTCTTAGTAATAAGATTCCATTAGTCGTTATGAGTGTTCAGGCCATTAAAGAGACTCATAAAATAATAATTAATATTTTAATAAATAAGCAATAAATAAAGCTTTCACGAAGCTTATTCTTTGTAACGTTATTTAAGGTTATGTTGGTTGAATCATCAAAAACTATAGTAGGTACGTATTTTTTTATTTAAACTTTGGCACATAGTATTTATAGCCTACAGATACATGACATAAGTATTTCTAAAAATATTAAGCTCTTTATTAATTTTGTTAAGTTTTTTTGCACATTAAAACTAATAATAATACTGCCCTGCTTCCATTTCTGCAAATATCTATATAACTAAGTATATAGAAACGAGTATATTATAATCTACTTATAACAGTTTTAAATAATATTTTGTTTAACTTTGTTTCTAAATATTTATTTCACAAAACTCTGAAGCCGATTTACACACTCATTTACGTGCGAGGTAGATAGAGTTACACTGCGCGGAAACAACAACTCGACAAAAAACAATATGTTTGCTACCCTATATATTGTGTAGTTGATATAAGCAGTTTTGTCCATGAAAATTACTAACTTGTTGGTCTGCTTTGCTTTTGAATTTAAAGCCGATTCACATACTTATTTACGTGCGAACTAAGTAACAGTGGAGTTACACTGCATGGAAACAATGACTTGACTGTGGGCAGTGTTTAAACAAAAACAATATACACCCTTTATAATGTAGTTTAAACTATATAACAAATAAATAATGCTGTTCAGTCCACACAACATTATCTAGCCCCAAGCTAAGCAGAGCTTGTGTTATGGGTACTAGAAGACTGACATACTTAATACATTACATAGATAGATATGCTAGTATTGCAGCAGTATAGAACACGAGAAGCTATCTAGCTTATCTCTCGAATATTTCAGGAAACTCGGCGAGAGATGAAACTTTGTCCTCTTATTCAAAAACAACGATCTGAACACAGCTGAACTATCATATAAACTGTGTCCACAACGTAAAGCTTTGCAGCTTGACTGGTAATTAACACTATAGCTTTGAGAGCTTGTGCAAACAAAACACTTGATTAGCTAATTAGTTTACAGTCAGTATGTTGCAACAGGGGTGTATTAAGAGTTTTGTTTAAAAAAAATCATTTATGATAGGATGTTTATGCTACTTTGTATATCATTTGGATAGGTATATAATTTATTTATACTAAAAATATTTTAGGGTCGTATTATTATAAAATGCTATTAACAAATTGACATTAACACATACGTAAAAAGGTAAAAAAAAACAAAAGATTTTTGTTGAACCCTAAGACAAACTTTTAGAGTAGGTAGTATCTCAGAAGTGGGCGCGATAAGACGATGTAATTTTTTTGACGCAACTTAGCGAACAAGGGTGTCGTATAGGGCCGTCTAACTTACAAATAGAGAAAAGTTTGACACATGTTTTGAGTTTAATATCGTACTAGGAAAAACAAGACATCCTTAGAATAGCAAAACCAAAGTTTTAATATTCAGTAAGTATTTTTTTCTCATCTTTATGCATAAACATTGTCTGATCTTAATACTATAAGGACGTTAGTGGTAGGCAGGCAGGCAGGCCACCAACAAAAGCTAATGTGTCAAATCAATAGCCTCTTGCCCCTTTGACTGGCCTGGGAGGGTATCCTGACAACTGAAATGTTTTTGGACTGTTATTTAATCAAATTGCAGTTCAGTTTTATTCTTCGTCTTTTATTGATATTTGGAACATTTTATACCGTTTAATAGAATAAACGAAAAATCAAGTAGGCCGTGTTCAAATCAGGTAGGCCATGCTCAAACCGCGGCATTGACGTAATTTTTAACAGCTCAGACATAATTTTATAAAGCTCAGTCACGTCAGGCCACAAAAATGCCACGGAATACTGGTTAGTTACTATAGTAAAATAATCGAAAACTGAACTGCAATTGAAAGGTTATTCGGTCACGCAAGTTTCCCCTTGCTGGATAGCCCCCCAGTAGTATTATAGAAATTGCAGGATGCGGTAGACAAAGATATATGGATCCATGCCAGCACATGTAAGGATCGATATTATACGAATTGATGATCACCGGATCAGAATTACCCAGCTTCGTATTATTCGGAAAACTACGGTTCTGTAGTAAGTAAATACAAAACTTGGTCTTTGCACAAATATTGTTAGACTTTATATATCATAGCAAGACGTAAACAGGATTGGATCTTCTTTGCCACCCACTGCAAGTGGGCGACGTACACCTCAGTTGGACTCACAAAGGTGAACACATACTAGGTATAAAAAGGCATAAAAAAGACTAGAGCAGACAGGACAAAGATTAACAAAAAAAATAGTTTATTTTTGTGGAAGGCCACGATTATTTTGATTGTTCTATTCAGCTTAACACTGGCCGCCATTCTGTACCTAGTTGAAGGCGATAAAGTGGTCAATTTTGGCCGGAAGCAGTGCCAACAGACAACAGCTTGTGGCTTTAGACTGGACATTGGACAAGCTTATGCCACTCATCATTATTGTGCAGAGGACTGAATTTTGGTTAGGTTGGGTAGAATTAGCCCTAAGTTCTTTAACTAAAATCTAGGCACTAATAATCACTTAACATAAAATAAGACTGAAATAACTTAGAATATTTTACTATCTTCACATATTTTTAGGGTTCCGTACCCAAAATAATGGAAAAAGGATGATTTTTTTTGGTACGTAACTTGGCCAAGGCAAGGCCGACTCGCACTTGGCCGGTATTTTAATAGGCTAAACTGTAGAGATGCTGAAATGACTCCTTGATGTTTTAGCAAAACGTTTCAATGTAATTAATTAAACCAATTGGACCATGTTTCCCGTTAGTAACGCTATTTAAAATCATGGTATATTTGTAGTAAAAATAGAAATGACAGTCTACTTTAAACTGTGACTGAATATTATTCGAAGTTTCGATAATACTTATACGTGTTAGAATATAGGTGAACTTACACTCTATGCACTTCTTTCTAAGAATAACACTTACACTGTAGAAATACAGCAAACTTTGCTACGGCAGTGTCGCTATTCCTATATACCCACCTGCCACAGTCCAAATAAAACAGCCAACAAGCTCCATACACTTAAGTCGTCTTATAAATTCAGCGAGTCCACAAGTAACCCAAAAGACAAGCCAGTGCGATTCTACTCAACTGCTTCATACTCTTTCATCATCTCTCTATTCTTATAAGGATACTTTAGAGGTCGGCTACTGTCTCGGTTTTGAGAAGCTTTGAAAATGTCTTAACCTCTCCTGTTTCTTGATGACCTATCAACTCGATCCTCGATCTATGTTAAAGCGTTCGTTGCACTGTATTGCCGTGACATGTAGTTATCTAGCTATTTACAAATGAGCTGTAAACTCCCAATATTCTTGAACGCACCAAGTTTCATGCAACAAAATGAAAACTAAACCGAAGGTTACTCTTTCTATATTGTTTTATTTTTCCGAGTTTTACCGATTTTTGCCGAACGAGTTTTGAATTTACGAATTTTGTTGGTTCGTAAAACAAAATTGTTATTATGCATTATTTTGTCGTCGAATAAAGATTGAACACGATTTTCAACTTCTAAAAAAGACTTGAACACTTTGAACATTTATAAAATACCAAGGTTATAAGTTATGGAAGGTTATAAGTTGCTTGAAAGAGATCGCTTTAGCGGTAAGAACGCCTATTCTACATTTTGTTTTAAATTTTAAATATATTTATTTTCTTGTATGGCTAAGTGTGCGTCAAAGTATTTTCATTCATTCATCAAATCTGAAACTAGATGTTTCATAATATATTAAACAAATAGGTATGTACTAAATGTAGTTATTTTCAAAATCTAGGCAGTCTAGCTTACTACCTAACGCAAAGTTATCCATAACATACTGCTGAAGAAAGATGTGTTACTTATCATCTATCAACTTTCAGAAAATATTATATGAAAATTTTAGAAGAGATAACATAATTTGTAACATACAAAAACGAAAACGTCACTCATAAACACATGATTTATATTTAAATCAGTGTTCGTAACAAACGGCATTAATATTATTTATTGTAACTAGCTTCCGCCCGTGACTTTGTTCGCGAACTGTTCGACTTGTTGATTTTTTGGATTAAAAATAGCTTGTGTGGTGATCCAGGTTACGAACTAGCTATATATTCCAAGTTTTATTCAAATTGGTCGACTGCTTCTGACGTGATTGATACATAAGTATGTATGTATTTATTTATTTATCTGTCATATTCGCTGTCAAAAGTTGACGGGAATAAATATAAGGGCATTATTTATTATTTAATACCTGTTTATAAACCATACACTTTGCGTTTCACTGTTACCGTGTGTATTTTGGCGGATATAACACTATCTTATTTAGGATCATATTATTATTTCAAATTCAAAACAACAAAGTTTTTAACTATTATTTACTGTGGCGGTTTCTGTAGGACAAAATGGTAAAGTTTTCGGAGCAAAGGAAACTGTCTTTAACAGTAGCACCAATTGGAACGTTACTAAAGTCGTCTCAGACGGCGCGCGCAGTAATTTATTAGCCGATTTCCTATTCCCATTTCCCTCTGATGTGCAGCGATTCTGAGGTGGTCCCATACAATTCTTATTTATGTCTAATTAAACGTTTTTTAAAGCTTAAAATTCCTAAAATTACATCATCGCTTGCTTTTCTTAAATATTTTTTATTATTATTATATCTTGACAGAACCAAGCTGGTGATATGAGTTGACAAGTTCTTTGTTGTGATAATAACCATAAAAACATCATCCAGGATGTCACTTTTATTATTTCTGTTGATTGCCCCATATAACTATGCACGCTGAAAAAACTTAGTTAAAAATGTTTGAAATTTGGACGGTATCACATCGAAAACTAGTGCTCCAAACGGTAAAGGAAACCAAATGTCTTGCACAGAATAGTTATTGAGTACCTACTTCTCTGGTTGCGGCATAAATATCAGGATGGGGGTCACTCGCATTTGCCTCTGTCGGGAAAGCCACTTGACTCCCTCTCGTTTGTACGAAGCCAAGGATATTCTTGGGAAAAAATATGAAATAGTAATTTGGTTTGTTATGGACTAAAAGAACGTATTCCGAGTGCAAATATATAAACAAAGTAATCGGACTGCATAAGATGTTATCTTGATGTAAATTAGATGCATTTTGATTAAAAAAGTAGAACCGTGCCATTTGCTTTAAAAGTTTGTACATAATACTTACTAAGTAATTAAGTTGTAGAATGTTCAGAATATGGTATAGGTTATAAACTGGTATAGATGGATGGTAAAAAGCAGCCAGGGATCGATATCGATCTTCAAGATTTATAGCGATTAAATATTCTGTTTGCCAGAAGCTGTCTCATTATGCAACAGTACTTACCTATTATATTTTTTAATCTATATTGTATCTACATAAAAATATCATAAAGAAAAAAAACTTGTCTTTAGAACATTGAGGGTGTAGATATAATTAGGTTGATCGAAAAATTGTTTTAATATAGATTAGATTAATTTCTTTAATATCTCTTGCTTTCTTGAGCTTAAGGTCAAAGCAGGACCTACAATTTAGTGGCCACCCCTTGCACTGACTGAATGACTGAACACGTGACTGTGCAAAATATTAGGCAGATTTACTACTTTTGCGACTGCTTAAACTTTTTATTTAAGTTAAGTAGCTAATCTTCTTTTGTTTTTTATTTTTGTAAGAATAAGGTTCTTAAGAGCTTGAGGGTCACGCAAACCTTTTTCCAAGTTTCGAAAGACATTAACTATAAATTCTATTTTCCCTTCACCGTAATTTGGTCTAACTACAAAAGAATTGGCCACCCTTAAATAATAGCGAAAGTTTTGCAAACTTGTGACAATAATTACAATTTATTATCATAATAGTTCTGAAGTATTCTCTCTGCTGGAGTTAATTTAGCGTTAATTGGAGCCATTTTAATTAAATGAACTAAGTCATCTCTGACATTTCACAAAATAGAAATATTATACAATTCTATTTTCATTTATTCTTGACTTTATTTTGAAATTGTATTTTGTTTTTAACTTTATTGTATGCAGTATTTTGTATGGAAATAAACCAGAAAAGTACCTACAGTGTAATTGAACTAACAGCTGATCCGCTTTGACGTTATTTACATATAAAGTCATCTACTTATAGAATATTTTTGATAATGTTAGCTATATATCCTGGATTTGTTTATTCTATAGCATTCACACAGAAGTCTTAATTAATCAAAGAAAAAAAAATTATTGGTTTCAACAACGGGGTTGAAGTAATTGCCGTATAACCGTTAAAAACAATTTCAAAATTGATTATTTAGTCGATCTTCAGTTCTAAAATACAAATGTAAGTACATAGTATAAATTGTTATAAAAAAATATAAACACTGCATTGTTTACAATAAACTTAACCTATATGTCTTTGCTCAAGTTCAAATATTATTTAATTAAAAGAAATTGACCATACATTTAACAATTTTTTTAACAATAGGTATCCCAATAGTTTCAATAATAACTTACCTTGTGATTCACAAAGTTACAAACGATCGCGACACTACGTTCTGGAATGTTGGCTGTCGGCACGTGCGTCCCATGCCAACAGCGGCTCGGTACTGTCTGATAATAGTCACTGATAGCGCGACGCACTCTATTCAAGCCATCACTGCCTCCTGAACTCTGATTACCAATATAAATAAAATAAATAAATAAATAAATAATGCTGGACAATCCACACAACGTCATCTAGCCCCAAGCTAAGCAGAGCTTGTGTTATGGGTACTAGAAGACTGACATACTTAATACAATATAATACATAGATAGATATTTTTTATTATACATATAATACCCAGAACACCCGGAATAAATATTTGCAGAACATACAAACATTTATCCCGAGGCGGGAATCGAACCCGCAACCTTCCGCGTCGCAGGCGGACCATCGCCCACCGCGCCACATCGGTCGTCAAATATTGTGGATGAGCACCTCTATAAATTGAATAGGATTTTACCAAATCAGCGCACTCATGTTTTCCCGAACTAAATCTGTTTTCTAAAATCACTGCGTTCAGTGCCGAATTTTTTCATGTCGGGGTCTATAACCAAGTTGATACTCTAAAATTGTTCATTTTAGAAAACGATAAGGTATGTTCAGGTATATGTCAACATAGTTAACTAGCTTTTGGAAAGACTTTTGAAGAGTTGTAAAAATAAATTAAAAAAGAAAATACTGAATCTTCCTACTTAGATTTATTCAAGTAACTGTCATCAAAGTTTATTAACCTAAAGTTTTTGTTTCATCAAGCAACCCGTTGCCCACTCAAAACAGTATCAACCATAGCAAGATATAAAGGCGCTAATATAAAACACCAAATAATTTTTAATACTTACTACTTTTAATGCCGGATGCGTTAGACGCCGAAGTGGGAAGAATTTGATGCCCATGCAAAAGATTTGTCCACAATAGCCCAGGACAGAGGGAACTGGAGAGAAGGAAGGGAAACCTTTGCCCTGCAGTGGGACACCGTGGGCTAAAAATAAATGAATGTAACTACTTTTAATGACATATCTTTCTTTGATCGGCTCCTCATCACCAACCTATATCAGTCCACTGCTGGACGTAGATCGGTTTCTACTTCAGTTAAACCAATAAAACAAGAGTATGATGCCAACCCAATGGAACGAGCTCCTGTTATTACTTCAAGTTTCATTATAAGTAGGTACCTACTCTATGCATGTTCGAACAAGTATAATTTTAAAGTTCAGTTATACAACCGCCCACGGCTGAACTTCTACTTCAGTGTTCAGAAAGTGTTGTGAGATTAGTATAGTTTCTCAAGCTTTAATACAAAATACTGCCTTCAAATGTATCCTTGTATTTATATATGTCCAATATATCGTGTTTATTCTAACCTAGCACGCGAACAATTCGACGTGTGCTTAAGTTGATTACATTAATCCAATAAAACAAAAGTATAATTGTAACTATCCTAGTAAACGACCACGTTAATTATTTATTTGGGTAGAAATCTAAGTACACAAGATCACGCACTTTACATCTCGTAGAGTTTTCAACATATTTTTCAGGAACAATTAAGAAACATGAAAATAAACTTCCGAGTCTTAATATAAGTCGTTAAATAAACGTCGTTTGCCATGACGTGTGAAATACCTCATCTTTCGGGCTTTTCGTAACATAAGCCAAGACAACACATAAGACAAGGTGTAAACCTTGTGTAACAATTTTTTTATTTTGCTGGACCATTCACAACATCATCTAGATCCAGGCTAAGCAGAGCTTATGTTATGGGTACCTACTATAGAAGACTGATATCCTTAATACATTACATAGATATATATTTTTTATTATACATCTAAAATACCCAGAACACCCGGAATAAATATTTGCAGATCGTACAAACATTTATCCCAAATTAATTGTAAAGAAACAAAATATTAACTATTTTTACCACTGATTTCAGCGTTGAATATTTTAAAGTTTAATGAGCAAATGAGCGTTTTACCTCATGCTTGCTTCAAGAGGATGTGAAATGTTGCAGCTGTTACATTCAGAAGTTAGTTAAGACTCTTTGAAATTCAAACTGTTTCCGTTTTATATCCCAGACGTTAGTTTAAAGTTTTTATAAGTATTCAATGAAAAGGCCTGTACGTTTGCAAAAAGAAGTTTGAAGCTAATCGCGACCAGTTTGTGATTTTATCGTTTTACTTTTATACGAATTCTTTTGTGAATGCAAGGTAAATGAAATTGTTTTTCTTTGGAAAATCTCAATATCAGAGGTAATTTTCTATGATTAGTCAGCACGTTCCAAATGCAAGTATCCGAATACCTAGATAGAGATAATTAATTAACAAAAAAAAACATGGGTAATTACATGAGTAATCTGTTTTCTTATTTATAAAGTCAGGTAAGCTGAACCACTTATACTGGATTTGTTTTATGCCTTGGAAAAACTCCAGAAAAATGCAATGTTCGTGTTGTATAAACTATGGTCGTAAAGACTTGATGTCCGTGATTGTATGATTACTTTGGTACCAATTACACCTCATAAACGTCTAGCTAGATAAAAGCCTTGAAGTGATTTGCATAGTAAATCATTGTTATAGCACTGTTTTTACATTGCCAACTTCACGACAGTTGTCGGCTCAATATGTTAGCGGTCTTACATAGAATCGCCTCTCAACTTTACACACATTTAACATTACTCAAACATCTGTTGGCACTGTCGACGACTGTATGACGAAAAGAGGCCGTATAAAAAAATATATATATATATAATATACGAGTATGTGTATGTATACATACTCCAAAAGATTCTCTCCGTTTTTTCGTCAATTGACAAGATGAAGAACTTAATTTTATAAAAGAGTACTCTTAGTAAATATTCAATCATATAATATTAAATAAAAATATCGTTACACACTTACGCACTTACTTATTTATTTCCTAGAAATGATATAATAGGTATCTATCGTGTAGATGTTTGTATCAAACATTGCGCCATAGGGTAAGATGTTTTGTTATTTTAGTGCATTACTTACTATACAAGGAAAATGAATTGGACCCCTTGAATAAAGTTGTCATTTTCTCTGATGTATTGGTGCTAGAAATTTGTGAGGATGATTTTATGAATGATATCAGAAGTATCTTCCTACTAACAATTTATGGGTACATGAAGATTTTTTGACTCATAAAAATCCTCAATCAACAAAATGGATAGTCTGACAAACGCTTTAGTACCTATACTAATCTTCGATCGTAATCTATAAAATATGAATGAAAAACTTAATACAAACTTTTGCTGAGCGTTTTACGAACAACCTATCAACGAGAAAAGGCCTCCTCTTTTTTACCTACTTCTAGCATTCTTATAGTATCTGTCTTGTCACTCTCATAAAATACAGTAATTGGGGAAAAATGCAATCGAGGAACCTTCTTTTGCAAATACATTTATTTCCTTTGTTTTGTGTTCTATGATATTGAAGCGATGTTATAAGTAAATCGACGTCATGTCTCTTGTAAAAAATAGTATGAGAGATACAAGTTTGTATCATTTTGAATACCACATTAACTTACGTTTTAATTAAATATAATTCGAAAAGTCGAGTGAAAACACTTGTACATATTATATATTTACTAGAGACAAAGAAGCGTGTCATTTTTACTACTAGTTGTACTGCAGTAGTACTAGTGAGACGGAGGTAGTATTGAGCAAGTCAAGTCAAGTCAAAATCTTCATTCAATATCTATAGATATAAAATCACAAGGACCATTTAGAATCGTCTTACATACTAGGTGATTCTAGCTTACTGACCGGCACCAATAAGGCTGTTGAAAAATGCCTGATATTAATTGCAGTTATGTAGATGAGATAGAAATTATCAGAAGCCTGAGGGCAATTTGCCGTAAACAAGTTAGTGACGCGGTGTAATCGAATACCACGACTCATTTGCAATTTCACTTTTATCTCGATCGAACCTTATCACGGCTAAAATTAATCCATATTCATGACTGGCTAATGTTATTCGTGAACACGTAGGTTTACCATTTTATTTCAAGTGATAAAATAAACCTTTCGACTTTGTAGGTAAAGTTATCACATTCCTGTCCTTATTCACTTCTTAACGATACAGTTTATTTACAGAAGCATAAATAGCAGTTTATAGAGTGCCAATAAATTGTGTTAGGACTACATTGAGCTCTAATGAATATTATTTAGTTTACTGCCTATATTACGTAAGGCATGTGAATTTATTATTATTCTTACTATATAAAATATGTATAATAAATTTGTTGTGATAGTTTTTAACAAAGTGAAATGGATTGATAGATAATTAGGGCATGACCGCAAATGCGCCGTTATTGTGAAAAAGCTCTGATGTTTATTTTAGTACTTACTTGATTCCAAAGAATCACAATCATGAATCAATTTATTAATTTTATTGAAATTACAAGTGTTACAGCAAATTAAGCTCATTACACACTGTGCTATATCGCATCGCACAGTGTGTTGATTTTAATTCCATTAAAGATTTTCTATAAAAGTATCGCGTGATTTACAATATCCCTTGTTGGGTAAATACTTTACGACTTTATTTATGAATATATACAATACTCACCACTATTTTTAGATCTACATGCATATATTCTAAAGTTGTGAATTGACTTTAAATTAGTTACCATGCAAAATAAAGCTAGAAAAACCCGATAACCCGTATTGTGAATATCGAGTTTTGACAAAGTTTGACGATCGATTTTAACAGATGATTGCAATCGCCAGAATATCAACCGCCGCGGCGGTTGATATTCTGGCGATTGCGATCATCTGTTCAATGCACGGCTTTTCATATAAATTAATTAATTAATATTGTTTGAAGCTAGCCTGTCACGACCTGCATACGCTTGGCAAAATTGATTTTCTGAAGTGAGTATCGGTTTTATAAACAATACATTTCATTCAATTAGTGATGATATTTTTAAATATTTTGTACCGTGCTATTGCTCTGTTTGCAAATAGGACAATCATTACGACTCAGAGTGATACTATCATGTCTTAGGACATTCGGTATTCAGAGGGAATGCATATTTATACGGTGAAGTAACAATTTGATTTCAAATTATACATTAGCTTGTTACATTATAAACAAAGTTTATACCTATTTATGTACTCGTACATACATAATAAATGTTTTCAACATAGATGAGTTTGAAAAAAAAATTGTAGTATTACTTGTTTCAGATCAAAAATAGAGTCACCAAACAGAGTTTGGTCACCAAAACGAGTTTCAATGTTTATATTTTTTAGCGCCGTATCAGATTAGGTAGATAAAAAATTTGAGGGTGAGAACTGGCCTTTAAAATAGGGCGAGTTTTTGAACGGCGGCCAAGTTGAAGCAAAGTCCATTTGTTGCATAGATAGCGGAAGCAATCGACCCATTTGCACTGAAAGTCAATGTGTTCAAACTGTCGAATACGTGATTCGGGTCATACCATAGCCCAGTTCAACTACGATATTTATTTGTCTTAGGTAATGGTTATTTTTGCTAGCCGTAAAAAAGTATTAGAAAACTATTTTAACTAATATTAACTTCGATATTGATTTGATATTTATGAGAGAAAAAGAAATGTATAATGAATAAAGCAAATCAACTCTATAGCCAACAAAGTTGAAGCAAATATCGCAAACAGAAACATGCGTTTACTTATAAAATGTATAATACGTGAATCTATCTGAATAAAATATTCAAAATAATCAGAATGTACAAAGTCATAAAGTTTTCAAACTTATTGTGCTAGCAGTAATTTTATTAAAGTGCCCTGTTTTTGTGGAATGCAAAGTTACAAATGGGCTGGATTATCTTTTTGGCAACATTTTTGCAATTAAAAACGCATCTGACCGGTGCTTTTATGGTTACACTGTCAATAACCAGGTTAAGGGTCTGTTTGTTTACTGTATAGACCTTTCCTACTTTTACTTCCATTTTTTAAGGTTCAAAACTACCAACATTTAACGAAAACAAATCAATACAAGGAAGAAAGGACGATCGGAATGGAAGGGTTTCCAACGATTCACACCAAATCCAGTCATGTAACTTGTTGGATTTTTTTTTTCTCATTATGTTACACTGTCACTCGTTGCAGAGTTCCCAACGTGTCACACATGTGAAACTGTGCGACTCGTTTGGAAAAAAAACATCCCAACAAGTCACACCAATTTATTTTAATAACTGAAAATGTACATTACTGCCACATTAATTTTGATAAGCCCCATAAGAGGGACGCCCTATGCTATAAGACACAATGTACTGTGCCCATCACTCTAGAGTATAAAAGGTATTTTATGTCATTTCTATACATTTTGTTAGCCTTCTATCCTTTTACCTCGAGGGGCTGTACTTCAAGCACTAATAACTTCACGTGAAATAATATCTCTGTAGGGAGTCACGATATTTTCTTACAAATACAATAAACAACTAAGTAGTTCAAAACTTTTTCCTAATTTGAAAACTTAGCTACATTGAAATATTGTAATTGTTAGCCATGTTTTATGTCGGAATATTTTAATATTAAGACAATGTTGCGAGTGAAGAAGAAATTGTAATACCTTTGTCCCGACTGTTCATTCAGATGTAAAATCTCAATATTATATTATAATTTGGGTATGTCTCGACACATTGCAACTTGTTTCACTTCTTCACATTTATTTTTATTGAATAATTCAAAGGTGAAGCTTTCGATATTATTGTGAGGACGACTGGTCTCGTTAGAGTCAGCATGACAGCTTTGTAGACGGTACGAGACAGCTATGAACAAAGGGTTTTATGACTCGATTTTAAAACGATAAAAAACCGTTGATTTTATTATAGAACTAGATGACCCGGTGAACGTCGTATCACCATATGTATTTCAGAGCCTTATAAAGGCATTATCAGAGCACCTAGCATAGGGCGAAAATGTATTGAAACGTCACTTAAAACGTGTGCATAAAACCTATCATGCTAGGTACTCATAGTCCAGTCAAATTACGAAATAAATAAACATGAGCGAATACAGTTTGGGGACTTTGAGGATCGATAGGGCGGTGTATTCTGAGCATAAATTCCAATTTGAGGGGTTGTACTGAGGTCAGCTCAAGGTCATTTCGATGGAAACGCGTTTCATTCAATATCTCGAGAATGGTTAGAGTTAGGCGAAAAATTGTTGAGACCTTTTCTTTTCCAAACAAAATTTACAAACTTTTTTATTTGAAACTTTTTTTTATAACATTAATATTTTTCAACTTATTACTCCCGCAAGTCAAAAATTTTACTTTTTTTCCATTTTTCGTCGTTTTCTCCCCAACCATTCAATTTTATTAAATTTTACCGATCATCAAAGTGTAGATCTTTTAATTATGAACAGTTTTGTCCTTAAACTTTTTTCCGTAGTGCCAATACCTTCGGAGTTATATATTACTTTACCGAGCGAAATCCGCGCCACTGTCGCAATATAAAAAGGTCAATCGATTAAACTATTTAAAAATTAAGTATTTAATTTGGGTAAATTTTTGGGTTAATTTGGGTAAGAAGTAAATTAACAATTAAAACTGTTTTACACATTTATTGATAGAAAAATAATTTATAAAAATAATAATATATCGGTAAAGTAATATATAACTCCGAAGATATTGGCATTACGGAAAAAAGTTTAAGGACAAAACTGTTCATAATTAAAAGATCTACGCTTTGATGATCGGTAAAATTTAATAAAATTGAATGGTTGGGGAGAAAACGACGAAAAATGGAAAAAAAAGTAAAATTTTTGCCTTGCGGGAGTAATAAGTTGAAAAATATTAATGTTATAAAAAAAAGTTTCAAATAAAAAAGTTTGTAAATTTTGTTTGAAAAAGAAAAGGTCTCAACAATTTTTCGCCTAACACCAACCATTCTCGAGATATCGAATGAAACGCGTTTCCATCGAAATGACCTTGAGCTGACCTCAGTACAACCCCTCAAATTGGAATGTATGCTCAGAATACACCCCCCTATCGATCCTCAAAGTCCCCAAACTGTGTTCGCTCATGTTTATTTAACTCGTTTTTAGCCATAATTTGACTGGACTATCAGATAGTCTAAGTATCGGCCCCATAGTGTGCGGAAAAAGTGGTTAAATCACTTACACATGTTCATCATAATAATGTTCATAATTATTTTGTATGTCACATAAGTCACGTTATGAGATTATAGACACTTCCCTGATTAAAAAAAAGTATTGAAAAGTATTGGATTGCACTAACTGTAGATAGATATCCGTTCTTATAATTGTTATTTCAAAACTATTTTTCAGAAGTAATAACTTTTAAAATGCATTGCCCGTTTTGTAAGAAATGGATTGAACGGGAGAAGAACAGTAATACCTGTCCTAGTTGCAGACAACAATTGTTAAGATGCGACGAATGCTTCACTATTACCGCTGATACTTTCAAGTTTTGCGTCAAGTGCGGTCACAATTTGAGCCGAATAATATTACTAAATAGGGCTAAGGAACAGAAAAAGCGAGTCAAACAACACTGCTTTCAAAACCGAACTTCAGTCACTCAACAATGTCATCATCATCTTAGAACTAATAATTATACCTATTAATATAATTTTTTAGCTGTCCTGGTGAACTCTGTTTCACCTTAAAGACAATAAATAAGCAGATTTTTGAATTTATTAGTAACTTATACACATCCATCAAGCGGCCCGTCCCGGCTTCGCACGGGATATTTTCCCTCTTTCCCGCTTTTCTATTTATTTTTGTCACGGAGCCCGAGACCTTTCCATCATCATCATCATCATCATCAACCTATATCAGTCCACTGCTGGACGTAGGTCTCTCCCAAGACGCGCCGCTGAGCCCTGTCTTCGGCTCTTCTCATGTTGTGTTTGCCAGCTACACTCCGCAGATCGTCGCTCCATCTCGCCGGAGGGCGTCCTACACTATCTACGCTTGCCTAAACGCGACCTTCGTTAGAGACTTCGTTAGATTCGTTGGAGACCTTTCCAACGAATGCAAAACCGTGGAAATCGGTTCGTGCGTTCTGGAGTTTCATCGTCAGGCAGGAAAACCTGACTTATTTTTATATTGTAGACAAAAACTGCAAAATTTTTTACACAATTTATTTTTTTTAAAAATCAACATTCAAAATAAACTAAGACAAAGAAGAGGAGCCTTGACCCATTTTTAAACACATTCATAACCAACTGAATGTACTGATGGGTCTGCCCGCCATTTGATATGTTTTCTTGCTCCTCTTCTTCTAAAAAATAAATTCACTGCTGACTGATAGCAGATGTTTTTTCTCGTTGTCCGAAGAATCATCATCAGTCATCAGTGAACCTTGGATTAGCGTCAACTCTTTATCCACCTTAAAGAAGAAAATATTTTAGACTAATATTCAAATAATAATAAGCATTGTGAATGTATGTAGGTGTAGGTATATCCTCCCACCTCTATCTGGTAATAAGCATTATTTTTCATTTTTCTTTACTCAGTAACCTACTTACACCATTAACTTACCTGAAAGTCATCAAATAAATCTTGGGATGTAGCAGGAGCAGTTTGATTTTTTGGAAAAAGGTTCGAAAGTGGTTATTCTCAAGTTCAAGTTGAACTTGCGCATGAAGGGGTCCATTCCATTATCAAGAAAAATGGTACAGAAATCGAGTCTGTTTCTGTACGTGTTCATGACAACTCAACACAGGCTATGCATGTGGTCAAGTCAAATATATTGAGCCGCTTACCGAGTATAATGTTGTTCCAGTCCACACATCGACTGCACATTTGCATTTGCTTGCAGTTTCTTATAAATATTTGGCCATTACATGAATTACGAAACTAAATGACATTTGAACTAAACCTTCAACTTTTAGAGTATTCTTTTTTCTATGGTGATTATAACGATAATCGGCCAAAAAGGTTTAAAGAAAAAACACAAATAACAAAGAGTATGTCTAACATAAAGAAGTGTCAAAACAATATTTTCGCGAAACGTCAACGACTGACAATTAAAAGATGGCGACAGCGGTTTGTTTGTCAGAGCCATTGGAATTTAATTAAATGCTCCATAATTAGAATTTTCCGGATATATGTTGTCGACTCAAAATCAATATTTTTTTATGTTTTGTTTTATTCATATAAGGTTTCGATCGAGTCTACAGTACCCCTAGTCATGTCACATTCATGACAGCTAATATCTTTTTGTATGGGAAAATTAAATTCTTGTTTTTCTTACATTCCCTAGCATTTTTCATTATTCTTAAACCTTTTAAACCTTCCCTGGACCTCCAGGAACATTTCAAGACCAAAATTAGCCAAATCGGTTCAGCCGTTCTCGAGTTTTAGCGAGACTAACGAACAGCAATCCATTTTTATTATGACCAAAATTAGCCAAATCGGTTCAGCCGTTCTCGAGTTTTAGCGAGACTAACGAACAGCAATCCATTTTTATTATATAGATTGTGAACATGTTATTGATTTGACAGGCGTCACATCTCATCAAAGCCCTGCCTTCCATTGTAGATCGTGAGTTCGATCTCCACCGAGAACAAAAGTTTGTTTGATGAGCACTGATATTTATTATGTGTCCGAGTGTTACATGTACATTATATATTTGCAAAAAAACTACTATCTATAATTAAAATCAAGTACACGTACAATCTTTGCATGAAGTGTGAAATGTTCATGAATTTATTTAATTAAGAAATGCCCGTGAATTTAATTCATTAAGTATAAAAATTGACTTTATTGCAAAATTAAAAAAAAAAAATTAATTTAAAACCGAAATACAAATAAAAAAACATGCTATTTATGACTTTCAGTGAAATTCTGTAGATTCCATAAAATTATTCTTGGATGGTAATATGCAACGTCACTTCAGCATTTAATAATATGACGGGCCCTCATAGACATTTGCACGTACAAGGAATTCAGGACAGGACTATTATTATAAAATAGATATGCACTATGAATATTAAAAGATAAGATAGTACACTCTAATTAATTTAACGAATCAAAAACACTTTGAATAAATACATATTAATTGACCAAGATATTTAAAAATAACAAAATAACTTTTTTTATTAATTGACAAGTGTTTCTGGGCACAATTGCTGTATCTAATTTTATTTGATTTATTAAAAACAATATAAAACGTATGATACGTATTGTTGATATAAAAACTTAGTTGCAAACTCAATTTGAAAACAAAATTATATTAAGTTATAAAACATGCATATCATTGAAAATATTTTTATTTCCAATAATACATGTATCTTTGCGTGCAGAGAACCTCGAAATAAGTGTTCTTTAGTAAAAACATCCAAAACAAAGTCACAAAATGTTTTATAGCAGTTTACTTTCAATAAAGTGATGCATGACAAAATAAGAGCTTCATTTTGTTATCTCTTAGGATTTTAATGGTGGTTCAGTCAATACTCGAACTAAGTCGTAAATAGTGGATACATTTCAAGGAGTTTCATGGAAGATAGCGTCGTCAATGGAGAACGATATTAATAGGTGCCTTTAAAACAGAAAATGCGCAATATCCACCTTCAAGAGATATGGCTACGTAAACCGTAGAGCACACATTATTATTATTAAGTATATATATTGAGTAAAAATAAATCTAAATTGTGTTTCTTTGTAATTATTGGTTTAATATACTTTATTCAGTCAGTATTTTATCACTAGTCTCATTTTAAATCATCGTACATACTAGCTAGGTCATTCTAGGTTCCGCCAGGTCCTAGCAACCAGAGCCTAGTAGCCTTATAATAGCACTGATACCTATTCTTAAAATGATAAATCGGAAATATCAACCTCATTCATAGTGATAGAAATACCTACATAATTCTATTACGCCGTGAATTTTCTGCCTCAGTATTTCAAAGTTTAAAAGCCGACCAAAACGGCAATGCCAACTATCAGATCCCATTTTGAAATAAATCTTTAACCTGAAAATCTAAGACTTTTGTTGAAAAAGTGCATATCACTACCAGAAAACTTGGCTTGATTGTTCAACTTGAGATCAATTAATGAACCATCCAGAGATCAAATGACAGGTTACTGATCAGTCATCTAAACCATGTTTACCCAAATATAGTAATCAAACAAACTTAACTTTCCACGACATTGTACTTAAAGGACTCTGCATTGGCACTTAAAAATGGAACGGAACAATTATGCAGCAGCACAACACAAGCACATATTATATATTGACATTCAAATTCAAATGAAATAAAATCACAAGGATCACTTTAAAACGTCTTACATACTAGTTAATTCTAGGTGCCCGGTCGTCACGATCAAAGTCTAGAAGAACAGGCTAGATATACATTGCAATTCGATAATAGAAGACTAGAAAACAAATCTGCAATGCTATTTTGAAAGTCCCAATATACTGACGTTTTTGTTTAGATGGCTCCTTTTGTAGTTGCTCAATGTCTCGAACCAATTAAAGATAATATTTGTCTCAGAGACTGTGCAAGCTGTGTACCGTCTTCACGTCTGGGACGGATCAAATTTCACTCACATCAAAGGATTACCTTTTACAATGTCTTGGCTTTATAAGTTTGCTGGATTTTTCTTTGTGCAAAATATTAAAGTTAGAGCTAATTCTGTGAAAGTATTCAGATAATAATGTATTTTTTTCATATATAATAAAATATAGTCATAATATAAATGAATATTTACAGACATTTCACACATCACACTCTAGTCCCAAACTAAGCACAGCTTGTACTATGGGAACTAGATTGCTGATAGAATACTTAAATACATACATACATAGTAACACCCAGACACAGAACAAATATTTATGTTCATCACACAAGCATTTGCTCTGGGTGGGAATCGAACCCACAACTCACACCATAGAAGGCAGAGCTACTATCAACCGAGCTGTGACGCTTGTCGATAGTATATTAGCGAAGCTATTAGCGAAATAAGCATTTATCATTGTGGTTTGAATGTATCTTTTTGCGAAAACCTATCGATCTTCGACTTTGTAAAAGTCATAAATTCTGTTATTTTAAGAAATTTCCCAACACATATGATAATATGTTTATTAGATTTTGTTGTGAGAATTAGCACTTTCTGAAGAGTAGCAGCATTGTCTAGACGCAAGCTACAGTACCCTGAAGTGCATGCTACGTATGGCAAAGACCTATATTTTCTATTTTATGAGATTACAGTGAAACATAAGCTACAAGTAAGTACACTCTAAAACTCAACACAGAGTGTATTGAAATATTCGAGCTAAATTAAAAAGTTTCAGAACAATAAGTATATTACTTACTCTCAGATTTTAGCACTTCTACAAATAAGTTCTAAGACTATTTTTCTTGTATCGATAGATTTCGCTATTTTGACATTTTTTAGATCTTTACAAAGAATAAAATATAAACTCATTAATAGGCATCGCAGGTCTATTTATTTCCCATATAGATCCGTCTGCTATAGGGGGGGGGTCGTGGGTTCTTAAGTAGTAGGTACCTATAATAAAATCAAAAAGTTATAATATAATTTACTAATCTAAATCGTGATTCAACCATTGATTTTATTCTACCACATTTTAAAGCAGTTTAGTTTTCAATGAAAATCTATCAAACACTTGGGTTTAGATTTATTTTCGAGTTTAAATTCTAGTCTACAACCTCGAGGTACAAAACAACATTAATCTTGAAACATCACTTTCATGCAAATAGGTTCAAATTGCTATATTTTACAGTTATGTTTGGAACCAATAAATGGAAGGTCATTGACACTATTTACGATCAATTTATTTCAATCCGTCGTAGACTTGGATTTGCATGATCGGGTATTAAAGTGGATTATCCTGCATGATGCACTATTGATATATGAAATCTGATCGTAAACTTTATGCTTTCGTTGAGAAGCACTACTCATACACCCTCTCGTCTGAACTTTGCAATTTTTATGATCATATCACTTGACTGTTCAATAAAGTCATCGATTCATATTTTGTTTTTAGCTATCAAGAAACTGCATCAAGTGCAAGTTATATTGAAATGTCTAGTTTCCATTAACAAGAGCGTTGAATACCTGATTCTTCTTCTTTTTTTATGTGGCTTCTGCCCGTTAATACGACAATCTGTCTGTCGTATTGCCTGTTTGAAAATAAATCTGTCTAGTAAGTCATTGTCAAGTCGGCTGTTTTTGGTTTAAAAGAAATATCGTAGAAATTTTTTCCATATTGATATAGAAAATCTAAATCAATATCATCCTGTCTGGAATTTCCCATGTAAAAATATTCAGTAGTCAATAATATTATCCATTCCAGATTTTAAATAGACTGATGTGTTTATATTAGAAATTGGATTTTGTTTATTTTATGAGATTTGTATAATTTCCTTTTAGCGTTTGGTAAGCAAGCCATTTGGGGAACATAATTTTGCTTTTTAGGCCGGTTCAAAATACAATACATTCAAAAACACACCAACGGAGACGATGATTTGATATTAGAAATAATTAATATTTTTTGTGAAATTATGAACTATTTTACTTTCATTTATAAACAACAAATTCATATCAACATGTATATCGAAGTAGGCATGTATTCATGTAAAAAGTAACTTTTAAGAAATTGTCAAAAACATTGTTTTATATTATACGACCTTTTTGTTATTTACTTTATATATATCAATCGTTGATCAATAAAAAATAAAGTGATTTTGATCCTTATTCTTATTCATAATCTTTGAGTAAACCACCCACAGTGTTTAAGAATTACTACTAAGTTATCCAACAACAATACTTTATCCATATTTATATTTTTATTGGAAATAAATGCCGTACAGGGGAAAACCTGGATGCAAAAGGCCCAAAACAAAGGAGACTGGCCTTCAAGGCAGGAAACTTATTCCCAGCATTTAACAGTAATTAAATAAAATAATAAATATTCTTGGACATTTTACACATAACACTCTAGTTTCAAGCCAAGAAAACTTGTACTATGGGAACTAGATTACCTACTGATAGAATACTTATATACATTTTTTTGTAAATACTAATTGCAGGATGACGGCCCAAAACAGAAGAGACTGGCGTTTTGGGAGGAGGTGATGATGAGGTGGAGGTGATAAAAGGTGATGATGATGAGTAGGTGTAAGAATGCACTTGTGCGATCAAACTTAGTGAAGCAACGCACTCTTCGAACACGTAAACAAAAGTTTCGAAACAGTGATCGTAAACATTTTATTGAGCTTCATCGATCGACTGTAAATTCCATTTAGTATTTATGGAGGGCATGTACGGAGGTGCCATTTTATCTTGTGTAAAACTTACAATTTTTATAAGTGTTAACTTTGGGTCAATAACAGAGTTTTTAGTGTTGGTTGCTGCTTTTTATTACAATTTTTTGACAGTTTTGTCATAAAGTGTACAATTTTATTATCACTTACTTCTCAAATTAAGCTTACCGTGTTATCACATCAATACAAAGCTCATTAAAATTATCAAAGTAGGTACCTACTTAAATAAATATTTTTTTAGGAGCATGAATTAAAAAAACTGATTAAAATTTAATTAAATACGTGTAAGAAAGTGTTATGTAAGTACATAATTTATATTATCACCGATTTTAAAAAAGAGGAGGTTCTCAAATGAATTGTATGTTTTTTATTGATTGTTTTGTCGCCAATGCTACGAGCCCAGTATAAAAATGTGTGTCACGTACAATGAGTCAACGGCCTACACTCGTCCAGTGCATACTAATGCTTTGCGAAATAGAACAATTGGATTTTGTGTACTGAGTCTTAAGTCTCACCTTGAGATTTCACTTTCGTTCAGACAGTATACAGGAGTGAAATGGTTTGATTATACTCTTTGGTACATACCATTTCTGAATATTGAATTGTTTTTTTTTCTAATTCTTGTATCTGATCTAGTAAATTAATTATTTTTTCGCTCAATTAATTATTCGCAAATTTATACAAGTCATTTCTATACTCTACATTTTATTAGCTACAAAATCTTCTATTTTTAAAACATACCTATTACAAAACTAAAGCATTCCATCGATCAGCTATCAACTTTCAATAGTACAAGCTTTACGTAAATTGTTACTAGAGCGCTATGTATGAAATGTTAAAATTTATTATTATTTATTATAATTGTCTACGGCCTATCTGATTGTTAATCTTTGTTATATATAGTTTTTTTTAATTTTACTATGTAGTTAATACAACAAAAAAACAAATCTGGAGTCTTATAATAATAATGATTTTGCAGGCACAGCCAGTCACAAATAAATGAGTACCACCGAGATGAGTGTCTCATGTTAATTTGGCCACATGCTTTAAAATGGCAATATTCACTTCTTTTTATTTAATGTTCTTGTACTGACTTGAATTCTCCAAACTTTTCATTCTCTTTATTATTGTAGTATTTTTGGTGAGTGCAATGCATAAAAAATGTTATACAAATAAGTTACTGTACATAACATACAGTAGCGATGTGCAGACATACAAACAGAAAAGCAATATAGAATGCATAAATTGTTTAGTTTGTATCGAGCGCGAATGCCCCAGTATTCCCCTATCGTGTCAATCTGGCTCGCAGACGATCGGGATAAAGTATGTCGTTTTGTGGAAAACTTGTACTAAATATAGTCGCGGTATTATTTCGGACGCTGTCGCGTGCGCCGTCCTATTCCAATCTAAACACATTACCGGACGGTCTAAGCTTTCGTTTATTGCGCCAGTGTTTTAAACTACATATTATCTTTACCGATAATTCTGTACAATGTCTGTGAAGCATAAACTCATTAACTTTTATCGTTAGGTTCTCGTATCAAGTGGTTGTAGAATCCGCTGTAAATTGAAAGTGATAATGGTGTTTTAGAGTGGACAATGTGTGTGACGGTTTGGATATTGGTCCTGTTTTTATCACCATGTGTTCTAACTCAAGAGGAGGAGGAGAAGATACGGACATTGGGTATGTGCTAGAGTTTATTGTTTTGTCAATTCTCTTTGTAAACCACGGAATTTGAAATGATGATACACACAAATTTCATAACAACTCTTTGTAAGCGACGGAATTTGAAATGATGTGTGCAATCAATTTTAAATTGTACTTGTATGTAAATAAAGACTATCTTACAGTAATTGTTTGGAGATTTCAGGAGGCATATGTTACCAAGATGACAATGATATAAAAGAGGCATTAGCCTTGAGTGGGCGAATGTTCGGCTTCAACACCTCAATCAAGGAAGTCCAAAAAGATGGGGATATTCTTGAAATTGCCAATAGTGTGTGTGAACTAGCTAAGGTAAGTTTTAATTTTAAAAAATGGTTGTCTGTAAAGTCGGCTTACTGACGATAGTTGAACGTGACAACGTCACTTCATGGAACGTCTCAGAACGCCTCAGAACGCCTCATGAGTCATGTTTTTTCGAGCGTGCAGCCGGCTCTATCGAATTATAAGACGTTGTCACGTCAAAAAAAGTTCGTTTGTATTAGTAGTTCTTTCAAAAATATGGTAGCTGGGCTGGAAATTATAGTATAGTATATCTGACGATATAGCGTGGCGGGTCGTACATGGATGAGACTAGTACAGGACCGTGGAGAGTGGCACAAGAAAAGGGAGGCTTATGCCGAGCAGTGGACGAAATTTGGCTGCGGATGATGATGATATCTGATGTAGGTAGAGTTCTTAATATGCCATCAATTTGTAATTATTTTTCTTAGTAAAAAGATTATCCTAACTTCTAAAATAAAATATTATTTAAAACATAGTGTTACCATGATCATTATCCATAGCCCGGATTATGATGTATCATCTGATGGCTATACATAATAATCCTGTGTTAATTGTTATTCATTGCCCCGTAACTTTAATAACATTGACTTCTTATCTTGTACCCCTTTTTAGAATACTAAAAGAACATTCTAGAAAAGCTAAATATCTCGTTAAAATGTTTCAGGAGGGAGTAATGGGAATCATAGACGCTGTGGGCGGTGGAGCCACTGAGAACATTCAGGCACTTTGTGATATGCTCGAGATTCCCCACGTAGTAGTACAGCATACTGATCTACTGGCGAGGAACTGGTCGATACTCAGTATGTATCCCAGCCCGTCAGTGTTCAATCAAGTAAGTATCTACGTAATTAATAAAAAGCATATGAAAAGCTAAGCATTATAGAATAATGAATATTTATTCACGGACATTGCATACAATGCATTCTTTCTACAATATGAAAATATTATAAATATGGTTATCTCAGTTCAATGCAGTACATAAAATAAGTTATTTAAAGAGTGTATGGATGTGCTTTGTAAGGAATCAAATCGCGTCCACTCTGTGTCCACACAAAAAATGTATAGTCTACTTGAACTAGGAAGGTAGGAATGCAAGCGTATCTACGGAAGAATAAAGGAATTAGACAATATAATAAATTATTATTATTATGAGATATGGTTGGGAGTAGTTTCTAGGTTAGGTTACTTTTTTGTCTTTACTTTCAGGCTCTGCAAGAGCTTATTGCGTACAAAGATTGGCAAAACTTCACTATTTTATACACCAGAGGGCGCAGTGTTATAAAAGTAAGCGATCTGTTGATGATGGGCAACACCACTGACAGATACACCATCACCGTCCGAGAGCTTGGTGGTGATGATTATAGGTACCTATTACTAATATTTGTATTTATTAACTAATATTAAACAAACACTATATTACTATTCTATAAAGACCTATAATCATTGTATAAATATCCATTCATGGACATTTTACATATCACACTATAGTCCCAAACATAGCAAAGCGTGTTGTACTATGGGAACTAGATTGCTGATAGAATACATAAAGACATATATGTATATTCATAATATTAGTGTGCTGAATATAATGAAATGAAATAAACAAATTATCTATTATATCATTAAGATTAACAAAAATACTAGTTTCTTGAACAAATTGAAGCACATCTTTAATTCCTGAGAGTATCACTTGAAGCATTCGAATAATAAAGCAATATTAAATTATTAGTATTAAAGTGTAGGAGTATTTTTCTCTAGTACGAGTTTATTGGCAGGCGATTGAACTAAGTGGGCGCTTCCGTGAACTTTAGTCTAGAAAAACTACTACTTCTTAGAGATATTATATTTTATTATTTTCTTTTGTAAGTTTTATTAAAACTGCTGCGTAGTTACATAAGTAAATCTGAAGGCCAATTAAAAGTTTTCACAAATATTCAAATTCAATATAATAAACTAAAAAAATATACAGACTTCTTCACTGGTTTGTAGAAAACTTATTTATAAAATAGCAGTCGCTTTACACAAAGTATTTGGAGCCATCACTGCATTATAAAAAAATATGACATTTGAAATTATGCTCGGTTTCATTTCATGTCTCCATATTTATACACAAATCTAGATCAAATATAGACTTCGGTTGATCTTCAATTGTTTTAGACAAAAACAAATGATAGTTATTTTCTAGAGACGTTCTCGATTTGTTCATTTTTTTCTAGAGATGTGCTCATTGAAGCTAAACAAAAAGGCTACGTAAACTTCGTGGTAGATTGCCTATCTGTGAACATCGAACAACTGTTATTGCACGCCCAACACGCTGGTCTGATGGCGGACGAACACTCGTACATCTTCGCGTCTCCGGATCTATTTACTCTGGACATGGAGAGATACAGATACGGAGGAGTTAATATGACAGGTGATTGTGACCAAAACTTGTAGAGCTCTTAAGTGAAATATACTGTCTGTAATTGCATCATTCGATTCATAAAATCAAATGCATTGATTTTATTCTGGATATTTTTGATTGGCATTTTTTTTTCAATTAGATAGTTCCTCATTTCACAACTTCACAGGAGCCGGTGAAATAATGTTATTATGAAAAAATCTACATACTTTATTTCAGGCAACAACAGTAAAAAATTATACAGCCCATAGATGAGTTTTTTTCTCAATCTTAATTAATTTCAGGTCTCCGTCTTGTAAATCTAATCGACAATCCCGCGTTATGGAACTTTACTGAAGAGTTTAACTTAGTATTTAACAACAGCAAGGAAACAGAAATTTTGCCAGAACAGCTAAAAACCAAAGTGATGCTAATCCACGATGCTGTGAAGGTATTCTCCACGGCCTTGGACAAAATTAACAGAACGATAACGCCAACGCAGCTGAGCTGCGAGAACTATTCTTCCTGGAAATATGGTTCAACAATGCTCAACTTTATGAAAACAGTAAGTTTTAGCTAATAAAACACAAAGTCCTATTATTATTTAATGGAGATGCATCCTTACATAACTTTCCTAGCTTTGTTTAAGTTCGAACAAACTTTTTATGAGGTTAATTTTTAAAACAAAAAAGTTTGGTGCATTTGGTGTATAATGTAGACTAGCATTGTTATTCAATTTTGAGGCGTAATCGTGATCACCAAAATTTTGGATGCCACTAGACTAGAATTTAATAATATTTTTTTTTCCAGAATAAACTCGATGGTTTGACAGGCCCACTGATATTTGATGGTATTGGTCAAAGGTCTAATTCATATTTTGAAATCTTAGAGCTAACATCATCAGGAAACCAAACAGTAAGTAGGAATAACATTTTAAACTGTTTGGTATAAAATCATGCAGGAAGAGCGATAATGCAATTAAAATAAAATAAAAAACACTACAAGTAGGTACCATACCACCATAATAATGATATACCAACCGTATTTATTTTTTTGTAGATTGGTCAATGGAAAATTGATAACATGTTGAATATGACAAGACCTTTTGTTCCTGATGCAGAAATTGGGGAGGAGTCGGTAATGAGAAACAAATCTTTGAAGGTGCTAATTTCCACGGTACGTACCTATGGCCCTAATTTGAATCTTAGAGGGTACTTAATTATTTAATACCGTATTTTTTCATTTGTTTTTTTATGAACTTTGATTTTTCATGTGTAAATGTTTACATTACTTTACTCTACCTTACTCTTTAGTGAATTATTTCATGAATTACTTTTAGACAGCTCCATACGGCTACGAAAGACAGTCCAGCGACAAACTAGAAGGAAATGACCGTTACGAAGGGTTTACCATCGACTTAATAGAACGTCTCTCCCAGTACTTAGGATTCAGCTATGAGTTTTTCGTTGAAAACACTTACGGTAAAAAAGAACATGGAAAATTCAACGGAATGGTCCAACAACTTCAAGAAGATGTAAGTTTTGCATTATCTATAGGAATCTAGATGAATAATAAATTATTGGACTTCTACTATAGCTCTGTTTGGATAAAAAACTCTTTATTATTCCCCCAAAAAATGAAAAAAATGCAGAGTTTAAATTATTTTTAAGTAAAATATTACAACTATATTATGTAAGTTTTAGTATTTGTAAGGTATAGCACAATATTATTTTAAATAATGACTCTGGATTAGATATAACTCGGAGCTAGGTTTGTATGTGTACACAATGTGATACTATTATTATATTATTTATTTATTTATATTTGTAATTATTTCTTAACACAGAGAGCAGACCTGGCCATTTGCGACTTCACGATGACATTGGAACGTCAGTCTGGCATCGACTTCTCTACTCCTTTCATGACCTTGGGCATCGGTATCCTGTACAAGCAGCCCAGCAAGCAACCGCCAGAAATGTTTTCTTTCTTGGCTGTGTTTTCTAAAGAGGTACCTGCTTATATTAATGGACAGGAGCGTGGAATGCGTGATTTCAAGTAAGCTGCAAAGTAGGTAACACTTTCAAGTAACATAGACAATTTTACCACCACAAAAACGTTCAACTCTAGCCGGTTTTTTACCAAAACTCACACAACAATATATACTTAACACAGGCATTTGTTATAAAGTTCTTATTTATTTATTTTACATTAGTTTTACGCGGTAAAATACGCCTTATTTTGCTTTTTGTAGCCAGAAAGTTTTTATTTATTGTTTTACTTTTGCGTAAAGGCATTTTAAACGCAAAATGGCATTTAGGCAAAAACTGATGAACTGAACTTCTTAAAATTATGAATATCTACTTATTCTATACACAAATCTATTTTTGTACATAGGTTTGGATCAACATGGTTCTTATCCAAGTGAGTCTTGGCGTGGTCATGATATTCGTTGGCCGCATTTCCAATAAGGAGTGGCAGAACCCAGTGCCATGCATCGAATCGCCTGAGGAGCTCAGCAACCAGTTCAGCTTCGCCAACTCTTTGTGGCTCATCATAGGATCCGTTATGCAGCAAGGCTCTGAAATTGCGCCTATGTGAGTTACTTAATTTTCGTTTTATTTATTTCATATTGTTACACTTTCAAATTTATCATAATAAAATATATAAGTAGGTATTATGTCAGCAGTCTAGTTCCCATAGTACCTACAACCGTGGCTAATTTGGGACTAGAGAGTATTGTGTGAAATTTTCTCCTAAACTAAAAGATTTATGAAGAAACCAAGTAGTTATTGTTTTTTTTTTTATAAATCTAGGGCATCTTTTTCAACTCTCGTGGTTAATCTCTATCAAAAAACCACCCTGTATAGTGTGGGATAAGGAAAGAAAGATGATGATCGTAGTAATACAATAGACAATAGTAGAATTATTTATTACACTCGTATATCGCGTTATCTTTGTCAACGATGTACTATAGTAAACGGACACTGAGAGTTGTGTTAATTAGCCACAAAAGCTATAAAAAAGATAAATAAACTTATATTCCGCGACCAAGGATCGTGACGTGATCCACGTGATGGGTGAGCTCAAATAAATGTGACGACCGTAAAGTTAACGTCAGCGTATTCGATACACACTGCGCGATGACGCAACATCGTTCGGCTGTCGAGCTGGCGTTTGACTCTGTAGCTCTACCATAAGTTTTTACTATACTATATTTACTACACTCGCTAGCGTGTGTAGTTAAAAAAATGTATGAAGATTTGTACAGCGCCTCTAGCGGATAGTTGGGTACTAAAATTCGTCATACTAATATTTACGTAACTACTGTAGTAAAGTCAGGCGATTTTACTGTGACAACTCATGGTAGAGGTACTGTTCTGCATTAGGTTTACTTTACGATTGTCACATAGGTATATTCGTGCCCTCTGACATGTAATTACCTATAATTTCAGTGCATTAGCACCTCGTATGATCACAAGTATCTGGTGGTTCTTCACGCTGGTGATGGTAGCTTCCTACGTGGGTACATTGGTAGCGTTTTTGACGATCGAGAAAAACGTTATGCCTTTCGAGACCGTGGACGAGCTCTATAACCATAAATCGATTCAGTACGGGGCTAAGGACAGCGGATCTACTATAGACTTTTTCCGGGTAAGACAATAAGACATACGGATAGTCTGAACATTTTAATTGAATTATATAAAGAGCACTCCTTATTTTATTTGTTTATACTGTAAGTAATTTTATACGAGTATTCTATGATTTTCATATCGTTTGTACATTAGATATCAATTCAAACATTTTTAAGACGAAACGTGGTTAGAATACAGAAAGTACGTATTTTATCGGAATTTTAATTTTATTTTTCAGTATTCAAATAAACCAGAATTCAAAGCAATGTATGCAAAAATGAAGGCTAATAATTGGCTGGTAGCTAAAAATGAGTTTGGAGTAAGTAGGTAAGTATTACAAACCTGGCTAACTAAATAACAAATGTCATAAAATAGGGTCCCGTTTTTACCCTTTGGGTATGGTACCCTAAAACAACATATATGTTTGATTTTGATCACAACATAATGTAAAACTAAGCTTAGCGTATTGAGTATCTAGTGCCTAATACACAAATTTCACCAATTATTCATGAAAGTATGTAAATTATAATTAAATGTTCTGGTTTTCAGGGCTGAAACCTCAGCATACGCATTTTTCATGGAATCGACATCTATAGAGTACACCACAGAAAGACACTGTGACTTACTGCAAGTTGGAGATTTACTCGATTCTAAAAGTTACGGAATTGGCATGAAAAAAGGTTAATCTAGTCATGTATAACATATAAGATAATAATGTCGAGAAAAAATATAAGATAAATATGGATTTTATTAATGTTTAAGGTTCACCTTACAAAGTATACATTGACGACGCACTGTTGAAAATGAAAGAAAATGGAGAAATTCAAAAGTTGAAGAATCTTTGGTGGAAAGAAAAATATGGTGGGGGGAAATGTGGGGTGAGTATTGTAAATAAAAAGTTACGTTATTTATTAGATGCATCAACGACATTTATAACTAGTGATAAATTCAAATTCTAAGGCTGAGATTTAGCGGCGAAATAAATAAATAATGCTAGACAGTCCACACAACATCATCTAGCCCCAAGCTAAGCAGAGCTTGTGATATGTACATAATACGTATGGACGCTTGTTTTTGTGCCTTTGTTTAGATTCCCATTTTGAACACGTCCAAGCTTAGTTTGATGTGTGAATTTCAACTTGAAATATATTTTTATACAAAACGCATTTGGATTTGACAGTGATGTCTTTCCCCTTTTTTTACAAAAAAAATGTATATCTAATATATCCTGAAGATAAAATTACATTATAAGAAGAAAATTAATATCCTGTTTTATGCTGTCTCGGACTGTGATGAAATACGCGTTAAATATAGCGGATTTGTTAGAAAAACAATGTTTCAGCAAGCCTTTATGATATATTTGCAATTAAATACCGTGAGTTGCATAAACCGTTCCTCACATTTCTGAAGGCTCTTCGCTTATTGTTGAGGCTCGTAATAAATGTTCTAGAATTCCTCATAACTTCAACCGCAATGGATTGACCACTCACTGACCGACCGTATCATGCTTCACATACCTACTAGTACTGAAAAATTCAAGATGATACCATTTCAATCTATAGACGACAATGTATTTTATGTAGCAATTAGTAATCTTAATAATAGGAGTAGAAGGACTTTTTGTGATCGACCTCTTCCAGTGAATACTTAGCTACCTTAGTTCTCACTTATTTCTGACTGTTTGTAGATTCTACTTTACCTACATCAGGTGTGTCGTCGACTTGTCCCACTGACGGTTGTAAAAAAGTAATAATTTAAATATCACCGATCTAATTTCGATACATGTTTTGCTGATTTGGAAACCAAATTATATTGTGAGATATTTCTATATGTTCGTCTTTTTTTTACCTACCAAATGCGTCTGAAATTATAGAGCTTCAAAAAGATTTTGTTATGTGGCTATGTATTACAAAGTCAAGAGTTGGATTTTTTGTTCGCACCGCTATTGAAGCTCATAAATTATTTCCCGGTTTATCATACTTCCCTTATCTACATATAGTTATTTACTTTTGTGGCTTATCATGTGCAGTTGTTACTGTTTTCCTTATTTTCAGGAAAAGCAAGACGAAGAACAAAAACAATTGGGTATGAAAAATATGCTAGGAGCTTTTGTAGTGCTCGGCGGAGGCTGTCTTGTCGGCTTGTTCATCTCCACACTGGACATGCTTTGGGGAGTATTCAAACGGACCGTTAAATATGGCGTAAGTATTTTAAGATTTTGAGCAGGATTCTGACATTATTATATTTGTTTAATTGATTTAATTTTATATATGACCTTATAAAAAATATTATCATTATATTTAAGTTTTGACTTATTGTATGTTTGATGTTTGTATACCTACCTAATGGCAGAAGCTAGTGACGCTAATTTAAGTTTCATATCATCTGAAATGTACTTTGACCTGGTTTCACAAACAATAAATGATTATGATTAGGATTCCGCGTTATTTCATACTTTTAGCAAATATATAATAGGCGATGTTATTTACATAAGGTTTCACGTATACTTATTGAGGCGCTGTAAGAACTTGCTGACAGCATAAAATATAAATTGTACGCACAGTCCAGCTGAATCTCTAAACTTAGTATAGAATGGTCATTTCTCTAAGATTCCCATAAATTAATTGAGTATTTCCAATCTTATTTTTTTCAGACTACATTCAAACACGAATTAGTAGAGGAACTAAAATTCGCGCTGAAGTTTAGCGGCAGCGTGAAACCTGTGAAGAGAAAAGTAAAACCAGTTGACGGTAGCGATGAAGCCTTTGCCAAAGCTGAAGGCAAGGACGAGGTCATGTCTCTCCCCTCGATCCGATCCGGTAGATCGACCAGCACTCACAAAACTTGTCACTCTCATAGTTCTAAACATTCATCTAGAAGTTTAGCTGTAGCGTTTGCTAAAAGAAGGTCTTACAGCTAATTGTATTGAATTTAAAGTATAAATAAAACATAAAATAAATAATTACGTCATAGAGTTAGTAAGTTATGTAGGTTTTGTCAGTCATAAACTGACAAATACCTTCGGTCAAGCGGTTTGATCAGCCAGGGTACGTGAGTGGGCATTCTTCTGCGATTCTAGTTAAGTTCCTTTAATAAGTGTTTGAATTGTAAAAGTTTACTTAACTCGGAAATAATATATGTAACTAACACCTAAATAGGCATATTCATGTTGCACAGTTTTGACTATAAGATCTCAATAAATCATAAATGTTTTTTTTTTGCTATCATGTTAATTATTACACAATCTAGTCACTTAATTTATTTTGTTAGAGATAAATTTATTTTATTTATTTATTTCATTTTACAAGGTCATTACAGATTTTACTAATTCGACAATGTAAACAAAGTTTAGCTTAAGTAGAAATAAGCCCTATGTGTAAATTTCGTCAAAATAAATAAACGCAAAAAAACTCATTTTCCTTTTATTTTCAAACATATTATTTCTTAGACATAAAATTGAAGCTCTTTCCTGTAACGATATAGAATACACAAGTGGATAGAGGATCTATAGAGTGATTTACATAGTTTATCCACATGAATACACCTCTTGGTTTTCAAAGGCTGGCGTTTAGGCTGTTACCTTTTACTCTAGTTTGCATAGTAATGATCTAGTTCAAGAAAAGGTAAAGTCAAAGTCAAAGTTTATTTATTTGCAGAATTACATGTAAAAAGATGTCATATAATATAGAATGTGTCATTGTAATTCTACCCTTTTAGGTAATCCGCTTTCTGAGTAATCGAAGATCATTTGTTTAGTTTTTTTTTATAATATAAAAAAATTACAAACTTTGATACAAAAAAAAACCTTTATGGTAAAACCACTTTTATTGTGTTTTGATATTATTTATAGTGTTAGAATAGATTTTGCGATATCAAAGCGTTTTAATTGAGGTATTTTGTTACATTTAAGGTATTGACGATTATGAATATTTTCTTTTAAAATATTGATAAAAAAATGAAATTCACACAAAAATCTTCTACAAATTACACGTGGATGCCGTCTCTCAATCAAACGGGTTTCATTACGAACCCTCTTCAGCTGGACACGTTACAAGGGCAGACTAGCCCACATTTCTCAAACACTTCTAATTAACTGACGCTCGTAGTTAGAATGGCCCAGCCTAAGCCACTATCGGCACAAGAGGAACTTTTACTGTGCGTAATTTTGGTTGAAAAGACATGTGGCTCTACCATGAGATGTCATAGTAAAATCGCCTGACTTTACTACAGTAGTTACGTCAATATTAGTATGACGAATTTTAGTACCCAACTATCCGCTAGAGGCGCTGTACAAATCTTCATACATTTTTTTAACTACAGACGCTAGCGAGTATAGTAAATATAGTATAGTAAAAACTCATGGTAGAGCTACTGGATTTTTGTTTCCATTTTTGTTTTTACCTGAATTTTTGTTTATCTTAAATCTAAAAGCTGGACTGGACTGTAAATTATAAAAGCATTAAAAAGTATGTTGGGGTGTCATAAAAGTTACACAAATTGACTGTTTTTATTTAATTTTAATTCATATTTATATACCTAAATAAATATATTTTGTTGATCAAGCGAGAAAGCAAGCATATGGGTTGAATTAATATTTCTGTACTAAAACATTAAACATAAAAATAAATTGCCGTATTTACTCATAGTTAAGATGCTCACGTATCGGAGAAAAAATGTGACCCAATTCTAAACTACGAATATCTTATATGGATCCTGGATTAGGGTCAAAATCCGTATAGGTCAAGTGTGGATGAAGTTCCAGGTTAGTTACAGGATCTAGTTTCGTGTAATTAACGAAGCCCATCAGTGAAGGTAGACGTTTCATAAATGGAGTCTTTGGAATTATGCTACAGTGTTTCATGTTTGTAGATATATTATTGGTGTTTCAAGTTTCTTGTTAGCCATACAATAGATCACAATGAAAACACTTGTATTTAAAACACATTGTGTGGTACAACAATTACTAGGTGGGAAACAATCTTATAATTCTAGGTAGTGATAACGATGCATTGTCTTACTGAGCACGTCCTTCACTACATTGCAATACAAAGATGCACAGTCGCAGATAGATAGAAAATTCTTTATTGCACTTCAAAGTAGTGTACAGGCGAACTTAATATAAAATAGCATTATTTACCAGCTAACCTTTGAGTAGTGGGAATAACAATTCAGGGTAGTGCGCATATTCTGCTCTGCATATTTGTTGTAAGTCAAATAAATGTTTTATCTATCTATCTAGATATATAAGGTACCTAGATACAAAAAAAGGACGTAGTGGAATAAGGTTTTTTGTAGTATCAGAAACTAGTGAAATATTGGGAAACAGTCAAACTCACAAATCGAGTATAAAAAAACTTATTGTTGCAATTTTTAGTTTTTAAAACTGTGCTTCCTCATCCTTGCCATCTGCACAGCATTACTCTGCCTCCTGCTGAGATGCAACGTATGCCTAGAGTAAGTAGACCTCCGAGACCGAGGTGTCGGAGCCAGATCTTCATCATCAATGTTCAAGGACTGAGTGTCACCAGTCTTCTCTTCTTTATCGCCTATCTCTTCTTCGGCTTCTGCTTTCTTGGAGCCAGAAGAACCGCTGCCTGTGGATTCTCTATGGCGTACTGGTTTGGTGTCACCACTGAAGCTGAAGACGAATCTTAGTTCAGCTACCAACTCATCTATGAACGACACCTGCAATGATTATTAGCGACAGTCAAATGTTTTTTCTATCTATACTAATATTATGAAGAAGTAAAGTTTGTGTGTTTGTTATTTATTTTTTATTTTCTTCGAATGTTGCCCAACGAAGTGGGCACGGGTCAGCACAATAAAATAAAGACATTTGCTTATAGATAATAGGTAAAGGCATCAATTTCATAAGTCTTATTTGGAAAGATTGCATTTAATTTAATTTCACTAAAACTGCTGTTGTGATCGATATGCAATTTAGCTACTTATTCTTTATCTAATATATCTAATTAATCTAGCTTAGGCTACTAAAGCTAAACAAATATTTAATAGAATGAGCCAATGGTTACCTGATGTTAATGATGATGATAACAATTCATTACCTCAACAAGCCTTTTCATTTCTAATGACAGTTTGTAAATTAATCAAAAAGAGTCATTGAAAGTTGAATAACTATTAGAATTACAGAACTTAGTCAACCGGTACTCACCAGTATCCAGTAATTGCAACTCAATAACCTTCACTAATTGCACGTACAAAGAGCGAACTGGGCCATGCAATTTGGGGTCACACGGGGTCATGCAATTCTGGGGGTCAAGGAAATTAAAAATATCACCTTTGCATCGATTTTTCATACATTATGTAACTGGACTGTTATCGCACGTTTATTTATTCTTAAAACGCCTAATTCAATTAACGAACTATTTAAAATTACTAAGATGAGAATAATCAACAAATTACTTTCATGATTACTGGATTTCTCGTTCAATTATTATGATAACAAAGCAAAAAAACAATAGCACGCCAAAAATTTGAAGCTGATAACAAAAAGAACATGTCAAAATAATTCAGTAAGTTGTATCCAAGGAATAATAGAACAAACCAATGTGTAATCAAAAATAAAAACCTTCATTCTATGGGAGACCATCCAGATATCGAAGACCATCTCGACAAAAGCGCAGACGACGGCCATGGCGGAACCAGCCACAAGAACAATGAATACTCCACCAACATTCGCAAGAACCAACGGTTGCGCTTCAGAACCTCCATCGTCATCATCCTGAAAAAAAACATGATATACTTATGCTCATATAGTAACTATAAGTGCAAAATAAAGGATAGCATGAGGTAGGGTATTCGGGCTTTATTTTTATTAGCGAGTTTTGCGTAAATTATTATATACTTATAGAATGAGGTCTCTTAGGTATTCTTTATTTTTATTTTGCTCAAAACTCGCCGAAATGGCTAAATAAATTGACTAAACAAATTTTGCTTTTAATTGACGCAAAGAAAAACCAGGCTCAGTCGTGCTTCTTGGAACAGACCTACGTCCAACAGGAAACTGATAGGTTGATGATGATGATAGTCTAAAGTAAAGGTATTTAGTAAATGTGCTCTGTGAGGCTATGTAACATTAGTATGTTTATACAAAAAACCAGTTAAAAATAAAAAAAAATTGAAATCTTCATAAAACTTAGCAGTTAGATCACATACTGCTGCTACAAATATAATGTTTAATTAAACTTTTACTACCTTGTTAATGTTATCATATATATACGCTGCAATTTCCCTCATAGCGCAAAGTTTCTCAGCAATTACTTACAGCACATGCACCTCCACCTCTTTTCTCTTTCCACCATTTATCTTTCATTCTGGTTATTTTCCCTTCCTCTTGGAGTTGTAGAATTGATTCACTCATCGGTTGTCGGTACGGAGAATCTATAATTACTCAAATTATTAACTTTGTTAGGAAAATTGAAATATGAGCAGGTAGGTAGATGTGTGGTGAAAGGATTGGAAAACCCGCGCTTTTGGAGTACATATCTCATTTATGAAATAAATAAAACAGATATACAATCTTCACACAAATACGTTGATTGTTTTTTTTTAATTTACTTGATTTTTCTGGATTTTCTGGATTTTCTGGATTTATTCAGATAAAAAAATGTCTACTGAAAAATCTAATTAAATATTGCTCAAACTAGTGCTAAAATCGTGACTCACACTTTAAACGCTTGTGTAGAGATACGATAAATTTTCTTCACATGTTACCACATAAAATAAGATCTCACATAAAATAAGAAGAGCAAGGAACGTGTAAAACGTGTAGCGATCAGCTTATTTCAGCAATTAGTCATGCAAACAAAAATGTATTATCAACCAATAAACAACCAATTACTTGGTACACAATTTTTGCATATGACTGTACCCAAAAAATCAAATCAAAAAATTCAATTTCTAAGCAAAGCTGGTACGATAACTAGATTGACGATAGAATACAAATATACATTTTTTTTAAATACATACATAGAGTAGGTACAATAGTAATACCCCACACGGAACAAATATTATGTTCATCACACAAACATTTGCTTTGTGTGGGAATCGAACCCACGATCTACAGCATGTGAGGCAGAGCTATTACCAATTGAGCTGTGACGCTTGTAGATTGGAATTATTAATTTTTAGACTTTCTACTAAAATTTTAAAATAATAGAATAAATAGTTGAAATGTCATTAGAAGACTCACTTTTCTTCATAGCAATCCCATATCCTTTGCTGTCCAACAGACCACCAACTTGTGCTACGTCGCAGTTTCTCTCCACCATGTACTCGATCGATGTTGACTCCATCAAAAACGCATAGTTTTCTTGGTCAGACTTAACCCTGAAAACAAAAGGTATTTTTAAAAAATACAAGAAAATCAAGCATTGAAACGACACCCGTACGTTTTTATTCAACAAGATTTTTGAGCTTATGTTTGTTTTTAAATTACAATTCTTGACAGTCTTATTTCATCCTACTTCATAATGTTATTTTTCTTACATTGTGTGCAAGCAATAAATACTATATTCATATGCACCTCTCTAAACCTTCATCATTAGTTGCCGGTTGATGCTCAGGGTGATCTTCCATATACTGGTACATTTTTTGGTACAGCAAGTTATCTGATTCCTAGAAAAAAAAGTACATCTATCAACGTATATAATTTTGATCGCGAGAAACTGACACTCACTCTTCGTAAGACTTGTCGGATATTAAAAAAAATAAGTTTGAAAAAGAACCTTGAAAAAATTAAAAGTAGCACCATTAGCTTTAGCTCCATAAGTTATTCCATAAGGATTATTGGACAGATCCTGTACAGTTTTTATAGCATAAAACTTGGATTCAACTGTCAAAAATGCAGCAAGATTCGCAGTGTAGGACGAGACCATAATTAGAGTGAAAAACCACCACATACTTCCAGCCATTCGAGTTGACACTGCTCTGTAAAAAACAAACTTTTATTATCTACTTTACACAAACAATAATAAAATAAAGGGTTATTTACAAGTAGTTAATAATTTTACAAGACACTTATAATTCCATAACGTGGACTGGCGCCTGAAATAGGTTTATGACCTGCACTACATCTACATAAACAACAATCTCAGAACGTTCGCACAAGTAGTAATCTATATGACACTCTGCAGCATTTAGTTAATTCTTCTTTTCTTTTATCAATCAAAAGTAGTTTTATCAGCTGTTAATATTTGTAAAAAAAAACATATATAAGTCCTTACATTGTAGCAATTAACTTAATTCTCTTTATTTTTTTTTATCAATATTAATTTGTTAAATAAAAAAGCTGCAAAGTACTTACATTGGAGCGATTTCAGAACCTTGCGTCAACACACTGCCTAGCGTAAACCAGAAGGAGTTAGGGAAGGTCCATTGGTTGTCTAACGTTTCTGGTTCTTCAATACATGGGTATGGGTTCTGCCATTCTTCAGGAGCTACTCTTCCCAGGGCAAATAACAGCACTGATACTCCAACGTACGCCAGTGCTAACCACGTCCAGACCTATACAAAATGCTATTTGAATGATACCAAGATATATTATAAAAATTTATATTACCTTTTGATACTGCTTCAAAAGAATATATAGCTGGGCAGTGATTTTTTTTAAATACAAATTCTACAAGCGAAGAGTATGATTTGTGGACCTTTAGTTGAGAAATAAATATAGGTTAGATAAAAGTTTTTAGTGATTGTAAAATTAAACAAGCGACAAGCGGCAGAAACAAATGGTGTAGGTAAATAATGTAAAGACACGATCCCATATTAATTATACTTACACCCATTGAAAATGGAGAAATGAAGGAGAACAAATTGGGCGGCATCTTCGTAGGTTTCTTATATAAAATTGTTATACCTAAATTCATAAAAGGGCTAGTGAAATCTACTGCTTTTTGACGAGCTGATGTTATAGTCAAATCTGTTATGCCAAAGTCTGCTCTCTGAAACAAAATAATGTTAAATTAAATTATTTGATTTTATGAGAATAAGCGATGGATTATGTATGTCAGCTGCAAATGTATAAAAATGCAGTACCAAAAGGTTATGCCCTGTGTTTGAATATGATGTTAAGGATCAGAAAACAACAAAACAAGGTGTAGAACTGACAAACAAATGAAGCATGTTTTTATAGGAATGTCAATTTGAGTTAATTCGACAACATCGGTGTTGTGACCCCAAACCAATAAGCGGATTTATTAAAGGGTCTTTAGCCATTGATTGTGTAGATCAATCCGCCTACAATGTAACAAATACAAAACCTTTCTCGTCTTGTTACTTGGACCCAAAGGGAATAGATTATTTTACTCGGATGCTGAAAGCTTGATTGACAGCTGGAATCGAAACCCAAGCATAGATTTTTTGAGTTCGCTTTACTGAAATGGCTTTATTGAAATGTCTAAACCATCAAGTGCAGCGTATCGTTCAAAGTTTATTTCAGACTTGCAAAAGGTTACTTCATAATTTTGAAACTATCAAGGTTTTGAAAATAGTTTTCTTTATATACGGGATATTTGTTTACTATTATTTGTGAGTTTGATTACATATCAGAAAATAATGAAACTCACAAATCATGGTAAATACAGCGTTTATACAGAAAACTAAGTTACTTTATATTCCAACTTGGGTTCGGGTTCAAAATGGAAATGCGTTTGAGGCTCTTAGAGACTGTTCTACCACTAATCCATAGAGGTAAAAAATAGTTACTCCATCCATAATCTTCTCCATCATCCCGTTCCATTTCTTAGTTTTTGCGTTTAAGGATCCATAGACCCCATCAGCCTGGATTTCGAAGGTATAGTTGAATTCGTTCATTTTCGCTAACTCGTCTATTATTTCGATGCCAAAGCCTTCGTACCGGTCATTACCTTCTAACCTTTTTGATGATTCTTTCAACATTCCATACGGAGCACTCTAAAAAACACAAAAACAAAAAATATACCAAAATATATTTACATAATATTTGGCTCAGTGGCGCGTCTTAGGAGAGATCTACATCCAGCAGTGGACTGATAGGTTGATCAAGATGATAAATATACTTATGTTTGTACAATATGAAACAGTATGTAAATTCAACCGGATAATAGACTACAAACTCTACTAGAATTATATCTTTTAGAGAAAAGACTAAGATTTTATCATAATAATATGTCAAAATTTTACCAAAGCTGTGATCACTATGAAGTGTTTTCCCTTCATTGAATCTGAACCCTCAGACTCGACTGGCGGGATAATAGTCCTAGTTTCAGTGTAGCCATCTTCTCCTGTCCATGTTCCCACCTTAGGATTAATAGATATACAAAAGAAGACGTGTGACACTCTTTTGCTGGATTACGCATGCCCAGTGTTAGATTATTTTTGTTACGGATTTTCTGGATTTGGTCTCCACGCTCAAGGCCCGCGATAGAAGCTATGTAATAACTTAAAACAATGAGATATTATTTTAAATAGCGATAAACTCTTTTTATGATTCTTAATACTTTAATATTTACCTTTTCTAAACCATGTGCCATTACTTCAAGCACATCTATTTCAAAATCTGAACGGAAACCATCTTCGTCAAATTGCACTACGCCTGTCAAACCATCTATATCCATCTGAAACATAATCAGAAACTTGTAATAACACTACACAATGTTAAACTCCAAACATATTTTTTTGCAGATTCTATAAAGAATACAATAGTATTCCGAAATGTATGATACAGATGCTTAGTTTTAGAACTATCTTAGTAGGCGCTAATAAAGAAAAGTTGTTCTTATCGGCCTTTGTTTAAACCCCGTATAATGGTCGTTTTGTACATAATCTTACTGTCGTAGCTCATAAATAAAAATGTTAATTTTATTTATAAGTCTCATTTAAAATGAAATAAACTTAATTTAAAAAATGTACCTTCCATTATTAAGATTCTAAGCTAAAAATACTCACTTTTCTAACTAAATTAATAACAGTCGAACCAAAATCCCATGTTTCATCTTGTTCGCAAGTGACATTAGCGCCTTCTTCGAGACCCATCGCACTCAGCGCCCCCGTATACAGGGTAACAGCATCGTTAACCAGAGCCAGCTCTAAAGTCAGCCCATTCTCAGTGATTGCGTTCTCTATCTGCCCCTCAGATAGCTCCACTACTTTCTCATTTACAGATGTAATGAACTTTTGAATTGCTTCCAAACCGGGATCGAAGAAACGTATTCCTGAAAAACAATACTATTTCACAATCTTGATGGATTGTTTGTCAAATCTTATGATCAACCGCTGCAAAATTACTTGATGCGTTTCGTCTGACAAGTTTTTGATAGAAAATCCCGCATATTCGATAACTAGTTTTCGACCAGAAAACTTTCTCAGAAAATAATTTAAAAGAAAGAAAAGATAAAGAATTGACTTCTTTGACCATGATTTTAGCAATCACTTTTTGAATGGGGATGTCATTAAAACCATCTTAAGCAGTTATCAATAACTGTAGATAGATTTGCCATAGAACAATATCATATTTGAAACTATCACGGTTTTGAACAAAGTTTTCTCTATAAACGAGATATTTAATAATTTGTGAGTTTGATTATTTCCCGATATCAAAATGTTAAATCATGGTAAATATCCCGTTTATAAAAAAAACTTTATACAGTAATACCAACCAGTTATGTTAGAACCTCCATGTTTATAGGGATCAATGTCTATGGTTTGGAAGTCAGGGTTCATGATGATGTAGCTGTGTTCATCAGACATTATTCCGACCTGCTGTGCTTGCTCCAGAAAGGTTTCTAAGCTTTTTGTTCCGCAATTCACTATGTAGTTGACTGAACCTGAGCTTTTTATGGTTTTTAACTGCACCCTGTAAAGGTAAACTGTTTTATATTTATGCTAGATCTTATTTAATTTATATATCTGTTTAACAAACGATTTCCATTTAGGTATAAATCTTTATATCTATTTAACAAGCAGCACTATACTTAAGAAGAAATTAGCATAATGATGTCGTCCGTTTCAGTATTTCGATGATTTTTGATTTTATTCAAAGGAGAATGGGCGATTCTGTATGGAGCGTGGGCCACGACTAAAAAACTCGTCCCTCAGGGTTGCCACATAATATGTTTAAAAGGGCTTTTAAAGGCCTACCTTTTATTATTATTATTTAAAAAATCCATCCCATGGAAATCGATATATTTTGAAAAACAGTTTTTTATTTTAACGTCGTATTACTCCGAATCCTGAAGGCCCACAAAAATGCCTGCAGTTGCGTTGAAAAAGGCATGAAACGGGCTTTATTTGTTTTTAGATTGTTTGAAAATCCAACCTGAGGGAATCGAGATATTTCCGAAAAACTGTATTTATTTTTTGCAATACTACAGTTTTTCAGGAATAACTCAATTTCCACCGGTTGGATTTTTAAACAATCTGAGAAATAATTATAGCTCTTTTAATGTTCTTTTAAACGCCATCACAGTTATTCTTGTGGGCCTTCAGAATTCTAAGTAATATGATGTTAAATGAAAAACAATTTCAACGAAATATCTCGATTTCCATGGGACGGATTTTTTCCGTAATTATATTAAAATATTGGCTTATAAAAGCCCTTTTAAACGTACTATGTGGCAACCTTGAGGGACATTTTTTTTTAGTCGTGGCCCAAAGTGCCCCTTCTCCTTTATCATTGTTGGTTATTTAATCAAAATGTATTACCTAAAATCGTCTCCATCAGGTAATTGGACAACATTTATCAAAATCTTTTCTCCTGAATCTAAATCTTGGATGCTGAGTAAATTTTCAACGAACGGCAAAAGTTCAGCGCCTTCATAAATTATGGTGAACTCTGTCCAACCCTTCATTTTTATAATGTCGACGAAAACCTGAAATATACATTTTGTTAAAATACGGGTGCACACGGTAATTTATTAAAGTAAAAACGGACTGCAAAATGTGAATTGGTTTAAATGTGTTATGTGTTTTTTCAATACCAAAAACCGTTAGAGAGTTAATTTTGATTATTGGTTTTAAAGAAATAAAACTATTTCACGAGTGTTTTCTCACTAACAACAATACGATACTTTGGGGAGTTAATATTCGATCTAGTCATCTTGACGTTATAATTTTAGTCTATATATCGTATCGCCTATATATTTCATTTCATTGCCTTTTGATCTGTTTTAGATTGTCAAAGTAAAAAATTCGTACAATTGTAAGTTTACCTGTGAATATGCAATATGATGAGGGTACAAATTTATTGCAGACCAGTTACGATTTTGCATTATCATAGCTTCGGTTAGAATTTGTGGAACTTCCAAAAAGTCTGCTATGTTTTGTATGTGTTGTAATGGAACTTTTTTTGTTGGTCCAAATACTCCGAATATATTACTCTGGAAAATACAATGAAAATAAGTTGAACTTCTCATAATAATAAATCCTATCAACAGATTGTATACCATGGTTTTCTATTTATACAAAACTAGCAACCAAATAAATAATTTAGTACTTTTACTTTGTTTACGATCAAAATATGAATAAAAACTGTGTTGCCACATTAAAAAATAATTTGGGTCATGACTGGGCTTAATCAAAATTGTTTGGATACTAGGATACTACTTACTAGTTTGCAACTGCTAACCAATTAAAACTTCCGAAGCACTTACCTCAAGCAGCGTACACATCGCTTTCTCTGCTTCGGCAATATCTCCTGGGGAAGTCCGCACCACTTTCGCCACGAATGGACTTTCCTGGTCCACGGAAACCGCGGAAAGTGCAACATTGAAAGCAGCTTCCAGCAAAAATCCACCGTCATCGAAAATCGCACCTATTATCCAAGACGATAAAGATTAGTTTTGATCATCTTTGAACAACAAAAATACAAGTCAAGACGCACCGATCGTTTTATCACCACAAACTTTGGTAATAACGATGAAAAAAGTAAGAAAAGTGCTGAGCTTCATGGTTTTTTTATGTTTGAGCGCTAAAGAAAGTTCTAGATTGTAAACTCTGATAATAATAATGGTTTCGGTGCTACTTGCTAGTGTATTGGTCTAATAACTGCATGTCTGCGCTATATTTAGCAGGTGCACTGAATGTTTGGTTCAATTGACTTGATGCCACCTTTATGACACTGATTCTATATTCAATTGTTGTACTAAATAGATATAGGTACCTACTATCAAGATTTTCAGATAATTGTGTTTTATTCGTTACTTTTATTATAGTATCATGTTTAGGTTTATTACGAAAAATCAGCATATTGTTTCAGACTGCAAGATATTACTTATTTCTACTCTTATTAGTAGATACAAAATTAATAAGTTAGTATTTTTATTTTTTCGTAAGAATTTGAGTCAGCTTATAAATTTATCGTGATTCAATGCCCTCTATGTGACAAGCTTTGAACTTTTCTGAAATATCCTTGGCCTAGAAACCCGGGTGGAATGGTAGAATAACACATTTTTTTTATTTTCGGTGATGATGAGGAAATTGTTTAGAGGGAACCTCATGAATTGTTTCCTTGAGGTTCCACTAGATGGCGTTACCCGTTTAATTCGTACTGTTTTCTCAGATAAAAGTATACAAATGTAAAAAGTGTTTATCAGGCGGTATCCGGTAATTTTATGCAAACTATTTTGGGCTGTAATTTTCTGGCACAATTATGTTAGTTTATATGTTTATGAATTGATTTCAATTAAGTACCAATAAAAAGGTTATTAAGAAAAGCGTTTTGCCATATCAGTTCAGTACCGTTAAACATTAATAAGATGTGATATATGATACCGAATAGTAAATAGTAGGTACATTAAACTATTCGGTTCTATATACCTAGTCTTATTTACCTACTTAAATAAGTTTGTAGGAACCACTAAGTTCCTTTGTAATACTAAATCAGACTTTGTAATGTTACATGAGGTGGTATGAGGTTTAGCTAAAATGTAACGATGTGGTTCTGGTGCAATTATTTGAAGTAATAAAAAAGATTGTAGAATTGAACAAAATAATTTATTTTTAATTAGAATTATACAAATGACAGCATATCCTGAACAGCCTGCTTTCACTCGCTAAAATATTTAAAATATTTTTCGTAAAAAGTACAATTCTGTAAAGAAGATGTTTATCGTATTCAAATTAATGAACTGTAAGTATTTGATATTCAAATTGTAATATAATATAATATTATTTTGATAAAATAATATTTCCATGTCAAAGACGCATTAAGTAACGTTATTTTTAATATGAAAGGCCAATTATTATGAATGTTGCTTAACATTTCATTTAAGGGTATAAATGAACAATTCATTTGTTACAGTCTTTATAACATTAAATACAGGTATAATGAAGTAGGTATAACTATTCCTGACTCACCAAAGTAAGTTTTCATACATAGTTTGCTTACGGAACCCTAGAAAAAGAGATGGAATTACTTCAAAACCGCTCAGTTGGCAAAGCTGCACGCTCGCGTCGTAAACTTAAAATTGCAGAGGTTCGTTACTAGCCGCCAACCCGCATACATATAGAGGGTGTCAAAATTATTTCTTAAGGTAACAAATCTGATTCGGCAACCAACTAATTTCTAATATACAATGCAAAATTTGTAGTATTTTTTGATTATGCTAAGTATCGTTATCATCTTCCTACCCTTGTCCCACATTATGTGGGGCCGGTACAACATGTCTTCTTCTTCCACTCTCCTCTATCAGACGTTATCTCAATGCTCACACATTTCTTACACATGTCATCATTCACACAGTCCATCCATCTTTTCTTTGGCCTCCCTCTACTTATGCTATGTAAGTATATTATGCTAAGTATATGAAAAAGTTTGTCTAAAAGTTACCTAAGTAAGACTTGTAAGAAATATTTATTGAAATAAACAATTTGTTTAATTTATTATTATTACTTAGACTATTGCAGCCTTCGTTTCTTATTACCCTTTGAATATGATTTAGGTAACAGAGAAGTGAGGTTATTGATAAAATGATGTATATAAGTATTGTAAATCAACATGTTGACAATATTTGAAACAATTCAATTTAAATGCCGGCTTATGTAGAAGATCTTCTGTTGTTTTTTTAAGTAAATAGTAGCTTGTTTATAGACCTTATATATTTTTGTTGTCATCCAAATAGGTTCATTAGGCAGTTACGACGTGATAAAGAACCAAACACCTACACGTCAACATTTATGGGTATTTTACACCCTGTATACTGAAATCTAACATTGGTTTAACCGCAAAGCTATTTTCAGGACGCCATTGGACTTTTATATCCATCTCAAACATACTTTATTCATTGAAATCAAATGGATCTTTTCAAATTGTCCTCGGTGAATTGATGTCAGTTCCTTGAAACATCGAACTTTCTAGAAATTTATAGTACGACTATTTTATGATGTTTTCTTCCAAGTTTTTTAAGTAATTTGAATGTTAATTCTTCTAAGAAACTTTTTAATAGATGTTAAAAATAAATGTCTAATCATCATTTTACCCCAGTATAATCCACTACTGGGTATAAGCCTCGTAATTATTTTACATAGGTACTTATGCCTCATATCTCCTGCCGCAGATTGTCAGAGGTTTATATTCTGAGGGCTTAGTCAAAGTCAATTTAAGTTTATTCTGAAAAATCACAATGTATTTCGAATCGTCTGCTATACTAGATGATTCTAGGTACCAATTCCTCGCGACCAAAGCGTAGAAGAACGGGCAAGAAACTACGGCCTGGTTCCTACCGTTTTTCAGTGACGCAGGGAGCATGTTAGCTCTGGCAAATTACAATAGAAAAGGGTAAGGTCAAGTAGATAGACGACAGATGTTGTCCCCGGTTTACATACAAATGCGTTCGACCCAATCGTTGGGCCCAATATATCACGTGTTTAGCATAAATTGTTGTGGGAATAAAACAACGAGCAGCAGTTGCGAGGGCCGATGATACACTGGCTCCGATACGACACCTACACGAATCAATACTACACGATTTCACATGTGCTTAAAGCCTCTATCTGACTTTTTAACGGTCTTCGAAAAAGGATATGATTGTATGTTTTTTTTTGTACGTAACTTGATTTCTCCACCAATTGTGAACCGATTTTGATGATTATTTTTATGATCGGTAGGACGTACTTCAAAGTCCCATATAAATTTAATGAAGATCGGACTAGTACTTTTTGAGTAATCTTTGTTTTAGTCTCAAAACTTCGTAAATCGATTTCATAGCGCAATCTAGGTACCTATTGATAAGATGGTGAAGCGACTCTAGTTGTGAAATTGAAAGTGCGTTTTGCGTGTCACGATTAAAGTCAGTTTTGTTAATTTTTGCACTGAATAGAATTATAGGGTATCGGTATCGGTTGTTGTCGAAACGCCCTATCGTGTAGCCTGATAGGCGTGCTCTAGGGGTTTCGGTGAGTCCTATCTCTATTTTATTGGGAACTAGTTTCAGCCCGCGACTATAGTTCGTGCGATATTTCCCTCGAATTTATAAACTTGTTCCATGTGAGAGTACCATAACGTTATTTTATAAAAGGCTCTGGGTTTATTTCAAGTCTATTTTCAAGATTTAATAGAAGATTTTAGTTACTATCGTGTATAAATGTTAAAACCTTATTAGAATTATTATTTTTATATAAGTACATAATTGTGATATCAAGATTTATCTCACCAAAGAATACCTTCAAAAGTAAACATACAAAACAATAGATCTCAAAATTCAGCAGGGTCCATCGACTTCAAATGTTTTCCACAGAGGTAGGGCTCCGCTAGAGTTGCGGTCAGTTTAGTTTTAAAACTACTTCTGCTTGTACTAACATAATAGATGCTGGTGATTGGTTACGAGGGTAGTCAGCCTATGTTAACCGCGAACTACGTGTAATCGATAGTCCAATCAGTGCACCTAATCCTCGTTCAATGCAACGCAGTCTTTTGTTTACCTATATGTTATCAATTTGTTTGCGTTATACCCGTAACAGCAAAAATATTGAATATACATATATTTATTAATATATCAACTAAAATTAAATTATAACGATGGTTTTTATGCATTATAGGCAAACGCTTGGCCGCAATCACATCTAATGTTAAATGATGATGCGGCCTACGGTGTAACGCGCTTACGTAGATAGAACCTATCACTCTCCTCTTGAAAATGTACAAATTATATGCATCTGGAAACACCGACGCCGGCAAGAAATTTCATTCTTTAGCGGTCCTCAAAATAAATTTTGAGCCAAAGCGTTTTCAAATGGTCCAACGCGGTGGTTGATTTGGAATCCAGTTAATAAATAATTGGAAAACACAGCTGGAACCCATACGATGTTCTGGCAATGGATACGATTAATTATTCGAAGGCTCAGCTTAGGATTGTGGACTGAATCTATTTTACTGTACAGAATAGTTTTGTTATTTGTATTAACTGAAACTTATATGACCTAAACATTTAAACATTAATTATCTATAGATCGTTTGCAACGGTCTGTAGATAGCTCAACTGTTGCTTATGTATTTTATATGCCTATGTACATTTTTTAAATATTGTAATAGTCATAAGTTTGTTTTTAAACATTGATGTTTGTTCTGTGATTGAGTGTGAACTAGCAGAATTCAAGTGATGACGTTTGCCTATAACCATGTCTATTGGTATATTGCCTAATTAATGTGCCTTTTGAGGAATCATACTGCCCCTCTGAGATCTCATTTTTTCATTTGAAAAAGACCTCGCGGCCAATCACTTAGCCGTTGGTCTGACCATGTGTAAACTCTTACTGGGCTTCCTGTCTGAAAGAGGCTCAGGATAGAACAGCAAGGCGACAGCAAGTCGACAACTCAGCTAAGATATTTCAGGACGGGCACGACCTTCAGGAATGAAGAATGCGACGAAGTGCTGGAACCCATACCCTACACCGGAATACAGCAACACAAGCTTCACTTATTTAGCGGCCAGATATCGGCCACGACGATAAAACTTCAAAACTCTTGGAAAAAAGATTCTCCAGATTTATTTGACTCTAAACTGAGACATATCTTGTTTATGATTATAAGCTTAGTTTTGAATATCCTGTTACTAAGGACACCATTACTTAGAAAAATTCTGAACTTTACCGTCGACGGTACTAGAAGATATATAGGAGCATCTGCGCTAGTAGCTACACAGCTGCAAATACTCTTGCTTGCGTGGTACGTGACTCGTGCGGCTTTAAATCATATTCCAGGGATTGCCTAATATTTCACCATATTTATATTTTAAAAGGCTCTGAAAAACTGAGCCCATGTTAGATAGTCTCATGACATATGGTGTTACTTTGTATTCTATGTATGTATTTACAAAAAAAAAAGTATATAAGTATACTCTCAATCTAGTTCCGATAGGACAAGCTGTGCTTAGTTTGGGACTAGAGTGTGATGAGTGAAAAGGCCAGGAATGTATTTTTTTTATTTTTAATGAAGTTTATTTTATTTATAGGGCTTCGTTACTGCAAACGGTAACAAACTAGGTCGTCGGAGATTGGTTCCTGATTGATGAGGGCTCGTCGAAAAAACAAAGATTCTAGGTATAGAAAGACATACCAACTTAGTAACTTTCCAGAACACTTGCAAAAAAAGGTCGACCACTTTGGACTTTCGTTCGACAAGTAAAAATGAGTATTTAGGAAGAAAAACGAGAATAGGCAAATGAAAACTTTTGTATTATTAATCAAGATGAAATGCTGTGAAAAATCTTCAGGCTTGGTTAGGGTTGCCCGAAATTTGAGTCGGACATTTAGAGTATTCTAAAGCCATTTACTGCTTTATTGATAGATTAAAATTGGCTATTTGTTGATTCAGATTTCTCAAAGAATTAGGTATATATATTAGCCCTTATTTTAATATAGTAACCTATACCAATATTCGCCCACAACTGCATCTTTGTCCTGTTAATTTAACAGGTTGAAAAGTAGCTTGTAAAACTTAGAGTACTTTACATCTTGTATCGAACTTCTTCTTCTTATCGAGTCGATGCTATAGTTATCTGTCTTATATCTAGATTCGTTTTGAGAGAGGTTTTACCAGCTCTACAGCACCACTTACCACTTGTATCGAACTGAACTGTATACATTCCAAGATTCATTCAAAATTAGTTTATAAGTAACAAGTGATGAGGACCTAATATCCATGCATACATTTATAGATTAAGATAGACGAAGATTAAAACGAAATGTTGAAAAAAACTACGTTTTTATTTATGGCCTCCGGTTTTTTTGGAGAAAGCTCAATTTAACCATTTTTCATAAAACATTGAAAGACCATTAAAAGCGAGCTCTTACAAAACGACCGTTTGTCATTGACTTTGAAAGAGGTAATGGGGTTGTTAGGAGAACAGAAGCTTTTATACATTTTTATAACACAATTTTATCATGACACTATCTTCTTTTACTAAAACATAAAATGAATTGCTTTAACTTTGTACCGCTGTGTTATCGCATTGCAAATAATAAGTCTTTAAAAAAGATTTGGTTTGATTATCAAGTATTTCGTGGGTATATCTTAGATGTGAAAGGGTTGGTTGAAATGTAGGTACCTATTATATTTTAGCTTTAAGGCACTCAAAATACAACTTATATAAAAAACTGAGTTACATCTGCCTATAACAATACATTAGGTACCTACCTCATTTCTTTGGGGCACATCATCATCATCATCATCATCATTTCAGCCCGTTGGCACCCACTGCTGAGTATAGGCCTCCTCTTTATTATGCCATTCCCTTCGGTCCCTTGCGACTCTCATCCACTGATTGGGGCACATAAAATTATTAAAACTTGAATTGCACTATATCCTTCATACTGGCACTTAGTAATAAGAAAGTAAAAATCCAAATCAACATTTTGAATTTAATCATGGCTTGGTGGCGGAAATAGGTATTTTTCCGAACAAGCTCTTTTACGAAAAACTTACCTACAACTATCGCGAACTTTGTACAATGAAAAAACATGATTGAAACAGTAAACACTGACATATTTGAATGCCACGTCTGCGATAAAACACCGAGCAATTTAAAATATGTGTGTGTTGATCATAAACGACAACTCCAATTTCGGAGGAAAATTAACAGTTTTATGTATAACATCGAAATATAGTAGGTAGATATAGAGAATATATAGATTTTTTTATATAGTGTCCCTCTTGGCTATTAGTGAGAGATATTACTGATAAACTGTTTTTTTTTACTACACTTTAGGTTGTAGGTCCAAATTCTGCCGTGACGATAACCAGATATTATTGAAGTACTAAAAAGCGCTATAAAAATATAATATTAGTATTAATTGCAAATTTCGTGTTAGGTTGAATAGTATTATGTATCTCCATAAATCAATATTGGCTGTGCCACTGTCTAAAAAATGTCTAGGTTTCCACCTAGACAGATTTTAGACAGTGTAAGTAGGCATATAAAAAGGAATAGGTTTCTAACCGATCCCTTTTTATATACCTACTACATACCTACTAGTATTCTGAGCGGGAGGGCTTGAGTAGCTTAGGGATTTGAATCTGTTTCGGAAGACTGCGGATTCTAGAGATAACTTTCAAGAACTAATGTTATTTTTTGTCTGAAACAAACATGTTTTATGCCTACCTGTTTATGCGTATGATACACACATCTCACACTTTGCAGCGTAAACAGACTTTATGCATACGAAAATATGATAAAGCACATCAAGACAACACAGAGACAATTTTCTCTGCTACATAAATACGTTGGGTCTGAAAGAAGACAAGTTAATACGAGATTTCATAGCAGTCAGCGGAAACATCATAAAATACAAATAATTTGTATCTATATAGAAATGAAACTGCGATTACATAATTGCCATTTTCAGAATTTTGATAAATGATATGAAATATGGCATCAATAACACCCCGTCACCCCTCGTAATAAATATTTAATTTCGAAAGTTTTGCAACATAATTATTTTATTCCGTTTGGATGTAACTTGTGATGGATTATTTACATGTTCATTTTATGATAATTGATATCTAATGAAACATAACACCTCCAAATAATAATAATAAGAGCCTTTATGGCTGGCTCAAGGGTCAAATGCAGAAGGCAGACCTGTAGCTTGGGCCTTGCCCCTTTGCTGGCGGCAATTTAATTTTTATATACTTATGTAGGTAATTTGTATTTTCAAAACTTTCACAACTAAAATTTTAAAATAAACGTAAAAATAATAATAAATCCAGTTTACCTAATAAAGAAACCTGTTTTAAGTCGATTGAAACCTAAAAGCACCTCAAAACGAATGATGAGGAGTTTCTTATCTATGTTAATGTATTCCTCGACAAAGCCGAGCTCGGGCTCAGTGCTAATGAATAAATAACATGCCTGTATGTCTGCACTCGGCATCCTGCCTTTATGCCCACGCTTCTCCAGTTTCCTTTCTATTGTGAAAAATTAAATTGTTATGTCATAACGCTACTTCGACTTGCAAAGTAGGTAAATCAACATTTTGGTATACGCGTGCTTTCACAGAAAACTGTAAGTATTTAATTTTTTTTAAGATTATAGGCACACAACATGTACGTTCGTAAAAAAAATTGTATCCGACTTTTATACGCTTATATTAATATTAGCTTTTTAACGGCTCATGAATTAATTTAATGAATTAATGATTAATTCATTAACACTTAATTCATTAATTACAAAGCCAAAATACTTTATGGAATAAAAAAATAATACATACATTAAAATAGCCATGGATTCAAATAAAAATGTGAAATCTAAAATAAATGAATGAAAAAGAAATCATAAAATGGTATAAACGATTTCAAGTAGGTAATGGCGTCATATGACTGGCATAATAAAAGTGTCATTAATTACTCCAATTTAGGTATTTTTCTTTACTCAGTCGCATTCGCTCATTTAAATAAGTTGCAAGTATATATGAATATCCCAACTCAGTTAATACGAATTCAGTACATACAAATACCCCAACTGAATTAATAGGTATTCAGTAAAATGTTCTTTCATTTTATTATTATCCATCTCGACCAGCGACATATGAAAGGTGCATATTCATATCACGTACAAAACTGCAATTTTGAATATCATGGAAATGCATTTCTGTTGTCCCATTAATAAGGTTGTTGTACAACTTCGTAACTGCTGTTAGAAAACTGCTATAGTTAAATGTGCTGTAGCTCTACCATAAGTTTTTACTATACTATATTTACTATACTCGCTAGCGTCTGTAGTTAAAAAAATGTATGAAGATTTGTACAGCGCCTCTAGCGGATAGTTGGGTACTAAAATTCGTCATACTAATATTGACGTAACTATTGTAGTAAAGTCAGGCGATTTTACTGTGACAACTCATGGTAGAGGTACTGTCTTGTCTTGAATGAAAATGAGTTCTTTTAGTATGAAACTAAATTATTATATTTGTATGAAACTGTTCCGTTCATAAGATGCTTCGCTGTTTTATTAGGTTATAAACAGTGTATTCAGTAAAATTACTAGGTTCTTCTAGAATTTTCTTAACTACGAGTATATACTAGGTGCCAGTTTTTTGCGCCTAGATATTATTACACGCTAGCAAATTAAGCAATAAAAAATTACTTTTTTTTGCTTAATATTCGATTATTTTTTTTATTTTTGAAGTGAAAACTTCTTTAGCGGCGCTGGGTGGGTAAAAACTTTCAAACTCGCGTCAGGGTCACGTGACGTTGATAAAAAGCGTAAGATCGAGGGGAAGGGAGAGGAACTAGTATCTCCCACTCTTTCTACCGTGCCTGAGTGTGCTCTGTTTAGGCGGCACAGGGCGCTTGCGCGAATGTGTCTGTGTCATTGTGATTGTCATTGTCATTATGACGTCTGTGGTTATATTTTTGAAGTGAAAACTTAAAAGTGAAAACACAACGTTAATATTGAAGTTTTCACTTCTGCCGGCACTCCCGGAGTGCTACCTTTTTTTTTATGTATTATAGTTGTTAAAAAGAGTTATATGCGCCATGAAAAACGGGCAAGAAACTTACGAGTTACTGCCATAGTTGCTTAGTTAAAACTAGTCAGAGACAGTAATTAAGACTCTCGTACCTTCTCATTATGTATCTCCAAGTAGGTACTCTACCTATTCAACTCCAAAGTCCACTCAAAAACTACTAAGTATTATGTCCGTCTCTAAGGAGATGCTAACTTATGTGTTGTTCAACCTGTTAGATAGTTTCCGGTTTGATAGCAAATTGATGTAAACAACTTCCGGTGCGGCCCTAATGCCCCTCTGGAATCCAAGATGGCGGATGAAACTGTTATTTGTTTAATTAATCAAAATCAAATCAAATCAAAATCAAAATCGTTTATTTCGGAACATGAGGATAATAATACAGTAACAAAAATTAGAAACGATGATAGCTACAATAGTATTATCTACTGTGTCGTAGCCATCAACGCCCACCTCCTAAAAACTAAGGCATAAAAAAATGTTCCACGGGAAAAAAGTAATACAAAAAAGAATCGAAGCTTGACCCCTATTTCTATCGTATTAATTTTTGACTATAAATAAATAATGAATATTCACGGACAATTAACTTCATAAATATTTATGTTCATCACACAAACATTTGCTCTGGGTGAGAATCGAATCCACGACCCACAGCATGGAAGGTAGAGCTAACAACTGAGCTGTGATGTCTGTCAAGATTTTTTGTGAGTGCCCCTCAGATATCTAACGTTAGACTAAACGGATACCAGAATTAGTGACAATTATCCACAAAAGCCATAAAAATAGTTAAGAAGAGAACCTGACTTTTAAATGAGGGTTTTCTATACTTTTTCTGCCACTAGGCGGCGCTACAATTTTTGTATGTATTTTGACAGTCCAGACAGATTGGACCTGACGCTACAGTCCTGCCATCTCACGGAGATCATTTCAGAAAACCCTCATTGTAATTCTCTTAGTATATATTTTTTGGTTTATTTATTCTTAAAATCATTCCTTTATTTTTTTTCAATAATGTATGTTCAGTATCTACGACTCTGTGCTATTTGACAGATGTTTGGACCTGACGCCTACGTAGCGCCGCCTAGTGGCAGAAAAAATATAGAAAACCCTCATTGAAGCCTGGTTACACATTCCCCCGACAAACAACTTCAGCTTAGAGATCACGGAAGATATAATATGACGGGGAACATATATTATGAGGTAATCACCATAAAATGTGACGTCATTAGCTTTCCCTTCGAGCGTAATTTGCATTCAACGTTCCGTTTACGTTTTCATGAGTTTGTCTTTCATTTATGTTTACCTTACAAATTATGTTTCCTATATCAGAATTTTGACAGGCTTGATGTCGGGTGAATTTTAATAGTTATTATGACATTCATTCATTCATTCATTTTTAGCCTGTGGTGTCCCACTACAGGGCAAAGACCTCCCTTCCATTTCTCCAATTATAATTATGACATGTTTCTTTATATTATAAAATTATAGCTATTAGTTTTACAAATATTTTATCTGAAGTACAAAGTTCAAAAACATTTCTGTCGTTCAATGCAACAGCATTTCTTCAACATTTTTTAAAGCAGGCTTGTCAAGCCCTGAAAGAAAAAGAAACTTTATAAAACAGTCTTTTACTTTAATCTAGTCGGCTTTGTCAACAGATACCTAATAAGGTATAATAACAAAGATTTCATTTGTGTTTTTATAAACTTTTCGTAGTAGCAGATTTTTCTAGTTTACTAAACACAATATCAAGAACACGTATTACCGACAGCATCAGAAATAGAAACCTTTTCAACAATTTCAGAATCTGTTATTTTTAATTCCTAATTCACTTAAGTAAAAAAAGTAAAAGTAAAAAGTTCCTAAAGTTTTTAGGTTTTAAAATGTTAAATTAAAAAAATCGACGTGTGACACTCGGGGACTGCCGCGGTAAAGCTATTGCATAGCATTTATTGCTGGATTACCCATGCGCAGTGTTAGGTTATTTTCGTTACGGACTTTCTGGATTCGGTCTTCACGCTCATAGAAGCCCGAGATAGAAGCTATGCAACAGCTTAAAAATGTCCTTTCAAATGTGAAATCACAAGTATCATTTAGAATCTTACATAGATCATATACATACATATTTAGTCTTATATAAGATAGTCTTAGGTGCCAGACTTCAGATAAATTATAGACAATGTCTCATTATAATTTACTAATGATGTTGCCAGTGTATCTACCATGAGTTGTCACAGTAAAATCGCCTGACTTTACTACAGTAGTTACGTCAATATTAGTATGACGAATTTTAGTACCCAACTATCCGCTAGAGGCGCTGTACAAATCTTCATACATTTTTTTAACTACAGACGCTAGCGACTATAGTAAATATAGTATAGTAAAAACTCATGGTAGACCTACTGTACAGTTACAAGATAATGTGGTTAATGCTAAGTGGGGATTAAGCCCGAGGAGAAATTCCCTCCGTACAGTATACAAGTATATAAGTAAGATACTGATAACACTATTATCTCATTACTGTAAGAGAGGAGATAGATACATCTACCTATCTATGTATATAGATATCTATAGTTGGATACATAGGGACGCAGTTCAGTGGATCATTTTTTCAGGCACTTACGTGGTAAAGATAGCTTAACAGGAGTTTGACAGGCGTCACAGCTCAGTTGGTTGTAGCCCTGCCTTTCATGCTGTGGGTCGTGGGTTCGATTCCCATCCAGAGCAAATGTGTGATGAACATAAATATTTGTTCTGTGTCTGGGTGTTACTATAATATGTTCTATGCATGTATTTACAAAAATAAGTATATTAAGTATTCTATCGGCAATCTAGTTCCCATAGTAGGTACAAGCTTTGCTTAGTTTGGGACTAGAGCGTGATGTGTCAAATGTCCGTAAATATTTATTTATTTAATTTATTTATTTAATTTGCGTTTTTTTAATTTGCCGTCATTTTTGTTCGATAACAAAAGTATTATTGTGTGTTATAATTTTGATTCATAAAACCCTAAAAAAATTGTAAATGTTTTTGTTGTGGTTTTAATGCACTTTCAGTTTTCAAAAGTAGTTTATCACATGATAATAAATCCGTTTAATAAAAAAAAAACTATTGTAAGGCTAAAACAGTAAATAAACCTCATTAGATGTGCCTTCAAATTAAATATTGAACTATCAGCTAATGGTTGGTGTGATTGCCAGAATTATTTATAGCGTCTAAAAGCTCTAGCTAATAGTAAAAGAACTCTGAATCCAACTGCATTATATTTATTTAGGTAGGTTATATTTTGAGAATTAATTCAATCCTTTTGCATTTTGTATATGAATACGAATAATTTATATAAATATTAATAAACCTATTTCACCCAATTTTGTTATTATAATCATTTCTGAGAACCTAGAGTCTAGTCAAACCTAACTTAATTCATATGTGTATTTTTTGTCCAATAAATGTGTTTTTATCTTATCTTATTTATTTCCTTTAATTTGGAAGGTAAGTACTTATATGATATTAAATTTATATACAAACCACCAAGTTTTCCGGGAAGTTGTTGATTTGGCAAGTGCATTGTGCACTAAGTAAGGCGACAGTGCAAAACAATGCGGTGTTTATTTACGAGTTGCCAGTGTTGCCACATTAGGTACTAGACAACCTCCCCTGACTCAGGTTTAATTTGGAAAACTGTATTATTCATTGTCCTATTTCTTGGGGAATTGAATTTTCCGTTACTAGATCAGCTTCGCGATTATACAAAGTAAAAAATAGTAACCTGCAATTTAAAAAACAAGAAGTTATCTATTTTGGACTAATCAATTTATAGGAATGGAATCAGTTGAAAAATTGTTGAATTTATATACTTATCCGAAATAATAGGCGTTACACCTCAGTTGGTAAAGCTCTACACTCCATGCTTAAGGTCGTGGGTTCGATCCTTACTCAGAAAAACATAATTTGTGTGTAAGCAAATGTATGTTTGTTCTGTATCTGATTTAAATGTATAAAAAATAATGTATTCTTAGAAAAAAATATCATAATCAACATAGGTATGTCTATGAATATTTTTTTTTTTCAGTTTGTGTAGTTTATAAAACTTTAGTTCCGAAAGAAAACTATTAAAGCGTTCAAACGGATGCAGAAGCTGAACTAAATTTAAATTAGTTCTGCAAGTTCGTGAATTTATTTATGAATTTCTTATTTGCTTCTCGTAAGTGAGTCTGTGGCTTGAGCACAATGGACGGGCGCAGATATGGCTGCATTCTGTTTTGGTGGCAGACATTAAATAAAATGTGTATGCATCTCTAACAAAATCCCAAGTGATGTTTGTCAATTGCCGATTGACAAGTTCAAAAACGTATTATAACTAAAAATTATATGAAAGGCAATACAAATTATAAAACATCTAAGTAATTATTTAGAAGACATATAAGTGACGAACTTGCTCCAACTTCTTTATTAAACAATTGTAATTATAATATAAAAAACCGCTGGACTCTGGTCGCGACGAACTGGCACCTAGAATCACCTAGTATGTAAAGTAATCCTCGTGATTTTATTGAATACATTATATATAAATTTGAATAAAAGTATTTATTTGTTGCCAAAGTCAAAGTTATGTTTATTAAAAACACGGTGATATAAATTTTAGGTAAGCATTTGACAAACTAACACAAGACCTGACCTTAAAACGCTTGAACAAATCTTCATAAATTGTAGCGAAGAACCTAGATCACGTCAGCTTTAAATGAAATATTACTATATTCTATCAACAACCTAGTTCTTAGAATACATTGCTTAGTTCAACAGTAAATGGCGTTGTGGAAATATTTATGAATATTTGTCAAAATACGCGACCGGGTCTAATTTTATTCAAAGAAAATTCTGTATATTTCACTAAATAATTTTCACCTTTATGACTTTTTGATCTGATTCAAAATGTATTTTGAGCAATGTTATCCTACTTATTTTTCGTTTACTTAAATACAAATATTTCAAGTAGGTAACTGAAATCAAAATTATTCCAATATCCAATCAGTCAGGTTATTACTTTTTCGATTCAGTAAGCTTCCGTTATTGGCTGTTTTCACAACTAACGACATGAGAGCTATACGACATTTTTGAACAAGTTGTATGCATTTAGTACTAGAAGCATTCACATCGTGACGCCGGCAAAAACGTATTATACAAAATATTGTACGAGTTATTGACATGAAATGTCGGATAGTATAGTAGGATAGTACGCAAAGCATTTCGTAGGATGGTTTCAGTTAATTGGAAAATGTATAAATACGGATATCTATTTTATGATTGACGCAAGAAAATTAATTTATCACGTAGTTCTAGCTTAGGATATGGCTTAGCAAGATTCAGTTCATTTAAGTTTTTTTTTATTTTGGTTACTATGAATACGTTTCAGTGTCGTTTCAAATTAGCACTGAAATTGTAATTTTTGGCTTACTTTCTGAAATTAACTTTTTGTGTAAATGGATTAAGATTGTGACAAATATATTATATAGAAAATAATAGAATAAAATTATTTGTAACCAACAGGAAATGCAATTTTTAATGTAAACTCAGAGGAAAATATCGACGACGGCCAAATTGATGTTGTCTTTATTTCTCTAGTAGGTACTTCAATAGGTCTATGACGTACCTCATTTTCATCAAAGCTCAAGTTATTGATAGGGTAATACGTCATTGTCACTTATCCGTGGTATTTGTGACTTTTATCCGTTGGATGAGAGCCAAAGCAGGATTGGTTCTTAGCTAGTCGTCGTGTAGTGCAAGTTCCATTTGGAGGAGTCTAAAAGCATACTTTTGGAGTACTTACTACTTGATACTTATGCTTCCAATTCGTAGTTGGGCAAAGCGTAGAAAGCAAGAATTTATGGAATTCTTACTATAAAAGGTTTGTAATACTGAAAAATAAGAAATATCAAAATCTGACTATTCTGTCAGAAGTTCTGCGTTATCACACATACAAAATAATTATATATACTTGTTGATTTGAGAACGTCCTCCGTTTTTTTTGTCGGTTAAAAATAAATGTGTGAAGTCTCTGAAGTTACGGTGAATTCATCGGTACTCATATCCTTCAAACCAAAACACTGCAATAGGGTATCTAGTGTCACCGCTTGGCGGTAGAAATAAGTACGGTACTTCACCTGATCAGCTTCCCAAAACGCGAAATTACCATCTAAATTATCAAAAAACAATATAAATTATCACATATCAGCTGCAGCCATAGAAATACTTGTATCTCTGTAATTGTTACGTAGAGAGTAATTTCATATTGATTGTAGGCTCGGTACCTTTACACCTATCAAATATATTTTCTATTTTCAAAGGAACAAGAAATCGAAAGGACCCTTCTTTCTACGTTCCATTCAGTTATTTACATAATTTGATAAAAATGAAATTCTTTTTCTTTGACGTCAGCACAAATTCCATGTTTCTTGTTTTTACGCTCTGTTTGCTTTTGACTGTATTATATAAATTACGATGCTCTTTTATGTTTGGTTTATTATTAATGTTTTTTTATGTATTTATAATTTTAGAACGTAACATCATAAGAAATAAGATTAACTTTATAACACGTGAAACGAATTTTTGATTAACGAGTCGAAAATTGTTTAGAAGAAAACTATATACTTATCTACTTAGTTTTTAAATTAAATTTCAGTATTACGTTTACTTTAGGTACAATAAAATACTCTTCATGTAATTAAAGCCTTTAATTACACGTTACAGATATTTGTCTGTTTCTATCAGGCTGTTCAGGCCTTTGAACTTTCTTAATTTTTTTGTCCTTTTTATTTAGTACAAGTTAGTAGGTATTTATTTACCTATATAAAGTTCTAGAACTTAATACCAGCTTCGCACAAATGTTTTTTGGTACTTAATTGCACTTTAGAACTTGATGGGGTAATATTACTTCGGCTTAAAACCATTACATAAAACTGTTGGTCTAGACAAACTAGGTGTCTAATTCGCTTTGGAAACTAGGACAAGTACGGCAATGACCGTATGGCCGTTAGGTCCATCTAGTTTTATATGTATGTTCAGGCACCGCAGTGGTCTTGCTGTTTTATTGTGTTGTCAAAGGGCGAAATAATCACGGTGTGAATAATGAAAAGACAATTTGCGTTGCTGATGCGAATCCTTGCCGCGAGTTCAACGGACGACGGGGTGCGTGCTAGGCGGCTGACGGGAAAAGCCGCCCATTCACTAGGAATCTTAACTACTATGAAGATAAGATTATTCTAAGATTTTAAGTGTTTAATCATTTGTTTAAGTGGTAGTTGTTATTTGGTAGTTTTGTTTATTTGAATTAGTGTGTATACTGTAAGTACATAATGACAGACCAACCAATTAGTTCATCAGCGGCTAAAACACGACGGGGTACTTTTAAATAGTTTTTAATTTTATTTATTTTAACGATTTCTTTTAAACTAAGGTAAGTAAACGTCGAACATCGCGAATTGGTAATGTTCAATGGTATTTTAGTACAAAAATGTGGATTGGAATCGGATCTAAGATTTTTAATTTCATAATGAGAAAAAACTCAGCACTGTTTCGACACAGAAAGTGGATACTTTGTATCCAAAGTGGTTGGATAGGAGTATAATATGTACGTGCATGGGAAGCTAGAAGCAGGGTGTCGGCGCGCAGGCGCGGTGTCAGCTCTGCGCTCGTGTCCTAGAGACGTCAGCTCGCTCCAACCGCGCGGTCGGCCATACGCTACCCACCACACTCGATCAATCGATATCACTCGATTAATGAACCGAAATAAACCCACACGTGCCAAAACGTCACCTCGTAAAATCGTCTCGTAAATTAAAAAGAATAACTAATGTGCCAGTTAGTCCCTCGCGGCTCGATCCTATGAATTTTAGTTACCGATTCACCAGAATGATAGTGTTGTGAATGTGTATTTATGTAACAATTAGTAGATTGATGACTGTAATGTGCACTCTGGGGTTTGTTCATGAATGCGACAGCAAATAGATACTCAGGTATGTGATAGTTGTTTGATTCGATACGTGAATTCAATTAGGAGCAGTCACTGAAATAACCGAATATGTCCGGGATTAGCAACATTTCATACTATGACTTATATACTTACCCTTTAATTTTATTGTTTACTTTATAAGTACCTATTTAATATAGCCTATTGATACAGTATTTGGGTTTTAACACATTTTGGAGATGTAACAATACAACAAATTAGACAAAAGAATACTAACCCACTAACTCTGGACCCCAGCTTCGATTTTTTACGGAAGTTTGTAGGTAAATAATAAATAAACACCCAACGGCCAGTTACTCCTGACCCACATTACGATTCCGTGTCAAGTATAAAAACATTCGCAAGAAATAGTACCATTGAATTAGAAGCTCTCAAGATTAAAATAAGACAAACAATGTATTTAGCAACGTATGTTCCATAATTGTAATGAGATTAGTGCCTAATGATGAATAAGATATGAGTAAGGTATGCATATTTGTAATTAACACTGCAAAGAATGGATCTTTTAGATCTTTTGTAGATTATGATAAAGTACTGCGTATAATCAAAGAGATACGTTTGTATACTCACATAAGGGGAATCTTCAAAATATAAGTTATCGGTTTTGGTAATGAGTACACGTTTACTAAGCGAGGCGTCTTTGAAGTAAGCGGAATATTATATTTTGGGACTTCCCAAGGCGCGTAAATGTCGACATATTTACAAGAACGGTCCCCTAATAGCTAAGAGCCTTAAAATGCTGATAAAATCAGCTTAAAACTGTATTTCGAAGGTATAGCTAAGGTTGTTGATTTTGTTAAGCAGGTAGGTTTTAGGTTATGTCTACAACGACCCTTTTCTAAGTTTCAAAGATCTTGTTTAAGTAAATTAAGTAAACGGGTAAGAAATCTCACTAACAAGGTCTTTGAAATGTCTTGTAAGCTACTAAAATAACGGCTGCTAAAACAAGCAGTAAAAATATGGCGACCACGTCATGGTACTTGCAGTAGTGTCAATTAATGTTTTAAAAAACGCGCTTACTACTTTTTAGTAGTGGATTGCTTAATGTCCTGTAAATGAGATAACCCAGGCAAAGCCACTCGGCTCTATTTGATTTACTGGTTTATTTGCTTTACGATTTACAGCGGGTCATGCCAACTGGCCACTGTGACTTTTCGTATCTTTGAAGTTTAATTAACTTTTAACTGAAATTGTAAAGCCATCTCGGCATTCTTCAAAAGGTACCTTTGAAAGCGTTTATTGGGCTTCAGCGCCTGTTGGACGAATTCAAATTGGCGACATAATATTAAAATTAAGTCGTAAGCATTATTACTCTTGGTCAGGTAGTGACGCTTATAGACTCACTTTCTTAAGACTGAAATAGAGATAACGATACCTACATGATACCAAGACTCATGCGGAGTGTGTGAAGGCTGTCTGAGTGCCTTTGTTAACAATAAGGTATAAATAGAACAAACAGCCCACAAATAGACTATATTTGCTAGTATATATAATACGTATGTATTTCTGCAAATACAGAGTTTCTATATTTGATGGATGATTTTTACTTCTATGAATAACGGTTTATTCAATTTACGTGAACCAGTCTTTTTGAGCAGTGAGGTCAAAACCATTCACATTACATTTTATGGAATTTCGTCAGAAAGCTTTTCTTTATTAAAACAGAGTTTATCAAAAGAAGCTGAATTCCGACACTGTTTTGTTATAAAATTGATCGTCAATTTCCAGAATTTCCTTTGTTACAGAATGAGAGGAGCGAAGGCGATTTTCCTCATTTTATTTTTTGGCCATCTTTCTGCGCTGCCTGACACCATCAGAATAGGTAAATTATTGAAATTTTGATGTACATTTAAGGACTAACGCTCTTATATTATTTTAATTATTGAATTATGTAATATAATTTCAAATGTATAAATATATCATTGGGTTATAGATACAACTATATTTTCAATTATTTATATAGGTACCTATAACTTTTGCAATAATTAACTATTAGTTTTGTAACTGTTCCAATATTGGAAATGCATATTAAATACAAAAAAAAATGTTACCGCAATTATTTACGTTATGTTTCTGAAATATTAATGTTGCTGTCTGTATCTGAATTAAAATTCCATTCACGCGTATTTGACGTTTATCACAACTCGTAAAATGCAAATCAATACATGGAATGTCAATATCATTCACATAGTTCACATCTACTAGCTATGTAAAAGCCTAGCTAAAGTCTTCTCAATATTGAACAGGTGGCTTGTTTCACCCCGAAGACGATAAGCAAGAAGTGGCGTTTCGGTACGCGGTGGAGCGTGTAAATGCAGACCGAGTCGTTCTGCCGAGGGCTAAGCTCTTAGCGCAGGTGGAGACAATATCGCCACAGGATAGTTTTCATGCTTCCAAACGAGGTATGTGGATTTTGTCAAGCAATATCGATAAGGTTTCGTGGCTGGAGTTGAGTTGATACAGTTTGTGCAAGATTTTGAAATAAACCTCTGCGGTTTTAGATATACGTTACAGTCATGGTTATAGAAAGCTACTACTTTCGCTGATTTGTGATTTTACAAATGCGTGGAGCAACAAAATATGTGTTCGAGTGCACGATTATTTGATGAGTCGAAGATCAAACAATATTATTATTTGAATGAGGCTTTTCATGATACAAAAAAATAATTTCGAATGGCTCGATAAAAGGTTCCAATATTTAAGCTCAAGCATGTCCTGAATCAAGACAATCGCTTTAATCAAGAATGTTTTGTCTAATTAATAGAATAAAGACTACAATATAAGCTTAAAGCAACTTTTAATAATTTCAACCAGTGTGCCATTTGCTACGAAGTGGAGTAGCAGCAATATTCGGACCTCAATCCGCTCCTGCCGCAGCGCACGTCCAATCTATATGCGACACCATGGAGCTCCCTCACTTGGAAACCAGATGGGACTACCGCACTCGAAGAGAATCATGTCTCGTTAATCTTTACCCTCATCCAGCCGCGCTAAGCCGAGTAAGACCTTTTCTTTTCTCTGGAAACGTAAATAAAACCTTACTGACCTACTATAAAACCCCTTGTTGGTTGAACAAAGAGTCATAATAAATTCAGAATCAAAGGTACGAGATGTTCCGGCGGTATCCAATAATGTTTATCAAAGGAACGGTATGGGCATGCAAGGGTTACAAAAGGACTTCCCTATTAAGTGCATAACCCTTGTTCAGGGATATAATATGAAATCGGGATTTCATGTGGAAGACTGGACATCCACAAGCCATCGCTTTTGTAACATGGACCTAACAAAGGGCATTGTGTTTTCCTACTGTGTAATTTTCTACCCATCTTATTATTTTAAGTAGGTATTCACAGACATTTTACGTACTTATATAAAAGGTTTTTGTAGGCTTACGTGGATTTAGTAAGAGCGTGGGGTTGGAAATCGTTTACAATTGTATACGAGAACAGCGACGGCCTAGTACGTCTTCAAGAATTGCTCAAAGCACACGGCCCTTCCGAACTTCCGGTTGCTGTTCGACAGCTACCTGACTCACATGACTATAGGTAAAGGAGTTTGAAAAAAATTAAATTGAGCATAACTAGTAACGAATGTCGATGAAGTTAGTTTATTTTTGCAGGCCATTACTGAAACAAATAAAAAACTCAGCAGAATCACATATAGTACTAGACTGTGCGACAGATCGGATAAGAGACGTACTCCAACAAGCTCAACAAATTGGAATGATGTCAGATTACCACAGCTACCTTATCACGTCTTTGGTAAGACGTTTTTACAAAGTTGAGCTGTTAAACTTTCTTAATTATCGTTTTATCGTATCGTGTTCACGCAATTGAACTTTGGCAGGATCTTCATAGTGTAGACTTGGAGGAGTTTAAATATGGAGGGACTAATATAACGGCTCTGAGGTTGCTTGACCCTGAACGGACTGATGTTCAAAGGGTGGTACGAGACTGGGTTTATGATGAAGCTCGAAAAGGTAGAAAGCTCCAGCTTGGGCATACTACAGCTAAGGTAAAACCCACTTGGAAAGTATTTGTTAAAATTTGAAACTTTGATCTTAATACTTTTATTTTATTTGCAGGATAACATGACTTTTATAAAGGTAAGTTCCCATCTTACTAAAAAAAGTCTAAAAAAGTTGACTTTATAAAATATTAAAAGTACTCGTACATTTCACTCGTTTTCAATTCCCGCTGGTATTTGGTTTCAGTAATCTATTTCATTTTGACTCAACTCTAGTCTAGATTTCCATATTAATTGAAAATCAAATCTCTTTTGCTTTTAACTGAAATTAGGTATCTTATACGGGTTCATTTGGTTCCACCTTTTGTTCAAGCTTACATGCATAGAAGTCGAAATTATCGATACAATACTCCGAGCTTAATGTCAACATCATCGATATTGATATCAATAATGCCATAATATATATTTTTTTATTTTACAGACAGAAACAGCACTTATGTATGATGCTGTGCATTTGTTCGCAAAGGCCTTGCACGATCTGGATACCTCACAGCAGATAGACGTTAGACCTCTATCTTGTGAGGCAGAAGATACGTGGCCCCATGGATACAGCCTCATAAATTACATGAAAATTGTAAGTATCTTGCATTTTCTTTACCTTTCCGACGAGAAAACGTTTTTTTTTCGCATAACTTTTTTTAGAGTAGTCCGGTTATGATATTGTTTTTCTAAGACGTGCTAATTATTTAGCAGAGACAATTATTTAGCATAAACCAAAGCTGTTACTTACGTAGCCGGATTAGGTAAATAAATGTGAGTTGACGGATTAGTAGCTAACATCATTGTTGGACCAACTAAACCGTTTGTGCTCCACTCAGCGCCGCGTTTCACAGTTTTGAGAGATTCCCTTAGTGCACAGTTTAACTAGAACCATTATGTTTTTAATGCTTTCAAGCGCACACAAAATTGCGCGACATGTTTTATTTTTAGGTTCGAGCGTTTTTAAATCAATTATTGTCGCAAAATCATTGCCACAAAATTCTCAAATAAAACCGACGGGATTTGAAACTGATATTCTGTTAAAACAGTATTTCGTGTGACCTTCAAAGTATATGAACGATCAATTCATAAAGTTTGTATACGGAAACAATTTGTACAACAATACTCGTTTGTTTCAATGAACAGGTTGAAATGAAAGGCCTAACCGGTGTTATAAAGTTTGACCATCAAGGATTCAGGAGCGATTTCACTTTAGATATAATTGAATTAACGAGGGACGGCTTACAAAAGGCTGGAACTTGGAACTCTTCCGAAGGTGTTAACTACACCAGATCTTACGGCGACAACCAAAAACAAATTGTGGAAATTCTGCAAAACAAAACTCTCGTCGTCACCACTATACTGGTAAGCAATAAATAAAATAAGACATTATTTCTTCGTGAACATTTTACTGCTCCCATGTGACCCACAAAAGCAAAATTAGCGTATCGTACATGTATGTATGGATGTAAAGAGACGAGGAAAGAGGATTTGTGTAGACTGGCACTGTAAAAATATATTCCCAGGGAGAGAACATTCATGCGAGACATCCGTATTCACGACTTGAAGCCAAAGCTTTGGCTGTAATACAAATAAACGTGTTTTGAGAATATACAAAAAGTAAACAAAATTGTAGAAATCAACTCAGTCTCAGGCCTTTTTACATGTAAACGGTTGTTTGGTTTCTGTAGAAGTGGTACCTATTATCATGCTGCGTTATCATTGCACCAAAATAACATCTTTATATACATGGCCATTATATACGTGCGAAAGAACACCTTTAAATTCATATCACGTACAAAATATATACTTGAAACTACACAGGTTCTACCTAACATCTTGCAATTTAAATGCACTTCTGAATTCTCGTTCTACGATTCAAACTACATACCACGTGCTTTACTATTATAACATCCCCACTTATTTTTCCACTTAAAAATATAAAATGTGTGTAGGAAAGCAAACGGTATTTTTTAGTCCAAATAAGCCCTATAAATCTTCTGTTCCCTAGAGTTCACCGTACTGCATGCGGAAAGAAGCGAGTGAGAAGCTGACAGGCAACGCACAGTTCGAAGGCTACGCAATCGATCTGATTCATGAGATATCTAAAATTCTGGGCTTCAATTATACATTCAAGCTGGCCCCCGATGGTCGATACGGTTCCTACAACCGTGAAACCAAAGAGTGGGATGGGATGATAAGGGAATTGCTCGAACAACGGGCTGATCTTGCTATTGCCGATCTCACCATCACTTACGATAGGTAAGGAATTAGAAGCTCTGTTTGTTGTCGTTTCGCCTTTATCTTTAAAGTTTTGTTGCCTTTTGTAGCACAACCCTGGTGATATTGTGCAACGAGCTCTACGAAATTTACTTTGATAACATTTCCCCCGCAAACGCAATCTACAGTAACGCTTTAAGTTCGAAGCGTGTACCTATCTGTCGCCAATCAATCATTAGGTTTATGCCCGTCTTCGAACTGAGACCAAGTCGTAGCCTTTACGATGATCATGAAATCGGGCATTTATTACCTACTAGGTATACTGTCTGTTTTAGTAGAGAATGGCCGAATTTGCCGCACTATTATCTGAGATCGGTCGCTCACATCAATCGTTAATTTTATGCCATTTCCCAGACTTCGCGTAATAGCCGTTTTGTCTTTATCTGCTATATTTACGGCTTTGGTGTAGATTCGTTGATGCTACCCCTGGTCAGTCGATCACGATCTTTATGTTCCACAGGGAGCAAGTGGTAGACTTCACGATGCCGTTCATGAACTTGGGTATCTCTGTCTTGTACCGCAAGCCAATCAAACAGCCGCCGAATCTCTTTTCCTTCCTCTCTCCGCTATCACTCGATGTTTGGATCTACATGGCCACGGCTTACTTGGGTGTATCTGTACTTCTGTTCATACTGGCAAGGTTTGTGGATAGATTTTATTTTATAACTGATGACTCAACACTAAAAAAAAGAACATCTTGAACATACCACCGTAGACCTAAGACACAAAAAATGATACTTCAATTTTTATTGTACGTTCAGTTTCTTTTACAAGACCTCTAGATTTTCCAAATTATTCTGACAACACGATAGTCAATACGAACAACAGAACAAAGCGATACATCTCTGTAACAATTCTCGTTTCCCTAATGTGTTCGTCCAATAGGTTCACTCCATACGAATGGCATCCGACTCATTCACCCGATGGCGAGAAAATGGAGAACATTTTTTCACTTGCAAACTGTTTATGGTTCGCCATTGGATCTCTTATGCAACAAAGCTGTGACTTTTTGCCCAAGTAAGGTTATTTTTAAACCTTTCCTGAGAACACAATGCTGAAATTATGTTTAATAGTTTGTTTGTTTGTATTACTTAGTCTAGTGCTTGTTAAAACTCACATTAGTTGGGTTCAAGTACTATTCAGTATAATTTGAGCATTGCCAACGGAAATGAAAACTTAAACAAAGACAGTATACAAAAGTTTTCATATTTGACGACAAATAGTAACCTCAGCGAAGTCACAAGAAGGTTGATAAGGGCTGCTAGATACATTTCGACTTAAGTTTTAATTCCTGAAAAAACACTTAAGAAAATCCTTTATTTTATATATTTATAACTTTTATTAAAAAACTGATTTGAATGAGATATACAAAGTATAATTACCGGATTATTGCGTCATTGGAATTAAAACTTTGCAAAGTGTATTATCATATGAAGTCGATTTTATAAAAAAAACGGGCCGTATTTGGGCGCAGGTTCAGTCCGTACGAGTGGGACAGCCCGCGGACCTGTCTAGATGAGCCGCCGGTGCTGGAGAATCAGTTCACCCTCTTGAACTCGCTGTGGTTCACTATCGGATCCTTGATGCAGCAAGGTTCGGATATCGCACCGAAGTAAGTCCCATCTCAACTTCGACGGCTACACTTCCGTTTAAAGCACCCCCAGATCAAAGTCAAATTGAACTCCCGAAACTTAAACATCAGACGCGACCGCATTGACTCCTGCAATCCGTGACTACCATACGGAAATGTAGCCTTCGGTTGCAGAGCTTGGATGAAGAACTCTCTTTCACTAATTAGTTTCAAAGCGACCGCAGCCCTTTGTGAATTTCAAGCATCGGTAGTCGCTTAGAGCGGCCAATTTAAATAGAGACGTGTCGGCCACTTTAACTGGCCCTCGTTTCCGTCCGCTCCGGTATAATTAGCTAAAAAGTTCGAGTCTTAGTTGCTAATTTAATAATGTAGCTACGATAATGTTTCCGGTATTTTGCACCGTGTTGAGATTGTGCTTGTGTAGAATCCACAGCTTGCTGCATCAAAGTTTCAAAGTTTGTAGTTTAAGTTGCGGAGACAGATTTCACGGACAACTTCGTAACCTGATTCACAATTGTATCAATATTTGCTTGTCTGTCACCCTACTGTGAAATCGATCTTCGTCTGATTTGAATATCTATCCGTAGTTGAACACTTTACTTAGAATTAATTTTATGACCTAACGGTCCTCCATTTCTCTAGCCAAATAGTCTGAACACTTTGGGGATATTTACAGGGATCGTCTGAAATAACAGTGAAAATTAAAACTAATAAATAATTGTGCTTTAAGCTCTCATTTGTTAAGTAACATTTATTTCAAGCGGGCTCTAGTATCATAACCCAATTTCTTCAAGAGCCAATGTTATCAACGTCTGTTTTCTCCGCAGTAATTTTACGTTGATAATATTGACTGGGTATTTTAGTAATTAGATAAAAATGTGTTCTTGTTTTCGACCAGAGCGGTATCAACACGAATGGTAGCAGGAATGTGGTGGTTTTTTACACTAATAATGATATCGTCGTACACTGCCAATTTGGCCGCTTTCCTCACTGTTGAACGAATGGACTCGCCCATTGAGAGCGCCGAAGATCTCGCAAAGCAAACGAAGATAAAGTATGGAGCTTTGAAAGGAGGCTCTACCGCGGCATTCTTTAGGGTGAGTTATTTTCCCCAAGTCCAACAGGAAAATGAAACAAAAACTGAAAATTCACAGCGTGGAAACGATTATAAATATCTGCTTTACTGAGAATTTAGACTTTATTGTTTTGTGTTAGTGAGAGTAGCTATAAGCTTATTAATTTATCCTTGAAAGTTATTGAATGATCGCTTGTGATCCGCCCTGGGGGATAATAAGCGTTTTACAGTTTCCGAGAAGACGTTGACAAGCTAACCTTTGTTTGAACTAAGTCCTCTGTAAACTATTCGGTATTAAAATATTTTAGTCAATTGTTTAGAAAATTTTGAAGTTTATTAAAAAAGCATTCAATAGAAAACTTTTGTAACGTTGGAATAACAATACTAAAACACAAAATCAACAACCTAGAGAAATTAGTAGTTATGTAGCTGAAATTAGGCATTTAGCTATTATTATTTTGAGTAAGTAATGAAGTAAATATTTCTCGTGAAAACTCGCCTTTAATTTAATGGTCTGCAGCCCTCGCCATCAAAAAAGTTTCAAGGCATTCAGTGAAAGGGGACTCTTTAAAGTCGAGTGTCGACACGCACTTTATATTGAACCGTTTTCGAACTTTTGGGTACAAACGACAGTCGATTAAAATAAATGTGTAATCGAAAAACACTGGCGTGTTGTGATATTTATATACTTTTAGGATATAACCAGTCGAAACCTTTTGTCTCGAGTGTTTTTATCGACTGTGCTACAAAGCCTAGTAAATATTTATTTTCCAAAGTCTCAAAATAGAAGAGGTACGCATTAGTATGATCGTTAAAGATTTACTTCAAGTAAGACGTAAATGCATTGCTTTTTGACTTTTATACAAGTATCCCTCAATCCATTAAGTTGGAAGTTTGAACAATTTTAATGCACGTTTAGCCAACTATTAGTCTCTCAAAACGAAATATGTTGCAGGATTCTAATTTCTCAACATACCAACGAATGTGGTCCTTCATGGAATCAGCTCGTCCATCAGTATTCGCAAGTAGCAATAAAGAGGGCGAGGAGAGAGTGGTGAGAGGGAAGGGAGGATACGCATACCTGATGGAGTCTACCACGATTGAGTACGTCGTTGAGAGGAACTGCGATCTGACGCAAGTCGGAGGGATGCTGGACTCAAAAGGCTATGGAATTGCTATGCCACCAAGTAAGTACCACCAGTTTTAGCCCTTAAGCTGACATAAACGTTTGTTCTTGATGGGAATCCATCAAACCTACGACCCACAGAACGGAAAGCAGAGCTACTTACCAATACGAAATAATAAATAAAAGCAAGCGAACAAGTAAATTACAATCTGAAGTTAATATAGCAGTTTTTTGCATCTAACAAGTTTGTACAAAGTTCCAACTGAACTCTTGAGCTGGCTAAGTATGTAGTTATTTATTTTGTAAAGCAAACTTTTGCATAGTAAAACTGCTAAAGGTCTGTTCATTTTAGACCATAACATAAACTTAAAAAAAACTTTGAGTATCCTAAGATGAGTACTTTCAACTTTTTGCAAGTATTGTTTTATTATAACGTTACTGAACGCTGAAGTTAAAGCGGCGTATAAAAATAATAGGTTTATTTACTGTTACACACGGGTAACTTTGTAGAAGTTGGTAGGTTGTTTACCTTTTGATAATTTAAATTAGAAGTTGTTGTTTCGGCTGTAAAATGAGCAATATTTCAGGTAACTTACGGCTCGGCTTGAATGTTTATGTTTGTGGCTATTAAAATTCACCTTTTAAACGTATACCTAATGATAATTATTTTTCAAATAAGGATACACGTTTTTATCATAAATAAAAGCAGGTTTCCTCTATAAGTTCTACCTCATCAAGTGTTATATTTTTTATATACTTTCAAAATATCTAGACTATTGGAACGACTTAACATATATGATAGAGCAAGCTTTTTGTCCGACCGCACCGCCTGCCTTTTTACACACTTTTGTTACAAAAACTGAAACAGAAGCCCAGACTAACCGAATACTTATTAATTAAAAGTTGGGTAGGTTCGCATATGCGAGTAAATGACAAAACCTGGTAATGTAATTCGCAAGCCTCTGTGGAGGCATATTACACAAAGAAACTCATGTAATTTTAGTAAGTAGCTAATGAAAAAGAAATTAAACCTAATATCATTTTCAGACTCACCTTACCGTACAGCTATAAGTGGAGCTGTTCTTAAGCTACAAGAGGAGGGTAAACTGCACATTTTGAAAACAAAATGGTGGAAGGAAAAGCGTGGTGGCGGATCCTGCAGGGTGAGTACATTATAATTTATTTGTCTCCAAATGCCTCGAACAATATTTCCGCCTATATTACTGTCTTCTTCTTCTTCGTGTCGTCGAATAAACAGTTTTTTTTAAATACTGATTTCACCAAAGTTAGACCACCCCTGACCAATAGTTAGCGACATTGAGTACGTCAGTCGAGCAATGCATATATTACTGTGGCTATGCAATATACAAAGTAGAAACTTTTTAGTTTTTTTTATTTATCTCCTTTGTTCAATTGTACTTTGATGTATCTCCATTAATTAAAAAGTTCGATAATGTATCCTAATTGACCGAAGATTGCTGGCTCCATACTACTCCATCTACAGTCTTCGACCAAATTCTTTAACGAAGTAGGTAATTATTTACAATATTATTTGTCTTTTTACACCAGTTATAAACTATCTTTCCACTGTTTTTATTTGTAACAAACACTTTACATTCTGGCAACCAACAATTAAAGAATAAAATATTGTTTCAACATCTGGCTAATTTGAAAACACACTTTTATTGCCACAATGCAGGTTCAATGTTATAACAACAACGACGCTATTAACTTTTGTAGAGAACCTCGCAAAACATTGTAACAAATTCTCTGCGTTTTAATACTTTTAATCCTATTTTCATTTCGCAAGTGAATTAAAAGTCGGCTTTGTAACATGCTCTACCGTGGAAAGCTTTAATAAACAGTTCCATTACTACTGTATACTTATTGTTTTGATTGTGTAGCGGTAGTTTTAAAGTCAAGCTCTTTTCTTTTACAGTGAAAATAAGAACTGAAATAAACTTATAACATCAGCCAGAGTGGTATTTTATATACATATTTATTAATTAAGAGCCTATTTCAAAACATTTAGGCCAAAATAATGTTGCTATTGTCTTTTGGAATCTAATCTCGAGATCAGATTACAATATCTTCTGTGATCTTTTTCTACGTAAAATTGATCGTACTATCAGATGCCAGAGACCTAGATTTCTTCGATATATAAAATAATCTATCGATTATTCGATAATTCACGTTTTCTCTTCATTGTCACTAGGATGAAACTTCAAAGGCGTCATCAACTGCCAACGAACTTGGCCTTGCCAACGTTGGAGGCGTTTTCGTGGTTTTGATGGGAGGCATGGGTGTAGCTTGCGTCATAGCGGTCTGCGAGTTTGTCTGGAAGTCACGCAAGGTCGCCGTAGATGAGAGAGTGAGTCAAAATTTACACCTGTTAGATTAAGTCCATCTGTTGGCCATAGATCTCAGAGGCTAAAGGTAAATCAACCATATTAAAATGTCATATTTTTTTTCAATGAGTATTTTATTAAAAACATTATCTAAGTATTAGAAAATGATTGAAATAGCAGGAGGTAATCGTATTATAAAGCTACCAACCTCAGAATATGCATCTGGAGTCTGGCTAAAGCTAGTACCTAATGGTGCTCATAAATCTTAAAACAAAAGAAAAATGATGCAACATTTTGCAGTAGAAATGAACTCTAACAATAAAACAAACAAATGAAGCACGAACACTGAACAAAATCAAAGGAATTGTTGGAGTAACTAAATATTTTTATTTCCGAGTAATTGAGAACAACCAGTAGTAAAGTTTTTCATTTGTTTTCTCCCTAAGTGGATAGAAACTTCTACCTATGAAAAGTCGAACTATGTTCGTACAATCATGTTTATGAATTGAAAGCGAGCACGGCATGTAATTATCAAGCTCTCGAAATACGAGTGCAAACATATTTATTTTTGTTGAAAAATTAAATGAAGTCCCTCATTTAGTTTAATTTAAATTCAGGCTGATTTAGGTACGCAGCCCTATTAACTTGGGAGCTTAAAAGGTGGTTGACTGTTTATTTTAGATATTATCATGATGACAAAGACCTTTTATTTTCAGTTAATTTACATATTTTTATTTTGTTCTAGGTTTACTTTTGAAATAGGTAAAGGTTTGTGTGTTTGTTGAACGTAAGCTCGAATGAATTTTTGCGATAAAGTTGTTTGCTAGAGCGTGTTTTTTGTATCAGTTGAAATTTGATAACTGCACTGTTAGCACAGTAGTTTTGATCAACCAATAATTTCCAAAGATGCACGAAAGAAGAACTTTGAATCTCTACGACTACGACCAGCAACTACGAGAGGCAACCATTCTCACTACGAGCAACCACTAACCTATCTGATTTTGTCAGAGAGACAATTACGATTATAAATTAAGGTAGGCAGTCGTAGTTGTAGAGCTCAAAGGTTCATCGTTAAAAATATCTGACAGGTTTCACTTTTTTTTTGCTGCTGGATTACAGAAGGAAGAGGTAAGAAACTTCTGATCGTCTATTGTTTTTTGATAGACAAATATTACTACGCGTGTTTCTTCTAGGCGTCTCTTTGTTCGGAGATGGCGTCGGAGTTACGTTCGGCTCTGAAGTGTCCGAGTGGAGCGAGTGGGGCGACTGGCAGCGGAGCTCGCGATGGAGCTGGTTCTCCTTACCTGCATTACGGGTTTAGTACTAAAAGTCAGCTGCACTAGCGCCAAGACCCGGCCTCCTCGTCACCGAGCGATGTGTAGGCTTACTGACTATGTGTGCGTACTGGGATATGAGCATCTGTGAGATTGAAACGACTCTACAGCGAATTCGACTCGAGTTCTAATGTAAAAAGTGTTTGCAGATTTGAAACGACTTTGACTTGCGTCACATGCTAGTTTTAATATTAAATAAGGGCTAAAACCAGTCATACACTGGCAAGAACACTCTACTAAAAGATGACTTTGATAATACTTATTTATAGTGAAAATGCATTTTGTATTAGGTATTATTTATTTAAATTGTGCCAAATGCATGAAAGGTACTAATTGATTTCTAAAACTGTAAATAATCCATATCTTAGATTTTAGGTACTAATCGGGCGTGGATTTATTTGATCCTAATCTCATGTACTTAAATAAAAAAATATTTGCATAGACAACGTACTAAGATTTTTTTTAAATACTATCATTTTTTATTGACTAATAAATAGTTAATTCACAAGGATCAATATTTAAGCAAAAAATACACAAATTCACGCTCGATTTAAAAACTGTTGTGACGTAAAATAGGTAACTTAAAATAATTAAGTGGTAGTGTTTTGTTCAGTTTAGTATGTAAGCCTGTATTTACACTGACTATTGTGATACATTAATTTGCCAAAAATAATACTTGTGCCAAATTAATGACAAATAGTAACAAAAAATGTCATATAAAAACAAAGTGGATAAGGAAATGTACGCATTCTAAAACTTTATATATAAATTTATTGAATTTCACTTATAAATATGTTGACTTTACTCATAATTTCTAACTTATTCTAAATGAAGCTGCAATAGTTATAACTTACGTTTATATACTATCCCCCTATCTTATAAAAAGTTAGCGTTGACATTATGTCACCATTATATAGTAATCAACACATCAAGTCTGCGCTAAGCTTTTATAAGATAGACCGTTATTCATTTTGTTTAATTTAATTATAGCTAATTTAAATAAACTTCTATACAATGAAATAATACTGCCAAAGTGAAATATTTTTAAGCTCTTAAAAATTATAAGCTCCTTTAAAAGACTTGTATTTGCTATAGACTTGTTTTTTTGTAATTGTGTCGCGGTAAGCGGTAAGCGAAAAAATACTTTCTTAATAATTATGTTGTCAAATAAAAGTCAAGTTTTGACAGAGACCAGTAATTATAACAATAAATGATTAATAGATGTATACTTATTTATTATAATTAGAAGCATTCCACTGCAAGGACTTTGTGCCAAACGACTTTGATCTCTCTTGTAAAATATTTTGTAAGTTTACATAATAAAGAGTTTAAAATAAATCGTTTTACTATGACTCTTAGTTTTTTATTCCATTCGTTTCTACATTTTTTTTTATTGAAATCTAACCTATAACTAAAATGTTCACATGGAATCAGTTACCACCAACGATCATTAAAGAGCTATTTTATATCTAATAGGTAAATAAAAAGTAGTATAAGCCTACTTCTGCTACTACTTTTTATTTATTACATTATTATAGAGGATGTTATCATAATATTTCATGGTGCTAGTAACAACTTCGTGTTAAAAAAACTTCCACCACTTGCGTCGGCACGTTCCTATCGTCAAATTGGGCTGTCAAGCGGGAACGTGTTAAACCTCAATAATATGTGATCCTTTTATAAATGCTTTTTACTGCCCAAAGTTTCACATTTTTATTCATGATCAAAGCCTTTTCTATTTAGCTTCAACATTTCATTTTTACCTATATAGATACCCATTTATAGTTTTGTATAATAGGCACTCTTAAAAAGAGCTAAGTAAGTTATCCGAGTAAAATCTGAAACAGAGCCATCAGCATCGCTCCCAAAGTAATTAAGGTACAAATGAATAAAAACATTATTAGAATAAAACAGAGAATTAAGAACAAAAAATAACTAGTATCTACCTAGCCAACATAGAAAGTAAGAGCTCTGCCTCATTAAGACGCCATGGTAACGTTGCCAGCGGCGCAGGCCTGGCTACTTCTGGCATCCGAAGGACGCCAAATCGAGTGGCCATGGCGTCTCGACAGTCAGTTCGTTTACGTCGTCAGGAATGGATGTAGAAGAAATCGCACTTCTTTGTTATCTACATCGTAGATTCTTTTTTTCATTTCGCCTTTTTCCATAAATATGTTTACTATTTGGTCTAAACCTTAAAATTTAAGTTCGGACGATCGGAACACTCATTGGATGAACTATCCCATATACAGACGGTTTTGAATTTCTATTATTATAAATTTTTCAGTATCGAAACTCATTATTTACAACACCAAGTAAGTAGGTAGTTAGGTACTATATTTCGAGTGAGCTTCCAAAAATGGCGGCTGTACCATACATTTCAATATTAACTGCTTGGATACGTAGCCGGCGACGTTGCCATGGCGTCTTAGTGAGGCAGAGCTCTAACTTATAAAGATCCATATATCGTCAGAGTACCTACTTATTATAAAAAGATGTTCAAAAGTCATATTAGTTCATATACGTTTATACGAGCACATCTTCGGAAAACCTCTTAAAAACTATTGTTATTGCAAAACGTGCGCAGTGTAAACACATACGAACAAACTACACAGAAAACATGCATCGTAATATTCCAGCCATGACTTGCGATGGCGACCGAACACGTTTCTCTCTTCGCGCGTTATTATTGCTGAAATGTGGTTTATTTTCAATTTACGCGACACAGCTATACAAATCTCGGCCGGTACTATGACATGAGTAAGAAATATTCAGAATAAGAGTATTATGATAAGAGTAATTATTCTAAGACAGGCATCATAGTTCTTGGTAGTGGGCTAACTTTCATGCTGGGGGATGTGGGTTCGATCCCTACCGATAGCAATTTTTGTGTGATGAACATAAATACTTGTCCTGGTCTGGGTGTTACCATGTATTCTATTTATGTTACAAAGAAATCATCAGTTTTCTATCAGCAATTTAGTTGCCATATCTTTGTTTAGCTTGAGCCAAAGAATGTGTCCATGAATATATAAAAAAAATGTGATGGTGAGTTGATTAAATATACTTTTTGTGAGGATATCCTCAGCTAAAAGTACCTATAATATACGTATAGCTATAACTACTAGACCCAAATCACTTCTTATTTTATTGATGACTTCGGTACAAAATCATATATTGATAACTGAATCTGTCAATCAGAAAATGTCAACAGCACATTAACTACTAGGTATGCCTTGTCTGTGCATTTGTTATTTAACGTTACGCAGTTTGTACACATGTGCCACAGCCACAGCAGCGAACTGTACGACCACACAACCAATATTTACGGGTTATGGGGTTTTATAATGGCTTCGTATTAATTAAACAATTAAGTAAACAATGTTAAAACTGGAGTTTATTGACAGAAACAGAAGGTACCCTTCCATAATTTAAACATGAGGCCATTTTAAAATTTGCTATTTTGGTTGAATAATATTTTTATTATCATCATAAAAAACTTTTCATAGGTTTTTCATTTTTAATAAAAAAAACAGCATCGTTGAACAAACAAAGGGAAGGATATAATTTTATAAGGGTTCTTGAGTAAATATGGCTATATCCAAAAACATAAACAGAAATACACCCCATTAATAAGCAGTATCACATTAATATTACGGTTAATGTTATTTTTGTACCAGCAGCAGATGCGTCGGAGCGTATACCCCACTTACGTTATTTCAATGCGGGTAGGTTATAAAAAGGTTTCACGTCTTTTGGGCCGGAAACAGGAAGCACACACTCAAAACGACGACCGATGTGGCGCGGTGGGCGATGGTCCGCCTGCGACGCGGAGGTTGCGGGTTCGATCCCCGCCTTGGGATAAATGTTTGTACGATCTGCAAATATTTATTCAGGGTGCTCTGGGTATTTCATAAATGTATAAGTAAATAATAAAAAATATCTATCTATGTAATATGTTGTATTAAGTATGTCAGTCTTTTATTACCCATAACACAAGCTCTGCTTAGCTTTGGGCTAGATGATGTTGTGTGGATTGTCCAGCATTATTAATTTATTATTAAAAGAATATCGTCCGAATTTTTAATTTAGATTTCTAAAGTATTTGCTAGCAGTGCCAGTAACTTCGCTCAGGTTTAATTCGCTCTTTCCAACCTTTTTAGTAAAGTACTTGGTGTACTTAATGTACAGTAAATGTACACTTAATTGCATAATTAAGCCATGCCTATAATAAAGGCATTGATTGATAGTCGACTCTACCTATAATATTCATTAATTCTTTCTTTTTACGATCAAAACCGAAAATTATCTGTAGCTTTACCTCCTGTTTTAACTCATAATAAGGGAAACAATAAAAAACCAAAATTACGTAATTACCAACCATGATAGTAACATAGGGTAAAATGCATGACCCGTCGTAAATATTCTCTTTGTCCAGAAATGTGCGAAAAAACCTTCTGATAGCATAAACACATATTAACTTCATGGTGTTTTATATGGAAGAAGTGTATTTTTTTTAGTAGGTAAAATGAGTTGTTATTGGTATGGTATATACGTGCATGCAAAATATTTGCCTGATAAACAGTTTCGTTTGTTTGCAGCGCAATAAAAGATGCAAATATTATAGTCTAAACGACACTACACAAAGAGGGCTCATTTACACCCTATTCTAATTAGTAAAACTAATATAGCTCTTTTACTAATATTTTTTTTTCAGACGTCAGAGATCAGTTGGTAGTAGCTCTGCCTTCCATGCTGTGGGACGTGGGTTCGATTTCCACCTAGGGCAAATGTTTGTGTAATGAACATACATTTTTGTTCTGTGTCTGGGTGTTACTAAGTATGTATTCACAAAAAAAAGAAATATAAAAGAGCTTTATATAAGAAAAAACTATTAATAAGATTTAAAGATTCCATTATTCAGTAAAATAACAAGGATCCTCTAAAGTCGTCGTACACAAGTGAGAGCGCACACCAACGACAAAACGTCTTATAAAATCATGTGACTTGACGTATTACCCATAGTGTGACGTCTTACGTCAAATAAACTGTCTTACAGTAAGACATTGACAGTGTAGTCGTCAGTGTGCGCCCAACCTAAGTGATTCTAAGTGCCAGTTTCTCGCGATTAAAACCTGCAAGGGCCTAGAAAAATGTTAGCGCACTTATATTATCCATTCGTTTCACTTTTGTCACATTTATTCGTGCTAACCTCTCAGGTACTTTGTATGTAGTTATGCTACATGTAGCATAACTACAAACAAAGTACCTGAGAGGTTAGCACGAATAAATGTGACAATCGTAAAGTTAACGTAACGTAGCGTATTCGATTCACATTGCGCGTTGTCACAGCGTCGTCGACTGTAGAGCTGACGTTTGATATGCAATGTGAATCGAATACGCTGCGTTACGTTAACCTTACGTTCGTCATATTTATACGAGCTCACCCCTCTATAGTCAGTTCGGTACCTCTACCATGAGTTGTCACAGTAAAATCGCCTAACTTTACTACAGTAAATAATAGTATGACGAATTTTAGTACTTACCCAACTATCCGCTAGAGGCGCTGTACAAATCTTCCTACATTTTTTAGCGAGTGTAGTAAATATAGTATAGTAAAAACTCATGGTAGAGCTACGGTAGTAAAAGCTGTTTCAGCCATCGAGTCACACGGCTCGGAGCGCAAAAACACCGCCATTTTGTTTTGGTTAATTAACGTTGTATTGTCGTTGTACCCCAGGGGTTAATGTAGCCTATAGACATACCCCGGTTTCGTACATCGTTATCTTGACGCCAAGTACGCTTCTTACCAACGAATATAAGCCTTCAAAATCCGACAACTCTCTGTATAATAATTGAAATGGCTTAGAAAGCTGTTTGAATAACTAAGAAGGTTTTTGCAGCTAATATACCAACATGGTTAATACAGTGTGAGATGATACTTACTCATGCCCCAAAACGTAATTATGCATTAGATTTTATTTTATTCGGAACTGTTATGTACCTACTAGTCTGTATTAAAATAATTTAAGAATTGAAAAACCAATAAAATGTTTTCGCATTTACGATTCTTAAGAACTTGTTAAATCTTTTAATTAGTTTTGTGTTCAAAAAATAAACAACTTAAATTTTTGTGTTCAAAAAATAAATAACTTAAAACTAATTAATTTTGTAAATTAATTACAATAAAATCCAAACTGTTAGCGAACCGATTCAAACCGCCGATTAGAACGAGCTTGTTTTACAGCAGATGGTTTAGAATGAATGAGGTCAAAATCGGGCTTTTAGACGGGTTTTTGTATAAAATCAATACGTGCAGACTTGACTAAACCGCGAGTTTCCTCGCGATGTTTTCCTTCACCGTTTTAGAGCTTTATTACGCGTAAAAGTTTTCCGATACGAAAATACACCTAATATCTGTTTATGAAAGCTCAAAATTGAATTTTATGGAAATCTTTAAGAAAACTATCAGTGGACAGTGAGTCATAACAACAAATTAATACAGCTGAACATTGACTGGGAAAAATAAACGTTAGTTTTAGGTGAAGTAGTTGTAAATATTAAAATTAAGCTAAGTATGTACCTCGTAGTAAATACTATTACCTTACCTACTATTGAAGAGTCTGAGTTGCCTTGTAGGCATGGGCGTTTTTGGATTTTTTCACAAACCGATACAAAACCGATTTCAGATTTTGAAATCGATTTCAAAAACCGTTTTTAAAAAACGGTTTTTAGTTTTCAATGCAAAACTAAAATCACGAATGCGTATCAAAACTATAGAAAACTAAAACTTTAGGTAGATTTAGATTTCGTTCGTTTGCAGTTTGAGTTTGGTTTTCGTTTTCGGTGCAAAACTAAAATCACGAATGCGTATCAAAACTATAGAAAACTAAAACTTTAGGTAGATTTAGATTTTGTTCGTTTGCAGTTTGTGTTTGGTTTTCGTTTTCGGTGCAAAACTAAACTCACGTCGGTTCGGTTTGGTTTCGTTCGGATAAGATTGTTTGCAGTTTGCGTTATCATCGTGCGTTTTCTAAAAACGGTTTTCTCATATTGGAATATCGATGCGATACGATTTCTGACTGCAAACGGATTTAAGTTTCGTTTTGATATATCTGTCTCATGCCTATTGCCTTGTAACATCGGTCGGCTTATACCGATACTTACCGATACTTACCTATACTTAACCTTATTGTCCTTTGTCAATGATTTTCTATTTTGCGAAATACCCCAAAACTATTAGGTATATATATAAACTATTGACGTAGAACAATTCATATAAAATATGACGTCATATATCAGTTTATCCTTCCTTTGTAGGGGTACATGAAATTCCCTTGAGTGTTTTATCGGACCCCGCAGTCTAGAACTTTTCATATTTTGGTCACGTTTTTATTTTAGTCACGATAAGACGAAAGTTAACATGCAATAAAGGGGTTCTTATATAAATTAAATAAGTTGTAGGGTCTTTTTAAGAAGCTTGTCCGGTGAAGTAAGTTACCTAACTGTACCTATTTCTGTCGTTAAGCTCTTTGAAAGGTAAGTATAGTAATATATTAAAACCTTATATATATTTAAATATATATGTAAGGTTTTAATTGCAGGCACAATTTTTTAACATTTCAGATTGGTGGACGCTAGTAAGTTCCATAACTTTATATGAATTAAAAAAAAACAAAAATGTTCGTTTATTGATAAATATTTACTGCTTAGCTTGGGGCTAGATGATGTTGTGTGGATTGTCCAGCATTATTTATTATTTATTTATTTATTGAATCAGTAATGAACACCTTTTCATTAGGACAATTAATTAATTAATTAATAAATCTAAATTAGCAGAATATATAGGAATCTAATCGTTTTTTCCTATAAATTCTCCTAATTTTTCAGTGCCATTTTACTATACTCTAAGTACTTATTGATTTAATTTACAGTTTATACTCATTGCAAAAAACAATCATGCAAACATCTGTACTGGCACACACAAGATAGGATAAGATTTTACCCATCCAATAAATTAATTTATCGTATTAACTAATAACGCATATTCAATCATTGCAACTTGTTACTTGTGAAGTATTCAAGAAAACTCGTAAAGTATTTATCATTTGTAACAACAAATAAAAATTCTTTACGCCTTGACAAAGCAATATTTGATAGATGTTAGCTTTTACGGTCTCACAGGATCGTAAATACACCTCGTACAAAGTTGTAAAACACTCGTGAACATCATCTTATCTGACTGCTTCGTATCTTTATGTCCAAAGAGGGCACTACATAATTAGGTATACTCAAAGTAGACCCACGTGACATTGACATATCCATATGACATTGACATACCAGAACCTGTTGTCTGTGAACTCGAAAGAGTCTTGAAAACTAAAACGGATATTTTGTTTGGAGCAACAGAATATTTCGGATCTAAATATATGTAGTCTTACACCTCGAATTATAGTTTTTCTCTATTCCGAATTTGCGTTTTAGTTTTTGAGACTTGTTTGAGTAAAACTCAGACTACGGACTAAGAAAGGTGATAACGAATAATGTGACATAATTATAAAATGCAATATGTACTTAGAACAAAGCTTAGATTTCACTTGATTATTTTCTGTAACCCAAACTAGACCTGTATCATTAGATATAAGATCGGATTCACATTGAAAGTACGTATTTCGGCACAAAAAGTAGGCGCAGTAATCATTGTTTCAAGGGACAAAACCCAACCCTTGAAATCAGACCGTAAATGTAAAGCCATTAGACCCAGAATAGCTTACCCGGAATGATCCAATTACAAAGGGCCCTAGACTTAGCTTTACGGAGTCGTTCCCTAACTGCGGTAGTATTTGGAGTAGTAACCCGTTCCCATCATGTTAGCACATTTACTTTGTGTCTTGTGCTTAAGGCATGTGGTATTGAGCTGTGTCTTAATTACTTGCAAGTGGTTTCAACTCCTTTTTTTATTTGATATTATTTTTAGATTAAGATTAGTTTTTTTTAAATTATATTATTATAAAATAGGTACCTAGTTGATGATGCTAAACTTTGCAATGAGAACTTAAACCTTCGTGAAGATTATAAATTGACGCGCGGACATCCTTAAATCTCTTAGTGAATACTTAGTACGAAACCTAAAAAAGTATAAAATTTCAGGAATAAGTAGGCTCTAATGTAGCACACAGGTTCCATCTCAGTAGGTTTACTACCTTCCGTCACTCGATATCAAAACTTTGCTCCACATAAAGGAATATCAAAAACGCTATAAAACAAAGCCGTAGTAGGTACCTATTAAAATATTTTACGGCTCTAAAGATACTGTTCACTGCGTTCGAAAACAATTCCGTTTTATAGGGCGCGATAAAATTAGTGAGAACAGTATTTAGCTACAAAGTAATGGTTTGTGTCGTGGAAAACCGTCACTATCTCTCAGGAGCAATAAAGAGAAATCCATGGTGACAGGTCTCGGATTTGTAACCTATATTGGTACAAGACGGATACAGTGTAATAGGGACTTTGAAAGTGCAAACGTTTATAGCACTTTTATACAGGCTGCTGCATTTAATCTACATAAATGATGCAGAAACAGTATCCACTTTTTACTAGCCTAAACTCATGCAATATACGTTGAAGTTCATTTAGCTGTGAAGATATTGTAATTTTAGTTACCTACTCGCAAATAATTTAAAATAAAATGCCAATTTATTCCTTAATTAAATATGGTTAAAAAAGTATTTAATATTCATAAATTAAAAAATAATTAACGAGTAGTTATAATTCTGCTTCAATAGTATTTAATTGTTTTTTTCTGTTTTGGTTCCTTCATCCATGCTCTGACTATGGCGTCCTGTCATTTATCCTTCAGTCACACTTAAATATTTCTCGGCACTTTTAATACGCGTCGAAGAAATAAACGAGCAAAAATAAATCTACACTGTCCTTAATGCAATGGATGGTACGTATTGTTGACGCAAAGGCTCTTATCACAGCTTAAATAAAACCTCTAGTACACTGTGTTCATTGAGATAACACATATCTTTTTGAATACTGTTTGCGTCTAAGGGAAGTAGAGTCTCGAATCTACGATCAAGCTTTTACTTGAAGCTTTTGAATGAATGAATGCCATTGACATAGATGAGAAAGCTTAAATTCTACCACAAAAGAGAACTTCGCACAAAAATAGTGAATAAGCTTTGTTACTCGTGAGCTACACAACGTTTAGCATAAATTAATGGGGTAGGCATTAACCAGTTGGGTCAAATGGCAAGAGATGCAAGACTTCGTTTTAATTAAACCACGGCTGATGAATGTCTGTTGAAACAAACAATTATAATTATCAAATCACCCTCAGAATTTTATGTAATTTAACAGGGTATTATTTTTCAAACACAAACTTGATTATAACAATAAAAAAATTACTTTACTTTAAAAAAGAAAGAGGTTCTCATTTTGGCTGTACTTGTATGTATGTAACGTAACTATTCCGCCAGTTTTGATTAGGTTTTGATGATTTACCTACTTGTTAGATATACTTCTATCCATATTCATAAAAAAAAAACAAAAAAAGGTTATATAAAAAAAAAGAGACGTGCTGATTTATAACGATTTGTTGTTGGTTTTCTTAATTTTTTGGAAATTAATAAAATAATCTTATTTTCAACACATATATTTTATGTGTATGGTCGTTCATCTTTACGAGGATACAACACATTTATTTGCTAGCATCATATTTCCAAACCGGCTCGTAAACCGTCCTTTCACTGAAGCATCAATATCTGATAGCAAAGTTCCGACAGTGTACACAGTATCGTAGTAATTTATTTTGTTGGTATCGAATATCCGGTAAAATCTGGTATTTTCCGCGTTGTATGCGTTTCCCGCAAACGCTTTGAAAGGTACTTTATATGCAAATCACAACAAAGTTGGGAATGTATCACTGGCGCTGTCATACACAATTTACGCTGGTGATTTTATTTACGTAGAGTTGGAGAAATAAAGAAAACTTGTAGTATTTGACGGTATGTTACGTTCTATAAGTATAAGGGCTGTAAAAAAGAAATTAGTGTTGGAAACTTTTTGGGCGTGCGTCATTAAAAAAGGCGCACTTGCTATCAAGTGACATTGAAGATGGCGCAGAGTGGACACTTCTACAACAGAAAAGATAATAATATTTTCAATCTGTTTCTTTCTGCGCAGCAAAAACAAAAGATAACCAATAAAAAACTTCCTAATATAAAAATATAAATATAAGTTTCTAATATAAGTTTAAAACTTATCCATCATATAAAATAAAATAGCGACATATTGAGAAAGGAAACAGTCCCCCGGGGATGCGAAGCGTTGGACAAGTTTGCGCGATCTGACGACTTGCCGGAGAGAGTGGATTGACGATATGGAAACCCTGGGGACATGTTCGCACTAGCAGAATTTTGTCTATTTTTATCTAAAAAAACCTTTAAATGTTTACAAAAAAGCTACCTAAACCTGTTTTTAATGATAATATTTGATTCTTTCAAAACTGTTTAGCATTGGTACAGCTACAGCTACAGCAAAATATTATTCAACCGAATTTCTGAATAACAGGCTATTTTAATTAAGTAAGTATCATCAAACAAAAGTATGGAAACGAGGTTAAGTAATAAAATATACTTCTTTTGTTTATAAATAAAAAAAAATTCCGGACATCCTACATACTTTGATCGGAAAGATCAAAGTAAGTATATTATATCAATAGCTACACGTGACCTACTCGAGCCAAAGATTATTGCGACAAAAATAACTTTTTCCTTGAGATATTATTTCTCTGTCAGCTTTTTGATGAACACAAAAACTATTAGAAAACATCACTGTCAGCGAGCAAAGAAAATGATGAAAACTTTGTCGTTGAGTTTTGTGTTATGTATTGATTTGTTACTCAAAGCCATTCCAACCCTCTGATGTTTGAAACATCAGTGTCCTTTTTGTAATTACAATAAAATTTATTTTTGTTAGATCTATAAAGTAATTTGCAAACTTACAGTTAAAGATCATAAAAAAAACTGACGACAAACTGACAAAAAGCTTACTATAAAAATTCTACATAATATAAAGTACCTAAGTAATATTAAAAACAAATCACCGTCATTAACTCATACACTCGTAAAAATAAAAGCTTAACATTTCGGTTTCAAATTAATTTATGTAGCAGATGCAGTGTAACTTTTCACTTTACACGTGTCACAAGTTCATTGACTTCCAAATGTAGGTATTTATTATATGGTGACCGATTTAAAAACAAACGTTTTACCAAACAAATACGAACAAGAGTTATCTGTGTACTAAATTACAGGCATCAACGCCTCCATGATCCGGTTAAAGGAACCACTTGTTTACAGAATGGTTGTTAGGAACGCCCAGAGGACTTGTTGTGAGCTAAATTAGAGCTCGGCTAAAAATATTATAAGTATTTACTCTACAAAAGGAAAACAAACGAAGAACATTTACGTTACGATTTTATACCAACGAGTCTTTGTTTATACTTGCAGTAAACAAACTCACAGAAGTGATTTAAATATCACGGACAAAAGTAAAAACTTGCATTTTCTATAGTTAAATTAATTTAATTAAACAAACGTCAATTGTTACCCCTTTTGTGTTGAGCTCAAGTGAACGGATCAATATAGGACATAACGGAAATATAGATACTTACTAGGGATGGGCCGAAATTCGTTTCACATTCGGTTTAACCGAACTTCGGCGGTTTGAACCGAACTTCGGCATTCGGCCGAAATTCGGTTCAAATGCCGAACGTTCGGTACAAAAAAAATATTAAAATAACTCAAGTGTTTTGACTAAATTAATAAAAATAAACCAGCTAAATATAGATAATCACAGGCATTTATTTATTGTTTCTTACTTACTTAACAAATATATTCTAATTTCTAAACATAAACAGAATTTTGACATCTCGCCCTAAATCACTAAGTATTTATTTATATTATTTTTTATAAAGGTTATAAATAAATTAAACCTTACTACCTACTGGTATTTATAATTTACCAAGGGCAAGTTATGGTGCAAAAACACCAAGGACTCTGCGTTATCTGGCAGGAGTCTGTTACGTTTTTGTTAGTAAATGTTTCCTGCCTCTGAGAAAAGTCGTTCAGAATATACGGAGCTTCCAGGAGGTGATAAAAATATTCGTGCCAAAAAACTCATGCAAGGGTACTTGTGATTATTCTTAGCCCACCAACCATATGGACATTGCCCTTTAGGCAGCAAAACATCATTCAGATATCTATCTAGCTCTGATGCAATTGGACTTCTAGTTTCTTCTATATTGGGAAGTTTTGCTGCTGCCAGTTCCTCGTAGCAGCTCCAAAACGTTTTGTGTGTGTCTTAGTTGTTGTGTTGTGAGGAAGACTGTGTTGTCTGGATAACTTCATCGTTACTGCTTGAGCTTTCATTCTCTTCACTCCTTCTTACATACTCTGCTAAAAAGACACGTCTTATCGAAGGTACACTGTCTAGAGTAAAAAAAATCATTTTATAGCGTGGATCCAAAAGTGTAGCTAGGCTGTAAATTATGTCTTTTTCAATCTGCTGAAAACGTCTATCCATGCCATCTTTCAGTGACAAACGCATAGTGTTCACATAAAATAAAGCCAATAATTCAAAAGAGCGGGTAAACAAGATTCGACTTGTGTGACTCGAGAAAGCGCGGTGATACCTACCGAACTTCGGCCGAACTTCGGCCGAACTTTTTATTTTCACCGAATGTTCGGCCGAAGTTCGTATTCGGTTCAAACCACATTCGGCCCATCACATACACTTACACAAAACCCGTATTTTTAGTTTAGTAAATATAAATAAGTAATATTTGGAGGCATCAACATCGTAAGTTTAAACTTACGATGTTGAGGCTCTGGTCGCGTGGAACTAGCACCTAGAATCACCTAGTAGGTATGTAAGACTCTCTAAATGATACTTGTGATTTTACTGAATAAAGTAATTTTTGACTTTGACTTTGTAATACCAAAACAGCAAAGTGCTACAATCGTTTTGACAGGATATATCATGAACAAAACAATTTGTGTCGGTCCGGAGTACGATCTTTTGATGTTAAATAAAGTATCCATTTCATATTCCCTTTCATAAATCCCTTGATACCAAGTGTCTGGTACAACTTGTACAGTCAACGTCATAAGTAAATGACACTGTTTAAGTCATGAGGTCTGTAAATATGCAAAACTAGATAGTCATAACTTCATTATTTTGCTGTCACGGATATTATAATTGTTATGTTAAGCTTTGTTTAAAATTTCTTGTATTTTTGTTTTATCTGTGACACAAAATAAAGTTTTTTCTCATTTTGTTTCACTTTCATTCTCATTACTTAGTTTTGCAGTAAAATTGTATTTTTAAAACATTTCAATTGAAAAATAACTTTGTTATTTTCTCAGAATAACGTTACGATTTCCATTAAAAAGGCGACAGAGATAATTAATGTTTGTTTTATCTCCCCTACATCTACGAAAATCGAAACGTAGGCGTATCCTGAAGGAAGGCTCTTTTTTTACGCATATACATAAATACATCATTTATAAAAGAATATTGTGTTGGTACGAGTATATATAATTAGATACTATATTAAATATATCTACTTTGTCTCTGACTTATATTAATAAATTGTTATTATTGTGGTATGTAGGTAAGTATATTTAATTAAAGACTATATTATAATTATAGTCTCTGACTAAATTTATATCGTAATTTTATTAAACAAGCTCTCGAATTCCATCCTTCTATTCATGTTAATAACCTACTATCGCAAACGTTTGCGTTATTTTACCAAAACTCAATTCTGTTACTCAACAAAAAGCTATCAGCAAAAAATATGATTGTGCTTAGCTTAGCCTCAATCTGAAGCCTAGATCAAGGCTTAAGCCAAGCTTAGAATTATGTTATGAGCCAGTGTCACTTATGTTTGGAATTGAATAGATACTTCTGCGATAGAAAGAGTAGCAGCGCCACACAGTGGTCCATTTTTAATTTACATAACCTCAATTTTTTGACAATATCAACTAACCATTTGGAATCATTTTAAAATACTTCCATTTGCTTAACTGTCACGGCTGTCGATTTCATATCAGAACAAAACAAATAAATATGTTGCGCTCACGTTATTAGTGACATTTTGCGCGCATTGTTAGTAAACAGTGAATTATCAGAATCGATTTTATTTTTGAGTGTGTAACATGGATTTTGAAGATCTAGGTATGTTTTTACTATTTATTTTTAAATAACTTTTACGGCTAAATCTGAAGGCGTGCTGGTTCAGTATATCGAGACGCACGAGTCATGTAAGCTATTTAGGCCATACGGGTCGCAGGATCAACTTGATTTATAGTCCACGAGATGCTAATCCAGCCTCCACTCGCGCACGTGGCATATAGCTCTGATTTTCAGGACACAGGTCAACTCGAGGCTTTTATACGAACAATGTTCACAATGGAACATAATTTTGGCTAAATTATTCAGCCGGTCTTTGTGTTAGCCATACACCCGTATTTACTACACGCAATATTGTGTGGTATGCCAAGTATGTAATAGGTATTTTAGTACAGAATTTTCTACTATTCTAAACATATTATTTATTATTGTGGTAAGTATGTTTAAAACCACTCTTGAAATACTCATTAAGTATTTGATAATAAAAAAAAATCCTTAAAAATTTGATTTCTTAAGCAGATGTAAATTAAATGCATTAAATGTGAAGTAATTTGTTGCTATGAAGTGACTGATGCTGCTATTTCATTCGAGAAAGCTAATTAATTAAAAGATGTAGGTATTCAACGTAGCGAATGAAAGTGGGAAGAAAATGAAAAATGGTGACATTTTCAGAGGGTTTGAGTTATTTCTGTTTCTACCCATTAACAATCATTTCATTTCATTTCGAAGGTCCGCTTGTGAAGCGGAGGTTGCGGGTTCGATTCCCGCCTTTGGGATAAATGTTTGTAGGATCTGCAAATATTTATTCTGGGTGTTCTGGGTATTTTATATGTATAACAAAAAATATCTATCTATGTAATGTATTGTATTAAGTACCTATGCTTCTAGTACCCAAAACACAAGCTCTGCTTAGCTTGGGGCTAGATGATGTTGTGTGGATTATCCAGCATTATTTATTACTTATGTATTTATTTATTCAATACTCAGCCAGACATTGTATTTATGTAGATACTTATCAGTTGTATTAATGATCGGAAAAACAACTGGATATGTCGAAATAATCACAGGGCGTTAAAAATAAAGAAAAACTACCAGGATATGACGAACAAAGTTATTGCGTGGAAGTTATCTGTTTTCGCCCGAGATGTGACGTCATCACTCTCAATGACAGAGCGTAAAATGTTTACGTTTGTATTTGAACATTAAGGTCAACACGCATAAACCTGCGCCGAACGAAACATATTAAATTTTAGACCTCGCACACGTATATGCACCAAATTATTCAACCACGCAAAAATAAACAGACTAAACATAAGTAGGTACATTTTGGCCGGTCAGCTCAAATACAACAATTTTTTTTTGTGAACCCTATCTATTTTTTGGCAATTTGTTTGGTAATAATAGGTGACAAGGATAATTTTTTCATCTTAGGTGACAAAATATTCAGTATTTTTCAAAAATGTATACTTTTAACCAAAAGCCTTTCGAAATAAAAATGCAATGAGGCGAAATCAAGTCACGCATCATAAACTATGAAGTATTAGCCCCAAAGTCTTGGTTGATTTGATTTAATGAAAGAGCCAGCTACGATGTACTAACTAAAGGTTGTCTGGAAGATATAGTTTTTAGCGATAAAACCGCCCACTGTACATTTTGTTTTAATTATTGTATTTTTTGTGATTTTCTTATTGTTGTTTTGCTTAGCGTGTAATAAAGTAGGTACTTTCATTTCATTTTATTAATTTCGCTTTAGAAACTTTATAACATCAAAGTCGCAACACGCGAACAACATACTTTGTTTTCTATCACGTTGTCAACTTTATTTTCATTCATTCATTCATTCAACTTTGTAACATCAAAGTCGGTAAGTGCATGTTATTCAGCTAATTCATGTTGATGTTGAACACGGGTGCCAACATCGAAGCGGGTATTAGCGAGATAGAGCACGACTATTTGTGGATTTGTTTGGTGTGACAATATTTACATTTACTAAAGCCAAAGTTCTCTATAAACCTATAATCGTCATAAAGCGGGGATGACGCAATTTTAAACAATTATTTAAACAATTGTAAGAAGGATCGAAGAAAACGCTAGAATCCAGGTGTAGTTTCTTGCCAGTTCTTCTAGACTCTGGTCGCGACGAACTGGCGCCTAGAATCATCTAGTATGTAAGACGTTTTAAAGTGATCCTTGTGATTTTATTGAATAAAAGAATTTGAAGTTTGAAACTTAGTAATTAAGAGCACGTTGAAATATTTGCGGACAGGTTGAACCGAGGACTATTAAATTTATAATAAATAGAGGACTATTTAAGTTCTAGAGAACAACGCGACAATGCTAAAAAGCGCTACTGTTTTCATAAAAACCGGAGGGTTTTCGAAAACCAGTACAGTAATAATGTTACACTAAAATTGACGATGGAAATATAATTGTTGATTAGATTTTGAGGATCTCACAATGCAGGCATTACCCAATATTATAACAATATTTTATTTTAATAGTATTTTACAGATTAAACCCTTAGCATCCACTAGATGTAGTTTTCTTTCAGAATGTATTAAAACAATCTATTGTCTCAAGTTATGCAAATATAAACATATTTCTTCATTCAATTTTACCTTGTTATATATCTGTACGTAAAAAAAATTTAATAGTAATAGTCTCTTAGTCGCAAATAGTAGCAAGTAAGTAAACAATGCTATACATAAAGAGGATCGGGTTCGGCGAATAATTAAACGCATGTATCATCGCGAGCTCGCGTGGAACCCTGTTTCCATGGCAAGTGTAAGCCAAGGGGAATCCATGTTTTATCACACCATGTATGTGGAACAGCAGCGCATTACCCTGTTTATCTCTTGCTTTTATTTAAAACACACTGTATATGTGTTGTGTATTGCTAATATTATAAATGCAAAAGTTTGTAAGTATGGATGTATGCAAGAAACAATATAATTTATTTATAACTATACAGATTACAAAATGTAAATTGGCATATAAATTTATTTATATTTATTAACTAAAACGGTTATGACAACCAATTACATAAAATACATAAGGAATAGTTGAGCTATCTACAAACTGTTGCAAACGATGTATAGATAGTTCAACTGATCCAAACAGTACCAATTGGAAGCGTACCCAAGATACTGGCTGCTTTATTTATATTTGTATGCTTGTTTCACGCACATGGACTATTACTTACAAGGATATCGTGTGAAATGTCAATAATGTCACGATAGCAACACGAAGTCGCGGGCACCAACTAGTATTATATAAAGTGATAGAACGTAACTATTCACCTAATTAGGGTAGAACTGCTTATTTTGCTAATACTCGTACCACTTATAACAATGTTCAGATAATATGTTACAGCATTTTACCGAAGATAAAGATTGCGCAGAATTTATTAATGCCTTTAATTGATCCTTGTGATATTATTGATTAATGGATTTATGACCGACTAGCTACTACTAATTCTTAAGTAATGTATTAATTTACTTTAAAAGCTGCACATTTTTTTTAATAAATAAAATTCAATGAATCGGTAAAACTATATTCAAAATACGCATTGTGCATTAAAATAATTAAGAAAACTGAAATTTGATAATTTCTTTAAAACCTAGCTTTTGTTTAAAAATCATGATATATTTTTTTAGGCTAATTTTCACTAAGCTATATTTTACTAGTTTTATATGTTAGTACGAAATCAATCGTTTTATGGAGCTCTTAGCCCTTATCCCAATAGGGTTGATAGCAAACGATCACAAAAGATATCGTGACGTTGTTCAAAGGTTAATCTTTCAGAGCACTAAGGGTGAGAGTATAAATCTTTTCGACGCCATTATAGTCCGGGGTAGATAGCTTGAAAAATGACAAAAAGATAAAGAAATTAATAGCAGGATGAAACCCATTAGAAAAGGAAGAGAATATTATAAAAACATAAGGAAAAATAATTTACGGGCGATCTGAGTTCGGGAAAGGGATGGGGGTGAGCTTTTAAGGGTAAAAAACGGTTTTTCTCGATTTCTGGCAAAACTAAAAGTCCTATGGAAAAAAGTCAAATGGCAAAGTTGTAGGTAATTAAAAGATCTAAAACTTTTGCATACACACTTTTTTCACATAACCTCAAGATGTATGTGAAAAATTCAAAAAACCAAGTTTTTGGTTTTTTATTAATATCTTTTACAAACAATTATATTTTTTCACTAAATTTGGTGAAAACTTACCTCTTTATGTTCCAAATACGCTGTAATTTATTCGATTAGAAATATATTTTTTTTTCACCTTATTTTGATAAAATATCGAAAAAATATCCTTATTTTCAATCGAAAATTCATCCGTCAAAATATCAGCTTTCTTCAAAAAGTTGATATGTTTTCTGTTCGTTGAAATATCTTCTTTTCGATAGTGAAAAAAAATATATATGTTACCATAGAAAATCTTCTCAGAAAATGCAAAAAAAAAAGTTAGTGAAAAAAAAAATTGTGGGATAAAACCCATTAGAAAAGGAAGAGAATATTATAAAAATATAAGGAAAAATAATTTACGGGCGATCTGAGTTCAGGAAGGGGGTGGGGGTGGTCTTTTAAGGGTAAAAAACGTTTTTTCTCGATTTCCGGCAAAACTAAAAGTCCTATGGAAAAAAGTGAAATGGCAAAATTGTAGGTAATTAAAAGATCTAAACCTTTTATATGCACACTTTTTTCACATAACCTCAAGACGTATGTGAAAAATTCAAAAAACCAAGTTTTGGGATTTTTTCAAGAAATTTGGTGAATACTTACCTCTTTACGTCCCAAATACGCTGTAGTTTATTTGATTAGTTACATTTTTATTTATATAAAATCAGATTTTTAAAAGATATTAATAAAAAATCAAAAACTTGGTTTTTTGAATTTTTCACATACGTCTTGAGGTTATGTGAAAAAAGTGTGCATATAAAAGGTTTAGATCTTTTAATTACCTACAATTTTGCCATTTCACTTTTTTCCATAGGACTTTTAGTTTTGCCGGAAATCGAGAAAAAACGTTTTTTACCCTTAAAAGACCACCCCCACCCCCTTCCTGAACTCAGATCGCCCGTAAATTATTTTTCCTTATATTTTTATAATATTCTCTTCCTTTTCTAATGGGTTTTATCCCACAATTTTTTTTTTCACTAACTTTTTTTTTTGCATTTTCTGAGAAGATTTTCTATGGTAACATATATATTTTTTTTCACTATCGAAAAGAAGATATTTCAACGAACAGAAAACATATCAACTTTTTGAAGAAAGCTGATATTTTGACGGATGAATTTTCGATTGAAAATAAGGATATTTTTTCGATATTTTATCAAAATAAGGTGAAAAAAAAATATATTTCTAATCGAATAAATTACAGCGTATTTGGAACATAAAGAGGTAAGTTTTCACCAAATTTAGTGAAAAAATATAATTGTTTGTAAAAGATATTAATAAAAAACCAAAAACTTGGTTTTTTGAATTTTTCACATACATCTTGAGGTTATGTGAAAAAAGTGTGTATGCAAAAGTTTTAGATCTTTTAATTACCTACAACTTTGCCATTTGACTTTTTTCCATAGGACTTTTAGTTTTGCCGGAAATCGAGAAAAAGCGTTTTTTACCCTTAAAAGCCCACCCCCACCCCCTTCCCGAACTCAGATCGCCCGTAAATTATTTTTCCTTATGTTTTTATAATATTCTCTACCTTTTCTAATGGGTTTCATCCTGCTATTAATTTCTTTGTTTTTAAAACCTATCGAGCCTGGTCTATTAGGCTCACGCACATAATCGATATTCCATCTGTAGCACTCCACATTGTAACAGCTGATCTGACTGACTGACTAACGTTTTATTTTTTAATTTATATTATAACCTAAAAACTAAAAAAACAGTTGATATGTCTGACTGACACACAATTTATGCACTTTTTTTCTTATCACTGTAATAACCTAAAACAGCTGATATGTCTGGTTGACACACATTTTTGTAAAAGTCAAGTGAAATAAAAGTCAAACAAAAGTCACTTATACTTTATTGTGTGAAGTCACAAGATAAAATCGAAAATAAATTTGATAATTAACACTAAGTATAAATATGAAAAAATATGCAACACCTTCAAGGATGTTTTTTTTTTCTGATAATAAGTATGGGCATTTTCAGCAGCACTCAAACGCTCCAAACTGAACTATTAAAAAATAAAAGTACTGCTTCAATATAATATAATAATATAGCATGTGAGAACATCGTCTGAACAAAGTCACAAAAAAACACTACTAGATATCAAACGGAATAAGATTTTTTTTCTGTACTTACCGGAATTAAAGTGTTTTTCTATATTTTCCTTACTTTTGGCACATTACCAATACTTCATTCATATTTTTGTTTTTATTTTTAGAAAAACCCATAGGGGTTATTCGAGCTTCACGAGTTCTGATATTCGTAATCATATTATATCAACAATGCGGTTCAAATGGATGTGATCAAAGGTAGGTACTAGAGAAAGATATTCTTATTTAGTCATCCATAGATTCATCGTTCTGGATGGAAAACATTCAGCACAAAGAAAGTTTTATGTTGACATTGTGTATTGAAAACGTCGCGTCACTGAGTGAGTTTCTATAAGAACCTTTTATCTCCTGAGCAACCTTGAACAAACGTCAACTTCTTGTAGCTGTTGGTAAAAATACATTGAAAATATACAATTATTTATGTTCAGATTTTAGATTAAAATAATTCTTGATGTACATCATCAACCTAGTTTATATGAGTTACTTTATATTATCTTCTACCTATAACTAGACTTTTTCTCTATTACAACGTATTCCATAAAATAAACTCATACTTTATTCATTAAAAAAATCATTTCCACATACTGAATTCCGCTTCCCACTCTAAAGATATATCAAAATAAAGCTCTGCACAAAAACACGGGCAGCAAACATCAAAAGACTGGCTCTCGGAAAGTGCCACAAAAAAGTGCTCCGTGCAAAAGTCATATTTCAGCCGAACAAATTGCTAGGAGTACAAACACACCGACCGGGCCATAGGTAGGTGGATATTTTGAATTATACAGACCGTGTTCAAAAAAGTAGAGTTTAAATGGGGGCAGATTCCCTGGCCTCACGCCAAACGGTCAGCTTGACTCGCGTGTCAACTAAATATTGTTTATTATTGCTTTTTTTGACAACTTTTTTCATAAACCACTCCAATATATAACTGTTACAACAAAAACATTCAGTCTTTGGAAACGGCTTGAGTTTGCAAGCTAAACTTGAACCGAACATGACTATTATCGACAGGAAATTTTATGTCAATAAAACATTTTTAAATAAAAACCCTTGAATCAGTAGCTTTGTAGACAAACAATCAATGGATAACTAAATAATTAATTATACAAAAAAACAACCGAACGTAAATTGAGTTTTATTCAAGAAAATGATAATCCGTCAAAAACAAATTGCGCTTGGAGGTTTGGTTTTAATTGCGAACGTTTAAAAATATTCCATTGCTAAAACTCAACCCTTAATTTACTGTACCTTCATAAAATAACGCTGAAATGAAATACACAGGCCATTCTAAAAATAACAAACGTCTACAAACAAAAGTACCAGCGAATACAACGAAGATTTTTTCGTTTTCAGTAGCAGTTTCATTTCCTGGTACCTATTTAGATTGAGGCAAGAGTATGCAAAACAGGCTTAATGGAATGGTAAACGGTAACACCGCTAAAGAATGTATCTTTAACCAGAGAATGGTTGGCTTACTGGCAGGGATTTAAAGTAAATGTTTATCTAGTAAAATTAATGGTTAGGTTATATTCACTTTTCATTTTAGGGTATGATTTGAATAAATTGGGTCAACATGCTGCAACTTCGTACCAACCCATTTATACCTATGTTAGTATATTTAGGTAGATGAGGGTTTTACATGGGTTTTGGTCGAATTTTTTGTAGTTACAAAGTCGTAAATACAAAATTAAAAGTATTAAAAATGACTAATTGGCACGATTATTGCTAAAAGCAAAATAACTTTTATACTTTCTTTGGATTGACAGAATCTAATAAACAAAAACATAGACACATAAATAGTACTTAGTTGCTCTATATAAAATAACTCATCTATCTGATAAGACTGTCTGACGGATATGTGTTTATCTTTCTGGCTATAAACCAATTTGATGGTCAAGGAAGATTATAACGAAGAAAAACGAAAGTAGAAAATAAAACAATTTATCTAGCATGTCTACTCAATTGGATCTACAAGTAAGTTATGTGCCGCCCTCAGACAGTCAACAGTCTAGAAACAAACGTGGTCCTATTAATCTAGATAAAGACAATCTAATTTAAAACTGCACGCTTCATCATTTTTGGTATTCTAAATATAATGTTCCCTATTCCTAACAGCATAAGGTTCATTGTAAACTCAGCTGTGCAAAGAAACTTAATTGTTTTCTTGAGCATTATATGTGTGTCATAAGAGTTGAAGTAGGTATTGTAACGACCCCCCCCGGTAAATAACACCCCGCTAAATAAAATACGCGTGAAAACCCTAAAATAATTATTTATGCTAATTGAAGATCGAAGATGGCCATGTGATCGTCTAACTCTTATAGGACCCTACTGTTGTGACGTGAGTAACTCAAGAACTTAAGGAATCATGTTGAGAATTCAAACCGATATCTATTATAATCTATTACCTAATTTACTTATTATTACCTAAAGTATCTAATTAAATTATCTTCCGTCGTAAAGTTTAACTATCTTCTGATTATTTTACCTCGTATGTAAAGAAATCTGTTAACAGAATATTGACCTATAAGAATGAGTAAGAGAATACAACAATTAAACTATGAATAACCTTAAATTACTATTTTAGAATTCTGCAAACCTCTATAAAATATGAAAGAAACATTATAAAATACTAACAACTTATGTAATGTAATTTATGAAAAGTTATGGAAGTTAGCATAGATATGCATTATGGTTATGATTTTATAAATTATGTATGAACATTATGAAAGACTATGTAAAGGGTTTTCGTGTAATAGACTTTATAGGAAGTATGTACTTGGAATAAATAATGGAAGCTGACATTGCTATGTCAGGGCCCTTCAAAGGCACCCCTCGCCCGTGCCTGCCAGTAGTCTACGACACACGCTATGTAACTTAATACATAAATAGACTTCCTCTTCCATAGAAGGCTTTCCAGCGTTTGAATAAGCTAGAGAAACGAATAACTTTTAATTATTACCGTTTACCTAACCCACCCAAACACTAGCACTACTATAGGGAGTTCAATGGGACTACAATCTCCTTAAGTTCCCTTTAAAAGAACTCAAAGACAAAGCAGACCCTAGGGGGTCAACTGCTAAGCAGCCTGGTCGAGCCATGTCCAACGGCACAAGTTGAGCTAGATTATTAGGATAACCAATGTCAAAGCCTTGAGAACATTCTCAGATGTTGTCGAAGAATGGGTCATAAAAACTAGATTTGCGGAAAGCCTCCCTCGCTTTACTAAGTCCGGGATAAGCTTGGCAACTACTGTGCCGCTAGTTAGACCAAACGGTATCACTCGATACATAAAATGTATTCAAACTTTGTAGGTAAATACTTTCCTCTTTCCATAGATTCCAGATAAATACCGAGACACACGCTCACAAAGTTTGATATACACTCCCTAACTGGAATGTTGTACATAGGCTTTTCCAAAGGATTTTCCTTCAAAAGTAGTTCACTTGAACAGTCAAACACTGGCTACCTTTAAAGTTTGGACGAAAATAGTCCACGCGTGAATTTAAATCTACGAATCGTTAAAACTAGTCTTTACAAGACTTCCCATAATTTTAGTCATTACACGACATTAAATAAAATAAGTCCTTACCAGACTTGGTAAATTTAAGTATTTTTATCTCACATTTTAAAAGGCACAATGTTAGAAAGTTTACTTTACTTCTAACATTGTGCTCTACTGGGTTTAAAAATAATGAAATGTATTCAAGTATAAAGTTAATTGAAGAAAGATCAAAAATAGTTCACATCAAAAGTTATATATTTTAATCTGACATTCTAAATGACACAATGTTAGTAAGATTACTTTACTACTAACATTGTGCATTCCTGAAGTCAATTTAATAAAATAGATTAAAGAGTTTATATCAGCAAAAGATAGATTAAATGTTTGCATAACTTAACGTCATTATAATCGGTCTAGTCTACCTAACAGTTTAGAGTTCTACCTATCTAACTAAGCCTTACGCTCTACCTATAATATGTTACTAATATCTCTAATAATAATATTCCTAGGAGCGAATCAAATACTATTTTTATAAATTAATTTAACCGGATGGAAGTTTAACACAGACTTAATTAAATATTATTATGAAGCAGAAATGTAACATACATAAATTAAATATCAAAAGACTTACAGGATTACTCGTACAAACCACATTTTTACAAACAAATAATATTTAAATTTATAACACAAACAAACCCCAAGGAAATTTAAAACTAATCTTTGCTCAAAATTAAACCCCATAATCGACCGTGAATTTAAATCTTAAAACCCCAATATTAATTATTTCTGAAAGACACTGCACAACACAAACGATCGCGAATCTAAATCTTAGGAAATTTAGTATTAATCTTATTTCAAAATTCACTTAAACAACACTAGAACGCGAAGTTATTACTTAATATTACTTTTTCTCAAAACAAAGTTTAAGCAAACAATCGACTTTCAATCCGTAAACCGACCGAGGATTCAAAGGACGCGATACGCGAATTACATGTTCAATCGCTGAACCTATCGGTCCGAGAGCCCGAAATTCAGTGTCCTGCCTCCTGTTCCTTTCACCCCTCATCACGTCGGTGCCTACGCGTCCCTTCCACGTTAAATATTTTTTATTATAGTTAGTGCAGGGATTTTTTGTATTAAATGTTTTCTGGAAAGTCCTCGAAACATTTGCGATCTTAAGTAGACATTTTATTTGAAATATTTTTTGTATTTAATTTACGATCTGACCTGGCCCCAACCCTTAAAAACAAAGACTTTTTCGGACATGTGTTTTTAATGGGCAACGTCTAACTTCGAATAAGCAAAAATATATTTTTTGTGATATTTTAAATTGCGTCTATTGTGCTTAAAATAACATTGTTGCCTTGCAGATGTTCGACTGGAAAGTTTTAAAGAATAAAAGAATGTTAAATAAATCAATTAATTTCTTCAAATCTAAAAATGATCTCTGTGTCAATAATTGTGAATAAGAACGAGGCTGACGTAGTTCTGGCTCGTTACAGCCGACCCTCAATATTTACGCAGGTTGATGCTAATTAGTCCGTAGTAAATATTTCAAAGTAAAATAAATTTCACAATTATTATATAATGCAAAATAATCAATGTGATTACAAATTATCCCTCTTAATCATAAAGTACTAAATTTTGGTTATTCTTATATTCAAATATTTTGAGTTTAATGTGTAATAAGCATATTTTTCAATATGCGGTGCAAGTATATAAATGTATATTATATAATCATAAAATGAGAAGTGTATTTTAAACCGAAGTGCAAACTGTCGTCATTGTGACTTCAACCTCTTGCTATAAATGAAAGTCATCATGGGTTTTTATACTCTTCAGCTAGGACAATCTATCTGTGCAAAGGAACCAAGTTGTGAATTTGATCAACCCTAATGGTTTGGTGTAGACCTTTCTTCAGTCCTTGTATTGACTACCGCAATGTTGGTACTGGAAATGCAAACACCACCTTTCACAATATAGATTAAATCCGTCTACGCTTTCAAAGTCTAAATGTTATCCCACGAGAACGACATTCAGTCAGAAACCGACCTCAAAATAACAACATTTTACAGAACGGAGAGTGTATAGTGTGCTTAGCCATGGCCTAATAGGTGCAGTGTGAACTTGTATGAAATCGGCCTAGACCGATGATTGTCTTCTGACTTAACCTAACACCAATGTCTCCTTCATACAAGTCGATTGACAAAATTGTCTCATCCTCAGTTACAGTTGAAATCTTAGGCCCCTCAAACCGTTAAATCTATCACCATTATTTCATTCAATCCCTTTCTTTAAATCGTCTTCATACTTATTAAAACTCATACATCACTTCCACAAACTTCGACATACGTAGTCTTTCATTATACCTGCAATATCAACAGATCATTTTGAAATGAGACTGTAAAACGATGTACTCTATATATATTTTTTTTTTAATACTGTTATGTTTTTTTTTTTTTTAAAGGGAAAACTTGTTTTAATTTCAGGAACCTATTAAGTATATTATGTGAAATATATTTTATTTATTTATGCAACATGCAAAACTTATTTCATAATATTACCTAAAACTAAATGTTTTATAACCATTACGCCAAACGATAAATATTATACGCTGAATTTCAATTAATTACGCATGTTTATTTAAAAATAACAACTTGCTATTATTCTTATAAGAAACATTTACGCCAAATGCAAAACTGAACTATCGCCAACTTCAAATAATGCCAAATGTACTTATATTGACACTATTTTTATTTAACTATGCCAAATGCTCAAGCTGTTTTACGCTAACTGCTAATTATTACGCCAAATCCTTAACCTAATTATAAAATATAAAACATAATAAAATTAACAAGGTAATGCACTTGTAAATAATATTACTTCACCCTTCGCCAATATCTATAAAAAATGAAAGTCTGTTAAAATCTAGTTAGAATAACATGCATGATAAGACTATTATATTAGAAATCATAAAATAAGGGCGCCGCGCACCACACCATTTTTTCTAAAATCTGTAAAATTGAACTTTATAAAATCTAATGAGATTAACATATTTTGTTTTTAATAACCGTCAGCGCACCACCCAACCTACTTATCTGAATCTAAAACGTCTATAAAAATATAAGGTTCGTAATATGTAGGTATGGAGTAAGTAACATGCTAGATATTATGAAATCTATTGTTCGTCATACGATCTATCCAAGCCTCATACCTGTAAAAATGACACGTTAGTTAAATATAAACTTAATTGTTCGAAGACTAATTAGAATAACATGCTGAATCCTTTAAAAGAAATGTCAGTGCACCACCTTGACTATCTAAATCTAAAATATCTATAAGATTGAATGTTAATATGTAGATATGGTAAGGGTAACATGCTAGATATTTTTTAACACCTATTCTGTTCGCCATACGACTTATTCAAGTCTAATACCTGTAGAAATGGAAAGTTAATTAAATATAACCTTAATTTTTCGAAATTTAATGAGACTAACATGTTGAATTTTTTTTTTTTAATAAATCTGCGCACCACAGTACCTACATTTATCTCCGATATCTATAAACATTAGAATGTTAGTAATATGTATCTAGTAAAAATAACATGTTAGATATTTTAAAGGTTATATCTATTCTGTCTTCTACACGAACTATTAAACTCGAATACCTGTAGGAAAGGAACGTTAGTTACATGCAATAAAATATACTTAGTTTTTTCTAATGTCTTAATATGTATCACCTGATCTATATAAATTTCTTGAAGACAGCTTCTTCTTCTTTATCATACGTAGTTAATACCTAGCTATAAAGGACACATAATAAACACATACGTAATACAACACCATAAAATAATACATACTAATTCTAATCAAATATGTGTTCTGATTTCCATCAACCGAAAGTGTAGTAAAAGTTTCGCTCAAAGAGATAAATGCACGACTACCTACTTCTTTATCTGCCTAACGACAAACAATTATACGACAGACGTCTGTTATAAATCCTCAACCTTAGCATAAACATAGACATACCCATGGCTAACGAAAAAAAACGTTAACTTATTACAATGTTATCTAGTTTCAGTTCAAAACCCAAAATAACCATTAAGGGTCATAAGTGGGTCGACGTTATCAATAACTGTCAACTCAAAAAATAAAATATTATTTTGAAAATGATTTTAGTCGTCATTTAAGTCATAATGTGCACGTCACTTAGCGGATCTCTCAAGTGCTAGCATATTTTTGCCCTAATCAATAAATTTAACATTTAACTATCGAATATCTGTCAACCCAAAGTAATATTTAGTACACACTTGAGGAACCAAACACTTTAACTAAGTTCTCAAATAAATTCGTTTAAAAGTTTTATCTAATGGCTCCCTTTTTTTTTTCATGGCCGTTAAGATATAGTTTCGCTATTTTTAAGTCGTACGTTTTATAACAACCAATTTAATAATTACTGTGAGGATTGAACTCACACTCTAATTGTACCATCAGACAATGACTGACTTTATGGTAAAGATCTAAACAATAAAGTAGTGCATATTGACTATAAATGACTTCTCTCTACCTAGCTATCAAGTAACTATAATTGTTAAATAGCTTTAATTTATAATACTATCCGACCCTCCGACTTTAAAACTACGACCTAGGTTTTGGTAGACATTAATAACGAAATGAATCTATGTGTACAATAGATTTTATTATCATGACTATCGAATCAATGAAACTTAGCGACTCGCATAAGATCAAATTTTTGATTGATTGCAATTAGCCAATCCGTGAGGTTGGTAACTTAACAGCTGCAAAACTTACATCACAAAATAACGTATCTTCCTGGTACCTGTGCTTAATAACTCACTTAATTACCTAGTCTATAAAATTACGGGTTATGATTTATTCCATATCGACCCTCAGCCTGTACGATTATAAAACCTTCTGTAACATCTATAATTAATATACCTACTAAATCAGATTGTGAGTCAAACGGGATTCGAACCCGCGATCTTCATTCAGCGCGACCTTTAAACCTCCGTGGTAGTTGAATATTTAAATTCTGGAAAGTTATTAGCTAAGCAGGATTCGAACCTGCATCCTCAATCAATTTTTCACAATCTTAAAATTGTCGTCCTATTTATTTGTATGTTTAACGTATCATATATCAGTCAACCAGGACTCGAACCTGTAGTATTCAGTTAGTCTACACGATTTTAAAATCCTGGTATGGTTAATATTTTCCAAAGTTATTAACCAAGCAGGGATCGAACCCGCACGCTTCTGTTTTATTTATTGTACCGTAACATTTGTCTTACTATTTTCAACTTAAAATACACCAAGTCCGACCTATATTATAAAAGCGAAGCTTGTATGGACGGACGTATGCCCGTTACTTTTCCACGCAAAACCACCGAAAGGACTCCAATGAAACTTTACAACAACGTAGTTCATTCATTGAAACAACACACAGCCTACAACTGACAAAGGTATTATGCGAAATGTCAAAACCATAACGATAGCACGACGAAGTCGCGAACATCAGCTATTAATTATTTTAATATGTTTAAAATAATGATAAAGTCAAGCAGGAATCGAACCTGTGACTTTTCACCACAAAATAACCAACCAAACAGGATTCGAACCAGTCCAGATCAGTCCGCATTGCAATACTGTAAAATATGTATATTACCTACTCTAGTTTTTATTAACGATACACTTTATATTGTTATATTCCTAAAGTACTAAGTCGAGCAGGAACTGAACCTGCGATTTCCACCACACTTATTAATCAGGACTCGAACCTGCGCAATTCTATTTTGTTTACAATATTGTCTCCTATTACTATTTTTACTAACGATACAATACATATTTTTAATATTTTTAAACTGATAAATCGAGCAGGAATCGAACCCGCTATTTCCCAGTACAAAAGGTCAAAGTCTATGATGACATAAGGAATACCTAAAATATAGATAAAGACCTGTATAATATACCTATCTATGATTTACTGTACAAAACATAATAAATAATAATAAAATCTCGACATTGTACATAACCCTTATCTAATACTTCTGACGAATCTCGGACTGCCTTCTTTTCTGCTATGTGACACCTACCTACAGTATATGTCATAGTCACCTATTTTATGTGTGACACCTACCTACATTATGTGGCACCTACCTACAGTATGTGTGATACCTACCTAGATCATTATGTGACACCTATCTACAGTATATTACCATGTTTGTACTACCAAATAACGCCAATAACCGCATTTAGTAATGAGACAAAACAGTTTTACGACCCTCGCTTTATGAAGCTGTTCATCTTATAGTGATAAAACTATTTATCTATACCTGACTAATAAATTACTTAAATTAATAATAGTTATTACACACAATTATCTATCTATCACCAACAGTTTTTTTTTTTATACCTACTCACGACCCTCGGAGTGTAAAACTGATAGACCAAAGCTTATATTCTATTTATAAAAATAATCTTATAAAACCCTTCGGATAAAACAAGCTATCATCGACGCGACCCTCCGTGTCTGAGTTAAATAAAATTTTGTAAATCAAGACTACTAAATCAAGTTTGAAATCTCAACACAATTTCCCTACCCTATATATACGGCAGCAAATTGTGCGAATTTAATCGCACGTACCCTACCTATAAAAATAATCTAATTAAAAGTTAAATTAATTACCTAATATTTCAATAATAAGCAAGAAACGAAGTAATCCAAGTTCATCCTGGTCACGGAACTTTCAAATCGTAACGACCCCCCCTGTAAATACCCCCCCGCGATATTAAATATGCGTGAAAAAACTAACATAATTATTTATGCTAATTGAAGATCGAAGATGGCCATGTGATCGTCTAACTCTTATAGGACCCTACTGTTGTGACGTGAGTAACTCAAGAACTTAAGGAATCATGTTGAGAATTCAAACCGATATCTATTATAATCTATTACCTAATTTACTTATTATTACCTAAAGTATCTAATTAAATTATCTTCCGTCGTAAAGTTTAACTATCTTCTGATTATTTTACCTCGTATGTAAAGAAATCTGTTAACAGAATATTGACCTATAAGAATGAGTAAGAGAATACAACAATTAAACTATGAATAACCTTAAATTACTATTTTAGAATTCTGCAAACCTCTATAAAATATGAAAGAAACATTATAAAATACTAACAACTTATGTAATGTAATTTATGAAAAGTTATGGAAGTTAGCATAGATATGCATTATGGTTATGATTTTATAAATTATGTATGAACATTATGAAAGACTATGTAAAGGGTTTTCGTGTAATAGACTTTATAGGAAGTATGTACTTGGAATAAATAATGGAAGCTGACATTGCTATGTCAGGGCCCTTCAAAGGCACCCCTCGCCCGTGCCTGCCAGTAGTCTACGACACACGCTATGTAACTTAATACATAAATAGACTTCCTCTTCCATAGAAGGCTTTCCAGCGTTTGAATAAGCTAGAGAAACGAATAACTTTTAATTATTACCGTTTACCTAACCCACCCAAACACTAGCACTACTATAGGGAGTTCAATGGGACTACAATCTCCTTAAGTTCCCTTTAAAAGAACTCAAAGACAAAGCAGACCCTAGGGGGTCAACTGCTAAGCAGCCTGGTCGAGCCATGTCCAACGGCACAAGTTGAGCTAGATTATTAGGATAACCAATGTCAAAGCCTTGAGAACATTCTCAGATGTTGTCGAAGAATGGGTCATAAAAACTAGATTTGCGGAAAGCCTCCCTCGCTTTACTAAGTCCGGGATAAGCTTGGCAACTACTGTGCCGCTAGTTAGACCAAACGGTATCACTCGATACATAAAATGTATTCAAACTTTGTAGGTAAATACTTTCCTCTTTCCATAGATTCCAGATAAATACCGAGACACACGCTCACAAAGTTTGATATACACTCCCTAACTGGAATGTTGTACATAGGCTTTTCCAAAGGATTTTCCTTCAAAAGTAGTTCACTTGAACAGTCAAACACTGGCTACCTTTAAAGTTTGGACGAAAATAGTCCACGCGTGAATTTAAATCTACGAATCGTTAAAACTAGTCTTTACAAGACTTCCCATAATTTTAGTCATTACACGACATTAAATAAAATAAGTCCTTACCAGACTTGGTAAATTTAAGTATTTTTATCTCACATTTTAAAAGGCACAATGTTAGAAAGTTTACTTTACTTCTAACATTGTGCTCTACTGGGTTTAAAAATAATGAAATGTATTCAAGTATAAAGTTAATTGAAGAAAGATCAAAAATAGTTCACATCAAAAGTTATATATTTTAATCTGACATTCTAAATGACACAATGTTAGTAAGATTACTTTACTACTAACATTGTGCATTCCTGAAGTCAATTTAATAAAATAGATTAAAGAGTTTATATCAGCAAAAGATAGATTAAATGTTTGCATAACTTAACGTCATTATAATCGGTCTAGTCTACCTAACAGTTTAGAGTTCTACCTATCTAACTAAGCCTTACGCTCTACCTATAATATGTTACTAATATCTCTAATAATAATATTCCTAGGAGCGAATCAAATACTATTTTTATAAATTAATTTAACCGGATGGAAGTTTAACACAGACTTAATTAAATATTATTATGAAGCAGAAATGTAACATACATAAATTAAATATCAAAAGACTTACAGGATTACTCGTACAAACCACATTTTTACAAACAAATAATATTTAAATTTATAACACAAACAAACCCCAAGGAAATTTAAAACTAATCTTTGCTCAAAATTAAACCCCATAATCGACCGTGAATTTAAATCTTAAAACCCCAATATTAATTATTTCTGAAAGACACTGCACAACACAAACGATCGCGAATCTAAATCTTAGGAAATTTAGTATTAATCTTATTTCAAAATTCACTTAAACAACACTAGAACGCGAAGTTATTACTTAATATTACTTTTTCTCAAAACAAAGTTTAAGCAAACAATCGACTTTCAATCCGTAAACCGACCGAGGATTCAAAGGACGCGATACGCGAATTACATGTTCAATCGCTGAACCTATCGGTCCGAGAGCCCGAAATTCAGTGTCCTGCCTCCTGTTCCTTTCACCCCTCATCACGTCGGTGCCTACGCGTCCCTTCCACGTTAAATATTTTTTATTATAGTTAGTGCAGGGATTTTTTGTATTAAATGTTTTCTGGAAAGTCCTCGAAACATTTGCGATCTTAAGTAGACATTTTATTTGAAATATTTTTTGTATTTAATTTACGATCTGACCTGGCCCCAACCCTTAAAAACAAAGACTTTTTCGGACATGTGTTTTTAATGGGCAACGTCTAACTTCGAATAAGCAAAAATATATTTTTTGTGATATTTTAAATTGCGTCTATTGTGCTTAAAATAATATTGTTGCCTTGCAGATGTTCGACTGGAAAGTTTTAAAGAATAAAAGAATGTTAAATAAATCAATTAATTTCTTCAAATCTAAAAATGATCTCTGTGTCAATAATTGTGAATAAGAACGAGGCTGACGTAGTTCTGGCTCGTTACAGTATGTTTATTTGATTATTTTTAACATTATTCTTATCATAGTCCAAGTTTGGCAGACAGATATGTAAATACTTTGCTGAGAAAGTAAATTCTCATTCAGACTCAGCAAAACGTATATTTGGGTAGGCTATACAAAGTCTAAAGTTTTTCTTTCTTCTAACAATCACTTTTTTTTGTGCTACCGTCTGTGATCTAGATTTGTCCGAACAAATCTTAACGACCTAAGGATTTCCATGACGTGTGTGTGTAAAAAATAAACAGAATGTTTCTTTGAAAAACATGCTAAAGTGATTCATAATATGGAAATGCATTACCCCTCCCACTCCCCTACTCTTTAAGACCGGGAAGCCGGTTGAGTACTAGGAAATTAAGTTGCCTTGAGACCTAAGCAACATCCAAGCCAAGCACACAAAATACAGGGTGTCCCGATACAAAGTATGTTAAGCCGAAACTAAGTTTATTCCGTTTATGAAATTGTTTTTATTTAGAGTAAACATTTTAAGACTAGTTTTATTAGTATAGATACAAGCTGTTATGTCCGGTTTATGATCTCTGCTATTTAGATAAGCAATATGTTGGGTTGTTAATACATCATTCAATTGACACACTTTCAACCTTAGTGCTATTATCTTTAAAGTCAACACGTTCAGCAAAGTCGTAGAACATAATTTATTTCGCAAGTGTACGGAACGTCCTTTATACAAATAACATACTACTTTTAGAACACCCAGTTTATTAATTACACTTAGTCATAACAGCTTGCTAAGTACTTAGTTCTTGTTACATGTGTGTAAATATTTTGTATAATATATACAAGGCTTTGAAATGTTGACTAAAGTAACACTTTACTTCGCGTTATTCAAGTAGTGAGGCATTCTGATGAACTCTAAATAAACTTTCGTAGTTTAGCATGGTACTTATGAAAATATTTACAGAACCATAGTAACTGTACTACGGTAGTAGTACAGTTACTATGCTACTACTACTATACTATGTACTACTACCATAGTACAGGGTATTCTATGTATGTATTTGCAAAGAGTATATAATAAGAATATTATCAGCAATCTAGTTCCTGCTTAGTTTGGCACTAGAGCGCGATGTGTGAAATGTTTATAATATTTATTTTTATTCTGTTATTCACATTTTACCTTCATTTTTTTATTACCGTTTAAATTAATTTCTTTTAATTGAGTCTAAATAATCTAATTTATTTGTTTTTATATCTTTTATAGTTTAAGAATAGTATCTATAGATATGGCGACATTGAAAATGCTCATCTACATCCATAGACAGATCTTTTTGTAAACATATTTGGCGTTCCAAACAAACAACATTCATAAACAAAGAAAGGGGTAAACATAGTGAACATTTGGCAATCGAATTCGTATTACCAGTAGATCTAATGGTAAACATCATTAAGTCCCATTCAAATAAGTCTTGAGGGGTGAGGAATGCATTATTCAACAGGTAGAAGAACTCAATATAGGTATAGGTACTTACTTGTTTACCGCTGTTATACAGAATTGTAATAATATTTAACGTGTTTCTGTAGATATAACAATAAATGGGTCTGCATTGGGCCAATCCTGTAATAAGAGACGTGAGAGATCTAAGTACATATTGAAAACAATTGTTTTTTTTGTCAATACAACGGCTATGGCATCAACAAATGACAGCTGACTAACGGTAACTGAATTGACTAGAAATAATTATTTTTTGATAAACGATCTCTGTGTATTAAAAGCAAAAGCAAAACATTATTTCAAATAATACCACAGATTCCATTAAAAATGTTTAGGTTCACTCGTATGAGGCAGATCTAACATTTCTTATCAAAATTGATATAGGTTAGTTGATATACACCACGTTAAACATATTGTTTTAACGGATAAAAAAAGTAAAAGATACCTACTAATTAAAGCCGTGTCTGTCACTTGTCTAGTCTCTAAATGCTCGACCATAAAATCTATAGTCGGTAAGTCGGTAATAATATTTGTCGTTATTCAGCTTTGCGCCCGAAATCCCGTAAGTGATCGCGTCCAGGGAGCTTATTAGAAAGCAATCGATTTATATCCTTATCCATTGGATTACCCTACTTTTCGCAAGCTTTACCTGTAATGATTGTATTAAGTTAGTTATCTGGAAAATTATCTTTTGATCTTTACTTTTTAGAGCTGTCTATCATTTTCCGTAGTCGAGGTCAATTAGGTCTGATATCTAACGAAAACTTCTAAGATATTATTTAAGCTTAATTATGAAAAATATCGGTACCCATAATTTTATTAAATTAGCACTTAACTTAATAACCAAATTTAAGTATAAACTTTAATAAGGTTGAGCTCGCCGTATATATATTTATCAAATTTCACTCGTTCCTTTAACAGGCGTTACAACTTATTTTGTGTAGTTTTACCTTCTATGCTGGTCATGGGTTCGATCCTCACCAAAAAAATATATTGTGTTTGTGTTGTCTATTATGTTAGTTTAGTTGTTAAATAAAGCCAATAAATGCATTCCACGTGTGTATTAGAAAAACCCTAATAAAATATATTCCAATGGCACACAAACATGAACTATTTACAAGAATTTTTACAAGAATCTACTTGAAAAAAATCGTAGATATTGAGCTTATGTTCCTTGAGCAGCTTGGCCGTTTGCCAGATTGTAACAGAAACTGCCAGAGGAGTACTTTACCTTTGGAAATACTAACAGTGCGGTTCAAAGTCGCAACTTCGAACGATATACGATTGGATTTTTTGCTGAGGACAAGTTGAAATTGATAGCGGGTTTTGTACAGAGCTTACGTGGATTCTTCTTCAAGAAGATATGTAGAATATTCAGACTACCTAGTATCTTTGAACGGAAATGGTGAAAAGATGACCTTTGAAGGTGAGTTTGTTTTGGATTGATTTTATTATCAAGTAACGCTTAAACCCCATTCTAGCAAACAAATGAATTATTAATTCCTAGTACGATCTCTAATAATGTATAATTAACTTAATTAAGTTATATTCACAAGCACCAGGTATCTTGGAACTGTGAACTGTCAATATTGTAATCTAATTATTCGTAAGACAATTGTGTAAGAAGGGTTGCAGGGGAAGGTTATGGGTAGCTCTAAAATAGGTTAGTACAAAGGTATTCAGTGTCGATTTATTCATTTTAATACCTTAATACATTATTCAGTTAATGTAGCAATTGGCAGGTACAAATGCAAAACAGCCTAAAATATTTTGTCTGAGCTCAACGTGATATGAATGAAAATTTCGAAAGATGTATTTTATTGCGTCAATTATTATTATATCAGCATATTCAATATCAAAATAAAAGCTTTGTAGTATTGTTTGTACCTACTACTAGTGTGTATTTAGGTTATTATTACCTGAACAACGATAGGGTACTAGGGTACCTTGTTTAGGGTTCCGTACCGAAGGGTAAAACGGGACCCTGTTTCTGCGACTCCGTTGTCCGTCTGCCTGTCTGTTTGTCGGTCAGTCACCAGACTGTGTCTCATGAACCGTGATTTTTAGTGTTGAAATTTACACAGATGTATACTAAGAAAACAGAATATAATTATTATTTAATGGACTGCCTATACAAAACCGTAATTTTTAGTTATAAACTATCATCTAATGTTTTAGTGAAAAAGAAAACACTGCGAATATATATGTTTAGTCACTAACGTGCTAAATATTTCAGACACTGAAGTTTGCATTTCTTAAGCAACTCGGTACACTCAGTATTTAGGCTAGCGGAGGTTTATGTACTTAGCTTAATTGTTTTACTCGGAACATCTTCATAGATTGTTCAAACAAGTATTTACAAAGTTCTTAGAATACTATTCTCTCATAACAAAACAATTTATAATACCTACTAAAATAACAACAACGTATCTTAAAATCATACCGGCCAAGTACGAGTCGGTCTCGCGCACATTTTTACCTCGAAAATAATTTTGCTGATTTTTTTTTTGTATTTTTCTTAAGAAACAGTTGAGCTATTTGCAGATCGTCTTATTTGAAAGTACCTAATTACTTTATTCACAAACAAACTTACGACTATACAGTATTTACAAAATATACATTGTTATATAAAATACATATCGTCTTATATTAAATATCTCAATATTCTGATATTTGTGTTACAAATACGCAGTGCCGTATTTTGCAATGTAATAAGGGTACGACAAGACAGAAATAGGTATTTTCAATCCAATTCCGTTCAAAAATCGCAGATACTAGTGCGACAGTTGAGTCGACGCTGCACAAAAATGCTTCTCTAAAATGCGACACAATAGCACCCAATTTCCAACATAGTAGCCAGTTTATTGGATTAACCTACTTCCTTCAAAATGTCCAGTATTCCCCGGCAAGTTGGTCGTTGGTCTCAGCTGGTAGTTTTTAAGCTCGATTTCAAAGTTTCTAGTAACGAAGCCGGTAGAACCCTCCGAGAGGCTGTTGTGCAAAACTAGGATCAACAAACTTAATAGACCAAGTTTGGAAACAATTTAATTTGAGCTGAAAACAGTCCTGAATGGGACGAAAATATTTCATCATTATTTTCGCAATTTGATGGCGCTGCGCGAGTTTATACGATTTCATGTAATTTAATCTGAGGCGGCCATTTTCTGAACGAAACATCTTTTCGTCTGAAATAGGTCATCAAATATAGATAAAAGTATATTTTCAACTGACGAAAACACGGCGTATTTTTTTTTTAACTTTTATTTGTATGAGCTCTGCAAATACATTTGGTTTATAAACTTATACGTTTCTGTGTGCAAAATAAATTTGTATGCTACTAAAACTCAAATTTATATCCGGAATTTACCGGTATAAGTAACTGAAGTGATCAATATCACTCAATATCAAAAAAAATCTCATTTATACTTTTACCATTAACGATAAAGAGCTTTGAGTCGCTTTCGTTGCTCTCAAGTTTGAGAACTAACTTATCAATTTATGAAAAGAGTGAAACAAAATTCACAAAATACGTAAATATATATTTTTTTGAATAAATATATATATATTTATTCAATGTTATCAATACGACAAGTAAATACTGGTATATATAAATATATACTAACAAACTACTAACGGTGTATTTTATAAAAAGTTAGCGCATACTTGATGTCTTGATTACCATTCGTAATGGTGACTTAATGTCAACGCTAACTTTTTGTAAGAAATATAAATACTAATAAAATAACTAAGTATAACGATCATCGGTTCTGGAAACCTGTTTATTTTGTGAGTGTCGCCGTCCATAAAAGTTTATGTTTAATATCTAGGTTAGGTACACATCTATATGTAGACATACGAGTAGGATTGCGGCGAAGACGTCTGCGGTTTAGTGCCCCTTGTTTTCCCCATTCTGGAAAATCTTGGATACTTCTGAACAATTGCTTTAGTCAAAGTTAGTACAAAGTCACTTTTTTAGGGTGAAACAATCTTGTTGTTTTCCGTAGATTTTATATGATTTTTTTCCTATAATATTCTCCATTTTTTTTGTTTAAACAGTATTGTTTTTTAAATGCCAATAGCGCTCATGATGTTGCAAGTGTCCTTAAAAAGTGGTGACCACTTTTCATCAGGTGGCCCACTTGTACAGCTGACAGCTTCGGCATATAAAAAATAACAAACTTGATGACTTGACCAAAATATTTCTGGTATGAATCACTTGACAATCACTTGTCAATGGCAAAAATGTGTTCGAAGAAAAATAAGCGTTCGGTACCTGTTTCATAAACAATCTTTTTTTATAATGATATTATACCTACGTATTCTGAATATTTTTTTATTAATCTAATCTGCAGGTTTTTACGTAAAAAGAATAACAGTTTAATTATTTTATTAACAGTTTTTATCTATGTAATGTTATTGTATTAAGTATGTCAGTCTTCTAGTACTCATAATACAAGCTCTGCTTAGCTTGGGGCTAGATGATGTTGTGTGGATTGTCCAGCATTTATTTATTAATAAAATCAGGGGCTTGGAGAACATGATCCCCGAATCAAGCCAGACAATCCCGTCTTAATAATATTTAGGAGTTTACTGAAAAAACAACCTTTCACAATGTATTCAAGTTTTTGATCCTTTTTCCGGTTGTACAGGAGACAAGAAGGGTTTATGCAAAGTAATCCAGCTAATCCAGTTTTAAAGGATTCTTTAAAATGTATTGTGTTCAAAGGCTGGTAAAGTCCTGCAAAATCGTATGTTTATCGTTAAGTGTAGAAAAGTTAAACAAACATGTTTTTATTTTTGAGAGAAAAAAACAGACAATACGGGTAAATATTACGTTTTCATAACAGTAACGTAATATTTACTCATGAAACCGATAATATAGACCACTGGCAATTTTTTTTGTCGTACAGATGTCAATTATTAAAGAAGAAACGACTTCGGTTTAAAAAAAATGATTTTCACGTGGGAAAATATGAATAAATGATGATTTATGATTTATTTATGGAAACTGAGCGGTAAGTTTGAAGCCTCTTACCAATAAGTTTGCAAAACAAAGTACTAAAAAAAATGCATTTTCGTGTTAGCTGTATCTTATCCAATTTATTTTAATGAGGCTGCCACGTTCTGTGATTAAAGCAGTGGATTTAGCATTACGATAATAATGACGTTAACTTCCGTAAATCAGCGATGCCTGCTTGTAACTGAATTTTATCTCGTTAGGATCCCTTTCAATTATATTTTTATTAAAGCTGTTAAGTATAGAGAATAAAAACCAACTACTTTTCATGAAATTAAAGTATTATAATACAATGTTATGTGAAATAAGAAATATGTAAACTATGTATAAAAAAAATCACAGTCTACGCTCTCTTTACCTGTTTTCTACAACTATGGTGCCTACTTTATCTACAAATTTAATAAGAAATTGTGACTAGGTGATAAGTATTATCATGCATATTATAAATAAAAATAAAGCCTTTATTCTGTATTTTCAATTAACCTAGCCATTTTCTCTAATAATATCTTCATAAACTATGTATAATTTAGAACAGCACTTGGCGAAGCAATTAAGTACAAATTATTACTAAGAATACACCTTTATCCACTCTATTCGGAATAAGTTTTCCAGGTGAACGTTTATTATCCTTGAAGGAGAAATTTTATTAAAGAACGCGCGGAATTTCCTTCCCTTCGCTATGGAAAATCGCTCCGAATATTACCTACGCACCAAAATGAGTTTGTGCTTATTTACATACAAATTTGCCGGATAATCTTTATGCCATTCAGTCAATAGGACTATAAATACGATCGAACTAGAGCAGTCTATAGCTTGATCTATTTATACATTGTCCCAATGTTAGTAGTGCGTACAGAGGTACTCAACCTTTTACATCGCGGTTCGTAGGCCACGTACAAACTTTTGCTTACTTCCGCGGCTCGCATTCAAACTTTGGCAACAGGCAACACCGCGAGCCGCATACTAAGCTTTGATACCGAATTAGGGGTCACCAATGTATCGTAACTATTTATTAAGGCAAGTGGCGTAGCTTGTTGGGTTACAGATAACTAAGTGCAGCTACCATTTTTATTACCATTACTCGTGGGTATTTGAATGCTTTGAAGGCTGTCGATTAATTAACAGGGTCTTGTTGACAAGGTGGGTCTTAAAAAGTAATAAGCTTGTGTTTATTTATCATCACAATCATCAAAGAAGTACTTTAACTGAAAGGCTTAAATTTTAACAATGCTAGTCCAGCGTGTATTAGGATATGTTACGCTACAGACGAATACGATGCGTAATTTAATGGGGTGGCAGTAAAAACACTTCGAGATCTTAATTTTTTTACGATCCGTTTTCTTCCTTAATATCCACGTCCTACATACATAATGTATCGCATCATAAAAAATATTTAATCTCTTCAAGATTGTGACTGTTCAGTTGGTATACTTTCTTGTCTTCCATGATGTGAGTCATGGGTTTGATCTTTACCAACAACAAACTGTTTTGTTATAGAAAACATTTATATCGATTCTGTGTTTAGGCTAATTACGTATAATATTTTTCAGCAACCTAGTTCTCATAGCACTTACAAGATCTGCTTAATTTGGGACTAGAGCGCGATGTATGACATGTTCATGAATATTTAATGAAGCAGACAATAGTGACAGTAGAGCATCGAAGTTTACTATTCTTCATTCCACAAAGATACTGTAGTAGAAACCGCGATTAGACAAGCACCCTCTAGCAACATTAAGCGATGGTCTACCTACAGAAAGTAGCTGGCAAACACTGGATGAGAAGAGCCGAAGAGCGGGCTCAGTGGCGCGTTTTGGGAGAGACCTACGTCCAGCAGTAGTATAGATTGATGATGATGCTAGAGCCACAAGATTGAGAACATCTGTGTAATGTGCAGTACGTGGCGCGATGCACGCGTAGGACTGAAGTGGACATTTTCAGCTACGTCATTGTACCACGTTCTTAGCTAGCTGTGTAATGTGGACGTGTTCACAGAATCCGAATGTGTCGGTAAACAGTGACGACCAACTTGTGACGACAGCTGTGAATCTCATTGTCCTATTTCGGTGCTTTTGTTTGGAATCGCAAAATGTTACGATGGGGTGAGTTTCTGTTTGAAAACTAGAAAGTTTCCGTACGTCCAAAACAAATAATTACCTAACTAGAAAGTCTGAAATAACGAACCTAATCTAATTTTAATTCAACACTCAAGCGGATTACCATTTTAGAGCTTTAATTAAAGTGTATTTAATCTACTTTTACTGGTTTTTGTGGATAACTTATATAAAAAATCAATGATAATAAAAAGTAAAGGTCTTCAATGTACCTGCTTGCTTTACTTTCCCTGTGCACTTAAAGCGATAATTTTAATATTACACAAAGTAAACTCCTCGTTGTTTGCAGGCAAGTACGTGACAGTTATAACAGTTTTAATTCTCGGGAACGCGGCAGCCTTGTTCCGAAACTTCGAGTCCCTGAAGACGACGGTTAATATTGGTGAGGAACTTTCCAAATTATTATGAAAGATTAAACAGAGAATTTATTTTCAAACCGAATTTGGGAAGCCTAGTATGTATAATTAGGTTATTTAACTGTCAAGATTTCAGAACCTCACTTCAAATAAAAAGAAATTCTTTTTTGAAATTATCTCAAGTAATAATGATCCTCTTAAAGAGCTTATTTTATAAAATTACCAACTTCGAACTACTTAGGCATTTTCTTTTATTTTTATTTGAAAATGTTTATCGCGCCTGGGGATAGGTACGACTAGGTAGCTATAAACATAATCTTATTTTACTTTTTCGTAAAATAACAAAACAGATTTCAAGCCTACGCAGCGATTTCTCATATTTTAGTAATAATTTGGTTTAAGTATCCGCTAAATGATGTTTATGATTTTGTCTTCGTTTATTATTTTAACCCGTTGTAGGTACATTTTACAACATACAATTCTCAACTTAACTTTTCTCATGTTATTCACCAATAAGTCAAAGGTAGATGTACTTTTTTAGTGGACAACATGGTATTAAGGTAATCTAAGCTATGCTTTTTGACCATGTCGTATGAGATTATAAAATGAGTATTTTACTACTGATGGTAAATAACCACGATGTTTTATGTTTTTTTTTAACTAAACAATGTAACCTTAGTTTTAGATCTATATTCAATATTTTTTTCCAGGAGCAATTTTACCCCCCAATTCAGTAGCAGAAGTAGCATTTGCTTCTGCATTGACCCGCGCCTCCATGGAGAGCGAAAAATATAATTTCGTCATGAAACCGGTGTACGCGCCGTTCGGAGATAGTTTTGCAGCATCTAAAGCTGGTAAGTGTCCTCATTTCACGGCAATCATAATAATTTCGTATTATAACTTTATGGTAAAAAGCTCAGACGAAGTTTTTGGTCAATTTCTGCAAAGTTTATATGTATTTTGTGGAATCACAGTCGTTATTATACGAAATATGTCTATCTATTTGTGTTTGATAATGTAGCAGAAAAGTTACTACTTTATATTTTTGCTCCACAAAACAAACATGAATTTTTAAAACTCACAGTGCGTTTTCGCATTGGTTTTATAACGACTACGATCAGATATAACAAAATAAACTTCTATCTAATCGTAGTCGTTTGCGAGATCTGTTTCCAAAAGGAATTAGGTTAGAGATTATTTAATTTTTCTCAAAAAGAAATTAACATTTCACTTATATGAGAAACTTATATATAAAAGGTAACTTTCGCATGCTTCATATTCAAGCGAAGTTTTTTTCCTGTCAATAACGAGACGACAAATTTCACTGTGAAGGCTAACCTATATGCAATCAATCTTCAATTTAATCAAAAATGAAGTATGCGAGTAAATAAATCAAATATGTACATTCCAGCGTGTCAGTTGATATCGGAAGGCGTGATTGCAATATTCGGCCCCACAGACCCCGTGTCGGTGTCGGCAGTCGAGGCGCAATGCCGCAACGCTGGGATTCCACACGTGCATGTGAGTGCATATGCATACTTATCCATGAACCATAATGAATTATCCATTGGCATAATGAATGAGGGCCCGCATGAATGACAATACTTTATTGCACAATTAAGTTTTATTGTACACTAAATTATTGTAAAAGTTTCTTTAAAATCCGTTCAGTGGTTTTTGTGTGAAAGAGTAACAAATATATATCAATATATGTGTGTATATCTCAATATTAGTAGGATGTTACAACTAATGAGAAAAAAAGCTTATACCTACTTTAATAATACAAACACCTATAGTCGACTAGCGTTGTCTTAAATAAAATATCAATGATCCGAATTATTTATAACAAATTCTAATTAGAATTTGAAAAGTCTCGGATTAATATACTTGTATTTTTACTACTAGTTGTACTGTTTAGTAGTACTAGTGGCACGGAGCGTTAAATATTTATGGACATGTCAAACAGAAAGCTTATATTGTTATCCTCTATTATTGAAAACTATACCTAAGTATTGAAATATGCATCTGTGAGGAACATTTAAATACAACTATAATTTATTAAAATGGGCTCACGTCACTATATAAATAAGAATCACAACCCCTAGACATAATATTAAATTATTCAAAGATTATAAATCCAGTGCACAAAAAGTTAGTAACATTAATTATGTACTTATTTTGAGTTGCGGTCTAGACCTTGACCGACGACTCAGAACCTCAACTTAGTCATTAGCATTAGAAATCAAAAGTTAATTTAATTTCAGTAATGGCGAAGGTTGCTCAAGTAATGAAGTCAAAGGATCATTCAGTCACAGCAAATGAATATAGCAGCAACGACACTAACCAAAATATTAGACACTAACGATTAAAATAAAAATATTAGTACTACGCCGTGGACCCCCGTAGATCTACCGTAGACCCCCGAGATCCCCGTAGACTTTTGTTCTACGACGCAGTAGTCAGTCGTTTAATTGTCTCTGTTTTTTTAATTTCTTATTATTAATGAACTTTTAAAGCAAATAAATCTATTTTTCCCTGTTAGGATTTCATCCCAAAAATTTTTGGTAATTTAAATATGTAGTCCAGGATCCACAGGATACATTTTTGCACTTCTATTACTATCAAACTAATTTTCCTTGAGTAGCTTTATTTTGATGAGACGCCCAAAAAACTTCTGTACGAAACTCTTGATTGTGATATTATCTTTATTTGTAAATATTATTTTGACTATTGTAACTGTGAATTTTTTGACATTTTAAATTAATTTATTATATACTTACTGATTTCTGCCGTTCAAATTAAATAAATAACTAAAATCATATACAAAATCGTATTTATCTATAATACAAGAATAATTTACACATTTTTGTGTACATGAGATCTTACATTTTTAGTATTTGTTTCAACTTATTGCCCATATCCATACCCGTATAATATTTTACTTAATATAGGTAATCTAGTTTAACTTTAGAGAAAATTTGTTATAATTAGAACTATTAACATAGCTGGCCTCAGGGATCCATGATTCGCTCCCAACTTCATTATCACCCCGCATCTCAATCAGAAGACGATAGCACGAGCCGTATATTTTCATTAAGCACTCCAACATCGGAACACTTTGAGCGTTGATAAGTTTAATGAGCTCGTTGCCAACTTACTTTACTCATAATGGCGCCGTTATGTTTCTAACACGGAGTTTACAACGAACATTGTTATAAATTGGAAATAAACTAGCAACTATTTTTGAAGAATATTTTATAATAGGGGGTTAAATGGCTTCTTGTTTCTCACAAAGGAAATTTAAGGAATAAAAGAGCTGTAATGATATGTTTTATTTTTAAAACACTTCCTTTAATTTTTTATATTTTGCGTAGTTTGATAATGCTTCTATAATACTTAAATTATATGGTATCCTTATTCTAAGTGATGAAGCAGCATTATAAATACTTACGGTAATTCATAGAAATACTAATACTATATATAAAAACGCTATGATAATATTTTTAGAATTATGATTTTGTTCGATTAAAATATTTGATGTTTAAACCGTTTTAAATGATGAAATGTAAAAATGTTGAAAAAATACAATTTCATCTACACAAATTTATCTACACCTAGCCTATCTAAACTTTTCAGGGAGTATGGCGTCCACCTTCGGAAAGAGGTTTAGTCCAGCCGACTCCGCCGTCGATAAACCTGTACCCAGAAGCCGTGGCCCTATCGAAGGCGATTTCAGTTTTCATAAAAGACAGCGATTGGATCTCTTTCACTGTGTTGTACGATGATGATCTTGGTAAGAACTTTTTCCGTCTATAACCTCCTGTCGACACGTGAAAAAATAAAAAAACTAGGTATGGTACAATATTACAGGCGTCACAGCTTAGCTGGTAGGTATATAGCTCTGCCTTCCATGCTGTTGGTCGTAGGTTCGATTATCACCCAGATCAAATGTTTGTGTGAAGAACATAAATATTTGTTCTGTGTCTGGTGTGATGTGTGAATTGTCCATGAATATTTATTTATTTATATTTATCTAGAAACTCCAACATAAAATGGTAAACCAAGTCTAGCAAAAACGTGATATTGAGTTGTTTATCTAACAAATATGATACAATAGAAAATATCAGGTTCAAATTCATTTATTTCTCAGATCAAATATACATTATTCAGTTAGTATAGGGTAAAACAAGATCAAAATATCGAAGGTTTATATATCTGTTTATAGAATAAGTCACGCAACTACTTACTACTTAGACGTCTATATACGTTTTCTTAATATTAAAAGAAAATATATTATTTTTTTAGGTTGTTATTTTATGAGGCTTACTAGCATGTTACGTTTCATAATGCCATAAATGATAACAGTATTTTCGCTTTAGGTTCCTAAAATACTAATAGCTTTGTATAACCTGACATTTTTTTACCGATCGTTACTTTTAGAAAATTCTTGCCACGGTTTCTTTTGCTAGTAGTATTTTATTTCCGGAACAATTTTTTTTTTATTTTTTTTAACCTGTACAGTTCCATAGCTGGGCAAAGGTCTTCCCCCTTTTTCTCCATTCTTTTCTATCAGACGCGGCTTCCCACCAGGCTTCGTTTTAAAAAAAAACAACATAGTAAAATTACAAGGCCCATATTACAAAATCTAAGTAAAACTATCTTTTAAGTCTGGTTTTTCATGTTTCCAGGTCTAATAAGACTTCAAGAGATCCTTAAAAACACAGATGCTGAAGTCAAGTGGCTGGTTAAAAGGTTGACGCCTGGCGAGGATAATCGACCACTGCTCAAGACTTTGAAGGCTGCTGGACAAATGAGAATCATCCTAGATTGTCCAGCTGAAAGAGTTCTTGAGTATCTGCAGCAAGCGATTGAGGTTAACTTTTTTGAGGATTACATGGTATGCATTTTAAGTAATATGACTGTATGATTGTCCTATTTTTTTTTTATTTTACATGGAATACAAACAGCTTTTAAAAATTAGGGAGTAATAGACTGAATAAGCCTTAATTAGTATTCACTTAAAGAATATTTTGAGTAAAACAAGTAATACATTTTCAAACTTAATATTGGATGCCAAAGTGGCTATTGCTAACACAGTTTTGCAAGGAACTTGTCAGTGCAAATAGAGCTCTTTCAGTGTTTAGCGCCATCTATCTCGCTACATGTTAAATTCCGTAGTATACGCTAGAGACCAACAGATGGCACAGATACTTTCTACTCTTTAAGAGAATTCGTTTGAAAAATTATCTATGAAATCTTTATCGCCCAGATGTTTGAGCCACTGCTAGACTCAGTGTAGCTAGATTAAATATATGTTACAAGTTACTTAAATAAAACGTCTAGTTTTGCAGCAGATCATTTGTGATAAATATATCTTTTAAGTTAAATACTCAAAATATCTCAAGCTTACTCAATTAGGTTTGCACCAAACGTCAGTCAGTATCTAAGTTTATTTTTTCAGAGCTTCGTTTTGATGTCCCTAGACGCACACACAATAGACCTAGAGAAGTTGGGATATGGAAAAGCCAACGTCACCTGCCTACGAATTTTTGATCATTCCGATTCAAGGACTAAATCTTATTTAGCTGATTGGAAAACTAGAGGCTCCTCGGATGTAAAAATTCCGATTCAAACGCATGAAATTACTGTAAGTATAATCAAGCAAGCAAAAATGTTTATATATCTCACATTGATTCTACAAATAAAATGCGAAAGTTTGTATGGATGTGTAGATGGATGTATGCTTGTTACTCTTTCACGCCAAAACTACTGAATGGAATTTAATGTAACTTTAAACTTCTAACACATAGGCTACAATTTATAAATATATTCTGCGAATTGTTTAAAATATAACGATAGCAAGGCAAAGTCGCGGAGAACTGCTAGTATTAAAATAAGTATAACTTTTAAAACACAATGTATATAAAACGTTTGTTTTATAATTATTTTTTTCCTTATATTAGAAATAAAATAACCATTGTTATTTAGATTAGTGATTAGTGTAATAGATTAATGTAATAGATTTGGTCTTTTATTAATTAAAATAGTTGGAAGCAGCACTAGCGAGTGATGCTGCCCGGCATATAACTGATGCAGTAGAAAGTGCCCCAGAGGAGATCAAACTCGAGGCGCAGAAGATAGAATGCGGTTCTGAAGACCAGTGGACAGTTGGAAAGGATTTCACTGAACATTTGCTAACGGTAGGTCTGTTGACTACCACTAAATATTTAGTCAAAAATATTTTGCTACACATAATGTGCGCGTCCATATAAAATTGCTGACTTTGTGTTTGTATTATGTATTATAGCATTAATTTTATAATGGATATAATATAATGTAAAAATAAAATTAAATCTTGTTTTAGAACCCGATTGTCGGAATAACAAATCTTATACAATTAGACAATACAACTGGTGAGCGGACGAATTTCAACGTCGAAGTAATGGAATTATCCAATAGTGGGTTCAATAGCATTGCCAAGTGGAACGCAGACACGGGGTTCGATTACAAGCGATCTGCGAACGAAGTTTCGGACCTTTTAGCAGAAAAATGGCAAAATAAGACGTTCAAAGTCGTATCACGAATCGGTGCCCCTTACTTAATAGAACGGAAGCCAAAGGACGGCGAAGTGCTAACTGGAAATGACCGCTATGAGGGCTATTCGAAGGACCTTATACACGAAATACTGAAAGAAACGCTGCACCTGAACTACGAGTTGGAAATAGTTCCCGGCAACACATACGGCGCGTACAACAAAGACACCAAGAAATGGGACGGTCTTATCGGGTATCTGCTCGAAAGGGTTCGTGGTGGCTGCGGCTTAGCTTAGACTAATTAATTATTCAGAGGACTTTGGAACTAACAATAAGTTTATGTTTCAGAAAGCTGACTTGGCAATTTGTGATTTAACTATCACTTACGAGAGACGGTCCTCCGTGGATTTCACGACGCCCTTTATGACTTTGGGCATTAGTATTCTGTATTCAAAGGCGACTCCGCCGGATCCCGAACTATTCTCATTTCTGAAACCCTTTTCGGTTGACGTGTGGATTTACATGGCTGCTGCCTACTTAATGGTTTCCTTACTACTTCACATTCTAGCGAGGTAGATAAATGTAGATACAAATAGTAACAACTACTTGTAATAACTTTAGTCTAAAATGGTTGCGTGTTTCAGATTGGCACCAAACGACTGGGAGAATCCTCATCCTTGTGATAAATCACCAGAAGAGTTAGAAAATATCTGGCACATTAAAAATTCTTGCTGGTTGACTATGGGTTCCATTATGACGCAAGGTTCTGATATTTTACCAAAGTAAGCCGTTTATGATCCATCAGTCGAAATGAGCTTTCGTTATTATAATGATTTCAAATAAAAACAAATTACTTTTCCACAGGGGTTATTCAACGCGGTGGGTTTGTGGAATGTGGTGGTTTTTTGCGCTGATCATGTGTTCATCTTATACAGCGAATCTCGCTGCTTTCCTTACAAACGCAGCAATGGATGATTCCATCAAAAGTGCTGAAGACCTTGCAATGCAAACTAAAATTAAATACGGTACGATGTTTGGTGGCTCAACGTACTCATTCTTCAAGGTGAGCAAAAAAATTACAATAAGTGATTAACGATAACGACATCTAGTCCTTGAATAAGCAAAGCTTGTGCTATAGGAATTAAGTAGACTGCTAAAGTTTTTACAATTTATTTAACGCATTTTTCAACATTCTTTTTTTAATCTTTTTTTTTAAATACTAGGTTAAATTTCTTTTGTTTGTCACGTCCAGCGATCAAACGTATCCACGTACCAAAGAATGTGGGCCGCAATGGAATCGTCGCGACCTCCAGTATTTGTCAAGAACAACGACGAAGGTCTTGAAAGAGTTCTGAAAGGCAAACGAGGATACGCCTACTTCATGGAGTCCACTGCCATAGAGTACCAGATGGAACGGCACTGCGAGCTGATGCAAGTTGGAGGGCAATTGGATTCTAAGGGATATGGAATCGCATTGCCATTTTGTAAGTTTTTTTAAATAGGCAAACGCTTAACCGCAATCACACCTCATGTGAAGTGAAGCGGTCTAGGGTGTAGCGCGTTTGCCCAGATAAAATTATTTATTTATTTAAAATATTAATTTTGACATGAAACATTTCAAAAATAAGTGTAAAAAGGCCACTCAGCATAAGCTATAGAATCTATTGCTAAAAATTATATTGCTAATTGTTCAAAAGTCTTTAAATTATTTCATCATTACACTGTTTAAAACAAAATTCACTTTATTTATTTTGTTAGATAACTCACCTTGTATATTAGTAGGTCAGGTCATTAAATTAATTATAGTGTTTCATTATAATTTTGGTTTTTCAGTTGCTTCATATCGAACAGCTGTTGATAACGCTGTACTTAAGCTAGCAGAGAGTGGCAAACTGGTTGAGTTAAAGAATCGATGGTGGCAAGTACCGAAAGAAGAAGCTTGTGTTGTAAGTTTTATTTATAAAAATTTAAAGCTCCATGTTTTTTTTTTGTTCTTAATTCTAAATGTTAATATTAGATACGCCATTCAAAGCACCATGTATATTTTTTTTTATTCTAAAAAGCGTCAGAGCGTGTCTTGCCAAGTTCAAAGAAAAAATGAAACTTGCGACGCAGCAGTCCTGTGTAGTTATTACATGAACCAATACGAATTCTTCTGATTTAGTAAAAATAGTCGTTTTTATTTATGTAGACAGAAGAAGCAGAAGAAGGTGCGAGTGCTGGAGAACTTGGAGTGGACAACGTTGGTGGCGTGTTTGTTGTTTTGGGCGTCGGCTGCGGCCTGTCAGCTGTCATGGGCATCCTGGAGTTCCTATGGAACGTTCGAGAAGTCGCTATCGAACAGAGGGTATGATCACATCGAACACTTCGGTCTTGACTACTACTAAGTACATGAACAAGCTGTTGACCCATTTGATGCCACGTAACTATGTAGTGACTTGTAATGATGTGTTGTCTCACTAAGGCCTAGTACTGCAGTTTCGCTAAATCCCAAACCCTTAAAACTGGATCACAGCAATACGAGCATCACTGCTTTGCGGCTGAAATAGCTGTGGTAGTATTTTCCAGAATTAGCTCTTTCATTAAGAACCTATTTATTAATTATTTAATTTGTTTCATATAAATTTAATAGCTAAAAGAATTTATACAAAAATAATTAAATTCTATTATAAATAACTTAACCAGAATCTAAAATAAACAATCATAGAAAACACAAATTATCGTGATTACAACTGCCCTTAGATGTAACATTGATGACGTCATCCTTTCTTTATATATATACCTATTACAGATGTCCCAAACCGACGCCTTTTGGGCCGAGTTGTCGTTTGTGTTAAGTGTCTGGGAGACTGAGAAACCGGTGAAGCACTCGAGGCCATCATCCGAAGCGTCGGAGTCTGACAAAGGCTCTCGAGCTTCGTCTGTGCTTCGCTCTGCAGCTGACCTGTTTCATATTGAGCTGTTCAAGTGATATACTGTTATGGTACCTAAGTACATAACTACTAACCTAAATGAATTACTGTTAATAAGTGTGGTTTAATAATTCAGTAAGTAGTTACCTAAGTTTAAAAGCTAAAACTAAACTAAGCGTCAACAAAAAATGCCGCACATTAGTAATGTTTTTAAACCAGTAATTTAAATTTGTATAATACATAGTAGTTTTTAAACATAAACAAGTAAAAAAACGTTATTATTTAGTTGTTTTATTTATCACTTCATAAATATTACAATTTAATTCTTAGAATATTGACTAGCGTAAAAATATATGATGTTAATAATTAAATTATTTTAAACTACAGGTAAAAGTTGGTGCTAAAATTTATCTACTAAATTCGCTTTTAGCGCAAACGACCTTTGTGAATGTTACTACTTATGCTTATGGTACACTTGTTTTTTGTTTTTAAATCTAAATTGTATGAAACTTGTTTTTTTAATATATCTCGTCAAAGTTTATAAAGGATGTGGCAGCTCTTAGCACAGAGACTGCTCGTGACTGTGACCGCTCCCGCTCCGGCGACGCTGACGCTGTGGACGGCGCGGCGGAGCGGGGCGGCGCCGCTGGCTTGTGCAACGACTTTGGGTTGATCGACGCTCGCCATTCGCTCAAAACTGCTTCACGGAACGTCACCTAGTACAATAAAAGTTCAATTTAAGATATAAACATATTTTACGCGTATATACGTACGCGTATATACGTATATGTATAATGTTACGCTACATATATAATTTCAAAGCTAATCAAAGGTCACAGTTAGAACCGTAAAGTCTGGTAGTGATCGATCTTAGCAAATCATTTTACGTTTTTTCTTGTGTTTTTTCCTAACTGGAATCGTCCCACTGCTGGGCAAAGTCTCTCCCACACTCTTTCACTAACTCGGTTCTTGGCAGTGTCCCACTAATCCAAATTTATTTTATTTTATTTCTTTACTACAATACTACGTAATACGTAAGTATTAAATTATTAAAGTACTTCGCTTATAAGTAGGTTACATTGTGTGTTTTAATCCGGGATGTAGTTTAAACCGGATATGAATATAGGTACCTACTATAATTCATTGATTGATACATTTTGAAACATCCAACATAACCATATTACAAACTGGAGTTTGTAATAATCAGTTCTATTAGCATTAGATATATTATATTATGTGATACGTACCCGTTCTTTGACACTAATCTGCCGTGAATGCAGCAAGAAATCGATGACCGCCACAATCAACCCTAAAATTCCTCCAAGTCCAAGCATCAAGAATATTCCACTTGTGTTTTCCATTTGCAATCCGCTGTCGTCTTCCACTTTTACACTAACCTAAAAATATAATTATATGAAATATTAAACAAAATGATAATATTGTTTACGAGATTTCAAATAGGATTTCGTTTTCTGACACTATGTGTTATGTGCATGATTTATAAATGAATATAATAATTTTAACGTTAAATTTGTTAGGTCAACAAATATACTTTTTTACCCAACTACGCGGAGCAAAAAGAGGGTTTTGATTGCAATACTATCTTTGCTATCCTATTACAGAATCCAATAATGACAGAGCGTTGAGCTTTTGCTAACCTCTATACCAAAGTTGGTATTATATCATCAAAGAAAACATTAAACATAAATGAAAAAATACACAATTTGAAGTCACGATAGTCATCTTATGCTCAAAAATATCAACTTAGGTAAAAAGAGGATTAATTTATTTAAAAAGTGTACTTCACTTTTTTATAAATAACTTACAGCACAGTCTGCATTGTTATCTTCTTCTTCCCACCAATGTTTTTTTAATGTTTCCAACTCACCCGCTTCTTGTAGGGAAAGTATAGCAAAATCTACCAAACCCTTATGAGGAAAGTCTGAAAAATATATTTATTTATAAGCCAGTGTTTAGTTACTATAACTCTTATAGCCAATGTTGTCAGTCTGAAATGGTGATCTTCAAGACCAGAGCCAAATACCAAGCTCAGTATAACGCTTCTAGGGAGAGACCTACGTCCAGCAGTGGACTGATATAAGTTGATGATGATAGCAATACTTGTCAGCAGTTAGCCTTTTAGCTCAGCCTAGCCTATGATTTGCATGAAAGCAAAAGTAGATCTGATAACAAAATATTTTGCAAATGATAGGTCAAAATGTGAATTATAATGTAATACTTGTAGGTGCTTTTTATCGAAAATTTATGTAAAGTAGGTACGGATAAAAATGTAAAAGTGATCAAAATATAAATACTTACTTTTCGGCATCGCAATTCCGTATTCCTTTGAATCCAAATTACTTCCAACCTTTTTCAATTTACAATTTCTTTTAGTGTGATATTCAATAGCTGTCGATTCCATGAAAAACGCAAATTTTCCATTACTTTTATTGACGCGATCTAATCCCTCTTCATTTTTGGAAGTAAATACTGACGGTTTTGCTGATTTCATAGTCGACCATAATTTCATATACAAAGTGTCATTGGAATTCTGGAAATAAAAGAAGACTTACCTAATAAATCCATTCAGCTGCCCGACTACAAATAGCATATTAGTTGTCTAGAAGGAAGCTTACTTCAAAAAACTGATAGGTCGATCCGTTGAGAAGTAATCCGTAAGAAATTTTGTTCTGATCAGCAAGGTCCTTCACTTCCTGTAAGTCGGTGTCACGACGGTTGTCACTGATGAAGGTAGACATGTTAGCTGTATACGATGACGTCACGATCAAGGCGAAAAACCACCACATGCCAGATATCCAACGAGAGCCAGCCGCTCTAAAAATAGTTAAAATAATACCAAATTTATTTACTTACTTTATTAATACCAAATAACACCAAATTTATACATCAAACTCTTCATTTTATTGTCTGCTGTAAACCTTACCTTGGCAAAATATCACTGCCTTGACACATAATCGATCCCATGGTCAACCACATGCAATTGTAAAGGCTCCAAATATTTTCAAGGTTCTCGGGGTTTTGATTGCAGGGATGAGGATTAACCCAATCATCTTGGCTCATTCTGTAGAATAAACACTCGTATATCATTTTTATCTAGCCTATCTAAATTATTTATGAGCTATATAACTCACCGATGTTTGGTGGACGAAAGCGAAAAGCAGAGATGAGTGGAAGGATTTGGGGGAGACCTTTGCCTAGCAGTGGGACGAAATAGGTTAGGAAAAAAAAAACTCACCGCGCGCAAACTAACAAAATAAAAGACACAATAATATACGTAGTAGCCAAGTATAACCAGACGTCCAAAGAGAGAGGTTCCACAAATGAAAACATCTTCGGAGGCTCGGGATCTCTCTCCTTCATCAACATGCCTATGCCCAAGGTCATAAATGGAATTGAAAAGTCGACGACAGCATTCCTTTCTGATGTTATAGTCAAATCACATACTGCCATGGTGGCTTTCTGAAAATATTAAATTTTTATTTGTCAAACATTTTTGTAATTATGTAAAACGTTGAAATCGTAACTTTTTTAATCAGTCATTGAATAGATTAGATATACTTATGATACTTATAAAGAAACTTACATGGTCAATCAGTTCTCCAAGAATACCATCCCAACGTTTTGTTCCAGGCTTTTGTTTCCCGTAGCCATCTCCACTAACTTTATAAAATTCGTACTTAAAATCAATGTTTTTCTCAGTTCTGATTTTTTCAAACATTTTGTCAACCAAATCTACAACGAAACCTCTATAGTATTCGGTACCATTTGGAGCAACTTTTATTTCAAAGTAGGGTTTTCCTTCCTTCGTAGCAATCTGTAAAAACCAAAATCATAAGAGATCGTCACTACAATTAAAAATATTAACCAGTCAACTAAATAAAGATTAATGTCTTCCATAGCTATAGCAGTTTCGTCAGCTTTTCTAGGAGTATTGCTGTCCAAGCCACTAGATTATAATAAAAATGATGAACGATATGAATCTATACAAGAGTTAATGTAAGTCGTAGGTACCAACTCACCATCCATTTGGAGTCTTTGGCAGCAGCTGATGACCTATCCGGAACATTGAAATCTTCTGGAATTTTATTTAAATTGGAGTTCCATGTCCCAGCAAAAGCGAACATACTACTTGTATTCAATTTCATATAATGCAAGTCGAAGTTCTCTCTTCTGCCAAACTCATCGAATTGTATATTCCCTGTGAAACCACTACTTCTTATCTAAAAAAAATACAGATTAATCATCAGATGTAGATTTTAATATTATTGATATATTAGCTGGTGCCCGCGACTTCGTCTTGTTATCTTTATATTATTGTCTATTCGCACAATATCTCTATAAATTATAACCTAAGTGTTATTCTGATACTTAAACTTCTTTATTGTAAGGTTTCATTAAAATCCATTCAGTAGTTTTTGCGTGAAAGAGTAACAAATATACTTCCATCCATCGACACATCCATACAAACTTTCGCATTTATAATATTAAATAGGAGTAGGATTAAAGTTTTGTATTTACCTCTCTCATTTTGTCTCGTGCCAAATTGCCCAACTTCCATGCTTTTTCCTCGTAATCTGATATCTCGTCCAGATGGCACAACGGATATAATACCTCCAAATCTTCATCTTGTGCATCTTTCAAATCATCTTTTAAACCTAAAATAACTCTGTCTATGTGGTTTATAGCATCCACGGTGAGTGCTGTTTCAAGCTAAAAGAAAATCATTGGTTAAGTTAGATATAATATTAAAGCATTTGTAGGTGTCTATTAATAATTTTAATTCGTCATCATCATCATCCTATATCAGTCCACTGCTGGACGTAGGGCTCTCCCAAGACACGACACTGAACCCGGTCTTCGGCTCTCCCAGTGTTTGTCAGCCATCTCCGCAGATCATCGCTCCATCTCGCCGGAGAGCAGCTTACACTAAACGCTTGCCTAAACGCGGTCTAAGGTATTTCAGAATTAAGGTCTATGTCAATGTATTTGTTGTCAAGTTAATAGACTTTACCTTTATAACATTTTCCGATTGCATGTTTATATCGATCCATTTATCTTCCACTGAAGTGGTCAGTCGGAAAGTAGAAACGTTGGCTAATAGCTCGTTCATAGTGTGAAGTTGCAGTTGGTATGCATCAAGATTTGTAAGAATGAAACTCTGAAAGTATTTTTTATTTAGATTAAATAATATTATGGTACTTTTAGTACATAGCATTGAGATGCTGATGAAAAATCAATGAGAGTAAAAAAAAAATCAACACCGAGTTAAAATCTATAAAATACCTAACTATTTTACCTGAAATTCTGTTTTATTGTTAATTTGAATGATTTCCTGAAAATACGTATAAGTATTTTCAAGTTCACAGTCCAAAATGTGGTAGCTTCTTTGCTCTACGTTGAAAATATGCTTGAAAATTTCTCTATTATCACCATTAGGGTCTAACTTTTGGAAAACAATTGGATCTTGTGAGTTTGGCCACGAGTTTATTACATCTTGGAGACGTATAAAACCTGAAATAAAATCAAACTGTGATCAGTCAATTTAAAATTATATAACTAAAGAACGAAGACTTTGTTTAAAATTTTTCAAACGTATAAAAATTGAGAGTGATGATAACAATAGTGCTTTTCATGTCACTATTTTGTTAAATAATTAATTTGATCAAGATCTGACCAATATATTTTGATTATTCATAATAGCGTATAAATGTATTACTTATCAACGTCCATTGAAATCAGTTTGCATTATTTTGTGATAAAATTAATTGTGTTTATGAAGTAACGAGTTATATTTTTCATGTTAATTTGATGCAAAAAAAAATGTTACACTTACTGCCTTCATCTTCATAGAACATAGTAAATTTATCCCACTGTAACATTTTTATAAGTGTCGAATATGCTTTCGATATGATGTCTGGTGGAGGGTGGTATGAAAAGGTAAATAAATCCTCCATCATGGACTCTGTGGGTTCCCATCCTACTGACAAATGAACTATCTGAAAAATTCATATGTTTACCATTGACAAGCGTCACTCGTAGCTCCATGCAATCGTGGTTTCGATCATACGTTTTTGTGATGACAACTGACAAAAAAAGGTACTTGCATAAGTATTCTAAGAGCCATCTTAGTTACAGCTTTGCCTAGTTTTGATGATCGTGATGTGTGAAATGTCCGCAAATATTTACTTTTGTATAGATTTTTCAGTTACAGCATGCATCGGATGTAAAGAAATAAACTTTTATTTTAGATTTATTTTTAATACCTTACCGATTGTTTTTTCATAGACTATTTGAAAGGTCTAAATGGTGCTACATAGTCAAGTACTTACGTTGTATCTATTGGCCAACAGACACACTGTATCACAGAGCCCGTTTGTCGGTCGCGCATCGATCATTGCCATAATGACACTGTTATTGTTAGATGTAGCTTTACATACTAGAATAAGGAAAATAATTAATATTTCTCTATAACAAAGTCAACGTTTTTATCGTTTCTGTAGTTATTTATATAGCCCTTTAATATAAATCTCTAATTGTTGTTTTTTCTGTGTCCGGATGTATGTATTCTATGAAAGTATCCATCATCATCTACCTGCCCTTATCATAAGCTAGGTAGGGTCAGCGCATATTTTTTCTTCCACACACTCCTATCATTCCATGAATTCATTTGTTCAAATTTATGCATGTGTTCATATGTGGAATTCCCATTCCTTCCTTCTCTTTTGAGGTTCGATATAAGCTTAAAATCTCGCATTCCTATATTAAAACACATAACGATCCCGAATTGCTATGGCAAAAGTAACGCTGCGTTATTTTTTTTTCTATACAATCAAGGAGCATAATATCCTAACGAACTTACCGAAATTGTTGGTAAGTAAACTTTGAGTACAGTTAGGTGCAATTACAATAAACAACAAAGCTTGAAAAATGTTGTTAAACTTACATTCTAAGGCTGTGGAATAGCTGTCTATCGTCTTTGAGAGCAGCGAACGCCCGTGATAATTCCTTTTCCCGCTGAGCCGCACCAAGTTGTCAAAGGCTTTCTGCGAGGTTTTTTGAGACAGATCGTTGAAAAGACCTCCTGAAACATACACAAGTAATTTTGACTACGTGGGTGACACACAGAAGGTAAATAAACAAGGGTAAATTAACCTAAACAAAGAACGTCGTATTATGTTCATACCAATCGGGTAGAAAGTGGAGCTGACTGTACCACTGGCAGCATATGATAGGCAATATGCAAAAATAATGTATGTTATTATTGACATCTTTTTGCATGGGATTGGTTAAAAAACTCGGTTTAAATGAACTAGCGGCATGGCCGCCGCGCTTGCACTGTCTGAAATAGGTATTTTTAGAAAACAATTTTAGGCCACGTCTGAGACTACGTTTTGTCGCCGACATGACATACAATTTAGAAATCATTAAGAAATACTTGAACTCGTGGCTTTCTTACATTGATTTGAATATAAAATATCATAAATTTTATTTACAAAAAATATTATTTATTGGTATGATTCATTAAAAACAATAGAAGTAATCCACATTAGCATAATCTCAACGATAAAAAAAACTTTTAGGATACATTAATATAATCGTAATATTCACAAAAAATTGTTAATACCTATTTAATTACCATGCTTATCAGTATCCAAATTATTATCAATTTACTAAACAGATGCCGTCTCCATTTATTTTTAATTCCGCAAGAGTTTAATTTTGTTTGAGTGAACGACTAACCAGACGCACGCAAACGTCGCGTCACAAATAACTGAAACACGTTTGTTGAAACATGCAAAAGTGAAATACTATGAGTTTGTGCTGATTTATAATCAGAAAAAGACCGTAAGGTGCTGATTAATATGTGGTGGTTTTTCCTAGTGCTAGCTATTTTCAGTAGCAATGGGAGAGCACAGGTTATTCATACAGAAACCCAAGTGTTGTATTATCAAGTAGGTGAGTTTTGCGCATGGTTCCTGTATTTTGAAAGTTTCTTTTTTTTTTTTTAATCTCCTTTTTTCTTGCAATCTGCCCGTAGGGGCATTGAGCTAGAGTTTGGTCCTTTTCTCGTAGATGGCGGCGTGAATGGTAGACACCCAGTGGCGTCTCCATTATTATAATTTCAACAAATAAGCTATATTAAGTCCTACGGGGCTCTCCGCTTTATTCTTTTAAATGTTTTTCGAGATTGCATGAGATCTTTGGCTAATTCGTTCGGGTGGTGTTCCAAGCGTTTGGCAGGTTTTGAATCACATTTTTATCATCGGTATTTTGTGGCATTTCTTATAAACTGATAATATGACTGTGACGGTCTCCTGGCACCTGGCAGGTTTTGAGAGGCCGCTACGGCCGCTGAGCAGGAATCACAAATCTTAGCTTAGTCTTATTTCATTGTTCATTAATTTTTGTAGCTGGTGTATTCAATAGAGCAGCGAATATACAGAAAAATGCTTTTAACGAGAGCATGCACAACGTTCACAATGGCCGATACAAAATGCAAACGGTTATTGTGGAACCCCAAAGAGCCGACAGCTACTCTGTGTGGAGAGAGCGTAAGTACATAATTCCAAGCAAATATTTTCCACATATCGTAAGGTTGTCACTCATTGACAGGCGTCACAGCTCAGTTGGTAGTAGCTCTGCTTGCCATGCATGGTGAGTTCGATTCTCACCGACAACAATATTGTGTGTTGTTTGATGTTTGTTCTGTCTGGGTGTTACTAAGTTCCATGTATTTACAAAACAAAAGATGTACAAGTATTCTATCAGCATCTAATTACCATAGTACAAGGTTTGCTTAGTTTGGAACCAGAATGTGATGAGTGAAACGCCCGTTAACATTGATTAAAGTAATTTTTATTACAGTATGTGCCAAGACTATGAGGCCTATAGCTGTTGTAGGACCTCAAACTCCAACATCAGATGGAGCCATTCGGCACCAGTGCGCTCGTGCCCAGATACCCCACATTCAAGCTGCATGGCAACCTTTAGATCTAAGCGCAGAACTAGCTGATCAAGAAGCTGAAAATGAAAATGAGGATGAAGAAATAGAACCGACCTTCAAGAAAATATCTATAAATTTCTATCCTGATTCTGAGGAGTTATCAATAGCTTTAGCCAGGCTTCTTAGATTTTACAAATGGGAGTCATTTACTGTACTTTACGAAGATGATTTTGGTAAACGACAATCATTATATAAACATACCTTTTTCCGTAACACAAAGTATTTATACTTATTAGGGTGTACTAACTAATGAATCCAGCTGATACTTTACTTACAATGTCTAAATGGTACGGCAACCCTAATATTGGTATTCTAAAATTAGTAGCTGTAGCTTCAGAGTATTGACTTCTAGCTAGAAAATCGAAACGTCAAAAATACAAAAATATTGTTTTATTTTACATGACACTTTAAAAACTAATCTATTTTATTTCAAGGTCTGATGAGAATGCAGAAGGTTTTGGCTGAATATACTGATAAATTTCCAGTAATCGTCCGTAGGTTGGACCCTGAGGCAAACACCAACAAAGAGGTATTCAAATCTTCTTAACTAGACATAACCCATAAATTATTGATAATTAATTATTACACCAAAAATTATCTATTATATGAAATAAATACGAAGTTTTGTTTTAATTTTAATATTTCAATACCAATACACGTTACAGATATTCAAGGAATTATACCGGTTTCAAGAAAGTCGAATAATTCTAGACTGCCATGCTAGCCGTATTATGAAATACATGGAGGATGCTAGCACCGTGTTTAAGGATTCAACCATGGTCTCCTATTATCAGGTAAAAATCTAAACACTTAAACATGATTTAGGACTTTAAGAAATATACTTATAAAGTAAAAAGAGTTTGATAAAACTACTTATAAAATAAGCTACAGTAGGAGAGTCATCATTTTCTTACCCTTATTTCCGTCATGTGGGGTTGGTACAACATGTCTTCTTCATCCACTCTCCTCGAACAGACGTCATCTCTAGAGTACCGAGAGTAATATTGTTATTTCTGTTTTAGCATTATATATTTGCTTCAATGGACGCAGCAACGGTTGCAGATCAGCTTATAAAACTGGATTGCAATTCCACTTGGTTGAGCCTCACGAAGTATGATGACCTGGAAAACTCTCCTCTGGGGACTAGAGTGGGAAAGTGGCGCGAGGATTCTTTGGCGAGCCCAGCTGTTGTACCAAAGTTTGATGTAATTATTAACCTGTATTTTATTCATTTTTTTTCTAAAATGCAAAATAAGCTCATTCTGCATTGCAAAAGATGCATATGTAGGTACATAAATGGAAACCAATTTTTATAAAGCTTCATTTTTGGACTGCTAAAACAAAAATGCTTTGTATTTTCAGCTGGAAGCACTCATCATGGATGATATTGCAAATCATTTAGTTAAATCATTAAGCAGCATGAAAAAAATACGTAGACCCAGAAGTTCAATATGTGAAAAGAATGAAGATGGTTTGCCAATGCCCTGGGCCGATGGACCAGAACTTCAGAAGCAATTACTAAACGTATGTTAGATTTTTATGTTTTTACCTATATGCGTGTTGCATCTGGTATTAACGAGTTCTTATTTTTTTTTTTTTGCTAACCTATCTCGTCCCACTGCTGGGCAAAGGTCTCCCCCAAGTCCTTCCATTCATCTCTGTTCTCTGCTTTCGTCCACCAATCACTTTCAAAAGTATCGAGGTCGTCCCGCCATCGTCTTTTTGGTCGACCCCGCCGCCGTCTTCCGTCTTCTGGCAGCCACGGTGTAACTATTTTAGCCCATTTCTTAGGGTCCATCCGGCTAATATGACCTGCCCAGTCCCATTTAAGTTTCGCAGTTTTGTTGCCGACGTCTGCAATGCCGGTGAGTGAACGTAGCATAGTGTTTCGCACTCGGTCGATACGCTTGAAACCAAGGATGCTACGTTCCATTGCTCTTTGACAAATCTTGAGCCTGGATTTTTGTGCTTCAGTTAGTGACCATGTCTGCGCACCGTAGGTTAGGACGGGCAAGATGCACATGTCAATGAGTTGGCGTTTGAGTGTTAGTGGAAGATCGCCTTTTATGTGTTCTTATAGGTAATTGTAATTGTAATTTCAGGAAACATCTTTAGGAATCACCGGGCACATACAATTCAATGAAAGAGGTCGCAGAGTCAATTACACTTTGTACGTGAACGAAATACACGTGAAACACAGACGTATAGCTGGCACATTTAATTTATTGGATAGCTCATCTATAATAGAAAACGAAGCAATTGTTAACAGCAAAGCTAAACTCAAAAATAGTAAAGAGTTCATTGTAAGTACACTTGTTGTAGTATGTTCTCAATTTTTATATGTATAATTCATATTATACATATAAAAATAAAGTATTCTATTATAATATATACTATCTTTTATATAATTTGCTAAAAAGAATAGCTCCAATCTTCGTTTTAACCTTATCCGGTGGTGGCGGTAATGACAAATATGACATAATTTTCATGTTTTTATATTCTGCTTTATCTACAAAAGAAGAATAATAATAAGTCAATCATAAAATTGTTATACAGGTAATATCACGTAGAAACCAGCCGTATTTTGACTACAAACAAAAATGCGATGGTGAAGATTGTGAAAACGATCCAAACCCAGAAATGAAATACGAAGGATTCGCAGTAGATCTTGTCGATGCTATATTCAAAATACTACAAACAGAACATGAACTTAACTACACTTACAAGTTCGTTCATGACAGAGACAAAGAATATGGGAAATATAATAAAAAGGAAAAGAAATGGGACGGTCTGATAGGGGATTTATTGAACAAGGTAAAACACATTTTTTGTAACCATATTGAAAAAAGGCATACTAATTTTAAGTCTTACAGTCAGAGTCACTTTCCACAATAGCCACAAATACCAATCTCCTAAGAGCATGATTTTGGAACAATAAGATACTTCTTTACTTTTCCTTTATATTAAGGTACAATTATCTATCAATGTAATGTTTTGTAGTCAGTCTTCTATGTTGTACCCATAACACAAGCTGTGCTTAGCTTGGGGCTAGATGATGTTGTGTGGATTGTCCATCATTACTTATTTATTTAGTCCGTTTCAGAAAGCCGATTTAGCTGTCTGTGATTTCACCATAACCGAAGAGCGAAAAAAAGTCGTGGACTTTTCAGTTCCTTTCATGACTCTAGGAATAAGTATACTCTTTGTTCAGGAGCACAAAGTTGTACCTGAAATGTTTTCTTTTCTGAACCCGTACACTTTAGAGGTTTGGATGTACATAGCAACTGCATACTGTATGGTGTCAATGGTTTTATATGTTTGCGCCAGGTAGGTTTCTATAATTATATAATTAATTAATTTTGTTTATTTGTTTCGTCATACTTAATTACATTATTTATAATTCTTTATCAGAATATCACCAGCGGATTGGGAAAATCCAGAGCCTTGTGACAAGGACCCAGAGTTTTTAGAAAATATTTGGACTTTCAAGAATTGTGTCTGGTTGACGATGGGATCTATTATGACTCAAGGATGTGACCTTTTGCCTAAGTATTAATAAAAATCGAATTTTAGAGCTTATTTCAGTTTATTGGTAAGGTTTAGGACTTAATAGTCTCCATTATATTTCAGAGCCTTCGGAACGCGATGGGTTTGTGCCATGTGGTGGTTTTTTGCTGTTATCATCTGTCAAACATACATCGCTCAGCTCTCAGCTTCTATGACGTCAGCATTAGCGGAGGAACCCATAAACAGTGCAGAAGATCTGATTAAACAAAATAAAATCCTGTATGGAGCTTACAGGTTTGGCTCGACGCTGGAATTTTTCAAAGTAAGTTTTCGGAAACTGTTTTTACTATTCTTTACCCTGACATCTAGAGGACAAGGCCACTGGACCATGTCAACTCTATTGTATAAACTAGCCCCTAAAGTACCTTGATATGTTGATGCCTGTTAAACGTCAACTTGACTAGTTTCTAATGTGTTAATGACATTTTCAGACCTCCAAAGATAAAGTTTATCATCAAATATATCAAAATATGATGGCCAATGACGCTGTTTTAACTGGTGGTAATGATGAAGGGGAGAAAAGGGTGAAAAATGGAAAAGGAAAGTACGCGTTCTTCATGGAGTCCTCGACAATTGAATACAAACTCAAAAGGGAATGTGAACTTAAGAAAGTTGGTCCTGAGTTAGATTCTAAGGATTACGGTATTGCAATGCCAGCAAGTATGTATCAATTTGGTAAAATTTGGTAGCAAATAGATTTGTTAATTTATTTAAAAGTGAACACTATGTTTTGGTTTGATATGGTTACAGACTCACCGTTTAGATCGGATATCAATACAGCTATTTTGAGGTTAAAAGAGCTCACAAAACTTCAAGAAATTAAACAGAAGTGGTGGCAAGAAAAATATGGTGCACGAAATTGTACGGTAAGTATCATTCATTGAATCAAATGATGTGTTTATGAATCGAACCTATTTACCAATTAAGCCGTAACTATGAAACTAAATTATGAAGAATATCTACAAATCACAAAGCTTTGGAAATCCCAAAGTTTGTGAGTCGAGCGGGATATGAACACGCGACCTTTGATAAAGGCGTGGTACCTACATATCTTTCTTTTTTACTTCTTACAGCCTCTTACTAACGAAAACGATGTGGAAGGTGATCTTGAGATGGAGAATCTCCAAGGTGCCTTTATAGTGCTGATCGCAGGTTCAGGGTTAGCCCTCATTATCACAGCAGCTGAATTCGCTAATGAAGTCAGAAACATCGTTGTAAGAGAACAGGTGAGAGAATACAGATCATGCATCTCTTTCGCACTTTCAGTAATCTTAGTTAAATCGAGAACATCATTATTGTAACAGGAAGGTCATCTCGTGCAAATAAAGCTATTTCTAGAGCTAGCACTAAGACGAGCCTAAGCCCATTTTTTAACTTTTAGCTAAAAAAACTAAAAAAACCGACATGTCAGGAATAATCATAATATAATATAAACTAAATTCATAATATTTACAAAATGATGTTATTTCCATCATAAAATTATTTCATTTACTTACATCTATTTTAACATTATGCTTAATAGAGGGAGAGCCACCCTCAGCCAGACCTTCGTTATTTTAGTAAGGCTGAAAGTTTCTCTGTGTGAGCCTCCAACACAGGTAAGAACGACCCCTGACTATCGAGTTTCGGTTGTGGTTACTTTAGCAGATCTCTCTCGCTCGCACCTACAGCGGGCTTTCAATGTGTCTGGCGAGATGTAATAACCATGACAACTGTCTGGCTTTTGGGGTACCATATTTTTATAAGTCTCTTAGTAACAGATATAAAATTCAGCTTTTATACTATGACGAAAGTATGATTAAAATTGATTAAGGTTTAGGGGTGTCTGGCAGGGGGAAGCAACCGTGACTCACGGTTGCTTCCCCATGCCGATAGTCAGGGGTCGTTCTTACCTGTGTTGGAGGCTCACACAGAGAAACTTTCAGCCTTACTAAAATAACGAAGGTCTGGCTGAGGTCGGCTCTTAGGCTATAATGGAGGCCGGAATTTCTCAAATTAAAATTACATGCAACCTTTTTTCAGGTAACACACAAAGAAGTTTTTATCAAGGAACTAAAGGCGTCTCTAAACTTTTTACAACTACAGAAGCCAGTTATCCGCAATCCTAGTAGAGCTCCATCCTTAGAACCTTCACTGCAAGAAGACAAGAAAGATAAACTATCTGGAATACAAGAATTTGTTGATTTTGAAAAGAATTTGTAATAGAAACTTAGTGTATGATACAGGAGTGTGAATAACGTTCAATAATTGTTTTATTACGGGGAAAATTTGTGAAATAAAACATTGTGTAAATGTAATTAATATAGTTTAGTATAAATAAATAAGTAAATATATTGACCGTGGTATTAAATAATTAATTAGCTATAATAATAGTAGGTAAGTATACAGTTGACGTTAGTATAGTATTTTATAGACTATAAAAATGTGATTTGATATGAATGGAATTAAAAGTAAATCTGCATTTTTACAATTGATATGTCACATCCTGCCTAATCTGCACGTGCTTGGCCGTTCGACCAGACGACGCACGCGACAGCTGATCGGAAATGAGGGTACTGTCGGAAGCCCCTAGCCCGCACTACTATCAACACTTACTACACATGCACCAATTTAAATCCAACGAGTCAATCACCACAATAAGTTCTATTGACCGCTCTAGTTGCGATACATACTCGTAAAGGATTCATATCGCGCAGTATGTAGTGAATGTTTTAGTGATGCATTCGTCGCTCGCGCAACAATCAATAGTGGCGAAAGAGCGCCAAATCTGACTGAATGCTGAAGTGGTTCAGTGGCGTGGTAGCCACGGTGAGAGATGGCTGTGTCGTGGTTTGCAGTGGTTGCGCTCGCCGCAACAGTACTCGGAGCTTCGATTACACGTGAGTTTTATTGTTATCATAATAAAGTTCATATTGTAAGATTGTTTGAAAAATATCAGTAGTTTTCATGTTTACACCTTGCTACATGTACTAGGTATTCTATACGTATACTTACGTACAGGTAGGTACTATCATCCCCTTTACGACCTCTTTTTTTATTCACTTTTGTTAAAAAATATCATATATAAAAAATACTACTGTTGTTAAGCAAAAAAACTCATTTATAAGTTATTTCTTTATTTAAACCAATCTAAATCCAATGATAACATTCCGTAGGAAGGATTAATTAGTTACATGAATATGTTTTTGGCAATTTTTGACCGCTAGAAAAGGATCAGTTAAACTAAATGACTTTCAAAGTTTGACTTAAATCAAATTTAAATTAATAAAAAATAGATTTAAATCTTAGTTCACCTCATCATGATAACATGAGCACTCAATATTTAGGTTAGGTTAGTGTGATAGTAACAGAGCTCAAATTATGATGGTCAAAGAAATGGTTTTCACATATCATTTAAAAATTTACCTATATATAAAATCACAGCATTTTAATATACTTACCATTGAAGTTTATCATCTAGCAAAAAAATATTTTTGACCATAACATTACCTATACCTACTGTTAATCGTATTATCTATATCTATATATACAAAAGAAACTCGTGTTAGTTACACTATTTATAACTCAAAAACGGCTGTACCGATATGGCTGAAAATTGGTGGGTAGGTAGCTTAGAGCCAGGAGACGGACATAGGATATGTACATGTATGTATGTGAGAGGGTGTGAGGGTGTGTTCATGTATGTATTTTCTAAGGCGGAACAGAGTTTGCCGGGACATCTAGTTTTATTATAAAAATGAATAAGGTTAGGTCACTATAAACGTATGGTACTCAAGATATAATGTCGATTGGTTTGACCATTGCAAAAGAAATAAAATAAAAACAAAATCGTATGTGACGTATTAAGAAACATCGCAAAATATCCTGAGATTTGATGAAGATAAAACTAATTTATGCGTAGGTAATTAATAATCCTTTGTGCAACGTTTTTTTATCAGAAGTAAAAACTGATAATTCACTGCTAATTTTGATTGATCTTAAATATATATGATATCTGTTAATTACAACATTAGGGTACAGTGCATACATTAAGTTATTAGAAACTGCACCATTTTTATACACTATGTGTGAAGCATGGAAGACCAAAAAGGAGATGCAGGGATGACATTATTTAAAAGTGGTTGGTGCAACGTGGACCCGCATAGCCCAGCATATGGAAAATTGGAAAGGGTTGGAGGAGGCCTTTGCCCGTGAATGGGCGTCCCAATAAGAAAAGAAAGAAATGTATACAGGGTGTAACAAATGAGGTGGACCAAAAGCAAAAGGGCGATAGGGGAGCTCAATGGCTATCCATAGAACCCCCATGTATGTTCAGCGATATTCAGTCGTTCAAAAGTTATTCCCACTTTTATGTTTTTTTTTTTCATTAACAAATTTTAGGTTAGATTTCCCAAGTACACCCAAACTATTAGGGCTACAAGCGTAATTTTTTTACACCTTGTAGCTTAATCTTTCGTATTACAATACCAGTTTGAGTCGTTATTTGATTGATTTCCAAATAAAAAATAATCTTTACAGAAAAATCCGAAATCTGAAATTCCGCGAGAAACTTTAGGAGCAATTTAAAAAAAAAACTTGCTGAATATTTTTTTCTACAACCTATCTTAAAAACTTCCTCCATTTATGGAGCAGTTACCCTGAAAATTTCATAAGGCTAGTACAGAAGCATCATGTTAAAAGGTGAACTCAAGTGTTGTAAAAGTGCTGAAATCAACGGTTCAATCGACCAACACGATGGTCCGGGCAAGTCTCAGATTGTATGCCACTCCTTCTAATCAATTGCTCTTGGTATATTCTAGCAGCCTCTCGAGCGTTTCTTTGAGCTACACCATGACAATAATACATTTCTGCATATCTACGAGGAGAATATGGCATGATACACTAATCGCAAAGTTTGTACAGTCCGTAAGCGCGCCGTTTTCGTTAAAGTAAAGATAATCCAAATTCAGACTCCTGAGTGGCCGTACTTTTTATAACCTCCGACTCCAAAATAAGATTTAAAAACTAAAACCCGACTACGAAAAGCTAGGAAAGAAATTTAACTTTAAAAATTTTCTAAACAGATTTTTTTTTTTTTTTACCTAAAACAGATATTTTTAATTCTAGTTATGTAAAAATACATAATATTAAGCATCCGACTAAACCCGTGATGAAGTAAAATAAATCAAGAAACCAACAGTGGATTAAGTGTGATATTTAAAAAGTTAAACTTGTTACCTAGCTTTTCGTAGTCGGGTTTTAGTTTATAATCATAATTTTTGTATCAGGGGTTAAAAGAAGCGCGGCCACTCAGGGGTCTTAATTAGGATGATTTTTACTTTAACGAAAACGGCGCGCTTACGGACTGTACAGACTTTGCGATTAGTGTATCATGCCATATTCTCCTCGTCGATATGCAGAAATGTATTATTGTCATGGTGTAGCTCAAAGAAACGCTCGAGAAGCTGCTAGAATATACCAAGAGCAATTGATTAGAAGGAGTGGCATACAATCTGAGACTTGCCCGGACCATCGTGTTGGTCGATTGAACCGTTGATTTCAGCACTTTTACAACACTTGAGTTCACCTTTTAACATGATGCTTCTGTACTAGCCTTATGAAATTTTCAGGGTAACTGCTCCATAAATGGAGGAAGTTTTTAAGATAGGTTGTAGAAAAAAATATTCAGCAAGTTTTTTTTTTAAATTGCTCCTAAAGTTTCTCGCGAAATTTCAGATTTCGGATTTTTCTGTAAAGATTATTTTTTATTTGGAAATCAATCAAATAACGACTCAAACTGGTATTGTAATACGAAAGATTAAGCTACAAGGTGTAAAAAAATTACGCTTGTAGCCCTAATAGTTTGGGTGTACTTGGGAAATCTAACCTAAAATTTGTTAATGAAAAAAAAAAACATAAAAGTGGGAATAACTTTTGAACGACTGAATATCGCTGAACATACATGGGGGTTCTTTGGATAGCCATTGAGCTCCCCTATCGCCCTTTTGCTTTTGGTCCACCTCATTTGTTACACCCTGTATAGTATAATTATTATGTACTTAATAATACTTATCTAAATATACAAATTATTGGGAATATAATGGCTTAAATAAATAAATAATGTGTAAAGCATTTTGTGGACTATTCATAAAAAATCTACAATACAAAGAACATAACATTTTTAAACTCAATACATTTATTGTTGGTTTATTAAACTGGTTTACCTTCAAGGATATTTCAAAACCCTATTGTATAACTGATGAGTGATGACCTGAATTAGGAGCTGCATGCGTTTGGACTGCTAAAGACGGAACTAGGCGACATGCTTCGCCACACTACAGTGGCGAACACGCGTCAATTATGCCAATATATAAATAAAATAAAAAAAATAAAAAAAAGCCTTTTGTTTCTTGCTTAAGTACTTAAATATAACATGACAAATATAAACTAATAGTAATTTTTGTTTTTTTTTTATGTAGGAAGTATTCTTATTATTTTTTGTTTGTTTTAAATTCTATTTTGCTTTCGCGATTTACGTATATATTTTTTTTTTATTTTTTTTTTCTTTCTTTTTTTGCAAGAACCCTTTCGGTGAAGGCCTCCTCCAAAGGCTACCATTCGTCTCAGTTTTGAGCTAGCTTCTTTTAATTCGATTAGTCGTTCGTGTGATGACAGAGATGTTACATTGTAGTAGGATTTTACATTGTTTGTTTGTGTCTCTCGAACTGGGTAGGTATGCCAATATATACATTAACTAATTATTTATTTATTATTATATCATTGTGACAGTTAAAACTTTGTGAATGTCATACTCCTTTTGATTTTTTTGTCAGTCTTCTAGTACCCATAACACAAGCTCTACTTAGCTTGGGGCTAGATGATGTTGTGTGGATGGTTCAGAATTATTTATTTATGTTTAAGTTACGATTTTATTTGAGTCTCATTGCACAATTAAATGGTAAAGGTATTTTTTCTCAATTTTATCAATACTAAAATGCTTAAGATCTTTAATAAAATACTAGAGACAGGTTAATTAACAAAAACACATTGTAGATTTCAGTTTTTTCGGGACTTAAACATCTTTACCTACCTAAGTTAATTAGTTACATTTGACGGTAAGGCTATTTTAAGTCATAAAAGTACATGATAACTCGCAGCTAAATTATAAATGAACGTTACAGTTTGAGTAGCATCTTACATTTTCTTTCTCCTTTTAACTGTAACATTGACCAATCAATCAATCAAATATTTCTTTATTAAATAAAATCACAAGGATCATTTAGAATCGTCTTACATACTAGGTGATTCTAGGTGCCAGTTCCACGCGACCAGAGCCTAGAAGAACGGGCAAGAAACTTACGGCCTGGTTCCTACCGTTTTTTATATGATCCTTCTAACAAAGAATTACAATTAAACCTACTCTAGACGTCAGTATTTTCTAATAGATGTTGCTATTTGCCTAATCAGGAACTTAAAGGAAAAGTAGGTAGGCTTACGTATATCCTTGCATAACACTAGCCACCATCCATTTATTTAAGACTAAATATGTACCTACCTACTCGTAAGTGGGTGTAAAGATATAAAATTTACAGAAAAACACTGTTCACTTCAAACGAGATTTACATTTGTTTAGTAAAAATACTTACTTAATTAGTATGTGGATTTAACTAATGACAAAGCATGGAAAAATGACAGAGACAACAACTAGACAACAGTATGTATGGTAGGTAGGGTAATCTGTATAAGTAGGTATCTGAAAATACCTATACTTACTATGGATTAATTTCTAAGCTAAGTTTTTAAGCAAAACAATAACAAAACAAGATTGACAAATATTATTGAAATGAAATACGTAATTTGAAATCAGATAATTATAATTTGCTGCAATTTATCAAATCAATAAATCTGTAGGTACTTGCTATCATGGATAGGCATTAAACATTTTCATAATAAATAAAATACGCGTAAATACCGATATTAACGAACATCGAAATCAATAATTAATTGCATTCCTAGAGGTCAGCGGCCTAACCGCCAAGTGTAATGGAAATCCAAAACTTTAATTGACAGTTTTACAATATTATGGATATATCGTTTCCGCATTAAGGCTTTGTTAGTCCATTATACGAAACATTTTTACAATATTAGTGAAGTCACCAGTGTTTTAACTTGTCTAAACTAATATTACTTATAAAGAGGAAAGATTTGATTGTTTGTTTGTTTTTTTTGCATCGAATAGGCTCCGAAACTACTGGACCGATTTCAAAAATTCTTTCACTGTTGTGAAGCTACATTATCTGCGCTGAACATAAGCTATATTACAATGATATTTTTTATATAGGCTACCCGTGCGAAGCCGGGTTTTGAACTGATTTGGGTATTATTAAACTTGTATTTTGTCTCTCCCAAGACGCGCCACTGAGCCCGGTCTTCGGCTCTTCTCATCCAGTTTTAGACCACGCGCTGCACCAATTTTTGTATATGATGAAGTACTTTTATGTACACGTACACCATATTTTCAGTTACATTAATGCCTCGACAGCAGCCAACGAGGGATCCTGATGTAAGAACGAGTCGTATCATACGGACTCTAAATCGTGTATGTACGTAACTGTACAAGAGTTCTGTAAATCGAGCACATGTTCTGTATTAGGAGATGGTGGCACATTTTTTTGTCTAAGGCACTATGATAAGTGGGTCAGGCGCACTATTTTTTATTCAACTAATAAATGCACTATTTACATACAATTGGTGAATGGTTGCACATACAATGTTGTATAATACAATCGAATAACTCATTTGTATAAATCTACAAAAAAAACTTAAAACCTTAATCTGAAAAAAGCAGTAATTTTTTCAGTTTATTATTTTTTGTATTAGGCTATTTAATGGTGTTGGATATCTATATCAACGTTGTTAAAATAAATTTATTCAAGACAAAAAAAATATATCTAAAATATCTCTACTATAGTTAGTCATATATTTTCTACCTAATTAAATCTTGTCCTAGATTCTACTAATAAAATTCGAACATTATTATAATTGTCAAGGATATTGTCTCTATAATCGGAACATAGCAATAGTGCAATATACTAAACTTAGAATTATTTTCATTCATAACATATTTGCTCCTTTTTACCCCCGAAAAATGTCTTATATACGAGACTCACCAATTTTTTTCATTAACATACGCAGCTCAAAACCAGTCGATAGAAAAGTCGTCATGCGGTAGAGTGTGGGTGACTGTCCACTCACCAGAGATCAATATCGGTATAAACAAGCTGCTGGATGCTGTGGAGCTCAACTGGGACTTCAACGGATGCTCAGTGATACCAACACAGGTAAGTGAAAGTTTGCATAATTAGTTATTTAAATTGCTAAAGTTGTATGAAGCAATTAAGTGTCCATGTTTAATTTGAGCATTGAACCTTGAACTTTACTGAGACCGCTTACTAAGATTTTATTGTTTGGCAAAAACTGTTTTTTTTTGCTTTTTACTTTACTTTAGTGTTATTGGAATGTTTTTTTTACTCCTAACAAAAAAAATATACTTTGTAAGTTTATTTTTTATATAAGCTGTATTTTATTATGGTATTCATACAAATAAATGTATTTAGACAGGTACAACCACACTCGTTAAGCATGTTAATATATTATAGTGACTCTACTTTTTGACTGTTTAAATGACATCAAAGAATACTTTAAACTATTCTCATTTTATTATGTAAACATGATATTTTATAATTATCTTTTTATTAGCTATTTAAGTACTCATTTTAAGTAAACTGTTTTTGTTTTAATGAGAAACCCACTCTTTGGACCGAGATTTTTTTTATTCAGAGTAACGATGGTACCAGCTGTTACAGATAGGTATATGTACTAGCGTGTAAAGATACAATCTAACTTCAGACAGCCAGCTAGATTGTTCAGACTTTGTACCTACCTAAAGTGACGTAATAGAATTTGCATAAAGAAGTAAATGGCGTGTGGCGCTAACGATTCCATTTACATAATGCTGATGGCAAATGAAAGATATAACTTAAATAATATCCTTCAAGCGAATCGCAGATTTTATAGTTATGATAGAGTTTACCAGGAGGCAATCACAAATGTGGCAGTCGTAAACGCGTATAATACGATTCATTGCGCGCTTACGCTACAGCGTTTGTCAGTTAAGATAACGTTGACGAGCAGTGTGATTCAAATACGTATTATATATCAGTTTTATCCTGAATATAAAGCCACTTTGCTTGAAAACTGCTGTTACTTTGAAGCCCAGAAAAGCACCGCTCTGACGTTAATGTCATTAGCGGTCCCCCAACGAAGTTCTGGCTGCACAAAAGCCCTGACATTAACGTCACGGACATTTTTTTATATTTTAGTTAGTGTTTCGCTCTAACGATTAAAAAATAACCCTTTGACTGTCTCTTATTTATCGCTAGAAACTACGCATAATAGGTATATTGCATAAACGGTAGTCAATTGGTGATCAGTATTTTATTGGTAATAGGTATTATGTACTATATATAAATTGAATATATAATTAACTAAATAATAGCCGTAGATTGAGTCTCCACCGGTGGACAAGGCGAAAAAGATCCCACTATAACGGGCCACAGCAGTACATTGTTAAATAACAATCAATACATGCTACAGAGGTTCAGCCACACAAATCCACTTCGGACTGCCTATGGCTCGTGTATCACGTCACGTCGCAGTCGCATACTTTTGCACAATTAGCAATTAGAATTACTGTTCATTCTCAATAACTTTACCTATACATAGACTGCTAGCGGTCTCTTAGTGACCTCGTGTGGAGTATATTTACGTCATTTAATTCCGTGTTCTAAGTATTATGAAATACTAGCTGATGCCCGCAACTTCGTGGTATTATCGTTCTATTTTGGATAATTCACTGTGATATTCTGATGCATAAGCTACATTATTGTAAAGTTTCATTAAAATCCATGTATTTGGGTGAAAGAGTAACAAACATAAATCCATCCATCATTTCATTCATCCATACCAACCTTCGCGTTTAAAATATAGAAGGATAAAGTTTAGTAATAATTAGGTACAGTCTTAATTAGTAGATAAGTGTGGCGTTGGTTGATAGTTCAAAAGGGTTTCAAGGTATCTTATCGCTTTGTAGTCATTGGTGTGTTTGATGAATACGATGTACTACAAAATACGATCAGTCTGCTCTTCATTCAACCCAATTTAGTGTTTTAACGATCGAGATGAGCCAAATCCAAACATCCTGCGACTCAGGTCGTCGGGTTCATGACCACTACTGTGACTCACTTGGACAAATAATTATTGATATTATCGCATTCATTGATTTTCTATTATTTATTTAAGCCATTGTTTGTTTTCCAATAATTTGTATAAGTATTCTTATTAGTATTGTATAGTTTTTTTTTTCTTCCTTTGCTTGTTGAGATGCCCATTCGCGGGCAAAGGCCTCCTCCAACCTTTTCCAATTTTCCCTATGCCGATTTTCTATAAGTAGTTTTTAATATTGAGATTTGTATGTGCCATTTTTTCTTTGTTAAGCCTCGTTCTGTGGTGCTCTCAATTTATTTAAAAAAAGACGGTACTGCTCAGTTTTTAGTATCTCTGCTTTCCATGCTGTGGGTCGTAGGTTCGATCCCCATCGAGAACAAACGTGTGAACACTAATACTATAACAGCATTATATGTAACGTAGTCTACTTATCTAAGTAGGTATTTGCTGTGGTTTGTGGCATAATAGAGAGCAGTGGCTAGCACAATGATTTCCTGTATTATTGCGAAGTTGATGGGACGTGCGTGACATTTTATATCCGCAGACGGGCAACGAACAATTCAAAAAATAAAAGCATAATATGACCCAATTCTCATAATAATAAGTAGTTACTAAACTATGTCATATGTTAAAAAGATGGCGTATGTATGATCGGATCGATAGGAATTATCTACCTAGAAAAATTTTAGGTGTTTTGTTTTATTTTTGTGATAAATTATGAATAAGTCATTTTTTTTTCTTATTTCAATGTCAATTCATCATTGAGGATCAGTCACATAACCAAACATTGGAGTTCTAATAATTCTAACAAACATTGGACTTCAAGTCCATCAAGAAATGACGAAGTTTTTTGACTGTTTCAAAACGCGCGCCAAAGCCCCGAATCGATCTGCATCTTGCCAAAACGATTGAAAAACTGTCAGTAAACTATCTAATTATTAATTAAAATGGCTGAAACATACCTAATTAGAACTAGAAATTATGATTTTACAAACCAAATTGCCAACCTATGTATTTTGCGAACGCAAATTGCCGTGGAAGTCAAATGGTTATCTAACAATGTGGTGAATAGTCCCCGCTGATTAACGGTCATTACAAAAATGATTGCATGCGGAACTGTGTAAAACCGCAACTGGAACATATTGTTACAAGATAAGATACATAGTAAAGATTTTCATTGAATAAGTTCCGGTGGATTTTTGCCCAAACCTGTACATAATATTCAGTTATTTGTGATACTATCAAAACTTTAAACCAATCAAAAACGAAGTTTAATCAATCTTGGACAATGCTTCATCTATTGGTGAAGACACAGTCAACTACATATATATATATATACTTCAGTTACTGAAATACGAAACTAATATAAGTAGTTTCATAAATTAGTTAGCCTATACCTAAGTACTTACTATAATATGAAGATCTACTTATACTTAATCTTCAAATCCTAAGAAAAATTGCTCCTAAAAATGAATTTTGGAAAACAAAGTTCTGCATCAAATAATCTGTTTCGTTCGAAGAATACGTTTATTTTTTTATTTACTTGCCATTTCTTATAGCTCTCTTGATTGTAGTGCTGTCGTCCAGGATTTTCCCGTCAAAATTAACTGTTCAAAAATATATAAAACCATGCAACCACCATCGTTTTCAGATCGGCCTGTTCAATAACCAACCTGCATCATGGAACAACGCGCTCGCATTCTACTCCATCACGTCACCAGAAGGGCACGTGGTCACCAGTATATCACTTGGTGATGGTGCTCTGCCTGCAGGATGGGAGCAAGGTGTCGGGTACAAGGGAGCGCATTGCCTTTGGCCATGGGCAGGAGCTGGTGACGCTCAGATACAAGCCTACAACTGCTTGAAAATACAACCTACGTGGATGGAGGATAACGCGTAAGTACATTGAGTATCTAATACGTTTATCAAAAAATATCCTAAATGATAGGTAACTCCACTGGTAGGTACCATAGAGACCAAACCCGCCCAAGAGGAAGACCAAAACGTCGTTGGCGCGATGGACAGCTTAACACAGAGTACATTAAAAAAGGTTGGAGGATGTCTATGCTTATGCTCTAAAATAAGCAATCCCACAATAAAGAAAATTAAATGTGTGGGAAAATAAATGGCTAAAATAAATAGGTAGGTAATCTCGTTTTATAAAAGATCCACGTTACAGACACATGCATATATAATACACCAGTAAATACGGAGCCTTTTAAAGTTACTTTCTAACACTATACTAATAGCCTATTTCTTTATTTCAGGGGCAAAATCAATGGTCTACGTATTGGAGATCTAGCCATTGCCGGGGCTCACAACGCCGGCGCGTGGAAATTCGACACAGAGGTCAGCACTGTAGCACGAGATAGCTTCATTCTGTGCCAGGATCGCTCCATCTGGGCCCAGCTTGTTCATGGTATCAGATACTTTGATCTCAGAGTAGCTTACTACAACTACTACGAGGATGAAGAAAACAGGTGAGTCTCCTTCTTCAACAATGAACCCAAGTTCAAAAGTAAAACATTCAGGGTGGGATAACTCAGTTTTCAGTCAGAGATCAGAAAAATTTGGTGAGCTTAGCTATAAATGTTAAGCACTGGATACACTAGGGAACATTTTGGCTGGCAACATAACGCGCAACATTGTACGCGACGCGGGGCATGTTGTTCCGCAACATGTTGCTCCATTTGCCCCCTAGTGTATCCTTGGCTTAAATGTGCATAAAAATTACAAACATAAAGATGTCCGTAATACTCTTGTACGACGATTTATAAGACCGTGTCGTGTGATCAAAAAAATATTTCAAACTAAACTCATAACGAATAATTGTTTTTTTTTGAGAATGGATGTATAAATAGGTACAGATGCATTTCTATAATCTGTCAATCTTGTAACATTATTTTTCTGTTTGGTGGTTGAAATAAAACATGTCTGAAATGTCCATAAATATTTATTTATTTCTTCTGAAAGTTAGCTCTATAGAAATACATAGCAGACATAATAATAATGATAATCAAATTTGCATTTGTTGGAGAAAATTAGATGTAATTGTCCTATAAATTATCTATTTCTTTAAATACGTGCATGCGATAAAGGCGTTGATCGATAATAAGTTAATGATCTCAAACAATAAAGAACACTGACATTTCTTACCTAGTTTTATTGCATCACACCTGTTGCATTACATGTCTAGGCTTAGAATAATGAGAGCATGAGAATTTATCAATAAGTCTCTTCTTTACCTCTTTACGTAATCCTAATTTATGTTCTCATCACATGTTTTTTTTCCAGATACTGGCTGAACCACAACTTAATTCGAGTCCGTCCTTTATTGCCTATTCTTAGAGATATAAGGAAATACTTAGATGCTACCAAAGAAGTAAGTTTTCAAATTATTGGATAGCCCTTTAGACTCGAAAGATTTAGCCTCCTAACTCACAATATATTTAATGATATAAACTAATCACAAAAAATATAAATAAATAACTAGTAAAAAAAGCGATACAGTTTCGACTGTGATTTCAAAGCATGCTCTAACAAATACATTTCAAACTGAAGATGAATATAGGTTAACACTTATAAGTAATAACATGTGATTTGCTATAATTTGTTCACTTTCTTTTCAGGTGATATTCCTAGACGCCCATCACTTCCCAGTCGGATTTTACAATACGGATGGTTCTCCAATCAGAAGCGTCCATGCCGGTCTTCTAGAGCTGGTGCAGCGAGAGTTGGGTCCTCATCTGGCTTTAGCCAATGAGTTCTGGACGGGCACGGGCACTAGGGGCCCTACCATGCAGTCTCTGCTCGACGCAAATAAACGGCTGCTGTTCAGCTATGTGGATAACTCCATTGTTGCTGGTAGGTCCTAAATACTGACATAACTGCACTTAGATACTCCTTTAGAAGCTTTAACGTTTAGCATGGGTCATGACATGTTGCGGTTCGTTCGATAAGTATATTGATAAAAAGATGATTATGTCACGATATCGGTTCAGAGCTAAATACTTAGGTTTTTCAAATAATTGCCACTGAACTCTATTATTGTCTCCTTTTTACGCACTATATGTTTATGGTAAACTGCATGTTTAACCCTGAAAAAATCATAGAATAGTTCGATTGAGATCGTTTCTTTTAAAATTAGTGAATGTGTTACAGATAACAATTGGCTGTGGCCGATTCTCCCGCACCTTTGGGCGAACACGAACGATCCAAACGAGCTATTCCGGTACTTGGATAATGCAATCGCGTCGTCGCCGCAGCCCCACGCTCGCTCTCCTCTGCACTCGGCCATGGCGCAGACGACGCCGACAGTGCTCGATATACTCTTTCTTCGAGGTTCACTTCGCGAAAGTGCCGATGCGGTCAACCGCAATGTCACCGCACGATTAGCTACTAGGTGGCGAAACCAAGCCAATATTGTTTCCACAGACTTCTTCCTAGGCAACGATGTAGTCGATCAATCGATAGCACTCAGTGTGGAACGGGCATCCCGCTTATGACACCGTCGGCGACGTTTGAGGAGCGGTGGGGTTTATCTTAGTGGCAAACGGAGATATCACTCCGCGCCCAAAGCGGTCTATCGGTCGCCATGGCTGCCGCACCGCCACAACCGCTCCGGTGCACATCATGGACGAAATAATATACCAAAGTTTACAATTTTGAATGACAGATCATCACAAATCAGTGATAAGTCACTGCCGTTTATTTTCAAAAGTGTGTAAAATGTTAGTGAGAATTTTTAATTTATAAATACTAAGTAGTCCAATCGTGGTGGAGTTTTTGTAAATAAAATATGTTATATCAGAAAATGATTCAGTTTTTTCATTCTCGCTGGCTCTGGATTAAGTTCTGCACTTATCGAAAAGAACTAAACAGAAATGTCCTTACTTAACTAGGTCTAGATTCTATCAATAAATAATCTTAACGTCATAACATTATAATAATTGTACAACAAAACGAGGTAGATTCGGCATTCTTATGTAAACACAAATAGGTCCACGATCACGTGTGAGGTGCGAGCAGCGGCAGCAGTTCAGCGCGGGACATGCGCGTGAGGGCGCGCGCGTCCAGCCCCATGGCCGCCGCCGCGCCGCGCACGTCCAGCCCGAAGCTCTGCAGCAGCGAGGCCAGCGCCACCTCCTCGCCCGTGCGCGGGTCGCGCAGCCGCGGGCACGAGCCGTTGCACTGCGGCCACGAGCAGCGCTCCACTAGGCGCCGCGGCGCACACGGCCCGCGCCCGCGCGCGCCCGCCACGCGCCGCTCCCAGCACGCCAGCGCGCGCGGCAGCGACACGCCCGATACGTTCATCGAGAGCCACTCGGGCCGCGCCAGCGCGCCGTGCGCCACGCATGCCGGCGCAAACACCGCGCGCACCGTCGCCAGGCTGGCGCGCATCGCCGCGCCTGTCGCGTGCACAGCGTCCCACTGCGAGCGCGTGCGCGGCGCGCGCACCCCCTCTGCCGCCAGCTGCGCCGAGTCGAAAAGGTACTGGAACACGAACAGCGGCGTCCGGATATGCGGGTACAGGTGGGAGCCGAAGTAGCACAGCCAGGGCTCGGTCGGGTGCTCTCGCACGCAAGAGGTCGGCGGGCTGCCTCGCCAGTGCGAGTGTCCGAGGCGCGCGACTGTGGCGGCGGGAGGGCGCCGCGCGCGCGCCGGTCGGTCGAGAAACCAGCCGGAGTCCGCGAGCGCGGCCACTCGCACGCCGCGAGAGCGAAGCGCGCGCCGCGCCGAGTCCGCGTGCAGCATGACGCCGGCGCCGCCCGCGCTCGAGCCGACGAGCAGCAGCCGGCCACGGAGGCCGGCGCCGAGCAGGTCGGATAGCACGGCCTGCACGATGAGTCGTCCGGCGAACGCGAACCGGGTGCGGGGATGAGCCGCGGTCCTGGTGCCGGCCCACATGTCGCTGGAGCAGTAGGGCAGCAGCACGTGGTTGGAGGCGTGCCAGAGCGGGTTGTCGCCGGGCTCGGCGGAGAGCAGTGCGGGCGCGCGGCGCGCGGCCGGCCAGCGCGCGGAGGACATGAGCGCGGGCCGGCGGCGCCAGCGCGCGCGACACGACCCGCTGTCCCAGCAGTAGCCTCCGCCCTCCAGGTACACCACCCAGTGCTCGCTGTTACTACCGCGTCGGAAATAGTACCTAAACGAAATTCTATTTTTAAGAGCATATTTGTTTTATTTGAGCCAACCTAAAGAATTTTACTACTGAGCATAGACCTCATCAATTTATAGGAAGATCTATTATTAGTTTTGCCTGTGTTTTGGTTTGATATTGATTTGTATAATTGCCTAGCTAGTTTTAAAGTTATTTTACCTTTACAGAAGAAGAGAATAATAATATATTTTGTAATTAACTTTCGATGAGCTGCTTGAGTGTAACTTGCCACGCACTTCGCCAATTTACGAGTATGTTCTAAGCAATTTGTCACCACGCCTTGCTAGTTTGCCACAAGTAATATTGACATTCTATACAAAAGACTTCAACGCGCTAGAAGTTCTACGATAGGTCTACGAGTCTACGGATCTACAAATACATTTTCTGTTCAACTAAAAATGCCTTTTATTCGTAGTTTACACATACCCAGCTGGAGATCCATCATTGCAAGTAAGAGAGGAGTTTGCCAGCCACACCAGCTGAAGGCTATCAGAAGACGGCGCCACTACTTCAGTCGCTGATGTGAACACCGCCTGTACGAGTAGGTATTCAACATTATTGTTTATATTTGCAGTTTTACAATAGGTAAATGATTCTTATTCTTATTGTGTTTCGCTTATTTACACATACAATATTTATGAAAAATGTTTCTGCAAACTTATAAACTCTCTTAGTTAATAATGTAGAGTATTGAAGTTTTTGCGCACATAAGTATTACGAGCTTAAAAACTTTTAACCGTCTGTACCTAACCGTAGGTAATTTAGTCGTAAGTTTAATAGTGCGAACCACAATAAACGAACAGTTTGAAATCGTAATTTGATTTTATAATACTTTTAAAAACATTACCTATACATTTTATAAGTGACGATACTTGGCATACATACAAATATACAAAAAGTACCTGTACATCAAACTTGCCGTTACAGGCGACTTCGTACGCGTTTTAATTTGACTCAGCAAAAAAAGATATATTTACATCTAGATATATACTCGATAAAAATGTACGAGTAGCTTACTAATTGTGGAAGAATGTTAAATAAACGGTGAAGTAGTTTTAGAATCAAATCATAACAAACAAACAAAATCTTTCGTCATAATACCTAACAGCGATATTGTTTTGTAAAAAACTAAACTAAATGCTTCGTGGTTGAAAACTTTTGTTTTTGTAAATTCTATTTAATTCACTATACAAAAATATTCAGTTGAATTTTGCATAAATCCGACCACTGCAGATTATCTTTGTTCGAAAACAATCACACACAATGAATCGACTGATGTTGGTTCTGTTCAAATAAACACCGGTCACTGTTGATTTAGCCGGTCACACATCACAAACGGATAATCCACAGAACGGAATGAAAACACCAAATAATGCATGCGTACACAGAAGGTGAATGCGATCCAAGTTGCGTGGCGGCAGGCTGCGCCGCGGAGTCGCTGCTTCATCGCGTGGTGGCGCAGCAGTGGCGGCAGTGGCGGCAGCGGCAGCGGCCGGGCGCACTCCCCATACTGGGCGAGCCACGCGCTCCACCGGCCTGAGGCACCGGCCTGAGGCCCGCCCCGCGCTCGGTAGCGCTCCCGCTGTTTACTAAATAAAAGCCTCTATTTAGAGCGAGGGCGAAGGGCCGAACGACTGGCAGCGCGGCGTCGAACCGAATAAAGGTAAGCGGGCGGCTCGTTTGTGCGGCAGGGGCGGCGGGACCGGCTCTGGCGGCGAGATCAAAAGCGCCGCAGATCAAAGGAGCCGCCGCGCGATCGGCATCCGTCATTATTATTATGCAAGCATTACGAGGCGCGCGTGACTCAGGCGAGAGGGCCACGCGAGCTGCGCGGGCGCCGGCGACCCGCCCCGCACGCCCTGTGCCACCCTCCACCTGTCAACGACGAACAAAACAACGCTGCTCCTCGCTCCTGTCGACTACCGGCCACTCCGCTTCACTGACTGACCGCTCAAATTAGCCGCTCAATAGGCAATCATGTTCCTTTTAGGAATAATTTCGCACGATATTCAATTTACAGGCATCGTTATGAGCAGAGCAGGTGAACGATTCCACGGTACCGGCTGTTTACATTTTGCATTTGAACAGGGCCTCTAATTAGTTTGCTACAAACTCTAGTTTTATTGAAAGTGTTAGTTAACATGTTTGAGTTATAAAACACATTGATTTCGCGAGCTTGGTCTGAATTCATAATTACGAGCTTAAAAGTTATTAGCTTTTAGCTAAAGCTTTCAGGTTCAGATTTAAAATAAAAGTTAATTAATTATCCAGTTAAAGGTTATCTATTATTAATAAACACTGCCTAATTATTACAAAATCCCGTCAATAAATAAATTGCTTATTTGTGTCTCTAGAGAGTCGCTTGCACGGTTTTCACTAATGTTTATACATTGTAAGAAATAAATAATTTATAAAACACAAATACAAGCTTATTATCTTGTTTTGATACAGTTAAATATTCTGATAGTGACGAGATTAAAAAAAATAAACCCCAGTGTATAAATATTTAGCTTGACGCTTCAATTGACGTGGAAATCCTTTTTACTGTAAATAGGGTTATCGGAAGATTTGTTTATTTACGATGCATGTCATGAAGCTCTTCGAGGCTAAACCTCTTTCGTTACCTTCCATAGCCTATAAGCTGCGGCTTTAGCAAGTATTAAAGTACTCTGTTGTGGTAAGCACCATTCTAAGAATATTCCGGGCAGAAGTTGCGTTTGGACACAGTTAAGTAGAATATAATTGGAGGCCGGCTCGGCAAGCCTTCAAAGCTTGTACCTGCTTGTAAAAATGCCATAATCAAACCACGCCGACACAATAAGCCCTTTGACAGTTGGTACCTTTATGATGCCGACTCTGATACACGAAGCAGCCTCATTAAACTTATTTTATCGACCTCAGATACAACATCTAGTAGATAGTAAATCAAGGCATCTAAAGAAATGGCCGCTACTGCCGCTTACAAACAGGCCGGAAAGAATAAACCATTTTGTTAAACCATTCAAAATCTTTATGGCTTATTATTCAATCCCATTAAAGACTTAGCGAGACGGCCTTTTTGAAAAGCGCTCTTAATATAAAAGACCATTATGAAGCCCATTTTCCATAACAATAAACATCACATTTTTTTCGTTCAATGTGCTCGTTATATCGCGGATTATTAAAATATTACCGTAAAGATTTTTTTAAAAGGCTGTTAAAATTAATCTCTTCTGGCCTTATAGCTCTACTAGTTTCATGGCTAAGTGTATAATGATGAATTTTTCGTTCAGATTATTAAGTCATTTTTATACTTGATGAACTGTTTTTATTTTCTTACTATTGTAAAAGTCAAATTGGCTAAGGGCTCAGTTTTATTTTTTTATAAATAGGATGTAGGATTAAGTATTTCATGTGCCTAATGATTTTATATCTAATACCCAATCAATTAAATTGGTAGACATAATATATGTATATTGTAGTTCCACTTTGTATTACTTAGTTAAAGTTGGGATTCAGCTAGAAACAAAGTTGTAAGGATTGCTTGTCTGTCTGATTCTGTTTGATGCAAACTGTCTTGTTGTCACTTAGTCGTTTATCTATTCTTTTCCATCAAAACTCTAGTAATACTAGTAATCAACAGCACATTACCCGGACAATGGCCGTCTATTTGCTAGTCACTTCGCATAGTGGCCACAAAAGGTTATTTTTTATCAACAGCTACCGGGAGCTACCGTTGTGGTGCGGACGCAAAAAACGCTGTAGTCATTCTAGTGACGCCAAATTACTGTACAGGTGTCGAAAGAAGTGTTCGGAGTATTTGGATAATTTTGAAAAGAAGCATGAAGAACCCTAGTGATGAAAATGAAAGCTAGTGTACAAATACAAGTAGGTACTAACTAAGGTAAGTCATAATATAAAAAAAAAAAAATCTTGTATATATCATGTGCTAATGATAAGGGCAACCTTTGCATAAATTCCGATTCATGAAACCTTAATTTTCGAATATTTAGTAGATAAGTGATTCGAGAAATTCCTCCCAATGAAGAAAGGACTTCAAAAAGTTGGAGTTTACTAGCGAAATTGTGAAATATCTTCCGGGAGTTCCAAATTGATTAAGTATTAAGTTTGTTGTAAATTCACCATAATGTAACAGCCGTAACATGCAACACTGTATCTAAAGTTTCTTACTACGTCGACTTCTCGGAAAATAAATCGTTTGTACTTTAACATCAAAGAAAATAATTTCTATAGAGTTCTAGTGTTTCAAAAGTCAAACAGCAAGTTTTGTGTTAATAGGCACATTATTCCGTCTAACTTTATCGAAACTTTTCATATCAAAACTGCAGCTTTAATATAACAACCGCTTATTTAATGCACCACCATATGTTGTAACATTGCACAAATAACATTGTAAAGATCGCTTGATCGCTGTTAATCGAAGAAAGAGGCACAGATCTAAGAATAAGAATAAGAATAAGAATCATTTATTGTAAAACTGTGTATATCTAAAACCATAATGCCTAGAAATTTAAAAAGGAGTGTGTATAAGTACTCTAGACTAGGACGATAAAAAGAATCAGAGGTTTGATACATAGCAATTTTTTTATATTAATTGAAGCGACAACAACGGCTAATAAATTTCAAATAATCAATACTCGACAACGCCAAAACGAAATATTGGTATTTAGTTACCTATTGTATGCAATTGTCCACTCATGAATAAGCATCGTAACGCTCGCGAAGTACGAACGAGATGAGAGTGCGACTCCCCGCGGGCCGCAGCCTCCGAATCACAATAAATCTGAGCCGATAAGTAGTCGGCCGGATTGTCGGCGCGGCGCGATCAAAGCGAAAGGAGGACATGAAAGGTGCCGCCGCCGCCGCTGGAAAGCCCGTTTCCAACATCCCCCGTCAATTCATACGTGTGATCGCTTTGTTATGTGACATTTTAATTAATTTAATTTTGAATGACATGCGGCAGATTGTAGTGATGGAGGTGGGAGGACATTGATGAAGGTTGATACGGATCATGCGTTTATAAGCACCACGGTTGATTAATTTAACCAAATTATTTCAGCTACGTTTAAAATACCTACGCTTTAATTTATTATCAAGCTTGAAATATGGCATTAACAAAACGCATTATCATTTGTTAGAATAATTAAAAATAACTATAACTTCACCGCTGGATATAAGTATTTTTCAGAACACGGTAGGTAGGTACTATGCTCGATCGTCGGCTTTTCTTATTCAACGTTTACAATGGTAGAGAGTGTCAAACACTGATTTTGTCAAAGCATAGCCCGATAAACTTTTGCCTAAAAGAGCAATCACACCACTACCACCACAATAGGTATAAAAGTACAAACAATGAAAAACTTTTTCGTACCGCTACAAACAATACAATACATAAAACAAAAAACGTTACTTATAAAACCGTGATACAATAATCATGTCGGATAGAACAGTGGAAACGCGCAAAATAGTTAACAACACGGAGATTGTAGCAGTTATTACTTTATATGCATGAAGCAATAACACTCGTAGCCCAGAGCCTCGCTACTGGGGACTTGTGTAATTAATTTGTTGTAAACCACTCACACCAGCACTACTATAGAATATATACTTACTGAATCGGTGGCTTCTTGTTCACGCTGCACGTAGCGTCCGACGTTTACAGATTGTTGCATCTCGTCGCAGCTACTTTAGTTTGTGAAAATTCGTCATTATATTAAAAATCTTCACTGCAAGCCATATTTTTATGTAAATAGTTTTTTGTCCTCTGTAACAGAGGCTAGCACGATTTTCAGGAAGTTAACCGCAGATTTTTCTTGCTGATACTTATATCAAAAAACCACCCTGTGTTTATTTATCGATTATATTTACTTATCGGTTTGACGGAGCAGTTAATGTTTTTTTAACGTTACAGACAGCTTTTTATTTTTTCCTAATTAGAATTAATAATGTGTCTTTTTCTCATGAACTGATATAAACATAATAATAATTATAGCTATTTAGTGTTGTCTATTATGTTTTGAAATTAAATAAAAATCAAACCAGCTTCTATAAGAGACCATCGGATAAACGATCAAAGGAACTCTACGTTTTACAACATCGTTAGTTTCAGAAACTTCGATGGTAGTTCATAATTATAAAGCTTAAGTATTTATTTTGTACGAATAATCGTTGCGTGATCTAGGTAATTAGTACCCAGAGTAATATGGATTTTCATGGGAAGATATAAAAAAACATATTTATAAAAAATGGTTTATTGGCATAAATTAAAAGAACTAAATAAACTTTGAAACAAAGAACAATTTTTTCTACACGTTATTCGAGAAAATATAATTATAATTATCGTTTGTTACAAAAAAATATCAACAGAAAAAAAACTGCATAATAGAACCATTTGACCATTTGTACCTAACTAATATCGCACAAGCCGAATAGTACAAAATACAGATACAATTATACAAAAACCAAAAGTGAAAACAATAAGGCACTTTACTTTATCACAGAACATCAACAAACGTTTCCATAAAATTGTATCGTATAAAAGTACTTTGTATAAAAAAACACTCCAAGTTCATACAAATTCATATTTACAAAGCTTATCCACTCATCGTACTAAATAGTATACTTATGTATTTATTGATTACATATTTATTACTACAGGAATCGTAAAACATTATTCAAGCCTTATTAAATGGAAAAAGGCTTTGAGTTCATTTCACACGAACAATTTATTGTTTTATTTTTATTGCATGAGATCTAAATGCTAAACGTACCTAAAATAATGAAAATATCATTATAATATACCGATATTTTTATTGCCTTTTGAAATGTTCGTTCAACAAACTCATAAATAAACTTGATTTTAAAATTTAAACTATCCTATGTTTAAATAAATTAAGGCAGGCTTATCGCTACTTTATTACAATAAAAAATTACAGGCATTCCGACATGGCAGAATCTCTCACCAGAAAATATAACTAGTGTTCATATCTACATCACTTGAAAAATCGTAATTTGTCTTATGCATCTATTGTTTATTCTTTTTTATGTTTGAAGTGCTGTATGTTTTCCAAAACATAAATAAATTTTAAAAAATAATGGTTTTAGCAAAATGTAGTAGAACTCTAAAGAGTTCTATTACCATTAAACTAAAGTTTAGGGCATATTCAAATAGGTACAGTTAATTGTACATTGTATGGACCGTACTGTTAAATGTCAAAAAGGACATCTGCTTATTCCGTTATATTTTCACATCAAAGATCCCTTCAGTTCTAAGTTCTTAAATTCACAGCGAACTTCGTTAGACTTAGGCTTACGGTCTATCTTATACAAAGTTTGCGCAGACTTGATGTATTAATTATCATACGTAATGATGACATGAAGACAACGCTTTCTTTTTTATAAGAAAGGTATAGAGTATAACAAATATAAGCGTGTTTTGAATGGAATAGACATAAAACAAGTGACCAATCACATAATTAATTAATAAATAAAATCATACGTCACATTTGCTACCGTCATTCAAATACCCTGATTTTCTTGTAGATGATTCAAAAGTTTATTTGTTATTTTTCAACTGCTATTACTCACAAAACCGACTGACAAATATCTCTCAGATCGCATTGTTTAGAACATACATCAATTAAAAAGTTTTTTTATTAATATCCATGTTTCCATTTAACGAAAATCATTAAACTTAAAGGTTTAAGTAATGGTCGCGTAGGTAAAGGTCGCGGGCACTTAGTGGATATTATGTCTTTTATTCATGACAGAAGTAATTTTTTTTCTTGGAATTTTCTAAACGCAGTAAGCAGAAATCAGCATAGAATATTTAAATGAATAGCGTAGTTGGTTTGAGACGATCACTAGTTTCTCACATTGAAGTCATACTTTTGTTTTACTTATTTGTCTTGACTTTTCATGTACATGTAACATAGATATTTTTATTTATTTAATTGCAAAAGCTTTTGCTTATTTTAACATTAATAGATTCTCAGTTATAAAAAGCTCTAGCTACTTTACATACATTTACTTTTCACAGCTTCTGCGTATTCGAAGTATTTCAGATTACATAAAGATTCTGGTGTAGTTCAGCCGAGAGTGAAAAACTGTTTGCCGGGCATTTTTTGTCGCTGTTTCTTGAGGAAATCGCGAGCTTGCTTATCACCTTGTCGGGTTTCTAACGCCTTTATTGCATCTCCATCTAAAACAACAAATGATTAATTAAGCTTGTTTTACTCAAATATTTTGTTTAGACTGTGACAGAGTATTTAAGAAATATTTCATCATTTAACATCAGATATGATTGCGGCCAAGCGTTTGCCTATAATGCATAAAAAAAAATTAAAGTTGAGAGGTGATTCTATGTTTTAAAAAAGTTCATTTCAAAAAGGTAATGTTACTAAAAATTGGTTTATTCCCATACGCCCTGTCAAAAATCCCCTTAGCATTTCTAAAGTTAGTTTCTATCGTCTGTCAAGTAAAGAAAAACTGTCTTTCGATTAATTATTTGGTTACTTGACTACTAATCGAGAGACAGTTTCTTTTACTTGACGGCAGGGACTTTTGGCAGGGGCGTTTGGGAATAAGCCACATTTAACATAAACAAGAAATTGATGTACATATCAAGAAATCGTAAAAGAAAAATTCTTACCAATAGAAGCCGGACGAATAAGTGTAAGTAATTGTTGTGGTAAGCTGGATATGGGCGCTGGAGTGTCCGGTATTTCGTTAAAATGTAGATAGGCCTCGCCGACGAATGTGTTGCTCACACTAAACATATCCTTGTCTTTGATCACAAAGTGCAGGATTCCATCGGCTGTGTTACGTTGCTCGTGGTTTAGAGGACTGGTAACAAAAATAGGAATATTATTAATATTTTAAAAAAGAAAAATGATTTATTGCCTTTTATTCATAAACTTATGGTAAGATCTTATATAGAGGATAAAGTACACACATAGTATAATAGATAACATTATAAAAACATATTATGTTTTTATAATTTTATCATCATCATCATCAACAACAACTGCTGGACGCAGATCCAAGACGCATCACTGAACCGGCAGGCCTATCACGTATCTTGCATAAGCAAAGCGATAGCAAAAATCGCACAATTATTGCTTACAAATCGCTAATTCGTATTATGTATCAGCGATAATGAAGCCATCACAATCCATCGACAGTGCTGCCTCTACAGGACAATCCGTAAAACAGTTGTGCATTCAACTGGGAACTAAAACGAAGTTTTCGTATCACGTATCGCTTTTGACAACAATCCGACAGCAATTTGAAGCAATTGGGAAGCGATTTGAACTGTCAAATTGCGACAAGACAACCTTTTAGTTGTTTTCTTCACGATCGTTTCCATCAATTGCAAACGATTATTATAGTTTTGAGTTATTTGTGTTTATTCTGAGTATTTTTTGACAAAATTTGATTTATTTACTGACTGTTCGACATGGCTCGTGCATTTATCTTGTTGGAAGGAATATTAGAAAGCGCAGAGTTTGAGGACAGGAGAAATGAAATTCTCAAAACATTGCGGCTGCGCCGTAGTCTTCGAGATCAAGCCAAAGCTTTAGATCTTTCCGACGCTGAGTTCCAGGCCCACTACCGACTCTCAAAAGAACTTTTTGTTAGTTTGTGCTCTGAAATAAGGCCATACATGCCTCAAAGGAAAAGAAGAACTAAAGTTAGTGTGGAATGTAAAGTAAGTACTACATACCCTTACTTGGTCTGCATTGTGTCGTTCAGGCACGTACTTATTAGATTTTTGTAAGAAGGTTCCTACTAGATTACAAGTTTGTGTTATTGCAGGTGCTTACAGCCCTCTCATTTTTTGCTACAGGCTCTTACCAAAAGCCTGTGGGAATGAGCTACTTGCATGGACTCAGCCAAGCTAGCGTATCAAATGCTGTGAAAGAAGTGACAAGGGCATTGAATAACCATGCAATTCTTAAAAAATATATATGTTTTCCTCAAACACAGCAAGAAAGACAGACAATTGTAAATGGGTAATAAAATTTGTGTACCTACATAGTAAATTAAAAAAATATATTTTTATAAATAAGTTATTTACCTATGTACTTACTTAAAATATTTATAAAATTTTGTATCTATTTTTTAGGTTCTATAGTAAATTCGGAATACCTGGATGCTTGGGTTGCATTGATGGCACTCATGTTGCTCTGGTACGACCAACAGAACATGAGGAAAGATTTTTTAATAGGAAACATTATCATTCAAGGAATGTTCAATTAGTAAGTACCGATTATAAGTTTCTGAATTAACAGTGTTTATCATTATTCAAAGCATCCAAATAATATACCTAATCCTACTAATATTATAACTGTCAAACTTCAATCATGTTGCATATTATATTGGTCCAATTTGGAATATATATCATTTGTAATTTTTTTTCTATTATTAATAAGATCCTGGAACTTATACAGGATCAGACTGGATGCAGATAAAGTTAAATGCTAGTATTTCATAAAATGTTTTTTGCAGATATGCGACAGTGATTTAAACATATTAAATATAGATGCAACATTTGGTGGAGCCACGCATGATGCATATATTTGGCGAAATTCTGAACTATGTGAGCATCTCCAAGAACTTCATAGAAGAGGGGATACCATCTGGTTTCTAGGTATGTAACGACCCCATCAATAAAACTTAACATTTTTTGATAAAACATACCTCGAAGTACTCATTAAGAATTGGCTTTTCATATAAAAAATTGTTACAGGTGATTCTGGATATCCACTGAGGCCGTGGCTTTTAACCCCAATTATAAATGCTGTACCTGGTAGCGCAGAAGAGCATTATACTAATGTTCACTGTCGCACTAGGAATACTGTAGAACGCTGCATTGGGGTTTTAAAATCACGTTGGAGATGCTTGTTGGCACATAGAGTTTTGCACTATGATCACCACACAGCTGCGGAAATCATAAATTCATGTGCTGTCTTGCACAATATTTGCAACAGAAATAGGTTGCCAGTACCACAGTTGCAAAGTGTGGACAGTCAAGGAGACCAGAGTCAGCAAATACCTCAACTTCTTGTTGGAGGCGCTGCTGATGACCAAGAACTCCTGGCTAGTGGCCGACAACAACGAGACCGTCTTGTCCAACGATTGTGGTCAGGCAGATTTTAAATATTTTTTTGTAATTATTGAGTTATGCAATTATAACTGTGTTATTTAATTATTATTGTGAACTTTCCTTTTTATGTATTAGATCTAATATTAAATATATAGTTATAATAATGTATGAGATCATAAATAAAGTAACTACTTGAATTTTCCAAAACACCTAATTTACCTATTATTTTCATATTGAATAATTATGTATGGTTTCTAATTATTTGAATTTTACTTTAACGTTATCCAAAATATCAATTGGCATGTATGCATTAAATATGCTATAATTTTGAGATAAGTTATTGATAGGTTTTCTGTAATAAACAAGTTATAATTTCATTATATTTTTATTAATTTTCCTGAAAGTGTGCTGGCTGTCTGGTCCGCAGTTCCCGTACCATCTCCAGGATTGCATTCGTATGCGCATGCATGGCCTCATTTTGGTCACGTACCACCTCTGCGAGCATGTGAATTGAGTTGGCCTGCAACCGTGAAACTTCGGCCATAATCATAGCGGCATCTGCGAGTTTCCGCTCAGACTCTACCCTTCTCCTTTCTAAATCCATTATCCATTCGGGTTCAATTCTGGGTCTTTCTGCTCCTGCAATAAATTAGTTGTGTTAAATTGCTACTTCCTCACACAATATTTTAATCTGCAAGGATCATAGGTAGTACTTACTATTATTGCTGGATAGACTGAATCTATTTCTAAGGCGAGGGCGCTCAGTTGCTGGCCGACTGACAGGACTCTCCACTCCTATAAAAATAAATTAAAGTGTATCTTTAGTAAATTACAAGACTATAATGGCTAAGTGGTGATGGATTGGTTACATTTTCAACTTTTAATGTGCCTCTGCAGTTATTTACTGTTAATTAAAAATAACAGAAGCCTTCCTCCTTTCCTATAGAGGTATAGAGAACCTCTTTAATGTGGTGCACAAAAATATGACAATATATTCTTACTTGTCTGTGATGGCTCAGGTATTGGATGTGCACAATGTACCAGATCAGACCTAGAAGTGCTGGCACCAGGAAGTGGGATCTCTGAAGTGGCTGTAAATAGATAAAAGAACAGCTTTGTAAAAAGGTAATTGAAATAAAAAAAACTTCAGTACAATTTTATCTTAATACTATTATCAATTATTATTGATATCAAAAGATAATAAATTTAATAATATACAGGTATACCTATCATACATGACTGAATACTTACAGACTGTACAAGTTTGGCCTCTTGTTGACGGAGAGCTGACAACATTCACATGTTGTACATCTTCCACCAAAAAATCTATAAAGATAAATACATAATCAATTATTATATTTTACATTTATCTCATCAGAAATAGCAAAGCCTAGTTAACAACATAATTGAATAAAAATATTTTCATTACCTGGTATAATTATTCTCTCTGAAGCCTCTTCGATAACGATGCCCTGACTCTGGACCAGAGTGGCCGGTAGAGTATTCTAAAAAACCATATTAAAACATAAATATCAGATTTTAATAATATATTTACATTCACATAGTTTGTTCAGAGATTGAATAACTCACAAATACAGGCACCCTGTGCTGCATATCACCAAAAACAGCTTGCTCCCCAATGATGGCCAAGACTTTGTTGTCTATCTCAGACAAATCATCCTGGGTACTCGCTCCACCTCCAGTACCTGAAGCATCCTGCCTCCTTTTAGCAAGCCTGGCTTTGGTTTTATATTTCAGGTCAGCCCAGTACTATAAAAGTAAGAGTATCTACTTAATATTATATGTTGATTTAAAAAAAAAAAGATTTTAGTAAGTAATTATTTTTACGAGAAGGTATTAAATATAGGTAGCTCACCCTCTTCCATCGTTCACCGGATTTCGATGAACCTGACCCAAATGAGTTCAGCTTTGTAGCGAGATCATTCCACTGCTTTTCCACCGTTTCTTTCGATCTCGCCCCAAGCCCAACACCTTTGGCCAACGCGGGATGTTCAGCAAGGAACTCCAACAGTTCCTCTATTTGGTCGTTCGAAACTCTGTTAACCATTTTTAGAGATTTTAACAAATAAAATCATAAAACTTTGTTACAATTATGAACCAGCCTATCCTTCTGAAACTTACTTTTGATATCCAAACTGAGCTGGGCCTTTGGGCATCTTCGTCCACTTCAAAACACTTGAGAGTCACAACACAACCCACTTAAAATTCTTGTTGGATGGAGCCACGATATTTTTTGTTGAATTTTAATATTTTTTGTAATGTAAACAAACAAAATTCGTCGCAGACGCACATCTATGTATGACATTGACTTGATTTGAAACTTGACATACCTACAAAACACTCTTAGTTTCAATGATTGCTACTCGGTTGCGATGGCGCTACTAATGTCGCGATAATTGCATTCAAACAATGAACGAGCGATTAGCAATGGGTTTCGTACGTAATACCAATTTTTTTGACATCTAGCAATCGGTCGCGCGTTGTCTGCGCGATAATTGTACAATTGTCGCTGATCGCAAATTTTAGCTGATAGGCCTGCCGGTCTTCGGCTAAATAAATTGTATATGTAATTCAAATATAATTTATTTATTAATACTTACATAATGAACATTTCGTCGTACAACGGGAATAGGTTTTTGCTGTGCGTCTGAGTTTTAGGCTTGACAACGTTTGCGAACGTATCTTCTGGGAGAATTGCAATCCGGACGTATGAATCGCAGTATCCTGAAAATAAGTCATCAATATTTATGAACATACACATACTTTGGTGGATGTCTGGAAGATAACGCTTATAGTGATAAGACCGCCCTTTGTACCCTATCCCAAACTGTTATTCCTTTTGTTTTCATTCATCTGGTGTACAATAATGAAATATTTTAGTTATTTCGTAACAGCTTTGAAAATGTTCAAGTAAAATCTAATTTTAATCTAAACAAAGCTTCTAGTAGGTGATCGAACCCATACAAATCTATTAATGATATACAATCACGTCCTTATCCTCCAGCACAGTAGACATACTCTCAGATATCTAGATGGTGCCTAAGACACTCGAAAATCGTCTAAAAATCATGAACCAAAATCATTTTTAGGGTTCCGTACCCAAAGGGCAAAAATGCACTCTAATACTGAGACTCAGCTAGCTAGACACTATTTTCGAGTATCGCATACTATTAATACTAAAGTAACATGCGGCAAGGAATATAAAATCTCACCATTGGAATCTGTAGGCACCAAATTCCTAGCATTCATAACCTCCACTTTAAGATTATCATCTATAAACTGCGCTCGCACTGTTAGTAATCCCATCTTAGGTTCGACAATCGCTTGCTGTTCCTGCCATCTTTCCAAATGGTACTGGTGTATCAGCTCTCTGGTCTCCATTCCGTGGATTTTCAACAAATATTCTACTCGTTTGAGAGTTTCAGAGGAATAGGCCTCTTTTCCGTTATCTTGACGGAATGAACGGATCATTATTTTGAGACATTCGTGAAGGTTTGAGAAGAAGGATGGTGGACGGCGTTTCTGTAATGAGAAATGAATATAAAATATAAACACTTGAGGTTTTTTGTGAAAGCCAGACCCCGATAGGCATTTAATAATAAATATACAGACATTTTGCACAAGGTCATGAAGGTGAAACGAGCTTGCTCTTAGAATACATTTTGTTGTTGTAATTACATACACAGAATATCTAACGCAGATCAAACATCAGCTTAATGTAAGGGATCGAACCGACGACCCTCAGAACTAAATACCAGTGAATGGTTATGGTATAATAATAAATAATTTAGGTAATATGCTCAGAAGGGTGAGCACGAAATAATGTGACTGAATCGTAAAGGAATAGTAACGTTAGAACATTAAAGACACACTGCGCGGTGACGCTGTCATAATCGGTAGTCAAGGTAGCGTCAACGAGTAATGTCACTCGAATACACCACCGTTTTGATACGTTTACGATTGTCACATTTATACGTGCTCGGGCCTCAAATGTATAAAAATAAATATTATATTAATTCATATAAATTGAATGTTAGGTAGGAACATAATCATAATAAATAATTTAACTAATATAGACCAACTAAACTATTATCCCGTCACCATAATAAATATGTAAGCATTTCATTAAGATTGTGCCCTTCGCCATAGTAAAATTAATAAGCAGACAATTGAACAAAATTAAAGCATTTTACTATAGTAATACTTACGTTACTGTAACCTTATTGGTATAGATGTATACTATGTATGTATCCTATTTTTTCCTAGGTAAATGAGATGTTTTGGAAATATTATTCATTTAAACTTTAGTTGAAATACCTACCATGCATGATATCTTTACAAGCTTTTTATTTATTTTCTACATGAAACTTAGTATGTTAGTGAAGTAAATTAATTTCATATATTTTTCATATTTAACGTGCAATACTTCGAATTAATAATATCTACATCAACATTAGTGTACAATAAAGAATAAAGAGTAAAAATATCACACGTTTCAAAATTGTTTAAAACATCATATAAAAACAATTTATGTTGTGATATTATCACAAAAATAACATTGAAATTTTTAATAAATTAAAAAGAGAAATACCCTCCGTTTATAACAAAAATTGTTAATGCACGCGTGATAAAAAAGATGCAAAAAAAAAACATGCAATTTTTAATCAGATTAGCTTGATAATAGTGTTTTGTTTTAATATATGTATGTTTCAATATATTGATGAGTATAATTAGTTCCACCAACGGGATGTGCATATATAGTATACCCACTATTAAGTACATTAATAGTATACTATGTATGAAGAATTTGGGACGTATGAGGCACCATTACAGACGTAAACAAAATATATAGGCAATCAAGATATTTCTGCCTGCATTTATTTAGTGCAATCTATAAGGGAGCAACAGGGCACAGTTCAAACCAATATCCGCAGCCACAGCGTTTTGAATAGCCCTGATGCAGCCACATGAACTCCAGGTGGTGAATTTGTTAATGGATGCCATTAAAATCATAATGATATCAAAAAATGGGTAAGTATTTATAATCCTAAATAATGGAATCAACCTTGTTCATGTATAAAATATTGAAAATCTATTTTTCTATAGACAGGCATTTGAAATTAAGCTCGGTTGCATTTATTAGTTTCGTAGTAAGTTCATTCTTAGAATAGTAAGCATAATAAATCTATATTGGAGCTATATAATGGCTATGATACACAATTACATACATATCGGATATTCACATCAAAACTTTCACATCTAATTTTTATCGACTCGTAAAGTTTTTAAATAAACAAATAAAAATCTTTCAAACGTGTATTTATAAAGAGAAAATTCATTCCAGTCTCAGGTAGACTCAACTTGTTTGATAATTATAGCTCTAGATTTCTAGGTTAGGTGTGTAACTGGTTCTAGATAACCTAGTTTATCAGACGATGGAAAGTGATTCTTGCGCAAGATATATACTAGGGGAGGGATACAATTTTTTAGTCATTATCCTGCTTTATGTAGAATAATATTTCCTCTAGAAGGTGTATTGATTATTTACTTTTATTCCTATATTTACAATACCAGTTTTTAATAACTGGTATATAGTGTATTTGTAAAACAGTATAGCCTTTTCTGACACGGAACAACGTTGCTTTAGTAAGTAATCTTTAACTGACATGACAACACAGACCCGATCAAGAATAATTGTGACAATCGTGAACGTATTCGATTCACACTGCATGTCAACGTCAGATTGATAGCCAAACATTGCAGCTTCACTACGCAGTGTGCGCCGAATGCCCTAAAGTTTTTATATGTTTGTAATTGTCACATTTATTTTCGATATGTTTACAATTAATTGTCATATTTATTCGTGATCCGAGGGATGATCACGAATAAATGTGACGCACGTAAACGTATTGTAACGTTAGCACATTCCAGACACTACGCGGTGACGCTGTAACGTTCTACAGTCAAACTAGCATCAACCAATATCACTCGAATAGGCCACCGTTTCAATAAACTTGAGATAAAATAATGATTGTCACATTTATGCATGACCGGGCTACTTCAAATAGTCGTAAGTCAGATAAATATTGACTTTGCGAGTCGATAAATGAATCCTATAAACATCACGAGCACAGAGCACATAACATAAAACAAGGTGCTGTGTATGTGTGATTACCGCGTCTAAGTTGGCAGCGGCTGATTTGGTCAAGCGCCTCGGGTCGATATAGCGAGTTATCTTTGCCCTTCGGTGCTATTCAAACAAAAAATAATTAGTCACTCATAGTCACTGAAATAGCTTAAATAAATAAAACATTGTGATAACAAAAACATAAAAGGCTGCTGTTGATAAAGATCTACTATTCACATCAAACTTGTTTACTGTAACGCAACAATCTCAAAATAATCTTGTACAGAACATACATCATTGTTTAGTATGTTCTATAAGTGCACACATCTATAATAGCGTGTTTTACATAGCAACATTAATTACCCGATATACATAGATGGGGGACACTTTGTTTTTTCCAAAATATCTACGCCTAAACAAGCTGATACGGGTGGAGAAATTCTCTTTCTAAAAACCAAATTAATAAAGGATTAGTTAGTATGAAATATTAATTAATAGTCCAGTGAAAAATATATCGATAAATTCGAATCGCACATAAAAAGCTTGGCAAAAAATATAGATTTTACTTGGACTATCTTGTCGGTAAAATAGTAAATTATTGAATTAGTAGGGAATATTATTAACATAACAGAAAAAACACCTGAATTTTGTTAGAAACTACACTTTTTGTTATAAAACATAAAATACATACCTCCAGGTTAGCTTGGATGAGTTCATACAAAACGTCACCGAGCTGTTCCCATACAATGTCAAGAGTTCGCGAGAAGTTTTCATTGTTCAACTGCTGATACAACATGTCGAGGTTTGCCTCTAGATATCGCATAACGCGGTCCATGCTTGAGCAATCTTGGTGAAGTAACTCTGCACCTTCGACTAGGAATCGAGTTATGGATGGCATCATCTGTAATGAATCAAATCAACAATTTTAAAATCGAACACAGTTTTATAATTAATTTCTAAATTTCTTACTAGTCAAAAGTCTACAAAGTAAAGTAGCAAGGTGCAAGGTGTAATCTTACCTTTCGAACCATCACTAGCAGAAGATCCACAATTTTGTTCTTGACTGTATCTATGGCATTTGCGATAACGTTCTGCATTGTTTCTTTGCATCTGAAAAAATCATATAATATTCTATAAAATAACAATATGTAAAAAGTGTGACAAATATGTTTTGTTCATACACGACATTTTTGTATAAAGATGGCGACTTCAACTATTTATCTGAATTATTTATTTTATCCGTACGTAATGTTTTAGTTAATAGGTTTGTCTGATGACAATAAACTGACACGAAATACATTTTGTCATTATCAATTTTGTTTATTGTCCCTAATCCTGATAGCCCACTGAATTGACTGAGCATTTTGGTTTACCAGAAATAGACATGCTACATAGCGCCATCTTGTCTCAAACCAACCAAAATTAGAACCAACAGTAAATAGACAATTATTTTAAAATGTAATTATTTTAACATACCTCTGTGCTTCTACTGGTGACCTTGCTTCGCTCAATCTTTGCACGATATCCTCCATTCCCAGCTCTTCGACAAACGGCTCCAGACTTTGCCTCACGTAGTCTATATTGTTTATGGCAACACACCACTCTGTGGTCACCTCGAATCGCTCTTCGAAAACTGTGTTGACTGTACCGACGCTGTCAACTCGAGCTGCCATTTTGTCGGAGTAGAATACGCAGCAACGACATATGTCCTGGAATTAAAAAAAAATCATGCTGAATAATTTGTTAGGAACAAAAGATATTACTTGAATTGTATGGGGTCCTACATTCCATATCATCAAGACTATAATGTACTTATACGGAATCTTAATGCGACAATAAATTACGATATTTTTAAAGGTCATTGCTTTCACACTTAACACAACAGATGTAGTACGATATACCAAAATATTCAACGAGTAACAAGTAATTTTTCGTTTAAAAATTATACGATATAGAAGAATAATATCTAATTTCACGAATAGTCAAACTGTGAAACTCACATCAACAATCTTAGCGACGAAAGTATAGCATCCAACCACATCAGGCCACGCCAACTGCTGCCAGAATATTTTGATCTGGTAGAAAATAGCCAAAGTGTCGACCCCTGAGCTACTGTATTTAACGTTGGTATCAACTTGAGCTAAATTGTCGAGGTCTACAGCCTTTTCAATCCTGGAGAGGGCTTTGAAAGCGGCTATATCTAACCATTGGGCAACTCCACCGAAGAACCAAGTATGGAAGTGTGATATGGCATAAGAACTCCATTCTGTCTCGTTAAGACCTTGTCCTAACCTGAAATTAAAAATAAACAATTTTATTAAATGAACTACGTATGTAAAGACAATCATTACGTACTATGTGACGAAGTGTTACGTATTTTCCTGTTTTTAATACATTAATAAAGATTTGCATAGTTGTTGGTTTTCCTTAAATAAATAAACTACATAAACTGACGGCTCGGCACTTTTAAACTTGCACGTTTACATATGCCGTGTTCAAAGTGTCCCATAATGTAGTCTATAAAGTATGGCTATAACCAAAAAAACAATGCTCAGTTTATTTTAAAGACTGAACTTTCTAACAAAGACATAAGACTCAAATCGAAACTTGTTTTTTGTAGGCTGATTTTAAAACTGATTGAGAATAATGATCCTTCTAACACTGGGATAAGACTCAAATAGAAACCCTTTTTTGTAGATTGATATTACTTACAACTGATTAAGAATAATGATCCCTTCTAACAGAGGAATAAGGCTCAAATCGAAAGCCATTTTTGTGTAAACATATTAAAATTCTCTACGCCTTGGCGCGGTGTTTGTTTTTATAATTAGGTCCAGTGTGACATCTCTAGGGTATGGTAGTTAGTTATATAAATATAAATATGAAGCGTGAACTACGTTGGTATTGTTTGTATTCACCTATTTACAGAGTGTACGCGTGACATTGTCATTAGAATGTTTATTATTTGAAAAATTTAGTTTATAATGACGTGACGGGGTTTCACTTTTTCTTCATTTATTAGAATAAGGATCAAGTTACTAACATTTATTGATGTTTTAACCGACTATATGAGTAAAAATGTGCTTTCTGGATATAAGTTAATACCTCTTCTTCTATCGTGTCAATGGCTAACACAAACAACCTCACACCAAGTTCGAGTAGAATTTCGCCACTGTTACTCCCTCCTCTGTGGCGTTCACGAGGTCAAGCCTTGTGCAGGTGGTAGGGCACAAGGGACATACGAGCAAGTGAGACATCGTTTGGATGGGGTCTCCACAGTTGCAATGACTAAGCGAGGGGTCACGGAAGCCCCATTTGCACATGTTTTCCCTGCTACGGCCAACTTGAGTCCGGAGTCGGTTGATCGACTTCCACACTGGCCATGGAAGATTTCGCCCTGGAGGCAGATGTTCCCTCATGGTAAAATCAGGTGGAGCTGGTAGTATTTTCTTCCAAAGCGAGACCTTAAGTGTGGTTGGGCAATCTTCAGAAGCAGTTGTAGAGCGCAGAAAACTTTTCCGACTCTTCAAACGCGCTCTTGGAGGCTGCTCTCCATAAAGCGGATGCCGGTAGTCCTGTTCCAGCTTGGACTTTTCTAATGCACAAGCAACATCCCGTCTTACATAGGGAGGAGCAATGCCCGAGAGCGGATGAAGCATATTCAGCGGAGTAGGCTTAAGGCATCCAGTTATCATGCGGCAGGTGTCATTTAACGCCACGTCAACTTGCTTAGCATGAGCAGAGCGATGCCATACAGGACACGCAAATTCACCAGCTGAAAAACACAGCGCCAACCCGGTAGTGCGCAGAACATCCGGTGTTGCTCCCCAGCCAGTGGTGGTCAAGCGACGGAGCAAACCATTACGCGAGCTTACCTTGGCTTTGGTTTTAAGACAGTGAGTTTTAAAGCTCAAGGTCCTATCCAATGTAACACCAAGGTACTTTGGGTGAGCACAATGCTCGATGAGGGTACCCTGCCAGTGCACATTAAGAGTACGATTTGCTTGGCCATTGCGCAGGTGGAATACGCAAACCTGGGTTTTTGTGGGATTTGGTTTAAGACTGTTATCTTTGTAGTATGTGCCAAGTAAGTTCAAACCCTTCTCCAGATTTTCCTCAGCCTCTTCAAACGTTGTTGTTTGTGTGGCAAGGGCCAAATCGTCTGCGTAAAGAAACCGATTGGTGAGTGGGGGGTTAGGTTGGTCGTTGGTGTATATGTTAAACAATGTCGGTGCCAGAACACTTCCCTGGGGGAGGCCATTTTTTAAATTACGCCATCTGCTTTTTCCAGCGAGAAGATGAACTTGGAAACGACGATTGCGTAAGAGTTCTCCAAGGATTCGGATGAAACCTACATCGTTGGTGATGGATTCCACTTTGTTAAGGAGTCGTCCAACGTTCACTGTATCGTAAGCTGCTGACAAGTCCACCAAAGCAAGACCCGTAACCTTATTTGCCTCAAAGCCATTCTCAATATACTGTGTGAGCCTGAGAACTTGGCTGGAACAACACTTCCCTGGTCGAAACCCAGCTTGTTCAGGTATCAGCTCGGGGTCAATCAATGGTGTAAGGCGGTTAAGGAGCAGTCTCTCAAAAAGTTTGTGTGTGTGACACAACAGTGAGATTGGACGATAGTTTCTGGGATCATCGGGCGCCTTTCCTGGTTTCAAGAGGGCTATTACTTTTGCTTTTCTCCAGAGCTTTGGGATCTTAATTTGCTCCAGACAAGCGTTAAATAAATGCATTAGCCACGACATTGCCCCTGGCCCAAGATGTTTAATTTGCTCAACTGTTATGTCATCCATACCACAGGCCTTTCCGGGTTTAAGGGCCATGATACCATACACCACTTCCGTCATTGAGAAAGACCTACTCAAAGCATCAGATGTTATAGATGGGGAGAGCTGACTACGGACTTTTGCAATCCGATAAGGAGGCTTACCATTCAAAAGGAGCTGAGTGGCTACTTGGTTAGCCGTCACTAGACCAGGATTACAAGCCACAGGCGCCGCTCCAGTAAGTTTGTTAATGGTTTGCCAAGCCTTTTTGCTATTATGTGTCATATCGACACCAGCTATTGTGGTCATCCAGGTCTCCTTGCGGCTCTGACTAACCATATGCAACAGTTCATCACCAGCATTAATAGTCTCCTCCGAGAAGGGGTCATTAGCGTACAACTGTTCATATTGAGTCATCAGCAAGGCCGAGTTTGCATCAAGACCGGGAATGTATGATCTACGGCAGCCTCTTGGAATGTTACGTCGAGATGCTTTCCATATGATATCCACAAATCGCTCGTAGTTGGCCGGGATTGGTTCTATGCCGTCTGTTAAGCTTTGGTCAGCATCTTTGGAAAATTGCTCCCAATTTGCCTTTTTGAAGTTGAAGCGACGCCTGAAAGGCACCTGCATCGGTTTTATAGCAGCCTGTGCCCTACATACAATTGGCCTGTGCTGGGTATGTGGGATGGGTGGACCTATTGACTTTTGGCAGAGTGAGCTGATGGCCGAACTTACAAACACAAGATCGGGATTGTAGCCTCTCGTCCATCTGCGACTGTTGAAAGAGGATGGAAGCTTAGGGTCGTGCAATAAAGTCAATTCCAGAGAGTCAGCCCATTCCTCGACAGCCTCGCCATCGATGTTAGTATCTTGGTACCCCCAAGATGTGCTATGACTATTGAAATCGCCAATTACAATTTTTGTTACACGATCGTCAAAGTTTGGCGGTGTGGCAAACCCAAATGGCTGGTTAGGGGGTTTGTATATTGAAGTGATACTACAAGTTCCTGTATCTATGGTTATGAGCTCGATGGAGTTATGTGAGCTGCTGGACACGGATGCTATACATACATTAGGTTTAGCAAATACTGCGCTACCGTATTTGTCGTGAGGAGTCTCGGCTATGAGTACTAAGCCGGGTACTTGTGGTCTTTGATGGTTAATGCCACGGTGTGTCTCCTGTACACACAAGATGTCACAGGATGTCGTTCGACTGAGCTCGGATAGTATTTGTGACTTTTCGTCTGAAAAGCCTTCTATATTTATAGATGTCACAGTCAAAGCTGGTGTTAGGAGTTGGTGATGTTGATCGTCATGATGTTGAAGTTGTTGTTGTGCCATTGTGTCGAAAGAATTAGCCAGACTAGACCCTGCGTTACCGGATCTAGCTGTTACCGGAGTGGACCACGTGGAGGTTTCTTTCTCCCACCCCAGTTAATACCTAATTAGTATATTAATAAGTTTTTTTGTATTTTTGTTATTTTTTTTGTAGTTTGGTTTAGTGTGCAATAAAGTATTTTCATCCATTCCAAACATACTGTCAGTTATTCGGTTTTATTTTAATTTTATTTTTATAGGTACTACGTATTTATCAATGACATGTTTCGTAAAAGGATAAACCAAAAGGGTCATACTTACCGAATTAAATTTAGTCGCGTATTCGGCATTTAAAATGGTAATTGATGCGACCTTATGTAAACAAATGAGGTGACTGACCTTTTTAGGTCTTTATGGTTCAATATCAAACTTTTGTTGTATTCAAAACTAGAGACTTGCTGCCAAAGATCAATTATTAGTTGATCGTGACAAAAGACCGATGTTATTCTTACTTTGGGACTAAGAGTGTGATGTGTGAAATGACCAAGAATATTAATTTATTATTCTTTGACAACGATGAAATAATTTGAAACACGAAATAACCATTCTTATAATAGTTCGCTACTTCAGACGAAACAGGAACAACGATTAAAGAAATACAACGGTTGCAATAAAAGTAGCATTTTAAAGTTGTTTTTATTGCGGTTTATATTCCCTAAATCTAGTTTTTCCCCCTGAAATATCCGGAGTAACGTAGAGCATTGTCTCAAAACTTCAATGGAATTATTCTGTAAGATGCATTGTTATCAGCAAACTTAACAAGTGACAACCGACTATTCTATCATTCATTCTCATAAAAAAACCACAAAAAAAAAGCTTATACTCACGTCAAAAACCTCTGAAGTGTGAGATACAGCTCGAAAAGCGTAGTTCCCATAGCCAATGGCTCGTTTTCAACCTTCGGCGTTCCAACCCCCGTGTCTCCATTGATTCCACCAGCTAAATGGACGCTATAAGTCGATCCCTCATTATATCTCAGTCGTTTCAAACTCTTGCATACTTCTAAAACTTCTGGTTCCACTAGAGAAGCTATTTTGCTTTCGTATAGCCCGTAAAGTGTCTTTGGATAGGGGAAGTTCATGATACTGAAAAATAAATGTTTTTATTGTTAAAGATGTTACATTTTTCTTATTCCCATAATTGTTTGATGATTTTAATCTAAATAACATAGAATATCGCTTACGGCCAGTTTCTGGAAACCCAAATCACGATTGATCCGAGTTTGACACATAGTAAATATTTGATTTTTTCGTTGATCATCGTTCGAGAAACCGGCCGTTAGTGTTGTATCTGCGTTAATTCAAATAAATATTTATGGATTGATCACACAGCACCATCTAGTGTTAGACTAAGCAACATATTGAAAATATGAAAATTGCCTTGAAATAACGCAACTTTTTTGTAAATATGTACATAAAAAAAATGTTACATAGAAACACTACGAAACAAACACGTGTTTGCCAACATAAAATTTGTTCTTGGTAGGATTTGAACCCACAACCCACAGTACGGAAAGCAAAGCTGATACGCTAAGATAAAAAACAAGACTGGGCTGGACCATCTAGTATGTACATTACAATTGTCTATAATTGTCATTGTGTTATACATTGTGTTATAATTGTCTACGAGTAATTATCGTTATAACTAAGTAGTCAATTATTGCGCTTGCAGCGTTATATATATAATACAAATTAACAGGTAAAAACCGATGTTATTTGCTCTAAAAAAATATTATTACATTTAACCACAATATCCAAAACAATGAAGCAACGGCTGTCGCAGAACAATTTACCTCATTAGTTACAAACTTATTAATAACCCAAGATGATTATACACTATGAATCATATCAGCTAGACAGATATAAGGAAAATTAAGTAGGAGTTATTCATGAGTCTAAAACTATGAGTAATCTAGACAGAACGAGTAAGAAAATATTTATAAGCATTACTAAAACTATTAAAAATAGTGTTGATTTTATGGCTATTATATGCACATAAATATTACTTAAAAAGTAACTTGAGAATAAAGTTGTAACCTATTTTTTAAGTAGACATAATAACAATTTAATAAGATAAAAATATTAAACAATTATTTTATGAAAAACTAAACTTACTCAACAAATATTCGATCATAATACTCCACAGCTTTCTGTAAATCGGAACGCACCAACTGTATAACTTTAATCAAATGTTGAAGCGTCGACTCCTCAGTTTTATCTTTACATTCATTGTGGTCTAGGATATGAACGAACCAATCAGAAGCACCCTGTATCACTGCTTGCTGCAAAACATCGTGGATCGTCAACCTTTCACCTTTATTCTCTAACCACCCGTAAAGATTTTCAGGGAATAGATCTATAGTTTCAGGCACGTCTAGAACCGACAGTTTATGCAGTATTTTGAGAACTTCTCGTAGCATTTTCATGACGGATTTGTCATCTTCGGTTTTTTTTCTCAGTTTTCTGATACGACTGAAGCATGTGGGAAGTAGTTTTTTAGCTGCATCCCAGAATAACTTGACGTCCTCTTCAATAAATAATCCTGAAGGTAAAGATACGCATTATGTATGGATTTTCCAATGATGCTCCGATTCGTATAAGAAAAATTAATTAGTTTTTAGGACTACATATTTACATATACATTGCCTATTGTTAATTATAATGCACATTAAACCATATTAAAATATTGAGGGGAGGATAGTTGACTAATTATTAAACCCAGACATTTGCATTTACATAATTTTATAGCGCTGTTAATAACCCAAACGTGATTTGAATACCAGATTTGACATTCTGTATCTAGTAGTGTTAAATACACTGTCAATAAGCTATATGTCAAATAGCTCAACGACTGCCAGAAGACTGAATTATAAATATTACCATTATTGACACTAGGTGCTTATGTCCATAATGGTATACATATTTATAATTCAGTCCTCTGCCTGTATCGTTGAGATATGTATTATACTTCATTATTTTACATATAGCTTATTGATACTAACATTTAGATGAAAGTTATCGTAACATTAAGATATTTCTATAGAATTGTGAGTACCCCATTGTGATCAGATTTTTTCATTCATTCATTCATTCATTCATTGAAGATGAAGAGTTGGGGTCACTACTAGAACATATCGAACAGATTAAGTATTCAAAGTTCTTACCAGATTTGACCGGTTTGGAGATCTTGTCGAGCAGAGTGTTGAAGAGAGCGAAGCTTAGAGGATGGTCTGCAGTAACAGCACAATAGACACACCACTGCACCAGAGTATTGTCTTGTTGGCTGAGCCCACTTTGCGCTGCGTGTTGTGTGATTATCGCCTCCGCTTGTGCACTGAAGTTTCCAGACCACCAGAATGGTGCAACCTGTAATAAATTTGAGTTCTAATGCACGCTGAATACGGTCTTACTTGATACTTTTATTAGCAGAACTTCGCTTCAGAGTCCAGCTTAATATATTACATAGTAAAAATCGACGCAAATTATTTCTTAGTGTAGTTTAGAGAGTTGAATACGAATGCGAATATAGTACAGTATGTTCACTACTATACGATAAGCTACTGTTTTCCTTTGATTGGAATCAGAAGATAAAAGTCATTTAATTCATCAAATAATTTCATTTTAACGTACATCTTTTGATAGTACAGACCATGGATTTGACGTTCAAATACAAAACATACAAGAAAATATTTTTGGCAGTAATACATTTTTAACTGTTTTATAGCGGTATTTCCCAAGTTACAAGTTACACATCTGATCAGCCTCTATTACTTAAAAATTCTCAAGGACTCTACTTTTTGTGATCAATTATAAAACAGTGTCAGATAACCTTCTAAGTCATTTAAAGTGTGACTGAAATCTCACGAACTTGTGAAAAGTTAAATAACTTTGACCCGATCTGATAGAATACTACAATTATAGAAACATACGCGAAGGTATCGTTTGTATATAATAGTTGGTAGACCAGCATTAGTTGCTAGGTCAGTGATTATTATTCCATCAATGTGTAGGTAAGTGTGTTTTGTTTAGTTTTACCTTTCAAGAGGAAGGAGTAAATCTTGAGCTAAAACATGTTTCAATTGCATTCAAAATCTAGGTTATGTTTGTGCACTGAGCTAAAATGCATGTATATAAATGTACTAGCTGGTACCCACGACTTCTTATAGTCTTATATTTTGGACATAAGCTGTACTATTGTATATAAAATTTCAGTAAAATCTATTTAGTAGTTTTTGCGTGAAAAAGTAATAAACATCCTTCCATACTTACAAACTTTCGTGGTTATAATAGATATTAAGTTGGATTAATGGATGTGCTAATCTAAGGTAGAAATAAAATGCTTGTGAATTAATCGCACATGGTTACGAGTTTCTTGGAAGAAAATGAATTCAAGAATTTGTATGCTCATAATGGGAATCCCTCAATACATAGGTAAATATTTGTGTGTCATGATTGCGAGTTCTTGAAGAATTCAATGACCTCCAATAGAGCATTTACCGCTTATGTAGTTACGGACGTAACAGTACATAGCAGAGAAGGTTACATACAATTTCGTAACTATTTTAAAATTAAACGCGATTTTTATTCAGAGTATTATGTTGTTTTTGTTCACAAAAATATTTTTATCGAGTGTAATTAAATATTTAAAAAGTAAGGCTTAAAAGACATCTTAATCTCCTTTGTTTATTTATCGTGTAAATAGCAAATATTTTATTAACGTTTCATTAATAAATTTTAATTTAAATCCTTATCTAGATTATAAATTGCTTAAAATCATATAGTATGTAAGACGTTTCAAAGTGATCCTTGTGATTTTATTGAGTTCGAGTTTGACTAGTGTCAATTTTACACTTATATTCTTACAATATTTGCAATATTAATATATTTACAATATTTACCTTAGAATTCTCCAGTTCATGTAACAGCATTATCCTCAGTAAATGCCTATGTTCCTGAGCCGCTACTTGTTTGTTTTTCTCTGATGAAAAGTTGAGACGAACTTTCACGACCCCTTGTCGACGCAGCTTACTTTTTTTGCTCAGGCTAAACCACATCACCATTCCGCCCGCGGGAATCGACTGTTTAAAAATAAAATCCAATTTCAAAATTCGAAGATTCCATTGACTCTTTATGGCCAAGAAGGAGGTTTAAAGGTAAAAAGTTTTGAACCTTCTTTGGTATTACTATACCACAGATGCTCATTACAGAAGTAAACGTATCAATATATCAGAAATTCGACATAATTATCTATGCAAAGATGGCGGGGTCAAATAAGTTCAATCTAACAATGAACTTGTTTTAGGTACCTAGTAATCATTATGCACTTAAGTGAAACGTTGTATAAGGTAAAATAATAAACATAATATGTAACTTTATCATACAGAAATAGCTATAATATAGTGTAACAGTACAAATAAACAGCCCCATAAAATCTTTGATCTGCATATTTACTAAAGATAGAATGCACTAAAACTTTGTTTCCGACTATTAAAGGGATTTAATAGTTTCAAGAAGTCTGCGTATCTAAAGATTTGTAACAAGTATTTAGATAGCACAACTGATAATACATTATCACTGCAATAAATTTTAACCGAGACTTACCTACGATAAAAAAACATAAGTCATTAAAATCGCGAACTTGCCAACTACACTGCTAAGTCAAAAATAATAAAAATATAAGTGACCAATTCTATGTATGGGCAAAATATAACACGTTGACTATTAATACATTTAAAGAGTGAATGTCATGTAGTCACTTCTTTGCAACAAAACAAAAAACCAGTTTGAAAACGTAAACTGCGTGAGCAAAAAATCCCAAGAGCAAGTTTCTTTTCGACTTCCATCATTTGGGAAAATCTTTTGACGAATTTCCTTGATTAACACGTTAAAATATATTATTAAGTAAGTATATATTTTTTTATATGGCACAAGTTTCGTAACCCTAGTTTTAGATTTCAAATACATACTTAAGTACAAAAAAAATATAAATTTAATAAAATATTTATAGATTAACTAGGTAAATTAAAGAATGTATAGATAAAAGTATTAAAAAGAAAAATATATAGAGAAAAGAAGTTTAATTACCTTAAGTGGTATATTGGCAGTTCCAATCAGTTCATTATCATGTTTGCCAGTGGACGCCGTGATGGCTATTTCCTTCATCAGCTTCCGAAGACCTTTGACGCCTTTCACATCAAAGATCTTCGTCATCTTCTCCTTTACCGTTTCAGCTGGGTCGAAGTCCCTGATATAAAAGTAAAAATGTAGAAAAAAGTCATTTGACTAAATTCTTTGAGGTTATCAGAAATCAGAAATATTTTATTGCTCAACTGTTGTACATAAAAGGTCTTAATTTTAAGGGGTACAAGTTTATACAGTTTGTCCAATCTGGACGTACAATAAGAGGGTTAGAAGTGCTATATAGTATGTACTATCATCTGTTATTGGCGCCAAGCAGTTATGCTCGCGTTGCCATTGTTCGAATGGTATTATAAATGCGTGTGCAATTTACGGCCGATAAGACTTAATAATTGTACAATGTAGAATTATCGCTATTAACTGTAATTATTTGTATCATACAAAAAAACGGTAGAAAACCAAGCCTTAGTTTCTTGCCCGTTCTTCTAGCCTCGTGTGAAACTGGCACCTAGAATAACCTAGTATATAAATGATCTTTGTGATTTTACTTCTTCTTTCGTGTCAACATTCCTTCAAATTGAATCCGCCCAGAATGTGGCAACCGCTATGGCAGATGCCGTAGCGGAGATCAAGTCGGCCTCAGTACATGTAGAAGGGCAGGTGGGGCAGTTCAGTAGGTGCTGTGTGATTTTACTGAATAAAGTTTAATTGATTTTTTTATGGACGAAGTGTAAAAGTGATTTTAGTGACCAAAAGTAGTGTGATAGCTTATAAAACATAGGACTAACTTTAAATATCTACTCTTTTTAAAAAAATAACTTACCATACTTCCAAACATAGTGAATCTTCGTGAAAATTCGCTGGCATTGGTCTGAAATATTAGATTTTTTGTGATTATCGAAGTTAATTTAGCTTTCATTAGAATATATTTAGAATAAGTAAACTGGCAGGAGACATGCCATATAAATAGCAAAATATCCCTTTTGAAAAACGTAAGAAATAAAGCTCCATCATTGGACTTCTACTGGATGATAATAATACTTCAATAACTATACAAAACTCCGTCTATCTAAAGTAGATTCGGGACATTCCCTGCAAATCCATATAGAGGGGAGGGTGAAGCTTACTTAGCTTTCAATTATGACTGTGTATTACAAAAATCTTTATTTAGCTCGGGACTTCACTTTGAATAAGAATAAGAATAATTTATAACATCTACAGAACTCGGGTCTTTGATAAGATCGAAATAGTTCATTTAACGGGAGCTCTGCAGTTTCAATGTTAATTTTCTTTACTGAGCTGCAAATCGTAAATATTTTATCACATGTTTAACGTGGGTACAGTTAAATACAGTACAAACTAAGATAGCCGTACAATCGTAAATAGAATTCGTTGCCAAGTGCAAGGCCGGAAATATCCATATTATGCAAAACAAAAATGCTTTACGAGTTGATTATATTATCCTACTACTCGTGCGACTTAACTGCGGACTCCGCGCAATGACGTCATCGTGTGACGATGACGACTCGTTTGCCTTCGTGCGACGAAAACGAGGGCGAGCTGACGAGCGAGCAGGGACCCATTACAGGTACGCAGTTAATTCGCACGTGTTATAGTATATTAAGTGGAGATGTTTATTAGTTGCAGATACAACATAATAACGTACCTAAGGTCAAAATACTTGACAGAGCGAGTAAAGCGAGCGACGATCCTAATGACAAGTTGAGCAAATCGGCTTTGTATGTTTGTTAGAGAATTATTTTCGAACTCCCATAAATAACCCCTTCATATTTATTTATTTTTTTATTATGTTTTATTCATTTTGTTAAGTCCATTCTTACCAAAAAAAATAACAAGATCAAGAGAAAAGATTATGAGAAGAATATAATCGCATAAACTGATTGGTGATACAAAACCAATCACAATAAGTAACTATTTCAAGCTCACGTCGGGTGTGTTAGCAACAGGGTCAGAGTTTCCGTGGTAACTGCATAAAAACATTAGGTACAGTCAGCATCAAAAAGTTATCGAAAATTTATCGTAACTTTTTTAACATCATACCGCGGAAGTGTGGTTTTTACTATCTAATAGTTAGAAATAGCAAATTAAATAATAATAGTTTTTTGTCATAAAATATTCTACAAACATTGCCTCATAATCATTTCACAAACGATGCTGACTGTACTTTACGAAACAGTTATTGAAGAACTTAATAAACACATAGATGTTTAGAAACATACAAACAATGTAGAGTCGGTGATCGAATAAATTGAATCCGTGGCCACGAAATAATTTGAGCAAATAAGATGCATCATACAACTAAGTAACTTTGCGAATTTACATGATCTCATCAATTATGATAAGGATGCGTAAATGAAAGAAATTCTCGCATGAAACAAAAGAAACCATACACACAAAAACAAACTTTTAGCGAAAACCAATGTTTGTAAGACCAAAAGTATAAATACACTTACAAAGAGAAATGTTCCTCCCAACAAGGGTTAAGCGTCGTCTGCTTCACCGATGAGTTGTACCTCTGCGATGAGTTAGACATCATGTATATCGTCACAAAAGGATCGCTCAGCCCGTTAGGATCCTTCGGCACCAAGTCTTTAGCCTCTACCACTTCCACGTTCAGCATCAGTTCAGGCGGTTCCTTAGCCTCAGCCTTGGTCATCAGTTCATTGTGCTTATCGTTTGATATCTTAAAAGCCTCTTGCACGTAGGACAGCATAGCTAGCTGCCCTACTTCGCATCCTACGTCACAGCCTCCCACATTATGCAGAATTTCGTATAAAATCTCCAAGTAGAGTTCATCGATCTGAAAAAAATTAATTAATTGAATTCACAATATATTTTCTGAGACGTACATTTTATCCTTATTTGTAAGTAACTCAAGGAAACTGCTGTCTTGCATTGGTACCATGGTTTTGAAGTTGGTTTCGAATACAAATATATGCTGCAAACATTTTTTGAAAAACACTGAATTCTTTGTCACTATTGAACTCATAATGCCCGTCAGCTTTACACAATACGTTGATTTGTTGTAAATGGTCTAAGATCCGTTAAAGGTATATATGTATTCCATCAAATATTTTTAACTAAGGGTAATAAATAAATGATAGACAATAGATTAAGGTATCGCTAATGAGTTGACAAGCTTAATGAACTTAGGATTAATTTTACATTACTATTATGTATTATTTTTTTGTATGAACAAAAGCTCTGAACTAAAGACCTTTTATTTCATTAATTACGTGCAGGCAAAAATAACCAAATTTAAGTTTGTTTGTTTGGGACGCAAATTACTACATTAATAAATTAATAAAGTCTGTAATTTGTTATTAGTAAAAATTAAGCTTGTCAACCCATTTGCGATAGCCTATGTGTACATTATCTATCACTTATTTCTTATGGCTAATAAATAACAGATGAGGGAATCTATTTCTCCACCGTATCCCGAAAATAAACAAACATTATGAAGCAGAACATAAAAACTAAACATACCGAAGTATCATAATAGTATCTCAATTTCATAAAGTCTAGAAGAAGAAACGACCAAACAGTGAGCAATCCCGTTTAACACTGAAGCTGACCACCACAAAATGAGTCACGGAGTATAATAGGGTGCTGTAGTTACCGGAACTAACCACGACCTATACTACGACCGATTTCAAATGTAATGACCCTTTGAAGCAGTGGATGGCTGCACACAGACTCAGTTAGTGCGCCGACGTGAAGTTGTGGGAAGCTTATTGATCTGATCGAAAGCTAGGACACCAGTGTTTTGGATTAAGCCGCGTCGTTGGTTACGTAGTGCTGACATTGTGTTTGCGTAACCAGCGTTAGTTTAACCACTATCAGACATCACATGTTTGTGATTCACTTTACTTTGTAAAGCCCCAAAGAACCAGTTGGACTTAGGCAATTTCGGTACAACCGGTTATTACCGGTAAATTTATTAATGAATTTTTTTAGTTAGCAGTAAATTAGAAGTTTTTTATAATGGCTCGACCATTTTATTAAAATTTAGTCAATAACGATAGTTATTCAAAAATTACACCTAGTAGAGTAATTTTAAACGTATTGTCTAATTCCGAAAAACTTTTTCTTAAAAAAAAAAAAAAAACCGTGTACCTACAGCGTGCGTGGGAATGCTTGACGCGACTGAAACTTATTTGAACTGAATGAATAAAACTTTTTTTATGAAATACCTACAGTCATGGACTGTATCAGCATACTGGTCTGTCGTTCCAGGAGCTCTTTCTTCACGCCCCTGAACTTAGTCCGAAGTGTTCCCATCCCATTCATTTTCAAATTACACACAAACCCTAAAAACACAACACATTTATTCACTTCAAGACACAAATCGAACCACTATCATGACGACCAATGAATTAAACTTTCCCGGGAAATTCATACAGCAGCTGCGAGTGCCGAAACTGAAGTGTGTAGTGGGAGCTATCGGTGCACTGGCGAAGTTCGACCGGGAGTCGGGAATGAACCGCCACTGCCGCCAAATTCTATTTTTGCAAAGCGCCTACAGCGAAGACGAATGCGAACTGAACCGAATAAAAAAAAAGAAATTGTCCAAAATATTTTTCAAACACCTGAAACGAGTGCATCGCTGTTTTTAGAATGGTATCCCGCCATTTCCTGTCTCCAGAGCTTAGAAACTTACACATTTCAGGACTAAAAATGTAAAGCGTTTTTTTTATACAATACAGCTCATAATATATATATGTATATATTAGTTATGGAAGGTAATCGTAGTGTGTATTAGGTAGGTAGGTACAACAAGCTTTTAAATTATCTGATTAGAGTAGGCTTCTTGAGGAGAAAAAACCTTCACAACATCGTCCTATTTCATATCTAATGTCTCTAGTAATGGATAATATCCAATTTATGACCCTCTTCAACCCAAAAAAGTTATAGCAGTGCATTAATGTTAGTTTTATGAAGGCATAAGGCTAATAAAAGTCTATAGAAATATTGAGCTCTTGAACCCGTTTATAGATAGGTTATGTTTGTTATTCTAACTGTAACATCCGCTGAGTTTTCACAATCGATAAAAGCTAAGTGAAGTCGGAGATTTCAGCTTTTGTTTGATGATTACGAAGCATGTAGCAAGAACGATCTCTCTAATTATATTATACTTTACCTTCATTCGACGCCAAAGTGATTTGAGACACATGAGGTGTCTACGGAAAACCCCTTGAACAGTTCACACACGCAAACCGTTTCTTTGTAAAACAGACACCTATTTAGAGAATGTTTATCATAATTTAAGTGGTTTTAACACGTAAAGTAGTTAATTTCAAGGTTCTTCTCTCACAACCAAGCAACAGGCACGCGTTGAACGATTTATTTATTTTATTCACCACGTGCGTTTATGTTCGCCAGAAACGGAACTAGTGTTACAATTTAGCCCATTTATTTACACAGCAAAACGGTTTTCAACGGACACTTCATAATGCTCTTGAATGATAAATTGATAGCTATTAACTGCATCTTTAAAGTGGGAGATATCATTGTCATTCTACTTTAAACTAAGGTTTTAGTAAACTAGATCAAGGGTTAGGGCTACTCAACACAAAAGCAGGCGAATCAACTGAAATTGATTATTTATGTATTCAAGTCCTTTGAAGAGCCAGGCAGGCTAGATCTGTTCTGTTTACGCTAATGCAGGCTGAAACAAACAGTATGCAGCAAATAGGAAATTACAGATAAGATAATAGAACGTTTTACATTACGCACCGATCTAGACTGGAATAATCTTAGAAGTTATTTCTAGCTAACTAACGATCATAAAGGTATAGGAGTATAATATCATACAACACTAACCAGATTTTCTCGCTGAAAAAATCGAAAAAAAAATTCATACTAACACACATTCCCACTTTTTCTGATTGAAAATTGAGACACCATGTTGGTATTCAAATTATATTCAAGGGGAATGACATTGGATGACAACATTCAGAAACGAAAACCATTGAGAATAACCTTGGGAAAGTTGACAAAGATCGGAGAAAAGTAAAATGCCGCTGGCAATATGCCACATAGACGAAGGAAGGATAATATGTGCTAGCGCCTAGACATTTGTTCAATGTAACACATTAATGTGGTAGGAACATACATAAAGCATCTGCATATAATTATTGTTCCTACTTCCACAGAAATCGACAGAGAAGCCTTTGTTAATAAGTCGTGTAGTGAATATCTAATAGGATCGTATAGTTCGGTATAATAGGTACAGTTCCCTTGGAATCGTGCCCATGAAAACTAAAATCAAGTTATGCCGCCGTAACGTCTCAGTGCATGAACAGACTCCGACCTATTTTACTGAAATAGGCACAGCTCAATGTCTAGTTCAACGTGAAATGAAGCAATATAAATTGTTTGTAAATTCCTACGAGTACATCTACACCAAGCGAATAAAAATAAAATAAAGGGAAGGCAATCACTGAACCTAATGTTGGAAGGTATTTAAAATAGGTTAAGGAACATGCTATATCCCAGTACTTAAATTATTGATGCGATTATGGACCCACGATTTTACTATAAAGTCAGTGTGCGAGAAATGTTATGTTTGGACTTGCCTCCAAATACCTGTTCTGAAATCGACTTATGTATATCGAACAGGTATCATAAGATTTAAGGGCATATCTACTATTGATAGAACAGACAACCTTATTTTTGATCGATTACGTCATATATCTAAACCCGGAAATTAACAAGGAGCCCTACAACACAAAGCGCCAGCATATTTGCGTCGTATTGTACGTGACGTAGGTAATCATCAATTGAACATGATGAAATGTTTACTCGTCGGCTAACTGCGATGATAAATAGGATGTTTCTATTGGTCCATTCATCTACCCGTAGGAATATCTTTTCTTACATCAACCTAAAAGAAAAAGTCATAATGCGGCCATAATTTTAGATGATATCAGATATTCAGGTTAACGGTATTCTGGTACTTAAACTAAACCAGGAAAATTACATCATACATATTACTCTATATAAAACCCGCAGGTGTCTAAATATGACGCAAAACTTCCATAACGCCGAATAAAATCTCCTAGCAGTGCAATAAAATAGTAATAAAACTCACATTCCATTCGATAGCCTCAATGTAGCGGTCTATCTTCTCGTGCTCATCTGGTTCGGAATCTGTGTCCAGAAGTGTTCCATTCCCGCTGTCTGAGTCTCGAAGGCTGGAGCTCTCAGTTTGGAGATCTGCCTCAATCTTTTGCTCTCCATCTTGTTCCTCGGCTTCCTTCAACGGCGCTAAGGGCGTGCTCTCTTCAAGGGCTGCCCTTTGAGAGGCCTGTTTCAAAATAGATCCGAACTTCTCGAAGAACCCGTTGTCTACTTCTTGAACTCTGTAAAAAAAGGATTGATTAGCATACAGCATCAAGGCAGTAGTTATTAGTAATACGAAAGAAAATATTTACCATTTTGGGGAATAAATGTGTAGGATTGCATTAAAATAAATTGTTTAACTATACAACTTTAATTAAACAAGATACAATAAATATCTTAATAATCTAACGTTGACAACAAAAATGAGAGTTTATTCAAATAACTATTATATTTATTTGCTAAGCACATGCTTGTCTATTCATCTATCATCACAACATTGGAAGACTGGAATGATTGGCAAGATCACATAATTATTTAGTAACAAGCCAAGCCATAATGGCTTGTCATACTAATTTATGCCAATGTATACAAACTGTAAATGCAACTTATTATCTAGGATTGACGATAATATCTTAATTTATATAACATTAAAGAGTCGATCCACAAATAGGTAAAAGGTTTTGTATAGTTTATAAAATATCTTGACCAGATGACAATCACTTATCTAAACCAGACATCAGTGTATACTTAATATCCGTATATTCTTCAGCGCCATGCTTACTACCCTCTCTACCAATACCAGATTCCTTTATACCACCAAATGCTGGTTCAGGGGCCGATAAAATGCCATCATTTATAGCCACCATGCCAAACTCAAGGTTCTTTGACATCCTAAATGCCTGACCAAGTTCTTTAGTGAAAACATAAGAAGCGAGACCACTTCTGGTACTGTTGGCAACTTTTAATACCTCATCTTCAGTTTTAAACTTCAAGCATGTAGCCACTGGTCCAAATATTTCTTCTTTATAAATCTGCATGTCAGGTTTAACATTAACCAGGAGTGTAGACTCATAGAATTTGTTTCCAAGTTCTGTGTTGAATTTTCCTCCAATAAGCGCTTGGGCTCCTTTAGACATAGCATCAGTAACCAAGTCTGATACTTTCTTAGCTTGCTCTATGTTAACAAGAGGACCACAGGTCACTCCTTTTTTGTTTCCCGGACCGAGTATGCATTTCTTTCCAATACGATCTTTAAATCCTTCCACAAACTTATCATAAACATCCTCATGAATCAGAAACCGATTGGCTCCAATACAAGCTTGTCCATTATTTCTGAATTTGGCCAACATCGCCTGGTCCAAAGCATGTTCAATATCAGCACTCGGGAAAACAATAAATGGTGCATTTCCGCCAAGTTCCAAAGCAACTCTTTTAATACCTTTTGCAGCCATTCCATACAATATTTTCCCAACATTGGTTGATCCAGTGAATGAGATACAACCAATGTTGTCATCTTCACACAGCACTTTGCCAACAGCGGGTGCATTTTTTCTACTGCTTGTGATAACATTTATCACTCCTTTTGGAACTCCTGCTTGCTCTGCCAGAACTACTGCAGCCAGAGCTGATAGTGGAGTGTCTTCCGAAGGCTTGATGACACAGGTGCAGCCCGCAGCCATAAGAGCCCCCACCTTTCGAGTTATCATTGCAAATGGAAAATTCCAAGGAGTAATAATCGACACAACACCAAGGGGATGACGAGTGAGTAATACTTGCTTATTGGGCCAGGGACTAGGTATAACTTCACCATTGATTTGGCGAGCTGTGTCAGCGAACCACTCCAAGAATGAGTTACCATAAGCAACTTCACCTTGAGCCTCTGTTATTGGTTTACCAGCTTCTGCGGTGATGACTTCAGCTAGGTGATCAGTATTTTGCAGGCATAAATCATACCATTTTCGAAGGATGTACGATCTTTCTTTGGCAGTGGTATCTCTCCAAGTTTGAAAAGCATCAGATGCTGCTTTTATAGCCTGCTTAGTGTCAGTTGAATCCATATCCGGTACTTCCGCAATGACGCTATCATCTGCCGGGTTAAGCACGGGGAATACGGCATTGCTGCCGGCCTTCACCCACTCGCCATTGATATACGCTTGATTCCTCAGCAGATGCATGTTTCTGTACTGTGTCAGATACAACTTTATATGCCGAGATGGTCCCGCTCGCAGTAGATCCATTCTCTACACAGAATTAATTCAAACTGACTGAAATTATTGTTCAATTGGTGAACGTTATCTATGTCGAGCGCACTGAGATAGCAAACACACAACAACCGAAAACTTGAGAGACTACGACACTAAATCAGCGTACGACCGCACTTTGAACCACAGCACTTTAATACAGGCTGGCAGCAGTTTATGTTTGGGGTACGATATTATTTTATTTGTATATTTTATCGTAAATTTAATAAAATTTAGCAAAAAGATATTAGAGCAAGGTTATGACCATAGAGTAACTTATATATATTGAGATAGAGATATCAGTAAAATAAAACGATGCAACGCAATCTGGAGTTTAGTGCCCCAAACTTCGTAATTTCCGTGGCTCGGCGGGAGAGCAATCGGCTGCAAAGCGGGAGGACAGGGTTCAATCCTGTGGCTGGCAATTCTTTTTGTTATTCCTTTAATTTTGTCTGCTTTTTACTAACTTTTTCTTAAAGGAGTAGCTAATAGGGTAGGTATATTAAAAATAAAACAAGGATATTAATCACTTTTCATTTATTTTTTCTTCTCTTTTTAACATAATCTAGGGCAAGATTTTGAAATATATCTTCGCTGGTAATGGTGTCCCCATCACCAGCGACGATATATTTCAAAATATTTCGACGTCTTAAAATATTATTAGTGTCTTTACACCAGTTATTTAAAAAAAACCTACACCCTAAATCAATCATATACTCTATATTTTTATTTTTATGTATTTGACACATTATAAAATTTGTATTTAATTCGACATACAAAATTGTTTTACTCAAGTTTTTTATATTTAAACATGTTGTTTGTTTTTTCAAAACCCACATCAATACGTCTTGTATTTTTGAAAACATTTCTATTAGCTTTTCATTCGGGTATTCTAAATATTTTTTATTTTTATTATATTCTCTTGCCAGTACATATTCATTATCTTTTTCTGTGTTGCAAAGATTATTTTTGCAACATATACAATTTTTGAATATATTTATTTTAGTTTTTTTTAGGAGGTATCCAGCAACATATTGTAACTGTCCCAAAATAACTGGATTTTCTTTTTTTAAATTAAAATCTACGAAAATATTTTCGTTCATGTACGTTAGGTCAATATTTTGAGGGATGTTATTACTTTGACTACTTTTGAACAACTCTTTCGTGGATTTAAACATTGTTTTGCAATCATCTCGTTCACAGTTTGAACCAGGCGAATGCAGCCCTGTTAAATTGTTGATTAACAGAGATGCAAACGCTACTTCAAAACCAGCCGGAGTCGGGCTTATATTTCTGAAGCCATGACTCCGAATGCTTCCGAAGAAATTTTCGAGTGGGTCCTGGTTGAAATGTCTCATCCATATAGATTTAATGTTGTATTTACTAAACAAAACATCCCTCAAATATTCAGCATTATTTACAGTATGTAACCAGTTATTTATGGATGGAATGTTGACCTCCTTATTATTTTTTATGTATTTCATGGATTTTAAAACATCTTTTGCATTTGTCCACGTAGCATTATGGCTTGACTTTGGTGTTAAAGCTTGCAGCAATGGCTTTCCGCTTCTTTTCCTAGAATTGACCTGGCTTCCATTAAAAGAGTCGAACAATTCGTCAAAGAACAGTAATATGTCCGCGGTCTGTCGGCATTCTATTGGTAAAATATGTTTATCTGAAACATAAAAAAATTCGCTATAAGAAAAAGGCAATATAGTCTGTAGAATCTTAAAATCCTTAAATCCTAAACCTAGACTGAAACGTCAGAGACTAAAGTCCTCTATTGATGATGGTCAGAGCAACATCGAGTTATAATAGGTAATGCAAACCTAAATAATATATATTTAATTTGACTGCAAGTATTTTTTTATTTACCATAAAATAAAATGTATGAATATTACCTGCTAAATAACCCATTGTGCTTGCAACCTTTTGACTGAAAATTTGTGTAGCAAGCTTCACTTTCATCTTGCATTTTTCGGGGTTAATGTGATCCTCTGTTAAATTTTTTAACAATTTTATACCCGAATATGAAGGGTTTTCTTCGTGTAATTTAATTAAATGTTCCCATTTTGCTATTTTGATAGCTCCATTTAGTTTGCATTTTAAATTCTTGTCCAATAGATTATTTCGAATGCCTTTAATAAGATGCGGCGGATCGTAAAGTGGGATTACCTCTTCATCATCTATTTCAAAGATGTCTCTTCGCAGCTCTTCTCCTTTTTTTAAATATTTTTCTTTTGTTTCCGCAATCAAATGGTTGATGCAACTCACATTGGCGGCTCCCTGATCGCACACTGTAGCCAAAACCCGCAACCCCACGCTGTGCAATTTTCGTGTGACTGTTTTTATTAACATGGCTAGTTCGGCTTTTTTAGTGCTGCCAGAGCAAAATGTATAAGCCACAGGCTGTTTGTAATTTCTTAATACACCTCTTATCATAAAAACTAATGCGTGATCTGCAATTTTATTTTGAGTGTTTATGCCATCTGTAACCATACCTGATATTTCATCTTTTCTTTGATTGTATTGAAAATTAGGGGATATCGCCATTTCGTCAAATAATAATATGCACAATTTGTCATCAGGTGTCATCTTTTCAATTTTTTTCCGCATCACATTGAACAAGTTTTCATTGATTCCTGCTCTTAAATCTGCTCGCTTTATTAATCTGCTCAATGTTAGCGGAGAGGGTAGTACAAATATTTTACTAAGCAGCCTGTAACATCTTGGTCCCTGTTTATAAATGCTCAGTGCCACAATTTTTTCTTTTTCTGTAAATCTTCTACCCATCTTCTTCTTTGTAATTTCTCGGAATTGCATTGCCATAAAAATAGCTGCCAGGCTTGTAAACTTTTTTAAAGTATTTTGAAAAGTGATATTTTCTGATAATTTTAGTGCCTTTTTCAGACGTGTTGCATAATTTTCTTTTTTTCTGGTTTCTTTCTTCAGCATTTGTAACAAACTTGTTTTGTCATCAACAAATCTGATCCCTGCAATTAATTTATTCCAATATCAGTCATCAATGCTATTGCAGAAAGCAAACACCGATGTGTCCGCCTGCGACACGGAAGGTTGCGGGTTCGATTCCTGCCTCGGGATAAATGTTTGTATGTTCTGCAAATATTTATTCCGGTTGTTTTGGGTATTATATATATAATAAAAAATATCTATCTATGTATTGTATTGTATTAAGTATGTCAGTCTTCTAGTACCCATAACACAAGCTCTGCTTAGCTTGGGGCTAGATGATGTTGTGTGGATTGTCCAGCATTATTTATTATTATTTATTTATATTAAACACAACATTTTTTTTCCTAACAATATAATTTTGATTTCTACTACCTATCTATTAGACTATGTAGGTACTTTAAGTATTACGACTGAAGCTAAATTACCTTTGGCAGTAGCGGAGGCCTCGGGTTTCAAATGATGTGAGGTAGCAATGGGCTGTGAAACTTTCAAATCACTGGCTACAGGATCTACTTTAGAAGTAGTGGGAGCCATGGGCTGTAAAACTTCCAAATTACTGGCTGCAGAATCTATGTTAGTAATGTCTCTCATTGCCACTTTCTTCATTTGACTCACTGTTAAAATGAAAAATTGAAATTTTAAGACAGTATAAAAATAAATATAAAGGAAAATAAACTCAATCATGCTAAAACAGCTGAAAAGATTTGGCTGAAACTTGGAATCCATATTGTTTATGACCTGGAATACCACAGACTACTTTTTATCCAGGTAGGTACCACACATGCAAATCCACAGTCAGTTAAAGTATTCATAATTTAAACAAAAAAAATTACCTTGCATGTGTAGAGTTGGGACGGCTATATTAGTCAATATTCTAGATCTCGTCAAATATTTAACTTCAAAATGAATATGGCATATTCTTCTATTTTTTAAAACATATTTCGGATCTAATGCGGTAATAGTACTCCCAACAGCATTCACCCAGCTAAGAAATCTTTCTTTCTCTTTTATTGGGTTGGGAAATGTGTGCAGCACAACATTGTCTGTACCTGCAATGATCAAAATAATTTAGTACAAAATTAAATTTAGCACTTTATTAGAATGAGGTCGAAATTTGGTGAATACTTACGCGTTTTTCCACATTTCGGAACACAACAACTCCTAGAAGAACCAGCCATGTTCCATAACATCAATATCCAAATCGTCAGGCAAAAAATCAGGGTCCAAAGTGTTTTGCGAGGGTCAAAAGTTGTAGGCGGGGTCATCGAAATCCAAAGGCAAAGCAAAAGTTGAAAAGAAATCACAAACCACGAAACAACACACGCACAACACAACAAACAACGGAATTCAACGGATCACACACGGCGAATAAAAATATGGCGGCTGTGGCTGACGTGCGAGGCACGTTCCGTTACTGTCAAATAATGTGTCAACAGGGAATCATTAATCAAATGCCACAACAAGAAATGAGCCCTTAATTTCTAGAAAAATAATCACTAATGGCATTAGTTTTTTCAATTAGCCTATTTTTAGAATTTGTTATCAATAAATTAATCAAGCTGGTGAATTTTGTTAAATTCTTTTTCTGAGTGAAAATAAACGCAAAAGTTTGCCAAATGTTGCCATTAAAATAGTAATACCATCACAAAATAATAAAATAAAAAACACGTAGCGACATCTCGAGTCTTGTTCCTTAACTATTTAGACCCTTCAAAATCTTGAGGTTGGTCTTGATGTATACGAGTGATTATACCCTGGTTATGACTCTTCTCCTGCATAGCTGTCGGGCTGTCGGGAAAAAAATAATCAGCTGTTTTCAACAAATTGATTGTTGTCACTGTCATGTTGACAGCTATTTTGAAACCGCTACGTTCAACGCAGCAAAAACTAACGAAAAGTTAATTCAAATACAATAACAATAATCGGTTCGTTTTTGCTTTCACCTAAATAAATACCTACTAATACCACCACAACGCGCCGACTCGGCTTACAGCGCTTAAATCGATTGGATAGACCTCTAACGTCGCCCTCACCTTGGAGGTCGACGCGGCGTCCATCAGATACGTCCATCCAGGATGAACTTACCGCAACTACGAAACTAAATTCAATGTTTCGAAAAACTGAAGAAAAAATATTATGAGATTTAAGTGTACCTACTGTTAGGGTAATTTTAATATATTTGTAATTAATGTCATGATTTTAGGTATTTATTGCATTATTTTATTGTAATTAAATTATGAACTATCATTAGTTAAGGAACTAAACATATTTTTTTATTGAACGTTGCTGATTTGATATTTTTGTTGAAATAAGAAAATAAGATTTAAATAAAAGTTAAATTATATTCTAATTTATTATCGATTTATAAATATGTATGTAATTTGATTATTTGATGAATAGTTTTTTAAATCACATTTAGTTGTTTAAAGAATGTATCCGCCCTCCGCCATATTGTTTTCGTAAAACGGTACGACGGGAGGGCTGACACATTCGGACGGTGACGCTAGAAGTGGCTAGACGTGTACAAGGCTTGTGGTCTTAGTATTATAAAGAGTTATGTTGGTTAAATTACGAAGAATATTGTGGAAAGCTAATAAAATTCCTGAAATTGAACAAAGTGTGTTTGAACTTTTGGCATGCGCCAATAGTTCAGAAGTGGGATGAACAAGGATACATGAAATTTCCTTGCACGCCTACAAAGTGTAAGTACCGTTAGTATTCTTACTCGGTAATAAATACGATATTTTTTTTCCTTTCAGTGCCGGACATTTAATATTTTTTTTTTTGATCATTTGATGACTTTTTATGACCACCCGTTTAGTAAAACTAAAGGGATTGTTTTTTTAGAGGGTTATTATTTTATAACCTGAACATTCTCTTATAGACATTGGTTAATTACAATTACCGTAGATAAGACATATTTAAGTACCCACATGTTTCGGTATTTTAAGATTTTTTTTTTTCTGACATGTTAAACTTATTCAATATCTAAAATATAGCTTTTGTCTAATAGTTCAATTAATGGCGTACTGAGTACAATAATATTTTAATAGAAAGCAAGTACGTGGGAGCGGATGTAAATGGATGAAATTTATCTTTCAATTTTTATTCTCTGATATAATTTAGTTATTAAATATCGAAAATATAGCTTTTATCTAATAGTTCAATTAATGGCGTACTGTGTACAATAATATTTTAATAGAAAGCGAGAGCATTGGAACAGATGCAAATGGATTTAATCGAGGGGTCGTTACATATTTTTTTTTATATACATTTCCTCTTCTGTTGTTTTTTTGTGGCTCGTTATGTTACTTCATGATGCGTTTTTTTATTTTTCTTTTGAATCTACCCACAATATTATTTTTGCTATTGGAATTATTTTCTCTTGGATTCCAATTTCGTTTGTTGTCTGTAGACATTCTCACAATGCGGTTCGCGTGGAACTGGCACCTGGAATCACCTGATATGTGGGACGATTCTAGGTGATCCTTGTGATTTTATTGAATGGAGAAGTATTTGACTTGACTTTGACTTAGAGTCGATAAGTTGCACAGTGTTAACACCTGTCTTGGCATAAGTAGCTTTGCCGTATTTCGGATGGTGGATTGCTTTTACTAAATGTAACTCTGTAGCTGGCATATATTTTCGAGGTCTACATCATCTTTTGTGTAAGTTTCCTGAACATTGACTATGTCTACATTATGTGGCCGTGAAAGTTTTACAAGATCAGAAGTTTTCGAAGTCACTTTTGGCTTTGCTTATGCCTTCAATGTTTAGTTGTAATATTTGGACAGAAGGATCAATATATTTAGTCAATGGGCTCTGAAAAGAACCATTTATAGGAGGGCTTGGGGAACTGAATTATTACTTTAACTTAATTCATCTCTATAATGTTTAAATTACTATACTTTGAGGCGAGAGAATTCTATTAACTGTAAAATGTTATTATTAACCTCATTTTGATCCCCGTAAAAAAGTGTTGTGACACGAAATTTTCTGTTAGTCTCTACATAGGTACTCAATATTATGATAAAGTTTCTTTTTGTTGATTATTAATATAAAAGTACTAAGCTTTGTGTTTCTAAGTTCCAGAACCATGAATAAAGAAACAACAAACGCCCGAGGAGGTGGAGAGCCTAGTGGAGATGATGCCCATGTTTGAGGGTATTGTAAGAGCTCATGTTTGAGAGCAAGTGAGGCCCATGTTTGAGGGTATTGTAAGAGCTCATGTTTGAGAGCGAGTGAGGCCCATGTTTGAGGGTATTGTAAAGGCTCATGTTTGAGAGCAAATTATGCCAGTGTTGGAAGGTCTATTGTACGAGCCCATGTTTGAGAGAAAATGATGCCCATGTTAGAGGGTCGAGTATTAATGAGGATGCCCATGTTAAAAGGACGCGATAATATAACGCTCATGCGAAAGAGCGGCACTTGGATAATGCTCATGTGAAAGAGCGGCACTTGGATGATGCTCACGTGAGAGAGCCTAATTAAAACATTTTGTAATAAATTTGTATTAAGGATGTCTTGCGAGAAGGTGGGACTAAGAGTGCGTCATGCCGACGTCACCGCCACCGTGGTGGAGTATGACTTAGCTGTGTTTACATAAATATTTAGTTGTTGCTCAATTTCCTTTGTTCTACTTTACTTGATAAGAGTTTGTTTGTTCAGTGTAGTATTTGTTAATTATTAAAAAAATTTAACTATTTCTACTTTGATCCATAATATTGGAAATTAGGATCACTGCGTCGCCTCAACGCTGACGGCATCCGATAAAAAGTTTTTAAGTCGATTTGTGTAGAATTATGTGGAGTTGTTGTTTTTGTTCGCTTTTCAAGCATTTGGTGTCGTGCGCAATAATAGTTGTTCATTTTTTTTTAGTTCGTGTGAAAAATTTGTAAGTACCCTCTTTGATTCATAAATTCAGATCTTCTACAAAGAAAGAAAAGTCGTAGTAGATTTTGTCCGAGGTATTGCAAAGGCTCGCCTAGCTATCGTAATAGTTCTACTAGTTCGGTATTAGATGCAATTCTGAGTAGATTCTGAGTAGATCGATTGAGGATATACTATCTGTCCCTTCATCTTTATCACTTTCTTTACCGTCATGTCCGCCACGAGAGTGACAAGCACAACTGAATTCTTCATTGTGGTGATGAATGTGTTGTGCAGGGTTAGATCCGACCATTTACTTTAAAATTTTGTAATCGATTCTAGTTTGCAAGATATTTTTTTTGTGTGGGTAGGTAAAACAAGCGTGTAAGGGCAAATGCCGGTCTATGGCAAGCAAGTGCTTATCCCGGACAGTTCAATTCTTGAAGGGCGATGCTTGTAGTTGACTTCATGAGTGAGTAGTTAATGACCTACACATGATCGAAGCCGAAATGAGTTAAGGTACGAGTACTGTGCTACATATTCGATATCGCAAATTTTTTTGGAAAAATATGTGTTGATGGCTATGTCAAATACATAAATTGTAACTAGGCACTTTGTTTTGTGTCTTTGTTGAAGTTTAGTAAGGAGCTGCTGACTGTTGGTGTGGTTCTGTGTGTGACGTAATTGCCTCATTGGTATGATCCACTGTTATTATTATTGTAGCATTTCCCGCTGTCGTTTTCAGAGTTTTTGTTGGCGAAAAAAAAAAATAGTGTGGAACGTGAGATCTTTTTGGATTGTTTTGACAAAACTACCTGTTATCTGTTAAGTGTGATAAGTTGTATGCCTTTGTTTTTGTTCATTTCTGGCAATTGTGCAATTGGGCAGATTTAGGTGTCGTTAGATAGCGCTAATTAGTACACGTAGCGCAGTCGCAAATGTCCTGCTTGTGATAACATCGAAAGAACACTTTACTGTCGAAAACAAAAAAAAAAGTGAAAAGTATATTTATTTCACAAGAAAAATGACAACTGATCTTATAGTAAAACATCATGTTAATACAATAATAATAGGTTTTTGCTGTCTATAAGATTAACAAGCCAATACTGGCCCTATACTAGACAGAAACCTGTGTGATAGGTACCAGTGTGCGAGTTATGTGGTTAGAAGGGGCTATGCAGCCTATTATGTGGTTGAAGTTGAGTTTGTTGGTGTGTATGATACAATTTCAATTTCAGTGTAAGGTGTATAAAGTGTGTAGGTACGTATGATTATGTGGTTGGTAGGTGAGTAGGTGAGTGATAGTAGGAAGTAAAAGTGAGGTAATGTGAGTAGGAGTGACAAATATGAGTGTATGTGAATCAGTCAGATAAAGTCAACCACTCAGGAGATGGGTATCAAACTAGTCAACAGATATGATTTTGTGTGTGTTAGGAATATGTGTGTGTGATGTGATTAAGTGTATGTGTGAAGTGAGTTAAAATGTATGTTATAAGATTAAATAGCTCTTCAGTTTCCTGATATGATTTTGACAATAACCAGGCAGTTATAGTCTTTTTACAAAGCGATTTAGGATAAAAAAAAAAAGTATTTGTAAAGCAACGTTTAGTTTATTGTAGAGAGTGGGACCCAGATAAGTAAAATATTTCGATGAGAATTTGGTTTTAGAATCAGGAATCTCACAAACTATATGAGGTCTTCGTATGTTTCTTGGTAAAGTTGAGTTTGGGTCAATAGGGAGTGTTGTTGGAGAACTACTTGTTGTGGGAAGAGCTGTCTTACGGTTAAGAGATTACATGAATTGTATAACACTGTTGTAAGGAAACAGTAAGGGTGAAAAGTGCTGACTGAAAACAAGAACGTGACGTCATTTTTGTTACGCGATAAGACAGTTCCAGATCTGCATCAAATCGCATATTCATTTTGTTTAGGGTATCTTAACATGGTGTAACGTGCAATATCCTATTTGTAGAAAATGTCGTAATAGATTCGATGGTGCAGTAGTCGTTTTATCTTTTTGGAGCTTACCCCAATCTATCCGGTAGGGTAGACAGTAGACGAGATTAGTTATTCGAGTCTAGTAAACATTCTGTTAGCAAGAAATGTTTTCATCAAGTTTTGCGAGGTTGATACCTAGGTAACTAAAACATAGAGTACGTTTGTTACGTTTCTGGAAGGTGAATTGTTTTTAATATCTGTTTGGTGTGCAATCCGGATATTTAACGTACCCGGATAGTCAACAGTTTGTTAAATCCGCATATCCGTTTGTTCTGAGAACCTTATATTGATATTTTAGATCTGGATACATAATCGGAATCTAAGCTAGGTAGCTGGTACATATCAGAAGAACATCGGTGATATCTCTTATTGTGAAGTTGTGTCTTGTGAAGAGTTTGAAGTAGCTTTGGTCTTTTGTTATTGTATTGACGTACATTTTATTTTGACAAAGCAGTAGTAAACTTCCGAGAACAGTATCAGGTTGCAGATAAAAGTAATTTCACAACTATTTAAAGTCGACATTGACACTGATAATTTTTGGTTTTGTTTTAAATTTTGATGTTTTTGTTCGTTTAGAATGAGCGTACAAGTTGTGAATCAATCGTCAAGTAGACTGTTATTTGTTTTGAAGGTAAAAATGTGTGTGAAGATGTTTAACTTCAAAACATGAGAAAAATTCAAGGTTGTTTTGTCTTTGACCAATTATTGTAAGAAAGGTGAAACAATGTTTCATGGAATCAAAACGAGTGTTTTAACGTTTCGCTAAAGTTTTGTTTTGAAATTTTATTATTAATAAGAGTAGGCAACACCTTCAACTTTGTTTGTCGTGTGTAATATTTGTAGTAAAGCAGTCGTGCATTGCAGTAAGGTACTCCTACTCTGCTAGTCTCTTTCATAAGGTTTTATGATCGAACAGTTACAGTGTTTCACAACTAAAAGGTGTGCTTGAGTAAAATTTTGCCATTCCAGTTTTGAAAAGTGAAAGAAAGTTCTTTCGTGTCAAATGTGGTTGAGTTTGACATTTGTTTCTTGGTAAAGAAAAAAGTATCTAAGTAGCTACAGATGTAGAGTATTCGAATGTTGATGAGATTTTGCAGGTTAGACCGAGCGAGAGTTGTGTTAAAGTTTTTACTGACTTCTTTGTGTCGACAATCGTAAATAGATTCGACAGTTGGTTTTGTCGAATACTTTCGTTGAAAATTATATGAGGTACTTTGGTTATTCAGTTTTGTAATAATAAATAATAAATTTATTTATATAATTTCAAGAACTTATAGGTACATTACATATATGTACAATATAATTAATTTAATTTAATAAATAGTTAATACATTATGCAAACATCCATAATTAATTTAGCATAAGTAGAACCTACACTAAGTTTTATGTAAATGAACGCAAAGTTTGAATGTTGTCAAATATTTACGAGCCAGCGTTTGATGTTTTGATGCTCTGTAACTAGCGGACTAGTGATCAAGTGTGATAAGGTATTTTTTTTACAGTTTGGTACAGGTTTTTAGAAAAGATAGTAAAGATAAGTAGTAGAAAAGATAGTAAGTGGGTAATTAAAATAATAATTGTGTTTAAGTATATTGCTTAATTTTTGTTGTTGTTTAGTTTTCTAATTATTATTGTATTTCATAACAATAATAATGGCGCAAAGGGACTTGCGCATAGCAGGACGGCCGAGCTGTTAGGGTAATTTTAATATATTTGTAATTAATGTCATGATTTTAGGTATTTATTGCATTATTTTATTGTAATTAAATTATGAACTATCATTAGTTAAGGAACTAAACATATTTTTTTATTGAACGTTGCTGATTTGATATTTTTGTTGAAATAAGAAAATAAGATTTAAATAAAAGTTAAATTATATTCTAATTTATTATCGATTTATAAATATGTATGTAATTTGATTATTTGATGAATAGTTTTTTAAATCACATTTAGTTGTTTAAAGAATGTATCCGCCCTCCGCCATATTGTTTTCGTAAAACGGTACGACGGGAGGGCTGACACATTCGGACGGTGACGCTAGAAGTGGCTAGACGTGTACAAGGCTTGTGGTCTTAGTATTATAAAGAGTTATGTTGGTTAAATTACGAAGAATATTGTGGAAAGCTAATAAAATTCCTGAAATTGAACAAAGTGTGTTTGAACTTTTGGCATGCGCCAATACTACTTAGTCCAACAAATACCTACCCATGTGCTTTGATTTTAGGCCGCTTTAAATAAAGCCAAAGCTAATTAATCTATGAAATAGATATATAACCGAACGTTAGACAAAGCTAGATCAGCAATTTACTCACCTAAAGTTTTTCTTTGACAATTTGAACCGAGTACGAACTGATGTTTGCACATGATTATTTTATTAGATTACCTTTATAAAGGACAGGTTTGGCTATGGAGCTTAAATTTAAAGTATCTACACACAAACCTTGTGTCGTGAACCTGTTCTTCTACAGACTTCTGATTCTGTAACTTCTCGTAGAACCCTTTCCACATTGATTCTTCATCCATTTTCTTAGCACTTTTAATTTACAAAATAAAAGCAAAGTAACTCCGGTAAAACACGTCTACTCTGCAGATGCCAGACAAAAACCAAATGCAGATACCCTCATTGATTTGCACACTGATTCACTTGAATGGAGGAGTCACGGATCTGTGTTGGCCAATGACGTAAACATCAAAAGAAGGCGGTTCTTGAGATTGAACAGCACGGAAATAGCAATTTACAATGTCGAGACTGAGAGTAAAAGCAAACCAAACTGAACCACTTAGCGGTCACTGACACTCACTGCAATATCTTTTCATGCAAAAGTTGTTATACCTAATACAAGTTTTCGCGAGCCAATGTTATATTTTTTTGCAGAGACGCGTATCGTTTGTTTTTATTGCGAGCGGCGAATCGGAACCGACTGACGTAATCTAAGATTCAAGGTGGCTGCGTACCACAGAACCAACGATCCACGCACTCGGCCGATGGCGGCCTAACTAAGCGAGCTGCAATAGCACACGTGCTTTTGTAACTCCACGACACATGACACGTTCATCATCAGCATCACAAAGTAAACATTTGGACGATGATAACGTGCATCCTGTGCTGAAAATAATTTAGCATTCAGATTGCAGGTGTTAGAACTCAGTCTAGTCTAGACTGGTAAATAAAGTCCATTACTAAGTATGCTATTATTATATCTTAATGAACACTTGCCGAAGATTGTACATGTTCAGTAATAACGGGGATGTGTTCAAGGTTAATGAATAGCAGAATTGCTAGGCAGGCAGGTTGCATACAATATACATAGGTACCTTGTCAATTTTATTTATCAAGAAAGATTATTATAACGAGACTAAGAAAGAAGACGTACCTATAACTTAATTTTAACATATTTTTTAAAATAGCCTTATACTTAAAAAAATAGCTCCGGCTAACAGCTAAACATAAAGCCGAAGTGTGAGGTTCACAGTTTACAGCATATTATTTTTAATTTAATTATTTTGTATATGAATTTACTTAATTAATCATTTTGTATATTATTTTAATCTTATTATTATTTGAACTTGTTGAACTTTTAAAATTGTTGTTTTTTGACTTGTATATTTAGATTAATTTAACCTACATGAATTAATTAATTAATGAATCAATTGTATTTACCTTTTTTTGTGATTATTAGTAAGTACCTATTAATTCATATGAGACGATTGTTTGATATTGTAATATTACAAAATGACGAAAGATCGATGTCACACTAACTCTGCTAAATTATTGTTATTTGCGTACATCTTTGTTAATAAATGAAATTCTATTCTATTCTATTCATACGTTCATACTTTAGGTACGTTACGGATACAGGGACTCATTTCATGCCACACTTCTTAGGTAGGTAAACGCGAAGCTAATACATATATCTATTCATTAGCACCTAACTAAGTAAAATCATAGAAGCAGTTAGTCATGCTTAATATGCTCATGCCACATCACTCAAGACTATCTGAGCCTATGCGAAACCCATGTCAAATGGTTATCACTTTATCAGCAAATGTGTACTTAGCTCGTTAATCATCTCAGTCTGTTAGTTACCAAAGAAACAAAGAAGTTTGACACGCAAAATATTCAGCAGAATGACATCATCGCGGTAACTTGGTCATACAGCTACCTGTCCTTATCCAATTTAATAGAACAGAGAAAGCAAGGAATATCGTTTGATGTAGGGGTAAAACAATGAGTGGAAAACCAGGCAAGCATGCATGACCATTGCCGGCTTGTTGTGGGTGGCTGAATACAAGTTATGTTTGCAAACATCCTATCTGAGTAGACACAGGTGTTGGTGCAATTTTCTAGACTTTAGTTTATTCGACCTTCTTTTGTCAAATGTCAAATGCTTTTATAACAACCTAATTTTATAAGAATAAGGTACTATACTAATTACACACACCTAGGTACTTGTACTCACAAAATAATCATGTGCAATGTTCGACAGATAATGTACCTATCCTTTTTTTTTCACAAAAAAATAATAGTGATGTAATTATAAATTATAGAGGCGAATTACATGAAATAACCGAAGATTGAACAAAGCTAATTCAGTAAATTAACCAAATTCAAAAAAGAAGGTTCTCAATTCGATTGGATTTTTTTGTAAGTAGGTACTTATATGGATTTCTCCGCCAATAATAATATGATGACCTTTTTTTATCAGTACATACTTTCACTAGTACTTTTTGAATAATCTTTGTTTTATGTCTCATAACTTCGATCGACAATATATGACATCTACTTATACTTATTAGTTGTGAAATTAGAACTAACTATACCTTGTCACGAATGAAGTCAGTTTTGTTCATATTTTAATAAAGTATAATTATGTTTAATATATCATAATTATATTTAATTTTGTTGGACTACCTAATAGTACCTAGGTCTAAGGCATTTTTAAATACATCATAATTTATCAATTTACTTATTATTTGATAACCAATTGAAAATCGAAAATATACAGCGAGAGTACACATTTGGACCAACACAGAGTATCACAAAAAACGTATCTGGGAAGTCACGATTGTCCTTGGTTACTTCGACTAAGTGTAAGTACATGAGTTTTATTCTACTCGCTACAGAGCATAATAATAAAGCCTTGTAACTTACCAAGCAGGGTCAAGGTCAGTGCTAGTGGGGTGAGGTTTAAGTTACAAACGCCAAAGGGTGCGACCAAAAAGTAGAGGCGCGGACAGCAAATTTTTGTAAATTTTTTTTTTTTTTTTATTTATTTCCATACTCAAAAACACAAAATACAGTTATAATATTGTACCCTATAAACCACGCAAGGTTTGAAAACATACATAGAACACGTAGTAACAATTCGATACATAACAAACGTCAATAAAATACCACCGATGTGTGTTTTATTTATTGTGTGAACTAGAGCGCAATGTGTGAAATGTTCGTAGATAGTTTTATTTCGTTGTTAGAGTTCAAACCCACGACCCTCAGCATGGAAGATGCTAATAGCAACAAAGCTGTAAGTTGATACCTGTCTAATGACGTTTTATATTTTACTAACTACTTACTAGTATCAAAATTACACTTTTTTAATTATATCACAATTTGGTAGTAGGTGCCTACCTATAACTGGTCTGTAAATATTTTTCCAAAACTGGCCACTATGCACAAGCTTTCAAGTTCCAATGCTACTGATGATTACAATAATAAAATTAAATAAGTACATAACAGAACAAGTAGAATTCATACTACATACAAAATTGGGGCGCCTTCCGGTCTAGGGATGACATTTACCCTTCTTAGTAACCAATAGCGCTATAAGAAATTCGTCTAAGTAGGTACTTATACGGCAATTTGCGCAATTATATACCTAATCATATTTTTTATAAGTACGCATACATAACAAAACATTATAATGAGCTAATTTTGTACAGGGATTTTTCTGTGTGAAACAAAATAAGGTGTGCTGAGTTTCGTTTGGCAAGATTTGATGGCAGCAGGTGGTAAGGATGATAGACAGAGGCATAAGAAAGGCCTTGGTAGACCACCAGCCAGGTGGCATCTTTGTCGGGGAAGCAAAACGCCCAATATAGCCACAAAAAGTTAATGAAGGAGGAGGTTTTTACAGTAATGAAAATGAGTCACCAATAAGCTGCTTACAATGATAATGATAAAGATGAGGTTCGTTTGATCTCTTAAAAAATATTGCATGTGTATACCGCATATCACCAGTCTGATTTTGACCTAAACGCTTTTAATAGATATATCTACAAATCAATAGGTAAGTAATTTCAGAAGAAAGCTTCGAGCTTTGATAAGTTTTTCGGTGACTGCTTTTTTCAAAAACAAAACAACGCAATTCTAAATTATTTCCATAAAGATATGAAGTAGGTGTGTAGAGATTATTACAAATAAAATACAAGAAATTAATCTTACTTTCTTCTGCTGATAATATGGTTATCCTGCAGTTTTTTGTAAACGAATTTCCACGGGTCTTCGGGAGTCGGCATTGTCACAAACCACTTTACGCTCTGAAGATCACATACACACTAATTTAACGGGTTAAAATTGTATTATAAGGAAAAACAGTTTAGTATTTAATGTTGTGTAAATTCCTGTATTTTCAGGCTTCGCGGCGCGCGTTGTGCTAGCGACTGGATACTGAGTTGTATGAATCGCGCTTATGCCGCAAGCTTTGTTTGCCTGGGGTTTACCTACTCTAGTTTTTAGAGTTCCAAGGCTGGTTTAATGGCTGTGAGAACGTTTTTTTGTTGTCCGTTGTTAATTCCTTCATCAAAATACTAAGTGAATTCATTAACAATAGCGGTTTAATAAGTCATACCTACAAGGGCATAATCAAAATTCGGATTTCAGAAAGATGTGCATGATCTTTTTAAGATGTAGAGACTGGGATGATAAACTTAAACAGGTTTGATGTCATCAAGTTCGACGTGCTGAAAACTTCAGTCTTTAGTTGGCTTAAGGTTGACCACCATGCAGCTGCTACTTTAGCAGCTGTAGTGGAAACTGCAGTGCAAACATAACTATGCAGAACCTCTGGAACAAAGCCTCACCCTTGCTTGCTATTTTAATTTCTGAACGATCATTTACTGGCTGCTATAAGTATAGGTTTTACCTGAACCTACTATGATCAGGTTTCCCAAGGTACAACACTAAACAATAGAAATACCTGTACTTAGTAAATAATAAAATTATACACTAAGTCAACCAGGTAATCCCTTATCATTAGTCTTAACAATATCCAGTGGTTTATCTAAGTATAGTCACGCGACACAAATACATATCCATAAGTACCTACATATATGTTTACTGTATTTCATAACATACAATAAATCGGATGTGGAAACGAGATTATGGAATTACCATGTACTAATTTAACATCCTGCATACGAAGTTGTGCAGTCGTAAAATAGTCATAGATCCATAGATTTTCAGACCTATCCATTACTTATTGAAAACAAAACTAGCTAGGAATTCACAGACAAGACGTCGTCGCTCCCAAACTCACATCTAATCAATAGTCGGCTCTGACATAAGCGAATGAAGACATATTTTTGAATGTGGACCACGCACTACTGAAGTTTAGGTAATAAGACCATATTAAAATAATAGTCCCAGTTATAAATATGTGAGGCTGGATCTCAGAACAAAAAATACAGTAGAAGTAGTATGGGGGCGGGGTGCGCGTACCCCGAGTTTAGCGTAGATTCGCAAACTGTCTCCGCCACGCCTATTTCACGCACGTCAGTCTAGATCGAACCGTCACAGTGATAATAGCTTTAGAAAAATTACAAAAATGCCTTATTGCGCTGTTCTAGAGTGTAAAAACGACAGCAGAACTAAAAATGTTTCAAATGGTGGTATATCATATCATCGGTTAGTCTTGATTTACTTAATTTCGATGAAAATTGTAAAAAAATTATTTTATTGTACAAGACAAGTACAAATAGACTTTATTGTTTATTCTATAGGGTCTACTTTCTTTTAAAGTCAACCATTTATTCTCGAAGATTCCAACTACTGACATGTCACAGTCCGCTACTCAATTAGGTATTGACGTTATCGATAATGAGTTATCGATATTTTAAACTTACAATGTTCTATGATATCGGCAAAAAATTAACCCTATAATGCATTTTTTTTATGATTCTGTATAGTAATTGTAGTAGTAGGTACTTCCATGACTTGTTCAAACCGTTTTTTTTATTTAATTAGTTAATTAGAAGACTCTTGTCTTCTGTCCAACACAGAAGAGCAAGAAATCGGCGAACTTCTAAAAAACATTACCGAATTTAGTTCTCAAGCAATAGCACATATTGCCGGATATATTGCCCGAATTTTAATAAAGAAAATTAATTGCGACATCTGTGTTGGCGCTCTCATCTCATATAAATGTATTTCTTTACATAAATTTATAATAGCCAAAGATAAAGGTGGGCTTGTATATCCATCAAGCGATATGATAAAAATTTGTAAAGTGGCTGAAGTTGTCATTCGGACAATGGATGGAAAATTATTTAAAAAAGAAGAAGTAATGGCCAAAATATTAAGAAAGTTTATCGGAGAAAGGTTGTTCGAAAATATAAATTTTCATCAAATTGGAGAATTCCCCACATCAAACCATGTAACTGACTTGATAAAAGCCATAACAGAACGCTACATTAATGTGCGGATACATCATTTACTTAAAATTAATATAAAACTATCAAAAAGGCAACTTCTTAACAAGTATGTTATCTTTCAAGGCCAATAATGTATATTTTTTAGTATGTAGATGTTTTATTAATGTAAGTAGTTCATTAATAAAACCAGTGTTTTAATTTTATTTGTATTAATTACTTCCATTATTATATACATTTTTATATTAGTATACATTTATAAACACAATGATTTCAAACATAAAAATGAGTAAGGTACTTAATTCATTTTGAAATGTAAAATATATTTATCGACTTTAATTTTAGTTGAAAATAAAACGCATTGTCGATATATAAAGTAATGGCAGCAGTACAACCCTAGAAATGGACCAATAGTACAAAAATAGTAAAGAGCTCGTTACGGAAATATGAATCTTATCTCAAAAGTAATAAAGGTTTATTAAATGCATTTGGTGTAGTGACATCTAGCGGCGAGTAGCAGAACTTGGTAGTGAAAGTATTCCGTATGACGTAATACGTAAATAGATTAGATAATAAACCACTCTATCGTCATATGATTATTGTTAATTTTCAAATGAACGAAGACTAATGTATTACTTACTTTCATTCAACCAATCACACGACGCTTTTCTTAGTGTGACGAAATACAATTAACCTGTGTCAGTGTAAGTTAGGGTACGGTGGTTCCGGAGCTAAAAAAGGACTTTGCTCCTTCTACTGTATTTTTTGTTCTGTGGGCTGGATGACCTTTCAGAGGTCGAAGGAAATAATCAAAATGGTTAGGTATGTACGTTAGTAGCCATTATAAGGATAATGTACTTACCTAGTTGAATAAAATATATCTACGCAACGCACTTGTCAAAATTTGTGAATAACTAAATTTTTTTGTAATAGTTAAAACTTTGATAAGTAAGTTAAATAAAAATCCTTACATATTTAACGCAGTGTCAAAGCGCCTTTCGTTTCTTGGACTCTATAATGCATCGGTTCGATAGCAGCTAACGCCATCTATCAAATCTAGTAAGAACAAATCCTTAAGATTTATCAAGACAAGACACAACGGTGTTTTTTAGTCTTCATTAACAGTTAGACTTCATTTAAGTAGGTATTTGTTTCTGGGTTAGTTCTGTCACCTAGCGAACCTAGTTTCTTTAGGAGAGAGCCTACAATTGGATGCAGGTATCAAACGATAAGAACCATGTAACCATGTAATACTACAGTCTATGCAGCAGATTATCTGGTAGGACGTTGCAATGATAAAGTATGTATCATAAATATATATATATATATATATATAGGGCTAGTGTGTATTCTTCTTCTTGATCCACATGCTTTTAAAAGTCAATGATAAAACTTGTGCATTCTAGGAGAAGATGGTTGATGTAATGTTTGTATTATCTACTCATTATAAAGCATTTCAAGATTTTCCACAATCTGTTTAAACGCATGACCTAATACTCTACAATCTATATTAGTAGAACATATTATTATCTTATAAAAGGAAGTCAAGTAGCAGTGTACACTACTTACATTCCTTTCTAATAAGCGAACAAGACAAGTGAGCAACGTGTATTGTCAACAGATATTATGCATGTTTAGTTAGTAAACCAACTAATCGTAGATTCTTGTGTTAATTACTTTGTATCTACGCGTAATAAACCTATTGCATGAATTTTTGAGAAGGATGATTTTAATTTTATGATGTATGTTCTTTCCTTCTGACTATTTATACCTTTTATAGCAAATAATGAAGAGAAATAGGTAACTAGAGTAACTTACTTAGTGGTGCTTTCTGCCTGACGTGGTTCGGTCTTCTTTCCGCGCCACAAAAACAAACAATCCAAAGCACCTTTCTTGAACGGCGGCTTCAGTAGCTTCCACTTCTTCTTAAAGTCCAAAGTCCTCGATGTATCCGTAGTACGGATGGAACTGACACTGAGAATATCAGGCTCGGAACTGCCCTTTCTAAGGTCACTCACACTCGTATAATTTGCGCACTTCTCAAACACTGAACTCTCCGACGGGCATGTTTTTCTTTTAGATAGAGGTGTCGAAGTAATAAAATCTTTCTTTGTCCTTAAATCTAAACCACTGTCATTCAACACTGGCTTCGCCGTCAAATCTTCGCTGATGCTGTGAAGTTTGGACCGCGGATTTTTTGGGGCTACTTTTGCGTTCATTATACTAGTTTGTTCAAAATTTTTACTCTTCATCGTATGGTGAATGTCGACGAATGCTGTGACATCCTCGCAACTTTTAGCATTGTACTTATATCCGCTGAAGCCAGGTTTGCTTAGATCGGTAGGGTTGGGGTTGTGGTGTACGTCTCCCATGCTGGCGAGGTTGTCTTCACTCTTGGACAGCGCTTTCGAGAAGGGTTTCTTTGTCCGCGGCGGTCGGGTCGGGGGTATCGCGGGAGCGATGCGTTTCGCGGAGGGTTCGTGCGCTCTCTTGTTATGCCTGGAGTATTTTGCGATAATTCTGTTTATTTCAGCGCTATTCTTGCGTCTATGTGTGTGTCGTTTGAAGTAGAGTGGTTGTTGATAAGACTCGGCCACGCTTGCGCCGGCGACCCGCGCTGACCTCTCGCGCCATTCCGTCACTTTGTCTTCGATCACTCTCTGTAGTTCCAGAGCTCGCATCATAGGCCCCAGCTCCGGCATTTTTACTAAGTTAATCTTATCTCTTAGAGTAGCTTTGGTCCATAGTTTTTTTTGTAAATTTAAGAGAGCAAATTTCTTATTAGCTTTTTTCCAGACAGCTGAAACAAACACAAAATCGTGTTATACAGTTTAATTTGTGACCCACCAGTAACCGACGACTCAGTAAAGATGGTCTTCAATTGTCATAAATTATGATGATTAATTAAGCATGTGGTAAGGTGAAGCCCTTCTAGGTACTTGTAGTAATGTAAAGAAAATTTTAAATTTAGTACTTAATTTACAATGGACACCGAATTTATTGAAAAAATTCGAGGTAGGTATTTTTTATAAAAGTCTCCTTGCTCTTTATCCCCTATTTTTCAAAACATACCAATATCCAAGTACCGAGGGGTAGACATATTGAATTACTATTTAGATAATAACCACACGAAACGACGTGTCTACTTGTGTTCGACAAACTACAGCCAAAATAAATTAACACTTTTGTTCGGGGAACATGCAGTTCCATGGGACGCGGCCTCCCGTTACGGACACTGCTCACAAACAGTTGGTATATTACTGTACTCAACACACATTGGTTACTCGCAGAGGATGTAAAAGTCGCGATTTCTAGCATCGACGAAGACCGACGTCCTTCCGAAAATACGTAGGTAACCTCTACATCCTATCACCGGTAGGTACATAAGGTTATTATAAACCGGCGTAGGTCGCGTGGAATGAGAAACTGTAGGAAGACTAACAAACACATTCGGGAAACGATTTGGGTTGCTATTGGAAAACATTTCAATAAGTCACGCAAATCATTCAATCAAGGCCTATTCGTTTGTTATTCAAAACTTGTACAGATTGAGGCCAGAATTAGATATTGTGCGCGTACTCACATGCAGCGTTTCGAAGAAAATAATCCAAACACAAACACTTTATAACACGTTATTCTTCCAATCACACAATAACAACAATATGTAACTACAACGGAATGTAACGAAATGCACTGCGTCAAGTAAGCTACAATCTAACTATCTGATTCTAGATGATACAGTTTGAATGAGCGCGGTCGGCAAAATAAAGTTAAATACGACAAAGAGATAGGAGGCTGATATACGATAACATGAGATAAAATATTGTCTTGTAAATAAATATTGAACCAGAACATAATATCATGGTTTTCGAAATAGTTCGAATTGTAAGCTCCCAAAGAGTCTCCTATAAAGTTCTGTTGACTTTTGCTACAGACACACCACACCTAATAGAATTGTTATCAACGTTACGTAATTTTCTCTTCCAATGAGCATGTAGGTTACGTGTTTAGAAATTTGATGTTCAACATCTACACAATGAACTATACCATTGTTTTTATGCATTACTTAAAACACGTGAATGCTGTAATATGTTTTAGATTGCATAGAGAGGAAATGACTTAAATGTATCGATTAGTAGTAGCAAGATCGTTCCATAGATCACTATCGTAGGTATCGGTGTATTATATGATAAAATGACGTTTGTGTTGATGTTTTTGTGCACAATATCACACACACATAACCATGTTCCTGATTCCTACCGATACCAAAGGGATTAGATGGAAAACCTGATATTTTAAGACTCTACCTAATTAATGACTCCACCATAACATAACGGTACTAGTCCACAATAATATGGGTTTAAGGAAAATTCAACACTTACCGAAATTTATTGGAACCACTTCACTTCATCCTCGTCATCACAAATCCCTCACACGAAACACTACTTAATCTGATTGGTAATACAGCGAGCTTTTGCTAGTAAAGCTAGCGTACTGAGAGTCGCCAGCTTATAGCCAGCATTCGCGATGTTATGGTGCGTCAACGCACACGTGTGCTGGGCGCACGTGCAGATTCCACTATGAGCCATCGACGTTCCAGTTGGATGCTCCTGCACTTGACTCCGGCTGCGGACCTGCCCATCCCAACAATGGTACAATAGGACATATAGAGCATCTACTGTCCTGATTCATTCGTATTACATAAATTTCGAGGTTGTTCTGAGTAGATTTTTGATTAATTCTGTAAGTCTTCTACAGCTAAAATATAAACCTGCCGTGTCCAAATCCATGAGTGACCGTTGAATTCAGCTCTGTGTATGCATGATAAGTCCATAAATATGATGCGAATCATGCGGCTGCATCTTCAATCGATTGCAATGACCTCTTAGCAGATCTCGCCTCAATTTCGAGAAATTATTCTCGGTCAAATACCTATCGGTACACTGACTTCATTGCAATTTCAATATAGAACTGTGCTAAATTAATGGCGCTTAGAATAGTGAGTTGTCATTATCTGCAGTGTTACGCGGGCATTGTTCCTCGCGGCGTGACAAGTGCTTCCGTCAAGTTCATTGTCGTGTCAAAGCTGTATTGCGGTCGTGCTCTGATGTGACCCCGCCCTTATTTTATTACTTACACCTCCGATTCGATTAGTAGATTTTGACGAGAAACGATAATTCTTCGTGATTTAACCTCATCGGATACTAATATCTAATCTACGCTGAAAGGGCTATCTCAGTATCACACGGCCTTGCTCTCTAACGTCATACCCATCACACCGGATCCATCAGATACTGAACAAATTAACGCGAAAGCTAAATTTAACCGTCCTATTACTGAACCCATTATAACATAAGGTCATATTCATAATGATGTTGTGAATTAAGTGGCGACTTGATTAAGAGCAAGGTTACTGCTGTCACGTTTATTAACGGCTAAAATGACCACGTTTCTGATAATGAGCTAAAACAATGATGAAAGTAATCAAGTTGTTTTAAGTCAACTAACATAAAAAGGTCATTGAACCTGCAAAACGTATCCAAATCCGAGTATGTACCTACCACTGACTTGTCTCAATTGCTTAAATTGGTTTAGATTAACGACTACAAAACGTAAAGCGGATTCAATTGAAATAAGGATAAAAACTCAGCACCAAGCTATTATGATTTCTAAGAATGAATTAGGTAATATGCAACACACTACTATCAATTAATAGGGAAAGAGCCCCGTTATTAAAAACACAAATAAAAAAAGGTAGCACTCCGGGAGTGCCGGCAGAAGTGAAAACTTCAATATTAACGTTGTGTTTAATTATAAGTATAAAAGTTCTATCATTTATGAGGTAGAATACAATGTTTATGTTTTTATTTTTTATTTTTCGCCCTGTGCCGCCTAAACAGAGCAGCACACTCAGGCACGGTAGAAAGAGTGGGAGATACTAGTTCCTCTCCCTTCCCCTCGATCTTACGCTTTATCGATCAGCATCACGTGACCCTGACGCGAGTTTGAAAGTTTTTACCCATACAAAAAAAAGTGCTCAGCGCCGCTAAAGAAGTTTTCACTTCAAAAAACATTAATTGATATAAATGCTTAATCAATTATTTATTCCGTAGCTGATTTCGTAGAGGGAAGTCTACATCTTTGGGCTGAGTAATTCCCAAAAACAATAACATAATATGACCCTCACATAAAATCTGCAAGTCTTCCACCACTTTCTCACAAATTCACTTGTTTGTGGAATTTTAACCGAATTACGCAATGCTTTTGATGTGAGGAATACAAAACATTGCATACATTAATAGCTTGCATAGTAAGGAGTGCACGATCAAAGACTTTCCATCACGACTTCCTGCGTACAGCCAGCATACGATAACTTATCAACTGCTTTTGTCCGATTCTGTTCGAGACAATGAAGAACGGTCACAATACCATCTCTATTAGTATGCAGGTATCGTATGTTACAGTACTGTGCGTAAATAGTTACTGTTTTCGAGGTCTTGACTCTTTGATCTCAATACGAACAGGAGAAAGTCCAATTTCACATACCTAACCTAACTAACTCTATAAGGTTTGATCCAAGGTGCGGGATGGGATTTTCAGTGTTTTTGGCCAATTTAAAGTTGGGAATCTTTCTTTCGCGAGGCCGACTTGCTCGACTCGCAAGTACATACTTACTACTTTTTTTTTCTAACGTTGTTAGTATAATATGCATTTCCGCTGCGTATTAAGATTTTTAGTGCATAAAAAACCAGCTACGAGCTCTACAATCTCTTCTAAGACTAAATGAAGAGTAGGTCTTGAGACCTACTCTTGTTATGTTTTCTTATTATACATAGAAATAAAATAAGATATGCGCGTACTATCACTTTATTTTTGCTTTTATTCTTACAAATAAATAAATAAGTTAACCTACTTTTAAATAACATAAATTATCAGTATGACTAAAAAATGCAAACTAATTTCATGGCACCTTCTTCGTTTACGACGTTTAGCTGAATAAACTCGAAATGTCGCCCCTGAAACAAATAAATAATAATTCAATATAAATACTTAGATAGGAAAATCCTAGGAACGTCGAAGTTTTCACACACAGTTTTAAAGTACATACCTAAGTTTTGCAAAGGTAAATACTACGTGATGGCCAATGCAATGCAACTAAATAAGGATAATAAATAATGTGGTCAGAATTATATATATACTACGAGCTACTTATATAGTATTTACTATCATTGGTTTGAAATTTCCATACAGCTCACCCATACCGCAAAAATCCCATACAATGCCATAAATAAACAAAATAATAACGCATTACAGAATAACAAAGGTGGATAGTACTTAGTGTGCCTACTATGCAAGTAGGTATGTGTGTAGGTACATACAAAATGTTCATTTCTAATTGTTTTTCATCCTTAGTTTTTTACTAAAATTTTATTACCATAGCAAGTTTTTATTTCATAATAAATACGCCTGTTCCTTTTGACGCAGCCTGACCAAGAACTAAACATTGAGTTTCGCCGTAGATATCATGAACATCGTAGAAACTATTCAAAACCCTAAAATTGTTTTATTAGTAGCACTAGGTACAAGAGCTATTGAAATATAAGCTCTACAAACCTGTAATATGGTTGGAAGTCGTAGATATCGTCGAGGACTCGTTGCACTCTACAAGTGACACCGCATGAAGCTTGCTGGCTACCGTACACTGAGATAGCACGCTCCAGCAACTGCTGCGCCGATGTAAGTTCCACAACTAGAAGAAACAAAAACATGAGATTTGCTGATGAATTACGAACCTTCGGCCAAATCGATAAGGTTATTAACTTGAAAAAACGTAACAAGGTGATTTAGTTTATTTTACAAATCGTATAGATCTTTCAAATATTCGAATTATCCAGTTAATTATAATACACGATGTCGTAAAAACTACTGTATTCTAGCATGATTTTTTTAAAAAGGTATTTCCACGACTTTGTAAGGAAAACATAAAAATAAATCTATTCTCAATATTTCTCATTCAAAATAAATTGAAATAATATGAACTCGTTAATTATTATTGCAAAATTCCTTCGATTAAATGCATGAATGTCTGTGAATAATCAATCTACTTTGCAATCGCCTCAGTTGGTACAGAAATAATATAATACACAATTATTTCTAAGGAATTTCCTTTCCGCTCTACAGAGTTAACGAGCGAGTAGTGCGTAAATTTTTGCTGCATTACTGGACATGGTATGGTTACCCAAAGTTCACCTTACCTACAGATGCGTACTACATCGAGATGAATACTAATCATATTAAATGAGAGTAGTAATATTGACTCACCATTATTGCTTCTTCCAAATTTCCTGTCCTCTTCGTCAAAGTTACCAGGATTACTATCCTTCTTAAAATTAATCAGTTTCGGTATCACTAACAAGAAGCACACAACAGCAACCATGGTCACAATTTTTTTAAAGATCAGGAATTTCAGCATCAGCTTAGCTATAGTCAGAATGTCCAGTTTCAGATGTAATTTATCTATAAGTCCCATCCCAAATCCACCTAGACTCGGAGCTGTATAAGGCACTCCATAGGAGGGCTTCGGAGGTCCGTACACAGGTGCAAAAGGCTTGTAAATCGGTGGACCATAGGTCTGCGCTGGTGGACCGTATGATTGAGCTGGCGGGCCATACGATTGCGCGGGGGGTCCATAACTGTTTGAAGGTGGCCCGTAAGTATTCGGTGGAGAGTTGTATGTAATATCAGTTTCAAACTTCACAGGTGGTGACGAGTAACTCGGAGAAGGTAGATAGCTGCTGGACGGTCCAGAAAAGCTCGGCGATCCAGAAGAGAACCCATTGTCACCAGATGAATAGGATGGCGTGTAGTCGTATCCAGAGCTGTAGTTATCGTCACGGTTCGTAATTTTCTTCTCGCCGTCTTTAGCCGTCACTATAATCACTCCTTGCTTCGCTTTTTCAGCTTCAACCCGGGATTTGGAATAGGCATCCAAGTACGTATCGGTTTTAAGAGATTTAGTCCCATTAGGGCTCGTGATAGCGGAAGCGCACGCACATAGCGCTAATATAGGAACCAATTGCCTGAACGCCATTTTGGTTATCCTTGTCCTAGCGAGAAGCAGTTGTCGCCATCGATCGCGGCTAACGAATGACAAGCGAGGTTGGCTCTCATTCAGTTTTCACTTTTGACTTACAGTAAAAGAAGCTAAATATGATAATGGAACACAATTAAATTCTTAGAGTGAGCCCAGAACGGTGCATCGCTCATGGCAAGTAGGCGGTCGTGTGTCGCGGAACGCATGCTAAGCAGGCTCGGCGAGCGTGCTCGCGCCCTGACGACTAACCTTCTTGCCTTGTTGGACCAGCTGCCCCGAACTTGGGACCTTTCATCGCATAAAGAAATCTTTTATAGACAACAATTTGTTCGTGAAAGTTTTATCGTTACCTCCATCCGTCATACAATGCGCTATTTTCGTTTGACCACACTTAAAAAAAGCTAGAACCGCGGAGTACCTTATGCTCTACTTTTAAGATTTCACTTTATTTTTTAACTTGGCAAAGAAAAGATTGCGTAAACATATAAAGAAAGAAATCGTAACGGTATACAAAAATTTCATTTGGATGCATTCCAATAAGTGCAATAAGGCTAGTTTACACCAGCGCAATGCTACAAGATATCATCATGTTGGTTACAATAGGTTCCAAGACAAAGCGACTGTATGTGGTACATTGCTAGTTAAAAGCCTCTTTTGCATCGTAAACGCTAGATTATACATGTTTTTGTTTAGATGATACATGTTTTTGCACGATTACGCTCTCTTGTGCAGTTAGCGTCCAAATTACGTCGAATTAGGGACCTTCAGACATCTTGGAGCGTTTTGATACCGTAGTCGCTTGTCATGTTGGGCCGAAGCTTTAAAATAAACAATGTATGGTAAAACAAACGTCCAATGCATAAATTGTATTTAAATCCTGATTTCTACTGATCAGCAATGCGTCGCCAACACATTTTCACTTGCAGAGACAAAGCAAGTTGTCAGTACTTATGAATTTTCATAAATTCTGTATCCCCTATACTTCAAACTTTAAAATAAACGGATTTACAGCGTAAATAATATTAATAATAGGCTATTTGGTGTAGTGTAGTATACATACAAAGTTCATTCTCGAACTTTAAGGTCGTTTGTATTCTAAATAGATTTCTAAATGAAGTACGTACGCATTTGAATAGCCAAATAATGTGGAATTTACTTATAAGATTTATCTATTCAGTAAACCAGTGGTGTACTTACATGCTTTGCTTTAGTCCGGTTAAAAGAGTCTAATTATATGCACATACAATTCATTAGGTAAGATGAATTTTATGTGCATATAATGAGACTTATAAATTAAAAGAAGGTCTCAGAGTGATGGTCGCCAATGTCTCAGAGGTAACGTCCATGGACGTTACCTCTGAGACATTGGCGACTCTTGTACCTAGTGCTACTAATAAACTAATTACTTATAAGATTTATCTATTCAGTAAAGCAGTGGTGTACTTACATGCTTTGCTTTAGTCCGGTTAAAAGAGTCTAATTATATGCACATACAATTCATTAGGTAAGATGAATTTTATGTGCATATAATGAGACTTATAAATTAAAAGAAGGTCTCAGAGTGATGGTCGCCAATGTCTCAGAGGTAACGTCCATGGACGTGTTTTATGAGGCAATGCAATGGTAACATTGACATATACAGTCAGCCTTAGAAGAAGGAATTATCAAAGTTTACCTCAAAACTTTATAGAGTTTGCTTATTCAATCACATTATCCTTTGTTTTCATAAAATAATACTTATTTGTGATATAATTGAGATAAGAACAACCAGATTAGTTACACATAGTTTTGAAATACTTTATCGCTCGTTTTGTTATTCAATTAATACGCAGTTTTTAAGCTCAAAAGTTAATGATTGCTACCTAACGGGTTATATCATCTTTCAAGACCCGTCATTGACCCTACAATATCAAAATGAAAAAAAATTGTAATTAAAAAATACATTTATTACTTACATACTCGTAGATCATTCAAACGCGTTACCGCTACTCAAATATCTCTCTTCGAAGAACTTATGCCTTTTTGAGTTTGGTACGTTTTCCGCATTTGTGAAGAATGAGCTGATAGATTTTTTAGGTCTTTTCGTAGTACCATCGTCGTCTATTTCTTCAAAAGTGCAGCTAGCAGCCTTGTCTTTTAACATCAGTTCAGCTGTTGACCAACTGAACCGAACTAGAAGGGGATACCCGAAAATATGATCAATCTGCTCACGTATAAACTTCTTTGTTAGTGGATCTGAAATAAATAGAAAGTCGTACTTGAATATACTGTGTGATTTTCGGTTTTAATAAATATTATTGTATGTATTTTAATTTGATACCCATCATTATGAATTAACTTGGTCTACAATCTTAACAATGATAGTTTCGGTACTGTAAATGAGTATCTAAGTACATATTTCAAATATGAATTCAAAGTGTCATATTAAGTCCCAAAATAAGCCAAGCTTGTACTATAGGAACTAGATTACTGATAAAGCCCAAAAACTGTCTTATAACCGTTTGTTTTTGGATTTTATCAGCAATCAGTCTTAAAATTATAAGCCGGTTTGATGATAGCAGCCCCACTTGTAGGATAAGAGTTCCAGTAAGAATTTTCCATTTATTGATCATATCCCATCTAGGTCAATGATGAGAGTGTTGTCTACAAGCCTCTTAGGGTAGCTGATTGATAACCAAAATAAAATATTTTTAAGCTATTGCATAGCTTCTATCGTGGGCCTTGAACGTGGAGAAATTCCGTAACGAAAATAACCTAACACTGCGCATGCGTAATCCAGCAAAAAATGCTATGCAAAAGCTTTACCGCGGCAGTCCTCGAGTGCAACACGCCTTTTTTATTTGTTTTTGTTATACCTCCAGGATATCCACTTCCAAATTCAGTGTGGTCCATTTCCAATCCTTCTAGGAACTGCCAGACCTTCAGTGCGTGATCTCTAGTTACCTTCGCGACTATACTAGCAGCAGATACTATGGGGTAGATTGAGTCAGCTTTCTTCGCCACCTAGGGACAATAGTTACTTATTCAATTATTTTATTTCATTAATTATTATTATTTTAACTGGTTCATATCAGCCTGTACAATTCTGCTAGACATTAGACTCAATTTTTCAATAAAAATGTTGAAAAAACCTCCTTTTTTATTCTATCTGGATAGAATGAAATGGCTGTTTTTACTAAACTTTTAATTAATACAGAATTAATGGACATAATAAATATTCTCATTTCTGTAATACCTTGAAACTTAGCACACTTAGGGCCGGTTTCTCGTACGATGATCAACGAAAAAATCAAATAACAATGTGTCAAAACGTGATTTGGGTTGTTCATTGCTTGTCATCTGCGAAATACCTATTTAACAACAATTTAGATGACAAGCAATGAACAACCCAAATCACGTTTTGACACATTGTTATTTGATTTTTTCGTTGATCATCGTTCGAGAAACCTGCCGTTAACATGTCATCTTCATGCAGTAGCATCACAGGTTCAGAACTAGTTAACCTTTCTGCTGCTTAATATACTAATTCAGAAAATTCACTAATTTTAATTGCCAGAACCGATACTTACAGTAATTTTGTAAGTAGGAAATATCTCTGCTAACTTTGCTTGGTACTTCTCCGGAGGCCCCACTGTATCAACATATACTTCAGTTATATTTGCACCATTTTCAGCTACTTTCTTTATTAAGTCTATTGCGGAGTTCATGGATACCTGAAAACACATTTAAAATTCTAATTTAAAAATTAAACAGTCTATTTTAAATCTTATTGTCTTTTTTTGGATGGTTTGTTGATCTGCAATCAGTCTACTGGTTAAGAACGGATTTTTTGGGAGAGCTTTAGTAGTGTTCAGGGCTTACTTCAGTGAATTGAGCTCCGTTCAGGTCATTGCATTTGTACCTACATTTTTAGACATTTAAGCCATTTTTCTTACTTAGGCTCCAAAACCTTTACAGCTAGTGGATGCATGTTTTGAAATATTCTTAAAATGTTTAGTTTATTTTTTAAAAGTGAGTTCAGTTTTTTCATCATCATCATCATCCACAGCCTGACTTGACCCACTGCTGGGTATAGGCCTCTTTCTGCTTTTTCCATTTCATGCAGTTCTGGGGCACTTTCATCCATCTATGACCCATGGCATTGGCAATATAATCAGCCCACTATGCTACCTGATGTTTCTCTTGCAAGTCCTCGGCCACTCTGTCATAATAACTATTATTTCATAATTATTTAATAAATAGAGAAAATACCAACCTCATTTAACGAATGCTTTGCTCTTTTATACATTGAGTTAGATATATAACAAGGTGATATAACTTCACATGCCCAGCCAACATTATTGACTGCCTCATCTTCCGAGAGCATTTTTGTAAATATTTCATCTCTTTTTGCTTCTGTCAGAGCTTTTGAATCAGCACAGCCAAGATCTTTTAGCACTTTGTCCTGACTCACAGGACAATATGATACACCATACACCATTGGACCTGGAAAGTTGGAATTGCTTATTATATATATTGAATGCATAAATAAATAAATATTCACAGACATTTCACACATCACATCTAGCAAAGCAAAGATTTTACTGGGAATGGGAACTAGCTAGACGGCTGCTAAAATACTTATATACTGTTTATTTTGTAAATACATAGAATTATGGCTAAGCCTTAAAGATGTACTTTAGGGCTCAGAAATCACACGCACATACCTAGATAGATTTATATAAATATATTTACCAAGTACAGGCCCTCGCCCAGCTTCATCTACACCGAGTTTGCAAGGCTCCGACTTGCAAATAGTTGGAACTTCTGAAGAATTTACGAAGTTTTTAGAATTGTCTTTAGACTTTATAAAATCAAGCAATTTTTCAAGAGAGTTCATCGTTTTTCTTGGTCTACTGGTCTACAAACGATGTTTTTTTGCGATGCAAAGGAAAAATAAGGTTAAAAAACTTGTGAACCCTCGCCTCTTTGTTTATATTTCTATTTCTGCCAGTTTCTGGTTGAAGCAGATTTGATTTGTTTTATTCACGCCTTGTTTTAATGCATTTGGAAGTAAGAGAGTTGCGGGTAAGAATCAAGCATTGAGAGTCACAGGCAGAGCTCACTAGTGCAGGCAGTGGATATTCACGGACAAGATAATTCACTTATCATATCAGTAAGTAGGTAAGTAAATTTCTTTATTCAATACAATCACAAGGATCAATTATCACACTCTAGTCGCAAACTAAGTTTTTTATCTACCATTTAGTTCTTACCCACACTTCTCAGAGCAAAGTTAAGCAGCACATATTTTGAAATACTCTCTCTCGATGAGATGGGAATGAAAAAATCAACCAATCAAATGATATGCTGACTGCTGCGATGCGATATGGATGCGTGCGACTATGTACTTCGTTACTATAACTTTATATCGATTGTCAAGTTTGATCGATACTTATTTTTTTTTTAGTAGTAATCGTATCTGAAAGGCTTCTCTAATAAAATTGGTGACCATACTAATATCTAATATTTTTAACGGAGGTAAATCACAACTATTGAGAGTTTAGGTCTAATGAAAATGAAATCATGCAATATCCATTAATTTTTTTAATGAAAATATAACCCTGTCTACCTCTATATCTCACACCTAAGTCAAACAATTCTTCAATTTAATTCAATTTTTATTTAATGGCGTCTGGGGGTTAGCCAATTTCGCCAATGTCACGTTGCAAGGCTTGTTTATGTTTGTGGGCAACGTTGGACGGTAAATTGTTAATTTTTTTTCTTTTTTTTCGTATTTTAAGTTTATGGGCAACGTTGGACGGTATTTTTGTTATTTTTTTTCTTTCGTATTTTATTTACAACGTCCTTCCGCCATCTTGGTGATGGCGAAAGGCCCCAAACAATTCTTATTACTACGCTAAAATGACATCCTAGAATGAAATTACAGATGTGTTATTTTTAAAAGTATTTATATTTATAGACGTTTCAGGCCTTTCGCCATCACCAAGATGGCGGAAGGACGTTGTAAATAAAATACGAAAGAAAAAAAATAACAAAAATACCGTCCAACGTTGCCCATAAACTTAAAATACGAAAAAAAAGAAAAAAAATTAACAATTTACCGTCCAACGTTGCCCACAAACATAAACAAGCCTTGCAACGTGACATTGGCGAAATTGGCTAACCCCCAGACGCCATTAAATAAAAATTGAATTGAATATAGACGTTTCATTTCACACATCACACTCTAGTCCGAAACTAAGCAGAGCTTTTACTATGAGAACTAAATTGCTGAGATAATACCAGTATCCTTTTTATGTTATTGCATATCGTTTATCGCGGGCCTTGAGCGTGGAGACCGAATCCAGAAATGCCGTAACGAAATAACCTAACATTTTGACTAGCGGCAAAAATGCTATGCATTAGCTATACCGCGGCAGTCCCCGAGTGCCACACGTCTTTTTTTGTAAATAGGTACATAGAATATATAGTAACATACAGTAACACACAACAAATATTTAATTTATGTTCATCACACAATGTGCTCTGGGTGGGAATCGAACCCACGACCCACAGCATGGAAGGCAGAGCCAACCAACTGAGTTGTGAAATAATTTCATTCACAACGCTATCGATATTATAATCATTTGTAAATCTCTCGCATCGCATATCGCACGTCTATCAAAACAACACAGCACCACAACTGTGGCACAGCACAACACTACAAATAAAACTTCATCCATTGTATGTAGTGCCAGTGTTTAGCATAATATTTTTAGATGTAGAAATCAGGAGTGACATCAAAAATATAGTGTTTCTAATCGTCAGAGATAAGGTAAATATATGTTCTTTATAAATTATAATTTATCAGAGTATATTACCAATGTAGTAATCGTGAAATCGTTTATAGGTTAGAGTAGTGCGATCTAATATGCAGAACAACCCCCAGGAGCTTTCATGGCAGGCGATTCAGGCTATCGTCGGGGTGAAACTTCCTTCGAATGTATTGCGTTTCGATGATATCGGGTTCCACTTAGTAAATAACACCGCTTCCAGTGCGGAAGATTCTGATTCGGATGTTGAAATAGTGGAAAATGAATGGGAATCTGACAACAATGTCTCCTCTCGGCCCGACCATTCGGACAACGAAAAAAACACTTCTCCTGATAGGGAGCAAAGCGAATCGCCCGTTCTACATCTTGTTGAACCTGACAATAACAATTCAGGGAAAGACACACTGGACTATAGAGAATATATAAAAAAAAATGAAACCAAAGAAAATGAAAGTAAACACACTTTGTCTCAAATACAAGTAGATGACGCAGATAGTTCCAATGGGAATGTGATGTCAATTGAAAACTACTTGGAGGTGACATTGTCGACTGACCCTGAGGCTAGTCATATTTGCAGTCAGTGCAATCAAATGTTTACTAGTGAACCATTACTTGCCTCTCATAAATGTAGTGCTAAGCCCACCGAAGAAAAAAAATATCCCTGTCATGTATGCTCAGAGAAATTCCCAAGCTACTGGGAACTCAGAAAACACATGAACAGTCATTTCCCTGGCATGTTGGACTCAAAGTCTAGCTTTTGCCATCTGTGTCAGAAAGATTATACCAAGACAGGTTTTATGAACCACCTGCGTAAACACACTGGTGAAAGACCATTTGTCTGTGAGCTCTGCCACAAAGCATTCTCCCAATCCAGCTCACTTTCCATTCACATGAAGTTCCATCTCAATGTCCGAAAGCACGCCTGCACTGTCTGTGAAAAAAAGTTTGTGACCAAGAGTGAACTCTCGCGCCACATGACTGTCCATACCAAGCAAAAGTCTTATTACTGTGGTGTTTGTGACAAGGCTTTCACGCGGTCTGATAACATGAAGAAACATGAAAAAACTCATGGTTGATCCAGTTCTAAGTTCTCTTACACCTGGAGTGTAAAAGAGTTAAATCAAATCTAATTTAACTATGTAAATTCTGCTGTAAATGCCTTTCTTCTGTATCAAAGGGCTTTGATAAAACTATGATATCAGATTCTCTATTTGCCAAAAATTTAGTTGTATGTTTGTTATTTTATACCAAAATATGATCTAGTTCATAATATAGTCATTATGGTGTGTTTATTGTGTTTATGCGAGCATTGGAGCTCTTGTGTGCTGCTGTAGTTGCTTTTCTAGCTAAGGATTTTATTATTTATACATAATTATGATTCTTAAGTGCATGTTAGGGACAATACTATCTAGGTTTTAGGTAAAACTGCCTTTTCAGGTGCTCTAAATAAGGTTACATACACATATCTCAACCCAAAGTTGCCTTTTAGATATGATAAAGTGATAGTTAAACAAGTAGATATGGGTCAAATGACCAAAGATTCAGATAGCCTTTTTTATAATGTTTACTTTAGATAGAGGAAAATGTCTATACCATTATGAGGCCTTCTACAAAAAGTCACAACTTTTGTAATTTATATTTGTTCCTCTTTCATACAAGAAGCTTTAAGTAATAAGTAATATATTTTTGTAAAACTTTACATTTTAATAATGTACCAGTTAGTAAAACTTTGCCAAATTTTAGATAAGTGTTTCTTACTATTGTATGAACTGTGTTTTAACCAAAGCAATAACTTGTAATGTGCCTATCTTTATATTGTAATTTTCACTATTAGATATACCAAATATAATGTAGATATAATTATGTAGATCCAAACACTAGGGAATGTAAGCTAAGACTTCTTGTTATGCTAATGTTTATTGCTAGACTAGCATAAACCAAGTCAACTTTTAAAAGCCCTTTTTTTAGGCTCATAAAGTCAATTATTTTTAATAATTGATATACTATTTATTAAATTCATAATTCATCACATTTATTTTTGAAATGATCATTCATAAAAAGTATCTTCAGAAAACTGAAAACTCCAAAGATTATATCTAATCAATAAATTCTTATATTGATTGGCTGTGGTGAAACTTAACCAAAGGTCACTATTCAGGACTGTGTCTCTTCAATTTACTGGTTGATTAATGTTTACAATATTTATATCTAGTGTTTATCATATTGACATAGGCAATAATATTCATATTATAATACATATATTTATTGTATTTAAATATTTAAACAATGGTTTTAGAAATGTATAACATGCATGACTTGTTTGTAGATTTAAGATATTGATATTGAGCCAAATGAGAAAAATACACAAAAATCTACAAGACTGACAATAATATTCAGAGTAGATATTAACTCACGCACAAAACTTATTTATTAATTTGATGAACAACAATTTTGTAGTAATTTAATGAAACTGCACCTTGTTATACCTTCATCATGACAATTAGATTAATAATATATTTTATGAAAAGTGTAATAATAATTTTGGATTTTATTAAAGAGTTGTTTGTTGCAAATTAGTATGTTTTATTTCAGAACTAAATCAGTCGTTTTCCGTTTGTTCTAGGTTACGGTAGCGTCTAGCGATGTCTGCAAGGTTGCGTAATCTTAATCCGTATGAATTGCATAAGTACCTAGTTAATGTATATTGTTTGAATACGAAGGGGTCCACGAAGCTTTTAAAACGCGACACAACACACGATAAAACTGACCTTGATGTAATACGAGAGAATCATAAGTTTCTCTGGGAGGAAGACGATGTCGCAGACACGTGGGAGAAACAATTAGCTAGAAAATATTATGATAAACTCTTTAAAGAGTACTGTATTTGCGATTTGAGTAGGTACAAGGAAAACAAAGTAAGTTTTCTCGTTCCATATATACAGAAATACGAACTTATATTACGTAGTACATCCATTATCAAATGAGGCTTTTGTAATTAAACTAATTTATTTGTTTGCCTTTAAAAATTAAGGCTTATCGTGTCGCGAAGTACTAACTATAACTACTTATAAGTATAATTAGTAATGATGATTGATGATGTTTACTGTAGGCTTCCCAGTTAGGTAGTGCTCTTATCATTAAATATTATTATTCTCTTTACGAACATCACATTTCAACTGCGCTAGCTTCTCCTAGTAAACAGTTCATCTCATTAAAATGTAACCATTACAATCTAACGATCACACGAACGAAAGGCAACATTAAAATAATTTATGCGTGTGTGATGCTGGCCCCTAAGCATAAGGCTGAGATGGGGACGGGTCCCCTATGTGAGTCAATTGCCTTTTTTTGCCCACGAGACCTTCCTTTGTGTCGGACTGGGGAGAGCACAAAGGCCGTATTGCCTTTGTAGACTGGCTAAATATAGCTGCATGCATTCACCCGCGCGGCTGTACAGTAATGCACATCTGTCCGTTAGGCCGCCCTACTAAAGCAAAATCAATAATAGCAAAATGCATTGCGTTATGATGAGGCTTGAGGCGGGTTTAATAATATCGTCTGTAGATATCCGTTATCTTGTAGAGGCATGTGATGTGACTAGCGACTTAGAACGTAGTAGGTACCTACCTGTAATGATAATGGAGAAATATTGTATTACTGGCATCTTACCGACTTAGTAGTTCGCTGAGTATTCTGTGGATTGGATGTTGTATGCCTTCTATTTTCATGGCTGTGCCTGTTCTATTTGTATACCTACCTCTACGCGAGCGTGGTGGAAGACAGGAAATACTAATGAATGTAGGTTAGAAGGCCGCGGCTGGGGCGACTGCATATTATGCATATCAACATAAATATACTTTGGATATACACTACCTAGGAACATTACTTTTTGTTTCGCTATCACCATGCCTAAATAGTTCCGTTAAATAGTGACCAAGGTACCTACCTAGGTTGCTGAGTATTCTGTGGATTGGATGTTGTATGCCTTCTATTTTCATGGCTGTGCCTGTTCTATTTGTATACCTACCTCTACGCGAGCGTGGTGGAAGACAGGAAATACTAATGAATGTAGGTTAGAAGGCCGCGGCTGGGGCGACTGCATATTATGCATATCAACATAAATATACTTTGGATATACACTACCTAGGAACATTACTTTTTGTTTCGCTATCACCATGCCTAAATAGTTCCGTTAAATAGTGACCAAGGTACCTACCTAGGTTAGGAGAGGTCAAATAAACTAAGGCCTGTGGCAGTTTATGATAGTGTGTGTAAGTGTGAGGTAGCTTCTTGATAACCCATTTATAATGCGTCATAGTATAAGTTGCCTTATTTGAAGGCACGTTTTTGTTCTAAGGTAGTTTAGGTACCTACTAAGAAATTATCTCTACTTACAAATTATAAATAGGTGGCACTGCGATGGCGGATCGAGCAAGAAGTGGTAATGGGAAAAGGCCAGTTCCAATGTGGCAACAAGAAATGCAACAGTGATCAAGATCTTAAGTCCTGGGAAGTCAACTTTGCTTACCTTGAAGAGAGAGAAAAAAAGAATGCCCTTGTTAAATTACGTTAGTAACTAGTTATTAACTTTTACGCTTTTAGTACCTACCCACCTATCTATACGCAACAGCGTAAGATTTATATTCCTAGATACTATTTAATCATCTTATAGATCTACTTACTACCTAAAGGATTGGTTAGGTTATCATAACGACCATGCATAGCATACGCATACTACGGAGCTGAGTTAGCGCACTATAGGTACCTATAGATATTATTTACTTAAGTACTAGCTGTTAGCCTGTTACTCGTGACTTTGTCTGTCTTAAGTTTTGCTTCGATAAACGATTGTATTTTATGCTCAGGTCTTTGTCCAGAATGCTCGAAAAAACTGAACTACAAATCTAAGAAGCGTGAAGTCAAACGACTACGGAAGAGTCATAAAAAGGCGAAGAAGAGTAAGAAGAACGACGATTCAGATAAAGAAGAAAATGAAGGAGAGTTTAGTCCGCACACTCCTGAGCCCGAAGAGCCTACTACGTCTACTGAAACGGTTACAGGAAAGAACGAATCTTTATGGAAAAAAGGTAAGATTTGATACCGAATTTAGTAGCATTTTTTTTTTTATAATGCTGAACAATCCACACAACATCATCTAGCCCCAAGCTAAGCAGAGCTTGTGTTATGGGTACTAGAAGACTGACATACTTAATATAATACAATACATAGATAGATATTTTTTATTATACATATAATACCCAGAACACCCGGAGTAAATATTTGCAGAACATACAAACATTTATCCCGGGGCGGGAATCGAACCCGCAACCTTCCGCGTCGCAGGCGGACCATCGCCCACCGCGCCACATCGGTCGTCAAAACACAACATTCTGACGAATAGAGTTAGTATTTACTGTCGTGGTACCTATCTAGACTACCTACAGAGTTTAGGATGTACCTACGTTGTTTGTACCTCATTCTATATTAAGGTAAAGTAGACCAAAGATATTCAACCCCTTGAATATTGCTATCTTCTAGCTAGATCTATCCAGATGAATTTGTGTTTGAAGAAGATTACTGAAAATAAGGTAGATTAATTACTATTTTAATCAAATTTTATTTATTACAGGCGTACAAGAAACTGAAGAAAAATCTAGAGAAGAAGAATTCCAAGATTATCTAGAAGATTTGCTTTTGTAGTTAGTAGTTTTGTATTGTATACCTACTTACATCCTATTTACATTCCAAGCATGTCAGCAGGACAGACTAGTAGGTAGTAGACTAGTTTAAGTATTGCGATTTTTGCGTAATATCACAGAAGTAAATAGTAATATAGATAGGCATTTGCGTATAATAAAGATTTATATAGTATAATTACGCCACTACTTAATTAATTTATCACTAACACAGCACAGCCACTAAGAAAATTATTCTTTATATAAGTAAAAGAGGTATCACGGTCAAGGGGATCATGCTGCAATGTTGTTTATTTGTGGTTCTAAACTTTGTTTTTTAAGTGTAAATAAAAAAGCTCATTGTTTATTGAACATATTTTATTGCCTTCTAATTACATTAGGTTTTTACATGTGTAAAAAATGGAATAACTACAACATTTTTCATCACACATCCCATAGCTACGTATACCCATCGGTACGTATATATTGACGCTGAATAATTGCTCTCAAGGTTCCAATAACTAATCAACATGGATGTCTCTCTTGAAGGCTTAGCATGAGCGACCTAGCTGTTTATCACGACTACATCGGCTAAAATAATGAAAAATACACGTTAGATAACATTAGGTGTCTACAGAAATGTGAATTCCATTCAAGTTTTTAAAATCAAATGGAGTAAAAATAAATTATTTATAGTCTTATGGGTTAATTGTCGCTTGTGCAAAGAATCCTAATTTCCGTACATTGGAATGCTAAAAAAACATATCGGATCAATTGAAAGCAACTGGACTCACAAATTAAAATCTGGTAGATTATACACATACATAACTAAATAAAATATTCACACGCATAACAAAACAATAACCTAATTGCCGTTGACATTACATGTTGGCGTCTCTATAAAACGATCTTTTGAAAGGGGTGAGCACGAATAAATGTTACTATCGTAAAGTTAACGTAACGCGTATAGTTAGTTAGCGTATTCGATTGACACGGGGCGATGACGCTGCAACATTCTGCTGTCGAGCTGACGTTTGACACTCAATGTGAATCGTATACGCTGCGTTACGTTAACTTACGATTGTCACATTTATTCCTGCTCACCCCTTTGAACAAAGCACAACGTCAGTAATTCGTCTCATTAATGATACTTATCTACATTCCACAATCTCGTAAATCACAATAATCACAACTATTAATCGACTCAAGTCGTTCTTATACTAAAGCTAAGTTTACACAAGTGTATTGCAACAATTCGTAAATATTAGCACCTCATTACATCATGAAAATTGCTAGTGGAAGTCAACTTCAAGTTTGCTTGCTAGTCTAAACTTAGCTTTAGTTTACAAGTTTATAACACGATCTGCAGACATAGATCGATCAGATTAGCGCAAAACGTTTACCAAAGTAGGATAGAACTAATCAATTCATCCCCATACTTTAGCTATTTTTGTTAGGTACGCTTACTCGGACCATTTGTCTAAGACTGAATAATACGAGGAACAAGGAAGGCTCCTATTCTAAAACAATGTTCGAGCAGAAATCGAGAGATGCAATATCGAAGTCTACGTTACAATTGTAAATACGGCGAATATGCGTATGTTTCTGTTTTTGGAGCTGACTGATTCAAACTTGAAGTGAAGCAGCCCTGTGTTGAAAGTTAATTCATGTACTGAATTTATTTTAGTATTGTTAAATACTAATATTTAATGTAAATACAATTGTAACACTGTAACGACCTTTGCGTCTGATTCCGAGATGGTTGTACAATAAGAGCCCGAACGCTCGTATTTATTTGTTCTGCGCTTTGGTAACGTCTTCTTCATCAGAACAGTCTTCGTCGTGTGTGTGCGTGAGTTGACGCGGCGTTTCTGGTCGCACGTGCGGCACTGACCCTAATGCCTGAAACAAATATTAAATTGTTAAGCTATTGCATAGCTTCTAGCGCGGGCCTTGAGCGTGGAGACCGAATCCAGAAATTCCGTAACGAAATAACCTAACACCGCGCGTGCGTAATCCAGCAAAAAGTGCTATGCAATAGCTGTACCGCGGCAGTCCCCGAGTGCCACACGTCTTTTTTTTTATAAAAATCTGATAAGTTGTACAAATATTGCATTTCTTATTAAAACATTTTGAAGATATCAGGTAGTGCTGATAGGACAATAAGTCCAATTACGATATAAACATCAAAACTTTTACATGTATAATACTAATTGTTACCTTATTGTCGAGTGCGTCTGGTGCAGTTTTGAGATATTCTTCAGCCGAATCCTCGGCGATGCAAGTCACGCCGCGTTGCGCACTTGTTTGCCTGGATCTAAAAATAAAAAAAAAAGTTGATTTTATACGTTTGTTTATGGAATCGAAAATCAGCTGGTGTTGAACTTTTGACAGCTATCATACAATTCTGTCTGATCAAAACTTGAGGGTTTGCAAGCATCCATTTAGTAAAACGTGCGAGTCGGACTCGCGGACGAAAGGTTCTGTGTCAAAAAATCCCGTATAAGAAATGAAAAATTTACATTATTCTGTTTTTTTTATGTTTGTAAGTATTTGTTATTATAGCGGCAACACAAATACATCTATGAAAATTTCATCTCGCTAACTAACACGGCTGAGAGCCTGGTGATAAACCGAAAAAAAATACAAAAAAATAAATTGTATTCTTTAATACAGTAGAAAACGCGTATTTACACATATTAAACGAATTATACAAAAACAGATATGTTAAACGAGTCCAAGCATAAAGGTACTGACAGACGTGCTCATTACTAGCACGAAAGCATGCTTTTATTGAGCAAGTGATCATTAGTAGCACGTGTGTAATGTAATGAGCATGCTACCTGAGGCGCGGGTAGGTGGGGGCGTGCTCGGACTGCTTGGAGCACGTCTGAACATGTTTGCATGCCTATTTAGGAGTACTATGCTTTAAATAAAGCATGCTTATTTCTGGCAAATGTGTGACCGCTGGTTAGGGAGAGGTCTTGAAATTAAACTCAAGGTTGATGGTCACGTCTCGTTCGGGCAGAGCTTCGCCTTTGGATCCAAACTTTATTAAAGAAGTGAACTAAATTATCTTAGGCTACCGCTTTTATACAATTCCAAGACAGTTTTTTATATAAAACAATATTTCGTACTTCCGGGATATAATATTAAATAAATAAGTTTATGCTGTAAATAAATACATCTCAATACATGATAATTATTAAATCAATTTATGGTGAATTAAGATGATGAATATAATTCAACTTTATAATGAATTTAATTTAAATTATAATGGCAACTGCTTGCTACTTCCGGCTGTTTATTATTAATCAATTAATTGCAACAACTGTACCTAAATTCATTTTAAATATAAATATGATTTTACAATATTATTTGGATATTATTAATAGATCTATTATTCAATATTTTTATATTATTAAATCACCTCAACTTTTTAGCGGGACTTTCAAAATGATCTTTATGATACACATTACTTAACTAAAGGTATAGCTAATGGACAATGCTTGATATAAATAAAATCAAGTATATATATATAACTAATATGATAATATATAACTAGTGAGGGGTATTATTCTCTAACACTCGGCCATCCTGCAAGGGCCGTGACCCACGGCGCTCCACCGAGGATGATGTCTTAGCTCCCATGTTTCCCATGCTTCCTATGCTGTTTGTCACCTGGAAAAAGAGATAAGCAGTAACTTGTATGTAAGATGTTCTAAAAGTGTTACATAAACGTTTGTAATGTTACTTATACTGGAGCAGCAATATGTACCTCGGTAAGTATTTTTTTAACGTATGCATTTGTATTAAATCTGCAGCAAAATATTATTTTTATCAACAGCTTCTAGTTTGTTAATTGTAAACAAGAGAAAGAGACAAGCAAAGCAGGCTCGTAAGTCACACAGACTATATTATGTTTGTCACACAGACTGTATGTTTGTCACACAGACTATATTAAGAATACGTCACACAGACAAAACATAATATGGGTCACACAGACTGTTAGAGCAAAGACATAAAATATGAATAATCGATAACATATGTCACACAGACTATTATCAGGAAAATATTATGTCACGATTTCTACGATTTTTAACAACATCATTTTTGTTTCAGCTCACCAAGATACCGTTTCATCACGAGAGATTATACTTTACTTCGCATCACATCAGCTACTTACTACCTACCTACTCTCAATTTATGTCAATGTTTTATTTAGAAAGTAAATAACTGCATAACTACGAGTATACGAGTTTTATTTACAGATAATTTACAATTTACAAGTAAATAGACTTCTAATTATAAATAATCTACTTATTTACATTCAAATTTCAGGCAACTATCTCGAACATCCATAGTTATATAAGTAAGTAGGTACATAGGATAGTTATTTAACTTTCTAGAAGATCTATGAGATCGTCTCTGTCTACTTCCACGTCACTAGCTGAACTATCTGCATCAGACACAATAGATTTATAGGGTCTTAACACTTCACCTCTTACAACAGCGCTAAATTTTTTATAACCTTTCATTCCTTTAACGCTACTAATTGTATACCGATCTATATTCGATTCCGCCTTACTAACCTTATATGGACCCGTATAAGGACTCTTTAATTTTTGTGAAACTTTAGCAGATGGGTCCCTACTAGCTCCGTCTTTCCACAAAACTAATTGTCCTACTGAATACTTTATACATTTTTTTCGGGATCTGTCAAATTGTTTTTTCATGAGGGTCATGTTTTTATCGATATGTAATTTTGCGCTTTGTCTCCTATCCTGCAGTGCTAATTCTTGTTCAGCAAAATCTTGAACTTGTCCAGCGGGATAAGCGGGTAAACGGGAATTTTCGTGCCCAAACATGAGTTTAAACGGGGGAAACTTGGTAGTTGAATTGGGAGTATTGTTTATTCCCCATACGACATCAGAAAGTTTCTCATCCCATGTACTCTCATTTTCAGACATTGTGTTTAGACCATCTATTATTGTTCGATTTACACGCTCGACCTGACCATTAGATCTAGGACTGGCTATAGCGTTTAAAACGTGCCTAAATTGAGATTCTTCAGCAAACTGTTTGAAATAGCGGCTAGTGAAAGCTTTACCTCGATCTGTAATAATTCTAGTTGGACTACCAAATAATTTTATGATTTCTTTCAAATGCTTAATTGTCTCTACTGAACTACAATTTTTTACTGCTCTAGCAAATACGAACTTAGTGAAAGAGTCTATAGCGACCAGAACGTATGTGTTACCTTTCCTAGTTTTAACGAAAGGACCTAAATGATCAGCATGCAAGGTATGCATAGGCACTGGTACTTTTTCGATTGGATAAAGCTCTCCTTGCGACCTACCATACCCTGATTTTCCGAACGCACATTGTAAACAAGAGTTAATGTATTTTCTAATAAATCGTGTCATTCCGTTAAACCAAAACTGAGATTTTATAGTTTTCTCACATCTTTCAAATCCTGGGTGTCCTATCTGGTCGTGGTATTTCTGCAAGAGGCCGTATTTTGCCAATTTTGGTATAACAAAACGTTCACCATGCAATGTTTTCCTAAACAAACTACCATCTTTTACAACATAATTATTTACAATATCTGGGTTAGTTGTTTGTTCATTTAATTGAGTAAGAATTTGTTGAATGTTACCATCTTGTAATTGGAGTGTAATTAACCAATCAGATTCTTCAATTTGGAAAATAGGTTCTGTAATAGGGTTCCTACTTAACGCATCTACATGTTTCATTCTTTCTCCCGCACGATATTCTATTTGTAAATCGTAATCCTGTATTGCTAACCACCACCTAGCTATACGCGGGATAAGATCTTTCTTAACTAATGTAGTACGTAAGGCTGCGCAATCAGTCACAACTTTAACAGGAATTCCTGTTAAATAGATCCGAAAACGCTTCAGTGATTCTACGACCGCGAGAGTCTCCAGTTCATAACTATGGTAGAACTGTTCCTCTTTAGAAGTTACCCTACTGAAATATGCTATTGGTTTTATTGAACCATCTAACTGATGCTGCATAAGGATACCACCTAGACCTAACTTACTAGCGTCTGTATGTAATTCCGTAACAGCTTTACTATCATAAATACTAAGGACTGGTCTCTCGACTAATCTTTGCTTTAATGTTTGAAATGCTCTTTCTTGTTCAGGTCCCCAAACCCAGACTACCCCCTGCCTGGTAAGTTTTGTTAAGGGTAGAGCTAGTTCAGCAAAACCCCGTATGAACTTCCTGAAATATGAAGTTAACCCAATAAATTGCCGAATCTCATGAACGTTTTTAGGTCTTCTATATTCTGAAACGCAATTAATTTTTGTTTGACCTGGTCGTATCGTACCTTCAGCTATTTCATGGCCCAAGTAATTTACGCTTGTTTTCAGGAAAGAACACTTGGACAAGTTTAATTTTAAATTGGCCTTTTGCAATAGTTGTAATACATGTTCTAACAACATCATACCTTCTTCTATAGTAACTGTAGGTAACATGACGTCATCAAGGTATGTTGCCACATCATTCCGAACATCATTTAGAGCTATGCGTATCAACCGAGAGAACACTGCAGGTGCATTGGCTAACCCAAACGGCATTTTTAAAAATTCGTATTGTCCTGTAGGAATTACGAATGCACTTTTATGAATTGAATCATCAGCAAGCCTAACTTGATAATAACCTTGGGCTAAGTCGAGTGTGGTAAAATAACTTTTACCTGCCAATTTAGAGACTTGATCATCTATATGCGGTAAAGGGTATCGGTCTTTAACGGTTTGCGTGTTAAGGGCCCTATAATCTACGCATAATCGATAATCTCCGGTTTTCTTTTTTATAAGTATAACTGGACTTGCATATTCAGACATCGATTCACGAACTATTCCTGCATCAACTAAATCCTGAACTTTTTCTTCGAGAATCTCGTTCTCTTTATGAGACACCCTGTATGGCTTAAAGTGAACAGGCTTGTCAATCGTGGTCTGAATGTGCATTTCTATAAGATCTGTGCAACCTAAATCCTTTGTACTCTTAGCAAATGAATGTTCATAGTTATTCAGTAAAGTCAAGAGCTTATCGCAGTTTGCACTGTCTAATTCTCCTACATCTATATCAGCTTTACTAAATGCTCTACGGCCACCAGCGGAGCTAATGCACGTTTCAAGAGTCATAACATCATGAACGTGATCAGATGCAAGAGCGACTAGTTCAGCACGAGCTATTAATTTATGAGCTGGAAGAATGATAGTCAAGTCACCCATATTAAGAAACTTCAAACGCCCTTCTATGCAGATAATTCCTCCAGGGATATCATAACACAACTTGCCTAATTGTACATGAACCGGTTTGGTTAAAAAGTAAAACTCGCCATTAGTTTCTATATCAACAAACACATCAACTAAGCAAAGACTGCGTGGCGGAATAGTCACATCACATTTAAGGCAGACACCGTACTTTGAATTGAAATCCGAATTTTCTAGTTTAATAGGCTTTAAACAATCATTTATAACAGACGTTTCAATAATTCTAGCAGAGTTTGTAGTCGTTACTAAACTAATACCAGGCTGATTAATCATAGTTTGACCTATAATTAAGTCTACATCTGACAGATCGTAATCGGTGATTTCGGCGTAACCTTTCAAGCATACATTATCCAAACATACTTCTATTTCAGTCGTACCTAATGACTGCATGTGAGCACCGCCAAACCCTTTCATAACAACAACAGAGGGTTGAATTACCACTCCTAACATTTGTGCTTTAGTGTGCGTTAGGATATTGAGCTTACTACCAGTATCAATAAAAGCAACAAGTTCTACCGTGCCTATGTGAGCTAAACGTTTATAGATGCTTACAGAATTATTAGAAGGGGTGTACATTATGCGACTCACCCGAGAGGTATGGACGTCTTGCCCCGTCGTCTTCGAGGAGGCCCCGAACCAACACGTAGCAGCCGTATGCCCGATGCGCTGGCAGGTGTCGCAGCGCTGCTGGGCTCTGCAGTCTCGTGCTTCGTGTCCAACCCGGCGGCAGAAGTAGCATCGCTTAACTCCTGGTAGTTGAGACGTCGTGGTTTGGTTTCCATTGGCGGTGCCTCTTCTCCAAGTAGACTTGCGTGTCGATGTTGAAGATTCTTGTGAAGTTTTGTAGTCTTCCAAAGACGACAGGTACCCGCAGTAAAGTAGCTCAGGTGTTTCGCACTGGAATGCTTTTGCGTTCGCACGTAGCTCGACGGGTAGGCCTCTTATGATGCATGATATCGCTTCTTCTCCGTAGATGTTGCATTTCTTGAGTAAAGATACCTTGTCATGGTAATATTTGGTCATGGTCTCCGAATCCTTTTTTGTTCTTGCCAGCATACCCTCAAGCTTATCTACGTGGTCAGTGGATCGAGGAAAAGCGGTTTTCAATGAGTCTTTCCAACCTTCCCAATCGAGATCATAGTCCTCCAGCTCGTCGTACCAGCGTCGAGCAGAACCACGTAGGCGTAGTTGCATGATGAACTGTTTCTCGGTAGAGTTCCATCCGTAAACTGCACCAAGCTGATCGATCTTGTGAAGCCAGCTACAGATATTGCTGGTGCAATCCTCGGGCCGAAACTTTGGAATAACTTCCGCATCAGTGTGAGTTATACGATGCCGTTTTCTCGGTGTGGGCGCAGCGTCAGAAGAAAAAAAAATTCGGTCTACCTCAGCCTCATCTTCATCGTTGGACGCAGAATTTTCGCAGTATTTTCTTTTTACGCCAAGGCCGGATGCATACGGGCCAGACATCCTTCAGTATCCCACTTCTGAGATGTGACCGCTGGTTAGGGAGAGGTCTTGAAATTAAACTCAAGGTTGATGGTCACGTCTCGTTCGGGCAGAGCTTCGCCTTTGGATCCAAACTTTATTAAAGAAGTGAACTAAATTATCTTAGGCTACCGCTTTTATACAATTCCAAGACAGTTTTTTATATAAAACAATATTTCGTACTTCCGGGATATAATATTAAATAAATAAGTTTATGCTGTAAATAAATACATCTCAATACATGATAATTATTAAATCAATTTATGGTGAATTAAGATGATGAATATAATTCAACTTTATAATGAATTTAATTTAAATTATAATGGCAACTGCTTGCTACTTCCGGCTGTTTATTATTAATCAATTAATTGCAACAACTGTACCTAAATTCATTTTAAATATAAATATGATTTTACAATATTATTTGGATATTATTAATAGATCTATTATTCAATATTTTTATATTATTAAATCACCTCAACTTTTTAGCGGGACTTTCAAAATGATCTTTATGATACACATTACTTAACTAAAGGTATAGCTAATGGACAATGCTTGATATAAATAAAATCAAGTATATATATATAACTAATATGATAATATATAACTAGTGAGGGGTATTATTCTCTAACAAATGTGAACAGTTTGCAGAGCATGCTAATTTTAAGCAAGCTTATTAGCATGCTTTTTTTGAGCACGTCTGTCAGTACCTTAAGCCATAGAGACGGTGAAGTTTATATTCTATAACGCTGGTTTTCAGTGGGACCGAGATATATAATTACCTGTCGATAGTAGGCGTGTCTACAGTGAACCTCTGCTCATGAGCGACCGTAGACTCATGTGGCATGAGCATGGCCGGAGCTCGGAACATATAGCAGAACGGATAGTACATCAGGTTTAGGAACGATGCTGCGTACAGATCTGCGTACCTCACCACCTGGGGAGTAAAAACATTTATTTATTTAAGAAAAATGTATGTAAGTAGGTACTCTATCATCAATCTGGTTTCCATAGTACAAGCTTTGCTTAGACAAGAGTGTGTGTGATGGGACTGTGATGTTTGAATTGTCCTTGAATATTTATTTATTTATAGAAAACCAACAGCAATACAATTTAGTTGATAGTAGTAGTTCTGCCTTCCATGATGTGCCACATGACACTAAGATTCATCTACTTTGTAAAGAGATGACTACTACTATTTTTTTAATTGAATAAATACTATTTGAGTATATACGGTACCTGTGATGAAAAGAACGTCTGCCTTGAACCAGATCTGAACAGTGAGCCGAGCATTCCGTATGAGAGGTCCATTTTGTGCGTGACGTCACGAATCGACATGCGTAGTTTGGAAATATCCGGCTTTTCTTTTGTGCTGGAGTCTAAATCTCTGAAAGTACAACGTAGACATTAGTAATATATTACTTTAGTAGCTTGAGCCAAAACAGGGCTGAATGGCGTGTCTTGGGAATGTCCTACTGTGGATAAAGGTTGATGATGATGAGACAAGCTTGATAGTTTAGGGGTGCATTATTTGTTTTTTTTTATTTGCGCTTTATTCCGATTTCAATGATTTGTTTTTTGTTTGGTAGATCTTCAGAGGTACTCGTATATACATTTGATTAATTTTGACAAGTAATTTTTTTTTTATATTAAAATAATGAGCTTTTAGGTATTACTCGATGACGATTCAAATCGGTTTTTGTTTTTGTAATAAATATAATTATATAAAAAAACTTACTTGTACATATCTCCCAATTGAACATCCAAGTTCTGCAATTGTGCAAACAGTTGGCACTTGTCCGTCCACACATGCAATTCCTGCACCAACTCGGGTACAATGAGAAAAGTGCGCCAGCCACCAATTTTCTTCGACTTGAGAATATCGCCGAATATATGATCGCCTATGTAAAGCACGTCTTTGCCTTTCGCGCTGATTAGTTCCGTGAAAACGTCGCACGAACCTAGAGATAATAAATAAAAAGATTTTTACCAGAACTTCTTAGATAAAGATCAAGAGATTATCAATAATAATATGTAAAGAGTATTTGATTGTCTTAGTGTTCCTACTAAAAGTCTGTTTTTTTCTTTACGAAATTTATATTTTTCTCCATCTGTCACCAGGCTGTATCTCATGAATCGTGTTGAAATTTTCACTTAAGATGGTCGGTTTTATTTAAAGTTAGTAATGAATAAATTACCTCCAGAATAAACAAGGCCTTCGTGCAATGGTCCAACATGGTGTCCCATTTTCAAAGCTCCAGTGCGCGTGTCCACTTGTCGTAGCGTAGTGCCTTCGCCGAAAAACAATGGCTTCTTAGCGTCCACCACGATCCAGTCGAAGTATGTCTTCCAATTCCTGTGCGGCTCACCGGGCTGGAGGTCAAAGTTAATTGGTTACTTATTCATCTAGTATGTAAGACGTTTAAAAGTGATCCTTGTGATTTTATTGAATAAATGCAATAGAAGTTAATCTACATATATATTTGTTGGAATTAATTATTTTGTGTTGATTTATGTTTGTTCTATGACTGTTAGTAGTATGAATTCCGGAACAAAAAATTTGTTAATCTATCAAAAGTCTACATAAGGTCTGTCTAATTTTTAATAAGATAAACTAGTTAATAAAGTTGTTATTTCCTGATGAAAACCTGTTATTTCTATTACCGAATCAGAAAATAAGTAAGACCTATTATAAAAAAAAGTAGATCATAAATTAAAAAAAATTGAGAATTACGCACGACACGACACTAATCTTATTGAACGCTGCTGATGTTTATCCTTATCTTGACAACAAATATACACTTATCTGTCAAAAACATTGAATCACACGCATATTTTTATCTGAATGACGTTCCAAACAAATCCGAGTCATACACAAACTTCGCAAACAATACACAGTAAAAACAATGAGACAATGTTGTGTAAACACGAAAAGTACACCAACGACAGGCAAACGACCACTTTATAAATCTGAATTCAGATCAAGGCCTTTACAACTTGATAATCCAGTTCGACCAGAATCAGAGCAAAATATTATCATACTACATTATTAATACCATACTAGTTTTTTTCATGTACCTTTTAAAACATTTTTTCAAATTTTTTCTTTGTAAATATGTTACTGTGTATTTACAAAAAAAATATATTCAATTAGCAATCTATAGTATGTACAGGGTATCGTCTTATATGTTAGGTGATTCTAAGTGCCTGTTCTACACGACCAGAAGCAAGAAACTACGGCCTGGTTCCTACCGTTTTTAGTATGATTTTTCTTACAAAAAATTACAATTAAATACAGTTCCAATGAAGTGCCTATGAATATTAATTTATTTACTTTATACACCAACAATAGGCATACTGCGGAGGAAAGAAAGTCATATTACAAGAGTGTTAGATATATGTAGAAGTAGAGGTAGGCCGAAGAGATGGATGGACTGTGTGAACGATAATGTCGATAATATGAGTACCTAAGTAAAGATTGAGACGACCGACGGTTGATAAAGAGTGGAAGAAAAAGAAGAATGGAGAACCGACCACACATAGCGTGTGATAAGGATAGCAAGATGATGATTACTTGTCTATCACCTATTGCAGCACCCATACATTGATACATTATGTGCAAATCTTTAGTTATAAAATATGTAAAAAATACTATTCTATTGATACGAGAATAGTTTTAGAACTCACCTTAGCACCATGCGGAAAATCGAACAGATAATTCATAATCTTATCTGTAAAGTTGAACTCGCTATTCGTCAGCAAAAACAATTTAGCTCCGCTCTCTGTTATCCTAGACAAGAACATAGGCAGCCTTTCATCCTTCTTCAAGTATAGATCCAGGTTCTCTGTGGTTTTCTTCTTTAGATCGCCGTGTATGTGCACGTAGTCGACAGAGTTTCGCACGTCTTGGAATATTGATTTGAATGACATCGCCAAGTCGCCGCATCTCACACCGGTCTTCTCCCTGTTAATGATGTTTTTTTTTTAGGCTAGGTATATTTAGTAATTAGTTCATTAGCTTATTTCAGTACCAATTATGTTTGCGCACTACCCAAATTGTTATTCTCACTACCCAAAGGTTAGCTGGTAGAGAATGCTATTTGTAGCATTAAGTTCGCCTGTATACACTACTTTTAATAGTGCAATAAAGAATTTTCTATCTATCTATCTATCTAATGAATTAATGAACATTCACGGATGTATCACACATCGCGCTCTGCGAGTGACCCAAACTAGGTTAAGCTTTTGATATGGCAACTAGATTGCTGATAGAATACTTAAATAAATATTTTTTTGGAAATATTTAATAACACCCATACACAGTGGGAATCGAACACACGATCACCCTACTACCAACTAAGCTGTGTCGCTTGTCAAAGAATATACAGACGTCACAGCTCACTTGGTATTAGCTCTGTCTTCCGTATTGTGGGTCGTAAATTCGTAGATCGAGTTTTCAAAGAATGCTGTTTGAAATTAGTAACCACTCCATCCATTTATCAAATACCTAAAAAGCTCCCAAAAGCTTTCATAGTGGAAATTAGTTTTTGATTAACAATTTATGTTGCTGACTATACCTGAAAATCTTATATGAGTATGGATGGATGTATGTTTGTAACTCTTGCACGCCAAGATTACAGAATGGATTTTTTTGAAACTTTACAATAATATAGCTTATACGCCCGAAAAACACAGCGGCTAATTTCTAAAGATATTGTGTTAATTGACCAAAATATAACGATAATAAGACAAAGTAAAGGCCACCAGCTACTTCCTAATAAATGTCTTCGCCAGCTGTTATCGTAAACCTGGATTCGTATATCTCAAGATCATTGATCTTTCGATCTATCAGGTCGAGTTAGTTCTCACTCAGTTAGATATAAAACACTACTCTGTTTCTGTTTATAAAGAGTACTTGAACTACCGAAGAAGTAGGTCGTGCAAGTACTTTAAAAATGCATCGCGATTTAAATGACTCGGCTCGATATAAACATATTTTATTCAGTGAAGCAATGTGAAGTGTAAACCACTTGAAAGCTTGCGTAAAGTTTGAAGCACGTTTCCGAATGTATCCAAATGTATCCGAAAGTATCCATAATTTGTTGGAATTTATCGAAAGATTCACATATTTATTTGTCTTCTGTGGTTAAGACGTAGATAAATAGTGCGCAATAGTATTGCGTATTTCATTCCTGGCGGAATCTGTTGACAGTCTTTTTTATTCGAAAACCTCAGTCTAGATTATCTAGAGTCTAGATAATATAAAAAAACCTTTAATTCTTTAAAAATAGCATAGCACTCAAGTGTGTAGGTGCGATAGGAGTGCGTGTATCCTAACGACCTTGATGCCTACACAAAATAAACAAACTGAGGGCTGAACACGAATAAATGTGACAACCGTAAACGTATCGAAATCGAGACGTATTTAAGATACACTGCGCGTCACATCAACTTTACTGCCTAACATTGCAGCGTTAGCGCGCAGTGTATCTTTTATATACGTTATGTATACTATTGTCACATTTATTTGTGCTCAGCCCTCTCTGTGGTGCGTGTCTAGTCGTAAATTTTTAAGTTTATATATTTTTTAAATTCGTATGTTGATTTGTACCAAATGGTATATATGTGTATTTAACACGCAAATTATTCACGTGCATGTTTGAAATAAGCTAGCTTTAGGCACTCGTTACACGTTTTACAGTAACAGAAGCCAGTTAATTTTGTCTTATCTGCATACATTCACAGTATGTACTGGCATGCTCTTATCTCGACACGTAAGCTTCAACAAAGAGTAAGCAGCAGTTGGAAACAAGATAATTAAAAATAAACTTTGGCGCAGGTTAAAAAACAAAACTAATAGCTAACAGAACTCGATTATAATTTGCTTACTGTAATATATAAAAGTATAAAAATATAATATAAATATTCGTGGACAATGCACACATCACACTCTAGCCCTAAAGTAGAAAACTAGATTGCTGATAAAATACTTAGGTAGGTACTTATACACATTTTTTTTGTAAATAGGTACCCAGACACAGAAAAAATATTTTTGTACATCACACAAACATTTGCTCTAGGTGGAAATCGAACCCACGACCGACATGGAAGGCAGATCTACTACCAACTGAGCTGTGACGCCTGTCATCATGTATGGGGGAGACCTTTGCTCTGCAGTTGGACACAATAAAAAAAACTAAGACACTAGAGCGCGATGTGTGAAATGTCCGTGAAAATAAAGTTTCGTTCTAGTTCTTACCTCGTGTACTGCGGTGAATTCGTAAAGAAGTCTATTAGGCACGCGATCAGATAAGTCTCGGGAAGGTTGAATAGCGTATTCAGAACGTACACCCTGGATTCGTCCAATGTAAGAAATTTGTTCGGATATAATTCGTACACTTGTGAGCTGAAAAAGAAAGTATAATTAATTTACCTGCTAATATTATCAATTTGAATGTTTTGATGTTTGTATAACGATCACGTCCAAACCATATTATCGATTCGCTTAAATATTTAGGTAACTTTTATTTTTATTTATATGAAAAAGTAATAAATTCTATAGAAATAAATAGAATAAAATCGTTATGAATATCTATAGGGGAGCTGAACACAGATTTTTAAAGCTTTTCGTATGAAAATTTATATTTCTAAATTTATAAAAATATATAAAAAAATCAATCTTCGGTTGAAAAACATCTCTATAAGTACATCTTAATATCACAATAATTATGTAAGTATGCATAATTTTTATTGTAAATTAAACGTTCGTATATTCGGTCATTCCGTTTATGAGTAAAAGTCATTATTGACCACAAAATGTCTATAAATGTCCACTTTTACAACCCATTCAATGTCAGGCAACATAAAATGTATTGGTATGGTTTATGATGCATATTTTCCGTAATAGAGACATACTGTTTTACAGCTTACTATAAAACTGTTGATTAAAATCTATTTTGAGACAGTATGGTACATAAAAAAAATTACATTTAGTTAATTGGAATTCGAAGAGAATATTACGCTTGTGTGTGCGTACAGGGGGTGAGTAAGAATAAATGAGATAATCGTTAATGTATAAAAACAGTGACGTATTTGAGATACACTGCGCGTCAATATCAGCTTCACTGTCAAACATTGTAGCGTTAGTGCGCAGTGTATTTTAAATACGTTACGTTTACGATGGCCACCTTTATTCATGCTAAGCCCACTGATAGTGAAACTGATAAAGAAAATTATTATCAAGAATTGTCTTATTATGTGTATTAAGTGTGTGTATGAGTATTGATCTATAAGGAATACTATTCAAGAATTGTGTACATCCGTGACCTTTAATTTGCGTTTTAATCGTATATGCTTAGATATAAATAGATAAGAATATACAAATCACGGTCACGCGATATGCCAAATATGTGGTTGATTCTGCACGCACGTGCTAAAGATCAATAATATTGAAGCATTCGATTTTACGATAATTCTTTAAATTGTTTTATCTACCACATATAAAGTCAGTTACCTAAGCTTTATCACTGCTAAAAGATAGGTAAAACTAAAAAAACTAAAATAACTTACTGTTTCAAAAATTCAAATCCGTGCACGCATACTAGAATATTTCCATACGCGTCGACTTTCAAAAGATTTCCATATAAAGTGTCAAACCATAGACCTCTGCAATAAGAAAAATATTTGTAGATAAAAACTTTTTCTTAATCAGCAAAAAATGTATAAAAAAAGAAACTAACCTGACAGGAAAAGAAGGATCATATTCGAATTCTAATATTTCACTCGGATATCCTTTGTGTACTAATCTTTCTTTGGTTAAATTGAATCCTAACGTTTCGTATTGTGGCGATTTGTACTCTGTAATAAAACAAAATGTATTACTTATCTTTTTCTCTCTTAACAAATATTTTAAAAATAAATGTGTGATAATGTGTGAATTGTCCGTGGATATTTTCACGGACAATTCACACATCACACTCTAGTCCCAAACTAAGCAAAGCTTGTACAATGGGAACTAGATTGCTGATACAACTCACCGGCCAATGTATAGTCCATATCAAATCCGTAGAATTTAACATTTTCTAAATGCAGGGATCTGTTCACGAATATTCTGAAACAAAATAAATGCTTAATAAGACACATTAGACAAATCATACACCTACTTAACAATCGATTGTTTCAAGAGGTGACTCGAAAGGAACTTAAGCCTGGTATTAATATACAACATCAGGCTTAAATGTTAATTAGTTTTGTGGAAGTTTTTAACTTCGTAGAGCTTTTTATTCAAACAAAAATACACAACAGTCATTTGTAATTAATTTATTTGTTGAGTTCATGATGTTGAGGTCCATCCATTATCATTTCACTGGTTTTAGTTTTATTCGCTGTTCTCTGCTGAATTCACAGCTACTCTTTTTCATATATTTTTTATTCATGAAGTATCAAAATAATAGTTGACAGCACTGCCGTAAATATTATTCAAACACATAATAACTATGTTTGGTTATGCATTGAGGTTTTTGGTCCGAAGTTTTACCTAGACCAGGCGCCAAAACATGTCGCCATAACTATTGAAATGCAAATTCAACGGCCTATTAATAGTCACGTTTGTTAGACGTCCACCCACAGACGTGTCAGTACCTGGTTTAACGCTCAGAGCGAAAGTTGATTCATTTCCGATTCATAAATTGACCTCCTGTCCTATTAATTCTAGCTGTGATGCAATTATAAAACATGGAAACCGCCAGATCATAAAATTCTCGTTGGAAACTATTTCAATAAAGTTTTTCATACAATAACAAAACAAAATCGGAGCTGTTAATATAAATTAGCACTGCTCTGTGATATTCTACACTACGATCGAGCGATTATGTGGACAGTACAACGTGTATGGCTGACAAAACAATCTGTATTTTTGATTCAATTTTGTGGAATCGCAATTCCGTACATCATTATGAACTGCAAGCTAATTACAGGCAAAGTAATCGACCATGTTTCGAACCCATGAAAACGTTATCGCGATATCATGAGATCGATAAGCTATTGCCGTGTCAAGTGCCAATCAAACGCATCGCTTGGCGTGATGAGCTGATGTAGCTCGTTGCAATTTACTACCATTCTTCATCAACTTGATTCCTAGTTAAAACTTCGCTAAGGCCACTTAACTAGTAACTAAGTATAGACACTTTAAACACCTTAGACACGCAAACGCTTACTCTTTCTGAAAGTCAATGCCTATACAGGCCTATACAAAAAACCGACAGTTATCATATAAACGTTAAATTTGGTGTCGTTTTTTATTCAGGTTATAAGAAACAATAAAATCTATGAGTTGAGAAAATTCCTGCGACAGTTGTCATGTACGAAACATTCTCCATGTTATTAACAGGAAATGATAAGTGAAGGATAAAAGAAGCAGGCACTACTCGAGTTCATTCAGATGAAAATGTAGAGCGTGTCGTGACGAATGATTATGACCGGATGAATTTAGCCGTTTAAGCGTCAGTTCCTCTTTCAGAATGGTTCCACGACAATGACAAAATTGAGAGAATGGGAGCATATAGCTTCCTAGAAATGGTGCAATACAAGTGTATGCATAGGTTTAATACCTAGCTCACAGTAGAGCGATACAATAATCCTGCTCTACTGCAGTATATTTCTCGGTAAATCTAAGTCGCCAGCTAAGGGGGCGTAAAAAATTCTCGGTAGTACAATCGTTTATTCGTAGCACTTGATATTGCAGTTAACAGATAAAAGTCTTGATAAATGACTATTGGTCTTGATAAGGTGTAACATAAACCTCAAATAGGTTTAAGGTAGTGGCCCTGTAATGCTAGGCCGTTTTTATACATCTGAGGACCGAAAAGATTTAAACAAATCGACAATGCGATTCTGCAAAACGCAATACAGGATTGTGTGAAATATGAGCTGAACACTATGCAGGACATACATATACAACAAAGTTTAATGGTAATCTTGATAACTAAAGTGGACTAGGTCATGGCCCACCCGCAGCGACAGCACGGGTTGTAAAAGTTATAGAAACCACGTAATTGCATCTGACGATACTGAAATGCACGCTAGTCAGGTGGTAATCCCGAATTAGACTTCGCTTTGGCGCCGTTCGGTGTAATGTCCAGATTGATCGTAAATAACCCATTTGTAGCGACAGCACTTGTGTTCACGCCTACGCCATATTAGTCCAGTCAAAATAGACATTCCAGCTTGCATTAATTCCCAACAAGCTGGATTTTTGTACAGGCCTTGAATACGTCATTACAAATGATATGTCAAAAGTCCCCATCGATCCCGCTTGTGCGTTGTTTTTTATTCCAGGTTAAAAGTCATAAAAATGCGTTTTTTGCGTATATCTCTGAAACAACGAAAGCTATCGAAAAATGGTTCAGGCAAAGTTTGTAGATCGTAAAATTGTCTACAAAAATACCTCAACACTTTTCATCTACAAAGCATCGCTTTTGAGATTTAGTGACTTTAGACCGCAGAAAAATCGTCGAAGATGCTGCGTTTTTTTCATTTCAGCCGTTTTATCTGCTTCATTGCCACAGAACAAACAGTATTTCTTGAAATTTACTGAAAGGGGTGATGGGTTCGATGGGTTAGTCCTCCTCCGAGGTAATGAATCGTCTTTTTGTTTCAAGAAATACTGTTCGTTCTATGGCAATGAAACAGATAAAACGGCTGAAATGAAAAAAACGCAGAATTTTAGTAGATTTTCCTGCGGTTTAAAATCACTTTATCTCAAAAGCGATGCTTTGTAGAAGAAAAGTGTTGAGATATTTTTGTAGACAATTTTACGATCTACAAACTTTGTCGGAACCATTTTTCGATAGCTCTCGTTGTTTCAGAGATATACGCGAAAAACGCAAATACCCAGGTTAAAGTCATAAATTTGCGTTTAAAAGTCATAAACAAGAGCTATCGAAAAATGATTCCGACAAAGTTTGTAGATCGTAAAATTGTGTACAAAAATATCTCAACACCTTTCTTCTGCAAAGCATCGCTTTTGAGATATAGTGACTTAAAACCGCAGAAAAATCTACTAAAATGTTGCGTTTTTTTCAATTCAGCCGTTTTATCTGCTTCATTGCCACAGAACAAACAGTATTTCTTGAGACAAAAAGACGATTCATTACCTCGGAGGAGGACTAACCCATCGAACCCATCACCCCGTTCAGTAAATTTAAAAAAATACTGTTTATTCTGTGGCAATAAGGCAGATAAAACGGTTGAAATGAAAAAAACGCAGCATCTTCGACGATTTTTCTGCGGTCTAAAGTCACTAAATCTCAAAAGCGATGCTTTGTAGATGAAAAGTGTTGAGGTATTTTTGTAGACAATTTTACGATCTACAAACTTTGCCTGAACCATTTTTCGATAGCTTTCGTTGTTTCAGAGATATATGCAAAAAACGCAAATTTATGACCTTTGACCTCGAATAAAAAACAACGCACAAGCGGGATCGATGGGGACTTTTGACATATCATTTATAATGACGTATTCAAGGCCTGTACAAAAATACAGCTTGTTGGGAATTAATGCAAACTGAAGTCATAATTTTAGTCTATTTTGACTGGACTATATTGACAGTATGTCCGTCCAGCATGGAATTCCAGAGCAGAAACACGCGAGGCCAGTGTGTTTCCGTTTGCTAATCCAGACCATTATAATAAATCGTCAAAACGAAAATTCATATATCGGCTAATCAAAGCTCAAGATAATAATGACTTGAAATATGGAATTCATTAAAATATGTTTCCAGAAATATTTGTATATTATATTTTAGTAATGACGCACATCATTTTTTCGTAATTTAAATATCACCAGCGCATTGATGAAAAATGTTAGTAAGTTGATTGAAATAGATTCGCAACATTATATTGTTTGTTTCTTTATACTGGCATTCTTAAACTCACTCTAATTAGTAGTAAACCTATTGAATTGCTCAACACAAGACGTATAATTCAAACAAAATATTGACACACAATACCTACTTAGTAAACGGAAGATATTGTTGGTCGAAGAAATGTCTTTTCGCATTTTATTACGATGAATATTTGTAACTGTTGTGAACACGCATAATGGCGACTCACTGAATTAGTCGCTTCTAGACTGAATGTTACTTACTCATTTGGTGCTGCAGTGTATCTGTCGCCTTTGCCATAAGATGATCCATTAGAAACGACAGGTTCGACGATCACAACGGACTTTCCATTTTGGGATTTGTGGTCCTTCATTGCACTAACATTCAACTTTACCAAAGAAACACAGCGTTAAAGTACTAGTCGCACTTCACTAAAGGTCTATATGGATTTGCAAAACACTTTGGCTATACAAAACACGTACTTTAGATGTTTGCAGATAGCGTATCCGTGTCAGTGGTACAAAGGAAGCTGTGAGTTGATATCCTTGACAGTAACAAGGTCGAAATACCGGTTTTACTGAAACAAAGTCGATTGGAGACCTCTAGATATTCAGCGTTAGATAAATCAACTTTCATATTAGTATTTCAACAAATAGCTATATGGAAAAAAAACCACTGTAAACGACAAAGGAAAATGTATTCGTTTAATTTTAGATCAATCGTACTTCTGAGTCCATTAATCGACTTTTGACTTACACGACAGGAATTTATGGTTTTAATGACTCTATCTTTATGAGAGCGAGGATGTTTGCGATCGCAAATAACTCAGTGTCGGATGCATGATGCATTTAAAATTGATGATATATCTCAAAGTAGAAAGGTAAGGTCGTTTTAGTCTAGCAATCGCAAAAGTAATATCAACTCTACGTTAAACATAATAAAGAAGGTCTGGGTTACGTAGCATAGCAACATTTCACAACATAGTGGTACTGTACCCCGATATTGGAATTTAACTTTATGTTACTCAACTAATGCTGTCTAAACACAGACTCATCGGTTCATTACGCAGTCTAGCAAATATACTCTTCTAAATTGTTACAAACTTGACAGTGCAGTAACTGCTAGCTTGTCAGCTTTCGAAATTGCTCAATGCTATGCTAATAAAGGGGTCTAACCAGTCTGCCTTCTGCCTATAAGTAATCTATGACTGGTTTGAGATTTCGGTATGCAAGGCGCATGGGGGAACGCTTGCCAGGAACCCGGAAAATCAATATTATCCTATAGTAAGTACTACAGGTTCTTAAACTTCGCTAGTGCAAATAATTATGATACGTGAAGTTTAATGTAATCGACTTTGAAATCAGTTATTGTTTGTAATATTTATAGTTTTTGTTCCATTATCACAGTTAACTTGTGGCATTATATGAATACAAATATTTTTTTATGAAATATGTTATTATAAATTACACTTAGAGGAAAACTTCAGTAGGTTATGATTATAATTAACGAGGTGTTTGAGGTTTTAAATAATATTAAAATTGTATGTATTGTAGAGTATGCTATGAACAGGAAATAAATATCATGCAAACTGAAAACAACTGATATACGATTGTGTGGGGTTCATTTTGTTTACAAAATCATACGCAGATTTTAGCGATATCCGGCATGATAAAAAAAGATTTGTGTAAGATAGTAAACAACTAATTCAAAGATAACACAAGGTTCCATAACGTGTGCAATAGAGCAAGGAGCTAAATGAATACGATATAGACATGGGTAACAATCGAAATGTATTCAAACAAAGACTACGTTGCATACGCAGTTAGCTTGGATGACTCTTATAAACCAACAAAAAAGTATTTTTATTAGCTGATTGTTGTCTGAATGATACGTGTCTTCATAAATAAAACAATTGAAAGTTAACTATTTCGCTAAATTACTGTGAACTGAGAACAATATGTAGGCCATGTAGATAAACTTGTGCAGTTAGTGACTGAAGGTATCGTTTAGTACAAATAAACACTACCAATAACATTGAACACGTCCCAGCAACTACTACAACACTTGCTTGATAATAGCAAATTTTTGTCCAAATTTGCACACGGAATCTATAAAAATCTAACAAAGAATAAATGAACTTACAGCTTCTTTTTACCACTGAAATATATCTGACAAAGCATACGTATTTTCTAAAACCATACCTACTTATTCACTGAATCAAAAGGTGTATTAAAATCGCGATGATATACACAATTGTTTGTTTTAGCCGAGGGGCGTGCGGTTTGGTTGCACAGCGAGACGGGTACTGAAGTACTGACGCTCGTTCGTTTGCTTGCTCCGTCCCTTGCCGTCAGTCAATTCACCTACACCCACCAACCAAGCCACTTCGACCGGCGAAACAGCTGATTCACTAACCTCACGGCTGCCACGATTAAGCCTATGTTTACAACCATATGGTTGATAATGTTAAGATCCGTGTATGAAACAATCATTTCATTGTTCGACTCTTATGTTGTTGAAATCATTAACTAAATGAATAAGTAGTGGAAAATGCGCGAGTAATCTTCCAAGAACAACAGACTACTGATAAGAAAACTTTAGGTAGGTTTGCTACTCTAAGAGATGATGTAACAGGCCAAATATTTACAAATAATACAGCAACGCGAGAATCGAGACTATTTAAAATAATATTTATGAGATTCTTACGCAATCTTTGTTTACCAAGCAATATAAGGTAAAAACTCTGCAATCTGACGGTAAAATAAGTTTTATTTCAAATCGAAACCAACTGAAACTTCAGGCTGTTCATGTATTAAAATAAAATGTTTGCAACATCGTAATTGTACCTACCATTTTGACACCAGGGTGTGTCGGTCATCACATAATTCAACTAACAGACTGCAACAAAAATTATGATACTGCGGTTCGAAATAGCCAACAAACACCTGCTACTATCGAAAAATTACATTCAAATAATACATAAAAGAAAATCTGAAAATATTATCATAGTGTAAAATACGTCGAAACACATTAGACGAAGATGACAGTGTATGGAAATTATATTTGTTGCCACAAAACGAAAAGTCATCAGGTAACATAATCAAAATTTCGTTTTAAACATGCTATAGTCGATGTCCTACAATCATATTTGACATAATCATTCAGTTAGAAATCTAGTTCCCATGGTACAAGCTCTGCTTCGTTTGAAACTAGAGTGTGATGTGTGAAATGTCCGTGAATATTTATATAATTAAATTCTCTTTAACCTTGATTATCCGTTCTATCGAGAAATTATTTCAAATTATGTTATCATAAAATCCATTATCGCAGTGGAGATTTAGGCTTTAAAAATTTAACGAATTACACGCTACCACATACGTATTATTGATTTGAATTTACACAAATTCGTAATTAAATAACGCGTCGCTATTTCTGCAAGCACGAATGAATAAATTCGTCACACCTGCTAGACGATATTGATTAAATGTTTAGAAAAGCGAACAACTATCGGCTTTTGTTACATCATTGCATTGAATGTACGTGACTTGACTTTTGATGATATTCAATTCCCATTTCACAATAAATATTGGTAATATGTAGTTTTATTTAATGCATTTTAAATAAATAAATAAATAATGCTGGACAATCCACACAACATCATCTAACCCCAAGCTAAGCAGAGCTTGTATTATGGGTTCCCAGAAAACTGACTATAAGCAAACGCTTAACCGCAATCTCATCTGATGTTAAATGATGTTGCGGCCTACGGTGTAGCGCGTTTGCCTACATATAACCTATTAACTCTCCTCTTGGAAACCTCCAAATTATATGCATCTGGATTGGATATTAGTGGAATTTCTTTAAATAGCTAGGGATTGCTGTCGCCGTGCGTATTCTGCCGTGTTATGACGTATTGCTGTGTTCCGACCTGTTTGAAGAGTATGGATGCGGGTGCATCACAGACACATGAAAATTTTACTACGATTGATGAGACTGCATTGCCAAAGAGTATGTTTTAATTGACGTACCCAGTGAGACAACGCATCAATATAGGCAACAATCACCTTACTTATGGGATCAGATGTACCATCGGCATGTTACATGAGTAAATATATAATGTAAAAATCCCAAAAAATCACCACAACATGTGACAGCAGTGCTATACAACAAAGGTGAAGTCCGGGAATAGTGCTTTCATGAGTAAAACGTGCGAAGGTAGACGAAACATCAGTGACGTCTATTTCTGTCGAAAAAGCAATGTTTCTACGATTTAGGTTTTCATCAAGGTTAAAAATATACTTATCTTTTCTGATATGTTAAGATGATGATCAATATTGTTTATTACAGAATATAAATACCTGAAACTTCAATACATAAAGTATCTATAACTAACATTAATTTAATAAGAACCTACCAATTTATTTCAACTCTAGAATAAATATAACGTGAATTATTGTATACGCACCTGTGCTCGAGCTCTCTCTTATCAAACCAGGTGCTGTGCATGGTGGTAAGTGACTCCGCAAAGCTATCTAACTCTAGCTCGCTCTTATCCGCTCTACACAAGGGTTTGTCCGCGCCGACTATAGACTTGTCCGGTATTTCAAAGGCTTCGTCGCCAGCCAGAAACGTGATTACTGGCCGTTTTTTTGACGAGGAGTTTGCGCGTGCGCGAATGTCTTGCGGCTTTAGAGACGGAGAAATAGGATACGCACTTTCGTCCGGCATTTTTATATTCTAACGTTTGAAAGAATTGAAAATAAATATCGTACGATTTAGTTTTGTGACCGCTGTCTATAACTTTTCGACTGTTACTGATATAGAGCTAGCAAAACAAGAGTACAATAACATGATAATGATGACCCCACATGGTGATAACCTAGGGTCGGAGTGACGTAAATGTAGTACGAACTTGAATCGCTTTAGCGAAATATTTCAAACGAGGTCTTAAGTATTTAGTTAGCTGGTTGATAAACATCATTAGAAATTTGAATAATAATATATTTTAATGATTTAATGTTATTTGTTTACCTTAAGAATAAATAGATACTTAACCCAGATGTGGTTGTTTATGTAAAAGACGTTATTCAAAAAAAATATTACCTGATTAAAACAATGACGCCTTATGAACATAACAATAAGATAATTTTTGATATAACTTCAATAAATAATAGCAATGTCATAAAAGAAAGTTCAATAGATAAAAAACCGAAAATAAATTATAAGGGAATTTTCTGCTGCAGATTTTTTAGCATGTTTCTAGTGCTCTATTACTAAACATAATAAATTGATAGAAATGATAAAATGTATTTTGTGTAAGTACGTAAATATTTTTTATGTGTAATGTAATTTTTTATAAATATACTTAATTTAATAATTTACATTATTTGAAACCTGAAATATGTTACAATATTTGAAACTATGTACCACAGTTTTGAACATTATTTTCTTCATAAACGGAATAATTACCATGATTTGAGAGTTTGATAATGTTTTTTTTTTTAAATTTTACATACCTGTGTTCAGCCCGCCGATAGTACTTCTTGGATATTATTTGATTTTCTTGAATTAGACATTCTTTTTTCTTACACACATCCATTTTTATTTCTTTAGTTAAAGTCCCCAGTTGTGAATTAAATTGGTGGCGGTGAATTAAATTAATTGATCTTTGGTTGTTTAGTCTCCATGCAGTGCCTAGTAGCTTGAACATGCACTGTTCTCTTATTACTGCGATGGAATGATCTAGAACAGATATATTATTAGTTCTACTTAACTGAGTGTACTAAGTCTTGTAGACTTTGCTAATCAGATAGTACATTTGTTTTCACATACCAATCTTGGTGTTTTAGTTGTGATAGTAAAACTTTACAGATTTAATTCATGAAAAATTATTATTTAATTTGTGTATACTCTATGGCTTTGCAGACAAGAAATCATAGAACAAACAAAATATGACCCCCAAGAAAAGTGCTTTAAAGGTCACTAGACCTCTTATCCTACAAACCTAATATTACCAAACCTTTGAAGATATATTTCAGAAAAAAAAATACATCCAGACTTACATACTTTTTAACATGGGTGGATTCTAGATACTAAAACAGGTTACCATGATCATAATTATAATCAAAAATGGTATTCATTAAAAAATAATGTGTGCAAACACATAGTTTTGCTGCCAAAATTTCTTATGGACCAGAAATATGATTCAGAGTATTCCTTAAACAGATTATGTTAACCTGAATGATTTATTATTATATTTACATTCTTAATTATTTTCCATGAAAAGACCTGCTGAGTCTGCTGTGAATGAGAATGCCGGGCAGAACGATTGATTTAGATTGAGGCTGAATATTCCAGGCCTTTATATAGGTAGGGAAATAAAAAGATGGAATTGACGTGGGGTCGGCAGTACCGTATTAAATTATGCAAAAATGCGTCGGTTTACGAATTAAATATTCATTACCACTTCAATCTACATAGAATAATTATGTTATTCGTACTCACCTTGCAAAAAATTGTGACACTGTACACTTTATTTTTATTTTTAATAATCTAATTCAGTCCGGTAATAACAGAACTCCAGAGTTCGACGATTATAATCCAAGACTGAGCGAGACAGGACTTTGGAATTACGGAAACAACAAAGAAAGGTCTGAAACTGTAATCTAAATCTGAAAAAGAAAAGCAAGAAGAGACGAAACGATGAAACGCACCGTACGTACCTATAATTATTTATTTATTTGACGGACTTTTTAACCCTTAACTGCATGGGTCCAGTGGACCCACGTGAAAACGTAATCTATATATATATAAAAGAAAGTCGTGTTAGTTACACTATTCATAACTCAAGAACGGCTGTACCGATATGGCTGAAAATTGGTGGGTAGGTAGCTTAGAGCCAGGAAACGGACATAGGAGGATAATATGTATCTATGTATTTTCTAATTAAAAAAAAACTTAATAAATTCAAAAATCTGCTTATTAATGCCTTTAAGGCGGAACAGAGTTCGCCGGGACAGCTAGTAAACGCATAAAATCCACTACATGCGCCGCAGTTTTCTCCGATCCCTAGATGCTTTCTTTTTATTAACTGACATGTTATGTTACTTATGATTAGGTGATTTTACTCTAAAAGCAAGTTTTTGGGAATTTATTTTGTTTGTTTCTAGTAGTCTAGCCAGCTCAGCTTGTAGCAAAGCCAAATTCGGTAAGCAAAATTTGCCAAATTATAAAATTAAATATTTAAACTTGGTTAATAATTGTTGGTTACAATAAAAAAATATGAGACTTGGGTCCAGTGGGCCCACCTCAATAGTTACGCGATTTTATTCACCTCATTCAATAAAGGCTAACCACAAGGGTTAACACAAATAAAAAAAAACATGCTTGTTTCAACAAAATAGTTTTTGTCACTATTGACAGAAGTTTGACATTGGTAAATACATAAATGCTTCCATGACAATGACATAACATAAAGCTACTATCTAGCCAATGTTGCCAGATAGACTTTTAGTAGGCTGATTGACGGCATTTATTTGTATATAAGTAGGCAATCATTACAAATAAATAATAATCAGATCTTCACACTCAGTTGCATATTATTCACTTCTCGATCATTTTGACCGGAGAGTTGAAATATTAACAATTGATGTATTTCCGTTGCTGCTTTGTTAGCTCTTACTCTATATTCATAACGACCGGCAACGATATGTACGGAGCCCTCCGTGCGCAAGTCCAACTCGCACTTAGCTGTCTATTTTTTTCAGCCACGGCAGTCAAAATAAATCTGCTCTACGATGCTCACTAGCTACGGCTCTTTTTGAAATTTTCGTGCTGGTATTACTACTTTTGCTCGCGCCAGCCAACCAAGCAAAAGGAAGCAATTTATTTTAGCAAGAGCGAACCCAGAGCAAGCAAGCAAACAAATCACATAAAAAAGTTGGAAAAGCAATATTAGTTCGTTTACTTTAATAGCAAGTATAATTGTTGTTATATTGTTAGGGAACAATAACCAGACAGAACTTCGTGCAGTTCATTGGATAAAGAAGTAATGATCTGGTGATAATGGCGTATACAGAAAAAGTGTCACTCAGTGGCACAGCTTTATCATTTCTTATGTACGAATGCATAAATTCATCTAACAGTCAGGTAAATACAACTTCGTTACCTTACATTTTATCTTACGTAGCGTTTGTTATTTAGTACTTACTTTCAATGTATTTCCAGGAAGGCTTTCTCATAGGAGAGGTTACCTCAGAAGTCACTAACCACATATCGGACTCGCAGAGTGACAACACTCGGTTGGATACCCAAATCATTATCAGGACAGTTCTCCCCCTTCCTTCAGTGTCACTCTTCTATCTGCCTACGGGAAGGATAAAAGAAGATGTCTTAACTGAAATACTATCAAACACAGCCAGTGAAGTGGTAGGATGGTACAAATACAGGAAAAACACCAACATCAAGCCTACATTCAGAGACAAACTTATATCTAAAGGTTTACAAAAGTATTTTGAGAAACACCACAGCAAGAAGACATTTGTTACTTGCAACTTATCAAACAGATCCTCACCATTAGGGTCTACACACACATTCACTTACAGGTTTGGCAAAATGAATTGTTTAGATATGTACGAGTACATTGAAGATGTCACTGCAAACTTAGGTGAGAAACTGAATGGATACAGAAAAGGTCTAAGGCACTCACATCACACAATATTCAATAAAATTATTAAGGAGAGTAACATCCACAACAACAATACAAATGATGCTATACTGAGCATACAAGAAGCTGTTAATGTTAGACTTGTAAAAGAAGCTCAAATAGCTGCTACAAATGAAAGCACTATTAAGGAATTAGAAGCTGAAATCAAACAAATGAGTGCTATACTTTCTGATAAACTCCAGACTGAGCTGCATGTAGAGTATGACCGGATAACTGAAGAGAAATTGATGAATAGAGAAGTTGAAATGGCAGATGCCTGCATTGAGGCTATGACAAATCCTCTTAAAATTGACCATCTGAATGCAATAAATATGAAAGTAAATAATCACCATTCAGATGATGATGTTGTGTGTATAAATGAGAATGATTCGAATGATCGGGATTCCAGCCCAATTTTGATGTCACCTAAACCTAAGCCCATACTAAACTATGCGGCAGCACTCAAAAATAAAAATGATGTTGCTTCAACAAGTGTAAGTATATTTATTACTTACCACACACTTAGGTGTGACTATGTTCATTTGTAATACATTATTAATGTGTATGAATTATGAAAAGAGAAGCTTGATTTATCTTCATGTTGATAATACCCATAAACAAGTTCCCAAAATCTGAGCACCTCTTTAAGCAGCATACAAGTCACCCAAAGTACAGGATTTAAGACATCATGCTTCCATATCTGATAATATGGCTAATAATCTGCATGCTTTAATAATGATTCTTATTACATAATTTTCTGTTTGTTTACAGAAATCCATAATTAATGATGATGATGACCTCATAAGCTTTGATGATGAAGAAAACCATAAAAAGAAAACTAATTGTGTAGGGGATAGTTCACCCGAATACTGACAAGTGCCTTCTTCTTGAATAAGTGTTATGTTACCATAATCTATTTTACTATTTTTATTCAATACTCATGTATTTAATTTATCCAATATGATTTTATCAAAATCATATATAGTGTTTTGATAATGCTCCATATAACTATACATTATTCTGATTTGAGGTATGTGAAATTAAACCATGGTGCAAACAGTTCAGAAGAATTTATACTTAAAAACACAACTGTTTTGAGAGATGAGTATGAATAAATGTATCAATTATAAACATATTGTAACATACAAGACACTGTGGGATGACGCTGCGACATTCGACAGTCAAGCTAGCGTGAACGCATAGTGTCCCTTAAATACACCACTGTTGGTATACATACATTTGTTATTTTCACATTTATTTGTGCTCCGGCCTTTGTAATAAAGGTTTGACAATTATATGACAAGCTTTACTGAGGTAAAATGATAGTGATCATATACACAAGTCTTTTTGTTTATTCAATTGCCAACAATGATCATACTAATCTATGTATTCGAAAATGCTTATCTAGTAGTCTATATTTAAAAATATTTATATCTAAATGTACTTACACACTTATGTCCAATGCACCTCAGGTGTATAATTGGTTGAATATACTGTACCCTACTTTTTTACCTTTTAGTTAAATAAGTAGAATATCCTGATGAAATTTTTTCTTCTCTAAGTTTTTTAAATATCTTCTAGTAATAATGGAGTTTTATCTGTTATGATTACTTTATAGTATCAGAAATTCCTATTAACCAAATGGTGCCAACCTGATTTCACATAATAATATGTTGATTTAAAACATTGTAGTCTGGGTATGGATATACATTTTGACTTTAGTTACAGATCATTTAATTATTAATATATTTTCAGAAGTAGTGTTTATAACCATTATAATACGCTTTTAAGTATAACTACAATTTAGAAATAAGCAACCTTTTTCAAATTACAAAAAATATTATTTGATTTGATCAAAAGACTAATGTAGAATAAAAATACTTTCATACCTATCATAATTAACTGGGATTAGTGATGATAGGGAAATAATGTCCAGCATTTATGGGTTTAATTGTTTAATTTCATGGACATACATGTACCATAATAAAGTCGATACTTACATAAGCTAAGATAACATGTACAAAAAATATTTTGTTGTAAATAAACTCAATAAAGAAACAATGATTTTAATTTATAATAGATTTAACAAAAAATAAAGTCTTATAACGTGGCTCGCACTTAAAACGAAATCAAAATTATGTTAAAATACCAATTTATTTAAACTTACTGACTAGTGGAATGTTTTTTAATCTTAATCACTAGTCAATGTCAATCCAAAATAAAGCATATAAAACTTAAAATTAGAATTGGCAAGATTAAAATAATACTATAAGTATTAAAATAGATAACAAACAATAATGACTATTGGTTAGTATATGAAGCACTAATCAATAAGATGGCTATTACACACTACAATCAATAACTTTTCCTCTGAGATCGGAGGGGTGAGCACAAATAAATGTCACAATCATATATTTGGTTTCAGCAAGTGATGTTCCGAATATCCGTATCCGCGGATCTTGACACTAGATATCCGAAACCGCGGATATCCATTTCTGACGATCCGGCACATCACTAGTTTGTGCCTGCCAATACGACACAATTCGCCCAATATCAAGTGTTTATTTTGAATTACATTTCAGTCTGTTAATCTGGCGCGAACGTGTATCCCATGAATACGCCACTGTTTCGATACATTTGCGATTGTCATTTATTCGTGCTCGAGCCTCGGTAGGTATAACGTGATTAGTTCACAATAAATCCGCAGCCATAGCGGTGTCGCCAGCGAGTTCGTGTACGGAATGTGCAAGTCTACGTGCTTGCTGGACTGCGGTGGAGGCTGGCAGCAAACCCAGGTGGACGCAGATCAACTCCTTGATACTCACGCCTTGCGTGTCGTTGGGAAACGCAAGTTCTATCAGCTGCCTAGAAAAGATAAGAGTGAGTTTATAATTTGTTTATTAAATTGTTTCCTGGCACTTTGGAAAATCTATGTCCAGAATGATTCGAATCTAAAGATCGATATTTTTTTATTCATAAACTTATTTTTATTGTAAAAGCTTGAAACATACTTTATTGCAGGGGTGGCCAAATTAAACCCTCAACCTTTTGTGTGGAAATTTTAAATACTACTGAACTCATTTGATTTGTCGCGCACAAAAGTGGATTAAATCTAAATGCACACGTAATATCAAACGAGTATAGTCATACAAAGTCCACTTTCGGTTCATGCGGCACGTTCAGTGTCAAGTTGCTTGTTGTTTTTATACCTGTAGAAAGTTCCAAGTATATCACCCGGGACAGGTAAGGCCCTCACAGCGGCTGGGTGTGGCGTTTTAGTGGGACGGACGGGCGAGCCGCGACGTTCCCACCACGATACCGAACAAACGTGCAGCGCTCCACGCCGCCAGGTGGCAGCACAGTAACCTTCGCGGGTTATGGAGAAACTGCGTGATATGAGGCGACGAACCTGTTGATATTATTTTATTTATTTTAAGAAAACTTACAGCTATGAACATAATTTGTATATGATGGTTATAAATATGTACTGACTATGTAAATCTACTATTTAAATCTCAGTCGACAGGCGACACAGCTCAGTTCAGTTGGTAGTAATGCTTCTATACTGTGGGTCGGGTGTGCGATCCCACTATTTGCTTAAGTTTTTTTTGAGACCATATAAAAAACGTGATATTTGCCGTGACCAGCTTTTACCTTCCGTGAGATTAGGTGAGATTTAGGTCGACCTCCATACGTCTTATATACTAGGTGATTCTAGGTGCCACTTCAACACGATCAGGCAAGAAACGATCAATAAATAAAATAAATATTTGCGGACAAATCACACATCAAACTAGTCCCAACTTGTACTATCGGAACTAGATTGCTGATAGAATAGGTTAAATATAGGCTATAAGTACTCACAGTTTGCTGTGACAACATATCAGCACATCCGGCTAGATCTGGTGCTAATGATCGCCCTCTGGTACGGTCCACGTACACAAAATGTACTAATCCCGGAAACTCTTCCACATACTTATGAACCGTTAGGGAACCACTCACACTGTCGCCCGTGTAGCATACATTAAGCGAAATAATTGACTTCATATGGACGGTTATTGTATTGTGATAAAGACAATTACTAGGAAATATGATTAAGCGAAATAATTGACTTCATATGGACGGTTATTGTATTGTGATAAAGACAATTACTAGGAAATATGATACTAGAAACAATAGGAGATAAAGCTCTGCCTTTCATGTTGTGGGCCGTCGATTTGATCCTCACAGAGAACAAACACTTGTGTTGACACACATCGTCATCATATTTTTAGTAATTATTTTCCGAACAATCCCTTTAACAAAACGCTACGGCAGTTTTTTTAGGGGTCCAAGTCGTAGGCCTGGTAAATTTCTACTATCACAATACAATCACCATGTTTACAAAATGATATCACATTGAAATAAGCATGAATAAGTAAATGCAGTCGGTCAAATACTAGGTGGTACTCAGTAAATATAAAACATGCTTAGTGCTGTTTTTAATCATATTTATTTCCATCTTGAATAAAGAAGAGTTATTAAATTATTTGGCCGACTGAAAGTTAAATAATTAGAAGCATGAAAAAACATCGCAACATTGCAATTAACAATATCGAAAAATCACGATTAAGTTACATCCAAGCATCCCCGAAATACCAAAGCTGAATAATACATAACATGAAGTGATCTCAACCATTTAAGTTCAACATGAATAAATGACTACTAAAATATTTTTAGCAAGCCCTTTTGCCCCATATCATCGCTGTACAGGTGTATAAAAATTAATTAGTCCGCCATCATGAATTTAGAGTGACGTCACGTAGTCATCGGCTGATAGTTTGGTCGGCTTCTTAATCAGCATGAAGACTGAATCATTGTAATGTGCGCATCTGCATACATCTTCATACTGATGAAGAAGCCGACCAAACTATCGGCCGATAAAAAGTCTGCAGTTTGCGGGGGCCCTTAATCTCAATCGGTTGTGATTTAACAATTGGGAGTTAAATAAAAGCTTGTAAAAATAATTGAAAAGGATATGATCCCATGTTGAAGAAGCGCATCGCCTTGACTCGTAGAAACTCCACGTACGGCGCCAAAACGGATCTTATATCTTTCAATGGGTGCTCCATCTTCAGACTTGGTATATCTGAAATCACAAAAAAATTGTTACTAAATTATTGTACGTAACTATGTGACCTATGACCTAAGTGACCTAACCTAACCTATAACCTATGGTCATATAAATAGAACAATCAAAAACAGTCAAGCATAGTATGTCATTGAGAAAAGATAAAACTCGCATTTTATCTTTGTGAAATATTTATAATTTATTGACCGAGCGAGCGAAGCGACTCAGTTTCGAATTCAGTTTCGATTTTAACGAAACTTGGCACAAAAGTTCATAGTTTCGTATTTGAGATACACTGCGCGCCCACATCAGCTTTACTGTTGAACGTTGCAGTGTTACCGCGCAGTGTATTCGTGCTCAGTCCTCTGATTGAGAACAATACCTGGTTTGAGTTGTTCAATAACAGTTTCCAAGGCGGTGTGTACAGCAGTGGCTGTGGTCTCAGGAGTGAGTGGAGTGGTAGTGGTGCATGATTTACGTAGCTCGAGCATACGGGATGTTATGCGCGCGCAGAGAGACGCGTTTGATTTTGTCTTGCGAAGGGCCTCTGTTGTCTGGAGAATATAAAATGACATATTATGATAACAATAACCGTACAACGGTATGGTATGGGTATGTACGTTAATATTTATTTTATAGAACAACTAGACAGCACTATTTTTTTTAATATTTGTTTAAAAAAAGATTGTTATTTAGTTGACCAAGTAGGGCTGCTATTTTATTGTACGAGTAGTATTATTACCTTTTTCAAAGCAGCTTCTAAGGTATCGAGAGTACTCGGCAGTAATTCCAGATTCCTCTGCAGTAGCAGCCTTCTCAAGTTCGACAGTACTTGGTTGGACATATAAGTTGCAATGCCAACATCCCTGTACAAAATCATTCACGTTACATATAACTTAAATTTGGATATTTTTCATTTTTTTCACACTATAATAAGGGGCATGCATTAATTTATGAGACAACTTTGGCAAATTTTTTGTCAATTTTTGGATTTTGCAATAAATTAAATATGCATAATCTCACTGCCACTGTTTCTCGGAAAAAGATTACATGATATTTACCGAGTTCACCCTGTTCCGTGAGATTGGTGAGATTTGTTTCGGCTCTCTCCGAAATACCTAACACAGGTAAATAGGTAATGTCATGTAATGAAAAATAGGTAAGTACCTCAACTCCATATCAACAACAACAGCAAAGGTTATTCTTGGCGCCAACTCCGCTAAATGCATCGAATGAGGCGCACACGGCGAATGGCTTGACCCCGCGCAAAGATTCACTATTGCGCTGTTCTCTTGAGATAACCCTGTACAAATAGTTATATAATTTTACACGAGTGTGTATACATATATATCTCTTCTTCTGTCTCTCATAGTCAAGAGATATATTACACAGGTATACAGGGTGTATAAACCATTCTAAAAATGAACGCGCCTCCACCGCTGTTACACTGGCATGAAAAAATGATGTTCAGATACAAATGGATTTATCATTGATTGTTCAGTCAACGTCTTGACACGTTACCATAGAGAATATCTAGATCTATAGGTTGATTGACTAGAACATTAAAAATACGAACGCGTGTTCATTTTTGAAATGGTTTATTCATATTGTGACTTCAAGTATAAAAACGTTGCCGAAACGTCGAGAAAATAATGCGATAATTACTCTTAGGTGTGGCGAATCTTTTTACTTACATGGCAGTTTAATGACTTCAGATTGTCTATTGCTGTCGTCAGATCTCATTTCCTTCCAATACTCTTGAGCTGCGATGCATTGGACGCTCAGCATTATCAAATCTGGAGGTGACATGTCTTCACAGCCGCGGCTGACAAATAACATTGGATTTATTTAAGGTAGTAGTCAATCAAGTAATCAAGTCAAGACACATAATAATTTATAAACTATTGCAATCAAAACAATGTAATATGTAATCAACATAGTATGTGTATACGTATCGGAAAAAAATCCATGCAATATACATTGTAGGTATATTATACAAGTCTTTAGATTCTAAAGTTTAGAAGATGTTCTGCCGTGTTAGCACTCCCATAGACCGAATTTAAACTCACCTAGAATACAAAGCCAGCATCTTGTCTCCAACAAAGAGCATAAGATGGTAGTGCGAGTATGGAAGCTTGATATCCTTAGAGGCTGACTTCAACGCGTTAAGTGCGGCTGCTGTAGCCCCGCTTTCGCCAATAACGCCATTGGCGCCCGGAATTGAATCTCCCATGATACGACAGTCCAGAAGCATTGACAGCCAGTCATGGTATAGCGGTGATTGAAGGCTGAGAAATAAACAATATGGTTTTACAATATTACAGGCATCACAGGTCAGTTGGTAGAAGCTCTGCCTTCAATGCTGTGGGTTGTGGGTTTGATTCCCACCCAGAGCTGAGAAATAAAAAATTTTTTTTTTTACAATATTACAGGCATCACAGCTCAGTCTGTAGTAGCTCTGCCATCCATGCTGTGGGTTCAATTCCCACCCAGAGCAAATGTTTATGTTGTTAACATAAAAATTTATTGTGTGTCTGGGTGTTACTATGTATTCTATCAGTAATGTAGTTCTCATAGTACAAGCTTTGCTTAGTTTGGGACTAGAGCGCTATGCGAGAAACGTCCATGAATATTTATTTAATATTATTAACTATCTTTTTTAATTTGATATCACATGGAGGGCAGGGTATGTAAAATGAATGCCAAGACAGACAACTATTTAGCTGAAGAAATTACTTACAGATTGAGGTTCTGTCCGCAAATATGCTGAACCATTGTCTTGCAATCTAGCAGTTCTCTGTGGGCATCATCAACAGAATCCTCACTGATGATGACAAATACATGATCAAGCCACTGAAAAAGATTACCCCAGTGTGTACTATTTCAAGTTGAATTTTTATGTTTTATTATTGTTTAATTGTTGATAGTGTTGATACTTTTTAAATGTTAGATTTAGCAAAGAATTTGTGCCAAGAAACAGACCACTCCGGTTTTTATATTTTACACTGGTATTGCTTTCTATTTTTAAATACCTACAAAGTTTTTAAGGTAATTTTGTTTACAACTTTTACTATAACAAACAAAACAAAAGGTAACTGGAAAAACACCATTTACTGCCATTTGTCTAGTCTTAGTTAAACTTGTACCTGACATAAAATTATTAAAAAGACAAGCAAATAAGGTAACAACAATCCATTGTATACATACCTCATCAAAAACAATAGTGGTATTATCTTTGCATTGCATAGAAGAATATGTGTTGCCAAACTGTGCTGCCATAACACGCTGTGAAGTTATTAAAGGAGCTAGAAGTTGAGAAACATTGTTACTGTCTGTTACGTTGCTTTCAGTATCCTGAAAACAAAACAATTCAACATTAAATAACATACCTAAACAGTTTAATGTCATTATTCAAATACCAACTTAGATTCTTTTGAATTTCTTCTTCATAATAAGTCAGGACTGGTTAGGAACATACATTTTTGAATATGGAATAGGAGCTCAACTAGATACAAATACAACTCATAGTCCAGTCAAAATAGACTAAAATTATGACTTCAGTTTGCATTAATTCCCAACAAGCTGTATTTTTGTACAGGCCTTGAATACGTCATTATAAATGATATGTCAAAAGTCCCCATCGATCCCGCTTGTGCGTTGTTTTTTATTCGAGGTCAAAGGTCATAAATTTGCGTTTTTTGCATATATCTCTGAAACAACGAAAGCTATCGAAAAATGGTTCAGGCAAAGTTTGTAGATCGTAAAATTGTCTACAAAAATACCTCAACACTTTTCATCTACAAAGCATCGCTTTTGAGATTTAGTGACTTTAGACCGCAGAAAAATCGTCGAAGATGCTGCGTTTTTTTCATTTCAACCGTTTTATCTGCCTTATTGCCACAGAATAAACAGTATTTTTTTAAATTTACTGAACGGGGTGATGGGTTCGATGGGTTAGTCCTCCTCCGAGGTAATGAATCGTCTTTTTGTCTCAAGAAATACTGTTTGTTCTGTGGCAATGAAGCAGATAAAACGGCTGAATTGAAAAAAACGCAACATTTTAGTAGATTTTTCTGCGGTTTTAAGTCACTATATCTCAAAAGCGATGCTTTGCAGAAGAAAGGTGTTGAGATATTTTTGTACACAATTTTACGATCTACAAACTTTGTCGGAATCATTTTTCGATAGCTCTTGTTTATGACTTTTAAACGCAAATTTATGACTTTAACCTGGGTATTTGCGTTTTTCGCGTATATCTCTGAAACAACGAGAGCTATCGAAAAATGGTTCCGACAAAGTTTGTAGATCGTAAAATTGTCTACAAAAATATCTCAACACTTTTCTTCTACAAAGCATCGCTTTTGAGATAAAGTGATTTTAAACCGCAGGAAAATCTACTAAAATTCTGCGTTTTTTTCATTTCAGCCGTTTTATCTGTTTCATTGCCATAGAACGAACAGTATTTCTTGAAACAAAAAGACGATTCATTACCTCGGAGGAGGAATAACCCATCGAACCCATCACCCCTTTCAGTAAATTTCAAGAAATACTGTTTGTTCTGTGGCAATGAAGCAGATAAAACGGCTGAAATGAAAAAAACGCAGCATCTTCGACGATTTTTCTGCGGTCTAAAGTCACTAAATCTCAAAAGCGATGCTTTGTAGATGAAAAGTGTTGAGGTATTTTTGTAGACAATTTTACGATCTACAAACTTTGCCTGAACCATTTTTCGATAGCTTTCGTTGTTTCAGAGATATACGCAAAAAACGCATTTTTATGACTTTTAACCTGGAATAAAAAACAACGCACAAGCGGGATCGATGGGGACTTTTGACATATCATTTGTAATGACGTATTCAAGGCCTGTACAAAAATCCAGCTTGTTGGGAATTAATGCAAGCTGGAATGTCTATTTTGACTGGACTATCAAGAGGCCAAAGAGGAACCAATAGGTTATGATAGAAGTTTTACTGTTTTTTAAGTACATAATAAGAGTATGGAGGCAGAGCAATTATAGGCACATTAGTCTTAACACTCTAACGTCTCAGAGTGATCCTGTATCAGGACATGCTTGGTGAGACTGCATTATTATACGCAAAGCTCCACTTTAATAGGTAACTCCCACTAGTTACCTATTAGTTGATTTATTACATAGTCGCGTTATAAACCTAGTTTGGTAGTTAAAGATCTTTTATAAATACCGCAGGCCTATAAAAATATTAAAATTATATATGGTACTTACTTGATCAATTAATGATTTCATTCGCTCTATGAAAGATTCGTCCCATTTGTGGAATAGTAAATCATTAACACTATCAAACACTAAAGTTGCCTTCATGATTGCTAGATGCGTGAATAAAAGGTTTTTTTTTTTTTTTTTTTTTTTTTTTTTTTTAATGGCAATCGTCCGTTTCGGACATTTGTGCCAGCGTCACGTCATTTTTGGCAAATAAATACGATTAAACAAATTATAATCAGGACCAGTATAGTATTAAGGCTTATTAAATTTTTAGCTTATTTAAATTAATGAAATGGATGAGAACTTTGAATATTTTAGGGTCTATGGAATGAAGTAATTCTTGAATATGAGTAGGAAGAGACAACTTAAGAGAAATGAGTGATTTATAAAACTGTAAATGGTCTAAAAGGGGACAGGCAAAAAAGATATGATTCAAATCACCTTCGTCGATACCACATTCGCAGATGGACGAGTTTTTGACATGAATTTTATGAAGATGATATGGTATGCAGCAATGATTCATTCTCATACGAATGAGTATCGACGAAAGGCGTTTTATAATTTTGAATTTTGAAAACCAAGGTTTACATGGGATGATCGGTTGAATTTTAGCATAAAACGAGCCCTTTCTTTTTGATGAATAACTCCAATAAGAAGCCCAATTGCGAGTAAGACGGACTTTGGGAAGGGCTAGCAAATCATGACAATAATTTTTAAAAGGGACTTTGTCCCCGCAAACAACAGCATCTTTGGCAACATTATCAGCTCTTTCGTTTTCAGAAATACCAGTATGACCAGGAATCCAGGCAAGAACCACATCAAAACCTTTATCGTTACATTCTATAATTAATTGTTTTATTTGAAAAATTATTGGGTTATGTATTTTGGACGAGAAAGGGTTAGAAATAAGAGATTGGAGAACACTACGAGCGTCGGAAAAAATAATAGTACGCGGAAGTTTGAATAGAAGGATATACTTTATCGCTTCTAAAAGGGCCAGACATTCTCCTGAAAAGACAGAAGATTCCGGAGGACTCTTAACTTTTTGAACAATGTCGTATTGGGAATGGAAAACACCATATCCAACACACCCCAAAGGAGATAATTTAGATGCATCTGTGAATACAGTGTGCCAGCCTCGCCAGTCTCTACTAATAATTTGTCTGAAATATTCATTTGCTTTGTCGTCATCTTTACAGATACCAAAATTTAAGATTACACGTGGAAGGAATAGAATTGAATCATAATCAAATTGGAACAAAGGAAGAGTAGCATATCTAAAAGTGGGGTCTTTGATCGACTTATAATTTTGAAAGCTTTTGATGAGAAGAGGGGAATCTTTATTGCGCCAGTATGGTGAAGTCCGAAAAAAACGCTCGAGAAGTTGTAGTTTTGGAATGATAGGATGATGAATAAACTGAAGGGACCGATAGAAATAGCGGTCCGCCAAGAATTGTCGACGTATGTGAAGGGGGGGATCCACACATTCAACTTGTAATGCATTTATGGGGGTCGATTTCATGGTACCTGTAATAATACGAAGAGCTTTGGACTGAATGAGGTCGAGTTTTTTAAGACAAGCTTTATTTGCAGGATCAAGTAAGAAGGTTCCATAATCTAAAACACTACGAATTATGGAATTGTATAAAATTTTAAGCACAAATGGGTGAGCACCCCACCAAACACCAGAAAGACATCTGATAATGTTAAGGTTTTTTTCACACTTTATAGCTAGCTGATTGCAATGGTCGACACCATTTAATTTCCGATCAAGAACGTAACCAAGAAATTTAACACTTTCTTTGACGGGAACAGAAGAATGATTAATTTTAATATCTAATAATGGAGGAGATCTTTTTCGTGAAAAAATAACGATATTACTTTTACCGGCGGAGAGGTTAAGGCCATGATTTGACATCCAAAGATAAAGTTTATCAAGAGAAGTTTCAAGATTTTCTGCAGCAATTTCGATACTTTTATGTGAATAGTAAAGCAAGATATCATCAGCATATTGTAGTATGCGACTGGAACCAATAGACATTTCTAAATCATATGTGTAAAGGTTATATAAAATAGGGCTAAGGACAGAACCCTGAGGAAGACCACGCCAAATAGTTCGAGAAGGAGAAATAGAAGGGTCTTGACAACGAAATAGTAAGAATCTTTCAGTTAACAGATTCATAACGAAATTAGCCAGCTTCACTGGAATCCTAAGCTTATCAAGTTTGTTTTTGAGAAGAGGAAGTTGAACATTATCATAAGCCGCTGTAACATCTAGAAACGCTCCAATAACTGATTCGTTGCGGGAAAAAGCTAATCTTATATCAGTTGTCACGATACTCAAGCTATCCATTGTACTCTTGCCTTTTCTAAAACCATATTGCGATTTTGCAAGGAGGTTATTGCTTTCTAAGAACCATTCCAATCTATTTTTAATGAGATGCTCAGCTAACTTGGTTAAAACCGAAGAAAGAGCGATAGGGCGATAAGATTTAAAATCTGCAGGATCTTTATTAGGTTTAAGAATGGGAATAATGAACTGTGATTTCCAAGAGTTGGGTACGAAACCAGAATCAAAAACTATATTTATAAGATCGAGAACATATTTTACAAAAAGATCAGAGGCATTGAAAAAAAAGGAATAAGGTATGCCATCAATCCCAGGGGCAGAGTCTTTAACGCAGTTTAAGACATTTTTAAATTCTAACATAGAAAAAGGCTTGTCAAGGGGGTTTGTTGATGAGAAATGGGCCAAAACAGGGAGTTCAGATGGAAGGGGAGAGTAGGATGGAGCTAAAGAGTCCATAAATGAATCAGCCCAAGATTGAGTCGGGCAGCAGTGAGACGTAGGGGGGATCCAAGAACGTCTGTATCTACGGATCTTCTGCCATAGAATATAAGAAGGGGTATTAGGGTTAAGATTAGAACAGTAATTTTTCCAACCTTTGCTCTTTTTAGACTTAAAAAGAATTTTAGTTCTTGCAATTATTCTATTAAGTTCAATGAAATTTTCTTTAGTCATATTTAATCGGTATGTAAGTTCAGCTGCTTTGCGAGCTTTGATAGCTGAAGTGCATTCGTTATCCCACCACGGTGGAGAGGGAATATATTTTGAAGGAGGTTTCTTAACAGGGAAAGATGATTTAGCACAATCTGTAAGAGAATTAATGATATCACTGGAGCATTGATAGATATTATTGTAAGAAATAGGGCTTAGGTCTGAGACTTTCTCGTATGTTAAGTCACTGAATTTTTCCCATAAGGAATGATGAACATTGAGGTTAAATTTTAAGAGAGGATTACTAATAAAAGACGGTCGGGAAAACTTACTAACAACATTAAGTAGGATAGGGAAGTGGTCACTACCATAGGAAGAAGATAGGACTTCCCAGGAGGATAAAGAGGCTAAGTCAGGGGAGCATAGGGAAATATCTACAGCACTAGTTGACTCGCCAGGGCGTTGTCTTCTTGTAGGAGAGCCAGTATTTAGTAGGCAAAGATTAAGATGATCCAGAGAATCTAAAAGAAAGACTCCTTCAGAGTCCGTGACATCACAACCCCAAACAGGATGGTGACAATTTAGATCTCCTAAAACCATAAGTGGTTTAGGGAGGCTTTGAAGAACAGAGATAAAACTACTGAGAATGCGTTTAGAGGGGTGGGGGATATAAACTGAAACTATGGTTACATCCATGACGCGAGCAACAATGGCATCAAAACCATCACAACTAGAAGTGACAGAAAGTTGGGAGAATGGAATATCGTTTTTTACTAGTATGGCAACACCACCGTAGGCGTCCTGCCTGTCTTTTCTGATACAGATATAGCCCGAAATCCCAAAGTTGGAATTGGGGGCCAGCCATGTCTCAGAGACAGACAAAACACACGGTTTATATTTGTTTATCAAAAATATAATTTCGGATTTTTTGTTCCTAGCGCTACGGATATTCCACTGTAGGATCTTTCCTGATGGATCCATTGGAAAGGAGTGCAAGGAGGTTACTAATCATAGAAGCGGCGTTGTTCGGTTGGTTTGATGAAGAGGAAGTAAAGTTATTGAAGAATGAGCATATAAGATTTAATAATTTAATGAGATCAGATAAGGTTTGGGGGTTAGAAAGAATATCAGTAGGATTATTCAGTGCGCAGCCATTCGGTGCACTATCGGAGCGGTCTTCGCTTATTAAATTGTAATGTGCTTCTCGATCATAACCTGACCTACTAGGTGGGGGGGAACGGGGGCGACGTGGAACAGACTTTTTGTACGATGTGAAGCTTGGTGTTTGGGTGGGTTGTGCTTGTGCACCATAAGAAGAAGTAGGGGCAGAGGAGGTGATGTCAGCGTAAGATTTTTTAGATGAAGCAAAAAGTTTGGAACACTCGGCATATGATATACATTTTTCTGACATCATTTTTTTAATGTTTTTTTGACGGAGCAGCTCTGGGCATACTTTGCTTGTAGCAAAATGAATGCCTTCGCACAAGATACATTTCGCACAGATTTCTTCCACTCTACAGGATTCAGCTGTGTGGTCCTGGGAGCATTTAAAACAGCGGGGTTTGGATCTACATTGAGTTTTGGTATGACCAAATCTACAGCAGTTAAAGCATTGAATTGTAGGGTAAGTATATAGGTCAACTGGAAATGAGCAGTAGCATAAAAATATTCTGCTGGGCAGAACCTGACCATCAAATGTGAGGACAACGGTTTGGGTAGGTTTCCATGTAGGAACACCATCAAGCATAACCTTAAAATTCAATCTTCTCAACTTTAAAATTGAACCACAACCTATCGGAACCTTCATATTAACTAAAATTTCATCATCGGTCATATCAGTTGGAATACCACGAACAATGCCCATCCTGGTAACGTTAAATGTTGGGATAAAAGCTTTGTAATTATTATCACCCAGTGCTGGGGATTGCAGAAAGATATTTGCAGAATTGACTGAATGAAAATCTATCGAAATACAATTTCTACCATTGCTTTTCACAGAGCCATCAATAATGCCAGTAAATTCTTTAGACTTATTGAACAGAAACTTACCAAATGTAACAGGGTGAATTGTAGTACCTGAAGATTGAGTGGCTTCGATTCTCTGGACATGAACTGTAAATGGACCTTTGTCAGATGAGTTATACAATGTACGACCAACTTGGAAGTTAGGGGATCGTTGGTTTTGAGTTGGCTGGGTCGACTCAGCAGCAGCTGAAACTTGAGGGCTGAAAAAACAGTCCGAAACCTTCGAGAACGAATTAGGAGGGGTAACTTGGCCTGCCTGGAGCAATTCATCGTCATCATTAATTTCTTTAAATTCCGAGCTAGATGAATCTAATCTGGATCTTTTAGCGTTACGTGAAACATAACAGTCAACAGTAGATGAGAGGGTGATATATTGAGCTGGGGATGGAGGCGAATGTAACATATCGGCATCCATCCCCAAGACCGCAAGAGGCGGTCCGGGATTACAAGTCGGGGGGTCGTTCATGATAAAGTTCTTCCTTCATTAGAACGTTAACTAACGAACACAAACACAAAACCCTACACTGGCCTGGCGAAAATCAGATTGAAAATCAAAATTTTCAAAAAATAACGTTTTATCGCGAATGACGCTCAGCCGGAAGTCCAATAAAAGGTTTATTCAATGTGAAAATATAGAATCTTCCCTATTTCTTGTAGAGTTTTTTTTTTTTTTTTTATTTATTTGCTCTTCCAAGCAGGCTAAAGTTTTATAACCATACCGCCTAGTCTTACGTAAATGTTTTTCTCTTAAATTAGTTTATTTTCTCCATTATCCCATCCACAACGTCTTCCCGTTCACTTTACACTTCTATCATAAAGCATTCACTTTACAGTTATATTTTTCCCGCCATCCCCAAGATGGCGGGAAGTCCACATAAATTTCGTACGTTATGTTTTTCTCTTATGTTAACCTGTTTTCTTCAATATTTCATGTATTCACTTCACAGTTATGTTTTTCTCTTGAGCCAGTTTGTTTTCTTCAGTATTTTATGCATTCACTTTACAACTTTACAGTTATGTTTTTCCCGCCATCCTCAAGATTTTTCGTACGTTATGTTTCTCTCCTATGTTAACTTGTTTTCTTCAGCATTTCATGCATTCACTTCACAGTCACGTTTTTCTCTTAAGTTAGCTTGTTACAGTAAATGTTTTTCTCTTAAATTAGTTTATTTTCTTTATTATTTTATTTACAACGTCTTCCCGCCATCATGGAGATGGCGGGAATCTCTTGTAGAGTTTAGCTAAATGTCAACAAACAATTTTTTTTTTTTATTTGCTCTTCGGAGCAGGCTAAAGTTTTAGAACCATACAGCCTAGTCTTACGTAAATGTTTTTCTTATAAATTAGTTTATTTTCTTTATTATTTTATTTACAACGTCTTCTAATGTTAAAGCATTCACTTTACCAGTTATGTTTTTCTCTTAAGTTAGTTTGTTTTCTTCAGTATTTTATGCATTCACTTTACACTACAACAATTATTTCTTTTTACGTCTCGACGAGTCTCTGTCAACAAACAAACTTTTTGTAGTGAAAAATATCAATTAAACTATGCTTGGTTGACATTTAAGAAAGCTTAGTTTTTAATTTAAAACTGTGGGTAAGGCACAACCAAAACGAGATAATTATGAAGCCAAAATACTACGAGTAAATAGCGCCAGCTAAAAGGCGTTAAAGTGATGACAGACTTGTACTCTAATATATCGTACATGTCGTAATGTAACGTTCATGACCACACACTAGCTCTTTTTACCAACAGAGTGCTCCTTTTTTAAAAAAAGAACAGACTATAATTTGTTAAGAACGATGGCATGGTAAGAGTGAATGAATAAGTGTATATCCAAACATTCGTTTTTTATTCAACTACGATACGATAGAATAAGCCGTTGGCCCGCCTACTGTTATTTATCATTGATTACTGCCTAAGGCAACAATGCATTTCCTCACCTAGACTTGCTCTGTGAAGCAATAAAACACTGCCCTCTGCCTTAGGTATACTTAGGTGACTATAATAAAACAAAAGTTACTACAGTGGAGCTTGAGTCCTCTGGCCAGCAAATGCCATGCATACCATTTAGTCCAGAACACTGCAAAATACCTTACGGTACGTTTTCGATTGACGTAATTAAGTATAAGTTATTATTATTTATTTTGACGACCGATGTGGCACGGTGGGCGATGGTCCGCCTGCGACGCGGAAGGTTGCGGGCTCGATTCCCGCCTTGGAATAAATGTTTGTATGATCTGCAAATATTTATTCTGGGTGTTCTGGGTATTTATATGTATATAATAAAAAATATCTATCTATGTAATGTTATTGTATTATGTATGTCAGTCTTCTAGTACCCATGTTACAAGCTCTGCTTAGCTTGGGGCTAAATGATGTTGTGTGGATTGTCCAGCATTATTTATTTATTTATTTTATTGATGTTTTTTATTAGTAGTATTTTCAGATAATTGAATTCATTCGTTTAAAAACGAATATATTTTTATTACATTATTCCTCTTACAAAACTATAAATAAACTACATCTATTTATTATAAGATGTATATAAGACGACCCTTATAGCTTATGGCTTTTTTGCTTAGAAAGAAGAATGGTATAACTATATCTAAAAATTGAAGTCATTGATTGCAATAAGACATAGTCCTTGTTTTAATCCGGAAAACCGGCTTCTAAGTGTATACTTAGTCTATGGATTTAGATGAAACCTAAATAAGTTTCATCTAGATCAAATTTGTTTGTTTGATATTGCGGCTTAACCACTGGATGGAAACTTTAATAATATAATTTAATAATGTTTCATAGATGAAACGCATGAAGAAGATCCATCCAGTGGCTTAGCCGTGATGTTCTAACAAACAAATAGTCAAACTCGATTTTAGGACTCAAAATCGTTTACCTACCTAGTGCATCTGCATATTAACTTTTTTCATATATTCGTTTTTAATTTTCGGCTCTTTTACAGTTTTATAACAGTATAGATAGATGAATAAAAATTTAAAAAGACATTCTGTAGTATCAGCATTTGTGCTGCGCGAAGCCAGGGCGGGTCGCTAGTAAATTAATAAATAATTCACAGACATTCATTATTGAGTTAAATACACATTACTCATCATTATTTTGTCCCCGTTACACAAGCAAAGCACTTGGTTTCCCCAATGAGATCACAAGGCGTACCCAGTTGACTGAAGAATGACTATCGTGCATGCCTATGCCTTGCCATCATTCACTCATTATCACTCACATATAAGGAGCATACTGTATTTGACCTTGAGATCCGAATGTCCCAACAATGTTTACAACTTAGCGTAGCTTCCCCGAAATTTAGGAATTTTTCCAAGATAAAAAATTGCTCAGGGTATTCGTTAGGGGTATATATTTAAACAGACACAAAAAAAAAGAGAAATGTAAAACATTTGTTTGTGATGACTTAACGGGAAACCTTTTAATCATTTTTTAGAAGGAATCTGTGCAAATATGGATAAATTTCGCATATTTTTCACTGAAGTTAGGGAAAATTCTGATTTCAAAGTTGGCAAGACCGAGTCAACTATACAAAAATCGGCCCGTGACGTCATATATTTGTAAATTGAGAGTACGCGTGTGCGGTCGACCATAGAGTTTTCATACAAAATGTATGAAAAGGAGGTGATGAGCGATATTTGATATAGTTCAAATGTGTAGCAACCTTTACCCGCAGTGCATTTAAAGAATAGACAACAACTGATCGATTTATTTATTGAAATGTCATTGCCACTGTCAAATCTATAATAATCAAATACAAACCGTCTTGTTGCACATTGGGATTTCCCGCCATCTTCAAGATGGCGGGAAGACGCTGTAAATAAAATAATAAAGAAAATAAACTAATTTAAGAGAAAAACATTTACTGTAACAAACTAATTTATGAGAAAAACATAACTGTGAAGTGAATGCATGAAATACTGAAGAAAACGGGTTAACATAGGAGAGAAACATAACGTACAAAAAATCTTGAGGATGGCGGGAAAAACATAACTGTAAAGTTGTAAAGTGAATGCATAAAATACTGAAGAAAACAAACTAACTCAAGAGAAAAACATAACTGTGAAGTGAATGCATGAAATATTGAAGAAAACAAATTAACATAAGAGAAAAACATAACGTACGAAATATAAGTGGACTTTCCGCCATCTTGGGGATGGCGGGAAAAACATAACTGTAAAGTGAATGCTTTATGATAGAAGTGTAAAGTGAACGGGAAGACGTTGTAAATAAAATAATAAAGAAAAAAAATGGTAGCACTCCGGGAGTGCCGGCAGAAGTGAAAACTTCAATATTAACGTTGTGTTTTCACTTTTAAGTTTTCACTTCAAAAATATAACCACAGTCGTGATTGTGTCACATTCGCGCAAGCGCGAATGTGACACAACGACGAAGACAACGAAGACACACTGACACAGACACATTCGCGCAAGCGCGAATGTGTCTGTGTCTTCGTTGGCTTCGTCGTCATCGTCACGTCACGTCATGTCGCCACGTCATCGTCACGTCATGTCGCCACAACACTATTTAATTGTTTGAGTCATACGTCGCGTGACCGCAAGTGTGTTCTTTTGTCGTCTCTTGTTTTACGAGCAATGTATAAAAATTAAATAAGATCTTACGCTTTTTCGACGTCACGTGACCCTGACGCGAGTTTGAAAGTTTTTACCCACCCAGCGCCGCTAAAGAAGTTTTCACTTCAATAAACTAATTTAAGAGAAAAACATTTACGTAAGACTAGGCGGTATGGTTCTAAAACTTTAGCCTGCTCCGAAGAGCAAATAAAAAAAAAAAAAAAAAAAAAAAAATTGTTGCACATTGTAATTGTAGGTTTTCTTTTACACATTGTTGTTCTAATTTATCGGACAATTAATCTTTGTACATACGTTTGCTAAGCCTATGCAGCTTTTGTAAATAGTTTAAATATCTACATAACCTGCGTAAAATTTATACAACAATGAAGAAAATTCCACCACTGGTAATGTAAACTAGTTAACCTATTTTGTCATATCCGTTTAATGTACTGTATTACGTTTATAATTCCTAATCTGGGCTCTCTTTATTTACAGCAAAAACTTAAATCCCTGTGCTATGTGACTGTAGGAGGTGCTGTTGCTTACCAGTTCATCTATTTCAAAAAAGATTTCAGAGGGTACTATGACCAATACATTCAACCTATTAGTCAGTTTTTGAACCCCGAGTTGGCGCATAAAGTGGGAGTCGCTGCCATAAAATACGGTTTGTTCCCAACAGAACAAACTGAAGATCCTAAAGTTTTGGTATGTACAAGTTTTCATCCTGAAAATGTATTTTGTGTGTGTTTGTGCCATAGTCCAAAATTATTTTATTTACAGAACACAAAGCTTTTAAGTTATGACCTTCAAAACCCAATTGGCATAGCTGCTGGTTTCGATAAACATGGCGATGCGGTTGTAGGTCTGAGAAAATTAGGTTTCTCAATAGTGGAAATTGGATCTGTCACACCTGAACCTCAACCCGGGAATCCTAAACCTAGAGTATTCAGGTTACCTGAAGATGAGGCAGTTATCAACAGATATGGATTCAATAGTGATGGACATGATAAAGTCTATCAAAAAGTAAACAGCATAGAAAAAGGCTTACTAGACAAAGGTTTATTGGGAATCAATTTAGGCAAAAATAAATTGTCTGAAAATGCTGTACAGGATTATGTTTTAGGAATTGATAAATTTTCTGATGTAGCTGATTACTTTGTAATTAACATTAGCAGGTATAACATAGCATTCAATTATGATTAAAATATTTTCATATTGAAGAAGAGTTATATATAATATTATTTTGCTATTTACAGTCCCAACACACCAGGCTTGAGGTCACTACAGAAGAAGGAGGAACTTCAACAACTCCTTGCTGAAATCAACAAAGCTAGAAGTTCAAAAACAAACAAACCTCCCCTCTTTTTGAAACTAGCTCCTGATCTTACCCAAGAAGAATTAAAAGATGTTGTAACAGTGATATCTAAAAAAGAAAGCAAAGTTGATGGATTGATTATATCAAATACAACTATTGATAGACCCCTACTGGCTAATAAGGAGTTTATGAATGAGGTTGGAGGTCTCAGTGGTAAACCTTTGACAAACAAATCTACAGAGATGATCAAGGAAATGTACAAACTTACAAAAGGTAAGAAAAGTAGAGTCCGACCGAAACTGGTTTTCCGGCCGAAACCGAAACCGAAATTCGGCCGTGGCTTCACTTTCGGCCGAAACCGAAACCGAAACCGAAACTCACGTGGTCAAGTATAAAATTCCCTAAAATACAAAAAATGGTCCCCCAACAAAAAAAAAATCCCTCGGAGTTGCTTAATACGTTTGAAAGGGCTTTTATTGGCCTACATTTTACGATAATTACGAAAAAAAATCCATCCCAAAGATATTCAGAAAAAATCTTTTAATTTAACATCATATTTTTCAGAATTCTGAAGAGGACAAAAATGGATATGGTTGGCATTAAAAGAGCTTAATTTGATTCTTACATTGATTAAAAAAGAATCGAGATAATTTCTGAAAAATTGTATTTTTTTACAATACTACATGATTTTCAGGAATAAATCAACTTCTTCAGATTGAATTAGTATTAATTTAAACGCAACCAATCACATGCATTTTTGTGGGACATCGGAGTTCGGGGCAATACGACGTTAAATAAAAAATAGTTTCTTAAAACATCTCGACTTCCATGAGATGGATTTTCAATAAAAAAATTGCAAAGATAGGCCTGCATTATCCCTTTCAAACGTATTATGGCAATCGTGAGAGACGGTTTTGTTAGTCGTGGCTCCGTAGAAAATTACACATTCTCCTTTGGTATATTTTACCAACTGTGTATTCTGAATTTTACTTTAAAACAATTAAAAAACTAACTGTAATAAAACCATAATATTCATGGACATTTCACACGTGACACTCAGGTCCCAAGCTAAGCAGGGCTTGTACTGTGGGAGCAGGGTTGCTGGTTAAATACTTATAGTACATATTTTTTTTGTAAATAGATACTTACATAGTAACACCCAGTGATAAACAAAAATATTAGTTCTGAGTCGTATTTACAAAAAAAAATGTATGGTAGTATTCTGTCAGCAATCTGGTTAGCATGGTACAGGCTTGGCTTGGTTTGGGACTAGGGTGTGGTGTGTGAATTGTCCATGAACATTTATTTATTTATTAATTATAATGAATCTTTAAATAAGTTTACCTATACAACGTAATTTAGCAAATTAAACACTATACATTTTTCAATTACCTACTATCTCTTATGTGACTTGATTTGTTTATAACAACAAAACGAAGTTACTATTACTCAATATTTATATATGTATAAGATATAATGAACTATAAATCATTCAAGTACAGAAACGATACAAAATGTGACATGAAATCATTTCCACCTAAACAAAGCCTTTAAAGAATGTTTGCGTCGGGCGATAAGTGCGATAACGCACTAAGTTTTGATGCTACAGAGCCAGAGCTATCTGAACGGCGCACGACAATTCCTGAACAGGGTCACCACCGTCCGCCAAAGCGTTGCCGCGAGAAACGAAGTTAGTCGAGCGTGCACGACAACTTCCGAAATAAGTTTCGGTTTCGGCAAAAGTTTCGGCCGATTTTGGCCGAAACCGAAACTAAAGCCTAGAATACTTATATTTATACATATTTTTTTTGTAAATGCATAGAATACATAGTGACACCCAGACACAAAACAATATATTACATTCATCCCAAACATTTGCTCTAGGTGGGAATTGAAACCATGACCCACAGCATGGAAGGCAGAGCTACTACCAACTGAGCTGTGATGCCTGTCTGAAAAGAAACTGTTTGCCATGATCAGTTGGATCATCTGGATGTGTAATATGTGTTTTATTTCAGGAAAAATACCTATTATTGGTGTTGGAGGAGTTTTCACTGGACAAGATGCTTATGAAAAAATATTAGCAGGAGCTAGTGTAGTGCAAATATACACTGCTCTCATATTCCACGGCCCTGCAGTTGTTTCAAAGATAAAGACGGAGTTGGCAGAGCTACTACAAAACGATGGTTATAGTTGTGTTAATGACGCCATTGGGAAAGGTGTTAAATGATATTTAAACAAGCATTTAATTCATTTATTTCTTTTTTAGTGTACAGTTATATTATTTTGATATTGAAGTTTAATAATTATTGCTTCTCATTCATTTGTGTTGATGCACCTGAAATGATCAACAATGTACAAATTTAGAATGTGTTTTACATAATAAAATTATATGAAATTATTTAATCATAAGCTTTGATTACCTTCTATTTTGCATTGAGGCAGATGTGTTTGTAAATACTGCTTACAGTCATCTAAATTATTTACACCAGATAGGTCAAAGAGTACTAAGGTCTCTAATTTAGATAGGGCTTTCATTTCTTTCACTCCTGGATCTGTGACATTATAACACTGTGAAACTTGCACATGAGCAAGTCTATCACTCCCATAAGCTAGGCCTTTTAGTGCCTGGTCATCTATGTAGCTATTATTGTGAAGAATAATCTTTCTCAGCATTGTACAGCCAGCTGGAATACATTTGAGAAAGTTAGTAAGGTTGTGGATAAGTATGTTGATAGTGATAGTATATAATTTTTTACCAAGATGTGGAAAGCCATAGTGAGAGATGCCAGAGCCAGATGCATCAATTTCTGAAATCTTTGGAACTTTTTGTTCTTCTGAGGGCAGGGAATTATAGTCTGATATTGATTTTCCATCAGCCCAGACAACTCGTCCTCCGTTTTTCAGCACCCATTCGGCACATGCGCGATCAGGTCCTAACTTTTTTATTCTATCAGGATCCGGTTTGTTGAACATCATGTTGACAAAGTTCCAAAATGTTCGCTTTTGGTTGTAAACTGGTAGAAAGGACTTTCCATGATGAGTCTGCAATAAAATAATTATGAATTTATCGGAACAAAATAAATAACTGATTGTATGACTACAGCACAACTTCGAGAATACAACACACAAAATACTTATTTCCTTACAATTAGCTTAAACTTCAGCATTGTGTTTTACACCGCTTGCACAGGCTTTAAATAGGCTGCCTCACTGTCGTCTGCGTCTGGAAAAAACCAGATTCAAGATTCAAGTAAACAAACTAAAAATAAACAACACTCGCATAAACTGAGACGCACACAGCGGGTGCCGTGATTACTTACACAACCAAGGAAAACACAGCCACGGAATGTACAGCCCGGAATTGGTGACCATTTTGCTGTGTTTTCCATGGTTGTACATTCCCGACACGTGTTGGGAGTTTCATGCCAAATGACATCATAGCATATGCTTCGTTTGCACTTACTCTTGTACAAGTAGCTAACTATGCCACTGTCAAAATATTATTTTTAAACTTATTTTTTTTCACGTGTGATGCGTCACAGTAGGTGCGAGGAGCGAAGCGACGAGCGTTAGTTTGATATAGAAAACCGCGCCAGAACCTACATGCGTTTAACCATTTGCCAGACAACAATTATTGAATTGGATTGTTTTCTTTTTATATTATAATCTGTGCAGTTTATCTTTATCAAAATGAGATAGTAACATTTTAATCTGTGGTTTCATCTAAACGAAGCTAGGCTTTCGACCAATCAGAGCAATGGTCGCCAATTCCATGGTCGTGTTTTCCAAGGCTGTACATTCCATGGTTGGACATTCCCAACACGTGTCGGGAATGCGCAGCCAGGAATTGATGACCATTTTGGCTTCCAATTCCATGGACGTGTTTTCCACGGCTGTACATTCCGTGGTTGGACATTCCGGATCGTGCTTTCCATGGTTGTACATTAACCGGACCCTGCCGTGATTACACAACCATGAAAAACACAACCACGGAATGTACAGCCCGGAATTGGTGACCATTTTGGCATCCAATTGCGGGCTGTGCATTCCGTGGCTGTGTTTTCCATGGTTGTACATTCCCGACACGTGTTGGGAATTTGATGCCAAATGACGTCATAGCATATGCTTCGTTTGCACTTACTCTTGTACAAGTACAAGTGCCACTGTCAAAATATTATTTTTAAACTTATTTTTTTTTCGTGTGATGCGTCACAGTAGGTGCGAGGAGCGAAGCGACGAGCGTTAGTTTGATATAGAAAACCGCGCCAGAACCTACATGCGTTGAACCATTTGCTAGACAACAATTATTGAATTGGATTGTTTTTTTTTTCATATTATATTCTGTGCAGTTCATCTTTATCAAAATGGGATAGTAACATTTTAATCTGTGGTTTCATCTAAACGAAGCATAGGCTAGGCTTTCGACCAATCAGAGCAATGGTCGCCAATTCCATGGTCGTGTTTTCCAAGGCTGTACATTCCGTGGTTGGACATTCCCAACACGTGTCGGGAACGCGCAGCCCGGATTTCATGTACATTTTGGCTGCGAATTCCTGGTTGCGTATTCCTGGCTGTGTTTTCCGTGGTCGTGCTTTCCGTGGTCGTACTTTCCATGGTTGTACATTAGGACTTGATTAGGACCCCCACACAACAGCTGACAGAACAGCTGACCGAAGTATGAATTGACTGATCACAGAGAAGCAATTTAGCGATATTAAGGCTGGCCTCACACAGCCGGAAAACCTATCTGAATTAAGAATCTTAATTCAGACTCTTAGGCCGGCCTCACACAGCCGGAATTCGTCTCTGAATTCATAATCTGAATTCATATTATTAATTAAGAAAGGCCGGAATCCCATACAAAGTCGTTATGATCCACATACATTCTGATTTTTTCAGATTATGAATTTCTCAGATCGATCTGTAAGAATGATTCTGATGTGCATCCGGAATTCCTGGTCTGAATATTTAAGATTATGACTTCATAACGCACGTAATCCTATACATTTGCATAGAGCAACACACACATATTGAATTCAGATTATGAATTGCTCAGTATTGAGCCAATAGCAATGCGATTAGTATTAATTCCTCCTCCATTTCGAGACGTTTGCGTGTGTCGTGAAACAAGAGACTACTGATCTATCTCAATTTTTAAGATAATGTGAGTTGAGGGAGCCGGAATTAAGAGTCTGAATTAAGATTCTTAATTCAGATAGGTTTTCCGGCTGTGTGAGGCCAGCCTGGCTGGCCTCACACAGCCGAAATTCATAATCTGAAAAAATCAGAATGTATGTGGATCATAACGACTTTGTATGGGATTCCGGCCTTTCTTAATTAATAATATGAATTCAGATTATGAATTCAGAGACGAATTCCGGCTGTGTGAGGCCGGCCTTAATACCGGCTCCCTCAACTCACATTATCTTAAAAATTGAGATAGATCAGTAGTAAGTATATATTATCACTTACTAGTAAGTACTTTAGCTTTTAATTATTTTTATTTGGTATTGGTTGAAATGTGTTTTGTGTGTTTAAATAAATAAATAAATAAATAAATAAAGTAGTCTCTTGTTTCACGACACACGCAAACGTCTCGAAATGGAGGAGGAATTAATACTAATCGCATTGCTATTGGCTCAATACTGAGCAATTCATAATCTGAATTCAATATGTGTGTGTTGCTCTATGCAAATGTATAGGATTACGTGCGTTATGAAGTCATAATCTTAAATATTCAGACCAACATCAGAATCATTCTTACAGATCGATCTGAGAAATTCATAATCTGAAAAAATCAGAATGTATGTGGATCATAACGACTTTGTATGGGATTCCGGTCTTTCTTAATTAATAATATGAATTCAGATTATGAATTCAGAGACGAATTCCGGCTGTGTGAAGGTTGTAACACATTTGAACTATATCAAATATCGCTCATCACCTCCTTTCCATACATTTTGTATGAAAACTCTATGGTCGACCGCACACGCGTACTCTCAATTTACAAATATATGACGTCACGGGCCGATTTTTGTATAGTTGACTCGGTCCTGCCAACTTTGAAATCAGAATTTTCCCTATCTTCAGTGAAAAATATGCGAAATTTATCCATATTTGCACAGATTCCTTCTAAAAAAATGGTTAAAAGGTTTCCCGTTAAGTCATCACAAACAAATGTTTTACATTTCTCTTTTTTTTTGTGTCTGTTTATATATATACCCCTAACAAATACCCTGAGCAATTTTTTATCTTGAAAAAATTCCTAAATTTCGGGGAAGCTACGCTAAGTTGTTAACATTGTTGGGACATTCGGATCTCAAGGTCAAATACAGTATGCTCCTTGTATGTGAGTGATAATGAGTGAATGATGGCAAGGCATAGGCATGCACGATAGTCATTCTTCAGTCAACTGGGTACGCCTTGTGATCTCATTGGGGAAACCAAGTGCTTTGCTTGTGTAACGGGGACAAAATAATGATGAGTAATGTGTATATAACTCAATAATGAATGTCTGCGAATTATTTATTTTATTTACTAGCGACCCGCCCTGGCTTTGCGCAGCACAAATGCTGATACTACAGAATGTCTTTGTATATTTTTTTTCATCTATCTATACTGTTATAAAACTGTAAAAGAGCCGAAAATTAAAAACGAATATATGGAAAAAGTTAATATGCAGATGCACTAGGTAAACGATTTTTTTTTTTTTTTTACAAAGAATAGGTCGTCCTTTGGCCACAAACTCACCTGGTGGAAAGTGATGTTGTGGCCGACGATGGAGCAGGACGATCTAGGCGACACCTATTTTGAGTCCTAAAATCTAAACGTTTATTTTTATATTTTGAGTCCTAAAATCGAGTTTGACTGTTTGTTTGTTATAACATCACGGCTAAGTCACTGGATGGATCTGCTTCATGAGTTTCATCTATAAAACATTATAAAATTATATTATTAAAGTTTCATCTAGATCCATCCAGTGGTTAAGCCGCAACATCAAACAAACAAATTTGATCTAGATGAAACTTATATAAGTTTGTTAATGTCTGTGTCTGTTAATGTCTATATAAGTTTGTTAATGTCTATGAAACTTATATAAGTTTCATCTAAATACATACATAGACCGACTTCTAAGTGTATACTTAAACTAGTATTTTAAAGGTGCGCGAGCTGCAAAGGAATAATGTAATAAAAATATATTCGTTTTTAAACGAATGAATTCATTTATCTGAAACTACTAATAACATCAATAATAACTTATACATAAGTACGTCAATCGAAAAAGTACCGTAAGGTATTTTGCAGTGTACTGGACTAAATGGTATGCATGGTATTTGCTGCCCAGAGGACTCAAGCTCCACTGTAGTAACTTTTATTTTATTATAGACACCTAAGATATACCTAAGGCAGTGTTTTATGGCTTCACAGAACAAGTCTTTAGTGGACTTGCTAGATGAGGAAATGCATTGTTACCTTAGGCAGTAATCAATGATAAATAACAGTAGGCGGGCCAACGGCTTATTCTATCGTATCGTAGTTGAATAAAAAACGAATGTTTGGATATACACTTATTCATTCACTCTTACCATGCCATCGTTCTTAACAAATTATAGTCTGTTCTTTTTTGAAAAAAGGAGCACTCTGTTGGTAAAAAGAGCAAGTGTGTGGTCATGAACGTTACATTACGACATGTACGATATATTAGAGTACAAGTCTGTCATCACTTTGAGGCCGGCCTATGTGGTGAGGCATCTACTCTACTCTACAGTGGGCTCTTACTATGATGTTAGGTGGGTATCAACACATGTATTCCTGTTTTAATCCTATTTAGCATAAAACTACGTATGTAGCTAAGAAAACTGTGTCACAGAATTTAGACATCATAAATTAAAAACATTGGCCTATCGAACTTTTTTACCTGTGGATTAGGGTGACAAATTGAACGAATGTTAAAATGTTATTGATGGATGGAACGAACATTATGAAAAGATAGATTGTTTTGATTTTATTTTGAGTATCTGAAGATTGGAACTGTGGATTTTCCAAATTCCCAGTTAAATAGAAGCTTTGTTGGATAATAAATAAGTCCTATGACGAAGCAAGATGTCTGAGACTTACGGTAGGTGGTCTTTCTATATTATAAAAGTACATCTTATAGAATATTGGGTAACCATATACAAGAAACTATTGTTGATTACGCACTTGTAATCTTTATTGCCTAACTGTTTTCTCCTGTTCATTATTTCTTGTTTGTATAACTAAAAGTTTTCAGGATGATAGTTAAAAACCCATAAGTATCTAATAGGAAAGACTATTTCTTTTGTTTAAAAGTTATTTTGTGCGCTAAATAAATGATCAGACTTCTCAATGACATTTTTGTGTTGAATAATAGATAATTGTTATTTGAATTGATTATTATATAGTACACCAAAAACTGGAGTACATAAAGTGCATAGTTGAATATTCTCCAAGGAAAGCCCAAGATTGAAAATGATCAAATTACTTTAGTCCGATAAATAACTATGTACATCCTAAATTATACCTTGGTTGCTCCAATGTTGAGTTAATTCACTTAAACTCCACAGCTAGATGCTGATGTGATGATTCAAATGATTCTTATTGGATTAATGACTAGAACATCCTTTGACCTAATCCAATGTGTCTTGCCATAAAAGGTCAAAGTTCAGTTAAGTACTCGAGGGTTTTTAGCAACCCTAGGATCACTGCAACTTTAACCTAGTATAATAATATTTATGTAGGGAAAGGGTTGAAAAGGATATGATTCAACAAAATATTTACGTTGTTACAGAATACTTGTTTAAATTTTTGGTCATTGGTAGCGCTGGTACTGGGAAATCTAGCCTCCTCAATAATTTCATTGGAAACAAGTGTAAGTTGCTTTCTAATTAATGGAAAAGTTTCAAAGTTCATCTAGTGCATTATACTGTATTTATTTTCGGTTATCAACAGTTGGTAACAATACCTATTGTTGATAAGACTATGGAGGTCTAAAGAGGATTGACTTGTAACTCACACTGTGACTAGGTACTGGTTTTAATCTTTACTAATACTATAAATATGCTTTATATGCCATATTGTGATAGATTTATGTTCGTGCTCATGCTTAATGTATAAAAGACAAAGGTAAAATGAATGTTTGTTTCTTATAGTCAAAGAAGATAGATGCCACACTATTGGTGTTGAGTTTGGTTCCAAAATCGTAAATATAGGAGGCAAATCCACAAAACTACAGATATGGGACACTGCAGGCCAAGAAAGGTTTCGTTCCGTGACCAGATCTTACTATAGAGGAGCAGCTGGGGCTCTTCTTGTGTATGACATCACATCTCGGGACTCCTTCAATGCCCTCGCGAATTGGCTGCGAGATGCTAGAACACTTTCCAGCCCAAACATTGTAATTTTACTGGTCGGAAATAAAAAAGATATGGAAGAATCTCGAGAAGTCACATTCACTGAAGCCAGTCAATTTGCTCAGGAAAATGGTAAGAATTAAATAAAGACCTTATTGAATTTAATTCAGATTTTGCATGTCATTTTCTACGTAGAATAATTTGTTTTCAGAACTCATGTTTCTGGAGACCAGTGCTAAAACTGGTGAAAATGTGGAAGAGGCTTTTCTGAAATGCTCTAAAACGATTCTTGCTAAGATAGAGACCGGCGAGCTAGACCCCGAGAGGATTGGTTCAGGAATCCAGTACGGCACAGGCACATCAAAGCGTCTCAGCACACCAAAGAAACCTGCAAGAGCACCTTCTGAGTGTGCCTGTCGAGTCTAAGCACACAGAGTAGCGTATATATTTGTCTCACTCAACGATTTGTTTTAATGTGATACTTATGTATTTTATGATTCTCCTAAAAGAGTTGAAAATGTCTGTAATAGGTTAAGCGCACCTTGGTAGTTAGGGGGGTCATCTGTGTAAGGAATCTTTGATCCTATGGCAACTGCGACAGATGAAATGACTATAGTTAAACAACATCAGATCCATTATTTTAATTTGCTTTTAGTTTGGGCAGGAATCTAGAAATTGCCCAATGTACTAGCTTTGTTAATACAGTGGTAATCTTAATACCTATAAATACACACACTCATTCATATGCATATAAACATTCTTAAATTAATAATTGATACTCAATTATTTTTTAATTTGCGGAAAGAAGTAGGCAGGCGAATTCCAGTGCTATAATCTAAATTACGAATTTATTTTATTAATATTTTTAGCTTTCTAATAATTTGTAGCTAGTTGTGACATTATCCTAATTTCGTTGTGAATCCGTTTACTATCATATTTATTGACACTATTGGTAAGTTAACTATTAGATCCTAGAATTAATATGGTTATCATTATATGAATGTGTATCTTAAGAATATAGACAAAACTTATTTTGTTAAAATTAAACTATGACCAAAATTACTTTACATATGCATTTAATTTATTACATCGGCAGGCTTATATCACATCCTTTAAAAATAGTAAAAATTAAATTAGCTCTAGAAGTTTATAAAAAAGATACCTAATAGATTCTAATAAAGCTTAATCATTAATTTAAATTAATATGCTTATGATTTAATTTAAAATTCATTTATATTTTTTTTTTACTTATATTTTCATCAACGCAACGTGCGTTCAACGTTGCATTGCATTGCTTGTATAATAACCAGATATAAATTTTGAGGCGTTTAACAAATGTTAGGTACGCATATTTTATTTGTGCAGTAAAATAACAAAATGAATAGCAAAACACTAATGTTCACCTGCTTGCTTTAATTTTCATTTTTTTTGTTTTGCAGTTATTCAAGTTAACTATATGAAACAAAATACAATGTACAAAAAACAAATGCGCCGTAACAAGAGCACCTCATTTACAAGCTATGTAACAAATCCTAGGATGCATGTGTTAGGTAAGTGATTTTCCATCCATATTAACTCTAGCACTCTTTTATACATTGCTTAAGGATATTTGATTCAGAAGAAAAAATGAAGATGACATATACTTAATAAGATTTCAAGTTTTTTGTTATTCTTTGCTCAAACGTTTTTATAGTATGTAATCATCTAAATTAGATTTAAAAAGTCAACGGTACCCTAAGCTAGTTATTAATTATACCTGAGGATACCTAATGCTAGGATAATATGATTGATTTATGAAAAAAGGTTATTAAAGAAGAAACTGCGATGGTTACATTAACACTTAATGTTCGGACAAAAAAATCTTAGGGTGAATGTCGAATAAAATATAAAAGCTGTACAAATAAAACTGGATGAGAAGAGCCGAAGACCGGGCCCAGTGGCGCGTCTTGGGAGAGACCTATGTCCAGTAGTGGACTGATATAGATTCATGATGATGATGACAAATAAAACAAACACATTATTTTAGAGAATTTATATTCCTTTTGCATAACTCTTTTATAGGTACGTTAGACCTAACTACAAGGCTTCTCATTATTAATTTACGCCATAAACAGGCAACAAAAATTTAACACAAATTGTAGATTCATTAACAAACTATTAACTTAATAATTAAATTTCTCTATAACTAAAAACCACTTCATAAATAAAATATGTCGTTTTTTTTTTCTCACAAATATTTGTTGATATACGTTTATACAACCAGACACAAGAATAAGTTAACACCATCGTGTTTACAGAGTTTAATGCCTGAATTTTAATAAATTTAGAAATAGGATCACACTTTTTGGTACTTACCTTTTTTTAGCACTTATAAAGTTATAATAATTTTATTACCATGAACTATATTTTGAAATGTTAAAAACCTCTAAAAAATTAGTTTGTGTTCAGGCACAAAATTTAACAAATTGTAATAAATCATGTATAAAAATTCATTTTTTTACATTTATTTAAAATAATTATTAATTTGATACTTAAACAATTGGCATTGGTTTGTATAGCAAATGGTTAAGCTTTTTCTTGTGTCTCCTACTTTTAACTACAGTATATAATATTATAAGTACACTATTATTTTTATTAGGTCTCTTTCAATGTCTGCGTTATGTAAACATTTTGTATTTGAGCAAATTAACGAAAAATATAAAAATCATAGTCAGATTAAATTATTCTTCCTTGATTTTTCATTGATAGTTAAGTAAAAATGGACTGTTACTAAGTACTTGGTCTCAATAGTTCGGAAAATTTGTACTTTACTTAAGTAAACAGACCGAAATTATATCACTAGGCGTGTATACTGCAATACCTACCTTACCTACTATTTCTATGTTATTTTAAAAATATTTAACATTATACAAGAACGCTCTTTTCGTATTTTTTGCTTTTAACAGTCATTGCTTAGTGGCTTTATCTCGCTAAAAGCAAAAATTGTAATTGAAATTATAAATTTTATAATTAAATTAACATTGATTCCCTACAATTAAGCTAAACTTTGACTTAATTAATTACACATCGTGCAACATAATAAAAATGACAAATACACTCATATTCAATACATCTCTCTGAAATGCCTAAAACTGATAACTAGGAACTATTTAGGCTATAATATCAGGGCTCTGATGAAGATTATTATAATGAAAATTATTAATTTTATTCAGTTTACAAATTGTTTCGGATTTTCACAATTATTATTTATACAATATTTGGTGATTTAGACAAAATATATAAATGGCGGTTGCTTTAATTTTTGGTTTTGTACAAATGATGATTAAAGACGACATAATTAAGATAAAAACTAGAAAATTATCTTTATTTTGTCAAAGAAGTCCTAGCTCTATCACAGTAAAATATCTAAAAAAAAACATTTTTATTTATAAGTTAAGTTAAACACTTGTCACTTATAATAATACACAGTATTGGATAATAATGGATTTAGTTAAAATAATTACATACAACGTAATTTTTTAAAAGTAATAATTATAATTTTGATTTATTAATGATTATGTTCAAGTAATGGAATGATTTAAATATGTGAAACTACAAGGGTATTTTTCCATTTAAATCCTAGTTTTAATTTAACTCTTGAGATTCACACGTAGAAATCTACATGTACATAATATCTCTCAAATATGCTTTACTATGGAAAAATATGTATTAAGTTATCGGGACATCGCTCAACGGGCTCAATTTATAAAAAAATGTCTTTAATTTACAAAATGTATTGATTGACTAATGTAAATCCAATATTTTATTAAGACGGTTTTATACCCGCTGTTAATTCTTACCTACAAATCTACATACAACTTTTATAAATAAAATATACTTACATACACAAACAAATTATATCCAGCAGTAAATCTATTTATTGCTTATAAATTAGTAGGTAACTGAACTTAATATTTTTGGCAATGCTGTGTGCTATTGTAGGTGAAATACTGTACATAGCGACTCTAAAAGAAACACAAGATCGTATATATCAGTCTTTAGACCTACTATAAACGAAGATGCAAATAAAGTAAATTAAACAAGACATTTATAGATAGTAGTACAATGTTTTGAATAATCTTTTGAAATGTTTTGTGACTAGACAGTAATAAAACAATTTTTTACAAATACCGTATGTAATATCTTAGTCCTTATAAATCAATAATTATTTTTTATTTATGTATTTCCAAAAGAGCCAATCCAGAGCAGAATAGCACACAGCGCCATACGACTACAATATCAAGTTTAGTCTAAACGAAAACAACCTTAAGCCTTTACCTATGTACTTCTAACGCCTTATTTGTATTCGACTTGCAGTCACATACACTATTATACTTAAGTACAGATTTCTCTAGCTAAATTCATTTAAATAATTTATCTAGATTCCAATTCGATGATATATATCTATCATTGATAAAATTAAGATCAGTTTAGGTGTGAATAAGCGGATGTTTGACGGCGAAGTCCATAGTGCGAGGCCAAGTGTTGTAACAGAGGGCCTAGTACGAGTTTTGCACATGCATACGAACGTATCGCCTTCGTATCGCAAGCTACAAATTTTGTATGGAAATCCAAGCTTCTCAAGAAATCTGCCACCGTTTTTGTATGGAGATCCAAACAGAGCCCCTGTTTGGATCTCCATACAAAAACGGTGGCGCTCGGCGATTACGTCTCTACGATTCGTGTGTGCACAAACTCGTACTTGGGGTACAGTTAGTGGCTAAAGGCTGCATCGCCACAGTGGAGAGATCGCTAGGATATTTACTTGTGGATTATCTATGCGCCTAGAAGACTTTGCCGGCAAGCAACAGCGGCTACCAGCGCCGCGCCACGCCCGCTTCCGTCTTCGGAAAGCATTAGGTCGAACTGAAAAAAAATACAATCATGATAATACAAAATAATTTTAGTTCAATAACATAACACAATATTTATGATTTAATACAGCAATCCCTTCAACAATAAAGAATATTAATTATCACAACACGACTCATACGTTCTCATGCCAGTATTATGACCATATTTAATTAAATTGTTGTATACATTATTATCCACTAGATAGGTTTTTCAAATATTATACGTTAGTTAATATACTCGTACAACTCAGCTTTCAATTCGTAAGTGAAAGATCACTGTATTTATAAATTTGTTAAAATGCTATTCGTCCTACAAGACGCCTCTAATCATTTGAAAGCATATTATAAGCTAAGCGGGTCAATTAATAATACTATGTAAATGTAGCGTAAAATGTACGTCACACGTCGTTAAGGGTGTGGTCTCGTACAGCAATAATACACTGACGTCAATAAAACTGTTGTTTCCACATTTTTGAGATAATTAAATAGGTATTGAAGTCATCATAAGTAGGTGCGGTATCGAATGTGTATATAATTTTCTTATCATCTATAAATAAGAACAGCTTACAAATATGTAAGTAGGGGCTCGTCTTATTGTTTTATTCCAAAGTCCAGAGGTTATATAATTAATAAGTTGTCTCTGAATAACAAAAACGATAACATTAAATAAAATTGTCTGTTTAAGTCGATCTATACCTACTTTGCGCACGCTACTTCAAAGAATCTATTATTTCGCGGTACAGAATTTTCCACAAATTCGATACGATATACAGATAATGCTATCTTAGTCTAGACATAACAATTTTGCGCGGTCGTTTCCGTCACACATATAATTATGAAGTATACGTAGATTCAAGCAGAAATCAATTAAAACCTGTACTAGACTCTTATCTAATTCAAAATATTTGATAACGCGGTTAGTTTTCCGGTGATAAAATCTGAAAGCATTTTTATGAAACTGCGTCAGATTTTATGACGCAAATAGTTAGTCCTGCTTACAGATTTTTTAGCGATACAGATAAACCACCTGACATTTCCACACAAATAGATGGTGATTATACCATAAAACAAGCACCACGCCTCTTTAAGCAGTACTTGAAAACTAATCATCATGTTAGCTGTGGTTGCCAGTAGATAAGCACACAGGGCATGATATCTCTTTGATTAAGTCTACTTTGAAATGATGCGTATTATTTTTTGGCATGATAAATAAACAAATCATTTGTTCAATCTTTCGTAGTAGACGTCAATACTGGTACCTATTAGTTATCAAAGAATCAAATCACTATGATGAAGCAAATCTAAACTGATTATTGTTAGTTAATATGAGGCAATAGCACCAAAACGCCTAAACAAAAGTAATAAGCGAAATCCTAGTTCATTCGTTTATTCGTGACATCTATTGCCAATGCGTCAAGTGCCGCCATTTTGTTTTTTCTGAAATTCGAATGATGAGCTTACCGTTAATCCAGGTCGGACTAGTTGCGCAATCTTTTCACACATGAGTGTGTGGAAGTGCGGATGGAAACGGTATACGGAGCCATCGATGCCGACAGTGACATGGGGGTCGTTCATCTTGTTGATGAGGCATGCGATTCCAGCTGATACAAGATGAGCGGCGCGCTTTGAAACGCACTCGCAGACGTGTCGGACTGCCGCCATATCTACTTCTGTAGCGTGTGATAGACCTGGAAAATTACAATTCGTTTTTACCATTGATATATTTAAAACACAGTAGCCCAGTCAAATTTTTGACTGCTTAGGAGCAGTCAAGTCATGATTATGGCAAACCCTCCGATAATGATAAGCATGATAAAGTGACGTGTCTCAGTTCTGGGTATTGCCGCTATGAGCTAAGAATCTTGGTGACCGGGCCCAGTCGCGTGTTATTCAAAGAGATGCATGTTATTCAAAGAAATCATTTCAGACACAACTTTTAGGCATATTATTAAGCGCCTTATGTCATACACATAAAATTATATACGAGTAGGTATAACATTATATCCAATGGTTACATAACCTAAACAAAGAGCATTTTTTTTCAGTTTTACCAATAAACGTTACACCAACATTATTGATGTTGAAAAATCTTTACATAACATACATTGTAGGATTTGTACCTAAACAGTTTCATAATATTGATTTTGTGGTCACTGATGTAATAGTTATGTGACAAGGAAAAGTTAGGGTTAATAATTGTATAAATTAGATATAAATTAAGTATCGTCTTTGTTATTTAAGATTTAATTTCTTGCAACGTAATTAAAAAATATCATCTACCTACAAGTATGTATAAGTTAGTAAAACTGGTTTCGCACATAAGGAAACCTCAAACTTCAGATAACCTGAACAATTCCTTTCGTAATAAGACCTAACTAAAAAAAAAGACATAAACATAATTAATTTCCTGTATTTGTGTCACAACTTTTCCCATCTATTTTTTTTATTCTATTAACTAACTTTAGTCCCACAAAAGATGAAATTTATTCAAAAAAATATTCAACGACACTCATTTTTGGAACGTAGGTAGGTAATCAAAGCTTAGGTATTATCTAAATAATAAAATAAGCCGATTATAATTAAATTCAATGTTTTGATAGTATCTACCGATTAACAGATTAGAATCCGAATTAAAATTAATTATTGAACATCTCGATAATAATTAAACCAGCTGTAAGATCTTAACCAATTAAAAGAGAATGACGCAAAATCATTGAATGTACTTAGGTCTTGCACGGGTCGATATATTGATTAATTGTATCATGTTACTTGCAATAGTTCTTATGGAATTTGCTAAGGACTTGAAATACAAATAGAAAAAATATTCTTTACACAAAAAAAGGAAATAAAACGTAAACTTGAATGATAAAGGTAGTCAATACCTATATTTTCTGTAGTAAGGTAGAAATCGCTGGAATTTTAGAGGCTAACAATCAAATTGAGTGTATAACTTTTATGTAGTCTAAATACTTACCAAGTTCTTCAAGAACTTCCATACAGCTAGTGTAGTCTCCAAGTTGGTCTGACTCGATTTCGGACACATATTTGGTGTAGAAACTGCCTCGCTCGAAGAGTAAATCTGAACCGCGACCACCGAACAGTAGACCCATTTTGGTATATTTAACTAGTGCTAGTCTGACCAATTCTCCCAAGTACATGCCGGATATCATCTTCTCTTGGCTGTAAAGAGATAGAGAGAGTGAGAACCTGAGGCATAGAACCTAACCTCATTTATATTTTATTGAAAATGTAGAATCAAGATAACCGTTCAAGTGCGATTCGGATTCGCGCAAGGGTTCCGCTGATGCAAAAAATGCTTGCACTTGACTTGTTATTTTTACCTATTTCTATACAGTATTTACAAAATGTACATAGTCATATAAAATACATAAGAAACACTTGAACTATCTACAGACCGTTGCAAATTTCTTGTTATAGCGGCAACAGAAATAGGTACATCATAATATGTGACATTTCAACTATTATCACGGTTCGAGAAATACAGACGGACAGGCAGAACAGCGAAGTTTCAGTAATATCCCGTTTTACGCTTTGGGTACGGAACCCTAAAAGTTCTGTTGAATGTTCAGTTAAATGAATATTTTATTCGCGGTTAGAAACTGTGGTATAAAACCTCTTTGATATTTTTTTACGAGACCATTTCTAAGACTTTCATCTAAATATGGTACGGTTATTTGCATACCAAGATAATGCAAACATTCTAGTAATAAGAGTCGTGTTCGCAAACATGTACTTACCTACCTACAACGTTCATCATCGTTAAAATTAATTAGCCATTTCGCAGTTGACGTCGATGCTCGAGTTGGTTATCAGGTAACATGTAGTTTAAGGAAAATTTCCGAGAAACTCGTTATAGAATTTTGCAGCTTCCAAATTAGACAAATTGTTGCATTTATTACCTTAACACAAACCAGTTTTATGTCTTAGACGATTCTGGTTTTACCGCAGTGCAAGTATCTATAGTAGGTATAGATACTATGTACTATTATTATAATATACTATAATATTATCACCACTATCCTACCAAGCAATAATTACAACAAACAATTAAGTATTATTTCCGAGACACAACCTTCTCTAAGGGCGAGCGCACACCGAAGACAAGACTGCATTTCACGTCACACTCTACCTATAGTTAAAAGTTAAGTCACGTGACTATAAAATTTGTTTTTTGTCGGTCTCACTAAAAGAACACAATAAAACAACGCTCGAGTCGCTAATTTTAAAATAACTTACATCTGTTTTCCAGGGTTGATGGAACTGGTGTCGACTTCTCGATCGAACTCTGTACGGATGAGGTCCAATGCGCCATCATCTCCGAACGCGCCCCACTCAGTGTTGATCAAGAGGTCAGGCTTTCCTGGCTCTCCGTCGAACATCTCGCAGTGTTCTGTCTTCTCAACGTAGCAAGCATTGCTGCCAGTACCTAGATATGAAGGTACGTTAATACCCTGGATTATTTCTCCATGTCAAAAAAATCATACCACAAAAATGTTAAAGCAATGTATTTGTTATTGATGTATTTCTAGCGCTACAATGGTATTTGTCCTTACTTGAAAGACTTTCATGGTTGCGCTAATTACTCAGAGCGGAAATATGCCAACATATTTTGCATTAACGTTCTAATTAGTAGTTAACAAGAGACTATTTAAAAGAATATGACGATGTATTTACTTCTATAATATTTACTTATCAAAAAGAAACATGGCTACTTGTACTAATATTGTACTGAATATTATGTATTAAAAAAAGTAGCCTTTAAATAAGAAATTTAAAGTTTTCTTATTGGATTTAAAAACCCATGTAAGTTGAAATAAGTAAAATATTATATTACAAAATAATGATAAGTTCATAAATGTATTGAATAAATAAGTTTTGTTATGTTAGTTAAATTAACCATGCTCTAATGTTAATACGAAACTAACCGATTGAAACTATAAAACAGTAAAAAGATTAATATGACCGAGCCTATATCCATTAGCAAACGTCACAATGCCGCACGTTTGTGTCGGTAAACAGTTCATAGTTCATTGTTTCTCTAATGATTAAAGCATGCGTGTTAGCGAGCAACAATAAATCCATAATATATGCGTAAACAGCGAAAAAGCAAAGGGCATCGACACACACCACAATAAAACGCCAGTAAATAAGGTAAAACCTACCAACAATGAGTCCTATTTTGCAGTTGTGGTTTTTCCACGCGCAGGACATTAATGTACCCGTTGTATCATTCAGAATAGCGCATATGTCAATCTGTACGTCCTACAAGAGTGAGAAAACATGCACGTTAAGTTAAGTTAAGAGATACTTAAATGACTTTCCAGTTAAAGTTTAGGATACCAGTAATGTTGAAGATGATTAGTTGTAGAGGCTTTTTATATTAAACCCAGTCTAGTCATAGACAGTGATCAGTGCTTTTACAATGATACGGTAAATTCACCGTTTTGTTGTTACCTATCTTATTTTAAGTAGGTATATTACTTATGATATGACTTCATGATATATTGCAATGTGATTGCAAAGTTTAATAATACATTTCAAATTAATAATATAATTGAGGCATTTTAAAAGTTTTACTATTGATATCAAAATATTTTGAGTAAAATGTTATATGAATGCATAAAAATAAACGAAGCAGAAAATTAAGGTAGTTTATCTCTAGGTTACAATCATGCATGACCGCACAATAAAGGCCAATTTAAAGAATTTTGCTGTAACATAAAATGAATATTTTAAAAATATATAAGTAAAAGAATAATTTCTAAGCTTTAGAAAATACCACATTGGTTTCTTATTAGAATGATGGACAGTAATCTTATGAACATTTGTGTTTATTATAAGAACATTGTTTATTAGGAATGAACATCTCTGCATCTGGTTGTATGATCAAAATTAAAAGATTTTAAAATGAATGTGTAATGCACTTTTGTTAAAAAAAATCGATGAAATATGTTTGTAATCGCCGAAGACAAAACAAACAAATTATTGATTACTTATATTCCAACTAGACCACTGTGATGTTCCGGATGAAATGTATAAAATATCTGCACTGACCCACTGTTTATAACATGACCTAAAAACCTCTACTCGGCTCTCATTTGGCTACAAAATTCATGCCTTACATCGCTAGAGAGCTGATTATCATCGTCAACTCACCAATAATTACACCTATACTGCAATCAGATTCCTTATGTGCACATGACATAAGAGTACCCGTTGCATCATTAAGGATGCCCATCACAGACACGGAAATATCCTGGAAAATGTTATTTTCCTCTCAATTTGAACAATAACTTTTAAAATGAGATAACCTACGCAAGTTCCTTGCACAAAGAACTTATATATGATTGTGAAGAATCTAAATAAAAATGCAAACTCACCCCACGTCTGGCGATAGCGTCTTTGAGTCCCTGGACAACATCTTCACCAACAACTCCTGAACATGAGAATCCTTTGGTCCATCGTTGCAAAATTCCTCTTGTAAGACCCAATTGCTTCAGGGGAAAGCTAAAGGTAAAGCCCAGGGCCAATCGCTCTTCATAAACATCATGTTCCTTGATAATAGAAATATATTGTCAATATTGGTATCATGAAATCACAATATTATTATAATAGAATGTTAAAACAATTTGGTTACCTTCATAAAGTTAGCTAAACATTCTGCTATGTGATCAAACAACGCCATACCGGTGCCTGTCATAATATGGTTTGGTATCGCATAGATTTTGGACTGCATGTCGAAGTGGTTCTCTCCTAAATTTATAATTAACACTCTGAAGTTAGTACCTCCTAAATCTAACGCCAAAAATTTACCACGTTCTGGAACAAAATAAAAACCTCAGTATCAATCCAAAATTTATACGTCGATATTTAAATTAAACACGTTTCTAGCATAGCATTGGAAAGATTCATAAGATTAAATATTACAATTTATTAAAAAAATAAAAAACTAAATTTCTGTACCTTTTCCATTCGGCAAATCTTGTATGTATGTGACCCAGCACTTTACTATGGCATCGGCATGGGTGTTAGCTTTAAGACCCTTGAGCAGATCATTGTGTAATCTGCTCATTATTTCTTTAATGTGTTTGTCACCCATATGAAAAACCTCACATTCTTCGCGAATCTGAAACAATCATAATTATACATAAGTAAAATGTTTTAATTACGTTTATCAAGACTCTGAAAATGAAAATGAAGTGTAGACCACAATTTTTATTGCTGTTTTTAATTATTTCAATGTTAATACTAAGAATTCAAGTAACTATGAAACACTTAACATTAAAAAGTCCTTTCATATTAACGACTAATTCGATGTTTGTGAAACTACCTTTTTTAGTAACAAAATCTGTATTAAAAACTTTTTGGTTATTAATAACGTTTTAATTTGTCAAAGCCTGTAATGGTCGATAACTGTTATAATTGAAATCCTTGCAGGCAAACATCCAGCTTAAATTATAATTCACTATCGCGAGTAAGTTTCACAAGGTCAAAGCGGTCATTACAACACTGCTTGCTATACGTTACTTTCCCATGCAGCGCCGGTAATCCATTATTTTTTGCTTATATTTATTCAAATGTATTTTAACTCACCTGCGGAAGATTATTAATAACGATACCCATTTTTACACACAGAAATTAATACAAACTGAATTTTAAAATATATAACACTCGAGCTTTATTGATGTAACGTTCGACACGTCTTGCCAAACCCGCGAGGTAGTGAGGAATACGAACGAACCGCTAGCGGCAGCTAGTTCTAGCGAACATCGGTCACAACAGCCACAGAACAGCAGCGTTCAAACGTGGTCTCACACAGACGCATTCATTCATGATATCGTTGTCGTCTCGCTCTTTTTCAAGGAAAGATTGCGCATGCGAAAAGAGGGCAGACGTATGAAAATAGGAAAACTTTAAAAACGGCTGTAATATGATGTGGTTAAATTATTATGCTATAATAGAATATAAGTTTCAACGTCATCAGGAATAATATGAAAAAGCTACTTATCAAAATACTCTAAGAGCTCCTGTATAATGTTTAATTCAATTTTAATTTAGTTTCAATTTCCCTGGTCGTGCCTCTTGGTGTTCGGATCTGATTGGCTAACGCGTGGGCTCGCTCGTGACGTCAAGCGAATTCCTCGAACTCTATATTTACTATTGCGCTTGTGCTGGTGTTTTAAACATGTGTGCGCCCGTTATTATGTTTGCGGACATGCAATTTTTATAGAAATGTCTGTAAGTAAATGGGTAAAGTAATGATTTCATGATTTTTTTAGTTGAAATTCTGTACATTTGCAATAATATTTTTTGGTCATCAAGTCATTGAGTAGATATTATGTTTTATAATTTGCCTTAAATAACGAGGGTAGAACCGGCCAGCTCCATAGGAAACTATAACATCTAATATAAGCTATAAATGTCACAAATCGCCAACTAAGTGTCGATAAGAATTACAAACATATCCGGTTCGATCTGGTTTAAATTACCAGTTCGTTTCTTCGTGGATATTGGGTACATAACAAATCGTACTTTGATATTTAGCAGGCAGGACAGATTATATAAATGATTTTTATAAAGTATGGATGGCTAATAAATACCTATTCTAGGATGAAATCAATAAAACCGTAGTTTTTTTTAATATAACCATGGTTTAAAAAGCATTTTTTTTTATATTTCATATAGGTACATATATATATTGTCATAAGAACTATTTGATTTAGAACAGATACGTTTTAAAACACAATGAAAAATAGAAGTCCCTTAGAATGACTTCCATTTTTGAATTTGGTAAAAGTTACCGGTGTATCATTCAAATAGTGTGACCAAAAAAATTGTAACAAAAGCAAATAAGTACGTTAGATTTACGTAATTGGTTTCAAAAAATTGTGTTAAAAAGTTAAACATTAATTAAAGTAACAGCGTAAAAAAAAAGGAATTATATCATTGGTGTAAAGAAAAAAATTGAACTTGCAGATATTAGTCGCATATTGTTTGTTTCAGTAGGTTTCGTTCGCGTCAGCGCGAACGCAAGCTTAAACATTTCTTGGCAAAATACATAATGTTATTTTTGACATCTTTTAAAAAGATAAATCCTGTGACGTATCCGACGATGTGGACCAAAGTAGTGTTTCTTGACGTCTACGTAATAGGCTACTTTTGTTGTGTTTGTGTCTCATGTAGCAAATAAACACAGAAGTGAAATCGACATAATAATGGACTAAGAAATCCTCCCGAACGTAGTACCTACTCGCAACCTTTCCAAAAAAAGAAAATAAAACGCAGCAAATCTTGAACTACGGCAGAAAGAAACATTTCAAATCGCGTCTGTCATAAAAACTAAACTTAAGTAACATGAATAATAAAGTATGCAGTTAAAAAAATCAATACATTTATTCGACATTTCATTTCAACGCTACTTAATTCGTTTGTGCGACTGTCGACCTACTAAACTATATTCGGACCGGATAAGCAGTTAGTAAATTAGGCTCTAACAACATACAATGTGTCACTATTATGTATTTATTTAAGTACCTACAAAAAAAATGTATAAGTATATGTATAAGTATTCTATCAGCACAATCTTTTAGTACAAGATCTGCTTAGATCGGGACTAGAGTGTTATGTGAGAAATGTCCATGAATATTTATTTTATATGTTTTTAATGCTATTTTGCCCAAGATGACACTAAAATATTCTCTCTTTCAATCAATAATAAATCAGGGTGTGCCAGACAATATTATCGTACTACTCCAGGTTGAAGTAGATTCTGATAAGAACCGTATCACTTTCGAGATAGCAATTAAATATAGCACTTTTTTCGCTTTCAATGTAAGTACTTAATTCTGATAAAGTGTACCATAGCAGCAAAACAATCTATTACAAAGAAATTAAGTACGACTAATTAAAATCAACTGTAAATAATATAACTGCATAAAATCAAATTTTTGAGTAAGTAACTATAGCATTAATTACTAAAAATAGTTTTGTTTGTAATTTTGGCATATAGCATATTAACGTATAACTTATTTATTTTTAGCTTCGTATACTATAGCGGTTTAAAACTACATAATAAGTTTAAATTAAATAATGTAAGTGATGCTTGCACGGACGCTTGAGTGGTTATACAATACTGAAAATTAGACTAGTTGATATATTAAGTCAAAGTCCACGTTGAACTAAAGACAACAACACATAGATACACTTTGCTATTTGATCTTTACTATGATGATTATATTTTGCTAAATATTTATTATTATTTGCTCATTAATTTTAATCTGTCGAAAACCTTGCGCGTAGATCCTGTTTGAGAAGATAATTTAACGTTTGTTTACTAAATATAAATAAACGTATATTAATACTATACGTAAGCAAAATTCTAAAGATATGTATTATACAATATTATACAAAGTAATGTAGACGACCTAAAATGTGTGCATAAATATTTATATCATTCAATTCAGTGCTAAATGCGGCGTGTATTTTTAGATGTAATTTTTCAATATTTGTCCTTAATATAAAGATGAACTGGACAATAAGTAGATATGATAGGTAAACGCCTTCAACATTTAAAGCTCTGTAAGCTCTGTTTTCTAAACCGTAGGTCGTGGGTTTGACCCCTTACACCTTTTCATAACACATGGCATCATTAATCTTAATGATACCTAATTTTAAGAATATTGGGAACATTGGTTCCTAAGCTTTAAACTAGGTATAATTTTTGTAAGTATATGAAACAAACAAAATAAAAACATGCCGATCGAGTCGTTGAACTGTTCAAAAGTATTTTTCCTAAGTATATTTATTTATAGATATTTACGTTTTGGACATCTTCGCAGGCCTTTTTGACTATTAAATAAACCTTCAATCATCGAATAACAGAAACGTGTATCGAAAAGTAAGTCCCTTGAATCCATTTAAGGGGCCTATCGTAAGTACACAGTGTACGAAGGGGTAAAGTTACTCTATGAATGACCTTGAGTTACGACCTTGCTGGACTATCTATGGAGGCAATAACTCCTAATATGTATGCAAAATGTAAGTATTTAAAAACCGGAGCGGAAATCTTAGGTTGCCTTCCTCATTATCGTGTTCTATATGTATGTTTGCATTTAACTTCATTCATTTCAGTCAAACGCTCTTTGGCGCTAAAATTTCTGGCGTCTACATTCATTTGTGAATTATCCAAGCCAGATAAAAAATAAGAATTCATTGGAAAGTTATAATCGGCAATATTTGAGCTTAATAAACTCCTAAGTACTCACGACATCTCGTGCTTGACGCATATCGATTTGTCTTGTCAGTCTCGCCGACTGAGATAGTAGGTGATGAATGAGGAGCGTTGGGGTCCACAGCGTGATAGCATAAATTCCACCGGGCACACAAGAAATTATATCCGCGTATAAGCGAATACCGGTATCAGCAAAGTGACCGTACGCGTTCAGAAGTGAAAGGAACGGAGTACAAGTTTGTGGGACAAGTGTCGCGATCGAATCGTTTGGCTTGTCGAGGGTCACCTTGAGACGACGCGGTCAGCGGCGCATGTGCACCACACCCTTGCCGCTCCCCCGTGCCTTACCTCTGCCCCCCACCTCGTACCGCCGCCGTGACGTCACGACCGACCCCCCCTACCCGCACCTCGCCGCTTGCCGTCGTCGCACGTGATGCCCTTCACGCAATCTTGTATTCAGCGCAATAATGAAAATAATATTTATGAAACTATTACACCTGCATTTCGTGAGGTGGAATAGATAAATGTAGTCCAAAAGCATGAGTAAGGTATGAAGCGTCACTTTCCAAATACTTGCACCTTAACCGATGTCAACATTTCATTCTCGTTTTCAGCATTTGTATGGCATTGCTATAATTTCTTACGGATTTAAAAAAATCTTAAACCATTTGGAAGCTATATTTATACTGGGTAACATAGGCTATATTATTATTTTTTATATAGGCTACCCGTGCGAAGCCGGGGCGTGTTGCTAGTGTCATATAAAGTAATGACGAATCACAGATAGCATGTTGAAGTTACAACGTTGGATGACAAGTTCTTTATTTCATATCATATAGTTTGAATCATATTTATTTTAATTCATGACGACTTTATACAATCACCATGATTCTGCTTTAAAATCATATCGCTATCAGCAGTTACGTTAGATTGCTGATAATTATCGGAATAAGATAACGCTAGTAAGTATAGGTTCAAGCTTTTTTTATTTCGAGTCAAAAGCTTGAAATACAATTTTAATTCGTTTTCTTGGATATTTCCAACAATTGTCACATTGTTTCATTCGTTTTATTCATGCATTTTCGATACGCTGAATGTGGTTTCATAGTAGATGTGTAAAAGGACCTTTAGATCGTAACCTTTGCATAAATCCATGGTGTGGCGATCTTTAGAAACGATCTGCGATTGGTCAAAAACTTGATTTACAGGTTTTGATAATCTTTATAGGTATGCGATGACACGCGAACTTTTCGAAACATTAACCAACCAATGTCAATACAAATCAAATTTAATATTGCATATCTACACTGGATTTCGAGGAACAGTTTTATTATGAAACGTAAACAAAGCTAAGCCAAGACCCTCTAGATAAGCGGAGTATGTTACCTACCTAATATGATAATAACCCAGAAGTTAATATCAACGTCTGAAAAAAACACATACCTACTCGTAGATAATTCTACTAAACTAGACCTTACCAAGCATCTCAACGAGTGTAATTTTAGTGTACCTAATTGCATAATGTACATGACGTCGTTTGAGGTCGAAATAATGAAAAATCTCAGACTAGGAAAATTCTAGCCAGTATGAATATCAGATAAATCAACCAATCAGAGCGCTTAGATGGCATAAAACATGCAGTACCAAGATGATAAAGACATAAGTAATATCTTTCGCAATCACAAGTACTAAATACACAATTTAGTTACAATATACTTGTTTGATTCATCGCTACAAATAAGGAAAACACAAGGGTGTGGCTCCGGCGAGTTGACGTGCCTCCAGACACGAGTCCGTTTTATTTCAATGTGGTTCTTTTGCAATCTGTTTGTAGATTTTATGCATCCGTTAGTCGCACGCGCACGTCTGCATGACCAATATAACGTAGGTATATTTAAATATAATGTTTGATTATTCACGGATCTCAACGTTATCTTAAAATGCGTCTATTTGTAAAAACAAGTAAGTAAAACAACTGTTTTGATTCACGCCAAACTAAATAACGTGGGTTAGGTATATTTAGCATAATAAAACTGTCATTTAATAGTATCTAGATGAAAAAATATCGGTCTTGACTTGAAGGACCATAGTATACGACACGATAACTATATGTAAACGAACTTAATATAAATTACATTTTCGCTTTTTGTAAAAAATTAAAATCTGCATAAATAATTGATTGGATAACAATATGAAACTCATTTAAATTCATAATTATACATGCACGAGCTAAAGAAGCTGATATTCATTTCAATACAGAATTTTCTTTGAAAAAATAAGACAGCAAATTCTATATTTTTTTAATACAGAGGTGTAATAGACATCAGTACATTCTCTAGTTTAGTGGATAGTGGGTATATTAACGAGGGAATTAAATTCGTGAAACTGATAAAAACGACTTACATTGTCTAACGATAACCTAAATAGCAGAATAAATTAGACGTTGTCTAACTAGATTACCTACTTTAGAGTTTAGACGCATCTAGCTATTTATTTAAAGAAATATACAAATTGAATTAAATAAAGTGACAACATACAAGCTGCAACAGCAAACCATCAGTACCTTTACCATGAGTTGTCACAGTAAAATCGCCTGACTTTACTACAGTAGTTATCAATATTAGTATTACGAATTTTAGTACCCAACTATCCGCTAGAGGCGCTGTACAAATCTTCATACATTTTTTTAACTACAGACGCTAGCGAGTGTAGTATATATAGTATAGTAAAAACTCATGGTAGAGCTACAGTATTCTGTTCGTGATCACTCACGGAGCGCGAGTAGAGTAAATAAAGAATCGCACAAACTATCTTAACTATTTGTGGCCGTCCACATAAAAAACCCCGCAGAAAGTCCAGTCGCAGCGCACGCAACGAAATATCTCAAATGCAGCTAGGATAAATAAATAATGCTGGACAATCCACACAACATCATCTAGCCCCAAGCTTAGCAGAGCTTGTGTTATGGAATAAGAATAAGGAAGCTTATAACTATAAAAAAAGATAAAAAAACCAATCGAATCAGTTGTTACATTGTGAAAACCAAAATGAAAATCTAGCTACAAAACAACTGCACGGAATATACGTGTAAGGTCAGTGTGGGTAAGTCCGTCTGGGCCCTAAGTCCGTCTAGTGGCAATAACTTCCGTTTTTAAATAGCTAGAGCCATATAACTCGGTAGGTAAAACAGTATCATTGAGTTTGTTCGAACTAGGGATAATAGATGTCGCTAACATCTTAATGTTGGAAAAAATTTGACAACCAATTTTTTCCGCGAAATTAACTTGAAGTTGAAGTTTGACGTCTCGTCGAAAAACGAAAAAAAAGGTGTGAAATCTAAGGAGCTTTCTGAGTATCTGTGATAACGTAGGCCATTTACAGATTCGGGAATGTATATCTGGTGTCCGATTCAAAAATAACGCATTAGTTTCGTAATTATAACAAATAGAAAAAATCCAAGCTTCGAATGTTATAGTTGGGAAGTCCGTCTACTATACATAAGGCAAGTCCGTCATATGCCGGTCTTGCCTTAATTCCAGATATTGTCAACCTTTTTAGTAGTTTAAATTTTTATAATTATTTTATACTGTTTATTCAACTTGTAAGTATTATTCGCCTGTCTACGAAAGTGAACTCTTTTCAGGGTTGTTACAGCTTGCCTCTGTAAATCTAATCTATTTAAGTTTATTTTTCTGTATTTACTTTGTGTATAATAAATAATTAGGTGAAAGATGCACTGGTATGTTTGCAAGAGGACTAGCATCACCTATAGGTATTCTTTAAAAGTTTATAAATTGTGAATACATATTTTGGAAGCATGGAACTATCCAACCTTTTTTTCAGTTTCTGATTTTTTATACCTAACTCATGTAGCATGGCACATCATTTCGGACTTTGTGAACATTTATCGTTTTAACAAAGATCTGATTTAGAAAATTATCCCATACTCATTTATTTCGTACTGGCCGAAAGTGTTATAAATGTAGCTACAGATACGGCAATAGTTTGCCACACCATTTTTAAATTCATACATTACATTATTAACGATTACTTGTTTACAAATAAAGATTCTTGTGTATTGATTTGTATGTTATTGACAAAAAAAATCGTAAGTGGGTACTTTGTGAAAATGTTTACAACCACTGAAAGTACATCATCAGCAAAGATATGCCGGACTTACCCTTGATTTTAATAATTTTATTTTTCTTTAAAAGTATACCTTATAGTCACACGTTTAAAACACGTATTTCAACGGCAGCTTTTCATCATTTATCGATAAGGTTTTCATACATATTGGCTCACTAGTTACGATTTTATTGCTACTAGACGGACTTGCCTCAAACTGGTTGGGAAGTCCGTCTAAATGCCTACTTTACAAAAAAATGCTATAAATCTGAAGACAATCACAATTAACCCTGCTTTTAGATAGATATAGAAAGATAAATGTAATACCAATGTTTTCCGACTACTTAAAGTAAGTAATAAATTTTATTTCTATTTTTAAAGTTAAATTGAAATTCAATTTAAGAAAACTATGCCGGACTTGCCCACACTGACCTTAGATGTTTTTCCTCAATTTGCTTATAGGGCGTCTAAACGGGCAATATTTTACGACAATTTGTGGCTGCAATTATTGGCAAACATTGCCCAGCCATCAATAAAACATTTTAGTAAGTAGGTACATTTTATGACTGAGCAATCAATTGCAATTTGCAGGCAACATGTTGCAATATGGCTGCAATAGTATGGCCTTTGATTCAGAACCCTTTAATAAGCCACACAATCCAGCAACAATGGCCGACGAAATGTCAAAAAATATGTGGCTATAATGCCGGGCCATCCTTAAAATATTGCATAGTGTGGCTGGTATTGGTAGCAATGTTGCCGGCCACAGTATTGCAGCCACAAATTGCCGTAAAATATAGCCCGTTTAGACGCCCCATTAGGGATTCCCAGCTAGCTTAAATATATAGATTAGATGTTCGTCACTCAAGATACTCGCAGTACCTAGTTTCGGGTTATCGTATTTGTAGGTAAATTGTATAGCTGCATCGCAAATTGTACATAATTATGTTATTTCTAGTATTAATTATTTTATAGATATTAATTGATAGTGCCATGATGTGTGACTGTGTTAGTAAATCATCACAGTTTTACAATGAATTATTCTTATTCTTATTCATTTACCAAACATAACGATTGAAGGTCATTTTATAAAATAAAAACTTATTCCGTCATAGCAGTCTGTGTTTAAATCTTTTTACATATGAGCTATGGGTACTACGGGTAAATTGCTATGTAGGTATCCAATATAGGTAGTTTTTATCCGGGTACTCAAATTTGTACAGTGATACTTTATGATAGGTACTTTATTAGATGGGAAATATGTGCTGGTGACCATAACATATGGCTGAAATACAATTACATAATAAACAAAGTAGGATAAAAACAGAGGTACCTTGTCTCCCTGAGTCATCATGATTCACACTGTGGACTGTCAACGGTCCTGAACAAGTCACCACCACAGACAGTATTGAACTGAACCGTCAATGTACTCCACCCGTCTTTTCTATAGAACCTCACAGTGCTTTATCTGCAGTTAGCACAATAATCTTTATCTAAATTACGACTAAGACAACTATTACGTATTGTAAAGTTAACAATTGTTTATTATTGTGCGCGTTCTATACACGTTAAAGAGAACTTTAGATTCACCAATATCGCGATAAAATATGCAATTCGAACGTATTGGTGTTTGGAACTAAAATACGAATTAGGTAACAAGCTAGTCTGTTCTCGCCTTGGCACGGGATATTTGGATCTCTACCAAGTGCTCAAACATGGGCTATATCCATCACTGGAGATAGGGTGATACGCACTCTAAATGCACACAAACAATATACATACACCTATGCTACCTGTTTACATTGGGTTTATTGACATGTGCGAATCAAAGTCTACATAAGATAGATGGAAAGTCTTAATACAACAAACCTTGGAATAAGCGGATAGTGAAAAAGGAAAAAAGATAAGAATAAAGTTGAAATGTGAGATATATAACTTCTGGTATCATAGTGAAGTTTTTTGCACAGCTATATTGACAATAACATATAAATATATAACATAAATTTATATTTATTATTTGACAAAAGAATCTCGTGCCCCAAAAACAGGTTGTAGTTTAGTTTGCACTAAATTTTAATCAACTTTAATTAGTGGTTTGGCTGCTGACCTACGCGAAACGCAAACTTACCTATTCTGCCAAGGTCGTGACCTTGACAAACAAATCATAAATGCATTGTCTTCAATTTATTTCTCTCTTCAGCAATCTTCGGTACCGTGAGGGTACAATGGAACTGGCATAGTCGACCACCGATTAAAGTTCCTAAAAATTTGAATAAAAAAAAAATATCTTCGGAATGGCATTCAAATGGTGCTAATTATTCAATGAAAGAATAAATAAATATATTCATTTTTCTTTCATTTGTCTACTTTCAATTCAACTGATTCTTTAGTTCTGCCACTTCATAATATACCATGCGTGCGATGCGACTCTTGTGGGTGGTATTAGCAATATCTACTGCGTATGATAAAATTATTTCTCATAAAACTTTACAACCAACTGATAATATACAATAAACTCTTTTATAATGGTAATTTTCCAATAAATACCACCTAGTTGTGTGCTCACTAAATACATACTTGTGCATACAATACCACTTGTTGAACTTTTATAGAATCAATCTACTTTACCTACTCAACCTGGTAACGTTATTTATGTTACAGTTAAATTGGTACTTCATTAAACTCTAATATACTCTAACTATGGCGATTATATCGCCATTCTTCTCTCTAAATATATTTTCGGGTAGTAGACAATATAAGTGTTATAATATGCTCTTTTCTTACTACATATATGTATCTACTTTTGATATCAACGCTAACACTGTTGTTGTTTAGGAATTTAGTATCTGTCCGGCCGGCCAATCTACATAACCTATTATATCGAGTTACATAGCAAAATAACGTAATAACTGAGTAATTTTGCCTCATTTCAGAACAAACCAACTTGTTCTTAGGGACTTTACATGGATCAGTATTATATTATACATCTTAGTCATACGTAAGTGGTGAATTAATTTTTTTGATAAATATTGTTATCTCTCTCAATATAGTTCCGTCTCCGTATTCCGCAAAACTTGAATACTACACTCAAAACAATTTGGTTCAGTTTGTGATAACGGGTAGCGCCATCTGTGTTTTTTATGTGGTAACTTTGTTTTGGCGCAAGTAACTCCCTCTTGTGGATTTCGTATAAAAACTCATGTTGCTGAACTATTTTGTACGTTTATGCGGTGAACGCGCTTCGCACTATAAGCCTTAATTAATTCAGTCACCAACTCAGAGATGGCAGGCTCGGTTAGATTTAATAAATAGATATAATAAAAATAAAATAAATAAATAAAAGTTTATTGCCAAAAGTAGAGCGTACAATTTTTACAATTTATGAACTAAAAACTAAAGACATTATTTTGTACATATAAAAAACAATATGGGCTCATTGGTTTCCAAACTAAGTAATAACTTGTATTTTGGTAACCAGTGGTCCTCCTAAAGTACAGTTACTTATAAAATTGATTGTTTCACATTTAAAGGCCTATGGTTTACTAACATATGAGTTGTACATAATATATGCGGTGTGTGTGTAATGGTGTGAGGTAGGGTGCGTAGGGGGTGTATGTGTAAGTGAGGGTGTGTAGTATATATAGAAAAATGTAAGCAACGATATCTACTACCTTTCATGTTGTTTAGATTATTTCAGTTTTAAAATAGGTCCAGCAGCTGTACAAAATAATTTTCTTAGCTTTTGTCTAAGAGTTGGTACTTAATTCAATTGTCTTAAGAAGGTCAACTGTAATATCACTAAGGTCACTTTTAATGAGTGTTTAATTTAATTGTAGTGTTTGGGTGTTTTGGCAAGTTTTTATGTACAATGACATAGCCTCTACGTTTTGGAATAATTCCATTGCCTTATTATCGCAGATTTTCGATTGACTTGCTTTGTGAGATGCAATTATTTTATTATATAAGCAGAGATTATACCACTTATCCACTTATCAAGTGGTCTATCATCTTGATCTTTGATTCATATATATTTATAAAATCCAGCGTGGGAAGCGATGTACTGGCATGTAGTTATATTAATTGAACGCAGTGTAAAGCGGTTGAGATCTCTAGTTATTTGGCCTTGTTGCTCTGTACCCCAAGTACGAGTTTGTGCACACACGGATCGTAGAGACGCAATTGCCGAGCGCCACCGATTTTGTATAAAAATCCAAGCTTCTCAAGAAATCTGCTAGGGGCGCTGCTTGGATTTCCATACAAAATCGGTGACGCTCGGCGATCTCGTCGTTACGATCCGTGTGGGCACAAACTCGTACTTGAGGCTGATCGACATTAAAAACTCGACGAATGAGGATCAACAAGGTCAGCTGTATGTGAAAGCTATGGAGAAATGGACGATGATTATGACTAATGATGGCTTGAAACAGAACTATTTTTAGCAGTGCTGTAATATTTTAATTCGTGTTATGTTACTGGCATGCATTGAAGAAGCTGTAAAGATGTTGATGGATGATTTATGGGAGCTCTCAATGTGCAGTTTATTTTTTTATTTTTTTTAATAATTATTTTAGAGTCTTTAGGTCCCTATGAGGTAAATATAATACGCTATCTATCTTATCGTCCTCAATATATTTTACATCATTTCTTAGTCAGAGTGACATGAATTTGATTAAAATATCGATTTGAATTTTATCACAGTTATATTAAAATGAGTAACTATTAAAATAAACATAGTACAAAAAATCAGGTGTAATGTAACTCGAAGGACGGAGGACATAATGAATGGGCGTAGCGCCCAAACGAGCGTAGCGGCCTCGTAGCGCGTGCGCGTGCCTACAGCGCATACTGTATATGAATTCAGTTCAACATTAGCTTTCGCTGCGTGCGCGCAACGGCACCGCGCTTTCGAACAAACATGACGATTCGCGCGCGCTTTTCAATTTCCCGCAAGGTTCTCTAGTGATGCTCACATAGGATTTTTAATTTATTTATTGGAATGTGTTCACGCGAATGCTGAGTGTCGGTGACGGCCCGGAGCCGGTGGGCACAATGAACGCTGCGCAGAATTGGCACAAATGGCTAGTGTTGTCGTTGTTCGGATTGGCTTTGTCCGCTCGCTCAATTGGCTGCGATTACAGTTCCATCACCGAGAAATTTGGAGCGGAAGCCGTTGCTCGATGCAATGAAAAATGCCCATTCCAGGTTTGATTAATTAATTCTGTTTGTTTTGTATGGTAATGAGGTCTTCCTCTCTGGCTGTAACTGCCGCCGTTAGGATGTTTCGTCTACCCACGACGTAGATGTGTCGGTTACATTCAAATCATAAGACCCTCGAGATCTTTTTAGTTTAATAACTAGAGTACTTTACAAATCATTTCATAATCTTGTAAGTAAACACAGTTTTATCTGTAAACATAGTAGGTAATAAACATTGACACGCTTTGTTTACTAAATAATAACCAATCAATCCGTTCACTTGACATTATTTAAATTATGAAATAGGCAATAGAATTGAGAATGAGTTTAAGTAACTGATTAATAATAACGCATTATTCATATTAATGATCATATTTTCATTGATAAAGAGCAATAAATAGTGCATCGGTCGCAAAATAACGATTAATCTATCTAAATAGTTAGTTTATTTGCGTCGACTTTTGCTAAGGTTCAACGCACATCTAAGCAATTGTGAGCAATTAGCGAACCATCGTAATCAACGCAAACATGCTATATGCGGCACATGTCGGCTTGTAAGACACCCTACTAACAGTTATGTAATTAAAGTCATTTCTTTATTTAACTGCAACTTATTTTTAAGCTATTGCATAGCTTCTATCGCGGGCCTTGAGCGTGGAGTCCGAAATTCCGTAACGAAAATAACCTAACACTGCGCATGCGTAATCCAGCAAAAAATGCTATGCAATAGCTTTACCGCGGCAGTCCCCGAGTGCCACACGTCTTTTTTTATTTTAATAATTATAATTCTCGTTCGTTAAGTACTAAATCATATTAAACTACTAAATAACAGTTAGAAAGCAGTTCTACTGCGCTAGGATCAAGCTGTAAAATTATGAGAATACGTCTATCTGCTACCCAGACGATGTGGTAGTTTGTAATAGCAACACCGCGTATCAGATTACATAATTATCCTGGGACAATGCGTTTGAGAAATAAAAATCCCAAAAGCGAAAACCGCAGTATCACGTTCGTGAAGCCTACAAAGTGAAACTGGACTGGTTCCGGTCGCACGCTTGCAGAACTTACACAAATTATGAAGGATACATGGAGATTTACATTTCATAACATGTTTATGTTTTAAAAAGGTGTTATTCATCCTACACTGTATACGATGGAGACGATATCCTTAGCAAAACAAAAAAATTCACCTTAGTTCAAGTACGTTTGGTTTACAAACGGCTCTACAAATGAAAGAGTTGAGTCCTGGAAAGTTAAAATTGTCGTAGTTATAATATTGTTTTTTATTTTTTTTATTATTTACATATTAAACAATAGTAATTTTTCGCAATGTTTCGAAGGTTTTGTTTCCCTTTTTTGATATAAAAAGGTTTTAATTTGAGAAACTGTTATTTTTTCATCTATACTAAACTAATATTATAAAGAAGTAAAGTTTGTATGTTTGTATATTTGTTAAATTGTTAGGGGTAATGTCGGGATCTACTGAACCAATTTAAAAAATTCTTTCACCAATAGAAATATATTTTAACTTAAAACAAGGATTAAAGATGGATGAACAGCATCGATACGAATCAATCAGGCTCATTACAACAGGTAGGGCGCAGTGTCACGTCGGTTAGTTCTGCACGGTTCGCTGCGCCCGCGCCGACGACGGAAGTCATCACAACGGAGTGGCGTCACTGCACATCCCTCAATGAAACCTGACCAATTAAAAAAAAACTAAATAAAAAATTCTGGGACTCAACCGCTTTCGTTCCTTCTCAGTGGTTGCCGTTGACCGGTGTAATCTTGGTTTTGAAAAAAAATATGTTAAAAAGAGATTGTTAAAAGCACAGGCTTACTACTATAAGTACTATTATAAGTATGTACTCTAGTTAGTTGCATGTTCTTATTAACTCCTATTAGCTCATTAGATAATATATTCTAATAAATGCATTGTAGAAAACTTTCATGATTACCTACTACGATTTTTACAATGCAAAATTTCGAAAGTTGGCTTTTTTATTTGATTGAGATTAATGTTCGCTGTTGCATTATTGACTTTTCTAATTCTGCTTTTTTTTCAGAATCGAACTGGAGATGGTCACTTCGATGTCAACTGTGGCTCCGAATGCAGTGTGCAACAAGTAAGTTTTTTATTTTCACGATTCCATAAAATACCTTTAGTCCGATGTTTCCTGTCACTGTATAAACATAACAAGATGATACTAGTTTAAACAGTATTGAACTTTGATACAAGTTAAATAAAAAAATTGAAGTCTATCTAAATCCCATTTATAATTAAGCAGATATAACACTAGAGTCACTATTGATGAAAGCCTGCTGAAGAAACTTTTAATGCAAGTTACAGTCCTTGTGGTTCACAAGTATTGTATTGTAGGATGCATCAGTGCATAATATAAACTATTTTTCGTTGTGAATGCTTATTAATTTAATAAGTAGAAAGACAACAACGTACAGTAATTTTAATTATCGATTACGTCGATAAACCTCATTTAATTTATCTATTTTTATAAATAGTAAACACATTAAAACTAGACGAAACAATAGGCATAACATTGCAATGTGCGATACGGTTTTTCGATTCTCACGAATAACTGCGTTAGTAGTAAAAATTGATAACAAGTTATTGTTATTTTTATATTTTCGTATTATTCAACCTTTTATGATCTTGCAACGGAAATTGTAAACTAACCTTTTTTGTCGACTATTTTTTAATATTTTTTATCTCTCCAAGTCAGTTTACGCGCGTACGATTGATTGTTTTCATGAAATAAAAATATTTTTAGTTTATATTTATGAAGATAATGGATCAGACCCAATCACACAATTTCAACCCTCGACCTCGATGATATATAGTATTTAATGTACCTACTATACTGTTTCCAAAACAGACGATAGGTCGGTTGTTACACATATTATGTATACAGTTGACACAGATACTTACATTGTCTGTGAAATGAGGGCGATGTAGATCGTTTTCAAACTATTTGAACCATGCTCTTTCAAACTTCACAAACAAACCATATTGTAGACGGGTATTTGCATGGACTTAAACTCTTTTGTGTTAAAATCTGCCAAGCTGTTTAGCAAGATGAAGGCTGGTTTGAGTTGTTAAATAGGTTTTAAACAAGATAATATTATTAAAAATAAAAATATATAATGTGCAAGCTATTAAAATAACTTAAGTGCCTACTATCAACCCTAGCTTTTCGGAATTGCAGTAAAATCATGTTATCCATCACACTTTTACTCCAAAACTGACATAAAACTAAACGTTCCCATCCCATGACAGTTACTGCTGCTTTACGTCAAAATTATCAGTTAGGGACAATTTATTTATGCCCCTGCGCAAGCGCAAAAAGTTCAAGTGTCGAGACGGGGCGGCTACACCCCTCTGTCTCGGCATGGTGTGCGGTAAACGAAGTCAATTGACTTGTTTCATTTATTATTACTGGACGACCCCGTTGCCTTTTTTGAATACTTTTGTTTTTAGGATAATTTGTAGAATGCATCACTTTGATAGCTCGATCGGATTTCTATTGTTATCAGAACATTGGTCTTGAGAAACTAAATAGAAAATAGAGTTTAAAATCAATTAGAAAAAAATTAACCTAATATTCGAAAAATAATTTGGAAACGGATATAAGTACACTGCTTAAAAGTTTACGGATTACCTGTTTACGGATCTCAATCTTCGAATGTCTTAAAATAAAGAAAACGCACCAAGAACAGTCACCGGTTCTCATCTGTCATCGCAGTGCGAAGGTGTGGCTGAGAGAATGCAATGCATTGCTGCACTGCTGTACGTGCTTCACCATCCACATTAATTTGTTTACGTTCACACAGTTCCTGTAACCCCTAAGATCATTTGTTTTGAAATATTTATGTTAAAGTTTCTTGGGAATGAGCTTCTTGGATTCTTATTTGATGTGATTTTGAGTGTCATATTAGGTGTAAACTAGGTTGCTCTATGATTCTCAGAAAAAGAAAATAGTGTTGTGAAAGTATCTCATCCTGATTGATATTAAAGATGCCGAGTTGATAATTCTTAACATGTAAAGCCCGTTATTGATATTGTTTGGTTGCTTCAGTAACTCCTCTCGGTTAGTTTAAGCTAAGTTTAGGAAGGGTTCTCGTACTTGTCGATAGTTCTCAGTATAATTCATGTCGTGGTGGTCATCCACCATAGGCACGGCGCAGGGGTCGCGTGAGATTGCACGCCGGATGGACGCAGGAAGGAAGCTGCTAGTTGCCAGGCCCCCTCGGCTCTATTTTAGAGTTGGTTCGTTTTGTTCTAGCTATTATACTGCGCTCTTGAAACTGCCATAGCATTTTGATCGTGATCCATATAAATGGTCAGTCAAATTGAGTTTCCTCTCAGGAAATATATCCGTTTATTCATCTAAGAATTAAATGCTTGTTCTCACGGCTAAAACGCTATCAAAATACTTTGTTACAATAAAGTATGAAGCTAATTAAAATGTCATAGAAACATTAAATGCATCGTTATACGAAAACGGTATTTGAATAATAAATGTCTCACGGTGATTATTTAAAATGAATATTCAAATAGACTACTTTGAAAAGGGCACAATCTCTAAACGATTAATTTACTCTACCGTGTCCGACATGGTTATTGCTCTTATGGCATATAACCGCTACCTGTACTATGTGGTGGAATGTGGAATCAAATGAAAGTACGGTTCGCTGGTTCTAGTTCGGAAGTGGACAATCACCTATCGGAAGCAAACGGCTGTCTCGTAATTTATGTTCGAAACAGTATTGCACCGTGTCCGGGAAACAAAAGCTTTAAAAAGGGTGAAATGATTTGACCATCGTTATTATCTATCTAACTTTTCAAAGTTTGTGTGGCTCGTTTTTAATATGGGTTATTAAAGATCTTATCTCATTAATGGTTATTACCTCATTTTAAAAGGAACACTGATAAATCAGAGTTAACGTGTTATTTTTTAGATTGTGGTTAGGTGTTTCACAAGGTACTATACTGGATGCTGTGTGATTAACTTGTTATAGGTTTCACTCAGGTTAGATAACCTATGATTTCCTCATTGCGGTTATGTAGTTAACTTCCAAGTCCTTACTACGAAAAACGGTTATAATAAGACCGTGGGAAATCAGTTACCCAACGTTAAATAATTCAGACATATATGAATAGTAATTCACGAAGTCAGTAGAGCAAAAACATCAAAACAATGTTTTAAACTGTCGGGGAACTGAAATGAGAGCGGCCATTGACGTCAGGTGCGCTCATGAATATTCACATTTTGTATGAATAAACGCAATTTTAAAATAAACGACCTATGTTCAAAACAGTTCAAAAATATGTAACTTTCTCTAGAACTTTCTCTTGACGTTATGAATTACATCTCGGAGCCATCAATTGAACATGTAATTGAAAATGTGCGATATGAAGCCAACTGGACCTTTCAATTGGGCAATCAACGCTGGTCAGTGCTTGTTTGCTTTCATAACGACCCGTCTTAATACTAAGTAACCAAAAAATCTATAACAAAACGTATTGTGTCCTTAAAGCAAAGCGAGCTATTCATAAAAAAAAAAACACACGATGACTGGAGTACCTCCTCCGTTTTTTTTTCGTCGGTTTATAAAAATAATATAATACCTACAAAAAAATTAGGTGTACAAGACAGGTGACACTGAAACAATAATACAGAAGCAGGAAGAAAAAACACAAAAATTAGGTACCGTAAAATAAAAAAAATATCAAACGAACATACCGAATACAGTAGAAGACACTAGCAAAATGAGAAAATAGTATCTAGCTAAACGTACGAGCTTACGAAAGCTTTTTCAAGGACGACTTTGTCTCAATCTTGACAAAGAAGTTTTGTCCTAATTAACAAAAGCTATATATAGACGCTGTAATTCCGTCTTGTAATTTAATTGTTTCTATTCGCGACTCAACCATAGATAAACTCTAAGCACTGTCTAGCGTTAATTTAGAGCCAGCCGAGTTTATTAAACGCACTTGCAAACAAATTCCATGGGCGGTGGAATGTTGTCATCCTTATTTAACTGATTTAAGTCTAGTCGCCACCGTATTTCTAAGCTAAGCGGAGTTTGCATGTGCAGTATTCACATGAATCATAATTTTTGCAGAACTTATTGTTTTCTACTACTATCCTGACTGGGTTTTAGTTTTCATCAGAAGCGCAGATCAAAGATTATAATTAATAAGTGATTTGAAAATATCAAATCTACTACTTTTAATCATCTTTTTAACTTTCGTTGTAAACAGCGAAGCGGAATCTAATATGGATTACTTGTATTATTGACACCAAAAATAACATACGTAATATAGGTACCCAATATACAAACTTAAAAAAAATATTTAGGTATAAGTACAGTCTTGGTTATGATAAAGAACTGCACTCTGCTTGGACGCCCACTAATTTCTATTTCCTCATTAGACCGCGTTCCCCGCCGCGCGGTACTGCTAACCCACAAACTATCATATAGTCTGTCTACGCGCCCATTCAACTTATCCTTTCTGTTCCCCCCACCATTACCCCCAGAGCTCCTCAACAATCCTTCGCTCGTTCAAGCACATCCAGCGAAATTGTCGGTGCACTCAGTCGCGAAGTGTTTTGATTTATTGTCCATTTATTGGACACTCAACGGCTGTGCAGTCGAATAAAAACAGTCAATTCTCGGATGTGTAGCAATGATCTCGTTAAGCCAGTTAGATGGTAACTGCTCCCTTATAAATAGCGAATGCCATCACCTACTAATGCTCACTTTATGGACCTTTTATTAGGTCTTTAGCGCACAAGTACCTACAATATTTTTTAGCTCTAGCGTGTGCGTGTATATTGGATGTTTTCAAAATTTGATTTCTTGGTATTTAATAAAATCATTTTGCGTACTGTATTGTATTTGTTATAACATTATTTTTTTTAAATGTACCTATGACTCTCTAAATACTGGAACTGTGTTGTACCACTGCAGATAAAACAATATCATGTTTGCGTTTTCAAAAAAAACCCTTAAATATCCTGTACAAAAATGTCCCAGTATCACATTATAACACTTCGGCTGCCGAATAAAAGGCCAGCAGTGAAGTACTAGCGGCTAGAGAGCCCTCGAGAGATGCGAGAGCAGTCGCGGGCGGGAAGCGCTCCGGTGGGCCCCAATTTGCCTTAGCATTATCCAATTGCCAGAATCAAGTGGTTGGCGTGGGCTAACGCGTGACCTGCACACATATTTTGGATCCTTCTAGCTTTCAAATCCGATTTATTTCTATACAGACGGTATTTTGTTCATCAAACTCTGATACTCTCTTGGTAGATTGAAAATCATATACATATCATATTATTTTATTACTTATGTATTTTATGAATCCAACAATTTGGTATACTTTAGACTTAAAAACATGAGTATAACCTTCTTTTTATTCCATTTTTCATGGTTCAAGCTCATTCTTTAGTATTTTCTGGCTCATGTATATGATTTCTTTCCAAATTCATTATTTTTAAACATTAAGATAATAAAACTTATGTAACCTTTATCCAAAATAACTTACGACTATGCAGTATTTACGAAATCTACATTTTTATAAAATGAATAGCATAAGGAACAGTTGAACTAATTGCATACCGCTGAAAACGATCTATAAATAGCTCAACTGATTAATCTTATTAATTACTTATATAATTACTACTTACTTAAAATTATTGTAGAAGCTTAGTCTGACTTTTGTTGATATGTTCATGATGATCACAGGATGACCTTCTTCTAAAATAGTTCCTGTCACGAAATGTCACATGTTATGAGGCGTTTGCCCTTGGTTTATGATAGACTCGGTAAGGATGTAGCTAAGCAGATGTAATGATGAGGATTATCGTGATAACCTCTTAGTTTCCCGTAAAAACAGAAAATATTGCCACTGTGAAAGCACTTTACGCAAATTAAATATGCGCCACGCACGAGTTACGGTTAAACAAATACAATACAATACAAATGTTTATTTCATTAACTTAATCTAGTTTTTACATATATTTGGTGTTTGAGATACCCTTTTAAGTAAGTGTATACCTGTATTAGGGTTTCTCGCTCTTCCGTAACAAAGTTTCGTCGATTAAGTTAAATTAGCTACTTAGTTATTAAGATGAATCTACATTATGTTAGTTAGGTACGAAATAGTTTTATATTGAGGTTAATATATGTTTGATTGGCTTCCATAGTTTTACTATTTGTTGACAATTCTCCTAAAGACGAGGAAACTTTTGACATATACTTTTAGCGTCTTAAATGTCCAGTTTGAAGATAAAAGGTTAAACGAGTCACACCATAGGCATCAGATGAACTCGTGTTAACTTAGATACTGTGAGGTCTCGTAAAATAAACAATCTTTGAAGCACGCAATCTTAAGTTTATCAGGGTCAATAACGTATCTTTCTGCTGAATTAGAAAAACAGCTATCATTTTAGTGTCTGACTGGCGCCTCTTGACAATCTCGAAGATAAATTTATACTGAGTCATTTTTCTTAAGAAAAGCAAATCTTTTATAGTTTCTTTTACCTATATATTTTATTGTGCATAAAAATCAATAGTAGGTTAGTAGGTACCTAGTAATGAATAGTAACTTTTACACCTTGGATTAATCTTAAGTTCCATATAAGTATTATCGCATAGGGTCATACAAAGTTGCTTGGTAATATAGATTGTTATTGTAGGTCTTCGATTTAAAAATCTTATCTTAATTGATTTTAGGTAGAGTTTTTGTATAAACAACAGAATTTCCCAAATATGTTTGTCTGTAGGTTTCACAAACAAGCAGATAACTTTTCTGATATTGATAACCTAATATTGAAAGACGCAACTTAGAGGTCACAAGTACTAAATTGCTTATACTATTCTAAATAATCGCAAATTGATCACGAAAACTGATTTGACCTAATTAATGAAAATCTAACGTAGGTAACTACTTACATGACCAAGAAAAGTTAGGCTTACTCATAAAAAATCATTAAATCACATAATGTAGAGGGCAAATCCTATTAACGAGAAAAGGAAACCAGGCAGACAACGTATGTACAATCATGAATTTGCATTTCAACATCATACATCACATACAACAGTAGTAATTAAACGCATACAAATAATAGAAGGACTTGTACAGTAATTAACAAGTAAATTGTCCCGGAGTGCTTTCACAGTGCCCTGCATCCGGTTGCGCATGCGCCCCCAATTGGACTTCCTAAGCCATTTCCGAAACACAGGGCTACCCTGTAAAGATTTGGCCCTATTTTGGCGGAAATTGGAGAGCGTTTTTAAGGTTTTTAAGCAATCATATCCCGGATGCCTAAAGTTCATCAAGCTAATTCGATGGAAATCTTTATATTTAATCGATTTAAACCTGAGCTAAACCAAGGTAAACAATTTTTACAATATAAATTCCACCTCACTAAACGAATTGTGTTCACAAAACCTTAAACTTCAAAAACTGAAGTATTTTTACCTACATAAGGTACACATTAAAACACCTTGATCTTTAGAGTAGTATCTAAGTACATATGTATATAGGAACATGTACACTTTTTTAACTGACATCCCTTAAATAATAAACAACAATATAATATTAATCGCTTCAAAAAGGACTTATTGTTTTGTCATTACTGCGGCACGAGACAGGATGCTGGTTAATTAGCTGCTTAATAGCTTGCACTTTAGTAGCTTTCATTTTATAGTTGTTTTGTTTCATAGTTTTATGATTATTAGTATTTATTACGATAAACTCGTTTCCCGATTAGTAAAAATTTAACAATGTTAAGTACTGAACAATGTAAGGCGTATGTTTTATGGTATGTAAGCATGAAAAAAACTTCTTGTAGATATGTTTAAGCAACAGAAGCTACAAGAAATTGTTTTATATATATATATATTGACATAAATAAGGATTGACAGACTCTTCTGCTTACAGTTTAATATAACCCAAAATAAATTTGTCCGTCAGAATGAGGCTATGACATTAATAAATTGACAACGAGGGTGATTCTGGGCGTGGTGTTGTGACAGCGACGGCGGAAGAACCATGTTAGCAAGAACAACTAATACAAACCATCCATATCGTTGATCTTCAATTCTACAAACGATTTTGTCTATGAGCAAGGCATACCCTATAAGCAACTTTACAAAATATTTATTTGTCAAAATAAATGTTATATGTGACTTATCTTAGAAATAAAAAAATGCCATCTTGGCCGTAGCGCTAATATAGCTGCAAAAAATCACTCTTTCCGGGTCGCAAAAGATTCAGCTGTTATTCAGATACTACAGATACTAGGTATACATTTGGATACCATATCTAACTTCATTCGTATTAAATTAATTAAAATGTGGTAGAGCTAATCCAGAGAACAACATATAAATTATTTTTTTATCAAAGTTGGCATTTACAAACTTCTGTTTTTAGGTTAGTAGGTAATTGCATAGACAGGTATACTATTCTACTTAGAAGCCTTGCAAAAGTGTCGTAAATTCAAGGTTACTTGAAAACCGTTGGCATAGTCTATTTAGACGAGCATAGTGTTATTGAAACAAACCATAAATTGGCTTGTATGCTTTTAAATATTACGGACAAGCTGACCCAACTGACTTTGTCCTGTCATTAAATTCAAACTGACAGTTATATAAGCGTGCTTAGCTAGAGTTTATAAAGCTGACTAGGGCTAAGGTAATATAAAAAGGGAAGTATAAAGATATTCATTAAAGTTTCTGCACTATTTCCTTTAATAAGTAACAGATAAACTTAGACAAATATAAAATAAAAATATGCGAAATTGGTCCAGCCTTTCACGCGTCATGCCGAGACCAAGGGTAATAGGGATATATTTAGGTTTACGCTCTCCCATTTATCACACCATATTATATGACAGGATAAAATTGCTCATCACATCAGTCTACACACGGATTCTGAGTCAGTACCTCCAATGAGAGTGCGCGAGAGGGCACGACCCGTAATTACATACCCGAAACAAACAGCACTGATCTCGCAATGAGATCCTGTGCATTTAATTGTTCTGCGCATTGTCCGCTCTGAATGGGGGTCTGGTGACTCAAGCAGTACAGAATTTGCCAGCATGTATATAAATATACATTTTAACATACGTACATAAGTGATGATAGAGAAATAACATTGCACGTAATTTAAGTACTTAATGTTAGATCTCGATTGTTTGTGTGATGGCTATTGAAATCCCATGATAATATTTCGAACTGTTACCGCAAGATCTTCGGTACAATCCATGTATACATCCTTCTAAAGTAATTTATGCTTGAAAATTTTAGCATTCAGAATTTTTTTAAACTTCTTCAATAGAAGCTTTTTTAATATGTTGGTAAGCAAATAACTAGGTACTAAAACTTTTAACAAACAGAATGCCATGAAGGTGCGTTGTCATTTTCATTTCCTTCTTAAATGCTCATAAAGGATATTGAATAATTGGCCGTTTACAGATAATTAACAAGATTACACACACGGAAATTGTAATTGAATTTAATCATTCATACACACAGCACAATTAAAACGTGTCTATTTTAATAGTTTTTTTCTGATAATTATATTAAAATGCGAGTACATATAATATAGATGACGTAAAGACCTCAGGAGTAAGTAGGTAATAATATCAGAGTGCAGAAGGTCTAGGTATAAAAGGATGAAATTCTAATCTAAGCTCAAAGCGCATTATAAAAATCACAGTTCAATCTTATCTGGAATAGACACACCGCAAATAGGTTATTAAGACAAGAGGGGTGGCATCGAAGTGGCTTTTATTAGCAAGGGCGAGCACCTGCCGTTTCCTGTGGTCACAAGTCAACTCACCACCCATAAGATGGCACCCAAGCGAAGAAATCCGTTACAAATAATGTCTTACAAAATCATAGACCCGTAAACACTTGACTCAAAATCAGTAAAACTCACTGCCCTGTGTGAAATTGGTATTGATTGAAAAAGTGATCACATGTTTTGTCTGATTAGTTGTTATTGTGTGTGTGTTTTATTTTTATTTAAACAAGAGCTTGCATATTGTTTGGAACATGTGCTTGTGAGATAAACACGCCAATCTCGAGAATCTATAAAAGTTTGTTGCCCTATTTCGGAGCAATGATTGTGCTTTTTGGGGAGCCTACTAGAGTAGGCTTAGGTAGTTGCGTTTGCGTGACTTTTTGAAATTATATTTTAAGTGTTACATTTATGAAATACTTTAGGGGTTGTTTAATTGGATCATAGCCCGCACCATTAGCTGCTAATTGAGGGTGCACGTATAATTTAATATTTGTTGTTTTATCTTTAGATTACCTCGTCCTAATTGAGAAATTGCTCTATCAACGCATTATATTTTTAAATAATTTGTAATCTACATACGAACTCCGTGTCACTGGCTTAGCGTCTCAATACAAAATAATTAAGTCTATACAACATTAGTTTACAAAGATGTTGTAGAGAACTTCTATGTATTAAAGCTTTTTTCCTTTTACAGTGCACATTAGGATGCAGTCTTTGGCAAAAAGGGCTGGAAAGTTCCTGTCCGACAGTTTGCGTGAGTTTTTAAATTATTTTTTGAGATTACACACAGCTCTTGAGTTTGCCAACAAATTGACATTGTTGTTTTATTTCAGAATGTTTCGACGGACACGGTTGTCTCGAGAGAGTTGTACTGTGTTATGGGATGCAACGAAGCTCTGAATACCTATTTTCAAAAACTCAGAGGTATGTTGCACATTTAAAGACCCTAAATATATGTCAAAGGCAACGCTAAGTATGCTGTCTTTTTATATTAAAACTATGAGTTTGACAGATCTCATTTGCTTTTAGAGTTGATTGGCACACCGTCTGCTCCTGCCCTCTTAGCTGATAGCCTGACAGCGACGACTCTATCTTTAACATGGGAGCCAGTGAACCTTGGCAACCTGAGCTACCTGGTCCAATGGCGGTACGAGGAACTTTTAGGAACATGGCAGTACTACTCGAACACAAGTCATTCAGATCGGTCGATTATACATGTGGAGAACTTACGTCCTTATACCAAATATCGGGTAAGTTTTTTATCTAGATAACACTCAACATTTTTTTAATAGTTTAGTTGTATTAATATGAATCTTCTATCTAGCTTGTTGCATCCAATCCTGAATGCCAACGGACTATAAATTATGCTTCTAGCTTCCGGGGACTTTTTGAGCAGCAAACGATAAATACTCACTATAATTTCCAGTTCCGCGTAGCCATATTCCTATCAGGCCGAGTCGGAACCGGTGAGCCAGTGTACTCGGAGCCATCAGTCGTCATTTCGACAGTGTATAGTGGCAAACCTAGTTCTCCACCGTCCGCCCTTCGAGCCGCAGCCCCTGACCCAAGCAGAGTGGCTATATCTTGGGAACCTGGACCTTTTCCCAATGGACCTCTTATATCTTACGTGCTTAGACTGACGGACACTCAGCCGAATACTATTGATGCTCTTGAGGTGAGTAGTCACAACAACTTCACAATTTATAGCGTTAAAGCATCGGTCTTTCAAACCTTCGTAGGAATTGAAACTCTCATACATGCGGAGCAAACTTGACATTATCAAGCGAGTGTGATAAAAACAAAACACAATTGTCTGGCCGTAATCCTGACCAACAAGAAATTCTGAAATAGTGTCTTGAATTCAATGTGTTGGTGGGTCTGTCTTAGAGGAAGTATACATTTGTTATCTACATACCTGAATGTTTTAGGATATGCAAGCATCAAACAACACGTTGTTCTACATGTTCCAAAACTTGGCCCCGGCACGAGAATACGAAGTGTCAGTAACTATGAGGAATTCTGTCGGCGAGGGACCGAGGGCTTTCGTCAGAGTTTCAACACCACCTTTACCTACGTGTAAGTTTATTTATTTTTCGTACCTTATCATTAACTACAGCAATAAAGTTTTACATACGATCTACTATTGCTGTATGATCTTTGATATTTTGTGATAAATGTCAAATGCGTATATTATTGACATGGTTATTGTTCAGTTACATCTTAGCTAGAGATCTATTTGAGGTAAAAAATGGTTGTCTGTAAAGTCGTTTTACTGACGATAGTTGAACGTGACAACAAACGCAAAGGCCGATTGTGCTTCTTTGTCGCTCGTTCCGCGCTTTCGCTAGCACTTCATGGAACGCCTCAGAACGCCTCATGAGTCATGTTCTTTCGTGCGTGCAGCCGACTCTATCGAATTATAAGACGTTGTCACGTCAAAAAGGTAATTTATTTTTGTTTTCCAGCCATCCCTAGTCAACAGCCTGTACTAATATTGGGGGGAGAGCATAATATTCTAGCAGCGTTAGCCAACGACATGCTATCCGATCCTGTTGAACTGTACAGTACGGACCACATCATAACCGGTACGTGATATAACTCAATAACACTTAATATAGGTGCACCTAAACATCCCTTAATAAAGAAACTCTTGAATACATTTTCAGTATAAGTGTCTAAAAAAGTACTGTTAATTTTTAAAGCAGTTTGCAATGATCGACTATTCTTTCCAGGAGTTGGCTTGGACATCTCAAGTGACTCTCTCTTCATATCGGTCTCAAACGGTTACGTATACAGGAGCTCGTTGTCCAAAAAGAGTGCCTCAGAACCAATTCTCACGCCAGAAAATAGGTACAAGCCTTTGGATCTGTCCGTCGATTGGCTGAACCATCACTTGTACGTTCTCGGCGAAGTTTACTACACAAGAGAAGCGGCCAATCGGTCGAATATGACGCTGTATCCGAATTGGGAGATAATACGCTGCGATTTTGATGGGAAAAATCAAATCGTTGCTTTGTCTGGCTTCAACTCGAGGCCGATCCACTTTGAAGTTGATGCGTATAATGGGTGAGCATTTGTTTATTTGTGTTGTTGATTCGTAACGTAAAAAAAAGAGCTACATTCAATATAATAGTTTATGCACTTTAGTGTCTTAAAACTTGATATGCGTACTTTTTGCATTTATTTGATAAAATGATGAAATGAGTCTACTAACCTAGCCATGCACAGTATAACTTATAACCTACGAATTGTGATAGCTTTCAACCATTTTTACGTTAAATTTACTAAACCAGTCAAAATACACGTTTTTAGGTACTTATTCTTTGCTCTACGAGACATGGAAAAAGGCGGACTGTATCGCTTAGATCTGGCGAACATTTCAAACGGGGTTCACCACGACGCTCAACCAGAGATGATAGTGAAAGATGCTCATTTAGGAGCTTTCACGGTAGACCATGCCGATTTCAGAATACTGGTAGCACATCTTAGGAAGAATACTGTATTAGCTGTGTCTCTTGATGGGTAAGTTAATAAATAAATAAATTTAGTTACTAACTAGTTTAGTAACTGGTTACTGACAAACTTAGCCAGAAAAAATATGCGAATACTATTTTCAACTTCAACGGCAACTTTCGACACAGCACTTTGCTTGTTAGTTAAAATACTTATTTAAACGGACGCGATATACTCATAACTCAAAATTAATACTGGCTCTGTAAAAAAAGCTTTTCAAACTTAAAAAAAAAACTTTATTTTAATCTTACAGACGAGAAGTAACAAACTTCCGAAACAATACCCAATCACCTATGTTCTTAACAACGCGGTATATTGCCTACGCCAACGGTCTGTTCTATTGGACGAATGGAAAAGAAATGTTGACAGAAGAATACCATGCTCAGAGTGACAGTTACTTCCATAACGAATACCCACTGGCTTATAACACGAAGGTTGTGGAAACCAGGCAGGTGTTGGTCGCTTTGAGGTAAGACTTTGACATCTACTCCTCTAGGTGATAGGTGATAGGACAGGGGTAGTAAGTACTATGTGTCAATTCGAGAATAAATGCATTTTTGAAAACAGATTATAACTGCTCAACTACTGGACTATCGACTTTTGATGACCATTGACCATCTCTACATTTTACAGTGTTGAAAATAATAACCTAGATAATACAAGTTTATATACTTACGGCCGGTTTCTCGAACGATGATCAACGAAAAAAACAAATAATTACTATGTTTCAAACTCGGATCAATCGTGATTTCTTTCCAGAAACCGGCCGTTAGACTTGGTTTCTATCAGTATCTGGTTAGATGTGTTAGTGTATTAGGTATTTTGTGATAATATTTCTGTCAAGATGCAACATGCCGTATTTTGATTAATTTTACTAAGAACTTTTTTGGCGCAAAAGAACGTACAAGCAAACAATTAATAACAAAGAATTCTATGTAAATTTTTAATCAATTTTCAGGAGTTGTCAACCGATCCCAGTTCCAGTTAATCCACCATTAGAAGTGCAGAGTGTGATGGGCATCAACCGAGCCAAGGTTTCCTGGTCTCCGCCACATCTACTCGGGCATCAGGGAAGCGGCGCATGGCAACAATGGACTTACCATCTGCAACTCACTCGCGTTGAATCTGGCGACGTTATTGATATGTAAGTTATGAACTACTAATGTTTTTTTTCGTTCTACCCGCAACGGAATATATTATATAAAAATTGCATATCTCATGTAAGTGACGATTTGTCTTAATGAGAAATAAATTCTTTAAACCGAAATGAAGAACTAGCGATAAAAAGAAATGCATGACTACTTAATGAGATAATTTACATCAAATGATTCTTGGTCCTGTGATACTGTGTATATAATTCTTGAGGAAGAAAATATTTCAACAGCCTACATATTTCGGGCGTACGATATGTTGTTACTAATAACTCTATAATGAATTTAAAATTAATAAGATAGTGTCTTTAGGTAACCTAGGAATAATATCTTTATGTTGGTTTGCTTCCAGAAAACACATCAACGATATATTCTACGTGGTTGAAAACATAGAGCAAGATGCCGAATATCTAATCAGGGTAGCGGCTGTTACTAAATCTGGCTCAGGTAATTTAGCGACGATTGCATTGTAATTGATATTTTACAGAGGCTCGTATACTGAAGTTATAAAATTATTCTAGGTCCCTGGTCAAAAGAGTTCGTTGGTAAAACACTAGCATCGTCCCCCACAACATTAAACAGTACCTTACTCTGGTCTGGCCCAGACGGTCTTCTACAAACAGATCTGACCGGCGATAATTTACATACACTAATACACCGTTCGCACATGCAGAACTTCCACATAACAGATATATCTTGGTACCGCGATAAGCTGTACCTAGTAACCAATGCATCTACTGTCGTTTGGTACAACACTACGTCACACCAAAGAGGGTTGATGCATAACATGGATAATGTCGGCAGTATGGCCGTTGATTGGGTTGGGAAGAAAATTTACTGGTCTAATCCGAAGCAGCAGTTGGTAAGTTTGATCACATTATTACTTGAATCACATACACATGGATCCCAAAATCCCAAATAGGATTAAATTTGCATTTGACTTATCTTAACACACTTATCGAAAGTTGATTGAAAGATAAGCCGAATGTATTCAAGTTGGAGCTGCTTCTAAAGCTATATGATCTAAATTCTGGAGTACCGAGGTAGCTAAAAGTAAAGTTAATTGTACCGATTAATTTTGAATCTTATACTTATCGATATATTAACACTAACAGATAACCAGAGGAAACTTTGATGGCACCAATCGTGAACCAGTTCCCATAGTGACCGTTGCCAAAGAGCTGACCATAGACTCTTTAGGGGCGTATATCTACTGGAATACCGGCCATGCTGTTGAAGCGGCTAGATTGAATGGCGAGAACAAGATGGTCTACTATCCCGCGCAACTGTTTAGTGGTAAACAAGGTTAGTATCCTAAGTTAGCAAGCAAGCGTTTTAGTTGCAAAACTGTACTAAATATTCCCTAGTTATACTAGGTCTCTAATTCCCAAAAACTTTTTTAAAGTTCATTAAAGTTCGGTCTTGAATGAAACCTTAAATAAATAAATAATATAATTACCAAATAAAAACTGGTAATTTAGTCATCCTACCGCCTGCGTCAGAAAATATATAAGTTTGGTTAAGTTATGATCTCGTCACTGAACGTACAAGAAATCTTGTCATATTTATGAAACGGTGTGTTGTCCAACCTAGTTGTAAATATTTAAATAGGTTTGTTGCGATTATATTCCAACAGTCTAAAAATACATCTGCTTTTACAGTGATGGGCTTGACAGCTGATTTAGAGAATAAATGGCTGTACTGGTTGGTGAGAAGTTACGATGGATCAGAGTTACATCGAGCTCCCACGGCCGACTCGATCTCACCTAGCTATAATGAGGTTGGTATACCATTAGAACATAATATAATTGTAATATTCTTACAATTATTTACCTTATAGGGTAGAGACTTCAGCCTAATTTCGCCTAACTTCCTCAATAAATCTTTAGATCAAATGGTTGTAGATCAAAATCAAACCTCATAGCGCTATGATTTTTTTTTTGGGCTCGCACATTAAGCGTATTTTCCATGGACTATGTTTTTTTTATTTTAGTAGTTAATTGAAAATACATTAACCGTTTCCGTGCGGGTGGCACCACAGTGGTGCCATGGATTATCCTTTGCGTATGGCGGGTGGCACCACAGTGGTGCCAAATTTGAAACCCGTAAAAATCTAATAAATTGACGTTTTTCAAAAACTTTCCGTAAACAAAAGCGTCTTTATTTGTGACACAGATCCTCCCTACAGTGTCAGTTTCAGGAAATCACGTGATTTCACACACTTCAGGGATTCTCAACCTTTTCCTTAAAGAAATTATATGAAATGTAATTCGTTAGATACAAATTGCCCAAAATATTAATGCCATGAATATCTAAGGCTGTTCTTCATCTTCTACTATTCTACTAGTCTTTTCAGTGGACATTAAAATATCTTTGGTTATTATTTCTGTGCACGTTGCACAACCCTTCGTAGTTTTTTTTTGGATCGTTTTTCATACATTTCTTTTCATCCTCATTTTCTTAGGTTCTCAGACGGGAATTTTGTTCGAAATAGGTTTCTTCCCCAAACTCATTCTGGAATATAATTTTTTTGACGTGACAACGTCTTATAATTCGATAGAGCCGGCTGCACGCACGAAAAAACATGACTCATGAGGCGTTCTGGGGCGTTCTGAGGCGTTCCATGAAGTGCAAGCGAGAGCGCGGAACGAGCGACAAAGAAGCACAATTGGCCTTTGCGTTCGTTGTAATAAAATGAAATAAATCAAAATAATTAACTAAGTAGGTACTTAACTAATTGAAAATATTTAATTATATTATTAAAATAATAAAATCAAAATTTAAATTTTAACAATGAATAGAAATTTAAACAATAAATTTTATTCAAGTATTTTGTTGTATTTTTATTTTTTAAATTTAAAATGATTTTCTGAATGAAGAATTTTATGAAAAAAATATTTAAATTGTTTCGAACGACGATTTATTTTTCAGAACCGCTTACAATCCCGTTCGTTGACGTTGTCACGTTCAACTATCGTCAGTAAACCGACTTTACAGACAACCATTTTTTTTTTACGTAATTCTAAATCAAAACAATATATTATTGTATAATATTAAATATCTACCATAAACAAAAGCCAAATATCTAATTGCTATAGTTGTATTACTATAATAGTACATTACGTTACTAGTAAGCCAGTAGAATATTCTATTAAAAATTTATCATGATTTTTAATTCCCAACAAAACACTAGAAAAGACTCGTAGCGCTCTGCATGTCTCGAATGTTCATATTTCATTCTACAGTAACGTTAAATCAATCGATCCATCAAAAAACTACAAAAATGTTTACAACCTCTGATAGAAATAAGGGATTTACCTTCTATTTCCGTTAATACATGTAGATAGTTACTTTTATACACGCCAATCGAAAAGTTAAACAATTTACGTTCGGTTTTGGGTGGCGACTGAACTTTCAGCACGTGAAAACAGGCAAAAAAGCGATAAGTTACACTTCCTGGCGGAGGACACCACAGTGGTGTCATCAAAGTCCCTGGCGTTAGGCACCACTGTGGTGCCACGAAATATTTGTTCGCCGCCAGGCGTTAAAGTTTGTCCAAGAGACTCCCGCACTGAAACGGTTAAATTAGGTATTATTGAGTTTTTTCCAACGCTAATAGTCGATTAAGATATCAACTATTATCTTTACTAATGATAATTAGAACAATCCGTTTTTTGCTAAAATTTATCATACTCCAGTTCCTTCATTAACAATATATATTTTTCTAGGCCCGTGGTACCCTTGTAGCCCGCCTACCCGGCACAGCCACTTTAGGGCCGCTGTGTTACTTCAGCGGCCGACTCGTGTGGGTTCAAGATGCATCGCGGGCTGTAGTGTCTGATCTAACGGGGAAATACACAGCTGATCTCATTCCTAGGGTCCATGTTATAGCTGTTAGGGATCCTACGATCCATGCTCATAGTGGTAAGTGTATCTTTATTTTTAATGTTTTTTTTTAATTTAGTTAGTAGTAATTTTTTAGGTAAGTACATATACGATTTATTTCTCATAAAATTCGATAAATTATTTCAAATAATGTTATTATAAAATTTGATAAATTATTTATTTTTTGTCTTCAGTATTTATGTTAAATATTATTTTTTGTAATAATTATAAAACTTGATAAATTATTTCAAATAATTTATCGAATTTTATGAGAAATACTAAGTTTCTAAGTAATACTTACTTAGAAACATATTTGCTTGTAGTAGACTTAACATTATTTGTAGTTAATATTTAAGATGGTTCATAGCAAGCGCCGTCACAGCCTGAAATATTTGTGGGTCACTAAAGTGCAAGCAAAATACTATAATTTTTTCAATTGGTAAATTGTTTCATTGACCTCCAAAATGTACGATTTTGATAATGGTGTCATGTCCCTTATAATACTGTTCTGTTCTTTATATTTAAAATGTTATTAAAACCTTTGCAGAATCACTGATAGCAATCCCAGAAACCATAAACGCATCGTCAATATCAGTGGTGGGCGAGTGGAATAACTTCAATGTAACTTGGGCGCCCGCGCAGCAAGTCAATGTCAATAACAGCAGAGTTTACTATGATGTCAGTTTGACATTTCCGGATCAGAATAAAATTGAGGTGAGAAATACCAAAGAGGTTTTTTTTGTTTAAAAATATGTTTGTCAAGCCTACTTACTGCGGTATTTTTATGGATCACCGTATAAGAGTCATCCTTTTTAGCCGTACACAAATGGTAAAACGGGACTCTACTCCTGAGATTCCGCTGTCTGTCTGTCTGTCTGCCTGTCATCTGGCTGTATCAGTACATGAACTGTGATAGAGAATTGATAATTTCACAGATGGTGTAATTTTGTGGCCGCTTACAACAGATACTGAAGACCAGAATAAAATAAATACACTCTCATACAAAAACGTGTTTTTTTCTTTTTACAAAATCGTGATTGCGTCTGACTAACATCTTAAAGGCATTCCGTGTGCTTTTAAATTAACTGTCAAAATATTATATTTGAGCTCGCAATCAATAGTTTTTTCATATTGGTGTTTTTTCCGTTTCCTGCAGAAAACAGTGGAAGTGCCCTGGGTGGAAGTAACAGCCCCTACTATATTACCGTACAGTCGCGTAGAAGTGCGTATAAGGGCTCACTCACACTGGGGCGGGGGCGCGGCGAGCAGAGCTTCCTTGCATTCTCCACAAGCCCCGCCTTCAGAACCTACACATCCCAGGCTCTTTTTACGTCCTGCACTTAGGTATACCCTACAGGTTTCACAGCTCAATTGGTACTAGCTCTGCCTTCCCTGCTGTGGGTCGTGAGTTCGATTCCCACCCAGAGTAAATGTTTGTCAGATGAACATCAATATTTGTTCTGTGAGAACACTTACGGCCGGTTTCTCGAAACCCAAATCACGAATGATCCGTGTTTGACACATAGTAATTATTCGATTTTTTCGTTGATCATCGTTCGAGAAACCAGCCGTTAGAGTGTTACAATGTATGTATTAACAAAAAAATAATACAAGTATATATATCAGCAATCTAATTCCCATAGTACAAGAGTGCTTAGTTTGGGGCTAGAGCGCGATGTGTGATATGTCATAAATATTTCTAAAACAATATATAATGCCCCGCATATAGGTACGGAAAGCTAAAACCTCTAACTAACCTGTAACGCTAAGCTAGTGGGGTCGGTAGGTACAACTTGCTTCTGATTTGTAACACCAATGATATTGTCTTATTTATTTATGATTTTTACACCAATATTCATATATGTGATGTTTTTTTTTGCGATACCTGGAAAAGGTGAATAAGTTTTTAAGTGCCTCCCTACTTTAAGACGTCTGTAACACTTATTTTGGCAAAATAAATATCTTGTATCTTGTCTACAGCGGTGGGCCATTGTGGGCAACTTTCCGTTGGGCCGCTCCGGGCCGCGAGAACGGTATTATCCTCGGCTACGAGGTACAATGCTGGGCCGAACGCAAGCCGCCGTCCGCGCCGCGCCGCTCGGCCTGCGCCGACGCCGTGCTGTCTCGCTCGCACACACAGCTCGTGCTTAGAGATCTTACGCCGCAAACTACTTACTACTTCAGAGTGAGTGAAGAAACGCCAACAGCACACACATATATTTATAATTATGACTTACAGGCTAACTTATAGAACATTTCCACTCTACTGGGTATCTACTCGATGGAATGAAGTTACGATACATGCTTTCCTAATGATCACAACAGTATGTTTGGAAGTTTTAGGCCTTCATGTATGTAACGGTGTATTTTATGGCTTTATTTTGCATCAAAAGTTTTGTTCTCGAATCTGATGTAATTACATAGACCCTTTATTATCTACTTAATAATTATTGTCAACGATGCTACAAAAAAAAATGGCTTAACGTTTGGTCAGCTGTTTTGGTAAATCCTACAAGCTTGCTATCTCAATCACGCAATTTTAAGTGAATTTGCGCATTGTTTTTCTTTTCCAAACTGTTTTGTTTTTGGCTGCTCTACAGTAAATGAGCATAATACATATATAGTGAAATCTATGTCCTGTACCTATAGGTTCGAGCATCAACCAGTGCTGGCTACGGTCAATATTCTGACGTCGTCACCGCATCATCAGACGAAGTAAATCCCATACCTAAAGTAATGCTTTCATCTCAAGAATACATTAAGATCGTAGACTTGGATTCTGGAGAAAGTGAAACTATTCCTAAGAGTACAGGAACACCAATTGATTTCGCAATTTCTGTTGAAGAGAATATTGTATACTGGGTTAACAATCTAGAAGAAATATTCTCATCAAGGATCAACGGCAGTGGACATTATAAGGTGAGAAATCCATCAATTTATTTACAATCGAAATTCGTCTTTCAATTCTAAAACTAATCTTGACAATAATATTTTTATTCGATTCGATTTTTAAATATCGTTGTACATATACAAGCTTCTTTGCATGTAAACATTCATCTTTGTAATGTTACAATTATCTTTAAATATCTACATTCCACAGCTTTTATCGATAAATGGGACAGCCAGTAGCATATGCGTGGATTGGATCAGTCGCTCTGTGTATTACACTCAATTGGAATCTGAATCTTATGTGACGTATAAAGCTGCTTTGGCTGCGACCGCCGCCAAGCCGCAGATTACAAGGGTCTTTACGAGGGTCAAACCTGTACATAGCTTGCAAATAGCACCTTTACATGAGTAAGTATTATTTTACAGTTACTGATATTCTGGATTTTGAATATGCATTTGATACTATGCATCTCAGGTTGTGTATTATATACATTTATAGGAAACAAATTGATATAACAATTTAATTTATGCTCATTTAATAAACTTATTGAAAAGTTAGAATCTGAACATATAAAACCTATTCATTTATAGTTTATAAATGTGTAGTTACCAAAGGGTCGATGTTAGTTCCGATACTATTCATTATATTTGTTGCAGCACCTTATTTTGGTATGAAGAAAGAAAGCATCCAGGACTCGGCAGCCTTATGATATCAAACCTAAACGGCTCTCATGTTAGAAGTTTTTTCAATAACTCAGATCAATCAGACTGCAACTGCCCTGAAAACCCTCAAGTTGCAAGAACATTTGTAATAGATATGACGAAGGGAGATAACTATGAGTTATACTGGGTCGACCCATGGGTCCACAAGATTATTGCTACAGATATGTATGGATGTCAATGCAGAACAGTATTTGACGCTACAGAAAAGAAAAAATACGGTTTCACTCCAATGTCTATAACAGTTGACAGCAAATACGTTTACTGGTTCAACTCTACTGTGAAAGAAATATACTATACCAACAAATATAAGAACGCTAAAGTTGAACAAGCTAAAACTACACACGGATACAAAATCATGGCTTTAGATCCTAGCAATCAAAAATATCCCCTGCGTCAATGCTTGTTTCCGAAAGTACAAAAACTGAGACCAAAAGTTTTGTCCAACTCTGCTGACAGCATAACTTTAGAAATGCCTGTCGTAGAAAAACCCAACCAATGTCGCCATATGAAATACGAAATGTCAATGCCGGAATATACAATTTTCTACCGGATTCATATGAAGAATGATACATCGGTGTGCGATAAAGAATCATGTCCTTATGTGACGAGTACAAACACAGAAGTGATTCTTACTGATTTGAAACCGTTTACTAACTACACTGTGATGTTGGAAGCTACGAATTATTATTCAAAGCTCCACGAGATCAAACCGATTGTTGGATCTTCTTTGGTGCTACAAACTGCGGCTGAAGGTATGTTTAGTTTAAATTATGTAACAGAACAATGTACAGTAAACAATAGTTTTTATCTGCAATTCTTTTTATCTTCGTTTTTTTTATATTCGTCTTCTTCGTCGTTGTAATGTGATAAACCATTTTTTTCAAAATAAATTAACCTTTGATAATTGGCCAATGGCCGCCATCTTAATACTTGCCTCGTATATTATTTACAAGTTGAGTTGATATTCAGGTAATCCTATTGACCGTTTGCCCCACAGTAAAAAACAGTACCTTAAAATACAATCAACATAGTCTTAAAATGCGTAAAAGTAAGTGCAGTTTCAAATGAATTGTTTCAGCTCCAACAGCCCCTAAGAATGTGAAAGCAATCGTACTAAGCCCTGAATTAGCTACAGTGGAATGGACCTCTGTACCGGGACTTCGATATGAAGTTCATTGGAGGACTGATGACTCTTCTACTCTTACACAACTGAAAGGTTATATACAACAACTTCATGCTTAGATGAATTCGATTTTAGTTAGTCGAGTTTTATGAGAAATAAAATATCTTAGGCAAATATTTCAATAACACCCAAATAGTAAAAAGTTTGGGAATCGAATAAATTTTATAATTGACATTTAAACCAGTAATCCTCAACAGATTGTGATACATTTTTATATTTTGTATACTTACTCGTTTCGTTTGGATGTTATTACATGTTTGGTGACATCATTTTAAATTCAATATGGCGGACGGCCCAAGATGGCGAACTTGTTACATTTTGTACACCCCATAAGGGTTTGTAATGAGTAATTAAAAAGTTTTTTTATGTTCTACTAAGTAAGTTTATTATGTTTCTATATTCCAGAACATAATACATTCGAAGTATCAGAAGGTGGAAGCGCGAACCTCACAAAGCTATCCGCGAACACAACGTACCGAGTGTGGGTTCGAGCCCTCTCCCCGTACAGCGCCGTCCCGGCTGACAGTACTCCGTTGCGTCTGCGTATGCGCCCCCCACCGTCTAACATACTCTTCAGGAATTGTACTCCGCACCAGTTAGTGGTGCGTTGGCCGCCGCCGCAGCACTATTATTTACACGAGTAAGTATTTTATACTCTTATGAATTAGTATGAATGATATAATCGATGGAATATCTTTGTGTAAATAATCAAAATATATATAATTTGTTATAGAGGTTTCTATGTATCATACTACTTTAAAAAACTTAATTAAAAAAAAAAGAATTGGAGATCTCTTTTTTGTTGAATAATGAAGTATGCTCACAAGATTATGTAAAACCAATCCTAGAGATAAAATAACGTGTTGTAGAGTCTCTACAATAGTAGATATTTTATCATAAAAAATACTTTAGCTACAAATTGAAACGACGACATAGTGCTTTAACATTCTTTTCAGATGGAGTAGGCCTATATTTATTAGAATACGACTTAAATAAATACTCTTTATCTTTCTAAAACATCGCTGATTATTTTTGTTATTACAAGCTGTTTAATTCCAGGTTCAAAGTGGAATACACGGAAGCTACAGTAACAGGTCACATCTGGCATGATTGCGTCGCAGTGGACGGTGTTAAAGGCGAATGGATCGCAAAGGACTTAAAGCCTAAGACTAGGTACCGTTTCCGACTTCACTTGCAGTACGTTGCGTTTGCGCCGGTGTACCACTGGCCAACGGACGAACGGTTCACTTTTGAAACGCTTGGTAAGAATAAACTTTTTTTTTATTGTATATACATATTTATATTTTTGTTCACATTAAATAGAATATACTGACCGAGGCAAATGTTTTTATACGAGCGAGCGAACCGTTTATTGATTGGTCAAAAAGCTTTTGTCTATTCTAGACAGAAGTCTATTCTCATATTTTGCAACAGATTTTATCGTAAATTAATCTAAATGTTTTGCCGATCGCGATTTTAGAACCAAAATTGCCCCCCCTACCCCAAATAGGTGTACATTTGCTGTAGCGTTATTTAGCAACGGATTTCAATAAAAATCTAGAGGCACTAATAACTTTATTCTATACGTTTGCGAGCTCTGGTTTTTGTTACATATATAACCATATCTTGTGGGAGGAAACCAACGATTTTTAATTTATTTAACGACCGATATGGCGCGGCGGGCGAAGGTCCGCCTGCGACGCGGCAGGTTGCGGGTTTGATTCCCGCCTTAATGATAAATGTTTGTACGATCTACAAATATATATTCCAGGTGTTCTACAAATATATATTCCAGAAGACCAGCGCAAGTTTTACAACTTGCATATGCTGAGTTGAGGCCATTTTAAAACTCCTTATACAGGGTTACATGGAAAGTCGTGCTAGATCCGTTAAGGGCGTGAAGTACCCATCATTTCTGACTTATTTTATTAAGAAACACCCCACCCTAAACTTAACCCATTTCGAGATATTCGACTTTTAAATTTTTATTAAAAATTGCAGATTTTTAGGCTACTAAATTTATTTTTGTTTTTTCTGTGCATCTTATTATTATTATTTTTGCATTTTTACATGGGTAATAAGATGCTTTAGGACGTCAATTATTAAAATAGTGCATAAGTTAATTGAATAGATCGTAGTAGAGAAGTGAAACTTATGAAATAAAAAAATATTTTAGAAGGTTTGTTTTTCTCTAAGGGATATCTAAAAAAAATATTATGGCACTTGTTCGGCGGATGTTATAATAAATATCTACGTTTCAACAGCTATCTAACGACGTATAATAATCTAGGGTTTGTATTACATTTCGTGGAAAAAAAGTAGTTGGGACGCTCCAGGTTGCAGTTCTAACGGTCCCGCGCGAGCAAGACAAGTGAAGATTTAGGTAGATGCGAATGAAAGAAAAAATGTGTAGAGACCGGCTAGGGCTGGGAATACAACAGGGGAAATTGTTTTGGTTGTCAGTCTGCATAGTGAATGTAATATCGTTTTGCTCTTTTTCTCAACTTGGCTGTGATTCTGAACTATTTCTTCTGATTTTGACTACTGTGCTCGTTAACCGGACTCTGATTTGTACCTGTGATACGGAAGTGTTGAAAATGACGTCCTACACATCTAAATAATATGCTGATATGCTTATTTGACTTGCTTTGCTTTATTTGCAGACACACAATCGCAGTATCCTTAACAAATAAGCATATCAGCATATTCTTCAGATGTTTAGGAGAAGAGCAAAACGATATCACATTCACTATGTACAAAGCACAAAAGCAGACTGACAACCAAAACAATTTCCCCTGTTGTATTCCCAGCCCTAGCCGGTCTCTACACATTTTTTCTTTCATTCGCATCTACCTAAATCTTCACTTGTCTTGCTCGCGCGGGACCGTTAGAACTGCAACCTGGAGCGTCTCAACTACTTTTTTTCCACGAAATGTAATACAAACCCTAGATTATTATACGTCGTTAGATAGCTGTTGAAACGTAGATATTTATTATAACATCCGCCGAACAAGTGCCATAATATTTTTTTTAGATATCCCTTAGAGAAAAACAAACCTTCTAAAATATTTTTTTATTTCATAAGTTTCACTTCTCTACTACGATCTATTCAATTAACTTATGCACTATTTTAATAATTGACGTCCTAAAGCATCTTATTACCCATGTAAAAATGCAAAAATAATAATAATAAGATGCACAGAAAAAACAAAAATAAATTTAGTAGCCTAAAAATCTGCAATTTTTAATAAAAATTTAAAAGTCGAATATCTCGACATGGGTTAAGTTTAGGGTGGGGTGTTTCTTAGTAAAATAAGTCAGAAATGATGGGTACTCTACGCCCTTAACGGATCTAGCACGACTTTCCATGTAACCCTGTATAATATGTTTTTATTTTCTTTGTTTTATACATATATTAATCATGTTAATTTTAAGTTTTATTTTTATTAAGTACTTTAAGTTAATGTAAGAGTTTTAAATAAACAATTTGATTTGAATTTGATTTGATTTCTGTTCTGGGTATTAAATATGTATAATAAAAATATCCATCCATGTAATGTGTTGTATTATGTATGTCAGTCTTCTAGTACCCATAACACAGGCTCTGCTTAGCTTGGGGCTAGATGATGTTGTGTGGATTGTCCAGCATTATTTATTTATTAATTTTTTTATTGTTTAGGCGACGTGCCGGGTCCGCCCGGGCCTGTGCACGCGGCCAGCGCTAACGACCGCGTGGTGCGCGCGTGGTGGGCCGAACCAGACCTCAACGGAGCTCCCATCACACACTATCGAGTGTGGGGACGACCTAAACACAGGTCTGTACATAAATAAAAAAAAATAAAAATATTTAGTTATATAGCCTTTCATTTCTTGCTTAAAAATGACTTACATATAACATGAAAAAAAAAAAAAGAAAATTAATAAAAAAGAATAATTTTAAAAAGTGGGTACCTAAGTGTATATTCTGTTTTTTCTTTTGCGATTTGTATTTTTACTTTTTTTCGTTCTCAAGAACCCTTTCGGTGAAGGCCTCCTCCAAAGACCGTCATTTGTCTCGGTTTTGTCTGTACATATCCAGCCTTAAATGCAACAATATTGCATTGTATTAGAAGCCATCCATGAATTACGTCACACGAATTTAATGATTTTTTGACCTCTTCCCTTGGAATAAAGAATAATTGTTGATATTGTATCCAACATGAAACAAGAAATGGATCTAGGTATCTACATTCGTATTACTAACAATCCTGATAACTGTTCCAAAGAAATAAACAAATCTCACATTCTATTTTTGATTTATCCATTTCCTGTGCAATTGCGCTCTCATCAAGGAGTTTGGTTATACCATATCCCTAAAAAGTACCTAGTACCTAAGCCTTTTTGAATGTGTGAGTGGATGAATGAAATATATTATATTACACTAAAAATAAAAAATACTTATTGCTTAAAAAATATTTCCTCTTAAACCTATTTTGACTATGCTTCATAAAGATATTTCTTATACAGAACTGGTTATAATGATAACATGACGAAAAACACCAGCGATATGTTACCTTCAAACCTACCAACTGATATCGACGACGTTATGAAGATGCAAATAATTCGTGAAGGATTGGAACTGTTGCATAATGGGACTGGTGAGTTGGTTATCTCTAAGTACTAGTAGTTTTCAGTCTTAACAACTAAGTAGAGTAATAAGATTCAGTATTAAAAAAAACAGGATTCTTTCTTGTACTTATCTCTTTCTTAGTGCAACAAAATTAAAATTATAACAATTCAAATAATATAATATTTATTTACTCACAAATCATGGTAAATATCCCGTTTATAAAGAAAACAAATAAACTTATTTAATATTCTGCATACTTACAACTGAAACGCGTGAATTTCACTAATATTTCAGAAACATACTGGCTAATAGACGGCGAAGTGCTCCCCGCGGGGTACATCCACGTGCAGGCACGCAACAGCTACGGCTGGGGCCCGCTGTCGGCGCGCGCCGAGCTGCAGCCCGCCGCGCCGCGCCCCGCGCGCCGCGCGCCCCCCCTCGCACTCGCACTCGCACTCGCAGCCACACTCGCACTGTTACTCGCCGCGGCCGCTGCACTCTTCTATGGTATGCAACTTTATTTAAAATTAAATTTTAATTAGGGACTTTCGCCAAACATGGTGATTGCGGCCAAGCTGCCTATAATGCAACAAAACATGGTATGTCATCGAACCCTAAATAGGTACATAGATACTTTAGGTATATCAACAAAAACTACGTATACTTACCTACTTAAAGTTAAAATATGAGTAAACATACTTACATCGTATCTATTATTATCATCGTATTTATTATTCTAATCTAACCTACGAATCAATGAGTCTCTGCCTATTTTATATTTGTCATAATCCGTCAAGAGATGGTGCGGCTTGAGAACGATCATGTAAAAATAATTATATATCAAGCTTTGCTTACTTTGGGTTTAGAGCGTGATGTGTGAAATGTCATTGAATATTATATTTGTTTATAAACTTATTGAAAAAAGGAATGACCAAGATAGATGTCAGAATCGTATATAGCAAATGAACTATGTTGTTATGTACTTACTTACATTTGTTTCCAGCATACCATCAGCACAGCACGAAAAAGAAGACAGCAGTAGAGAGCCAAGTTATTAACAATGTGCCGAGGAGACCGCCTGACGTAGAACTGGCAACACTGAGGCAAATACCCACCAGACATTCCACTAACATTCTCTACAATCAGGTAATTAATCAGTTTAAACATTTATTCACATAAATGAATCACAAATATTTTTTTATCAAAATGTATCGTATTTTCAATATTAAATGTACTTTAGAGTGTATTAGCTGTTAATTTCGTTTTATTTTCAGGGGTTACATTGCCCAACCGACGCTGAAATAGCGAATCTACCTCACATACTCCGCGAACAGATAACTCTTACCAAATTCCTGGGATCTGGTGCCTTTGGGGAAGTCGTTGAAGGGGTAGCCAGGCAGGTTAACGGAGCTGTCACTGACACCAAAGTTGCTGTTAAGGTGAGTGAAGATCTTAATATAAGGTAAAAAAGTTTTATTGACAAAAATTTTTGCACAGTAATTAAATCCATAGGCTTCTGATCTAGTTAAAAAAACTGTGTTACAGGAGCCAGTGGCTTCTCCCAGACTTCAGTTTTGTTAATTTTGTAAACAATTATAATTATTATTCACATTTTCAGACGCTACGCAAAGGAGCAACTGAACAAGAAAAGACTGAATTCTTAAAAGAAGCTGCACTGATGGCTAACTTCAAACACGAGCACATTTTAAGACTGCTCGGAGTTTGTCTAGACAACGACCCTCACTACATCATCATGGAACTAATGGAAGGAGGGGACTTGCTCAGCTATCTGAGAGGAAAGCGAGCTTTTTTGGTAAAAAAATTATATCTATGTGTTGTTCGATCCATGCTTGCAACTTTGTCAAAATATGAGAATATAATCAAACTCATAAAATCATGGTAAAAATACGGATTATATACCATGATAATTGAACATAATCCAAAAGTGAACCAAAGCTGAAGAACGAATGTCTACTAATACTTGGTAGTAAAGCGATAGCTCATTACAAGCCGTTATAACGAACCATTCAGTAACCATTTTCAATTATATAATGTTTGCCTTTTTTATAAAAAGTAAGCGCAGACTTGATGTCTTGATTACCATAGGTACCTAGTACCTACGTAATGTTGACATAATGTCAACGCTAACTTTTTATAAGGTATGGGGTTATACTTATGTTTATTTTGATTCACAGTACACCTCAGAATCCCTGACGCTACTGGATCTATTCAACATGTGCGTCGACGTGACTAAAGGTTGCCGTTATTTGGAAGAAATGCATTTCGTGCACCGAGATTTAGCTTGTCGGAATTGTCTCGTCGCGACCCGCGCTAACGGCAGAGTCGTGAAGATCGGAGATTTCGGCCTCGCGAGAGATATTTATAAGAACGACTATTATAGGAAGGAAGGCGAAGGTAAGTGTTGTGAATGGTGATCTCAATTTCTGTTATTGTTCTGGATGTTGTATAATTTTAACCCATTTTGTAAGTTACATCTTTATTAAAGTTTTTTTACAAACTACTGCAATTTGCCATCGTTTCTCTCTAACTTGGTTTATGATGTTTGCACTCCATAAATTATTTTGAATCTCATTTATTAAATTAATAATTGTAGAGCTTTTCGAAAAATCAATTAGGCTTTTATTTATTAAAATTCAAATTCATATATTATTTGAATCCACTTTTTTATTTTACTAGGTTTGCTGCCAGTGCGGTGGATGGCAGTAGAGTGTTTAGTGGATGGCGTATTTACATGTCAGTCTGATGTGTGGGCTTGGGGTGTATTATGTTGGGAGGTAAGTTAAGTGGTTTATTTTCATTTTCATTATACCAAACATGAAATGTATCACCTGTTTGGTGGCTTGTTGGCGTCCTCACACCGTTATGTCATGTCCAAATGACATGATGTCAGATGACGTCATAAACGTAGAAATTGTTTTCATAAAACAGAACTAGATGTCGCTGCTAAAAAGTTCCGATTCGTAGATCGCGCTGACGAAAACGCACGGCTCAGAACGACTTCCCCTCAGTAATGTTAGAAAATCATACTTACCTGGCACAGGGGACACCGTGATCACAAAGGCGGTTCCCCCAGAGCGAGACCTATTCATTGCACTGCGAATTGGGTTGACCTCTGCGATTATCCCTAATGTGGATAACTCGGGTGCGTTATTTTTGATAGTGGGGACTGCGTACGCGCTGTCCCCTTTGTAAATTAGTTTTATTAAATAATTCTTTAATTAATAAGCTAATACATAATCATTTTTATCTGCTAATGCTACTGCAATTAATTTAATTATTCTAAAATAGCCAGCATAATAATGTCTAATGCTTCGGCTACATTAGCGGGCGAATATTCGTATCGTGTTGGCGCGACAAAAACATCGTGTTCGGATAGAGGCGATATACTACGCGATGACACGATGTACCCGGCCACATACATCGCGTTAACACGAATATTCGCCGTAGCCCGCTAGTGTGGCCCCAGCATAAGAAAAAAAACGTTGAGGGACGCAAGTTACTTTATTTTTTACTTTTTGGCAGGTATTATCACTGGGCCAGCAACCTTATCCGGCTCGAACGAACCGTGAAGTGTTGGCGTATGTAAGATCGGGTGGGAAACCTGATAGACCACCGAACTGCCCTTCTGCCTTGTAAGTTATATACGACATTATTATTACAAATATCAACATGTATTCTGATAAACAACCTAATCTAGTCTAGCAAAGAACTTGGAATTTATTTAACTTTGCATCATCATAAAATGTGTAACATACACTGTTTAAGTGTAGAGAAGGCAATTTTTTTATCGTCTGTTTTGTTTTAGCTATGATCTTCTGCAAAAGTGCTGGAGCTACAACGCAGAAGCGCGGCCGTCGTTCCGGCAATGTTTGGAAATAGTGACCGCACTGCGAGACAAGACTTCTCCGAACATCAAACTTACGGCCACGGCAGCTCCTGCGCCCCATTACCTTACATTGCTCGGAGATGGTGAGATCAAAGTATTTTCAACTCTTTTTGAATTACGCAAGATCAATTTTTACTAATCATAACGTCTGCTGAAACAGTGTAACGCTTTGGGCTAAGATGAACTTAGGAGATCATATCATTCCATAACTCATTAGTACATAAGAACTTAGCAAAGCTGATCGCTTTTTTTTTAGAAATACATCAATATTCAATTGAACTTTGCATGATGTAAGGCAATTTTAGTTATTTTCATGTGCATGTCCCATGTCCCCAACAAATGCATGAAAGATTCTTGATTTTGGCGTTCACAATCATTTAGTGTATCATATTCTCAAAAATCTGTAATTCAATTTAAACTATGTGAAATGTACTATAAGAGGAATTAAAGGCTTTATTATTATTCTTAAAAATCAAGAATTTTTAATGTGTTTGCTCTGGACATGCACATGTTTATTTCTTCCATCTTATAAGCATGTTACATCATTTACCTTAACTTACTTAATATCCATGTGAACTAACAATGTGTATTGCATGGTGCCCGCATGTTCAGACGCCGCCGTCGCCGTCGACAACCGCACGTATCTTCTGGACGAGAATGCCAACGCCTGCTTAGGTTCGTAAGAAATCTTATCCATCGCATAAAGACAGGCTTCACAGCTCATTTGTTAGTAGGTCTGCCTTTCACGCTGTGGGTCTTGGGTTCAATCCCCGGCCATTATGTGGGTGTTACTATGTACATATTTACAAAAAGAGTAGGTATACAAATATTCTGTCAGCAATCTAGTTCCCATAATACAAGATTTGCTTAGTTTGAGACTAGATCGCGATGTGTAAAATCTCCCTGAATATTTTATTTAAATTTAGGCATTCTGTCAGCACCCTTAAGTTCGAATTTCCTCCGCAGATGAAGACTATCCCGAGCATCAAATGGAACCTTCTCGTCTGCTCCCCGAGCGGACAAAGTATCTAGAACTGATGTACGACAGCGACTCTGCGCCGGGAACCGTATGCGACGGCTACGAGATTCCCAGAACTCCGATAACGTACATGCCGTTTTCCCGACACAGTATAGTCGGCGTCGCACCCAACAGACTGATCAAACCACCGTTGTACCGAACGCATTCGCTGCGAACGAGCAGCCGACCTCCTAACGCTACAATAATTCCGTTGCGGAACGGAATCGCCAAACGCGCGTCGCTCTGCGAAGAGCTGCAAGACTCGTCGTTTCATACGAAAGGGCCGTTCCGCCGGCCGCGTGTAGAATTCGACTTCGACAAACACGTATTCAAGACTCCATTTTGAACTGTGATATTAGAGAATCTCTTACAAATGTGTACATTTCTTTCCACCGATGGACTTTCTATTTTAACTATTTAAAATTATTTATTATCGTTAGTTATTACATGTAAATAAAACGAGTCATTGTATATACTAGAGTAAATAATACTATATTAGAGGGGGATTAGACGAAACTATCATTGAGGTCGAAATATATTGCATTTATTGTAAAATGTTGCTAAATACATATTTTCCTCTATTTATAACATGTTTGTTTTATTTCTTAACAACTAAGAAAAGCCATTTTAGTCTAAAGAATAGCGAAGTTTTTAATTTAATTGAATGTCAACATACACTAAGTTATAGATGTCTATGTATTCTATTACATAATATTACTGTCTACTTCAACAGATTTGAAACTATTTACATAAAAATATACTTCAATTACTGAAGTAAAAAAAATAGAACTTAAATGATGTACACCGATTTAGATCGAGTAGACACAATCTAATTAATTATTCGCGAACGTACGCGCTAATTGCGCGGAATGTAGTACACTATGTACCAAAACGTATCCCTTACGAGATTTATCTAAATTCTTGATATTAGTTTCGATAGCAATAGATGTATTTAATTTTTATGCAAGTGCTCCCTGCACTAAGGAAACTCACAATGATTCCCCTGTATTAAGAGGAAGGTTACGGGTTCAAATCCTGCTCGACTTAACTTTTAGGATACAAAAAAAAACTCTACTTATTCACCGTCTTCAGTAATCTCCGTTTTGATACGTTTTTCCGCTTTGATCTGAGCCGTGGTGGTAACAGCCGCGCCTATGGCTGGAGTCACATTATCATCGTCCTGTGCTTCATCTTTGCTGTTCTCGTGAAGAAGCACGTAGTCGCGTTCGGAGAAGCCAAACTTCACGATATCACGCTCCAGCAGTTCCACGTAACGACGAGCTTCGATTTTCTTGTTGTTCACAAATGTGCCGTTTGCGGATTCTGAAATAAATTTGGTTCTTGTTAAGGGGCGTCCATAAATTACTTGAGATGTGTAAGGGGGGAGGGAGTCGAGTCGAATCTCATGTAATCTCACGTTGGAGAAAAGGGGGGTCTCGGCAAATATCACGTACTTAATTTTTTTCTGATTTGAAACAAAAAATAATTATACTATATTGTCCATTTAATCTTTTTATAATAACAATCCAACGCGTTTACGTAAGAAACCCACATTTTGGAAATCTTACGTGAGATTGGGGGCTGGGGGAGGGGGTTGAATAAAATCTCACGACATACTAGGGAGGGAGAGAAGGACAGAATTTTTTTAAAAACACTCACGTCATTTATGGACGCCCCCTTACATTCTCAAGGAAATTATGCCGATATAACTTTCTAATAACGATTTAAGGCAAGTCTAAGTAGGTACGAGTTCTATGAGCTTTTGCCGACGGGTTTACAACGACAGTCGAGCGGCAGCTTCTGGTACCATTAGTCAAACCAATAGTTTAGTTTGGGACTTGAGTCCGTTGTGTGAAATGTCCATTTGTTTATTAAATTTTATATATATTTAATACTTATGTCATTGAATACTAAGAAAGCTTGCTATTCTGTATTATATTTCACCTCTCGCGCGGTCTTTACAAAAAGTACAAATGAATGTAAGTAGCGGGCACAAAAACTAGATGAATGTCGTGTTTGGAATGAAAAGGTTCATTAATTTAATTTATCTAATTGTATTAAGTACGTACCAAGATCAATAACATAAGGTCGCACACGACGCCCTTGAGTGCCGTCGTCTCTAGTGAAAGGCGTGGCGCGGTACTGCAACGCGGCGTGCTGCTTGCTGATGGACGGGTGGTCCAGAGTGATATCGCATACTTTCTTATCTCGCCCGATGAGGAAGGCTGATTGTCGGTGGATATAGAGAATTGGTAGCACTTTGTCGCCTTTGAATGGGTAGAATCTGGAGGAGAAACATTTTGTTAGTTTTTGAGTTTAAAGTAAGGTTATAAGATATTTACAAAAAGACACATTCTCACTGACATGCGAATATTGTTTACAATAATCAAGATCAAGTCTGATGAAGTTAGTTAACAAATCTATTCCAGACCACTTTTAAATCTCTGAGCTCTTAAAATAAGACTTTTTTTTATATGAATGGTATATAAATAATATTAGTATGAATGAACGGAAATACTTAATTGTTGAATTACAAGTAATAAATTAAAAAATACATAAAAATAGACCTAAAAATATAATTCGCCCAAGAGCGCCTGTGAACGTTGTTTTATACAATGCTATCAATATTTTCTATTCTTAAGCGAAATCGATGATCAAATGCTGTTCGCAGTATCCTTACCTCCATTTCCTCTTTGGCTGCTTAGCATCTTCCGGTTCGGAGTACTTTATAACAACTCCGTTAACTGTATTGGTGTCAGCGGTTAGTTTGCCAGACAAGCCAAAGTTAGGCTTCTCTTTATCAGCTGCCGGTTTCCCTTTGGCATCTTTCTTGTCACCCTCTTTACCCCAATCGTATTCTTTGCTGTCAGCTTCGGCAAATCTGATAAAGTTAATTTTTGAGTCAATGACATACTTGTTGCTTGTAAATATTTCTTTTGAAATTTAGATAAAAACATTTTGAGATCTAGTATAAATAAAAATTACATCATCATCATCAACCAATATCAATCCACTGCTGGACGTAGGTCTCTCGCAAGACGCGCCACTGAGCCCGGTCTTCGACTCTTCTAATCCAGTGTTTGCCAGCTCCATTCCGCAGATCATCGCTCCATATCGCCGAAGTGCGTCCTAGACTATACTTGCCACTTTACAAGTTTCATCACTTGTCTCTAAACAATGGTGAAGATTTCTTGGCTTTATTAATTAACCATTCGGTCTTTATACGCATTAAAACAACGGAATTTAAGATTGCAAAATTCTACTGATAGTTTATTTATTTACCTGCTCTTTTTCTCCCTGGCTCGCGGTTCAGTTTTGATCTCCGGGCGGGTTCTCTCAGCGCGCCGGTCGTCGCTCGAGCGCCTGTCGTCTGCAGGTCTCCGCTCGTCATTTGACCGCCTTTCTCGGACTTCAGGGCGGCCTCGTTCAGCACTGGAGCGCCTGACGTCAGTCCGGTGCGCGCTCGTAGGCCTTCGGTCTTCGGTCGGTGCGGTCGGCCGTCGGTCGTCGTTGGGACGTCTGGTGTCCCGAGGTGGCTCTCTGCGCTCGTCGCGCGGATCTCTGAATCGATCGGTTCTTTCCTCGCGCTCTGGATGCGGCTTGCTTCTCTCGCGGTAGCGATCCTCTGTGCTGTTGGATCAAATATTTGAATTCATTAATTATTCTATCATTCCGTCTAAGACGTGTGAACATGGAATGAAAGAAAAATGAAGCATTCATTCGAGTGAACCGTCTACTAACTTGAACTGCAGCGACGGCGGCGGTTTTATAGGGCGTGCCATCAGCGGCTGAGGTTTCTCACGCCGCACCTCGCGCGACCTGCAATCGACAACAAAACATCTCAATAACTAACGCTCACACTCCACTTTTACTTACGCACAACACATTTACCACACAATTGCTATTTTACAAGCCGCGGTGTAATCACACGGCTAATTGAGCTTTTAAGCTTGTACAAGTGTCACAGAAAGGATATAACTTACATTTTACAAGTTAATAAACTATTAATGGTCTAATCACAATAATAACAAAACAAAATTTTAATATTTTTCTTGATATTAACGATTTACTTTCTGAGACAACTTGCATTACAAAATATTGCGTGCGTAAAGTTTTCATTACATTCTTTTGATTACATTTTGAATTAAAATTTATATTAGCATAATTAATTACATATAAAAAAAATATTTCCTTGTGTACCAATTAATTTTTGACACTCCTGTAACTTAGACTTACCGTGACTTTGGAAATTAACGCTGGATTGCGAAGTTACCTACAGCTTCATCCAATCGTAGATATCTCTTTAACATCTACCAAAAATAAATGCAAATTCTTTTTGTTCTTGTACATAATATCTCCTTTTTTATTACTCAATGCTGAATCTCTGTTTTCTTATAAATTCTTTTATTACATCAAGTTTTTTAACAAACTTATTTGTTTTCTCTTTTGTAAGAGGTTTGGGTCTTAGGGGGTTTTTATTGGATTCACTATTCAAAAGAAAAGTGTCCATATGGATTTTGTGTGAAATATCATTCATGTTATTTCTATAATTAAATAATTTTCTGTGAAATATCCTATGCAGCTTCTTTGTTGTAGGTCCAAAGTTTCATTTAGTCTTTAGCTGATGAAATGTTCAAATGTCAACATCATTCTTGCTATCCTTTAGCTTGCTAGAACATAAAGTGCTTAATACATGTCTTTGTTTTAGTTTTTTCTTGAAATGCCTGTTTCTTTATGTATTTTGTATTCTTTATCTCTTTTCGATCGGTTTTTTACATGATTGTGTTCATGTAATACTTGTATGTTTTATTCCACATACATACAGTTTTACCTGCAATGTTTTTATAGTTCCTGCATCCTTAATTTGTACATCCTTTGTCTGTAAACTCATAGTTAAGTTTTCTTCCTGCTTCTTATGTTTAAGGGGAATCCAGTGTAAAATTCAGAATATTTTTGATATCTTGACATTAATTGTAATTCCAAAAAGTTAACAGATCTCTTCTTTTTTGGTTGATCCAGTCATTTTTGGAGTAGATATTTTATTAGTTGTATAAATATTTCTGTTATTACATTTCAATGCAAAACTCTTTATACAAGGGAGCTAAACAATGCTCTTATATATCAATGTTGCTCCAAAAAGGGTTTTTTCCATGAATATTTTGGTTGGTTAGATCTTCAGCGTCAAATATATAATTTTCGTAAATCATACCATATCTTCTAACTTATTATCAGAATAATCCTATTGTATTTATATCTTTTTTATACAAGTTTGAATACATACAGTTTCGTAGATAAATAGTGGTAAAGTACCATTCTAAGCAGTCTTCAGTGTCTAAAGAGTGGTAAGATTGTATGTAAGTCATGATGAATACCGCTACAGCATCTTGTTTCCAATAATATGACCACATAAATAGGTACTAAATATTCACAATGTAGTACTCTATAAGTCTGTAATAGACTTTCACACGTGCCTAGATTGATTATCGGTTATAGCGCAAATAGAAAAATATCTTTGCAACACCAACATTTTCTGACTGTAATTATTTTCTGTTGAGTGGTCACTGTAAAAATAAATATATTTGTTTAACGAAGGGGATTTCGACGACCAATTGTGATGTTAGTACATAAAGTTAGTAAATAATAATACGAATTCATTGACCGACCAATCGTTGGCTGATAAAATTAACAACCGAAGGAGGCAATTATCGACAAACGAACGCATGATAAGCAAAAAGATCGCGTCAACGCTTAAAATTAAATATAAAATATAATTTGCGCAGTTTATTATCCCCTTTTATAAATGTCTAGTTATTTTGTAAACCAAAAAACCAATATGTGCTCTAATAAAAAAATGTCAGACACGCTATCCCTAACGAAATTAGGATTATTTTCCTGTTGCGCACCGATTTCACCACTTTATTTCGATTCAGTTACCTGTACTATATTCATAATTGGTCATTCTGTCGAAATTAATACACCAGGCGATGCACACAAATGACATAAGATAGCTCTAACCTAGTGTTATCAGTTTTTTGTGTAAATTCTGAAGTGATAGCAATAGACTTGAAACTATCTTGAATCGTATGCGCCCACATGCAAAGAATAGAGTTTATAGAGTGAGCGGACAACATACCTGTCAGGATGGAATGATTCCTCTCTGTACCTTCGTTCTGGAAACTCGCGATCACGGTAGCGATCCGGCTCAGGTGGGCCACGCCTAAACATTAATTTCATTTATTTATTTGGTAGCATGAGGGTTTACAGTGGTGTTATCTATACTAATATTATAAAGAAGTAAAGTTTGTGTGTTTGTATATTTGTTAAATTGTAAGGGGTAATCTCGGGATCTACTAAACCGGTTTTTAAAATTCTTTCACCAGTAGAAAGCCACATTATTGCTAAGTGTCATAGGTTTTATAAAAAAGCGAAAAATAAAAAGGCTTTTACGTGGTAGTCCGTTTTGCAAAGTGAATTGGAGAAAAAACGGTCGAATTATGCCCAACGAAGTGGGCACGGGTCAGCTAGTTAATAATAAAATTGTTCCAGCACAATCTCACCTTTAAAGGCATGCAAATAATACAGTATACAATAATACTTACAATAGGATTCAACCAACATTAGTAAACGCATTTCTGTCACATTGAATATATGACTTGACCTAGTCAGATTAAAATTGATTGTCTATGTTTAGATGTAATGGTTGAAAGGTTATCATTAAAAAAATGTGTTTTACCTTTCACGATAATCCCGATTTTCTTCAAATTCGCGCCTCTTTCTTTCTTCATATTGATTATTGTAGTTGCGATTAAATCCTGCAAATGTAAAAGTTATTCTAAATAATGTACTGCTTTTTTTTAAGCTGTTCTGAAGAAACCTGCAGCTTGATCAGCTCCTTACTAAGTTTCTGTAGATAAGGCTGACTACAATAGGAGCAATAAAATTGAATAGAATGGGAAATTTCTGGGCAACAAATTTTTTTTTAATTCAAAAGTTTTATTTGAATCCAAACATACGTACACAAGATAAGGTGCAAATGATGACAACTAAAAGTTATAAACTGAGAAGCAGAGTCAGCGCCCTACCTCTTAAATAGAATATAAGCAAAAAATGTAATGTTCTTTATGTGCTATGTGTAGAGGTAATAAAAGGCTCTTGAAACTGTATACATCATCAAGATGCAAAAAGCCCTATTTTAGCTTTATTCTAGTAAAAACATGTATTTCTATATATCTTCACACCTATGTTACTCTTGTGTTTCTCGTTAACTGAATTGTATTCTTAGAGAATATAATATATTCTTTCCCGAAAAAAATGATAAATTACCTCTAGTATCTTCTCTAGGTGGAAATGGTGGCCTCCTTGGATATTCGCCTGGAGGCTTGTGGTTATTACCCTCATATCTGGGATTTCTGAAATAAAATTATATTAATATTTAGAACAATCGATGTGACATCATCATAGAATGTTTACATATAATTAAGCACAGTGCCTACCTGTCAATGATAAAATGATAACATTAATATGCTGCTACAATAATAAATTATTTAAACAACCTTTAATAATTACATTGTATCATATAATGTACACTAATCAGTCCTAATGTGATAGATTTTTTATTAAGCAGGTACCTAGCTAAGAAAATGGTAGGAATTTTGGGTCATTACATGAAGTGATTCGCAAGCTAATTAATCTAGCATACATTAATGAAAATGGTATCCTGTCCAGATAATCATCCATGTATGTTACCTTCCATTGTTACGCTCCTGCTCATAAGATTGTTGTTCCTGGTATTGCCTTTCTTTGCTGGAGCCTCTGTAGAAACGCATCACTTCCCGCTTCCTGTCATCCACATAGTTTTCAACTGGCGATGCTGGGCGGTGATACCTTGGTACATCAATTGGTCATAGTGTTATTGATAAAACCTCTATCAATTATATTAAATAAAACTAACTGCAACTATTGAGACTGCAGGCCTCAACTTATACAAGCTCGGAATATTTAAAAGCAGATATTTAATTGCTACTAATTATCATTACACAAATGACCCAACAGACCAGAACCAAAAACGTCATAGAAATTAACAAAAGAGGGCATTTATGTTCACTACCTAGCTGTGTATAAAATAAATATAAAGTAGTAAGATGTAAATTTACATAATTATGTTGGATATTTACTGATAATATGAAGCTGGCGGGCGTTCTCCATCTTCAGAAGACCTACGCTCCTTCACGACACTGTGCAGGCGACGCTCTTTGCGTTCCTCCTCTGTAAAAACATGACAATATCATCCACACCGCTTTCCCATCATTTAACGCGTAGCGTGCGTGAAAATAGCGTAGCTCACATACCTTTTTCACTAGCAGACGAACTATGGGATCGTTTATGCTTGTGGTGTTTCTTGTGTCTTTTCTTTGGAGAAACTTCACCGTCGCTCATCGAAAACTGTCCCTCTGCGTCCGACTCACTATTCACAAGGCTTTTAGATTCAGAACGCCTCTTTCTTTTACCGTGCTTCTTCTTTTTCTTCTTGTGCTTGCGTTTTTTAGCGCGCCGTTGCCCGTCATCGGAGTCGCTATCGGAATCTGATGATCCAGCACGCTCACGCTTTTTTTTCTTTTTGTAACGATGCTCGGAGGCCGAGGAATCGTCACTCTCACTATCGCTGCTACTTGATTGATGATCTTCAGATTCTTCCGAATCATCTGATGATGATTGGTGACGCTTTTTTGGCTTCATTTTGGTGAGTAAAAACAATTATTTTATTTTATCAAAGCCCAACACGATACGCGTACGGTGACAGACAGAATGACAGCAAGCGCCAAGCACACAGCCCCAATTCCAAAAAAAGACAAAAACCACAGACAAAAGCAAACAGTAGTGGATAAAGTGAATGAATGAATAACAACATTCACTCTTATTTGATAAACAATCAAAAATGATAAATTGTCACTGACACATGGCACTACACCTCCTCTTCCTCTATCCCTATCTTTCCCATGTTTTTCATTCATTCATTTTGATTTTGATGGGATGGGATAGTGGGAGAACTTTGCTTTCTGTTTTCAGTAATTTACTAATTTAGTGTTTCGATGTAAAGCAAAGCACTAGCTTGCTACTTACTTTACTACAGGGACTTAAATTAATCAGACATCTAGAGCGAAACAGATCCACCCACGTAGAACTCTATCAAACAAGGTGCCGAAAACTGATTCCCTCTATCTCCGGCTTTCGATACAGCGATGGCTACTCGAAAAAGGAGTGGTTCTGGGTCGAAAAGACACCTAAAGGAAAAGGTTGTGCAGATATATGAGTCCTTTTTTCGGGGTGAAGATCTTACAATAGACAATCCAACATTTTGGGATGAATTTTTCCTTTTGAAACCCAAGATTCCACAGCTTGAAGCTGAGATACAGAAGTTGTCTGTGGAACAGCTGATGAATATGAAGGAAAGTATTAATCTATTTGTAGCCCAGTGCATAGAGATGCTAGGCCAGGAACACCATATCAGGTAAATAAACTATTTCTAATTTAATTAAGGTCAGTGTGGGTAAGTCCGTCTAGGCCCTAAGTCCGTCTAGTGGCAATAACTTCCGTTTTTGAACAGCTAGAGCCATATAACTCGGTTGGTAAAACAGTATCATTGAGTTTGTTCGAACTAGGGATAAAAGATGTCGCTAACATCTTAATGTTGAAAAAAATTTGACAACCAATTTTTTCCGCGAATTTAACTTGAAGTTGAAGTTTGACGTCTTGTCGAAAAACAAAAAAAAAAGGTGTGAAATCTAAGGAGTTTTCTGAGTATCTGTGATAACGTAGGCCATTTACAGATTCGGGAATGTATATCTGGTGTCCGATTCAAAAATAACGCATTAGTTTCGTAATTATAACAAATAGAAAAAATCCAAGCTTCGAATGTTATAGTTGGGAAGTCCGTCTACTATACATAAGGCAAGTCCGTCATATGCCGGTCTTGCCTTAATTCCAGATATTGTCAACCTTTTTAGTAGTTCAAATTTTATAATTATTTTATACTGTTTATTCAACTTGTAAGTATTATTTACCTGTCTACGAAAGTGAACTCTTTTCAGCTTGCCTCTGTAAATCTAATCTATTTAAGTTTATTTTTCTGTATTTACTTTGTGTATATAATAAATAATTGAGTGAAAGATGCACTGGTATGTTTGCAAGAGGACTAGCATCACCATCACAAGTATTCTTTAAAAGTTTATAAATTGTGAATACATATTTTGAAAGCATGGAACTATCCAACCTTTTTTTTAGTTTCTGATTTTTTATACCTGACTCATGTAGCATGGCACATCATGTCGGACTTTTATCATGTGAACATTTATCGTTTTAACAAAGATCTATTTTAGAAAATTATCCCATACTCATTTATTTCGTACTGGCAGAAAGTGTTATAAATGTAGCTACAGATCCGGCAATAGTTTGCCACACCATTTCTAAATTCATAAATTACATTATTAACGATTACTTGCTAACAAATAAAGATTCTTGTGTAATATATATTCTACTAGCTCCGGTCCCGGCGAACTGTGTTCCGCCAATAAATGTGATAAATGAAGAACCACTCGACAGATTATAAGCAAACTTCACATAAACCATCTGCTAATTAGTCCAAATAAAGCCTAAAAATTTGGTTTAGATAGGTGAGCCCGTTCTTGAGTTATAAAATAACAACGAAAAGTGGCATTGATTTTTATTTTATTATTTGTATGTTATTGACAAAAAAAATCGTAAGTGGGTACTTTGTAAAAATGTTTACAACCACTGAAAGTACATCATCAGCAGAGATATGCCGGACTTGCCCTTGATTTTAATAATTTTATTTTTCTTTAAAAGTATACCTTATAGTCACACGTTTAAAACACGTATTTCAACGGCAGCTTTTCATCATTTATCGATAAGGTTTTCATACATATTGGCTCACTAGTTACGATTTTATTGCTACTAGACGGACTTGCCTCAAACTAGTTGGGAAGTCCGTCTAAATGCCTACTTTACAAAAAAATGCTATAAATCTGAAGACAATTAACCCTACTTTTAGATAGATATAGAAAGATAAATGTAATATCAATATTTTCCGACTACTTAAAGTAACTAATAAATTTTATTTCGATTTTCAAAGTTAAATTGAAATTCAATTTAAGAAAACTATGCCGGACTTGCCCACACTGACCTTAAACAATAGAAAAGTTCTATGTGTATTAGACCATCATATTTATTGTACTGTTCCAGATTAGTTTATGGTCTTCAGACTCTAAGTGCATTACTAATGACAATGTACCAACGAGCAAGCCAAGACTCCAACCTGAACATCAAAACTATTTTAATAGGATCTGATAATAGTGCGGATGCTAAAATGCAGAAGTTATTTGACCACTGCACTTCAATACTATCGGGTAATTTTATATTTGCACTTCCATACATTGTACATTCCTACTTAAGGTGACGGGTATAGCCAAATGCGTGTTTTTGGGGAAACCGAAAACTGTTTTCAGAAAAAGTGATAGCATGTGGAGTTGTGAAACTTATTATTTCCTATAACACATATATTGAACTAGTGTATTGTTACTCAAAATTTGTGCTCTTGGATATAGTTTACTTTTAAATGTAAGTTTAGTACCAACACCTTTTGCAAAAGTGTGGTTTAAGATCCCATTTTTGATGGGTTTGGCAGATTTGTTTGGTACCAAACTCAGCACAGCTATTCTTATGGTTCGTATCTTGTGACTCTAAAGAAAACATTTCTACATTAAGGTGTTTAAAGAAGAAGAAGAGTAGCGCCTTAGGAATTATAAGTGTTTGATTGCTGTGTGCTCGCAAATATACATAAGGCACTGCTTTAGAGTTTGACTATCCGAACTGTGCGCGGCTCATTATGTGTTTTGCGCCGTTGTCAGCATTTTTGTTGAAATTGAAATTGTGACGTTGCCACGCTGGCTGTCTAGAGTTTAACCACCACGGCAAAAACTATGCCGTGTTACAAGTTTAACGTGTGTATAGATATAATAAATAAATAATAAACTTGGAAGTTATTGACATTTTTATTTATTATGAAAAATTTCACCCTACCCGTCGCCTTAATGTATACAAAAACAGAAAACTAAAAAAATTGTTACAAGAAATATCCACACTAGAATAAGCTTGTTGAAGATCAAAAAATACAAAATTAATATTTATGTTCATCACACAAATATTTGCTCTGGGTGGGAATTAACCGTTTCAGTGCGGGAGTCTCTTGGACAGACTTTAACGCCTGGCGGCGAACAAATATTTCGTGGCACCACAGTGGTGCCTAACGCCAGGGACTTTGATGACACCACTGTGGTGTCCTCCGCCAGGAAGTGTAACTTATCGCTTTTTTGCCTGTTTTCACGTGCTGAAAGTTTAGTCGCCACCCAAAACCGAACGTAAATTGTTTAACTTTTCGATTAGCGTGTATAAAAGTAACTATCTACATGTATTAACGGAAATAGAAGGTAAATCCCTTATTTCTATCAGAGGTTGTAAACATTTTTGTAGTTTTTTGATGGATCGATTGATTTAACGTTACTGTAGAATGAAATATTATGAACATTCGAGACATGCAGAGCGCTATGAGTCTTTTCTAGTGTTTTGTTGGGAATAAAAATTCATGATAAGTTTTTAATAGAATATTCTACTGGCTTACTAGTAACGTAATGTACTATTATAGTAATACAACTATAGTAATTAGATATTTGGCTTTTGTTTATGGTAGATATTTAATATTATACAATAATATATTGTTTTGATATAGAATTACGTAAAAAAAAATGGTTGTCTGTAAAGTCTGTTTACTGACGATAGTTGAACGTGACAACGTCAACGAACGGGATTGTAAGCGGTTCTGAAAAATAAATCGTCGTTCGAAACAATTTAAATATTTTTTTCATAAAATTCTTCATTCAGAAAATCATTTTAAATTAAAAAAATAAAAATACAACAAAATACTTGAATAAAATTTATTGTTTAAATTTCTATTCATTGTTAAAATTTAAATTTGGATTTTATTATTTTAATAATATAATTAAATATTTTCAATTAGTTAAGTACCTACTTAGTTAATTATTTTGATTTATTTTATTTTATTACAACGAACGCAAAGGCCAATTGTGCTTCTTTGTCGCTCGTTCCGCGCTCTCGCTTGCACTTCATGGAACGCCTCATGAGTCATGTTTTTTCGTGCGTGCAGCCTCAGCCGCCGCGGCTCTATCGAATTATAAGACGTTGTCACGTCAAAAAAAATTATATTCCAAAATGAGTTTGGGGAAGAAACCTATTTCGAACAAAATTCCCGTCTGAGAACCTAAGAAAATGAGGATGAAAAGAAATGTATGAAAAACGATCCAAAAAAAACTACGAAGGGTTGTGCAACGTGCACAGAAATAATAACCAAAGATATTTCAATGTCCACTGAAAAGACTAGTAGAATAGTAGAAGATGAAGAACAGCCTTAGATATTCATGGCATTAATATTTTGGGCAATTTGTATCTAACGAATTACATTTCATATAATTTCTTTATGGAAAAGGTTGAGAATCCCTGAAGTGTGTGAAATCACGTGATTTCCTGAAACTGACACTGTAGGGAGGATCTGTGTGACAAATAAAGACTCTTTTGTTTACGGAAAGTTTTTGAAAAACGTCAATTTATTAGATTTTTACGGGTTTCAAATTTGGCACCGCTCGGGTGCCACCCGCCAGACGCAAAAGATAATCCATGGCACCACTGTGGTGCCACCCGCACGGAAACGGTTAAACCCACAATCCACAGCATGGAAGGCAGAGCTACTACCAACTGAGCGGTTTATGTTTACCATTATATTTTGTTTAGTACACAAAAAATAATTCAAAAATCTTATAGATATGTTTATTATATGTGAACATAGCACTATCTTAAATACAATGATAATAACTATAATCTACTATTGTGCCATACCATTGTTTCATAACTAATACATTTTTACTTTATTTTAGGTGATGTCCCGGAAAGTCTTAAGTCCATGGTTCTTAAGCTGCTACTTGTAATAGTGACAGGGTTGGACAGCATTGATGACAATGCCCTAGTGGAGTACTTTATGCAGAACTTATTGTTTGAACCTATGGTACAACTGTTGTGTACATCTACAGAAAGACAGCAACATGGTATTATTCTTCTTCTTATCGTGTCGATGCTACAACTGTATTTTGTTGTAGCATCGTGTTGGAAAGATTAGCCAGACTAGACACTGCTTTACCGTGCTTATGGTATTATTAATATATATATTGTCTCTGTGCAAAGGTCTCCACAAAGCCTTCTACTTACCCTTTTAAAATATATTCAATCATATTTTTGAACATTTTAAGAGTGTTAAATATGAATGTGGATGGATGTAGAAGTAGAGGGAGGCCAAAGAAAAGATGGATGGGCTGTGTGAATGATGACATGTGTAAGAAAGGTGTGAGCATTGAGATGACGTTTGATAGAGGAGAGTGGAAGAAGAAGAAGTGTTCTACCAACCCCACATAATGTGAGACAAGGGTAGGAAGATGATGATCAACACATGTCTCAAACAATTATAGCTTTTACTATGGTAGCAATATTCCTGATGATCACTTAAAAACCTTTTCATAACATCATGTTCCTACATCACCTATGTCTGGGATGTAAAAAAAACATTGTTAATTACAAAACACACAAATTACCAATTTTATGTTTAAGCTTTTTTTATTTGTTGTAAGAGAAGATTGCAGTAAAGTATTTACATTATTTTTATTTTGCAGGATATGATGTAGTTATGCTACTAATGTTCTTGGTCAACTACAAAAAGCAAGAGTCTGCCAATCCATATGTGGTAAAACTGTCCATTCTTGATGATGAACTGGCTTTAAATGGGTAAGTTAAGTAGTTACAAGTTGTTGCAAATTCTCTTTATATGGCTCAACTGATCCATATCACTTAGATTAAAATATTTAAATACCTAGCTTAAAACCTTCGGATTGAACCTGACTGACAAACTAAATAATTATTGTTGTATTGTATGTTTGGTTTTCTTAATAGTTTATTTACATGTATTATATAAAAAGTTGGCACATAAGTAAGGGGACTGTTTTAATACAAGTATCACAACATAATAAAAGAGATCCCACTTATAACTAAGTCAACATTGTAAAACTTTTACTCCGGATTAAACAAAAGGAAAGCAATTTAATTCTAAATCATCATTTCTATTGTTTTAAAGTTATTTATGTCTATCAATCTTACTTCTGCAGATATGGCCAAGTGATCACAGCATCTCTTAATGACTATGTGATGTCTACTTTTGGTGGGATGCAAGGAAATGGCAGTGGTACTGGTTGGCTTTCTTCACTAACAAGTATGGTTGGAGGGATATTTCTTACCAGCGATGAAACCCAGCCAGTTGTTAGAGGACAGAGGATAAGGTACAGCCGGAATTACCAATTAAAATATGTGAACTTAATAAATAAATAATGCTGGACAATCCACACAACATCATCTAGCCCCAAGCTAAGCAGAGATTGTGTTATGGGTACTAGACAACTGACATACTTAATACAAAACATTACATAGATATTTTGTATTATACATATCAAATACCCAGAATAAATATTTGCAGATCATACAAACATTTATCCCAAGGCGGGAATCGAACCCGCAACCTCCGCGTCAAAGGCGGACCTTCGTCCGTCGCGCCACATCGGTCGTCGTTTATATCTTGTATGAAATCTACCATGTTTTTTGATAATAAATGATTTATTTATTTATTGAAAAGGTTGGTTTTGTTGTAGTGGTGGCGAGGAAGGAATGCTCCTAGCGTTGTACGAGGCAGCTCACTTGAACCGCAACTTTATGACGACGCTAGCTCATTCGTCTTCGGCCGCAGCCTCGTCTGCTCCGCCTTCGCCGCCCGCCACATTACCTCCCCATCAGGTAATATAAAGATCTATTTATTTTAATACACAGTTCAGCTTGAGGAGATAGGAGAAGTATCTTCTACGAAAAGGGAAGATCGTCCACGACGACTTGGCTCGGGGTCCGAGGACCAATGGATAGTAAACGGTTCTATTACTTATGTTAAAACTCCGTGATAACTCCGTTTGCGCGATCTTGGATTTGTTTCTGCCATCTGTTGGTCTGTTGCGAAGACTTCGATGTAGTTCATCATGTAGCGAGATAGATGGCGCTGCAAGCTACATTAATTATTCTTTTTTTAGAGTTTGATGGTTTTTTTTTATATAATACCTGATTTCTTTTTTTTCAGAGTCTACCCAACTTAGCACAGATTCAAGCACTTGACAATGAGCAACCAACGAATTTATTAGTCACATTCTTTCAATATTGGTATGTACATAAACTTCTCTACATTAATAATAAAAAAAAATACCAAGTTAGAATAGAATTAAATGTCATAATATTATGATATGTTAATGGTACCTATTTTTTCAGTTCAATAGTTATGGCGGATATAAAAAGTGAAGCAAGCGTAAATAAATGCAGTCTGTGTTTTATAACGCTTACATGTATTGTTGAAGAACAATTTGCAAATTCTATAATGCATGATCAAAATCTTTCGTTCAAGGTATGTAACATTTTTACTATATTTTTATAGAGACCTGTTTCATGAAACTTCACACTTGCAACACTATACTAAACTTGCAACAAAATAAAAGTTGATTTTATATTTACAAAAAAATAAAAGATTATTGTATTATGTAATATATTTGAAAAGATGGTTTTAATGAAATTGTATAATTTCAGGTTCAATTATATAGGTTACCGATGCGTCATCGAAAAATAGTAGTAGAGGAATCAGTTTCCCAACCATTAGCGTCTACTTTAATTGGTATGTATAAGTTACAATCAAACTACATATCTTGCACATGTTTTGTGTAGGATTATAACTCAAAAAATGTATATCTTACTCTTAGGTTAGAGTAGGTATATGTTTTAATAAATGTAGATATTCATGCACATTTACACCACTTGATCTAATCCAAAACTACGCAGTTATTATGAGAACTAGACTGTTAATATAATATGTACTTGTAAACTGGTTTTTTTTTAGATTTATAGTTATATCTAGGCACACAGCAAACATTTTATTTCACCCACAGAAACCACAGTACGAAAAAAAACAGCTGTATCGTATCGATTGAGCTAATTATTACAATTATCGCGTAATCTATCTGTTTAAACTGTTTTTAATTATGATTTTCTTTTCAGATCTTCTAGTCGAATTCATAATGTGCCATCTACTAAAAAAGTTCCCTGGTGAACTATACCAACTATGTATAGGCGTTTTGCTACGGCTACTTAGCTACCAAAAGCGGTGTCGAGTCAGACTAACTCGAGATTGGCGACCGTTATGGGCAGCTCTTATAGCGCTGCTAAAGTTCTTAGTGACTAATGAAAGTATGCTACTGAGAAGGCATAACATTTTTGTTATGGCACAACAGGTATGTCTTATCCTATCCTACTAATATTATACAGTTTTTTTATGTTTCTGTAAAGGATAATAGGATCTACTGAGACTTCGCTGTCTGTCTGTCTGTCTGTCTGTCTGTCTGTCTGTGCGTTTGTCACCATGAAATTTTACACATGATTTTATTCTGTTTTCTAAAATAGTCTGTGAATTAATGTATTGATAATGAAATGGTTTTCCAGATCGTGAATATTTTCAATCTCTTCATAACCTTTGGCGATACATTTTTGCCGACGCCTGCATCTTACGACCAGTTGTACTATGAGCTCATCAGGATGCACCAGGTGTTTGATAATCTTTTTTATATGGGTGAGTTTATCTCTTTGTCTATTTTTAATAGTGTAATTTAATCTCTCAATTCACTACATATAACATATATTTTTTGTTTTATGTCTTTGTGTATTTATATATTGTTTTTTCCATCATTCTCTGAAGACATATTTTCCGTCACGTAAACAGAACACTAACTTTAAATTTTTCCTACAAAAATCACTTCAGAAGTTAAAATAATGTTTGCTAATTTCAGCATTGCGCTACTCGACCGGAGACGGTGAATATAAAGCGGAAGCATTGCGACTAGCAAATTGCCTTGTGAATGTCCGCGCCATCATTCAACATTTCTCGCCTAAGATCGACACGTGGCTCGCCTCACAGAACTTATCTACTCCTACTGAAGATCAGGTAAAATTTAAATTACTTTTAAGAACAAATTTTTTTGAGCCCTTGACATTTTATCTATTAGCCGCAACTTTACCAATATTAGCTACTGTAAGTACTGTACTTTTCTCATAATATAACAGGCATGATAATTTTTAATGTTACATAATAAACTTCGTTATTATCGGTCCAGAACACTTTTAACTAAAGTTACGGATTAAGGATTATTTCACTTTCATAAAATCTTTATGAGGCATCTTGCAGGACTTACAGAGCTAACTCGATGATACAATACAAAAAATATTAAATTACCTTAATTTTTCAGATTCTCGATGTAGTACGAAAAAACTACGACAGCCTTATTCTGAAGCTTCAAGAGGGCTTAGAAGCTTACGATCGGTATTCAGAGAAGGATCATAGAGCTTTACTTTCGCGGTTGGTCGCAGCGGCGAGGCAACGAAGCGACGCAACTTCGTTACATGATCATACGGCTGCGGCTTTACATCATTATACTAGCATATCGTAGGATTTGAAAAACTACAAATTAAAACCAAGACAATGATTTTAACATCCCAAAAGACTAGCAACATGTTTCCTGTCAGCTAGTAAAATCTTCAACCTCTTGTTACACTAACTCTCCAACATTCAATAGAACATTAGTTGGAACTGTCTGTGTATTTGATAACGATATGACAAAAAAAGTTATGATCATACAAATATTTTTGGGGCTGCTCATTTATTCCATTACATCTGGCATGGTCAAACCCTATCTTTTTTCGTTGTGACAATTTCAGCGTTGCCAATTAAATATAGATTTAGTTCCTAGTCTATAATGGAATTGCGATAATTGAACCCAAAGTTTCATATAAATGTATGTATGCAGGCATTTAAACAGTAGAACATGTATTTAGTTATACATTATGTTGTGCTTAGGTAAGGTACATAGGGGCATATCAAGCTTAGTTATACAGCAAAATAGTAAAATATCAAAAAACTATTTTGTATTATAAAATTCCTTTTCGAAGACTGAAATCCTGAATGGAATGCTAAAACGCATTTAAGTATGACAATATAATGGCAAAGCCCATCAAAATTGTGTAGGCAACTGCAAATATTATTACCTATAAAAATTTTATAAATAGGTTTGATTCTGTGTGCATCTAGATATATATATTTATTCCACAATGATTTGCAATCCAAACCAAATGTCTGTTAAGCCAGTGAATATTAAAATTCGCGCAAAGTCAACATAAAAATTACAACAATTTATTATTACGTTTTATGAGATAATTATTATCCAGGTGTAAAATTGTTATAATTTAAGTAATTTTAAGTTGTACCTATCATTGTTGTACTAATAAATTATTTTCTGTATTATTATTCTCTTTCAATTTTAGGTTATTACATAAAACAAACAACTTAGAATAATGCTAAATATTTAATTAACTAAAGTTTTGATGACTAGCTAAATTGATTTTCTTCATTGACTAGAATATAATTATGAATCTTTGATGAATTGATCACAAGCCTATAACTTACCTAATATAATAAATATTTAAAGATCTCTCTAACTTGAGGCAGTAGGTTCCAACTGCTAACATAAAAACTCAAATACCTACTCAGTATTATTCGATCCAGGTTTTAATTCAGCAAGGGCTTCTTTCACAAGTTCCTGCAAATCATCAGGTAGAATAGTTTTAGTCAATGCTCGATCAGAACTAATTTCATCATTTCCATTCTCGGTTCTCTCCCCCGATGAGTCATCGCTAATATTTTTAGCCTCTTCATCACTATCAATATTATCCTGTGATTTGATTTTACCATTGGATTCAGACTTCTCAGTATCTTGACCCTCAGGGAAGAATTCATCCAGCAGCATTTGTGATGGGAATATTGGAATGTACTTTTGTCCGTTGCACCAGCTTTCTAAAGCTTTCTCGAGTTCTGTTATTCTATTTGCAAGAATTCTGCAAAAAAAAAAGATAGGTAGGTATCCATAATAAAAACGAATTACGTAGGTACCTATGAGTGAAATACTAATTTAGTATACTCACTGGTTAGTCTTTCTTTGGTGTTGCAAAGCAATTGATTTATCATTCATAGCTTCAAACAGTCCTAGACATAGGGACTTCAATTCCGCAGCTGAATTCTGCTTTGATCCCGGCTTCATACTTCTTTCGAGAAATTCTCGAGCTGTGACAATGTAAGTACCTTTTTGTGTTAGAACGAAATTTTAAATTAAGTACCTACTTACCTGGTAGTGACTCAAAAGTCGATTTTGATAAAACTTAATCATCTAAAAATTTCTAATTATAGTATTTAATTTGGGTGTTAGATGCTAGTAGTTGTATCAGATGCGTATTTAGATCAGTATAATTATTAAAAGTTATGTAGGTACCTTGCTTTTGAGTCATAACATCAGCAAATCCTCTTTTTATGTTAACTGAATAATTTTTGCTCCTGTTATCAAGTAGAGTCTGAAACAAAAAAGATCAGCTCACATTATCTGTTTTAGCTTCCGTTAGATACTTTATCAAATATTCTCGCTATTCACCTTGTACTTATTCAATGTGCGCTTGATAATCTCCTTTTCAACTTGCAACTGCGTTATTCTTTCATTTAAATATTTGTTCTCGGTGATAAGAGCATCTATATCAACTAGAGGCTTTGGTGGGTCTACTTCATCGTCCGTTGACTGTTGTTTTGTTCTGTTCGACAAAATGTAACTGATTTGTTGGTTCAATCGCTGTACTTTATTCTTATAATAATCTCTGTCTGATACCAATTCTTCTTTCTCATCTAATGTGGCTCGGTAGTCAAGCATAAGCTGTTGATACTGAAATATTTTAACATACTTGCATTAGGCTTAACTAATATTCATATTTATATAATCATTGATACAAGTTGCTTACCATACAAAAGGTCTCTTAGTACCTACTATATACATACTATATACTTGGATATTTATCTATGTTCAGATCTAATATAATTATTTATTTTATAGTTACCTAACTATATTAGATCTGAACATAGATAAATATCCAAGTATATGAAATTATGTAGCACATTAGTTACTTCTTGCACTATTTGCACTATTCTCATCAAATTTGTTTTTAATTTTGTAAATTTATTTTTTTACCTTCTTTTGAAATTTTTCAAGTTCCTGAACCAACTGCTCATAATCACTGTTGGAGCAAATAAAAGTGTCATAGTTTTTGTCTTCTCCCTTATCACATATTTCTTTTTTATGCAACTGTTTTCTCAGAACATCAATGTCCCCCATTGCTTCCTCTAGTTTACTTTGCAGTGTCTCAACCTATAAAAAAATATTTACTATTATTTATGTCCAAATAAAAATAAAGTCTAAAAAATATATAACAATACCTTTAAATAAAATTTAAGTTATTGTTACATTTTACTTAGTTTGGGACTAGTTCAAAACTAAGTAAAAAGTAAGAGCTATCTAGATAGCTCCATATAGCATAAATATATTTCAAATATGTCTAAATAAATTAAGCCATTACCTCTATTCTTAGTAAATGGTTATGATCTCTTGTTTTAGCCAGTATATCTCCATTACTTATAGTATTTGTTGGGGTGAACCTATAAGAGTTACTGCTGACATCATGATTTTTGAGCGGAGTAGTTTGCTTATGCTGAAGCTGCTCAACTAAAAGTTTGTATCTGTCACGCTCCATATTGCACTTATCCAATTCTTTGCTCATTATTGCAAGAGCATCAAGTTTACTTTGTAATTTGCTTTTAATTACAGAATTCTGAAAAATAAATATAAATTATGATCTGATTTGTAAATAAAAATGAAACTTGTTGATAAACCAGTGATATCAAAAGCTATAGGTTTTAAGTTATTTAGCACATACCTCAAGAACATAGTCATCTAGCTGCTGATCTTGAAACTTAACTTTGTTAGGTGCTGATTTATTAAACATGATGCACAATGTATCAGAAACAATGGATTCAAGATTTTCTTATGGATATTCTTTCCAAAACTCACTTGGAACCCATTAATATTCAAACATATGTACTTTTTGCACAGTGAAATATTAAAGCTTACAAAAATAATGTTTCGATAAGTCACAATAAGATTATTTATTATTTAATATAATACTATATTAATTATTTAGTTAAAAATCAGAATGAGCTGAGCAGAATAGTAGACTTTTCATCAAGAAACTATAATGAAAATATGAATTTTAATGCAGTGCACTGATAATAGATAACTCTACATAAACGGGCTGTCACTGATAACAAATGCCAATGTCATATCTACACAGAGAAAAAACAGAGTAGCCCAAGTTCTGTATCTGTCATGTCAGTGTTATTTAGTTGTCAAAAAATTGTCAAGTCAAATGAGCATTCAATCTATCAAAAAGTTTCAGACGAGTCGTGGATCGTGGTAGTTTGGTTTGTGCAAATATTTTAGTTTACTTTGATTTCTTTAAAAAAACAGTGTTGCGTACAAACTCAATACCATGCCTACCAAGGGCGTTCAAAAAAATAAACCTCGCCCTTAATAGGCCTTATCAAGAATGGCTGCATCTGGTACCGAAATTGACGACTTCTTGAACGGGCCTCTAGTTTCGTGGGTGAGTGCACAGCCATCCGTGTCTTTGTTTTTATTACTTGCGTGAACCGTGAGACAAAATATCAATATGTTCCGTATGAATGCACCGGCACTATCGATATTTATTTGAATGCTCTACTCATTGATCTTGAGCTTCAAGACTTCAGAGCAGTTTTAAACAGTATGTAGGTACTAAAGATAAATAAATTGGCTGAAGATAATTACTAAAAATCATCTATTTTCAATTAAAACTTAGTTCGTTTATTTATGTGTCTGACTCATAACTTCACCCTGTGTCAATGTTATGTGATCAATCATATAAAACCAGTCTACAATCTTTTTCTATCATTGTATTTTCAAATAACTCAAGATGAATTATTAGCTTGTAATGGTATATTGTTGTGAAAACAAAGCAACTCCAATTTGATAGCAATTAAAACCTTAATTTCTCAGATATAATATCACCCATTGTTCATAAGTGGGTGATCTGAGTACACACTAATAAAATGCTTTGTAGAAAGGGAAATGCTATCTGTGCATGTGAACTTAGCTTTCTTATTTAAGTGAGTCAATTTTCTAATTACCTACCTGGATTCTGGAAATATTTCTTCTATTTATAAAAATACATTATTATCTTGAAAATACCTGTATAAAATAATACTTTTCAGATAAAATCATGCATACCCAACCCAGAAAGTATAAAAGGGTACCCATCCCTTTACAATGGCGATATTTTGCATCAAGTATACCTCCAGATAGATCCAGAGCCCTCATTCCACATCACGAAACTAGCTGGATTGGAGGATCAGGCCTTGATCCTGGGTAGAGTGAAGAACTTTGATGCTATTGTAAAGAATGTCAAGGCTTTGTATGAAGAAGAGCTAGGTATGACATTATTGGTGGTCCCAGAATGCATTAGCTTGGGAAAGACTCCTGACTCTAGAGAGGGCCTGGAGACTATGAAGCTTCTGATCTTGCTACTCCTCGGTGCAGCTGTTCAGTGTCCTAACAAAGAGCTGTTTATAACAAGAATAAAAGAACTTGATGTAGAACTACAGCATAATATAGTAGAATGTATCAAACAGGTAAGACTTTTTCTATTATATTAGATTCATCAAGTTTTACGTAACATTTGGCAATACCCTAAAGGCTTATAATGATCTACTTAGAGGTATATGTGGGTGGGTTACCTCTCAGACTTTCTAGATTATGTAGTACATATAAAGTCCACAAAGTTATTTAATTCAGCCATTTTGTAAATAGTAAAAATGTATTAATGTACTAAAATAGGGAATAACACAATTTTGTTTATCAAGTATTTGTGGAATTTTTTGTAAGAGACCTATGTTGAGCAGTAGACTGATATGAGTTTCTTTAAAGAAAATAATAATAAAACTTAAAAGTAACTCCATGTAGTCATTCATGCCACCCTCATACATCCTGTAAGCAAGGCAGAAATCAACCAAGCGTTACAAGTGATATGAACATAGAGATAAGTTTCAAGCAAGTAGAAGCACATGTTTTAAAGTAAAACCTACATCACAGCTCAGTTGGTAGTAGCTCTGCCTTCCATGCTGTTGTTTGTGGGTTTGATTCCCACCCAGAGCAAATATTTGTGTCAAAGGCAAAGTTAAAGTTTATTTATTTGCATTATTACAAGTATTATAAGATGTTATTATAAACACAGTTAGACCATTGTAATGTTACCCTGTTAGGGTGTGCAAAAAGTGTCTGGGTATTTCTGTGTATTCTATGTAATGCATTTACAAAAAAATGTTTTTAAGTATTTTATCAGCAATCTAGTTCCCATAGCTTTTCTTAATTTGGGACTAGAGTGTAATGTGTGAAATGTCCATGTTTATTTATTTATGCAGATTATATGCTAGATTAGACCTGGCATATCTAGTTATCTATCCAATGGCCATAAAGTTGATATCCATATTATTTATTGTGATTACAATAGTGTAATGTCAGTATGTCTTTTCAATACAGTTTTTTTTATAAAGTAATAATTTTAGAGACTGTTTTTGTACCTATTCCTATTTGCATTTTACCGCCGCAAATAGTTTCACGGAAATCAAAGTCTACACAATAGAAGTCGTGGATTGCCTGTTTTTAAACTATATATTTTTATTCTATGCATGCATTGTCTACAGAATCTCATTATAATTTCAAAAGGACTCCAAACCAAAGTTTATTTTTAAAGTAGGTTCCTAGTTCTGAGAGCTATAATGTCTGCCTGATGCCATTACAGATAGCAAAAATAAAAAATGTCAAAGGAATAGTAATTTGTCTTGCCCTTGACTGTTCAAACCACCTCTAACAAGCAGTTGACGAATTTCACAACTATTAAGTAATGTGACCTTGGCTACCTAATATTTACAGTTTCTGTGGCGTAATCAGCATCGATGGTTTACTTAGCATGGTGGGAATCGATGATACGAACGAAAGTAATCATACAAATGCGAAATATTGCTATATGTCTTATAAACTGCTGAATATATATTGAGTCATACTTATAAATAGGATGTGGAAAACTTTCTGAGAAACTTTCTGAAAATGAACCGAAGTTATTATTACAGAGGCGGTTATATGTAGGTACATACAAATCTGACTCATGTTTAAAGGCCCATTTACACTGGAAGAATTTCTTATCTAGAAGATGCGGTTCTCGTAAAATTATTAAAAACTGACCTCACGACTTGATAACCCGTGCATATTTTCGTTATAAAACGTTCGAGAATCTCATCTATAAACCTCTGCTCAGTTTTGCTAGTCGTATAGCTAGATCTGATGGAGTACGTTTGTCAACTGTCCTTTCCTGTCTAAGACGTTGAAATAATCTGATCTTGAAATAAAAAACAGTAACTGCTCATTTATCACACGCGTCGATCTGTGTCCAGATTCCAAAGTCGCTCGCGTCTTTACATCAGTTCAACATCATACTTATTAAAATGCTACTTCATATCCTTTTCAGGTCACTGACATGCAAACCGTAGTCCTTACCCCAGACGCAGTAGACCTCTTCCAATCGCCGACGATGTTCAACCATATGCGACGCCTTGCCAAAGAAAGAGACCATTATCTCCAAAACTGGGCTTCCTTAGTCCTACATGAAGGACTGTGTGAAAATGATAGCGATAATAAAACAGCTAAAAGTAGATCCACGCAGAACGTAAATCAGAGTAATGGGGACAGTCAACATTTGGCTGTTGAATTAGCTGATTGGAAGGCAAGATTGAGAAAGCAGAGGCAGGAATTGTAAGTATCACTGATATTGTAAAACTTTAGATCATCATTAGGTGGTGTGATAGTCAAGACCTCTAATCAAGTACATACAACCAGAATTATGGTAGCGGAAAAGACGAATGTTTGATGATTCTATTTGTTTGATATTAGAAATTGTTACACATATGTGGAAAAATAAGAGTTTATAACTTTCGTTTTCAAATGATATTTATTTTGATACACTTCGAATTATCGAGCGAGAGCATTGTTCATATCAATATTTTGGTTTTCAGAGAGGAAAAATCCGAGCAGCTATCCGAATGCCGTGAAGAGTTAGAGCATACAAAGCTTGTGTTAAACAAACTGCGAACAGACAGCCAGGAGTGGTTCAACGAGGCGAGGAAAGCGACCGGTTTCCGAGATGAAGTTGACGCTCTTAGAGAAAAAGCAGAAAGATGTGACAGGTACCTATAAGAAAACCCTAGACTTTGTTTTCAATTTTTATCTCATTTTTGACGGCTTGCCTAAGTGGCTGTATGTTTTTTACCAACCAAATATGTACTTGCAATAAACAATAACCGTTTAAAATGTGGTCAAATGTAGTATAAGCAAATGTTTAAAATAAAACGTATCACAGTTAAAACTTTCTCTAAATACACTAATGTTGATCATCTAATGATTTTAGATTAGAACAAGAAATGCAGCGATATCGCGATCGATTAGCAGACGCCGAGTATTATAAAACAAGGGTATCGGAGCTGCGGGAGGATAACAAAGCTCTGATGGAAACCAGAGACGCGTTAGAGGAACAACTTCAAAGGGCAAGGAAGAGAGCTGAACAATGTTTGACATTAGAGGCTGCCATGATTAAGTTGAAACGAGAAGCCAATGATATCGCCTTGGTGAGTTAATCTCTTTTAAACGAATTACATTATGTAAACGTAAGTAATTTAATAATTCGGTCGTATATTCTAGGAAAGAGATGCGGAACAACAAAGAATACAAGAGCTTATTGAAGAAAATAATCATCTACAATACATCACAAAATCAGTATTGAGCGAAAGCAATAATAGTAATCTAGATACAGACAACGAATGTGAAAGCACTCTAGAATCAGGCGAAAACAGTTTATCAGAACAGTTGACGAGTAACGCTCAGGCTAGAGCTTTAAAACTAGAACTAGAGAATAAAAGACTCCTCTCCACAATAGATAATTTGAGAGAACAATCAGTTTTAGAGAGCAGTGACAAAGTATTAGAATTAGAAAAAGAAAAGAAACGGCTTACTCTAAAATGTGAACAGCTACAAGAAAACAGCAATAGGGTTATGCAACAAAATTCAGAGCTGGAAGAAGTATTCAAAAACGCACTAGAAGAAAACAGAAAACTACAGGACTCGCTTGACAGCAAAAAGACATTCATAGACAGACAAGCTATAGACAGAGAATCAGAGAAAAACAAATTACAAGACTTCGAAAAACATTTAGAATCGTTAACCAAAGATAAGCAGCGGATACAAATGTTATGTGATTCTATTCAACGAAGAGCCGATGACTTGGAAAAAACATTAGATGCCAGGACAAAGGAGCTAAACTTAATAAAACCAGAGGCTGACAAAGTAACAGGGCTTATTATTCAAACCGAAGAACTTAAAACTAAACTGACATACAGTGAAAGAGACACGCATAATCTACAAAGAGAAGTAAATAAACTTAGAGAAGCGGTCGAAGAAAAAGACGTATCTCTCGATAAACTAACTACAGAAATAGAACTCAAAAAGAAAGAACTTGAAAGATTATCTAAAGAACTTGAAATCAATCAAAGCATAACCAGCAGGTTCAAAGAACTAGAACAAAAAACTCAAGAACTCAAATCTCAAAAGAAAGTAGACTCTGAGACTATCCAAACATTACAAAAAGACTTAATTTCTGAAAAAGTCAACTTTGATAAATTACGAAACTGTATGGAGAAACTTGGCATCAATGCGTTCGAAATTGTTAGCGGAGATGTTAATGTCGAAGATTTACTTGAGAAAATTATAGCCAATACAGACCACGAAGGTCTTATAAGTGAGATTGCTGCTAAAGCTAATCTCTTGAAAATGGTTCCTTGTGAATGTAACCATGATGACAAACACAAGGAAGATGTTTCTGTCAATCCGCAAATAGAACAGCTGACAGCAGATATGGCTGCATTACAGTGTTCTCTAGAAAATAGCCAAGCAGAAAATGCAAAGCTACAGGTCAACATAGCGACACTGAACTCGCAAAATGGTTCATTAATGTCACAGCAAATGACACTTCATTTAGCTAACAGCCAACTAGCTGCCGAGAAAGAAGAGATCATAAAACAACTGGAGGTTCTGAAAGATAAACAAGATAATCTGATGCGAGACCAAGTTGCTCTGAAAACACTTCATGAGCAATTGAATACAGAGTATGAAGAGCTGCTCAGCGAAAGAGAACCTATCAAAGTTTCTGTGAGAGATCTTAAGACAGAAAATAGAGAGCTCAAAGAGAACTTGGCCACATTCGAGAAAAAAGTATCAGAATTCGAAAAAGAACGAGAAAGCCTAAAAGTGGAATCTAGAAACTTGACAAATCTTCGCGCCGAACATTCAAAACTCAAAGATGATTTCAGGAATCTTTTCACGGCCAGCGACAGGCTCAAAAATGAATATAGGAATATGCAAGAAGAATACAGAAATCTTAGAAGCGAAGTAGCGCAACTAAAACTCAGAAATACGGAAATGTCCGGAGAAATCAATACGAAAGTAGAAGTAATCACAAGCATGGAATTAGAAATAAACAAAACAAATCAACATTGTGAGATGTTGATACAAATGAACAAAAGCTTAGATTCCGATAGGCGTTCTTTGATGGACCACGTATCGCAGTTGTTAACTCAATACCATGAATTACTTGCACATTCTTTGAAAGATAAACAACATTATCACGAAGAGGAAAAGATGTTCGCCGACAGGGTCAATGCGTTATGTCGGCAAAAGGAGAAACTTGAGGAGAAAATCATGGAACATTATAAAAAGCTTGATAACTGTACGACCAAAAGACGCGGATTTGGTGCGTCTTTTGTCAAGAGAGTTCGCAAGGCCGGCACTGACTTGATCAACAAAGTACCAACAAGGAACAATAAAAGGATAGAAGATGCAAGTCGCTCTAAATCTCAGCTGACACTCGCCGGCTCGGAATCAGGAGAATCTGACCCCGGCAGTCAAGATCTAGAGAAATTATCTAAGAATTCTGATCAAGATCAAGGTTCCTCGAACCCTAGCGTCGAATCACCGAGACACAGCTCTGATTCAAGTTTCAGTAGAAGGTTTGAAGATAAACTGTTGAAGAAATCTGATAACATTGATATGAGTGCTTCTATACCAAGCTTGGATTCATCGAGGTTGACAAGTGAAAACAATTTCGTTAGGAGACTATCAGCGGCTTCAATACATAGCGGTGGAGGCGATGACGCTCTTATTAGAGCTTCACTTAGGAGACGACCACATAAGGTGGTACCACCATCATCACATCGGAACAGCTTCCAAGGACTAGAAGGTGATACAGGCCTGCCACAAGGTAAATTATAACTTTGCTTATATATATATATGTTGATAATTTTTTGTTTTGGAACAGAAATAATAATGTTATGCTTTCAGCATCAACACCAACGCCTGTTTTTGGGACGGCCGGGTCACGGCGAACGGTTTACGTAGCAGATGACGATCCGAATGTCAATCTTAATTCAAAGCCACAAAGCACACCTATCAAAGAAAACCCTACGTACTTAGTTTACAACAGAATTTCAACAGTTATTGGAGATGGTGCATGCCAAAGCTTAAACGATCGAACAAATGAGAGGAGTGAGCCATCGCGTACTACCAATACTGATGAACAAGAAAGAGATGAATCTAGGAATGACCTAAGATCGAATAATCGACCGGAGAAAACTGATAACACAAAGGAATCCGCAATTTGGTATGAGTATGGATGCGTGTAAGTAATCTGTATGAGAGTAGCTTATAAAGTGTAAGGAAATGTGTGAATAGACTGATGAGATGCCTTGGATACTGTGTTAGAATCGATCGATTTTCGAAATCGTATTATGTGACTTATATCATTAATTTGATACTTGCATTTGGCAATATTGGCAATGTATGAATTTGTGATAAAGAATTAGACTTCAGTATTACTTCAGCATTTATTTTTACTTTTCTACTGCTAGGAAGCTTTTGGAATACCAGTGCATTCTCATTTTCAAGATGGAGTAACGAATTTTGTTTTGCTCTTCTATTTTTCATTGATTTTATGCGTCTATTAATACTCCCTTGATATTATTTTATTTGTGAGGCTACACATAATTGATTTGTGAATAAATTTAGTTTAGGTATGTTTGGGTATAGATTAATTTTAAATTCTTACCCGGGTTTTGTGTGTGAACATTTTAAAAGAAAGGTATAATAGTGCCTTGCCAGTGATTCTGTGACAACTAATTTTATGAATTTTGTTTTCCTATAAGTTTATTTTTAAGCATAATTTTCTTACGTACAAATATACAATACTTGTTTACTAATAATTTTTATAACGATTTTTTTAACAACTAGCATTAAGTTTAACCCTTACCACTTTTTTCGGTAAATAATGTAAGTGTACCTACCATCTATTTATTTCTTTATCAAAATCTAGTTCTTTAATTTTATGAACAAGAATTTGTTTAAGTAGGTAACAACAATAGTCCACAATAACACATCCTAGTACAAATAAAAAACACATTGTGATGACAGCTAAGGATGAATGATTTTGCTTAAAAATTAAGAGACTCTTATTGTATTTAGTTTTAAGTTAAACTTGACATATCAGATCCATGACCCATTGATTTCATAGAACCACCATTCGAACTTTTCATAAATAATTAATTTTGTCTACCAGAGCTAACTTTAATTAATATTCTAAAGTTACTTTTTGTATTGTTTAGTTTTTAATGGTTCTACTTTTTTTTACTTATCATTCTCTGCTTATTGTTTTTTTTTTTACGATGAAACCAGTTTTTTGTAATATTAAATGCTACTAGAAACCTTGATGACTATTTTATGATTTAAACTGCCTTTATGTAGTTGGTGCTTTAATATTTTGTTATTATTAGATTGGCCTTTCTATGTTGCTAAATATCAAAAAGCTAGTGCTGTCAAATTAGGTAAGTTCAGTTAAATAAATAAAATAACTTTGAATGTATCAGTTACATTGCAACATTCAAGTATTGGCAATTCTTTTTATCAGTGTAAATTAATTATTATACAAATAAATGTGATGATATACATTTATATTATTTAAAAACAGTGTCAAAAACCAAACTTCTTAATTATATCTTGCAATAAGGGAACATACCCATACTACGTGACCTATTTTTTTGATTTTTTGACCCCTCCCTCCGCTCGGTGACCACTCGTAGTAGATGCCAAGACCCCCTCCCCCCCCCCCCCTGAACGGGTCACGTAGTATGGGTACGTTCCCTAACCCCATTGGATACTTTTTACAAATTTTACTATGATTTTTAAGTGACTTTAATTTTGTTAAGACAACTTCAGAGATAGTAAATTTTCTAATAATGTTAAACCACTTTTTAGTAGTTAGCCTCTCACCGAATTTATAAATAAGCCAGTAAATCATGAATAATATGTAACAGTACAGTTTGTATTAATAAATCTGATATTATTTAACATGTTTTTCTTTATCAATGTCTCTAAAATAAGAAAAAAGTATTTGTCTTGCTTTGGCATAGTATATTTAGTTTCGAGACAAAAAATTAATACATCTACATTTGACGACCGATGTGGCGCGGTGGGCGATGGTCCGCCTGCGACGCGGAAGGTTGCGGGTTCGATTCCCGCCTCGGGATAAATGTTTGTATGTTCTGCAAATATTTATTCCGGGTGTTCTGGGTATTATATGTATAATAAAAATATCTATCTATGTATTATATTGTATTAAGTATGTCAGTCTTCTAGTACCCATAACACAAGCTCTGCTTAGCTTGGGGCTAGATGATGTTGTGTGGATTGTCCAGCATTATTTATTTATTTATTTATCTTAATAATATGTAGGCATCATTAATATTGTAAGTTTTTATAGTCATCATTAACACAATAATTCAGTGTATAAAACAGTGAATTGGTCAAATGGTAAGTCTTGCTGAATAGGTCTTAAGTAAATTGTCATACAAATAATTGCAGAGTCTTTTGCGTCATAAATTAATTAATTTATAATAATGCTAGTATGTATTATGATGCCGAAAACTAGGGTTACATTTGAGTCAAAAGCATGCATGACATGTTTGTAGATTCAAAAGTAGTTTACAACTAAAGAGATCCATTGCAATTTAGTTCAGTCTTTACTTCCCAATGTAATACTGGGTATGGCTGCATTGGCACTTTGAATGGGTGCCCTGACACCACTGCTTTTCTTCCTGGTTCCACTTTAGGTAGATGAGAAATAATACACTAGAAAAAAAGAAATGAGTGGTGAGGATTTTTTAATGTAAACTTTTTGATCTTTCAATGGTTTTGCATCATATTGCTTGACTTTTGACAACACTGAAGCTATCGAGTAATCTACAATAAGACTACAGGTTGAATGGAATGATAAGAAATATACCTTAGGTCTTTCACTCTCTGTAGACATGTAGCCAATACACATAGTGTTTGTAGTATGGCCCCATAGCAGTTCACCATCACCAGTCTGAGAGTCGTATCTCAAAGCCAAAGATCCTCCCAATCTGTCAGGAACATCCCACAAAAATGGCGATTCTAGAAAGTTCTCCTTAAGGCATTTATCTAGTCCTAAAGTAGGTGTAGGATCAAGTAAACTTTCAGCTGTGCATTTGGCCAGCTGTGTGCGAATCAAATGCTCTCCACAACCAGATGTGCAAGCAGCTATAGATGGCTTTGTTCCATCCCTACTCATCACAGCCCACACTCCACTTCCGAAGGAGGCTGCTTGACCAACTCTACCTTCATGTTTCAATGAAACACCCCCAGAACTGGCTCCTGCAGCCACTACACCATTTGAATCAACACATATGGCACCAACTGTATCAAGTGGACTAAATTTGACATCGTTTTGAATGGAGTAACGCTTCAATTTCCTTTTGCAGTGTTTGTAGTTCCTAAAAGCTCGAGTTGAGACCATTTTTAAATCATCAACTATTTCAAGGCCCATTCTTTCAGCCCAAGTGCGAGCTCCATGGCCTGTAAGTATACATGGAGGAACTCTGCCTAAGGAGAGATTATCACATTGCTTTAGGCACAAATGTTTAGCCAGTGAGATAGGGTTCCAGACATTGGCTACTGCTCCACAAGCTCCAAAATGTAAAGTCTGACCATTCATGATTGAAGCATCGCATTCAACTGACCCATTCCAACTGAGGTTCGATCCATATCCTGCATTGGTCAAAGGGCTATTTTCCAATTCTGAAAAGAAATATTATTTTTTCTTGTCTAATTCACAGAGTAAGGTATTAAATATTTCATTTAATTAGGAACTTTATTTTACCAACAATAGCCTTTTCAACAGCATCTACAGCGTTACCGCCTTGACGGAGTGCTTCACTTGCTTTCCTACATGCTTGGTAGCAAGTCTTCTTGTAATCTTTCTTCAGAGAGTCACTATGATAGCCAGCTCCTTTAAAGTATGAAAAAGAACGGATTTTAGTTTAACTTTAACAAATACCGTGGCCCTCAATATTGAATATTGTAAAGACCTAGCAAGTATGAGATGTAAGTAATTCTCCCACTATCTTACCACAATGAACAGCAATGAAACCATTCATATCTCTCTATTTGGTTCGATTCGATTAATTGTTATTATTCCATTTGTGCACTTTACTGAGAGAAATGCTTGCTGTAACGATTTATTTTTCTCGTATTGTACTTCAAGAAGTACACTTTTATTTATATTTTTATTCATTTCAATGTTGCATGTAAAGTAAATCCTGAAAACGTTGAAAACTGTGTTGCCAGTCACCAGCCGCTGATATTTGTATGCAAAGGTCGCATTCGTAAATGTTATTAGAATATTAAGATTCTAATTTTGTATAATTTGTAAATAATAACTTGCACACGCTTTACTTTTTGAAGTGAAAACTTCTTTAGCGGCGCTGGGTGGGTAAAAACTTTCAAACTCGCGTCAGGGTCACGTGACGTCGAAAAAGCGTAAGATCTTATTTAATTTTTATACATTGCTCGTAAAACAAGAGACGACAAAAGAACACACTTGCGGTCACGCGACGTATGACTCAAACAATAAAATAGTGTTGTGGCGACATCGTACAAGGCGAGTACAAGGCGCTGCCAACACGCGGTGCGGTGCGGAGCGCGGGGGCGGAGGACCGAGGAGCGGCACTCGCGCGCCGGCAGCCGACAGACGCTCTGAGCACCCTCGCACGGGAAACACGTATCGCTCGCCGCGCGCGCATAACCAGATAGACGCTATTATATCGTACGAATCGTTTCGCCTAACTTGTATTTAACTGTATCGCTTCCATCTTATTGAAGTGAAAACTCAGTCAGGGTCACGTGACTCGTGACGTTCATCGAACGTGACGTTCATCATTCGTTGTCTTCGTCGTTGTGTGTCACATTCGCGCAAGCGCGAATGTGACACAATCACAATGACACAGACACATTCGCGCTTGCGCGAATGTGTCTGTGTCATTGTGATTGTCATTGTCATTGTCATTGTCGTTGTGTCGACATGACACAATCACACTGACACAGACACATTCGCGCTTGCGCGAATGTGTCTGTGTCAGTGTGTCTTCGTTGTCTTCGTCGTTGTGTCACATTCGCGCTTGCGCGAATGTGACACAATGACATGACACAATCACAATGACACAGACACATTCGCGCTTGCGCGAATGTGTCTGTGTCATTGTGATTGTCATTGTCAGACACATTCGCGCTTGCGCGAATGTGTCTGTGTCATTGTGATTGTCATTGTCATTATGACGACTGTGGTTATATTTTTGAAGTGAAAACTTAAAAGTGAAAACACATTCGCGCTTGCGCGAATGTGTCTGTGTCATTGTGATTGTCATTATGACGACTGTGGTTATATTTTTGAAGTGAAAACTTAAAAGTGAAAACACAACGTTAAATTGAAGTTTTCACTTCTGCCGGCACTCCCGGAGTGCTACCATTTTTTTTTATTTTTTTTATTTAACCTATACTTTTCCACTGCTGGGCAAAGGTACTTTTCCAGTCCCCTACTTTTCCAGTACTTTCGGTCAACTGCCGCCTCCCACCAGTCTACGTGAAACGTGTCCAAGTCATCACGCCAACTTTACTTAAACCTGTATATTTATTTCATTATTTTATACCTAGTCTTTGTCTTTTAATTATTGATTACTTGATATTGGTTTTTGTTCGCATGCTGTGAAGCCCTTATTTTATGAGAACACTAAAAGCCTAAAACTCTTTGTTGTATTTATGCTTGTTTTGTGTAAACCGCTACACCACCCGTCTCGGGTTGTTCTGTCGTTGGGTGTCTATTTAATAAACTAAAATAATATGTACTTAACAAAACTTCACGACCACCTGTCTGTCTAATAAATAATCTATCTTCCATCACATCACAGAATAACAGTAAGTATTGTGCGTGAGCTAGTGAATAAATAAATACTATAAAGAGTAGACATCCTGGCAATTTTTACATACGTCCCACAAACTAAGCAAAAGCGCTAGTTCTAGCGCTCGGCATTTTAGCCCGCGCACGATTCAAAACAAATACGGTGAGTGAGGGCGAGAAATAGCCGGCAACGCAGTGTGCGTTCTAATAGCCAACCTCATCAAAATATTTCTATAACTAGAATAAGAAAGTAAGTCCAATTCGATTGAATTTTGTGATCTTTAATTTTACTATTTAATCAAATTTAATTTGTTACTAATAGGCCACATGTAAGCTTGTTGTCAGCCCACATTTATTTAATAGGTTTAAGAGACAACAATTTTATAAATATTGCAAAATACTTTACTAAAACTTAAATTTACATTCACAAAATTTACTGTACAATATTAAATAAGAAAAGTTATGTGTGTATTCTGTTCTACTATAAAATATGGCTAAAGTTAAGTAGGAAGTTGTTGCTGCATCATTTAATGGTCTTTCCAGTCATCATTACTCCGAGGACCAGTGCAGTTATAGTAAATCCTTGTGCAACTATTCTCAAACGCATCATATTTTGGGACATCTTCTTTTTGCCTGTTTTAAAACTCCATAAGCCATAAGATAAAGCTCCAGCTGTAGCCAGGCAACCTAAAAAGTAACATAATATTATAAGTAAACTTCTTAGAATTCTTAGATGTATGATTAAGATAACCCTAGTATGTAATGTATAATCAGCATGGTGCATTAGGTATAATTAAAAAATGCTTATTACATAATATTAACAGAGATACAGACCTATGGGAACAAATGGATTTTCAGAGAATTTTCTATAAAATTTATCTTTCGTAGATTCCACATAGTGTGTGTTTCCCATTTCTTTGCGTAACTGCACCCAATCCAGATCCGTAGGTTCATCGTTAGCCATTGTTTCAATTCTATTACGATTTGCTTGTGGAGAAATTGTATTTTTTCCGTATTTAATAATTCTCTATCATTGAGTGATTTTATTTTGGTTTTCAATTTTTATTATTTTCTCACATGACTTGACTGATTTATCAACATATATCATGGCATGACTTATATCATGGCATGAGTTTGACGTATATAAGAATTTGATTTTAACTTTGACAGAAGCAGCAAGAAAGACAGCCAAAATGATGCATGTGGAGTGAAGTGAAGACTTTATTTTTATTATCGTTTCGTGTTGTCTATAAAATGGTGTCCGCATCGTCATCATTATTTATTTCCACAGTAAGTTATTTTTATAAGCTTTACTTATGTTTGTTTGAATGTTTTATTTCTGCTCTGCGCAACAAATACCTACTTCGCTAAACAAAGTCTGGCCGGATATATGTTTCGTTCGACAGACGCATGGTTGTTCCGTAACACATTCACATTATTTGATAAAACTGCATTAAAAATTATAAAATCTCTTATTTTATTGGCCTCAAACAAACATTAGTCTCATTAAAATGTTACAAAATAGCAAAGTTCAAAACAGTTCTTCAGTAACCTACATTAAATATGTAGGTACTAGTCAGTCACATGATATCATTTAACAGGTACTTACTTACCTAGAAACCTAGATCACACTACACATGCATGCATTACCTAGAGCTATTATAATAAATGTAATCCCTATCAAAAACATACAGACCTTAATTAACTACCTTAACTTTGTATTGTTGGTTAAAAATCTATGCAAAGTCTACAACATATTAAACATATTCTTTGTTCTGCTAGACTTAAAGTATTATATGTACATGCTAAGCCTAATATTAATTAATATATTATAGTAATGTTCCACAACCAGCCTTTACAGAAACGGTGGTGAGATATTGATGCATTATATGATTAAAACATGCATCTCTATGTGTATAATGGTACAATTTGTTGTACTTTTTTCAAATTTTGAAATTAGTCTACGTCATTGTTGCAGTTAGTTAAAATTAAATTATTTTCCTGTTGCTCTAAGTGATAAAAAAATATGTTAATGAATACTTATTATTCGTACATATTCCTCTATATTTTAACCAAAATGATGAACAATCTAATGACTCCGATTTTTGTAACGAAGCTTGTATTTTGTTTCAGATGGCTCCTTTAATAACCTTGATTTCTCTTGAGTCCAGAGTATCTTGAGTTCAAATTTTAGTTTATAATAATACCTTTATCACTAAGAAACTTCTTTTTGTTATATTTAAATATGTTGTCATTTTACTGAAGCAATCTTATCAGTTCTGCTCAAGATAAAACATCATTCAGTCTCGAAATTTACATCAAGGTAGGTTGTTTTTGCTCACCAATTTAATCAGTAAATATAGTTCAATATTACTATTCTTAAAAACACAATCATAATGGCTAGTGACCCGGAAATTAAGGATGGATTCTCCCTTCCTGTTTGGATGAAGACCAAACCTACAAGGTATGCTAAACCTTTTTTATTTAAATAAATAATATTTGGAATTCATTTTGATAGAAGTAATCATTCTTGGCAAGCATTTGGCAAACACCTAATAATAATAATATTACTTCCAACTGGCTAAATCAAAAGTGAAATTCAAATACTAGAATGTACTGCTTGATTTCCCATCTATAGAAGTTAAAATATCTCTCCATATCAAATGACATTCAACCATGTGTGTTAAGATATTAGTGTTGTGATTGTCTTGTTCTACTAATTTACTAAATTTTGACTGAGTTTCATAAAATACAGTAATACCCGGACTTACATGATAGGTGGAAACAGCGATTATTATGTAAGTCGGGGTAGCATAAGTTCAGATACTACTGTTGTTATTAAACATAGAATTTTGACATAAGCTCAGCCTAGTTCAATTTTAGATTTCTAATTCAATTTTAAATATAACACAATCTATTGAAAACCCCTGCTGATAAAGCCTGTGATTAAACTGTTATCTGATTAGATGTCTGTGATTTTCTGTGACTGAAAAAACCTTTTAATTATTATGATAACAAAATGTAAAATTGCATGGTTTGGTAGTACAATAATACCTATGAAAAAAAACTGTAAAAAGGCTTGGTTACGTAGCAGTTTATATTTGTTTGCATGAGATGTTAGCGGTGATTAGAGAGTCGTGGGATATACCAAGTAAACAAACAATCTATCTTCATAAATTAAGCTAGCAGTTTAACTATCTGTATTGACGGTGGTTTTGCGAATATTTAAATCTTAGGATCGTACAAAAACTAGAATTCTAGCGTGAACCAAGCATGTGTCCATCTGTCAAAAACGTCATAAAAAGGCAGACAGACAGCGTTGTCTCAGTAATAGAGTCCCGTTTTGCCCTTTGAGTCGAAACCCTAAAAAGTGCTGTCAACGTCAGAGAAGAGCACAAATAAACACGACAATCGTAGTCGTAAACGTATCGTATTCGAGATACACTGCGCGGTGATATTATAACGTTCGGCAGTCGAACTGTCGTTGTCGCGCAATGGAAAACGAAAACGTTATTGTTATTTAACATTTTTATAGTAAATTTTTGGTTATAAAAAAGTTCAATAGATGTTCTAGCAAGTCAAAACGTTTCAAATAACGTGTCTTTTCATTTTATCACGAATGAATTCTCAGAAGCATTAGCATAAAACGTGCAGAGCGGTACTAATTACCTATTTACTTAGTGTAGACATACCTATATTGCACAGTTTGTGTTTGTCTAAAACCTTTTCATACTGGTTCGTGGATAGGTTTACCTAGGTCACTTTAACACCTTTAAATCTCTATAGCCTGCAGATGTTTCTCTAGCATATTATGGCAATTATGAAAATAAGTAGTAGCCATCCAGCTAACCACATAGGCAGGCCATGAATAGTTTCGCAATCTTGTCCTAGGTATGACGTCACACTAAACAGTGATAGTAATAGTAGGTAACAGCCGAGGCCAACTTGCCGTGCCTTTGAATGGGCGTGGTAAAACTAGGCCTATTTTTTTCGACGGCCTAGCTTCTACTCTTATACTACTTTTAATTTGAAGAAACAGTTTAGAAATATAAGATTCGTATATGTAATTGCTTTAAAGATTAGGCTATTGACAATGTTCGTGAATTTTCTTTATAATTGACTTTCATTTGCCAAGGACAAATGACGTCGACTGATCGATATTGATAGGAATGATTGATTGTGATTACTTGCTCTAACTGGACGCCTCACTTTCCTGCAAATGATTCATAAAATCAACTGTGCTTTTCTAGATCTTTCAAGCTTACAAAGGTTGTATGTGTCCATTGTTGTGGATTTTTATATTTTAATGTATGATTCAATGTCTACTGCATCCTTACCTTTCTTTACTAGCGCGCTCGCAGCGTTATTTAACTTTGTAAATCGATACCCTAATTTGCAAACCTAATAACTCCACTTTTTCACCAAAATGACATTTTTATACCGACAGAAACTAGATTTTTTTCTCTATTTTTTGAAATACTAATAACTCCAAAATTCCCAACTGTATTGATGTAAAAAGCCATTTGAAAATCAAACAACTCCAAGTGAAACGAAATGCTTCGATTTTGACAAAAAAATCAAATAACTCCCGCGCAGTCGCCCATTTTGTATGGCGTCACAGAAGCGAACGCATGCTACTGAAAGTTTATTTTCAAAAAAATATGTGTTTTATTACCGTTTGAGGCTTAAAAACAGGATGGGTTCCCAACCAGTCACACTGTGACTCGTTGCAACTTTATTTTTATAAAACGTTCCCAACCAGTTACACTTTTGTAACAGTGTGACTCGGTGGGGAAAAAATCCCAACGAGTCACAATTAATATTTTCAGAAGTGAAAATGACTTTCACTACTTAAATAAAAAAATTCACATAATGTGTAGGTTATTTTATTTTAGTTATTTTTATATAGCCAATAGCTTGGAGCTATCGTGGAGATAGAATTCAGAATATTCGTAACGAAAATAACCTAACATTGCACATGCGTAATCCAGCAAAAAATGCTATGCTATGCAGCAAATAATAGCTTGACCGCGGCAGTCCCCGAGTGCCACACCTTTTTTTTATTATTATTATGATTAATAAAGACATTTTAAAACAGAAAAAAATCTCTAAAACATACCGCGCGATAAGTGGCAGAAAAAAAAACCTTATGAGCAACAAATCCATTAATTCCCTAATACAGTTACTTACTTTAGTTTTAATACAGTTTAGTTTTTTCTTCAAGTTAATATGGTTCCATATTCTTCAAAACTTTTTTATTTTTTTGTAATTATAAATAAACATTTAATTTACGAAATATTTTTTTTTGTTCATTACACGATATTTACCATTTGTGATACTTATAAAAGTAAAAAAAATCATTTATAAAAATATAAATAGGTTGGGATTTTTTTTCCCAATGAGTCACAGTGTGACTGGATTTGGTGTGACTGGTTGGGAACCCACCAAAAACAAAAGAACATAGACAAAGTGTAAACATATTTTGAGAATATTTCGTTGCTGGAAACCACAAACCTAACAACTCCACTTTTATTTTCCATTATTGCTTAAACCAAATCGAACAACTCCTTTTTTTCACTATAAAACCCTATAGTTTAAAGAAAAATTAGATTTTTAATTGTTTTTAGGTAAATAAAGGGCGTAATTTCCAAAAGGACTTTGGATTTTCTTTTTTCGGTTATAAATAATTTATTATAACGTTTTAAGTCTCTCCTGTAAAATTTGCTTTAGAGGAGTTAGTAGGTTTGCAAATTAGGGTATCGAAATGTTATTTAAGTTACTAAACCTTACCTAAGTATACGATTTACGTTACGCACATTAATACATGTGATTGAAATTTAATTACGTTATGTAGGTTTGTTATGACGCAAATGACTTGTTAGTTTCTGCATCAACTATACAAGCAAACATGAAATACCTAATAATTATGATTATTGGCATTCTATACCACTCAGACTCAGACATGACCAAAATTATGTAAATTAGCAAAGTAGCTTTAAAAATACAAGTTTGTGTGTTCCTAGGTTAGATACATTTCAATATATGTAATACGTAAAATAAGACTGGAAAACGTGTTATTGTTCAGCTATGTTTTCTTATCAATTGCAATTCTGTTTGCCCTCAGCAACGCGAGCCGATAATCAGATTGTAAATATTATTCTTCACGTACGATTACGTTGTGTGCCTACTATTTTTATATATTTGTATTTGTATTTGTATTGGAGGGTCCGTGGTTACTGCGGGAGCCGGTCGTGTCGGGTAGCCGGTTCAATTACCCGCTACTGATGAGTTGAGTTGATACACAACAAATCGTATTTGAAATGATGATGATATGAAGAAAGTAAGCAAGTATATGTGGTCATTGCTTTGGACTAACGTACAGTGGCAGAAGAGTACGCCATCTTTCAAGCGCTAACTTGCCTAAGAAACTTAGAACTTAACCACCTCCATTAGATTCTAAACGGCATATATACTGTAAATACTCGTAAATAATAAATTAATTATTTATTGCATATAACTAAATAAATGCATATACCCTGGCTGTCTAATATGATCTTTGTGATCTAAAGACGCAATAATTCAGTTATAGAACGTTCATTATCGTGTCTTGAAAACCTATTAAAGGCTATCTTCAGCAATGAAAACTTCTGAAGTCAATGATCGGCTGTATTAATTTATTAGTATGAAACTTTAAAAGATCGAGAAATTTCTATATCAAACTGCTCTAAGGCAGAACATATGTAAAGCAGTATAATACTCTTTTAAATTAAGATTAAAAAAACCCACATATTGTAGATATCTCTATATATTATCACAAAATTCACATTTGTTATAAATAAGATAATAAATAAAACCTTGTTTGTATAAGTAATAAGTGGTTGTTTGCAATGGAATAATCCTTATTTTTAGATAAACATCTACCGTCTTATTTACGTGGGTGGTTACGTCACACGTGATACTCGTTTGTCCCCTGACCAGTGTCATCCAGTGCCACTCCTGTTACAATTGACTGACAACCGGAAAGTTCCATTCACATCTACACAAATGAAAGTTTAACGACGTCCACAAATCTAATTTTACTGGGTTTTTTGTAGACTGCGTTCACAACTCGTGCCAAGAGCATTATTTCGTGCTAGGTACGATACGAGTAGGTACTTTAACCTCTACGTAGATGTTATTTGTCTTGTCATATGCTTTATAGAATGGGGAGTGCGAATATCCAGCGCATTCATTGGCTAAACTGTGTGACGTCACGCTAATACCTACCGGATTATGTTACATACCAATATGTTTTTCAAGCCTGAATTGTGTTATCGTGATAAGATAACTATGTTCGCGAGATGTATAAAACGCGAAAGTGATGCTTAAACATTTTCAGTATACTTTGAGCATTAGTATTCAGCAAATATCCCAGCGCCATCTTTTATATGCGCGCTTGAGCAATTATAGAGCATCAGTGTTCGGGTTCGAGATATAAATAAAATTTGGTTGCAAGTGCATTTATCTCATTTAAAGCAGTTCTAGTCGGATATTCAATTCGCATTCCGCACGATGTTTAGAAAGAGGAATATGGTCGTTCAGTTTAATAGCGTTTTATTGTGAGTGTTCTATAATTATGTATGACCTGTAAAGTTTGATTAGTTCTAACCACGTATTTGCTCTTTACCCTTTGTTAGTAATGTATTGCTACGATTGCGTGTAGCGAAAAGTGTCGATAAGTATCGTTGTAACAGCGACCCGTCTTGTCAACAGGGAGTTCGAGCCGTTTGCAGCGTCTCCACCACCGCCCGAAGACTCATTCTTCTACATCCGCTATCCGCAGAAAGAGGTTCTATTCGGCAAGACCAATCAGCAGCAAGACTTTAATAAAGTGCTCGGCGAGAACTCCAAGGAGGTTACAGCAGCGAGTGTGTACAATATAGTCAAGGAGAAAGATTGGTCTAAACACACCAAGCCCTGCCAAGAAGTTTTGCACGGCATTGCGCCAATCAACTCTGCCGGTAAGTACTGACATAAATCAGAATTTGAATGGTTTGGCATTGGATTTTGTAGAATGGATCGAGCTTGCGAAATGGTGTTGTTATTTACCTATATGCAGTAATTGTTCAACACATTCTTTTCTAATACTTGTTGGTATCTCTATTTATTTAACGACTATCAGTAACGAGAATTGTTTTTGTGCCAAAACCAGTCAACCAGGAACTTGAACTGTAAATGGGATACTTATAATACTGCTTCCTTCTTGATACTACTGCCTTATTCTGATAACTCAATTATATTATGCTGGTTGGTAGTTTAAGATCCTGAAACACTTCATTTATTGGATATGTCTATACTTACCTTATCTTTCATCTAATGCATACTTATATTTATTTAATGTAGTTTAAATATGTATATTTTATGTAAGAAGGACCAATAAGTTGCCAATCCGCGAATACGCATATCAAAACGCTATCATCGAATTATCATGAAACGATAACCTTTGTATAAGATTTCACAATACATTGGTGGTAAATCTGAGTGGATTTTGTTTTGTTTCCAGTCAATTCTGTGTCATCAAAGCCGAAGGGCGTCGACGATGGGTTCAAAGGCGAGGGCGCTGCTTGCGGCACCTCCGTTGTCAAGGTCAGTTACCAAATATATTACACCTTGGGGGGCGTCCATAAATTACCTACGTGAGATGTTTAAGGAGGGGAGGGGGTCGATTCAAATCTCATCTAATCTCACGTCGGAGAGAAGGGGGGGGGGGGGAATAAAATATCACTACATCTCACCGGGAGTGACAGAAAATTTGAAAAAACACCTCACGTAATTTATGGACGCTCCCTTGAAGCTTACAGTTTTGACTTAAAACTTCAAAGATCCCCACAAAAAACATACCTCTGAAAATCTACGATAGAGCAGTGTAGATGCCTGCTGATATAATGATGATTTCAAAATAGTCATCAATCTGCCATCTCACATCCTGCTATTTTATCTAATCTGTATAAGATATAACTTTAGGGGCCACTTTTCAACTATACTGGTGAATAGAGCGCAATAATGCTTTGTGTATTATTAATATGGAGTAAAACCCATCGGTGCTTGAATGGAATTAAACCGAGAATCTTAGGATCGTTAATGCACTGCGCTTACAGAAACTGTCGATGATTTTGAAGTATGCACATTCTCTATGTGGTATAGAAATCTAGTTTGTTTACGCGTTGCGGTCGATTTCTATGTAATTATGCGGCCTAGAACATAGATGGAACCGGTCTGGTGCTTTTGTTTTTCTGCTATTAACATTTTGTACCATTTGTTATGACTTATGATACTATATTATGACGTTTTCACAAGTTATGGGCAAGCGTTTGACTACGATCTCACGTGATGTTAAGTGACGATGCGTTCGCAGCATGCTGTACAAGCATATCACAATGCCTTTATAATATGAAGTAAAATAGACTCTTAAACTAAATTGCAAGAGGTTTTGATGTGTCCTTAAAAGATTCACGTTCACTCTATCGGAGTTCAATTCCCAAGGTCAGTCTGGACGGTCAAACAACTGATATTTAAGACAGTGGTGCCCATACTGTAGGCGATGAGCGGAATCAAACTTAAAATAAAAAAGTTTTTATGCCGTAAAAAAATAATAAACACTGATTTTCTGTAGATTTAAATAAACTTTTAAATAAAATATGCGCTTATCAAGTACACTATCAGTACATCGCTCGATATCAAACCTCAACCTAATGAAAACACCTCTACCGGTGGCCATTTAGTTTACTGACTCGTGTTCATGTGTTCAAACGCTTACAGTAACACCACACCTTTTATTTTATTATACCTACTTTTACTTGTGATAACCTGCTAGGGGGGACATTTATCGCATGATACGTGTTTAATGAGAATAATATCACAAATAAATGGCACGTTTGTCCCAACGTATAGGCATTATCACTATACACTTACATGTGGGCGCTTAATGACTGACATTATTAATTCGCTCATTATAAAATGATTTCGTGTAAACTATAATGTCGTCAGCCGTATTCTCTCAAAAACTTGAATGTAGTCAAACAATAAGAACTGGTTTTATAAAATATGCGTTTGTGGGTGTGTCAAGTGATTGGTAGTTAACAACGTGCTTGCATTCAATACTTAGCTTTCTTGAACTGCAATCAGACTAAATGGTAGTGCGGATTGGATATTATGCCTGTAAGTAACCAATGACATTTTAGTAATATAAATCAATTCTTATTGTACGGTTTGCAAAATAGGCCTATGGGAGTTTGGGGAGTTATTTTTTAATAAAAAAAAAAAAAGTAAAAAAATATTTATTTACAAACAAAGGTTGGTACAATTGCGTATAAAATAAATACAACCTTATAGGTACAGTAATTAAATAGTACCGTTCAGCAACTCTGTTTTTTTTTCTTTTAGCGCGTTTCATATCGTTTGTTTTGTTGCTTAAAAATAACATTTAAATTATGGTATTTTAGCTTATGTCAACATTTTATGAAAAACGATGTTCCGTCATATGACATGAATAAACAAAGTCGCGAGGTACTAGATTCACGACACACGAGATACATACGACATTGATGAATTACTTTTCTTAGTTGTTATTTCAACAATAGCTAAAAATTAGGTGCAGTACGTTTGCAAGGATACCGCGGCTCTATAAATCTAAACTACAACATTCCTCCGTTATTCATATTATAATAAAAAAAATAATTATACCAAATTAGCAAAATAATATCTACATTAATTTACAGTAATATTTGCTATTTGTATTGCATTATGTTTTAGTCAAATTAGTTGTGCGAACCACTAATGAACCGCAAATGAGTCATTGCAGTGCATTCTCTGTGGTCGTGTTTTAATTATCTCTAGGAAGTCGTTTCAGTGTCGTTTAGAACCGAGTACTATATCGTTGGATGATGTGAAAACATCTGACATTGACAACTGCATTGTTGTCGATCAAACAAAGAATTACATTGCAGGCGGGAACTAAAACCACCGGAGTATTTTTTTATATATGTAAATAAAAATATATATGAGTCTTTTCCTTCTACATAAAGTCATTGTTAATTTACTACGTGACGTTTTTGGATACTAAGAACTCAGACAGAACGTCAGTGACACACACCTATATCATATGCTCTGACGCAAATCGCTTTCTAACCTTTACCGAAGGTCGACTATCGAGTGCGGTCTGTACATCTGTACAACTTTAACTAACTTGAAACTTAAATTCCAGGTGGCGCATCAGATGATATCGTCGACTCGTTCACCGCGAGGTTTCACAGTAGCTTCACCTGAAGAAGACGCGGCTACTCTGGAGGCGTTTAATCGCAGACACGCTTCCCGTCGAGGATCGAAGAGTTTACCCGCTTCGCCACAAGGCAGTCCAACTAGCCGCAGGAAAATGAATTCTAACCGGTAAGTTTTAAGAGCTATGTTATTGTAGTGCTAACATGCTGTGTTGCCGCTAAAACTACTTTACTAGAAAACGACTAGCGGTAGGAAAATGAACTCTCACTGTAAAGTTTAAAGAGCTATTTTGTTCAAAAGCTTGAATTGTTTCTGTTACAATATAAGACACTTTTTTTTAAGTTGAAAGAGCTTTATCATGGTTTAACTTCTATAGGGCCTAATTCTCAGACGATACTTTGATATAGAATTAGTAAAAAATATATTCTAGCTAGCAGGTAATAAAGACACTAATTCTGCAGCAAATAGTAATTTAGTTCAGTAAGTCAGGTTGTCAATAACTTTTATCGAATTATTCTGATATGGCGGAAATTAGAACGCCAAAATGGAAATAAAAGAATTCATTTTTAAGAATTTTATGATGGGTACTAAAGATATATATTTGATAGTAATTAGTGTTATTTATACTGTTTATTACTGTATGTTAATGATAAAGTTTCAAAAAATAAGATAAAAATTATCAAAGCATCTGATCAAACAAACACTACGTATTTATTTGCGGTTATTGACATGCTCAACTAGTTCACATTCAAAGAAATTATTGTTTTTATATTTGATCATGACATTGATTTCGTTGCACAACGATACTGCTAAGTTACCTTGACATTTTAATTGTGGTATTTCTTTCAAGGCGATACTATATTATTTATGTTGAGTTTTACACAAAGAAAAAGCATGCCAGACGTCACAACCTCACAGCTCAGTTGGTAGTAGCACCGCCTTCCATGCTGTGGGTCGTGTGTTCAATTCACACCGAGAACAAATATTTGTATTCTGAACCACTGATGTTTGTTCTGTGTCTGGGTGTTACTATGTGTTCTATGTATACATGTATTTAGAAAAAAAGTATAAGTAAATAACTAATCTAGTTCTCATAGTACAATCTCTTAGTTTGAGAGAGTTGTTCTTTGTTTGAGGTGATCTCGCTTAGTTTGAGATTAGATTTTGATGTGTGATGTATGTATAAAAATTGTATATTATTTATTTCAGCTTCTTCACATCGCCGTTCGAGCCGATAGAAGATTCAGCACACAACCGATCATGGCTGTCGATAGCACTGCTCGGTTATAAGAAGGATCTGACCACTTCTACATCCACGCTTTGTGAGGAAGACGCCTTGGAGACCAGATTGCAAGGTGAGAATATATTACTTATATTGTAACACCAGGCTGTGAAACTGAATGTGTATCCAGTTTATAAAACCAATAGACCGTTTTTGACCTAAAAATAAAAGACGTGTGGCACTCGGGGACTGCCGCGGTAAAGCTAATTGCATAGCATTTCGGTCGGAGTGTTAGGTTATTTCGTTACGGAATTTCTGGATTTATTCTCCACGCTCAAGGCCCGCGATAGAAGCTATGCAACAGCTTAAAAACTGGCACAAACATATACTTACCACATCTTAACTCTAATCAGTCTAAATGGCATTTAGACTGATCAGCGCTTGAGGGTTTCCTGAAATTAGACTAATTAAGCTCATGCTCCTTACTTCAATGTTGATCAACATTGATAAAATCACAAGATTTCGTTGTGCTTATTAAAAGACGGGATTTGCACGAGTATAAACTTAAATCTTATCTACATATAATATTAAACTAGGATTATCTCATTATTATCATGATGAAATGAATAACAATAACAACTTACACAGTAATTTAAAAACATGTTGTGAGAATTTGTCTAACATAAAATACAATCGTAAATGTTATGTTATGTTTTGTTATGACAGCTACATGACCAATACAATGTGTAAGCTTGAATAACAAATGAGTTGTATAATAAACAAGCATTTTGCATCTAATGAGACATGTAGATAAAATAATAATAAATAATGCTGGACAATTCACACATCATCATCTAGCCCCAAGCTAAGCAGAGCTTGTGTTATGGGTACTAGAAGACTGACATACTTAATACAATACGTTACATAGATAGATATTATTTATTATACATATAAAATACCCAGAACACCCGGAGTAAATATTTGCAGTTTCTTTTCTTCTTTTCTTTCTTCTAGTATTGAAAATCATCGTTTTACAAAAACACCCTAGCTTTAACACAATTTATTTTTTACAGGTGGAATTCTGACACAATCTGTCGAAAACCTCGGTCCAGCGCCCAAAGGTAAAGATCCCAAGTCTACGATACACGAGGCAGTCCAACCCAATAGGCCAGTCAAGCCAACCATCCGCCCAAAACCTTCGGAACTACGAGAAATGAACTTTTGGTCTCCCACGTCGATGTGAAAACTCCCCTTCGTTACGCCATGTAACAAGGATATCTTTGAGTTATATAAGCCTAGGTTAATTTCGTATGCTTTTGACATTTGTTGATTATTATCGGCACAGTCTGACGTGAATTTGACAGCGAATTCAAAATTGCCAAGTAATGTGTTGGGTGTTCAACGTAATTTACGAATTTAGTATTGACTCAGTTTTGGTTAGTTTTGTGAGCTGTAAAAATGCCGACTTTATTCCATTTAACATTTTCTTATCATTCGTGTTTCCGTTTATTATCAGTTAGTTCATAGGTGTCAAACATTTTTATCGATAAGTACCTACATGTAGTGTATTCTTTATAATTTAAAATAACTAAGTTTTAATATTATGTGTATCCCATTTAAAAATCGTGTACTTTGACTTGATAGTTTACAATAGTAACTTTTTTTATTCCTAGATTTGTTTGTTTAAACTAGTTTAAAGTAATCATCAATATTCATGTAGTGTAATAACGATTAAATATAACAAAATGATATTATATTATTTTCATATGTTTATATATTAATAATATACATTATTTTTATATTATAAAACTTGTGTGACGTGATTGCACGTATGAAATGGCTAGATCAAGAAATGTGTTAACGGATATAAAAAAAAATGAATTGTGGGAGTAGTATTATTTTATTTAAGAAAGGCTTCTTCGTTTTCTTTTTTATGTGATGTGGTTTTATGAGCAGAAGTATGTAACTAGATTTACTCAATATTTTTAAAATAATCTTTAAGTTCATAAAAAACAATAGTAACACGTACAATATACACGATAATTTAGTGAAAAATCAATAAAATTCTTTCTGATCACAATCTATGTTTTATTCAATCACCAAGCGATTAACTAGCTTTTGTAGTTGTAGTGCTTGACCGGAAGTAGGTACTACCGTTTTTTTGTTATAGGTGATGCTTCAATTACAGGCAAATGAGATTTAACATATTTAAATCTTAGTTATAATCGCAGTATATACGTCACAACATCCTACGACATACTCGGTAAGTGGATGCTTTACAAGCCCATGTTTTCAGAGTCAGTTTCCACGACTACAGTTTTTTTTTCTTTTTTCAGAACCTTAGATACAAATAGATTATTGATCACAGACTATAAAACAAACAGCGTCGTCTACAACCAAGTTGCATAGATAGCGATCTATAGAAGCAATATATTTTTGAAAAGAAAACCACGAAACAAGTCTAATACTAATATTTTTCCGACTAGTAAATTCTTAACCCACTAATATTGCAATACCAAAGGTAAGTAATTAAAAAGTCATTCCCTATAAACAGATTCAAAGCACTATAGCATTCATTACATTAGCATAAATGAGTAACTTTCAGAACTCCATTTTCAAAGAAATAAATCTGTGTAAGTAAATAAACGGCTCCTTGACAAGACACTGTTTTCCCGCAATTTTTCTCCCGACTTTTTAATTAGTCCTGTTTCATTACTCAAATCGGATTTGCGTTCACGCCACGCCCGTGGCTCTTGGGATGACTAATTTTCGCGACGACAAAAAATACTTTATTTACCTTCAGGAAACATTTTAAAAAGTTCGGTAGAAAAAGGAATTGGGGTTATAATTCTGCTTGCGGTAAAAGTAGAGTAGACAGTTCTCTATTACATCTTGACAGAATCTGAGGTCGAAAATTAATTAAACAGTTATAGGGTTAATTTGAAGCAGCTGCCTCAGATAATGCATATTTAGACCCTTTGCTAAATTAATAGTTATATTGTCGGTCGACGCGGGTTGCTGTGATGTCGGGTACGATAACTTGCGTCAAATTGAAACTGTCTTTCATCAACGTAATTTAATCAAATTCATAATTAATAAACAACTTAAACCAGTATCTCGTTATTTATGATTTAACAAAACTAAGATAATGTCTTTTCTTAAATTTTAATTTTGTCAAAATAACCTACATACCCACTATGACATCTTGTACAAAATCTACCATATTTTTTTGCAAATAAATGAATGATTAGTGGTACTTAGGTATGACCCAGTAAAATTTCTCGGATCAGTCGCCCATTTTTAGGTACAATGTAGGTATAAGTCCAATAGACAATCACTATGTGTCAGTTTCATAAGGATCTACTGAAAGATAAATGAATAAAATAAATACTTTATTGTACCAGTAAACTAGAAATTAGGTTATTTACCTATGCCGTAATCTCTTGAACGCTGTCTAAATTCGTCCTCCGTAAAACCACAACAATTTCATATGAATTTTAGATCTAATCTCAAATTGATTCGGGATGATCAGGCGGGGTAGCTGCGCAAGCAATCGAATTTCTTTCCAGTCTAGTCTAGTCACGTAGCGGGAAGGTGGGGGTACAAAATACTATCAGACGTAGTTTACAGGCCATCCTATCCTATCCACCATGTGTGCATAATTGTAGATTTCGTTGAATTGCATTCGGCAAATGTTGGAGTGCTAGTTGACTCTCTCTGTAATCAAAATTAATCAAAAAGTTATTTTTAAAACCATAGGTAGGTACCTACATGATTTTTTTTGCGATGTACCTATTTGTACCTATTCCCATTGTCTATTTTTTAACGTACCTACCTACTGCAAAATAAACAGGATCTCAACTCGACCGACTGTTTTTTTTTAATGTGATAACTCAGTTTTTTTCTAGCAGAACTGATTTTTATTTGAAAACTGGTGCTTCCACTTTATTGCTCATGTGTCCCGTTAAAACTAAAAACAAAAAACTGTTAAACATCAAAAAGCTTTTTGTTTAGGTATTCTTAATAATGCGTATTTAATATAACTTTTTGAGTGTTGAAGTCGATATTCTTTTATAAAATATTAAGTAAGTTTTATGTCGGGACTAGGTGTCGGTAGGTATAATACCATTAATCAAGGTATATTATGATTTCCAAATGTATAGAGCATCCTGTGTATCGTGCAGGATGTAGGAAGATAAGCATGCAGGATAATATTTGGATCCAATAGCTTCCGGCCGGACGCGCCATGTCCAGGAATTGACACGGACATCCGGTTGTTTGTATGTATAACGCTGGTAAAGCTCGCGTAAAAAATATTACCTATATTTCAGTTATTTGCTTTTGGAAATTAACTTGAAATCAATAAGCTTTACCTAAGTACATTACTCTAGAATCTAGAACGTACTTTGGTGTCTACTTAGAGAACTTACATGGCAAACCTAAACCACTTAACACGAGTGAGATTTGGCTCGTGTTCAGCGATGTTCAGAAGCGTTATCATTATGTGAATGAATCCGTCTAGTCTCGTTTTAAACTCGGACGTTTTAATTGATGTACCCTCCAACCTTCGGAGCAGAACACATCAGTTTAACTGTCACTTGGCGCTATTCCTGACTCGAAACAATTCCAGAAATGAAATATTTTTAAGGCCATTTACTGGAAAGCCTTTCAAACTGCTAGACTTCACGTTATTTTTTATTTATACGTTTTGAGATGGATTATACAGAAATGGAATTGCTACTTCGTGGCTCGTGAAAAATGCTTCAGTGGGATTGGATTAGGAAGTGGCTCGTTCATTGTACCATGATAGACTTGTGGTTCGACTGGTAGAGCCAAAAATTGCCAACCAAAACGATCACATAAGATCTGAGAAATATTTTATTGTAACATCTAAAGAATAATATTTCTACTATCAATTGAATGCCAATCGATACCCGTCGATACATGTTACTAAGGAGATCATACAACAAGGTATGTATTTCGTACGATTTGTATTGAACATGCTTTTTAATTAATTAACATTATGAGCAGGTAATAAATTAGATGGATCGTAAAGCAATTTCCCGAATGCCTCTGCTCTGCCATTAGGTTTATTGAATAGCAAAGGACACATGAGCGGGGTGCGTCGATGGTACCAAACTGGTCAATACACCGGATTACGAGCTTTGTTTCTCTGATGAATAATTACCGTCAGACGACCGGGATTATACAGCTTTCTCCTGATTTAATTGACAATACTATCAATGCTCTAGCTAATAATAGAACACGACGTAATCCTGTCTTAATGACGAATGTCATTATGCTGTAGCTGCGGTGTAGGTGTGGGTTGCATTGGCTCTATAAGATAAGCCTTGACACCAGACGGTTTCAAAGCTCATGCAATGTGAAGTACCAAGATCTACGATCGCTATATGCAGAACTAGCGGACCTGATGCAGCGGAAAAATCACTTTCCCTATTTAGATATGAATTACGAAAAATATCATCGTGCAAAAGCAATTTGGTTGATAACATAAAAAGCTTTTGAAGTTTATACATAGATACAGCCTTTATGTACCAAGATATCGTAGCGGCTTTTCCGATTTGAGCGGTGAAAATGTCTTCCGCTGGCAAAATGCACTGACAAGAGCGGCGAGATAGCGAATCCTTGATGTAGGTAGGTATTAGTAGAGTAGGTAAGGTCTAGTACGTAGCTATCGGGTAAACCGGCTATATCCGGATAACATGGCGACGTCCTGGTTGAATTACCGGCTTTGTGTAACTGATGACTCATTGTGTCGAGTCCCCGTAAACTGTTATTGGAAATCCCAGGCTCGGTTTATGTGGAGCCTGATGGATTCCAAATTGAAAACGTCGGCGTCGGGCAAGCGTGCGATTTTGTTTTGGTCGCTGTTGACCCCCCAGGGACACGAACTTAATTAATGCACCATTCAGTGGCTAGGTATTCAAACTGAAAAGGTTTGCTTATCACACTGAAACATCCATTCAAAGGCATTCCATTTACTTTATGAAAAGTTTTGTGTTAGATATTATTCACCACATTTTTTTACCTGTTAACTAGGAAATAGTTGGAACCGCAAATGAAATGCCTAAGAAATACGTGTTTTTCCATAACCACGTACTACAATTATAAAACTTAAATAAATTTTAAAACAAAATCTGGTGCCAAACGTAAAAGCCAGTCAAATTTCGTCTCTCACACTAGCAACTAAAGTACAGAGTTGTATATCTGTATATTCACAGCTGTATGTAGATTGTGCTCATCTGCGGTCAATTCGGTCCGAAATGACCTCGGTGGGACCAATAGCTGCGTTAATTACCCTGCGGGACCCTTCCGAGGGACTGAGGGACCTAGTTTAACTTGACCGTTGTTTATGCAGCGAAATAATTTGTCTGCTAATTAAGAATTCGAAGAATAAGCTGTTTATGCCCTAACATCATTGTAATTGGATTTTATGTTAACCTTATTTTTGCGCCTCTGCTCTAACAATGTTGTCATTCTGCTTTCACGAATATAACCTTGATAAAGTTAAAAATGACTCAAAATTTATAACAGTTTCTTTTAACCTAATATTTTTGTAAGTAGGTATTGTGTTTCAGAAGCTTTTAGTGCATTCCTCTGAGGATTCTAAAAGAAACGGTGTCAAGTGAAAATAATTTATAAGAAATACTTTAAATTGAATTTTGTTAAAGAAGGTGAGAAATTGAATAAAATGTTATGCAATGTGTGAACAAATCAGCAATATCTATAAAAATAGTTTCTTTATACAAATAAACAAAGAATTAAATATTTTATAATAATTATATATGTATTTTTAAGGTGTGGAGGCGTAGCGTGTCGTGGTCTTTTAATAGCGAGCTGGTTAAACAATGTTATATTTTTTATCTATACGTAGAAATAATTATGTTTACTAACCAAAATGCCTTAAACCAACAACAACCACAAATGAAATAATACTATTACTTTTATTATATTTATTTAATAATAATAGTTCATTTTATTTCATTGTTTTCTTTGTATAATAAAACAGCTGCAAAATAGTACTACAATAGGGTTCAATATAGCTAAACTCGCTTGGCATTAATTACATTTCAAAAATCTTGCGAACTCTCTGAATTTCGGAATTGTAATTTGGCTCGTGTTACTTAATTAGTAGAGGGTTCTTACTACTCACGAATATAAGTTGGATTATAAAGTGCTTGACTATTGTTTTGATTACTTAAGGATATCAATACTTAATGATATTTTATTTTAAATAAATAAATAAATAATACTGGACGATCCACACAACATCATCTAGCCCCAAGCTAAGCAGAGCTTGTGTTATAGGTACTAGAAGACTGACATTATAATACTTAATACAATACATAACATAGATAGATATTTTTTACTATACATAAAAAATACCCAGAACAACTAAAGATTGAGTAATTAACGAAACAACTAAATAAATGAGGATTTCAATTTGTGACAGGTTTTTAGACCTAACGTTACGTCGATTTCGTAGCACGCTACAAAGACAATAACTGCGTAGCATATGCGTAGCGGTTAGCTACGAAGTCTTAGTTAATATTTTTTGAAATCGATCAAATCACCGTTTTCTTTCATAGAACATGTCTCAGTACAAACAAAACAGAATATATCTGAGTACTGTTGTATGTGAAGTTTTAAAACAGCCATGTTAAAGTGATGAACACTTTTACTGATTGCTTAGATTATACTACGATTATACATATACGAACGCGTCCGTCTGCGTTCAACACTCACAGTCTGAGTAAATTTTCAAAGCAAAACACAACAAATATCATTACTGTTTGATAACATTTCGAGTTCTGTCAAAAATAGACTAACGGCCGGTTTCTCGAACGATGATCAACGAAAAAAATCTAATAATTACTATGTGTCAAACTCCGATCAATCGTGATTTGGGTTTCCAGAAACCGGCCGTTAGGATACTAAAATGGTTTTCAAACAAAAACTTTGGTAGAACTAATTCAAGTAAGTTTGTTATTGATAAATGTAGGGTGTAGTTTTTATACAAGCCAAGCGACAATGCAAATATTTAATGTAGCGCTATGAATACAACAGCATGTGCCATAGGTGTACAAAGTTAGGACCGCGTATGATTTCCCAGCAGACATGTCAATACCTCGCTAGAATATTAGTTGCACTCCACTCACTCCACTTGATTAAACATTCACTGTAATTACGCTTAAAACCCAACTTATTAATTTAATACATGTATAAAATGCGGAACTTTCGTGTTGCGGTTTTACGACGGTCACAATGTTGTATTAAAATTGCCGTAAAGTTGACTCTGTCACGCTAAAAACCGTTTTAGGTGGGCTCTAGACGATCAATAAAATCATATTGCGTGTGCTTTTATTTATCGTTTGGGGTTTCCTTTAAAGCCCGCATAGAATGCTTATAATATAGGTACTTGCGATATTGAGTCTGTCCGAATCTCAATTTACACGTTGTTTAAGTTATTAGTTTTTATTACAATAAAGCAGGTATTTTTATACAGTTCAGTTCATACTAACTCAAATCTGCGATAGTCAGAAGACACATCAAACAAAAATCTTGTGATAATATTATTTTAAATGTATTTTAACCTGACATTATAATTCACTATTTTGACTTATACCTCTATATCTATAAAATAAATAAGTGAATAAAAAAAATATGAAAATTTAAAAAAATATGTAATTTTTGTACGCTCTATTAAACGGCAAAATGTGTGAAACCAGACATTAATCTAAAAATCTACATATGTACCACACTTCTAACATAATAAATCATTTCATTACAAATTCGTAGATATCTAGTTGTTTTAATTTACATAGGAAGCAAACAGGGGTTTGTTTCGAGGCCACTCCATCAATTAATCCACTTGATAGTTGATATCATTCCCCAAACTATTGATTTTCGACCTAATCCCTCTCTGTTTGGACATTGATGTATTTGGGCGACGTCGCTGTAAACTTCAAACTAAGTCCAAAGTGCTCAAACAAGCGATATACGTCTTTATTACTTCCGGAAAGATTCACTTTAAACATCACTAGTATTCTATTACATATTATTTATTTTATTTCTTCGGAAAACAGACAGTATTATAAACTATATCTAAACTAAAATTATATCTCTTGACCACTTATGCTTCGGCTACATTAGCGGGCGAATATTCGTATCGTGTTGGCGCGACAAAAACATCGTGTTCGGGTATAGGCGATCTTCTTGTCTAAATACTACGCGATGACACGATGTACCCGGCCACACACATCGCGTTAACACGAATAATCACCGTAGCCCGCTAATGTGGCCCCAGCATTATAAGTTCTCTTCTTTCTCTATATGTATGTATTTACCAAGAGAAATGTTTATAAGTATTATATCAGCGATCTAGATAATACAAATTTTGCTAAGTTTGGAACTAGAATGTGATGTGTGAATTGTCCGTGAATATTTATTTACTTATATCTTATTTTTCTATCCGATTTGAATGTTTTATTACGCCTTGTCATGTGTAGCAGCATCTTTTATTCCTTATGTATTTATATGCTTTAAATGTATGCCAATTATATCTAGGCATTCACAACATAATAATTACAACAGTCAGAAAATATATAGGTATACAGGAAATTAGAAAAAAAACAAACACCTTGATAACTTATATATATATTTTATATACACTTACTAAAGAAACTAACAACTAAGTTATTAGGCTAAAAAATCTGGTACTTACATAAAAAAATGTATATAACATTTATTAAAAAAAAATGATTTTCGAACATCGTTTCATCTCATAATGTTATATAAAAAATCATCGATCTATGTATTCTCTAACATAACATCTGAAGAAATATTTACTGAATAAATAAAGGTACAGGTTGGGTACAGCACAGACCAGTTATAGCAGCAAAGCACCTCGGTTAGTATAGTCCAGTCAAAATAGACTAAAATTATGACTTCAGTTTGCATTAATTCCCAACAAGCTGGATTTTTGTGCAGGCCTTGAATACGTCATTACAAATGATATGTCAAAAGTCCCCATCGATCCCGCTTGTGCGTTGTTTTTTATTCGAGGTCAAAGGTCATAAATTTGCATTTTTTGCGTATTACTCTGAAACAACGAAAGCTATTGAAAAGTGGTTCAGGCAAAGTTTGTACATCGTAAAATTGTCTACAAAAATACCTCAACACTTTTCTTGTACAAAGCATCGCTTTCGAGATATAGTGACTTTAGACCGCAGGAAAATCGTCGAAGATGCTGCGATTTTTTCATTTCAGCCGTTTTATCTGCTTCATTGCCACAGAACAAACAGTATTTCTTGAAATTTACTGAAAGGGGTGATGGGTTCGATGGGTTAGTCCTCGATATCGAAAAATGGTTCCGACAAAGTTTGTAGGTCGTAAAATTGTCTACAAAAATATCTCAAAACTTTTCTTCTACAAAGCATCGCTTTCGAGATATAGTGACTTTAGATCGCAGGAAAATCTACTAAAATGCTGCGTTTTTTTCATTTCAGCCGTTTTATCTGCTTCATTGCCATAGAACGAACCTTATTTCTTCAAACAAAAAGACGATTCATTACCTCGGAGGAAGACTAACCCATCGAACCCATCACCCCTTTCAGTAAATTTCAAGAAATACTGTTTGTTCTGTGGCAATGAAGCAGATAAAACGGCTGAAATGAAAAAAACGCAGCATCTTCGACGATTTTCCTGCGGTCTAAAGTCACTATATCTCGAAAACGATGCTTTGTAGAAGAAAAGTGTTGAGGTAGTTTTGTAGACAATTTTACGATGTACAAACTTTGCCTGAACCACTTTTCAATAGCTTTTGTTGTTTCAGAGATATATGCAAAAAATGCAAATTTATGACCTTTGACCTCGAATAAAAAACAACGCACAAGCGGGATCGATGGGGACTTTTGACATATCATTTGTAATGACGTATTCAAGGCCTGTACAAAAATCCAGCTTGTTGGGAATTAATGCAAACTGGAATGTCTATTTTGACTGGACTAGTAGTAAAATAGCTAATCTGTGGTAGAGAAGAGTACAGTCGTGCAGTTAATTTGGTCGCGATGTAGATAGGCCACGTCGCCCCTTGCCTCCGGCTCCTTTTCTGTTCCCACCTTTTAATTTCTGTTTAAATGTACGCATAATGTAAATATTTGAGTTTTTTTTTCATATAAGGGAACATTTCTCTTTGCACCGTAATACAATAAAGTCAGGTTACATTTTGTGTTTGCTTCGGGTTTCGAGATCCAGAGAAAATGATACATTTTTTATGATGTGTCATTTTTTTGATGCGGAGAGGAAATATTCTGTCGCTCAGAAAAAAGAGTCTTATGACAATGGCGTTTATCGTAAAAAGTGTGTATAAATAACTTTTAATACACTTTTCCAAGCATACATTCTCTTAAGCTGCTGTGGTACGCCTTGCCTAATATAACATTATTATTTCAATATTAGAGGGAGGTTTTCAATCGAAGCGCCACTTAACTTAATCCTCTCCACTGACACTGATTGATCGATTAGACATTAATTTGGAAATATTAAACGGAAAATCTGCTTAGACTTTGAGGAAAGTCTTTAATTTTTATGGATTCCACCTTAATATTTTTACGCCTTAAGCATTAAATATTATTTTAATAACCAAGATAAGCAAGAATGAAAGTTTAAAATCATTTATCCAAAGCTTGTCTGGAAGAAATCGCTCACTTAGCGATAAGACTGCCCAGTGTACATTTTGATCAGTCTTTTAAATCTTTTATTTTCATGTATTTCTATTTCATATATTATAAAATATAAATATATTATAAATGTATTTTCATTCATATATTAATTTAACCTAGTTGTGCCCAACGCGTTGCCAATGTTTTTAGCACACACCTGAACTTACATCTTATCCTTATTTATCACGATACCTTCCTATTAGATCCTTGAAATGTCATTCAAACTCACTTCCAGGATCAATGGGGTACGGAGTAGGGGCGCCTACGATGCTCTGGGGCACTATAACACGGCTGGGGCATTATGGGGCAGTAATTAATTATATAAATTCACAACCCCTGTCTGGATTTACTGGCTTCGATTGAGCCTTAGCTGGACAATGAAATTGGGCTATAAAGTAAGGGACATTAGAGGGCTTCGGAGGTTACATAAGGTATATTTTACTTATGCCTCAGTGTGAAAGAAAACAGCGTTATAAATTACTCAGAAAATATAAAAATAAATGTATCGTTATCTTTTTCATAATTTATTAAGCAAATAACTTATCATACACACATGTGAATAACTATGGATTTTCTAGCCAAAATTGTTAAATGATTATGACCTAAATTTTACTAACATTAGTAATCTATGGTGATGCTATTTTTTTTATTAAAACACAAATAATAGCCGTAGGTTTGTTTGTGAATAAATTTCTCTAGGTTACTTCTAAATATTGACATATTATGATCTAAAAAAAGATTTGTAAAAGTGAAGCACTTCTTATACCGACTGGCGACTGTAAAAAGTCCGCCCATCGCTATTTGTTCCAACCAGTTCCAACGCTGCACTTTCGTTTGATATCTTTGAAGTTGTTCCGCAATTCAAACCATGTTCTTTCATAAGAGACGAAGTTAGTTACAAATTCGAGTGTATCGAGAATCTCGACGGATAAGTTTGCAAAGGCACGACACGATAGCCACAACATCCAACAAACCAATGAAAGCAGGACTCGTACGCAAAGGCGTTCGGAACTTACAAGAATCTAAACATTGATTAGTTACTACATACTTAGTTTTACAAAAAAATTTTGTAAAACTAAGGAACTATAACTGTGTAAAACTAAGGAATAAATTAAAATAACTTCGTGCTACATATTATTATTTAATTACCGCTGCGCTGTAGATTGATCATAAAATTCAAAATTAAAAAAAAAAATGATAAATGTATCTAACTAACATGGTATTAACGTTGTGGGCATTCTAACGAATATAATCTAAATTTGTATTAATAACTTAACTTAATCAAAGTCACTAACACTTACTTAAAAGGTTATCTCAAACACCAAGATATGTAAATATGTAAAAAGTAGATTAAGTTAGTGAAATAAACATTTTGTATTTTGTATTTGTACTTGTTGTTCAAGAAATTCGGTTTAGCTTTGAAGAAAGAATTATCTACTTTGAGTGGTTTAGGATATCTTATAATATTTCATTATAATAATCGTGGGATTATCTGGGTACGGTTGCAATTGGTACGAATATAGATTTTTTTATTATAGTTGAGCTATCTATAGATTTCGTTTGCAACGATCCGCAGATAGCTCAACTGTTTCTTATGTATTTTAAAAATATGAACATTTTGAACTCATCATAAATTCGCTTAAATATGCAATTCAAATTTTAAACCAATCAGTGAAAAAGAACACGTAATTGAGTTAAAAAGCTTTTTTTTATATCCAAATAACGAGCAGATAAACTAGCCATAATAGCACTTTTATTGAAAGGGTTATCCAACAGTAAATTTGTGCAGTGTCATATTTTAAGAAGCCAGACAGCATCCGGATATAGGCTGTGAATTATACAGTAGCACTCTGAATTTCAGTTCGGATATAGAGCCTTGTGTCAAAATCAATTTTCACATTTACAGGTCGCTATTTTCAGTTTAGTCTGGATTCTATCGCGTATAGTCTGGGAGATCACTGCAGACATTTTTGATTACATTAAAACGGCTAATCTTTGTCTTTTACAATAATGATTTTAGAATGCATCGCCGTAATATACATAGAAAAAGTAAAAAGTATATAATAAGTATTTCTGATAAGAACCATCATGTATAGCTTTCACAAATATATAATATTTATATTAAAACACTTTCACGATATTTATTTCACTTGACGCCGAGACATGTTCGCCCAAATACCACCAACAGAGGCTAAAGTAATGCTGCTAGAGAGGTTTATTTTAACTTGAAGTTTGTCGTTGTAAGGACTTAAGATATAACTTTTAACGATAGTTGCCACTGCCATCAAAACAAGCATTTCTGCTAGACGATATCCTAGAAAAGAAAATGAAATATATGCACATAATTAATACAGAATATGATATTTTTATCAAAGAAGTACATTATAAAGTACCTATACAGTTTCTTGGTCCAGCCCCGAAAGGCACATAAGCGTACTGCGGAATCTTGCCTATATTATCTTCCGAGAAATTCTCCGGATCAAACGTCTCCGGATCCTCAAAGTATTCCACATCGCCATGCATTCCAGTTACGGAAACCAGAAGCAAAGTTCCGGCTTTTACAGTAATCCTACTCTCAGGAATAATGTAATCTGAATCACCCTGACGGAGTAAAAATCCTACTGCAGGATGTTTTCGCATAGTTTCTCGGTATGCCATGTATAAGTACTTCATTTCTTTTAGAGAATCATAGGTGACATCTCCATTATACTTATCACATACTTCACAAATCTCATTATATACTTTCTCTTGAATTTCTTGATTTAATGATAGCTCATATAATAAAAATGATAGTACAGATGAAGAGGTATCTTGTCCGGCAACATAGAAAGCAAACGCTTGACTAGCGATGATATTATTATCCATCTTTATTTCCAAAGAACTTGCAACTTTTAATTTATCTTGTGCTTTCATTTCTATCATTATATTCATCAAATCATTTCTTTTAATCCCTTTATGTTCTCTCTCGTCAATAATAACTGTTACAAGCTTTGTAAAAAAACTCCGCAAATAGCCACCAGGATTGATTTTAGTAAACTTGCTCTGGATACCGGGAAATAACATTTCGGCGACGTACCAAAGCCTAAAAAAGATCGATGGTTGAGTCGCTGCTTCGGTAACTTTTCCAAAATGTGTTATTTCGTCAGAATAAACGTCTACAGATAGACCAAAAATGCAGGAGCATATTATATCAAGAGAATACTTTTTACTGAGATCTTTTATATCACAAGGGTTTCCTCTGTCCATTTTGTCCTCAATTTCAGCTTTCAATTTAGCAATGCATTCTTTTATGAGAGGGGTCATTTGTTTTAGTTTCGTGCTGGTAAAAGCAGAGGTTAGTTTTTGCCTTAAAGCTCTCCAAATATCTCCTTCAGATATGAGTAGATTATTGCAGAATCCTTCCTCATTTGTTCGTACACCTCTGTTCATGAAACACTTAAAATCTATTGTCGTTACATGTTTGATTATACTTGGATCTCTAATTACTAGTATTTTTTTAAGTCCACAGTAAAGACCGACTACCTTTTCTTTTGGGTATTGTACATACGCTTTTCTGGCCAGTTCATCTATGGATTGCTGCATCAGCATAAATTTTCCACAATTACCAATAATGGGCAAGGGGGTTGGTCCTTTCACACCCATACTACTCCAGTAGTTATACTGAAATTTTAGTAAATAATAATAATAGCACAAATAACTAGTTAACAAAATTAATACAAAGGTTATCATGACCATTGTTTTGATAAAAACGTTATTATAAGTTTTAAAGTTAGTTTAAATCTAAACTCAGGTGTGTGCTGTAGTAGCTTGCAAAATTAAATAAGTATTGATAGTTTTCATTTTGTTTATTTGCATGATATGCTAAGAACATGTATTTAATCAGTGCAAATAAAATGTTTTTGTTTTTCTATAGATATTGTTTTATGCTACTTATAAACAAATCTAATTTGTTACGCATATTGATGCGATAGTGCAACAAACTGATTGTTGTTTGATAATGTGACAAAGCTTATTTACTACTATTGGTATATTTCAATTAAATGAAATAAATAAATATTCACGTCACGCCAAGCAAAGATTGTACCATGGGAACTAGATTCCTGACTGAGAAACCATCCCTTTTTTCCCTTTAATTATTTGTAGAATACATATAAACACACAAAACATCATTCATCACCAAAAAATTGTCTTGGTGGGGATTGAACCCACAGGATGTAAGTCAGACCTACAATCAACTGTGCTGTGACGCCTGTTGACATGATATATACGAAACATTTGATGTATATAAGTATTCTATCAGCAGTCTAGTTCCCATAGTAGAAGTTTTGCTTACTTTGGGAGAATGTGGTGTGTGATATGTCCATGAATACTTATTTATTTATGTATGTATTCCTCCGACAATCGTTGAAGCAAACGGATACTGAAGTGGAGACCGCGTTTAGGCAAGCGTAGTGTAGGACGCCCTCCGGCGAGATGGAGCGACGATCTGCGGAGTGTAGCTGGCAAACACTGGATGAGAAAAGCCGAAGACCGGGCTCAGTGGCGCGTCTTGGGAGAGACCTACGTCCAGCAGTGGACTAATATAGGTCGATGATGATGCATGTATTCAAAGTTGCTTTTAAGGTTGTTATAGACGATCAGCTCTCACACTTCCGGTCTATTTGAGGAGCAGACAGACTGCAAGTGTGCAGCTCGCCTGTCCAGCTGTGACAGGTTAAATGCAGACGCGAATGCAACGACACCGATTTGCACTTTGCCATCTGAATTTTTAATAGCAATGTATTTTCGCGCGAACCCACTAATTAACTTAGCGAAGTCTGTTTGGTACTATTTTAGAACAGGAATACGAAGTTTGAAAGCTTTTTTTGTAGGTATTAGTTTCAGTTTGAATTTGTTGAATTAGCTTATTGATGTATATTCTGAATTTACATTTATTACAAACATTACGTACGTTAAAAAAACTTGTACTATTTTAATTTAGTATCACAAGTTTTAAAAAATATAGTTTTGTAATTTAGTGTAGTTAAGTATAATTTCGGAATGTTTTATTCTTATTTACAAAATTATAAATTAAAAGTTCATACTAAGTTAAAAAACTTCAAACTTGAGAAGTACTTAAGTACATAATATAAATAATTAGTATAACAACTCTCTTATTATGATGGAGTTTGAAACAGTTAAAAATACACTTTTACTGAAACTTCTACCAAACTTTGGTAGAAGTTTCAGTAATGGTACTTAACATAACATAACGTAACATTTATTCGTAGTGATCAAAAAAGTATACAAGTACCGTCAAAATCAATCAAATTATCCCCTACCATAAGTTTGGAACAGGTCCGTAACCATCGCTAACAAGAATTGACAACCGAAGCTTAGGTTGCTATCAAAAATAGCGCCTTGACTCCGAGATAGAGACGGCGTGATGCTCAACGCTCTAGAGAAAGCGAGAGGAGGAAAATCCCCCATTCCAAACTGCAAAGCCTACCCATTGATCACGGTAACGCGAAAAGCCTTTAAAAATCCACCAATTTATTTAGTCGTGCCAACAGCTTACTCGGTTGAATTGTAAAGTCGTAAAACATGTTTAGCTTTTGTATACCTCATCGCACTTACACGCAAACGTTTTAATTATATTGTGAAACAAACAAAAAGTTTTATTTTCATGATTTGATAAAACTAAGAAATTTTTAAGAAGCCATTTTTCTTAACAGGAGCAAATGAATAGCGTTAATTTGTTTTACATCGCTGCTGTCACAAAAGGCTTGCAGTTTCTAAGAAATATCGCTATAATACCCTAATTTTGGAATATCAATGATTTTCATGTGATTTAAGAGCGCTCAATTTTGAACGGATTCTTGCTATCGATAAGCACTTTATCACAAAGATAGTTATTGGCATTTAAGTATTAGAAATCAATGACTGTTCAAGGTTTCTACAATATGTCAGCTTTGATGAAATATTTATCTAGCTCAATTTATTACACTGAAAAAGTACTATGTTTGTATAAAATATCTATAAATAGACATGGACATTTACACTGCATCACCTAATCACAAACTAAGCAAAGCTTGTAATATTAAAACAAAATTGCTTATAGAATATGCTTTGCTTTTTTACTAAATACATTTTACCCAGAAAAAGAGCAAACGTTCATTTTTAACCCACTCAAAAGAGGTGGTTCTCAATTCGGTTCTAACTTTTTTATATACTTACATAAATGTTTGTACTTGAAGCGGAAAGTCCCGATTGAGCTGTGACGCCTGTCAAGTATTGTGCCAGAACAAAATGGGCTTAAAATGTAAGTGAATAGATGATACTTTGCACTGCACAGACTCAATTACAATCACCAAGTAAACTGCACTTGCTAGAAATTCGATGTTGTTTAGGGTGCAGAGTCGCATCGTTGCGATGTGTTTTCAGTATAGAGCAATTTAGCTTTGGGACACCATTAGTACTTCGTTACATGCTCGCTCGTATCGTTTCCTCTATTGCTTTGGTTAACCATTTAAATAACACTACGTACACATACTGTGGTGGTACCGTAGAAATATGTAAATATGATATTCTTTGCTGCACAAGTATTCTGCTGGGTAAAAAGTGCATACTTTTTTTTGTTTTGTAAGATACGCAAACAAGCTTTACAAAGCTTTTATAAAATCTCGATTATCTGATCTTTGCTGGCTCTTAGTGCGACAATGACATGTATTTTAAAATCACGTGACTTGATGTTTAACTAAGAGTAGAAAGTGACGGTAAATAAACTGTCGTCGATGTGCGCACACTTTTACGCAATAGAGAAATGTTTGTTGCATTTCGTAATGTGACAGCACTGACTGTTATTTTCATCTGTCACTGTCATTTGAGTCCAAAGGTTACATGGTCGCAGCTTCTTAGCCAATCTGCTGTAGTCTTAGCGACGTAATTCCTGCAAAACTTGTTAGTTCTGGCTCGACGCAGTCCCTGCCGGCTGGTTCACTGTCTCAACTCCAAATAAATAGACGGTAATTTCATTTTAATCTCAGAGTCAAATCTAAATGTCATTTGAGACATCAGAAGCTTCATTTATAACGAAGATACAATTTGGAAACTGTGTTTTGATGATATGAAATTTATGTTTTACTTAAAATTAATTTATATCAATATATTGATTTAAATGATTTCGGTCATTTAGATCATGAGATATAGCTTTTTACATAAGGTTTTGTTTTTTTTTCAGATTACACCGCAAATCTCAATAAGTAAATAAATGTGAAAACGATGGGTATATATTATGACATATATTTATTGCTCTCACTTCTACCAGAACAACACTCTTGGAATCTAGTACAATGCAAATAATGTATTAAGGTAATTAAATCAGGTTTTGTAAGAAAAAGAGTAATTTATATCTTCAGAAAAGTTTCATTAACGTACAATAACAAGCACTATTCAAATGCTGCATTGCGTTGACGAATGTATAATAGAATCCAATTTTCAAAATGAGTTTTATGAAAAAATCTCGCAAAATCTGCTCTCCCCGCGCAATCCGAGGAGCCATCAAAATTTAATTTCGTAGAAAGCGCACTCCTGTCCCTGAGTAATGTGTATGCGGAACACCGAGGGTTGCTAGTAGTTGGTCTCCGGTAACGAGACCGTACTCGGGACAGCCCGATTGCGTTAGCTAAAAAGAAGAGTTATGTTAGCAAACTTAAAACGCTGGGAACTAAAAGGCTTAAAGGTACTGACAGACGTGCTCAAAAAAAGCATGCTAATAAGCTTGCTTAAAATTAGCATGCTCTGCAAACTGTTCACATTTGCCAGAAATAAGCATGCTTTATTTAAAGCATAGTACTCCTAAATAGGCATGCAAACATGTTCAGACGTGCTCCGAGCAGTCCGAGCACGCCCCCACCTACCCGCGCCTCAGGTAGCATGCTCGAATCGTTTGATTTTTGAGCACGCTCGAAATAAGCATGCTCATTACATTACACACGTGCTACTAATGAGCACTTGCTCAATAAAAGCATGCTTTCGTGCTAGTAATGAGCACGTCTGTCAGTACCTTTACAAATCTTGAGAACGACGTGACTTAGGTAGATAAAAAAGATATAGATAAAAAGTTTTTTATACAAGGCATCAAATACAAATCAAAACGATGAAACTACAAAAAGTTAAAAACTTCGTCTCAACGCCTCAACGTCTCAACGTCCTAACCAAAGAGTAGGTATATTAGCTCTGATATACAACATTTTAAGTTTCATGTATTTATTGTTCCTTCTTTCTGATTGATGACTTTATTCACAAACAAACTTACGACTATTATAGTATTTACAAAAACTACATAGGCATATAAAATACATAAGAAACAGTTGAGTTATCTACAGACCATTGCAAACGATCTATAGATAGTTCAACTGATCCAAATCAGTTTTATATTCTATTATATTCTACTGATTTGTTTTTCTGTTATTCAAGTATGTTTCGCATTTTTACACAAATCAATTATGCGAAAACTTTGGTGTATTATTGTGACGAGTTTTGACGATGAGTATTCGTAATAACTGTCATGGTTTACTAGTTTACCTTCAGATGTTCAAACTACACACCTATCGAATTGGTTTACTTTGATACATACGTAACAAAGAAGTCTGATATTTTGGTTAGAAAAATATCGTCAGAAAACCAAACGAGAATCTATATATGTACAATTGGCCACGACGGTACCGTTACAAAGATTCCGATATGCGTAATCAAATAAAAATATCGAATCCAAGTTGAACGGATATTGAATCGATTCGATTGAAATTTCCATTTCCTAATCGATACTAATTCTCAGTACGTTCAGCTACTCACGGGGCACGGCCACTAAGGAGTTGGAAAAGGGGGGGTTATGCGCAGGAGAGAGGGGGAAACGATTTATAGAGGCATTAGATACGCATTTGTAGCCGAGCATACCAACGGTGGTGTCGGACGTGCAGACCGCTGCCTTCTTGCATAATATTAATGTAAAGGATAAGCTGTGTAACTGATTCCTTCACCGTTCCAATATATTTTAGTGTATTTACCAGTTGCATTTTAACTTTAAAATAGATTTTAAAACTTGGTCGATGAGAAGTCTCAAGGAAAATTCCAGAAAACGTAAAAATTTTGCATTTTAATACGTTATGTTGAAAGGTGACCAAAGTGCGAAGTCTAGAGCCTTTGGACTTGAAAATTTAATAAGTTTTATGAGATTTGTCTCGCAGTGAATATGAATTCAATATTTTTATTTATTGTATTCAGGAATTTTATAAATTTGTACATCCTTTATAGATCTAACAAAGATGTAAGATCTGACAACAAAGTTGTTACCCAGTAAACCTTAAAAAGAATAAAATTTCGCCTTTGAGATTTCCTTTCCGGATATCGCAGTTTCCTCAAGATATGCGATGTTTTCCTTTCACCTTTGAAGTCAAACTATCACAAACATCAATAAAAACATGTTTGTAAAGTACTTGCGCGCAAATTTTAATACAGGATACAAGAACAGCAAGTACTGTTGATATGCTAAAATAACCTTTAGTGTCATCAACGTAAGTCTCAGTATTTGATGTAGTATAATTAACAAAGCAGTCCCTAAATAGTTATATTAACTAACTACTTATGGAATAGTCTGAATTCCCAACCGTAGATGTTAGGGATCGCTACATAGCGCGGTTGTGAACGCATAGCAATGCTGACCTGACGATTATTATGTTTGTCTCTATGACCGCATCTATTTCAATATACCAACTTGTCTACCAATCAACAGATTATAATATGTTCGTATTGGTTGCCAACAATTGAATCAATTAAGTTAGTTTTGTTTAATAATGAAAAAAAGCTGCAGATTATGCTCACGAGCACAGTCCTTAAAGCCATACCAGCAACATGTTTAGCTCTAATGAAAGCAAGTATTGCGACTATACTTTCCCCCAGATGGAAGCAAAAGACACTATTGCAAGGCCAAGCCGCGCGGCTTGGCTTGCCTCGTATTTACCGGAATTTATGATTTCATTTCGTGTCGCATATTTCAACAAGCGGGCATTTTGCATCGAAACGAGCCGCAATAACGCACCGGATTCCCTTTGTTATTACTTACAAGCTTAATAAATTTTCTACTCGTTGCGGTTCCGCTATTTTAATTTCGTTTATGTTTGATTCACAAATTGAAATTAAGCTTTTTGGGAATGGCTGCACGGTTGACGCCAACACCACATTCTGTGTGATGTAGTGCTGTGATGCTGGAAGTAAGGGTTATTATTTTAACAAAGCTAGAGGCACAAATAAAACCACCTGGTTCAACTGAAAAAATGTTGGTGTTTTCTCTTTTAATTATTCGCTTTACTCTGGACAAAATCTCATACAGTTTATAGCTGAAATCATTTAAATACAAGAAATTTGAGTTTTGTCGAATGAATTCAAATCTCTTTACTGAAAATATAGGCGGCATTTGTACATTCCCTAGTTCTATTTCGTGTAAAAATCAAAGCAAATAAAATGTGTCATGAAAAATAATGTGATAAAATGTGCCATCGCTGGACTCGCAATATTTAACTCGCAATTATTCTTTTTGTAATAACAGGGTTTGAATCTATTGTAGAGTTTACAATTAAAAGCTGTTTGTTTTCTTGGATGCAACCTGTTGTTGAGTTTTTAATTAAGTGCGGAATTGTGGACGAGGTAGAATGTTGCACTATACTTTTTGTACCTTTTATGTGCTCTGCCCTAGAATTCTTCCTCGATGTAGCTCACGAGGTGTCTGAACAAGTTAATTAACGCAACTTCAGTAAAAAGTGTTGAGGAAAAACTATCTATTGAGTTTTTATAAATTAATATTAATCCATTTAATTTTTCGATAATAGTGTAATATTACTAATTAGATGAATAAATAAGATATTTTATAATGTATTTCTTATATATTTTTTTATTGACAATTAAAAAAGTATTGTTTGTTTAATTATGAAACAATGCATTGTCTTGACATAGACGTGCCTTGTGAAACACAGCGTGCATTTTCATATCATATAAACTACCACATACATGAGTCTCTTGCAATGCAGGTTTATATATATTTCAAGTATTTTTTAATTATAAAAAAAACTTGTTTACTTGGGGTAAAAGACTGTTAAGTCTCATGTTACAAATGAACCAATAAACCGAAACAAAGAAATCACCTGCTTTAACAGATTTTAAAAAATGCACCTTCAGTAGCGTAGGTAGTATCATGTTTACCCATAAACATGATCCCTACATCTTTCCAACATCAATAATTACCCCTGTTTATTCGTGTTCTACTTTCAAAATAAAAATAAAATATTAACAAGCTTCTCCAGCCAGGGGCAGTGTTTTATTATTTAAAGGGCAGGCGTCGGGAGCCCATCAAAGTGAAATGTATATGCATGACAAAGCATTTTTACATATTCACCCTTACTAGGTAGACATATCTAAAGGTAAGCAAGCACTTATACTTTTAAAGTTTGAGAAAAGAATACTTTACTAGAATTTGTCTAAACAAAATAGATCTCAAAACCTCTCTAAAGGTATCCAAATAGGTTTAGTAACAATTTTTGTGATAGTAAAGAAACAATATGGAATTAATATTTGTAAATAAAACATGCGAATTACTCTTCAAATAATAAAAAAAAAAACTTGCCTCTGAAAACTTTTATTGCTGTATATAAAGAGGCTGATCGCAGCACCACTGGATCCGAACGGATTGCCGCCATAACCGTAACTCAGCGGAGTACCGCCGTCCGCCATGTTCAAAAACCATGCTACCTTTTAACTATTTATACGCCCCTACTAGATTGATTGCGATAAAATACAGTATAAACTATTAAATAAACATTAAACACCTTTAATTTATGGTTGTATTCAAAACTCTTATAACTCTCTGTTTCTTGCTAGTTCTTCTAGATTCTGGTCGCGACGAACTGGCGCCTAGAATCATCTAGTATGTACGTTTCAAAGTGATCCTTGTGAATTTAATAAATTTAATTGAAGTTTAAAGTTTATGAAAGACAGTTTCTGCACTTTCCCAGCAAATATTAACAACCAATCTCAAAAATTGATACAGGGTTACACAGAAAATTATTGTTTATGTTCGCAAAATAGCTTAAATTAGTAAAAGATATAACAGTTCAGTCGCAATAAAAAAAAAAACCCAATAAAAATTGAATTTCCCGCTAGAGCGAGAGGTATCACCTTAAGGTATAGTTTTTATTTATTTTCGAGATTTATATTAGAAACGCATTTCAATTATGTTATTGTAGTTGATGTAAGAATTTCGCCAAAGTGATCCTTGTGATTTTATTGAATAAACTATGTATTTTGAGTATGAGTTTTGAGTTTGCCAATGCCAACTCTAAAAAGTCACTTTTCAAGCAAGTATGGCAGCAGTCAATAAGTAAACGTCGCCCCCGAGCCAGTGTATCTACCATGAGTTGTCAAATTAAAATCGCCTGACTTTACTACAGAAGTTACGTCATTATTAGTATGACGAATTTTAGTACCCTAGAGGAGCTGTACAAATCTTCATACATTTTTTTAACTACAGACGCTAGCGAGTATAGTAAATATAGTATAGTAAAAACTCATGGTAGAACTACTGCTATTTACTCAGTATTGACGTGAATGTACGTCGGAACTGTGAGTTAAGACTTCCCCATTTCTTAACGCGTAACGAACTGCGAATGCGATATTTATGGTCCTTTTCGTCACACTTTTTACAAGAATATATTGCTTGAGGAAAAAACATGTATAAATGGCTTAAAGGAATTATTCTTTGAGAGTAAGTATTGCTATAAACATGTTAGGCACAAAACTACCACATAATGCCATGGCATTATGTACCTATGTACCTATACAAAACTAAACTAGACCTTTGCGAAGGCACAGATAGTGCCATTGTCGTAGCCCGTTTTTGGGTAAAACACATTTGACAAGGGGGAATAAACGACACGAAGAAGAAGACTAAACTTGTCATTAAGTATCGGTTACATTAGAAGCATATTTAAATCAACATTTTGGATTATTGTCTCAAAAAAAAGTCCTTGTTTTATACCTAACTAGCTGACCCGTGCCCACTTCGTTGGGCATAATTGAAGTTTTAGTAAGGATCCCTATTTTTTTTGAAAATATAATATAGCCTATGACACTCAGCAATAATGTGGCTTTCTATTGGTGAAAGAATTTTTAAAATCGGTTCAGTAGATCCCGAGATTACCCCTTACAATTGAACAAATATACAAACTTTACCTCTTTATAATATTAGTATAGAAGTATAGATATAAGTTTTATTTTAGTTAGACGAAATATAGAATAACATAAAATCATGTCGATTTCTAATGTTTGTACCAAACACTATCCAACACATCTGGCGTACGTAATCCTGTTATGACGAAAAACTTTCTTAATAAGAACGCTGTTTGGTTTCGCATTTCGCTCCATGGCGTGAATGGGAAAGTTGGGAAACCGAAAATAATTACCGATTTTTCCATGATTCTGTTGTTTGATACATGTTTCTGTTTTTTTCGGAAACGAACACTAAGTTGGTACGAGTAAGAACTAACTCAGAGGTGGTATGGTACCACAGAACAAAAAAACAGATTGTAAAAATATATATTTTATATGATTTAGCCACTTATCAAACACTGATAAACAATATTAATTTTAATACTACGAGTATATGATTAGATTAAAACTCTTCTTTCAATTTTATTTTTATTTTAATTTTATTTTTTATTCAAAGTTTTATCTACGTTGGTTTCGATAATTAGACATTTTTAATCACAGTCTTTTGAAAGATCTTTCAAAATAAAAACACTACCTTCAAAAACATGATTTTGAGTATATTGCATAAGCAATTACATCGTATAATCTAGTTTCATAGATTCAAACTACATTTGAAGTTCACGAATTGTATGAAACATCGCGGACGCTTTGGTAGACATATTGACACGTTTCTGTCTTAACTTTGCAGTATTAGTATTAGAATTTAGCGCATATGGTGAGGCGGTCCATGGTGATGATGAGGTGGTCCATGGTGAGGTGGTCCATGATGAGGCGGTCCGTGATGAGGCGGTCCGTGATGAGGTGGTCCGTGATGCGGCGGTGGTGGGGGGTGGTGGTGAGGCGGCGGCGGTGGATGATGGTGGAACGGTGGCGGTGGTGGATAGGCTTGGCTGCGGCGGTAGCAATGCGGAGCACAGTGCCCGGTACCACAATAGGGCCCACAGGGTAATGCGTGTGGAGGTGGCATTATCACTGCAACAAAATAAATTGGCTTAGCACAGTACGACACAGAAATTGCATACGTGCGTTTATTATTGTCATTTTCGTAAGACTTGCTTCGACTCCTAATATGGAATTCTAAAATGACGTGATGCTGGCTATACCTAATGTACAAACCAGAATGAGTGGCATTATAAAAGTAATCGATCAGGTGACTTGTCTTACGAATTTACTGTTAGATCTAGTCTATAGTCTAAATGACAAGAGTGTTAAATAGCACTATTGGTCTGGAAGGCCTGGCTTGGTAACCCTATAAACCCTCACGCGTTGATCACTTTATGATCTGTCAGCTGTCAAAAGTCCAAATACTGGTCGTAGAGAACTTAACCTCAAAAACGTTCAACACTAGCCGTGGTTTTTGGATTTAAAAGTTTACAGGTTAACTATCAGTCGCACCTGTAGTGACATAGTGTACACGTGGAGGAGGATTGCGAACAGCAGCAGCTATACCATTAATGACATGGCCTATATGATGCACTGCGTGCGACACTCTGTGAGATTCTCTGTTCATTCTGAACTCACTTCTGCAATTCAAATACAAAGTCATACAATCAATGCGTAAATAATTCTTTGTTTATTTTAAAGAAAAAAAAACGTATTGTCATTTACAGTACATAATTATCGCTATTGAACGCGAAGGTCAAAAACTAGTTAGGTACCTACTTGAAGTTTTTTTATTATTTGCTTTTTGCGGCTTTTGTATCACTGCGCCCTTGATGGCCTATTGTCATCGCTACTTGAAGTTAATGGTTGTTTACTAATGACTAGACGTTAACATTTAGATTAATAAGACTTTTTGCTTCGAGTACTTATTGGGGTATTCATGAATTGATTATTTATTTATTAGCTGTTTTTTTTATATGAAGATCCAAGATGTAACTATAAACTTATATGAAAGACTCACCTTTATTTCAAAAACACTATTTTTTTAATAGACACTGTATTACCGCGTCAAAAATATTTCAAATAAAAGTAATTCAGCTGTTGAATCTATTTATCAGAGGCTTTAATAATCTATTGATAAGTTTTATCTGTTACTTCGCACTATTGATAAACACGTGATAAATATATGAATCATCAGTTGAGTCACGTTTTATGACTAATTTTTATGTTTTTAAAACATCTATTCCGATGCCAAACACATGTGAATAACTAGAGGCCGACGGATACAATGATGCTTGGTTCTAGTCATACACAAATTAAATTTAGATCTAAACTTAAACAAAATTTTAAGAACGGACGTCAGAGCTACGCTAATTGAGCACTTATTAAATCATTATCAACTTGGCTGTTTGTGCGTAATGCCATATTCATACAGCAAAGTAGTTGTTTTTCTATTCATCATCATCATCAACCTATGTCAGTTTCACTGCTGGACGTAGGTCTCTCCCAAGACGCGACTGAGCCCGGTCTTCGGCTCTTCTCATCCAGTGTTTGCCAGCTACACTCCGCAGATCGCCGCTCCATCTCGCCGAAGGGGGGCCTACACTACTACGAAAAATAACACAAAACACGACGTAATTTTTTTTAATAAAATCACATGCATGAAACAGTTGAAGTATGTGTAGACTGCTTAGAACGTGATTTATAGATTATTTTTGATCTATTTATTTTCCATGCTGTTTTATAATTTACCCATTTTTATATTTATTATACATATACAATATTTATTATAGTAGGTACTTGTATATTATCACCGATTTGGTAATCTACGCAGTCATTAATGTTACCAGTTATTTCTTAAAAACGATTAAGTATATTCGATAAAAATTTCATTCAATCGATATGTTAGAAATTTGTTGGTATGTGATGATTAAATTAAATTATTCTAAAATGTTAAGATAAGAAAACGATAAAATAACTAATTTAACACATTTATATGTAAATTTTCCATTTTTTTAATTTAGAGTAGGTATGTGTGATGTAGGTAACGTTTTCGTGTAATTTGAATTATTAAACGGTTTCCGCATCGACCTACAAATATTTCAAGAACACTTACATTGAATAAAAGCATCACATCTTCTCCAAATATGTCCATTTTGATGTTCTTCTCCTATTACCACAAGAGTATAGTAAGGTAATTGCCTGACTTTTACTATGTCTTCAGAGTCACAACAGCTCTCTAAGTATGTATTTATCTAATTCTAAGCATAGGATTCGCGTATAACAAATTAATTATTATTTTAAATTTAAGACATGTTTTTTTATATTGTGTAAGTATTTCTTGTTTATTGGTACGTCAATGTGACTATAACACATCAAAATGTATATGAGATTATGTGCAGGTAATAATCGCGACCCAACCTTTAGCCAATGCGACTGCGTGGCGACCATTCAGTCAATGTCCCATACTTGTTTGCCCATTGTGCCCTACCACCTGCACTAGGGTGGACCTTATCGTTACTACAGACAGAGGGATAAGAGTAGCAGAGTTCTTTTCAAATCGAGAGTAAAGTGGTTCAGAGTCACTGACACGCAAGAAGAAGAAGATAATTATACTTGTAAAGCATGTGTTTGGTTTAAAAATATATGTAAGGCCAGGCCACCCACGGCATTAGCTCACAGGATAACATATCAGAGATAATCTATATTTTGATAATGATAGCCGTTCAAGTGCCAATAAAAGCATTTCCATCAATATTGAGGCCTCAGTTGAAACGCCACTGGCAACCTCCACTTCTTTCTGAGTGATACGTAATTACAAACTGCAGGTGAGCGTTAACAAAAAACTAAATATTATGAGATTAAACAGGTAACGTGCATTTTATTCATTTTCTTAACCTGATCTGCCAGCACTGAAAATGTCTATTTCTTTCAAAGACAGAGACTTATAATTCTGTTGTCAAGTCAGGTAAATAATAAAATTTTGACTAGAACCATTTTTAAAACTGTTTCAATATGTTAATAAAAAAGGTTATGAAATGTTGAGTTAGTACTAGCGAGTAGGAACACTTATCTACTTATTTATAGTTTGATCTACTTACCTCTTTGCTTCATATTTTATAAAATCACCTGTGATATTAAGATCTGGGCTCGTAGATTCTCTATGTAACAGGCACTTAAGATTTATCTAAAGTACTAACCTAACTCTATTTTCAGATATGCCACCACCACCACACGGTCCCCCACATGGTCCCCCACACGGTCCCCCACACCACCCCCCAGGTCACCCTGGACCCCCAGGGCCCCCAGGTCCACCAGGACCCCCCGGACCTCATGGCCCACCGCACCACCCACACCCACCGCACCACCCACCACCACCTTTCTAAGTAATGGTAGTGATGATTGCAATGAACTGCAATCGATTACTTAAGTAAATTAACTTATTTGTATAAAATAATATAATACTATTCGATTTTTTATTGAAGTGAAAACTTCTTTAGCGGCGCTGGGTGGGTAAAAACTTTCAAACTCGCGTCAGGGTCACGTGACGTCGAAAAAGCGTAAGATCTTATTTAATTTTTATACATTGCTCGTAAAACAAGAGACGACAAAAGAACACACTTGCGGTCACGCGACGTATGACTCAAACAATTAAATAGTGTTGTGGCGACATGACGTGACGATGACGTGGCGACATGACGTGACGTGACGATGACGACGAAGCCAACGAAGACACAGACACATTCGCGCTTGCGCGATGACGTGACGATGACGTGGCGACATGACGTGACGTGACGATGACGACGAAGCCAACGAAGACACAGACACATTCGCGCTTGCGCGAATACACAGACACATTCGCGCTTGCGCGAATGTGTCTGTGTCTTCGTTGGCTTCGTCGTTGTGTCACATTCGCGCTTGCGCGAATGTGACACAACGACATGACACAATCACAATGACACAGACACATTCGCGCTTGCGCGAATGTGTCTGTGTCTTCGTTGGCTTCGTCGTCATCGTCACGTCACGTCATGTCGCCACGTCATCGTCACGTCATGTCGCCACGTCATCGTCACGTCATGTCGCCACGTCATCGTCACGTGACGATGACGTGGCGACATGACGTGACGTGACGATGACGACGAAGCCAACGAAGACACAGACACATTCGCGCTTGCGCGAATGTGTCTGTGTCTTCGTTGGCTTCGTCGTTGTGTCACATTCGCGCTTGCGCGAATGTGACACAACGACATGACACAATCACAATGACACAGACACATTCGCGCTTGCGCGAATGTGTCTGTGTCAGTGTGTCTTCGTTGTCTTCGTCGTTGTGTCACATTCGCGCTTGCGCGAATGTGACACAATGACATGACACAATCACGACTGTGGTTATATTTTTGAAGTGAAAACTTAAAAGTGAAAACACAACGTTAATATTGAAGTTTTCACTTCTGCCGGCACTCCCGGAGTGCTAGCTTTTTTTTTTTATATCGCCACTGAAAGTTATTCAGAAACAAAATCTCTTAACATAAAACATACCTACTAATAGTAAGGCATTCTGTGAAAGAGCTTGACCGTAGAAGTAACTAAAAGTTCAGAGACATTTTAGAAATACTACCATTTACTGTGCCTATTTCGAAGGTTCTTCAGTTCAAATACCTACAATATTTAATTACAAAATACAACATGAGATATTGTATTTTTTTAAGTCAAATAGAAATAGAAATGTTGTGTAAAATAAAAATTACATAACATTTGAAACATAGAATAACTTTATATTTATATTTGCGTGACATCAAAACTGGCCATTATGCCCGGATTACACGAGGCTAGTTTTTCAAGCCAGGATAGCAAGCTAGTGTCAGTAAGCTAGCAAGCTAGTACTTCTGGCTTCGTGTAGACAAAACTAGCTTCATTTCTAAGCTAGTAAGCTAGTAAGGTAGTTGACAAGCCAGGACAGTTTTTAATAGGATGGAGTTCTATTTTTTTAAGCTAGTAGTGCCCCCACCACTGTTTTTACTATCCTGGCTTGTGTACTAGCTTCATGTGGCCGGCGAAGCTAGTTTAAAGTTGACTTGTAAGCAGTAACCACGCGTCTTGTTTGTTTATACTAGCTCAAAATAACATAGCCTCATGTAAACAGAACTAGCATATTCCAAACCAGGTCAGCTAGCCAAGACAGTTTAAGAAGAGAACTAGCTTGCTATCCTGGCTTGAAAAACTAGCCTCGTGTAATGCATGCTTTACGGCATCACGGTAGATCAGAGTAGTAGAAGTACAGTTATGTACTTCATAACTCTGATCTACCGCGATGCCGTTTAACATAAGTAGGTCATCTACTTTTGAATCATATGATCATAAAACAAAAATTACAATGCCACATCGCATAGAACGGTAACACCGTATTGTACCTATGTCTTATTTTTAATGGCTTGTTTCTTTTATCGGTGTACAATAAAGTTATATTCTATTCTACATTTGTCAAACAATCCAGAGTCCAAACAATTCTTAAAAACAGGTTACGAAATTTTTCGCAGATCGTTTGTTTTAAACATCCTCAAACCAGCCGGTTTCATTTTATTTTACTTATTGCGCTTCGTTTACTTACAAGGTATTTAGGTTTGTGTCGTCTGTTTCGTGTTTGGAAATGGAATTTTCCTGTTGGGACAAAGGGTAGGTTGAATTCCCAATTGATATTGAAGTATCTTTGAGATAGATATTTTGTTTTAGGTACTTTATTTTGTTCAATGTTTTTGTGGTCGTTTTATTGTTTGAGGATTATATGGGCTTGTTGGAGTGTTTTAGATATTTAAACGAAGGTAGCTGGACATTTTCGATATTTATTATTTAAGGAATTGTAACTTAGGAATCGATACATTTTAAAGGGTCGAAGTCCGTTTAGCAGGTAAAGTACTTATTTGATTTATACGGCATTTTTATTTGAATTTTTACCTAAATATATTCAATCGTTATGGGTACTTAAATTATAACAAAATGACCACACAAACTAAAAAATAGAAGAATAATAAGCCACAAAAGAAAATACAGACGCATTCACACCGTATCGTCGTCGGCGGAAACACTGTAGTTTGTACCAGCAACTAACATATCAATATCGACCAATGTACAAACGCCCATCAGCGTGGATTATAAAACATGTATGTACAAGGAAGGCCGTTGGTATTTTGAAATCGGTTGCCATAGCAACGGCTCGTAGCACCTTCGTAGCACCACGTAGCACTGCGTAGCAAGAATTAGTAATAAAGTCGAACGATACCGATCTTTCATGAAAAGTTACTATGCATAATTGATCGTAATTACTCGGTTTAATAATACCAGTTTTAGAAATTCTTACTTAAAGCGATATAAAATTCACAAAATTAATTGAACACATCTAGCTGATTAAAATAATTATATTAATCAATAATTATAAATGTATATCTTTTCAAAACAGGTGGACGGGACGTATTTTGATTAATTTATTTGTTTAGCGATTATAGTAACAAATCGATTGTTGGTTGAAATATCATATTTACAAAATTTTTTATTCAACTTAATATCGAAACAAGAAGTTGGTCTCCTGACATACTAAATTATTATATATATAAAAATTATATTAACCACGATGATACATCTCCAAATTCTTTGTAAAAAAATACGCGTAATTTTTTTTGTAGCACTCATTCAACATGACGTTCTCATTCAATACCGGTTACAGTATACAGGTTTATACAATTTATCAGATAATATCTTTTATCTAATACTTACCTAGTGTTACCGACGCATGATCTATCGATAGTTTTTAATGTTTTTTTATTGTATTTTGTAACTAGGTTTAGTTTTGTTTGTTTAATAAATGCCGGGTTCAATAAGACGCGGGAGACGCAGGCGAGCGGTGTAAGAGGGGTGCATACCTCCTGGGTCTAGTTACTGTAACTAGGCGAACTTTTGAATTAGTGATCTTTACGGCTGACACCGCGCGGACGTGTTTTGCCTCTCCTAAACCTTAACCTTTTTTATCGTAAAAAGTTGTACTTTATTTACATCCTCTACATTAATTGGTCATTCGAGCCGGATCTTCGGATCTTTTGGATTTCTGGATGTATCATACGCCACCTAGAAGTATGGTGAGCACTAGAAGTGCGATAAGAAAGGAGGAACTGCAAAACCAAGCGCAACTCAAAGATGCTCAACTAGTTGAAGTTCGAGAAAAAGTCGAACGCACTAACACTTCGAAAGGAGCTGTAGAACCGTGTGAATCCGGGAGCAAGATGGAACAAGACCTTCCTGGAACTTCTGCAGCTATAAGTGTTCAAAAGTCCACCCGCCAAAAGTCATCATCAACTTCATCTATAAAGGCGAGAAAAAGAAAGCTTCAAAAGGAAGCCGCTGAAGAAAAAGCTCGTATTAGAATGGAATTGGTTGATACAAAACTTGAAGCGGACCTTGATGAGCTGGATGACGAGGGTAGCAACTGCAGCTTACCATCGGAAAAATTCAGTGACCGTGTAGTGGAAAAGTGGCTGGAAAGTAGTAGACAGGAGTTGAAAAATCAGAGCGTCCGTGGTACCTATGAAGATGTATTGCGCCCGGAACCGCAGGAATCGAACCTGCACCGTATGAACCCCACCGGGCCGCGATATCCCACTACGGAGCTCGCACTTGAAGTTAATCAACCTCCACCGGCTTTGAGTGCCACTGATGGAACTGTGCAAGCATTGGCAAATGCTTTGAAAGATTTAGTCACTGCCTCCGCTACTGGTGCCAGCAAAACTAACGACAAAATGCTGAATCGTTTGTGTACACCACGGGACTTGCCAAAATACTCTGGTGATCCGCTTGAATGGCTACAATTCAAGCAAGCTTTTGAAGAGTCCTCCCAAGTGTGCAGTTTTAGTGACAAAGAAAACCTGTGGCGACTAAGGAAGAGCCTACAAGGACCAGCTAAAGAAGCTGTGACAGCCTTGCTAATTGGAGCTACATCCGCAGTCGATATTATGAACACACTAGAACTTCAGTTTGGAAATCCTGATGTCATCATTTCCAAGGTCCTTCAGGACCTAGGTAAATTACGCCCCATGGCACAAGAATATCAGAAGGATATCATACCTTTCTCAGTGAAAGTGAGAAATTGTGTCGCAGCTGTGACAGCCATCGGACGTGAAGATTACCTAAAAGGAATGAATATTGTTTCCGCCATACTGTCAAAACTACCGGTTGTACTGATCTCAAAATGGACGGATTACAGTTATCCTCTTATCAGTGACAATTGTAAGCCAAAACTGATGATTTTGTCAGAGTTTCTTAGTGAAGAAGCTATGAAAATATCAAAAACTTCTGTAAACTTACCAAACATGCAAAGTTTCAGTAAGCAAAGTTACAACGAAAGTTATAAACATCGTACTTTGGTTGTGAACAATGAACAAAAAAGTGACGATAAGTGCCACTATTGTCATGCGTCTGCGCATTTATTACTAGACTGCAAAAAGTTTAAAAAATCCATGCGCAGGGACAGATGGGCCTTTGTTAAACGGCACGGGATTTGTTACAAGTGTTTGAAATCAACACATAAACAAGATAACTGTACTGCACCGGCTTGTGACATAGACAGCTGTGGACGATCTCATCATCGTTTGTTGCATTACATTGTGAATAAGAACTCAGTGCCGAATAGTAATGTAAACAAAACCGATGTTACCCAGACTGAACCAAAAGTGGAAACAATAAATCATCTTCAAGTGAACTGCCATAAAGTGCTATTGAAAACTGTGCCTGTTTACCTACATGGACCTAACGGAGTTTTTAAAAGTGTCGCTTTGCTTGATGACGGTTCAACTGTGACTTTGATCAGTGCTGCACTCGCGTCGAAAGTAGGGTTACGTGGTAAAAAACAATCCTTACGTGTGTGCGGTGCATGGGACAATAGTGAAGTGGAGTGCCATAGCGAGGTTCTCAACCTTGAACTTTCTAACTGTGAAGGAACAAAGTTTACGATTCGCGCACGTAGTGTAACGAATATGAACTTACCGGTACAAAATTACACCGATGTGAACATAAGTGATTATGAACTAGTGAAACCGGAACTCAAAGATATGATTTGTGATGGACAGTGTAGACCAGAACTTTTGATAGGGCAGGACAATTATGATTTACTTTTACCATTGGAAGTAATTAAAAGTAATCCTACCTCACCCTACTTCACCCGCACTCCGTTGGGATGGTGCATGCACGGGCGCATGCGCAACAAGTTAGCGGACAACCTGCAGTCTACTCTTTTCTTATCAGAGGAACAAAACAATGAAAGTGAGCATATCCTACGAGAAATACAAAATGAAGTGCGCCAGTCATTCGCCTTGGAATCCGTCGGAGTTTCAAGTAAGTCACGTCAAAATATTCTAGACGTCAAAGCTGTGGAAAATCTAGAACAAACAGCTATTTTGAAGGACGGAAGATGGCATGTAGGGCTCCCATGGAAAGATACTTACAATGAAATACCTAATTCTTATGAAAATGCTCTGACTCGACTGAAAGGAGTAGAAAAGAAAATGAAAGCGAATTCAAGCTTCGCAGAGCGCTATAAAGAAAGAATTGATCATCTCATTAGTAACGATTTTGCATCCCAATCCACCGAAACAAAAAATCCAAACAGAATTTGGTACTTGCCGCACTTTGGAGTCGACAACCCTAATAAACAAAAGTTACGACTGGTATTTGACGCCGCGGCAAGATCTAAAGGTATGTGTCTTAATGATTACCTACTGCAAGGCCCTGATCTACTCACCTCACTGTATGGTATCATGCTAAGATTCCGAGAGAACAGAGTAGCAGTGACAGGTGACATAAAAGATATGTTTTTGAGAATCAAAATAAGAGATAATGATCAAGATGCTTTACGCTTTTTATGGCGAGAATCACCTGAAAAACCCGTAGAAACCTGGGTCATGACTAGCCTCATTTTCGGTGCAAACTGTTCCCCTTTTATCGCTCAGTTTATAAAAAACAAAAATGCTGAGAGATTCCTGTCAACAATGCCGGCCGCTGTCCAAGCTGTACTTACGCAGCACTATGCCGATGACTACATAGATTCTCTACAAGATGAAAAAACGGCAAATCAACTTGTGAATGACGTCACCTCTATTCACAAAGAAGGTGGATTTGAGATGAGAAACTGGACATCTAATATTCAGTCTGTACTTAAAGATTTACCGAAAGAAAATTTGAAAACAACTTCTGTAACATTCAAAAACGGACAACAATATGACGGAGAACGTACTTTGGGCCTAATCTGGTTTCCGAAAGATGACAACTTGGGATTCGATGTGTCATTCAAAAGAATTCCCACGCCTATTTTGCTTGGACAAAAGAAACCTACCAAGCGAGAAATGCTTCGTGTGCTAATGTCAATATTTGACGTGTATGGATTTCTTTCGCCTATTACGATCAAAGGCAAGATTATGTTACAAGATACCTGGAGGTCTGGTATCAACTGGGACACCGAAATAACAGATCCAATATTTACAAAATGGACCGGATGGCTAGGCATAATGAAACACATTGATCAAATTCGCCTACCTAGACACTACGAGTCGGCAACAAAAGGCACAAAGCAAGATCCCGACACCGATGTTATAAACAACGACCTGACGACGCTTATGCCGTCACCGCCGCCGGCACCGAAAGCCGAGCGCTTTAAGGACTTACAACTACATGTATTCTGTGACGCTTCAACTCAAGCGATGTGCGCTGTCGCATACTGGCGTTGGATTGATTATAAACAAAAAACACAAGTCGCCTTTGTGTCTAGTAAATGCAGAGTTGCGCCTGTAAAATATGTATCGATGCCACGTTTGGAGTTACAAGCTGCCGTTATGGCAGGACGATTAGCCTACAACATAATCAACGAACATAGAATAAAGGCTGAAAAGAAAATATTCTGGTGTGACTCATCAACCGTTTTACACTGGATACGCAATGATGCACGAAATTATAAAGCCTACATCGCTCACCGTCTCGGTGAACTAGACGAACTTTCAAAGATTGAGGAATGGAAATATATACCCACGAAGTTGAACGTCGCCGATGTTGCCACACGAGAAACCTGTGAAATAAAAACATTGAAAAATGAGTGGTTATATGGACCGTCATTTTTATATAATGAAGAACGATCATGGCCTGGAGAATCGAAGATACAGCTACCTGATGTACGCGATGTGGACCTGGAATGTATAAATAATATTCACGTCGCACCTGTGTGTTTACCAGCTGTTCCCGAACCAGAAAGATTTTCTTCGTGGCTGCGACTGGTGAGAACTATGTATATAGTTTTATCTTTTATAGACAAATGCAAAAAAGTTTCCAGTATTGATGCAGAAGGCGCATTGATGGAACGCGCTGAAACCGTGTTGCTGAAATACTCTCAGATGAAAGCCTTCCCAGATGACCTGCACAATCTGGAAAACAACAAAAGGTTAGATAATAAGAGTACACTTCTTCCTTTGTCCCCCTTTATTAGTGACGATGGCCTTTTGAGACTGGCTGGCCGCATTGACGCCGCACCTGAGATATCTACAAAAATAAAACATCCTATTATACTGCACGGCCGTTGCCATGTCACTCATCTCATTGTAAAATACTACCATGTCAAAGCATGCCACGGGAATCAAGAAATGGTCGTTAACGAACTGAAACAAAAGTACTGGATTATACGACTACGACCTACTGTCAAGTACGTAAGTTCAAAATGCATGTTATGCAGAATAAAAAGAGCACAACCGCAACCACCCAGAATGGGTGACCTACCTGAAGCGCGGCTCTCTCACCATCAGCGCCCGTTTACTTTCACCGGTGTTGATCTGTTTGGACCTATAGAAGTTACTGTTGGCCGACGTCGAGAGAAAAGATATGGTGTCATCTTCACTTGTCTTACTGTGAGAGCTATTCACATTGAGATAGTGAACCAGCTGACTACAGATGCACTCATAATGGCCCTTCGACGTATGGCAGCTAGAAGAGGCTGGCCCCGATATTTGTACTCGGACAATGGTACGAATCTGAGAGGCGCTGATACTGAATTGAAAAAATGTATCCTTGAACTAGATGCGGAAAAACTCAAGGAAGGTGTGACGTCATATAGCATGGCAACAACATGGGTTTTTATACCACCTGCTAGCCCACACTGGGGAGGAGCGTGGGAACGGCTGATTAGAAGTGTAAAGGACGCACTTAAGATTGTACTGAAGGAACGTGCGCCGCGAGATGAGACACTTCAAACTTTACTAACTGAAACAGAACAAATGATAAACAGCCGTCCTCTCACCCACGTTTCAGTAGAACCGAACAGTGATGAAACTCTCACACCAAATCACTTTCTCCTAGGTACATCATCCAACTTACCTACTCTAGGAACCTTCGACGAGTCTTGTACCTACCTAAGAAAACAATGGCGCTTTTCCCAAAAACTAGCTGATATGTTTTGGAAGCGTTGGGTACGTGAAATCCTACCTGAAATGCGTCCAAGAAAAAAATGGCACAATGAACCAAGACCCTTACAAGTGGGAGATCTAGTTCTGATCGTGGACCCTAACTCCCCCCGAAATGTATGGCCGAAAGGTTTGATACAGGCCGTTATAGCTGGCAAAGATGGCCGAATTCGAGTGGTCGATGTTAAGACCAAGTCCGGCCTCCTACGTCGGAACGCAACGCGCGTCGCGCCTATCTCTATGGTTAATGAGTGCTGTACCAGCACTAGGGTGGGGAGTGTTACCGACGCATGATCTATCGATAGTTTTTAATGTTTTTTTATTGTATTTTGTAACTAGGTTTAGTTTTGTTTGTTTAATAAATGCCGGGTTCAATAAGACGCGGGAGACGCAGGCGAGCGGTGTAAGAGGGGTGCATACCTCCTGGGTCTAGTTACTGTAACTAGGCGAACTTTTGAATTAGTGATCTTTACGGCTGACACCGCGCGGACGTGTTTTGCCTCTCCTAAACCTTAACCTTTTTTATCGTAAAAAGTTGTACTTTATTTACATCCTCTACACCTAGTTATATACCAATACAACGGTCGATAAGATAGCCAGTACCTATACAAGTTTTTTTTTGTCGCTGGAAATAGGTATTATGGTTTAGTTCTCGCTAATCTTGCAATACCAATAGTACGAGTAATTTAGATATTTTCTAGAGACGGATAAATGGATATTATCTAGCCACTCGTCTTATCAATTTATCATAAAGCAAGACCACTTGCCAAAGAAAAATTTTGACAAAAAAAAAACAATCGAACTACACTGTAAAAACAGTTTTTACTGTGTAGTATAAATATAATTATATTTATACTTTAATATAATTATATTTATACTTTTGTTTATGTATGATCACTGATCATACATAAACAAACATGTACCTACACGTCGATTAAAAAATTATACCTACAGAAAAAATATCAATAATGAAGAACAAACAAATAAACATCTATAGATCGTTTGCAATGGTCTGTAGATAGCTGAACTGTTTCTTATGTATTTTATAACCAACGGCGGATCCAGGGGGGGTCATGGGGGTCATGACCCCCCCTCTGAGCTGGTTCCAGGACTTAGGTGGACCACTAATTGAACATAATTATTTTATTTATATATTTTGTCACCATACAGATTTAATGTAGCTTAACCTTCAATATGTCATTAATTTAATATAATAACTTTGTATGATGGCAAACGTTTGGGAATTACATTATCAAAATTAAATTATAAGTTCTTGACTTGAATCTTGATGCAAATAACTGAATAAAAACTCGTTTGAAAAAAAAAAGCTGCTATTAAAGAACTATCAAGAGCCAGTTACTCAATTACCAAAGAAGTCGCAAACCGGAAGAACGAGGAAATGAAGTGTGCAAGAGAACGGAGTGCGCACTTATTGACCGGAAGTACGAACACTACCTAACTTTACTTTTCATTAGTTGCCGCTGGGTTTCTTTTTCTATTTATTTCTGTCGAGGTAGTTACTCATTAATTATTGGGGTATCTTACTAATTACTGAGCTGACAAGTATTTTTTTAATTAGTATAAAATACAGAACAATTAGATGGTAAATCAGATGATAAATAACAACGCTTTTGGAAGTATAATATAAGTATCTACATAAACATAAAATAAAATACAACAATATAACAATATACAATAATATAATTTAGTATAGAGGTAGGTTTGTGTATCTACACAAACCTACCTCTATAGTCACCTCTCCCTAGCCTCAAAGGTTTGCTGGAAGAGATCCCTTCTTAGGGTTAAACTTGCCTTTGTACATGTCAACTATTTTTGTACATATTCATATTTTGTGTACAATTAAAAATAAAGAAGGATCAAAATGTGAAAATCAAAAAGCATCGATCACTTTACGATTTAAGAGTCTAACATAAACAACAATAAATCTATTGAAAACCAAAATATTTGTACTACAGTGTACACCTTTCCATTTTCAGAAGCGAAGTTATTGGATAAAAAGTGATTGACTGCAAATGCACTGTGTTTGCGAAGAGTAAAAATAAACCTTGTGTAGATGAGCTCTAGAATAACCACAGGCCCACCGCCCATTCATCGACAGGCAGTGGTGCGTAAAAAAGAGTTGAATGTGGCTGTGGTCGAGTGACCACCGCGAATGAAACCTCCCGATTGAAATGTTATCCAAACACAATGCCTATTCATATACTCTTACCGACACGACATATACAACACGATACTACTAATAGGGGATTTTTTTGTGAAATACCTTGACCGGGAAAGTACTACCATTGTGCTTATCTTTCTTCGTTTTATCATCTCATTATTATATACGACTTCTTGGGTACCTACTCAACTCAACTTATTTCTGCCACAAAGCAGTGGTGTCTATTTTACTCTGTTTCAGTGTGTAAATTATCAGTTGGTTGGTATTAAATATTAAAAATACTTGACAATTTCACCTCGATATTTATTTTATAGCATGGTTCTATTGGCCACTGTGCCATTAATTCTTTCACGTTCTCATTGATTCACGACACTAACTCGATATCATCCGAGATGTATACTATGTACGTATTTACAAACAAAAACCGTATAAGAAAGTATTCTATCAGCAATCTACATAGTTCCCATAGTACAAGCTATGCTTAGTTTGGGACTAGAGTGTGATGTGTGAAATGTCCATGATAATTAATTATATTATTCTTTCAACTTTGCTTAGGAGTAGGCTTTCGTAACATGTTTTTGAATATTAAATACTAATCAAAGAGTATTAATTTATTTGTGTCTGATATTGTTTTTTGTTGTTGATACTTAATAATATCTACATACACCATAATTTGTTCAAGTTCGTTTTATTTACTGTTAAATAAAAGACTACACCGATATATCAATCAGAACCTCTGATATCGGTATCGTTGACTGTAAATTATTTTTTTGGTATCGTTGTGGTCAGTGCAAACGCTCAATGGTTCATGGTTCATGAATTGGAACTTGTATGGCGTTTTGTTAAGCCCTTCTGTGAGAGTATGTAAAACCTTGTCAAAAAGTGAATAGTCAATAGACTCAATATACCAATTTAGTATGCAAACATTGATTTGTTTAGCCCGAATTTCAACACAACTGTTTTTTTTAAATCTCAATTTATTTATTGCTCTCATATGTTAAGACTAGGTTGTTACAATATGATTTGGTTACAACATATGAACCCTGTTTGAGGGCACTACAATATTACAGGATGGTAGGCAGACGGAGGTTTGTTTATAAAATATTATTGATTAAATTAGATTAGGTTAGTTAGATTAGGTTTTTGCTTTTTGAAAAAATAGTATATCTAATTAATTCAAAATTTTCTATTTTTAATAGTATAAATGCATTGTTAAAGTTGTCAGTTTATAACAACAGTCTATAATCAAACTCGCAGTTCAATATAATTTCATACTATCAGTCAATTCGCTTAAAAAACTTTAGATACCTGTAAAAAAAGTTTAACTTCTCTTACAGTCAAGCTACGTAAAGTATCTATTACCATGTACATAAGTCATACAAGTAGATACGACTGACTTTATCTTGACAACTAACAATCTACTTTGTACAAGTTAAGACATTTGAGTGACGTTCGGACGACGGGGCAACTTGGAAGTGTTTCGAACATTTTCGGTAATCACTTATTTATAGCTGAAGAGTGATCACGGATAAATGTGATAATCGTTATCATAGCGATACACTGCGCGATGACGCTTCAATGTTCAGCAGGCGAACTGGCGTTGGCCCGCAATGTGATTTGAATACTTTTTCAATACGTTTACGTTTTATTTATGGGTCCTGGTTTCAATCCCCCATTGTTACTGTGTACCTAATTTATAAATACCCTCTTGACATTTCTATAGTGTAACCTATACCAGGAAAATAAGTAAAATTGGAGGACAAATTCATTGTCTTTGTTTCTAGCTAACAAACAAACAAACTCACAGCAAAAATATTTCTGGGACAATAAGTCTTTTACGATACCCGGTTGCTTTAATATTTTAATAGGTGACTTGCATGCTTCTTAAAATCGATCCGCTCTTCTATTATTATTTATTGCGACACCAATACTTGGGTACTTTAAGTATTGATCAATAAACATTAGTTAGCATGTATTAACTGACCGACATGATGCTAATACTGAATATAACCTCGTCCCAATTCTAAACAAGACAGTATAAATTGTATCAAAAATTCAAAATATGATATAAATATTGCAGTAAATAAACCATTTTCCAAAATGATTTCAGCACATATTTTACGCAATAGACTTGTTTCCACAACTTAACGTCAACCCTGGGTTTTCAGCGCGATTCCCAGGAGACTCTACATCTAAGTTAGGTTTAAGTTAGAGCTGGCTCCCTCGTTTTATATGTCCCTCTTGTGGCACATCCAAGAATGAATTTTTGGACAAAATGTCTTCCACTTCAGCGTAAATAGTGACTCTTGAGTAAGGGAAGCGGTCTGATATCTCGTTATGCTAAATTGTCCCTTTTACCGGAAATTATATGCACGGTTTATTGTTTAACTGGAAGATATAAATGACCATGCAGATGTTTTTAAATATTTTAAGATTTTTGTTCCTTGCATGTAAGTACGGGTATAGGTTAGTATATATAATATACAATTATAATAATTATAAAACTTTGAAAGCTACAGCAGAGCTCTCCTGAATTGTTAACGTTTTAGTTCACCTTTTAAAAAGTGTTCTCGTACATGATTGAAATAGCACGAGTGCACAACGTCGACTTGAAAATATTTTATGAAAGGAGCCGGTGGTGCCAGGTCGTATCACGTGCGGCTCTCGCTACAAAATGCACAAAATAAAACGCTAAACAAAGAATACGAAACCGAACTGCAATCGTAAAGTAGCCCACCGCCATGCTATATGCAAATGCCTCGAATTTAAAATGCAATTGATTCATTTTGCTGAGGAAATATTGGAAGTAAATCTTTTCCATTAGCCGTGGTGCGGGACACACTAGAACCGTCAATTTGCTTTATAAATTAGTCTGCGTTGCGCTAAAATAATCGCAATTAAATATTCAAATTTGCGAGTGCAGAGCCGTGTCGGCGCAGCTCGCTCGGCCGTCGCTGTCAGGACTTGCATTCGGCTTGTCGGCGAAATGAACATGTCTGGCTATTCCAGGAATAGAGTCGAACGGGACAGGTCAAACGGAAATAAAGCAAGCTGCACTCACCGAACTTTAGACATGTCTGATAGGCTCGCTGGCTGCTGGCTCGTGAATAAAATACATATTATTTCATTGTAGATGCACAATATTTAAGTTGGTGTACTAACAGTAGGTATCTTACGCTCGCAAATGTTTGTGCAACGTAAAAGCTTTCGGAAAACGCTACTTTTGTTCTTAACGCAAACACGTGGTGGTTTTACTCATCTTGTGAATGAATGGCGCCCAACACGGGGCAAACTGCGACCTCGAACTTACATTCATTGCATGCATTATCCGTTAGCACCGCATGCCGTCGGAACTTGTATGCTTCTTCGGCAGCGTAAGACAAAGTTTGAATACTATAACGTAGTAGACATTAGTAAACCTGTCTTTAGCACACCTACCTAGTGAGTTTATTTGTGCGCAGACCCTGTTATATTAGTAGTAAGTTGCAAGTTTTCATGTTTTAAGTTGGAGTCTATGGGCGCAGTAGCAGTAGCGTGTCATCTGATAACAATTGCCCAACAGACATAAACTTGGCAAACGCGGTAGGGTTATAAGAAAATATATTATGAAAGCGAACGGTTTTATTGTGTAGCAGTAAACCCGAGCATTTGCATCGGGAATCGAACCAGACACTTGCAAATCGAAGCTCGTAAAACCACCCGGTGTGGGTCACTCATGAATAAAACGCGAGAAAAAACAACGTATTGTAAGTACTTCTAAATTATAAGAAAAATCAGCCAACGTTTTTTAACAACTATGTTTACATATTATTTGACGACCGATGTGGCGCGGCGGGCGAAGGTCCGCCTGCGACGCGGAGGTTGCGGGTTCAATTCCGTAGGTACAATGGTTAATACCTACTTACTACTTGAAATATTTTGATGCAAAGCTCAATGGAGCTGGATGCTATGTCTATTTACTTACACAGTTTTGTCCTTCAAGCATTTTTTGGTTATGAAGATATTTTTGTCAGCGGTTCTCATGTGCCTAGGCTTTCTTTGTATGCTTTTAATCTATGCTGTTGAAGTCACGTTCCGGCAATATTTGCTTTATAAAATTCAGCAGAGAGTCGACTCTTCGTAACGTATACTCGTGGGCTAAACGTGTATTTTTAGCTTTTTTTTCATTTACTCTGGTTTTTTGTTCAGAATTATGATAGGAAATTGCTGTTGTAAGTTTATTTATTTTATTTTATTTATTTATTAAACAAAATCACAGCTCTTAATATACTATACACAAAACTTACAAACAACACTTAGCCAATTACAGGATTTACAGTTTATAATGATAAAATAAGTTACAAATGTTAGTTGGTTAAAGTGACTGCATATAGTCTTATGAGTATCTGAGTCATAGAGAATACTTAAACAATACACGGCAGTAACAAAGAGAATGCTACAAGTTAATAAGGTTCTTCTATTGTTTTTTTAGTTTATACATATTTAATCTGTCACTACTTTACACAAAAGGAATGTTTAAACAGTTCAATTCCAGATTTCAATTTTATTATGTAAAGGTTGTGTTTCACCAAAAATAAATATGAATTTACGTAATGTAGGTATTATTAAAATTGAAATATAAATCTAAAATTAGAAGATATATATATTTTTTTAAATAAGATGCGAACATGTAATTGTTTCTAAGAAATTAACTTAAGACATTTCCAAAAAAATATCATACTACTTCTCCATCTTGATTTTTCGTCAGTTTACTAATTTATAACATTATTTATACATTTATATAAATCTTGATATAAAATAAACTTGTTTTCATAAAAGCGAAATAAGCGAGTTTTGTTTAATTATACGAAAGTATTACGAGGCCTCGCCACAACGGTCATAAAATGTATTCTCATAACTGGACCAAATAAGCTGAAATTGCACTACATTTTAAATCTTTGTTCCATACGAAAGAGGATTACCTAGTGCTCGAATAAAAAAAATTAAGTCGGAAAAAGCAGGCCGTAAATAATATTTTTCCTTATTTTTATGGTGGAAACGTGACTATGAGCTTACATTTTTTAGGCTTGAGTAAGGTGCTGGCTGGCACAATGGGATTTATATAAACTCGTCGCATTGTAGAAAAAAAATCAGAATCAACTTTTTGCTAGAACTATTTGATTCCCTTTACTGACAATTCCTGAATTGTTAAGTTAAGAAATATCACCTCATGTCATACACATGATCCTGTAAAGTTTGTCGTTAACTACTAATCTTATTTTATCTTAATTTTGTCTTTGTATAAATTACCCTTCAAGGGATCCTCCCAGACTAGTAGATACTATATGATATTTGGTCTTCATAAAACATATAAATGGTATTGAGGTTATAAAGCTGTTGTTAAATCATTTTTTTTTCAATAATTACAACTTAAACAACACTAAAGTACATAAATATTTTTAACAACGAAAAACCACTAAGGTTTATTATTGTGCTATCTTGAAGTCTACAAATTATTAAATTAAATAGAAGAAACGTCCTTAAGTATTATTGTATTTTTTTGTCATGCAATTAAGTTCTGAATTTTAACGTGTAAACGGACCCTTATAACCAAATAATATTGAACTGTAAAGCTCTTCTAGTTTACCCTATATTTAGCTTCCGCATATTATTAAAATGCCGTAACTATACAATTCGTTTTTTACATTCAAAGTTCAGGAAACAATTTCGTTAATGTCGGGTCGTAAAATGATTTTTCCAAAGGGTGATTATTAAAAAAATTGCCTAATATTATACTAAGTTTACCGATCACGGAACGCAGTACACGCAACACTGGTATTTATCGTTAAAAGGGTTTTTATGTGCAATAGCAAATATCATACCTATCGAATTTGACACGAAAGGCACGCGATTTTATTATTTCTGAACAATTTTCTGAACGTTATTGTGTACTTTGTACCATTAAACTTTGGTAACTAGTTTTTAAACTAAAATATGTTTTGTTTTGGATATTATGTAATGCAAGCCAAGACCAAATCATATATTAAATTTCGAATTTAAAACGTAACTCTATCGTAACTCTCACGTCATTTTAACAAAAAGTTTGCTATTAAAATGCTTTTGATTCATTCGTTGTTTATAAATAAAAAATAAAACTTTTTTTGATTAGCTGTATACCCTATATGTAGTAATTTTTTTTAATATTATTTTCAAGCCGTTAACAAACAAGAAAGTTCAAACCCTATACTTGTAGAAGCATGATATTCGTTATTAATGTCAAATAAATAAATATAAATATTTCACGATCTTTTCCCATAATTATAGGGCATCACAGCATGCACAGAGAAATCATGAATAAATACAAACTATTGTAAATTAGTTGGCATGTTGAGTCTTTGATAAATTACTGCATTTACAGCTACGGACCAAAAATGTGTTCAACATTTAATTATTTAATACAAATGGAAGATATTACTTAATATTAAATAGCCCATAAATAATGAATAACCTTTTTCAGCAATGATATGAGCTGGGTAACAGAGGCCCTAAATCTTGCACACCTGATCATAAATCACGCTTCAGCAGGAGGTGACGTTGTGAGGGGGTTTATTTCATTACCGTTGAATTTTAGTAACGTAGAAACAACATAGAAAAAAAGTTCTTAATTAGTTGATACAGCCGCACAGTTCAGTTGGTAGTTGGTAGCCTTGCTTTCCGTGCTGTGGGTCGTGGGTTCGATTCCCACCCAGAGCAAATTTTATTGTAATTAACATAAATATTTGTACTACATTATTATTCCTATTATTTCTACGTATATTCTACGTATGTATTTAAAAAAAAGTATATAAGTATTCTATCCACAATCTAGTTCCCATAGTGCAAGCTCTGCTTAGTTTGGAACTAGAATGTAATGTGTGAAATATTTATTTTATTTATATACTATATATAGTTATAACGCAATTTTATTACATAAAAATTAAAACAGTACAAGTGTTTTGCAAAATAGAACCTTATTTGCACCCGTGTCGCGTCGGTAATTTAATTTGTGCGGTAATCCGGCCTGTGGGCAGCCGGTGTTATACATTATTCAAAACAGGTGGCTGTATGAATGATAGGAAATTTGTCAGGCTTAGATCCGAGTGTCTTACATGCTGTTACATAAATTCTGTCAAATTTATAAATTAAATAAATAATGCTGGACAATCCACACAACATCATCTAGCCCCAAGCTAAGCAGAGCGTGTGTTGTGGGTACTAGAAGACTGACATACTTAATACAATACATTACATAGATAGACATTTTTTATTATATATATAAAATACCCAGAACACCCGGAATAAATATTTGCAGATCGTATAAACATTTATCCCAAGGCGGGAATCGAACCCGCAACCTCCACGTCGCAGGCGGCCCTTCGCCCACCGCGCCACATCGGTTGTCATTTGCTTCGTAGCTCAAAATAACTAGTTGAAAACCTTATGCAAGCGTCCTTACGTTTCCGACCCAAGTTGCTATTAGCTACACGACCAAGATAAACAACAAGTTACTTACAAACTCCCTTGCATGTGCTACGTACGTAGGCTTAGTGCTACGAAGTGCTACGAAGTGCTACGGCTCTCCGACCAAGTCGTTAACAGGTGTACCGTAAGGGAAATTTAATTTATAAGACAGTTTGTTAGTACTATAGTTTCAGTATAGTACCTAAGTTTTATACTTTTAGGCTTGAGATCTTGAGCTGTGCGCTATAAAACAAACATCTTTTTATGTGGATAATAGGCGTTTTTATATGAACAATCTTCACGTTATCGTGGGGAAGAATTTCTACATATAACAGTGGGAGCACTATTATAATCGACACTGTATTGTCAGTGACTCCAATAGTTTAATATAGTTACTAACTTTTCGGTATAGTCTACATGTTAGTATCAGTACTGACTAAAGTAATACCTAAGTAACTGAGTAACTAGTTGACTAATATTCATCTACTAGTTACTTTATTAAACGGTTTAATTCGTTATTGCCATATTTATTGTCTTTATATCCAGAGTTTATAAGCTACAATAAAAAGAACACATAAAGAAATAGATTTAATTTTGTGTTTGAGTTACTAAAAACTCTGTTAAGCGCTTGGCTATGACCACCTAGTATCTAGCTATGAAAATATAATTTTCAATCATAAAATGTTATATTCAAGATTTTCACGTCACCATAAACCATGTCATACAAAACTTCTGAATATAATTCTCGTCACATTTTAGGGGTCCGTAAGCCCTTGTTGTAAACCCAAGTTCCATCAGGACAGTAATAAAACTGGCTCGGATTTTTACAACGTAGTCTGGACGTAAGTCCGACCACCTGGTTATGAGTTACGATGTCCACTTTTACAATGTATCGTAGAGGTAAATTACCCTTGAGATGTCCTATACGCCTCCTTACTGCTATTCGCGGTTTTATTGGAAACTAGGTCCTCGAGGTAAGCAACATATTATACACAAGCATCTTTGTTGGTTGTATAAAAAAATAATGAAGTTTATAAAATCTCTATAATTATGCAACTCATATGGATAACATATAAATCTTATTATATTCAATAATTAAGATTATAATACAATTGATGAATGTAGGTGTTTCACATTATAGAAATGTTAAAGTATGATTTATCGAAAGTTTTCATAACACTTCATTGGCGCTTCGAAAAAGTCCACGCAAGTTGATTAATATTTATTATTTTCAACCATGCTTGCCGCAGTGTTTGAGCCTGTGCGGAGTTCTAGCCTTGAATCCTGAAGAAAAGGTGACCGTTTCTTTAAACATAAATTTATAAAGGACCGCCAAGGAAAGGAGTTCCATACAGACGTCTGTGTTATATATAAAGCATGATATGTTAAAGACTAATAGGTTGTATTTGGATACCGTCAACTGCATCATTACTTAACATCAGATGAGATATAGTGTATAAAAAAACATACACTTGTCATATATATTTGACGACCGATGTGGCGCGGCGGGCGAAGGTCAGCCTGCGTCGCGGAGGTTGCGGGTTCGATTCCCGCCTTGGGATAAATGTTTGTTCGATCTGCAAATATTTATTCCGGGTATTCTGGGTCTTTTATATGTATATAATATAATTTTAAAAAAATATCTATGTAATGTATTGTATTGAGTATGTCAGTCTACTAGTACCCATAACACAAGCTTTGCTCAGCTTGGGGCTAGATGATGTTGTGTGGGTTGTCTGCATTATTTATTTAACTGCTAGTACCGCTAAATTGCGCTTGTAAAACATCAATCGACTCCTTTAAGGAAAACAGGACTTAAGTCGCTTACAATTAGTTTTTACTGGCGGTAATTAGGAAGGGCCGATTGCGCACAACTCGCTTCCTGCTGAAACTATGCAAGCTTTAGATATGGCATTTTGAAAACGATCAAAATTCACAAAATTATATAAAAGTTATATCTATTTTTCAAATTTTACGGTCAGTACTAACGTGTTACCATACATACAATGTAAGTTTACCCAGTACCTCTACCATGAGTTGTCACAGTAAAATCGCCTGACTTTACTACAGTAGTTACGTCAATATTAGTATTACGAATTTTAGTACCCAACTATCCGCTAGAGGCGCTGTACAAATCTTCATACATTTTTTTAACTACAGACGCTAGCGAGTATAGTAAATATAGTATAGTAAAAACTCATGGTAGAGCCGCAGAATAACTATAAAATCTTTGCTCACTTCGCTCAATTGATCAATAAGTTTTACTTACATATTGCTTTCCATATATAGTTGGTTTAAGAGTACCATAGTTAAAAATAAAGTATGAAGTATGTGTTTGTTTTACTCAGTCTAATGGTTTTTATTTCTATAAATTTCATAGTTAAAAATATAGTAAGAAGTTTGTTTTTGTTAGTATTTGGTGTTTTACTCTATTATTCTCGTGGTTTTGAGTTACTGTGCCATGGCAACATCCGATAGCTAGAACTTTGAACGTTAATGTTTACATTGCGTGAGAAGTTACTCTGAAACGTAGATTTTACAAAGTATACTGAAATGAATACAAATACTTTCAGAATTAGATACTATTCTTAAAACATTATTTTAATACGACTTGTATTAAAACTCATTTATCAAAGGTTTTATAAAGTTTAAGAAGCAAACTTACGACTATGCAGTATTTACAAAATGTACATAGGCATTTAAAATACATAAGAAACAGTTGAGCTATCTACAGACCGTTGCAAACGATCTATAGATAGTTCAACTGATCCAAATCAGTAAGCAATCGGAAGCGTACCCAAGATACTGGCTGCATTGCCGCGCTGAATAGCAATGCTGATACGCTGGGCCAGATACTCATCAGCCCTCGGGTCACGCGTCGCTTCGACTAGACGCCCAGAAATTAAATCTTGAATTAAATCAAAAGTTTTATAAAGTTTAAGTAACAAAAAACCATGCATTTTATCTTTCTCCTTCTGTTTAAAATGTTCGTGAAGCGAAATCAACAAATATACAAAACTGACTTAAGATGTAAAAGGTTAAAATCATTACAATTTCGTAGCACGCTATTGTAAGTTATTTGCAAGCATACAAAATTAAAGGGTAGGCGAACCAATTCAGCATATAGAAGGTGTAATGTAATTCATGATACAAAGCGAGGCCGCGGCGTGGCGTGTCCGAACGTGACGTCACGCCCGCCATTACGGAGCGCCACTACTACATATGCTACCACAGAATATATAACAGTACATATGCTGAAGCCTCACTTCATAAAGACATATTAGAGACCAGCGGAATCTACGGCCGGTTTCTCGAACGATGATCAACGAAAAAATCTAATAATGACTATGTGTCAAACTCGGATCAATCGCGATTCGGGTTTCCAGAAACCGGCCGTAAATGAAATACTTTTGTTGAGACTCAAATAGCAAGAAGTTTATAAGGCATGTATGTGTTTAATTAAATTTGTAAGTAATTTGTAGCAATCTGGTCCCTTTATAGAAATAACATATAATTCACAAGGAAAATTAAGTACTTTTCAGTATTTATAATATGTTCATATAAGTTTGTGCCTGCAATAAACAAATTTTATTTTTGAAGTGAAAACTTCTTTAGCGGCGCTGGGTGGGTAAAAACTTTCAAACTCGCGTCAGGGTCACGTGACGTCGAAAAAGCGTAAGATCTTATTTAATTTTTATACATTGCTCGTAAAACAAGAGACGACAAAAGAACACACTTGCGGTCACGCGACGTATGACTCAAACAATTAAATAGTGTTGTGGCGACATCGTACAAGGCGAGTACAAGGCGCTGCCAACACGCGGTGCGGTGCGGAGCGCGGGGGCGGAGGACCGAGGACCGGCACTCGCGCGCCGGCAGCCGACAGACGCTCTGAGCACCCTCGCACGGGAAACACGTATCGCTCGCCGCGCGCGCATAACCAGTTAAACGCTATTATATCGTACGAATCGTTTCGCCTAACTTGTATTTAACTGTATCGCTTCCATCTTATTGAAGTGAAAACTCAGTCAGGGTCACGTGACTCGTGACGTTCATCGAACGTGACGTTCATCATTCGTTGTCTTCGTCGTTGTGTCAATGTCAATGACATGACACAATCACAATGACACAGACACATTCGCGCTTGCGCGAATGTGTCTGTGTCAGTGTGTCTTCGTTGTCTTCGTCGTGCTTGTCTTCGTCGTTCGTTGTCTTCGTCGCGCTTGCGCGAATGTGACACAATGACATGACACAATCACAATGACACATTCGCGCTTGCGCGAATGTGACACAATCACAATGACACAGACACATTCGCGCTTGCGCGAATGTGTCTGTGTCATTGTGATTGTCATTGTCATTGTCGTTGTGTCGACATGACACAATCACACTGACACAGACACATTCGCGCTTGCGCGAATGTGTCTGTGTCAGTGTGTCTTCGTTGTCTTCGTCGTTGTCTTCGTTGTCTTCGTCATTCGCGCTTGCGCGAATGTGACACAATGACATGACACAATCACAATGACATCATGTCATTGTGATTGTCATTGTCATTATGACGACTGTGGTTATATTTTTGAAGTGAAAACTTAAAAGTGAAAACACAGACACATTCGCGCTTGCGCGAATGTGTCTGTGTCATTGTGATTGTCATTGTCATTATGACGACTGTGGTTATATTTTTGAAGTGAAAACTTAAAAGTGAAAACACAACGTTAATATTGAAGTTTTCACTTCTGCCGGCACTCCCGGAGTGCTACCATTTTTTATTTATTTATTTATTTAATATAATACAATAATGTTCATAAGTTAAGCTTTACTTAGTTTGCTTAGTTACATGTACTATGGATTTAATTTTGAATATTCATCGTGCAACGCCACAGTTCTGATTGTAACCTAAAACCACATTTTCTACTGCGTACTTGATTTCTGGCACGACGCATCCGTCTAAGCTACAACTTTATTTTATGAACTGTCAGGTTTTCTTCTTCTTCAGGTTGCTTGTACACTTATAGAACCGACCAAACTCTGTGTCCATAGAGTGCGGAGTGAACCAAGCCCAATGCTACTTGATATTCGTTCGCTTACCCCACCACATTTCACCGGAGCACGGCGCCGGCTGGTCTTAGGATCTTGAACTTTGTTATTTCACAGTACCTTTTTCTTCCCTTGGCAACACTCTTGGCGATGCAGTAGAATTTTAATATTTTACTCTCAACGCAGTTGTTGCCGTTTGCTTGTAAATGGATGTTTTGAAAATAAAATAACAAGTTATCTAACCGATCATAATAGATACGCAAATGCGAACGCAAGCGTAAGTCCATACTTAAGTTGGTTTCTGTATCTCAAACTGTTAGGTACATGAGTGTTTTTATTCTCCTCATTCCACAGGCTGATCTAAAATATTACTACATATTTTAAGCATTTAACTTGATCTCATAATTTTTATTTATCTAGTGGTTTACAAAATAAATAAATATGCACGAACATTTAACACTCTCTAGTACCAAGATTGCTGATGTTGACTTGTGTTTGAAAATACATACACAGAGACAAGCATTATAGGTACAAACAAAAACCCTCGTCCCAAACAACAGTACTGTTTTTTAAAATTCATAGCCAGCCGAGTCAGCAGCAGCTACACAAATCAAGTAGAAACTAAAAAAAACAGTGAATGCGGTTGGCGAAAATCGGGGTTAACTGGGAGCGTTGTTTACACGGCGAGGTTCAGCTGACGAGGTTCTGCAAATCATTAGAGGGTTATAAAGGACTTGATTTAAAATAAATAAAACAGCTGTCTGATGGTCAGCTAACAGTCTTAGCTGAGTTTCATAGATAACGAATTAAGAATGTAACAGTCAAACGAAAAAAGATGAGCGGTCAGCCGTTTACAGCGATCCGAAGTTGCACACGCTATGCTCACGTTACCTTGGTGAACCGTAGCTGCTGCTATACCAACCGCTTGCGTTACAATTTAGCACGATCGGGGACCTGGTGTAGTTATCTGCCAGTGTGCAAACGCTATATAAAGTCAAGGATACACTAGGGGGCAAATGGAGCAACATGTTGCTCAACAACAACGTAGAACATGATGAAGTGATTGTCGCAGAACATTGTGTGTGCGCTCGCTCTCGAGGCGGGAGCAAGCAACATGCCCCGCGTCACGTATAATGTTGCGGAGCATGTTGCGGAACAATATGCAACGTTGCAGCGTCAAGTAAATTAAGCGTTGCGCGTCATGTTGTGGGACAAAATGTTCCCTAGTGTATCCTTGGCTTAAACTTTGTAGCTCAGCACCCACAGGTGACCGCATTCACACAGTATCTCGTAATTAGTGGGTGTAATTGGGTCGTAGTTTGGTATTATGTGTTGCCAGTTGTCAGACGTCTCTTTTGATGTACTAGTTGGTGTTCCGTGGCTGTTGTGATTTATTGCGGCCTTCAGAGTTTTACTTTGCAAACTTTATAAACGTTTATAACTTATGACGAGAAACTCAAAGTTTTTGGTGAATTAGCGCCATGGGTCTTATAGCCGAGTTGATATTCACAAAAAAGAAGACTAATTTTATCGTATGAAAATGAGATCCGATCACAAATATGTGTGATAATGGTATACGTAACGAATTGGTGGTGTATTTATACAGAGTGATAATACAAGCTCGTCAGCTGAACGTTGCAGTGTAAATATGCACGAACATACATAGAGACTAGCATTATAGGTACGAACAATTTCACCGTTACTGAACAAAATTTACCTTGATGAACGTCACACTGCATACAATTTGACGTGTGTATTAAAAAAACTGTATAAAAAGTAGTATAATTTGCGCGAAATGGTATGTTTTTTTTATTTCCGCACGTTTTCTATCAAATTGTTGAATGTCAACTGACTAACAACACTGTAAGAGCTGGTTCAGACAAGGCGGTTTCCGCGCGGAAATCTGCCAAAATCCGCCGAAATCCGCGCGGACAGGTGTGAACGAATGAATAGGCGCTAATGTAAATAAGACCTCCGCGGTTGACCCGCGCGGTTTGGAACCGCGCGGATTCCGCCGTGTCTGAACCAGCTCTAAAAGTATGAATACCCATAGGTAATTTAATAAATGTCTACCTTTAGCCCAATGAAACAAAGCAGACCCTTGAAGAAGTTGTAAATGTCAAGGCAATCCAAATGGCACCCAAACTGTAGGTATTTACAACCGACATTCTCCGGATTGTTGTCTCAACACGCAAATAAAGATTTACGAACTTGAAAATGTTCGACTAAACGTCTTTAAAACGCTGGAGTATTTTAGATTCTCACTTAACTACATGCTTTTAATATCACGATTGAGAATATTTGTCAATTCAATAACAAGATTTTCACTGTTTTTTTAAATAGGTTTTGAACTTCATGCGATATTTAGTGCGAGTAATCTCGCGTGCCATACATATAAAAATAATAAATTTTATTCACAAACAAACTTACGACTATTACAGTATTTACAAAATATACATAGGTATTAAAAAAAATAAACTAAATTAAACAATACTCGTAAATCTATTACCAATGCTAGTAAGTAGAACGTAAAAAAGTAATCCGTATATTTTAGGGCGCGTTGAGCCGAGGCTACCTATAACACGCGCTTTACAAGATGGAAGGAGTTATAAAATATTCAGCATGATCTCGATTCCGTTTCTCAGTCACCCTGACCCTTTTTTACGACGCGTTGACTATTAATGTGGTAGTTTTTCTATAAGCGGGTCGCGCGGCACTCATAAATGCAACTTTAATTTAGAAACAAGATGCTATTTATCGCTAACTTCAAACATACTTTTAAAAAGCATCTCCAAATTGTAAACACCTAGCAGATGAAAATAAGGTCTGCAAGATATATTAAATCTGCTTAGAATATTATATTGATTTTTGTATCTACTTTTAGTGTTTGATGCAGCATTGTGAGCTACTTTTAAACCATGGCCCGATATACGAGCCATAAGAACTACTCTGTAGAGAGGTACTGTGCAGACCTACACGTTTCACTCCTCTATTCGTCAACTCTGAATCCTTTGACTTATCAAGAGTATTAAAAGAAATATTATAGTTAATATTAAATTCAGTTATTTACAACATTTCAAGAAGCATAATTCTGAGGAAAGTAAACTTTGGTGTGGCAATACTCAAAGCATCTGGAATATGTCACGGTATGCTCACGTGTCGAAACGACTGAAATGATACGATTTACTGGATCAATGTGCTTATTCGCTCCTGGCAATATTGTCGATATAAATGAAACACACGTCGATGGTACAATGTAAGGTAAATATACGTCTCCAAGTATGAACGTATAATTTTTATTTAATACGTATTAAATAACATTTCTAAAATCATATGGAAGATGTAAACGCATCACAAAATACAGTTTTACAGCGTTCTATCTTAAATAGCGTTAAATCTTACTTATCATAAGTATATCTGAGCCATGACATATTTTCAACATACCAACCACTCTCAGATAGTTTGAACATAAACATGTTTTCATACAACTCGGCGGTAATGTGCCGATTTCAAAGTCGTGAAAAGCTGCATTCTGTAAGCGTTTTACTCACGCGATTACGTATATTGATTAAAATCAGGCAAGTTTTGAAGTCGTTTTTTGTATCATTGCCAACAGATTATCTGTCAGGCTTGTGCTGTAAAAAACCGAGTTAATATAAGGGAACTGACTGCATACATTGCGGATAATTTGTATAAAGCTTTTACAGCCTCGTGCCATATGCGACCAGAAGTTTTGCAATAAAATGTTTGATATTGCTTGCAGTTTCTTCTTGTTTTCATAAAAGCACGGTATGTATCATCCTCGTGTTTTTATTATCTTTTGGATATTTTTGGATTACAATTTATTTTATTTGTTTGTTCTTTTTAGCTAAAGAGGCAGGGGCACAATGTTTGAGACCGACACGATATCAATAGGAATGTACAGTGAGTTTGAGCTTTTAAATTACGCATTATTACAGCCAACTCGTTTTTTTATAAAGATATTGTTAGATAGGTAAAATAGTGAATATCATTTTATAAAAAAAAAACTTACATTTTAAAATGAAAATTCGGTTTTTATTACTTTTTTAATGTTCATTCAAAATGACTGAATATTAAAATGCGAGTTAGCTCCTATGCATACATTCATATGTTCTGATTGTATGAGCTGTAAACGTAGAAGCAGAATGAGTAGATAGATACATTTACATAAATACATTGATGTATCCGAAATACAGAACCTGTATTGCAACCTAAACCTTTGTTATATATATAACCGTCATTCAGTTAAATGTACCACGGAGGGTAAGGATAAGTAACTTAATTTTATTTTTTATTTTGTTCCTCACATCAAGTTAGTGAGTACCTATTGTTACAAAGACGTTGTTACATTATATGGAAATATATGTACATTTATCTTATATATCTGCTTATTATTTAACCTGTTTCTCTGAATTGTGAACACAATTACTTAATTGTATCAGATCAATACAGCTTTGTTCCGAAATTAAACGACACTTTCAAGGCGAGGTAATAAAGCAGCTTCAATTAATAACGTTCTTTGGTTGCTATTAATTAGAATAGGTTTGATTTGTACAGATTTTGATTGCGTAAAATGTAAGTAATTGTAGGTTTATGTTTGTATTATAATAAATTGGTTTATGACAAGTGAAATCAAAACATAGAAAATTTTAATATCGATTTTTCGATTTTAAAAGTATGGCTAAGTACATAAATATGTAAAACAACGAACTACCTACTATTATTAAGTACTATTCAGTTTAGGAAAAATCAAATTTTGGTTTGCGACATCGTTCACATCCTGTTGACTAATCAGGATAAAACCTAGTGCTAATTTGGATTACGGACTATGTTAGTTCCAGTATTAATCCTTATCGGATATTTGTAATGTAATTAAACACAAACGACTTTATAATATTATTACAAAATTAATAAAAACAAATCATTATATTTTTGAATAACTATATCCATAAAACAAACCGATGACCTGAGGCTAAATGGCAACCACTCACTGCTATAAAAATACAGACATCACGCATTTGTTAAGCTACTTTTAAGTTTATTTAAAACTTTTATTCAGCGATTCTAGAGCATCTGCCAGTTGAACAAGTGAACCAGGCAATTCAGAACTACAAAGTTCTTTAAAGTTAAGCCTCTGGTGTAAAATAACTGAGGATTCTAGTACCTAAGTGGTACAACTTACACTATTTTAACCTCGGTTGTTGAGCGGAAAATTGTAGTTTTATACTTTTTCATTAAGATCTTGCAGACAGTCTTAGGAAGTAGAAAAAATAGTATTACAATTCAACAAGTATTTAGCCTAAATATAGGATAGCATACTCAACAATCAAGAATCTTTAATGCACTTAGAAACACATGTGATTTGACTTGTGACTTTTGTGTGATGGATGCAACGCTTTGTTTCAAAGGGTACTTACGTTCTCAACGTACCTAAGGTGAATCGCATTGTCATTTATGCTTATTTCATGAATTTCTCATAAAAAAATAGTACTTACCACTTGGAATGTAAAAACTTACCTTACCGGTGATAGTGCTCAAAACATTCTCACCCTGCTCCTCCAGCGTTTATAATATCACCATTTCTTTTATATACTTCTTTTTTCCTAGCCTAAATTGTCCCGCTGCTGGGCAAAGGCCTCTACCAAACTTTTCCACTTATTTCGGGCCTTGTATTTAATACTTATTAAATACTTTACATACTTAAAATAAATTGAAATATCATAGTACATATAATTCTATGTCTGGGTGTTACCATGTATTCTATTACTACAATATACAATTTCTAGATATTAGTATCCTATTAACAATATTGTTCCCATGGCTAAAACAAGCTTTGCTTAGTTTGGGACTAGAGTATGATGTGGAATATGTCCATGAATATTGGTGTTACAGTATTAATTATTTATGTTCATCACACAAACCTTTGCTCTGGGTGGGAATCGAACACACAATTGACAGCATGTTAAACAGAGCTTCTACCAAGTTGAGACGCCTGTGTAATACTGCGAACTTATTATTTAACTACCTAAGATCACTAGCAGCTCAAATAACCTAATAATACTACTTTTAGCTGGTAAATTTCAGAGTTGAGCTTAGCTGATTAAAGTAATCACTTATAATGCGCTATAATGCGGCTTATATTATTATCTAATTATACAAATTGTATGAACCACATATTCGAGGCCGTGAAACTAGGTCATAACTTTTCTCGAGGGAAATAGAAAGCTTAAAGCTAATTTTACTTCAATACCTACTTAATTTTAAAAGATTTTTTTAAACGACATTTGGTACTTAGCCTGCAGTATCTTAGAAATGTTTGATCATCGAATACTTTCAAGAGTGCCGCAATGTACGACAAACTACGTAAATATGTAAAGTTTTGAATGTGAAAACTTTTGTTTTTCATGAAATTTTAAATAGGACCTTTGTGACTCTATTATTATAAGGGTACCTATAGTGAATATTTTGGTAGGTTTCGTTTTAAACTAAGGGATATTAAGATTAAGTAAAGAAAACTTCACATTTGAGGATGAGCTCAATTTTATTTGAATTAACAATGACGTCTCCAATGCCACAATACTCAATGAAGTAAGAAAAGAAAGTAATGAACATCTATAAAAGTTGTAATAATGATATAATTAAGCTAAATTTATCACTATTTTTACAATGTCATTATGTTTTTTCTTAAACCACAATAACACTTTATCTTTGCTCTAAAAGCATTAAATAATCCAAGTCACACAAATCTAACAATTAATTACTAACTATATAGGTTTGTATGTTTTAATATTTTGCTTCATATACAAATAAGTTTATTTTTTCATCAATGCACTAAAACTTGCCACGAAATTAAAAACAATGTCATTTAATACTGAAACAGAAGCGAAATGTTAAAATAAATTTGGTAGTCAAGCCATAATTATACTAAAATAATAATTAGTCTAAGTAAATATAACAATAAAACGAACAGTTTACAACTAGAGCGAATAGAATAGAATAGTAAACGAATGTAAGTTGCGCGACACTACTCGGCCAGAAAGCGATGCGTGGCGCGCTGTGATCCACCTAACACAATCTAATCGACTGTCGTCGACAACAATTACGACGTATTTTATACTCCGAACGATTATTTTGTCTTCATTATCCATATCCATATTGTATCTCTTAGAATATTTATTTTAATTAAATTTATTAGGGGCACAGAATTGATATGTTTCCGATGCACGGTGTTTGTGTGATACCGCTTCACTTAACCTAACTGCAAGGCGTCGCTACACCCCTAGCCCTACACTACCCTATCACATGCGGGCCGATGTCACGCGTCGACTTCTACATGCGACGACAATCCAACCATCTACACGATTTCACAGTAAACGTTATCAAAATATCGCTTTTCAGATCTCGATATCTCATTAAAGTACATTAGTCCGTATTTTTAAAGTAATTAAAATTTCAAGCAAAAATACTCAAAAGACACAAAGGACGCAGCAACAGCTAAGCAAAACTGTAAAAACGAAACAATTAACGGGAATGCGTTTAGCGTGACATAATATAGCCGATTGTAGGTATTAAGTATAGTAATAGACGAAAATACAGAAATAACGTCTCTATGAAACCGCTCTTTACTCCTAATTACACATTAAATATTACACGATGATATGTATCGAGTAGTCCCGCAAAAAGTGACGTAGCCGTGTCCGCAGCCACTGGACGTCTCTTACTCGCTATCTACGGTTGTTGGACGGAATCATGGCGGCATCGGCGTCCCTCGCACCGCGGCGCCCGCCCTCTCGCGCGCACTCGCACCACTCGCACGCACTCGTACGCACTCGCACGCCGCTCATCTGGCGCGAGACATTTGCACGAAAAGGCGGGCCTTAACAATTCACGCAAACCAAAAAGTTCTAAATCATCCGGTGCCTTCAAAAACTATAATGCATTTGAAAAGAGAGCTATAAATTGTTCGTCGAATGTCGTTCAAGGCACCGTATGACTAGTTAGCCACAACTGAAAAGAAAAAAGAAACTTTTCGTTGTATATTTTAGAATGCGATGGAGGACGCCGGACGCCGAGGGTGTGGGAGATCACTACTACACATTACACAATTACTTACATATAAAATAGCATTATATCGAATTAAATAAGTAAACATTGACTTAGCTTAATTATTAGATAAAACTGTCAATTAATTACAAATAAACAATTGTATATTTAACAGATTACAATAATTGGAATTTTGAAGTGTCGTTCAACTTGTGTGCAATTTGCAATTAAAAACGTATGTAAATGATGTTGATAACATATCAACGTACGTGAACATTTTTGTAAATAAGAAGTTGCGTGATCATAATTACTGAAAAATTAAATGAATATTATTAGAATATAAGTGTTTTAAAGTAAAGAATTTATCTATATTTAACATTACCAAGTGACTCAACGCCTGAGAGTAGCAGACATGGAGTCATCAACCCTGATTTGTAAAAAAATAACTTTAATAAACTATTGAATTGATACCACCAAAGAAATAATGTTCTACGAAATATAAAGTTTGGTACGGCTCGAGGTTAGTATTTAAAATTATGTATATTTCATTTATCTTTGGTCTACGCGCCGTGCTGGCGCATGGTTCACTCTGATAATTACAATCACTATAAACAACGTATAAAATTTTGCTAAGTCAAAAATTGACGAAATTTCTATTAAATATTGACTAAGAGATTTTCATAAGAATTCACATGCGGTATCATCGGCCACCGATAAACAATGGTCGCGCGAGTACCTCAACAGATTCTGTCGCGTCAACATTATAACCCAAATATCCAAAACCTTAATTTTATAGCCTAAGCAGGGAATTTTTTTTTACTTTTTTTCGTATAATTTTTACATGTTTACATCAGCAGAATACGTTACTAAATACCTATCAATAACATTAAGTTTTCATTTTTGGTTTATTGCTATGTCGCACTGCACTAACTCCTCCCTTACCGCGTTATCACGCGCTAGATAACCAAGTCGGTAGTTGTGTGCGATAGTCAACTAGCTAAAAATAAAAAATATATTAATCTTTCTTCTGATTATACTAATTTTTCAGTAAATTTAAATTACATTGTTTCATTATTATGTACTTATGAATATTTTCATTTAATAGTAATGTAACTATGCTCATTCACTACAATAAATACCCTTACCTAGTATTATTATTCGCCTAACGATTACACAATAAAAGTAACTACTAAGTTTAAATTAGATTATTACCAAAAAGCTCGTCAAAGCATGCAGATAGGTAGTACAATAATTGTTTCTATTCAGCGTCTCAGCGCAGGGATCGCCGAGTTATTAATTACTATTCATAATAATTAATATAATGATTACATTAAATTATTTAACTTTCATAAGGCCAAGGCTAAATTCTCGCAACAAGACTGAATAGATGTCGCTGTCGCATCGCATTGTATCGCGGCGCTAAGCTCTCGGGAGCGCGCTCAACCCACTGTCCTACAAGTTAAAACCAACAGGTAAAACAATAATGCCGGCTAAATGTAATCACAAACATTGGAATAGGTATAGAACATTTTAGGAAAATTTTTCACAAGGCACAAGAAATTTTGGTGTAACACCTAATAGATTATAAAATAGAAGTAAACTAAAATACGATGCGAATTTGTGACGTTCAGTGCTTGTATCGCACTCCAATGGATCCGAGGGCCGCAAGGGTACCCAAACTTTGTAGCAATAACTTCATTACCAACAACGAAACTATCGCAAGACCAACACTGGTGTGCCAGCTTTAACGAGTGAGAGAACACTATCAAATAACTAAGAAGGTAGGTAAATATAATTTGAAATAGTTATGAAATTAATTTAATACGCTAACATTACCGTGGCTAAAACAAAAGTGTCATTATTACATACAACTTCATTAAATCATCAACTTGAAATATTATATCAACAAAACGTAATCTTTCTATGAAGGGCACCTTTGGTTTTTAGCTTATTCAAATGAGACATTATCCTAAATGTTTATTATTTTCTGGTAGTTAATAACAAATCGTCTCAGTGTATACATCGGCCTTGTAAAAATAATTACACAATTTTTATTCCGTATTATAAGTTAGTTGTAAATAAATCTTATACACAAATAATAATAAATAAACAATGTTCATTAAATAGGAAAATTAATAATAAATGTAAGAATTACCAACGTAACATTAATCTTGGAATGTTATAAATACAGTAACGCTTGCTAGTTTTGGTATAAGGTAAACACCCCACTTCATCTACAATCCGACAACAAAAAAAACGAGGAGACAGAGTATTTGTAAGGCCAATGTTTATACTATTTGTGATTATGTAATCTTGATCCTTTAGAAGTGATGGCATGCGTCACATTGAGCGCATACTCCGTCTCCCGTTGGTTTTGTTCCGATGCGATACAAAGGATCAAGATTGCGCGTCCCTCAGTTAGCTGGTTGTCAAGTGCCGAGAGCCACGTACGAACTAATGTTGTTCGCCCTCTTCTCCGTTTTTGGCTCCCTGTTGAAAAAAAAAACGAAATTAGATAATGAAAAAAATCGTTCACCTACTTAGACTATTAAAGCGTCGAAGTCTATAGTGCACGGTGCATAGTGAATTAATATTAGAAACAATCTTCATTTAGTAAAACTCAATGGTTTAAATAAATTAGTCGAGACAAAACAAGAATTAAGTTAATATAAAGAAATAATATTAAAAAATAATAAAAGTGAGGTGAAAACTTGCAATAACATGAATCAAGAAGATTATTGTATGAAAAATACTGTCTAGAAAAATACTATTGATAAATGGGCTAGGTAATACATGTCAGAGCGACTGAAGTAGTTTTTCCTCATATAACACGTCCTTAACGGACTTTATTTTGAGATTAATAATGATTATTTGATATTTTCTTTTCTAAAACAAAAATAATTTATTCAGTCTTCTTTTTTCAAATTGCCTACTTTTTTAATCCTTTTATAAAATTTCATCTTTTACTAAAATGAAACCTTTACTAAAATTACATCTTTTACATATCTATCATGAAATAAAAATTTTAGTAATATGTTCCTAAAATTTCATAAAACTGCAAGCCATCACCATGGAACGAAATAAAAATAAAACTGTGCGCGTGCATACTTCATGTGCGAGAATCCATCCGTTGTGTGCCACCTTGCCATGCCTCGCGTATTCGAGGTGTATGGCGCCCTCGGAGCTGAGCAGCAAGGCGCCTTGCAGGCGGGCCAGCGCGGCGGCGGCGTCGGCGGCGCTCGTGAACTCCACGAAGGCGACCGGCCCCGCGCTGCCGCCCGCGCCGCCGCTCAGCAAGCGAAGCCGCGCGTACCCCGGGCAACTGCGCGATACACTCCATTGTTCCCGCACTCGTACCCCAAGTGTCTTGTGTTTCTTTTGCTGTTTTATTAGTGCTTGCTGGCGTTTTGTTTTGCTACTATTTTTAAAAGCGGCGCTAATGAAAGCCCTATATGGGCTAGCACAAATTGTTATATATTTTTAATAAATACATTTTTGTGTTACCTATTATATTACTTTTTCATGTTTAGCTATATTAATCGATTTCTAAAGGAGTTTTTCGAATTATTTTTTTATACATGTATCATACGTATGAGATGGTCCCATATGAATTGGATAAAGATCTGGCCAGTATTTTTTGAGTTATCCTTGAATATGTGTATTTAGTATTCTTGTCTGTTTAATTTTTTTAGTAACAAAATATATTTTTTATCTAATTATTACAATTTGCAACTAATTTTCAATTTATATTTTAATTAATGTTTTTTTGTAATTTATCTAAACATCATTCGTTTATCACTAATATAACTAGTCATGTTTATTTTAATCATTAAGTGTTTTGTTATAGAAGGTTTCGATGTCAATTACTTTTAAATAATTTACTCTTATCGCTAACAATAAGCTTGGAACAGATGACACAGTATCTACGTAGTAAAATACCTACAGCAGAATATTGAAACCACGTTTATTGTTTGATGTAAATTCATAAAACGTAATGATCGGATCGCGTGTATCGGTACCATTGCATCATTTTGTTGAAGCTACCATTATTTACTGGATTTTCGGAAACTAATCTATCTGCCAAAAAGTTTTATGATATTTCTTATTATTATTTGTGCAATAACAGTTGAACCAAATGAAAAATGTGCAACATTTAGTGTCACTTGCAGGCGTGGGATACATAGGAGTGATCACGTGACCGCGTGTTCAAGTGCTCAGTACGACTATTTGTGACGTGTGTAATATGTCATGCTTTTGGTGGTACGGATGCAGGCAGCCTCCCTCACAACCAATCATAAATCCAATTAAACTTGTTGTGAGAGAGACCAAATAATAATAAAACATAATAAATTCGTTCAAACATTTTTCAGCGGACGACACTGTGATTTTTTGTGCTACATGCACTGTGAGCATTTTTAGTTTTTCCCTTTTTTGATACTTGATTCGTTTTTGCTGTGCGGGAACATGCTTATTACTGTGCAAGCTTTCAACTGAAAACACTTGTTTTAAAACAGCATTTTCAATCGACGAGCCAGTCTGCACAGATTTCGAACAAACTTATTCGGATTGCTTTTTATTACATGTAGCATGCTACGTAGCGTAACTGCTACGAGACGTAGACATAACATTTCTTCATTAATAAACAAGTTAAAGTTGGATGATACATACTAACATTTTCAAGTATATTTGATAAATAGTGTATGAACGTTATCAGAAGCTTACTTTGTTTCGTTACATTATTATCACTAAGTCAGTAAAAAATATGTTTACTTGGAGTAAAATTAGAAGTATTTTTAAACATATCGGAATAAGTTTGCTCGTTCGAGGTCCATAGATTAAGAGGGTACATTTATAAAACATCGCCACAGCCAATGACGTCAGTGACGAAATTACTTAATGACCCAACTGAGCTACGATACAGAGCATGTTTGCTGAAAAAATGATATGATCTATGTATGACGCTATGATCGTACTGCGATTCTGAACGCTAACTCAATATAATAAATTTGAGCGTTTCATACTTGCTTATAGTGTAAGTATTTAAACTGTTATGTGTACCACTCTGTAAGATATTTACGTTTTAGGACCATTGATAAATATTTTAGCGTTAGTTTCCGAATGGAAAATTAATTTAATTTTGTGAATAAAGTAATTTAAATGTACATAAAACCTATTGTAACCAATGTGAAACAATAAACAAATCTATCAATCCTTACTGGCTGTGGCGGTTGTACAGAAAACTTAGGGCTTGCGCAGACCGGGACGGCATGGCAAGGGATTTTAACTTTTTACTAATGGACATTCAACCGTACTGTTACAGAAATACGACATAAATTGCTATGCTTTTAAATGATGCCGTTCCGTTCACGTTCAATGCCATGGCATCATTTTAAAGCATAGCAATTTATGTCGTATTTCTATAACAGTAATGTCCATTAGTAAAAATTAAAATCCCTTTCCATGCCGTCCCGGTCTGCGCAGGCCGTTAGTCGCGAAAAATTACCTGCTGAATATCTCTTTGAGCTCGTGCTCGGACACGAACTGGCCGAGGTTTGCGACGAAGAGCGTGGAGCAGGGAGGGGCGGGGTGCTGCGGGTGCGCCGCGGGGGGCGGGGCGTGCGCCGCGCCCGGCGAGCCCAGCGCCGGCGCCGGCAGCACGCATGCGCCCAGCGTCAGCGGCGACTGGTAGGAGAACTGGCGAACAGACATCATGCTTACTCATTACATACGTATATAGATAAATGAATTTAAGGAATGAATAAAAAAATATTCACAAACAAACTTACGACTAACAGTATTTACAAAATGTACATTGTCATATAAAATACATAAGAAACAGTTGAGCTATCCACAGACCGTTGCAAACGATCTATAGATAGTTCAACTGATCCAAATCAGTACCAATCGGAAGCGTACCCATGACACTGGCTGCATTGCCGCGCTGAATAGCAATGAAAAAAAATAGGAATGAATACTATTGGAGTTTGAGATAAATAAGTTCAAAAAAAATATTTGGATTAAGTATTTGATTTAAATAAATCAAAATACAAGTTACGCTACTAACTATCGTCTATACAGGGGTCACCAAATGGCGGACCGCGGTCCGCATGCGGACCCCCAACCCATTGTATGCGGACCGAAAAAATATATCCCAAAGTATTTTTGTTGACGTTAATTCGAAAATTTCCGGGCGAAGTAACGAGTAATGTCAATAGTTTGCACCAATTCCACTCCAAACTTCAGACAGATAAATCAACAATAAAAAATGAAGCTTTACTAATTGATAAGTAAATAATAATACCTACCTTTGTAATTTCCGTAATTACCTTTGTTCAATAATTATTATTTTTTATAAAATGTGTGTCATTTCATTTCTTAAATTGGACTCCGAGCGAAACTAATTGGTGACCCATGGTCTATACCATACCAAAGCTGGGGTGCAAGTTAGTGTTGAATTAATTTATTAATATTTTTCCATTAGGACATAGTACTTACGTGGTGTGGCCTATCGGCGGCAGCTAGTCAGAGATAAGAACGGACCGGCGCCATCTGTGGGTGGATGGCGGGGTGCACCAGCCCGTGCGACAGCGTCGGCAGCTCGCCGCCGTACGCCAGCGGGTGGTGCCACAGCTCGGCGCCGCCGCCCGGGAAGAACGGACTCGCTAGGTCTGAACAAACATCACTTCATTGTACTAAAACCAAACACTCGCTAGCCGCGTCGGTGTGTGTCAGTCTGTTGCTCATAATTGCTATGGAAAAATATTTATTTACAAGTGCTGCTGACATGTTTTCACGCTCACGGTCAAGTTTATTAGTAAAAAGTTGTTTGGCGTACTAGCATTACGAAAGCCACGGAGCAAACGGATTCAAACCCATTTTTTTTCGATCTATTTTTGTTGTGGTTTTATTTTCTAAGCTCCATAATAAATGCACCCATAATGAATGTGTTATCATGAAAACATGTAATAGACAACAGTGGTAGAGAACCCGACAGATCAATCGATAGCTTCGCGGAGCTAGGCCTTGCGTGGGTACGTGTAAGTAAGCGATCACAGATACTGGCCCCGCGCGGTACCTCGACGACCCAACAACAACAGTAGGTATTCTGCACCTACCCACATTTTATTACCAAGTATTTGGGCGGTAAATGTTAGGAGGCGTTTTTGTGTAAGCGTCCTGTAGAGGATGTAACGGTTTTCTTATAACCTTTGATCTTTTCAACACTGAGAGATAACAAAATTACTGAAAGCGACAGAAAATTTCAGTATTGTTTAACTAAATATACAGCCAAAAACCTCTTTTTCCATCTGAAGTGAGTTGAACAATGCTACGAGACATAAGTGATTTAGAAATATGCACACTAGCGTTACGGGTTCATGGACGAGTTAATTTGCTGGTAAACAATAAAACTAAAAGGGTAGTTGGACGTAGTAGGTCCCATTGTCTACAGGACGCTTAAGGTCACGTTGGAAGGTCGTGATATTAGTTATGTGTGGGCAGGTACAGAGCGGGGCGGTCGAGCGCGCGCCGGGGCGGTGTGTGCGTTGGCAGTACTTACGTCCAGTGAGTGGGTGCATCAATGCGGGGTGTGCAGCTGGCGCGGCTGTGGCAACTGCCGGCTTCGGCTTGCTGACCTTCGTGTTGCTTTTAGCGAACTCCAGCCGAATCGTTTGCGGCATGTCGGGGTCGAACCGGACGCCCTGCTGTGAACAGCCGCGAGCGGTGCGGCGCTCCGATATAATGACGATGGAAAGGTACAACAATACTCAGACGGTGACGAGATGCCGACCGCTGGGATTGAGACTCAAATACGCGTTTCAGGATATCCGAGATGTAAAATTGAATGGGGCTGAAACCCAATAGTAAAGTTACTTTGCTATTTAATGTTTTGAGTCTGATCGGACAGGGTTGTATGTTTTTCATGTCTTAGGTCCGCGCCTGCGCCTGCTAAGGTGACGAAACACAGTGCACGGGTCGTGACATCAAAAACCTGTCAAACAGTGACATGCAGTTGCTTATTTACACCGTATTTATCGATCACAGTCGCGTGTCAGAGGGCCGGACGACTCCTCGAGCCGCCTCGGTCCGTTCGATATGTGCATGGGTTTAGCATAACTTACGATGCGGTTACTCGAGTCAGGAAATGTTATTCCAAGTCTACAATGAGAATATTACTATATAGTGCTCGTTGGCTGTGTTGAGGCATGTGATGAGAAGAGATTTAGTAACACCGTGCGTTTCATGTTTAGTATTTACAATAGCTTGTCGGGCCGACATCGACAGGAGTATCTCGGTTGATTGAGATATTGGATTGCACTGTAGTACCCTAACATACTGTGTTCGAAGCTAGTCATGTTGATTAGGCAATATGTGTAAGTGATATTTGTTTATATTGTTAGATACTGTGTCGTTTTCCGCATTGTAGGAAGTATTTTCAATAATCGTACATTGTATTTTATTAACTCAATGCTTCTCTACGTATCATTTTATATGGTTGAATTTGTTCCAATTCACTGAACTATATTAAACGCGAGCGAATACTGAAAAATATTGGATCAAACTCAACAATAAATATAAATAAGTAGATATATCTAAAGCTAGGTTATTGTGAATGTATGTGACTGAGTAGCGATACCAACCTGAAGATCTTGTTTAGCCGCCTCCGCGCCCGCGCGCGTGTGGAACGTTACAAAACCAACCGGCTGCGAACAATTCAATGCTTATAATAACACCATTTCAGTAGCCAAATTCTAGGAATAAACTCAATTATAATGTATGCATAAACTTACCGAAGCCGTTTTCCCGTTCTTACTGGTAACCTTCAACAAGGAGCCCTCGTAGCCCTGCGAACAAAATTACAATGGGTATTTAACTTTGTTATCTAAACAAACCGTTCCAGCCTTCTCCTCGTACACGTTTAAGGGGAAGTTTTTAAGGACTGTAGAGAATATTACCCCCAATTTCCCAGCTGTCGGTGTCATCCGTGTCATAAAGAAATTCAGTTTCGACTTCCACGAACTGAAAAATGGTTCGCATAGGTGCCTGGCACCGTTGGCAGCACGCGATGACTCCACGAAGGCGAACCCTCTATATACCTTAAGTAGGTACTTTTATGTTTGCGGTGCCGTCCCCGTTCGTACCAGCCGGGGATCAAGTGTAATCCCTCTTATCGATAGACAAAATCGATTCAATCCGAATATTACGAATCGGAGCATGACATTTGATATTTAGGGGCTTGTAATCTCTCGATGTTGTAAACCGAACCCAGATCTTCTAGTTTTCTCGCGTGACGGAAACGATGTTGTTATATGATATATTTTTTCCTTGTAAATATTTTGGCATTTCAAATAGAGAGTCAATGTAAGTAGCGTTATTATTGCCTTGGGGATGTTTCATATAGATATCAAAAGCAATCTTTATAGATTGCTTTTCTTTGTTATCAATAAAAAAGTTTTGTGTGGTATTAGATTTGGAATATTACCTCATATGCTCGAAATAGAAGATATAGTTCTCGTGGCTTCGCATCCATCGGCAACCCACTGACGAATAGTGTTCGCACCTGAAACAACAAAACATGCGCTGGTCAGAGAAATTGCACATCCCAAAGTCCTAAATATAGCTATTAATGAACAGAATAAAACATATTTACACGATCAGACTTGCTCAACGAAATCAGTTTTAATTGCAAAAATTCTCCAGCAAACACTTCACAATTGATGACAATGTTCTCGCGGCTATTTTGCCGCCCTCGAACAATAAAACTTTGAATACTTATTCAGGCGGTTGGCGAAACGGTGCAGAAAATCTTTCTGATTCTTTGTGTTTTAAACGAGCTGGCGGTGGCGCATTAATTCGTTGGGTCTATTTAATAAAATAAAACAGAGTCGGTAATGGAAGCACGATTTGCCGAGTACGGGAAATGGAGATTGATAGCTGGCACCACTGGCATTAGACGACGCCATCTTTTTAGATGCCTAATTTATGCGTCTGAGTTCTTTCTACGGTACTTTTTAATTTGTGCCGTTGAATAATTGAATGGTTTTCACGAGGCTGTTAAAATTGAGGTTTTTGGAAGATATTGAAAAACATTAATGGTGTTAGTAACGGTTTGGAAAGTATGAAAGCTTCAAATCGCCAAACATTTGCATACATACTAGGTAGTTTTTGTTTGTCCATATTCCAGTTTATATTTCTCCCTCACTATAAATATTATATTTTATCGCGGTTACCGTGCTCTGGTCAGTGCTAGAATGTCAGACCTTTATGTCGACTATTTTCCGGTCCACTGCACGGGAATTCCAAGTTTCATAGATACCGCTATATTTTTACAGCGTCAATTTTTAATAAAACTTTCTTACCGAATTCTATCATAGATTTAGTGGCTTCTTCCAATTTGGGGTTAAGAATAGTAGGTACACATTAGTTTGTTTTGAATCAGTGAAGTTTTGTATGAAATTTGTATGTACATAGTTTTATCGAAATATTGATTTTGCACGTAAAAAAACTGACTGACAATTTAAGGTGCACAGATGTAATCTTATTCAATCAGTAGTTCAGTAGAATAGTTTCAATATTAAAATAATTAAAGAAACTTTAGCTAATTATCGGGCTGTAAGCTAAAGGTTTGTTTATAGCAAGGTTCTACCTCATTTTCTCTTTACAGCGTAGTTCAGTAAAAATATTTCATGTAAAATATGCACGCGCTCCAAATATTCGCATATTTTGTTGCATTTTACACAGCATTTTTAACTTTGCCTGTTTAAAAATTTAAAATCAAGCCTGATTGTAACTTTTAGTAGCTTTGGATGTTGAACCAAATAAAATAACGTTAGTCAATGTTTACACCAAATAAAAAATGTATACAAGAAAATTATATACAATTGAAATGTAAAATTGGTATTCCGTTAAAGAAGGTTGGAAAACACGGGCCGAGATATAAGTGTCAAAGTCGAACCCAGCTCGCATATTTCACACTGGGCGAGGTCGCGTCCGGTCAGTTTGAAAATGCCCCACCATGTCCACCATTTTCCGGTCGGTTGGCCCCGAATCCCTACGCCTCACTATTGAGTTATGTTTCATACTCATGCGAGATGGGAGAAAGCGAATAGCTTGCAACACTCCGTGGGAATGTTAGTTTTTGCCGATAACAATGTTACGCGCGAGTTTTTTGTTCTCCATTGTAGGATGTTGTGCGAGCGTTTTAATAAAACTAGACATAATATCATCAACATGTGTTTTTAGTCTGCGATTTATCCAGAATATTAAAAGTGTAATAAACAAAGGTTTTTGCCTTTACTTCTTACTTTGTATTTGACGTCTGCACGTCAATAGTACAATTCTGTAGTAACAAGTGTTTGTCTATGTCTAGTCGGCAGTCATAAGTTTTAATATTGAAGTGAAGAAGAAATTTAAGAAATTTAATAGTGAAGAATCTATCTATAAGAAATTAATTCCATTTGTTTTAAATGATAGAAATGACACTTCTTTTAAATGACAAGAGAACATCAATTGGCAATCTCTTGCCAATTATTATCGCTAAGCATGTCTAATTGAGATAATCTGAGGTATATACGCCTGAATACAACACCACTTCATATAATAATACCATAAAAGTACATGAATACACTTTCAGTTCACGTAACAATGTCGGAATTTACTCTTCGTAACAAAAACAAAAGTGGTAGGTATATTCAAGCCAAGCTCATCTCAATTTTACGCCTCCTCAACTATGAAAGCGAGATGAACATCTGATCTGTCCAGGGAGGATGATATTATCTCCCGTTGACATTAATGTGGCCTGGAGACAAATAAAATGTTTTACTTCCTTCGCGGGAGGAGTAAAAATGTTTAAGTATACTTGTAAGTAGCATTCGCAATTTCATTTTGTAAATTAACTTACGAAAAATCGATAAAACTACTCTCTTATAACTACGCAAAGTATTTTAAGCCTCTTTCATAAGACACAGTAGACATGGTTTTGAGTCTTTTCCATAATACAGAGTAAGTTTCAACCAAGACAAAGAGCAGTAAGTAGTCGGAGTCTTGAAATCACATGAGCTATTTAATACTCTTGTCATCAATAGAATATGGAAAGGGTAAACATACGTCATCATAGGTGATTATTATAAGCGATAGTTACATATAACTTGGGCAACAAAATGACAACCAGGGGATGAGTTGTCATTTATTTGTATGAACAAAACATAATCCCGTTATTCTTACTTTATCAATACAAGTCCTCATATCACTTAGCGGCGACAGATTTAATCGTACCCCTCTGTTAGGTCGCTCCTGTCTGTCCAAATGACAATCGAGGAGGCGTAAACAAGCCTTCAGTATGTACAGTCGAAACAAAAGAGTTGTATTTGAAGCTATAGGAAATTTTCGGTGTAGGTACCTATTAATAAATATAGCTGATAGAATACGTTTTTTTTTGTAAATAGGTTACATACAGATGATACCTATGTATCTTGATGTAACTATTTACACCTAGACATAGAAGAAATGTTTATGTTCATCACACAGACATTCAATAAATGTTATGGCTTTGATCTAGTAGTAGTAAGTAAGTAGTAATAGAACTTTGAGGGTACTACAACAGTAGCTATTTCTGTAGTCCAACAGTGATGTTCGTACGTGCCCGGTAAAGTTATGCATTGTTTTAAGCAAATGTTACTACTCATCATCAAGCGCAAATTTATATTACAAAATAATTGTCGGAACAATCAAAAATCACTAACAAAAACAGAAAATTAGCACGTTTGGTATGAGAAGTACAAGAGAATTTCAGCTTATGCCCGCTTGATGCTTTGGAAAAGATTTTTATGTTATTCCAGATTACAAACTATGTCGATCACAAGCTAGCAAATTAGATCAATATACATTTAAATATATATTCACGGACATTTCACACATCACACTCTAGTCCCAAACTAAGCAAAGTTTGTACTAGACTGCTGATATAATACTTATGTATATATTTATTGTAAATACATTCATAGGATACATAGTAACACAATTTTTCCACAAGATAAAATTATTAACGAAATTATTTCACTGACTGTACAGGCTATCGATACGATCGATGCCCTCGACCGCCGCTCGTACCGAAATTAATTTAATATCGACGACTGCCCGACACTTGATAATAGTTAATACCCACACATCGGTATAATACGTTTAAATAACACTGTAAGCACAGTCCGTATAGAACTGAAAATAATATATATGTGATAAAAAAAAAACATCTATTGTTGGTCAAAATTCCACTGTTAGAACTTTAATTAGTATCATGTATAAAAAATTAGAACAAAATTGCTGTTATACTAAATAACTATAGAACCCGAATATAATTTCGTATGACAACATTTTTGCGATCAAACCAGATCAAACTCAGACTGATAAGCACAAACAAATAAGCGATACAATGGTTCTCATCCCATTTTATTTTAGAAGTCGAAAAATCAATGAATACTAATGAAACAACCTACCATACCACGCTACTAGATCACAGAGGGATGAATAAATGTGACAATCGTAAACGTATCATCACGTTAGCATATTCAAGACACACTGCGCGATGACGCTGCAACGTTTCGGCAGTCAAGCTAGCGTTCGTAATGTCGAATACACCACCGTTTCGATAAGCTTGCGATTGTCACATTCATTCGTGCTCCATCCACTGTTTTGTCGTATAAGGGCCCCCGCAAACTGCAGACTTTTTATCGGCCGATAGTTTGGTCGGCTTCTTAAACATGTGATGATGTATATTATGAAGATGTATGCAAATGCGCACATTACATTGATTCAGTCCTCATACTGATTAAGAAGCCGACCAAACTATCGGCCGATAAAAAGTCTGCAGTCTGCGGGGACTCTAATAGTGGCCACAGACGATCCTTTCTATCGTCCAATCGGCATGACACTGCAGGCTGGATCCAATCTGCAGTACGTCCATATACACCACACACGATCCAATCTATCGTCCAATCGGCATGACACTGCAGGCTTGACGACGATTATGGCTTTTTGCTTTTGACAGCGTGATTCATGTCGGATTTTGAAAATTTTTTCGACGGATTCGGATAGAAAATTGCACAAATAACAATGTTTTTTAATTTGAGCTCAATCGGACTGCTGGAAAAAAAGTTGGAAGCGATTACCCAAAGAGGGGGGACGAAAAGGGGGGATTTCGGATTTTTCTGGTACTAACCCCCCTTGTTTAGTCGATCTGCATTTTTACTTTTTTCAATTTCAAAGCCCTTCTTACGAACTGAACTGCCAATCGCCCACAGCCACACACGGTCCAATCGGCAGTATCCAATCGATGTGATCAAGCCAAAAGAATTGAACTGCCAATTGCTATCCATTCTAACTGTCATGCCAATCCACTCCCACACACGGTCAATTCTAACTGATCCAATCAGTAGCGTCATGCCGATTGGACGATAGGAAGGATGGTGTGTGGCCAGCATAAAGTGAGCGGAAAAATTGTACTGATAACTCGTAAAATATATGCGAATTCGAACGAGTAGATTATATTCACTCGTCTCGTTGAAAATGGTGAAATTAATTGAATACGGACGAATGGCCGTTACGATAATGTAAACACACGCGCTTGTAGCGTTGAATTGTGTCGCACTTGATTGATAAGTAACAATAAAAAATAAATCAATCTGTCACCGGATGAATACTGATCAGTTAAATATGTTTTTGTATTTTATTTTATTGACAATAAAATGTAGACTAGACACATTTAAAAGATGAATCGCATAGATTATTTGACAGTTTTGTAGGTATATTGTACTAATGTGTGGGTGTTTTAAATGTTCTTAGACACTTCGCCGTCTCGTGTATACAATAATAAATATTCATGGACATTTCACACATCACACTCTAGTCCCAAACTAAGCAGAGCTTGTACTATGAGAACTAGATTGCTAATAGAATACTCATATGCTTTATTTGTCACTACGTACGTGCATAGAATACATAGTGACACCCAGAACAAAAAGAAACACACAGAACAAATATTTGTGCTCATCTCACAAACATTTGCTCTGGGTGGGAATCGAACCCACGACCCACAGCATGGAAGGCAGAGCTACTACGCATTAAAGCATTGATGCTATTAAAACTAATACCTAATTAGAAAAGGTTCTTATCGGATCGTAAAAGCAAAAAATATATCCGATATTTTAACCTAAAAACACGGGTATCCATATTCCTTTTTATATGTACATAGTATAGTAAGTATATATACCTGACAAATTTGATATCATGCCGCAATCTCAAAAAAAAAATTAAAAAAGTGTAAAGGTGTATTCACACGATCGATCGGCCGGGCAGCGAGAACGTGCATCGAAACCGATTGGAGCGGAAATGCCCTGGGCGGGAGCTCTGCGAGTTTATCATACAGTGTGTACATAACCTAACGTTCAACATGCAACCTCATAATACGAAATGCATTTTATGTTTACTGTACGGAGCTGTGATTAATAACTGTAGCTCTACCATGAGTTTTTACTATACTATATTTACTACACTCGCTAGCGTCTGTAGTTAAAAAAATGTATGAAGATTTATACAGCGCCTCTAGCGGATAGTTGGGTACTAAAATTCTTCATACTAATATTGACGTAACTACTGTTATGTAGTAGTCAGGCGATTTTACTATGACATCTCATGGTAGAGGTACTGTTTGCTTTTCAAACTTTGAACTCCGCTTAATTACTAACGTTGTCTGTGTAATGATTATTTAAACGACTGTATTATTTTCTTTTCTAAATGCAAACAATTCCTTATTAAAATCTGTTATAATAAGATACTGATTAATTTATTTTTCGTATCTTGGGTGCGCTTCCGATTGGTACTGATTTGGATCAGTTGAGCTTTCTATAGATCGTTTGCAACGGTCTGTATTTAGCTCAACTGTTTTTTATGTAATATATATATTTTGTAAATAATATAATAGACGTAAGTTTGTTTGTGAATAATATGTTTTATAATCGAGATAAATTTATGTGTTACGGGTATAGTTTCAACCTTCAGAACTCAAATGCAAATTAGTTGCGTAACGTTGTTAACCATAACAGTGTCACTTATAATGAAACTCAATAACCTTAAAAATACAAGTAACATAGAAACTTGCCAAAATATCTTCTGATACTAAGCAATGCTACACTTCCGATAGATAATAAAAAACAGCTAATATTAATCTTTCTAGTAAGTACTCAAGCTCAGTAAGACTAGTCAACTCTAAAAATAAATAAAAAGTCAGACATCTGTTGCCAACAGTTGCCGATAAAAAAAAACTAATTTTGTTTTATTCCACTTGCCTGCCTGATTGAAATAGGTAAACGAGCATCCCGCTTCGCCTTACTTTGTTTATTTCCCCTTTGATGCCCCTTTTGCGGTTACTTTCGTAGGAACACGGCGAAAAACAATCAAGTTTGTGGGTTATTGTAATTAAAATTGTATCTTAATTAGCATAGAGGTGGTTTTGATTAGACATATGCAGGGGTTGTTACAATCAATCAAATCAATCAATCAAATCGTTTTATTTGTAAACACAGGTAAAAATAGTGATGGTAAATAACAGGTATGTGCACTGTGATTTGCGCTAAGGCGTACAATTCATCACATGTTAAGGAGAACTAAGTATTTTAATCAGATTTAAAGCAGGACATACTTGGGTGTTACATAAAGTATAAAACCTATGTCTGTATTGAACAAAAACATATAAGTACTTAGGTACTTTCAGCAATCTAGTTCCTATAGTTTAGGAGTTACAAGCTTTGTTAAGTTTAGGAGTAGAACGCGATGTGTAAAATGTTCATGAATATTAATTTAAGAATTTATAAAAAATAGTAAGTATATGATACACAACTTAAAGAACGTAAAACGTCATAGATTCAAAGGAGACATAGCTACTAAAACATATTTCACAATTTTTACTGTTTTTCACGATATTATCATTTACAGTTTCGTGAATGGAAGAAAGTTTATAAAAATCTTTAACGTCAAATATGTATCTACTAAAACGATGGATAGCGCCGTAATTCAAAAGGCAGCCAACATTTCGAAGAAAAGAAAAAAAAATCCCTTTGTTACAGAATCCGATACTCCCTTACACATTTGAACAGCAAAGTGTACCTATTGTTCTATTCTTATTTCCTTTCTTGATTGAAACAACTCGCATCGGGTCCGCTGAATTGAAAATCGGTGGTTAACTTTCCGACTGACCACTTTAACCTGAACTTTGGCAATTCATTTTGTTTTCTACATTTTCTACGTCCGGCGCAGTAAAAAGAAAAGCAATGTCCAGTCTTTATTATTCTGGTTACCTACGTGAGTTTTGTGTTTTGGCTGAGGGGATGATACGCGTTCGCTTTGCTGTTTTAATTTGTAGATGTTTTTACGAATCTGACTATATTTTATACCCTGTATACATCTTGTTTTTTTTTCATAGAACAACCGATATACAACTTCTTTTGTTAGAAAACTTTTATAGTTCAGGGTGCAAACTTCTTTTATAAGCAACCTTAACTTGTCGCTGTCAAATAAAAAAGTTTTGTTACTCGGAAAGTGAGCCAGCGAAACTTGGCGAGGGCAATTTTTCTTCGGACATCAATGTCAGTGGTAATAATTTACAAGTTCCCTGCCGACCTCAGCGATCGCGATATCGCTATTCCGGTATTTGGCCTGTAAGAGGAACTGAGACGAAGCATTTTAGTTCGATCGGCGAAAAGTAGTGGAGGTTACCTATTGGTTGGAATCGTTTAGTATCTCTCGGAATCATGTCATCTGTCAAACTTTTCACTAAGTAAATTGTTTTATTTTTCTTTAACTATCGCATTTGCAGTAACCGAATTTATTTCAATTATATTTCACTCCTAAAGTTTGTCTAACCCAAGTATTAGAGTACCCTCGCGTAGATGAAGGTAACATTATTTGATTTGTTTGATAGTATAATATTCAATTCGATGAGTTCTTCAATGCCAAAGCAAAGTAAACAAAAGATTACAAAATTTAGCTAGATAAAACAATTCCAAATAACCTTCACGTCTATTGTTTAGCCCTAAACCGATTGATATGTCAATCACATCAAGAACAAAAAGAAACAAAGATATTGTTTAACCAGACTTAAAAGCGATTTCCTCTTTATCTTCAAACAATCGTTCGGTAACGGAAACCGATCGGCTTAGATAGATATATTTCTAATTTTTCGGTTGACCTGAGCTCGGTGGAAGATACACTAGAAAGGAAAATAGATAAAACGGACGCAACAAAACTGGAAACTGAAAAAAGAGCAAACCCGAACGCAAGTACACGGGCTAATTGAAATCACTGGCTCCACCTTCAATATTTAACTTTAAATTCTTAAGTTCATACTATGTCCGACTTTTGATCGAATTATCGAACTGACGCTCCCAAGAAATGAACTTTTATAATTAGACTTTTATTTAACTTATAAATCTAAAGTCAGTATTTGCTGATATCATAATATTAATGACTTTATTCATGTCACTGTTCTTGGAAAACCGGAGTCTTCTTATGAAAGCCCCTATTCATTTCGAGGACACGTCTATTTAGCTACTATAATTAATAACACAGCACCTACTTGCTAGTTTGGCAACAAAAAATTATACTCAACAGAGAACAAATTTTAAAAACGATGGAGATGGTTTTAAAGAAACAATTTGAAATAATGTGGTAAAAATGTAGGTAAAATTACAGAGCTAACGGATGTCAGACGCGACAAAGCAACGCCCAACTGAACATAAATTGCACAAAAGTAATAAAGAATTCAGAGAGACAATTAAAATCTCAAAAGGATGGCAAAGAAAAGAGTTCCAACGGGGCAATAATGTCGACCACCTGCTCCGCTGAGATAGGGATCATAATGTTAATTTAATTAAAGGACTAATCTAAATTGCAGACGACCCAACACTCCGACGGCCATTAAAAGGATATTTCGTCGCCGACACTAAGTCGGGGAAAGTTGCTGATTATAAATATCTCGGAAAACAACTCGGAGGAGACTCCGCGAGTAAAAACATTTTAATAAATACAAAAGTTTCCAGTTCCAAACTTTACGTTGCGTGTATGCGCTCTTTTAAAATAATAAAAATAATCTCGCTCGAACAAGCTGCAGCAGTATTAAGTTAAAAATCTTAAAACGTGGTTTGATTTGTGTGGAATGCAAAGTGGAATTAAGATCTATAAAAAGTATGATAGGGCTTTAGTTATTTTTTGACACAAACTGAATAGTTTAAATAAACAAGACAGCAGTCATTTCTTACAGCAAAAGCTGTATTTAATTAAATAGCAAGTAGGATACTTATCTAAATTGCAGAAGACGGGTCCGTTTAAGTTTCATTAAAAGGGGTCTGCGAGTCTCTACACAAGGAAGAAAAAGTTTTCCAACGATAAAGATGCCTTTCGTCTTGAAAGCAGACAAAACTTGCCGGGTGGCGGGTGAAAAACAATTTATTATTTCCTTTGATAGCCTCTACAATCCTTATAAAGGAATTTTGCTAATTTAAAAACGCTGACGAACTTTTCTTCTAATTAAACAGCTGAAGATTTACGCTAGTTTTTGTTCCGGGATCCTTTTTGCTGAGCAGAACACACTCAATGTAGGAAAATTAACTTCAACTAGTCCGTCCAGTTTTATATATTCTCAGAATTCGTTAACGTTTTTTCCTTCTTTTTGTGAAAAACAGATGAAAGAAAGAGAAATACTAGGAATATTTAACTTTCATACATAGTACAAACTTTCCTTAGTTAAATTATGTTAAATATATTTGTGAAAAATTTTGTATATATCTTAAAACAATCAAATTACAAATAAAATTTTCCGAATAAAAAAAAGTATTCCATTATTTATTGTCTGAATTAAAAAAAAAAATCAAATGAATTCTTTCAGCAATCATCACAACATTGAGGCTAAATGGTATTACGTAAATTTCCTCGAATACTTTTACTTATCTATCCAAATACCATTTTTTTCAGAGTAAATATTAAATTTCTGGACCGTAATGAGACAACAAGCGGACATCAATTCCAAATCAAGCGGCAGTCGGGCACAGGAGGGCTCGGTGTCCCGCCCAAATTATGTTCAATGGATAATTAATAGTCCTTGTTCAGTTCGATAACAATGCCGGCGATATCGAGATCATTATAAAACCACACAGATATATTTAACGAACACTAATGAGCGGTTATTTTGACGGACGGCGATAACAATGGTTAGATAAAATTGTTTATTCAAATTTTGCGACGAAAATATTCGTATTTCTGCGGTTACAATTTAACAGGTGTCAAAGTTAGTATTAGCTCTGTTTTCTATACTGGGAGTCGTGGGTTTGATCCCCACCAACGAAATTTTATGCGAAATATTTATATTTGTTATGTGTCTAGTTGTTAATATAACCAACTAGGGCTTATTAAATAGAGAAGGCTGATTGATGCTCATGAGTTCATTTCAAGTTATACGGTAAATGAAAATTCTCAAGTAAATAGTAAACGTATAGTTTATTTAATATCAATGGTGCAAAATATCAATATATAAAATAAATAATGCTGGACTATTCGCACAACATCATCTAGCCCCAAGCTAAGCAGAGCTTGTGGTACTAGAAGACTGACATACCTACTTAATACTTATTTTACATAGATAGATAGATATCAATAATTAATAATATACATATAATTAAGGTGATATGACGACCAGACTTTGATTTCCTGACTTCTTCGTGAAAAGAAACACAGGTCCTTGAGTTCTGCAGTGTTATTTTAATAGAACCCTCCCTTTGGGAGGGGTGGTCGCAATTAATTTTTTCCATTTTATTAAGTTAACGAGCAGAGGAAAGTGCGTCGAGTGTGCACTCGTCTAAGCTTTTTATCAAAAAAATTGAATGACACCTTTAACAACTAGGTCTGTAGTAGTACAACAAATTAAGGAATTATTTAATCTCAAAAAACAAGACGAGCAGAAGAGCAGAAATATTAGTACAAAGGCGAGCTTTACACAAACAAGAGTTTTCTTCAAACCTTTCAATAGTCTTGATATATCGCTTTGATCGTAAGCTGCGTATTGATTAAATAAGTGGGCTTACGAGGTTAATCCTCTATATTAAAAAAAAAAATATTCGCGGACAATTCACCCATCACATTCTAGTCCCAAAATAAGCAAAGCTATATGTGAACTAGATTGCAGATAGAATACTTATATAATTATATTTTTTTGTAAATACAAACATAGAATGCAATAGTAACACCCAGACACAGACAAAATATTTATGTTCATCACACAAACCTTTGTTCTCGGTGGGGATCGAACCCACGACCCACAACATGGAAGGCAGAGCTACTACCAACCGAGCTTTGAGTTGTGACGCCTGTCAATATTTCAATATTTTGATGAATTATATTCTATAACAGTTCTAGAAAAAACAACTTGGCTTGTAAAACAATTCATTTCCTGGATTTATGTTGAGGTCACCATTTTTATTAATATATTAAGTGTACGTTCCACTACTGGCACAGATACAGGGTTACAAGGGAACCGGGTTTGTGTCGCCTTATCTGAAATTCAAATTCAGCTGCAGGTGGGGACGCGATTGAGCGAAACTTCCTGTATGGTTTAGATTTACTGGCCACAATTGAATCCGTCTGAACTCCGTGCCCATACAGTTTGGAAAGTGGCTTATGAGATAGAACTGTCTGCTTTCAAGAAAGTGGAGAAGATCGTATCGGCTGATAAGTTTCACTCGCTTAGCAACCAAAAATCTCGTTTTCGATCTGTCTCGAGTTGTCTCAAGTAGTAACTACGCGATGTCTTTGAAACAGATAAATAATCTTGTAACAGATCTGTTGGTAGCTACTTGTATTTGAAAGTATCAAAACAATATATTATCATTTACAGATAACATTTTTTATTTCTTGAATATAAATTATTCACAGGTCGCTGTCATTATATAAATGTTACTAGGACAACACATTCATAATACTTGAATGACAGCGAAATAAAATGGCATCAACTTTATCCAGTAATAATTTAGATAAAACCTTTATAAAGGCATTGTTGCTTATCCTTGCCACTTGCTTGTCCAACACAAACCAACACCGCAAATAAGCCGCAACAGCCATTGTCTACAAATCCAAGATTCTTATGTCTACAGTTTCTTCAAACAACGGAAACTGTAGGCTTTCAAGTTATTCGGCAGTCGTGAATAAAATATACAGTTATAAACAACGCACACATAAGGACGATTAAATTCATTACTCTAGAGGCGAAGGAAGAATTTCTCCTCTCGACGTCTACATCCAAAGCAATTTTTCACAGCACTATATCTATAAAGGAATACAGAGTTCTGTAGTTCTGTACGTTTTGGCACAAAATTTGAAATGTGGCAGGTTTTAATTCGGTGCAGGTATCAGTGACCCGATGGTCACGAAACTTTCGTAATGCACTTTAATAAGTGTTTGGATGTTGTGTGTTGATATTCTATTGAACGATTTAGGTTTATTTTTAATACGAAACCGTACTCACTTCGGTATTAATCTAGCAGGTGATGTAATCGGTGGTGATGTAAGAGTTTTCTCTCACATCAATTAGTTATAATAAAAGTTTTATACCTGCAGAACATTGTCCTTCGTTAGTGCCCTTTAAGCTGGAAGTACCTAAGTTAAAGTAGACTAAAACCCACCATTGAACAATCAGCAAGCAGTATATCCTGATGTGCCATTAAGCACACGCCTTCCCAAATCGCTCGTAACTTGCGCCTTGATAGAGGCATCTCCGCAACTGCTTCAGACCATCTGATTGATGGCAGTAATCTCCACAACTATAGAACTCGCACAAGACAGATAGCCCGTGGATACCGGGGCTTACGTCTTATATTTGCACGAGAAATATAGAGACACGGTGGTGAACATTAAACACACTTAGGGGTAAGCATATAAAGTGAATATAATGTTTGACTGTGGGCGAAGTTTCTAATAAATGGGATAGAGTTATACAGAATAGAAATAACAAACTAAGTACAAAATTAAAAAGTCTTTCAACTTGGAACCCCAATCAATTGTCGCGCTAGAAGTCAAGCCCAAATAGCTAGAACGTAAAATGATAAAACTGTTTGCAAAAGTCGATTTAAATAGGGAATTCAATCAGTCCAAACAAGCAGAAAATCGAACCCCAAGCCCCAAATCATCCAATCGTAGTAAATCTCAAATTCCGAGTACGCAAGCTAAGGAGCAGTCCCGTCCCGGCCAAGTCCCTGATTTAAATTGCAGATGCCCCTCCGGGAACGAACGCAGACACCCGCGATATGCTAATCATAGTCAAGCCAAGGATTATCCCTGTTTACACTCAACAAACTCACTTAATTTCGCACCGACCGATGTCTTGACATATTAGTCAGCGAGCGCTGCGTCGGATTTGACAGCAACATTATCTAGATCCTCAAAGTAACTTTGAACTTATAATAACGGTTAGTCAGCCTCTTGAAGAGTTGTCCATTGTCGCATCTCTTCTATAATAGAAATATTCATAAGCGACGCTGTCTGATACTACAAAAAAAATAGAATTTCGAGTAAGAAGTAAAATTTTGGGACGAACAAGATGCATGTTATCAAAAAACTTGAAAGCAAAGAAGTTAAGCTTTCTATCGATTGACTAATAAACGCTCTGTGCAGAAGCCATAGAACTACGATTGAGCGAATCCATTACAGCAGTCTCTATAAGTGGATTGGAGCTTGCAAGTAGATGGAAGTAGCTCTTTGTTATTACAATATGGATGCATGTGAGCGCGCGGCGGAAAGTGCATTAATATCCAATGTATTCGCAAACCAAGTAATGCTATTGGATATTCTAATGGATTCTCTATATTTGAACGAGTAAAGATTCGTTGGAGACTCAAGTTAAAGGGTAAATTACAATTGATTTTAAATTACACAAACTATTGGCATGCCCTGTATCATTATTTTCAGTTTTTTTTCTATGATATCTTAAATCGCTTTATTTTTTCAAAAATAAAATAGTTACATTCGCAAATATAAATCAAGTATTACTACGATGCTAGGTAAATGTATTATTTAAGTTTCAGGTGAGTTTCTAAAATGTTTTCAACACTTCTAACGATGTCTTCTAGAAACTTTGTTCTAGGTTCCAGTAAACTTCACCACCTTGTTAATGAATAAAATTTCTTTGGAGAAGAAAAACAAATATTTTACTTAAAAAATAAACTCATTACATAATTATTTTCAGTACCTAAAGTATGTTATAGAAAAACATTTTATAGCAGGTCATTTTATTTCCAATAAGTAAACGTTTCAAGTAAATATCTATACCAGGCAATAAGTACGCTTGAGGCATCGTAAAGTCGACCTGAGTTGGCACTAATACGAATTTATGTCGATGGACCCACGAAACCGCTATCGATCCGCTACAGCCTATAAATGTTTCAATTTACAAACCACCCATTTTATGTTAACCATGATATATTTTATATCACTTCATGAGCAAAGAAAGAAGCTGCTGAAAATTTATTTACGTCATAAAGGTAGCGGGGGTCGAGACGGTGCCGAAGTTATTGGCTCTTTATTTTGCGCCCTTTAACTTTGTTGATGGTAGGTATCACTTCATTCTGCGCTGGAAATACGCCGTGAAACGTATCATATTTTTTAGTGAATGTAAAATATTGAATCTTTTATTTGTACAAGATTGTTTCTCTCGCTCAGATCTAAAAGAGGCAATTGCATCTGAATCGGAACAAGAACAGATTCAAAAGCATCTAAATCGAATTCTTGTTCTACAAGCGCTCGAGTACATTGGTCCTCCTCCAGACTTCGTCGGCAAACAACCGCAACTCACAGACACCGTTTAAGTTTTATATCGAGTTTGTTGAGGAAATCCCGACGATTTACATGAGAAAGCCGCGCGGGGAGCGTAGCCGCGTTCCAATCCACGATGTCTCGAGAATCGTTTTCTAACAAGGGACAAGAATGTTTGAGGCATCTGACGCAAGAACGCGGAACACACCCGGAATAATTGATTGAACGTGTTCAATATCAAATTTTTCCGTAATTGTATTAGTATCACCGAAACCTGGGATGAGGAATGTCTGAGATTACTTGATCTCTGAAATAGATCAAAGTTACGAATGATTCAATATTAATCAAAGCAGTTAGTTAATATGAAAAGTTAAGCAATGCAATGCACGTTGGTGGCCAAAGTAAGGCTAATTATGTAACAAATATCGATATTGCAATAAGTTTTGTATAGAACAGTAATATTTTATAAGCACAAACTTATAATATTTTCTCCATTTTTCTAATTAAAGCACGCAAAGTTGTCATGGAAGTTTTGAGATCGCATTCACATTAAAACTTCGATTATACGACATAAAAATTGTTCTGTTCAGTTCAGCAAAGTTGTTCATTCCAATCATCCAAAACCGTTTAAACACAATAGTCCAGTCAAAATAGACTAAAATTATGACTTCAGTTTGCATTAATTCCCAACAAGCTGGATTTTTGTGCAGGCCTTGAATACGTCATTACAAATGATTATGTCAAAAGTCCCCATCGATCCCGCTTGTGCGTTGTTTTTTATTCGAGGTCAAAGGTCATAAATTTGCGTTTTTTGCATATATCTCTGAAAATACGAGAGCTATCGAAAAGTGGTTCAGGCAAAGTTTGTACATCGTAAAATTGTCTACAAAAATACCTCAACACTTTTCTTCTACAAAGCATCGCTTTCGAGATATAGTGACTTTAGACCGCAGGAAAATCGTCGAAGATGCTGCGTTTTTTTCATTTCAGCCGTTTTATCTGCTTCATTGCCACAGAATAAACAGTATTTTTTGAAATTTACTGAAAGAGGTGATGGGTTCGATGGGTTTGTCTTCCTCCGAGGTAATGAATTGTCTTTTTGTCTCAAGAAATGATGTTTGTTCTGTGGCAATGAAGCAGATAAAACGGCTGAAATGAAAAAAACGCAACATTTTAGTAGATTTTCCTGCGGTTTTAAGTCACTATATCTCAAAGGCGATGCTTTGTAGAAGAAAAGTGTTGAGATATTTTTGTACACAATTTTACGATCTACAAACTTTGTCGGAATCATTTTTCGATAGCTCTCATTTATGACTTTTAAACGCATATTTATGACTTTAACCTGGGTTTTTGAGTTTTTCGCGTATATCTCTGAAACAACGAGAGCTATTGAAAAATGATTCCGTAAAATTGTCTACAAAAATATCTCAACACTTTTCTTCTACAAAGCATCGCTTTTGAGATAAAGTGATTTTAAACCGCAGGAAAATCTACTAAAATTCTGCGTTTTTTTCATTTCAGCCGTTTTATCTCCTTCATTGCCATAGAACGAACAGTATTTCTTGAAACAAAAAGATGATTCATTACCTCGGAGGAGGACTAACCCATCGAACCCATCACCCCTTTCAGTAAATTTCAAGAAATACTGTTTGTTCTGTGGCAATGAAGCAGATAAAACGGCTGAAATGAAAAAAAAAACAGCATCTTCGACGATTTTCCTGCGGTCTAAAGTCACTATATCTCAAAAGCGATGCTTTGTAGAAGAAAAGTGTTGAGGTATTTTTGTAGACAATTTTACGATCTACAAACTTTGCCTGAACCATTTTTCGATAGCTCTCGTTGTTTCAGAGATATACGCAAAAAACGCAAATTTATGACTTTTAACCTGGAATAAAAAACAACGCACAAGCGGGATCGATGGGGACTTTTGACATATCATTTGTAATGACGTATTCAAGGCCTGTACAAAAATCCAGCTTGTTGGGAATTAATGCAAGCTGGAATGTCTATTTTGACTGGACTACAACTTAACATTTAAGATTATACATACCGAAGCTGCCACGAAAAGATAAACAGTGTCGCGTTTGTACCACGTCGGGCGCCAAACTTCGCGATATGTGGTATGCCACATGAGTAGTAATTAACACTGCCTCGCGGGTCTACCCCCCTCTCTGCTCCCCCTACGGGGGTGTAGGTGCTATCCCCTCAGTGGAGTACGCCGATTGAATTAAACTTCGGCACGGTTGTTGTGGTTCGAATCCGAGGTTGGTTTTGTCGCCGGCGTTTTGTGCAGCTGCGATTAAACTGGCAATACTTGTTCGGCGTTTATTAGTTTTTACTGCAAATGGTTCGTGGGTATAGTGGGTGGAATGTAGGTAGTTTTATTGGTTTATTGTAGTCACGTTGATAGTGCATTAGCTTTATGGAAGCATGATATGAATAAAAAAGCTTGTTGCAAAAATGTTGATGAAAATCAAAATGATAAATCAATTTCCAAAAAGGATAAACATACAACGAAACAACCTTTTGGTATCTTATGACGTCATAATTAATTTTCTTTGTTTTTTCATGTGAATTAAAATGTTCACAAGCCATTTGATAAATAATACCTAGATAACAGTAACATTGCACTAAACAGAAATACGTTACTCGAGTACTTGCAATGCTTTGCTAATTACCAAGTAAGATTTAGAGCTTTCAAGAAGGTTAGTATTCTCAGCTATCTCTCTAATTGCTTTGAGCATTATTGCACCATTCTTAGTAGTTTATGTTAGACATTGTTTTATTGAAAAAGCTTCATGACAGATGCTACAAATAATCAAGACCGCTACTTAAATTATTTAATGTAAGACCTTCTTTATTACACTATTTTAAAATGCTTTTAGCTTACCTAGTTTTCACGATAATATATTCTTCGGCTGCATTTTCACCGTGTTCAACAAGAAAAGTTACTTTACGAGCTGATAAATTTCAGTAACATACAATACAGTATTTTATTGATAAAAATTTACAGGTCAATTATAACTCAGTATTTTTAGTGCGGTCGTTTTCTGTAGACTTTGCAGCGTAGTTGGCTAAAAACCTCAAGAATATCTCACATAATTAACCTTACAGAACAGTGTCACGATTCCTTTAACATGTGCCGCGTACGAGAAGAGCCGCAAGGTGGAGTTGCCATCGTGTGAATGATGCCGAGTGTTCCGGCAGCGTTGTTAAAACTCAAGTCGTGTTGAGGCGCGCTCGCTAATTGTCCTCTACGTAGAGGCGGGGAGAACCCCACCCTATGCTGGACTAGTGCAAGCTTCCGCTTTTTTAAATTTTATCAACAGATTACCTTTAACTCTATAAAACACAAGGTTAATTAGAAAATACTAATTGCCATTAAGGTCACCTCTGTACTATTTTATTCGTGAAAATATAAATAGCGTAAAGGATTTTTTAACTTATCTGCTAGAGAGACTTTGTACTAAAAACGTCTAAGATCTTTGATTTACTAGTAGTTGTCTTACGGAAGGTAATTTCATTTTTTTTTTTTTTTTTTTTATGCATTATAGGCTAACGCTTGGCCGCAATCACATCTGATGTTAAATGATGATGCGGCCTACGGTGTAACGCGTTTGCCTAGATAGAACCTATTCAATTTTTTAACCTAAATATACCTATATTTTCGCACCTCGATATTTCTATGAAGTGGTTTTATGTAGCTTATTCCGCTAAATTAGTCCTTTAACAAGTTAGATTCAGGTCACGTTTCGTTCCGCTATTTTGGAATTGATTTACTTATTTGTACCCTGTGCTTAGATTTATTAGTAGCTACTTTATATAAGCTTATGCCTTATTATTTGATTTAAAGGTTTCATAAATACGGTACATTTGAATAAACTTTGTAATTTTTATTTAGTTAAGTTATTTTTTAGAGTCTAGCGCTCGCACTAACCTAGTGCACTACACTGTTTGTTTCGGAGGCTCATTGTACTGAGAAAAACTCTGTAACTGTTGACATTGAGCTTATGAGATGTCATGTAGGGGCAAGGGTGGGGTGGAGGTGCGATACCATCTTTAAAACGTAAGTAGGTAAGTATGAGTGCTATTTTAAATACTTTTTATATTAAAGTAAGTAGGGAATGGAACAACACCTTATCTAAACGGATTTGTCATTTCATTGTTATGTTACGTTAGAAAATACTTAACACTTAAAATGTTTTTTTTTGTGTACATTTCAATATATGATTTACGCATTGTGTTTTAGTATGGCACAATTATGCTTCAGGAAACTGGCTTTAAATGTAAGCTTTATTATTTAATGTGCATTAGCAAATAATACTGACGTTATAATGTTAAGGACGTACGAAGTTAGTCCGAGAATCTCTTACCAAAAGCTCACTTGAAACTCAATCCCTAATGAGTTTAGTTTCGGATTTAAGTTTGAAATACTCATCAAGTTATAATAACAATGCCACAATACCACGCTCGAACACGGCCGTGCATCGATGTAAAGTAAATAATAAATATCAATCACGCTAATGTGATGTTTAATACATCAAAACGTGTGACGTCATAAAACAGTTATTGAACTGAGTTGAATTATATTAACAAACCTTTTTCTTTTATGACATAAATTTTAAATAAACATATTCAATATTAAGGACATGTAGTTCAAATTAAAGCCATACAAAGATCAAAGAAGCGCTACAAGGATGACCAAATGGCGTATGAGACGAATTTAATGTCGTACGATGTCCATTGATTTGATACGAATGTATTAAACTTTTAGTACACAAGTAGGAAGTTGCATGTTTTATCTAGTACAGAATATTAGTAGTAGGTACACAAAGTGCATGTAGCAATTTGTTGTGCCATTTGTACTAAAACTCTGTTCCACAAAGTAGTCCAGACTCATCTAGAATCCATTGTATTAAACATTTACGGTCTATCTTATAAAAATAGCCTAAATCAGATTGTAAGTGTTGTTTAACACAAGCGAACTTTAGCAGTAAAGCGTGTTCTATAGTAACAAGATAAGAATGTTGTCTTATAATCGAATTTTAACGGTGCAATAACTAAGGTCTCGCTAATTCCGTTTTCATCCAAATAATGGCAACAATTCATTTTTTTTTGGTTTCGGAACTCATCGGTTTTAGTTTTATCTATCATTTTTGACAGCAACTTAAATTGACTTTGGCACAATTGGCATGCTTTTGACATTACAAAAGGTAAACAAAAGATTATTTCGTTTTATTTTACAGAAATCTTGCAAATACATACAACCAAAAATAGAATTTTGTTTTCTGCTGTTTCATATTGGTTATAAAAATGCGACTAGCTGCTATTTCACTGTACAAACACACAATAAAACCCTTCTCTAGAACTTTTTATGGAACCTGAAAATGTAACTGCAGTTGTAAGTATATTTTGTATTATTTATAGTGTTGCTGGTTCTCAGTAGTTTTTTATATTTATAGGAACACGTAGCATGGGCAAACGTAAGATAAAAACAACGAACCATGTAGTGTTTTCCCAGACTTCTGAACCTACCTGTACCGACAACCTCAATGTTATTTGATTTTATCACCATTTGAACCAAATTTGAATCAAAAAAAAAGTTATGACAAACATACAACAACGTTTACCTGAATTGTCTATAAAATCTTTGCTCACTCTTCCCAATATATTCTTACCTATTATTAATTTTATCATTTTTGATCCGTACCATTTTCTTTCTATTCCAGATAGCAAAAGGACAAAGAGAGCTGAAAATTAAAATAGAATGTGTATGTTCTCAATTGAAAAGAAGAGCTGTCACCAATTGTTTGCAGTTTGAAAAGTAATGATAAAAGAAGATTCATAATTGGGACTGGAGTGTGATGTGTAAAATGTCCGTGAATATTTATTTCTAAACAATGAGATCCACGTTCAACTTATATGTGTGTATATATGTGTTATATTTCTAGATGACTTTTATTTAATCCTATCTACATATATATGGGGTATATCATGAATAATCATGGTCAGATTCTAATTATTAATTGGCATAGAGTAAACCAAAATGTTTATCATAAGCTTATTAGAAGCATCAAGACAAGTGTTCTAATTCTAAATGGGGGAATAAGATCTGCACTGACATCCTGCAATGGTGTCTATTGTGCATTGTCCCCCTGCTAACCTCACCCCAGCCAGCCCAACTCCTTAAAGTAGCGGAGAAGGACTTTGGGTTTGTGGAAGCAGTGTTCCCCGATGGTGTGGTGGATGACAATAGTGATGAAAATGACTAGTGTTGTAGAGATATAAGTAATTAGATTATGCATAAGTAGGTAGTAATCAGAGGGTTTCCATAATGGTATCAGGTCAAGTCTTTATTAGGTAGTATATCATGGTGCAGTGATTGCCCGATTATATCCCCGTTGATCAGGTGATCAGATGATCATCTCTGTGCTGATGCAGTTGCATCTCCGTAAACCTGACACTTAAGTAAGGAGGTGAGTAAACATTTACTTATGTAGGTAGACTAGGCAGCTACTTCAGAGACAAATGAAAATGAAAAACCTTATTAACCAACATAATGTACTTGCCTCAGTACATGATGTTTTGGTGGTATATCGGCTCTACGCTAGTCTCTTTCTAGGTCCGAGCGCACCTATTTCCAAGATATTTGATTATTTTTTTTGAAGAATCTTTTTGACAAGAAATCAACAAACAACAAAAATGTTCATCTCATTTCAGCATGTCTGTCCTTTTTATCGGTCGGCATTATTTTTTACTCCTTCGCTGTATACTTTTTGTACCATCTAATGTCTCAATTACTTAGAAAGAACCAAAATAAATTTAAGAATTTATTTTGACATGACGGCCATTTTTAAATATCTGCTAAAGGAGGGTTCTGAGAACTTTAATTTTAGGATACAATATAAGGATACGTTTGGCTTATTGTTCGTTTATAAGACGACAAAAATATCACCGAACCTTTAACAAGTCTTTAATTCTGTCGTAACTTTTTATAAGATAGACCGTTACACTTTAAAAGTAATTTTGTTTAGTAAAGTTCTACTGGATTTCCGCCAGGGTTAACTGTCACAGCAAAATACTCAATTACGTTAAACCTTTGAGAGTTTTTATTGACAATATAATTATAAAATCCAAAATAACACATATTTCGAAAACTTGTTTGGCACAAGCACGAAATGTGCCAATAAAAAAAGAAAACTTTTAATAGTCAAACATTTCGGCATAAAAAGATACGCTCTTCTATGAAACTGACAAATGTACGGACTGACAGTGAAAAACTTCGCAATAACGCCTTTTGGGTATAGAATCTGAAAAACCACTGAAAGCTGAAGCATATCAAAGCAAACTTTACTTTTATGTCTTTTCTTTCCAACCCCATTAACAATTTTAAACATAAAACTTTATCCGCGGCATAATAAATTCGAGAATTGCGTAGCAGGAAAATGAGTTCACATTATCAGAATTTCATTTAGTATTAACGCTTAAAGTCGAACCGGGTATTGAACGCAACTGGAACCATACCTTGCATAAAAGTTAAGTACAGACACAGAATAAATAATAGTGTACAGATACAGTCACTGTAAGTGGAGAACAGTTAGTTCAATCTGTAGCATTCGCTTCACTCGCAACATTCATGTAAATAAATATTTAGATATAGGTGGCCTAATGGAACTAAATTGGAATTGGGAAGACACTTGAGTGTTCAAGAACTGGGCACAGAAACGTCAGTCAACTAGAAGAGTGATACGTAATTGTATTTCAAGTATTTCAGACAAGGCTTGGATTAAATCAGTACAGGATAGAAAAAACCCAGCTGTGAGAAATCATGCTTGATGATAGATTGGGCAATCACATTGTCACACAATAAGCTAATCAGCTAATCCGTATTGAAATAGAAATACAAAATATTTATTTATTTACACCATGACACACCTAATTAATTCAAATATTAAGCTAGACAATCAAAATTCTAAAAAGTGACGAAGTTTAATACTACAAAGTCTTCATATGGTTTGCGATACAACCCTTGAATTCCCGACCAAAAACAATATATTTCAGATTCATTTAATTTCAACGTCGGTGTACGCTTTGACCCAATAACCTTTATCGAAATACCTGCTTTTAATGACATTGCCTTTTCAAAGATCGTAGTACGTATAATATCTGCATGACTCAGCTGTTTTCCGCAACCTAAAACGAGTAAGGGTTTTCCCAAGACGGCGATACCACCCGCATCTGCACTCATGGTACTCGAAGCATTCAAATAGCTGGTTTAGCATATAATATTTGCTGGGAAATCTTCATATGGTGCCGGTTTTGTGTGCCTGTGCAAATAGATTCTATACAGAATGGCCCTAAAGCCATACTAACTGAAAGCTTATCTGTGTAAAGGGTATGTTTGCGATTACAGTTCACGCGTTTTGATCCGAGGGCTATTTATATTTGCAAACACTTTGATATGAATACATTTTGATTAGTATTTCGAGCATATGCGTATTATGCGTACTGTTTGTGTTACTAAATGTAATTACTTTGGCGCAACCGATTAATCTGATCTAATTTTGTTTTGGCAGAATTTGTATTTTGCAGCAATAATCAGACATGTTGATTTCAAGACATTGCGTTTATTAAAGTCAAATATAATTATAAGCTTGAAGAAGCCTACGCTGACTATAGATCATCTAAACATATTTCAAATCACAACTTAAATATGCAGTAGTATATCGATTAAATTTTTTTTTCAACAGCACAAAAACGCAGAAAATAATAAACAGTAAATATTTATTTATCTTTAGGTTATATTCTAATAAAGTCAAAGTCAAAGTCAAAAATTACTTTATTCAGTAATTTTTGACTTTGACTTTGACTTTATTAGAATATTGTAAATTAACGTCGGGACATCAAATAGCAGAAAGTAATTAGTATAGAAGTTGCTAACGAAAGGGTCGCGTGTTGTTTTTGTTTTGAAGCAAGGGTGGTTGAACTCTATCCCCTTCTAGCGCTACTATTTAACTATTTAACTGGCCCGCCCCTCAGAACTAACGTATTCATGACTTGGAGAATACCCCTTATTTTACGAGCGGTGGTCGCACTGAATTGGAAAGGTAACCTACCTATTTGGACCTCAACCCGCCTAGAAATATCACGCCACTGTAGACAATATAAGTACAGACTTTACTGGGAAGATTCTATGAAGTTTGACCAATGCTTTTAAGCCTCAGAAGTAATACATTTTAGATACTCTTATGAAAACCATTACTTTCCTAGTAATGGTTTTCAAATAAAAGTTAGTAATGACATTTAGATATCTATCAAATAATTACAAACCTGCCATATATTGGTATGTATGGCGCCACATGGAGGAAAGATATTGATTTTGATATCAAACGAAGATATTTCGAAGAAATTGTTGTTTACAAAAGGCAGCCTATGAATAACAAAATACCGATGATATGTAACTAATTTAATTCCTACATGTGGGAAATCATAACAAATACCTACGTTTAATGTTTATGTTTATACTATTTAAGTAACAGTTGAGCCATAAAGATATGAGTATAATAGCTGAATATTAAAAAAATATTTGGGAATACTGACTCGAGGTTGGTCACCATCATTATGAAACCGCTCGGTGTCAACACCACGTCAAAATATTGAGGACAGCCTGTCAACCAATTAGGTAAATTCTGAATATTCGAATTGGCAGTTCTCGTTGACAGAAAACAGGTGGCGCTCTGTTTCACGTTTGGCAGTAAAACACGCGCAGATCTCGGTTGCAGCTATGGCACATTTTAGAGAAGTGTCTGAAGGTGTTGAGCAAGTGCCGTGAACGTATAAATGACATGTTTAATCTTTGTAGATTAGGCCACCTCTCCACTGGACATGTACGAGATAAATTTACGGCGGGTAGCTGAACGTATTTACAATATGAAGCAGACTTTTTTGAGCTTTATAGAGCTGATAGATGCTTACATAATAGCTATTGTTATAGTTGTAAAAAATTTCTCGTACGCATCTTTTATAATACTTAGCAGGCTTTTTTGAGCAGATAGATGCTAAAGTAATAACTACTGATGTAACCAATTTGTAAAATAATTCTTGTACGCATCTCTCATATACATTTTTTTAGCTTTTTCACGCACTTTTTTTACCAATGCTACGCTTATCTAAACTAAGAAATAATAAAAATATGCTGCTGGTGACTATTTCTTTATACTGAGTTTTTTGGTAGACACACAGACTTATGAAGCAATTTACTGAACAGCATACACTAAACCAACAGCCGATAACTGTACATGGAAATGGGAATTTATATGAATGTTCCTTGACATTTCGCTACCCTTTGATGTGGGGAAAATGATCGTAAAGCTATTCCTGAGGCCGACTGCGCGCCAGACGTTACACTTGATGTTTCAATAACATACCGCAAAATGATGTTGGGAAGGAAAACGCTGTAACAATTACCTGAAAAGATAAAACATAGCTTTTAGAAATGCATGTCAAAAGTTTATGAGATAATATATAGACGACCGATGTGGCGCGGTGGGCGATGGTCCACCTGCGACGCGGAAGGTTGCGGGTTCGATTCCCGCCTTGGGATAAATGTTTGTATGTTCTGCAAATATTTATTCCGGGTGTTCTGGGTATTATATGTATAATAAAAAATATCTATCTATGTAATGTAGAGTATGTCAGTCTTCTAGTACCCATAACACAAGCTCTGCTTAGCTTGGGGCTAGATGATGTTGTGTGGATTGTCCAGCATTATTTATTTATTTATTTTATAAGTTTCTTTGTGTGGGCACATTTTTTAGATAGCTTTTTGAAATTCATGTCAAAAGGTTATGTGAAAATATGATACTGTTCCGTCATGTGGGCACAATTTTATTACGTTTGAAAATAAATAAAGGTTATTAAATAAGGTTACGAAAATATATGGATGCAATACGTCACAAAAATTATTTTTTTTAATGAGTATCATTAAATCTTTAGCGTCCTCGCCTTTTATCTTGCCTAGAGTGCACCAGCGCCTGTACGATAAAAGATCTTCGCGATGGCACAGATACTGCTATTGATGTGGCCCACTTTTGGGCAAAACAAATATAATAAGGAAACTGTCGCCACAAAGAAGAAGAATAAGCGTCACAGCACAGCTTAGCCTAGTCCAAAGGATCAGACAAGCAAAGCTACATCACAAGCTTACTAAACTAGTGAGCAGTAGCCTTATGCTAATAAAAAGCGAGAGGTTTACCAGCCGCCGGAGTAGTAACGTGCCAGCGACGACATCTGTCCGCGGTCGGATTTATCTCGAGACAAATTGCACAGCTCGAGCCGACGAGCTAGGGTTAAGAAATTCCGAGAAAAGCCGGATTAAACTGTTCATTTTTTAGTTTGTGTACCCAATGTGTGTAAATCCAGACGACTTTTACGGCATGCTTACGTCTGGCGGTTCGTTTATATATTTTTAAAGTTTTATCCGTAGGTATGACGAAATACTTTCAGACGTTTTACTATTAGATAATTTAACTTGTTTTTCAACCCACAAGGGCTAGATTGTTCTTCTGATACGGACCAATTTTATGTTATAAATTTTGAATAAAATAGGATTGAGATCGTCTGTTTTATGTGTATTTTGTAAATACCGAAATAGTCTTATTTTTGTAAACAAATATTACATTACAATATAAAAAAATCATGCGTATAAAATATTTGAAAAAGCACAATACATTTTCAAATAAGCGTTGACTTTATTATCACCAATTCACCATGATTTTTGTTACGTAATATCAGATTTCAAACCTTTTTACATTTTAATTACAACAAAAATATTTGTGTTTATATAAAGCAACCTATTATGGTAACTAATATGGCATATTGTTTATAAGACATACTAGTCTAAAAGCCGGCTCTGTATATTAGATTCAGCAGCCCTACGTCTCGCCATCCTTTGTGCAAATGAGACACGTAACAATGCCGAAAATTGTTTCGCCAAATTAATACTGCTCTCTCGTCTGAGATTGGAATTGGTGATACTCTAGCAGGGCTGAGGGCTTATGGGTTGATTATACCTAGCGAATACAGTGGTGATGGTTCTTGGCCTAGTAAACAAATTGTGATTTCATTGACAGGACTTTGACAGGCGTCACAGTTGGTGTGACGCCTGTCAAAGTCCTGTCCACATGCTGTGGTTCGTGGGTTCGATCTCCACTGAGAGCAAACATTTGTGTGATGAACATTATATGTAAATGTAACTCGATCCAAATGGTTTAAAGTTATTAACTATGTTATGCTAAACTAATGTAACTCTGCTTTTAGTTACATTGAAGCACTTGTATTTTTTTTTATAATGCCAATGTTAGGATTTAAGTGTTTTTTTTTTTACTTTTTCATTGTTGTAAAATGCAAATAATTTGTGGCCTAATAAACAAAAAAATCGAATAGCATTTCAAGTTTATCATATTTGAATATTGTGTTGATCTTTAATTAAGCTAAATTTGCCTATTATTGGGTCCCAAAATGACCGAGATGACAAGCTGACAGTATTCATCCCTTCAGCCAGGCTTGTTTAATCGTTAATTGTCGTTTATTTATGTTGGAATATTCTAATTTACCCGGAGCTAATACCTCGTTCCTTCAAAACACAGTCTAATTAGAACAGTTGGCTCATTATATCCATGTCAATGCACTTGAAAGATCAAGGAAACTTGAGCAGAAATATAGCTAAGTACATTTATCTAATGCAATTCTGAGGCTTAAGAAAAAAAAACAGGGTTCTATTGATTTTCAAAAGTGTCATGTTATTAATCGCTTTCCATGCTAGGCTAAGACTTTTTACAAGTCATAGAAATATTATGTGATTTTATTTGTATTACTTGTAAACATAATGAGAACTAAGAAGATATTTTTATTTATTTTCCTTTATACATAAAATACCACAGAAATGTGAACTAAACCTAAAATATCATCTAATTAAAATGATACCTCCGTTTAAGTGTCATGTAGGTATATGTGTAGCAGTAAATCTGACATGGAACCTCATATGAAAAGGACTATATAGCAGTTCTCTGCTGCAAATGAGACAAGATGGCGCCTGTCTCGTCTGACAGGTGACTCACGCGTGCTTCCATTTATATACTGAGAGTAATTTGCAAGTTCCGTAGCTATTGTGGATGTACACTGATTTATAATGCCTCGCCTTAAATAATTAAATCCAATGTTTAATTAGACACCTGCTAAACAAGTAGGCACGGTTTAGAGTTATATTATTATTTATATTGTTGATATGTAAGTTCTTGTACGCCAAGTAGTAAAGGAAGGAACGTGTTATTTAAAAGGATTTTTAAATGGATCCTTTTTTTTAATCTTTATTTCAAAATTTTCTTCTAATAATTTGATAAATTTGGTATACAATCAAAACATATGTATTTCTTTTTATAATATCCACTTTTTATAACATACGTATTTATTTCAGTAGTTTTGCTTATGTTATCCTTTTTGCTTTAAATATGTATTGGACCTTCTTTACTCACTGGAAAGTGTCGGAAAAGTGCCTTGAACTTTATATTAATACTTGATGAGGGGCTTAATTTTGTATTGTTGCGCTGTTCTCATGTTTATTTGGTAGTACCTATTTATCCACTCGAAGGAAGTAATATGATGAAAATAGCTAGAAAATTATAGTGGAGTAAGTAGCATTCAGATTTAAGAAGCTTTCTTTGATGAAGCTTGCTCGGAAACTAATCAATTCATTTATTGATAATGAATAGATTGTTTATTTTATCATTTAAGACGAAACAACAAAATGTATTATCATCAAAAACTGAGTAATTTAGACTTTTGATACATTTCATTATACTGTTAGAATATTAAGGATTTTTATAAAGAAAATATTGAATGAATGAGAAAAACTGTATAATAACTTAATAATTACATAAATAATTACAGTCAATGTGTACAGTGAATTGAATCCACAAGCTATAATTACCGTTGACGGTGTGTCAATTTTACAATTACCCCTGATAATGTTTGCAGCGCCGAAATATTTACAGTGGCAATTAACATCGCAATAAAGGCATATCTTTATAATTTCGTTATCAATTTATTCTGCGAATAACATTTGTTTTTTAGAAGAATTTTTAAAGATTCGAGTCTGTTTTAATTTAACATGAGGTTTCAAAGCATCAATGTTTCACAGCGACTAAAAGAGAGGATATGCACCAGGCACATCAGAGAAGAACTACAAAACTACACCAAGCAATTATAATAAAATATTAAAAGCTCTCTCGCTGTAAGCAACCATTAAACAAAGTAAAGGCTAATGGCGTAATGCAGTGGGCACACGAAGCACCCCGGAGTCACGGTGCAATGGAGTAGCGAAGGACGCAATCTGCATACATTAGCCTAACGTCTCTTAGTTTTGACACCTGCTCTCGCCTCCCCACTATGAAAATACCAAGTCGGTAGATGGATGGCACAAACATGTCAAGACTAAAGGCATTTGTTGGAAACTTGGGAACTTGTCAAGAATATCGCGCGGGCGAAATGTATTGTTTCACTCGAGAGTTTGACTTGGAAAGCTTTTTAAGTAACTAAGTGTTAAATGGCAGTTTCGAAGTATCATTTTGTGTAGTACAAAAACAGGAATACGGATCGGAACGGGTTATGATGAAAGTTGGAACATCAGACGTTGAAAGAGGAAACGGCTTACCGGCCGCCGCAAACCACAATACGATTCTCGTTTGATAAGCATTTAGTAATTACCTGAGAACTTTCTTCAGTAAAAGTCGAAACATTTTCGGGTGCTTAATTAATTTCACCGCTGAATGTAATGCCTGTACAATGTGATAAAGCTCCTGGTTCGAAAGTACACCATCGGCTACACGTAGGATATAATCCGGAAATAATTAGTTACGCACAGCAGGGGTTTACTAACATACCGAATTTACGACATCCATTTCACAGAAGCTAAGTTTAATCTATTAATTTAGAGCGAATCACATCACAAACTTTATATTGCACAAGTAATGTATTATGAGCAGTTTAATCTGAACACTGTCGGTAGGTTCCTATGGTTATAAATGGCTGTGGAACAACCTCATAAACCAGTAGCCCAGTGTAGCAAACACCTTAAATACTTAACAGCTCAGTTACCGAGTCAAGTTTAAATGTTCTGAGCTCGAGACTACACTGGAGGGTTGTCACGTCAGAACACATTTTAATAATGCACTAGCTCGTTTAGTATGAAAATTAGCTGGCGAGTGGTGGCCCCGTGCACTATGTGGCTTGCTTTATTGATGGCACTAAGGGCGGGTTTCGGCAGAAAGTCTGGGAATTTTAACCTGTTACGTGACGGTATGCAGGGTTAATGAAAAAGAAATGGGGCAAAGGCCCAAATAAATAATAATGACTACGCAAGTATTTTTGTATTTGTTGAATGCGATGACCGCACAAAACAGGGCGATATTAAAAAAAACAATTTCTTATCAATACCTCGTTACTCGTATAGGAATAACAAGCGTTTTCAATTACATATTTACGTCAATAGCATCGTTATGATATTGATAGTATCTTGCAGCAGATTTCAGAGCCGACTTAGCCCTCAAAGTCCTGTATAAATAAATCTTTGTCTTAAAACAACTTGAACGCTTAAACCTTGTTCACACGCCTGTACGCTATTGCGTTGCACAAACGCCTCTATCGGTCGCTGTTTGGCTAATTAATGCCTAACGGAGTCAGGTTAAATTGGCCGTTGACGTGACAAACTCGCCTGCAGGTGCCGAAAAACAATGTGTGGCACGCTTTGTGCTGCCCTGACGCATTCCTGCTTTATTACCGGCATTTTTTGAGAAGTTATGTCTGCAGAATTTTTACAACGCCATCTAATATAGTTCCAACGTATATTTTTTTATGTCTACGGCACAGGAGAAAACGAACAAAACGGAACTTTTTACAATATCGTACTTCAGCGAAGAGAGTATAGAAGTACTCGTTTGAGATACTTTCGCTACTGTTTTTGGTGGAACTAGAAAAACTAAGTTAAATATTTTTTTTAATTTCCAAAAAAAAAATATTCTTTATACTACCAAATATACCACTGAAAATACAATTAAAGAGAGAAACAATAAAACTTAATCAAGAAATACACGCTATCGAACAATATTTTTAACTTAACCAAATTTCAGGCCCAATCCATTAGTCAATATCATTAGTAAGTGCTAAGATAATCAGCTTTGTGATAGACAGACGGACAGATAAAGTCACAGCGAAATCTCGAAACTCGATGGGTTTTGAGGTGTATACCTACTGGGATACTTTTGAGAGATATTGGAAAAAGAAAACAGCGAGAGAGTCAAAATTAAACTTTTTTCCAGCCGTCAGTGAGATTGATTATGATGATAAAAAAATCTAGTTTTAAATAATAAACAAAAGCTAATCCTTAAATGCCATTAGTTAAATGTCAATTAATTAACTAACTAGACCACTTTGTGGCTAACCAAACTAATTTTAGGTGGAATTCGAATTTGATTGGTCTCTCGCATTTCATATTATCTACTCACGGTCGTATTTTGTTAATAAGTAAGTAATTACATTAGTCACTTTAACTATTGTTTTCAAAATTATTTCTGGGCGTCTAGTCGAAGCGACGCGTGACCCGAGGGCTGGTGAGTATCTGGCCCATTGCCGCGCTGAATAGCATTGCTATACAGCGCGGCAATGCAGCCAGTGTCTTGGGTACGCTTCCGATTGTTACTGATTTGGATCAGTTGAACTATCTATAGATCGTTTGCAACGGTCTGTAGATAGCTCAACTGTTTCTTATGTATTTTATATGACTATGTACATTTTGTAAATACTGTATAGTCGGAAGTTAAATAAAGTACCTATATATAATACTATCTACTGTTTTAACTTACTCGTAAATATGAATGTATGTAAGAAACCAGTAGGTTTAAAAAACATGTTTTTCAGTTTACTTTTAACGCATTTCTAGTTCTAATTTATTTTTAACTTATACTATGTTATTTTTTCAGTCCAAACAGCCTCATCTAAAGGAAATATAAAATAACGTGGAGCTTGCTAAGCTACAGTTTTTATCAAGATTTGAGCTTTGATTTGACCTTTAACGTTTGAGCACTGAAATTTTCCAAATAAGTACAAAAAAAACTAACGATGTTCGATAGGATTCGCTGCACCTATTTACTACCACTAGAAAACCGATGCTTATAAATAATGCTATGTAACTTTATGAAACAACACTTATAGGTTTGTACAAACAAATAAATGCAACACTACATATTAAAACTCATTCATAAATGTAGCTCTTAGTTTACCACACGGAGTGTTTTCATTTCAGATGCTGTACACGAGCGAAGGAAACCGCGCTTAAAGTCAACAGAGCAAGTAGTCCTTTAAAATATTCACAACAGAGAAAATTCAATTTCAAGTTCTCCGGTCAAAGTATTAAGGTAGTTTACTACTTACTGCCCTCTATTACAATAACAAGAAGCGATATTTTCATTAAACTTTTGTTACTAACTCGACACTAACTGCATACAAGTTGTACGTTCATCGTTTGTCAGGAAAATTCTATAAAACTGCTGTTTGAAGATTTAGTTTTCATATTTTACTACGGGGAGGCCATTAAGAGAAATGGAGGAGAGTAGGCACGAACGGCAAACGATTACTTCGCATAAATCAAACAGATTTGAATGCGGAGTCTTGTTCGTAGCCGGCTCCTACCGTGATGTGCTACCCATTAAATATCATTGTTTTATTTTTGCAACCCTGGCGCTCTAATTGTTTTACTTGGACGCTCCTGCTTCCGTTTATAGCAAAAACAATCAAATTGTTTACTTTCAAGAAAAATATATATTATTTTGTTAGTAGTGAAACAATTTGTTTGGCTACTTACGTAATTATGTTTTTTGTTTGATGATGTTAAAACTGGTTAATAGTACATATTTATATATTTTATAGAGAACAGGGTGTTTCTCTGGTAAATCACACAAGATTAGAATATTCTATGAGACAAATTATATCAATAATATCAATTCATATCTTGAATTACAAGCGTTAAATTAACTGCAGCGGAAGTCAAAACGATAAAATTAACAAAAGTCAAGTTGACCAATCCCGTAACGCGTTTAAAGCATCGTGTCAGACCGTTAGAAATTTTCCGGGTTCTTTAACGGGATTCATTCATAACTCACGGGCGAGTGGAGCCTTCGAATATTTCAGGCTGTAGGACCCCAACGTACCCCAACCCCATAAATTCCGCGCTTCGGGTTGCCAAATTAGGCGCAAGGAACGCAGACTTATCCTCCCCATTAAGCCGAGACCCAGCGACCCCCAGCGAGACTTTTAAGGAAACTTTCCACGTGGTGCCGCAGGTGTAATAGTAATAAATAATAATTCCCTCGGCGGATGTCGCACATTGGAAACTTTAGATGAAAATTCTCAAGTCAGAATATCAAAATTGAAACGTCGAGTGGATTAAGATGACTTAAAGCTGTGCGGTGCGGAATTCATTTTATTAGGTGAATTTCTTCGGGATTGTTGTAAACTGCGTGGATTTTTTACCTAACTATAGATTATCAAGTAGTTTACCAATAAAATATTTTTATTTTTCCTTGTACATAATATGACACTTTATTTAAGCTGTTTGTGATTTATACATATTTACTGTATGTTACTTTATACAATAAAGTAACATACAGTAATAAAATAGAGTTCAAGAACTCATTGAAAACCAAATTATAGAAAAAAAAATGTACTTAAACGACATGGAAAACCACAGTAGGTATAGGTCAAAACCTGACACGAGAACTGCACAAAACACATTCGTACTAATAATCGAATGAACTTCCACCCAATTTACTTTATGTGCTGGCCATTATTATAATTGCTGTACAGTTTCGAAGTTGGTAACCGGAACGAAACCGATGCGAACTAGGCCCGACTCACCCTGCCGAGAAATTATGAGTTTGATCTTTTAGCTTGAAATCATTTTGAAATTGTTTAAGATTTTATTGTTTTAGTTGGGCATAATATAGAATAATTAATAGTATAGTTCATGTTATTTTTAGTTTTTCAAAGTTACTATGTGAAAGATTGGACGTGGAGAGAAGAGCCGATGACCGGACTCAGCGGCGCGTCTTGGGAGAGACCTACCGTCCAGCAGTGAACCAATATAGGTAACTGATGAGTGTAGTGGTATTAATCTTACGGATCACACTCCGTCAAATTGATTCGTAATAAAAATACGTTGGTATAGCGATGGAAAAATGTTGCCACGGGGAAAATTCGGTCATCGAAAATTGAAACATGAAAACTACAAAAAACACGAATATCTATACGAATTGCCTTCGCTTCCAAAAAAACGCGACATGTTTCCGATTATTCACGTGTCACTATACGTTTTCAGTTCTTTATGTTTTTATTTAAATACTAGCTGACACGTGCCCACTACGTTGGGCATAATTTTTATTAAATATAAAAGTAAGACATATGCTGTCGTTGACTTGTATATTTTGTAAGCATTATCAAGCTCCACATTTTTTCTCTAGAACACAAAAATATATCATAGTTAAGGCAGAGTTCGTAAAAACGCTTTCATTCGACCGTTTTTTCTCCGATTCACTTTGCAAAACAGACAACCACGTAAAAGCCTTTTCGGGTTTTTATAAAGCCTATGACACTCAGCAATAATGTAACTTTCTATTGGTGAAAGAATTTTTAAAATCGGTTCAGTAGATCCCGAGATTACCCCTTACAATTTAACAAATACACAAATTTTACCTCTTCGTAATATTAGTATAGATTAAGTATATATTATATTATTTATAAAATATTATTTAAAACAAACCGTCTAAATAAATTATGTTTTTGTATGAGACTATGAGCGCCCCCTTGATTATTTAACATTTTGTTTTAAAATATTTATTCGTCATTAAAGCGGTAATCGGGTACGCAACACTAAATAACCTATCAAAATAACTCAATTTAACGAAACTGTTGCTAAATACCGACCGACTTATAACACATTGCCAAAACGCACCGATAGCGCGATCTAGGATTTGTGCACAGTAGCGCCATCTAGCGGTAAACACAACAAATTTCAAACTTTACTCGATTTGAGTATTCAAGTGCGACGGCGCGATGGCTTATTTCATGTATAAGTTTGGTGTTTCTATACCGATTTCTATGATTCTTTTTTTATTGAATAGGTAATAATGTTAACTTTTTTAAATTTGGGATGACTGAGAGTCTTATAAACGTAAGAGTAAACAAATATAATCAGAATGCTCCGAACTGCTAAGCTATCAGGAGTTACACGTGTTATTGCGAGTCAACCATAAAAGATAGACATATGCTGTTGAGGCATATTTTTTAGACAATTTAATGTAGAATATTTCCGTCATACATGATTTCTATGTAACTTTAACCATTAAGGCTGCACACGCGACGGAAGCTTAAAAAACGGAGTAACTTCTCCCGTTTTCCCGACATTTCCCTTCACTACTCAGCTCCTATTGATTGTAGCGTGATGAAAAGTATCCTATAACCTGCCCAGAAGTATGAAGAATAATCGTACCAAGTTTCATTAAAATCCGTCGAGTAGTTTTTGTTTCTATAAGGAACATACAGACAGACAGACAGACAGACAGACAGACAAAAATTTTACTGATTGCATTTTTGGCATCAGTATCGATCACTAATCACCCCCTGATAGTTTTTTTTTTAATATATTTCATGTACAGAATTGACCTCTCTACAGTTTTATTATAAGTATAGATAAGATGAAACCGACGTCAGGAATAAAATCCGTGTAGATTGAAGAGCAAATCAATACTTTCTGGAGAGTATCATCGAAATAACAACAATGGGACGGGTATCACGATGACCGGTAATTTAGCGAGAGTAATTTCGACCGGGCGTTTGGTGAATTTAATTTTATCTGGGATAAGCCCATCGTGGTAATAATTCATGAAAACCACGAGCGGCTCGCCTGAGAGCATCGGGAAATATGCCCGGAAACACATTCGTACAAATAAAATCCGAACCAATGAACCAATTTACCCAGTATTGCTTTACGCAAATAAGACAAGTTATGGCACTATTTAAACACGAGGACATATACAGTAAAGCTTGTGTTTCCAACCTATGTTTACATCGTATCAAATGTTCGAATACAAAGCCAATTTCATACATTTGTTATCAAGAATACGAGTAGGTAATCACATAAAGCTTGTCACTCAAATGGCGCCAGCACTCAAACATTCACGAGAGAACAAGTCAGAGGGAAACCTTTTACATACTTAAGAACACATTTTACGACTATCAAGGTAACAAAATCCGGAGGATGAGACTCCCAACCAAAATGTTAAACTTAACATTTGTAGCGGGAGGTAAAACAGAGCAATAGAATTAATTCAATCGACACAACTTTGTATTCAAACTGAAAGACAATTGCTTCAATTCAAGCTGCCAAAGTAAGGTTAGCCTCAAAGAGCTTAGTCAATGAGCACGGAGGATTCAAAAGCGCAATTACGCGCTCAATATTGCAATCACATTGAGAATTTTTATTTAAATATATTTTGTTATGTATATTAAATAATTAATACTCTATTCAGAAATTCCGTGTAATCAAAAGTGACGCCAAAATACAGTGTACACAGTCATATAATAATGTAATGCATCACAGTCATTCTCAGCTGTAAACACGATAATCATATTATCTCGTTCAATTAACCTTTGTTTTGCATTTCCTTTGCATCTCGGAAGTAAGTAAGGGCGCAATAAAAGTCCCAACAACAATGCTGATCACGTCACAGCGGAATTATCTCGCAGCGGCAGCGACGATCAATTACACTGACAACGAGCACGTGGAAAAGGGCGGACGGCTCGGTGAGGCCTTTATTCCAAACAGATTTTCGCAATACCAACCTTAACTTTTTATATTTTAAATCCAATTTTGTGTAGCGATTGTCGCGGTAGTCGTAAGACTAATCAGGCGTAGACAAGAGGAGTCTATACAGTAAGAGTCGTTTCGCTCGCCGCTTAAAGACTCAACCTCTGCTTTTATTCTTATTTCTTATTCCTTATTTATTATTCTTATTTATTATTCCTTATTTATTATTTTTATTCTTTTATTCTTATTCCTTATTTTGATTATAATTCTATTTGTTTTATAAATCCATCTATTCTCATGTAGCAAAATTTGTGATGGAATATAATTTGATGCTCGTTTCAGACATACACGCGAAACGTTCATTTTGTTCTAGCATAAGTAGAAAATGCCGGAACGTATTACACACGTGGCGAAATAAATCTTCGCACACAGAAGCAATATATTTCGCTAAGTACTAACTCCCACCCGTCTTGTAATCTCCGCGTAGTTCCAAATGAAATACTAATTGTGTTCCCAGTACAACATGGAGAACTAAATATATATGGTAGCGGCAATTGATGGATCACTGTCTGGTTTTACTACGTATTCTATATATGTATTTAAAAAAATAAATATGATATATTCTATATATGTATATATACAAAAAAATATATAAGTATTCTATCAGCAATCTAGTTCCCATAGCTTTGCTTAGTTTGGGACTAGAGCGCGATGTGTGAATATTGATTTATTAATACCAGGTAGGTTCAATTTATTGTGTATGTATGTTTTATATATAATGTTCAAAGTGCGTTGCTACACTCTGTGCCGCATCAAAATGTTCTTGAATCCACGTGTAAGCTCCCACATGTTGTTGTGTAGGCAGTATTCACATTGTGAAGGAAGTCAATTGAAATAACGTTTAATGACTGCGAATACAGCCTCCGAGTAGACTCATTGTTTTCTATTAAAACGCTTAATTAGTTACACTTTAAGCAGAATATTTTAATAGTTACCATTATCTGAGTAATTACGGTTCAACTTCATATTTACTTTGGACTAGAAAATAGAGAAATTCTTCAATTATGTTAAAAAATGTTAAATTCTTAAAAAAAAAAATGTTTAACAAACTTACTTGACTTTATATACGATTTTAAAAGAACATGTTTTTTTCCTGTTGCATTTTACCTACGTATATTTTATTTTATTAATATAAATTTATCATAAAACTGTATTCTAAAATCTACTGTAAAAATAGTTTTAGATAATGACAAAACTAGTTTCTAGAACACAAATTGGATCTAGTACGAGTATATTTCATCAGCTTAGTATTGCTTGACCGTGCACGATATACACGCATCGTCAATAGCAATAAATCCATCAGTGCTGAACCGATTAAATCCAAATCCTACTATTGTAGTATAAATTTAGGCATAATTCAGGTATTAAAACAACACCTGTTGCATAATAGTTCACTTTTACCTAATTTCAATAAAAGCTAATTACAAATTCAAATGTTTTGGTAATCAGGAAAATGGCAGGTAAACTCTAATGACATAAATTTACAATTCAATACAGATTTATAAATTTTGATTAGTAATCTACATTTGAAAATCTGAATTCATTACTAAATCATGACTAAATATTGTTTTCAAAAATGTAAAAATTTCGACAAAAAAAAAATCACAACATACACATTAAACAATTAAATTATTAGAAAATATTTGCTAACACATCGTTCAGTATATATTTTTAACTTTTTTGCAATTTAATTGAATGCTTCCGTCTCTGCGCCGCTAATTAGAAAGTATCCTTATGCTTAGCCGATCGTCTCGTATTTTAATTAAATTAATTAAAAAAAGTTCTCTGCGGGTTACCAATTAAATTCTTGTTACCAGTTGCACACTCGAGGGTGTAGCAGAACGCGCATTAAATACGAAATGTTCAGATTACGTCGAACCCACCCCTTAGGCCCTATTAGGAATTCAGAAAACGAATTGAGGACATCGAATCGGCAAAATTGAGCTCGCCCCCTCCTTTTTCAGCATTGTGTTTTTATGATAGAGATATATTTTATACCAAACTGACGACACGTCTGCGGCATTTGCATGCAGTATTTAGATAATCTAATAACAAAAACGTGCTTTATTTATAAAGGATCAATAAATATCTACCCATAGATACGCATGAACGTGAGTGTATTTTCTGCTTTTATTTTTATAAACTAGAATAATAGCATTAATACAATTATAATTGCCTGAAAACTTTTTTTTGACGTTTTTTTAGACGATTCTAAATGATCCTTGTGATTTTATTGAATAAATATTTTTTTAGTTTACTTAACTTAACATACTTTACTATGTGTTTACACAACGAATAAAACGAATTCGGAAAATATATTTTTTATGCTTGTAAGTCCTTAAACGTATATTTTAATAGGCCCTTTAGAATAAAAAAGATACTTTGAGACTTACTCAAATTAATATGAAACTGTTCGAAATTAAACGCCAAATGGCGTTTTATTTACCTGGAACAAAAAGAATACAGTCATTAGTATTGATGATCAAAACTCTACAAAGAAACAAGTAAAAGATCCAAAACTTAGGCACAAATAATTAAGAATAAACTTAGAGCTTCATCAGTATTTAATTTCAATCTGCGAATGCTCAAGAAATCTTTGGACATCGAACTCAAACATTTTCAAAGAGCCAACAACTTGACAGACTCTTCACAACTCTTAAACTTCCAAATAAGAAACTAACTTGAAACTTTTTGATAATTTTATGTTTTTTTTTTCAATTTTAGGTTCTTTACTTTTATAACAAGCTTTTGTTGAACATGCCTTTAATGTTTAAGTTGTGTATTATTATAATATTCAATTAACGTGTTTTTTTATGTATATACACATAACTTACGGTTGCCTGGAAGAAATCGCTAGCGATAAGGCCGCCAATTGTACTATATTAAGTTAGTTCTAAGATTTTTGTATTTTACGTTGTGCAATATAGTGTAATCTATCTATAACTTATGTTTATTGTTTGTCCGTATCTCTTTTGAATCATATTTATTTTCATCTTAATCTAGATACCATTAGGTACTAATTTAGATACTAATCTAACTAGTTGTGCGCCGTACAATAAAATTTTGATGACAATGAGATTTTTAGAACTTTTACACTATAGTGACTTAAGGGTCTAATGATTCTCAAAGAAGCCGTTTTAAATGACAGTATCATAGTTATCACTTTCATTTGAACCCAATTAAGGTGCCGACACCGCATCAAACAAGCGTCTAATAGTCTAGAAACGTCTCGACCCTCCTCGCTTCATTGACCCGCACGTGTAGAGCGTTACCATCGTCAGGTCAAGTGCTTTAATTGTCAGTGGTTGTGAGCGCCATAGAGTATATTATCACTCTATATTGAGGGTACCTAGTAGTCTCTGCAGAAACCTATATCAAATTCTTGTCAAACTAGGTAGAATGACTAAGTTGTTTAGATAAAATATGTGTTATTAATTATCACTGATTTTGCATTTAAAGTGGATGATTAATCGTGCTCGATTTAGGTCGGGCATATTTTTTTAGTGTATCTACATAGAGTGTAGGTTCATAAAGTTTTGCTACCTATAAAAGTCCAAGCAAATATAGTAAGTAAACTAAACATCAAAGTTTATCATAAAAAATACAGTTAGCATGAAGGTAATACGATTACAGCGTACCTTACTTTTGAATCAACATTTTGCAAGCGAGCATCAAAATTGGAGTCTATCAATATCGAATGTCGCGGAAAACACGAAATCTTATCTGCCTGTATAGAGGTTACATGCTCTTCATAGGATGGAAATATAGCAGCATTTTTACCTCACGCCGAGTACAAAGGGTGTTTGCAAATCTCTCTCACGACAAACACTTACTGATCGGATCAGTGTAACCGTGTTCCAAGAACGAGCAAACCAGCAAATATTTTTAGAAAAAACTTGTAGAAATAGCCACTTGTCTTCTCATCTTGAAGACACAATTTATCGTCGTTTGAAATCCCTTGGTAAACTTAGGCGTTTGAAATAGAACTCGTAAAGCGTGATAGTTTTCGTTGTACCTGGCGTTACAGTAGGTATTAACGCTAACAAGCACGTGTTTGTGTATTTCCCAAGCCTCGAAATATCTCAATTGTGTCCCTGTAAATCACCAATTTCGCTCGAGAAAATAGAATAATGTTTGCTTATCGATTTTGACGTGGGAAGACTCGAAACAACATTTATGTCAAACCTAAAACGAAACCTTTACCTTTAAAGCCATTGGATTAAACAATCTAAGCGCAACATCTATCTCCGGCCCAGTTTACTTAGCAGCAACAATGTGAAAACTGACAACAAAAAACGAGCTACACGATGCGGTGTCAAACAAAGATAATAATATATCGTCCTATCAGGGAGCCTTCATCGCTATTGTTGTCCTAAACGTGGCCATGATCCGAGGATCTGGGCCGGGCTCGTTTGTCCCGGGATATCCTTCTGCAAACACCGACGAGACCCGAGATTCACTGGACCTTTCCACGAGTGCTTTCAGCCGCTGAAGGATATAAAAATATAAATAAAACTTTGTTTTTTCATGAAAAGCTCCGGCTTTACGTAAGGCTAGGTGTATTGTTTCGGCAGCGTAAGGTTATTGGTTGATACTCTTTCGATATCGCATCACATTCTATCCGGATTACTATGGATTCGCGCAATCTTCTGTTTCTTTATTTACGGAATTGAAAATAAACGTTGTAACACCGAGTGTTGGATACGTATTAACATTTTCCCGTATCGCGTTGCTATCAGCTACATGTGTCGAACAAAGTTCCTTAAAACTGCTACATCGATGAAACATTGTTGAAAGATCACGTCGTCAATTCCGTAAGGAGTGGAAAAACACGACAAAGTAAAGTTTCAAGAAAACATCCAATAAAATGGAGTGCGCTGGTAGTACCGAGATGCACGTAGAAACTTTTTACGTTGGACGTCTTACCGCTTACAACAAGTTTGGCGATTGTTCGTGCAACTTGTTGGCCCAACGTGGCCCAACTTCGATATTAGTTCGCACGTGATCGATTTAGCAGGCCAGTTTGACAGTTCCGATGGTGACAGATGACGCCTGGCGCCATATCGGGGTGATTTGTCTTCAACTTTAACCTAAAGACTTTATGACAGTTTTCATCGTTTGTAGAAAATCTTTTAAAAGTGCTTTAAGGTGTGTGTTATTGTCACAGTTCCAAATACTGAAACTTTTTAAAAAAAGTTTAATGTTGATAAATTAAGCTTACCTGTAACGTCAAAACAAATATTAACTTTCCCGACAACAATTTTTTTATGAAAATACACAAAATTTCATTGCTCGAGGCAATGCAATAAGTATTATAGCACCTCAGCAGCGAGGAAGCTTTTCTCGGCACTTTATTGCAGGAAAGTGTTTAACACTTTTACTGTCATTCTAGTGATTAATCTGTGTCGGCCTGTCGTTCTAATGGGCTAAAATAATTTAGTGGGCGACGGCGTTTATTTATTGTCAGCCGTCGCGGTTTCATATCGCAATTAATCGCTAACCCCCGGCTAAATGCCGATTACAGACCAACTTAGCCGACGATAAATATTCTATTGATGAACGATGACTAAACTTCATGGGCTAATTGGTAATTTCAACACTCGCTGTCGGTCAGTTTCATCAATTTTGTGTCTGGATGCTTACCTACCGTTATTGTTTATTTATTGTCTAGCCAAAAAAGTACCTTCCTGTAATCAAACCTAGTTAGCGATGCCTAACAATGATTAGTTACACGGTCAATATGTGCATGCAAATGTCGCTGATTGTTGTTTGTTTTGCAACCTATTAATATAATATAATTGAGAGTCAATATAGCAATGAGTGTCTGCTGAATCAAGATATATTAATAATGTTCAACAATACTTGCATCTGAAATATTGATATAGTATTACTTTCAATTAATAAATATACTGATATTTGTCTATTTTATATTTGTAGGTGTAACAATTTATCGTATGAGTTGAACTTAGCTTACTTAGTGATCAAGAAGCTTAGTGTGTTTAAAATACCTAGTGTCTGAAATGCAATACGGTTTTGTTACCGAGAGCCGTAAGCGATCAGTGCGAATAGGAAGCGAGTGTACAATTGCACTTCAACATAATGAGGCAAACGAGACGACATCGTAAGATAGACGAGTTTCGTCCACGTAATTTTTATCTAGGAAGTGAAAAATAATTAAAATATCTTCAATTTTTTTTTGAAATAATGATCAATGCTAATCTTATATTTCAGGGATACAAATATCACAATGATTCGATACAAATAGAATTCAAATCGAACAGTACTCAGTACTTAATTTTATTCAGCTTATTCCAATAAAACTAGAGGGACTCACAAAACCCTAAACAGAACACACAATCCACAAGCAACTTAGCAGTTCTCCGGTTCTATAGGGGTTCCGAGGCGCCCTGATTTCTCCCGTTTATAATTAAACTCTCAGAGAATAAAGAACAAACTTGGGGTCGGGTTGACGTCACGCAAAAGCCAACTCCAAGTGAAAAGCCGCCAGGAATACGATGTAGCTTGTCTGATTTCTGAGAAACTTACCGCAATCGACCGACTCCGCGCCAACTTTGCACACAACAGAACGTAGGGCGAGCAACAATACTCTGCCAAACAAAAGAGCTCAAGAAATACTTTAATATACTTCCCTTCTTACTCTATAAGTATTAAGTCAAAGTAGTACTTCAGTAGATTTTCTATTTATTTTGAGCAGAGTTCTGTTTTTTGCAAGTTATTAGCTTTTCCAATTTAGGTTTTTATGCGTGGTGCTTTGCACAATACTAGACGCGATTTTCTTCCTTGCATTTGTTTAAAAAAGCAATCGTTTACCTGCATTTGCTATGCATTTAAAGCTCTTCGTTCCGATAAATTTCATTAATTCAACATTCGTTCGTCCACGTTTTCGTTTTATAGACAGTATTTATTTGCACTTAGTGTGCATATAACTATAAGTACTGTCATCATTTAGCATTAGTTCCATATAAAGCATCTGCTATTAAAAGCGCATCAAGTTTAATTTTAATAGCATCACGAACGTCTCGAGCATCGCTGAACGTGAAGTGTTTCACTTTTGTATTACACCATTTTGCCGCATTACGCGAATTTAGGAAGGAATAATGTAATTTATTTTAAAATTTTAGAGAACTTAGTTTAGAACTAACAGTTTATTCTAAATGAATTGTGGTTATTATGACAATTTAAGAGCACTTCAAGTATATGTGATATTTAATATTCATTATCTTACAGACTATTTTACATATTGTTTTTTTTTAACATACAGTGTATAAAATACTCTTACATAAAACATACTGTGTCGCGAAATTGTACAAAGTAAGTTCGTGATTAAGAATTTTCCATTAGGTATGGGAAATCCTTTTGTTAGTCGAGTGGTGCGTTTCTGGTTATTCGCCCTCTCGTACTTACTACCCTAAAGACCCACAAGAGTGGCTGAGCCGGATTTACACGATCGATTACTGTGAAATCGGTGGTATTACTCGGACTTACGACTGTGACATTTTGAGCATTCAAACTATTCAATCAACAGAGGCTAGCTATAAACAGATAAATCATGTGATAATCTAAAAGCTTGTTTTTGCGATGTTACGATCGAAGTAGTTGTGTATTTTATGTTTCACACAAAAATGAACATCGTAATTCAACATTAGGCGTACAGGCTGTACTAACAGCGGCAAGTATATAAATGAGGGTACCGTATTTGTAACGGCCATTACAAAACATTCGAAGGTTCTTCCTTGACCCTCACCCAGGGAGAGAGAAACTTGAGAAACTTTGATCCACGCAGACCCTTCGCTTTGATACAACATGTGATGGGCAAAGTATAAAGATTCTATGTAATAGATATTTGCGTTACTATCGTGACTATTCCCGAATTTAAAACTGAGATATAGAGAACATACTAAACAAATTGGAAGCTAAACCTACGATTCTTTTAAATTTATTTTTTATAGTAAACAAAACTTGGCAAATAAGTGTAATGATAAATAGAGTCTAACTTTAAACTAATTTTATAAAGTTATAATTATCATGTCTACTAAATAAAAAAATAGTTCATCCTAAAAATAATTTAAAAACGTAACAAAAAAAAACTGCTATTATAAGCAAAATTTGTGAAATTCCAACGTTTTTGTGTCCGCAAGTAAACGTTTGTGAACTAATACTCTTGTTATAGTAAATGAACTGTAACTATTGTTTCCGTATAGGGGACTTTTTTGGAGAGGTCTGTTTAGAGTGGTCCTTCAAAAATTACTTTCTATTTTGTTTTATGAAGGTATACTAGTTCGTATATTATCCATTTAATAGCAAAACACATAGATTTTTGGTTAAAGTAGAAATGGTTAAGAACCTTTGTTTCGGGTAACCAAGCTAATTATGTAAGTTCATTTAAAGTAAAATTCACAAAAAAAATCTACATTCCACAATATTTTTATAATTATGAAAGTGATAAGCTACGGTGCTATTTATTAGTCATGAAAGTTTTGAGCCAACACTGTATAATTAACTTGCCTTTTGTATAGGCTTCATTTATTCTGTTCCATTAATGGGACGTGGGACTTGTCCTTGATAACTCTGTATTAATATACATATACATAGATCGTTTATATTACAAGAGCTTAACAGTAACTCGCTAACATTATTGTGATTATTCCCGAGGTTACAGCTACGATAATAAGCTTATTTCATTTTTCAAACGATATTTGGTCGTTAATTGGTCAATGAATAAAATAATCAGTCTGCTATCGGTATATGTATAATGGCATGGAGTGCCGAACGCGATCAATACAGCACGCGACCGAGCACCTGTCGTGACGTCGCCTGGCAACCCTGTACAAACATCGACCAAACGGCCAGCCGGCCTATCCTAGTCTCAAAACTTGCCAGGTTATAAATTAACATTCAGTTTCTTTGTAACTCCGTATTCTGTGGCATTTCTGGTGGACTGATGTGACTGAGCTGTATTTAACCCTATCAATAATAACACAGACATAACAGTATGAAATTTAATTGAAACTGACTGTACCTACAACATTAAATTACTGAATTGAATGGTATACTTATATAATTATCTAGATTGTTGACTTTGACATGCATTTAACTAAAATTGCTGACTTGAAAACTCGATAAATATAGTTCTATCCTTTTTTATACATTAGTACTAACTAATTACAAAAGCTTATAGCTCTTTATTGGTTATACAACCTTGACAAAAAATATACTGCATTATTACAAATAGGTATGAGCCTTAAAACCATACGTAAGTAGGTACGTATCACAGGATTATAAACCATTCTAAGTAACATTAAGTTACCAGACGAAGCCGCATAACATTCTAAATCTGCCAAACAGCGCGAAACCTTAAGCCCATTATTGCGTCTCTTTACAATTTCACGTCCTTTACGTCAAGAAGCTCGGCACTTAAATGCCTAATTAAAGTCGTCAACGATTTTATATCCTGAAGGGGTTTTAACAATTTAACGTTACAACGGTGTCTCGTTTTTGTTACAAGATCAGAGTAATGGGTAACGTTACTGTTATTACCCCTCTGTTGGTTGACGTACCTGATGTGATTATGGCAAAGTTACTTGAGAGCACGCAACGCCTTGTCTCAAAAATCACATATGGAAAGAGCTTCATGTAAGCTTCTTTAAGATACTACAACCGTAGATTTCAATAGCTCCAATCCATGCTCCCATTTATGTGTTCGGACACTAGTACAAATATAACCTGTGATTGCTCATGAGTCTAAAAAACCTGTCGATTTTGACCTCGATTTGATTCGAAACCTCGCCCAGTGTGAGCGATGATGATGACTCACTTGTCACGTGACCTGTTCTGTATATAGTATTGAGGACGTCCTAAATGAATTCAGCGAGGTGATATCTGCTTGTTTCATCACTGTGTAAAATAAGTATATTTTATTTTACTTTTAAAGGAATTCAAATATCAACCACTTTCCGTTGCGGAAATATCTTTCAATCCAAGGAAAAAAAAGATTGCAAATGAGTGAACGAAACACCGCAATCTTACTTGGTGTTAACGATGTGCGGTCAGTGGTCAGCCACTTTTAAAAATAAATTTCAACTTTTTAAATATAACGAAAACTTTTTATGCCAATTTTATATGAGTAACATTTTAATTTGCAAGTTTTTTACCATTATCACTTATAGTTAATAACATAATATTTTTGTTCATAAAATATTGTGCAAAACTTAACAACGTTAAACCTTAAAGTGATAACAGCTGAATTCATAAATATTATTTAATATTGTGGCTTAAAAACTTTAATATAAACCAAACATTAAGAAATAACAACATTGTTTTGAATACTCGAAGCTAACATTATTGATAACAATACCTATACCTAGTCCATTTGTCATAACAAAAGCGAATTAACATTTAGCCCTGCGGTGTAGAAACCTTCGTTCTTATCTACACAAGCCTAATAATAACAAGATGGGGAAACAGAAATGTTATGATAATAATGAACTTTCCCAACCTGCTTTTATGGACTAATTTTAATGGATTTTTTATTGTCCCCAAAGTGGGGGTCATTAATGTCAGTTGAAATGATTGACGGCCTAGCGACGGTGCCAGGAGTACATTTTTATCGAACGAAACAAAAGCAATTTTTAGTAGTTATACAGTTTTTTGTTCGAAAGCATGGGAAAGTTATATATAGAGCTTATTTCTGCCGCCAAACAGTGGAGCTCGCATTGCTGTGATTCTGTTTGAAGGATGACGATTAAATTATACGATCATGTGAACAACACCTTTATAGAAAAGAATATCGGTCTATCTTATAAAAAGTTAGGGCAGACTTGATGTCTTGATTACCGTTATGTCAACGCTATTTTTTTATAAGATAGGGCTATATCATTATTGTACCCTAGATTAATAAAAACAAAAGCAATAACAATTTAGGGCTAGATCTACAAGGCGGTCTTATCTCGGTATCTAATATGCGATATTTTCCTACAGGTATTATTTTCTTACAGCTTTTGGATGGACAAAAGCTTTATGTTTCAGAAGTGATGGATGCGATGCAATACATAGGCAGTGACAGGCCATTAGATAGTTCCATCATTAAAATTTAAAAAGACTTCAAAGAACATAAATTTCCACCACATTATACGGGCTTAATCAAGTTTCTGTTAGTATCGATTCGAAATTACAGAAAGGGCACCGGCAGACGGAATAGGCATGATTTACAGAAACGTGGCCAATGTGGGACATAAAGAGCCCAATAGAGACAGACACGATGAAAAGGAGCAAAAAGCCTGGCCCATTACTGAGCACACGTTGCCGGAAACCACAAAAGACCCAATTATTCTGGTGTGCGAAGCCAAAAAAGGGTTGGACCAAAACCAAGTTGTCGAGTGTCCCATTTTACTATATGAATGTGAGGAATGAAGGATTCACCTTTCGTAAACCAACCATTACTTACGTCCTATTTGGAATTTAACACTTATATTTTACTCAAGGATTCACCTTTTGTGAACCAACTTACGTCTTATTTGTAATTTAACACATTCATTTATTTGAACCGAATAAAAGGTCCCCAAATAATTCGCAACTATAATATATACACGTTTGTTTAAGTTTAATAGGAATTCTTATTTAAAAGTTCATTAAACTTTCAGATAGCACCTCATATTCCGGCCATTGTACCATATTTCTACCGCATAGTCTCTCGTCTTATAAGTTTTATTATGAAGTACAATAAAGTATTTTTATACATTAATTTAAAAATATATTGCTTGCGTTCTAATAATAACAGATTTATTTTTATTTTTAAAGTCAGTATGTGATAGATACAGTGATATTTATGACGCAACGGTGTATCGATGAAATATTAGTATAATATAAGTAGTCAGTAGAGTTCGGCGGTGCTCGTTCAATATGTTGCCAGATTTAATAAAAGCCACATGTGCGGGTGAAATTGTTTCCAAACTTGGACTTGCTCATCAAAACTTCAACCTCAACAAAAAATTATAACTGAACACCAGTATCTTATGCTAGTATATCTTATACTCACTCACTGCAATTACCCGTATTCAAAAGGAGAATGCTAATTTTTTCATAGAATGTTGCGCATGGCTAAAAAAACTTTTGCCAAAAAGGACTTCAACAATATTTCACTATATTTCAAAATATGTCCCGTGGAAATAGATACATTAAAAAAGCCCATTTGAACGTATTTAGTGGCAACTGTAAGAGAATATTTTTTGAGTCATGGTGCACAACGCCCATTCTCCTTTGTAACAACTAATGTGAAATAGCTCGCCAGGGGAAGTTTTCCTTACTTATTTCTGCCGTCAAATATTGATGTTCCAGTTGGAAGTACTAAGAACTTTGGATGGACATTCTTTGCGTGCCAATGTACTGATATAGGCAAAGATTACTGCTAAATTCAAGATGAGAGTTTAATTTTTCTTTCACATATTAAAAGTATATAAACTTATAACTAGATATATTGTTTATAAACACGGACCTTACCGTTTTCATAAAGAAGAAGACAATAACTCTTGTAGCGCTACGCAACGCTACGGAGCGCTACGCAGGGGTCTTTTGCACATAAATCAAAGCAGCATGATATTTTCGTAACTCCTGCCGGGCACTTTCACTACACTGTAGCACTTTGAATTGGCTCACATTGAAACTCAACTTTACTGCGCTGTCATAAGATACATTATTGTCATGAGATAAACCTTCGAAGTGGGTACTGCAACTAAAAGGATCTAGTAACCCGGATATAAACAGTGGAACTTGTATCTGTGTGTGTATCACATTCTGTGACTCCACTATGTCCGTTTCGGGACATATTGGGATTAGTGCTGTTTTTTTTGCGATTTTTTACGATTCACTTTCAAGTGCTGTTTCTTTATGGGGCCGTAAAAAGTATTGATGTTATCCGGTTCCCTTGTTTTACATGCAGGGACGCTGTATGGTTAACAGATTGGGAAGTGTTTTTGCCCAGTACTAGATCGTAAAGTAGTTTTTAGTACGAAGACTAGTGTACTAATAAAAACAAACTCTGGCCTGTGATAAATGGAGTACATTTTGGACTTATTTATACAAATAGTATCACTTAACATCAAGTTATAGATGAATTGTTTGACGTTAAGTGGTAAGTAATAATAATAGCGTCGTTTGCTATTTCGACGGTTTGAACTGTGCATTGCTTCACTGAGCACTTCTACCGATTACGTGTCCTGAGGTGTGCCCTGCGGCCATATTCTTAGCCATAAAGTTGATAAGCCATTGAAACACAGGAAAGGAAGATTAGCGGTAGAAATAAGTATAGTGGTAGTATGTTCTCGAATGAGCGTTACACGGATATTTTACTTACTACTATTATAAATAGTTAGTAGTTATAAAAAGTTTTTGTTGTTTGTTCTACTTTTGCAGGAGCATTGAGTTCGACCACATATACCTTCCGCAACTTGATTCAATGTTGAATTGTCTTTCGTTTCGCTCCTAGAGCAACGCTTGAGGCGCAGTCCGAATGAAATTCTCCCTTTGTGCTTTCATATTTGACGCACCTACATCCATCTCTGGGCAAAGTGTAATATCTCCGTGTAACAAATTATAGTCCACCGTACGATAACAGATTAGAGTCCAGTTTCCCTGACAGGAGGGCAAAAGTACCAGTTAATACAATGTTCTGTCGCTGCACGGTACAATTTGCTTTTAGGATATTTCAGCTCGGAGCAGTAGAGCTGCTGATAAAATTTAGGATAACTGGATTTACTGCAAACTCAGACGTATTGTAAACCGTCACTGCTCGTTCTAGCATAGATTATGGACGTTTGTTGGTTCATTAGAAAGCTTTGCATCTGCTTAAATAAATACAATATTTTTTAAAACCTATAGTAAATGAATATGTTTATTTATTTACTGTTATATGCCATAGTTGGCAGACGAGCTTGCGGGCCACTTGATGGGAAGTGATCACTGCCGCCCATGGACACTTGCAACACCATAGGCGTTGTCAAAATGAAACATGATAAGAATATGCTAGTCATGATAGACGACTCTATGGGAACAATAGGTTCACAAGAAAACTAAAAGTGTAAGCCACTAGCGCAAACATTGTTGAAATAATTTAATGTAATTTGTATGTTGCGGAAATTGAGATAAGAAATGGGGGCACTGCCTCGCCGCCACTTCAAACAAAACATCGTGCTTAAAGCCCTCCGCTCGTTATAAAGTGACAAATTGAAGACATTTTTTCCCCCAAAGCTGGAGGAATTAGCGTGATCAATTGCGTTCTTCGGCAGTTCTTAACTTCATCTCTTTTGCTCTTTCAATAACAATAAGGCTATCTCCCTCTCTCGTATATCAAGCTTGCATATTAATTATTGTGAATTTATGTTAACCTCGTATTTAACACCAATTTTATGTAAGTAGACAAAACTTATCTGGTTTTGTTAGCACTACGTTTATTGACGTTAAAGAAACTCACTCTCGTCTAAATAAAAGTGCGTCGATTCTAATAAAAAAAATCAATGCGATGAAAACCCAGTACAAAGTATGTCTTACTTTTCTTGTTTAGACAATTGAAGAAGTGATAAGTGCAACAAAACAAACGCACTATGGATAATAAGGTGTATCGGTCCATCAATCACAAACTCTCAGCAGCTCAGAGACTGAGAGTGACAATTATTCGAGTCGGGTTATGAATCGGGGGCTCGCCCGCCCACCAGGCGCTAGATAACATAATTACGAGCCATTATTAAGCGACACCTATTATTCATTGTTGAGATCTTACATCCATCAGTTACTCGTAACCCGGAACCTTCTGACGTCACTTAATAAATACAGCGAGTTCGCCCTTTAAGAACACAGGTAGCTTAGTAAGACCTTGTTAAACTATATCGATAACACGATGCGTAATATTTGAAATATTGAGTCGTTATTTATTCGTTTGAAAAAGTTCTACATCAACCTATAATTCAGATTGTTTTATCAGTCAATACAAACCATTACAAAACCTCATCAATAGATTTCTAACACGAATGTAGTAAGGTACAAAAAAATATTTTCAATATATTTTTGTAAATTATTGTAAACTAACTTACTATTAACATTACTTCCCCGAAACTCAGTTTTATTTTTATAAAGAAAGGTATAGCTTCGTAAGATCAAAGAGGTAGATAATTGAGATTTCTTTATATATCAACTGTATTTCAACGAAGCTATCTCAGATTTTCATTCAACATTATACTTATAATAGTACGAGATCCGGCTGCAGGATTACTACGCTCATCTGTTTTTTGATCTAAACCGATTTTTTATGTATATTTATAATTAGGAGAATATATATTTATTAGGTTGCCTAGCAAAATTTGGCCGCCAGTATGTTTATTTAAATTATTTTTCATTGTTTTTTGAGAAAAAATATCGTTCACTTGTTTTCTAAATAAAATAACGCCTACATCATGGCAATTTATATGAAGATTCAAAAAAATCACGGTTGCCGTTGCGCACTTGGCCGTACCTCTTCGCAGCCAGGTGTAAACAGGTATGATTTCGATTTATTTATACGTGCATAACGTTTATTTATTAATTGCATATCAAATTAAAGCAATGTTTTTTTCCATTTTTTATCATATTGTCTGCTTAATTAAATCTACTCGCAAATATGGGTTGCTGATTTTTTTGAGTCTTCATATTAATTGCCATGATGTAGACGTTATTTGATTTAAAAAACAGGTGAACGATATTTTTCCAAAAAAATAATTAAAAATAATTTAATTAAACATACTGGCGGCCAAATTTTGCTAGGCAACCTGATAAATACATATTCTCCTAATTATAAATATACATAAAAAAATGGTTTAGAGCAAAAAACAGATGAGCGTAGTAATCCTGCAGCCGGATCTTAGGCTATAATATTTTGTAGGACAAATGTTTCTTCCAAGCTTTTGATCGTTAATAAAATACAAACATTTTGTTTGTGTTTACATGGTTATGGAAACTGCGTAGACATAAATAGCGCCAAAAGTGATAAAGTCATGCTCGCTTAAGTTTTGATTTGAAAGATATAGGCCCCGATGCAATTTTAGAGTATTGATATATTATGAGTAGAATATCATAAAAACAGTTTATTTTGCGTCACACAAACAAAAACAGAAATAACATAAATATAAAATATCTTAATAATATAATCTGCGTGACAAATTATGTCTCGGATGGACGCGTTCCAAAGCCTTTCCAAAGCCACACACGTCCTTTATAATTTTTTTTTTGTTAAAAGTTTACCAATTATTATTCGGCGTGTATTTTTGTTAACATAAAAAAAAATATAGCGTAGTTGGAAAATTACAGCAAATTTTACGAGAATTGGGGTTTTGACTAATACATATCGTTCACTCATTACTATTCATAGCATACAGTATATATTAGTAATTTTAAAACTTTCAATTTATAATCATAATTTAAGCTACATTTATACTTTAACGTAGATTAAACATATTCAATTAATCAGTCGCAAACATACGCGGCATTCCGATCGCAGCACGACCTTAATTAACTCCTTATTAAGGTTCGGAATGCTTTGCCGGGAAGCTACGCTAATCATTTAGTATCGAATTGCCAAATTGCTTTTCATTATTTAGTCAGTTGAATCAGGACTAGATTCAAGATTAATTAAATACAAGACTACTAACCACCCACAATTTAATCACGTCCTTTCGTCTTTTCTAACTTTGGATTAAAATGAGACATTTAACGTTCCATTATATTTGTATTTATAAATAACTACATGATCAATAGTAGTAGTAGATCAACGTTTTTCCAGGTTGTGAGAACCAGACTGCTGATATAATACATTTTTCTTGTAAATAGTAACCACAGACACAGAACAAATATTAATGTTCATCACACAAACATTTGCCCTGTGTGGGAATCGAACCCACAGCATCGAAGGCAGAGCTACTACCAACTGAGTTGTGACGCCTGTCTAATGTTGTGAATACAACGCCATCTATTAGATTACTTTTACCTGTGCCTCCCCATTGTAGTAACTTTTTCATAATAGCTCTATTTCGAAGCTATAAAGTGTAAGTATGAGTGCGCTCAGAAAGGCGGCGCGAGCGTCGAAATCCGCGAATTATTCACGTAGATCGTGTTCCCTCGGAGCTATTTCTTTATTACTTCCATTCTGCTCGCCTCGCCGCCTTATTTCACTTGTTTTTATTGTTCTCTTTTAGGGTTCAGCGAAACACAAAGCGTTAACAAAGCTAGCGCAGAAACCGATTAAGTCGTAGTACTTATTTTAATTTACCACGCTATTTATCTTTTAAAATTAATTGACAAAATGATGAAACTGACTTTTGAGTTTAAGTTACAGGTGGATATTACCATGCAAATTATTTTTTCCAACTTTTGTGTATGTTAAATGTAAAGTACACCTTTTATCAATTATTTCTTATCTGCGTAAATGGTAGCATGGTAAAAACAGTTAAGCACTTTATTTTTCTTATCGGGCAGCGACGGCAGGCAACAGGGTAGAATTTATCACCATACCCTGGGCTGTATCACTCCAAATTGACAGTACAACAGTATTCGTAAAAATACAAAAATACTAAAAAGTGTGTGCGTCACATGTGTTAACTTGTTAGAAACAAGATATACTATGCTCGCGATATCTTTATGTGCTACCAAAAGTTTCATATATTATTTTGAATTAAAATATATAAATATTAACGGATTCACACATCACACTCTAGTCCCAAACTAAGCAATGCTTGTACTTTGGGAAACTAAATTATTATTGAACTATATTAATTTAATAGAAAGACGAAACAATTTCTGTATATAATTATCTATCACATCTCACACTACATGACTAAAAGTTTTACCTTTCACAAAATCACTTTCGGTCCTCAGTTCTAAATAGCCCAAGAGTGTCATTTATCTTTGTGGCACTAGAGAGATATATAGAGAGAAAACTCGTTACAAAATGCAAAAAGTAGCACTATTTTTGTGTTAGTAAAACTTTAACACTAAAATACTATGATGTATTCTGTGACGTCACCTTGTTAAACTTGTAAATGTATTGCACCTTGTTAGTTCGGGTGTTATCGACCCGTTGTGGAAAATAATGGCGACATAAAATTAGGTTTCGTTTACACGACAAAGTTCATTTACTTTTAAACGACAAACAACCGGCAAACGGAGGCAAAAGGGGCTAAGGGAAGGTTAAAACAATATTATTTTAACACTTAGATACCTATACACAGCACATTAAAGAATTTTTTTTTATATAATTTGTAATAAAAAGCATTTGTTTGTTGTTCTTTTTCTAAATTCACCATAAAATTACGTACATTGATATGCTTTCATTTATAAAATTACATCAAAATAAATAAATACGCATTACTCATGTAGCTTGAACAAAGTGTTCCTAAATAACTCCATTTCCTATCGGTAGAGCAGCTTTTATAAAACCAACAATGTTTATTCCATTACCCAACCTTTTAAAACAGCCTTTTTCTTTTAAAACCACAGCACAAATTGAGTTTTTTCTTAAATGAATTTTCCCTTATTAAAGGCAAGACAAATCGCCGTCACTCCGTAAACAGGCACCTCAATCTGTCTTGTACAGAGTAATAGAATCGATAGAGGCGACGGCTGACCGCGCGCTCCCGGATATAACCTGTCATCCGGTCAACTGACAGAATTGTGTAACGACATAGCCTGTTTACCCCCCTTATTGTGTACAAACACTTGACACTATATTATTGATGCGAAATTGAATATCGATGCGGCGTGTTTTGGGGTTACGGGGTATCTCTAATCGATGAATGGCGTTAGTTTCAAGACGTGTGATAAGCCCCTTGGGGGTAATAAATGTTACGGTGTTTATCTTAGGTTGAGATTCGCGTAAACATCCTTTTATAGCACACTTCAGAGTTATCTCTTACATTTTGAAAATGCTTTATTTTTCCTTACATTCTTTAACATTTTTTTAATTTTTGAAGTGAAAACTTCTTTAGCGGCGCTGGGTGGGTAAAAACTTTCAAACTCGCGTCAGGGTCACGTGACGTCGAAAAAGCGTAAGATCTTATTTAATTTTTATACATTGCTCGTAAAACAAGAGACGACAAAAGAACACACTTGCGGTCACGCGACGTATGACTCAAACAATTAAATAGTGTTGTGGCGACATGACGTGACGATGACGTGGCGACATGACGTGACGTGACGATGACGACGAAGCCAACGAAGACACAGACACATTCGCGCTTGCGCGAATGTGTCTGTGTCTTCGTTGGCTTCGTCGTTGTGTCACATTCGCGCTTGCGCGAATGTGACACAATGACATGACACAATCACGACTGTGGTTATATTTTTGAAGTGAAAACTTAAAAGTGAAAACACAACGTTAATATTGAAGTTTTCACTTCTGCCGGCACTCCCGGAGTGCTAGCTTTTTTTTTTGTATAAAAATAGGTTTTTGTCTGTGCGCTGCGGTTAGTTAATTGTTTGCTGTCACTCTTTTGTTACAAATCTCAGTTTTCTCTCTCGTCCGTCAACCCGGGACTGCATAACACGTTGTCTATGCATTAACAAAACTAAACTAATGTTGTAAAGTAAACTATGTTTATAAATAAAACGAGACCTTAAAACAATCTTCATATTCTACATGATTATAAACCTTTCCGATCTCACCACTACGTTTTCTTCTCTTTGTCTGATGAAATATTTTGACACTTACCTGAAAAAACAGAGAACAATTGTTAGCAACAATTCAATGCAAAGTATAAATAGATCTTAGATGGTAAAAGCGTTTGATTTTTTATTCAATCGCGAAAGAATACTGCAGACTGTAGAACTTATATAAAAATGAAAGCTAAGTAAATAAAGGTGTTGTAGTATTTTAGGGTCGTCGCGCAATGTTCGTGATCCGTTGATCCCTTGTGAACAGAGTGTGTCAGTTGATTGGACAACGGACCACACGAGAGTGGATTGATTCCATCCCCGATCCCTCTCCCGCGAATTCCACGACAAAATGTTATTACCAAAACTATCTTCCCCGTATATTGACCCACTTTGGTAATTATTTTCGACGATATATCGCCAGATATAACTTTACGGCCGCGGCTTGTGGTAATTACATTAGATGTTCGATCATAACTCCCCAGCGAGGGACTATCCAATCGCAAAATTATTTTTGAATATTTTATGCGCATCGAATAATCCTCCCAGGAGAGATAAGGAAAATAATAACACAACAAGGGGAACTTTACTTAAATCCGCCTTAATATATATCTGTTTGTACAGCGTCTTGCTATGCAAACTGCTTAAAAATATATGATCTAAAATCGCGTATTTTCTACTCTTCTTTTTTGAATCTTGATTAATTTTTGACCCATGCACCCAATGATCCTTTAATATTATTATATGCACCGCCAAATTGCAAAATAATAAGCAGCCAAGCCAAACTATTTAAATTTCTGATTTAATGGAAATAATAATAAACAAAGAACATTGAAAAGGAAGCGAACAAAGAACTTTGAAGACGGCAAAACAATACAACTCAATTTTACCGAGACTCAAATTGATCTATTTTATTTAAGTTCTTTTTGCAACCCGTTATTTAAAGTGGTTTTCAGTAAACTTAAAATATTATTCAGACAGAAATCAGCTTATTTTACTCGTAAAGCTCTGCGCTTTTAAAATAATTGATCTAGTTTGGATAGCGTAGGTGCACTACAACGCTTTCTGCTTTTTCTAGGAAACATCTAAATTTACATAAAGGGATTTTTTAAAATGTATAAAACTGTTATTCGATTGTGTTTCAAACAACACCAGTGAAACAATTACTGGTTGTTTTATCACATATTAATAAAACACCAATTTTAAAAGGAAAGTCTCATTCATAAAGGACTAACCATTCAATTCCATCAGCCGTCACCTGTGCCCCTCGAATCGCGCCCATTGTATCAAAGAGCGTACTCGTACATCACGAATCATTTTGCTAAATGGCAATACGACGACCATATATTACTTTCATTTTTAGATTGGTGACGTCAACGATAAGTCGTTAAGTGTGTTAAGCCATAACGTTTTTATATCATAATGCAATTTAAAAACATATTTTAGTAACAGAAAAATACATAGAATTAGTCACACCGCTCAGTAGAAAATGACGCTTCTCAGAAAACTAGTACTGCATACCTCTCGTATTTAGAATATTTTGCAGTAAAAATGTCTCACATTTTATTCATTCCATCACATAGAGTGTGATGAGTAAGTGTGTTAAGCCATAACGTTTTTATATCATAATGCAATTTAAAAACATATTTTAGTAACAGAAAAATACATAGAATTAGTCACACCGCTCAGTAGAAAATGACGCTTCTCAGAAAACTAGTACTGCATACCTCTCGTATTTAGAATATTTTGCAGTAAAAATGTCTCACATTTTATTCATTCCATCACATAGAGTCCTATAAGTTATTTTCATAGGTATAATATAGTACTAGCTTGCATACAATGAACGGCAGTGTTGAGTCGAGCGAGACTATGAAAAATATTTGCAGTCGAAAGAGTTTCTATACACAGGCGCCTGAATGTCGGGCAAGCTCGGGTGGCCATTAATAGTCCCCGTGACATTTCCTTCGAAAGAAAAGGTCGACAAATGGATCAAACTTTGTGGTGAATACGGATCTATGTATGGAATATTTTGGTGTAGGTAATAACCTTTCGTAAAGGTTATTGAAAAGGATTTTGTGTTTTACAATCCCTTAAGTTTCAAACTTGGTATGCGCTGTAAAATCAATAGTCGTAATATCCCGCCTATACCGCGTAATTGGTCACCGCCCGCTGTGAGTAGCGCCTTTGAACTCGCATGAAAATCTCATTTTTCGTGAGAAATATTTATTCTGAGTAGACGCCGGAAGTAATGAGATTTGTTAAGCGATTTCAATTGAATTGTTAAAGAAGAATACTTATGTCACAATATTTTTCTTTAACTATTCAAAATAGCTTAGCTCAGTTAATTTCATTATTCATCCGTTAGCTTTTGTATATAAGACTGTTTAAAGACAGCGTTATGAGTAGGTTATGTACGGACCTATAGATTATGCCGCTTATAAATATAAAATTATACTTGGCCATGTTTGTATCAGAGAACTATTCCACACACCTATCTTTTTCCATTTAGAAGAGTTTGCACACAGTTCTCACGGATTTTCCCAAACATTTTATCCTAATTAAAAAACATCGTCACCCTAGCAGCACTTATCGGGGTGACCACACACGCTCTGTTTATTTAGGATCGTTGTTTTAATGGACACAGAGAATGTTATGGGTCGGTATTCCAGGGTCCTAATTGTCAAATCCGAGAGAACGAGCTGCGTCAATTTTAATTTAGCTTGATGTATGAGATTTTTACCTTGTGTCACTCCTTAATAAACTGGAAAATATTCAAGCTGAACTTTCGCCCCCAGTCACATTAATAAAGTTTCTCTGTACTCTGCAATATTATCTAATCGCTAAATATAAATATATTAAGAAGAAAGATAAGTAAGTAAGTACAAGCAAAATATGTTCTGCTTTTACCTAACCTAGTCTAAAATTTTATTCCTTTGATTACATTGAAGCATATTGAATTTTGGTATAAAACATGGATTAACTTTTATACGATGCCCATATCGAGCGTCGGCAATCATGAATCCCATAGATATTTAGTGAGTTTTAGTATTGTATAATGGGCCAATATCAATGTAAATTAATTTAATTTAAAAACAACATTAGTATCAAGGCGATAAGAAGAAAAAATGCACATTCAAAGGCACCCAATATCCTTTGCTACGTCTTAATTTTTCCATTTTTTTTTGTTTTTCAAGTGAAGAAACAGGGGTAGTTATTGTTACAAAATCTGTGTCAGGAATGTTGTCTCCCTCACCAACGAAACAAGGTAGAAATAATCGTGGCACGAAATTGTGGCACATGATGAAAGTAATGCGAGAGTATTTTGAAGCGGAAATTAATTTTCAGGTATGTATAATATTTCATCAGCTAAACGTAATTGGAGGATTGTATTAGAATTATGTGGCAACAAACATTTTCATTGTCTTATTGTTGTTAGATATTAGTAACATTCATTTGTTTCATGAAACAACAATATACTAAGATAAAAAAACTTAATACATATTTTGTATGCTTACCTACGTTGGCCTATTGTTGGACAAAATTGTTGTTCTTATAAGCGATTTGATTAACTTGAATAAAAAGTAGCCTGCTACTATACTATAGACAACAGCAATAAATAGATACTTTTAACGTTCTATACGTGTTCTGATTTTAATTAGGTATGATATAACGACATCTGATTTTAACTCGGTATATAAAATTTAATGTAGCTGAGTAAGTATCTCTTTCCCACGCCCCAAATTCTTTGCTACATCGTACCTAGTGAGCCACAAAATTAAGACAAGCCACTTACCCCCAAACTGTCAGACAAAGGTTCGTTTTATTATACACCCAAACGGTTCTCAGACGTGTAGATTCCGTCACAAAGGACGGGACAAAACTTCTAAATAAAGCAGAGCCCAATCTATCGGGAACACATTTTGGAAGTGCGAGGACACGGAACTGCTCGTCAGAACACTTGCGATACATCCCGGGCCCCTCGAGACCGCCCTATTGCGCCCTATTATACACACGAATGAACCGTCTTGATACTATCAAAACATATGTTTGGAAACCTATAAGTACCCACGTTGCCAGCAATATTATATTTTCAAGCCGGTTTGCCTTGATGTTAAAAGTGCATTTTTCAAATCTTAATTTTGATATAGAGTCTATTGTCAAACAATTAACATTTTAATGAGCCTTAAAATGTGTCATGTCCTGTTTGAAAGACAACAGCTCTTTATCAAACATAAGATTAAAAAAAAACACTTTTGACATCAAGGATAGCCAGCTAATATTGGCCGGAAAATATTGCCTTGAATTCTATGCGTTCACTTTTAGTTTTATCTAACAGTATCAAGTATCAAAATCAAAGAATCAGCGTACACGTGAAAAACCGATAGAGATAAGAACACCACAAGTTCTTGAAACCGCAGACTACAACTTTACGCCCACACATAAACAATGAATACGTGTTTGCACACTAACGTCCTGTTGTCATGGCAACGGGGATGTGATCTTTTAGTAAATTGTAGGTAACAAAGCGCTCGGTTAGGGGTGTCAAGAAAATTAGGGGATACCTGAAATCTTGAAACATTATTAAACAGAAAAACATAAAACGAAAAAAATGGATTCATATAATTTTATAAGAAATATGATCTTCGACGAGTACCTCATCTATTTCACTGACATCGTTAATCAAATTGTCCCCGTAAAAAGTTTTATTTAATGACGTGTGAGTAAACTAAGCAATAAAAACAACATGTCGCACTAAAAGCATTTTAATTTGTTCATAAAACTTTTTTAATCCGTACTGTAAAAAAGCTTAGTCTTTTGAAATGCTAAGCGCCTACAGCATTACATCACGCAATACCCACTTCGCTTTAGTATTTATAAACACACAGGTGTTTTAAGTACCTATACTTATTCGTACTAAGTAATGTTAAACTATCTAAGAATTCTACAAATTAAATGCAGACTACTGCAACCTTCGTATTGAAAGTTCTATAATAATTTACAAAGGATTTAGGAACTTCACTATGTTATTTTACTTATTCAAAGAAGTCTCGTGAAAATAACTTTCAATATTCTCGAAATCTAGTAAAAAAATCCTATTTTAAGCGACAAAGTACAAGATTTGTTACTTACAAGTTGAAAGTAATCTTAGTGCCTATTCATTTTCTATTATTTATACAAATCTATTGAAACACGGTTATTAGATATAAAGGTATTTAAGAAAGCATACTATAATATGTTTCAAATTATTATCTATGTATATAAATTACATAGAATTTATAGAAAACTACGTAGTAAATAAATTACTAAATTGCTACTTAGTAAAAACCGCTATTACTATGAAAGCGAGACCAATATGAATGCAATACACAATAATTACGACTCTAAAGGTATACATTACAATTTTCTTGCTTATCATTATATCATTGTAATGAAAATAAACTAATTTCATTACGCGCTTTATCTGTAGGTTTCGCAAAAATGTTTTATCAAATATTACATAACCAAAAAGGCGAAGTTCAAGTTTTTTCTTACACAGCATTAATATATTTCCCGGTTCTATTGAGAGCGAAGATGGATTAATTTCAGCGAGTCAAGATCCGTCTGTTGCAGCCGCTTTAAGGAGCTTACTCCCCAAAATAAAGTTCCGCTTCTAGTTTCAGGTACACTGCGCTGCCGTCTGGTGCGATAGGTAAACTACGTAAAGTCCGCCACGTAATGTAACTCAAAAGGAATCCTGAAACTTCATTTATCGCTTCGCGGAGTAGTCCCTCAGTATTTCAACGTTCGCAAGAATACTACTTTAGTTCAGACTAAGTTCCAATTGAAACTCGAGATGGGATACAGTTTGACAAGAGATTTGCGACTGAATTCCCTTTGCGCTCAAACTGAGAAAGTTAATGAGACGTTTAGAACTGGCTTGTAACTACCAATTGTTCTGATTAAAGTGAAAATAGCAGGAAGTTTATTATTAATTATAATAAATTATTGGTACACCGTCTCGTTAAATATAAAAAAATAAAAGTACTTATAAAAGTGGTATTAAATTAGAGTGTGCTGTTTCTAACTGAGGGGTCTGGGAAACACTACATGATGTGAGGTTTACGACTATAGAACTAGTTTTCTTAGAAACTTCTTAGGCGACTGCAAAAAAAAACCTTTTTTATATTCAAGCAACTTAAATAAAACACAGCTTTTAAAAATATTTTTAAAGTCCGTTATTGATCAGACTAAGCGCAAAAATGCTTCATGCCTTCTCGATCTTTCCTTTCAGCGGGCAGGAAGGAAGGGCGTCGTCCTTTGATAAAGTGAAAAATAGCACCTTCAGACCGCGGCTTGCCCCTTTAGAACGATAGCTAAAGGCTGTTGGGACCCCACAAAGGTGTTTGGAAGTCATCAGTTTCGGTGTTGTATGGTTTGTATTGAAAGGCAGGAAATATTGCGTTCCCGTACCTATTATATTTGGAAAATATTAGCGGATATTTTTATTCACACTTTGATATTTATTTGAAAATTAAATATATCAAATACACACGGCTTTTCTACTTCACAAAAAGGTTCTTTCCCGTATTGATAATATGTGTAATACAGAATAGCTTGCGTATTTTCAACTCGACTGCGAAAAACCCAACGTAGTCTTTTAATGTTGCTTAACTGTACAATAAGTAATACTTAGTAACCAACTTCACGAAAAGCAATGCAACTCTATGCAAAACCTGTTGAAATATCGTATAATTTTTTCGTGCCCAGCGCAGCCCCGCAGTCAGTACTGGAGCAAGTGTCGTCATCAAAAGCCCTCGAGCGTGACTCGTGAGTTAACAATGCGCCCGCTCTTGGGCCCTTTGACCTGCTCCACGCTTTGTCGCCGCGAGGACAGTAAAGATGACATCTTGCCGTATCGCTTCGTACCGTACATAATGATAGGCAACGTCCTCGCGACACAGTACTTCTAGTACTAGTAGGCAAAGTAGATCGATCTATGCCACTAAGATTGTAAAAACCAAAATCGTCTTAATTAGGATAAAAAAACACGAGATAAAAAAGTGAGAATGTCATTAATAGGAAAAGATACATACGAGTAGGATTTCACAAATGGTTTCAAAACCTTATAAATGAATCGTTAAAAATATATAATACTCCGTAATAAGCAAGACCATGGGAGTTACTTGTATTCCTGACAAATCAAAGAGGACCTTATAAAAATACGTTAATTAAATAAAAATTGAAAATGAAAACAAAATCACATATACAAAATCTGTATGTATTAGCACCACAGAAATCTAATTGTCTTTTATTTAAAAAATATTGATAAACTATGCCCTATATATTATTATCTTAAATTTAACATTAATACAAGTAGAACTCGAATACTACTATCCGTTCGAGTAGATTTTGAGCTGAAGTTTTTAGATATCTATAAAACGTCCGCTCTCAAAGACGTTTCATGTTATCCTCGTTAGCTCGTAAGGCTTTTGCTTCAGTAATTCTGCTCCAGACGCAAGTTATGTTCCTTATGTCAAAGTAGCAGAGACTAAAGCTTGACATGATTCATATAACGGGAATTTTTACCTTTGAGAATTTTCTTTTGTGCTTTTAGCACTAGTATGATGTTTTTGAATCGCTAGAAAAATGTGTATCACATTACGGATTTAGAGCTGCACCATTTTATAAAACTTACTAAACATTTTCGATTCACTAATGATGTCCAGAACCAGTGCTAAGGGTTTTGATGTCCTTCTGAATGCGTTCAAGCGAAAACATCCAACATCTTCAAATAATGTTATCTGAACTTTTTACTTGGATGTTATGAAGTTGAAGCCTTGCAAGGGTGAAGTGTCTCTTTCTTCTACCGTGTCTTTCTAATATATATTATATAGTATTATATCTAATATATAGGTTTCTATGTTTCGATAAAAAATATTTGATTTATTAGAAAGTCATTGACTTGTTATGAAAAATATAGAGTATCTCTTGCTATATTGCTTATGTACTGACAAACCAAATCAATGCTTTTTTTTGTTTAATAATAATAATGTACCTACCTTATAACATTTAGTTATGTGGGACTTAGGTTCAATATTCATTAAAAAAAAATCTTAGTGTGTTTAGGCACTAAGATTTGTTCTTACTGAGAATTGAACCTAAGTCCCACAGTACGGAAGGCACCATCTTAGCTCGATCCAGTTTTAATTAATAACCGTTTTATCAACTACTTTTCGCTGTTTATATGTTCACAAGTTTTCCATATTTATAAAGTCAGTCCTATGCTAGTGTAAGCATAAATATGGAGATATTTTTCATATATTTTAAATTCCCACGTTTGTAGAAATATATTGCGAGAATAAAGCAGATTTTCTTCAGTGCCAGAGGTCACGTATGACGACTTGATATCTAATATTATGGCGGTGACAAAAAAAAGAGCATTACAAAACTCACTCTACGTACGCGTTTTGAATAAAACACACATTTCATGTGCATGTCTAAATATCAGGAATCTTTTGTACCAAGTTTCCTAAATACGATTGAAGACCGATGTGGCGCGGCGGGCGAAGGTCCACCTGCGATGCGAAGGTTACGGGTTCAATTCCCGCCTTGGGATTAATGTTCGTACGATCTGCAAATATTTATTCCGTGTGTTTTGGGTATTTTATATTTATAATAAACAATATCAGTCAGTCTTCTAGTACCCATAACTCAAGCTCTGCTTAGCTTGGGGCTAGATGATGTTGTGTGGATTGTCCAGCATTATTATTATATATGTATATACTTATGCAATGGATGTCAAATCAAAGCATATATCTCTATAATATACATAAGTAGATTACTGTTCTCTATACGCAAATGACTGCATATAACAGAATATCAGCTCTCATCTCATGATGCTTATCGAGAAATGCACTGTCACTTTAATTACTGAGCAAACTTGTTAAATAAATTCTACGAAAACGTTAAAATTATCAATAACTGTTCTAGAAATCGCACAATTTAACACTACAGAACACCTGTGTCATGAACTGTGAGCGTTTACGCAGCACATTTTAATGCCTTTAAATTTTATAGCAGTTTATGATTTACGAACAAATTTTACGTTCGCTTTATCACCGAGGCAACTGCAGGGCTTACAATAAAATATTGCTTGATTGTTTTGCGAATTCAAATTGTACATTTAACGTAGAAGTTATCTGTACTTCATAATACCACAAGAAAAAGAAATAATTAAGATAAATTATACATAATGGTATTTATTGGTACTTTTTATTCTAAAGTCCATATTACTAATGAAATATGTTATTATTATTATTTTTAAACGCCAGATAGAAAAGATATCAAAGCAAGAAAAATAATAAAGAAATCATAAATATAAGCTTACATTATCGAAAATAATTTGAATTTCCGAGCACCTATCAGAGGTTTCAAAGCCTACCGCCTCATAAAGGCTTATTGGAAAATACCCGATAATTCATTACCAGTCATGATAAATGTTCGTTTCCGTGGATCCATTGAACCGGGCCCTTTTTACTTCAACGGTGATACGCAAAAAGGGGTGGAAGGACAGGAAGGGGATGATATAATCAATCTAGGGCTGTCTCTATGCTGAGCCGCGCGGGTGGGTTTGCTCTCTGTAAATGACAAGGTCTTATTTGTTTGTTCAAATGCCAACATCATTTCCAAAAACGTTATTTTTTAGTCACACTACTTTTAGATAGTTGAGGGCTTGAACAGAAATATGGCGATGCTGTTTATTTAATAAAAATATGTTTTGGTTTGTTTGACTGAAAACTCTAATAAATATCATATTCATTGAATACCAGATAAATACTTGACGAAAATTCGTTTAACATTCGAATTTATTTTACTAAAACTGAACACATTCTGAAAAATAAGGTTAGAGTTTTTGAAACAACAAAAAATGTCGATAAAACCATGAAATGTTTGCAGCCGAAATGCGGGGGAAATAAATCAGTGCGCTCAAAATTGCCACGCGAGTGAATCCTATCGAAAGCATGTCAACGATGCATCAAGCGCGTGTTTACAGTACAGAGGCACAACTGTGTATGCGACGATATGCAACTCAGCATTAAACTGTACGGAGCAGGAAATATTACAGTCGCAGACCGATATATACAGACGAAAGCAAGTGTGAACTTACGCGTGCGTCAAAATTGAAATCCTAAACAAAGTTATCATCTCTGAATTTCATCTATCAAATGAATTCTAAGATTAATTAGGTACCTAACAATATCGGGAGTTATACTGGCAGTTTTTTGCGCTAATTTATCAATGTAGTAAGTCTTTGTTAGGTAGGTAAAGTTTTGCGTCTAGTAACTTTGATTTTTTACAGTCGGCTCTCGTACTATAAACAATGTCAGCTGACAATTGACAGCCCAATTAAACATAAAAAGTATATAAAACACCATTTTACGGTGAGAGCGTGACTTAAGCTTAATCTCGACTATCAAGGTAATAAAACGATTGCAAATAATCTTCTAGACTTATTTATATGACAATGTGATAGAACCAACAGATGGCCCACCTGATATTAAGTTGTCTCCGTTTATAAAATAGCACTTGGTATCTGCTATAAATCTAGTTTTAAAGCAAACTTTCTAAATTATTTCAAAATTATGTTCTAATTAAGCTTTAAGGTGTTAAATTCCTTTAGATTAGGAATATTCTATTATCTCAACAGCATACACTTTATGCAACGACCTCAAGACCCACTAAATAGTATCAATAGTAGCATCCTATGTCAAAGTGTCTTTTATTTATTTATTAAAATAGGACATTCAACGAAGAAACAGAAATTGAAACAAATCTTATGCCTAAGGTCTTAAATCTACGTGTTCATTCAATTATAGAATGCCACAGCATGCACAAATATAAAAACTCAACTAGACTACGTAAACTAAAGTAATATAAAAAGTTACAAAATAATAATAATTGTAGACTTCTAATAAAATAAGAATCATCTGTTATCATCTGTTATTTGTTTTATCAAGCCGTTTCTGGCTCATAATAGTAAGAAAGATGAGTTGTTTCCATACTTTTATTTATATCCAATAAACCAATCTCAGTAGTGACATGTCGGTTGACAGTAGTAAAACAGAAATAAATAATTTCCATTTCACTCAAAGCTTCCGCAAGCCGATCGCTAAGAGATATGCACACAATTTTCCGCATCGTTTTCCGCGTGACAAACATGTGTGTAACATTTTTCGGATCCATTCAATTGAAATATACGTATTGAATGTTTTTTTAATGTATTATTATATAAACCATTTATTTTATTATCATGTCTCTTCAGAAGTGAATTTAAGTCAAAATCTATTCAAACCAAACCAAATCCTTGTCACTTATATCAAAGAAAAAGTTTTTATAGGAATTTAATAATTAACTAGTCTACAGTAGTTATAATATCAATACCTAGTAAATTCGTCTATAATTGTGTGTAATCTGAAGGGTTATCACAAATAATTGTCACAATCGTAAAAGTATCGTAACGTTAACACAGTCAAGTCACACTGCGAGGTGACGCTAATACCTTGATCACACGTACCGAGTAAACCGGCGAGACAGTGACGTATTTGAGATACACTGCGCGTCGACATCAGTTTTACTGTTGAACGTTGCAGCGTTAGCGCGCAGTGTATCTTAAATACGTCACTGTCTCGCTGGTTTACTCGGTACGTGTGATCAAGGCATTAACTACAACATTCGGCAGTCGAGCTAGCGTCAACACGTGTCACTTATACGCTACCGTTTCGATACGTTTGCGATTGTCACATTTCGCCTCTACATCACACGCCTCTGTTTCATAATAGTATTACTAGCATATGATACTAGTCTACAGCTACGTAGTTCAACCGGTCTAATTTATAAATTGCCTGTTTGGAAACATTTGAAAGTATGTCACATTCACATATCGGTGACAGAATCCGTTTCGATTACGTATTGTATCATATACGAGAGCTTGTATTTGCGAAACGGGTCGCAGAACCGTAACCACCGGTCGTGCATGCACTATCTCCATAGACCTTTACATTATTATAGAAATGTTCTTGACATTGTAAAAAAAATGAATAGAGAAAAGAATAACAAAACTTTAAGAAAAGGCTACCATATGACTAAGTGCAGTCTCTTACAGATTCTTTTGTGTATATATTTTTTGAAGTCTCAAGAAACTTTATTATTCTCAAAAATAATTAAGTAGGTACCTACAGTTATTTTGGCGTTTTCATTCTCAGCATATCGGTCCAGTGATTGAAAACTTTGAACCACAATTATAATAACTGTGCATTTTTTTTTGTAACAACCATTTTTCTTAGTACATTGGTGCATTATAAATCCTGGAATACATATATATAATACCTACAATTTATTACGTGGAATTTTTTTTTTGTAAAAATATATAAAAGTTATTTCTGTGAAATTTGTATATCGACGGCGTGCTCACAGCACCGGTAACTTTAATCTCGAACACTGTTACTTTTTCACCCTTTTCCAATTTCCCTGCTCCGTTATCACATATGCACAGTTCTGTTCCCGCGAATTGGCCCCTGATGGCAGTTGTCACCGCATTTTACCATTTTACTGCATGGAATAACGTTGTATCGATTATAGTAAGCTACTTTACTTGTTTTGGAACCGGATACATAGTAGTACAAAGGTACAAAAGTACCGATTTATTATGAAGAGGACTTTATATTTTTAACTAAGTTCAAATTCTTCAGAAGTGTACATAAGTATGATGTTCTTAAACGCATTCACTGCGCGGTGATATAGGTAGTAATATTTGACAGTCGAACTGGCGTTGACGCGCAGTGTAACTCAAATACGCTATAGTTTAACGATCGTCTCTTTTATTTGGTTAACTATGTCAAAGTTCAAAGATTCAAAAGTCAGAAACAGATTTATCTATATTATCATTGTAAAAAATCTGTTATATAATTTTAGATAGAGAAGCTTTCAAACCTATTGAAACACTTTTGTTATTTCCATATCTTTGGAATATTAATATTTCCTCAAATATCCTTTTACAAAACATTCAAAAATAGAATGAATGAATAAAATAGATCGACCTATTTCCATCGCTCAAAATGTTATTAAATAAAGATGAGTAGCTCAACGGTATAATATAAAATTGAATAATATAGAGGACTTTATAGTAATGGTAGAAAATAAATAAAAAATGTAAGTACCTACTTTGATATAGATACTTAAACACAGTCAAAGCTTAGTTTTTCGCAACTTTGCAGCGGCATTATTTGAAAACGTACAAAATAATATAAAAAAAAACTAAATTCACGTCCCAATAAAATATATATTTATCGTAGTAAGTCTTGTTAAACATACGTATTAAATAGAATATGTGTGCTCAACCAAAAAAGCCACATGATTAAATTAATATCAATTTCTACGTATCCTCTCCAAATTTTGGAAGCCAGATCAAACGATGAGTATCGAGTAAATCACTGAAACGAGTAGCGAGCTTAATTTGCAAAAGTACTGGAATTGCCAGGTAAAATAATATATCTGTCAGGATGCCAGTTAATGAGGATCACTCGAAATTAATTACACGATATTTTTAGTAAACTAGGCCGACTTGTTTGTATGATTTATTATTAGAAAAGTGGCAAAAACAGTTATCTAGTACACTCGTATCTACCAATCAACAGGACAGTATACACATAATACAATTTCAAACTGCATTGCAACATAGTAAAGTAATATTAGCCGGTAAATCTTTGTGAATGATACCTAAGAAGTTGTTTTATTTCACGTTAGATAATACATAAATCACGCGTCTTTATTAGGTAATTTATCTCAATAAATATCACAAAAGGTCTGCGGTTCAGGGAATGCAAGACTGAAATTCTAACGCATATAAAAAGCCTTGACCTTTCAAGTTATAAGAATTTCTTTTAGTAATTCACACCACTAAAAAAAGATTTGTCACTGATCAAATAATTCTTTCAGCGGTAAACATTAGACAACCGATTAGTCGCGCGACGAGATTTTATTATTATACAAGGATTCCAAGATTTGTTTTTACTTCCATAGTACTTTCTTATTCTCATCGAAAAGTTATCCCGAAGTTTTAACATTATAATATTTTTATGTACTTTTCGTGTGAATCAAGCGTTAAAAAATGCTAACAAATTTTTGAGGGGCCACTCCTTTGATTAAAACTAGACGAAACACAGATAACGTTGTAGTTTGTATGCAAGTCCGGTCCAACCACGACTGCGTACCGTAGTGAAGCATTTTACGACTTCCCGTGTCGCTATTAGCGCGACCAAAAATCCGAATAACTATAAAAATAATGTTTGATATTAAAAGTCTAAAAATATTTACTTTCGTCATAAATTAAACTGGAACACAACTGGTCACTAGTCACACAAACATAGTTTTCAACATTTTTCAAATAATGATGTTTGTCACCTTGTCACCTGATTTTATGTACATTTTGTAAAGAAATTCTTTCCAAAAGATAAAACAACCTGATAACAAACTTCAAACAACTGTTTATGTACACTATTCATGTATTTACAAAAATATCATTGTATAGGTATTTGTTAAAAAAAACACAAAGCTTAAGTTGACAGTTTTACCGTAGTATTTTTATACTCATCAAATCGTATTCTCTCACCATCAGTTATAAGTCGCTGATACTAAGGATCACAATAGTAAATCTAAAAGTATTTTAGGACCTTATTTATTATGATTAATTGGCCAGCAGTAAGGCAGAATAGAATAAAAAAATAAACGTCGCACGCGCACATAGACGTGCGTCGGTGAATCATACGCATGCCCCATCATGTCACGTTATTACGACCTCGAATGAGATAGTGTTGTAATATGTTATTTATTGTATCGATGTTAAGAACATTGGCATTATTTTAAATATAATAAAACTTGAATAACATCAAACTTTATAAAATTAACAAAAACGACTTTTTGAATGGAATTATATTCAATATATTTTACAAAAACGAACAAAACCCACCTCGATTGTTACCGACAACTATCACTAAAAACATATGTTTAGAGATTACTTACTCATAAAGTATCTAAGTTTCAGATTTATACGCGACCACGTGTAAGGTATGATCTCAAACAAAAATATGAATAATCAAAATCGGTTAACAATTGGCAAGTGGGAGTACCGCATAGAAAATAACATACAGTCGAATTAAAGAGTTTTTTAAGGTCAAATGCCAAAATTACATGTGGTTTTGTATCGAAATAATAATAGAGTTTTAGAGTACGCACTCAAGAAGCTTGACGACGACGACCTAATACTAGTTTTGCACATCAATACTCTTTGGTACTCTGGTTTTTGGCGGGACTGGTAATAGTCAAATATTCTTTAATGTTTATTGTACTTTTAACATTTATAGTCAAGTAATACTAAGCGCAACTGTGAAATAACTAAACTGTTATGTAGTCAGTAGTGTTAACGTCAAATTAGTTGAGTACAAATAAACAATGTTTTACTAGCGTGGTTGCAGTTACTGTTAGAAACGTAAGTCAATAAATTAAATGCAAAGTGAATAGCTCATTGTTTATGATATTACTTTGAAGGTGGCGCATGCGAAGTATTGTTGACAACGTTTTGATGACGTCAGTAGGTTTGTTTTAATTGCTATAGAATGAATTTATAACTCAATAATGTTGAAAACTTTATTCACAAACAAACTTACGACTATACAGTATTTACAAAATGTACATTTACATATAAAATACATAAGAAACAGCTGAGCTATCTACAGACCGTTGCAAACGATCAACTCAATTAATTGTAAGCAAAATCAGCCCCCACTAAAATGATATTAATTACTTTTTCAGAAGTAAAAATTCAGTCAAATCGAGTTGTAGCTTTGTTAACCATCTTTTGCAGTTGTGTATTGTATTCAAATATAAATAGTTTAAAAGTATAAATATTTACAATATTCATATTAACACAAAGAATATATTTATTATTTTGTGTACAAAAGTGTTATCGACAAAAATATCCAGTGTCGCGTCACAGCACTATAGTTATGCTAATTTGCGGTTCGGATGTCATCTTGCGCAACAGGCGAGCGCGTGTGTACCCGGCTTAACTCGCCGCGCTTAGTGTGCACTGAGATTCTGCCTTAACCAATTATTATTAATCTCCATCTTAATCGCTGTCGTCATTGACATTAAGTCTAATTCGTTGAGTTTATAACGAGACATAGACAAGCATTAACCGATCATATTCGCGTGCTGTTGTTATTTTCATACATTTTAAATGTAAGCAGACTTAAAAACGTAAAATTTAAGATAAATTATCCTCATTTGCTTGCTTGATTTACAAACTAGTGACATTTTAGTGTAGCTCAATAAGTTACAGCTAAACATCGTCATAAAAAATGATATATACGAAAATTGTATAAAATTTAGCATAAAATATTTCATAACATCAGTACGGTACTTCAATGTTAATAGAAGTCAACGTGAATAGTCCAAACACCAACTTTTCCCCAGCTAAAATTCAAAGTAGGTTTGTTCACCACGTGATGCGGGTAGGAATATAAAATATTCTGTTGCCACCATATTCGGCGGACGGACGTTCGTAGTTTGAATGCATCGCAGCGCGACCACCGGAAACGGGGTGCGCCCTCAGCTTCCTGAGCCTGCCTACGTCACTCACCGTGACTGGTTCTTGTCAACCATAGACAAGTTAGACAACTGTTGACAGATACAGCGAGTGCCACAAACATATCTGGCCCTGTGTTAGATTTAACTCTTGACATCTTGTGACAGTGTAAGTTTCAGAGCCCTCGTTCCCAGGCTAGAAATGTTGGAGGCACTCTAACTAGTCTGATGGACATAGCGATACTTGATGTACAGCCAAAGCTGGGATTAATGCCCTGTACATTTTAAAGCTTTTAAAACGTATGTTTCTTTTCTGGGTTTTTTATAAATGTAACCGTCAGTATCTCTGGCTTTTATCAAACACGAAGTATAATGAATATAGTTGCTTGCTTTATTTATTCATTTAAAAATTTACACGTTTTTATTAATACGATTTTGAGTAGATTATAACATTTGTGATGGCAATAACTAATTCCCTCCTATACGAATACTTTGAAAAAAATGCGTGTTTTCAGACAAAAAATATTTTCACAATAACCTGTAAATTTCCAAGTTTGCACGCATTTTTACAACCAGCTCATTGATACAAGTAAATTGGTAGGTACATTTTGAAGACTAGTACCTATTGTTCGTATGTCTGTGTTTTTTATTGCAGGGTCCAAAAACTAAGGTCTGACACACACGAATGTCGCAGCTTATCACATCAAATATTCGGGTCGGATAACGTCGGGTTGACGGTGGGTCGAGCTGTCCTGTCAAGTTAGGCTACTTCCGTGTCTATTTAACCGTTCAGTATAGTGCCGGTGAATTTTTTATTTGCTATTATTGCCCTCTATGGTAAGCCTGTGCAACTGATTGGGGTTTTGTATAATATTGTAATTAATATTACAAACGTAGAGGTATCGTCTTTAGAAGAATATGAAGTCATCTAACTGTCAAACAATATAACGGGTGGCGCAAAAGTAAGGGCACTAAAGAAAACACTGTTTATTTTTTTATATGACATTTCCTGTCATTCTATTGTTGAAAATTGTGTAGTGAACAAATGTAAAATACACTGAAAATAAACATGGACCGGTTTACTCCTTAAGAACGTGGAATAATCGTGTCAATGTTCTTACGGAATAATTCATCAGTGATAAAAACACAACGTGAATTTAGTCAACGATTTCCCCACCGTCCGGCACCGATTGGTCGCTCAATTCGGATTCAACATTAGATAGACCTAAGTCTGGGAGACCAAGAACAGGCCGTTCAGCTGAAAATATCGATGCTGTGCGCGAATATGTGGAAGAGTGTCCAGAAACATCAACGAGGCAACGTGCCACGCAATTGCGTCACTGGAGAACGCTACAGAACCATGTTACGTGAGTTTTTGATACCCAGTTTGTATGAATTGAGGCTGGAGCACATCTGGTTTCAACAAGACGGCGCTACGGCACACACAGCGCGCGACATTATGGACTTAGTTAAGGACGCTTTTCCAGGCCGAGTTATCTCTCGTTTTGGCGATTTGCCTTGGCCTGCAAGATCACCCGATCTGACCAGTCCAGACTTCTTTCTTTGGGGTTTTTTTGAAATCTCGGGTGTATGTGAACAAGCCACAGAATATCGTGTCATGATTTCCAAAATATTATTCTAAAATTGTTTAATGTAATAGTTTGGTAAATCTATTTAAGATTTATAAAATATTGTTTGCTATTTTAATGAAGATATTTGTGAAGATTTTAGAAAAGAATAAACGTCACATCCGGCACGACTCCGCCATCTTGTTGTTTACGCTTATGCGGCGATATAAATAGCAAGAGGTGGCTGTAGCGGAGAGTTCTCCTTAAGCCTTCGAACGGTCAAGTCATAGTCGTGAAATAGTGATACCGTGTTAAAAAGTATAATTGTGGTTAGGATAGACTAAAGTGATAGCATATAGTGCAGTTTTATATTATTTCAGAAGTTGGATCAACCAAAAGGAGATGGTATGGTACCTATATTTTTTAATTTACAATCAAAATGATGGAAAGCTAATTATGAACTGAACTGAGTGATGTATTAATATTTTAAAATTTATTTTTCTGACAACCGTCATTTTACGCCCATGTTCAATTTTGAATATTTATGCATTATATGCAGGATATAATGGTATGTGCGCTAACATAGGGTCAGGGCTACTCTCTGACGATGTGATGCGTATGATTCTGTACTGATGTATCGTTTAGTACTTGACCGGGGCAACCCTCTGGTAGTATTTTACGGCGCATTTTTGCATTCCGACTTAACTTGTCGGTGCTTGATCAGGGCTACACTCTGATAGCATCTGATATAGTTTTGTTTATATACCTGTTACGTGATGATGAATGATTCATTATAATTATTATTTTAAATATTATTTATTTTTCTGACTACCCTCATTTTACGCCCATATTCAATTTTAAAGATTTATGCATTATATGCAAGATATAATGGTATCTGCGCTAACATAAGGTCAGGGCTACTCTCTGGCTATGTGATGCGTAAGATTATGTACTGATGTGTGGTTTAGTACTTGGCCGGGGCAACCCTCTGGTGGTATTTTACGGCGCATTTTTGCATTTTAACTTAACTTGTCAGTGCTAGATCAGGGCTACACTCTGATAGCATCTGATATAGTTTTGTTTATATACCTGTTATATGATTCTTAACTTTAATTGTTTTTCTCTCGTTCTTTTTATCTGGTACATTAAAATAATGTGCATAGTATGGTGCAATGGAGTTTGTACGACGTATTATGTCAAGGCTACTCTTTGATGATGCAAAATGTTCGTGATAAATCCGGGCTAATCTCTGATTCACATGATACAATCCTTGGTGTACCTTTAAAGTAAACATTTCTTAATTTTATTTTATTTTTGGATACATGTTACAATATGTTAAATAACTTGTTATGTATTATGATGTATGGTATATTTGATTTAAATTGGTTTCATTTTGCGACGAAGGTATACTTGTTTATCACAAAGCCTATTGATCTAAAGGTTTTGTCAGAATACCAGCGCTTACATGGTCTCTTGTAGGCAACTAGCCACAAGTGACTAGGCATTATACTAACGCTGGGCTTTTTGCTACTGTAGCACACAGAAATGATCCTGTTGTAATTTTTATTGTTTCTTTTGTTTCTGTTTTGTGTGCTACATGTGGTTAATAAATAAATGTCTATGTAATGAAAGATTTTATAACAAGAAAATTAATTTGGTTAATTTTTACATATGGTTTTTTTATGGATATTGTATTTTACTATAATCAGCGAACATACCCTCGCTTGACTTTTCAAGACCGGAAAGCGTATACATGAAGAGTATAATTAATTTCTTATTGAGAAAATCAATTTGTGGTGGTTAAATTGTTTTTTCCCATTTTTTTTAGGTTATTTGGTTTAACCGCTTAATCTACGATAACTTAAGTTCAACTTTGGTTGTTCATTGGATATTAAAGAACTTTCTGTTTTGTAGTATTACCCATGGAATTTTAGATTCTGTTTATTTTTTTTATTTTGATAACTGGCTTGAATTAGATATGTTTGCTAATTGGCTTAAATATACATGTTGGTCTACATGTTTTGAGCTAGCTATGTTTGCTAGCTGGATTGAGTTGGCTATGTTTGCTGACTGGATTGAGTCTGCTATGATTGCTGACTGGATTGAGTTGGCTATGTTTGCTGACTGGATGGAGTTAGCTATGTTTGCTGACTGGATGGAGTTAGCTATGTTTGCTGACTGGATGGAGTTGGCTATGTTTGCTGACTGGATTGAGTTGGCTATGTTTGCTGACTGGATTGAGTCTGCTATGTTTGCTGACTGGATTGAGTTGGCTATGTTTGCTGACTGGATGGAGTTAGCTATGTTTGCTGACTGGATTGAGTTAGCTATGTTTGCTGACTGGATGGAGTTAGCTATGTTTGCTGACTGGATGGAGTTGGCTATGTTTGCTGACTGGATGGAGTTAGCTATGTTTGCTGACTGGATGGAGTTAGCTATGTTTGCTGACTGGATTGAGTTAGCTATGTTTGCTGACTGGATGGAGTTAGCTATGTTTGCTGACTGGATTGAGTTAGCTATGTTTGCTGACTGGATAGAGTTAGCTATGTTTGCTGACTGGATAGAGTTGGCTATGTTTGCTGATTGGATTGAGTTGGCTATGTTTGCTGACTGGATTAAGTCTGCTATGATTGCTGACTAGATGGAGTTAGCTATGTTGGTCTACTGGATTGACTGGACTATGTTGGTCTACTGGATTGACTGGACTATGTTGGTCTACTGGATTGACTGGACTATGTTGGTCTACTGGATTGACTGGACTATGTTGGTCTACTGGATCGACTGGACTATGTTGGTATACTAGATTAACTTCGACGTATGTGTATATTAATTTTTTATTTTTTTATATGATACCTAAGCTTGATCGCGCGGCTTCGTCAGCGTGCACTGTTTTATTTTCAAAGTATTTAGAGCTCATAAATCATTAACATAGTGTTATGAAAATTATGAACAACAGTTTTAAAGTTTCTATACGTCAACCAGTTTAGAACTGAAGATGATTTTGAAAGCTTTGACATTCACAAATTGTTAACATTCTGATCATACCAACTCTTATTAAGTTTTGGTGTTTGGTAATATTTACTTCTTTTACGTTAGAAGTATTGTTTTATTTATGTTATTATGTTATTTCAGTACCTGTAGCGCAATCTCTTTAGCAACTTTAAGGATTTTATATAAATAGTTGAATTGGTGGGTACCGATAGTTTTCTGTTATCTTTCCCTACTTGGAAAGTTTGATAAAATCTTCAAGAATAAGAGTTATTTGTTGTGAAACTGTGTATAAAGTCTTTTATGGAGAATGTTTTAGCAGCCTGCTCTTTTCGGGCTAATAATTATTCTTGAGTTTAAAGACTTTCTATAATTATTATTTTATGTTTAAATTTAACCTTTCAATGATTATTAATTTTTTATGCTATAATTTGAAGACTTTCTACAATTATTATTTTATGCTAAAAATTGAAGGAGATGCATTTAATCATTATTTTTATAATAATTATAATCTGATTACAGCTCAAAGTGAAGTGAAGTGCCGCAACGATTTGTTTTTCTGGAGCTGAATTCAGAAATATGATGTACAATTGCTTATTGTATTATTCACTTTTATTTATATTACCTGTTCACAGAAGCGTTGAACTACCAGATCGGAATACCCCAAGCGTTGAGCCAATAGTGGTTTTGTCAATTTAATGTAAAATGGAAAGGCTAGATTTTATATACTTATGTATATATGTATAACACTACCTACAATAATTACCGAATGTCATGATTTATTCTTTCAATGTCCTTATATTGTTATAATTGAATATATATCGGTGTTACAATGTACATATTAACTTTAATAGTACTGCTATGTATTGTTTTTTATGTTGTGTGTGCCGGGAGGCGACACATTGTCGGATGGCCGAATGTCATGATTTCCAAAATATTATTCTAAAATTGTTTAATGTAATAGTTTGGTAAATCTATTTAAGATTTATAAAATATTGTTTGCTATTTTAATGAAGATATTTGTGAAGATTTTAGAAAAGAATAAACGTCACATCCGGCACGACTCCGCCATCTTGTTGTTTACGCTTATGCGGCGATATAAATAGCAAGAGGTGGCTGTAGCGGAGAGTTCTCCTTAAGCCTTCGAACGGTCAAGTCATAGTCGTGAAATAGTGATACCGTGTTAAAAAGTATAATTGTGGTTAGGATAGACTAAAGTGATAGCATATAGTGCAGTTTTATATTAATCGCGACTCTAAAAGAAATCATTTATCAAGAAAAAAGGAACATATCGCAGGAAGTGTTACGGCAAGTTATGCAAAATGTCATAAAAAGGGCTCAAGCTTGCATCAACTCTGGAGGTCACTATTTAAAAGACATAATTTTTAAATCCTAATGGTACAAAATTTAATGAACCAAATATACATTTAAAAAAACCTAAATCTATTTTTCTAATTTAGAAAAAAAGTTATAGCTGAACCAAATAGGGTCATTTCTTTTGCGCCACCCTGTATATAGTTTATAGCCATTGACAATGATTTTATAGCATCTGGTAAGAAAGCGAACCCTAAATATGGACGACAAATGCCAATAACTATGCTAATGAATTGACTCGTCATGCACAGACTTCAAGGTTCAATATAACTTGCAACAGTGTCACTAATAGCTGTTAACAAGAACGAATGCATTTTAGTAACTTTTATATCTTCTTTGGTTCTACGAATATTATCCGCTCTATTTAACTCTATGGTAGAGCGGGTAAGCGAACTCGGGACTATTGTGCCGTGACGTAGCGGTAATCGTCTGTGAAAAAAGTTCTTTCTTTTTTATTACAACCTATCCTATTAATAAATTAGTGTCGGCTTAACTTGAGTGGATGAAGACACTCGCTAAATTAATTTACGTGAAATTCAGCTCTTGTACATTAAAATAAATTATAGCTCAAAGTACCCCCACTTAAGTTGATTGATACGTTTAATTCGGTATTATTAATTTTAAGATGCAGCTCTCTTGACACATGCTGTTAGTACTAACATTCTTAAGGTCATATTTATTTTAAAAATAAAACAATATGATGAATTATTTTCCATTAAAATTACTTTCATAAAACTTTGAGGTATGAAGAAATCTAGGAGAAGAGAGAATATTAAATATCTGTCTGTTTTACACTTTATTTGAAAAGTTAAGTACAGTAAGTACCAAACGTATCATTATTTTCAGAATTTTAATCATATTTGCCTCGTTCAAACTTTTAAGTCAGTACTTAAAAGAGAGAAAGTATTTAGAACCAAATCACAGTTAAACGAAAATAAAAATATTAAATTATTAAAATTGTCTCTAGTTGATATCAACCAAAATAATTGAAACCTCTTTCTTAAAATCACTCTTGTAAAACTACTAGTACTAGTTAGACACACTACTAAGCAACGCTGGAGATTACAAACTAAAAAAAACATTCAAACAATGATATCTCATTTAAAAAAGAGGGAGAAATGAGCCCACTAAAATAAGAGTTGGATTGCGTGCAAGAATCCAATGTAGAACAACGGACGGCCTTCAGGCTAGGCGCAGTAATCAGGCTCAAACTACGAACACAATGCGCCGAACTGGATAACAGGGGGATAGTCTGTTTACAGAACTTAGCGGTGTGAGCTGCCAAGTAGACGGCTTAAAATATATCTGCCCTTCTAGCTAAGTTATTTAACAATTGCTAGAGAACAGAAAAAGTAAAGATAGCGAAACATTGCTTTCAAAAATGCCAATTCAAAATTGAGTACATCGGTGCTTGTCGTGTGAACATTACAGTTTGGCTAGAACTGATAAAATGAAATAGACTAACCCCCTATCTTATAAAAAGTTAGCGTTGACTTTATGTCATCATTACGTATGGTAATCAATACTTCAAGCCTGCGCTAACTTGTTATAAGATAAACCGAAAATGGTTAAAGTCACAATATACAAACAAAATAACGTATAATCGATATGGAAACCTCTTTATTTTAAGTCGGTTAAAAAATCGTAGAGCCTCAAACCTATTATTTTTTTATAAAAGAATATGTGAATTAAATTTATATAAATTAGAGAAGCAAGTACTTACTTCTTTTATTTATATTTACAAAAATGTAATTTACAAGATATAATATGTGGCTATTACTTCTGTCGAACAAAGTTTATGTCTCTAGCTAGTTTCAACAGTTATATATAAAAACTATTACAACTTAGTTATGTATTGTTTGTACTTTATGCTCAAAATACTATTAATTTAAATTCCCTTTTACAAACTTTATACAATATTTATAGTTTGTGTTGGTTACAATCATGCAGTTTATTACTATGATTTTATGTCGAGCATGTTTTATCTGTAATATTACGTAGCGTGTACCACAAAGTGCGGTAAATAACAGTAATTTTATCCAATGTCGTGAGAACCGCGGTTGGGCAAGGCGAGTACTGAACTAGTTCACAGATTAATCACGCACTAATCTTACTGGCGATCGTCGAGATCCGGCGGTAAGACCCGATAACGACACGATCGAATCGTTTTGCTAATAGGTTGGTAATGGATTTGAATTTTTTTTCTGGGATGCGACAGTGAACCTTTGTGCGTATAGACAAAGTAAAGACGTTTGATTTATGCTACTGATTGAAAGACACGTAGCGAATATTCGCTAGTAATATTTATAAAGTATTTTCGTTTTCAGATACTTAGGTTCCTAGTAAATTACTAGACTATAATTTTTAAAACTAAATTAATTAATATATGCATACTAATACTAACTTATTACTTACATAAAAATATACCGGTTTCGACAGTTGTCTACTAAATCTCGAATGAAACAATAATTAAGGTAAATTAATGTATTAAATTTATGTCCCTTGGTCTCTATTAACTAAGCAATAGCAAAAAAATAAGATCATTTACAGTATTTATGTGGTCGGAAACAGCAGGAGATTGGCGTAATTACCACATCCGTTATTAACATTATAAATGTCATGATGAAAGAATTCTGTAGCAGTTAGTAACTTTCTGACAAATGAATTGGACAATTGATAACATGGCGTTGCGTTGGCTAGACTAGATAAACTGATTAACAAGGAACAATCAATTTATAATTTTGTCCTATATATATTTTTGCACACATAAAAAACATTTTTTTACCTCTACTAGTAGAAAAATCGCAGATATTTTAATATCCCAAACGTTATTGATAGCGTAGTTGGATAGTTCACCCTCATATCAAGGGGTTGCGGAATCGAATCCCACTCAACTCTCAGCTTTTGCGATATTTTTGAGACTTCCTCAACTTTTTCCGCTTAGTTTTTGGGATGTTAGGTCCTACATTGGTTTTATTGTTCCGCTATGTACTTTATTAAAATGAAAACCGAAAAACGATTACCACCAGTACTGATGACTTAATAAGTGTTCAATCTAGATAAAACAAGAATATAAAAAATAAGATCACATTTTTATTTGAAAAAAAAACACACCGGGATATTACGTGAGGGTCAAGCTCTGTACCATATTTTTTCGGTTCCAAGTCGTAAATAACGGCAAAGCTTGAATCCCCTTAAGAATAAATAAAAGATTTTTTGGGTATGAAACAACAATTCGTTTTGGTTTATTGAAAACCACTTCTTATTTTGTACTCCAACTTTTGAATTCAGCTTTTTGTAAAATTAGTTTTTTATACATCTAGTTTGTAGAACAAATTTTCCTATAATTACCACCTACAATATAAATATACCAACATAAATACTTTATGCAGTCGTAAAACTATACCTAAATATCCGTCACTTTGTATGAAATTAGCGATGACACGTATAAGTGGCACTAGGAACGCCCACAGCGAAAAACTGAGGGCTTCTAGAAATCCTAGTCCAAGGCTGAACTATTTGCGACTGATGGTAGCATTAATTCTGATGTAGCGTAATCCAGCAGTTAAGAACTTCATCTATATTCATACGTGCCGTCATGAGCTTGTAGTGAATTAGTCAGTAATAAACCAACTTTGATCGTAAAGGACCTCATTTCGGAGCAAGTCATAACTTAACAGTAAATTGTTGATGGAAATGGGTAGAGAAAGTAATAGTCCGAAATTAGGAATACAAATTGCTTTGGAATAGGAAAAATAATACAAAAAATCGAGCTGAAAATCAAACTGGGAGTTTTATGTGTATAACATATGTTTTATGTGATAGAGACGAAAAGAAAATTCTTAGAATTAGCAGATTGAAGTGATATTTTGAACGTTGTAAACGAAATACACAACTGCTTTGATCCTCACGTCACAATCATGACATCTATTCAATGGACTGACAACATTGTTAAAAACACTGAATGTCGGTGAATAAAGCAAACGCAAAATCGATCATTCTGGTCTGTGCCTCACGAAATACACAAAATACAGGCTGATAATAAATACCAAAAAGAGATTAATATCGTTAGTAACTCAGCTTTACTGTATTTATGAAAAATGTCCCAATACAATATACAATTGGACCACAGTCCGAAAAGCCCCATGTAAATTGGCACAACATACCTACAGACAGTAATACACAAGCCTGATTGAAAGCCGGCAACATAGTTTCACAAGTCAAAAGAATCATCCAACACACAAAAGCTTAATCTGAAACTCAATCAACGGGCTCACAAAATGGAAACGGTCCAGCGCGTACGCGGTGCCACTAAACAACCAGTGTTTAAACTCACTAAAATGATCCATACTTACCTGACACAAACAAGATAATAATATAAGTACTTAAATAAATCAAAACACCTCAAAACATACCAAGTTTTAAATCACGTTAAGTTTCTATAGTAACTCATCGGTATCCCGTGGCCTTTTTGTCGACTGTGGTGACTGATCTGTTTAAAAACCTATTAAAACTGTCAGAAAATGACGTTAATGCACCACGTGACCAAATATGAACGAGATAATATGAAAAGTGTTTCACTCTCACCCGTGCTAAGACTTCAGACTGAAACCATTTGAGTCTGAATATTTAATAGATAGCATCTACGTTCGAAGTAATTTCTTGAAGCAAAATATAAAATATACGCGAGATAATTAATTATTCCTAGTTTTTAATGCAATATGATAAGTAACAAGACTCGAGAAAATGTACGTTGGTGAGAAAACCGGGTTCAATAGAAATAAAATGCATGATGTTGCGCTACTTCCAAGCTGTACTATGGTGGCGCTGTTGAAATCGAGACCGCATACCCAACAATTCTCGCATGTAAGTGAAACCGTACACTGTGCAACTTCCGTCCACATAATGTTGTTAGATATCCGATGACGACGGATACTGAACCGCGGTGCAGCCCGCTGTGGTCGCTTGCGTCCGTCCGATTTCATGACGCATACGAAATTAACTCTTTGAAATACAATCACCAGAACACCGTCGTTGTCATATTAGCTGGAGAGCTAGTGAACCCTGCGAGTAACGGTCTTCCTGTAAGGCTAGAAATTTGTACACTTACGATTTATAGCATGCTAAGAGCACTAGCCATGATCTGGCAGGCTTCAGCCCTGTACTTCATCAGCCACATAATTTTTTAATTGTAAAATAATTTGAGTTTCAAAACTTGTTTCTGTAAGCTTAAAAATTTAATAGGATGGAGTTTATTTATTGTAAATCTTGAAAAAAAAGTTACAGACGATTACAATCAGCAATAGTATATGCCAGATCAATTAGAAAATGCACAGTTGATGAGGTAAAATAAACTTTATCCTGTATACTTAAAATTTTTATATGTTTTCAAGTAAACGTCTCAGAGTAAATATGTACAATGCCAGACGGTTTTGAACAGCATAAGACCTTGCCAGGCGAGGGGACAGCTGCTAAAGGCGTGCGAGTCAGAGGTGTTGCGTGAATGCCTATCTTTCAGTTTTAGTTCAGTTTTCAGTGATTTTACTTATTTTTTATGACATATCTGGCAAGCTAGCTTGCGGGCCACCTGATGAGAAGTGGTCACCGCTGCCCATGGACACTTGCGAACACCAGAGGCGTTGTCAGTGCACTACCGGCCTTTGAGATAAAGATATACCCTTCTTTTGAAGGCTCCCATGTCGAAGCTCCAAATGTATGGTTTGAAATGTTCAAAATTAAATAATGCACGTTATGAAAAGTTCCTTACTACGTACAACTACGTACAAAAATAAATTAAGTGGTGTGCAATAAAGTGTTTTCTATCTATCTATCTACAACACAAATAATCCTAAAGTGCTTATGAAAAAGTAGTAAGCTATGATTCATCGAATTCACCACCCTGCCAACGTGAACTACATCAACAATTATTGAGAACTGCCTACATTACCTACAAATATATGGCGAAATTGTAATTTTAAAGAACCATTCTTATTCCTGAAAATAACGGTTGGAACTTAATTGATAGTTCTTACGATTTAAATTGGTTTGAGAGGAATAAAGTTCCATCTTCTATACCTATACGACATACTTTTACAAGGACCTGCTGATACTGCCACAGCACAATCGCCTGAAACTGAGGAATACATTTCAGGTAACATACAACTATTTTATCCGTAACATTTAATATGCAGTCCTATGTAATAGAGCTTGATATTTAATTCTTAACAACCTTATTCAAAAAATACTAAAAATTATTACGGTAGGTACATTAAAATATTTTTTCACTATTTTCAGATGAGGAAAACATTGTTAAAGAATCAGATGATGATGCAAACAGTAGTGCAATCTCGGATGATGCTGAAGAAAATGAATGTTAAAAATAATGTAGATTGCATAAAACCCAATAAAATACATTGCATTTACTGTATGCTAATAAATATGTTCATAAAATTGAAACATTAACATTTCTTATTTGCACTCCCTTAGCAGCTGTCCCCTCGCCTGGCAAGGTCTTATGCTGTTCAAAACCGTCTGGCATTGTACATATTTACTCTGAGACGTTTACTTGAAAACATATAAAAATTTTAAGTATACAGGATAAAGTTTATTTTACCTCATCAACTGTGCATTTTCTAATTGATCTGGCATATACTATTGCTGATTGTAATCGTCTGTAACTTTTTTTTCAAGATTTACAATAAATAAACTCCATCCTATTAAATTTTTAAGCTTACAGAAACAAGTTTTGAAACTCAAATTATTTTACAATTAAAAAACTATGTGGCTGATGAAGTACAGGGCTGAAGCCTGCCAGATCATGGCTAGTGCTCTTAGCATGCTATAAATCGTAAGTGTACAAATTTCTAGCCTTACAGGAAGACCGTTACTCGCAGGGTTCACTAGCTCTTGGACTATATTTACAATGTTTTATCAATGTTTGCCTTTGACGGTAGGTCTAGCCTAGCCTCTCAAAACCTGCCAGGTTTTAAATCACGTTCTGTTTCTTTGTTACACATCGGTATTCTGTGGCATTTCTGGTGGACTGATGTGACTGAGCTGTATTAAATCAATAATAACGTCACAGACATATTTGTTTAAAAGAAATGCCACAGAATACCGATGAGTTACTATAGAAACTGAACGTGATTTAAAACCTGGCTAATTTTCAGAGGCTAGAGGATAGGACTACAGAACACCGTCTTTTCATATTTACAATGCGTCTTTGTCATATTTGCTATTTTAGTGTGCGTTTAATGTGTACTAAATTACAGTGGCTGACAGAATAAAACTTGTAAAGTGATGTAGTTTACTTTTAAAAAAAACTTTCGTTGCTATGTATTTACAAAAATAATACTACGGCGCTTTGCTTAATTTTCTAAAACTGTTGTTTGTAAAATATCTATTTTTTATACACATTAAGCAAACAAAACAGCTTAAGAAATTAATATTCACTATTTACGGCCGGTTTCTGGAAACCCAAATCACGATTGCTCCGAGTTTGACACATAGTAATTATTTAATTTTTTCGTTGATCATCGTTCGAGAAACCGGCCGTAATATTCTGTTTGTATGTCTTACGAAATAGTTAATCAGTATAAAGATTTAATCAACAAACGACTATTCACCCTTACCAACTCGAAATAAACTATTGTCCATAAAGCATAAGATCCCTCCATTGAAGTAAATGTCCCTTAAAATATACGCAACATATTATTTTCTTTTGTGGTAAGACAGTCTGAGAGATTAGTCTGGTCGGAGAGTACGAAACAGTAGTAAAAATAGATAGTAAACATAATAGTAACAATATGTTTACCTCTTATTGCGTTTTTGTGACTTATATAGTAATTTAAGAATATCCCTGAAACAGCATTTTAACAAAAATGAATGTATTTTATGTAAAATATAAGTAACATTATATGGACGTAGTTACGCAAAAAGGATCCAATCCACACCCCCTCCGAAATTGGGTTATATTTACCAAACGCATTGTTCACGCTGAGGATGCGTTTGGTATATAACTCAACCTCAGAAAAAGTGTGAAAATAACTACGTCCGTATATAATATATCAAATATCTTAGCTACAAAATCACATAATTGCTGTATTTACACAAAATATAGAGCATTACCTATATTCGAGAAAATGTTAAGACATCCGTAACAAAACACGTACATACTAGTTTATATACGAGTACTCGTATAGGTAGGAGAATAATGTACAACCACCCTTAGAAACATATAGTAGTACAGTCGTGGACTGAAGACACGCTTCAACTTCTCCAGGGAGCAGTAAAAATGATATAGGGGACTTGCAGACCTTGCAGTGTCGCGAGGAAAATCAATAGGATATGTCAAAACAAGGTCGAAACTTTCCGAGCTTCCCGAGCTTTTCAAGCTTTCCGAGCTAAACGAACGATATCGGTGAATATCGCTTCTGGGAGTTCTCGCTGGGATATGTTTTCAATCTCTTGATATCGTAATTGGTAAAGCTTGTGATATTTTAACACCATATATGGTATGTAAACAATTTTTGATGGTCAGATTAATGTATACTTATCTACTTGTATCAAGTCTAGTATCTCAGATTAATTTATACTAATCTACTTCTAGTCTAGTATCTACTTAAAAAGTTCAAAACTGTTTAAATAAAGTTTTTTTTTCATTTGGATTGTTTTATCGGATTTGAAGTTAACAATCTTCTTAAGGGATAATTTTTTTAAACAAAATTAATTAAGTAAAAATCATAGCAGAAAAGTTTTGTGTGAGATCTTGTCAGAAGAAATACTACCACCAAGCTTTGTTTAGTTAGACGTGTATAAATAATAATATTCAGAACTTGTGTGTTTTAACTTAATTAAATCGTAAAATCCAGCATATATTTTTAACTTCAAGCAATGAGAGGTTTCAAGAAAATCGTGAGAGTTTTAATAGCGTTGGGGTCAAAGTTCAAAAACAACTGATTATTACTCACCATTGCCACACGCAGTGTAACCTAACAGCCGCTTAATTAAAGTTTGTTATTGCATATTTACCTGAAACAAAAACAAAAAAGTTTAATTAAAAAGTTGATGTACAATTGTACAGTCTACTAGTAAATATTGTGATAGTGTTTAAGATTAAAAAAATACAATTTTAATGTGGTGCCCTCATCAAAGATTCTAAAATCTCTATTATTAATTTGAGTAGTATGGATATGTTTGTAACTCTTTCATTCAAAAAGTAACCAATTTATTTTTATGGACCTGTACAATAACATATCTTATGCATCAAAATAACACATAGGCTACCATTTTTAAAGATATTGTATGAATTCTAAATATACCACGTGGGAACCAGATAATAGTAGATGATAATAATGCGTTGTAATTAATAAATTAATTAATTTTTTTCATTTTAAATTAAAAATAATTAAAAAAATTAATAAACGTTATATGTATTTGATGGATATTGAAAGAACTCCCGCGCACTAAAAAATCAACGCTAACCACGCTCCGGTCCATCGCTAACAGATTTATTTGTGAGTGGGCTTCACTCGGCACTGTTAGTCATACCTGCGGCATATAATAAACAAATTATTAAACACGTAGCCGTCACAATAATCTAAAACACAAATATAGAACCCACACAATTATCATATTTGTGGAACCCTAAAGAAACAGTGTTTACTGCATGAAGGCGATCATTCTAAAATAGTCAAAGTCAAAGTCAAAGTCAAAAATTACTTTATTCAGTAAAATCACAAGGATCATTTAGAATCGTCTTACATACTAGGTGATTCTAGGTGCCAGTTCCACGCGACCAGAGCCAAGAAGAACGGGCAAGAAACTTATAAAATATACATAATATATTAAAATATATTAGGTACAATGTTTTACAATATCATAGATACATTACATTAAGTTTATTAAAGAGCTTATTGCTAAAAGCAATCTCTTCCATGCGACTTATATCATTTATTGTCTTAATTTTATATATTTTGATAATCGAGTATTAATATCTGTTTATTATGCCATATGTACTGAAATCTTTGCGTGTTGGAAGAAATCCAGCAAAATGTACTTTCGATAGATTGGCCGATAAAATTATTATTGTTAAAGTAATATAATGCCTGTAGATAAAGACGATAATGTAGCTAGTTTTTTTTATTGATTTCTTCGATCTACATTCACAGCATACTTAGGTATTGTAGTTAGAAATAAAGTAAGTAATTTTTTTGTTCTACTGTCAAATATACCTTACTAATATTATCTTACGTCTTACTAATATTAGAAACGCGATAATATTATAAAGTTTTTATGGCTGTATGGATGTGTGGATGTATGGAAGTATGAGTGTTAGGTACTCTTACGCAAAACCTACAGAATGGATTTAAATGAAACTTTACAACAATGTAGTTTATACATCAGCATAACACACAACATGACACTAACGGCCGGTTTCTCGAACGATGATCAACGAAAAAATAAAATAATTACTATGTGTCAAACTCTGATCAATCGTGATTTGGGTTTCCAGAAACCGGCCGTAAGACCAAAAAATAACGATAACAAGGCGAAATCACGGGCATCAGCTAGTCTTTAATATGATCTAAGAAGTGTCGCTGATGTTAACAAGATCTTGTCAGATAGTCAACATTTCGTGCGTAGGAGTAACTAATCGTTTTCACACGCGGCTTATTTCTCTAGGTCGCCAGTAACTGACTGCGCAGTAGAGCTAGAGAGTACGATATTAAAAGAAAAGCAGGTATGACGATCTGGACTCCTTCGACCGGGAATGGGTTAGCCAGGGATAGACAAACGTGGAAATACAGCAGGTAGCCCAGCAGTGGGACAGTATAGGTTAAGAAAAAAACAGAGTAAGTACATTTAAATGATAAGAAAATCCTAAAGTATTTGAATCGAGCAGGATCTGCACCCGCAACCTTCCCCTTGATATGGAAGTGCGATAAGTAGGTACATGTCATTCAAATTCAAATAGAATTTGTTTAGATTTGATATTCTACTGAGAATCAAATCAAAGAGTAGCATTTTTGCTACTCGCTATTCAAGTATAACAGAAGACAACCATCTTTAGCTAGGTACATTAAGATTTTATCATAAATTTATTTATTAAAGGGTAAACGCCATCATTACATCCAATATGTAGATATTTCTTACCAGTGGCCTGTTGACTTAAGAAAACAAACAAAATAGAATTTCCAGTTGATCTTAACAATGGACCTTTTTACGATGCTGTTTACTGTTTCTTTTTAAACAGCATCGAGACTTCAACATAGCTCAGTGACGAATGATGTTGTAAAGCAGTTTATTGCTCTATTACCAAATTGCTTGTTAAAGCAATTCAGGTGTGCCTTAAAAACGGCTGTGGTTTTTAGGGTTCCGTACGCAGATGGTAAAACGGGACCCTTATTTTTTAATGTAGAATGAAGGACGACATGGATGCCGGCAACGAGTTCCGCTCTTTGGATAACTGCCTTATAAAATTTTAAGGAAAACGATTAGTGTGTTATGACTGAATCTCCGCTGTAGGTACGTCTAGTCTGTCTGTATGTCTGTCCGTCTATCACCAGGCTGTATCTCATAAACCGTGATAGTAAGAGAGTTAAAACTTTCATAGATGACTAATAACAGAATAAAAAAAATATTTATGACGTCAAAGCCGTGATTTTTTGGTATGGAACTCTTTTTGCGCAAGTCCGACTCGCACTTGGCTCGTTTTATTTGTCTTCCAACTACATTTGTTTCTAAAGGGCGCAAGCTCTGTTTACCCAGTGTAAGCTAACGATTGAAATGTATACCTTACAAAAACTACAGGAAGTTGCTCACATGTCAATGAAGATTGTGGGGAAGTAAATGAATCAACTCTCGTTTTTATCTACGAAAAAAAAACTGTTTGTTTTTACAGAGAAGAAAGGAGGGTTACTGAAGGGACTACTGTTTATGATAAATAAGCCAGAGCGATAAAAATTAAATCAATAATATTTTCATTCCAATAATGAACCCGGTCAGTTACTTACGGTAAAAACTATACCCAACCCAACTGCTGTATAATAAAAGAGAGATCGAGCTAGATAAACATCAAGGTTTCTATCGTTAAAACCGATTCGATTATTCGCGCAACTAATTTTCTTTTCCACTGCATCTGGTGCAAGCACGGAAGCCTTAATCGCTCTCAGCGTCGATACAATTTAAATCGTTATAAAACGAGCAAAGCGAATCAATCTCTATCCCATCGAGAGCAAATCGTACGGCTAAAGACGTCCTCGAACAAAATTCCCGATGTTGGAATACTCGGAATACTCTCTCGAGCGGGCGAAAAAACGTAGGTAATTGATACTATTTTATCACTACCTTTCTTTTCCCTCTGCTAATCTGCACTGGTAACGATTGAACCGTTCTTACCTACTTTGAGCTGATTTGCGAAATTGCCAATAGAATAGAACTTTCGTTTAAGGCGGTGTAAAGTAGAACGTTACGTTCCGGTCCATTAAGGTGCGATGACATCGATGTCTAGCTCACTTTTTTCGTATTAAAAAGTGTTTTGTGAATGAGTCCGTCTGTGGAAGTATTGTTATACTACCGTACCTAATTGTACCGCAAAGCACTGATGCTTGCATTCCTGTATTCAAAATTGAATAGTTGCACTTGCTGTCCTGCCCTCGGTGCCCGACCATATGCACTAAAACTGATCTTATGAGGGCATCCGATAAGGCCATTGAAGTTGCCACTCACTGGAGTAGAATGGTTTGAGGATGAACCATTGATACGATGAATGAATGTATGAATTGAATTGTATGGACAGAGGTATAAAACGTATGTAATATATTTTTGTTGTAGAGTGATTGGCACAAAGTAATACATTAAAGCACATATTTAGTGATGCTTACAAGTTTTTAATCCTAAGTATGTATCTACAAACTCGTTAGTTGCAAAAATACTGGTCATTTTGTATCATATTTTAAAGTACAAGCATCTTAAAACTTTATTCGATACTATCAACATTTTTAGTGTATCATTGTTTCCTGTGCTTCTTTTTATTGTGTTAAAAACTTCCGCTGAGTAATTTAAATACAGTAAACAGTGAGTTCACTGTATCAAGCTAGATAATCATACAATTCCACGATCTTCATGCGCAAGCGCATCGTACGCGAAGCGTAAATAAAGAGGCACGCATCAAAACGGTACCATCACATCATTCACCGCAAATTATACTGATTTGCATAACCACTATAGTTATTATTTATGATAGCAGAACATCTCAATTATTATTATAATCTTCTCAGTTGCGTATTATATTATTTTGCGATAGGTATCGAGTTGTTTTTAGTTTGACACTATGTTTTAAGCTGAAAAAAAAAGAAGATGATAAGAAAATTATCCATTATAATTGCATAAAATGAAACGATTTTTAATAAAACAATCTGTTGTTTATAACTAATCATACACTGGTATTTTGACACAACGCAACGCTCTAGTTTCAAAAGCAAAACTTATAACTAGATTTTTAAAAGAATAGAAATGAAAACTTTACAATATTTTTATTATAAATTTATTATAAATAATTTTTTTTTATTATAAATAAAAATATTAGTCAACCAACTACTCTGAAAAGCTAGCTATTATTTTTTAAATGTATAATATGTGAATTGGGACGAGTATGGCTACCCCAAGTACATTTTATTTATTCAATAAGTTTTTCATTGTTCGTGCTTCGCGGGGCACTGATTACGTTTGCGCATCACTGTCACCACCAAACAAAGACACCGGGAGGAAACCATCAGTCATTATCAGGAGAAAGAACAATAAAACAGAGAGTCACGGTCGTTAACCGAATTTACCTCACAATGAAGGAAGTCAGGCCGCAACCCCGAATACTTGGCTAAGGTTTTGCCAGGAATTTCAGACAAATCTGAACAGTCACGGTATTTCGCTAGTTTGTAATTAGTTACAACAATTAGTACGTAGACGGGTTTATATACCCTTATAAAACTTTACAAGTTTTTTAAAGTTATTGCTATATTTATGTGTTAGGTTAGGTTAGACAAAACCTTTATAAAGATACTATTAATTAGCTGAAACCTGCGACATTCGTACAGAAGGGCCAAAATATCTGTTACCACACCACTATAGGTCTTAAGGTCAAGCTTTATCTAAGGATTTCAAGTCCTTGATTGTAATAATAACAAGTTCCAATTTTGTCCAGTGGTTTAGACGTGATGCTCTAACAAACAAACTCAATCTTTGGATTCAAATTCAATCTTTGGAATCGTTTACTTAGTGGATCTGCATATTTACTTTTTCTATATCTACAATTTTAATTTTTGGCTCATATACAGCGTTATAATAGTATAGAAGAGTATTAAAGGGCGTGGTTGTATCGTGTATAGTTACGGTATTCGCGGAAACACGTCACATAAACCATTATGAGCCAGAAGCACGAAAAGTCACACCCAAACTATTCAGCGTGTTTCAAAGCCTTTAAAAACACCAACGTTTAATGTTTTAAAAAACTGTATATTACATTTATTTTATGATAACCTTTGTGAAAACCAGAACCGTATCAATTAATTAAAAATTGGCGGTTATAACAACTAAAATATAATAAATATCAACTATTACTAGTGAGTACCCTTACTTTTGATATAGATTTTTACTATGTATGTACCTACCACATACGCTATCACAAACAAAAAACATTCAAACGTCATTAAATAGTTTAGTAGTTTTTACATAAGTTTTACACAAAATTAGCCCAATCACTGTTCGCCATTGCTAGTTGGTAAGAGATGTCAATAGAAATAGCGTATTTTTTTTTCTCAATAATAAAATTATATCAATAACGTACCAACAAATAACATTAGAAAAGTCGATTCTCATTTTAAATTTTATAAATCAGTACTTGTTATTCAGGCAACAAGGTTTAATTTTCATTAAGCATTCCTTCAAATGAATAATAAAATGTATATGTACATGTATTGTTTATCAATGTCTGTGTGGCATGAACTACGTCAATTGAACGAGTTGAATAGTTTCAGAATTTGAATACGCGTGTGACGTGAAGGCATCTTACCTTAACTAGCGTACCTTCATGTACCTTAGTCTTATTTCAAAAAGATCGTATTTCCACAAACTAAAACTATAAAATATGAGTTTTATTGCGTGTGAATACGACTTACATTTCCATGGTAGTGTAAGTTATTCGGGTTGTTTTTAGACACGTGCATACGAGGCCATTAGAGCAAATGACTGTAGGAGTGTGGATGCTGACATCGGCATAGAATCTGCGTGAACCGTTACGGTATAAGAGATTTTCGTGACTAGATCGTCGGTCGCAGTAATTGCTGACTCCGAACAAGCTGCGTTCAACTTTGCGTAACAGTAACTGACTCGCACAATTTGTAGAATTTGTAGACCTGTACTGTATACATGTAAAGTAACTGTAGTAGGTAATACTATCGCTTCATCATTATAGTCATCATCATTTTAGACCGTTGGCAGTTGGCACCCACTTCTAAATAGAGCTCTCTATTCCGCCATTCTTCCGGACCCTTTGTACCTAATGATTAGATAAAAAAATATTTCTATCAATTTAGATTTTTACCCCCTCGAAACACTCTAGTTCCTGGATAGTCGTATTCAGTAGGTACAAATTCTTATAGGTAAGTCGGTCTTGTACACAAAAATACTATTTGTATTTTGCTTTCGCTGGTCGCGTGGAACTGGCACCTAGAATCACCTAGTATGTAAGACGATTCTAAATGATCCTTGTGATTTTACTGAATAAAGTAATTTTGACTTTGACTTTTCAATATACAGAATAAACTTGTTCCAACATTTAGTCAACAGGCCCAAAAGCAATAAATCAAACTTTAAAACTATTTTGTGCCTTTGATTATATAATCCAAGATACCTTTAGTAATCTTAAGAACATAAGTATCTAAGTACCAATGTCCACTGGTGCCTTTGTTTATATACCTAACCCTAAAGTGGGGACCAGAGATCTTAACAGCATATCTAAGTAGCCACCACTGCTCACCGTGATCAATAGATTAAAAAGTTTCATTCGATCTGTACAAGTTGTACAACTTTATAGTTGCCTCAGTGCAACGCTCTCAATCCTCACAGCCCAAGGCACAATCCACTCAGACACGAGGCAGAGAACAAGTTTCAACATAGAAAAAAATAATGCATCAATCATTAGAGCACTTTCTAACTCATTGTTAGTATTGTTGTGATGTTCTGTGATGCCACAGAATAACCAGTAGTAATTATGTACTTATTTCACAAACTTTGATAATGATCCGTACACCAACCAGAGTAGCGAATAAACAAAAATACTTTTGTAATAGGGTCGAAAAGTCTGTCATATCTGTTTCATCAACATTGTTCCTCGATATCACAGATAAGTGTTTTTTTTAATAAGATTATATTTATATTACGTGAAACGTTTTACACAACGCCATCCAATGGAAGATATTTAATATCGATTTCTATGGAAACCAGATAGAAATCTACCAATCTAATACAGCAATAATATGCAGCAATATTGAGAAATCAATTCGCCAATATGCTTCGTATTCTGAATTCAGCTTTGATAAGTGTATATAGGGTGTAACAATACTACTTTCAAAAGCTAACTAGGCGATTTTTCGTAGCACCAACATGTGAAACTTATTTAGGACATTTGCTATAATGAATGAAACCATATAGCATCAATCCTTTTGAAACCAAATGTGAAAAGAAACATTACAATTTTATACTTACTTAATATTGATAAATATGTTTTATTTTGCAATCAACATAATCCGAAAACAATATCTGAGTAATGGTATGATAATTGTAATGAGGAGGGATGAAAATCATATTACAAAATATATAGACTCAGAGTTGACGAATGATAGGATGACGAATGATGCCGACCCCATTTAACGTGGGATAAGGGCAGGGGAATGATGAAGGTATGATGAAGTAAATGCATTCATACACATTTAGTTTCCTAGACATGACTGAAACCCTGTATTATGATTGGGGTTCCGTCTAGTATTTCTAATTATGCTCGAAGGCTAGGTTCTCCATATCACAACCGCATCGGACACCTGTCTGCTGAACAATATAGGTATATGTGTGTGTGTGTGTTTTAGACAATGTCCAAACAGATACTAATACAACGAGAGTACATTTCATATGTCCTCCCGTAGTTTGTATTAGTATAGAGAATAAATCCAACTATAAAAATGTGCAATTGTAAAGATATTTGGATATTTATTTAAATGAAGCATGCAAAAATATGTCACTTTTTATTCCGCAACGTTAACAAGAGATAAACATGGATGTTGGGCGCTAGAGTTATCTAAATTAATGTGCATATTTTGAACACAAATGAGCACCGTTACAAAGAATACGTATATGAATAATGTTTAGTAGGTACCTACCACAAAAACAAAATTAGCGTCAAGAACTAGCCAATATCGACTTGATTTTTGAAAATTACATCTCTAAACAGTTTAAATGTTGCCACAAGAGCTTAAGTACGAGCAGTCTACGCAATCAAAGCATTAGAAACAACGTGAGTGGGCGACACTACAGATAAAATAAAGAAAAATAAAACTGAACGCGTGTAATCGCTTCAACTACGAGGACAAGCCGCGAAGACACAACAATGCCCGAGAAAGTTTAGACGCTACCACCGACATTTCACACGCTCATAAATGTTCCTAAAATGCTTTGTATCTAGACCTGTTTACAATACCGTGTGAATTCATTTTACGAACATCTTCATTGGCAATTAAATATGTTTTGTTTTGAAACTTTGATCGTCTTTAGAGCGCTCAGTTAAGTGATATTGATAATTTTGCGAAGAACATATTTCAACGTAAACATCTAACAGGGTCTATAATCTAAAAGAAGATCTAAAAGAACAACATCTACATTCAATATTTAAGTCACAAAGTGTCTATAATATTGAGGCATATCTTTACTACGTTTTGCTAAGTTTTTTTTCACTGTATCTTAAAGAGGTAGGTATAGCAAGATTCGTGACGGTAGGTTTCCTCCTTATACTATTAGTCTAGATTAGATAGATTGAAGTCTAATGTGATCTGTTCTTGAATGATTCGAGTTAAAGTGGTAGTGGTGACGGTCGTTGCACCGCCGCACCGCAAAGTTCTAGTTCAGGCGATAGTGGATAAGGAACAGTCAACACGCGGCCAAACAAAGGACGCACTTGTTTTGCTTTATTTCGCAATGTGCCACTTTTATGGACGCTTTTCCGGTTCACAATATTAAACTATGAGTTGTTTCGTTGCGTTATTTGTAGAGCTCTAAGCCCGAAGCTATGGGTGGTAAAAACATTTGCAGAGGAAGTGATAGTAGTGAGAGACAATAAACGTAAAGAAACACTCATATATGAAACATGCAGTCAAATCTGGTACGAAGATAATAATTACAATTTCAGAGAACGAAGCTATTACAGAAAGTTAAACCGAATTTAATATAACTTTTTTTGTATTTTCATTGCCTATTCTATTGCAAACTGAAATGTTCACACTATATTCATTAGGATGTTGATAACAGAAAACTGTCAGATACATAAATATTAGTGAAAAAACGCAATATTGTGCCCATCTGAAGTCAATTAAGCAGTTGGGTAACGGTTCCGCAAATGATGATGCTCAAACCCACTAAACGGCGGCTGTTACGAAAAATATAACGTCTAATTACCTATTTCACGGAGTCAAATAGTTACTTATTCAAAAAGTCTACGTCCCCTCTCTCCACCCCTCTCGTGTTACTCAACACAACACGCCTCATTAGAAGCGGGCCGTGGGAAGTAGCAATGGGAGTACATAGGGAGGTCCAGATCTGTGACATTTTCATCGATAAAGTTTATTTTAAAGCACTCATTCAGATATCTCAACGGTGAAATGAAACCCATCAAGTATAAGAGATTGTGAAGCATTCTGAACAATAATAAAACCAACGAACCGGTAAAGTTAATTACGATCAAGTTCAATAAAAATAGGTTAAAGTAAACAAGTTTGAAATATAAAAGCGAATCCAGTACTCAGGTAACCAAAATATTTTCCTCAAAAAACTAAGAAAAGTAATTTACGACTGTGTGGTAAATATAATAAAAAACAAATATAACGCCTACAGGTTCAGTTTATATAGATCATTGTAATGAACTTTATTCTCGTGACTATGTTTTGAGAAATGAAAATTTATTATCAAAATAGAGAGATAAACCAGAATAGAAGCTACTTTTTTGTAGAAAAAAGTAAAGAATGTGGAATATCGATATGTAAAACAGTCGATAGCGATCAAGCACTGTCTTGATTGCAGCATGGTTTACAAACAGCGGCTGCGAGCGACTGAATGCATACGAACATTCCGTGAATACAGTTCTTAGATATACGAGAACGTGAGAAATGCGAGCACTAACCAGAGCAATGCTAACTCATGATAACATATTTTTGGATAACTCTTTATACTTAACTTTAAACTTAGCTACAACACTATTTTTTATGTTTAGATATATAATAATAGTAAAACAAAATTTAAAAAAACTGCGATTTTTTTATCTTAATTATTTTATGTATACTTACCATAAAGTATTCGTCTATCTGATATTGACCAATTTTCAGAATTGTATGATTTTAAAAAGTAATGTACCTACCTACTATAATTAGTAATTTCCATGCAAATATTAATATTTAGTTTCAGCATCAAACCTGAAAATTTGGGCTTAAAATCGTAGCCGTAAAATCGGTTTTGCATTACCCTAATTGAGGGGAAATTCGGGGATGTTTAAAAGTTGGCCACATTATCTACAGGATCTGTCTCGCTCGTAGCAAGTTACCGCGGAAGGCTGCGGGTATTAGCTCGTAAGTGACATTATGCGCAAATTTAATCTTGCTTGAAAGTTGAACTAACTTTTTATCTCCGAGGTTGCTACACCGAAATTGCTTTTTGTCTGATCTTGAAACACGTTACACATATAATTTGAATCCTTTTTTAACTTAATCAGCATCTTGTAGTTTCAAATTTTTTTTATAATTAAAGTAGGTATATTCTTTAATATAATTGAGTAAATATTAGTGAAAATTTGAACAAATTTGAATTGATAGCATAGAATGAAACCTGTTAACCTTCAACCAATAAGGGCGAGCTCAACTAAGCTCAAAATTTAAATTGAATTTTAACAAAGGATTAACTTGAACTCGGTTTTAATCAAAGTTTACAAACAGGGCTTACGTTCAAATTGAAATTTGTAAGCAAAGAAAATATCATAATACTGAAACTTTTTATGAGAACCGTATAAATGTGAACATGAAGCTAAATTAAGTCAAGGTAATTATTAGATTGGACAGAAAATCTAGATTTCACTAAATAGACACAAGATACACATCGAAAATGTGAAAGCACGTGCCAAAATATCATGCAATAAATTCATTATAATTATTTTCTCTCAAAATTGTTTAAAAGTTGTAATAAATAACATTAAAATGCTTATTCTCGCACCTGATATATTTTGGACGTGTTCCAAAGCACGTGAACGTGAAATTTAACAATTTGCAAATGATACTTTCCATTGCTGCATCATATTCAAAGTTTACTCTTGACACAAATTTCACACAATCTGATGAACACTTATGTTTATTCTGTGTCTGGTTGTTACTTTGTATTTACAAAATAAAGTTATACAAGTATTTTATATGCAATCTAATTCGCGTATATAATTTACTTAGAATGCGACTAGAGCGAGACGTGTAGAATGTTCGTAAAAAAAAAATTGCGTTGACTTTAAGTCATCATTACGTATGGTAATTAGCACTTCAAGTCTGCGCTAACTTTTTATAAGACAGACCGTAAAAGTCCTCAGAGCAATATTCATATTGAAAAAATTAGCAAAGCAACCCACAAAGTTTATGATGATAATGTTTGTTTTCTTTTTAAACTGCTAATCACCCTTTTAGCTTATTTGAATTAATTTAGCTCGGTCTCTCAAGGTAAGCTTTTTGAACTCACTTTTTGAGAATCAAAACAAACATGATAATCTCAACTGCTATTCGTACGTAGTTAAAATGTTGAAAAAAATACTCACGTGATTTCCAAACAACGTTGTTTGTTTTACATAAAAAGTTTTATGTAAGTAAATAAATTATCCCGCGGAAAACGCAAAAGCTTTTAAAAGCTGTTGCTCGGTCACCGGCAACTTCGCGGCGTAACTTTACGCATCGTTTGACTTCAAGCTCGTTCATCAAACTCCATAATCAAATACTAACTTTTGCTCAAATTTCAAGTTATATTGGATCTAGATTACTTATTCTTGGCATAATAATAAATCTTTGGAAAACAATTGACTGCATCTATTGATTAAAAAGCTGGGTTTTAGAAATAATTGAAATATTTAAGATGAAACATCGATAGTACAGCACCTTATCGGAAGGCTATAAAAACAAATTGACTTTAATTAGCAAAATTACTCATTCGCAACAAGCCTTATAAGCAAAATTATGTACCTACCTACCTTAACTATAAGCAGTTAAGTATCATCGCATTAGCAAAAACACTTAAGTAAGTACATAAAAGTTGACTTAGTTCAGCCAAACTTTATATGCAATAAAAATGTGAATGAAAATGTTAGACCAAATATCGATATCAGGGCATGGCATGCGATTGATAAAAAACTTATAAAACCATCTGGTTCGATCACTTGAACGATCGGCAGATGTTGGACATCAAGACGTTATGGAGGGCAATCCCGCTCACATGGCGTACGAAAAACGAGTTGCGATGACGTATCGATTGGGGATGTCTCGAATACATAATAGTCGAGCCAACATCAAAAAAATACCGCACGCAACGCGTGTTACAAAATCAGAGCTTTCGGATCAAAACCGGTTTCAATTTAATACATTTTAGAATTTTGTGTATTCTAGGAAAGCCGTAATTACGCAAACAGGCATGAGTAATCACGCCGCAGCGGCTTGTACCTGTACAGATTTGAGTGTTAATGCTAAATACGGGGCAGCCTTGCGTTCAGTTTACACAAACTTCTGAGAAACTCAGTCGGCTGACGCAATTCCGGTCGTGGATCTCGGCTCCACTTCGAATTCAAAGCTCTTGGAGTTAATTTCCGAACGTCACTTTGTTCTTTATTCAATTTCCTGATATTGGTTATTTCTCAATTCGAATTTCAAATAGTAATTTATTGTTTTCTTTTAAATGAAACGAAGCTGAGTTTTCATTACAGACTGCCAGTATTTTTAATTAATGGCGCTTTATATTAAAGCAAAAAAAAGGTTAGGTGCCTGAATGAAACAAAACTCTATGCCAGGATTAACGTGAATTACGCAATTAGGGAAATAAAATGCGATTTAAGTTCAGAAGGGAGAGATGAAAGTATTACCTACCTGTTGAGTATTTAAAAATGAAAAGGAAACAATTCAGGATTAACGCTAAAGGCGTTATTATTAAATCACTGAAATTTACTGGATTTAAAAATAATAAAACTTATCTATCCAATAGCCAAATGAAGCAGGTGCGAAAAAATATAATTCAAAAGGAAAAAATGAAAAAGACAGTGATTGATGCGCATTGCTGGGTGAATTCAGAGTTTTGCGTACACCCCATTTCACCTCGGTGGCAGTCATCTTGGACGAATATTAAATTTGCTCCATCAGTGAAAGACGGCGTTTCGTAATATTGTGACTTTTTGTTCGGCTGCCTGTTTGACCTTAGATGATACATTTTTGTACAAAATATTAAGGTTGGCTTGGTTTTGACATTGCTAAGAGTTTTGTCATGATGATTAAAGCTTGGATCATATGTTAATAACTAAGAAGGAATGTCGTATTAATGTAATATGTATTCGCTTACCACTTTAAGATACGACACGAGTTCATTTTTTATCAAAACTGATAACTTACCTGAAAATAAAAGAGGAATAATTAGTTACGATAATTATCACGTAAAAATACAATGTAACAAATCTTTTTTATAAGACGTCAAAATCATATAGCTGGCAAGCTACAAAAAAAAAAGAATCCGTTTCCGCAATTCCTAATTCAAACATGCATTCCATTTAATTTTTCAAATGAGCATCTTATCCCGTTTACAAGCAGTACACTCGTTAAATCCCACTTTATCCTTTAAATAATGCAGTGACAAAATAGTAGAGTGAACCAAATCCTAGGAATTCAAAGACATAACAGATGGAAGTTCTCCAAATAGCTAAAACATGGATTTATTTGAATACCGACATTTCGATTGAAAACTAAAGGCATTCCAGATCGAAATTGGATTAAAATATAACAAAAAGTATGTAGGTTATTCAAGGTATTTCTGTAATGGATTATAGAAGATTTGTAATATACCAATGAAAAGTTATTTGGAATTGCGTCACCACATGTGATTATTATTATACGAGTATGTTACGGTTACTTCATGAATGCGGTTAGTATTGATTATAACCATTTATAAATTAATTATTTATACACAGCGTGATGGGCCCTTTTTATCCATACCCCGGTAGCGTACAATTCATTTTTTAGATGAATTTGATGAAGTATATTTTTCTTTGTCCTTTTAGAGCTTTAGATCTCTCATAACTATTCGAAGAATTGATGTGCGATATACTAGTATTGAATAGAAAATATATCTATACTTATAATATATTTTTTTTAATAGAAAAATCGATAATGATTTGAACCCACGAACTTTGGAAACTCTTTAGTGCTACTAGAACCAAAAGGTATTTTTGATTGATACTAAATCATACAAGTTACTTTTGCCACACATTGTCATCATAAAATATAAATTGTTAATATATTAAAAAATCACGATAAAAAACGGAATATAGTAAGTAAGTACAAAAGTATTAAAATGCCATAACTTATACCCTTCGACAGTTGCCAGGCAGTTACGCCAAGAGCAAAAAATTAAATAAAACAAAAAATGCAACCCGACAGATGTTGGCGCAACGGCGCTGAAGGATCAGAACAGGTGCATCTAGCATAGGGCTGTCACATCACTACAAAATACTTTTTATATTCATTTTACCATATATTTTTGAAATAATTTATATTAATTTTATCATCATCATCATCAACCTATAGCAGTCCACTGCTGGACGTAGGTCTCTCCCAAGACGCGCCACTGACCCCGGTCTTCGGCTCTTCTCATCCAGTGTTTGCCAGCTACACTCCGCAGATCGTCGCTCCATCTCGCCGGAGGGCGTCCTACACTACTTAAATACTACTAAATTAATTTAATACTTGTATATTAACTATATTAAATTTAAATTCAAAAGTTTTACGAGCTCAAAGTAATATGAATATACACTTTTTAATTAAAATAACAGTATTATTGAAGGTATATTTAAAATAATAGGAATTAATTCACCATATTGTTTTATGCATATCTGTTATATGACAGGTATTAACTCTCGTTTTAATGATACGAGTGACATTTAATTACATCGAGTAGATATTGCTTTTCGGATTAATTAAAAAGTATCCTGAACAAAGATTATTCGTCCGGAATACCTAAAGGTATTTTGTTGATTAATATTTTTCGTAAACAATCAAAAAACGGACATTGATTTATGTCTTTTTTACTTTGTTTTTTTTTTAAATAAAGGTACTAATTAAAGTACAACCTAAAGGTACTTATTGATTTATATTCCTGGACCTTTCACACATCACACTCTCGTCCCAAACTAAGCAAATCTTGTACTATGAAAACTTTGATTGCTGATAGAATACTTATCTATACTTAAACATATATATATTTTGTAAATAGATACGTAGAATACATAGTATCAGCCAGACACAGAACAAATATGTATTGTTCATGACACAAACATTTGCTCTGGGTAAGAATCTAATCCACGACCCACAGCACGGAAGGCAGAACTACTACCAACTGAGCTGCGTATCTTTATTATTAAAGGACGAAAACCGGAGGAGGTTCCCATTCCATTCAATTCACTTGTTAATACTGAGTTTCTATGATCCGTTTTCGAAACCGATCTATAGTAATTGCCAAAGGTTGTAGTTTCAATAATTCGTGCAAATGACGTGTAACAATAACCACTATTATTCGACCAATGAGCTATGAACAATATAATTACGCTATTAATAGTTATTTGTTATTCAGTGGAGTGCACAGTCTTAATTAATACGGTTGGACATAACCGTAAGGGAAAATGATACGAGCACTTACCTGACCGAAGAAACTATCTTGATATATAAGAATATATAAATAAAAACATAATATAACTAAATAATTTCTACGTAGTATACATATAGGAAAATACATAACTATATGTTTACAGATCATCGTCATAGCTCTGTCTTCTAGGCTGTGGGTCGTAGGTTCCATCATCATCAAGAGCAAATATTTGTGCATTGCCAAACATTGATGTTTTTGTGTGTCTGCGTGTATGTATTATGAGTTGATACATATTTAAAAATTTATATTAATATTCTAATAGTTTATAAAAGCTAGTTCTTAGTCTAAATTATCCTTGTGATTTTACTGAATAAAGCAATTTTGACTTTGACTAGTTTATCGCGTCGTTCGAAACGAATGTAGTATTATTTTGTGTTATGTAAATAAACATCAAAAGTAGGAGACAGCCCTTGCGCGTGCGACGTCTTGGCTCGCGTTGAACCACGTTACCTTATCGCTATCCCACAATCACTTTTAATCTACAAGATAAAATGTGCCAGTTGGGGTTGCGACAACCCTAAACGAATCGGAATATCGACAGCGGCCGCATCTTGGCCCGTGCTAATCGACCTACTAATCGTCGAGTCGCGCGCCGCCGCCTCGTTAGCTCACCATCCACTCGAAAATTAATTTAACACCATTTTATGCAGGTGGATATTTTATTGTGTATATTTTTAGATAGTTCAGTTAACTTGAAAGGTGTGTTTTAATGAGTTTTATGGAGATATTAAAAATGAACACCGTGAACTTCACGAAAGATTTTGTAACACTTTTTAAGCTTCTTAAAAAGATAATATGTATACTTATCAATTATTGCCTATAAAATAAAAAAATGGCCCAGACTTCGGTGTCTTAGACATCTAAGCCTTAACGACACGCAAACCACAAGCATCGGTTCGTCAACCATGAAAGCCTTTCGTAATTACTACAACAAAAACAAATAAATAAGTATCTAGCCAAATATATTACAATAAAGCAATCTCAACAAAGACATTCCACAAGTCCGGCTTACCCCCCTCCCACTGCGGTGGAGGGGGAGTGGGGAATCACTCCAGCCGTTGTTTAATTCCATTAAACCACCCCTTTTATCTTTTTCGCTTTTATCTTTTCCCCACTATTGGATTACGAACAAAATGGCGTGCAAGAGACACACGCAATCTTTGCCGATGCTATTTACTTCACCTCAGTTTGTCGGCTCTTCCGGCGCTTTGTGGGCGAGTCATGATGCTCACCATTTACCTAACAAGGTTCTAACGCAAAGTTTTTATAACGAGATGGGCGAGGCTTTGCAGCATAATGGTACGGCTCCATTTACTCTAATAGCAGCTAGTAACATTAGAGGTGAAAACTACAACCTAATTTATGAAGGGCTTAATTCCCCTATCAAGTATCAAGTGAGACTTTGATGTGCAACGAGGTTGTATCAAAGCGTACAGCACACACAAACACTACTATGTTTGTGTGTGTTCTGTACAGCAACACCAATGTAAGTACAGTCAACATCATACATTAAGTTGAGACCAGTGTTTTATGACTCAACCTTATCTACCTCACATTGGTCTACAGTTTAACGTAGGTTAGGTTAATTAATCTCAAAAGCCCTCTTTGACTAATCATCATCCAGTGTTCGTTAGCTACACTTCGATCATCTATTGCTTTATTATTTCTTTAGCTAAAAATTTGTTCTTAAAATGACGTAACATTCAAAGTTATCAGAATCATTCAAAACCAGACAGAACCAAAAATCCTAAAAAAACTACTTGTGACGCCAACTGTACATCAATTCTAACATACCGGGTTACAAATAAACCAATTCAATTTAAGCACCAGCACGCGAGTGATATGTCTGAGCTATCGTTCAAAGCTACAATGGTGTTTAAATGACATTCTCAAATAGGGTAGGTAGACGAGACAGCGAATCTAGCAACTCATTTGGCTTAAGCTCCTGATGCCTTGATCACACGTACCGAGTAAACCGGCGAGACAGTGACGTATTTGAGATACACTGCGCGTCGAAATCAGTTTTACTGTTGAACGTTGCAGCGTTAGCGCGCAGTGTATCTTAAATACGTCACTGTCTCGCCGGTTTACTCGGTACGTGTGATCAAGGCATAAACTCGATTGCAAAGCGTACATGCGGTAACTTTTGCTGTCAAACTGTTGAAACACGATATTTTAGTACGAAACCTTCTAATCTAAAATTGCAATCCTTACTTTTTTATTTATTGAACAAAGTAAAAAGAACAGTTTCGTAAATATATGTAACAATCAATTAAAAACAAGGAGTTTATTTTGACTAGGCGAGTTCTACCAATCATAAAAATAAATTATGTTTAGACCGTTTCAACTCAGTAACTGGGTATAACTAGTAAGAAAAACTAAGGAGTAAAATATATAGTTTTCTTAAAGAATCAACATCGTCTAAACGCGAACAAATAGGTAGATTTGACAAACTAAGCCAATATGTATCCGTGCTCTATCGAGTAGGTACAGTTTAGTTAGCGAGTCTTTAACAAAAATCACACTTGCACTGAGTGTGCACACCTTATTTCAATTGTATGCCTATTACTATAGGTATTGACTTATTATTTATCGGAGTAATACGTTTATTTTACAAGCGCAAACAATCATAAACGTACTAAATTCGATAATAAAATCACTTTCAACCGTGACAGGCCATTTTCACTTTAACTTTGTAATTTTTTGGGGTGATCAATCATACATTCACTCCATGTCACATGCTAATGTATCGGGAAACTCGATAAATTATTGCGTGTTTGTCCCGGAAAAAAGAATTCTTTTAAGGGTTATTCATATGTGAATAATGCCACATCTTATGCCATTCTCATGAATGGAAAAACGTATCATCAAATTACAATTCGAAATTGTGTCGGAATATATTCTGGGAGAAAAGTCGCGACGTAGATGGATACAATCAAAATTAAATAAAACCTTTGTTTTATGTTAAACTTTTTAACTATAAAAAAGAAACACAATTTTGAAGTTCGAAAACTGAAACTTCGTCGACACAATACATTTTGACATGACAAGTCCCAAACTAACACAAAAACAAATTACAAAATAATAGGCTTAACAAAAAAAAACACACGTTTGAAGGCCAAAATAATTATCAAGTTTACACTATCCAATTGTCAGATTGCTAAAATAACTAAAATATGAACTAGCATGGAAACGCCAATACGATGGCGCTATACTAGATTCGATAACCGTCCAACTGCACAACACTTCACACACAGAAATTAAGCACGATAGCTCACCTAGCTCTTAACTATTCGGACAGTTTAATTCTCGCTTTATATCAATGAGAAAGCTTCATGAGGCCTTAACAAACACAAATATGGGCAAAGTTCTTGCGTACTACCACCATCAAAGTGATAGCCAAACTTCTCTCTCAGGTCGATTAAGGTTTGTAACGCAACTAATTTCTAATATGTTTCGTTAACGGCACTTATATGAGTTTCCATTTGCCAGTGAATTTTCGACGGGTAGGCATAGTTTGTAACCAACTTAGCACTTTGATGTTAGTAATCGATGAAGTAGCGAATAGATAGACATTGCTATTCATGTTTTAATCGATACAATTTCTGTGTGAAAGCTTAAGCTAATCAATTAACATTAACAATTTGTAGTAATTACTGGATTCGTAATTACGAAAATTTTAATCAAGAAACACTATTAAATATTTATCATAATTATTGTTATTTGTCTTTTATTGTTTTACAACTTATTTACGTGTTATAGTGGTTTATTTTTGAACTATCCAAACAATTCATTAATCATAATCTAGTTACAAATATGGCGAAAAATATTATATAGTGTTATAAAGTGATAACCGGTACCTTGGGGCTTGCCCCGCTGCCGGCGCCAATCTTGTTGTAAGTTTTTATGTAAAAATATATATATATTTTTAGATGTATAAGTACTTACTGAAAAACACTTTCAGAATTAAGTTTTTTTTGCTTCGATTAAAAGGAAGAAAGAAAGTAAAGACTTTTATATTTTTTAATAGATAATTATTGCAACACCTATACCACTGTTGTTCGCCTCCGCTTCATTATTAATTTGATATTGCATCTGCTTTTTTGAGATAAGATAAGATTTTATAGCTGAACAATAATCTTTTCAGGACCATATGTCTAAAATGAGGTGATATTTCCTTGACATACAAATTCAAGATGGATGACATAGGTAAAAATTTCTCAATAAATAACTTCAAATAAATACTGTTGACATACAAGCGTTAAACGAATGCATTCTTAATTCATCATTGGCAGTGTACGTATTACAAAAAGAGAAGGCGCGTGCTACGTGTGTAGCGTGCCTAAACCTTTAGGGCTGTCAAAACTTTCGGAAATATATAGGCGTAATAAAATCATTATTTTTTTCCTAACCTATCTCGTCCCACTGCTGGGAAAAGGTCTCCCCCAAATCCTTCCACATTTTTTTTAAAACAACTTTATTTTTTTATGTATAACGGATATTTTTTTTTATTTGGCGAACTAATATATTTTTTATGTAGGTTTTCACCAAAGTGCAAATAAACTATTTACACAATCATCACAATGTTTAAAAAATTTAAGGAGCATATAACGAATCAGATTAATTATATTTAAACGTTACTGTAAATTATATAAAAATACACAGCCCTAATTCTAATACATGCGAACAGGTTGCGTTCTTTGAGCCATATACGCACTGTCCACTCACTTTCCTGCGCTCGCGCATGGCATTGCATTGACTTAATTATGACTTGGTATGTCACTACGTTGCACATGCTAACTCTCCTAATATGAAACGAACTAAATTTCAAATATTTAAAGTTACCTACTTGTATTTAGCTTAAGTAAACATAAAAAGACTAAATTTGATGGTACTTAGTAAAAATAAATTATTGTATTAATAGCATTATTATGAATGTGCATTTCAAAAGATTTATAAAAAGCACCGATACCATTCTAGTTCAGTTCTTTGAATTGATAAAAAGTAGCCAATGAAGTCTAACTTTGTATAAATTAACTACATAACAGGTCTATCAAATATAAGATACATAGGTATGTTCAATCAATACATATAAATGTTGAATATGTAATGTAGTTCCACTCGGCGTTCTACCAACAAACAAACATAATTCACTGTCCATATTCCTACACATCCGGCAATTTAGCAAATCACTAAAATAGCAAACAATACATCAAATCACAAAGCAGCATGGACAATATCTCGATGTTATTACATTGTATCGATCACTGACCAAATTATTTAGATACGTACCGATTCTATATGCGCTAGAGATGTACCCTCATTAACCAAATTGCAGACTCGAGTGTTACGATTATTGCAAATTAATCGATGATAATGTGCGTTTGAATCCACTGAGCGGGCAATCGGATTGCGGTTTTGACGATTATGGGATTATTTGTAGAACACTTTGCACTTTTGTGGCTATTATAGATTAAAAAACTGTTAAGAATATATTTGATCAAGTTAAGCACTTAACTTGACGTTTTAAACGTGGTTTGGGGCTGAACTAAGGATTTAAATCAATTATTTTAAAACAAAACATGGGTCAATATTTCCCGGTGCCTACACAGTAGAATAAAATAACATCCCAAGCGAGCAATCGCGCAAAATTCACAATCACAACTATGTAATAAACAAACTAATCGAACCCGTCAATCACCAACCGCAACAATTAATCGGCAGGTTGAAATCAACCCCGCTCAGCGACGCAGCAGTTTTCTAACCCTTTGTATTCCAAATCACTTTGACGCAGCAAGGTCGCAATCAGCGCGATTGTCACATCGACATGCTTACAGAGGAAATACGGGGACGTTAATCGATAATTGTCGTCTACCGATCCTAGGGTTACAACACTAACGAGAAAACAATTTAATTAAGCAGTCGTTTCATTGACACGGTTTGTTGTGTTGATTGGACAGAAAATGGTACTTTATGGAATTAGTAACTTAGATATTGTTATATCTTGTAAATTTGTAGCTACTGGTATTTAGTTACTGTTACTATTCAATATTCAAGATTCAAAAAAAAACAAAATAAATAGGTATGTAATTCTATTAGCGGTCTATTCTCAATAGATGACGTTGTATGTCCATAAATAATTATTTGTAGTATATTACTACTACCTACCTACTCTACTAACTTAAATCATTTACAATACTACATGGCTCAAAGGTAAAATAAAGCCTAAGATTATCTTGATTGAACCAGGTTGTTAAATAACAAAAATGACACAGACAAAACATTATCTATAAAGTAGCAAGAGTAAGCGATAAATTCTATGAAAATATCTAAGTATCTGTATAATGCTGATTAATATTTGAAAATAATTGCAGTTGTAAAACTCAATATTGACATTGGACGCGACTTTAAAAATTGGCTTCAACTCAAATTATTCTTATCTTTACGAACCATAACTCTGATATTATACCTATAAATCGAACGTTTCACTAGCACTAATTCTGTCTGCGAGTCGCTGACAAATTTCGTTTTAAACCACACACTGAGACTTGAGACAGACGGGCCAAGGATGCCGAGCACTCTAATATATATAGCCCACCAATTACTTACAAAAACGTCCCAGTCGGTCGCTATTAAAGCCACATCCAATTTCCATCTGTATAAAATGACTGCCACGTCTAATGTTGCCGAGTCATGCGTTCTATAATCCCCGGTCCCCCCTCAGAGTGGAGTAACCTCAATCTACGCTGATTGAAACGCGTTGCTCGTGCTTGCCATGCGTTTTGCTTATTATTTGTGGGACCCATCGAATCTATTTTAAAGCTTGTTTAAGCCTCTCAAATGCTATAAAGTTTCATCGCAAGAAAATTGCCTCTCAGTTTGATGTGTTTATTTTTGATTAGATTCATTTCAATACAAATATTTGACTTACCACTTAAGAGCTTTATTTTCGCTTTGCTTTTCTGTTAAACATGGAAGTCATTATACTATGTTGTTACTGGAAACCAGTCAATGAGAACGGTTTAGCTTACGAAGTTGTAATGATAACTTTGCACGTAACATAAGTGCAAGACATCGACACATTCATGTAACCGTTTCATTCACTTGAAGACATCCGTGTAATGAGGTTCAGCTGGCTTCCGCGTACACAACTCGAGTGAGACGTTACTTAGCTCGTAATGGGATAGGCTTTCAGTTAGCCATGTGAAAGGAAAACCAAAGAACGCTTCAGTACACAGCTAAGTAAATTTTTTCACATTATTTTTTATGACTACAAAATATACATTAACAGTGAATGAGCTCTAACAAAAACAGCGTATTCCAAATGATTTCGTTAATAAAAACTTGCGAATTCAATAAAGTCTAGCATATAAAATCTCCGGTTAAGTGTTGGATAATTTATTCCACGCTGCAGAAATAAAGATGGACCGATCGGGCGGCACCCCCTTAATCCTTTGATGGATTCTATCTCTTCGTCGAGGAGAAAACCGGAAAAGTGCACCCGAGGAAAGGGAGAGCAAAAAATACGTAAAATCTTGAACAAATTGCTTGAAAATTCAAGATTTTATCGATGTTTCGTTTGATGACATTTCACTGCGATTTGAACGAGATACTTAACCCAACAATGTATAATTCTTTTTTCTGAACATTAATACTTACATAAATTGTTGATTTGTTTCATCCGGAATACTGAGTTGTAGCGACAGGTAATACCTACAGTGGTACACTATGTCATTCATATTCTATGACAATTGTTCTGCGGTGAGGCTGTTTCAGCTGATATAGGATGTATGCCAGAGTTAAGTGTTTCTTTGTAAATAATAAATGCTCCCATTAGAAATGGGAAGCAAATTGTGCGCTTACTAAATTACTTATGTCAGATACTCTTGGCTTCAGTCCACAGAATGCATCTAGTCATGTCTAGTATCGTTAATCCATTTTCTATTTAAAGCTTTTAATAATTGAGAAGACAATCACATCACCTATTAATAATTTTAAAGGTGAGCGTACAATGATATCTACAATTTGCACGACTGATATTGATAATGCTATTGATATCATAAAAGAAGAAAGTAGGTATACTAGTAAAAAAATCATTTAAATGTTATTAAAAAGATATAACTTCAATACATTTTAACGAGTTATTAATAATGCATTATCAATCTTTACCCAAAACCTGGACAGAACTTAGAAAAGCTTTAACATTATGAAAATCGGTCCAAAACAAAGCTACGTGATACAACAAATAAATATTACAATCGAATAAAACATTTCTTACTTTAATAGTAGTCGATTAAAAAGTAGTTTCCGTAGATAATGTGGTATATTTCAACCATCGTACGTAACTGTCTCATCATATACCTATCTACGAAGACGGCCAAGCTGTAATGGCGTGTTCCGGTTGAAATGTCGTGTGCAAACATGTCATTATAGCCTCAGCTGTGGTCGTTATGAGCTGTATAGCTGGTCATAGCTATCACGACAGCACTTGCTCTTAGTTCGGCTTAAGCTGTGTCGGGTAATTCTACGGTTACAAGTTTGTTCATGGTTAAAAAAAAAGGTTATCCATAAGAGTACCTACAGTACATTTGTGTGGAGTACATTTTGCGCTTACATCTTTGTGCACTCATTAGCTACAAAATAAAAAATTAAATAAAAGTATTCAGAATTTCATATTAGTCACTGCTTAATACAAGCTGTATCTCATTTTGTTACCGACGTAAAAAAACGGAGGAGGTTCTCAAGTCAACGTGTACCTATATATACTTTTAATATGGCACCGGCTTAAAATTACTAGGTTTACTTAAATATGTTTAAGAACTTGAGGATAGAATAATAAAGATTTATTTTTTATTCATATTGTTTTTGTGCAAGTAAAGCCACAATAAAATGTGCAAATGACAACAGCAACTTGTTTACGAAGCTACCCAGCAATAACTCTATGGTTAGCTTTAAAAATGTTTCTTCGCATTTTAAAGAAACAAGAACAGGAATTTTAAATTAGCTTAGTGTGATAAGTATCGCGTTTATCTCCAGTGTACACTCACCTCAGTAATGCTTGTTGCACACGAGTAGTGTTCAGTGAACTCCGAGCGGAACGTCTGTGGTAGTCACTTGTTGTATTACAGTTAGCACGGTTATTATGAACACGTATGTGCGTTTGCACACCGAACGATGCGTATACGATATCGATATGTCAAAGATATGACACAAATACTTACACAAATAAATTATGATGATAAATAAAAATAAATATGAATGGTAAACGAAACCGAAGCCTACTCGATTTATACAGCACTCTGCAGTTACACTGCTTGCAGCGACACTGTGCAGTAGATTTCGGGTTCGCTACAGTAACGATCCGTTTGCGATAGTTACCCAGTTTGAATAAAATCCAGCCAGTGCAACCGCCGTTATTACAACTAACTCACACGCGCGTCTCAGATTGGGTCTCGTTATACGGTCGTGATATCATGTCGGTGTCGTGTCGGTTGTGTGAAAACAGACTATGATAAACCTACCATTATTACATAAACAGTGTGCGTGAGATGTCATGTTGTGCTAAGACCGTTCGGTATCTCAAGAGTGATGTGTAAAGATGCTAGTCTAAACAATGCTGCGCTTCTTTACAGTGTTTTGTGCTTTGCAATTATGGAACCGTCAAGAAAAACAAGTGTTGTGCTCATACGATTGTGTAACTCAAGATAGGGCAAAAGATAGGAAGAAAGAAAAAGTTCTCAGGACGGATTATCGGGTCTTTATGGTTCTATAATGTTTCAAGAGTGTGCTTACTTTTTACTTTTTAATAAAAAGCAGAATGACCGGAGCACCCCCGAATATTCAACTGTTCATTTACTGGCAACGGTTTGCCGTGCTGCTGTACAAAATTGCTACATTGATATTAGTTTTTACGACTGAAACGTGTTCGCCTTAATTATTTTTTGTACCGATAGCAAAACTCGTGACGAGAAAAAAAGATGGAAAATAACATCCATTTGTCTCGGATGACGAGCACTGGAGCGGTGTCGCCACGCCGCCGCCGCCGCCGCCGGTGCTGAGCCGTTGCGATTGGCTGCTTCGGCCGTTGACTCCAAACAAATTTATTCCACTGATAAGTACTTACTTTATTTCCAATTCATTAAGGTGAACCAGTCAGTCTGGAAAATGTTATCGGAGAAACTTGTTAGTCTGAAATACTTTTTCAATATAATTTCATTGCAAACAATTTCAACAGAAAACTCAATAATCGCGTCAATTCTTCATGCGTTTGGAAAAGCCTTCTTACAAATAGGAAGGCACATTATTTTCCCGTCACGCGTCAAAGATTAAATAAATAAAACGACGGAGGAAAAAGAAAGACCCTACGCTTTTGTACGATGAAAAAATTTACGTCAGAACCACAAGTTCCGAAAGCAATCGCCGCCGCTAACCAAACACAACACCATCAAAGACAGACATCTTGCTAAGAAAACAAACAACCGAGAACAAACATAAGCAAACACGAGTAACAATTCATGAGAAGGGAAGGGGACGCCACTGTTTCATATTCATCGCTTTATGAAACACTTTTTCATAAAACTGTCAAGACACGTATGCGTCTTTTTGCACCAATTTGCGTCACATCAAACGTTTACGACGACGCGTAAATAACTGAAAACGATTTACTTGCAAGTTAAAAAGCAACAAAATACAAAGTAATAAATAAAACCTTGATAAAATCTCACGTCCTACCGCTCCAGGTTGTTTTAACTCGAAAAAACCCAATAGATTTGAAACTGTTCTCTGACACGGTACATTATATTGAACGTGACAAATGCCGTGACAACTGACACCCTGTAACCCAACTACCATAAATGAATCAATGCTATAAAGTTTTGCTATAGAAATATAAACATTATGGTGCGGCAATAAAACTCAAAGCAATTGCGGCAGACCGATGGCGACGAGAGCGTCGCGACGCCAACGAGGTTTATCAATAGAGGATGTGGCGCGTCAAGAAATAGCAAAATTTATCAGCTTAAATAAAGTAAAAAAAAAGCCATCCTTTACCGGTGCTGTTTTTTAATCTAACGCAACCGAAACGTTAACTGGCTACAATTTAATGGTCAAGGGGTGCTAACGGGCTTAGCAAGCAAACTAATTTGAGGCGGCCATATTGCAACATGGAAAATCATAACCTCACTTTTATCGTGTCCATTTCGCTTGGGCTAGTCTTTTTAATAACGTGCTTTAATTTTATGTCTCTTTATCTGGGTAAATGTGGCACTAAATTGTGATTTCGTGCATGGTTATGCTAATTCGTTTCGGTATGTATCAACGACATGCTTTAATGTTTGGGTTTGATACGAGTACAAGATAAGTACTTTATATATTTAGCTATAGATAGATGTCGTAGATAGAAAAATCTTTAACACAAAGATATTCCAGATACTACAGAATTCAAAATATTAGCTATTTAATTGTATTCTACAAAAGAACTTCTCGATAAAGTTACTTTTGAAGTAATTCTTTAGTAATCAAACTTTCAGGTATCTTTAAATTCGGAGTAATTTTGTGCTTATATGAGGTATTTATAGATTCTACGGAATTGACACACAAAAATTCTTATGAAAATATCTTTAACTACAAATATCTAACCAATAATCTCATAAATTTTCAAACGCCAGGGACCGTGAACGTAGGGCGTACAGCTACTATAATTCAACACCTTTTTCACCTTATCGAAAGAACTTGTAACTGCAATATATAGATAGATGAACCATTTAAAAATACATTAAGGCCTGGGGGCATAATCTCTGAGGTAATTCTACACTGAAACAAATTAGCCGACAAAACCACGGTTTAGATAACACTGTACAAATTAGGACTGATTCTGCTGGCTGCGGGAGATCTCAGCTTGATTTCTAGTCTATTTACTCTTCCATCGGTTGAGAAATTTCCAGAATAATTCTGTATAAGATTTTAGTTGCTTAACTTTACGTAAATTAAATTTCGCTTTGGTTGTTTTTTTTTTATTTTACTCCGTCTATCCCTCTGAGAATTTATGCGTAGAATGTTTTACGTTAAATTAAAGAATGGTTGAAAGTAACTTTTTTTAATGAGGGCAATTGATGGAATATCTTTAAAATGAGTTATGTACAGTAAACTCCAATTAAATAAAAACACAGTAAAATTATCGGCAATATAGGACACCCTATCTTATGCATTCATAAATGTCATATGAAAAGTTTTATTTGAGTTATGTGACGTCTGCATACTCAGTAAATACGCAAAGCAGGACTCATAGATGCCTCTCTCTGTGCCTCCAAATGTCTTCTGCACCGTAACATACAGTATGAGAAAATATATATCAGAAATACTGAAAGCAAAACATAGTTTTTCACCTACGTCACAGCAAGTAATCGTGATCACGTTCTGCAACTTTGTCGGCGTAAATTGCGCAGTCGTATAGGTACATATATCTAGTCTCTCAATCTAAGTTTGATAATAAAACCTCAAAATGGCTCAGCTCAGTTTGTCTAACCTAAAGTGTTTGAGAATCTGTTTTAGTAGAATTCGTACTGAATGTTTTTTTTGCTATAGGCAATCTTGGAGGCGGAGTCTTTACGACATCTGTCGCAGATTTTGCCACTGATAGAGTGATGATCGACAGCATTACAATAAACCGGATAAGTTTTATTATGTTATTAGTATTATTTCATCTCAATAACCATTTTTTATAAAGTAATTAATATTTCGTCTGGCAGTTCAGTGCATTAGTCCATTCTAGCTATTGTTTTTCTACAGATCATTGTAAAATTGATGCTTTTAAAAAATAGTAAAAATTTAAATAATTTAAAGTATAATATAAAGAAAAATGGTCAAAAAAACTCGGTCAGGTACCTACTGTTTTGTCTAAGATGACTCAGCACGAGTTTTTTTTTCATTCATTAAAAATACTGCACCTTCTAGTATATCTGTATTTCACTAAAGTAAACATTTCTTGTACTGTGAACAGCTATTGCGTAGCTTTTATCGCGTGCCTTGAGCGTGGAGACCGAATCCAGAAATTCCGTAACGAAAATAACCTAACACTGCGCATGCGTAATCCAGCAAAAATGCTATGCAATAGCAGTCCCCGAGTGCAAAACGTCTTTTTTTTTAATTCCATTTTGTTTTTCTGTGACCAAAACACTATACATTTTTACATTAACAAACATTATGGATGAGCAAACAAGGCTAACGGCGGCGCATGCGCTGCATGCCACATCTACTACAAAGTGTTGCAAACGATATTTTAAATATTATGAAGAAGATAGAGTGTTTGGTATGCGAAATTTATGGTTGCATTTTTAAACTCACCATATTGTGTTGATGGAAAAAGAAAATACAAAATTCTTGCATCTTTCGCGTACACATAAATAAAATTGCAATTTTATAAGAAATTAAGTTTAGTTTCATAACAATTTTCTCAATATATTTTGGGTATCTAAAAGTCAAGTAAGTCTGTGTATACAACCTTCAAATAAAAAACTAAAGCAAGTAGAACCCTGCAATCTATTCAACAATCTTTGATAAAGAGCCCGTCAAATCAGTTTCTGACTCACGATCTGCCGAGACCATGAAGGATCGACTACAGGGAGAAAATTTATTTCGAAATTATTTTCATTCGAGAGAAAACATCCCACGCCTCATAAGTTTAAGTCGATAAATCACGTTATTAGACAGCTCCTTCAGGGTGGAGGGTTGAGAAAAAAAAATCGGCTTTCATCAATTACAGGAAGTCTCGCTTTATTTTTTATGCAAATACGGTATGATTTAGCTATCACAGTGCTATTGTCAGATGATGTCGCGTTTGACAAATTAGAGCAGAGTTATTGCGATAAAGATTGTAAAACTGCCAATAAAGTGATAAGTAGTACATCATATTATTTGGATAAGTAAACAAGTACCAATTAAGTTGTCAGTTACTTGTTTAGCAAAGTTAATAAGCATAATGAGAAAGAATAGTAAAACTTAAGCACAAATTTTAAAAAAGAACTCTAAATCGAGTTATTTGAACCTAAATTAACTTAACCTAAAAATAGGTTTGGGAAAACAGGACCAATTAAAAAGCGTAACGAACTCATCCTCGCTTAAAAAGGTCGCGACTCACGTTCTATTTTCGTATCAAATGTTTTGACAAATTCTGGATCATCGTTAGATGAACGCCTACATCAGACAAAAAGTAAATAAACCCGCCGCTTTTTATAGTAAACTTATTATTAACCTATAAAGATTATACTACAGTACCTCTACCATGAGATGTCACAGTAAAATCGCCTGACTTTACTACAGTAGTTACGTCAATATTAGTATGACGTATTTTAGTACCCAACTATCCGCTAGAGACGCTGTACAAATCTTCATACATTTTTTTAACTACAGACGCTAGCGAGTATAGTAAATATAGTATAGTAAAAACTCATGGTAGAGCCACAGATACAAATAGAGATGACATTGACATGTAAACGTCATGTTCCAAACAAAGTGCTTAAAATGTGTGAGACTGTTGAAATGACGTAATTTTTGGGAGATGTGTTATGCTGGGGCCACATTAGCGGGCTACGGCGAATATTCGTGTTAACGCGATGTATGTGGCGGGTACATCATGTCATCGCGTAGTATTTAGACAGGAAGATCGCCTATACCCGAACACGATGTTTTTGTCGCGCCAACACGATACGAATATTCGCCCGCTAATGTAGCCGAAGCATTATAAATAAATAGAATAAGAATAAGTGTACTTTCTCTAGTAGTACGTAGAACATACAGAAATGTCTTAATTAACTGATTTCATGGCTAACTGTAATATCTTCTTCTTCGTTTCGACAGTTGTCGAACTTTTGCTCAAACACTGTCTTCATCAAATGCACTCTCTGTCCCTTTCTAGTTCGATATCATAAACGTGTGTTGGGAAATAGTGTTAAATAGTGAATTTATTGGGTAGTGGTCCTAATTCACATAACATCATGTTTTCATACACTACATCCCGAAATTTACAATGCATAAACCAGTTATTTTATTGGTATTATTTTAAGTTATGCCCATTATTTCTATTCTATTTATAAATCATTGTGTTTGAAATGAGACCTCGTTCAACGAATACTAACCATCTACTCTTTTAGGACTCTGAACAATAACTTGGTTGTCCTTCAGTGCTTGTTAGCTCATTCTATTTTAAACTCGGTTTTGTCAGCTTCAATAAAAACTGAATGATACGTTCCTAGAAACGCGTATTTGAATTCTTAGGTATCAGTTTTCTAGATTACTATTCTAGTTATTCTAGACTAGTCATTTCACAAATTGAATGGAAACCTACAAATAATTTTATTAAATCTAAATGCCTAGTTTTGTAGAAGTTCAATATTATCTCAATATACAAATAGGCTTTATTTCAAAACCTGATACAACCAGTCTGCTTATTATTAAATCTTAAAATAGCAATCATTGTTACGCTATTCAATAATTTAAATTAAACCTTCCCACACCATTTATAACAAAATGAATAAATCAATAGATTTGTGTTTGTTTAGATCCGATTATTTCTTGTATAGAATAGATAGTACCTTCGTGCATTCCTAGATAACTAAACTGGTCGGCCTTGGTTGCACTGTACAGCCGCATACATAATCTTAAGCTCCTAAGTATAGCCAACAACAAAAATGGATTAACAAATTCAACAAAACAGCGTCAGTCTTTCCTAAACTGTTCTAGTTTCAGCACAAAAAAAAAAACCATTTTTTCTTACAAAGTGAAGTGACAAAGAAAGCTATTAAAGTTCAGTATCGAAAAATAGTACAACATAATAGACACCGAAGTGGTTTTTCTGATTAACCAACTAAATTGTAACATTTACTAGCTGGCAGAAAAAACATGATTCTCAAATAGAGCCGATCAAAAACATGCAAGTTTAAGAATAAATAGTGCAAACGAACCAGACACGTTAATCTAATTTTGTCGCTGACTATAACTAGCAGGTTGGTTTTATAAATACTGGGCAGATGCTAAGCATCAAAGATCAGCGTGAAGTTGATCGATTCAACGGGAACTGGTTGACGTTGAAAAATTTTACTAGGATAGCATGAACTAACAAAAATTGATTTTAATTGCCCGCTTTACGAAAGCAAACAGCTCTAATTAGACAAGGTTAGCGATGGCTAAGGTAACCACTGTTGTTACTTTTAATAAATGTATGGTATGCTTGTTATGGTCGATTTTGGTGTGAAGCATTATAAACTCTAAATATAAGGTACAATAGGTATAATAAATTATCTAGAGTCCATCCAGTTAACATGATTAAACTACCAACGATTAAACTCCTGCGTAGATGAACCTACACTGCAAAGTACCCAATACTTGATATCCAATCAGCCTACACAAACAATGGAAGAATGCCAACAATGCCTCCGCCTCGTAGGAAGACATCGTTATTCAAATGCGTCGTAGGTTTCTATGTAGGTTGCTAAGTTGTAATATATCAATGAATCCGTAGTATCTAGTAAGATACCTGTCGCCATCAACCATTCAAGTAAACCTATTACTGTAAAATGAGCTCTAAAGACGTCTGATCAGGGTGTTGGTTAACTTTCGTCAAGCTATACCTCTAACTTGTATTCTTGAGTAAATCACGTGGAATATTGAACCGAAAGCACAACGAGTTAGGGTTCAATATCGCTTGCGTAGCTCGTATTTAAATATCAGAGTGAAGTTCTGTACGGTTTAGTACTACTTCTTCTGTGGCAGGGATTAGCAATGATTCATTCCCGCCAGGGGCTAATCGAGCTGCAGATACGAGTAGGTAGGTATGTTCAATTATTATCTACATCCTATGTAGGAAATGCATTGTCTGGATTGAAACATATTGAAATGATTTTTAACTATTTAGAAAACATATTAACATATAATATCTATTATGGTAGGTCAGTAAAAATGTTGATATAAATGTTTTTTAAGAATAAAATAAATTGTTCAAGCTGATACGAATGGCTTGTTTGAAACATTCTTTTAAATATCTCAAACATTTAAAATAATATCGTACCCTCACATTCTTGTAAAGGTGAACTCGCATAACTCAGCAAATAAGTAACATTTAATATTTCCACCTTGAGGGGCGGGTTAAGGGGGTTGGCAGGTGTCCCGCATATGCCTCCACGAGAGTCAATGACCCCGAACATCACACACATTTATTGGTATCTCAACAGCTGATCTTTTAATACCACTTGGTAGGGACGTGCTGTTTAAACCCGTTTTATTGCACCCCCTTGGATGCTTTAAACTTTTATGTAAGTCACATAAATATTTACACAAACATAAAAGTAAATATTATGGGCACATTTATTACAATACAGGGTAAAAACAACCACTTGGAAAACGAGTACGCGCTACGCAGTGCGCGCGATTTGTTTCTTCTAATCTCTCTATGAAAATCCAAAATCGTATTATCTATATGCGCATTTATACAACAAGATAGAGAGATAGAAATGGGTCGAGGATAGGAGTTTTTTATAAAAACATTTTTTATCCAATACTTCACAATTGACGGAGTAATTGAGTAACATACATACAAAAAAACACAGTCGAACCTTAATTATGAAGTCGGTTGTAAAACCCTTTTACACCCTATATACTTGCACTAGGTATATACTTATCTATGTAAAATGAGAAGATGTAATCAATATGCTAGAGCTCAGATGTCAATTACATGTCAACTAGCCGTATCAAGTACTTACCTATGTACCTCACGCTGGAGGTAGTTAGGTATATACATAGTCTAATAATAAGCAACCTTAATATGTAATTTTGCAAGCTATCTAAAACTGAACAAGTTTGTTTTGTGTCTAAGTGTTACTATGTATGTTGTTAACAAATATTGCATCTTAGTATTCCATCAAGTAACTCAGTTCCCATAAGTGTGATTTGTGAAATGTTTGCGAATATTATATTATTACGCTGAATTTAATATATTTTTATCAACAGAGATTTGAGAAAATGATAACCAAAATAAGTGAAAGTATCCTTACATAATATGGCAAACGTTAATCCTAATAAGCCCTCGTGGACCACAAAAAGGCTGAAAAGTTGGCAGGTTTGATAGGAGCCGGATGCCGTCGGTCATTAATTAATAACTCAGTTAAGCCTCAGTACTAAAGCTTAACACATCAACCCTGGGGCAGCAAAACTTCCGGTCAAATCCCGCGCTTCCCCCGCAAGCACTTCCGGTCAGCGAAACTCCGAGCCGAGTTTACAAATAAAGCACGGATTATGTATTGCCGTTTAGGCAAATATTGTGGAAAATGATGGAAATTAGGTATTATTTATATAATTATAAACGGACGTCATAACCCAGTTGACTTTGCTTCCCATGCTGTAAGCTATGGGTTATATCTCTGCTAAGAACAAACGTCATTTATCATTCTCTTACTGATAAGAAAATCTTTAGACGCAGATTCTATATTTTTTTTGTAAAAAACCTCAAAATTGGTAGGGCACATTTTTATATAGGTACACCATCTACTTAGATACAAAAACATCGTGTACATAAAAATGTTATACAAAATAAATATTATCTAATCTTCAGTGAACTACGGCATAAAGAAATAAACTAGAAAAATCGAGTAATATCTTGAAGAAAGCACCTTGTTTCTGGATCATAAAATTTATCAACCACCAGACTACAAAATAACTCAACGAAGCAGGTTAATTATACATCATTTAACAGCTTTTAGCTAATAAAATTCGACGTTGACGAGGCAGATCGTATTAAAGTGCAGAAAAATATAAAAAAAAAAAACAAAAGTAAACTTGTGAAAACTTCACAACAAAATGTTAAAAGCTGAGAACTCCGGTAAGTGAAACTCTTTACTTTTTATTGAGTTGTCTTTTTAGTTAGTGGTTCACATCAAAGATTGAGTCCGTGACAAAAGAATTTTTCAACGTTTAGGAATTTGTTTTTACTGCCCGTAGCTATTTTAAGGTTATTTTTTATTTTTATTTATACAAGATAAATCAAATTCTAACACCAAAACAAGATAAATTAAATACATAATTAAAGGGTTACACCCGTTAATTAAGGGCTCTTACTTTATTATAAAAACTCGCTTATTTAATATAAAGATAATTATTATTTACAGAATAGAGCAGAGAAAGCGGCAACCACAATAAGCTGCCAAATCCTGGCTCCAAGTGGACAGTGGGCAAAGTTCGTAAGCGTCCGCGGTCCACCGCCGACCCCAGTTGGTAAGGATTACGGAAATTTTAGGCAGTAAGACAGAGGGAGAACAAAAGCTACCGTTTATCCGTCAGTAAAGCTTTGAACCAGCGTCACTTATGAAAGACTTTTCAATATATTTATTGTTTAAAATTATCCACGACAATGTTATATTTAATACACTATATAAGAAAAAAGTACTAATTAATATATCAATTTTCACATATGACACTCTAGTAGAAACAAATACAGAACAAATACTTATGTTCATCACACAATCATTTGGTCTGGGTGGGAATCGAACCCACGACTCACAGCATGAAGGACCGAGCTACTACCAACTGAGCTGTGACGCATGTTTATGATTCAGATTTGTATTATAGAAACAAAAGACAAAAGGTTGATACATAAGTAATATATATCAGTAAAAAAAAGTTTATTTTTAGTTCCAAATACAAAAGTTTTGATGACAATTTAAATCATGCACAAATAAGTTCAAAACAATCACTAGGTGCTTAATCATAGGTTTATGATTTATAACAATTGATAACCTAGATAAGTAGAAATAATAATTGATAGTGCAACAATTAAATTATGTGACCTTTAAAGGTTAACAGCTGTAGATAACAAAATGCTCATACTAAATTGCAACTTTATGACTTTTAATTAAGTTGCAGGCTAATTAAAGCGTTTTAAAAAGCTCACGCAATATTATCAATATTCACGACAAAACCTTTTATAAAATGCCCTCGTTTTAGCATCCTTTGTCGATGTTAAAACGTAGGGAAAAGCTCACACAAAAGTTAAGAGATCCTATGTATCAGTATAGTTATTATTGCGAATACGATGAGACCATTCGCTAAAAGATAAGATTACATATAGTGTTCTTTTTTTATTGACGTCCGTCCAAGATGTCAACTTTACACTGTTACTAACTCAAATCTTAAATACTCAGTTACAAAAAATTAAATTTTTCAAATTACTATGGCAACCGTTTTTGAAAAACAAAAAAATAGGCAACGATTGCTCTGAACCCAAATTCGGAACTGCAACCCCTAAAAAACGTAATCAAAATTAAATATGGACGAGCCCCTTGCCAGGTGACGTCAGGCAGGTGAACAAAACACGTCTGCTCTTTCCCACCCACGATACCCTACTATTATCCTTCTCGTTCGTATATATAACGGGTGGCGCAAAAGTAAGGGCACTAAAGAAAACACTGTTTATTTTTTTATACGACATTTCCTGTCATTCTATTGTTGAAAATTGTGTAGTGAACAAATGTAAAATACACTGAAAATAAACATGGACCGTTTTACTCCTCAAGAACGTGGAATAATCGTGTCAATGTTCTTACGGAATAATTCATCAGTGATAAAAACACAACGTGAATTTCGTCAACGATTTCCCCACCGTGCGGCATCGATTGGTCGCTCAATTCGGATTCAACATTGGATAGACCTAAGTCTGGGAGACCAAGAACAGGCCGTTCAGCTGAAAATATCGATGCTGTGCGCGAATATGTGGAAGAGTGTCCAGAAACATCAACGAGGCAACGTGCCACGCAATTGCGTCACTGGAGAACGCTACAGAACCATGTTACGTGAGTTTTTGATACCCAGTTTGTACGAATTGAGGCTGGAGCACATCTGGTTTCAACAAGACGGCGCTACGGCACACACAGCGCGCGACACTATGGACTTAGTTAGGGACGCTTTTCCAGGCCGAGTTATCTCTCGTTTTGGCAATTTGCCTTGGCCTGCAAGATCACCCGATCTGACCAGTCCAGACTTCTTTCTTTGGGGTTTTTTGAAATCTCGGGTGTATGTGAACAAGCCACAGAATATCGCAACTCTAAAAGAAATCATTCATCAAGAAAAAAGGAACATATCGCAGGAAGTGTTACGGCAAGTTATGCAAAATGTCATAAAAAGGGTTCAAGCTTGCATCAACTCTGGAGGTCACTATTTAAAAGACATAATTTTTAAATCCTAATGGTACAAAATTTAATGAACCAAATATACATTTAAAAAAACCTAAATCTATTTTTCTAATTTAGAAAAAAAGTTATAGCTGAACCAAATAGGGTCATTTCTTTTGCGCCACCCTGTATTTGGAGGGTAGATACTGCGTGTAGATACCTAGGCACAGCAGTTGCGTTATGGCTATCGGTGACGGCTGGGAAACATTTTAACGTGTTTGTGTTATATTTTTTGTTTTAAGAATGTCCTACAAGTATAAAATGTATACTTATTTGCCGTGGTACTAAATTAAACTTTATTATAAAAATAAAAAAAACCTGCTTGATGTTTCGGTTATGCTGTGGTGTAAACCGAACGGGAAGACCAGTATGTCCTTCACTTTGTGCTGACGACGACGATATGGTAATTGCAAAACGTGTCCCAAGATTCTAAGCCATATGACATTGACTTAGCTTTCAAATTATTTTAGTTGTTAACTTCAAAAGTTACCTAAATCTGACCTCGTTTCGTCCTCAAAAGCATTAATATTCGAAAAAAACTTTATTGTTTATCCAGTAGCAAAACTCAGCTAGATTGCCATCTAGTCACGACGTGCATTTAAAAAAATTGGCTTTTCAGTTAGTATGCTATTGTAGTTTTTCCTCGTTCCAGTTCCGCGTGAGAGCCTTCACGTGATATGGTCTACTACAGTATGTAGGTTAGGTTAAAAAGTTTTCATGTTAATTAAATTTTAGTATTAGCGTTAGTTTAGTGTTACAATATTACTACCACAAAACCAATTCTTGAGTGATAAAAAGCATTCAATCAGCAATCTAATAATTAGATCCCATATTACAAGGATTACTAAGTTTGAGACTAAATAGCGTTATGTGATATGTCCATGAACATATAATTATAATTATTAATAAATTAAAAACGTTTATTGCATAATATCATACTTATAATATAATAAAACATTGAAAAAAAATGAAAAAGTCATGCATCTTAGCTTCGTTAAGTTGAACCAGAACAAATTGCAATACTGCACATATGAATACAATTTCAATATAAAAGCTCCATAAAGTTAGGCGAGTGTAGTAATATCAGACAATACAGTTATAGTTCCACCGATAGGCAGATGGTAAGAATACATAGATAAGATAATACCTACAGATAAGATAAGATATACAAAATCAAGCAGATCAATAAACTGCGTTACAAAACAGCACTTTAATCCTCTGTTCATATGTGGGTTTATGAAATAGCACTTTTAGGCGGATGTTGCAATATAATTGCAATTTCATGTAACGTGGGATTACTGGCTAAGGTACGTTGCTTACTAAATCCTATAAGTAAACTGATCTAGACTAACTTGGAACCTGAAAGTCTAAACTTTAGTCTAAGCTTTTAGTCCCTTGGCCTCGAAAATATCGCCGATTTTTTCCAAGCAACAACACTTTATCAAATGGGTTTGCTACTGATTGCAATGAAATGAAATACAACTGCATTCAGTTAAAATTAAAATATGTAAAAAAAAAATTGTTTCAAATAGTGTGTCTGTGTTTCCCGATTCTTATAATTTAGATATTTTCAAGAGATAAATGAATGGGTATTTTCTAAGCGTGCTATAACGTCGCCCGCATCGTCATTATATCAGGTGAGATCGCGGTCAAACGCTTGCCTATAACTTGTAAAAAATATAGTACATACAATCTTGTAGATGACGTGATTCTTAGCACCAGTTTTTCGTAACCAGAGAAGAACAAGCCATAAACTAAAGACCTACTTTTTTTGTTTATGATTATTCTCACCAAGATATAAATTAAAGCAATTTCAAATATGTACGTACATAGTGAATACGAACATACAACAGTGAAAAACACGCAGCAGAACTTTAGTGGATAGGTTCCCTAATATCATAATAATTAGTATAGGTACCACGATTATGTACAGTTGATGTAAATTGTTGAACAGGATGCAGTCATACCTGCTTATTATTTGAAGACAGGTATTGCCACCACACAGGCGTTATGGAGGAGGCGCGGAAACATGGTGAATGTCTGTTTATTAGCTCGATAATTATAATCTCATGTTTATTTTAGCAGAATCGGGCAAAGGAATATCTAACTAATATGTGGTTCACAAAAGAAATTACAATATCTTACATACATGTGTGTTAATTTGTGTTTTGGTGAATCTATGTAATGTATTGTATTAAGTATGTCAGTCTTCTAGTACCCATAACACAAGCTCTGCTTAGCTTGGGGCTAGATGATGTTGTGTGGATTGTCCAGCATTATTTATTTATTTATTTAAATAAATATTTTTTATTTCTACTTCTTACTGGTCTTACTATTTTGTTTTACATGCAAACTTTCGCCCTTATAATATTAGTCATACTAATATTATAAAGGCGAAAGTTTGCATGGATGGATGTATGTATGTTTGTAACTCTTTCGCGCAAAAACTAATAAATGGATTTTAATGAAACTTTACAACAACGTAGTTTATACATCAGAATTACACATAGGCTATTATTTATAAAGATATTGTGGGAATTGACAAAAATATAACGATAGCAAGACGAGCATCAGCTAGTATCACAATAATGTTTAACGTTCAATACACATTTATAGTGACCATTCAATTAAGGTGTTTTAATATAAAACCCAATTAATAAGAAGGACCCCAAGCGGTAATAGGAAAACGAGCGTGCTACCGCGATTATCAGACCCCTGTCACTGCGGGTTCCGTCTCATTAAACTAATACGCGGTCATTTTTCTCTTGGTTTCCTGGTGCGATAATATTCAAGAATTACTTAAGAACATACTCTACTTAGGGAACAATGAATTAAATTTACGCAATTGTTTAACCTACTTCATAAAAGGACTTTCTCAATTCGGGTTTGTTGTGAAAATATACCTTGTCGAGGTTTTGTTGATTTTTGCCAATATTATTATTAGTAATACCTAATTTCTTTATAAGAAAACAACGTAACAAGTTATACACAACCAGTTGTTTTAATAGGCGATATAAATAGTACGGTTGTAATGTTTTTTAATACAGAAAAACTTTGATGTTTACAATATTATCAGAACTACGATTTATATCTGAGATCATGTTGATGTATAAAATTAAAAGTATCATAAATCTCATACATTAAAAATATCATAAGCTCAGACATGTTAGTTTAACGTTAAATAATTCCGTCACGCATCAAATTTTTGTATGTCAGACGTCATTGTGTCATAACATAAATGTGAACACGTCACCTACATATTATATGAGTGCATGAAATATTGCTGATGGTATAGCTAATGGCTGGATAGCGTGAGGCCGCGCCTTTACCGGCCTGTTGTGTTGATGCTTGCTCATCGTGTAGCCCCACCCTTATCCGTAATGTCATGATTCGATAATTAAAACAGATTACGTCATCGCATCGGTCATGACTGTAGTCATTCGAAGGTAGTAATTGGCTATTGTATTTAATTTTTCATGAATAAAATATTATACGCGTTTTAATATTTTTAAAATAAAATTGTAAAACTTCCAAGATAAGATGACACAGTTAAATAATAAGAAAAAGGCTTTAAGGATTTAAAATACTAATCAATAAAACCAACACTGAAGAGCTAAAATTGTTTGCAAAATACACATAGGTACTTAGCAAAAATGTAAGAAACAGCAGTTTGTTTCATTCACGCTCGGGTTTGATGAAGCAAGTTATTTGTAGTGTATTGATTACTTTAACCATACGAAGCTACAGCCGGTGTTAACGCAAAATCAGGTTTCATAATTCACATCAAGGTAGCCACATGTTCATCGTCAAAAAACTAAGATTCTGTGAAGAAATAACAATCATAAATCACGTAAAAAAATTCTTGGAGTTCTAAAACGTCTCACGCTTGCTCTGTAAATTACTATCTTTTGTTACTACGTGGTTTTACAAATAGCGCTAATCACGTTTCATGTAACACTTCTAAGGTCGTAAAAGATTGAAATCTAAATTGAATTACAGTTTTTCTCACTATTGTGTCAATTTTATTCATTGACCTGTAATTTATGGGTGCGACACACAAGCGTAGAAATTACCCAACATTTTGAAATGACGCCAAAATGAATACAAATAATAAAAATCCAGAGTTACATTTTTTATCGCCAATTTGTAATAAAAATACCTTGTTTCAACACCGTAATGAATCGTTTCAATAATGAAAGATGATTTATACTCGCTTCGAATTTTGAATTTCGAACCATTCTAATATTTTGGATTTGCTTTTGCAAATACGATAGTACTGGCAGAGTTGTAGTTTTTTTTTTGGCTCGCACATTTGGTGTAGAGTTGTAGTTTGTTGAAAATGAAAACTAAAAAAAGTAGCATACAACTAGCTTGTTTGCACTCACTACTAACCCACACAAACACGTAATACACAAACAAAACGTCCGTACTTCACGGGTTAGTTGAGATTCCCAAGGCATTGTTTCCACAATGTTGTTTCTTGCGCAACATTGCTGAATTCGCACCAATTGCGAAACACTTTGTATGGACACGTCCGTTCGTCTGTTTGTGCATATTTTTGCAGAATTGTCAGTATTGTCTCACTCAGAGGAATTTTTAACTGGTAATTCTGAGAGTATTACCTACATCTAATTTACCTAAACTTCATGTTAGTATCGGAGTCGTTACCATATTAGTCACATTTCCTAAATATATGGACATCACAGTAATGGCATATGTTAATGAGTCTATTCAGTATCTATTCAGTAATTTTTGTATGAAAGAGTAACAAACATACATCCACACATCCATCCATCCACAACAAACTTTAGCGTTTATAACATTGGTAGGATTATATCCTACATTATTGTAAAGTTTCACAAACATCCTTGCAAACTTTTGCGTTTATAACATTAGTAGTATTATAGGACAATAGGTTTTCAAATACCCTATTAATAAAGTACCCAAAGCAACAATTGCCGTTACAAATCTTCACAAACCCCACATATATTTCAGCTCGACCAGCAAACAAACGTCAAATTGTTTGAACCGTTCCAGTTATTTTACTTTGTACTAAATAGGTGCTCATTATTCATTTGATGTTGGGTTAGTTTTCGGTACGTTTATCTTTAGAGTAAAGTTTAATTAATATGTTAATGTATGGTTCAAAATTGCTTTTCGCTCCGATCTATGGGAGCGGCTGATAGCAATGATGATTTACGTTGACTTGTAGATATTTGAACCAAATTAATCATTGTAATTGGGAAAGTAAATTATTCAATGCATTGCACAAATACCTATTCATATTCATTTCGATCAAATCTCGATAAAACTTTGGTGTGCAAACAGGATTTAGGTATAAGTGCAAAGTAAAAAAAGCTTTTAAAATCTTACCAAAAAATAATGTAGATAGTTTCAACTCTCTTACCTGAAAAGATACAAAATAAGATTAAAAATTGCAAGAAAATCAGCGCAAGCTTTAGGAATACGATATCACAACATAACATTATATCTAGTCAAGATACAACCCTAGTGGGAAATATTTATCGCAGAAAAATTCTAACAAATGGCACGATCAAAGAATTCATATAGCGTACGCAACGACCCTTAAAATAGGTTCATATCTTTTTAGGCGAAGAATCTGCGTACAAAAATAAAATTACATTTTCAGCTTGAAATGGAAATACACTTAAGTGGCGATAGTAATAATTTGGTAGTGTTCAACTTTACACATAATATCAGTAAACAAAACCACTATACTTAGTTTAATAACACAGGCGTCACAGCTTAGTTAGTAGTAGCTCTACCTTCCATGTTGTGGGTGGTGGGTTCGATTCCCACACAGCAAATCTTTGTGCGATGAACATAAATATTTGTTATGTGTCTGGGTGTTACTACATCAGCAATGCAAGGTCGAAGCGGTATATAAATATAAAGTTTTTTCAAAAATAGAGAGACACTTTTTACGTTTAAATTCTCAATAAAAGTGTGCGAACCACATTATTTTAGACTTGAACTAGATTTAAAAAAAAATACTCGGTGTCGGTACTTTACCCACGTTACCTACATCAGTCTGATGGTTTCAAATTCACGTTTCGCGGATGAATTTGAAATGAGGCAAATAAGCAATTAGTACGCTCATATAGCGCGTTTGGGTTCGATTGCGCGATGTGGGAGATTTCAGATGCATCGATGAAGCACACACAATGACTATAGGTGTATTTGAAGGCTTTTGAAATGTGGCATTACTAAATCGGTTATTCGTGTAATTTATTGCTAGTCAAAAGGTTTATTCAGTTCAGTGGTAATGAGACTAAAGAGCAAACTGAGTGTAGTAAACTCTAGGCTACTTCTGGTCGCCTGATCCTGTTTTAAGCTTGCTATTGGCGTCACAACGACAAGAGTTATCTTTACGATTTACGAATTAGTTGGACGCTAATTAAGGTGAAGTCAAATGGGGAAAATATTTTACACATTTTTGGAAACTTTATTTATTTCGTTATCATAATATGAACAAAATTAAATATTACTCTAAATAATTCTAATATTATGAGTGACTTTATAACTTATCAGTTTCTCCTGTATAGGTTTAAGATATACTTACTAGGTAATTTATTGATAACTGTTAATTGCTTTTTTCAATGAGAATAAGACGTGATGGCCCACTTGCCGGATATAACACATTGCCGCACTAAGCACGTCCTTTAACGGACGTGCTCCGAGGGCTTTCAGTAGATACGATGATAAGTTGATGAAACAGTTACATTTGCCATCATTATCCAATATAATATATTGTAAAAACTGTTCTTACATAAAATGGATTACCTTTATAAAGTTAATGAACCTACATTTATACGGAACCTCAGCGTATTTAGAATTCATTATTTTACCTTGTTAAATCTGTCCGCTAATTATGTTCTGCAAGACCGAGAGCTCGTCACTATTTTAGTACGTCAAACTTCAAAAAATGCTGACGTCATGGGTACAGTAAATATCACTTACGAACGTAGAAAAAGCCTATCGCATTAAGATTTGTCTTCTACATAACTTCCAAGTTACCTTGTATCTGTATTATGTCACAGCCAACTAACGCTCTCTATAAATCTTCTCACTATAAATTGAGGCGTGTATGAAATACCCTTGATGCTCTATACTTCATCTCTATAAAAAGAACTATGGCATTTTTATTTTTTACATAGACAAACATTTTTTAAATTAAAACACTTTCTAAAATTTTAATGTTATAACAGTGTACTTATGTTTTGAGAGTTTTGTATGATTCAAAACGTGTCAGTATGATATGACGTAATTAACTTCATTATAATGATCAGTCTCTTCTATTTGTCATGTGGTTAAATCAAATACGCTGATAACGCGGAAAGTTTAATATTCATTACTGTATTTTGTGAGTTAGATAATTGTGTTTACGCAATGTACCGCGAATTATTGTAATTGGTATTTCCGTATATATTACAGCTTACCTTTTATTTTTAACTAAGTGTATGTATACAAACAAATGTATATGTAAAGGTATTCAACACAAAAGTAACATCTTATGGTTAGTATAAAAATGCTTATTTTGGAATTAGATGGAGTTTTGTGTTGATAAATATTTAATAATTTAATTTATTTGTACTTGATACCTAGTAGTCTATAATACCTACAAAGTACTTTAGAACGAAATAATGATAGCGGAAACACAATACCATTGCCAAACTTAGTTCCCATTTAAATCGATATCGTTTATCATTGAAACTTATAGTTATCTTGAAAGTAAGTAGCTACAGCTCGTAAAGTATAAGCAATAAACAACAAAATGGCAATTCATATAACATAGTACAAATATTACAATCGCACAGCTATAAGCCAAGCAGGAAGTGAAATACGCAATAGAAAATACTGCATTCCCCATAAATCCATGAAGCAGATGATGCCAGACTTAGCAATTAGGGGCGTTGCACTATGTCAGTAATTTGGCCCGTAAAGATCCTGATGAAAACATAAAATAAAAGCAAACGGTCAGCGGATAGCACCGACACAGCGTTGGTACGCGGCCAAGTGTCGCGGGACATCGGGCCATCTACTGGCAATATCGCACGCGATGCTACAACGAGAAGCTTGGAAGGTATCCTGAAACTCTCACATAGAGTTTTGCCTTATTTTACCTGACATAGTACCCAAAGCACAAGCGCTTGTGAATTAACATAACAATAACAAAAAGTTTAGAAAGATTAGGTACAGGAAGCACTTTATAAATTACAATAAAAAGTATGATAAATATGTTACATAAACCATAACAAAAATATGGAAAAAAGGGTTACTCTTACTAATAATACGCAATAAACTGCGATGTTTATTAGGCCACCAACGCCAATGGTTACGTGAAAAATATTGCAAAACTGTAAAATATCACTACTTCTCTATAATCACATATAAATCATGAATTAATAGTATATATCCTCCAGTGTTGAGCAATTCATGCCCCAAGTGATCGAAGAGGCGTACCCATTTATAATCACACTGCATTAAAACCGATTGACATTTGCCACGATAAATAGCTACATACGCATCGAGCTTGGCATTGCCAGAACACTCCGGTGAAGTCGAAATAGGTGAAAGTAATAAACATCAATCAGGATTTACCTAAGCCTGCTAATTTTGTAAGTGCCCAATAAAATATGTTTATTTATGCGGTGATTTTAAGATTTGGATAATGGTTAATCGTAATATTGGTCTTCCGGTCCATAATTACCATAAAATGAATCTAAAAAATTACTTATCACTTGTTTAGAAAATTTAGAATGGCAAAATCCAGTTTGTTAGAACTATTTACTGCGTCTTTTCCATTCAAAAAACGAAAACATATTTCGTTGGACAAACTCGGTATGAGTTTAAAATGGTTTTTTGCATCTCAAAGGTAGGTATATGTGAGAATTTGAATTCAAAAAGCTCTCCAGACAGGAACAAATCGCAACATAATCGGATCACGGCATATGAGTCACAGAGCAAGGCACTGAACGCACTCATAGTCGTCACGTACTATGAATGTATGTGTGTGAGAGATGGTGTCAGGGTTCTTACTTTCAGCTTATTTTGAAGAACAAAATATCAATAGCTAAAAACAAGATCAATTTCAAAAGGCTGAATTACACTCAAATATAATATAATAGATTCTAAATGTTTAATAATAGGTTCTAAGTGTTAATGTTTTTAGCAAACCTGCCAATTCAAAATCAAAATCAAAACCCTATATAATAGGTACCCATATAAGTTTTATGTAAGTTGCAAAGATAGATAATTAAGAATCGTTTTTATATGAGTTATTCTTATTACGTTTGCGGGATAACTAAAAAGATTATGTTACTTAAATCGATATGTTTGGCAGAACAAATTCGGTTTTGTGCCATATTTTTTGTCAACCGTTACCTACTAAGATTACGTAGCGCCTGAGCCATAAATCATAGGACCTTTTGCGGTGCCATCCGTATCCGCGCACGTCCGCCAAACATTATGCTACTCATGTACCTACCTACGTAATGGCGTAATGTGTTTAACAAGCTTTTACCAAACTTAAGTCGTATGCTTCAGTACCTAGCCCTAACACGTTTGTAATGAGCGTGACCTATTTGTAAGGATGCTAGTAAGGAACCTTTTCAACTGAGGGTACTTTTATAGAGCTACGTGCGTGGCGTACAAGGCATTTTATTCGGAAACATTTTTTCGAAGTTACATAAGGTACATTTTTATGTAGCTTTTTTAAGGTATTTATTTACAATGCAAGTTCTAACATGAACAGTATATAGAAAATTCATGTTAAATAGTGTTACTCGTAGTACAACTGATCCAGATCAATACCAAACTAAATTATAAAAGTTACATTCTTTATAAAGCTTTTCTGAAGAAATAGCTTTCTAATGGATGTTAGCTTTATTGTTATTTTTTACTGATTGTAAATTCACAATTATTCATAATACATATATATAATATCTTACGTATATCTTCTGAGCATATACCCCGCATCAATTTGCCAATGACTATTTGTCAAAAAAAAAACGATGCGTAACTTTTGTCGGCTAAACGTGCATGGAAATGAAGTTACATTGATTTGGCCCATAGAAGACGAGCAACAAATTTCCTCCTAAAGATTAGATATTTCTTCGCGGAATAATATTTTCTCTGTAGTCAGACGGGATATTGGAAACTCCTCGATTTTATCGCAGATAAATATAAATATTTTTCTCGGTTATTCTGTTTGCGAGCTTATAATTAAATCTGTAGGCTAGTATTTTTACTGGAATCTCAGTTATTGGAACTGTTTATAATTTTGCCTTTGTTAAATTTATAGTTGACTAACGGCCGGTTTCTGGAAACCCAAATCACGATTGATCCGAGTTTGACACATAGTAATTATTTGTTTTTTTCGTTGATCATCGTTCGAGAAACCGGCCGTAAAAATAGTGTAAATTGATCTGGCCATTTTATACAATATTTTTTTTCTTTTCATAAAATCATTGGTAAGTATAGAAATCAAAACACAAATACGCAGCAATGTACGACAATGTGAAATGATTGTCACGTCCCGGCTCACAGCCAGTAATATCTGTATTCAAGTAACCAGGTACCGAATACGTGAGGCCGGCCTCATGCGAGGGATCGCACCCTCTGCCTACTCCGGCTATAATACATCAGAAATCGTTAAATGCATTAGAAACCTATCAATTCTGATAAGGGACAATTTTGTACGGACTGTGGGATGAATTAATGCGATTGGTAATATTAAGCTTTTTTAATTCACGAAATATAATTTAAAAAATTAAATAGGGTAAGGGTGGGTTTACACCAAACGAGCGAATGCTCATTCTATCCCCACTACGTCAAATTCTTCTAGTGTAAACAGGCGTAGAGCATTCTTTCGTTGTTCTTAGTGCGTTCGCAAAGATTCTATAGAATATTCTAAGAATGCTCGCTCGCTTGATGTAAACGGCGCAAGAGCGCGCGAACTGTTGCTTGGAGCATTCTATCGTGTTCGGACGCGCTCGCTCCACGAGCGAGCGCGTCCGAACGTTCTAGCTCTAGCTCTGTGTTCGTTTGGTGTAAATGGATACCTCTAGTTTTCGTTTACACTAAAAGAATAGGAAAGAATGCTCTTGTTCTGGCTCTAGCTCTATGTTCGTTTGGTGTAAACCCACCTTCACGCACGACTTTATTCATATGCATGCACGATAGCCTGAAGATGTCAATGTATGTTCGAATATTTGTAAAGTTCTCAGCCAACTTGACTATTGACTGACTTGACAGATATATTTCAAATAAACACTTGACATTGGCAAGTACACAATACAACAGGTAAGTATTGTCGGGCAGACAAGATGAAGAAAGTTCAAGACAAAATAATTATGTGTATGAATGAATGAATGAATGAAAACACTTTATTGTACTTGAAATACACCTTACAACTAATTATTAAGGAAAACATAAAAACTAACAAAATACAGTACAATGGGCGGTGTAATTTATATCCAATTTTATGAACCCAGCTGTCAGCCTAGAAGCGAAGCTTAAGTAATTTTTTTGAAAACCATTAATGTTTTTTCTGAGATTGCTTTGTTTATCATACAATAAATTTAATAATTAATATGCGCATCAAGTATTACGCATCTGTACCTACAAATAGGTATCTAACTGCGGTAAGAACGCAATCTAAACAATAAATATCACAATAGGAGGTATGACCTCATTGCAATAATCGCTGGTAGATCGGACACGATGCATCATGCATTTATAATTAGTAAATTGTTGCGTCAACTATTCCTTATAAACTATCCGATAGACTAAATTGCTTACATATAAACTACAGTCTTGTCCTTGAGTCTGGAGATTCAAATGCTGTATTTTAATTAGTATCTAGGTGCACACTATGTATTATTTTTTATAGGGATACACTCGCAAGAGAACCGACTTGGGGACAAAGTTTTAAAAATTATATATTTTGCACAACAATGCTTGACAGAATACCTGAAGTAACCACTGTGATACTGGCTGTATAGAAATATATAAGGGCGTGTTTTGATTATTTTGTTTTTAGCTAATTTTAAGGTAGTTTCTTTACAGTTAAAAGATTTATATGACTACGGTAGGTAATTATGTAAAGTTCGAGATATTTGTGAAGAAGTTTGATCGATTTCTACTGCGAATTTTGATCCAGTTTCTGTTATTTAACAAATAAATTAAATAAAAAACCTAACATTAAGTATCATAAAAAACTAATTAATCATAAACCTCGACTATATCAATAAATAATACATATTATCACTGAGTATAATTGTTATGCCACGATAATAACTAGGTAAGTAGGTAAGTATAAAAAATAATTGCAAACCAAATTAGTAAGTAGTTTGATGATCAACACTTTTGACATTGAATCATACTCTAAGAGATAAAGAGGTTTGATAAACCATTTAAAATGGATATCAATAAATAAAAAGAATATAATTATGTTTATGAAAAAAGAAAAAACCAAATTCTTCTTCTTCTTCTTCCTGTCCTTATCCACTAGGTGGGGTCGGCAAATACGAAACCAAATCGATTAATTAAAATGAGCACTATAGTAATGTGTAATGAAAAATACCAATAGCATTTTCCGGATACACAAAGTAATGGAATGCAACATGGATCGTCACGGTTCAGTGGCCACAGGGTGTGGAGTGGATGGGTGTGGACGGAGCCATCCGAACAACGCCCGTGGCCGGTCACTTGGAAAAACTCGAGGGATCGTCGATCGGTTTGATTGTAATACAGTCATGGTTCAATCATTCCCGACCTCTATTGAGGGTACTTCTGTGATCACAAGTGGCATTCAATCCACCTACGTATCTAACAAGCATGGGTAATCTCTGATTTTAGACTAGTATTTATCAAGAGAAGAAGGGCAAACTTTATCGATAGAATTTATAAATTGCTTAGTTCCGAGTATTTCAGCTCAAAATAACGGTCGGTACCGAGCATCATATTACCTGTCCCTTTTCACCGTACTTGTGTTGCGTGTGAATATATTGTATTCGGGACTGAGGACACTAAAGATCTCATTTCGATCATAACGATCAGGGATCGACAGTCATCTTACGGATGGGATTGAATCCAAATGTAATCATGCGTCGGTTTCCGCACCTTAGGCATCCCAATAATGGTGCGGGACAATATGCATGACCCAGTGTTGTACGGTTTAATATTCAAGAGTCGCGCGGCCGCGGCGCACGCCTCGATGTAATAAAAGCACGCTCCGACGCTTAACGAGCCAGACCGATGAGCTCCTTCGTATTTCAAACAAGGCGACCTGGTACGTGACCGCAAGGGTAGGACTTAATTTGTACAGTAACTAGGATATTTACAATGATTGGGGCTTGTTTTGATACGAAACAGAGCTCGTTAACTCGAAAAGTCAACGTGTCGAGTCGCAAATGCAGCGGAAGGCTTTAGATGAATTACAAATACAACTTCACTGTTTATAAACAAGGCTAGCAGCATAACTTTATTTAGATGTCGTTTTATATGAACCCTGAACTTTATTGCTGAGAAATAACAATCAAATTCTTGTTCTATATGCTGACAATTAATTTACCCACATCTGAAGGTTATTAGAGCATTGCAAGCAATTTATAAATAAGTTACCATTTTAATAGTAATCTTGTGTAATGTTTATTATAAGCTGGTTCTAGTTAGCCTTAGTGTCTTATTATATATGTTATGTTCATGTTATCATACATAATGTGTATAAATACATGAAAATAAACACAATTCTTTAGATAAAAAACATGAAAGGCGCTGTCAAGAGTTTCCCAATTATTTCATCACCGTAAAGTTTCATTGACTAAAATAAAGTCCCTTTCAAAGCCAATCACACAAACCGAGGAATTTTCTCAAATGACTGCTTGCCCACAATTTTCCGACAACCAAATAAAGGCACGGTAAATTTCTTGTACTAAAATATCACTCTCCATTTCAATTGAACATTGTTCCACAAACTTTGGATTCGGAACGTGATCCACATTTTAAATGTTTGCAAATTGTGTTTCTTCATCGTACCTACTAATTTTGATCTATTCAATATCTACCAAGAATATCAAATTTCCTGAATTTAAATGATTTAATTGTTACGAGAAAGAAAAATAAACTTTCGTTGAATTGTGTGCTAGCAAAACATTGTCTGGGAGCATTCCAAAGTGGGCCCAATCAGGCGACGTCCTTTCACGGTATTGAAATAGACGCTTCGCCAGCAGTTTTGAACTCAAACTTCCTAGTGCAAAGAAAGTTATCAGCAATCGAGGGGCCATTGATTGCACACAAAGAGCCTTTCGTCTTGCGACATTCGAGTTCGATTTTCCGCTCACAATGCGAACGACTATTTTCTCCTTGCATTCTGGATTATAGCTACGGTTCATTCGGTTTATGCCTTTGATACCTGCACGACTTACGCTTGAAAGTAAAACCTATTTCCCCAAAGTGACGTCATCTATCATGCTTAACATAGCAATACAGGATTAATACATCGCTAGGATTCATATTGCCTTAGCGCACCTACGCTCATGTTGGCGCGCCGCCAATGTGCTTTCACAATGCACAATAAATACCTAGTTCTACGACTACACTTAATTACTTCACTCCCATTAAGTGCACTTACCCACTGACGTTATTTTGCACTTCTAATTTCTTTCGCATTTTTATAAAGCTTTTATAATGCTACCACGGTTTCGAGCAAAAGCTCAAAAGCTCAACGTTATTCTCATTCTTCATAGCGCGTGCTGACTTCCTCGAAATAAATACAAAATACAGCCAATCCATATCGACTGTTAATGCACTAGACAAAAATAAAAGAGCAACTGAATTAAAATCGTGTTTTCAGGCCAACTCAACGTGCAAATACGTTTAATCCGTATTAGCACTATTATTGAGCTACATGGATAATAAACCCCTTACCCCTGTTTTAAAGTTATTTTTGGAGTTTAAAACATCAAACGTGAGTTTTTTGCGTTATTTGTGAGGCAATGAGGGGGTCGGCGGGACCGGCAGGAACGACGAGTAATCCGAGGTGCAAAGCGGCGGGAAGCGATGCTCAGCGCATTGGAAAACAGTTATTGGATGTGGATGTTCAGCGTCTCTGTTTGCGTGACCACCCCGCTGCACTACGCTCGGTGAGGCGAGGTAACTCGTGTGTTGTGTTACTCGATTTGTCGACCCGAGCCTTTTGCACACATTAGGATTAAATTAACAGCTTTACTCTCCGCTCCGTAGTGTAAATTAAGGGATATTTAATGTCATGTCGCGGAAACATTTACTCATTTTAAATACATTTCTTTTCGTTTACTTCCGAGCATTGGATGTGTTTGTTTATGTAATGAGCAGCCAAAACCAAAAAGTGGGTAAATATTCAAATATTAATAATAACTTTTGATAACGCTCCACATAAGTTTAATTAAATTATGAACGTTCAGGAAGTATCAGGCAAAGCGATGAGGTTGTAGGTACTTTGGAAGCTTCGAGTTTAAGAAGTTTGACGCGTTGATATAGGTAACCGTTCTACATAACCCAAGCAGGGTAATTACCTGAAATTCAATAAGCTGAACCTTTGCAAGTTATGTAAAAAGTAAAAGCCGCAATGCGTTGGATAACACCAGCAAATTGCGGTTTAAACTTTTTCAGATACACAAATTAAACAAATTCAATTAAAAGTTATCTGCGGAAAACTCAAACCAAGTAACATTAGATAAAGCTCAATTAATTATTACTGTGTTAATGGACAAAACAACCTCTTCGTAGCACTCGACAAACAAGGTTCGAGCTGAACTAGACAAAAGCTCGAGCGTAAACACCAATCGCTCATTCTGGCGAGCCGTGAACGGAGCTCGGGAAGCTATCTCTCCTCTTTCCCCGTTTACTCGGAATATATCTGTCTTTATCGTTCTGTAAGAGGAAATGCGGGAGGGCTATTTGTTCTTACGGTCGAGCGCCGTCGAACAAATTAGGTGGACAAACTGTTGAAACGGCCGAGGTGTCTTTATTCCACTCTGTAGAAATTCTTCTCTTAAAACTGTTCAAGGAAGAATGTCTCTTCAATTGGGCCAGAGCTAGGTAATAATTTTCTCTTCCTCGGAGATATTCATTCGATCTGCGTATTATTGGCAGATATCGAAAGGATTTTCCTGAACGGTACTGATATCTCTTTTTATGAAAGCGCACTTTGCATGAAAGCTTATGAGTACGATTCAAGCAAGATTCTCAAAAACATCGTATTTCATTACTGCCATGAAAATGATGATTACTGAATAGAATTTTTAGCTGGATTTTTATATAAACTCGAAGATACAAAAGCTTATCTTTGGCTAGTGACCTAAAGCAATTTGTCCTAAGTTGTTCAGTCTTTGTTGAACACAAGAGGGTTTTACTGGTTGTTTGAGGTCGTTTAGTCTAATATGAAATACCATTACGGGACCGGTTTTGTGAATAGAGTACTTAAAATTACTTATGTATAGGCCATTTTTGCTAAAAAAGGTAGAATCGATTTAAAAAGCCAACTATGTGTATTTGTTAGTAGTAACAAAATAAAGTTTGAACGAAATAAGTATTTTTTTTAGAATTGTTAATTATCATATAGGTACTATTCAATATTCATGTTTGTTGTTTTAAAAAACATGGTGTTGTATAGGAATCTAAAGTTTTGTGGGCCATTTTTGCCAAAAAAGGTAGGGTCGATTTGAAAAGCCAACTATCATACCATGTTAGTAGTAACAAAATAAGGTTTGAACGAAATAAGTAACAATTATTAGAATGGTTAATTTATCATATATTATACATGTTTGTTGTTTTAAAAAACATAGTGTTGTATAGTAATCTAAAGTTTTATTTTATAGGTAGGATTTTCAGAGATCTTCCACGATTGAAAAGGTTCCATTTTGAAAGCGAATTAACATATTTTCTTCAACATATTGAAATGTACCTTTTCAGTTTGTCATGGTTAACATTGTGTCCTGCCACGCCTAATACTATGTAAATTTGAACAATACCCACATATATGTAATTGAATTAGCGTTAATCAAAGTTCAAGCTAAAAACAATTAGCAAAATGCTATAACATATCATGCTATAAGTGCGTTTTTTTCGTCATAGCACAGCAAAGCATTATCGATAAAAAACAATTAACATAGAAATTGCTTTCTCAATATTTTCACAAGCCATCCAAAAATAAACAAAAATAAATAAAAATACAACAAACTGTTACCTCTCACAAAGCTCAAAAAAACATCTGAACACGCTTTCGATTGTTACCCCGAAGTCAACGAACCAAAATGAATTGCTTATTTTGTATTTAAACAATATTTCGGCAGTTTCAAAACGCCTCGATTGGCATTATAGTGGCCACAGACGATCCTTCCTATCGTCCAATCGGCATGACACTGCAGGCTGGATCCAATCTGCAGTACGTCCATATACACCACACACGATCCAATCTATCGTCCAATCTATCGTCCAATCTATCGTCCAATCGGCATGACACTACAGGCTTGACGACGATTATGGCTTTTTGCTTTTGACAGCGTGATTCATGTCGGATTTTGAAAAAATTTTCGACGGATTCGGATAGAAAATTGCACAAATAACAATGCTTTTTAATTTGAGCTCAATCGGACTGCTGGAAAAAAAGTTGGAAGCGATTACCCAAAGAGGGGGGACGAAAAGGGGGGATTTTGGATTTTTCTGGTACTAACCCCCCTTGTTTAGTCGATCTGCATTTTTACTTTTTTCAATTTCAAAGCCCTTCTTACGAACTGAACTGCCAATCGCCCACAGCCACACACGGTCCAATCGGCAGTATCCAATCGATGTGATCAAGCCAAACGAATTGAACTGCCAATTGCTATCCATTCTAACTGTCATGCCACTCCACTCCCACACACGGTCAATTCTAACTGATCCAATCAGTAGCGTCATGCCGATTGGACGATAGGAAGGATGGTGTGTGGCCAGCATTATACGCGCTGTAATTCAGAATCGAAATTATTCAACTCCGTGAAAACCTCCTGTTGACCACTGCCAAAGTAAAATACTTTGTGAATAAAATACTTATTCATTGTTTTGTTTGAAACGTCCCTCGGAAAAATAAAACGTCGTCTTAAACAGAGCAAGCTTCCATTATTCTATTGTTGGAGAGGAAAAAGGAAAATATGGACAATATAAAGAGCGTACTAAAATCTACAATCCGTGAGGTTTCTGTGTTTAAAAAGTTTTAATCTATTTATTCGCATTTTACTTGTATTTGTAAAACATATACATACGAATTTCGAAAAGCAGCTACGCAAAACCAATTAAAACTTAAAGCAGAACCATAGAAGTAAATCAATTTTCATACATTAATTAATTTACACAGGGTTTTACAGAAAAGAAAAAGCAGGAATCGACAAATTCCTTTAGAAATCAGTTAGCATAAAACCAGTCGTATTAAAAGTTATACCGCAAAAGTTTTTCATGTGCTGAATGTGAACAAACTCTGAAACAAAAGTAGTTACAGGTTTCAGGAAGCCGTATCGGTGTTGTCTACCGCCCGCCACCCGAGCCAAGGGGCTTACTCCGAAACTACTAAAACCACTTATTTGGATTTCCTAATTAGATTAAAAGGATAGTTGTTTTACACCATTTTTTGTTTTGTGTCTTATTATTACCTATTTTTTAATATAAGTAAGATCTCAGACACTTTATGCATTTTACACAACAATAAGACAAAATTGTTTACTATACCGTAACCTAAAATATACTAGACTTTGTAATGCGATGAAGATGCGTATACCTGTTTTGTGTGAGACTGCGAAAGGTTGTCAACCTGCTCTATATATTTTCCCTATCTTGGTTTGAAAACCTCACTTTGACACATATACCTCGTTTCAGAGTAGCCCCCGTCGCGTCGCCCCAACTTGTCAGACGATCCGGATGTGAGGGACGATCGATTGATACATTTATCAAGCTTATGAGTTACGCTACCTGGACGGTTACACTTTGTCATTCACTTACTGTGAGTATTAGGGGAGATTTTGTGGTAATTTTGATAGAAATCTGCTGAACATCGTCTACAGTATTGTCTGTAAGGATAAAAGTGAAAAGAATGTTGATATCTCTCCTGAAATGTTGCTACAAGGAGTATCATACATATCAAGTATTCTTCTAAGGCCAAAACAAGCCCTAATAACTGCTTTAATCATAATCAGAGTATTGGTATATCGTTTCTTTTAAATTTAAGATCTTGTATATCACTTTTAAGCAGAGGTAGAAGAATAAGAGATGTAATAACAAACATGATAGGTACTTGTATTTAGTTGTACAGCTTTTTCGTGATTAGCATTTCTAAATCGAAAGCTAAAAATAATTACATCCGTGATGCGTTAGTACAGTTAGAATCCCGTGTTTCGATTGCTAATTCGTTTTGATCGCAACGTTCAATGGCAATCCAATTTCGATGTGTCGTTTGTAGTAATCTCCGGAGCTTTGGATTCCCGATAGTCGAGACAATGCCAGTACTCAGAACTGCATAGAACAGCAACTACGCTATTCAATTTCAACCGACTACCGTAAAAAAATAAACGACTACCGTAAATAACAACGAACACTAGAACTTATAAGAAATGATTGACGTTGGATAAAACTTCTATTATGAATATTTCATAGACAAAATTAGAAACTAATAATTAGGCTTGTAGGTTTATTTTTAAATGAAAAAAGGTGGTAACATATATTATGACAGAAGTCGAACAGCTTATTTCCGGAGTTATGTTTCTATCCACTCCCCCATTACTTATGCTCCATGAGTCAGGTTCCAGTCGAGACAGAGCGGTGGCGCCGTCTCGTCTCGCTAGCCTTTTCTATTTTAGTGGGAAATAATCGGCGATTCTCTATTTTTGTAGGGAAATCGTCTGTACATAGCGCCGTCTGGTTGCTTTGTAATGGTTTTATTGATCTGTTGATTCAAAATGTTTACATTTCTAAAACGGTTCTTAATGGAACAATCCGTTAGGGATATTGGATTGATAATGTAGGTTACTTAATGGAAAGAGCCTCCTCGTGGCGCACACCGGTAACAGCTAGGCACGGTAAAGCAGTGTCTAGTCTGGCTAATCTTTCCAACACGATGCTACAACAAAAAACAGTTGTAGCATCGACACGATAAGAAGAAGAAGATCTACTGGTAGTACCATGAGACTTCTAACAATAGTACTAAATTTATTCGCACTTCTAGTTTCATTACACATATTAACTCTTAATTAGAATTTACAAACTTACTTACGTACTTTAGTTCAAGTGTTTTCAAGAAATAATTTGTATAACTTTGTCCTGCATATAAATGACTAAGAAAGGCCAAACACACATTAAATGCAAGCAAGCACAAAACGTACTTTCTTGTGGGAATAGCCACCGCATCGAATTCTTCATGCAATGCAGAGCAACTTTTGCGAAACATTCTAAGTAGAGCTGGGTGGTGTATAGAGCCGACAGGCTGAATAACTAAACATATTCGCCGCCTCTCGGGGCTATTGTATCTTTGTTATGCCATTTCTTGTTTCATAACCCCCATCGGGATCCGGTATACCGACTTCTGAATATTTTGTTTATACCTAAACATTTGTAAGTAAATGCTGGTAAAAAAATATTCAAGTTGTGTCTGTGTAATAGTCACCAAAGTTTTGCAAATACTATTAGATGATTGTCTACGTAGCTATGATAGCGTGACCATCAAGTGCAGTACCATGCGTCAAACCTATTTTTTTAAAAGCAGTAGTTAATTATGAAACTGCATCTTTAAGTTTTCTTAATATTTATTATACTTACCCAAATACATATCTATTGTGACTCTCGTATATTATTAAGTTCATTGAACAACGATCGTTTGATATTCCAGTGTAATCCGGCACGTGTTGCTTTACCAGTGGCTGCACATCAGTGCAATAGTCTAGGTAGGTTAGGTGCCCCTTGTTAAGGTGTACGTAAGCAATATAGCTCCGCATGAATGACTGCACCCACGCTATGCGAGCAAAGGACCCTGTCTATAAACCTTCCTATCCACCCCCACAGACACATCAAAGGGAAGCGAGAATTCAACATTAACTTGCCAAACAATAGTAAACTGGACAGAACGGGACGAGAGCTCTGTTCTATATACTGTCGCTTTTCTTTTTAGATGAGAGATCGTGTCGTCCGAACTGTTTTAGGTATTCAAGTGTTTTCAGACAAAAGATTATAAGTTTCATTGAAGTCCGTTTGAAAGCTCACGTTTTGCACTTAAAGCTTCGAATAGCAAGTCGTTGATTAATTATCTCAAATAGGTAAAACATACGATTAGGTATTGAATTGCGCCTGTGCAAATTGAGCCACCCAGGCGGATGGTGACCTCGCGACGGCCCGAAAGTTTTAATTAATGCATCGTCCCTTCCCTCGCAGAAGGCGATGAGTAAAAGTTTCAAATAAAATAAACGATCAACAAACTTTATTATTATACAGCCGGCACAAGAAAATAGAAATGACATTAGACTCATAGCGTAAGAATGTTATTAGAAACATGTCGATGCTATTTCTGATGTCTTCTTAAAATAATATCTTGGAATAAGCAAATGCAAGCAGTAAATGACGTCACAAAACATTGAGTGTAATTCATTGCATTTGGGCAAATCTCTTTGGCTATTTGCTCTCTTGTCATTTCAACTAAGTACATGAAACAAATAAGCCCTATTAATCATGCCCTGTTTTTTTCATTTCAGTGTTATTTCAATGGTTATTTTTCCCAGCCAATCTTGGTTTTTCTCATTATATATTGAGAAAACGTGTTTCAATGCGGCTTTATTCTCATGCAATTATTATTGTTCTGTTAATGCAAATGTTGTTTAGGTCACCTTCAAAAAGAATTTGTTAACCTATTTTTATTTTAGTTTTTAGTTCGCTAATATTTTACATGGACTAATAAGCTACAAGTTGGTTGCAGGTGAGACATAATTATTTTTAATAAAAAAAAATATTTAATGAATATACCTCATTAGAATGAGTAATTAATTAGTGCAAAGTGCACCAAGAAAACAAGCTATTTATTAAGTTGTCCGCGTAAGATAGCGACGAGACTACAAGAACGGCCTCCACTTTGTCTCGACAACGCGACCGCTGCCCACTTCTCGTCGCCTCCACCCCGTTTGTGTTAAGGATTTTATCGCTTTTTCTAGAGATGCCCAGTTTGTTGTTATATCAGGTAAGCTGCTGGATCTGATTTGATAAATTTCTATTTTTATTAATATTCAATATCTTTCAATTTACTTTAAATTCCTGTTTATACTGTCCTAAATGTATATAGAATAACACAGAGCACGTCGCATATCTTATAAAATATAGATGACGGATCCCACTTCCAGCGCCTCTTTAGAAACAAGAGACACATAAATAATGTACTACCCAATGAAGTCACAAAATGTGCCTTGTAAATAATTTATTCAGACAGTAAATTCGAATATCGGAACGCTTTTAGGAAACAACTCGCGATCTGCTCTGGAAGTGACTGCCCCGTATGGCTTCTATTGCTGTCTCTGACTTATTGTTATCGGTATTACCAAATATCAACTTTTCTATGAAGGAATAAAGACTAAATTATAACGATAGACGATCAAATATAATCTTTCGATTCGGAGCTGCCTTCGTCGCGAGGAAAAGTACAATTTATTGTGTTAGCGAATGCTTATTGTATACCCGAGCATTTTCCCCATTGTAACGGTTACGAAGCCGCCGCGCCTTGGTATTACTTTACAATTGTACTTTGACAAATAGCTAAAGCGATACATTAATTCCTCTTCGAAAGGGAAACTTGTAGCGTTCTAGTTCCATTGTTATCATATAAGTACGATATCATGCAAACAAAAGGCTCCGATATACGTGCCGCCGGGTCAAACACTCGAATATAGGAAGTAATTTCATAATTTAACCTAAATGACTAAATGAATATAAGGAGTACTGACCTCTTCCTCTGTAGTAGCGGTGTTGACGGAGTCCATACTCTGGCAGAGCGCGAGCTCCATGTTTTTGTGATGTGGGGACGCGGCCCGCGGCGACGGCTGCTGCGGCGGCACCAGCGTGCCTTGGGTTCCTGGCGGCGGAGCGCCTGCGCCCGCCGGACTGTGTGCCACCTGGAGGCTCTGCGCGGCCTGAAGGCTCTGCTGCGCTTGCAAGTTTTGCTGAGCCTGCAGGGTCTGTTGCGCTTGCAGGTTCTGCAACGATTGGTGGGCCAGGTTCAACTGGTGCTGCTGCACGATGCTTTGTTGCACTATACTCTGCTGCACTTTGATGTGCTGGTGCACGGCGAGCTGGTGAATCGGATGGGGAGGGGGGTACGGAGGGGAGAGCCGCTGCCGCTTCACCTGCGCACTCTGCAGCGCTTCGTGCAGCCTCTTCACCGGAAGGGGGCTCTGGCCGAGGTTATCCACGGCTGTGGCGGGGCGTGCCGGCCGAGTCGCGCGACTCCGGCAGCACTGACGAGTCAGCAGCGACGATGAGCCGACCGCGCGATGCGCGTTGTCGAAGCTAACTATCAGCCTACCTCCTCTAGCCTCAGCGGTAAGCGATACCTTTATATCGACTTGTCTTTATGTATATGTTTTATTTGAATACGACTAACGAAGTTTTATTGATGGTCAGCGAGTAAGCACTGTTGTTTTCATTCGGTTCGGCCTCTCAGTTGCAAACCACTCCTGAAAATAAAAGAAAAATATTCTGTTCAACTGTTGGTTTTCATAAAATAAATAAAAAAACGTATAAAAGAAAATAAGGCAGTCGGATACGTCGAATACTTCAAAATACGTACTAGGATTTTATTCAAAGGTTTTTTTCGGTAGGTAAAAGTAATTCAAAACATTCCAAGTTCCGTTCGTCCCAATTAGGGAGAGAATCCTCTTATAACGCCCTTTACTAATAAATCGATACGGAACCCTCGGGGGATGTTTCCATCACACTTAGTAGGTTTTATTTATTTTGGCAGAAAAACAAGATCAGTGGAAATCTTTATATAATAATTCTAAATGTAGGTGGGTGGTTTAAGTTTATTTGTAAAAATATTGAAATTACGTTCTCAAGACATGAATCGACATTTAACTTATAGAACTTAAAAATCTTTCGTTTCTGTTTTCTACTCCGTAAACGTTCTCAGTAACACAAGAAGTTGCAAAATACCCTCAAAAACTCTCGAGACGACACAGAAAACTCTGTCCTATATCTTGGCAGACAAGACATTAATTCAATAGACTCATCAAAATTATTTTTAAATGTCAAAAAGTGACCGATACCGCTCTGTGTGGGTGTCGTTTAGTGTTTATGATTAGTCACGCTAATAAAAATAAAGCATAGAGTCCAAGATCATAGAAGTAAATATGATATAGACTTTTTTTTTATTCTATTTGTAGGTAGGTTACATTGCGATCCGTACTGGACCATATCTATCATGCTAAGTATCATTCCCATGATACAGAGAACTGATATCAGGTACCATGGTAATATCAGTCGTACAGTATTATTTTTTTGTAAATTATCAGTAACACATACCTGGTGTTACTAACAATTGACAAAAAAAAACAATAATTGTGGTCTTGCTTACCACTCTGTTCATTATTTCCTGAATTTAAGAGCTAGCAGATGATATGATGATATCAGAATGTAGGTAAATATAACTTTGATGATATGAGTCACTACTGGAGACCTATTATAGTTAGTATAATACACGCTTAGTATTGCAATTATTAAAAAAAATTGGTTGTCAACTAGTTGTCGATTTAAACATTGTTCGAGCAAACTCGCAAATATTCTTATAATTTATAAAATATGTTTCTACCATATTTTTTTAATAAAAACACGCCAGATACAGAAGCAAAAATAAATAAATACAAAAATTAAAAGATAGGTAATATCATAATTTTTAACAAATTACACGTGTTTTAAAAACCCCCTGAGAACCAACATCAAGCTCTAGGTCAAAGTAATTTATGCAAGCGAAAAAAACGTCATTGAAAAACAAATTATTTGCACAAGAACATATTACAAACGATATAAAACTATAGCCGGACGCGAAGGTTTAATATGTAACAATCACGTGGAGCTATTAGGTGCTCCAAGGTTAGCTTTTTGCTTCAACAATCCGTGACTAAGTACGATTCCAACGCAAAAAACGTACAAAACTCTTAAACTTACAATCTTATCCCCCCGACATAAGATCTAAATTATTTTATTCATTCTTGGTAATGCTGTATCTGGTTTGCAAAGTGACCATTGCTCATCTTACGTCCATAATTGTGAAGACATTGAACACCTACGTAGAAGTGCCTTAAAAATATAAATTCAAATTATTACTTGGGAGTAGTAGCTTTTATTTAAGGTTGCCTGTGAAGTACTACCGCTGTACCTATTCCTGCCAAGCAATGCTCACATCGCTGAATTCCGGTTTTAAGGCTATGGCTGGTGCAGTCGACCACACAAGGATTTACACTTTAATGTCTTTGAATGACATGAGCGGTAAAATGCATATAAAACGTGAAAATGCGTAAGAAGTATAATCAAGTGGGCCAAGGGCGTATTAAAAAAAATTGGTCTCGAAATTTTGCAGGTAGGTATACTTCGAAGCAATGTTTATCGTTACCAGAGACTAGTAATATAAATAGACTGCCAATCTCATACAAAAAAACGTGACTCGGAAAAAGGTGAAATCCGAGAGTTGTAGTGGCTTATTTCTAGATGGCGCTGTATTCCGATCAAACCTATGGTATAAATCATTGTTTACGATCACCTAAAAATAAAATAAAAATTTTGGTGTGCACTAACACAGAAATAATACAGATTTTTTGGCTTTTAGTGCTGTTAGGATAATTTTTACGATAATTTTTCAGCGCCATCTAGAAATAAGCCACTACAACTCTCGGATTTCACCTTTTTCCGAGTCACGTTTTTTTGTATGAGATTGGCAGTCTATTTATATTACTAGTCTCTGTCGTTACTCACTAACGATGTTTATTCCCCTGAAACCGGGTAAAATTAATGCCCATTCGGTTACAAAAATAATTCTCCGAACTCTTGTAAAGTATTACGATAGTCTATTGCTAGGCAAGAGGTTTTATTTGCCAAGCTTATTGAATAGTTCGTGAAAGTTAAGAAGTTATTACGGTTCTGTTTTGTATCACAGCTAACGTGTTTAATACTCACACATCATCAAAACCTGGCCTTAATGTGTTCTTGTGAAGAAACCACGAGTCACAACACGCTAGTTTATAATAAATCAAAGCAAATTGTACAATCTTTTTGCTTTTTTTACAGCGCACGTGCTCCCATTCCGACGTACGCGTTAGTTTATAAATGACCTTATCCAATCTAAGCACTGGAGCCTCATGCAATGAGAAACTTGACAACTCTCCGCGCCTTTTGTAGCGCAAGAAACATGACAGACTAAAGAATGTAGAGCGGCGGAGCACTTTGTCCGATTAAAGACTCTTCACTTAAGTCTACATAAAATGACTGTGCAAGGTAATTTTTACAAGATCTGAATGAATCTACTTAGGTACATTCAGTAAAAAATATACAAACTACGTAGAAGGTTATTCTTTTATATTTTTATCTGAACGACTACCCTAAAGTTAAATCGTCATTTTTGAATTGTTACATAATTTTGTAACGCAAGTTTAGATAAATTATAATTCTACACCTTTGCATCATGCATATAATAATACAATAACATTGCATCATAAAACTACAAATAAATACTACGGCAAAATAGATATTAGTTTTAAAATTTAACCGAATGCATTATAGATAGGTAAAGTATTAAATCTATCTAAACAAAAGTAAACTCATTGTGACGCAATATTTCGCTTCTATAATCTAAACAGCTAAACACAAAAACCACGTTCTATTGTATTATAATTACAATCGTATTTCATCATCGCAATGAGAGACTAAACTGTGCCACCGTTTCAATCTACTGCAAAAACCTTGTAATTGAGCTTAGTAATATTTTGAAACATTTAATTCTTGAACAACTTACAGACAATGTAAACGATATCTAGCGAGTAAGTAGATCGCACTGTAAAAGTACTAGAATGACACTTCACAAACAAGAAGCTAAGTTCTGTCTTTCAAGTTCATGGAATCTTTGGATTTATCTAATGTAAACTCGTCTCCAAAGTCAATCATTTACCACAAAATAAATTAAATGAGACGGAATCAGACAAAAAAGGGACCTCCTATAATATAGTTTTTGTAAACTTTATGACAATAACAACCCTAATGCAAATCTGATTGGGCCATACATCAACTAGAACTCGACCATCCAATTGAAAATTCTGATAAATGTCTAGAAGCGAGCGTTCCAAACTCTATCTATATCTTGCGGGTCTATTGCCCATAAAACATCAACACTAAAAAGTTTTACTCATAGAAAGCGCGCAATGGTAGCTATATTTTCTACTTCGTTGAATACTTTAATCCGGTCGTATATTTATGCGGGGGTGTTGCGGGTACATAAGTCCCGGCCAACTCTTGCAGGTAGGTTACATTTGTTAAAGCTACCAAGTCCCGGGAGATCGCGGACTTCGACAGGACTTAGGCGATCTAACTTTGTAAACCAATAATTATTTGTATAGTGATTTCGACAAACATCAAACGATGCCAGAACGTATTTTATTGATTTGATACTTGAAATGAATAAGTCATAAATACAGCAAACAATAGGGCTTTGTATTAAAACCTGTCACCCTTTGATTGAGTCCAGATAAAACTGTTTCTGATAATATAAATGCTTATCACAGTACATTTTATTTCATCAGCGACCATTAACATTGTTTGGTCCAGTTGTTACAGAATTTAATTAAATAAAGCCGTAAATAATTTACATACCTAATTATGAATTCAAGTAATGTAGAGATATTTTATGAAAAAATCTAAAATAACTGTTTCGGGATATTAATAAGACTACTTTGATATCAAACCTGATTTGTTTGACTTTCTCAAGTTTTAAATTATCATTATTTATTTTTTGGTTATTTCACAAGAAACTTGCGTAAACTTTTTATTAGGTAGGTACAACTGTATTTTAGCGTATCATATTTTGAATGAAAAATCAGAAAAAAACATGAAACATGGAAATATAAAATGGTTATATTTCCTTGAGTTTTTACAAGGGTTCTTATCTTTTTACGCTTCTCTGCCACCTCTCTACGCAATCTGACGTCAATGACATCCTCTTTTACTTTGTATACATACTTCCAAAGAAATAACGAATACAGGAAGGAGGTATTTCGGTATACATCTCGTGAATAGTGTATACCAAACAGGAAACCCATACTTTACCAGAATGTTGTTTGTTTTACACGTATAAATAACTAAATAAATACCTACACTCAAACAAAACTATCCACGTTCCACAAATCTAATAATATCTACAAATCTTTATACTTACCTATTTGCAAACGTGTGGAAGCCATTGAAATTTAGCGAATACATGATTACCTACCGATACTACATAGTCTACCCACCACTTATTAGATTAGAAACTTATACAGAGTATTGTTGTTTATTCTCAAATTAAGAAGAGCTGGCTCAAAGAATGCACTCGTAAACCCAACCGCCTTAGTTTAATTTGAAAACTATGAAGGCGGGCTCAAAGAAATAGTTGGATGAGTCTGAAAGGGTACAGATAACTTGAGGTGTATGCTTGGTACGAATATGTAAAACTGACAAAAACACATCTTTTACGAGTATATTCCAAGTTGAGTCTCGGCTGGAACTTCTCTATCTCGTCTTTCATAGTGCAGGTTGTAGATGCTATAAGTATACATTATATTAAGTATACATTATCAGAATAGCTTATTATACATACTTACAAAGTTATCAGTCATATGATATTTTTTGGATTACATTAACTGTTTGTTAGCTACCAATTGAACCAAACAACAAAAACCCGAATCGCCTGATGTGCTATTTCATCAAAATGGAACACAAAACGCAGCCATTCAATTAACATCGTTCTGACACACAACCGGCGGACCTATTTCTTTAATGAAAATTGAGCGAAATGTTAGTAAACTATGTATACTATGTAGATAGGTATATTATCAGATACTCAATAGGCACTGTTTGTTACGAGTTTACAATATTTATTAGAGTTCCGCTAACATTGTGAATGTGAAATGTAAAACTTTCTCTGAACGCTGTCTAATTAAGAAAATTAGAAAAGAAAATTAGTGTCTTTGCACAGAGAATTCGGAGCAATTCCGCGAGTAACGAAGCTTTGTTACAAGCGAGCCATATTCATAGCCGAGAGTCCCGCAAATTGAATCTAATTGCCGCAACGAAGTGTTGAATCAGACCAGCGAAGCCGACGCGGTGGCCCAAATTGTGCCTATTTACCCACTTAGGATCAGAATTTCTGAACACCCACAGACCACCTGTTTAAGAACATTTACGAAGCTGGATGTTCGCGAGTGACATCAGCTGTTATAAAGTCAGCCATCTTGTGGTATAACCGCTGAAATATTCGGGCCGAAATGGATGAGCATAGATACTACAGTTTGCTTCGTGATAGTCTGAGATTGCAATCCAACTAATAATAAGTAGGCTATTAAACCTAACTAGAAATAGGGTTCGATTTAAAATTTTAAAGCTACGAAGACTGACATATTTTGTATTTCTCAAACAAAAAATTTCTTCTAAAATTATTAAAATTTAAAAGTTTACCTTACTTTTTCTTCTATGAGTACTTTGGGTGTTATATATTTTAAGTTTTATTTTGTTGTATTTGTTAATTTTTTCGCGATTGCTTTACTTAATTAAATATTTAACATGTACCTGAGCACAACCTTAGTATTATACCAAATTTGCCGTGTTATCGGCTCAAGCTGAGCCGAAAAATGTAATAAAACTCAAATGGATATTTATTTACAACGCTGGCCGCGCTAAGCCGCACGGTCCGCTGGTGCCTTGTGAAAGAGGCCGCACCACTGAAAGCGTGACAAAGCAATATTTTTTATTGCAAATCAATGCCATCCGATCGTTTTCCCGAACACACAAAACAAATTGGTAGACGGTGAAAATCCTAACGCAGCTATTTTATACCACTTTATACGTATGCTATGCGCCACGCCAGCCATGCGACATTTCACTGGCTGTTGCCAAGTATTCATTACCACACCTTTGACCTTTTGCATTCGGATAAAATGTTACTTTTTTATGCATTTGATTTACGACCTTTCGTTTTTTAGTGCAAGTTATCACGAATTTTACGTTGCTCTTCTATATCAGTTTATAGTTTTGCAAATATTCTATTCAAGAAAATGAAATATAATTTTTTTAGAACGAATTAATATGATCGATTTACAAACAGATATTAAATTAATTGCTATTTTAGTTTAGAATCGTGTTAGTTTCTTATATAAATTAGGTACTTATAGGATAAGTAAAACTAAAAATATTTAATTTAAAAATATGTAAATATATATTTATTTTGATCACTTTAAGAACTTTATTACCTTTACCTATATTCTCAAGCCACATAAATTTTCATGGTTAATATAAAATGGATATAAAACTCAGCGTCACAATTAAAAGTTATAATTGTTACTATTTACTGCTTACCTATCAAATGTCAAACTACATACTGGTACCTAATACGAGGATAAAATTGATATCGAACTTCCTCCATTGTCATCTCGATTGACTTCAATTTGACTACGATTTGGGTTGAACTTCTTTAATTAATTGAATTAACCTCGTAATTTCTTTCGTAGGAGTCTAATGGTCACGTCATCCCAAAGGCCATTCCCATTTATTGAGATCAATTAGCCAGGGCATTGGAGGGCCGGTTTTGTTCATAAATCATTTGTGTTTGGTGTCGATAGTTGCCTCGACAAGGGCTTACAAATAAACTCGTATATCTGTCTGTGATGTTGAGCTTATTCGTAAGCCCTTGTCTAGTCTCTAGGATGACGTGTAGAGACGTATTGCTGGTCTAAAGCCCTCAGACGCCCATTTGTGACTGTTGGGCCTTTCCATCGACAACGATGGCATCCATCTATTTCAGCTTGTTGGTCTGCTAAGGCCTCTCTTGTTACCTTAGGCCATTTTTCTCTCAAGTCTTTACTCCCAGAGTTAGGATTAATAACAATTATTGATAAAACCTTTCATAGGTATATAAACTCACACGCATGGGCTTAATTTCGAAAATGACTTCATTTACTTGATCATTAAAATATCATGACATTAACAAAAATTTACTGTGTTTTAAAAGTTTTTGTTCAAACCTTCGTAGGGGAGAGAGGGGCTTGTTGTAACAGTTTTCATTAAAACTAATATATCTTGAGATCTATTGATTAAATTTCTACTAAATAAAGATGAATGGATACTGTAACTTTTCCTCTACCAAATCAAGTAAAAATAATACCATAACTATTGGTCATTATTTTACAATCAATTATTTTCTAGAAGAAGTGCGGTGTTACAACTTACCTCGTGCTTGGGGCAAGTTGTAACGTCTACCGGGGCAAGTAGTAACGACCAAAAAAAACAACAATAATACCACTAATCATTGATTCTTTGTTTATTTTTAATGAAATTGACATCGTTCTCTGTAAATATTATGTAATTCTTATCAAAAATCAACTTAATACACTTTAATAGTAATCAACACTTAAAAATTAAGTAATTAACCGTTTTATTTAGTTAAACACTACATTTAATCATCATGGCACTTTTAAATCACAGTAAGTAATCAAATTATTTATATGTAAGGTATGCTTCGTAATTATCTCTTCCTAATAGCTATCTAACAAAGTATAATACTTATGTAAGAATCAACATTTGGTAGGTTCCATTATAATTAAATTCAGTCTTCATCAGAGCTACAATTAATACAAATCAAAGTTATAATGTCTCCTGTAACACATCCTACATGTGCCCGCGTCTTACAAATGATACACTCTATCCCATCTTCTTTCTTTGTATCTGTGTGAGCTTCACCACATACCAGACAATACTACTCTTTTGCTTCAGATTCTGAATCTGGACATAAAATCTTTTTTTTATCTCTGCCAGAGTGGGCAAAGCTAAGGGTTTTATTATTTGTTGATTAACCTTGGTTTTTCCCATCCCTTTCCCTTTAATTTTGTCCCTCATTCTAAAACAAAAGAAAAAAGTAGGTATCTACATCATAACTTGGGGCATGTTGTAACAAGTTACAACTAGCCCCGGAATTTTGTTACAACTAACCCTATGGTATGATTTTTAACATTTATCATGATAACTATTTAAACAATTTAGCAATCATAAAAACTGTTACACATTATCAAAGATAGATAAGTTTGAATGGAAATAAGATATAGAAAATTCGAAATTAGTCAATATTAAAAACGCAAACCGAAATTTTACGACAGTACAATTTTATATTACCTGGCAGAAATGAAGCGCGTGCACACTTCCGCTTACTCCACTGGCCGCCAGAACATTGGCTATGGCAACATGATGCGGCTTGGTTTAAAGGTTAAATCGAGCCAAAGAAATACGTTAATAACGTTTAAGATCCTAGTGAAAAGAGCCTGTTACTACTTACCCGTGTTACAACAAGCCCCTCGCTCCCCTACATAATGGTGGTGATTCGAGCATAACGAGCGAGTCGTTCGGCCATCTGCCTGTCTGCATTTGCGCAACCACGAACCGTGAAAAAAGTCATCCATTTACATCAAGCTTCAAACAGTGTAGAAGGCAATCATTTGTTTTAAGTTTTAACTAGATCTGACATCATAGAGTGGTTTGTGTGTAACTGGGTCTGCAGCTTTTTTATAACGTAACTAGCTGCGAGTTATACTTTGATGTGTGTGGTTTGGTATGTATGACAGCTTTTAGTGGCAATATACGTGGAGGAGGTGCAAGTAAAACAATAATAATTTGGAGTTTATACAATTTGTTTGTTTAAAGAAAAACCAAAATGTCTTACTTTTCTTGATGCATTCAAGGATGCGAGTAGAATTAACATAAAAAAAATATCAGAATGCACATATTTTGCAAATTATTGAGCGGCGTTTGCTGTAATTCATATTATAATGACTCTTTTGTGCCAAATTTGGGCAGCAGCTCGCAAACAGTCAGTTTCAGACAATTTATTACAATATTTTCCACCTCAGCGGTCACGCAAACAGGCGACAACGAGTAAGACAGTAGCGAAGTTACTTGTTCAATGATCGTTGCACAATTCATCAGCTTTCTCTTGTGAAACTGGTGTCGGTGGCCATTTGATACGGTTTTTGTTGCCAGTTTCAACTCGAGCAAGTTAATTATTTTTGTTCCGCGGCAATATCGCTTGTCATTTTGGTCTACCAAGATGTTCGAGAGAGTGCTCTTTGAGCATGGTTTAATAGTTGTTGTTTTATTGTTTGGAATCGGCTCAAGGCACAGTGTTTTCGGAAAGTTCTGTTTCCTAGTAATAGTTGGTCGTTTATTACTGGATACTAAGTAGATACTATCATGATGAGTTTGCTTTTTTGCTCTTGGATATATCATGATCGGCATTTCACTATTTTTGTTTGGGTCGCAAAACAAAACGCTTGTACCTACTTTCGATGTGATTTTTCAATTTCCATACTTAACGTATAAATACTGTTAATACACAACCCATGGTTTTTTTATTTTATTTTATCCTAAACTCGTTTACAATGACTAACATTCACACATTGTTAAGCTTATCTAAAGCGGCGCAAACAATTAACGGATCATAGGTACCTATCTAATCGTATCACGCATGCTGCTTATAAGAACAGTGCGATCATACTTTGAAAAAATACATTAATTATAATAAAGCCTTTTCATCCTGAGCAAGATCCAAGTTAAACCAGTGAGCTTTTCCGGTAGTAGGTACCTTCGTGGGAAACTTAGTAAAAGTGAAATTGTAACGTGCGAACAAGTGCATCGACTATTAGTCGATGTCGCATCCGGCTGCCTTTTTTTTTTAAACAATGGTCTCCGTTACCTAGAAAACAATAGCACATCTCACAGACACACACACTGTTCTCGTCGGAAAACGCACATGCACAATTTTCCGAACACCGGTTACGGACACTGCGTCGGTCGCGTCAGAGCAAAGGGCGGCACATACAAGCGCTGCCTCTGCGCGCGATAGACTGACGACTTTCGGGTAGAGTCGCGCGCGAGCGGGACGCGCGGCGGGCGTGCCGACACTCTGCGCGCGCATGCTACCTCTCTCTCTTACCCACCACAACATACGTATAGTCGTCCCTTCTCCACACGCTCTAGCACACCTTTCGTTCCCAAGACAGGTGTTCCTGTCTCTGTGTGCGTCCGGAACATCGGCTATCCGTGTGTGCGCGCTTCCTGCGGCGGCGGATCGTTTTTTATGCCCGGCAGAAATTATAAAAAAGTAAATGGAGGGAAAATTAAATAAAACGTTTACAATGAAGCGTTTTCCTGTGCGCTTTCAATGATTCAGTGTGCGCTATTTTTCTCTGCTCGTATCTCCGGTGGTTGCGATTAGAGAGCTTTTTACGAGGTAGGAGGGCGTAATTAGGCATGGGTCGGAAAGGTATATTGATTGCGGTGACGCGGCTTTGTGGAAAAGATCGATATTTTTGTATGGCAGGTGGCACGCGACGTGTCCGGCCCGTGCGTCCGTGGATGAGTAAGCACGTATCGATCCACACGCAAACTTTCGACCCTAGTTTATAGCGCGCACTAACTTAAAGCACACTTACTGCGGCCGTTATCAAGACCGCTCCAACTAAACGGCAGCGTCATTCATAAAACCCTAATGACGACGACAAAAACCTCATAAAAGTAAAATATGTAGACTGCTAGGAGACAACACGGCGGGAGTCGATAAATATTATGCCAATAAAACTTATCGTAACAAGCTACAGCTTTTCCATTTCGTTCCTCTACCGTCTTCTTTATGCCGCAGTGAGCAATCATGTTAAAATCACAACCCCTACGAATTATCTGAGATAAGACGTGATTTTATACATATAAGTACAGTGGAAAATTTAATGCTTAAGCGAAAAAAAACGATGTTAAGCATAGAGAACCAGACACCCCGTCATAACTAACAGAACAAAGCCAAGTAGGACGCGCGAAATTAATCTGTTCCGCAACAAAAGGCGCATGCACACTAACGACTGCGCCTCTATTAAAATCGCTAGGTTCTTTGCTATTAATATTTTATTTTAAACAAAATACTACACCAGACCTAAAAAGACCAAATCTATACCGTAACCAAATAAAATTAATATGTATTCACAGACATTGCAGGCATCACACTCTAGTCCCAAACTAAGCAAATCTTGTACTATGAGAACTAATTGTACATACTCAGCATAATAAGTAACACTCAGACACACAACAAATATTTATGTTAATCTCACAAACATTTGGTGGTAGAACCTACGATCCACATGGAACGCAGAACCGACTGAACTGTGACGAAAAAAAAACAGCTCATGCCTTATCAAAATTGAACTTTTTCTAACCAATCAAATTAGAACAGTCAATGAATGACATCGGATTTATGGTTGAAAAAGCCAGCAGTGGAAGTAGAAGATTTCATAAGGCTTCCTTGGTCTAGGAAGCCTAAAAACTACAACTGTATATTCAATGTCTTTATATTTTACGACTGTTTTACCAATTAAATGCCTGTTATACCTTTTCAAGTAGGTTTTCTTTGGCAGTGATTTAATATTACTAAAATATATTGACTGTGATTTAAAGAACGCTCTGTTATTTCTATGTTTTTAATGTAAGTAAAAAAGTAATAGCAAAGGTTTTTTTGCCGGTGAATTATGTACTTAATAATTTGTGATTTTGTAATTCTTATCCATCCAAAGGTTGACTAGAAAAGTTCGCTTAGCATTAAGACCTCTCATTCTACTTTCAATCTTATGTATTTTTCTATAGGTAGATAGGTTCATAAGTTATTTTTGTGTGTATGACAAAGTATTTATTTTTAATAAGATGGTTATGTTGAAACGAACATTACCTAGGTACTAGTAATTATTTCTGCTAAAACTAGTAGTTACTACTTAACAAAACCAACAAAACAAATACAGGTAGGTACTAAGGAACGTTTCTGATTCCCTCCAAACTATAAGACCACTTTACAAACATAATATTTCAACTGAATTGAAACACAATACATCTTGTGCTATGCAAGTGCTTTCGAAATCCAATTCAGGAAATTAGACAATACCTAAATCAAACTAAAGCAACAAAGCCGACCCACAATGGTACAAACTGAGTTAACATGAAGCATAACGTCCGACAAACCAAGTTATGCACTGGTACAAAGCGGTACGAAGTGGTATAAACTAAACCTTAGATTTCAGCGGATATCTGCTACGCGGTGCTGCTACGAAATATGTCAAAACTAAGTTAAAGCCAATCGGTCTATATTATAAAAAGTTAGCGCAGACTTGATGTATTGATTAGGTACCATACGTAATGATGACATAAAGTCAAAGCTAACTTTTTATAAGATAGGGGGTATATCTTAAAGAATAATGCGTAAACATTCAATAGATTACAACAAAAACCTCAAAATTCACATTTCTATTACTAAGAGTATACACGCTTTTTAATCGTTTTAGAACAAAAGACTGATTATTTTTCAGCTTTACACTGTTTACAAAACATGGGTGACTGAAATGGAAACCAATAAATCAGACTGACATGCAGCAGTGCAAAGCTAAGTATTCAGCAGACAGCTCCGTAGTATACACACACAGTAAAGTAAGCACGTGTACAGATCAACGGGTCAGAGTTAAACGTCAAAGGGGTAATGTCAAAGCAACGCCAGTGAAAATCACATTCTGAGGCCCGTAAGCTCTACCATGAGTTGTCACAGTAAAATCGCCTGACTTTACTACAGTAGTTACGTCAATATTAGTATGACGAATTTTAGTACCCAACTATCCGCTAGAGGCGCTGTACAAATCTTCATACATTTTTTTAACTACAGACGCTAGCGAGTGTAGTAAATATAGTATAGTAAAAACTCATGGTAGAGCTACAGAGCACGAATAAATGTGACAATCGTAAACGTAACGAAACGGTGTCGTATTCGAGTGAAGCGTTGACGCGAACGTTGCAGCGTCACCGCGCAGCGTCTCGAATGTCCTAACGTGCACGAATAAATGTTATCGTACGTTTACGATTGTCACATTCATTCGTGCTCATACTCACCCCTTTGGGAAACAAATAGCAGTAAAACTCCTAATTACTAACTGATATACCCGTATCTTATAAAAAGTTAGCGTTAACTTTATGTCATCATTACGTATGGTAAACAATACATCAAGTCTGCGCTAACTTTTTATATCAGTTAGTAGTTAGGAGTTTTACTGCTAATAAAGACATGTTTGTGCGAATAACATTTTAGTGAAAAAGAACACAAAAATGTAACTAAAATGATCAAAAAAATTAATGATATGAATATCAAAGGTTCAAGCCAACTAATTCAATAATTCACTAACAAAAAATGTCTTTATTTGATAATTTTACTGAATGTGTACCTACCTAATGTTAAAATTTGCATGATTACGTGTTACACTATAGTACCTATCTTAGACTTTAAAATTATGACGATAAGTAGAGTGGACAACGTAAACTATTCGAGAATTCAACGATGCGTTTTACTACTTTGTAACTGACATCAAAAGTGTACTGTGATGATTTCAGTTGACAATCTGTTTCATTACAATTTTCTCAAGTCAATCCAACAATGTAATGCTTTCAACAAGATGTTCGCACTCTGCCAAACATAATACAACAGCTGGCTCACTGCAAACCTGTATTTGTTGTACTAGACTAGAGCTACTATAGTCTGAAGAAACTTGACTGTACTTTGAGTAACATAACAATTGAATGAGCCAACTCTTTCGCTGTTCACTCTTAAAGCTGAAATTGTTCATCACTTTTGGTATAATGTTGAAGCTATTTAGTTCGTTGCAAACGATCTATTTTATCAGTAATCTACTTCCTATAGTACATGCTTTGGATAGGGACACATTTTGAGTGTTCGGTTTAAATAATTTATTTCTCATTAAGACAAATCGTCACTTACATGAGATACAATTTTGATACAATATAATGTGTGTTATGAATGAGTGTTCATAAAAATAAGTACTTATTATAAATGAAATAATAAACTAAGCAAACAGCTTAATAATAAACTAAGCAAACAGCTTTTATTAACAGAACCAGATTGTTGATAAAATAATTATTTACTTATTTTTAAATCATAAATGAACAAAAAAATCAACAAAAACAATATTTGCCCTTATGCAAACGTAAAGTAATATAAAAAATAATAAAAAAGTGTCATTTTTAATCCATTTCGTCGTTGACAGTTTGTACATTCCGCTAACCCGATAAAGTACAAGGGCCTTATTCTCTATGACATAGGAGATTCCTTCCCCAAACGTGCTACGTCACAACGCGTTCCAAAACGCAAACTTCAAAAATGATTGATTTGTATATAAATTATTCGAATCGCGCATGACACGTTTTGAAACGAATAGTTTTCATAACACGACAGACGTCGGCCCGATTAGTTGACAGTTCAAATTGTGGCCAAAACGTAACGTGTCGCGGTGGGGAATGACAACTAAGGCTTACGCCATACAGTTTTTTCAGATTACACGCTCTTGTCTTGCCTAAGTCAAGTAACGCGCGTGGTTAGCAATACAATAGAGAATAATGCCCCAAGTCTGTTTCGCGATCCACAAGACTTTGTTATCATAATCGCCTGGGGAATGTAACATCGGGACGCAAAATATGACCGTTTTGCTTGGAGAAGCTCTGACGCTTACGAAACCATCAGAATTTTAAGTGTTGAATATTGTATACAGTTAGCATCAAAAGTAAATCACTTTTGCAGTTTCAATATTGATTTATGTAAGTAACATAAAAAATACCTTTACCTATAATTAAAATGTTCCTTAGTAATTATGTATAAAGACCCAGAAAATGGCAACTGGACTTACACACCGACTAAGAAATAAAATATATAGTCTTGCTAATAGAGACACTTCACTCAGCCACTGAAGGTGAAGCGATTCTTAAAAGCCATAGTTTATACAGTATTTTCCCTCATTTATCCAGTGAAATTAGTCCAAAGACAAAACCGTCCGTAATAGTATTTCGTAGGGGCAGATGTTGAAGCACTTAGCGGCTTGCGTTTTATTATGAATAGCAGCGGAACTAGTATTTTGCGGTTTCCCAGCGGAGGCAGACGCAAATTAATGCCCTGGCTTTCAGCTAGAAATTAATGTAATGCACCTAGGTTACGTAGCCAAATTGTTGGCATTCAGTAAATTTCATGGCACAGCGGGTCATGGTACCGAATTTTATAATTGAATTTTAAATGAGTACGTGTCAGAGCCGAGCTAATTGGTCTAAATAGTGCGAGTGGACCTCTGTCCAGTTATTCGTATAAAAGTAAGCGTGTGTTGCAAATAAAAATAAATTAACGTTTTAATACCCGCTTACTCAAATTAACCAAAAAGTTACATTACTTAATATTTTTTATTGAAATTTCAAATCAACATAGTTCAAGGTTACATGTACAAAATATTATCAGAATGTAGATGATTTGATAAAACACGACACAAACAGCTTTCTTTACTCAGCGAGCGCCGTAATTCGGGCGTCCTAAACTCGTACCAACACTTAAACAGATTAAAACGCTTATCGTGTGAGTTCCTTGCTCGTTTTTCATTCTCTTATTCAAGGCCTTTTACTTTCTTTCCTGTTTACGCGAAGCTAAGAGATTAAATCTAAGGTATTTTACACTTTTATTTGCTCCTGCAATTTTATGTAAAAGAGATTTTTGCCTGCACTTACTGATCTTTTTGTTTTTGAGTTACTTATTTGCTTTTATCAGACTTAACGTATTAGATTTTTAGCAGGTATTTATTATTATTATTAACTGAGTTGGCAACTGTAACTTAACCTGCACATTGACTTGTATTCTATTTAGACAACATAGGTATAAAAGTTTTAAGCGCGCATAATATAGAAACACATCATTGACACAAAGCAGCTCATAAAATAAATTGAATGACAAAATAGTTATGACAATGACCTATACTTGCGGTCTCTTTGATGACATCTTTGTTGCTCATGCCACTAGATCAAAGTTTGTGCAAAACGCTCAGTAAAGATGTCATCGGACGATGCAAATATTTAAACAACAGTGAGCTAATAAATTTACTGAAATATTCTGAAAACGTGTCAACAAGTATATGCGGTCATTTTGTGGTGGTGGAGTTTCCAGAATCAACTTTTTTGAGTTGAGTTAGTTGGTAAATTGTATCCGCAATACTGCCTAATGTAACATTGTAAAATAATTGAAAGTTTATAAAAAGCATTTATTAATGTTAAAAAAAAATCCAAATAAAACTGTGATATAAAAACCTAGATAGATAGTAAGGGTTCATACGCACTATGCGGGTAGCCGCATTGCGGCTAGCCGTCCGGCTGACCGCAAGCACAATTATGTACGTAATAATCATTTCTATGCGCACTGCGATGCGGCTACCCGCAGACCGCTCCGGTCGCTCGGAGGGCTGCGGCCCGAGTGACGGCCAGCCGGACGGTTGCTATACGCACTGTGCGGTTCAGTCTGCGGCTGCCCGCCATTGAGCGAGTGTGTGCACGTGGTACGTCTGGTAAAATGGAATACGATACCGAAAAATTTATCATCGAAATCCAGAGTCTGCCAGCAATTTGGAACACCAAATTACGTGTGTAAATGTAGTAAATAGCAGCAACTTCTTCCACGTCCATCTTTGAAATGGATCGACATGACCGCAAATCGCAACGGTTTTTCAACCGCACATTGCGGTTGCGAATGCGGCTGCCCGCGATCCGGCTGGCCGCATTCGCAACCGCATCCTGCGATCAGCCGCGCGGCTACCCGTAATGCGGCTACCCGCATAGTGCGTATGAACCCTAATACCTTTACTTTTGTTTTTGATTCCACCGTGGGTAGGTTATGCCACTTACCCGTTGTGGTGGTTATAAAAATTGGTACCTAGAGATTACCTACCTATAGACTATTTTTTTTTGTGTATTTGTGTGCCACCTCATATGATGTAGTAGGACTTAAGGACTTACTTCAAGATGTCAAAGTCACTTTTTTTTTGCAGTAAAGTTAGTAAACAAATTACTTGTCAAACATAAAAGAAGCTAAAACTCACTTTGATACAGTAGATATTGTACAACATGAAGCTTTTCAAAGAGCAAATGTGAAGTTTTTTCATTAACTCTACAGTTCACGCTACACCTTAGTAACTTAACCTCCATGCAAAGTTCTTTGAGTTTTCTATTAAAAACAACCAGTATGAAATTACTACTTACCCACACTTTAAGTATATACCTATTGATTCTATATATAATTACAAAAAATATTAATATGAGATTGTGGGACCGCCGTGGGAAAAAAATAAATTTTAATTTGATTGCTAATACTTTTTTATGCTTCTAAACTATACAATAGCATTTTTTTAAAATTATTAATATGAAGCTCTAACTAAGATTTTAGATTCTAACTGTACCAACATGAGAGTACAATCTTGCATTGAAATTAAGACACTATGGTCTACATATACATCGAGATTACAATACGTCTGTCAGCATATTAAAATCGTTTCTAACTATGATACATTATAGCGATGTCAGATTAATATCTGCAAAGAATGATATAGCGCTAGCCTCATCAAGACTTGCAAAAATGATTTGTAAACCTTTAGGTGTAAGAACTACTTTGCATTGTTTTATTAACAGACCCAGTGGATCACCGGAGGAGATTGGGATGAGTGGAGAGTTTTTTGAGACCTCTGCTCTGCAGTGAGACACATAGTCTAAATAAAAAAAATAAGAATAACTTCACTCAACTACAATGAAATCTTGACTGTGGATCGCTTCTGCATGCTGTGAAGTGTAGCTTTACACCATTTTTGACTTAGTGTGGATCTGTCAATAGTACAAGTTTCAAACACATTGGCTGGTTGGTCAATAGCTTAACTATACAATTCAAAGCACCAGTAGGTCTACCATGAGTTTTTACTATACTATATTTACTATACTCGCTAGCGTCTGTAGTTAAAAAAATGTATGAAGATTTGTATAGCGCCTCTAGCGGATAGTTGGGTACTAAAATTCGTCATACTAATATTGACGTAACTACTGTAGTAAAGTCAGGCGATTTTACTGTGACAACTCATGGTAGATACACAGTTAAGCTTACAGACAGCTGAATGTCTCGTATATCGGTGAAGCCATACTGAAACAAGCTTTTGGAAGCTCAAATCTACTGTGAAAATTGTAATACTGTTGCATGACTGTTACATGCTGATAGCGTAACTCGCGACAATGACATAGACCTAAAAACCTCAAATTTAGATCAAAACTCATTAAAATTACTATTGAAGTTACAATGTTCATGGTGACTTAAAACCCAAGCCGGAACAAGCTTATCTTCGATATAATTTAGGAATAAGAATTTATTTATATAAATCACGACTAACATAACACACGAACGATAATTATGAATAGTTTCTATATACATAATATTTACAAATGTCGTTTGTTTTATTTATGTTTTGTTGAGAATAAAATATTAAACCTGTATCCTCCTGGAAAGTTCATTTTCAAATGCAAAACGTGGAACACATCGTGTGTATACCAATGTATAGAAAGCACGTAACAAAATTAGTTTGACAGTAATGATGGCTTGTCGTAAGCAGGTCTGTCGCAAAGTACGTAATCATGGGGTTACCAGTTGCCAGTACCACGGAGGTTGGGTTGGCAGAGGGGAAGGCGACGTTTTAATAAATAATTATCCTCCTCGGTACTTCGCCGGGATAAGCAGATACCGAGCTAATTCGCTACTAGCATACCCGTTTAAGCTTGATACAGCTTTAAATTTTCAATTATATTATTAATTTACTTTAAGATAGCTAAATTTTATCCTATGGCCTTTATTAACCGTATTGTTATGAAAATATATTGGTTTTTCGGTCTATATCAACAAACTTACCATGTAGGTTTGAATGTTGATTGATAACTCAGTAAAGTCTTTGAAATGCAAAATCTTGGAACTTTTCAAACAGATGTACATTTGGGCACTTCATTCTTTTGAATTTAAAGTACAAGTAGTATACGAGAGGTATACTGCCAAAAGATTTTAGAGACTTTTCATCTTGTTAACTTTAAAAATAAATAAACATTTTTGTCTATTTTCAGCGTGTTATCACTAGTTTTGCATCTCATAGTACAGGGTTGTTCAAGCACCTTGAGTATATGTGTTAAACGGGCTTAAAACAAAGTATCCCAGCCCGCAAACTGGGCAGGGGCACTCCTAAAACGTTGAGGCTAATTGCACTAAGATTCCGTCCTTTGCTAATACGATATGTGTAACACGGGGCGCGGCTGAAAAACGACGTGTCCCAGACACGAATAAGCTCAAACCCTTTAGTTTGTTCCACTCTATTCACATCAAGTTAGAGTTGAATTTCGAGTGTGTCGATTTAAATTTGGGCCATTCCTATTACGACGAGCCTTAATGGAAATTGTGAGCCGAGCCCGTGTCGTTACGCGCTGCAAATGTACATAATGTGTCGTCAAAAGGGTGAAATATACTTTTAGCTGGCTGTGATTCCGTTCCAAGTGAGCTGGGCTTACCGGCTTTCAAAAGTTTTTCCGGTTTGATTCGCTGCAGACAGACGAAAGCGACATTTATCTCGAAATCGGAGCATGCGAACAATTTGTCATAGGCTTTTTCTAAATTGCCTTTATTTACCTACCGTTTCCGCCGGACTTTGACAGGAGCCATACAAAACATGAGAAATTCAATAAGAGTTCATGTTTTGATCCGTATTATCACAAATACCTGTAAGATATTTATAAACAAAATCTTTGAAAAAAAATTAAAAGAAATACCGTATATTTTGTTTCATATCAGATAATATTTATTTACAGAGCCTTTTAAAAAACAAACCTGCTAAGACCACAATGCAAATTAAATAGGAAAGCCTATTCTCAGAAGACACAAAAAGAAAATTCCTTTCCTGTCATTAAAAGATACACTGATACCTCCTCTAAAATGACGCTTTTATTAAATTCTAACGTTTATTAGCTGGGAGTGAAATTCTCCGACTTGCAAGGAAAAGCTAAATACTTATAAGAAAAAAGTTTCGTGTTTCTTGTCTGAGGAATTTTATTAATGTTGGCAACATCGCTGCTCGGTGTTCGTTATTGTTACTAAGTTTAATTTTGTATTTGATGAAAGGTGAGCATTTAAAATGAATAAATTCCATTTATAAACAAACAAATAATGCCGGTTTTATTCTTGAAGATTTATATTAATACTTAATTAAACCGGAGTAAAATAAAACAAGTAATTGCGTTTTTGTTCAAAATTCTTCAAATCGTTTGAATACTTATCATAAAAATATATCAACGCCCAATACATTTTCTAAACAAACAAAAAAAGTATCAAAAATTATGTAAAATTTGAGGTACCTACTTACATCATACCAACATAATTAAAAAAAAATATATTATCTAATCCAAACTACTTTTAAACTTTTTTTTTACTACAGTAACCTCAGACTATAATATTTATATTAACTATGTAGCTTCCAAACAGCTGTAACCTGGTAATGCTCCAAAAAGCCTATTAAGGCCACAAGCGACCGTAGCTGTACTACAGTATGATAAATGTCAAAAAAGCACCGCAATGCAGGCCAAAGTACGATGTGCCAACAAGGCTCTATCTATGTATCTGTGGGTTGAGCACGAATCGTACACGTATCGTAACGTGAGCACATTTAAGACACACTGCGTGATGACGCTGCAACGATCGGCAGTCAAACTAACGTCAACGCGTAGTGTAATTCGAATACGCCATAGTTTTAATAAATACATTTGAATATAAACAAATTTCACACATCACACTCTAGTCCCAAACTAAGCAAAGTTTGTACTATGGGAACTAAATTGCTGATAGAATACTTATATTTTTTTTGTTTGTAAATACATCCATAGAATACATAGTAACACACAGAATAAATATTTATGTTCATCAAACATTTGCTCTGGGTGAGAATCGAACCCGACCCACAGCATGGAAGGCAGAGCTACTACCAACTGAGCTGTGACATTTACATTTACTCGTGCTCGGGTCTTTGTGTTTACGGTGAAGACTGTGTACGCTAAAAATATCAACGGAAATAAAAAAATATGAGCTTGGCAGTTCAAACCTGTATAGTAAAACTGTTCAGCTTAAGCATAGAATGTTCCTCATTTTCATCTGCAAACCAACAATAAAAGTATACCTAGTAAAGTATACTTAGGACTTTTTATAAAATTAAATGCAATAAAAAATTAACGAATTAACTTGAAAAAATATTTTAAAAAGCTGTAACGAACCAAATATAATTGAGAAAAAGTCCCGAGTTATAATTAAGACAGTTTAGCAAACGTGTATTAGATGTACCTATAGGTACTCAGTTAATTATGGAAGTAATTCATGCTGTTTTTAAACGATGAAAATCTGTGGTCATATTCTCTCTACATTTATATTATTATGTAGTAATATATTTCTTATTATATATATTATATTTTTTATTAGTTTTATTGATTCATTGGATATTATACCCAACAAATTTGATTCCATATTATGTATCGTCGTCAAGTTTAACTTAAACGAAAGTCTCGTTTACAAATTGTCGTGGACAACAAAAGTCGTCCATAATGGCGAACTACAGGAAAATTATCCTTTTGTATACAAATAGGGGTTCCATAGCTAAAATCGACAAGTAAGAACCTAAAGATCGATCTAAATAAAGAACTTCAAAACTTTTTTTATGTAGGTATTAATAAACCAAATAAAAAACAAGTGTGGCTGGACTAACATTAATGAAATGTTTATTTTAATAACTTATTAACTGAGAAGTTCGTATCCCAAACCAGAATGATGAAAACTTATTATATTTGTTCTGTAACTTTTTGTTCTGATAAAAGCTGTGTTGTTCATGTCGCGAAAATGTCCAAAGTTCAATTAACTTTCCCATTGTGCATTTTACAGTAAGTAATTATTTAATTTAAAATTAAATATTACTAAAATTGTAGAAAATACTATTCTACCCTAAATATATTCATGACTTTTTCGTACATGCCTTTAACCCTATGCAACGCTAATACGGAAAAGTTTCAAGTAAAATATAGAGCGGGAACCACCATGATATGAGATCTACTCGCTTCTAGGTATTTATTTATATCTTTTTGTGTATGAAAAATCCTTTGAATAGGCCGCTTTTTATACTTTTTATGTAGCTCAACCCAACGCAGCGATTGCGTAGAGCGGTTAGCATCTATTGAGCAAACAATGTCTTTGTTGCTGTACATTTGCATGTTTTTGTTTGTTTTTCAATACAAGTTGTTTCAATTTAAATACAATTTTTACAAGAAAATACTGCTATGAACACATTACTATTTCGAAAATGTTCATTCATTATCATTTACATAGATTAATTCCACATACATACTTATTTAATTTATTTGCCTTTAGTAAGAGACAACCGGATAAAGATTAATGTTAAAAAACTTACCGTTAATGTAAAAATGATAATAAATGATAATAATTGTTAAATACGCATTGTACCTATTATGCACAGTTTTTTTAGTAATCATAAATTACAATTGTTAAAAAGATTTTTTTTCATATCATTTACATATTTCCGATCGATGAAAAGTATGCACCATTAAAAAATCACCTATTTTTTTATGTTTATCAAAAACAAACAAAAAAATAAAGTGATTGAGCAATCTGTGTAATCATAAATTTGTTAGATAATCTGAAAAACACTACCAACAAATTAAAACAAAAGCAATCTATATGCATAAAAGCTTATAACCAAACCATTGAACTTGAGTTTCACTACTTTACTACCTCTGTTACCTTTGGGATACAAACTAAACTAATTACACGAACAAAATTGATTAATAAATGCCTACTCAAATATTTGCTCTACATCACGTGACTGCGTTATGTATCGCGTGACATTTGAGCGTGTCATTCGTGCTCATGTAATACCATTTTTAAACTACATTTTTTTTAAATTACAGCTCCCTGTAGTAAGAAAGTCGAACCATTTCTATGCCTCGCAGTGCACGGTGCCACCTGAAACTTGAAGTATTCATAAAGCTGAGGACGTCAAGAACTAGACTAGAGCTGGTGACACATAGAGATGGGACATGTCGTTCCGTTGCGTCAAAAGAACGGATAAAAATATTATGGTATGGAGTGCTGTATCCGGCTATTTTTATCTAAGTATTTCCGTCTTTTCTTAGACGTGATATGTTATTGTAATCTGACTCTAACATAAGCACTTACATAGGCATACTTGTCTTAATACATTAAGTAATTTCAATGTACTCCTGAAAATTCTATTTATTTGAGTTAAGCTGAAATTGTATCTCACCTCGTTAGTCGCAATAATTTATTATCTTTCATGAAAAAATTGCGTTCATTATAGATAAAACAAATTTCTCACTTTCTTCAACATTTTACAACATGCATTAGCTTTCTAAAACTGCTACATTAGAACTCCACTTGATTATTTTATAAGGTCCTCGTGCATATTAAATGGCTAAGTATAAAACAGTGTAACATAAGTTAATTCCCTCCCTATAACACTGACAGTGTAAGGAGTCGTCACTAGAGGTCGACGGGTCAGCCAAAACCCTGGGGTGTGAGGGGATAGCCCCCGGTTGCCATGACAACCGCGCCCCACAACACGCCGCGGCGGCGCCACCAGTACACAGTACCAACAAACCTTATTATGTATGTTTTTACGTTGTTGGTTGTAACTTGAATAGCGTGGGGTACGTCTGTGGGGGAAATCTATTTATCTATTCTATTGAAAACTACTTTAGAAAATTGAATCGGATTCTTTCATTTTGTTTTACAATGAGTTAGTATAATGTATTAATTTTAGGGTATTTTAAACTTACCTTAAAACTCAACTTCTTAATCCAATTTCTCACCTCAAAAAGCTTAATCTTAATAAATCTTTTCACCTTCAAGTAAAATTACAGTACAAATGACTGAGCTCTCATTTAATTAAATCTACGTTTTTGATCTTGATATTGTTTTATACTTTTAAGAGAAGTAGGAAAAAAATGGCACCTGGATCAATTAATATATTTAGTTTAAATAGACTTAGGCAAGCGAGACTTATTTCTTTTTAAAGATGATTACGTATGTGCTCTCGAGAAATCAAAAAAAATATCGCGTTTAAAAAAAGTTGTAAGTCGTATCAACTCTTGATTTCCAGACAAGAAACATTGCATATTAAAATCTTGGAAATAAATTTAAAGATCTAGTGTCCATCGTATCATGTTGACTATATTAAGTATTCTATAGAATTAAGGCTCGAAAAACATAACGTGTATATAGCAAGGAAATGTATTATACCCGTGGAAAGTAGGGCTCGTTTTATTATTTAAAAGCGCATACACGTGTAGCTACTAGGGTCACCAAAAGATTATTTTAAACTGGACAAATTTTTACATAGGACATTTGAAAAATCTCATCATGCATGATGACTTTGAAGAGACTTTTCAAACAATATCTCTCGCTCTAACAATAGTTAAAGCGATTAATGCGTAATCATAATAACCCTTAACATCTGCTTTTACAGGCGTACCTATTTAAATATGTTCATTATAAAGTAAACTTTAAAAATAAAAATAAATATCGATTCAAGCGTTTACCAACTATTTTCGACTTTTCTGACATTCTTAAGGATTATAATTTAAAGTCATAATATTAATTTCGTATTTAAATGATTGTTTTTCTAAACACAGCATTTAAAAACAATGGAGTTATCGCGTTTAATATCTTGATAATAAAGGATCACCTTACACTCTTCGTTCTATACCTGATCTAATATAATAGTAATTTTACTTGAACGACTAACTCCTATAAACTTTATCCATTTAAAAACAGTAATCGATTCTAAGCACTAACCGACATTTTCGATTTTTTCCGACTTTTTTGACATAAATGACAACTCTACTCAGTTATTTTCGATTGCGGTCATGAGAGAATCAATATATTGTATTTTATCGATGAATTGACTATGACGATGAATTTGTATTGCTTTGTTATAAGTTTGACAAAGTTTATTAAATATTATATTGTTTTCTATACTTACTCGCCTTTTTCCTTATTTCAAAGTACATTTTCGGTACTACTTAATTTACTTTGCGACATTTATTTTTAATGCGGCGTCAACAAATTTAAAAAACAAATACGAGTCAATGAAGAACTGAAGAATAGAGGATTATTTTATGAATGAATAACATTGTTGATATATTAAAAAAAACTTATCTACATAAAAACGTACCTACATTTCATACAGTAATCATGAGGAATATTTGGTTTATTTTCGTACCATCGTCTCTACACATGATTTAGGAAGCTATTTCAGGATTTATCTGTCTCACCTCATAATTTCCCGCCAATTATAAGTGAGGCGTGCTATTAACTCGTCAGGGTGATTAGTACACACCTGGGTTCGAACCCACGCCACGTCAAGGAGGCTCTTAGTTCAATACATAAGTTAATATAAGGAGATGGCGTGAACGGGTATGGCGCAACACCCAAAATTACAGATAAATCTATATTTAAGCTTGAATAAACTTACATATTAAAGAAAAATAAAGATACCTTCATTTACAAATTAACAACCGTCGCAATGCAATAGAGAGTGTATAAACATAATAGAGACTGCTATTAATCAATTTAATAAGCATAATTTCATTAATACCATAATTTCCACGCCACAACATGTTAATTTTTCCACAAATTCTTATTCGTCAACTCTGAATTTATTACTCTCATTTTCATATCATATTTCACACAATCCAACCACTTATTTTCCGCCTATCCCAACTTGCATACCTAGCTATACTCATGATACTCACTTAGTATTAAAATAAAATGACAAAAATTAGCAAAAGCGCGTTTTCTACAAAATAAAGCTTGAACATCTATGTACCCTATGATCCGGGTTAGTTTCATATCACATGCCAGGCAAGGCAGACGAAGCGTAATTGCTTAAGTAGGTACTTACTACTTAGTAAATATGGTAATAATACTCGCTAGGTTGAGACTGCCAATTTTCGTGAGTTGCTTAAACTGTGATTAGAGTTCGCTGAAGAAAAAATGATTTCATTTGTGCATATTTGTGACTAAGTAATAAACCACATTGATTTTAGATTGAGTTATCGACTTGTTTTATGATTTAGTTAAGTATATATTTTGCGAAATGAAAAAACCCATTACATATTTGTTAAGTAGTGACAACTGCCTATACTGATGCGATACCTAACTAAGCACGTCTGCTCAGGATATAATACAGACATGCAGTGATAGTACATGGAGGTTAATTAAATTAATAACAATCTAGATCAACAAACACTTTTCTCGCTCGCTGAGAAACTTATTACTAAAAAGACTGAGCTAAGCAATATTTCTGTAACTAGGTATATTATTTTCAAAAAAAACAATGGAAATGAAAGATCCCTCTCGCATTTTAGTGAAGTGGACGATGGTACCTACTTGCAAGGATCAATTTATTCCCGTTTCCTTTTGTGTATTCAATCCGTGATCCTTGATCCGAAACAGACACTCGAACAACTGATACCTATCCAGTTCTAATTTAGCTAATTCACCCAGCGGATATAGATAGTCGCTATAGTTAGGTTCGTACCTACAGTACATGTTTCGAATAACAATCGCCACGACCTAAGTAACTCGGGTTTTAGTAAGTTACAACAATTTACGTCATGATAAATTAAGTCAGGGTTGTAAAGGGTGTGTTTTTATAGGTCGAAGGTAAATAAAAGTTCAAAAGTCGTTAAAAAGCTGAAATATTCAAAATTACAAAATAAGACGTAATAGAGAGATAAAATAAATTAGCTTTTGCTACGTTGATTTATGTTTATTGTAAGAAGGTTTTATGAATTCGAAATAAATAACTTTGGAATTTTTCGATACATCTACGAGTAATTATAGCAAATACATTAAAAATGCTACTAAAAGACAAAAACAAATTCCAAGGAAGAAAAAAAAACTCTGGTATGGGTAGTTGAGGTCTTAGCTTTCACTGTATAAAAATACATGAAAATCTGACATCTGCTGTGTACTATACGACTAATTAAAAGAGAAAACCTTTATTAGATCTTTAGAGGCGAGTTGGGATAGTAAAATCACTAATTGATGCCATAAAGGTAGTTTGCAAACACATTACAATCCATTTTGTGGAACAAACGCGGACCCCACGCACGGCTGAAACATCCTAGGTATATATTTTATATTATACGACTACATTATCATACCTGCTATATACCCACATATCAAGTTATAGATTTATAGGTTTTAGATTTTCAAAGTGGCAATCAAATAAAAATGTCACACTCTAGTCCCAAACTAAGCAAAGCTTGTACTATAGGAACTAGACTGCTGATAGAATACATAGCGGTTGATTTGATAATGCCTGTGACTAAACCCTCTAAGACGTTTATAAGGTATAATACTTTGGAGGCGATAAAGAGGTTTTTTAAAGTCGTAATATTTATCTTAGTGGTAAGCTCGTCAGGAAAGTATTACTACTGTTCCTATTTCTGCCTAGCTGTGATGCTTGCATTGCTGCGTTTCGGTTTTAAGGGCACATTAGTACAATTATAGGAAACTTAACATGCTCAATATAGCAACGCATCGTTATAAGTAAAGGTTATAAGTTAATATTTAAAGATTAATTGATTACCAAAGATAGAGGAAAAACGTCACTGTAACAATAAAGTTACAAGGTTTGGGAAACAAGGTAAGAAAAGGTTACAAACCCTAAAAATATCTGAGTTAGAACAGGGTATATATTAGTCGGTAACAGTCATTATTCAGTTGATTTAATAAAATCAATATATTTCCTATTTGAAATATCGCATCGGTTAAGTAATTTTCAGTAATCTAGCTATAGAATAAACAGAATATCTACTACGCTATGAACTAGTTTGTTGAACGAGCGATAGGCTTAATGTATTGACATTGTTACGACCTCTGAATAGCAATTACGGTAAAATGCAGGTACTAACTACTAAAGGCACGGTACGCTTTTCTTTTCAAGGAAACCAAGTATTTTCTTGGTAAAACTTGAAAAAGGTTGGTATTATTGTACAGCTTACAAATAAATTATTATGGAATATCGTGGAAATCGAAACAAAAGCGATTCAGGGTACTACCGTTTGTTGTTAGGTTTAATTCACCAATTACTTTATTTAGGTTGTAAAAACACTTCAGCAGCTTATTTACAAGTACTATCATCATCTTACGAGCCTACACTTTACATTTACTTATTTTTCACCAATACGTATACCGTCAATTGCATATTTCACTCAAAATGTTGTTGTTATGTCCAGCAGAGTTACGACCGTTGTATTTTTAGATAAAAACATACGAAACGGCAGCACAAGTAACAAATGGGCAAATAAAAATAAATTGCCAAATGTTTTTACATCGGCCAACACTTTTTACCTCAAATATGGACATCCATCAGTGCACATTACAACAATGGATGTTGATGAGTCCTACTGGACGCTAGCGCTATTACCTATGTTACTTTGTAGCTAACAGTACTAGCGTGCAATCTGTTGGTACTCATTATAACTGTACGTTAATGATAATTTCCAAATTATCTTTTGATCTGCGTTAAAACAGTTGTGAAAAACTACCTTTATTAGTTAAGCGCCGTCTGTGCTATTGTTCGATAACATTGTAAAAGTCTTCATTCTACCATCAGTAAAATAATTAATTCGTATAAAAAAGTCATAAAAATAAAATGTTGCATGTGCGTGGCCGATTTTTCTACTCTGTCGTACATCAAAGTGCCGCCACAGTAGCATTGGTAGCATGATGCGTGTCGCACGAAATTCTTAAAATCTGTCATTTTGCTGTTCACGCAACAAAAATAATTTCTGATTTTTCTTGTTTATGGTCATAAAATATTACCTTTGTTTGCGATAATAGGCACTTACTTTGTGTATGGTGTAGCTATTAAAGCGTCAGATTATTAGAGCGCACGTAAGGGCTTTGGCCTATGGGACTTTGTCCACAGTTGACCCTAAATATAAAACGTACTTATTGAAATGCAGATTGCTTCAAATCGTATTTACTTATTCCTCTATACGTCCTCAAAAGAATTGAGAGCACTACCAAGTCAAGTCATATTTTAGTTTCGTGATTTTATTGGACGTGTCTCCACTTTGTAAAAAATAGTGCATATTTATAGTTGTAGGGATCAAAATAATAAAAACTTGTTATGTATTGATCTATACAATTTCGTGTGTGAATTATCCAATATATTATTGAACCTAATAAATAAGATACCTTTGTATGCATATTGCTTTAATGTTACTTTATAATAAAATAAATAGATACAATATTGAGGTCATATACTCCATATTGTTTTAAATAATGTAACTAGGTGCCAGTTAGTACAGCAAGCACCGCACACAGTGCCACCGACCGGATATTAGCCCACAGTGCACGGATCGTCGCCCGCGCAGGAAATGAAATCGCGTCCGACATGCCTATTGCTCTATTGTGGCGATGCGCAGGACTAACTTTATTGTTGCGCCTATTTGTGTTGTCATTCTGAATATTTATTAACGCGAACAGAGTTGCAGTCAGACGCAAAAAACCTAGCCAGAAAGTTATTTATGAATACAATTTTTCAAATTCATCAGCATTGCATAGTTTGGTACTATAATATATTATATCGTTGTATGAAATATCTACGAATATTCATTATATTTTTTTAATAGTCACTTACTTCGACATTTTATTGTTGTTAATTATGTTATTAAACAAAAAGTAAAAAAAAATATACCAACTGCATTTAAATACCCTACAATTAAAAATCTAAGTATATCGTGACTGAAACGCTACGAAGAAAAGTCTTGGTAATCATTATGCATAACAGTATGCCATAAGAAAAAACTAAATGAAAGCTCAACGAAATACTTATACTTATATAGTAGATTAGTTACCTAGGGTTACCAACCATTTAAATTGCAATGCATTTAATACTGTATTTAAGGTACATAAGGCACATAAAGTAAAAAGCATACAAAAGCCCTGAACAAAATTCGTATCAGCTTACACGCTAAACTGTAAAAAGCTTAAAAGACAGAGCACATGGTTTTCTTTATAAGCGGGATATTTACCATGATTATTTCCCGATACCAAATCATGGTAAATATCCCGTTTATAAAGAAAACCATATATCCAAAACCGTGTTAGTTTCATAATATTTGAAACTAACACGGTTTTGAACATAGTTTTCATTGTATACGGGATATTTACCATGATTTGTGAGTTTGATTATTTCCCGATTTTACTGACTGAACAGTTCGACCCGTGATCATGGCGCATGTAACTGTGCCGAAATATCGGGAAATAATCAAACTCACAAATGATGGTAAATATCCCGTTTACAATGAAAACTACGTGATAGTTTCAATTATTACAGAGCACATTATATAAAAAAGTATATTGTGGCAGCCCTATGTACCTTTTAGCAAACAAGGCATGTATCATTTACAGTAAGTCTGTAACAGCGAACAAAACACGCGCAACGGTTTGTAATCGCAAACTTCCAATTAAAGAATTCTGTGATGCATTAACCATTATTGCCTCATAATATCTGTTAAATTAACGAGCATTTATGCAACTTTTAATTTGGACATTTTTAAGAGGAGAGTAAGTTCTATCTAGGCAAACGCGTTACGCGTAGGACGTTATCAGATGTGACTGTGACCAAACGTTTGCCAAAAAAAAAAGCTAGCACTCCGGGAGTGCCGGCAGAAGTGAAAACTTCAATATTAACGTTGTGTTTTCACTTTTAAGTTTTCACTTCAAAAATATAACCACAGTCGTGATTGTGTCATGTCATTGTGTCACATTCGCGCAAGCGCGAATGTGACACAACGACGAAGACAACGAAGACACACTGATACAGACACATTCGCGCAAGCGCGAATGTGTCTGTGTCATTGTGATTGTGTGGCTTCGTCGTCATCGTCACGTCACGTCATGTCGCCACGTCATCGTCACGTGACGATGACGTGGCGACATGACGTGACGATGACGTGGCGACATGACGTGACGTGACGATGACGACGAAGCCAACGAAGACACAGACACATTCGCGCAAGCGCGAATGTGTCTGTGTCATTGTGATTGTGTCATGTCGTTGTGTCACATTCGCGCAAGCGCGAATGTGACACAACGACGAAGCCAACGAAGACACAGACACATTCGCGCAAGCGCGAATGTGTCTGTGTCGGCTTCGTCGTCATCGTCACGTCACGTCATGTCGCCACGTCATCGTCACGTCATCGCGCAAGCGCGAATGTGTCTGTGTCTTCGTTGGCTTCGTCGTCATCGTCACGTCACGTCATGTCGCCACGTCATCGTCACGTCATGTCGCCACAACACTATTTAATTGTTTGAGTCATACGTCGCGTGACCGCAAGTGTGTTCTTTTGTCGTCTCTTGTTTTACGAGCAATGTATAAAAATTAAATAAGATCTTACGCTTTTTCGACGTCACGTGACCCTGACGCGAGTTTGAAAGTTTTTACCCACCCAGCGCCGAAGAAGCCTAAAGAAGTTTTCACTTCAAAAAACTTAAATACTCATTTCAAAGAAACTAGGTATAATAAATCAGCTATGAAATCAGCATCCGATTAGAATTGAAAGCTGTTTATTTACCTCCTTTGAAACTGTTTCAAATTGATGTCACCCTAGTTTCTGCTTTCTGATTTTAGAAAGTGATCAGTGATCAGCGTTTGAAATAAGATAACAATGATGTAATTAAAATCTGTTTTTCCGCCGAAAGTTACGAGTGTCTATTGCTGAATCACTGTGTCATAATCAAAAGATTATTTTATTATAGTTATAATTTAGGCATGTTCTCGCGTCTGGGTCCACCTTTACATAAAACCTTATAAATATAAAATATTAGATTTATAAGGTATTTAAAGATTGCGGTAATTTTATTTTTCGTAAAAACAAAAATAATGGAAACACAATACAATTTTTTTGTAGTTTCAAGACGAGTGTTTTTTTTCATTTTGTCAAGACAGCGTGTCCAGCCAAGTTAAAATAAACAAGTAGTGGAATATGTACATCGACTCACTTAATATTAAGGTTGTAAACGCACATTTACAGCCAAAATGAGTGAGATATGAGAATCATATAAGAGCGCATCAACGAAGCTCTTTCTTGTGACAGACAATCGCCGTGGGCGCAATCGTCTTCATCACAGAGCAGAGCACTTAACATTACAGAAGTAACCTCTGCAAACAATATGCAATTAACTCATAGCACACGTCCACGGACAAGTCATCGCACTGCGTCAACTCCTCTAAGACGTAATAATGTGTCTGTCATTGAACCGGCACTCATTCAAGTAGAAACTCTGCAATCAACATCATTGCTTGCTGGCAGATAATACTTACACAAGGTAATAACTTCCTTGGATTTTTGTAAGGAGCCTCCAATTCATAAGAAGTCTTACCTATTTAGTACTATCATGTTTCTGCTAATAATGATGAAGGCTTTTACTTGTTTAGTGCTTTCACATCGAGCTTTGGTATTGATTGGGAGATTTGGAAGAGCTCTCAAAGAAAATAATAAGTTCTATAAGAGCAATTTAGTTGTGTATATACCTACTACCTTGTATTGTATACTGGTTCAACTGAAGGGAACTACGCTATGAATAAGCTTAGTTTTTGCAAAAAAATCTTAGGTACTAAAAAGTTCAACCGAGGCTTTGTAATATCCCTGTTGTGTCATCTAGATTTGATGCAAAAGCCTATTTTTATTATACCTTAGTTGACTATAAGAGGAATCGTAAAAATGCTCGAGTCTTATCTCAACTCAAGCACTGTTTAAACACTGAAAAACGAGATGTTTTACGAGGATAAAACAAAATTTAAATAGAAGCTTAGCTTTATTAGTTATCAGTGGTCTAGTGGTCTCACTTTCTAAGGGTATTGAGTTGCCATTTGAAAGTGAGCCAGTTTGTCGTTTTGGTTCGTAGCCCCTACGATGTTGTTTTGTTTTCACAACTTGAACGTAAAATCTTTCATAAAGCACCAACATCGATATCCATAATTGCTCCGATTGCCAGACCGTGCAGTAAAATGTGAAAAAATGCTAGCGGTGGTTGTACCAGCATGCGAAGGGGTCACGCAAGCCGCGCCTGCCTCATTCCACAGCACGTTTTATAGCAGAAATAACTTGGGATTCTTACCGATTTCAGAAACGAAGGGTCTTTTAAGCGGCAACAAAGTTCTGCGATTTAGTTAGGTTGGTAACTAGGTAATGCACGCGGTTTATTCAGGCGTAACTTCTTTACTGCTAAAGTACAGGTACAAACATGGTTATCAGTAGATCAATTAAAGAAATTTGGTCTGGTTTTTATCCCACAACGCGGGCCAAAAGTAGGGTTATTAAAAAAATGTACTCTAAATACTCTGATACAGGTATATGCATAGGTAAATATATACAGTCAAACCTGGGTAAGTGAGAACTGGATAAGTGAGAAAACTCTATAAGTGAGAGTAATAGCCAGGACCCGTCATTTTAAGCTCCCAAAACCTCTATTAGCGAGAAACAGAAAACTTTGTAAGAGAGAGTCGATTTTCCCTCATTGAGTAAGTGAGACTGCTACTTATCTATAGGTACCTTTATAAGCGACAGTCGAGCTTTATAAAAAAGATTCAAGGTGTAACCAAAATAAAGATAACCGTGTAACCCGGTACCTACAAGCAACGCCTTTATTTGGCTTCCCGTCACCAACTGAGTTCACTTTGGAAATATTTCTAACTATAGGTACAAAATAGGCAAATAAAATAAGCTTAAAGTACATCCGCATAGACGGGGACGCGCGCCGCACCCCAATGTCAAAGATAAACTTAACCTGGAAGAGACATGGATATATTCTTCCTAGAGACCTGATTTTTACCATTGATGACATTTTTCTTAGTTAAGTTCAGTTTTGCATCTACTAGGTACGTTCGTAAGAAATGTTTATGTTTATGTGTTTATGGGGTAACCCATATCCATATTTATTTCCTAAAACGTTTTATTTTGAAAAGAAAATATGTTTTTTATGCACTATAGGCAAACGCTTGGCCGCAATCACATCTGATGTTAAATGATGATGCGGCCTACGGTGTAACGCGTTTATGATTCACTACATACGTACCTACTTAACGAAACCCCCAATATTAAGTAGGTATACCTAAGTACATACTTTTGTACCATCTATAATAAAGGTACCTAACCACCTAAAAAATATGGCGATAACCTACACAGTATCCTTGCTATTGAGTACTTATCAACGACAAGATACTTCTTTGACTTTCAAAATTAAATCTTGCAAATAACATTCAAAAACAAAAGTAACACAGCTAGTAGTAAAATAGGTGACTTACCGATAACTTCGTCCTGTAGCTTCTTCTAGCAGTTCTAGTAGTTCTTTACTTTTTAAATTTATTCAAACGCTTGTTGCTCGTTCTAGTAAAGTTATATCAACGTAGAAATAAAGTTAGATTTATATAAAGCTTTTAAAATGTAAATATTAGAGATATTTTAAAATTTATAGGCACAGTTATGATATGTATTTGTTTGATAGTTTTCTCCTAAGCTAAGACATTAGTTCACGGTGATAAATCGCGTGGTATTTAGTGCATATTTGTTGTGATGCAAAGTGGCATAGACACACGCTCAAGCATTGTTTTCATACCACAGTTTCTAGTGTAGTCCATCGAAAGTTAGTCCCACAATCACTCTCCAGTCCATATTTCCATTTTCACTGTCCTTATCAGATAATAACACTATATTTTCACAGTATTCAACTAGGTTATGGCCGCTAAGCGTTAGTTTAGTTACAATAGAAAACGGCCAGCAAAACAAACACTGCACTTTGATTGTTGGTCGGAAATAACTAGAAGGGTAAACGTGGGAGACTAACAGTTTATATAATTGAGATCTACTGGTGTTTTTAGTGAGAAAAGTGCTATTTTAGGGTGTAATGCTTTGCAGTGGTTTTATAAGCGTGGCTGAATGTCAGAGCTGTCATTAGCCGCACATGCGCTGTTTCAGGATATTTTGACATTTACGTAGAGGGAAGGCGAGTCGATAAAACAGAGTCGCCCGGTTCGTTCCGGGTGCAAGTCTTCAAAACAATGCAAAAAGATTTCTGCATCACATAAAATGAATTATTTTGCAATAAAATACATTCTAAAAAACGTGACATCGTTTATTTTTGTGCCTTATTAGCTACCTTATAAAAAAAAAAATATTCATGAACATTTCACACTTTATTAACACAATTATTTATACTATTTATCATACTGACTGTCGTAAAATAAAACCTTAGCTTAGATACTGTCGGAAAAAATGTCTTAATTATTATTGTAGACGTATAAGACATGTGACACGGAAAATTTTTGTCGTAGCAACCGCTACGAAACTCTACGATTTTCTGCTTCTACGTAGCAAAATTATCTAATTTTTGAGTGCGTTCAGCCAAGAATTTTGTCGGGCGAAAAGTACCTATAAAATAATTTCAGTTGTTGATACAATGTGACAAAAATTAACCTTAGATGACCTATTCCCTAAAAACTAATATTTATTCTGTGGCCGTAAGTTAACTGGCTGGGTATTTACCAGTATAGCGTGACTGTTTTACTAAGTACTAATATTTTTTTTTTTATTTCATGGTTTAAAGTAGACAAATAACATAAAACGCGAAGGTTTTAAATTATACAGGTTTCGAACCTTCATAATCACGATTATTTTATCATGAGTGACCGTCAAACAAAAGACGATGAACCTCAGTAGGTAAGAAGCGTTTGGTCTGTAGTTTGCATGTTCTAACTAAAAAACTTGCTGATCATTTTGCCATCACCATTATTAAGGCATTGTCATAGTATGTCTTCGGGAAAATTCGATTATAAACAAAAAAGTCCGATGTCTGGATTTAATCGATCGCAGCAATTTTTTTGTGATGGGATATATTGAGGTGCAAAACGATATTTCAAACCCGAAACTTCGTTTTGCACGTTACGAAATTTGCGTTTTAGTTTTCGAAACTCGTTTGAATAAAAGTCAGACTGGCTTTGGTACTGTTGTTATAACTGAAACTAGTGGTTAAAATTATAGATTTACATAAAAGATTGTAAAAACGCGCTAGCTTATTTTCTGTGCCTATTGTATTGTGTAACGTAGGTAGAGTATCTAATGCCTTTTACTTGTATTGTTTTACAACCGTGTCTTCGACCCGAACACGCAACACAATGAGCCGCTACGCACAGTAGTCGATACGCATTGTTTCGTAAGCATAACTATTAACAAACCCAGTAATCTATCTTCAATTTAATGGTTTATTGTTTGTAAACTAATGGTTCAGAACATGTTTTGTAATGCTATGATACCTTATAAGTTCTTAGATAATAAAAGTATGAGTCGCACTTTATTTTGAAAGGTTCTGTTCGTAGACAAATGTTAAATCAATATCATTTTAAAATAAGAAAATCAGATAAAGGTTTGTAAAAACAACACCACTTTGAAATATAAAGAAATAAAATTTTAACGTCATCGAGGGGTAGGTACGCTTTTCTCGTGAATTGCTTTATTTTCATGCGAAAAAAGCCTCAAACGTAGGGAATGAGCCCAAAGGCCCAGAACAATTTGCATTTAATAAATATTAAAGGATAACCAACTGGGAAGGTTATGTTGTAGAAATGTAGAGATTCCAACAGTGCGTCCTCGTTTCATAGCGTTTGGATATTCCCACTTTGCCCATTCAACTTTTGCTGAGCAAGTTCTACAAGCCGCTACGTAAAAATCCTAAAATAGTATAATATTCCAACCAACCTTGCTAGATATGCATTTAAAATAGATCTCATTCAATCAAGGCCATCACCGTTCTTTATTGTTATGATTATTATGCATTGTTTGTAATAGGTACTTAGGTAAATTGTTTTAACCTTGGGCCGTCAGCTAAGAGAAACAATTAGAAATCGAACTCTAACGGCTTTGCGTGATGCCGAAAACAATTAGAGCTCAAGTTATCTGGGCTGCTAGGCTAAGACTGTTAACATTGTTATCATTGGAGTGTGAGTCGGCCCAGCTAATCATTGCTTGCTGAAGTTAACTATTGAAAAATACTTTAAGTCATCTTTATCCTACAAATCCACAAATTATAACCACAGCAATTAGACAAATATCACCAAAACATTTTAAAGTAGGTAATATGACGTAGGTATACGCGCAATGCTGATCGTGAATAATTTATTGTCTTGGCGGAAGACAGAGTTTACCTACAAAAGCGTCGGCTAGCTGTTATTTTATAACTTATGTTATTGTCATAGTACCTATACATTTTTTTAGTTAAGTAATTTTTAAATACAATGGTGCAGTGACCGACAAAAAGTACAAAATGAACACGCTTAAAAGTTACCTACTTGTAATTTTTAGTCAGAGCAACGATTTAATACTCATTTAAAACGAGAACCAATGTATTTAACTGAGTCCGAGCGGCGCGCGCGCAGCGCAATCCAATCCGCGCATCCAAGATGGCGCATAGAGCACAGACCACATGCCGTGTCCGCAACGCTTGGCTGGCCAAGCGTAAACTCACTTTTTTTCTACATAAACATTGTTCGCAGAGAAATCGACGGGCGTGACTGCTATTGTGGTCGGACTAAATGTAGAGAATATTAGAGCGTGATGAGGTAAAATAATATCGCACTGTAGGTTTTAAACTTTATGGAAGAACTCCATATTCGGCAGCTTTCAAGGTTTCGACAACCATATTTTCAGTTTTATACTACATCAGTAAACACAATGAGAATTAGTTACATCGGATTACCCTGCTTGGCCTCTCATGTGTTACTCACACCTATGAGGCCGTGAGTCCCGCTTGAGTGAGTAGGTAGCGTTGAAGCAAAACAGATAGGATGGTGCGTGCGCCCTGGTGGTGGTTCGATGGTGGTAAAAATAAAGGCACAAGCCGAAAATTATCTTTTTGAAAATAGACTATGCCTATGCATGCCGAAGGTCAGTGAACCAAGAAATACTCCGATCCCAATATAGGTACATCGCATAAGGTATACGAGTATACCTACTGCGAAGTATGAAGGTACAACCTTGATATCATATCACTCCTTCGAAACCCGTTTGTTTATCGCTTCCGGCTGAACCAATACGCTTTGTTCGCGCTTGTTCGAGCGCATCTATTCAAATTGCGAGATATCGATGCGCATACGCAATGAGCCCGCATTTACCATCACATCACATCACATGTTATTAGTGAGCAGGCAAATTAATTACTTGGTTGATACTCATCAGGTGAGCTGCCACCTAAGTTGGTAGTGTTTGTTTAGTTATCTCTCTAGCGTGTCAATGCACAACAACAATAATTTTAAACGGAGTTCAAGTAGAACTCCGCCACTAGAATCCCACTATCTGTGGCATTGGTAAGGTCATCCCTTGTGCAGGTGGTAGGGCACAAGGGGCAAACGAGCATGTGGGACATGGATTGTATGGGAGCCCCACAGTCACAATGGATTAGAGAGGAATCACGGTAGCCCCACCTACACATATTCTCTCTGGAGCGACCAACCTGGGTACGCAAACGGTTGATTGATCTCCACACAGGCCAAGGAAGGTCGCGTCCTGGAGGCAGATGTTCTACCATGTGTATAATGTCTATAACGTGTTTAGTTATGATTTAAATAAATAAATAGATATGCGTTAAACGGTGTTAATGCCACAATTAGTGAAACTTAGCTATGTTATTACTTTAATTATTGCTTGTATTGAAATAAACTAAAAAAAATATGATATTTTCTACTGTAGGTATAACCATGTAAGCTCGTCCAAGAAAGTAACCTATTTCTGCTGCCAAACAATGATAATCGAATTGCTGTAGGTACATTTTCCAGTTTAAAGGGTAGGTATGTGCCAGTGCAACTACAGGTATATCATTGTTATATCTTGTCAGAGTGATAAACGCCATGTATTGTCTGTAATACATTATTATACTCAAAGGTCCGTTAACTGTCAGGTGAGCCACCTGATTGTTTCCTTACTTTTTCCCATATTAAATATAGAAACCGGCAATCGATAAGACCTTCCAAGCATAATGAAACCTTTCTAAGACAGAAATTACAACGACAGTAAGTAATTTACAAGGCCGACCGCCATTTGTTTGTTCTCATCGAATGTTCTATTCTAGCTAATTTTGTATCGATCGATATATAATAGCCTACGTGTGTCCTATTTCCCACACAAATGCCGCATTATACTAAGAAATAATTCAGGACCTACGTATAGAAGTTAAATATCTATGTTCCTAGTTATAGTATATGCATAGAGTAGTAGGCAGGTACAGAAGGCTAACTACAAAAGGTAATCTTTCTTGGATAATGTTTATATTCTTGACCGTCCAGTGGTCCTGCAAAAAGCTAAAACTGGTATCTATAAATTTGAGGAGTAGCTTAGCTGTTCTAGGTATATAAATAAATAAATAAATATTATATCTTAGTAATCTATTGTATTTTCAGCTGAATTCATATTAATATCGACATTTCTTTTAAAAGTTTTAATATGGACTTCATGCAAAGATTCTTATACCAACCCTCAGCATCAGGATGTAGGGTGGACGCAATGCATTATCTCGCAAGATAGACAGACATTGTCTTAGACCCAACTGATTTACATCAGGTGGCCCCCAGGTGCTTGTTCCATCACTATTCTAATATAAAAAAGAAAAAAAAACCACGTCGTTCAGGTACCACGATCGCACCAAATCAGATTAAATGAGTCTTAAATCATTGTATTTTATTTTATTCGGAAATCAGAGTTACAAACTGTATTAAAAATAGTGAAATAATCTGAGCAATAAAAAGCTTGTAGGTACCTAACATGTTAGGTACTCTACTGGGCGTAACCCCACAAGCTTCAACCTTCACGCAACCCTAGAAGAGTTTTTACAGTACGTAAATACGACTTGCAAACATAACAGTCATAAACAAACGTTGGTAGAGTTTCATATCGCCTCGTAAAATGCTTTTTTTACTTGCCTGCTGAAGGTTTTTATATGACTTTGGACACGCACTTATGGAAATCACGAATGTTGGTTGGAACTTTCAGAGCCCGTAGTCGGAGTTTTCTGTTTGATTTTATCGAAAGCATGTGATCGGAGCACACGCGAATTTTGCAAGAAATTTCGAAATCTATTATTCATCATCATCAACCTATATATCAGTCCACTGCTGGACGTAGGTCTCTCCCAAGACGCGCCACTGAGCCCGCGGTCTTCGGCTCTTCTCATCCAGTTTTTGCCAGCTACACTCCTTAAATCGTCGCTCCATCTCGCCATAGGGTAGGGCTTCCTACACTACGCTTGCCTAAATCTATTATTATTTTTAACTACCTATTTATAAATCTATGACATGAATCCTCATCACTGTTGAGGATTCGTGTAGAGACTACATCCTTTGGACACGAATTATCATAATACCCAACAAATCCCGAATACATATTGTGTTGTGAAGTATGGAGGTAGGCACATAATTTCTTCTTCTTCTTTTCTTAGTGATTTTTCGCAGGCTAGGGTTGCCACGATTTTGCCAATGTCGGAGTTTATGGTGATTTACGTTTACTAATCTTGTAGCAAAAAGGCGGAGGTCTGAGTAAGTGTTCAAAAATGACCGGTAGGTAATGGAGGGAGACTCTAAAAGTTGATTGCTTAGTGATAAACAAGAAGTATCTATGTTTATACAATGTCATGCCGTTGAAGAAAAATGTTGGCATTTCATACCATTTCGTAGAATCACCCCATATCTACCTTATTTACAAGTACCTATAGATAATAATTGGTTATTGATCTTTTTTTTATTTGGCCGACTCCTTCCCACTCCCGCGTAAAAAGCTCTCCATGGTAATATAATAATAAACAGGACATCCTTATAATGATTGTAATGCGGAAGTCTGGAGGTGGACCTTCTTGAACTATATTGAAAAACTAGCTGACACGTGCCCACTTCGTTGGGGATAATTTTTATTAAATAAAAAAGTAAGACATATGCTGTCGTTGACTTGTGGCTTTTTTGTAGGCATTATCAAGCTCCACATCTTTTCTTTAGAACACTTCTTTTATAGTTAAGGCAGCGTTCGTAAGAAACGCTTTCTTTCGACCGTTTTTTCTCCGATTCATTTTGCAAAACGGACTACCACGTAAAAGCCTTTTTATTTTTCAGCAATAATGTGACTTTCTATTGGTGAAAAAATTATTAAAATCGGTTCAGTAGATCCCGAGATTACCCCTTACAATTTAACAAATACACATACTTTACCTCTTTATAGTATTAGTATAGATTAAGTAAGTATATTATATATATATTTTTTTCCTAACCTATTTCGTCCCACTGCTAGGCAAAGGTCTCCCCCAAATCCTTCTCTCTGCTTTCCGCTTTCGTCCACCAACCCCTCTCGAAAGCATCGAGGTCGTCCCGCCATCGCATTTTTGGTCGGCCTCTACGTCTTCCGTCTTCAGGCAGCCACGGTGTCACGATTTTGGACCATTTCTTTGGGTTAATATTCCGGCTAATATGACCTGCCCAGTCCCACTTAAGCCTCGCGGTTTTTTTGCCTACATCTGCAATACCAGTGAGCGAACGCAGCGTAGTGTTTCGCACTCGATCGATGCGCTTGAAACCAAAGATGCTACGTTCTATTGCTCTTTGGCAAATCTTGGATCTGGATTTCTGTGCTTCAGTCAGTGACCATGTCTGCGCACCGTAGGTTAGGACGGGCAGGATGCACATGTCGATGAGTTGGCGTTTAAGCGTAAGTGGAAGGTCGCCTTTAATGTGTTCCTTCATGGACCAGTAGCTCTTCCAGGAGTTCTCGATGCGGCGATCGATCTCCTTATCCTGCCTGTTTTCGAAGCTCGCTAACTGGCCCAAGTAAATGTAAGTACTCATCAACAACAATATATTTTTTATAAAATATTATATATAAAAAAAACAAACCATCTAAGTAAATTATGTTTTTGTATGAGATTATGAGCACCCCCTTGAATATTTAATATTTTGTTTTTAAATATTTATTCGTCATTAAAGCGGTAATCGGATACGCAACCCTAATTAACTTATCAAGATAACTCAATTTAACGGAACTATTGCTAAATACCGACCGACTTATAACACATTGCCAAAACGCACCGATAGCGCGATCTAGGATTTGTGCACAGTAGCGCCATCTAGTGGTAAACACAACAAATTTCAAACTTTACTCTATTTGAGTATTCAAGTGCGACGCGCGACGGCGCGATGGCTTATTTCATGTACTTATGTATAAGTTTGGTGTTTCTATACCGATTTCTATGATTCTTTTTTTATTGAATAGGTAATAATGTTAACTTTTTAAATTTGGGATGACTGAGAGTCTTATAAACGTACTAGTAGTACGCCCCGGCTTCGCACGGGTAGCCTATATAAATAAATATCATTATAATATAGCTAATTATGTTACTCAGTATAAATGTATTTTCGAAATGATAAAAAATATAGACCCTATAGTATGTAACCCCCCCGCATATACTCCCGTGACCGGCGGCAGCGGCGCGGCGCCCGCTGACTTTTTTCTAATAAGTACTTACATTTTTGAACTCGTGACTGAGAGTCTTATAAACGTAAGAGTAAACAAATATAATCAGAATGCTCCGAACTGCTAAGCTATCAGGAGTTACACGTGTTATTGTGAGTCAATCATAAAAGATAGACATATGCTGTTCCGGGATATTTTTTAGACAATTTAATGTAGAATATTTCCGTAATACATGATTTCTATGTAACTTTAACCATTAAGGCTGCAAACGCGACGGAAGCATAAAAAACGGAGTAACTTCCCGACATTTCCATTCACTACTCAGCTCCTATTGATTGTAGCGTGATGAAAAGTATCCTATAACCTGCCCAGAAGTATGAAGAATAATTGTACCAAGTTTCGTTAAAATCCGTCGAGTAGTTTTTGTTTCTATAAGGAACATACAGACAGACAGACAGACAGACAGACAGACAGACAGACAAAAATTTTACTGATTGCATTTTTGGCATCAGTATCGATCACTAATCACCCTCTGATAGTTTTTTTTTAAATATATTTCATGTACAGAATTGACCTCTCTACAGTTTTATTATAAGTATAGATAGATAGATAGATATAGACAAAAATCTTTATGATTATCTATGGTTCTTTCAGGCTTTCGCTTGTTCCTTTAAGTGGATAATTATTTCATTGTAGCTAGCTCTTATGTATTATGAACTAAATGAAATATACCTATTTTCAAACTCCGACCTTCACGTTCTTTATTATAATACTTGACATGACAATATTTTACGTCGCCCTGCTAAATACTAGGGTACCGACAACCAGCTAATCCTGACCTTTATACGTCAACAAAACTTACCTATCTGCAAAGGATTAGACTACATACATAAGCGTTCCATTTTATACTGGCTACGGCGAAACATTAATTATTAAGCTATAACCTAGTTTCATATCCCCATAGCATACACGTATAACGTAATTGTAGGGTTTGAGACCCAATTATTTTTCTACGAATTGGATATGTACATTACGTAGTAATTATACAGAATAGAAGGAATATAGGGCTGTGTACCTACTGGAAAAATATAGTTCTATGGACATAACAGTACCTACCTAGGTATACCTACGGTATAAGGTCTGTCGATATTACCTTTTACAACCAATAATAGGTAATATACCTATCTCTATACATGTACCTACATTAATGCAGTGTATATCAAGAAAGCGACAGTGTTTATGACATTAAGCCCAAAAAGAGCAGGCTGTTTGTATTATCCTCCTTTTATCCTACAAACGGTTTTCATATAAAAACTGATTATTTGTGTAGGAGAGTAAAATATAAAAAGTAAAGTACAATTTTTTTTGTTTTTTATTTTTGGAAATAGCTGTCAAATGATTATAAATAATAGTTATAATGAGCCCTATTCAATAACAACTACGAAGCTAGAACCACGTTATTAAAAACACAAGTTTTAGAATGATTTTAAAACTCACTTAGTAAAGTTGGTTTTTAAATATCGTGGTACTAGTTTTAAGGTATAGTTCACTAGAGACTAGATTATGTTATCTCCAAATTATGTATAATGCAATAACAATTAGAGTCCACGCAGACTGCAGACTTTTTATCGCCCGATAGTTTGGTCGGCTTCTTAATCAGTATGAAGACTGAATCACTGTAATGTGCGCATCTGCATACGTCTTCATACTGATTAAGAAGCCGACCAAACTATTAGCCGATAAAAAGTCTGCAGTTTGCGGGTGCCCTTATAATAACAAATAACTATAGGTACCTATCATGACGCCGTGGATCCCTGAATACGTAGTCTCAGTTTTACTCGCAAATTTTGTAAGGAGAGAATAGTTATCGATTCGGCCTCTAGTTCTAATTGGCAACAGACCTATAAATGTAACCAACAAGGTGCAATAAATGAATCTATTTTCTACATGCAAATTTTGCGAGTGGTTTGATCTCTATTTTAGAAAATCAAACGAAATTAAACTCAGACTAGTGTCTGTACTCTGTAAACCGTTTTTTGTATTTTTTCTATGGTTTGAACATGACTTACTTATGACAATAATAACTGACATATTGTACATTAACCACATAACAATATTATTTGTACTATTCTGGTCAATACACTAACTATTAAATATTAATTACTTTGATTTATGTAGGCACTTGGTTTATGAAGAGATTTAAATGTATTACAGATTAATAAAGCCTTCAAGTAGCGAGCGGGTGAAAAGCTCTTAAATCTATTAACTACATGATTGAAAATGAGGTATACAAGAAATAATAATAAATAAATAACAAAGTAATATCAGTAGAGGTTAGTGTTGATGTAAATTGAACCCTGTGAGGCTAGTCATATTATCTAATTCTCCATAATATCAACCTCGTCTAAACATAGGCTCCCTTACTTTAAATTTTTATTAAGAAAGATAGAGAGCCTGCCATTGGCAGAATTCTTGCAACTTTACGTTGTCGCAAGTCGTCGGTTTAACATGGAACCATCCTAAGTTTCGACTTTTGATTAAAGAGGTCTTAAATATTATATATTGCATGAGATGGCCTTATGCTTAGTTGCTACAATATTTTACTAACACATAAATGTTAAAAAAAACAAGCTTTACAGTTTGTAAAGGCCATAGAAGTCTCTTTGGTGTTAATAATACAATAATATTGATGTAATTCATATTTATAAACATACAAATAAATGACTACGGTTTTACTTCATCTTTATAGACCTCTTTTTACATCTACCAGGCTACCATGAAATCCAAGGAGGTTGATTCATTGCCTTCATTTGAATGTGCGTCATATTAACTGGGAGGTTTATCACAGCATAACTTCTCATCATCACCCTCAGTGTTCGAAGAATATTGAACCCACTTCGGCCTAGTAGGAAACCTGCAGGGATGTTAACATCCAACTCCATCCTGAAAAGGGAAGACAATAAAGAATATGAATATTTTTGTGCAAATAATTGTCATGTTTATAACAGGTAAAGAGCATGCAACACTGTTGTTGAAGTGGACCTAAGATCCACTATGATCATCAAGCAAAGTTGGTACCTACAATCTAACACAATTTAGTTTTTTTATTTATTCATTGGTGTTGAGTTTTGAAGGTTCTACCCTGCTTCAATACTAGGCTTGTGTGGTATGTTCTTCACACATCTTTTCTCATTTATTCATGTATTACAATTTGAGAATCTTGTTTTAATCCAATTCAATTTGTTTGACTAGCGGGCCATGCGCTTGTAATAGGATTTAAGCTTATACTAGCTATAGTTTTTGTTATTAACCCTTTATTTGGCAAAAAAAAAATGTTTTTTTAGATGAAACTATTATTGAAATTGTAATGTGTAGAGCATAAAGATGCCCAGAAAAATAATAAAAAAAATCTAGGGATTACAGTTTTCCTGAAAAATCATGTATGCTACTACATACATTGCCAAGTGGGTAAAGAAATATGTATTCATTTGAATGTATGTTAGGAAATACCTTGCCAAAACCAGTAAGAATAAAAATCATAAATATGTGTTGTTACTTTAATTAAAAACAAACATAAATCAAACTTTTTTATAAAAATGAGTTGATGGACATACATTATGACAGCAAAGAACCAGGTATAATGTCTCTGCAACACTGTGATTGGCAATAAATCAGTAGCTTGTGATGCAGAAGCGACTTGAGATATAGGATTTAGAGTAACAGGAGTTGCAGGCGTGGCATGGGTTGCAGGCATTGTTGGAATGTCGCTTATTATCGGAATAGCGCTGCAATCGGGCTCAAGCGATGGATTCGGGTATACTTCTTGGAATACAGGCGTAAGCCGAAAATTCCCATCGGTTGAAGTTTCATCATCGGAATCGAATATATTCAGTAATTTTACGGATCTCGCGATAGATGGGGCTGGGGAAGATGAGTCTGAATGCGAAACTTGAGCGCCTAATAAGTCACCATCGACCAAGCAAACAAAAACCCATAAATATAAAAAAAAATATCACAAAAAGAAATCAAATAAATTGGCAATGTATGCTGTGGCATACAGATTTGTTGTGCAGTAATTCATTACTAAGTTGGCAATGTATGTCACGGCATACAAAGTTTATTATCAAATAAAACAACTAATATTCAAAAATATTGCCAAAATTATATAAGTGGTCACTTCACTATAATGTCACGATTGAATTATAAGTGTTTTATTAGAAAGGAGAATGGGCACTTTGGGCCACGACTAAAAAAATTGTCCCTCAAGGTTGCCACATAGTACGTTTCAAAGGGCTTTTATAAGCCAATATTATACTTTATTTACGGAAAAAATCCATCCCATGGAAATCGAGATATTTTGCTGAAATAGTTTTTCATTTAACATCATATAACTAAGAATTCTGGAGGCCCACAAGAATAACTGTGATGGCGTTTAAAAGAGCATTAAAAGGGCTTTAATTATTTCTTAGATTGTTTAAAAATCCAACCTGTGGAAATTGATTTATTCCTGAAAAACTGTAGTATTGCAAAAAATAAATATAGTTTTTCGGAAATATCTCGATTTTCACAGGTTGGATTTTCGAACAATCTAAAAAAAAATAAAGCCCGTTTTATGCCCTTTTCAACGCATTTGCAGGCATTTTTGTGGGCCTTCAGAATTCGGAGTAATACGACGTTAAAATAAAAAACTGTTTATCAAAATATATCGAATTCCATGGGATGGATTTTTTAAATAAATATAATAAAAGGTAGGCCTTTAAAAGCCCTTTTAAACATATTATGTGGCAACCCTGAGGGACGAGTTTTTTAGTCGTGGCCCACGCTCCATACAGAATCGCCCATTCTCCTTTATGAGGGAAATGTATTAAGAAACAAATAAATACTTTAGTGAGCACAGCCGGCCTCTTTTGAGCAGACATTATGTCAAAAAATGACAGCACCAATGTCGCTAACACTCAAAAACATTTTTTTTCATAAAGATTTACTAGTTTATGAGAATAAATATTAATAATTATATCGAAATCATAATATTTCTTTAACACTTTATATTTTTTTAAAGTTTGTATGGCACAGCAAACAATACCAAATTAAGGGTTAATTGTGAGTATTTGCCTAATATATACATGCCCTTTTCCTTAATAAAGAATAATCATGTGTTTCAAATACATCTTATTACTTTGATGTCACATACAAATCCATCAGCAGCAAGGGATCAATGTGATACTTAAACTATATTTTTATCCCGCCTAAGAAATAATTTCTTATAGTTTTTGTTATGCCAGCTGCGGCTATAATAGATATATACTAGGTGAACATACTTATCATCAACCATTTCAATGAGATTATCCAGCGCATCATCCCATTTAGAAATTGATTCAGTGATGATGATGGCTCTTGCACCCGCTTCTTGAGCTTTGTGTGTCTTAAACACAAATGAGCATTCACTGAAATAAGAATAACATAAAATATTTTAGCTATTCCAAATGTATTTGATTCCTAATGTGTTTAACTAAACTTATGGTTTGATTTCTGATGTAAAAACATAAATTTATTATTAAACTGTTAGCTCAGATTTAAAAATCAATCTTCACTTGAGTGCATTTTTGATAAATTTCTAATACAAAATCAGCACAGACCAGATTTTTTATAAAAACCAATAATGTCAAAATGTCTTAAGCAAATAAACAATGTGTGTGTATTATAGTTTTCTGCTTGTGCTGACTATTTTACAAAATTATAACATACCCCCGTTCAGCTAAAGCAATATTTCCAACAATAGCTTCATAATTCTGTATATCTGAGCAACTATGTAGTGGTACCGTTGGTACTAAGCGGGCCTTTTCAAAATGTACACTCTGGTTCTGAAATAATTAAATAATTCTTGATAAACACATTCCACAGTAATAAGAAACATGTTTTAAATTCCTCCTCATTTATGTAACATGACCATGTATCAAACAAGAAATAGAATCTTACAGCACAAATTATAACAACATGGCTTGCCAAACCCAGCCAAAAGATTCTCAGAGAAATAATGAGAGATAGCTCAACTGATGTATCTCTCTCTCCAAGATGATAAGTCAGTTCACATCTTCAGTCTGTACCTTGGCTCATTGTTACCAGATTGCCAAGTTGCAAGATATAAAAAAAAAAAAAAAATAGGTATATATGCTTACAAAAGGTGCACCAAAATCCTTAGCCGGTCTGACACGATATGAGTATTGCAGTTCAGGTGGATCTATTATTTCGAAAAATATATCTCCAGCTATTACATCTGCCATCGATGCGCCATCATAGAAGTGTAAATCATTGGCTGAAAATTAAAAATAAGAGTCAAGCAACTATTATTTACAGACAGTCAGATCCATCTATAAAAGAGAGAGATTTTGATGACACGAAAAACTATTAAAATCAATTCAACTTTATTCAAATCACAAATATAATTTAGAATCGTCTATTACTATCGTATACTAGGTGATTCTAGGTGCCAGTTCCACGCGACCAGAGCCTAGAAGAACGGGCAAGAAACACTAGAAGTGATTGTTATAATATAACAATAGGCCCGCCTGCGGCCTAGTTGCGGAATACAGCCCGGTCTACAAGTAAGTAAATATAACAATAGGACTATGGAATAATCGATAAATAGGTTAATTTTTCAAATAATTATTTCTTACCACCAGGCGTAACGAACTTTATAATTAAAAGAACCAAAAAGGAATGTAGACATAAACTATCTAGGTGCCAAAACATGTTACAGCATTATTTATCTAAGGTTTAGATAATTTTTGTCGTTTAATGTAATTTGTAATAAATATCTTGAAGTAAAACAAACAACAACAAACAATAGGTTATGACCGTTGACATTGACAGTGATAGACAAAAGACAGTGAGTCAGTGACATGACGTGTCATGTGTATCGTGCAAGCAACTTGTCTATCAAATTATTTTTTAATTTTCTATTTCATTTATTTATTTATACACATATATATATTTGGTAATATAATTATTTATTAATTTTAAAAATGTTTCAAGTCCATGGTGAAAACGTTTAATAAATGAGATTTTCTAAACCTTAATTTTCAGTCTCAAACTTGTCTCAAAACCTTTCCTCAACCTAAGATCTTATTTCGAAATTCTTGCCTATATGTAACAAAGTCTATCTAAACTTTTAATTATAGAAAAAGTTTAGCTACCTCCTCACCTCATCTACATAAATAAATACCTAATTATTGTTGGACAATCCACACATCATCTAGCCCCAAGCTAAGCAGAGCTTGTGTTATGGGTACCTACGAGAAGACTGACATACTGAATACAATACCTACATTACATAGATATTTTTTATTATACATATAAAACACCCAGAACAAAAACATAAGAAAATCTATACTTAGGTATCAATGTGGAGTGTGTGTGTTGTGTTGCCTAGTTTTATTTTAGTACAAATTCAGGGGGGTTTCCTGTCATAGACACTAAGCGCCACAACGCAACGTCCACGTGTTCATAAGTTTGTCTTTGGAAAGGTTAATCCAATGATCATCTTTTGAAACACTACGTTCCAGACTAAAAAGTGATACTGCGAGTTTAACATATTTAACATTCGATGCTATATAGCTTTTTTTGATCAATTGTAAACACGTATACAAAGGATTGATTATATCAAAATATTTTATTTCATTTATCTTTAAGTGTTGACCTTACAACTCATAATTTACATTGCTTTTTATCCCAGGTTAATTAATTCCCCTAAAACTCCGTAGAACGGAACGCATTTGTCATACTTTATGTTTCCAGCTAGGATAAAGTATGCCCAAAGCTGTGTAAAAACTTATCGATAGGGTTATTATTTTACTATAAAATCTAGTTTATGTCCTAGGGTAGACTGTTTATACTTTGATATAAATCTTGATTGGCTTGATTTTGTCAAAATCGTGTGCTTTGTCGCGTGGAGACCGAATCCAGAAAATCCGTAACGAAAATAACCTAACACTGCGCATGCGTAATCCACCAAAAAATGCTATGCAATTAATAGCTTTACCGCGGCAGTCCCCGAGTGCCACACGTCTTTTTTTTTAATATACATATTTAAAATCTGATTTACAAAACGCTAAATAGTCTTTAACTTAAAAACGCTTGTACCTACCATGAAAATAAGATCACTGAAAATACTTAAATGCATATTTAATTTTGTAATTATGTACATAGAAAGTTTGCTGAGTTTGGGACTAGAGTCCGATGTGTGAATGTGCTGTATTTGATAAAATACTCCTTCAGAGTTTTAGAAGAGTTTTTAACAGATGTCGTAGCATTGTGACAGTTGTCATTCAGTGCACAAATTTTAGTTAGATCAAGAAGTCAAGTCAAGTCAAATTTTAGTTAGATAAAGCCTATATTCTTGGTAATAAATTAGTTTCATTATAACAGTGAAATGTCAATAAATATATACTATTTATTTATTTGTAATTTTGCTTCGGTCGGAGTCTCTGTAGCAATAGTTGGCAGCACTGTTCAAGCAGCCGGCAGGCAGGGTCTCTCCTCAGGGATGTCAGACGTACCAACTTCTTGGTACACATACCAGTTTTCAGTGTCACGTACCATGTACCAAGACAACTCGGTCTTGGTATGCAAAAATACCAAGATTGGCCGACGGCCGACAAAAATACACTAACACTTTAAATAACCAACAAATTTCAGAGATTCATATAAAAAAAAAATCCTATCAGATTTCTCTTTTAATATGAGCCTCTGCTCGACTCCCCCCCCGCCCTCTCGTGCGGGATGACATGACATTCGCTAGTTGGAAGCTCGACACTGACAGTTGCTTGACCACTTGTACACGTGAGAGAGAGAGAATAGATACAAACACTACAGTGGCAGCGCCGGCGCGGAGTACAGGTGGTAGGGATGGGCAAATGGAAAAAAAATATCGATATTTATTGTATCGATATTTTTCAAATATATCGATATATATCATCCAAGAAATATCGATATTTTTTGCCCAATATGCAATTACTTATAAAAATTGCCAAAATATTCGAAATTTTAAAGCAAATAAACATCTGAATGTTTTGACATCAGTTTTTTTATTAAAAAAAACAGGTTTTTCATTGCTTGACATGAAAAAATAACAAAATAGACATAACATTAGGTACTCAAAACAGAATTTGTCTGATATTGAGATTGACATCAGGAGCACTCGTTGTTTTAAAGCTTTAAAAATATATCGATTTTGATATCTGAAAATATATATCGAAAATTGATATATCGCTAGAAAAAATATCGCCGATATATATCGATATTTTTCAGAAAAAATGTCGATATTTTGATATATCGATATTTTTTGCTCAAGCCTAGCAGGCGTACCAGTTTTTTATCTCCAGTACCAGCTTTCAGCCAGCTCGGTACAAGGATTTCTAAGTGGCCGTCTAACATCCCTGTCTCTCCTGCTTATTCTGATTTCTTACATTAACACATCAACTCTACGAGATCCTTGACGAGATCTCATCTCTATTCTCTACCTATGGTGTCGTCTCGTCTCGGGCCGGCCGTATTTGTTTATAAATGTTAAGTGTCGTCTGTCGACGATTCAGTTTTGCATTGTATTTTAAATTAGTTTATAAAATAGCCGGCGAAGTGTTCAAGAGTCAAAGAGCAATGAGTAAGTAAGCAAATAAATAAAAATTTACATCATCTTCTAGATGACCAAATAACACAAAGTCATTACAGGGACGGTATGATGTCTGAAGAACTAGTATCTCGTCCATACCAGGAACAACTTGAGGAGATAGCAAGCAGGAAAAATACTATCATTCATCTTCCTACAGGTAAATAAAAAATAATATTTCTTATGAAAAAGGAAAGGAATCTAGGAGGTTTTTACTCTTTTTTAAGGTACCAAAAAATATGCCGAACAATCCACAATATAATTGTTGTAATTAAACTCTTAGGTGGTATGTTTTCTGTTGTTAATTTTTTTTAATCTACCTATTAAAAATTCAAATTAGCTAATGCCTTAGCGCAAATCACAGCGAACATTCCAATTTCCCAAATAATTTGATACTTAGATGGTGTGTTTTAATACTTTTAAAATAAATTTTAATAAAACTTAAATATGAACCTGCTCAATTTATTGAAATTGAATATATTTCCTCTATTTAAGGTGATACCTCTCATTCTAGCGGGAAATTCATTTTTTTTGTTTATTTTTTTATTGCAGCTGAACTTACCTAATTATAAAACTGTACAAAACAGTTAAATAATTAAGTAAGGTAATATAAAGAACCAATCTCAAAAATTGATACAGGGTTACACAGAAAATTATTGTTTATGTTAGCTACTACTAAAAGATATAACAGTTCAGCCTTAATAAAAAAAACCCTAAAAAATTTGGATTTCCTACTAGAGATAACTAAGTACTTACTGATTTTGTGACAGGTTCTGGGAAAACTTTTATTGCAATCTGCTTGATTCGACGATTCAGAGAGGCTTTGGAAGAACCATGGGGCGCAGGGGGAAAACGCACATTCTTCCTAGTAAACACTGTTCCTTTGGTTAACCAACAGGTATGTTGAATATCTATAATATATGTATATAAAAGAAAGTTGTGTTAGTTAAACTATTTAGAACTCAAGAACGGCTGTATCAATATGGCTGAAAATTGGTGAGTAAGCTTAGAGCCAGGATAAGGACATAGGATGATATATTTAAATAATATGTACGTATGTTTATATGTATGTATGTAGGTATGGTAGTATTTTGTAATATAAAAAAAACTTAATAAATTTAAAAATCTGCTTATATTTATTGCCTAAAAGTCAGTTATAGTTAGCAGTCAGAGTTAGCCGGGACAGCTAGTAATTCATAAAAGAACAATTGGTGGTCTTATCACTCAAAGCTACACAGCTCAGTTGGTAGTAGCTCTGCCTTCCATGCTATGGTTTGTGGGTTTGATTCCCACCCAGGGCAAATGTTTATATTTGTTAACATAAATATTTGTTCTTTGTCTGAGTGTTACTATGTATGTATTTACGAAAAATATATTTAATATAAGCAGTCTAGTTCCCATAGTACCTACAAGCTCTGCTTAGTTTGGGACTAGAGTGTGATGTGTGAATTGTCAGTGAATATTCATATTCAATGTATTGTTTTGACATACATAGATTTAGAACACAAGCCACAAAACAATGGCTAATAAAACAGCATAGTTTGGATGTAGATGCATGCTTCAACTTGTTTCAACATCCTGTTTCAAGAACTATGAATCATCCAGTGTTTCACTAGAGAATAACATTTATATTGTTGCTACTTGCAACAATGCAAGTATTTAGATAAGCTACCTATTTCACATGCCAAAATAAATTTTAGTTCAAAATATTTCTAATTGTTTGTTATTGAATTTAAGTTTATTTAACGACCAATGTGGCGTGGCGGGCGAATGTCCGACTGCGACGACGCGGAGGTTGCGGGTTCGATTCCCGCCTAGGAATAAATGTTTGTACGACTTGCACATATTTATTCCGGGTGTTCTGGGTATTTTATATGTACTTATAATAAAAACTATCTATCTATGTTATGTATTGTTTTAAGTATGTCAGTCTTCTAGTATCCATAACGCAAGCTCTGCTTAACTTGGGCCTAGATGATGTTGTGTGGATTGTCCAGCATTATTTATTTATTAGTACCTATATTATGAAAAAAATAAAGAACTTACATTGTTTTCTATGTAAATAAAAAAATGTGCTTACTTATATGTTTATCTTATATACAAACTTGTAACTTGTTTTTTAAAGCGATATAAATATTTTGTTCTAGAAAAAGTTTATAGAAGACTTGTGCCCCGTAAAAGGAGTAGGGGCTTATAGTGGGGAAAATGGAGTGGACCACTGGGATATACAGAAATGGAATACTGAGTTGGCAGAAAATCAGGTTTGTGATTTACGTGTAGACTTTAATTCTTGATAATAAGGTTGAAACTAGAACTTGTTTATTTAAAGCAAGTTTACCTTTGTATGTTATGAAAGCTCTCTTGAAAAGATTTGACCTTGAATATTAATATAAGTTGTTTAGTTTTACAAATTTCACTAACTGAAAAGGTGCCTTATATCTACTGTTCTGTTTAGTAGTAATTTATTTTTTATCGATTTATTTATTATTTACTTAGATACAATATAAACTTTATAAATGTAAATTATAGTGTTTTTTTATTCAATGTAGTGATGTAGATTTAGATAAAGTAAATCAAAGACAAATAAATACTTACATGCAAACGAAGTTACAGGTAAAAGCTAGTTGTTAATATATTTGTGTTAATAACTAAAATAATATGAAATGAAATATATTTCATTTGACAACACAGACATAGGTAAACTAAGAAAGGCAACATCATTAGATAATATTTTAATATTATGTATTGGTATATCAATTTGGTCAATTCTTTAGTTGATTCGGCATTGTTTGTTAAGTGCATGTTATTTCAAAAATGTAAATCCGTTTTTGTCTATCTGTTCTGTAATTAAGTTTATTTAATTTCCATTTAAGAGCCGTGGATTTTGTTACACAATAAATAAAAATTAAATAAATAAATCATGCAGTAAGTATGTAAATTTGTTGTAAACATTGCTTCCAGGTGATTGTGATGACCTGTCAAATTTTGAGCGATATGCTAAATCACTCGCATATAAAAATAGAAAATATAAATCTACTGATATTCGATGAATGTCATCACGGCGTGGACGACCATCCTATGCGCATGGTGATGAAACATTTTGAAATGTGCCCACCCAACAAGCAACCTAGAGTACTTGGTAAGTACCTAACTACCTACTTAAAAGTAGATACTGTAAAAAAAGCAGACCTTGTGAGCCTTTACTACCATGCAATAGCCGCTCCTTTTGATACTGTAATATGAAATACTTAGAGATTTTACTCTAAGTATAAATAACGCAACAGTAAACTTTTCCATCTTCCCCCTTCTCCCCATTTTAGGTTTACATCTGGCAATAATTTTGTGTTGAATTAAGTCCTTAGTATGCCTCAATTTTTGAAGTGAAAACTTCTTTAGCGGCGCTGGGTGGGTAAAAACTTTCAAACTCGCGTCAGGGTCACGTGACGTCGAAAAAGCGTAAGATCTTATTTAATTTTTATACATTGCTCGTAAAACAAGAGACGACAAAAGAACACACTTGCGGTCACGCGACGTATGACTCAAACAATTAAATAGTGTTGTGGCGACATCGTACAAGGCGAGTACAAGGCGCTGCCAACACGCGGTGCGGTGCGGAGCGCGGGGGCGGAGGACCGAGGAGCGGCACTCGCGCGCCGGCAGCCGACAGACGCTCTGAGCACCCTCGCACGGGAAACACGTATCGCTCGCCGCGCGCGCATAACCAGATAGACGCTATTATATCGTACGAATCGTTTCGCCTAACTTGTATTTAACTGTATCGCTTCCATCTTATTGAAGTGAAAACTCAGTCAGGGTCACGTGACTCGTGACGTTCATCGAACGTGACGTTCATCATTCGTTGTCTTCGTCGTTGTGTCAATGTCAATGACATGACACAATCACAATGACACAGACACATTCGCGCTTGCGAGACACATTCGCGCTTGCGCGAATGTGTCTGTGTCATTGTGATTGTCATTGTCATTATGACGACTGTGGTTATATTTTTGAAGTGAAAACTTAAAAGTGAAAACACATTCGCGCTTGCGCGAATGTGTCTGTGTCATTGTGATTGTCATTGTCATTATGACGACTGTGGTTATATTTTTGAAGTGAAAACTTAAAAGTGAAAACACAACGTTAATATTGAAGTTTTCACTTCTGCCGGCACTCCCGGAGTGCTACCATTTTTTTTTTTTAACTTAATTTGGGAAAATTTTTTTGAAATACGATAGATAAAGCTACAGCAAACTTCCCAACTTGCCCATTGTGCCTGATCACAAATCGCGATCGATTTAAAAATAAAGTCTGTATCGCTACGCTCTTGTCCGCGTAATGAGTGCAAGTCACGCCATTTATTTATTTCCAGGGCTGCCTCCTTGACCTCACGAATGCAACCTTCATTTTTATTTGTCTCATATAGTTTATCCTTGGCCTTCCTCTTCCTCTCCTAAAATTCTACCTTTCCTTCTATGATACTGTAATATGAAATACTAGTTTCACTAACTATAATTATTTATTTAACATTGTTCTTAAGCTTTTACTGAAAAAAAAGTGAATTTCAGGATTAACAGCAACGCTATTGAATGCCAACACAACACTTGGCCAAGTGCAGCCAACTCTCAAAGAGTTGGAGAAAACATTTCACGCTACTATTGCTACGGTAAACGAGCTTGGAGAGGTTTTGACGTGAGTATTCCATGGTAGGTATACGTGTTTCTGCGTTCGAAAACTACATCGTATTTTATAATTGAAAACTGAACGGTCAGATACGACTAGATTAGCGTTTAGAGAGTTGATTATGAAGAAATGTAACACATTGCCCGGTAACGCTGCGTTTTTCAGTCGAGCTACCGTAAACGCGCTGTATGAATCGAATTCGCTACCGTTACCGTTACAGATTACAGTTGTCACATTTGTTCATAAGAGCTACCCAAAAGGGGACTATGGATCGATTTGGATGATATAACGCCATTACCCCGCCTATTATAAACCGTTGTTGATGATTCTTTTTTTCTTGGCAGATACTTTTTCAGATGTGGTGCCGAATCAATGTTTGAAATATCCATGAATATTTATTATATTATGTTTATTTATTTCTATAATATCAGTAAGATCTAGTTCTTTTTGAGTAATCAATAAAAATGCGTTTTTAGTATTTACTCTTTGATAAAGATCGAAGTCTGTTGTTCATTTTTGTAAAAACATAAGTATTGTTTTTCAAAGTTACACATTAACCACATAGCATATTTCTGTTTCAGGTATTCAACTAATCCCAATGAGTCTGTTCAATATTATGAAAAGCCAATACCAACGCGCGCTGCTCAGTTGGTCAACCAATTGTTGGATGTAGCTATAGAGAAAATTATGAATGTGAACCTTCCCGTTCAAAGCCGGACTCACGATTTAAAGTTGAAAAAATGGCAACAAGATATAACTACCGATCCAAAGAAAGTAAGTCTACTAAATCTAAGTTATGTACCAGCTTTCTTTATTTTGCTTTGCTTGTTCTAAGCTTTACACAATCGCATGCCTTTTGTTTGAATGGAAAGTTTAGTCTAAGGAATAATGGTGTATAGGATGAGGACATCACTCATCATCATCATCATCATCTTCCTTCTCTTGTCCCACATTATGTGGGGTCGGTATATCTGAGGACCTGAACATTAGCATTACCTGCATTGACAGGTGTCGCAGTTCAGTTGGTAGTAGTCTGCCTTCCATGCTGTGGATCGTGAGTTTTGTTCCCACTAATGTTTCTGTGATGACTGATTGATGAACAATAGTTCTTGTCTTGGTCTGGGTGCTACTATGTATTCTGTTAGTATTTATAGCACAAACAATTTTGATTAGTATGGAACCAGAGAGTGATGTGTGAAATGTCCGTAAATATTTATATGTGTGCGTATTGTGCCTAGTTAAGAGAGGTGGCACGAACCACATTCAGTTTAGCTCTCTAGAATGAGATATTTTGGTAATAATTTAAGGAAGAGATTGTGAGTGTGCAATCTGAGTTATGCGGTGTGAATGGAAGTAAAAAAAGAAGATTATCAACTAAAGAAGAGGAAGAAATTCAACTAAAAGAAGGTCAAGAAGATATCACTACTGATAGGAAAAAGGTAAACAAGATTTACCAATGTTGAATTTAATTTTACTCCATTTAAATTTGCATGGATTTACAAATTTTCTCTTATTTTTTTATTTATTTTTTGTTGCTCAGTAGCTAGTTTTCGATTCGGCTATAGGGAAGATCCAAAAATGTTACATAAATTAAAGTGTTATAAATGCAAACTATATTACATCAGTATCTGGTGTTTGTCCGGTGTTAGTTCTTTTAATCTGTTCATTTTTAGGGTTAAATAATCCAATTTGTTAAACTATGTACGATTATATTCTAAGGTTCTCTGGATATACCGCGACTGATATTTAAATCCAAAAATAAAAAAATATAATTTTCGGTAGTGTCAGGAAAGGATGATGACTTTGTCGCGTCGGGTTACCACCGAGGAGAAATATAGGTGCGGTATACTCGATATCTCCTACGAAAAGGGAACATCTTCCACGCTGAGCGACCTTTGGCTCGAGATCCGAGTAATATTCCAAACCAATAATAGTTTTCGGTCGTATTACTAATGTTCAAACTCCGTGATAAATTCTTTTGCGCGATCTGGGATTTGTCACTCCCATCTGTTGGTCTGTTACGTAGACTTCGATGTAATTCATCATGCAACGAGATAGATGGCGGTACAAATTTTTCACATCTCCAGGTTTCATGATTTGAGCAAAAGTATATTATCAGGGTTCAACGCGAAAGTAAACATATCTGAAATCCATTCACTCAAGAAAAGCTATAGTTACAGTTTTTGTTCACAGAAAATAAAAGCGGTGAAAAACATGATGGTATCAATGAAGACGTTTTTAGCCGAGTTCGGTGACTATGGAGGGTCACTGGGTATTCTAGCTTACATTATACTATTGGAAAGGCTTAAACGGCAAGCAAGCACTCAAGAAGTTGACTTGTTGTATAGAGTAGCGATCAGCTACGCTACTGAGTAAGTATTTATTTATTTCATTTTACAATGTTATTACAGGTTTCAACTAAATCGACATTGTAAACAAGTTTAACTTAAATAGAAATAAGCCCTATCTATAATTTTCGTCAACGAAATCCCAACTTCACAAAGGCTATTTATAAAGCGAAGAGCACCAGTTACCGTCGCTTATAAATCAATATTTGAAGACTTTTGAGGTTTTTATTTCATTATTGTATTGTCCCTCGATGCCTTCAAAAATACAAGACTTTTCTACCTTCTTCACTGCTCAGTATTAGCTTATCTGCTATTCATGCTCTGGAGTGTTGATTCGATCTTCACCAAGACAAAATATTAGTTTGATACATATAACTAGATAAAACATTTCTGTGATCAGGACAAACATTACATTTTGTCATAACATACATGAAAATTTCATACACAATACGTAAAAATAATAATGTTTTATTATACTTTTACAGAGCCCGAGTGATTTTGGACAAAGCAATGGAAAATGAGACTGGATATGAACAAATTATCAAACACTCTTCACAAAAAGTCCTAACATTGCTTAGAATACTAAAGGAGTATAGCCCGAACGTTATGAACAAGCCTGGAGGTTTGTAATTTGTCATATTTTCATATCTTACGAAGTACTTGATAGAAGTTAATGAAATTATGTACCAAAGACAAATTATTACTAAAGAAAATAATAAATAATGCTGGACAAACCACACAACATCATCTAGCCCCAAGCTAAGCAGAGCTTGTGTTATGGGTACTAGAACACCCGGAATAAATATTTGCAGATTGTACAAACATTTAATCCCAAGGCGGGAATCGAACCCGCAACCTTCCGCGTCGCAGGCGGACCTTCGCCCGCCACGCCACATCGGTCGTCAGATCTTTATTATGTAAGGTTAATTAAAAAAAACGAATATTGTCACGTCAATTTACTTAATTAGATGTATTCTTTTCAGTGTTATTGAAAGTGAACAGTGTAAGAAAACCATTATGCGCTATTATCTTTGCACAACAAAGGTTCACCGCGAAAGTTATTTACAACCTTTTGAAAGCTGTGAAAGAGTGCAATGAGAAAGAGTTTGGATTTCTAAAGCATGATTTCATAGTGGGCTTCAACACGAATCCTATGAAAAGTACTAGGGAGCAGCATTATGTAGCCAAAGCTAGTAAGAAAGCGCTTCTGATGTTTGGCAGAAAGTAAGTATTACATACGTAATTCTAAACAATACTCTGACATGTAACAAACGATAGCGAATCCGACCGCCATATAAAAGCGCCATGCAAAAGTCATTTGATGTCAATATCACATTTCGATATATCACACAAATGTTTCTTCAAACTTAAAAATACTATGTGTCAAACTCGGATCAATCGTGATTTGGGTTTCCAGAAACCGGCCGTTACAATCAAGAATTGAGTAATTAGGGTAAATTAAATAAGATATATTATATTTTACTTTTCAGTATGTTTTACTTAAAAAATATCTGTTTATTTTCTAGTGAACTCAACTGCCTTATTTCGACGAGCGTGATTGAAGAAGGTGTAGACATTCCCCAATGCTTGCTCGTGCTAAGATTTGATCCACCGTTGGAATACAGATCTTACATTCAAAGCAAAGGTATGTTCTATGCATTTTGTAAGAAAGCCCAAGAATCATCTTGAAACATGGAAATCCAGTCAACAGTGTTGCCCCCTGTGTTTTTTCTATTTAGCAACCCTGTGTTCTTTGATTATTTTAACGAAATTTGGTTTTAGTTTTAAGTTTGTTAGATTGGGATAAATTTACTTCTTACTAAAACCAGTTTTTTATACTTATCCACTGTTATAGGGCGAGCTCGTAGCAAGGAGTCTAGTTTCATCATAATGGCCGACGTTGAAAACAAGAGAAAATTCCAAAAGAACTATTCAGATTTTCAACAAATTGAACGAGAAATTCATCGGGTAAGCTACTGGTATTACTGGTAATTCAGTAAATATTTTCTTATGTCATAACTTCAGCGAAGACATCTTTAGCTTTGAACTATTTTGGAATAGATAGAATTGATTAAAATTGTCTGTGGGTTTTTAGATTTTAGTTGGCAACACTGACTCGAGAGAAGGGCCTTCTGAAGACGAAATTCAAGAACTCTACGATGAAGACATACTACCCCCATATATAACGCCGCAAGGAGGTTTTTATTTTTACATAAACTATTTTAAAAAAGCGATGTGTGAAATATTCTTAAATATTTATAAATAATAAATATTCATGGACATTTCACACATCACATCACTAGCCCCAAATCTGTAATATGGGAACTAGATTACTGATACATTACTTAACTGCTACTACACATTGTTACTTAACTAACTAACATTATGTTCATCACACAAACATTTGTTCTGGGTCGGAATCAAACCCACGACCCACAGCATGGAAGGCAGAGCTACTACCACTGAGCTGTGACGCTTGTCACAGTTTTGTATAAATAAATTAATTAATTAATCTAAACTAATATTATAAAGAGGAAAGATTTGATTGTTTGTTTGTTTGCATCGAATAGGCTCCGAAACTACTGGACCGATTTCAAAAATTCTTTCACTGTTGTGAAGCTACATTATCTGCGCTGAACATAGGCTATATTATTTCTTATATAGGCTACCCGTGCTAAGCCGGGGCGTACTACTAGTGATTTATATTTCAGCACGTCTACCCTCAGCGGCGTCAATCAGTCTACTGAACAGATATTTCAGTATATTACCGCACGATCAGTTTACGAAAGTCACTCCCGCTTGGATACATGAAAAAGTGTTCGATGAAAAGAAAGTAGAGAAACGATTGATTACAATCATATTACCTATGACTTGTCCGATCAAGGAACTAATAAAGGTGAGATTTGTTTGTCGACAATAAAATTTAACTGCGTTGTTTGCTTTTGCACCCCTAAATTAAAAGGAAGGTGAAAATATCAAATTTTTGGATATTATTTTAATTTATTTGATTATAAGTAGAATTATTACAATATGAATTGTAAATATACCAGGCTGTGACTATTTCCATTTTTGGTTTTTTGATTTCAGTTTACATTACAAGTAGGTATGTTGTTTCATTTTCCTAAAATATTTGACAGCACAAAAAATCTTGGAACTTCCATACACAAAATCTAAAAAAACTAAAACAGCGGTAATTCTAGTTATCAAATAATGTTGTTATAATATTTGCTTGATAAAATGAACAAAAGCTCACATATATTTTTGTTTTTTATTCTTGTTTTCAGGGTACACCGCAGATTACTTTGAAAAATGCCAAAAGATCTGCAGCGCTCGCTGCATGTATTAAATTGCACCAAGCTGGAGAATTAGATGAAGTGACTCTACTGCCAAAGAGTTATGGGTACGTTTAAATGCTGTTTATTGGATTTTCCTAAATCTATATTATATTGTGTTATAAAATTACTACAGAAAATTTCATGAGATTGATTTTACGTATAAATACAGGGTGTCATAAATCAGTACCCATGTTTAAAGAACTCATACCTACTCAAGTCTATTGAACCGTCTGTAACAAACAAAAAAGGTTCTTATCATGTTAAACTTTTAGTGGAACCGATTCTAATATTTTTTTTATTTGAAAGCAGAGGGCCTATCTCGAACAATCGTAAACATAACGTATTTAAGACACACTGCGCGAACGCTGCATTGCCGCTGTATCTCAAATACGTCACTGTTTCGATACGTTTACGATTGTCACATTTATTCGTGGTCCCCTAGTGCTTACGTGCCATTTAAATTTGATTAAAATTTTAGTAACTTTTCAGTAACAGTATAAAAGAAAGAAGGTTTAACTATTTTTGTTTTCGCAGAATTGTGGATTTTGATGAAGATGACGTGAAAGATTGCTTCCTAAACTGGCCGTGGGTGGAACGAGCTGATGAACAAGGCGATGATGTGCCCAAACCTGGCTCTAAGAAGAGTACCCGTAAACACATGATAGCTGTATGTATATAAGATTTATTTTAATTCATGAATGAATGAATGAATGCAAGTGAATGAATGAAAAGGAACAAAACCGTAAAAACTAGGGATTATGCGGTAAAAATATGGTACAATAAGCGCTGAAAGAGATCTCTTAAAGGCCTTAATTTATATTTACAAACTGGGCGATATTCTGTTCTAAAAAGCCGATGCTACAGTCTCAAGGGTTGTAAAACCTCAACCATGGCCTTTAGTGGAAGTGCTATGTTAGATTATAAATAAAGCTTTTTTTATATAATGTAACTAGCATGTCGTATCGGATTAATATATTGCCTATGACACTTAAAAATAAAGTGGCTTTTTATTTGTAAACTATTTTTCTAAGCGGCCAGATTACTTTATAACCACACATTCTTTACCTCTTTATAATATAAGAATAGAAAGATTATAAGTATGGTAGGGGTCGTCCTCGTTTTTTTTAATTTGTTGGTTGATTAATTATTATTAACTTTTCATTCCAGTTCCCGAAATACCTGAACGCTGTACCAGATTCCTCAATATACTACCTACACATAATAAAACTTAACACGGCTTTCCCGGAGCCAAAGGAATCCCGTGAAAAAGCACTTTACGACTTCATTAAATCAAAAGAAGGTTATGGATTTCTAACCCAACAACCGCTGCCGAAAATTTGCACTTTTCCGACTTTCATGACGATTGGGGAAGTTCAAACTCAGATTGCTATGAACTATGCTGTGATACAGTTGAACGAGACTATGATTAGCCTGGTTCAAAAGTGAGTTAATAACTTACATTCCCAAATTTCAATTGACAGGTGTCACAATTGATAGACGTCACAGCTCTTTGCCATCCATGCTGTGGATGGAAGGTTCGATTCTCACTAAGATCTAATTGTGTATCTATTGTATGTAGTTAAGTACATATTTACAAAAAAAAAATACATAAGTAATTTATTAGTAGTTTCCATAGTACAGCTGTGCTTAGTTAGAGACTAGATGGTGTTTTAACAAATATTCGTGAATATTTATTTTAAAAGAGGAAAAATAGCATAATTGGTTCAGGGTCCGAGGACCGATGGATAGTAATCTGTTCTATTACATATGTTCAAACTCCGTAATAACTTCGTTTGCGCGATCTAGGTTTTGTCTCTGCCATCTGTTGGTCTGTTGCGTAGACTTCGATGTAGTTCATCATGTAGCGAGATAGATGGCGCTACAATATATTTCATTTCACAGATTCCACCATTTCCTCTTCGATCAAGTGCTGTCAATAGCAAAGAAGTTCCTAATATTCGAAGGAAAAGTGAACTGCTTATATGTAGTTCCAGTAAAGGGTCACCAAGGGTACGATATCGACTGGGATGTCATACAGAAACATACGGAAATACAGCCAGTGATTATCCCTGACTTTTCGGTAAATATATTTTAATGAAAACTTGTTTAATAAACTAAAGAATTGAATTCTGTTAAGATAATTATACATTATTAGACATTGCATATAGGTAATAAACCTATTATTAAAATAATAAAAGGTACAATAAGCAAAAATATTCCTTAGCAGTTATTGTCATATATATAATTATGTATTACATTAACTAATAAATCAATAAGTCGTATGTATAATGATAAGATGCTGAAACGCAGAGCAGATAGATCAAAGTATTTATTTCGGAACAAAAAACAATATAAATTTTAAAAACATAAAAAAAACATAAACAAGTTAACATAAATGTATGTTTTTAGGCCAGACGATCGCTTAAAGTAAAACCAGAGGAATATAAAAACAGAGTGGTGACTCCTTGGTACAGAGGAAATATTCTGCCTGACAGGTATGGATTATATTATCACTTATTTTTTCAGCAATCTGATTCCCTAAGTAAGCTTTATTTAGTTTCGGACTAGATGGCGTTGTATGAAATGTTCTGCAACATCTATGTAAAAATTGGCGTTTGCATTTGCTGTATTTTGTAACATAGTCTTCTGTTGTGGCAATGCAGCCAGTATTTTGGGTACGCTTTCGTTTGGTACTGATTTGGACCAGTAGAACTATCTATAGATCGTTTGCAACGGTCTGTAGATAGCTCAACTGTTTCTTATGTATTTTATATGAGTACCCATATACATTTTGTAGGTATGTACATACTGTATTATTCGTAAGTTTGTTTGTGAATAAAATAAGTAAGTTTTCTGTTGTAACCGATATAACCAATTATTTAAAGTAAGTATATGCTAAATATGTATTTTCTATGATTTCAGGTACATTGTATCAAATGTATTGGAACATTTGACACCGAAGTCGTTTTTCAGCGCGGAATCAGATCTAACTTACGCCGACTACTACACATCGAAATACAATCTGGAGATTCTGGGAGAAAAAAATCAACCTTTACTTGAGGTAGCCAATCACAATGAATTCAAATGACTTTTCGACATGTAATGATTAGTCGAAAACTACTAATGATATACTTTATGGAAACATGTTGTGCCGACCCCACCTAGGGGCCGTTCAAGTATTACGTAAGCACTATGGGGGGGTGGGGGGGTCTTTGTTTTGCTTATTTTGGATGACATGGGGGGTAGGGGAGTCTAGATGATGATTACGTCATCGGTAGTTATTAACATTTTTACACAAATGGCAACCCTCACAAAAAAAATATTAAATTAATAAAAAAAAAGTAACATTATAATTACAATATAAAAAAATTACATTTATAATTGAAAAATGTTTACGTAAGCATGGGAGGAGGGGGTAAGAGCTTTGCTTACTTTTGCTGACAAGGGGGATGGGGGGGTAAATGATTGTAATAAATCTGCTTACGTAATATTTGAACGGCCCCCTAGCGTGGGATAAGGGCAGGGAGATGATGATACTTTATGGGTCGCATTTGCCCAGCAGTGGGATTGGGGCAAGCAGGTTTCTAAATAGAAGTATTTAAGAAATAATTTAATTTATAATATGCTTTACTCAGCGAACACCTACAGCGTTAAGTTATGTAGTTTTAACTACGTAAATAGTAATACCCTGTGACTGTGTTGCCACATAATCCTAAAACTACCTGTTAAAATTTCTTGTAGGTTCGCAACATAAGTTCTAGAATGAACTGTCTCCTACCTCGAGCGGCTACGATCAACTCACTGACCGATAAACAAGCGAAGTTGATATCGCTTACTCTCGGCGATGATAAACCTAGGGGCGCGTATACAGAAGTGTTTATTGCGGAGTTTTGCATCAAGTATGAGTTTCCTGGCGTTCTGTGGTACAAAGCGTCAATGATTCCAAGCATTATACATAGGTATGTTTTATAGTTTATGTTTATATGAAAAATATGGTGTTAAAAACAGAACACCTGATAGTTTTTTAGTTAATTATAAATGTAACACTTGTCTGACTCTGGGTATTGTCAATAGCTACAAGATACGAGGCATTTCTTATAATGCTGCTGCCACTGATAAGGTCAATGGGGCTTGCAGCACTGCATTATCGTATAGTACTATTCTTCTCCTATTTCGAGGAACAAGCCAAATTTGGGAGTCTCATGGTAGTAACCTAACCTGATTTTTTGAATGATTTTTTTTTTGTGGGACCGCCAGATTTTTTCATTGCAGCATAGCAATTTCGTGTTTACCTAAAATTACGCGTCTAACTTCATATCATCTGGGAGTCTGATGGAACTAGATTGAGTATCGTCTACTCTTGATATATGACGTACGTAAACGTATTGTAACGTTAGCTTACGCGGTGACACTGCAATGTTCGGCAATCGAGCTGCAATCAACGCGTAGTGTTACCGTTTCGATAAGTTTAATATTTGCAATACTCAATACATTCATTGTTTTCATATGGTGGTACATAATATGGTAATACAATGTAGGTAGGTGTCACATATGAACCCTGTTTAAAGGGCATTACAATATGCTCGTTGATGGAAGGGAGGCAGACCGAGGTTCACATTTATTCGTGCTAACCCTGCTGGTTTAAATATAATTTATCAATTTTTGACTAGGTTGCACATGCTGTTAGTGGCTCAAGAACTAATCGCAGATGTGGCTAAAGATATCCAGTATGGAACAGCGGTGATGAACAAAAGTAAGTACAAAAAAAATACTGTTTAATAATAAGTATGAATGGACATATCACACTAGTCCTAAACTAAGCAAAGCTTGTACTATGGGAACTAGATTGCTGATAAAATACTTACATGCATTTTTTTTGTAAATACATAAGTACATAGAATACATAGCAACAACCAGACTCAGAAGGACTCATAACAAATATTTATGCTCATCACACAAACATTCGGGCGGGATCGAACCCACACCATGGAAGGCAGAGCTACTACCAACTCAGCTGTGACGGCTGTCGTGCCTTTCTCTCTTTGTCTCTGCATAAGGTGGTCTAAATGTAGTCATAATGGCTTGTTTTATTTTCAGATGAGGAGTGGCTTCCAATTCAATTGAACATGCCAGTAGCTATAGATGCTCTATTGTCGCACATAGAAACACCAAATACTACAACGAACTCTGTGGACAGGTAAAACTTTTTTTTTTCTATTAAATCAAAATTTGTTTTTAATGAAAAAAAACGCACCGGTATCATACCTAAATTGGCTAAATTGGAACATAGGCTCTTTCTAAAAACTACCTACTATTTAGTTGACTAAAACGTACCTTTTTTACCTTGCCAGTAGTAATCAAGCAAAAGTTCGTTTTCTAGTAGTAGATATGAGCTATTCGAGTAACTAATTTCATTCAAATCGGTTTAGTAGTCATTATTTTGAACGCATAAACCGGGCGTTGAACATAGTTATACTGTTAGTAAAGATAATTATGTATTATACGGGAATTAATCGCGTACTTTATTATTATTATTCCCGACGTTTATTTATTATGTTTATTTTTGTAATCATACTGTGTTAGGTCTTGATTGAATTTAAAAGTAGTGAATGCAAAAAACAACTAACAATGTAAACCAAACTGTTCATTTACTATTTTGTTTATTTTTTTTACTAGAATCAATCAGCCCATCGCGCCAACAGGTAAAGAATTACCAAAGATATTGTCCATGAAAGAAACACTGTACCAACTACAAAAGAAAAAAATCAATGTCGAGTATCCATGGGATGTAAGTTACTTGATAATAATATCCAAACAAATACTTATGACAGGCGTCACAGCTCAGTTGGTAGTAGCTCTGCCTTCCATACTGTGGGTCGTGGGTTCGATTCCCACCCAGAACAAATGTTTGTGTGATGAATATAAATATTTGTTCTGTGTCTGGGTGTTAATATGTATTGTATGTATGTACATATTTACAAAAAAATGTTTATGTCAGCAATCTAGTTCCCATAGTATAATCTTTCCAACACGATGCTACAACAAAATACAGTTGTAGCATCGACACGATTAAAAGAAGAAGTACAAGCTTTGCTTAGGACTACTGCACTTTGTGAGAAATGTCCATGAATGTTTATTTATTAAATTATTTTTATAATTTCGTAGGACAGCAGTGAGCCATTGGACATAGAACGTAACATCACGGACGTGACTCTGATGGACATAGATTCGTACGAGGAATTCGTATCGGCGCCGATGTCGATAGAAGATTGTAACTTCGCAAAGACTGAACGAGTGGTGCCGACTACTGCTGCTATCAAACCGCCGCCTTTGAAGTAACTTATATCCTTATTTAATTAAAATGTTTATTTAAAAAAAATCAATTAGAATTTAAAATTCTTACCCAAAAGATAAAATTACCTCCCACATCACAAGTTTTACCTAGGATGGTGGTTAGTGCTATCCAAGGCTCAGTAGGTAGTAGCTATGCCTTCCGTGCAGAGGTCGTGGGTTCGATCCCCATCGGCAACAAATGTTTGTGTGATGATGAGTACTAATATTTGTTCCTTGTCTGGGTGTTCCTATGTACCTATGTCCTATATATTTACAAAAAAAGCCTAAATCTTTTAAGTATTTTATCAGCAATCTAGTTATCATATTCCTGAGCCTGTCTCCTCTTCGTCGAAGGTTGGGTACTGGAAACTGCAACACAGTTTATGTTATAGCAGTTTCCAGTGTTCGTTAACATTTTGTAACACATATTTATTTCACCAATACAATTTCATTTCATTCCATTTCATATTACAAGCTTGGGACTTCAGCGTGAGGTGTGAAATGTCCGAGAATATTTATTTACTTACATAGTTTGTAATAACATAAAAAGGAATCGTTGGATTGTGTGAAGGATGATATGAATGTGAGAGGAGTAGAATCAGAACTGACGAATGATAGGAGTGAGTGGTGATAGAGAACATGTTCTGCCGATCCCACTTAGCGTGGGATAAGGGCAGGGGAATGATGATGAGTTTGTAATATATTTTATTTGTATGTTCTGCAAATATTTATTCCGGGTGTTCTGGGTATTATATGTATAATAAAAAAAATATCTATCTATGTAATATATTGTATTAAGTATGTCAGTCTTCTAGTACCAATAACACAAGCTCTGCTTAGCTTGGGGCTAGATGATGTTGTGTGGATTGTCCAGCATTAAAAAAAAAAAAAAAAAAAAAACGTAATCTTTTTTCAGGTACATCGACAAAATAAAGATCCTCCAACAAAAGCCAGTCGGTCGTGGGCCGGAGCTTCGTGATGTGCTTTCAGCGCTCACAACTATAAAGTCTCACGACACGTTCTGCTTAGAAAGGGCTGAAACACTTGGAGATTCGTTCTTGAAATTCGCAGCTACACTTTACCTGTACCATAAGTTCCCTGAACGTAATGAAGGGCAACTTACCAATATAAAAGGCAGACTTATAAGCAACAGGTAGATAATATTTTATATGTATATTAACGGTCTATCTTATAAAAAGTTAGCGGAGGCTTGAAGTATTAATTACCATACGTAGTGATGACATAAAGTCAACGCTAACTTTTTATAAGATAGGGGGTAAAAATAAATATAGATTTTTAATAACGCATTACAATCAAAAGCAAGGGAGATATTTGAAATTCTACTACTCTGTTCTTCTTGGAAAAAGATAAGTGATCTATAAACAGACAGACAGATAGACAGCCGATCATCGGTGTCTTAGTAATAGGGTCCCTTTACCCTTTGGCTAAGAAACCCTAAATTAAAATAAGATGGGTAAAATAATAAAATTTACTAACGTAAAATTAAAAAGCTATTTGTTTGAATTGTATTGTATTGTGAAGAGTTCATTATCTATCCATAATTACAGGATCTGTGTTCCTTTCCTGTCGTCTTCAATTCAATTTTATTCAGAACAATTCAATCCAATTGTGTTTAAAATTAATTACTTACATACAGTTTATAAATAATTAAAAAATAATAATAATACAAAGGCAAGGCACAATATAATAATTCAAAATGTCTTCGTGTTACTTAATTATTTCTCTTCAACAGGAATCTGTACTACGCTGGTGAGAGAATAAACGTTGGAGGAAAGATGAAAGTGGAACAGTTCAGTCCGAGAAAAGACTTTCTCGTTCCTGGCTTCTTTGTGCCGAAGGAGTTGGAAGAATTTATCAATGAAAAAAAGGTAAGTTAATACATAGAATCCACTTGAAACTTAGTGTACTAGCTGTCATATACTTCAGTACCTCTACCATGAGTTGTCACAGTAAAAATGCCTGACTTTACTACAGTAGTTACGTCAATATTAGTATTACGAATTTTAGTACCCAACTATCCGCTAGAGGCGCTGTACAAATCTTCATACATTTTTTAACTACAGATGCTAGCGAGTGTAGTAAATATAGTATAGTAAAAACTCATGGTATAGCTACTGAGCTACTTTTGTTTATTAATCACGTGAGGCTCGCAAGAGAGAGGAGAGCGGGGGCTTGCAAACGAAATATCACAAGGGGGTAAACGAAATATCACAAATATTACCTATAAAGATACATTTTAATTTATTAAACTTGCATTTGTAGATCAAAATATAATAAACAAACGTTGATATTTGAAAATGATTTTATTTAAATATTTTTTCTTATTTTTAAATTGACACAACCATTTTATTTTTGAATTTATTTTTGTTACATTACATGCACATGCAAAATAAACATAATTAAATTAATTTACAAGACAATTTCATGCTAACTGAAGTGGTTTATTTAAAATATACTGAGACAGTTATTCTAATATTTTTTATTAATTTATCTACCTACTTACGAACTATTTTGTTTAATTACTTGACATATTTTCACACATTTTATTTCATTAAAAACTTTAAAACTCTCAAAATAGGATTTAAATGACTGAAACAAAAAGGTGCTTTTAATTTGCAGATTCAGTTTGACAATATTATATTATAATAAATGTAATTAATTTGTATACAAAGATAAGTCTATAGCAACATGAAAAAATACATTTTAAGTAATACTTGTTTAATTCTCATTTTAATTAGACATTTAATCGTTTCTAAGATATACGCCGCTGCTGAATAAAGTCTCTTAAAGAAATAATTCTAGATATTCTGAAACCAGATGAAACTTGACATACTCCGTCTTATAATGAACGGAGGTTTATCTCTGTTTATAGAAATGCCAGGTTCTAAAGTTCAGTTTAACGCTAAACCTGGGTTTTCTTATTATGAAACTATCTTATTTTTATCTTATTTCTTAATATGAAAAATCAAGATGACCTCTTGATTTTTCATAGAATCGATCAAAACCGGACTAAGTTGACGTTTGGTATGAAAATTGGATCATTTACTCATGTTCTGGTTAGAGTAAGTTTCTGAACTCCTAAATATATTTTTTCAGTCACGAAATAATTTGAATATTTACACGAGAGAAAAAAGGTTTTCATATCAAACATCAACTTAGACCTAGCTTAAACTAGAGTTCTATCAGTCTAACGAAAAACCAGAGAAAAACCACGGGGACGGTACTAAATCACGTTTCATTTATAACAAACTTTATCTGTACTGGTCTGTTCTGGTTCGGTACTGGATGAATTTTGCCACAGCTCCAAATATATCTTCAGCCAACACCTGTGGGGTATGCAAGGCGGCGAAATGCCCTCCACAATCTAATGTAGTCGATCTGAGAAGGTTAGGAAACTTATCTTTTAGTATCCAGTCCGGTTGATGAGCTATTTCGTGCTGGAACTTGATTGCCGCGTATGGAACTGGTGTTGGTATTCTGAAACCAAAGACAGAGTTTAGATTTTTGTTACATTTACAAGGCTAGACGAATCAGTAGGTACAACTTGAAAAATAGTTTGTTCAAAGATGTCTCGTTTTTCTCCAGATATTTGCACAGAAATCTAAATCTTAATTCACAAAATACTTAGACGCACAGTAGTTATTATAACTTTATACATGTTATAACAATTACAAGTTTTATGTTTTTATACACCGATGGTGCAGATCAAAGTGACTGCGTGTATATACAAAAACAAGCAAGAAAAAAATTACTTACTCTTGTAAAATCTTTACTTCAGTCGACGAAAATCCTTCAGCGTAAAGTCTCATCGACGTTACAACGCAGTTGTTCATCCACATGATAGTGACTGTGTCTAACACATCGTCCAAGTCTAAGTTGGCTAGGCCTCCGTGGGGTGTGTTCAGCTGGTCTCTGTTGCTGCAGATTGCCATCTTCTCCATTAAATACGCTGCTAGACCAGCTGGGGAGTCTGTGAGCGCAACACCTGGAACACAAGCGTTTACTTGTAATTTTTTTTATTATAAGATTACAAATATTCACGGACAAGTCACATATCAGTCATATCACACTCTAGTCCCAAACTTAGCAAAGCTTATCTAGATACTGATAGAACGTTAATATGTAGTTTTTTTTTATATAAGTACATATAACAAACATCAGTTTTCATCACACAAACATTTGTGTTTGGTTTGAATCGAGACTACTATTAACAGCATGAAAAAAACTACTACCAACTGAGCTGTGACGTATGTTGGCTGGAATTGTTTCGATTAATGAAAAAGTTCAAAATAATTTACTTAAACACAACATATTTAAGCTTGAAATGTACAAGACTGCCTTATCGCCAGCGGCCAAAGATAAAAGTGGTTTAGTTTTGGCTATAATTAAATCGCGAGTTTTTTCTTTGACACGATAGCCAATCTCTTCGAACCTATAGAGATTTAGACACCTACTAAAAATACCCTAATAAACAGAATTTTGTTTATTAACTTTCAAACTTACCAACAGTATCGGGTTTAGTGGCTTGCAAATGAAGGTATCCGCTTTCTCTGAACACGTACTTGAGCCAGTTCTTGAGCGGGTATGTTTTGTTCGCGTGAACACGATCCACGAATGGAGGATACAACGATCCGAGCACCAGCTTTATGTTGCTGATTTTCCTTGACGATATAGGCATGTTTGAATGGAAGCTGCAAAAATAATTATCTTACTTCTATGATATGGAAATTGTTGATAACTTATGCAAACAGATATTGCTAAGTGGCGTTAGTTTCTCGTCAATTAGTACACATTTACTCGTAAATACAGAATAATTTATGGTTTCTGATCATTTTTTTTTTGCATTTTACCTAAATAAATTATAATTAATAGACATTTATGCCAAAGCCATAACGCATCTTTCATACAATTTCAAATTAACTTTGTAACTATGTTGACTAGAAGACTTGTAGGATAAGATTGCTTTGTTTTTTTTTTATATACTTAGTTGTAAATTTTTAACATATGAGATTAATTGACTAGGTTTTATAGCTTAACCCCCTATCTTATAAAAAGTTAGCGTTGACTTTATGTCATCATTACGTATGGTAATCAGTACTTCAAGTCTGCGCTAACGTTTTATAAGATAGACCGGTAGAATATAAAAATAAAATACACATACCCAAGTATTGCATTGGGGAACATCGTAGCTAGTTGTGAGCAACATTGAGAGCCCCAATCACCAGCTTGCATATAGAACTTTTCAAAGCCAAGTCTGGCCATCAATAAGTACATCATGATGCCTATATAGATTGGATTGAAACCAGGCTTGTTTGTACCCTGTAAAGAATAGCAATTAATAGTACCTACTATTTTTTTAAACAGATTTGAAAAAAGAGGACTTAATTCGACTGTATGGTACTGTGTTTGGTAGATCATATTTCAGAGCCAAAGGATGGTCTCTTATTGATTATATAAAAAAAAAAAAAAAAGATTAAATCTAATCAGATCAGCACTTTTTGAGTTATCCTAAAAAATGTGTTTATTTCTGTGAAAGTCTGTATTTCATTTTCGTATAAATATAATTATTTAACACATATTCTAAAGGTCAATGATAGTTAACACAAAGTCATAGCGATAATAATTATCTGCTGTAAATGTGATCAAAGATAGCCAATCAATGTAGGTACCTACAAATTATTTTGTTGCACAATGACCCGGCTATAACTACACGTGTAGTTATTAGTCATAACATACATAAATCAATAGATAATCATTGGATTAGAATTATTTCGGTTGCTCACTGTCACCTTGCGACCAAATCGACAAATCACTTTAGCGTGAAATAAATTAAGCTATTTACGTACCTCCAGTCATAAAACTTTCGCATTTACAATATTAGTAGAATTGTACACATGTGAATACATATATAATATTTAAATTCAATTGTGATGAAAACTTACCTCAGAAAATCCATAGCCAGGCAAATCAGCTGCTATCACTTCGAAAACGAAGTCGTAACCTTCCATTGGTGTTGTCAACAAAGGTATCACTTTATCGAACTCCTTGGATGAACTGGGCCAACCATGCAGCATGAGCAGAGGCAACACTGTCACACCCTCCGTCACTTGAGGTTTTACTCTGATAAAGTGAATATCCAATCCCTGGATCGTAGTTTTGTAATGAGGGAATTTGTTTAAGAGATCCATTCTTTTCTTAACATCATATTTATTAATCCAATATTCAAGAACGTTTTGTAAATAATCCGTGTTCATCCCGTACTCTGATTGAATGCCTTCTAAAGGTTTTGTAAACGGTCTTCGATTTTTTAGCCTTTGTTTCAAGTCTTCGATGGACTGCAATAAACAATTAATAATTATTAAAATGACTTAATTAACATTGAGATAGAATGTACGATTTGTACTTACATCATCAGAAAATTCTATTTTGAACGGTCTTATAGTTTCGTCTTCATCTTCGGGTCTGGCACCAGAGCCCCACCATTTATCAAAGTTGATAATCGGCATCTTGGGTATTTTTGTAACGTACGTGTAAATTAGGGCGGCTATTAAAGCCAGAAGACCCACTATGATCGCAAACATGTTTATATCTGCAAAAATATAATAAATATTTTTTTCGGTCTACATTTGGAAGCATAGTCAGAAAAGATAATACTAGTCGCATAGTGCACTATTGTTGGACAATTATTGGGCCTCTCATATCTGCCAATAATTAAAACGTTGTGCTCTTTCTTCTAAATTATACAATACAGGCAAGTAAACAAAAAAAGTAAGTAAACAAAGTAATGAGGAAATCGAGTTAAACAAAAATCGATCACTCAGTTTGATAAATACCTTCCTAGTGTAGGGAATCAGGTGATGAAATGTAAAACTCGAGGATAATAACTTTTCACACTTGTATTTAACAAATTGAACAACCTATCTACACTATGGCTCGATCCAGACTGCCCGTCCATTCGCTCGCCATCTTGCCTTTCTCTTTACAAAAATGATAATATTTCTAGATCTTAAATTAAATATTAAAAATAATATTAATTATGTAATACAGTATTAAAAATAAATTAGTAATTTTAACATGTATATAATATAGTATTTAAAAATAAACAAGTATTTCCTTCCGTGAACTAAAAATGATAAAACGACTTATGTTTCAATACTTTTAAAATAAAACTATGTTTATAAAACTATGATAGCAAGCAGCAAACTGTAATTAAATGACAATCATGATTTATCACTACAAAATAAGTTATAATTCTAACATTCGGCCTTTCCTGACCTTAAGTTTGTCCTCAAACTTAGAGCGATGCTTTGATAGTAAAATAATCTTAGATATAAATTCAGTCAATGGATCTATCAACATTACACTGCCCACCAAACAATTACAATAAAACTTCAGTCAATGGATCTTTCAAAATTAGACTGTCATCCAAATAAATACAACTTAATCTACTACTGCTCCAGCTGAAGGCAGCAGGCACGAACTGTAGGCACGAACTGCAGGCATGAACTGCAGGCACGAACTGCAGGGATGGCTCCATCACGCGGTTGACTAAAGCACCTTTCATCAAGGGTGACTGGAACAAACTGGGATGAACCAACAGGATGTTCCTCAACTGAAACAGAAAATACAGTTAGGACTATTCCATTATCCTAACCAAGATATACAGACAACCTGGATATCGTTTGACAACAGACAGAGGCATCAACATTAGGCTGCCATCCAAATAAATAAATAAAACATAAGTTCAGTCAATGGATCTATCAATATTAGACTGCCATCCCAATAAATACAACATAAATTCAGTCAATGGATCTATCAACATTAGACTGCCATCCAAATAAATAAATCATAAATTCAGTCAATGGATCTATCAACATTAGACTGCCATCCAAATAAATACAACATAAATTCAGTCAATGGATCTATCAACATTAGACTGCCATCCAAATAAATAAATAAATAAATCATAAATTCAGTCAATGGATCTATCAACATTAGACTGCCATCCAAATAAATAAATCATAAATTCAGTCAATGGATCTATCAACATTAGACTGCCATCCAAATAAATACAACATAAATTCAGTCAATGGATCTATCAACATTAGACTGCCATCCAAATAAATAAATAAATAAATCATAAATTCAGTCAATGGATCTATCAACATTAGACTGCCATCCTTTTTTTTCTTATTTTTTTTTTTTTTATAAATAAATAAATAAAACATAAATTCAGTCAATGGATCTATCAACATTAGACTGCCATCCAAATAAATAAATAAATAAATAAATCATAAATTCAGTCAATGGATCTATCAACATTAGACTGCCATCCTTTTTTTCTTATTTTTTTTTTTATAAATAAATAAATAAAACATAAATTCAGTCAATGGATCTATCAACATTAGACTGCCAGCCAAATAACAATATATATATTTCTTTTTTTTTTTTTTTTTTTTTACTTTGAAATAAAATACAAGTAAATAACTTTATTCACAAACAAACTAACGACTTTACATTATTTACAAAATGTACATTCAACCGTCATAAATTGATTATCTCAATAAGAAATTCATTATAACAAAAACCATGAATGTCAGGATTAACAACTCTAAACCCATTTGGGCATAGTAACAGCCTATTTTTACTCGTTGGACAATACTGGAGAGGTCCTATTTATACTCTTTTCGTTTTTAAAAAGTCAACCGAGGTTATTTTTGCTGATCCGGCCATACTGCTGATCTGGTAGCCTCTACCAGACTTAATCTACTACTGCTCCAGCTGAAGGCAGCAGGCACGAACTGTAGGCACGAACTGCAGGCACGAACTGCAGGGACGGCTACATCACGCGGTTGACTGAGGCACCTCTCATCAAGGGTGCAAGTGAATGACCAGTCTCCGCACCAAGCAACCATTGTTCAGTCGCAAAGACAGTAGAGCCAATTACCATTGTGTACTTCATTATGCAATGTCAAATCCTTTACATCTAACATCTCCATTGAAAACCTGTACAAAATTGTAATAATAATTAGTTTCATTTATTTCATCATACCAGATTAGTTTACTAGTCCGCTAGTAACAGAGCGTCAAAATAACAAGCGCTGGCTCGTAAGTATTTGACTACACTCAAACCATGTAGTTTGTTCAAATAATAATAAAAGTATCCGTTAACAAAGGTATTCGCCAAAACCACTGTCAGATCTATTTACGATTGTTGACTCAAAAAGCCAGTAAAATCTTTGACACTACTCTCGCTCGGTCTAACCTGCAAAACATACAAAATCTTGTCAACATTTCGAATATTTTACATGTACTCAAATACTTTCTTTACTAAGAAACTATTGTCAGACTCGATGTCAAAAATTGTCAACAACATTTGACTCGAAAGAACTTTCTTTCACATTTCGAAACGGGAACGGCAAAACAAAGCTCAATCACACCTTTTAGTTGTACCTACAACTGTTCGATCATAAAACCTTATGAAAACACTAGCAGAGTGGGAGTGTCTCACTGCAATGCACGACTGCTTCACTGCAAACACTACACACTACTAAACAACGTTGAAGTTAAAACAAAACTTTAGTAAACCGTAAAAACTCGAATACAAAGAGAGTTGGAACATCGTGATGTCACTTTTTCTTACAACAAAATTCGGACATAAAGTATACAACTTTGAATTTGTTATAAGTGAAACCACACACACACCTTTATGTTCAAAACAAACATCGTCAAGTCCACACTTTACGATTGACTGACGTGACTTGAGAATTATTTCAATAAGACACATGGCATAAGTACAGTTGTCATAGAACTCCTATGTATGACCGATACATAAAATCAAATGACTATCAGCGGGTAAATCATAAAACCATTCTTTCTCCTTTCAACTTATAAAACTCGAAACTCATGTAGTAGGAAATTAAATTAACGCTTTCGTCTATCATATCTCATGGTAAAAATATTATTCGACCAGCTTATTATGCGACCTCAATACGTAAACTTACACATTCGAAGTAAACAATTTCCACGATTGTATATCCAAATCAAAACAAAAATATTTGGTTTCAACGTCAATTAGTTGTGAAGTTACTTTTATCTGTAACCTGGTATTGTAAACCTAAGTAAAACGTCACGCACGTTAACTAGTGCTTTGTCTAAAAAAAAACGCTAACGCCAACACAATAACAAAAGACCAAAGATACTTCAGACTCTTGACACACAACCTCACAGACTCGTTACCAACACTGGCTAACATGAAATATATATTTTTTTTTTTCAACTCGTCAACACAATATAAATTTTTGCAAAGTACCAACAAAAACTAAAACGAAAATTACAAGTCTCTGTTTATCATGCGTATTTTCACTCAATCATGACTTATGGTATTCTAGCTTGGGGAAACGCCTCTGACTCATCTAGGATATTCATACTCCAAAAGAATGCAATACGTTCTATTTTATTTATGAAGAACATAGAATCTTGTAGAGATAAGTTTAAGCAGCTAGGAATAATGACAATAGTAGGCGAGTATATTTATCAGAATTTAATGTATGTAAAATTGAATTATGGAAAGTTCAAATTAATTGGTGACTCTCACTCTTATGATACGAGAAATAAAAATAAAATATCGAACCCTAAACATAGACTTGCTAAAGTAGGTAGAAGCGTTCTATGCATAGGCATTAAATTGTTCAATAAGCTCCCTCAAGGTTTACAAAACTCAAACAATAATCACTTTAGTAGCACAGTGAGAAACTTTTTGACAAACAAATCATACTACAATCTTGACGAAGCTTTTGCTGACGAATTTAATAGTTTATAATGTCATTAATTGATTTATTTTGTTCATTAACGTTATTATTCTAATCTAATATATAAGATAAATTACATAGTGATATGTAGAAATAATATAGGAAATAAATTGTAACATTTTTTTTTGACTTTTCCAAGTGTACATATAATTGTATCTTTGTGGAACAAAAATAAATTGAATTGAATTGAATTCTCGATTTCTAAGCGGTATGATTGGGTTGACCAGCACCACAACACGCTGTTGATCATACCGTTATCTAGAAGCTATGTACTGTTCACTCTTTGCATTAATAAACACACAACTGTATGTATGTACCAGCTAGTCTAACCTTATGTATCCAGGTCTAAAATTTTTGGATCTAAAAACAAACGGATATCTGGACTAAATTAACTAACAATTATCCAGGTACGTCGAATATGCGGATTGCAAACCTCTTACACACACTCTTGGACACTTAAATACTTTTGACGGACGACAAATACTTCAACACCTTTAAAAACTGTAACTTAAATACTTTTTGACGGACGATAAATAATTCAACACCTTTAAAAACTGTAACTAACGGTCTCACTCGATGATTTAGTTACCTAGGTATCAACAACCTCGCTAAACTTGATAAGAACATTTCTTGCTAACGAAATGTTTACTAGACTTAGAATAACTAATTACGTCCGCTGTCTACCCTACCGGATAGATTGGAAGTATGCTCTAAAGAGATAAAACGATTACTTCGCCATCAAATATATTTTCGAAATTTTTCTACAAAAAGAATATTGCACGTTTCACCATTTTAAGATAGGTACCCTCAACGAAAAGAATGCGAGATTCGACGCAGTTCTCTTATCTCTTAACGAAAATGACGTCACTTGTTTTAGACAGAAAAAAAAAAATGTTCTTTCGATGTTATCACAAGCAGAACTAACGAAACCTAAATCTGTCTCATTGCACATTGCTAGAAATGAACATACACTTAGCCTTTAGCGCAAAACTTTATCACACTTAACGGATAACGGGTAGTTTTCGATCGGACAAAATAATCTAAAAAGATCTTATAGAAACGACTTGAAGCGATAGTCGTTATTTCTTTTTTGCATTTTACTAACAAAAAGTTCAAAAAAAAAAAAAATCTATCGGGCTGCAAATGACAGGGGCTCATACTAATGAGTTACCTTTATCACACACTAAACCACACCAATAGTCTACTAAACTCAACAAAGGCGCAAAATAAAACACCTAGCACAATCTACATATGTGGTATGGCTATAAATGCATATTTTACTGAAAGTTTACGAAATCGATTATGTTACTACCGTATAACATGTGCTCAACTCATTTTGAACTAGTGTGGGTCATTGACTACTCGCTCGAAGTCGACTACAAGCATCGCCCTTCAAGAATCGAACTGTCCGGGACCAGCATTTGCTTGTCTTAGACCAGCATTTACTTTAACGCGTTCGTTTTACCTACTACCCACACTAAAAAAAATCGATATCTTGCGAACTAGAATTGATGTACAGAATCAAAGTAAATGATTGGATCTGACCTTGCATAACGCGCTCATCACTACAATGAGGCGTTCAGTGGTAGTTGTCCAATAAGTAAGCACCCTCAAGGGGCTCACACACGTACTAATGCACTTCTCCGATGTCTCGATCTTTGCTGTCGATGCGACTCGTGTTCGTGGCGTTGGCGACGACGTCTTTTTCTTCTGTTCTTAGAAGAGTTTTTTTTTTGAATCTGAAAAACTGTTCTCCAAACTGGTGCTACGATATCGGCGTTTCTTTCAGTGTCGAGATCGAGAGCTCATACCCTCACGCTCTTCTTCATTTTCGTGCACCATACCATGGTCCTTTTGCCACTTCTGATGTAGGGAATCAGGTGATGAAATGTAAAACTCGAGGATAATAACTTTTCACACTTGTATTTAACAAATTGAACAACCTATCTACACTATGGCTCGATCCAGACTGCCCGTCCATTCGCTCGCCATCTTGCCTTTCTCTTTACAAAAATGATAATATTTCTAGATCTTAAATTAAATATTAAAAATAATATTAATTATGTAATACAGTATTAAAAATAAATTAGTAATTTTAACATGTATATAATATAGTATTTAAAAATAAACAAGTATTTCCTTCCGTGAACTAAAAATGATAAAACGACTTATGTTTCAATACTTTTAAAATAAAACTATGTTTATAAAACTATGATAGCAAGCAGCAAACTGTAATTAAATGACAATCATGATTTATCACTACAAAATAAGTTATAATTCTAACACTAGCTACTAAATAATAATACAAATTATTGTAACTCATAGAGATTTAGCCACAATGATGCCACACTAATCAGAGTTTTTATATCCTTCAGCTTATGAAACGAAGCGCGTCAGAAGACAATTTAAAAAAATGACAATCCGATATTGGAAACCACTAAACTACCGACGTTCGTCATGTCTGTACATTTGTAAACTTACCGTAAGAGTTGAAACAAAACATAAAAAGCTAAAACTGATACCGACACTGACCCAGCCTAACGTAATTTTTCATATCAACCTGTTTCCTGTCGTGAAGGCACTACGTAATTGTTCATTGTTTTTTATTCGTTCTATGAACCAGACAAATATAATGTTAGCGTTCGTTTATTGAGCTACCTGATGCAGACGAGACGGCAAAATTGACCACAAAATTATGCGACACCTGGCACTAATGGAACGAACACACACGGAACTAATTTTTATAAACGCTATACTATACCGTTCAAAGTAGGTACGTTAAATGCAAAAAAGTTGAGTGCAAAAAGAGTAGTTAATTTGAATGCGTCAATAGTGAAGAACGCAGATTTTAGTGAATTATTTATAATTATATTACTCCTTTACGAAAATGAAATTCATTTTGAGGGTAGATTGTAAAAACGACCAAGCGCAAAAAATCTTGTTTCACGGAATCACGGGAAACGAATTATTTTTTAAAAGATGAAATTTTCAATTAACCAATTTTTATTCAATTCGTATCACCAAAAGTTTGCATAAATGTATAAGGCGTAAATAAATATTTCGATAAGTTAAGGAAGCATTAGTTAGATCATAATTATTGTTGATGGAACAACACGAAAAACGATTAGTTCCCGTTTTACGTGTTGTTACAACAGCCAATAATACCGAAAATAAAAATAAGAGTTTTGAAAATAAATTGAGTGACAGTAGGGTTTGATGACTCTGCAAAAAAAACCTAAGCGTCGAAAGATGGAGCTCATGCAGAAATATATGTCTAACAAAATTATGCATTTTCATCCTGTTTGTATAGGTACATAGTGGTATTTTATTGCAAAAATACTTACTATCTACTTAAAATGCTAAAAGTACTTTATAAAAACACCACTAAATTATTCTCGTAAAATTATACCAGCAGGACGTAAAAAATGTACTTACAAATTGAAATATCCCGATTTGATTCTTCCTTTTTGAACTATTTCAAATACACCACACGTACTGGTTTTAAGAATACAAACGTCCGACACCGGCGTCAGTGAGTTGTAAAAGTGTTGTGACAGCGACCGGCGGCGTAACGTCTCTGCAGCAAGGACGGATCCAGGAAGGGCCATGAGGGTCATGATTACTATATAAATTTGGTATTATTATTTAATTATTATATGTTCCCTCAGCTTAAATAGTAACAGCACAATAGTTTGTAGTTTTTTTTTAAATACTTGACAATTTTCCTGCTCGCTCCGCTGTCGGGACAATTTCGAGATTTTTTTGCGCTACTGAACATAAGATCAATTTTTTCAGGCTACACTTAACTACATCATTACTTTTGGTGACAGTGCACAAAATCGCGAATCTTTGCTGAGTCAAACTCCTCCCAAAATCGCCGGTCAACCCAACTAGACTGACACATTGTCAATGTAAAATATTTTTTATTTTTATTTTATTTATTTTTATTATTTTTTTTTACTTAAAAAAAAAAAAAAAAAATATACCAGGGCATATATAAATGTCCCCTGAATGAAAGCTGCATTTGCCCTTACTCCGCACTGAGCAATTAGGTCTGTTTTACATTAGTAGTGCTTTTTGAAGTAAGTCACACTTACAAACCTATCGCACATGTAATTGCACCTGCTTAAATTTGCCCCTGTTCTTAATACCCATAAATTGGCGGAATTATATTGGATTGACTGATACCTGTTTGGTGTTAATATTTCGTTTGTGATAAACTGATTATACCTACCACTGATAAGTTATAAAAATATCGTAATAAGTAGGGGAGAGTGGGTAACAGTGGATCACTTATTTTTTTAAGCTCCACAAATTCCAAGTTTATGCCTAAATAATTAATCTATTATAATTAACCACAAGATACGTCCTTAATCTACAAAAACAAGTGCAATTATTGGCAAAAACAGCATAAACTTACAAGATATAATAAGTTTTTCAAAAAATGGGAAATGATTCATTGTGACCCGTGGATGGGTCACTTTGGATCTTTTTATGGGTGACAGGGGATCGCTTGGGGTACACTGGATCTATTAAAAAAAAGTTCAATAAAATACTACTTTTCTACATAATTATTTCTTTATTTATATTCTAAGATAGCCTTCTATCACAATCTTATAAAAAAATAACAAAAGTCTTACAAATTATGCTGGTATAAAGAGACCTAAACTAACCAACATTTTGTTTAAATAAACAACTTTTAATTTCCATAAAGCTCTCTTCTCTATTCAAATAAACATATTTACTTCTTCATTAATCTAATTGATGCTAACTCAACTATTAAACATAAATATAATTACTCCTCGAGTAATCATTAATACTAACTTTAATAGGAACATTAGACAATTTTTTCGGCCATTAGATATAAGTTTTAAGGCGTTACTCATCTGTTCTTCAGTGTGAAGACCGATACTGGTTTCTCGTACCCGATTGCGAGGCATTGGTACCTACGAAGAAGTACAAAACCATTTTAATTTCACGCTATTTATGTAGTTTCCACTTGGATCACAGTCCACTGTGACCCAAATGAAAATTATTCACTGTGACCCATGGGCCACTACGACAGAAAAAAAATAATCAAAAAAATAACTACTTATACCCAAGCCAAAATTACATTACCCACAACGGATTTAACAAATAACAAGTTCAAAACTTACAACTACCATTTATATTTATTAAAGGGTTGGGAATACGACAAATTTCTAAATAACGTAAAAAAATATTTTCGTACTTACCTACTGGCCTGCGTGTGACAGCACCTGATTCCGCTCGGTGAGCGCAGGGGCGACTGGCGCATAAGAGGGAGGTATCAACGAGCAGTAGCCACGCGTTTGCTTGTGTGCGTAAAGCATCAAACGTAAGAATTATAGCAAATAATCCACTGTGACCCGTGATCCACTGTTACCCACTCTCCCCTATGTTATGGAGTTATCTGTTGAGAAAAGTACAAATAGTACCTAATGGATCATCGTATATAACGGTCTTTTTTATTTCTTTCCTACCTGTTATTATTATTTGGTACACTAAATAAAATCATTCATTCATTCATTCTAGTAAAATATACTTAGTTTTTTTAATTGGTACTAGCTTTTGGTTCGGCCGACCTTGATTTACAAAATGTGAATGTAAACCTGTAAGTTATTTTATTTTGTCGATTCTCGAATAGTTCGTTTTAAAATCCTGTATTTAACAAACATGCTACACCAAGCTGGTATTTTTCGTCCTTCTTGAAACTCTCATTTCACTCCGTCTTTAGAGCAGGTAGATAATAGCGAAAAAAAAAAAAAAACTTTTTAACGAAAAAAATGTATGTACCTACGGTGTATTACGTAATACAACGCCGCCGCGCCGACTTAAAATTACTAGGTAAAATCTACATAACTTTAAGAACTTATTAATTAGGATATAATGAAAATGATATTATTTTTTCTTTTCAGTTTTTTCGGCGGTTTAATTTTTTAGTTAAGTTGAATCTCGTGTAAGCTTTCTAGGACTACGTCTAAGATAGCCTTTCTGATTTTATGAGATGGTTCTGCGTTAATTATAGGACACAGTTATATAGGTACTGAGTAATGATACAAATCATTACTCAGTACTGCATCATGCTTGCTAGAAAGTAGCTTCTTTCACATTACTTTCACTTACAACCGATATTATTCAACATTTCATCAGGCAACATGAAGTCAAGCCGTGGTTAATAGACCTTTACGACAATTCATATACACTGTGTACAGTACACAAACTTTCTCATCTTTTTTTGTATTAACTATCATATATTTCAGATCTTAATATAGCCAGAATCTTGGTACGCTTCCCATTACTACTGATTTGGATCAGTTGAACTGTTTCTTATGTATTTTATACTTATGCCCATGTACATTTATAAATACTGTAATAGTCATGTTTGTTTGTGAATAAAGTTTTATATGTACTTCATGTCACATAGTTACTTAGTTGCTAAAATGCATTACCTAAATATTGCCTATGTGTTTTTAAAACAATTACATAACTCATTGGGTAAGGTACTCAAAAATATGAATTAAAATCTTAGATGTTATTGTAACCTAGCAGCATAGCGTAGCGATCAAAGTGTAGGCGACAAAGAAATTGGTTTACCACTCTAAGGCTGAATATCATTTGCACGTACAAAACATCAAGGGCTATTTTCGCTTGACAGATTAATAACTGCTACGTCAGAATCTGTCAATCTGTAATCCTTAGCGAATAATTATGTTACTGGGAGATGTCATCAAAAGTGGTAAACCAATTTCTTTGTCGCCTATACGTGAATTCAGAGTTAAAGAAACACATATGGACATTTATTAGAACGTAACATCAATCTGCGCTAATTTCTGTGAAACGATATGCACTCTAAGAGACCCCTTCTTCTGCAGATCCGTCCCACATTCATGATTGGCACATCCTTTTCAACTGAAGAAATTATTGAAGGTGTACTGAACCCTGAAAGTTTAGAGGCGGCAATGCAACGCTACGCCGATGGTGACGGAATAACTGAAATTGAGCCGCAAGGTCAAGCGCAAAACGCTATGCAGTGCTACCTTCACAAACAAGCCGTGTCTGATAAGGTAAACTAGATCTTATGTTCTCTGTGACAAGCTTTACATTCCTTGATACTTATATTTTTTAAAGACTTCATCTGCGGCTCAACTTTTTTGGTTATTTTTTAACCTTTTATACTTGCGCTAATGTGATGCTTATTTGCTTCTAAGCGCAATATTTTTATCATTTTCACATTGATCTTTTAACTAATGGAATGTTTGCTTATTTTTATGTTAATGTTTTTGTCATCTACCTTCAATAATATCAAGACTTACCATTATTTTGTAAATGTATACTTTTGGTACATGATCAGCACAGTCATAAGTAATATTAATCCTAAACATATCATGTATGATTTGTATGAATAAAACCAACTGGTTTAAAATGCGTAAATATTTAAAACCTAGTATTATGTAAATCAAGAGTTTACATAGTACTAAGTCATTATTTGATTGTATTTCAGTCTGTTGCCGACTGTGTGGAAGCCCTAATTGGCACATACCTATTGAGTGGAGGGATATTGGCAGCAGTCAAGTTTGTGGAGTGGCTGAGAATCTTCCCCGCTAAGGTAAGAGATAATTTAATTAAAGACATACCTACGGTCTATCTTATCAAAAGTTAGCGCAGACTTGAAGTACTGATTACCATACGTAATGATGAGTTTAAGTCAACGCAATTTTTTTATAAGATAGGGGGATAAAGCCGTGGGTGATGCATATTGGTGAATATTTTAATATGGTCTGGAAAACAGTTGATATGTTTTATGAAATAATTAATATAGAATATATGAAATGGTGATGAGCATAACACAAAAACTATAATCTTATTTAAAAAAAATAATTACATATATATCTCATTATAATTTGTTTCTAGGACAAACTAGCGGAGTTACTGTACAAACCAGTTCCAACAGTTATCACAAGAGGTAAAGCCAAAAATAGTGAAATCAACTTCTTGTTGGACGGCTGTCAGTCAAGCATTGAGAAGATACTGAACTATAAGTTCAAAGACCCTTCGTTTTTGCTCGAGGTAAGAGTTTCTAAAGTTAAATCTAAAAAAGAAAATAAGTACTTAACATCATAACGTTGAAAACAAATATGTAGGAAATTTAATAATTGAACTAAATAACACATAATTTGCAACCTTATCGCTAAACAACGATCTCAACCAGACAACCTTTGGGTAGGACTTCTTAAGAGTGGTCCAATGATCACAGTACACGTTCTTAGTAGACGTGATCGTTGAGGCAATTCATTTGAACAATGGTTATTATTATAATTACATAACATCCCATCGGTGTGTTCCTAAATGTTTGTCTTTTTTCGTCCTGTAGATTTGATTTTTGTTAGTTTAATAGATACTAAGTACTTCATACAGTTTTTAGTATCAACTGCTTAATGTTTAGTAAGAACTGAATTTTTATATAATGTGCTGTATTTTCTAACTTTTTTTTAATGACTTTTAATTTCTCAGGCTTTGTCCCACGCATCATACATCAGAAACCGCCTAACGCGTTCATACGAAAGGCTAGAGTTTCTCGGAGACGCCATCTTGGATTTCCTTATAACGTCGCACATTTTTGAAAACAGTCCTGACTTGAAACCTGGCGAGTTGACAGATCTGAGGTCTGCTCTCGTGAATAACGTAACTTTCGCGGCTTATGTCGTTAAACTGGGCTTGCACAAGTAAGTAAATATAGGTATACTACACTACACATCAACTACACTTTTGTTCTTGACGCCATCTTAGATTTTCCAAGATGGCGTCGGTGAAAAACGAAAGACAAATTAACCTTATAATAGGCTTCGCACGAATATACCGTATATACACACGTCGTATTATTTTACTTACTATCCCCCTATCTTATAAAAAGGTAGCGTTGACATTATGTCAACATTACGTATGGTAATCAAGACATCAAGTCTGCGCTATCTTTTTATAAGATAGACCGTATATATTATAGGGTTTAGGTATAATAATTGATATATTTTAAAAATATTCAGGATTATAGTTTACAGACCTTTGCCCAGCTTTGAAAAAGCATTCTTAAATAACAACTTTGTAACCTTATACTGCTATTTATCCCGACAAATCAGCCGAACAAACTTAAAACAAACCAATCTTTTAGATACATCTGCAAAGAACTGAACCCGCATCTTGACCAAGCTATACTGGAGTTTGTGGAGCACCAAGTTCAGAGGAACCATGAGATTGTTGAAGACGTACTGTATTTGATCGATGAAGAGGAATGTCCCATGGCTGAATATGTAGAAGTGCCTAAGGTAAGAATTTTATACGATTTAATTATTATGCAAAATTAATTTTTTATGTCACATTTTGAAGGATTTGGGGGAGACCTTTGCCCAGCAGTGGGACGAGATAGGTTAGGAAAAAAAATGTAACATAAAAATAAACAACATTTATTAATTATGCAAATAATGAATGCCTCATAAAGTCCATGATTTCTATATTAAGGACGAACCATTTTAAGCGATTGCATAGCTTCTATCGCGTGCCTTGAGCGTGGAGACCGAATCCAGAAATTCCGTAATGAAACAACCTAACGAAAATAACTTAACACTGCGCATGCGTAGTCCAGCAAAAAATGCTATGCAATAGCTTTACCGCGGCAGTCCCCGAGAGCCAGGAGTCTATTTTTTTTTTAATTTTACATATATTTTTTTTTATTAATAACTGATTTGTCTTGTATTCCAGACTCTAAGCGATATATTCGAAGCACTGGCCGGCGCGATTTACCTCGACAGCGGTGGTAACCTACAAACAGTTTGGTCTGTCATCTACCCGATAATGTGCAATGAAATCTACGAATTTACTATGAGAATCCCTCGGCAACCGGTCACTATATTGTATGAGATGATACACGCATGTCCTAATTTCGGGTGAGTCAACGTAAATTGGAAAAATACTATTGATAGGTGTCACAGTTCAGTTATTATTAGCCCTGCCTTCCATGCTGAGAGTTGTTGGTTCTGTATCTGTACCCACCAAGAACAAACATTTGTGTGATACCAAATCAGCTATCTAGTTCTCATTTACCTAGTTTGGGACTAGAAAGTATTGAAATGTACATTAATTTTTATATGATGTACACAGTTTTTTTGAAATCGTTTAAATATAGCTTTCAAATATAGATACCTACTAACTGTTAAAAAATTGTTACAGCAAAGCGGAACTAGTGAGTCCTGACCTGCCGGGCATATCCAAAGTGTCTGTGCCAGTAACCTTTACGAAGAAAGACAGAATGTACACAGTGCGCGGCATTGGAGGAAACAAGTCGCAAGCTAAGCGAGCAGCGGCCAAACTAGCCCTTAAAATTATCACTTTGTAAACACATTATCCAATAGTGTATTTATCTAAAAGTAGTAAGCATAGCGAGCTACGCCAAAATTAGCACTTTTTATCACTTACGTTGTGTTATTTCACATGAGCTATATACTACTCGATATTTTAGACGTAAGAAAAGCGAGCCGCGACCTACACAACCTATACATTCTCTGCATACATAACCAAGCCATCAATATGAACTAGCCCCAAGAATTGGTTAATTGTTGCTATTAGCTAGCGATCAAAGCACTAATATATATTAGATATAGGCACACAAAGACTGGATCATACTAACAAAAAAGTTTTATCGGAGAGGCTTTAAGTGTCCTCAATTCCTTTTTTGATCTTTATAAACCGATTGTGCATGAATGATTTTAAGAATGTTTAAATTGAAAGAGTAAATAATTGTGTAAAAGCTAGTTTGATGGACGGAGTGACTAATCAGTGAGCGACGAGATGATAAAATCTGCTCTGTAACAACTTTTATCTAACGCCGTAGTTTACAATAACATACAGAAAAGACAGACAGTACCTACCTATTTAATCATAAACAGTCTTACCGCCCAGGGGGGTGAGCACGAATACCTAAATATGACAATCTTACGCCCGGTTTCTCGAACGATGATCAACGAAAAAATCAAATAATTACTATGTGTCAAACTCGGATCAATCGTGATTTGGGTTTCCAAAAATCGGCCGTTAAACGTATAGAACGTTCACGTTCACTACTCAATCTTTACTCAACATCATCTTTTATATAATTAATTTTAAATACGTTACGTTTACGATTGTCAAATTTATTCGTGCTCACTCATAGTCCTTACAACCACCGCGGAAACAAACTCATATTACTTAAACGACACTTAAAGTTAATTGAGTTTTAATTTATTTATAGGTCTGAGAAAAATACGTGTCAAGCACTTTTTAAAACATTTTATTTGCATGTTTGTATACAAATGACTATCGGATTTTGACAGGGTTTTACCTAATGATTAGTGGGGTGGGTTTATGCCCAGAGGATTTGAGACTGATGTGAACAGTTCTAATTGTGCGTATTCGCGACGATAAACCTTATACATATTTAATTTAAGCATGTTTAATTTAAGTATGTAGTCATTACATGTATTGGATTTTGAATGAAAAAGTATGAGTTTAGTTTTTATCTCGAATGGAGTATAACTCTAGATTTCTTTATTTAAGAGATATATTCGTTTATATATGAGCTTTGGTATGTTTTATTTACATAACCGTTGTTTAGATGGTAAACTATTGTATATCTTAAGAACTATAAAGTAAATCTGTTCTAATGATAGTAACTGAAATGTTTATCTATCACACATTGGATCATTATTTTGATTATTACGAGCGCTTCCATCATGTAATGTATCGTTTGTGCATTGTTTAAGTTTTTTTATGCATACCGAGTAACAGAGAATTCTTAGTTACTGCTGCTAAAGCAGTTAACCTAGATGTCCTGTTTTCCAACGAGTCACAAGACTGACTGGTTTTGGTGTGACTTGTTGGGAACCCAGCATGTTTCCATATTTTCATTACTTTTTATATTATAAAATATATTTTATGTATACAACTATATGCCTTTGATTTCACTAGCACCAGAAAATACTCTATAAAACTTATGTTTTACCAAGACATAAACTTTTTAAACTTATGTTGTTGTTGCATTTTTGGATACTATTAAATGAAATTCCTAATATCCAAATCACTGAATTATGTGCATCCACAACATAACAATTTTGAGTATGCAGTCATTTAGTGCAGAAAAGGTACTATCTGAAAATCTAGATCAAAATTGAAATTATACTCCTAGAATTGTTTGTAAGCCAGTCACATCAGTCGTCAGCATACACATCTGGTAACGCCAAACGGCTGATAGTGGAAATGAGATAATTAAATAATAATATTAGGGAGATTCCTTTCTTATACAAAAAGCAATAGGATTTTACAAGACAACTAATAAGTGAAAGGGGTGAAATATAATGCTTGGTATACCGACTAATTAGAGATATTATACATCTACTTATCTAAATGTGTTTGATGGGCGGGGAGTGCGAACAAAACAAAAAAGACTTGTTGCCACGTCAAATGGATTTTATTATTACCGCATACATTAAAATTACAAGAAATATGTGCTGGGCCTCTTGTAAGCAAAGGTATTTAGTTTCTTGTAGTGATTCACTCTCTTGGGCAGAGGGAATCGAATTTTGCTGTTGTGGAACTGTTTGACTTGCGGCCGACGGCAGGCAGCAGCTTTGATGACCTCCACTTTGATGATCTGTAGACAAAAATAAAATTGAGTTTTGAGGAGATAGATTTGATATCTCCTACGTAAAGGGAAGATTTTCTACGCCGAGCGACTTTTGGCTTGGGGTTCGAGGACCGATGTATAGTATTTGGTCGTATTACTTATGTACAAACTCCGTGATAACTTCGTTTGCGAGATCTAGGATAAGCAAGTGCCATCTGTTAGTTGGTTTCGTAGACTTGGATGTAGTTCATCATTTAGCGAGATAGATGGCGCTACATTATAAAACAATTTGTACTATATAACCAAGTATATGCAATATCTAGTGCTGGCACATGTCTTCCACAATAAGTTTCAGGAAGTGTTTTCAAGCTATCCTCAACAAATCTCATCTGTATGATATGAAAAAAGTTAGTTTACTGAATGTTCTATGCTCATGTTCTTATACTAATTATATTGCTAACAAAAAGCTACCTGACTTCATAGCATGATGCCCAAGATAAAGAACAAGCTACAAAGGCAACCTTAGACTCATTCTGCAATTATCATGTGATGACTTTTCTAGTACATAATTATATATTTAATATAAATATGCTTTAAAGGCAAACAATTGACCTCTGTCTAGAGGTCAACACACATCACATCTCATCAAATGTTAAATGATGCGGCCTATGGTGTAGCCAATTTGCTTATATAGAACCTATTCAGTTTCAGCTTTTATTATTTAGATAGTATTTAATGGTGAGGGAGGATATATTTATACCTGGATAGAGTGAGCGCGTGCTCTATGCCTGGCTCCCATATCGCGGTAGCACTGAGTGACGGCACCGCCAACACTGAGGTCACGGTACTCGCGGTACATATTGTGAACTCCTGAACGGGACTCGTAGCGCAGCCAGATACCAAAGTTCTTGATCTTGATGGGGCTTTTCTCTGGGATTTCCTGAAAAATACAAGAATAATATGAGTTTTCAAACTTTCTTGCTCTAATTCTTTAATAGCTGAACTTCATTATATAAAACTACAGTACTAGTACTACAATAAGCTACAAACAAGTAAAACAGTGCTAAAAAAAAAGACAGAATGACAGAAATGAATATTTCAGTCATAGTCAAGTCAGTGATAGCGGCTCGTCTATAAACAAATTAATTAAATGTTGTTATGACAATATCTTAGTTCTGGGATGGTGAACCAATGGCACAGGACACAATATTTTGGTTCATTAGGCATCTAGAGAGCTATGTGCAGCAGTACTCCTACTATGGTCTGATGATAATAATGATTATTATTGTTATTCCCAGTGGTCAGGTAGTAAAGTTTGTTTTCTTACTATTGTGGTATGTTAATTTTATTTAATACTTAATGAATTTACAGGCACACAACAAGTTGTTATTTCAAAATATGAACAATTAAATATCTTATTTTGCAGAGTGCCATGCCAGCTGATATTCAATAACACAGGTATTAAATGCCAGTATATTTTTCATTAAAGATACCTATAGACTTTTTAAATTAATTCTCATAATTTAGTTTACATTGTAAACTTATGAACAAAAAAAACGTACCTTGATAGAGACAATTTCACCAGTGGTCTTCTTGAACTTCTTCAGTTGCCTCAAGAAATACCAGAATCGGGATTTAGCGACAATGTTGTCTGGAGAGAAGATCCTCATTTTGTATAGAGGAGGCTTTGGCTCGCTCTCCGAAGGGAGCTTGCGCCCAATGACTTCATACTCCTTCAGCTGGAAAATAACATAATTTTATGTCCACTGACACTTATCGCACTACTGAAGGCACACCTATTATCCACTGCAATCCTAAATTTTAGCGGTTCCACAACTGGACAGCGTATCATCACACCGGACTGAACCGTCACAACATGACATAACCTCAAAACTTTATTTACTCGAACATATAGCATTATTGTAACAATAATGCAGTATACTAACTAATATAAATTCTACTATTAATTAATACGTATTACCAAATAAATTTATCCTAGAATGTAAGAAAACTTGTAGAGCAACGATGGAACTCAGCGACAACGTGTACGGCTAGAACCACGAAATAGGCTTGCACAGTTTTCAATCACGATTTTCACAATTATTGGGGCCAATATAGTTAATTTTAAACTTTCACTAATAACATTACACTGTTTTCTCATTAAATTCACGAAACTTACCTCTCCTTTAGCCTTCATTTTCAGAGTTTTTCGCAAAAGAAAGAACCTGTCAACGGAAGCGGATCACTGACGCAAAAGAAAGATGGCGCCGCGACGGACGGGGGAGAAGCTAGCAAGCAAGCAATACACGGAAGCAAGCAAGAAATGACTGAATGAAGATGAAGACCCTTCGTCATTTATTTAGACTATCAGTATTAAATAATTATTTTTTAATTATAATTTATGTAAATACTTGTTTTATATTTACTAATGTCTTATGTATTTACACATTTATTTAAAAGTCTTAACATATTGTTGTGTGAATTATCCAGCATTATTTATTTATTTTATTTATTTAAAAAGAAATTATAATAAATCTTTATAACTAGATAGCAGCCGGCAGCGGGGGGAAGGACCAAACTTCCAGTGGTGGTCAGACCTGCAGACTAAGGAACCTCCAGATAATGCATGCCGTGTCGAGGATCACTGCCCACTGATCAGGTGATCAGTACCTGATCCTTGAGCTATTCTTCTAGCAAGAGCCTCTTGTGATGTTGGTTGGTCGAGGCTCTTCTCTATCAGGCAGATCGCCGATATTGTCCGTATATTTTATTTTATGAGCAAGTTGTAACATATTTTGAAAAAAATATCATGTTATTATATGACAGCTAGCGTAAAGGTTGAAATGGTAATAATATAAATTAAGAGCCTCCGTCAAGGGCGGATCCAGCTTTGGCACCAGGGGGGTCACGATCAAGCTTTGGCGCCAGAGAGGGTCACATAGTCGTGGTCAAGTCAAGAACCTATAATTTAATTTTGATAATGTAATTCCCAAGTAGCTACACCGCGGGCACCACATACCCGACTCGGACGACGAGGGATACGTGCAAGTAACTAAACCGCGGGCACCACATACCCGACTCGGACGACGAAGGATACGTGCAGGTAGCTACACCGCGGGCACCACATACTCGACTCGGACGACGAGGGATACGTGCAGGTAACTACACCGCGGGCACCACATAACATACCCGACTCGGACGACGAGGGATACGTGCAAGTAACTAAACCGCGGGCACCACATACCCGACTCGGACGACGAGGGATACGTGCAGAAAGCTACACCGCGGGTACCACATACCCGACTCGGACGACGAGGGATACGTGCAGAAAGCTACACCGCGGGTACCACATACCCGACTCGGACGACGAGGTCAAAGTTATTATATTAAATTAACTAAATATTGAAGGTTACATACCTTCAATATTTAGTTAATTAAATCTTTCTTAGTTACATTAAATCTGTATGGTGGCAAAATATATAAATAAAATAATTATGTTCAATTAGTGGTCCACCTAAGTCCTGGAACCAGCTCAAGGGGTCATGACCCCCATGACCCACCCCCTGGATCCGCCGTTGGCCTCCGTCTACTAATGCAAAATGAACATATGTTGATTTTGAATCAGTTGAACCGTTCAACTGATTCAATATTATTAGATTGCGTTCGATCATTGTTTGATAGTGTAACAGTTATTTATTACGAGTCAGAAAACTATTGACATTTGACATGACATTGCATGCCAAGCAAGCAAGCAGCCAGCCTGTCATGTCAGTCGTCAGTCTGACTTGGGAGAACACTACGAATGGTTGTGTATTAATTACCGAAAGGGTACTAGTTAAAGTTACTTACGTGATGTGATATCTGAAAGTAGTTTATTTACCAGTCATTGCTTCAGAAATAAAAATGTTTACTAGAAATTTGAGACGAGCTGTTAAATATGGAGTCTATGGCAGCGTTGCAATCGGTGGCGGAGTAGCAGCAATCAAACTGCAGGATAGCGATTACGATTATGATTCCCTGGCTATCGTCAGGATCACGAGAACAGCATACACTGCTGTGGACATTGGAAGGACTTACCAGACTATGTTGTATAGTAAGGACTGGGATAGAGAGTCCAGTGAGTATATAGAGGTCAGAAGTCAAGCTCACAAAATTGGGGCAGAGAAACTTCTTGAATTATGCAAGGCAAACAAAGGCGTGTACATCAAAGTTGGCCAGCACGTCGGCGCTTTAGACTACTTACTTCCTAATGAATATGTCGCGACAATGCGTATTTTACATAAGGATGCTCCAAAGAACACTGTTGAAGAACTGTACAAAGTTATACAAGAAGATATGAAGAAGGATGTAAGTATTGTGGCTGTGCTTAGTACAACTACTAGCAAACAATTACAGCTGCTTATAGGTCACCATTATTAGGTAGCCATCATCATTTTCTAGTGACCTCTATAGGGTGCATGGAAAGAGCCTCCTCGTGGCGCACACCGGTAACAGCTAGGCACGGCAAAGCAGTGTCAAGTCTGGCTAATCTTTCCAATACGATGCTACAACATAATACAGTTGTAGCATCGACACAATAAGAAGAAGAAGTGACCTCTAAATGAGATTTCCCTCCATCCTCCCTGATCAGCCAACATCTCAATTTAATTCTTTCATACCCATATCATCAAGCATTCCATTCATGTATTTTTAACCATTGTGAACCATTTCTAAATAAATGATGTAATATCTTTGTACATCATGAAATCACAAGCTAACCAATGTAATATTTTCATTTTCAGCCAAAAGAATTATTTGATGATTTTGAACCTGAACCACTAGGCACAGCATCCCTAGCACAAGTGCACAAGGCAAAACTAAAAGACGGCACAGTTGTCGCAGTCAAAGTACAACATCATTTTGTGAGAAAAAACATTAATCTTGACCTACGATGGATGGAGTTTGTTCTCAACACCATGTCAAAGATATTTCCAGATTTCCAAATGCAATGGCTCATGGATGAGACTAAAAAAAATATTACAAAAGAATTGGATTTCTTGCAAGAAGGAAAGAATGCAGAGAAGGTTGCCGAAATGTTTAGCAACTATAAGTGGTTGAAAGTACCTAAAATATTTTGGGATTACAGTACAGAGAGAGTGCTTGTTATGGAGTATGTGAATGGAGGGCAAGTCAACGATGTTAACTATATTGAGGTGAGTATATACATACTTATTTGGAATAACGGACAATATTAACATAATTTTGGGTAGTAATGATTGGTAAACATTACAAATACCTGTAGAAGTAACCATTCGGAACATGATAGCTACAATTATTTCAATTCAAGGTCAAATCAAATAATCAACCATTATTAGTGTTCTAATCAAACACAATCATTTGTTATTGAAATCAAAGTATGTAGGTACCCTATCGAGTTTGTGTATTTAAATAAACATAAGAATGTTAGTGTGAATCAACCCTAAACATTTTTCCTTAATAGCCATTGCCAAAAGCCTTGGGCCGTTATTATGGTATGCTTGACAGATCACTAAATTGACACATCCTGTATCTACATCAAGTTCCACTGATTCTGCTTGTGATCTATCTTTTTTTGGCATACTTTCAATGACTGAATGTAATAAATAAATAATGCTGGACAATCCACACAACATCATCAAGCCTTAAGCTAAGCAGAACTTGTGTTATTGGTACTAGAAGACTGACATACTTAATACAATATGTACCTACATTACGTAGATAGATATTTTTTATTATAAAATACCCAGCACACCCGGAATAAATATTTGCAGATAGTACAAACATTTATCCCAAAGCGGGAATCGAACCCGCAACCTCCGCGTCGCAGGCGGACCTTCGCCCGCCGCGCCAAATCGGTCGTCAAATGTATTATGTATGTTTGCAGAAAAACAAAATTAGCAAGCTAGATGTGTGCACAAAACTAGGAGACCTGTACTCTCACATGATCTTTATAACTGGATTTGTACATAGCGATCCACACCCAGGCAATATTCTGCTGAAGAAAGAACCGGATGATAAGGATGTGACTGTCTACCTATTGGACCATGGTTTGTATGCTGTAAGTTATTAATTTTTTTTTATTTCTTTTTGTGTGGCTTTTTTTAAGGAAAAAAATTAAACATCTATTTGTAGTCTGTACCAACCTCTCTGTCTAGGTAATATTTTAAATAAAATTTGCCTTTTTTATAAACTAACACATGTTTGTTAGAGCATGCAACACCATTGTAATCCCTATTAATACCTAGAATAAAAGAAATCCTAGTTATAGTTAGCAGAAATGTAATACTTACGTGGAATAGTATGAAAATGCATCAGTTGTTGGGATGGTTCTACCATGTTGTGTAAATTGCAGGTAATATTATTTATAAGACACAACTTTCGCGATTATAACTCATAGCAAAGGAATATAACACATACGGGATTTTATCGTGTTTTATCACTTTTCTATTACAAATAGTTTTTTAATCAAATTTTGTATAAACTCAACTTCCAGCAACTATCAGATAAATTCCGGTACCATTACTCCAAGCTATGGATATCTATCATCAACCGCAACCGAGAGGATATGAAGCTTTATGCTGAGAAGTTGGGGATACGACATGAATTGTATGGACTATTCGCGTGTATAGTCACTGGCCGGCCTTGGGATTCTATCATGAGAGGCATCGCTACAACAAAACCTACTTCAGCAGAGGTTTGTGTTTAAATCTTTCGATCTAGCTTACCAAGTATAGGCGACAAGGAAAGTGGTTTACCACTTTTGATGACATCTCCCAGTAACATAATTATTCGCTAAGGATTACAGATTGACAGATTCTGAGGTAGCAGCAGTTATTAATCTGTCAAGCGAAAATAGCCCTTGATGTTTTGTACGTGCAAATGATATTCAGTCTTAGAGTGGTAAACCAATTTCATTGTCGCCTATACATACCTACCTTTTTTTCTCGTGTTAACTTCATTGAACAATATCTCTAGCAAACTTATAGTAACAAAAACTCAAGGGACAATCCATGGCAAGCCCACTTCGAATTTGTTTCCCACGCTTTATCTACAGATTGAATTTAATTTAAACACTTGAAGTTTCAACCTGACCTGTATCTAAATGCTTTTTCAAACTCTTCTTCTTCTTCTTCCTGCCCTTATCCCACTAGGTGGGGTCGGCAAAACATGTTCGTTTATTCCATTCTCCTCTATCATCCGTCATCTCAGTATTCACTCCTTTCACATCTATATCATTTTATCATCCATATCACATTCACATTCAAATGCTTTTTCAAACTATGTTTCAGAAATCTACATTCCAAAATGAGCTACCGAATTTTCTACACTACGTTACACAGTGCTTAGAACAAATGGACAGAGAAGCGTTGCTCGTTTTAAAGACGAACGATTTGATTCGAAGCATAGAACATGCTTTAGGAACACAGGATAGAATGTGCGGTTTTGTAGTTATGACTAAATGCTGTATGCAAAGCGTTTACCAACTTGAATATAAGGTAGCTAGTAATTTTTTTTTATTTATTTACAGTTTGTTGTTCAAAATTGAAGCTGTGACGATCAGTCGTTACAGAAAATTACTGCCATATAACCCTTCTTTTGCTTCGCGGGGGTAAAAACATAACTGTTTGATATAAACATCGGCATATCTTTATTTATATTTTTTTTTATTTCTTTTTCAGAATGAGGCTTCAGTGTTCAAAAAGCAATTTTTGACATTGAAATACGGCTGTTCGATGCTCCTGTTATATATCTACAGCATATACCTCAGTCTATTTTATAAAATAGAAGTAGCATAGATTTCTTAGATAATTAATTTAAATAATGCATATATACCATTCTTGGTGCTGTTATTTATTTATTCTCGGTTTTTGATAAACAAACATTCGCTAGTGTCTGTCGACAAGAGATCAAAGATTATGTCGTTGACGCAACTAACGCGCTCTTGTATTGTTTGTTACGAAAACCGGGCTTCAGAGCTTTAAGAGTTTCTAGGTATTCAAATTGGTTCAGAGTTATTGTATAACTTTGATCCATGTAACTAGTCCAATTTATCGTCGTATCAAATGTATAAACTGTACATAGTCTGTTTATAAGAATCAAATGTTATTTTGTACCATTTGTAATTTGACAGTGTTGTTGAGCGCGGTAACTTATTGTTTTAGAATTATAGATGTCTATTTATTTTTGATATAATTTGTTTTATTTTGCACCACATATCTACATACCTATATACCTTACATACCAATTCACTGCCCTATATTATCAAAGAAAACATTATTGAAATTCAAGCAGAAATTTTATTCTCTAAAACCGTCAGCTTGTTGGTCAAAGTAGATAGATCACTCTGTATCTTCAGCAAAAGATTGGTAAAGTTATCCTTGCTCTTTCTCCCATTCAGCCTAAATATAGAAGAGGTGGAAATCCTACAGGAAAGTTCAGATTTCTTCAAATCAGCGTAGATCATGTTGTTTGTAGGCATCCGAATCTTGTTTAATGCAATGGTTTCATTAGACAAAGTGGAATGTGCTGGAAATAAATAATTGCGTTAGTTTATAAAATAGCTACCTATACCAATGCACTACTGGATGTAATGTAAGTAAGTCATTCGAAACGACACTTATCCAGTAAGTAGTAAATAAATATTTAATAAATATTTAATACTACAGTCATATTATAGTAACAGCCCACAAGCTTCATAATTTTTCTTCGTAAGTACCTAGGTCGCTACGTCAATACTCACTATCACAATAGCATGCACATTTTTCGGGGGCATCCAATTTTTCTGGAAAAGCAGTGGTTATGTTGCTAGTAGTTCTGTCATCTTTGTCCATCAACATGTTTTGTAAAACTGTAGAAGCTGCGAACAAATTAGAATGTTTAATAAGTTATTCCTTTAGCCGGCGCTGATTTCTCAAGTTCTGGCATAGATAACCACTATATTCCATGACTGCCTAACCTAAATCTAGGTACCTCGTACCAGTCTACGAAACGATTTATTTTGGTCAACTTAGCTTTAATATGTGGTGTGTAAGTGTGTAGAAGTAGTGAAGGACACCCAGCAACCAGTAGTTTTATATCAAAGAATAAATAAATAGTCACGGACATTTTCACACATCACGCTCTAGTAATTAGTGCATTCTTACAAGTGCTTTGCTTGCCCGGTAACCAAACTTCTAAAATATACGGACGATGTGGATCATTGCCCTTTCTCAGCTCAGTCAACGGTATTTCCACATCGTCTGGCGATTTCAAGATGATCAGCTCTTCACAGTAGTCTGGCAAATCAAGCAGATGCCAGATTTTCTGACGAAGCGTGGAGATCGATGCGTTCGGTCTCACGGCAATGTAACGTAGACTTTGATTTGATACTGGAATAAGACTTGGTATGTAACTACAAGAAATAAATCGATTACAGAACTCGGTAGGTATCCTAACCTCAAAATAACATGAGAATATAAAGCTACCTCTTTACCACACGTTTATGCAGTTTAGTCATTCGTATTTTAGTTTTCTTTACTATATTTTGAACTTTGTAAGTATATTAAATATATCAGAATATTTACTAAGAGAGGTACTTACTTCCCAAGTCATATCGTCGAATAGTCACAAAAGCGATAACTTCTTTCTTGAATAGTTTTATTGGTGCTTTTAGGAGCTTTGTCAAAGACATGATTCGACAAATACCTCAGCCCCAGAAACACCAGTTTTTAGTAAATCGGTCTAGATCATTTCTAATTTTGTAATTCATATCTTGCAAACACTAAAACTGCCTCATGTTTCTGCTAATTGTCATGTCAAAATGACAATGTAGAGAAAACATTTGTCTCAAATAGTAGGAAAACAAAAAAAAAAGATCTATGTGGTAGAGATACCACAGAAAATCATGAGGTACTTAAAATTATACCATAAACAATGCGCCTATAAAGTTACGCCTACCTAGATAAAATAATTTCTGAGCTTCTTCTTCTCATCGTGTCGATGCTATATACAACTGTTTTACTTATTTTGTTGTAGCATCGTGTTGGAAAGATTAGCCAGACTAGACACTGCGTTACTGTGCCTAGCTGTTACCGGCTCAAAAATCACGATTTGAAAGTACCTACCTATCTCTGAAGTATAAACGGAAAATGTTTCATTTCGCTACAATTCAGTGTAGTAATTGTACCAATTAGCAAGTCGAGGATAATTATAAGAATCAATTTTTTGTCATAAACTGGGGGCCAAGTTAAATATCAGAACATGATTATTAGCAACAAACAAAAAATAACTTATATTTCATTAACTTACACTACACTGTAACACTACTTTCAAAACTAATCAACTTTTTTCTTTAACTTCACAGCTTGAATGGCGTACATAAGCAGCTGAGATTTTACGAACTCCCAAGTGTTTGAAATAAAGTAATACATAGATCCGTGCACTATTTCCACATGGCAGTTATCTGAAACAAGGAATACATACCTATAGAAATATAAACTAGCGAACTCTCTAATAATAAACCCTGCCTGATAGCCTTATTAAACACTAGCTGACCCGTGCCCACTTCGTTGGGCATAATTCGACCGTTTTTTCTCCGATTCACTTTGCAAAACGGACTACCACGTAAAAGCCTTTTTATTTTTCGGTTTTTTTATATAGCCTATGACACTCAGCAATAATGTGGCTTTCTATTGGTGAAAGAATTTTTAAAATCGGTTCAGTAGATTTCGAGATTACCCCTTACAATTGAACAAATATACAAACTTTACCTCTTTATAATATTATTAGTATAGAAGTATAGATATAGATTATAATTCCTCTGTCTATAAAGCGCTATCTATCTCGCTACATGATGAACTACATCGGATGTTATGTTTTTCTAGGGTTATTTATATGAAATAAACATTACAGAGTTACTTACTTCTTTCTAGCTGAAAAGTGAGTTCAGTAGGCGTAATAAACTTCTCGTACTGGTGCGTTCCTTTTGGCAGAAGGTTAAAAACATATTCTGCCATCCATATTGACACAAACTGCGATACTCTCGTTCTATTGGGTGTAGTGAAGAATATTCTACCGCCAGGCTTCAGAGCTTTGGTGCAGGCTTTGATGAAAACCTCTTGGTTGTTGACATGTTCTATCACCTCTGATGCTACAACACCATCGTAGTATTCTGAGCGTTGACCGACGTGATCCTGAATGATTAGAAATTAAATTATGAAATGATTCGTAAATAACCTAATTCTTTACATTAAAAAAAATCAAATGGAAACGAAACAGTATTCGCAAGCTAACCTGCGCCCGAAAAGCAAATGCTGGTTAAGTTTGACTTTGGCTTTGAACTTCACTACATTCCGGAGAGCATCGTTGGATGGTTATGCTTGCTTAATAAGATAATATTCCGAGTTGGGTGTAGGTGTACCTATTTGTCTCACTGCTAACATCATCCTAGTCAGACTACAGTCAATGTAACGGTGAATGATTCTAGATTGATGGAATCTACCTATGATACTTGAGCAATAATACTGTAGTGTTATTTACCTCAATACTTGTGTGAATATAATTAGGTTTATTTTCAGCTATTTTAGGGTCTATATCTCTGTGCTCCATGGCTATTGCAATTAGTTCTTTGCTTGCGTCAATGCCTGTCACAGTTGCTCCAATTCTTGCAAGGCCCTGTAATTAAATACCGTTATTGTAGCTAGCTTATGTGTAAAATTGAAAGTCGGCCAAGTGCGAGTCGGACGCACGCACGATGGTTTTCAAAAATCCAAAAAAATATCATTATTTACATGCAAAAACGTAATTTTGGCCCACTAAGTATTTATTTCATTGCTCTTAGGACCTTTTGCTCTTTGGGTACGGGTCCGGAGGGCAAAAGGGTACCCTATTACAGACTTTGCAATCCATCTGTCTGTCTCTAAACCATGATAGTTACAGAGTTAAAATACTCACAGATTATTTATTTCTGTTGCCATAATTAATTTTGCTATAACTTTTATAATCATAAATAAATAAATAAATAAATAAATAATGCTGGACAATCTACACAACATCATCTAGCCCCAAGCTAAGCAGAGCTTGTGTTATGGGTACTAGAAGACTGACATACTTAATATAATACATTACATAGATAGATATTTTTTATTATACATATAATACCCAGAACACCCGGAATAAATATTTGCAGAACATACAAACATTTATCCCGGGGCGGGAATCGAACCCGCAACCTTCCGCGTCGCAGGCGGACCATCGCCCACCGCGCCACATCGGTCGTCAAAGTTTCCTTAAAATTTGTTAAAATCATGTTATCAAAGTTTCCTTAAAATTTGTTATTTTATTAGTAAAGAACTAAAGACAGACAGATGAACAAAAGCACTATTGGCCAATATCAAAATTGAAATGTTTTGCTCCATGGTCAAAAAATATTATTATTGTGAAAAGAAATACCTCGGACAATATGCCTCCACCACACCCTACATCGAGTATCTTCATTCCTTTCAGCGGTGAACAAGTTCGTTCATCTGTTTGCAACAGACCATCTCGTATAAAGGGTACCCTGAAACACAAAATAAAATTTATTGTAAAAAAACACACATGGACAAAATATCAATAAAGATTAGAAAGTGTATCTTTGTAAATATCTATGTTTGAACATCTTCATTATTTTCCCTTGGTATTTTTTTTATTCGTCCCACTGCAGGGCAAACATCCCCCCAAACTCTTCCACTCAGTCCCACTGCAGGGCAAACATCCCCCCAAACTCTTCCACTCATCTCTATCTTCTGCGGTTGACCACCACTCAGTTGTGTATGAGTCCAGATATTTTTATTACAAGATATTATTTTGTTTATCTGCATGTACTAGTTGTGTATGGAAGAAACACATGTTCAGTTTTTTGAATATAACCTATCTCGTCCCACTGCTGGGCAAAATATCTTTCCAAGTTCTTCCAGTCATCTCTGTTCTCTGCCTTCGTCAAACAATCCCTCTCAAAAGTATTGAGGTTATCTCTTTTTATTATAATAATGTTTTTAAATATTTACCTGATCATATTCATAGAATGTAGTGGTTTCATAGGTCCATCAAGATTCCACCAGTCTTTCATCTGAGAGAATTGTTGGATCTCTGCCGAGTCAACAGTCGATTTTGTTGTTGGTTCATCTTTATGGATATTAGTGGTTGTTCCTAAGAAGCGGCTTTTTGGAAGTCTAGAAGCTGGACATCTGTATGGAAATAATAAAAAAAAAACAGGTAAGTAAATATGGTTCTTATAAACAATTTATTAATGGGTATCCATGATTGGATGAAATGAGGTAATTTATAAATAAAATAAAATTAGCTCTGGTTTAGAAACAGGGTTTGAAACGTTCACTACCGAAGAAATTTGCAGCCCTGCTTTAGAACTGACTTTGCTTATTATATTGTAAATGTTATGAGGTTATTGTTCCTTGTCGCTGTATGCGGTCGGTGCAACTGTGTTCTGCAGTTTTGAAGGTGGTGATAAACTTACATGTTTTTGCGCATCGTATTTCGACTCATGTGCCAAAGGGAGCGCCAGGTGTTCGAATTCATTATTATTTTTGAATTATTATTTCAGAATGAAATTCTAGTGAACAATACAGTGACTGTATAAAAATGCAATGCAACGAAAAATTTTGTTTGTTATGATTTTTTCTAAGAGAAACCTTTTTGAAAGTGACGTTTGTCAACGTCACATAATTTTTTGGCATTGCTTTTTTTTTTTTTTTTTTTTTTTTTTTTTTATTTGCTCTTCGGAGCAGGCTAAAGTTTTAGAACCATACCGCCTAGTCTTACGTAAATGTTTTTCTCTTAAATTAGTTTATTTTCTTTATTATTTTATTTACAACGTCTTAAGTCTTAAGAGGATTCCCGCCATCTCCAAGATGGCGGGAACCTTGCATTTGTATTGCATTGCATTGATATTGAAAGTTTTAGATCCTACAAATTTTTTTTATCTGTAGCCTTATTCTATCTGTGCTGTTGTGTTGTTCCATTCCATTCCATAATATTTCTTTTGCCGCGTGAACCAATTTTCTTGCAATAAGTTTAATAAATCAGTAAAAAGTGAACCCTCAATGTTTAGATACCTATCATTAGTTCTAATAAGATTCATCATTTGTGATGGATGATGCGTACTCTCACGGCGCATAATACGTAAACAGAGAAGGTACGTAGGTACCTGCCAACTTATTCGCGGTTTTCATATAAGTTCAGAGAGTACAAATAACTAAGAGAGGAAACAGTATGATCTCGCTCAATACATAACATTCAATACGGTACATGGCATTCTTCTTTAGAAGATATGCAAAACGATTTGTTTATTATTTTAATACGTACCTAGGTAGGCCTACCTAAGTAAGTAGGTACCTATATGTAAATTATATTACATATGTTCATTTTATTGTATTGTGACTTGTGATGTGGACAGAAACTAATAGGATGCTTTAAAGACTGTGACTTTTTTACGACAGATAAAAATACATGTCATTCAGCCATATCCCTAAAATCTGTGTTGTGTGTGTAATATTGCAGTAAGTGGGTACCTACCTATAAATGATCATATAAATAATACAATGAGCAAAGGCGCAGCAAATAAAGCTGCGGCCACAGATTTGTCTCGGTTTTGCAAAAGTACGTTTACCCTAACATTTGCTGTGGAAATTCTGGGCATAGATGTGTGGTATGATTGCAATGAGGGTTGGCTGGATCTTGGACCTTATGTGCAAGGCATGAAGATTCAGTATCAACTTTATCCTGGACAGACTTTTGATCTTGATATACTGATATGGCCGCATGCAGTTAAGGTTTGTAGCCTTTCAAGAGTAGGTATAGGAGCAGCTGCTGAGAACGTCTGTCATCAGTTTGCCCAATACGATTTATGTGCTTCGGTCTTAAGTGAATATACCTATGGCTTCGATTATAGATTTGGTGCGGTACTCAATACGGCTGGGTTCGAGCATGGCAGTTCTTAGAGCGACGATGGTTTACCTTCTCTATCCATCACGCCTTTCCTGTCAGGGTTATGGATTTTCAAAACCATGTGGTGACCGTCACGTGTTCTGTTGGTACAGGGTCACTTAGTGCAAAGTAAGTTTAGTTACTACCCCGTTAGAATGATATGCTGTCATAAACCTACATAAGGTTTTTATCGCTGAGTTCGTGGTGGGTATCTCCCTAATTACCTACACCAGAATGAAAACAGGTGGTAGGTAATGTCTTCGAACCCGTATCTTTTGAACTTTGAAGCAGCTAGCAATGCGACTTCATGGCTCTTTCTAGCTGATAGCTATCTATGATAATCCGTTTTAATGTAGGTATTAAGTTCAAAAGTTTTCGTTTGTAGTGCAAAAAACGACAAGAACTTTGAAGTGATTTTTCCACCTCTGGGATTCGCTGAGCGTCGGTACTTTGCCCCGATTCTCGAGACTGAAGAATCCTTAGTGCATTTTGTGATGGGCTTGATATGGGGTGCTGTGGTGGACTATATCCCAGCATCTTGTTTGGATCAATTGTTTGATGTACCTCTACCAGTTGCAGGTATAGCACATTATATACCTAATTTATTACGGGTACACTACACGACTGCCGTTCTAGAAATTCTTGTTTTTTTAATAAGAAGTAGGTAAGTACTTACATACATAACTGCTTATAATAAATGATGTTAATAAATGTTTAATTAAATGTATTTAAATAAGATTAAAACATGCAGTAAAGCGTATGATTGACCTTTGTTTTTCCTTCGAATTCTTGAACGAAAGGATTCTTTACCTTTTTATTTAACTAGAAATTTCGATTTATGGAACATTTTATAAAGGCTTCTCTACCTTGTTCACTAGAAATTTTACAATATAAATAAAACAACATATTCATCAGATGTGCGTCACCAAGACGCATCACTGCGGTATGTGCAAGAAGTGATATTAGAACGAATGCAACCAGAAGAAATTGAGGAACCACCGGAAGTAGAGGAAATCAGGCCTAGAGACAGGCGCGAGTCCAAAATGCCAAAAGAGAAAGAAAAGAAAAAGATTGTCGAAGCTGTTAAAGTCAAGTTTGAAATAAAACTCACCGGTGATTCTATTCTGGCTGGTAAGTAAAAAAACACTCAAATGTCACTATGAGTAGGTAACGGCAACGTCATTAACTATAACTACCCTTCTTTACATTAAAAGGTGGAAGGTACAGCTTAATATAAGGTTGATCATCTCTTTGTTTCATCACTTTCTCATATCTCGGTCTAAGATTAATGAAGAAGGCGAGGGTAAAGCAACCTATGGAGGTTCTTTATCAGAATCGATCGAGAACCTACCGAGTTAGGTATTTTGGTAATTTATGGTTATTACGAGTGATTTTGTTTAACTTGAACCTTACATAATACGTAGGTAAACTGAGCTGGTATGTGTCTCGAAAAGTCGGTCCGAGCTACAACTATAAAGCTATTTTTACTAACCTACTCAAGCCCTTCAACTTTTGAGAGGCTCGAACCCCTACGAAACCTACTTGTTATCGCTAAGTGGAGTTAGGTTTGAATAGTATATTCACATATATTTATTTATTCAGGATAACAAATTACCATCCTTACTCGAAATTCGGGTATGTTTTAAATAATTCAGTAAGTGGTTTGCATTGAGGTAAGTTGGTAAATTGATTCGTGAAAATTCCTATCCATTAGATCCTATTAAGCTTTTACCATAGCTTTTGGGAATACTATTCCCGGAACCTTTAGACTCCGCCCAGAATTTGTTATATACTAGATAAATTATAAGGATAAGAACTTTGCTAGTGATGATGATTTATCTAATAAGAAATTCCTTACAGGCACAGGCAGGATAGTCCCATTCGAGACGAGCGGGGATCGCCCGCCTGATTTGGGGGAGATAATTGTATTGATTAGCAGCAATAATTTACCCGCGCAAGACGATTACCCCATAGTCTTCGTCAATGTAGATAACTTGTGCGGGATTCCCTTGTGCGAGTTCAAAGCTTTGAGGTCGGTAATAAGTAGATACCTACATATTACTATTCATACATAATGTGAGACATCACCAAGTTAAGTTGTAAGATCCGAGAGAAAAATGAAAACACCTTTGTAAACTATTGACGATGTCGTAAAGTTATTTTACGACATCGTGTAGATGACTATATCAACACGGTGTTTCGGTAGTAAAGCGTGTTAACCTGAAACTCAGTTCTTTAAAAATGCTTAAAGTTCTTGTTTATGATTTGACCTCGTTTTACTTTTATAACCTTTGCAGCACTAAGCATAACGATCATCTTCTAATAAAAAAAATAGAGTTTGTACAAATCCCAGCCAGGCGTGGCAGACGTCCTGACCATTAAGAGTATAACATCTAGACCGTAATGTTATTATATTTTCTTTTCTACCACTTACATTAACACGTTGAAACGGTGCTTTCTTAGTCACTTATGTTATGGATGAGGGTATGAAAAAGGCCGTTGGCAAAAATAGCTTCGTATTACTATCCTAAAAGGGTTTAACGGTTTCGTAATGAGGCTCCTTTTTGCACATTACCATCGTATTTAGTTATGGGGCTTGCCAGTTTTATTTTTTTTACCTTGGCATTTTTTTTCATTCAATGTTATTTCTATTCAGTACTAGTTCAGCGGAAAAGCAATTTATCTGTATTTTTTCTGTCAATTTTACTCGTCTAGAATTCGATGACTTATACTTGTACGAAGTGCGGACTTCTCGTTCAATATACATGTTTGCATGATGTTATTGATCTGGGTCTGTTTGAGTTTGACTGTTGTGGTAGAGATAATGTAGAGACCGTTTATCCTAGAACTGAGGTTTACTATAGTAATTCAAAGTAAAATATTACTACGATGATCATTATGATTCACCGGCTTTGCGTCACTTTGCAAAAAAAGTATTTATTTAAACACTTTTACTTACTACAGAAACTAATAGGATTTGCTTGTAAAAGAAGCAGCCTTCTCTTAATTAATACTTCCACCAAGTCTGTATTTTCCGATATAAAAATACGCAATATAGTCGATATTGCTAGTACTTTATGTCTTATTCGCAAAGTTCGAAAATAAATTAGCAACTTTCCTGTTTGGCTGTGATTATAATGGCTTGCTAAATTGACCGGAATGATAGTCAGAGTTAAGTTGAAGCTTTATGTGATCATGTAAGAGTGCCTCATTCTCGCTCCGAATTGATCATGTTATAGAAAAATACATTTAGGTATAGAATAAATGTATATATATTTGCAAACACCCATGTCTGAATTTTATCATCTTAGCAATATAAAACCAGTAAATAAGACTTCCAAAACGATCTTGAACCTTCAAGGAGTTGAATTGGCGAAACCTTAAAATCCTATAGGTACCTGACGCTGTGTTTTTTTATAGAATAGCTCAGTTATACACAAGATGGAAAATGGGTGAAGAAGAGCACAATTCCCAACCACAGATGTTGAAGTCCAAAACAAACATATCATTCAATGATCACCACGCTATACCATTGCCTTACGAGTTAGTGTCAACAGTGATGGCTGGGTTCTATGATGACTGCTACGAAGTACAGGTAACTTATATTACCTAATAAAAAACTTCAGCTATCTCAGCATATTGATCGTTCGTTTCGCGTCACCATCAAATATTTCATTAACGCTCGTTACCCACCTCAAATATAACCGAAATGAATAACGCAAATACTTAGAAACTGCCTTTATAACTTTAAAACTATGTTGATTATTACGAAGTTACCTATAAACTTGACTATTATGTTCATTGTAGATGAGTGACTACTATTGTTTTCAGCTTCGTGGAATAAGAACGCCTCCGCCATTCCCAACTCCAAGCCTATTCGGTTACCAGAAAGCTGATCGCTATTTTGATACTTCTGTACCGAAAACAAGTAATACAGAGGTGGACTTTCTTATAGCAGTTACTAAAATACACGCAAGAAGACTAGCTAAAGCAATGAATTCGCTTGTAAGAGGGGAATACCCTTTGCATCCTCCAAGAACGTCAGTCAGAGATTTGGGACGTGAATTGGTTTGCACCAATGATATTAACGCTATAAGAGCTCCGGTCGAACCAGATTTGATAGTCAAGCCTGATGTGGTGTTACTAGCACAGATGACGCTGGAAATTTCTATTGGATTGGTCGGTTGCAAATCTCGACAACAATGTCAGTGTTTTTCCAGAATGTTCTGTCTAATCAAAGATTCGGATGCAATGTCGGCTATACTCCGATATATAACTTCGATCAATGAAGATATCATGGAAACTGAGAAAAGAGACGATCTTCTTACTGGGTTCGTTGCAGACACTGGTGATGTAGCGGTTTTGTTTGTAGAAGGTCCAAAAGATGGGCATTTACTACATGTTTGGGATATGACTGAAGATTTCTATCCGATAGTAAAGCCTTTGTTTTCTTGCTCGGTTCGATATTCAACGAGGATTTATCCCGGTAAATATTTAAATATATCTAACCTATTTGACTCATAAAAGATTATTGTATTCAGTCGCTACTTGTAGTGATATTTTTGCATTGTTCTTAGGTATATATTATTATAAAAAATCATTTATTATAAAATTAAATATACCTGTTACTCAAGAACAATACTTACCTGTATAATATTGTACTAGTGATAGATAGAAATATCGAAATCGGTCTTGTATTTTCTGACTTTATTCGTGACCAACATTCATGATAAACGTTTCGTCCTTATAATAATAGTGTTTCACTGTAAAGTGAAACTGAGTACTGGCACCTAGAATCACCTAGTATGTAAGACGATTCTAAATGATCCTTGTGATTTTACTGAATAAAGTAATTTTTGACTTTGACTTTGACTATTGAATCAGTCTTGAGGATTATATAGAGGCTTAGAATTGGGTTGTATTCAGATTTACTGGTGGCAGCAGCGCCATTCAGCGTATTGAAGATGTTTGTGCCTTTGGGAGTGCTTTTAGCATGCCCTCCTGTTTACGCACGCCCAGCATTACCTTTGCCAACAAGAGCTGTAAGTTAGAATAGCTTAGCTAAATGAATTGAATGAATATCTGAAACCGTAATTAATATCTTCAACTAAGTACAATATCTTTTACATAACACCTTTTAAAATAACAGAAGAAAGTCGTAAAAATTTAAAGAAAACTTACTCTTACGGTCGGTTTCTGGAAACTCAAATCACGATTGATCCGAGTTTGACACATAGTAATTATTTGATTTTTTCGTTGATCACCGTTCGAGAAACCGGCCGTTACTGTTATAAATACTTATTCACGGACTATTTACACGCATTACTTTTAGTCCCAAACTAAGCAAAGCTTGTACTATGGGAACTAGATTGCTGATATAATATTCAATAAACTTTTTCCTTTTTGTAAATAAGTAGGTACATACATAGAATACAATACATAATATTTGTAAATTTATATTTAAAAGTGTTCTTGTAGTAAAACGGTACGGGTAAAACTTTTCTATTCAAGAAAAAGATTCAGTTTAACCATATTTCAGGCAGTGCTGAAGATAGGGCGTCTCATTGCCAGCAAATTTCAATTTGCACCGTCGCGGAGTCAAATGCCGACGAGCTCTGAACTGAAAAGCTTTAGATTGGAGCTGTGTGTTGCGCCGCGTCCTATACCAGTGTTTATTACTGACAACTTTTTGAATAGAACGGGCAAGTATCCGCTCAGACTTTTCTAGAACCATTTCTCTGAATTTAGATTGAGCTTCATACATCGAAACTATAGATGCACTTTTACGCTAAGCTTTTTCATTTCAGATCGCAGTGTTCTAGAACAACAGAAACAATTGAATCCGAGCGTTTCTAGAATTAATTGGGATAAATAAGGCCGTTCTCGAAGTTCGAGGTAATTGTATTTTACTTTTGACCCTTTTCTAGACTATGTTCACGTGTAACTTACCCTTTTCGTAATAAACTCGTTTATTGTTTTGTACAAAATGTTTTAATACTGTTTCATTGCGTAGATAAAACATTATACTTACACAACAAGTTTACAATTTCATATTACACTTTGTTTGCTGAATTATTTTGAGATGAAAATAAATAAAAGGTAAATACGTAGTTATTTACAGACATAAAATTTTCAAATTTCCCTAGTGGAAGGGGCAAAAATGTTAATATACCAACATTTACATACAAACCACCCAACGCTCTTTCGAAAACCAAAAACTAATCAAAACTTTGAGAAACCTATATCAAAGTTACATAAGTTTTTTTTATGTGATATGCAAAAAAACGATTCGGTTACCTAGGTGTTTTAGTACATACCGAACCGGGTGCTTTTAGCTTCTAGAGTTTTAAAACATATACAAAACTGTGTTGCGACTTACGAGTAGAAAAACTGGAAACTTTTACAAAAAGGCTTCATAAAATTCTCAACTTTACTGCTTATCTTGCTGGAGTCTTTTGATAGAAGTAACTACCCAAGTTTTGCAAGCTAAATACATCTCTTGAAAATCTAATGAGATAGACCATAAAACTTGAAGGAAATAATTTTCAGTTTACATATTGTCGTAAATATTTTATTTTATACATAACCAAATCACATACTAAATAATAAAAAGTTTAAATAATTATAAAGTTCATTTTCGAATCAAAGCACAATATAAAAAAAAAAACTATAATTCGCAGAAGATTACAAAAAGTGTCGCGTTGACGCCCTCCTCCGAGTTTACACGAGTTTACAATATCCAAGCAAAAACAAATAGGTGATGATTTTATATACAGTTTTCAACTATTATTATTCAATTCACTGTTACTTAATAGGAAAACCTTCGCTATTTGTTCACTAGCTCTGGTTTACAGTCACTTGGTCGGGAACTTTGTGGACCGCATGACCACTAGATTCTACCTAAGCTATAGCATTCCGAAAACCATCAATTACAACACGCACGTAATTGGAAGGAACACGTTATTTAATCGGATAAATTTCAAAACCTATTATTCTAAGCTTTGTGATGACTTCAAAGTGAATCACCTAACCCTTTACATCTCAAATATAACCTAGGGAGTGAGCACGAATAAATGTGCTAATCATAAACGTATCGAAACAGTGACGTATTTGAGATACACTGCGCGTCAACATCAGCTTTACTGTCGATGATTGCAGCGTTAGCGCGTAGTGTGTTTCAAATAAGTCACGATTTACGATTGTCACAATTATTCTTGCTCAGCCTTCTGTAGGCTTAATTAGGTTCGATAAGTTTACGGTGAGCGCATCGAAACGCTTCGTTCAAATTTCACACACTCCCTCAAATTCTCCCAACTCAGTAAATAAACTTAGAAACGAAGTTGAACGTTTCCAAGTTAAATTGTTAGTTATCGCGTTACTACTTATTTAAGCTCAGAGAACACTGGGCGCGTTATTCGTGTATAAGTTGTTTAACTAACATACTGTTTACTAACTTCTTAACTTATTGTGCTGGTCTGAATTTCAGTTTAATTTAGAATTGCCATTAAAATGATACAGACTAGGTAAAGTACTAATGAGTCAAGTTTAGGTGTTTCTGTAAATTTAAAAATTCTAGCCACTCGTCCATGAAAAACGTGAAAAACGACTTTACCCTTACTATTTTTAAAACTAAGTAATACTCCAAAATTAAACATGCTTACTCATATCATACCGTACCATATTTGCACGTATTTGCATAGAAGTTTTTTTTTTTTTTTTTTTTAAATTATCTTCTACATATTTAATTTAGTAGATAAGCAAAGAACTTCGAAACTCAAAATAGTAAAGTAGACGAATATTATTCTTCGTTCTTTTGTTTTAGTTTTTTATTACCTTTTTTCAACTTGATTGCATCACAGGGCACGTTCTTAGTGAACGTCCTCAATGAGACAAAGATTCGTTATACTAGGTAGTACCTAACTACTTATCACCAGATGGCCCTTCATGCATAAAAGTAAAAAAAAAAAGTATTTTGTGCTTTAAAAAGAAGACAGAAGAGCAATAAAATCTGTCATCATAAGTAATGTCGCCGTGTTTTAGGCTTATCTATTAACGATGACACGAATCTACGCTCCTTGGAATGGGTAAGATGGCAAGGCCATATTTATCGCTGTAGTAAGAATTTCTTTATGCATTGTTAGCTTGGTATTGTTATTTATTTGTTTTATGCTAAATACAGATTATGTTGATGATTTCTTACTGATTTGTATATTAATTAAGTATATGAATTTGGAATTTTAATTATTTAGGCATAATACCTAGTTATCACCGCCAAAAACGCTTGAAACTTAGTTCAGACTTGTGCATTAATTCTTAGCACTACCATTGTATAGTACCTACATAACTATCCATAGTTTTGGACGATGAGAGTAAAACTTTTACAATCATCAATTTGAGTTTTTTGAATTAGATTTATGAGTTGGGAAACAGCGATCGCACGGAAGCGTTCTCGACCGTTCAATTCCGAAAATCATTTGTCAACGTCCACGCCTTATCTCATCCGAATGAATTCTGGCGAGTGCCTTAGAGGCTTTCATGAAAAAACCTTCAGTTTTCTTGAGTCTAATAGCAGGTTACATAAAACAGGCTACCGGCATTAGGAAGAACGAACTTGTGCAAACAATCCGTTTTTAGTGTACCTACTACTAGGCAGAGAATACTCCATCACTAGCTTTTGTTTTTGTTTAGACTGAGCTATATAGTTACGCTACCTGTATCGACCTGCCGTCCAGTGTTTAACGCCGATTAGGCACAACATCATTGTTTAACAACTGACGCCCACGCGTCTCCGCTCGGACGATATGCTGATACAGTAGTTTTGAACAACGGATGTCTGGACCCGATAAAGCTCATTCTGTTTAGAGCCACTGCTAGTTTAAGACATAAATGTTTCATTCATTAAATTTACTTTAATTCAGTAATTTTCTTTGTTTTTAAAAAAGCTTTTCCACGGTTTCCCAACAAGTCTGGCGCAGCCGGTAGGATTTCCACGATTTTCCCGGAAAATCTACGATCGATAACAATCACGAAAGTAGTAATATTGGGAAAACCGACTTTTAGCGGATGTGGAAACGAACCAAATAAATTTGACTGGTAAAGCGTGTGAATTAAAGTGGCTCGCAGTTTCAAGGAGGACATGGGATCGAGCAATTTGTGAGTAAACCTTTTCACTTCCTGCTTTTATATTCCTGTGTCTTTTCCGACCTTTTTCTCGATCATAAATCATCGGGCTTATTAATTGCGTTTATCTGATTTTGTTTGCACTCCATTGGCGAACTAATTTGCACATAAATAGGCAGATTTGTTAGACGTAATTAATTTGTGTAGTTATAAGTAACATTTGATTTTTGGTTTGCACTTAAATAGGCAAATCAAATAAAACTATTTGCACTAAAATAGGCAAATTGGTTTAGACATAAATCGGTAAACCAAGTAGGTTAAGTCGCACAAAAATAGGCAAACTGTTTTGCACACCAATCGGTAATTCAGTGTAATTTTAATAAAATAAAAATAATAAAATGGAATTCAAGGCAGTGCCGAAAGAGACACTGGCTATCATCCCTAAATATGATGGGGAAGCAAACCTGTTAAACTTATTCATATCTAAATGTGAATATGTAATTAGTGGTAGTAAAATTGAAGGTAACTTCGCACAGAACTTGTACTTGTTCCATGCGATATCGAGTAGACTTACTGGTAGAGCTGCGACTCTCCTTAGCGACCATCCTAATATTAAGACATACGAAGAGCTTAAGGATCTTCTTACGCAACATTTCGGCGACCCGCGATCGGAAGAGTGCATTGCGATCGAACTCGAAACTTTAAAGCTTAAACAAGGTGAAACATACATACAGTTTTGTCATAGAGTTCAAAATGTCAGAAGTTCTTTATTTGCGAAAGTAAATAGACTTACCGATGAAGGAATCAAAGCAGCAAAAATGATAGTGTACAATAACACTGCCCTTAACGTGTTCTTGTACAACCTCCCCGAGGACATGATTCGTATCGTACTGTAACGACCCCCCCCGGTAAATAACACCCCGCTAAATAAAATACGCGTGAAGAAACTAAAATAATTATTTAAGATAATTGAAGATTGAAGATGGCCATGTGATCGTCTAACTCTTATAGGACCCTACTGTTGTGACGTGAGTAACTCAAGAACTTAAGGAATCATGTTGAGAATTCAAACCGATATTTATTATAATTTATTACCTAATTTACCTATTATTATCTAAAGTATCTAATTCAATTATCTTACGCCGTAAAGTTTAACTATCTTCTGATTATTTTATCTCGTATGTAAAGGAATCTGTTAAAAGAATATTGGCTTATAAGAAAGAGTAAGAGAATGCAACGATTAAACTATGAGTAACCTTAAATTACTATTTTAGAATTCCTCGAACCTCTATAAAATATGAAAGAAACATTATAAAATACTAATAACTTTATGTAATGTAATTTATGAAAGGTTATGGAAGTTAGCGTAGTTATGCTAGATCTCTTAAAGATTCTATAAATTATGTATGAACATTATGAAAGACTATGTAAAGGGTTTTCGTGTAATAGACTTTATAGGAAGTATGTACTTGGAATAAATAATGGAAGCTGACATTGCTATGTCAGGGCTCTTTAAAGGCACCCCTCGCCCGTGCCTGCCAGTAGTCTACGACACACGCTATGTAACTTAATACATAAATAGACTTCCTCTTCCATAGAAGGCTTTCCAGCGTTGAACAAGCTAGAGAAACGAATAACTTTTAATTATTACCGTTTACCTAACCCACCCAAACACTAGCACTACTATAGGGAGTTCAATGGGACTACAATCTCCTTAAGTTTCCTTTAAAAGAACTCAAAGACAAAGCAGACCCTAGGGGGTCAACTGCTAAGCAGCCTGGTCGAGCCATGTCCAACGGCACAAGTTGAGCTAGATTATTAGGATAACCAATGTCAAAGCCTTGAGAACATTCTCAGATGTTGTCGAAGAATGGGTCATAAAAACTAGATTTGCGGAAAGCCTCCCTCGCTTTTATAAGTCCGGGATAAGCTTGGCAACTACTGTGCCGCTAGTTAGACCAAACGGTATCACTCGATACATAAAATGTATTCAAACTTTGTAGGTAAATACTTTCCTCTTTCCATAGATTCCAGATAAATACCGAGACACACGCTCACAAAGTTTGATATACACTCCCTAACTGGAATGTTGTACATAGGCTTTTTCAAAGGCTTCTCCTTCAAAAGTAGTTCACTTGAACAGTCAAACATTGGCTACCTTTAAAGTTTGGACTAAACAGCCCGCGTGAATCCTAACCTAACTCGTTAAAATTAGTCTTTACAATACTTCCCATAATCTTTGTCATTACACGACTTTAAATGAAATAGATCTTTACAAGACTTGGTAAATTTAATAAGGTATTTAAATCTCACATTTGAATGGCACAATGTTAGAATGATTACTTTGCTTCTAACATTGTGCACAACTGATATTAATGTAATAAATTATAGTCAAGTATACAGATAATTGTAAGTTAAGTCAAAAGCTATATAATTTTAATCAGACATTTTTAATAGCACAATATAAGTAAGATTACTTACTTTCTAACATTGTGCACTACCGAAGTTAAAACAAGAGAACATGTTAAATATATAGATGAGTAAAAGTTAGGTTAAAATGTTTTACATTGAAGTTTGATATTTTAATCCGACGTCATAAATGGCGTAATGTTAGAACTATTACTTTTCTTCTAACATAGTGCACTACAGAAGATTATGTAATAAATGCATTCAAGTATATAAATGAATAAAATATAAATTGAAAAATTAGATTTTGTAAATTAACATAACGTACTTTACCTACCTAACTAAGTCTCCCACCCTACCTATCAGGTGTACCTAACATCCTCCTAATCTGATTAGACGTGTTAGCAAAACTAGAAGCAAGCTTCATATTTACATTTAAACGTGTAGTCTATCGGAGTGCAATGATAGACTTCCCTAACTACTCTGCTAAGACGTTGCGAGGTGGTAAATCTCGACTTTGTCCTAATTCTATAACCGTGTGCTTGTCAATCAACGCCGAGGGGATTGGGTTGGCATTTCATGACAGTGTATAAATATGTGTGTGTATAAATACATATTATATAGAGGTTCAAATTAGATGACCCTGCTCTCAGACAAGTAAGCGTCAATGACATGATTCTCTTCAGCGATATCCTTACGACGGAGCTCAGGGTCAAACTAACTTGAGGATCTGGGTTGATCCCTGCGAAGGGTATAATCAACCTTCAGGCCCGATCCAGGGTACCTGAACCTATCACCTAAGAGTAGACTTGCCGTTGTCACCGTAAGGTGCCAGCCCCTCACCAGCCCGTTCTGGATTTATAACGCGTGAAGTTATTATAATTTATTTATGTTTTACAAATGACTCTAATTTTAAACTATTATTTTACTCTTATTTATGTTTTGCGGATGATTCTACTTCTTAATTTATTATTTTATTAACGAAAGTTTTATTTGATTATTATTTATAAAATTAATTTTAGATCTTTAAACACTAATATTAACAGTTTCTGAAACGCTTAACAAAACAATCAATCGCGAATATAAATATTTAAGACATAATATGTATTTATTACTCTGAAGAACTACTTTAACAACACTCGCGAATATATTAAATTAGTTAAATATAAAATTACTTAAACAAACGTTTATGCAAATTGAACAAGACAACTGACCATGGATTAAGTCCCAAAGGTTCAAATTATACGGTACACGAACTACACGCAAACGTTCAACCTATCGGTACGGGGTCCCGAAAACTAGTGTCCTGCCTCCCGCCTCTTTCAAACTTCATCACGTCGGTGCCTACGCATCCCTTCCACGTTAAATATTTTTTTATTATAGTTAGTGCAGGGATTTTTTTGTATTAAATGGTTTCTGGAAAGTTCCCGAAACATTTGCGATCTTAAGTAGACATTTCACTTGAAATATTTTTTTGTATTTAATTTATGATCTGACCTGGCTCCTATCCCTAAAAACAAAGACTTTTACGGACATGTGTTTTTAATGGGCGACGTCCAATTTCGAATGAACAAAAATATATTTTTTGTGATATTTTAAATTGCGTCTATTGTGCTTAAAATAACATTTTTGCCCTGCAGATGTTCGAATATAAAGTTTTAAAGAATAAAAGGATGTTAAATAAATCAATTAATTTCTTCAAATCTAAAAATGATCTCTGTGTCAATAATTGTGAATAAGAACGAGGCTGACGTAGTTCTGGCTCGTTACAGTACGATTAAAAGGATGCTCTAACTTGGAAAATGCCTTAAGCATTGTCACCGAAGAGGTTAATTTCAAATTTCAATATGACGCAAAAAGCAAAATGTTAAAAAATACTTCGCCACAAGTACCAAACTCTCAAACTTCTCAATTGCCAAAACCAGTGGCACCATCTGTGCCCGAACCTCAAAGGTATAAACCGATTTTCTCGCAAAATAATAACTATAGACCTCCTATGCCTACACCTAATTTTAAATTCGGGATTCCACATAATCAAGGCGGATTTAGACCAAACTTTATTCAACAAATGAGATCCGCGCCGCCCACGCAGGGTTATCGATTTGGGACAACCCAAAACGCACCCCGACCTAACTTCGGTCAGGCCCCTGCGCAACGCGCGCCTTTCCAATATGGTGGTTATAAATTTGGTATCCCCCAACAACAAGGTTATAAGTTCGGTATTCAGAACCAACCGCAATCAGGAAATAATTTTAAATTCGGCATGCCACGTCAACCTTATGACCTTAGGTTAAAAGATTCTGATGTCTCGATGCGCACAGCACCAGTGAAACAAAACATGATCACAAACGATTTACATTATATGGAAGATCCACCACTCTATGATGATTATAGCCCCGATTATGACAGTTATGATTACGGTTATTATTATAATACGTACGGCGAAAATGTAGAGAACGAATGCAATTATGTAGAGAACATCGACGAAACAAACTCCGCGTACCCGGAAAACATCCATCCGGATATTGTAAAACAGGAAAATTTTCAGGAAACAGCCTCGAAGGATGTGGTGAAATGATAAGCTTAAATTATTGTGACAGTATTCTAAAATTACCTCACGTAGTGATCCCTGAAATAAATTCAAAGTTTCTAATTGATACAGGAAGTAGCAGATCTTTCATAAGCCCTGCCAAAGCTAACGAATTTTTCACCGAATTCATGTATTACGAACCATTCACGGTAGTTAGCACACATGCTCAGAGCATGCACAATGAGGTAATCTACATCCCATTGTTAAAGACATTTAAAAGCACACTACCTCATAAATTTTACGTTTATGACGTAGATGGACGATATGACGGCTTGATAGGATCTGATCTTTTATCTAAGCTAGGAGCAAATATCGACATGCGTGATCACCTATTAAGAACACACAACGCGGAAATTCCGATCATTTACAATCCTCCTTATGAGGTTTGCATCGCGCCACGATCTGAAACAAGAGTTAAGATTCCCACCAATCTACAACACGGTGATGCGATATTAGAATATCTCCAATTTGAGAAAGGTGTTCGCATGCCTACTGCGCTTGTTAGGTGTGAGAACTATTTTGCGGAAACAGTTATACAAAATGTGTCTAACAGAAAAAGTGTTATCACATTTAAAGAACCTTTTGAAGTGACCAAATTTGAAAACAACGAGTGTAAGGTGAATTTCGTGAAAGATGAATGTATGATTGATCAGTTTTTGAAAGAAAATTTAGGAAAATTGCGGTTAGATCACATGAACAAAGAAGAGCGTGATAGAGTCTTTAAATTATGTCACGAGTATCGCGATATATTTTATTGCGATAAATTACCCTTGTCTTTCACTAATCAAGTGAAACACAACATCAGGACGACAAATGAGGATCCGATCTATATTCGACCTTATCGACACCCGCCTGTTATAAATCAGGAAATAAAAAAACAAGTAGACAAACTTTTGGCAGATAACGTCATTGCAGACTCCCACTCACCTTGGAGTGCACCGGTTCATCTGGTACCTAAAAAAACAGATGCTTCGGGTGAAAAGAAATTTAGGATGGTGATCGACTATCGGCGTCTCAATGAAATCACAGTCGACGACAAATACCCGTTGCCCAATATAACTGACCTTTTTGATAAGATAGGGAAATCACAGTATTTTAGCACAATAGATCTTGCTAGCGGGTATCACCAAATTGAAGTAAACGAGGCAGATAGATCTAAAACTGGTTTTTCTACGCAGACAGGCCATTATGAGTTTAAAAGAATGCCATTTGGCTTAAAGACGGCGCCCGCAACGTTTCAAAGGGCTATGGACAATGTGCTGCGAGGTCTTCAGGGTATCCACTGTTTGGTATACCTCGATGATATCATAGTCTTTTCTTCAAGTCTAGAGGAACACATCGAAAAATTACGTAAAATATTTAATCGGCTTAGAGAAACGAACCTAAAGGTTACACTAGACAAATGCGAATTCCTGAGAAAGGAAGTACTCTATCTCGGTCATACAATCACCAAAAACGGCCTTATGCCTAATAACGACAAAATAAAAGCAGTCTTAAATTTTCCGATACCACGAACATCCACTGAAATAAAAAGCTTTCTTGGTTTGGTAGGTTATTACAGGAAATTTATCAAGGATTTTGCAAAACTTACACAGCCTTTAACATCATGCCTGAAAAAGAAAAATAAGATCGATCATACAAAACAAGAATATATAGACGCTTTCGAAAAATGTAAGGAACTCTTGACTAATGCACCGCTCTTACAATTTCCCGACTTTACTAAGCCTTTCGTCCTTACGACGGATGCCTCCAACTACGCGATCGGCGCAGTCCTTTCACAGGGCCCCATTGGTAGCGATAAGCCGATAGCCTACGCAAGTAGAACCTTGAACGATGCCGAAACGCGATACAGTACGATTGAAAAGGAATTATTAGCAATAGTCTGGGCTACAAAGCATTTTCGACCATATCTGTACGGAAAGAAATTCAAAATTTATACGGACCATAGACCACTAACTTGGATTAAATCAATTACGGAACCAAACAGTAAATTAACACGTTGGAAATTACGATTATCAGAATTTGATTACGAAATTGAACATAAAGCAGGAAAACAAAATTGTAATGCGGACGCTCTATCACGGATACGACTTAACGCTTTAGGCGAAAACGATGACGTTTCGATGAAAGTTAATTTAGACGAAAAAGAACAAAAGCTCAAACGTCATATAGTAGAATTGACAGACGAAATAGTACGATTAGGTAAAGACCAAAAGGTTACCTCTCGCGCCTCTACACCACGCGAAAGAACGCCATCTCCGATATTAATTTCATCAGGATCGGAGAAAAGTAACCAATCAGTTACTGGCAAAGGTCGTAGGTCCCCTTACTCCCAACCATCTGTAAGCAGTACCACCGCGTCTGCATCAGAGGGACGCGATGACCCTACCATAGGCACGGTACACTCAGCCCACGACTTAGACACAGACGGTATGCTGATATTACAAGAGGCTATAGACACCAAGCCGAATCAGATACTCGTACATACTTGGAATCGAGACGAACTATCAGTCAAAGACTTATCTAGAGACAAACAAAAAGTTTTAGAGATCCATTTACCTTTAAATAATCCAGAGTTAGTTAAAAGATTTCTCAAAGGATATATTAGGCCAAAAATAAAATATTTCTTTTATTTCGAAGACGACTTACACCGGAAACAATTTGCAGAAGCTAGTATATTATTATTTCAGAAAGGAACTGTAAAGTTTTATCAATGTACTAAGAGAGTTATTTATGTAGAGAATGAACAGGAACAACGAGACATAGTACTTAAATACCACATAGGTAAAAATAGTCACAGAGGAGTAAAAGAAACGTTAGTCCATCTAAAACGAACTTTTTACTGGAACAATATGGATCAGACAGTTGCAAGTGTTATTAATGCGTGTGAACTATGTAAAAAGATGAAGTACGACCGTAAACCGTTAAAACCCGAGTTACAATTATCACAAACACAGAGCAAACCTTTTCAAGAGCTTTTTATAGATACATTCTCAATTGACGGAAAACATTATTTAACAATAGTCGATGCCTTCAGCAAACTAGGCCAAGCTTTTGAGATTAGTGCCAAATCCACTCCTGAAGCTGTCAGAGCTCTAATAAAATACTTTTCTTTATACGGAACACCAAACAGAATTAGTGCAGACCCCGGTACGGAATTTAACAATACACTTATGAAAGAGACATTAGCGTTTTATAAAATCGACCTTCATATCGGTACTCCCCATAATCCCAACTCTATGGGAATAGTCGAAAGGTTTCATTCAACTCTTATTGAAATATACCGAATCGCTAAATATCAACAAAAGATAACAGATGCTGCATCTGTCATGAGCTATGCAATAATGTCATATAACCACACCATTCATTCGACTACAGGTCTTACCCCATTTGAAGTAGTTTTCGGCCACACCGAATCTAATAGTGCATTTCATGTCGATTTTAATAAACATTTTACACAACAATTAGTAAAAGAACACTCAAATAGGACTAAATATTTATATGAATATTTAACTGACAAAATAATTGATAAAAAGAGAGCTGTAATAGCGAAACGTGGAGGTGAAAAAGATTTCGACATAGATTTAGGAGATACAGTCTTTATTAAAGGAGTTAACACTAGACGCGGTAAAGATAAACCCCGATATCAGAAAGCTCAAGTTACCGGAGCTATAGAGAGAAACATTGTGCCCGTTATAACGAACAGTAGAAATACCAAGGTTCCCATTAAAGATATCAGGCGTCCTCCACAGGTTAGTACTGGTTCTGGTGGTCCAAGTGATCCGAAGCCAGGCCCTTCATCTGCAGCCGATTGACAAGAACCCAGGGCTGCTACCTGTAAAAGAAGGTCAAGCTGTCGTCAGTCATGATTCATGGACTGTCATTAAAATTTTAGATTTAAGGTACATCTATGAGGAACTAGAGTTAACTATAAATAGTTATGATAGATTAAAAAGACAAGTAAAAAGCACCTTTATCACCAAAGCTTATGACTTTGACTTTATCGCAGTAGAGTCGCAAACCGATTACATCATGAATATAACTATTGATAAGTATAAGCAATTGATTCCATCGGTAAGATCTAAGCGTGGTTTACTAAACCCACTTGGTTCATTGATCAAGCTAGTTACAGGTAATCTTGATAATGACGATGCTGTTATGTATGAAAAGTTAATTCATGAGGTAAAGACTAAACAAGATGCGGTATCAAATAAAATGACAATCGTTGCCGAAATGGTGGGTACATTTACGAAAATAGCGAACTCTACCAAAACCAATTTCATTCAGATTGAGGAAAGCATTCAAGATATTAATCGTAACTTAAATGAATCAAAGATATCACAAACCAGTAACAAAATTATACACATCTATAACATTTATATACATAACTTTCAAACGCTCTACATCAGACTGAATGAGATTGAAACAGCTATTGCTTTCGCTAAGGTTAAATTGTTACATCAATCAATTGTAAACACGGAAGAGTTATTGTTATTGTTAAAAGAAATTGAGGAAACTGATAGATTGGTATTTCCAGCAAAAATTGAAAATTTAGTAAAAATAGAGCAATGTATAGAGATGAAAGCGTATATAAAACAAAATCAGATAAAGCTTATTATGAACATCCCTTTAATTACAAAAGAAGTTTTTAACTATTTTAAATTAGTTCCCTTACCTGTCTATAGTAGAGTCAATGACCTTACCTCTTTAATCCTTCCCAAATATCCATACGTCCTTGTGAAAGGGTTGAAAGTAAAGCCGCTCTCCCAGTCATGCCGTGAAGTCGACGAAGCCCGCTTCCTGTGCTTGGAGAATGACGTCACCCCACTAATCGAAGACCATTGCATTACCAGTCTTATGACATTTTCTTCCAACATCTCGAGCTGCCACCTAATTCCCGTTACCATCAACGACGTAAAAGCAGATCTAATACAATACAATCGCTGGATCATCTACGCGAAAACCGATACGATACTTACAAAGTATTGCGAGGATGAGATAACTCAAGAAACGATTTGTGGAACTTACCTGTTAACTATGGATGATAATTGTCAAGTAAAGATAAAGGATTTGAAGCTAAAGAAACACCAGAGCCAAGGAAAGGAAGTAGTTTACATGAAGTTCCCAATAATTAACTTGCCTAAGATAACATCAAGCCCATCTGATATTCTGAGAAAACCGATTGACCTCAACGGAATCGATCTTGCCGACATCCAGTTCCTGAATTACTTATTGCAGAAAAGTGGAAGTGAAATTAGTGATAGTGAAAATAGTTATAGTGCTCTAGATTATAGAAGTGTTAGTATAGGAAGCATACTATTATGCGCTATTGTCGTAATTTGTCTTTTTGTGTTAGCATTTAAGCATAAAATTAAGTTTTGTTTTGTGGAAAGGGCTCGAGATAACCCTCATCTTTCGGGTAATCTCGAACTTATGGAGGGAGGAGTTACGCTACCTGTATCGACCTGCCGTCCAGTGTTTAACGCCGATTAGGCACAACATCATTGTTTAACAACTGACGCCCACGCGTCTCCGCTCGGACGATATGCTGATACAGTAGTTTTGAACAACGGATGTCTGGACCCGATAAAGCTCATTCTGTTTAGAGCCACTGCTAGTTTAAGACATAAATGTTTCATTCATTAAATTTACTTTAATTCAGTAATTTTCTTTGTTTTTAAAAAAGCTTTTCCACGGTTTCCCAACAAGTCTATATAGTAGGTATAGTAGCAGCACTGGAAATGCTACGACTAAAATAATGAGCTTTTTGCCAGAGTAAATAACAATGTAGTTACAAGGGATTCGAGCAAACACCGTTGAGTTTATTGAATATGCCCAGAAACATGCTGCTAAACTGCTTTCTGCATAAAATCTCCTGTTCCTCAACATAGACAGTTTATGACAGATCTAAAGAATCACTGGCAGCGTGTTTATAACCCTCTAAACATGTTTTTATGTAACGAACCGTGAGGTCAAACATGTTGACGGAATAACATCATTCGATAAATTGGCTTTGCTTTCTTTAGGGCTACTACGGTAATAAAATACTGACTTATTGATAAGCGCACATAATGTCGGAATATGTCATTTTCTTATAGGATAAATGCAAAGCCCAAGAATATCTGAAAAGGAATAACATACAACCCTTTTTCCTTGTCGGCGGTAATGATGGCGACAATATGACAACTAATGATAATAATTTATAAATCACTTAGGTACCTACTTACCTCACTACGTGATGTGAATTCAGATAGAATTAAGATATTATCGCGGTAATTAATTTTGCCACATTTTATAAGAAAGGGTCGGTTCGACATAGTCTTGGAATAAAAGCAATGGGCCATTACAGTGGCGATATATATCTAGATTGGGTGCTCTTGTTTATGTTATGTGAGACAATTTAGATCCACAAAAATGTATTGCATCTATGAAAGTTTTACTACGGGGTAAGGTACCTACTAAAGAAAAAAAAACAAGACTACAGTAGAGTTTTAAACTTGCACTTTACTCGCTATTATTTACATAGCCCAACACTATTATTATAATACTAAAGGCATAAATTGTTATTTTAATTTAATACTTAAAATGAATAAGTAGCCCTAAAATGCCTTTCGCTTATTAAGAGGGAATAAAACCTATACCTAACAAAGGTAATAGATATAAAACGAAAGTAACAACCTCAATTCGCCTACTGCTTAGCGACGGGAATACCTAATAAAGTTTATGAACACTCTTGTTTCGTTTAATGCGTGGGTTTTTACGTGGTCTTGGGCTTAGCATGCCTCCTTACTTACCATTTCAGAAGTAGGTAGGTACTAGCACGATTTTGTAGGTAATGTTGTATGTACAGTAAGTAATCGTAGTAGTACAGTAGGTATTCGAATGCTCACCTGTGACTTTCACTCGCATGCTGTTTTTCCAGTATACTTTTTACGCTGCTTTTGTTCAATTTCCATTAAGCCATACATAAATGTGCATTTTATTTGAAAACGACTACGAGGCTGTAGACTACGAGCACTATTCTAAGATAGATGACGAGTTTAAACTATAGGCGATCTTCTAGAAAAAACATAAACAGCAAAAACTATGGTGTAATTGTGACTTACACTTGGCCACTAAAACATTTAGTGAACTCATGAGCAACATGAATAAAACATCGTAATAACAGTAAAATTACGTGTAGGTTACCTTATTAGGGCAAAATTATCTAACCTCTGACATGCTCTACGCAGTAATAGAGCATTTAGGGTAGCGTAGCGTAGTGAATAGTACAAAATCTTAGCGCGCAGTTTGTTATGTGAGGAAATGGGGTCAAGTTCCATGTATGGGACCGCCCCAGCTCTTATTCCCAAACCCTTTGTGCGATAGGCACCGTGCCAACTGCATTGAACTGATGCCCTATTCTGTAAGAATTTTAGGTTATCACCTAAATAGCAAAAAACATGCAATTATGATCTAACAATAGACATAAGTCTAGTAGTATACCTAAACTTAATGTAAGATGAGTTAGAAAATACTTTTAAACCTTTCGTCCCATTGTGTTCAATAAATTTATTTGCATAAATCGTTATGTAACTTTTTTTTTTGGCCTATTTTTGTATGATGAAATGATTGTGGTCGTGTTTGAAAGGGCAGTAATAGGGCTTCATGTGATTCGCAAAAGGTTTAAAAATCCAACCAGTAGGAAACGAGATATTTCCGAAAAAAATACATATTTTTTTATAATACCTACATTGATTCCAGGAATAATTCAATTTATTCAGGTTGAGAATTAAATAAATCCCCTTTGAACGCAACCTCAGCCATTTTTGTGGGTCTTCAGAAAGCAATAAAACACAAAACAGTTTTGCAGAATATCTTGAAAATCACGGAACGGATTTTTCCCGTAAATGCGTAGGTACTATGTAGCAACCGTGAAAAAAGAATTGTTTAGTCTTGCTCCAGACTCATAAGAACATTTCCTATTCTCTTTAACAAAATCATTACATTTTTATTACATTCCGTAAACTTGATTGATGCTGATGTACTTACCTACGCTAAAGAGATTTACTGCGTTAATTACACGTTTCTAGCTCTTGTTCTAGCAATTCTTGTACCTAATACGAATGCCTAGTTAGATAGTCAGATGTCTTTGAATAGCTGACTGGACTAACCGGATCCGGATTAAAATTTCGAAATGGTTTGTTAACTAACTATAGCACCTTGTTCAGACTACTGTTTATAAAAAAGTGGTTATATGAGCAAAACAGCGGGCGGAAGGAAACTAGTCACTCATATTCACAGCTCAGTGAAATGTTCGGAAGCAATTTGCGCAAGTTGTTGTGTACACTTGCTATGCTCGACGGCAGCGGTCAGAAGTCAGGATTTATGATACACGTTAAAAACTCAATTTTAAACTGAATAGCGTAACCTTTATTTCCTGGAAGATAGAGTCGATTTTCCTTCGCTAAATATGTGTTCACACGCAAAAGTGAGAAACTGAGTAAAGATTGGACAGCCTAGGATTTATGCTTTGCGAATCTGCTATTGGGATCGCTCTTAATAGCTACTACATTATTCTAAGTAGGCAGTTTAACTCAAATGTTATCTTGGGAGCATGTGCCAAATATACAATGAGGTCTGTGATTTTATTTACATTTAGTAGACACTACGATGGGTTTTACTTATTTTTTACTAAGTTTTTTCTAATTTACCATAAAATATATTAGATATGCAGTATATTCTGTGATTAAAAGATGCGTCCATACTTCTTCAGGTTGATTATGATGATAAGAAATGTTCAAGCGTGTACAATTGAACTATAATGAGAGCTACAAAGCACTGAAACCAGCCTTGATTGACAAAAGCAATACTGTGCATGCAGATCATTACCTGTGCGGTAATTCATATACCACTGAGTGAATATGAATGCGATTCAATAAATACGTGATATTGTTACCAATTATACCTGACGCCAATTCTTTAAATATGATTTTTACTTATGGAAAAATGATGCTCGTATCAAGTTACGATAAGTGTTCGGAATTGTAAATGTTTTATTTTCTTGCTTCAACACGCAGTTTTAAATTTTCAAGACATAAGTAGTTACGTTAGAACGTGTTATGTATATTTTTGTATGAATATATGTAAATGTTTTTGTTTGTTTGTTTTATAGTCATCATTTACGGCATTTCAGAAACCGGCCGTTAGTAGTAGGTACTTACATACACAATTTTGTTATGCAAATGTTCAAGTTTATATCCAGTGGTAAAAGTAAAAAACAGTCAAAATAAAATACTTAGGGTTTGAACAGGGCCGAAAGTTCTGAAATAGCTTGGATTTTTTTTTATGGCAATCGTCCTGGTTTCAAATGAGGATTTGCTTAGTTTCTTGGGTCATCGACGCGGTGATCTGTTAGGGCCATAAAAGTCGAGGTGTGATCGTTGTAATGAGTTTGTAGTAAGTTAGTAACTAGTTGATGTTTAGATGTGTGCGAGTTGCGTTGCGGTCGCCACCTCAATTTATGTATGCCCGATGCGACGTTCCTACAATAGGGCAGGGCTTCGGGGTGCTCTGGGTCCAATTTATGTGTGTAACGGGCTTAATTTCATTTGATTTCAGGGCTATTAAATTTAATGAATATGGCTTTAATTACTCTTACTTCCTGGGATAAAGATGGCGTGACGTTTTTAGGCTTAGATGTGTGTATTTAGTATGAAAACCCACCTTCATACACACAAACATAAATATCAACGGTACCTACAACAATACGCATTTATATACATTGTTATTGTAATGATTTGTTTATGAATGTTTTTTTATTATTCTCACAAGGTTTATAGGACAGTAGGTGATATATAATTTCTGAATATTCTACTGAAACAGTAGCCAAAACGCTGACTCGATCCCATTTCGCTGCCGTGGATTTGGGACTTTCTATTGTTTTTATAAGTACCATTTATTTAGTTTTTTTTTCTGTATTGTATATTTTCGTAGCGAATATATACGTTTGAGTGCCTGGTAGTTTTTAGAATTTCAGTCTAAATTCAAAATTCTGGCAATAGATTAGTCTAGCATAACGTGCACCAGAATGATGATTCCCAAAAAAAATTGCAACCAATAACTCCTTACACCAAACCCGTTCATAGTCTGAAAATAAAAATAAAAAAAAGTGAATCCTTAGTAAAAACAATTGTACCAACCTATAATTTATATTACAGGAACAGTACCAAGGTTTGTTTTTGCACTAGCATAGTTACCTTCCTCTACCTACGATATGTTACGATGTGTCATAAAAAACAGTAGCTCGTATAAATATCATCAATATCTATAATAATATTACTGTATTTATGCTCGTGGCTCAATTCGTTTTATGTATATTCTGTTTCTCTATCTATTAAATGAAACTGAAAAATCCACATCCGATATTTATTAATTTTGCGAAATCAAAATCAATTCTTACTCAAAAACTTGCAATATTGGTTTTTAGTAAATTTGTTAGTGCATTTATTTATAATAAAATATGTTTGTTACATATTAATTACAATAAAAGGAAGGTATATCAATGAAAAAACAAGAACGTTTTGTCAAAAGCTGTACAAAGGCGCCTCGACATAATTAAGAGAACCCTCGCGTCTGCGGTAATCGTACCTACGTACATACCTACGTACTTATACTGCCTGTCTTTTCATAGCAAAGGTCATGGGTTGCGTTTCAAGATTATACTCTCAAATTATAGGCCTCTCAGTTTTGACCTTCAACTCTCCCATTATCGTTCGACTATAAGTATGAAAAAATAATATGAGATGTTCCTAAAATATACGGGTCACGTCCTTTACAAAACAGGGTTTGATAACTAAATCAAATTTATTCCCTCGACCTTTGCGTAAGTACTTACTTGAAATTTTCTCATCTCAAGTTAGCGTAAACTTTTAACAAGATATAAAATTCTATGTAACCCGAGCGAACAATGTTCCTTGACAAGCTTGCAAGCGTCCGAAGATAAGAAACTTGTGAACAAATTGTGAGAAAACAGACAAACATTACCGATAGCATCTGAATGAGCATAAACAATATTGTTCCCTGGAACTTTCTGTATAAAGGGAACGATTATTATTAGTTCCAGTTCAGCGACTCCTCCCTGGGGATTATTTGCGTCTGTTTTTTTATTATCCAAATCTGGCCATTACTTACTTAAATGATGGTTCATGAACTTCATTATTATATTTCTTTCGAGCTCTCCATTTGTGGGTATAGTAAAAATAAATTTGTTAAGACTTTTAAAGTTCGGTTCAATGCACAAAAGAGAGTAAATAAATGAACTCCTGAGTTGTAAGTATACAACTTTTTACTCGTTTTAAATTATTAAAACACTCCCAGTTAACTCCTTCCTCTCGTGGATTCCTTCCATAACTTAACATCATAAAATGTTGAAAAATGTTGCGGGTTACAGCGGAAGCCTTTAAATTCTGCGTCACTGCCGTAAAAATACATGAAAATACTTTATTGCCAGAAACCTTAATAAACTCGTTAGCTATTCCGCCACGGCACGTCACATTAATTCAAGTCACGGTGTAATTTCAGTGTTGCGTTCTCATAGGCTTACCACGGAAACTCGTTTGGGTTATCCCCGTGTTATGACACGACTCGCATCAATTGGCTAACTTTTCTTCGCGGTTTTTCAAGGCCTTACGTATGTTTTGTTATACCTACTACGTCTTAGTTTCTGTGTATTTTTCAGATTTTTTTTAGAAGTTGTAATGTATCAATAAATTTTGACGTAATTTTACTACGAAACTACGACAAAAAATGATAATGAAAAACGCATTGTTATGTGTTATTGTAAAAGCTAATGAAAATATTTAAGAGTATTGAAACGTTTAGCTTATACAAAAAAAGGAGTACATACTTTTTTTTATTATTGAATGAATTAATAGTTAATTCTTATACTACATTGATAGAGGTAAAGTGTCAACAGTATGTTTCGAACGATTACACACACACACGCCCGGTGCAGTGCTACCTCGGAAATGGCTCTTGTTTTACGCAAGATTATGAATATGAAACTGTTTGTTTACTATCAGTTATTGCACTTTCCAGTTGGATTTGAGAAATGGTGTGTTATGTACTTAAGCTTTTTGAATAAATAAAACATTTATGGACATTTGTATCAAAGTAAACAAAGAATGTAAAGAACTTAGATTCCTAGTAAGTGACTAATAAATATAAAATATTATTTTTAGCTTATTATTTTCTGTAACACAAACCATTAAAATCGCAGTCTGCAAGCCGCAATTAAAACATAACTGCTTTTTTTTACATTTCCAACGAAACTTCAAAGTATTCATTTATAACCTTTCGTCTGCAAATCGTCTGCGCGCGAAAACGGCGGATGTGCGACATGCGTTTTTTTGTGGTCGGCGCGCGCACGCCGCTTGGTAAATGATGGATGATTGTACTTTATTTTACTACTGTTAATATGTATTATTATACCTTTTTGAAATCAGCTTGAAATACTCTAACTACTTGAACAATCATTATTACTTATTTACAAACGTACATTTTGCTACTCGAAGTCAAAGATTTAGTAAAGGGAAAAATTACAAGTTCATGTACGAAAACCTCTAAATAATTCAAATAAGAAGTTTTTTAAATCTAATAAGAATTTGATTTAAAAGTTTATGCACCATTAAATGATATAAATTCAACAGAAACAACATTTCAATACATTTTTGACAAAAAAAAACAATCACAAAAAAGGTTCGTTATCGGCAATCTTAGCGCACAGCTGTAAAGAGTTCCACTTTCAAAGATTGTTTATAAATTCCACGAACTTCAAGTGGCCCTTTTAATGGCTTAAGCCACTAGAGTGGTTCATAAACTCTGTTTTAAACAAAGAATCTCACATCTCAAGCATATTATTTACGATCTGTGAAATAAATACCAGACCTATTAAAAATCACCATCAAATACACACTTTCAATTTGCGCGATGTAGTACAAAGTAGGTTCAATAAGTTAGACAAAATCATTAGTATCCAAAAACTGTAATATATTTACAATAGATTCGTGATAAAATAATCACCTGTTACCATACAAAAACATTTAGAAATAAAACAATCAAATCTTTAAAAAACTTGCCATTTTTTATGATTACAGTGCCAAGGATCAACCAATGAAACTGGATGTGGCATTTTAGTATGTATCGTCAATTCGTTTTCGTTCATACTGTACGAGTTTGGCTATTGAACAAAAAAAAGTACTTAACAAGAAATCAATAATAATTAAGAAAAACATTAAGAAAAACATTAAGAAAAAATAATAAACATTAAAATCGGAATGATGATGATGATTATCTGAAGGAATAGGTAATAACGTAGTACATACCTACTCAGTTACTTATTTATCTAATAATAAAACATTAAAATCGAAATTATGATGATGGATGACATACTGAAATGCCACTTCCATTCCTATTTAGATCCGGCAAAATGGTCGGTACGTTGACCTTTGAGCGCGTGTATCGGGCTGTCCGTCGGTCAGCTCCTGATTCATGCGTGGAGTGCTTGTATTTATTTCCCTATTTTGAAGAAATACAATTACATTCTAACAATATAACACCGAAATAACATAAAAATATGTATTGTTGACCTATTTCATTCGTTTTTTTAGTAAAAACAGTTAGATATTAGGTTAAAACAAAGGGATTTTGTTAGAGTACTTCGCAAAAAAAAATTGGGTGTCTGTAGAAATTAGCAAGATTTTATATCTAAAAGTTATCAAAACCGAAACCAATGAATGAAAAAACATTAAAAACTTATCTGTTCATCGTTATTTATGCGCCAACAACAATAACATTCACTTTTCACACTGAAATACCACAACAAAACACACACTTGACACACGACAACCGGCCGCGACAGCGCGCGCATTTCGACTGGCCATGTGAACTTTTTCTCCTTTGGTCGTAACTGTTTATACTAATGTTACCTGTCTCTGTTTCACTACGAAGCTAGGGAATAAGTTAGAGAAGTGCAGCTATCTGTTTCTACCCTTAATTTTGTACTTAAAACTGAGACTGCGGGATCGGTCAGGAGCTGATCACGCGACAGATTTGCGAGTTTTGATCGTGATCAGGACCTGTGTTTTCGACAGTCGAAGGGATAAGCAAAAACTGCATATTTGTAGCCGGCGGCGATGGCAGCGTTGAAATCTAGTTAACTGCAATGCAACCTCCAGTGCTGTAATTAGAATAATCTTCCTTCCACATTTTTTGCTGCAATTCAGCCTTGATTGGCTGAAGTTACTGACAATTTTTCTGAATTATTTTATAAATGTCTACATTTTCCAGGGGAGTTAGAAATTCGTTTTAAAAAGTAGAAATATTAGTTTTATTCTGCTCTTTTCAAGTCAACTATTTTAACAAGTCAGTTTTTATCAAGTTAGTAGGCTATAGGTAGGTATTTCAATTCCCGTCAAGAACAAATATTTGTGTTTGGTAAACAGATGTTTGTCCTATGACTGGGTGTCTAATACATTTACAAAAAAGTGTGGGTATAGTAGAAGTATATGTACTACGTGCTGTTTAGCATTCTTTTTTTTTTAATTTAGGTATTTGCGGTATTTCAAAGAACAAAAAATATTTTAACTTTATCTAAAAACATTACAACCAGTTTTACGTATTGGTTTTAGCAGTACTTGATTCGCCGAATTCATCTGATGAACCCAAATGTTATTCCGAAACGTGAACAAAAAACTTTTCAATTTCACTGTGAGTATGATGAAATTTTCGCCTGTGCCCGAAAAAAACAATGTTGCACAACATCAACATTTCAATTCGACTACATCGCTCCATCCAGTTCAATTTGCATGCGAAGTAGGACTTTCATCATGCGACCAGCGATCTTACCGCGAAACCGAAAACAGAGTGGACATCGGTATTTTGAAATCGATTACATTATTACTTATGTATATTTCTCGTGATTACTTGTAAGGTGTAGGTACAAGTAATTACGAGATGAAGAATGTTTAAAAGAAAGTATTTTCATTCATTCATTCAATGTTTTAAAGACAGCAAAAACATTGGTCATAATATGTTGAATATCATTAATAGGTGATATTATAAACAGGCGAAATTTTTTGTTTTATAAATTTTCACATTGTTTAATGAACGCCTAAGAAATTCCAAAATAATTAAGAATTGTCTATTGACCTTTTAGTAAAATAGCATGGCCTATGTCATTGTTGATAAAAACAAATATAAAGTTATAAGTATTTTTAACGGACGAATAAAAGATTTAAATTGACGCGTTTTGTTTTTTTATGAAAGTATGATCAGTTTTACTTAATAACGTAAAACTACAAAGTGGTTCGATTCTAATAATTTTCTGAACTCAAGATTACTCAGGCATACTTACATTTTTTTTTATCATCCTTTTATTCTTGCAATCTGCCCTTTGGGCATTGAGCGAGAGTTTTGTCGGTTCTCCGCCAGGCGTGCGTGGACTGCATCCAGTGACACATCACACATTTGTTCATTGAATTAGGTCTTGAGGAGTTCTTCTTTTAATTCGTTTGAATGATGTGGCTGGGTTCATGAGGTTACTGACTAATTCGTTTCGATGGCGGATACTTACATTTAAGAATGTAGTTACTGTGATAAAATAAAAAAGGTTTTGCTTTTCAGATTCTCCGTATTTTTTTTAAATTGTCGATACCCAATTCCATACAAGTTTCACGGTAAGATTGCTGATGCTCGACTGATGCTTGCTCTATTCACGGTCTCATTCCGCCCCGCGTATTGTACTCTTGGGATCGGTGTTCGCGTGTTCGGAACAGGACCGCGGATGTACAATAGCTTCTATCAATGCACGCGACAATAGCACAGTTTTGTCAATCTAATACACACTTTGTTTTATTTTTTAAGCAATATTGCATGCCACAGCCAAATGTTGAACGAACCAATACGATATTGAGATTCTTCCGAGTATTGGATGTGACTGAAAGTGAATTTTGCCAATTTACTATACGGGGTGTTTTTTTCAGAAAGGCGGTGATGGCCAAGTTCAAAACCACGATAGTTAGAATATTGCGGGCTAGACGAATATTTATAATTAAGTATTTATTTGATTTCTGAGAAAAACTGGATGATGATACATATGATTCTAAAGGTTTTTGATTCCCTTTTTTTAATGATGATTATAAACAAGTCGGTAATATAATATTTACAAACAAGGCTTTGCAGCTCGAGTTCAGTGGATACTTTATTGGACAAGAAGAGGTGGAAATGTGCGTTCAGTAAATAAGGTAACATTGTAGATCCAATCAACAGATAACTCCTTTCTCAGAACAATTCTTCTTATGCTCATCACAACAATGTTGTTCGACAACGTGAAAAGCTTGTCAATATTAACAGACAAACATACATTACACCTTACAAATGAAGGTAATAAGAACTTTGTATATGTACGTACATCGTACATTCTGCGAACAATGTTGATCGACAGTTCACTGCTACGTGGCGTAGAACCAGCTACGTGCCGTAGCACTGCTACGAAAATTTATTGTTATGTTATGAATAAACTGAAGCGTATTCCAGCATTTATGAAAGTAGGGTAAACCATACTATTGTTGGCACCCCCCCAGTGATTGGCACTCTGATTTAAAAATTCAGATAATAAGAGAGACATCCTGTTTATTTACTGTTGCAATACTTTATTTGGTAGAATATTTAATAATCTTTAAGAGGCAAAACTGTTGTTAGCCAACTTTCTTTCACACCAGTTTGTGAGTTTAGAATAGTTTAGATGGAAATCAAGTCGTCGCGATCGTGTTGTTTTTTTATCAAAAAGTTTAGTACTGAAGGATAGAAGTGCACGTGAAAAGTTGATTTTTGGGTAAGTTTCTACACCAATTTATATTTGATTATGTTAAATTAGTGTATATGTTGCTATTTTTATCGTTTTCAGAGTTGAAAAATAAGCGTACCGGTAATTTCTTTGGTGCCAATCACTGTATTTTTTCTTGTATAGTGGTACAGTGATTGGCTTGGATGCCAATGATTGTACATTTAATTTTCTGGTGGCATGTGTTAAATTTCATACTTAAATTACATTTCCATCAATATTGGCCGTATTTGGTTGCTAAATAAGGCTGTTTTTGCTTATATTAGAATTCTTGGCACTGCCAATCATTATACATTTTTTGTGTGCCAATGAATATACCCTGAAGAACAGTAAGTATTACGCTAAGGCTTCCTCCTCTTCTTCTGCATCTTTTTCAGGTAGGTGCCCGGCTTTAAGATGCCATACCCAATAAAAGACGAGAAGCTCACACGATATGTCCTCAACTGACGACCGATGTGGCGCGGTGGGCGATGGTCCGCCTGCGACGCGGAAGGTTGCGGGTTCGATTCCCGCCTTGGGATATTTGTGGGATTTTGTATTAAGTATGTCAGTCTTCTAGTACCCATAACACAAGCTCTGCTTAGCTTGGGGCTAGATGATGTTGTGTGGAATGTCCAGCATTATTTATTTATTTATTAAATAAATAAAAATAAAATAAATAATGCTGGACAATCCACACAACATCATCTAGCCCCAAGCTAAGCAGAGCTTGTGTTATGAGTACTAGAAGACTGACATACTTAATATCATACATTACATAGATAGATATTTTTTATTATACATATAATACCCAGAACACCCGGAATAAATATTTGCAGAACATACAAACATTTATTCCGAGGCGGGAATCGAACCCGCAACCTTCCGCGTCGCAGGCGGACCATCGCCCACCGCGCCACATCGGTCGTATTTATTTATAACTTCAAGTATCGTTATACTATTTTATTATCGCTAACTGCCAATCGTTATACCAAATTCACTGTGCCAATAATTATACTTCAGTGCCAATGATTGTGCAATAACACTAAGTTTTATGTTACTTATTAAGCAATAAAGCAATTTTTTTTAAAGAACCGATTTGTAGATTTATTATCTATGCTTATAGGTATACCTGTTATCTGATATACATTAGACACATAAAAATATTATTATAACAAAGAATTTACTACTTATATGTTGAAGGTCATCTTAGAGTGCCAATCACTGTACTGTTTACCCCTACTCTCTTTTAATGTCTTGATGTTTTGTTGCTTTGATAAGAAAAATGCTAACAGTATTTTGATTTATTAAACGAATGCAAAGAGATACTCTTCAAACCTAAACGTGTAAGTAATAAACATTAGTTACTTAAAGCTCAAATGCACATTGAAAACCGGAATAAATAAAAGCAAACCACATACGAACTGTCGAATTCATTGGTCACAGGTGCTTATTCATTTTCATTGAATTAATTGGAAAAAGTCCACCTTATACTGTTGTAATAAACAAGGTTTATCATTAAATATAGTTTAGCACTAACTGCTCGTTGGTAGTTAGTGCTAAAGTAATGCTCATGTTTCTTAACTATCTAGTGATTAAGATCTTAATTTTGCCATTACCGTATTCCTAAGCGTCAAGTTTATATAGTAATCTTGCTTCCTATTATTATTTATATGATAGTTTGTATAATTACTAATACGTTGTTTATCTAATTTGAAATTTATGTAGGTACTTACTTACCTCTATTTAGAAAAATTACCGTTTTACCGGTACAAAGTCGTCAACCTTTTTTTTATGCTTTTGCCTATACTTTTTTATTCGTGTATTATTCGGATTTCTCGAAAACTTGCGAAAAGTGCGGATAATTAAAGCGGTTGTTAAATAATTTAAAAAAAGCGATATGTTATTCTATCATGTAAGACCGAATTCGTTTTGAGATTGAATTGGTTTTAATAGTATACTTATATATATCTATCAAACATTTTTCTTTTATCGATACCAAATAAAAACATATTTGTGGACTTCTTACATAGTACTGTCTAGCTTCAAACTAATAGCTTTTAGTTAAAGTATCTACTAGATTGCCTATAGAATACATATATATTTATTTTGTAAATATTGTAAGTAAATATAATTGTGTGACACAGTAAACATTATAACGATTTCCACGTTGAATTATGATGAACTGCCAACTGAAATTCCGGTGTTTTAATTACTGTACACATTAAACATACTGATGTCTATAGAATACATACATATTTGTTTTGTAAATTAATTTATAGTAACACCCATAGACACAATAAATATTATAACGGTTTTAACGTTGAGTTATGATGAACTGTACCTCTACCATGAGTTGTCACAGTAAAATCGCCTGACTTTACTACAGTAGTTACGTAAATATTAGTATTACGAATTTTAGTACACAACTATCCGCTAGAGGCACTGTACAAATTTTCATTCATTTTTTTAACTAAGACGCTAGCGAGTATAGATTGTAAAAACTCATGGTAGAGCTACTGGGAACTAAAATTTCAGTATTTTAATTATTTTTTTAATTACTGTACACATTAAACGTACCTACTGAGATTACCTAATCATACAATTTTCCCTTAAGGAGTTAAATATATTCGCAAAAGTTACCTTTATTCGTAAAGGATTCCCATAATAACCAGTGAATTGATAACATATCTACATAGCAACGTCAAATATTGACGTCAGGAGCGCGTCGCGTGATATCATTGAGCTTCGAAGGCAATATTTGATTTATTCGGTAACACCAATATAGGCAATCTTATTAGTTTATTGGATTTTTTGAAATTATTAGAATATAAGCCGAGCAAAAATACGCTTCCCTAGAAAGCATATTAACCTCCTAAAATGTATTATGGATGGATACGATCTTTAAGAAAAAATATTATTTTATAGTGACCTTCTAATTATTTTCCACATTTCTAAGCATATTGACACACATTGGGTCAATATGCTAGAATATGGATAAGAAAAACAAACAAATGATAATTTTCTCATATTAAAAAAGAAAAAAACCAGCTGTATTCTGAATACTAATAAAGGAATTAACCAGGGTAAAGTTTAAAAGCTAATATCATAAATCTAATTCTCGAAACTATTCCCAACTAATTGCATATAAACTGCACCTCGATGCCATTAAAGCAATCGTACGTTGAAACGAACGGAAATTTAAGCGAAATGCGTTAATTTATTGTGGGCCTTTATTTATTGTCTGTACATTAAACTAAAACTCATTTTACATTGTAACCGGATAAAAAGTAATTTGAAAAAAAAATGGACTTTTACTCTCAATCTATTTTACTTTTCATTAAATCGGTTCGCCAAGTGAACATGATGACGATGCATTACAGACAGATACAAATTCAAACCTACAAGTTAGCTATCAACGCCTGCAAACCACCAGTGTATGTGATAAATTAAATGCTTGGTTAAAAAAAACATTGCTTTGATTTTTGCAACATTTTTTTGAAATGGTAACAGAAATCGCCGCATTCCTCACATAAGTAACGTCGCTAAATATTGTATACACAATATCAAAGTAAATTAAATAGCTGACTGAGCTGACTATACTGGAACCGCAAAAACTATCGCACATGTAACTTTACGAATTCAGGCAAATTAAATCTAGCTGAAAATAGGCCGCTGGTTGCATTTTCACGCTTGAAAGCTCACGTTGGGTATGTTTAGCTATCAGTTCCAGCTTCGAAGCCTGAGGGTAGATTACAATATTCACCATAGAGTTAGTAACTATTAAACTTACTATAGTGTAACAAGAGATCGGAACCGCTATATATCAGGCATAAAGCTCATAAATAACGCAAATTGGCCGTCAGTATTTCATGGTGATAATGACCACCTGTTACTGATACTTGCTATAAATAAAAAATCGTAACGTCATCCTGAAATTGTCATTCCAGTTTTAAAGTGCTCCTATGACGTGGTTTTTTTATATCATTTATCAAATGTTCCTTTTTAACTATTATGATCTCCCCATAATTCACAGCTTGGCAAAGGGCATCACTTCGCTCTATTCACTTAGTAAAAGTAAAAATATATCATTCAGAACAATATACCTACATATTAAGTTAAAATTACAGAGAGAAAGGATGATACCGCAAAAGTTATATAAGTTTTAGTACGAATATTATCTGTAGATTTACCTAATATGGTAGACCTTTCTTCCGAGATATATTGCTATCTAGATTTAGGCTAATATGGTATGAAATAAAATTAAGTTTGATCCCAAAATAAATAAAGTAAACACATTTATAAATGTGGGGGTGCAAATACGGTAAGTGAGTGTTCGATTCGCAATAAATGCCGTAATACCGTGGCTTCTGCCGGGCTCACCTTTGTCCGTTGGGATGTGGTCAATAGCGCACTCTTACAAACACGACACCGACACGATATAAAATAACTAATTACATACGTTTGATATATATAGACCTCCAGGCTCATTGGCCGATACTGCTATTGGACGATATTGCTAAGATCGTAGTGTACAGATTGATAAAAAATTACAGAATCGATATGGCAAAGGATTTTCATACTTTGATTCTTCTTCTTTTTCTTTTCTATAGCCCCGTCAATACGACAGACAGAGTGTTTAAGCACATGCACTTGACAGCATCGAGTCGGCTGTCTTTTGTTTTATTGTAATTTTAAGATGCTGACAGACGATCCACACAACGGCACTGTGGATTGAGTACGAATAAATGTGACATCGTAAAGTAAACGTCACACTGCGTGTCAAACGCTAACTCGAATATTGCAGCGTCATCGGGCAGTATGAATCGAATGCGTTGCGTTAACTTTACGATTGCTACATTTATTCGAGCTCAACAAGAATAATCTTGATTGGGCTATCAGAGGATTTCTAACTTCAGCTGAGTAAACTCGGACTCAGTGTTTTCCGAAGCTGAAGTTAGAAAAAGAACGCAAGTTTCAAACTTGCGTCTTATCCGCATCTTAGAACAAGGAGATATACATTCTGTGAATAACCTTGCCAACTGAAATGGCAAGGTTACGTTACTCTGTCGAACTGTCGTGACGGTATCGGTCAGTATGCAAACGCTATGTAATAATAGACACATTACGAGTATAATCTCGTAGAATACTCTGGAATCATGTGTAACTATAACACAAATGGGTTTTTGCTGTTTCTGTATCTAGTCCATTTGGCAAGTAACTTGTTTAGGGTTAGAGGTAATCGAATTTCTATATTATCTGAAACTTTGCTGTATTATAAAAATAATGTAGGTAGATAAGTGTTGGTAGGGCTTTTAATATTAAATGGAAATGATTGCAGTACATTTTTGTTAGTCAACTTAATACTATGATTTAGTTAACATGACACCTCTATGTTATGGTAAGTAATGTACTCCGCATTACGTAATCTTTTTCAGTGTGCCGAACATTGCAGCGTCGTTACAGTGCAATGTAACTCGGATACGACACGTTTACGATTTCAAAAGCTTATAACCTGCAAAATATACAACAAATAGGTAGGAACATGAAAATATATATACGTATTCCTTTTCTTTACAATTACAACAAACATTGAAAGCAAAAAAGTGCATTAGTTAAAAGTCGCGCTAATTACAATATGGTCATACCTATGTAACGTGTTATGGTAATATAACCGTAATTATCACTCGCAAAATAACGGTATTGGTCGATAAACTCTGCCCAAACTGCAATAGGTTGGCTTGTCCGAAACAATTTTATATAGTGCGTCACTACGTGTTTAACGAGTTTTAATTGAAATAATAAGCAAACTTTGTAACTTACCCCGGTATTTTTCATCGAGACTTCGACTTAACTCATGATAATTTTAGCTGAGGAGGCAAATACAAAAATGTCCATGCCCAATTTTCATTCTTACGCCTCATACATGCGCCTCATAACCTATTAGTATTCAAATATTTGACTAATCGCTACTTTCATTATGAAGAAAAACAATGACTCGAATGAAAAAAGACTTTCTCCGCAGATACGACGAATAAACCCGTAAACCTATATAGTGAACTTAACTCTAGTGACTGACTTAAAATACGAGTGTGCTTCATTTAACGACTAAGGGTTGTTGGCGAGAGTGGAATTAAAACTACATTGTCGGTTTAATCGCCCGTAGCCGAGTTGGCACTGTTAAATATACTTGTTTTATTTAAAGTCACTCTACGCAGATGGAGTTTTTAATACCTTTTGAAATAAATGTACAGCAGAGTAAGAGAACCCACCACATCTTAGAAATATAATGCAATACCAATTGAAAACCAAGAGACCACTTTGAGTCTAACCCCCTATCTTATGAGAAGTTAGCGTTAACATTATGTCACCGGATACACCGATACACCGTATGGTAATCAAGACATCAAGTCTGCGCTAACTTTTTATAAGATAGTCCGTAAGATTACAGAACAGTGTACCAAATAAAGATTAACTTACCTATGCATGCATTTTTTTTCCTATTATTTTTAATTTTTATTTTGTTTACTCCTAGTAGCTATTTATATAAGTAAAATTATTTTATTTACATATTACAAAATGCAAAATTCATTGCTCATCTAGCCAAAAAATAAATAAATAACCAACAGCTAATCAAATATTGAATTTATGGTCCGAATTTCCGAAAACATTATTTGGATATGGGTACACGGGATCTCATTATTTTTAAACATTTACAATTGCTTCATCATAATCTGTACTGTCAGCATCAAAAAGTTAATACTATAATAAATAACATGAATTTTTGTTTTCATTATAAACGGGATATTTAGCATGATTCAGTTCGACTCGTGATCATGGCGCATGCAACTGTGCCGAAATATCGGGAAATTATCAAACTCACAAATCATGGTAAATATCTCGTTTATAATAAAAACTATGTTCAAAACTGTGATAGTTTGAAATATTATTACATACATTTTTTACATTTTCGACTGAAAACCGCCAGATTTCCGACACTTTTGCAACATCACGTTGTTACACATGTCAGAAGGGCAATCACAAATAAATCCGACATACGCCGCGTTACGTAAATGTAACGTTTTCGTGTGACACAACACAGCTGCCGAATGATGTAGCCTAACTGCGCAGTGTGTCTCGGATACGATACCGTTACGATACGTATACGATTGTGAAATCATACGTCAAAGCATCACATAGCCTTTCAGTAGTTTGTTTATTACACGTTACAAAATAGTCCAGGATCATCTGTATAAAATGCCGTTCGATTATTAAGTATCTACTTAAGGTGACGGGTATAGCCAAATGCGTCTTTTTGGGGAAACCGAAAACTGTTTTCAGAAAAAGTGATAGCATGTGGAGTTGTGAAACTTATTATTTCCTATAACACATATATTGAACTAGTGTATTGTTAATCAAAATGTGTGCTCTTGGATATAATTTACTTTTAAATGTAAGTTTAGTACCAACACCTTTTGCAAAAGTGTGGTTTTAGATCCAATTTTTTATGGGTTTGGCAGATTTGTTTGGTACCAAACTCAGCACAGCTATTCTTATGGTTCGTATCTTGTGACTCTAAAAAAAACATTTCTACAATAAGGTGTTTAAAGAAGAAGAAGAGTAGCGCCTTAGGAATTATAAGTGTTTGATTGCTGTGTGCTCGCAAATATTCATAATGCGCTGCTTTAGAGTTTAACTATCCGAACTGTGCGCGGCTCATTATGTGTTTTGCGTCGTTGTGAGCATTTTTGCTGAAGTTGAAATTGCGACGTTGCCACGCTGACTGTCTAGAGTTTAACCACCACGGCAAAAACTATGCCATGTTACAAGTTTAACGTGTGTATAGATATAATAAATAAATAATAAAGTTGGAAGTTATTGACATTTTTATTTATTGTGAAAAATTTCACCCTACCCATCGCCTTAATAATCGAACGGCATTTTATACAGATTATCTAATTGGCTTGAATATTTTGATTACATAACTATGGAAGTTGTAGGTATCATCACCGCTTGGTCAGCAAGTTACTACGGTTACTGTATGTAACATGAATATTACAACGAAATTCTATTATATCCAATTTATTGTTCCGATAAATTGTAATATATTTCAATAAAATGGTTTATCTTTACGGGACATCGGATTTTGATATCCGGTCGGGACGTTATTGATATTTATGATGTAAGTATGTTTCATACAGTTTACTGGCTTATTTAGTTTTATCGGATAAAAGGACGTACATTATATAAACCTATAGGTTTATATATGTACTATTTTCATTATATATAATGAAAATAGTATTTAATGGACATAGATATTGTATGGCATTTTTGTCTAGTCAGAAGATTAATACAAAATCAGTGTTCTGGTTCTACTTTATCTACTTACTACCATTTAGTCCATAAAACGTATTTGTCAATAGATCTTTACATGAAAACTTCAAACCATTGAGATAACAATGGTCTAATTTGAATCCACGTCCAATCCTGTAATCACTGTGACACTGATGTCACATTTTCATCCACAAGTTTGACAAATTCAGGCAAGGCGTAAAAATAAGTATATAATATAAGTATATGAATGTATATAAGTATCGTCCAAACATACGTCCATTTATATATTTCCAATGTTTAAAATAAAGTTTAAAAACACCACTCCACTACAAAGAACCATTTTCAGTCGTTTAGTACTTATCCCATATTGTGTTCCATATAAATTGTCTTCTTCTTCTTTTCTTAGTGCTTTCGCAGACTAGGGTTGCCACGATTTTGCCAGTGTCGGAGTGATTTTCGTTTACTATTCTTATAGCAAAAAGGCGCAGATCTGAGTAAATGTTCAAAAATGACCGGTAATGGAGGGAGATATAAATTGTCAAAGATTAGCGAAACAATCACATGAAACATGCCATTCAATGTGAATATCTCCAAATGTATCTTGTATTGTATATCTGTGAATGTCACTGACTCACTATTGTCTTGACGTAACATGGTCATTGTTTATTACTTGAACGCTGGCGTATGTGATCCCCACTTCGTCACGTTTGCCATTAGGGATAGCACTATCCCCAATGACTATCAAACGTCATGCCCTAACGGTGTGGGTAATCTCATTATGCATTGAATGTCCAGTGCCGTAGGACTTGTAGATGAGTAACTATGTAGATATGCATGCATACTCACCTTACAAGGGTTAATTTATTATTGTGAATTGTAGTTTAAGATGGATGAGATTCAGGAATCATAACCTATATTTAATGTACTAATATTTTATTGTTGTTGAAAATTAATTTAAGTAAGTACCTACACGAAAAGATAATGAATGAAAAATACAATCACATTCCAAAGCTAAAAAAAGGAAAATATAACGTTTTTGAACCACCGCTTCTACATATAAATGTAAAATTAGGGCCTAAATTAACTAACATAAATAAAGTTCTGTTGGAGCCTATAACAAAAAATTATCATTGGTATCTAAATTAAAAAAAGTAGTTCAGATTTCGTGTTATATTTATATTTTTTTCTATAATTAAAAAACCTTTGCTACTAGATAAATCATTTCATCGTTTTAACTAAGTTAAAAAGCAAGCTTCCAATTAACGGTTGTTTGTCCTCATGTCGGTTGGCGCTGTGCAGCCTGTTAAACAACTTTACACTCTGCTCACAACATCCGTACATCCGGACTCGGTCATCTGTGAAGCTATTACCGCTATCGTCCGCGGAATATGCTTGAACAAATCTCGCAGTCGCTGCGTATTCGAAACACACTGCGCGGTTATGTTTACTCAACTGCGGTACGTTGCAGCTATATCACGCAATGTATCGCGAAATGCTACAATAATTTGATGGTTTTAACATTAGTATATAACACGCCATAACACTATGTAGTCTAAACTTATACAAAACTAAGAGTAGAGTTATAAAACAAATCTTATGAGATAGCGAAACAGATCACAATAACGGTCACGGTTTCTTAAAAACAAGGCCTTTAGCCTCCACATTTCCACGTGACGGGAAGTAAATGAGAATGAAACGGTGGTGAAGACCCGGGGTAAGTAGCATAACCACCTACCAAGTATGGTTGTAAGTAGACATAACATATACTAAATTATAGTTTTGTGTCGTAAAATGAAAATTAACCCTTTTTAATAGAGTGAGCGATTCAAGAGTTAAGTACTTACTTGTCGATTATTGCCTAGACTAGTTAAAGCGTAGCTTCGTCTAGTCTAGTAGGTACGCTGCATGAAATGATTTAAAACCGCGCCCGGTAGATGGCACTGTTACACAGCGAAATGGACTAGTCCTTGATCGTCGATCCAAAGTTATCGCAGAGATGGAACATAAGTGATGCTTCCGAAATACTATCCGTTGATACGTGATCTCCAAGCCAATAGTCGCTGGGCGGAAAATATTTCCTTTTCGGAGGGCATACATTCTACCTTGTTCTCACTAGAGCAGAAAACCTATTGCCATTCTTGACTTTACTAAAACTTCTCATTTATTCAGCCATGCTAGAAACGGCTACGGCTTACTCCCTTGACGTTTCCGTCCCTTGGAAATGAGTAATACTTCAAGGCCATATTGTTCGACGCATCCTTTCCGCCACATTACCGTGTTGGCTTTGAGCCAAACGCCTGGGTCGTGACTAGGAAACATTACATCTCGCGCGCCCACTAAGCAAATCTAGCTCTTTATGCTCAGCTAAATAAATTGTAGCTGAAAACTGAAATAATGGAAACCGGGTAGGTAAGCTCTACTACCGCTTAGCTACAATGACGCTTGCTTGATATGTTCTTGTGTTCATGTGTCTCAGTCACTATAGCGTTTCTTTCGTTGGGGTGTGCAAAAAGGCTTTGAAGTTTAGGTACTATGTAATTTAATTAGATGATAAGGCCTGTTTATTATAACACAGAACAGCAGAAAGCTTCTTTCACTTTGCCTTATCTTTTATAACATAAGTATATTGTATTCATAAAATAAGTGTCAATAGTTGAGCCATCTGCAATTGCCTGTATTCAATATGTAAAAGCAAGTTAATGACATTCTTGTGGCGACCTTAAACCCCTACACATCATGGCAGCTATTGTACCGACCTTTTTTGTGACGAGAAATGTTAGTATGCCACTTGTTATACCCCAGGCCATCGTGGGTTAACCCTTTAGGCTTGTGTATAACATAACCTTGGATATTATACATCAACTTAAGCATATAAAAAACTACAAAACCAATCTGTATAATTATTACGTATCTACCTATAATTTTCTGAAGCATTTCCTGAGTGCCCTAAAGCCAGTTTTCCGGTAATCCTATATAAACAAAAATTCTCCAATAAGCTTCATACAAACAAAAAGAGTAAGCAAAATGTTCAAACTTTAGCCAATATGCCTCAAACAAACCACATTAGCCGCGGACCGGATCACGATGAGCCTGACGGTAGTCATCTATACATTATATAAATGTACAGTCACTGACATACGGGTTTCATTATGAACTGTTTATACATTCAAAATCATTTATACTACCAGTAACTGTTTTTTTTACCTAAGTTTAATTACCTTAAGTTCTGAAACTGAGACAAAAAATATTAATTATAAAATTTCAATTAGAAAGCTTTGGCTCCTATAACTAGTCATATAGGTGCTGTATTGTGCTTATTAATGCATAAATAATTTTGTATAAAATAAATCCTAAGTGCTTACTATTAGTTTTTGTATGACGAAGGATAGCATAGTTTTTTTTGTTATACAAAAATGGCACTTATTAGTCTTGTACGTGACATGACATAAGCAATGGTCGTGATTAGTAAAAATCGCTTAGATCAAATAAAAAAACCTAAATATATAATAAATGATAAAAGGTATCTAAGTTTTATATTTTTGCATGGCACTGTACTTACTCCACAAACCACAACTTTCATTGGTTTGTAGTTTATGTTGTAAGATTTCAGTATAAGATTTTCAAAACCACAATGTTTTTATTGAGGTAATAGGTCACCTAAATAGTGTTCAAAAGGTAATTGCTTTGTAACTGACATCAAAGAAGGATGAATGGTAGTTCTTCGATTTCAATTTCAAAATAGTCCTTATTTTCTTGAATATGAAAGTCTAACATATTCCAGTAATGGTGCTTTTATTCATATTGAATGGACGAGTGGGTGCTTGACTTATTGAAGCCTTCAATGAGAAGGCTTATGTCCGAGCTCAGAATCCCTATTACGGTTCTAGAGATGCAATCAAAGTTTGTCATAAAATGCCATACAATCATGCAATCATGTAATCATACAAACATTGTACAATTTTAAATTGTACAATGTTTGGAGCCTTCATTGTGTAATGTCATGTTTTTTTATCTATCGAGGGCATAACTTCTTTCACGACATTATTCTAACACTCATTGCGGACTTTCCCTCAAGACCCTTTTAAAAAATACACCCAGTATACGAGTAAACTACGATACTGTAAATAGGTATATAGTAGAAAAAATATTAGCATACCAAAAATATCGTTTCATTAATTTAAAATAATATTGGTTATATTTTCAGATCAAACACGACGCTTGTAAGCAGTATTAAATAGGTATGTTATTTGAAGACGTTTTTGAGAACCCACTTCTAATAACAAGTGCCTAGTCAAAATAACGAATTTGCCTCTTGATATCATAAAGATAACAAAAACTAATATATTCATTTTTCCAATGTCTTTATGAAGCGGTTGTGTGTAAGATGCCATGAATGCGAGAGGATAGGAGTAGATACAGAGTTGACAAATGATGGGAGTGAGTGAAAGAAGACATGTTGTACCGACCACACTTACGGCCGGTTTCTCGAACGATGATCAACGAAAAAATCAAATAATTACTATGTGTCAAACTCGGATCAATCGTGATTTGGATTTCCAGAAACCGGCCTTTGTGGTATAAGGGCAGGGGAATAATGATGAAATGTCTATTAATCTTTTATATCACATAAAATTGAATTGAATATTATTGCTAGTAAAATATATCGATATCATTTGTAAAAATATATAATAATAAAAAATTGTAGGTATTGAAATCGCTAATGATCCAATTGACCTTTGATTTATCACCGATATTTCTCGTTTATGTACCTATATCCATTATAAATCATCATAGTAAATTTGTTATAGTATACTACTGTTAGATACCTCAGTTGGTGAGAAATAAAAGCAGAGTGGACTGTATATTACTGGTACTATATTAGACAATTAAAAACGCGTGTATATCCGGCTCGAAGGGCCATATGTTGGATACCTCAGTTGGTGAGAAATAAAAGAAGAGTGGACTGTATATTACTGGTACTATATTATAACGAATTTACTTACTAAGAAGAAATCAAAAGTCAGTCGATATAAAAACAAATATTACCATATCTATTCCAGGAAAATTAAAATTGGTTCGCATGTTGGCAACATTTTTTATAATCCTCACATAATAAACAACTTTAGGGATATCAAAAGAATAAATACGGAGACAAATTGTCTAAGTTATTACACAAATAGGTCACAAGAAGTTTATGTTCAGCCTAATTTATAGGCTCTTCGAAAAGTTATATTTCTTTAGAGACAACTGAAGTGAGGTCTTATCAGCTTTGACATCATATCTCGTATTTACCACAAAAGCACAAATCATGTACCTACTACACTTTGAAATGTTTATTTTCGTAATAGCACAATCAGTATTTTCATACTTTTTGTATGAAGGTATATAGCTTTTAACTCTATGTCCTGTTTGTCTTTTGTTGTTATTTCGAGACAAAAGTATTATTTAGCTAATTACGTTTACAAAGTATGTACCTACCGATTGACAATATTTAAACTTACACATTTTTAATAGTCTAGGAATTTTAAACATTCTTGATAACGTTCGTTTCGTTCTTCACCCAAGGTATAATCAAATCAGATTAGGTATATGTATATTGTATTAACAAAAGAATTATTTTATCAGCAATCTGGATACCTTTGCTTAATTTATTGGATTCGATGGAGTTGCGTAAAATATCCATGAATATTTATTTAAAACCCCATCACTGTTTTGTGGTTATTCCAATAAAATTGTTGAAAGTTCAGACGAGACTATTTTCCGCACACTTTTCCAACCATTTGTGTGTACTATAAACTGTAGCGTACACAAATAAGGGTGGTCGGCAGCTGCATAATTTTCTCGTTAACTGTTAAAAATAAATGACTAACACAAGAGCTTTATACGATGAATTATTAGAACAAGATATTAATTGGATACTGCGACGGCAAAATAATATCTACGAGCGTGCATCAGTACTATAAATAAGTAGAGTATATGTGAAGAGCGGAATAAATTGACGGTTCACACGATGTTAATAAGTGTTACCTCTGCCTATAACAACGCATTATAACAATACCTCACGGATTTGATCCTTTGAGGCCTGCCAATGTGATCCACTTTGAACTTAAATAGGAAGACAATAACATTACTGTTTGGTGACAGAATAAGGTACGGTTGTAGTACTTCCCCGTACGAATTCATCAAAATATAACTCATACTACTTATTAATTATTCCTACAAAAGTAATATAACGATTTTTTTAGTATTGTTTTATCCTTCTTCGACCACAATTTCAATAAATTTTAGTAGGTATGTGTAATAACAGTAATACCTTCCTATCATAAATGTGTTTGCATATGGGATTCAGTCCATATTTAGTAGACTTTTTGTTTGTCTGAATATTGCCAATGAACAACCATCTGAGCTAAACTTTTACTGCCCTTATTATGTTTGTAATCAAATAAAATGTATGAATTCCGTGGAGAATTTATACATTTTTTTATTTCGGTGTAGTTTCTGTGTCCTTTGATTAGAGAGTTGACTATTACAGTAATTGGTTTGGTGGTAAGTAAAGGAGTAATTACAGTAGCAGAAATAGTACGTTCGGGGTAGTAGATACTGAACTGACCATTTCTGCCGTCAAGCTAATGCGAGTGCATGCGTTTGAATTACGGGACATGTTTAGAGAGATCGCGATAAAACATAGATATATTCAAGGGATTGAACACGAATAAAGTGACAATCGTAAACATAATACAGACACTGCGCGCTACCGCTGTGACGTTGGATAGTAAAGCTGAAGTTGCCGCGCAATGTGTCTCAAATACGTTACTGTACGCGTCAAAATATATTTGTATTTGTTGACGTGGGTCGCTAAAAAATAGTTCGTATAAAGTAAATCGTACGCACGTACCGACATTCAGCGGGTACTTCGAATAAGTGGGCGTTGATGCTGAAAATGTGCACAGATATTGTATGAACTGGCATGTGAATTACGTGCCAGTCAATGAGCCAGACACATTGTGACCTTTTGTTAGAAAGATCGAATTACAGCGCGCTCAGACACCGTGAATTATTAGCTTTCGTATTTATGTACGAAGCAAAATCATTGTATTTTTTTGGATGCTTTTTTTTTTACTTCTATTGTTACAAGTTCATTTACAAGTTCATTTTAAGATTTTAGTAAGATTTTAGTATTTTTAAGAAATAATATTTTTTTGTAATAATAATGGCGTGAACGCCCAAGGAAGCGTTAGTGCGACGACGGACTCCTTCGACTGGGAATGGACAGAGTTAGCCAGGGATAGAGAAAGATGAGAAGAGAGGGGGGAGACGTTTGCCCAGCAGTGGGACAACATCATTTCATTTGTACCACGTTAACATCATCACAGCATAGTACAGTTGTATTTCAAACCCTATTATGACTTCTGGATGACAATAATACATGTAACTTATTTGCTATCCGGAATATTCAGTCATTCATTTTACACAGTGTGCGTTTACCTGAATTGAATTAAGCTCAATCTTGCGTAAGTAGTTGAATATTTAACATAGCGAGCCTCAGGCACACATTACATCATGATAAATGCAGTGCGCTAGATGTAAGTCTAGCATCTCATTATGGCATGCTAGTTTAGTATTTTTACACTACATTAAAGCAGCATGTTGAATAATCGAGCGTGTTATATCTTGTTTCATTTATATACCCTCAGAAGCTCTACCATAAGTTTTTACTATACTATATTTACTATACTCGCTAGCGTCTGTAGTTAAAAAAATGTATGAAGATTTGTACAGCGCCTCTAGCGGATAGTAGGGTACTTAGGTTTAAAGACATTTATTTTCTCATAAAAACACATAGTTCACTTATAATGAGATTACAATGAAATCTTAAAACTATTTATTTGTTTGCCTCTTGATGGCGCTATTGTAATTTTTACTTAGATTATATTATTTACTTAGACAATGTGCTTACATATTCCTTTAATTTTAATTTATATACTTTTATGGACTCACATTCTTTAATGCTATTAGGTAAATTATTGTAAAGTTGTACTCCCTCAAATAATATTGTTTTTTTCCCGTAATTAGTTCGTACTGTAGTTAAATTTAGTTTGTGTTTATTTCTTAAATTGTGCGTATTTTCTTTTTTGTGTATTTGTATATTGGATTTAATTGAGTTAGTTGTAATGTTTCTTATAAGAAGACAAGTTGAATATATATAAAGTTGATGGAGATTCAAAAGTTTAGTTTTTTCATATAGTGTTTTAGTTGGCGTTAGATAATGATAACAATGCAGTATTTTAATTATTTTGTTCTGGGTTCTTTGCAATGGGATAAGATTGGTTGGTGCGGCGGAACCCCATACCTCGATTAAGTAGTCTAGGTGCGATTTTACTAAAGAATTATATATAATGGAGCGTACTTTAGTTGGGATTAAGTTCGTTATTTTTCGTAATGCTCCGAGTAATGCGGATAGTTTTGTTTTTACGTGATCAATATGATAGTTCCAAGTTAGTTTGTCGTCTACCCACAGTCCAAGATATTTTTCTTTTTTTGATTGTTTTAGTACCTCATTATTAATGGTAAGTGGAGTGAAAACCGGTATCGTCTTGTTTTTGGCTGCAAATATCATAAATGATGTTTTTAATGTGTTGACAGTAAGTAGGTTATATTTAAACCATTCATTGAGGATGTTTAGGTCATTCTGTGCATCAATTATTATATCATGGATAGATTTATCAAAGTAAAAAAGGCATGTGTCGTCCGCGTATAGTGTTAGGTGTCCTGTAAGTCCAATTGAATTTATGTTATTTAAATAAATTAAAAAAATTAGGGGGCCAATTATGGAACCTTGAGGAATGCCGCATGTCACGTTTTGGGGAGTACTTTCGAAGTTATCTATTTTTACTACTTGTTTTCTGTTTTGTAAGTATGATACGAACATATTGAGGGCTGTCCCTGTCACACCAATGTTACATAATTTTTGAATTAGCTTCTTATGACTCACAGTATCGAACGCTTTTTTCAAATCAACAAATATACCTAAAGCAATGCTTTTTTTATCTATATATGTTTTAATTTTAGTCACTAAATCGATAGTTGCTGTTAGGGTACTCGATTTTGGTCTGAAACCGTATTGCTGGTCAATAAAAAACTTTTTTTCCTCAAGGTAGTTATTTAGACGGTTATATAACACACGCTCAAATACCTTTGACAAAACCGGCAAGACTGAAATCGGCCTGTAGTTACTTGGATCGGTTTTAGTTCCCGACTTGTAGATAGGACTCACCTTTGCTATTTTGAGTGTATCAGGGAAAACGCCTTGAATTAAGCACGAGTTAATACAATTAGATAGTCTTTCTGAAATCACAAGTTTTAAACATTTAATCGCTTTCGTACTAATCCCGTCCAATCCTGTACTAGTGTTACTATCCAGACCGTCAATGATTTTTAGTACCTCGTCGGCGCTACACGGTGTAAAACTACTAAGCGTATTTATATGTTGGTAGGTATCCTCATACATTAAAATATTGCCTACGCTTTCGTGATAGTGTTTCGGTATTTTGTTTGCTAAGTCTTCACCTATTGACGTAAAAAAAGAATTAAATAAGTCGCAGATTGCATTACCATCCGTAATAGGTCCAGAGACCGACAATAGTTTTGAGGGAATACTGTTTAATTTATTTTTATTTTGTGCTAAGTTATTAATTACCTCCCACATTTTTTTCGTATTATTGTGATTATCTTGAAACAGTTTACAAAAGTAATTATTTTTATGTGTTCTTATCATATATCTGGCTTTGTTTTGTTCCGTGTAAAACGAGTTTTTAATAGATTTATTTTCTGGATAAGCTTTTGTCTGTTCCCATAAATTATTTCTTAAGTTGATTGAGTTAAGTATATCTTTATTTATCCAGTCGTCTTGAGGTGGATTTAAAATTTTTATTTTATCGATTTTATTTTTTTGTATATGTTGTAATAAAAAAGTTTCAAAGACGTCGTAGTCGTTATTATTGTTTAGGTATATTGAGTTTAGTGTACTTTTGTAAAGAGTCTCGTAGTTAAGTGATTTATATAGAATTTTTTTAATTATTTTTGGAGCCAACTTTCCGATTTCAAGATATATATGTTTATGGTCCGACAAAGAAGAATCAATAATTGACATACTAAAAGAATGGTTCTTTACATTGGTACATACATGGTCCAATAGGGTGTTTGTTGCTGTAGTTTCACGCGTGCTGAACTTCCTATCTATTTTATTTAAGATTTCGTAACCGGTTTCTTGAATATCCTGTAGGTATTGTGTGGCTACCTCGCTATTTGCTCTCAGTAGGTCGATATTAAAATCTCCAAAAGCAAGAGTTCTTTTTCGCTGTTCTAGCTGCGACGAGTATATCTCCATAAACTTGCTTACACTGGTATCTCCGGGTTTATAGATAGCGCCAACATTCAATGAAAGTTTTTCGATGTATATCCATAGGTAATGGTTTCCGTTTTCGAACAGCTCCTCGGTAACTTCATGTTTTATACTATTGTGTACATAGATAGAAACACCACCGCCTCTGCTATTTTGTCTAAAGTTGTAGGTATGAGTGTAGTTAGGTAGGTGGTATAGCTTGGCATCACTTTCTGAAGTAATCCACGTCTCGGTGAGTATTAAAACATGCGTAGTCCTCGGTATCGCCTTCAGTATGCATTTTATTTCGTCGAACTTTCCAGCATTCCGAATGCTTCGCATATTGGCATAGAAGAATCTCAATGACGATGATTGTAGTGGAATGTCTTCGTATTTTTTTACAATTTGGTGGTGTATTTTTTCTGTATTGTTTGAATTTTGTAAAGGTATTTTTACTGGTTTTTTGAATTGGCAGTGTTCACTACGATTTTAGGTGTACCTCTTATATATTTGATAATAAGGTCGCTTTCGCCGTTCTCTAAACGCTTATTTAGCTCCTCTTTTAAGGACTGCATGAACCGCTGCTGTGTAGGTGTCTGGTCGGAGTAGATTTGCATATTTTCAGGTGTCTTCGATTTGTTTCGTAGCAGGTATTTCGGCGCATCGGTGTTGCTAAAGCTTACTTTTATTAAACGATTTTTATTAGGTACATATTTACCCAGCCGCATGCATTTTACTGGTTTTGGGCAGTCTTCATACATCGTTTGCAACATGTTTGTAACTTCTTGCATATCATAGACTAGTCGCGTTCTGTAGTTCGAGTCGTTTATTTCAGAAATACCCGCAATTATAATGTTTTTCTCGCGGTCGCAACGATCTTTTACCTCAAGGATGAGGTTCTCGTGATCGAGCGCGGGCGGGCTCGCGTGTTGAGATGTCGAGATTTTTGTGTTTTTTATTTGGGTTATTTCATTTTCTATGTTCTTGATTTTATCTTGAGTTATTGTGTTGTTAGATTTGATATTCTGTATTTCAGTATTTATTTGTGTAAATTGTTTTGTAAAAGTCTCTGTTGTTAATTGTATTGATTTAATTTCATTTTTTACTTCAGATATTTCTTCTCGTATCTGTCTTAAGGTTTCGTTCTGGGTTTTGCCGAAATCTTCCAAGAGCTTGAGTACAACTGACTGAAAGTTCGTAAAATTATCTTTGTAATCCTGTTCCTCGGTGCGCTCTTTTCTCTTCCTATTTTGCACGTGCTCAAAAGCGTCTATGTTACCATAGGTGGATAAGTTAGGCACGGACCCGCTGGCTCTCTCGCTACCGCTTGTGAATGTCGCGCGAGGCGGTGTTCTTTCTGGGTTCATTTTAGTTGCGAGAAGTAGTTTCGTGCAGTGGTAAGCGGGACGAAAAATGGCAACTGAGCTCCTTACTCGAAGTGGTGAAGGGGGAGAGGCGCACGTCGATGATGCACTGATGCGTACTTTTTTAGAACTGGTTGGTCACAGGTGCTACTTATTATTGCAGCGATTTTTCAACTTTAAGCACAGTAACTTAAGGATCACTATTGGACGACGAACTATTATTAGGTGAAATTAAAAAAATTGCGACAGATTTTGCACACGTCTGCTTCCGACTACTTACATTTGTAATACTAATATTTACCTAACTACTGTAGTAAAGTCAGGCGATTTTACTGTGACAACTCATGGTAGAGGTACAGATCAAAACAGAACAAAATTTGTAGACAAATGAACGTCGCCTCGAATATCGGCAGCGGTTGGTCGGAATTCGATTACTCGCGACGCAAGGGTAATTTCATTAGTCCAGTCAAATTACGAAATAAATAAACATGAGCGTACACAGTTTGGGGGTTTTTAGGATCGATAGGGGGGTGTATTTTGAGCATAAATTCCAATTTGAGGGGTTGTACTAAGGTCAGCTCAAGGTCATTTCGATGGAAACGCGTTTAATTCGATATCTCGAGAATGGTTAGTGTTAGGCGAAAAATTGTCAAGACCTTTTCTTTTCCAAACAAAATTTACAAACTTTTTTATTTGAAACTTTTTTTATAACATTAATATTTTTCAACTTATTACTCCCACAAGGCAATAAATTTACTATTTTTCGTCGTTTTCTCCCCAACCATTCAATTTTATTAAATTTTACCGATCATCGAAGTGTAGATCTTTTAATTATGAACAATTTTGTTCTTAAACTTTTTTCCGTAATGCCAATACCTTCGGAGTTATAGATTACTGTACCAAGCGAAATCCGAATTTTATAACCTATTTTTCTATCAATAAAAGTGTGAAACAGTTTTAATTGTTAATTTACTTCTTACCCAAATTAACCCAAAAATTTACCCTAATTAAATACCTAATTTTTAAATCATTTAATCGATTGACCTTCTTATATTGCGACAATGGCGCGGATTTCGCTTGGTACAGTAATCTATAACTCCGAAGGTATTGGCATTACGGAAAAAAGTTTAAGAACAAAATTGTTCATAATTAAAAGATCTACACTTCGATGATCGGTAAAATTTAATAAAATTGAATGGTTGGGAAGAAAACGACGAAAAATGGAAAAAAAGTAAAATTTTTGCCTTGCGGGAGTAATAAGTTGAAAAATATTAATGTTATAAAAAAAAGTTTCAAATAAAAAAGTTTGTAAATTTTGTTTGGAAAAGAAAAGGTCTCGACAATTTTTCGCCTAACACTAACCATTCTCGAGATATCGAATTAAACGCGTTTCCATCGAAATGACCTTGAGCTGACCTTAGTACAACCCCTCAAATTGGAATTTATGCTCAAAATACACCCCCCTATCGATCCTAAAAACCCCCAAACTGTGTACGCTCATGTTTATTTAATCCGTTTTTAGCCATAATTTGACTGGACTACATCCCGCGCCTACAAATTGGTACCTCCCACCTAACTAATGGTAACGATTGCGGTTTCGAAATCAGAGCACTTGTGATTCGATATGCGTGAAACACTTTGAAACAATATTTTATTAATAAAATTGTGGTTTGAATTTTTTTAAAATTATTTATTTTAAAAATTAATTAGTTAATAAATTAGTAGTTAATTAAAATTCGTAGTCGTTTTACCTAATACTCTAGGATATAAAATATATGTTTTTATATCTTCGCTATAATGTCGGTAGTTGTTTTTTGTCAATGAATTCGTGTAGCTTATGATATGAAAATCAAGATACGCTTAGTATATTATCTATATAGGAAGGTATATCTTGCGTAGTAGCTTCAAAAGCCAATAGGTTTGCAGCTTTCCGTTCCCATTACCGACTAGATAAGTGTTTTCTGACGTCACTAGAAAAGAAAATTCCGAGTATCGTAATTTCCTTTCTAGTGCCGTCAATAGTTCAAAAAGGTAGCGAGTCTAAAGTATCCAAACTAATAAATATAAGGCCTTTGAACAGAATTTTCAGAAAAGTTTTCGCTAGCAGTAAAGAGAATACAGAATCAGGTACAGTTAGGCGCATTAAGGTGTAAACATATACATGACATTACGTTCGGTTAATCCTAACAATTGCAAGTTACATTTGAATTCGTTTTAATATAATTAGTAAATACTTCGAGTTCATTAAATTTTTGATTTATTTGAATTTTAACTGTACCGCCATCTATATCGCTACATGGTGAACTACATTGTAGTCTACGCAACAGACCAACAGATGGCGACAAAATCCTAGATCGCGCTTACGAAGTTATCACGGAGTTTGAACATAAGTAATAGAACCGATGACTATCCATTGGTCCTCGGACCCCGAGCCAAAGGTCGCTCGGCGTGGAAGATCTTCCCTTTTCGTTGTAGTAAGTAAACGCTACACGGTTTAATGCTACTGACTGTATTTTTACTTATTTTACGTACTTCTAGAGTAGATCAAACAATTTGATTGAAAATTCGTTTCGTTTCTCTTGTAGAGTTTCAATACCTACGTGAATAAAATAAGCTATTTTATGTCTCAACCTTTGAACAAAAAAGTATATACCTACCTATATTCTATCAGCACTATAGGCTAGTTCCTATAGTTTAAGGTATGTTTAGTTCGGGACTGGAGCGTGATAAGTGAAATGTCTGTGAATATTTATTTGTTTTATACTAGAGTTATCACTAGATGAACGATCGGGTCTTTCCATTTTTTTCTTGAGTAAATACACATTTTTCTAACATCGATAAGAAGTCTTTACTGAGATCATGGATGTGTCAATAGATATAATTCCTGATTTCGGAGTTTTTCCTTGTTGAATCTTCGTTTTATCTGAATATGTCAATCCAAGCAGTGCTGAGATATCTCAAAGACTTTAACCGTGGCTCTTATTTTGTTCTTTTCCAGAAACCTACTTAATTGACGAATGATGTGGCGTGGCGGGCGAAGGTCCACCTGCAACGCGGAGGTTGCGGGTTTGATTCACGCCTTGGGATAAATGTTTGTACGATCTGCAAAAAAATATTCCGAGTGTTCTAGGTGTTTTATATGTATGATAAAAAAATATCTATCTATGTTATGTATTGTATTAAGTATGTCAGTCTTCTTGTACCCATAACACAAGCTCTGCTTAGCTTGGGGCTGGTTGATGTTGTGTGGATTGTCTAGCATTATTTATTATTTATTTCTTTATAATGTTATCTCCGTTTAGTTATCATAAGAATAGAGTTTAATTATATAACTGATTGCATCACGTATTCAGCTGGGATCTGGTTTGTATTTTATTACAATGAGATTGTCACATGTTTGACGACTTTGAATTATTTAATGTTCAGAAACTTGAACCCTTGCGGTGATGTCAACGTATCCACTTAGTTGTTTGTTTGGGATGGGATTTTGTAGCTGTAGTAGGTACAATTAGAGGAAGCTTATTTTTTGCAGAATTTTGTAATTAGACGGAAATACTAAACCGCATAATTAACAAAATTTCGAAGATGTAAAAAAATACTGGATAAAAAACTTAACAAGGGATATGAAGATGGTACATTCATCAATATTTTTAAAATTTCAAGTAAATCTAAACTGAGAAAAAGTTTGTATTATGGGTATAAAATAGCTGATTACGATTTCGAAACTATCTATATATTGCCTTAATATTAGTAAAATAAAAACTCAATTTCACCCCGAGAGCGAATTTATGATGATGATGATGCATGCAAAGTATGCGAACCAACTGAGCTGAGACGTCTGTCGATATAAGCCAAAAAGCACGCTCTATATTTGTGCTTGCTTTTGTCTACTTATTCTGCAATTTAATTTGAAATTGTGTAGTTCGCTGGCTGATTTGACGAAATGTTGGCAATTCCGCTAATTATTGCGCTTGCGTGATATGAATTCAAAAGCCATTTTGATTGTATAAAGCATAGTAATCACGCAAAACATTTTAAGCTGTTCGCGCTGCAAATCGAAAATTAAGTTTGCTAATTGTTTGATAGTTGAACAATTAAATAATGAGCGTTTCTCTTTCACGCTATTTCCTTAAAATATTATGTATAGTATACACGCTCGCGGTTTATTAATGGTAAGTTAAAAGTAAGGTAATTGCCCAACTTCTACTAACGGCTGGTTTCTGAAAACTCAAATCACGATTGATCCGAGTTTGACACATAGTAATTGTTTGATTTTTTCGTTGATCATCGTTCGAGAAACCCTCAGGAGAAACCGGCCGTATAGCCCAGTCATATTAGGTAAAAAAAGGGGTCAACCTCGGAATGAAAGATAATAAGCTGCAAATTGGTATGAACCTTTGTTTTGTCATTCTAAATGTTGTCTCAAAAGTCACAATCGTTATCGTGTCCGCGTCTCAAGATATTCAAGGTCAAAGGTCACAAAAATCGGTTTTTCGCGAATATCTGGCTTCCTATCGGTTAAATGAGATTTGCATTTATTATAAAAGTTGTAGGCTATAAAATTCCCTACAACTTTTGTTTAAACTTTTTTTTCATACGACCAACCGTTTTGAAGGTAGAGCGCGAAGTGCACATCGTACAGTCATATACGGCCTAATGCAAGGTCAAGCGTGAGTTATGGTTATCAGTACGTTATAAAGTCAATTATTTACTTGGAAATTATAATTATTAAACAATGCCTATTATTTATGTACTAACTATTAATTATTTATATTTAATTAAAGTAAGTAACTTGATTATTTATATATAATTATTCATATTTAACTATTTAAGTATAAAATATTATTAATTCTGGATTATATATTTTAGTTTTATTTTAAGTTAACACGACATTATATATCTTTTCTTTAAAACGCGTAAATTTCTCAATACTTATATACCTGGAAATACTTGTCCCTACCCTATGCCCTTTTCTATTCATTGCCGGGACAGATGTTCTATAGTATCCTAGTAAAAACCTTGTCTTCTAGTAAAAACAGAAAAATTAATTCAACGTGTCCAGAATGCTTGCGCAAGGTTCTGTTTTTATATTCCTGCACGCACACACATTACTCCCTACCTTAATAGCAAAAGTCTGTTAAAGATGAAAGCTCGTAGAAACCTTCACCTAGCGACCCTGCTTTTCGGTGTGGTGAATTACGAGAAGCCTTCTTATCTTTTTCATAAGTTGAAATGGGCGAAGGAGTATTCTCGCTTCGGGAAGAGAGAGTGTACTCATGTGTTTGTATCACCGAGACACAAGACTGCAGCGTTCCGTGGTTCTTTCAGGTTTGCGGCGTCTCGGTGTTGGAACGACTTGCCACCACCAATTCGTACTTTAAGAATAGTTGGCACTTTCAAACGCAAACTCAAGAAGCTACTATTGGCGTGCCAAATATCTACCTAACTTAGCTTACTTCTATAGGATCAGTGTGGACTGCACTGGTCCAACACGCCTACATGAATGTATTAAAGCCTGAAGCAGTCTTACCTTGTTCTTGCGCATTTTCTGCATACTTCTTGATCTTCCATTACTTGCTTGGTGCTTTTCCCCACGTTCTTCATTTTAGTAGGCATCCAACCATCCGTTTTTTATCTTCTCCACCTTCGTAGTAGTTTCACAGTCACGGTAAACAGGCTCCCACAGTTTGATTTGTAGTACATAGGTATCTGTTTCAATTAATCGCGCGTAACACCACCATAAACACAGTACAACCACACAGAAACACTTCCAGCGACGCGATGTGCACTTCGCGCTCTACCTTCAAAACGGTTGGTCGTATGAAAAAAAAGTTTAAACAAAAGTTGTAGGGAATTTTATAGCCTACAACTTTTATAATAAATGCAAATCTCATTTAACCGATAGGAAGCCAGATATTCGCGAAAAACCGATTTTTGTGACCTTTGACCTTGAATATCTTGAGACGCGGACACGATAACGATTGTGACTTTTGAGACAACATTTAGAATGACAAAATGAAGGTTCATACCAATTTGCAGCTTATTATCTTTCATTCCGAGGTGAAAGCCCTAATATGACTGGGCTAGTAAGTCACGCACAATGCGACAGCACACAAGGATGTCTCTTCTTGTTTGTCTTTTTTTTGTTTGTTTATGTTTAATCCATCCTCGGCTCTCCTAACTCGTATAATTGTTCTTTAACTTTATCCTTCTCTTTGATGGGATCAATTTAATCAAAATTAGCTCTCCATCTAATAATCTAATGGATTTTCTTCTCAAAAGTGCACGATAAGCGTCTTGTATTGCAGTTACTGCGTGCTAAGAATTTCTACGTGCTTGGTTCAAAATGCTGTGATAACTTTTTAACTGAAGATTTTACGTGATATGAATAACGTTGGAAATATCAATTAAGATTTCAAGAGAAATTTATTAGAAGTTTTATTACTGGTATACATAGGTACTTACCAATTTTCGCAAATATGAAATACAAACAACAAAAGTTTGATGATGAGTTTTGGGAAAAATCGTCACGCAACCTAAGTTCTTTTACCGGATTGCTCTTTTATAACTGATACCTTCATAGATTTATTTTTGCAAATCTGTACATAGGGTACATAATAATATAATATGTATAACCTAATAAAGTAATTGAATAATTGATAAAACTATCTCATCTTTACAATAATAGTAGGACTGTGGAACTTAAGAATGTTTGTCCCTTTTTATCCTCAAAAATCGATAGAAAACGCGGACAAATCCCCTGGCATAAGCTTAATGGCTTATAAATATTTGATGAAAAATATCATAAATAGCGTATCCCAAAATCAACCTAAAATACATGAAATAGCGAAGATAGGTTTAATATTTAAACCTAGCTATATTCAAACCGCTCTCCTGATATGAAAATAATTTATGTTGAAACAGAAACTTGTGAGAGTGTTGTTTTACTTTAAGCTATAAATAATAGACACAGATCTTGGCAAGACCCCTGGAATTTAGCTCTCGTTGCGTTGCCGCACGAGAGAATTTAGGATATAAATTAAGTGTACTTCTACAGTTGCCAGCTAATTTTGTACATACATAACAACGAATATCTATACTGTTATAAAACTGTAAAAGAGCCAAAAATGAAAATATAAAAAGTAAATATGCAGATCCACTAACTAAATAATTCTGAATCCAAAAATGGAGAGATGATAGAGCATCACGCCTAAACACGCCACACAACACAAGCATACCACTAATGTAACTTTTACGGTTTAAAAGCCTGTATTCCAAATCACAACATGGGTGAGGTTTTATTGCAAACAAAAGCTTGAACTTTGGGATACTGCTTGACCTCTATTAACCAAATCAGCTGCTATAAGAGCTCTGCCTCACTAAGACGCCATGGCGACGTCGCCGACTACGTATCCAAGCAGATAATATTGAAATGTATGGTGCCTAACTCACGTGGCGACGGTTTGGCACCGTTACATTTCAATATTATCTGCTTGGATACGTAGCCGGCGACGTCGCCATGGCGTCCTAGTGAGGCAGAGCTCTAAGAATCATCTAATAGTTGCGACAGATATTTTGGGCCACGCGTACGAACGTCACGGGTTTCTGCTAGTGTTTAATTAAACTAAAACGGTCTATCTTATAAAAAGTTAGCGCAGACTTGATGTATTGATTACCATACGTAATGATGACATAAAGTCAATGCTAACTTATTATAAGATAGGGGGATAGTGTTTAATACAGACGTTGATAGTTGACAGTCCTAAGATTTTGTTGTTGCTATCGTTTCTCTTATTTTTATTTTATCTTTGGTTTACTCCATAACAAACGTGTTATTTTTTTAATGTTGTTTTGTACGGTTATTTGTTATTTCACCTTTATCCACAATCTTTAGACTGTTTTCATTGTGGGAGCACAAAGCTGTGAATCGGACCCAAAAAGTCGACAGTTATTTGTGTACCGGTAACATCAATTGAAACTCGTAAAACTGCCGTTACTTTTTATCCCTTTGGACTTTTCTGAGGGAATTTATATTGCCAAATCAGCTGTCAAAGGGCAAGGGTTCACCCTCAAGCATCAAGTAAATGAATTTTGTCAGTATTTGACAAATTAAAAGTAAAAAGTTTCATATCCAAATTGGGTAGCTGTGTGCTCTAAGTATGTATTAAAAATATGTATATAAGTAATTTAAAAAGTTTCATTACAAATCATGGGTATGAAACTTTTTAAATTACTTATATACATAATTTTTAATACATACTTAGAGCACACAGTTACCTTTGGGGATAAACAATAAATTTTCAATGTTTTCCATTATTCCATACAATGCATACACAATGATTGTTCTTGGTGGGAATCTAGTTCACGACCCTCAGCACGGAGGGCAGAGCTAAATGAGCTATAACGCCTGGAAACTTGAAAATGTCTTCATGAATGGTACGTTAGTAAATACCTACACACCAAAGAGTTTTACTATAAAATAAGAAACGAAGGCAGATGGTGCACAAAAGTTAGAATATGAAAATGTATAAAGTGAGAGTATTATGATCGTCCCGTAGACGTGCAAGAGAACAGACAAGACATGAAAATCTTCAAACATTGTCTCCGAATATCTCAAAGTAAAATTATTGAAGACTTTTCGCTACAATTTTCAGGTCACGTTCCAACCTTTTGCAATGACCGAGGGTATGATAATGACATTTTTTGATTCAAACAAATATTTGAACAAGGTACTGTAGAGAAGGAAAACGGTTTTCCGTGAGCTGTTCTATAAATTCTCGAATCATATGCTTTTTTCCATTTATATCTTTTGCTTAACTTCATAAATCAATATCCAAGTTCATAACTTAAGGACATTTCAATCAACGCCACCTAGTCCCAAACTAACCAAAGTAACTATGGGAAACGAATTAATAATAAAATACGTTGGTATGTTTGTAGATTTTTTTGTTAATACGAACAGAATTCATATCAATAGGCAGATACAGAACTAACATTAATATTGCATTGTTTTTTATTCGAGGAAATGCCAGCTGAATAAGTCTTAATTTAAAAACTGCATATTCTACCAATTGGGTACAAAAAAGTATCTACCAAATATCAATTTAAAGTAAACGCGATCACAATGGACTTTTACTATCCCAGGAAGTCTTTCCTTTGAAATATTTTGCGATTGACTGAGCATTATCGTACTCGTAAGTGGACGTTCGCTACCGTTTTCTAACTTTTAAATCGAGTTTTGTCTGACAATATAAAAGGGCTTAGCTTGGCATAAGTTTATATCATTTGAGGCTTAGTTTCTTCATGGTTTAATGTACTGAAATGGTTATTTTCTGTATTCGAGTTTATTGGTCACTCTTTTAAAATAATATAAGCGACATGGATGGAGAAAGCGAAGCAAAGGAAGTATTGGCAACTGTTGGAGGTAGCCTTAAGAAATAATTAGTAGGATAATATTAAGGAATAAATAAAGGCCTTTTTTTTGTTATAGTAGTGACATTGTTTATTTATCGAAATAATATGATTCGTGATAAAAAATAATGTAGCAATGACAGTGGAAAAGAAAAGGCAAGCATGCAGTAGATGGTGCAGTCATTGAAAGTCCGGGATAAGGTCAAGAGCTAGTAGTGTACATTATTTGGATTGCATAAGATTTTCCAGATCAACTGTAGCATTTCTACCTAACAGTAAAAATATAGCTTTATAAATTTTCTGTAAAAACTTAAATATACCTTTATAATATTTGTAAGCGTCGACATAATATTTCGGATGATAGCCCTTACAAGTTTTCCTAAAGGAAAGTAGCGCAGTACCAATCTTCTGAGAAAACTAATTTTTTTAAGTAGGTATTCTTTGATTTTCCAAATTTTCTTTTTATTGTTTTGGTTCTTCTCAGTATAAAAAGTTGATAAAGAAACTCAATTCAATCAAGTTGTTGAAATCCTTTTGGCTTTAAAAACCCGAATGAGTGCGTGTAATTTTCTCTCCGCACAGTATTAGTTACTGAATGTTTTGAAGACAGTAAGTATTGTTTTCAATACGAAAAGTTTTCTTAACATCAGCCCATTTATCTTACCACCACTTACGATTTGTCAAAAAGCAATAAACATGTGCCATTATGGGCCTACCCGAGCACAATAACAGAACGTGTCCACAATTCTAAAAGCCTGCTCTTTTATTTGCCAACAGTATCATTAGACACAATATGTTGGGCGGAGACGCGAATATATCGCCCGAGGAGCCCTTATTGCTTCCGTTGATAAATGAACAAAGGTATTTGAGGGAATAAATTCAGGTAAATGAAAGTTTAATAACAGAAGGAGCGATCAATCAAAACTTTGAACGGCGGCGGCTGTGAACAGACGAGTTTTTGTTAAATAACGCGCTGCGGAGTATTTTCACAGTAAAAAGGTGTTACCTACTTACCTATCTATGATCAATGTTATAAAATTATGAAAAACGGCTTTATCAACATATTTACGAGCCTATCCAGTTTCTCGATAATATAGACATAATAAGAAAGCTGCAAAGACCGTTCGCACTTGTTTTGACTAAACAAAGCTCGAAAAGATAATATTCTAAAAATGCACGTACTGCTTCCTTAATCCCATGAGTTCAGTGAACAAAAACAAAGTGAACTTTCCTGTAATAGAGTCAGTAAGAAAAGTGTTAATGGACACACTCTTAGTCGTAGTTTACTTTGAAAAGTTACCTTCCATAGTTTTTTTATTAAGAACGATTCTGAGCGTTATTTATCCATCGGTTTTCCATGTTTTTAAGTTATCAGGTAGAGGATCGTTCACCTTGAAGTTTATGATTCACCTTTTTTGTGGTCTGTCCCTTGTCACTTCAACATACCGATTCAGCGATATGTTCTGCTGCGGATTTATTTATTTTTTTGTTTTATTTTATTCGATCATAAATTATAATATTGTATGCATAATATTGTTGCATTATATTGTTTTTTAAATCGAGGACATGACCTCTTCTCTCGAATTCTCATGGTTTTGGCCATCATAGCCCTGTTAAAAAAACTACCTTGTGTGACATTTCAAACGATATTAAATGATCCAGGGTTCAGAGCACGATTCAGATTTGAAATCGTATCTACCAACAATGAAAATTCAATACACAGGCAATTGAGATTTGCAAAAAAAGACGTACCTACCTACCAATACAACACAATATAATCCTTGTTAATTTCCGCCTGATAGGTTTTGTTTTGATGTCGCCTTTCCTTTGACCCTATAAGGAAACAGGCTTGCTCTGTTTATATCCATCTACACTGAAAGTTTTCAGCGTGGATTTACATTCCAATATATTCGGACGAGCGTGTGAGCGTGAGAACTTTTGAACTTTTTATCTCATTACACAAAATTACCAACTTAATATTATCAGACACATTGAAGAAATTGAAGGATACGAATCTGGTGTAATGTTTTAACTGCAGAAGCCCAATTAATATAATATATTCGCGAGTCGAGACAGCGGTTGGAATATTGTGTTCTAGGAACGCGCTGAAGGAGAATGCATGCTGGTTTATGGATCAAAGCTTCATTCCCTTGCGAATTGCCAAGCTGATGAAACAATAACAGAGGGCCAATACACTGTTATCTCAGCCTGATGAACTTCTTATTCATTAGCGTTACAAATCAGGCTTAGCATTCATTATTTTAGTTCCGTATTTTTATAATGTATCCAAACTTGCGTGTTATTTGTCTACTTATGTTTTATTTGTAGGAACCGTTTTTGTATGAACTACCCTCTTAAACTAAACCTTGTAGGATCAGAAGTCTGCTCATTATTCTGTGGATGTCTCGAAGGAGTAGTTTGAATTACATTCACGTAAACATTTTCAGAAAATCTATGTAGCTAATATGCAACCCTTAGTCGTGTGTTGGTTTCTAGATTACGGCATAAATATAGCTCTACAGCTGTTTTGCCCCCAAAAATACACTACAGACTTAGATAATACAATTTTCAGAACAGTCGTTTACACTTCTGTTTCATAAAATCAAACCTCGCCGAAGACCACCAACTCCGATGAAAACAATTTTCTATAGTAATAGGTATCTACTGTAATAAAAGATTGGTGGAATCGCCAAAGACTGAAACAAGTGGAAAACTTTGGTCTCACCTTTGTCCAGAAGTACAACATTAAGTTGAAAAAAGTACAGTATGTACAAAATAGTAATCTTTAAACAAAAGTTATCGAATGAGACAAGAATGAAACTAGTGCATTTATTTTTTAAAGTGTAACTTTACAATACATAATTATTCATGGTCATTTATCAGATTGGAGTAAAGTTGAACCAGAAGTGTATTTTCTGCTGACAGCCTAAAATACAAGAATTTTACAAAAACTTGACTAAAATAGCGACGAAAGCGTCGTTGTTGTTAGTACACTTAAATTGGCACGCCACCGACTGAAGAGCTCTTCAACAACAATGGAAACCAAGAGGAAGGTACAAGTTAAGCCCACATGCTATTCTAAACATCAGGCACTTCAGCAGAAATACCACAGTCGACAAATATTAGCAGCTTCTATAGTTTACACGCCTATATTTATAATTTAAGATGCTTGGATAGACTCATCAGGACGGAAAGGTTTAGCTAATTTGTTGTGATGAATTAAATTACATAGATTTAATATAATTTATAGGTGAACTGGGGAAAAGCCTGTTTTATAAATCGATTCTATGCTAAAGCTATCTTTGACAAGTAATAAAGTATTTAAGTGATTGATACTATCTCGATATATAAATTCAAACGTGGATAAAAAAACCTTTTAATGGTTCGATGAAATTGTGACTGATATCACGTTCCTCGAAACGACACAATAATGATTGATCATCAAAATGTACAATGAGAAAATTATTCAGTATGTTTTACAAAACGGCATCGTGTTATTCCATTGGCTTGCGTGACTCACGGCAATCTCCTATTTGCTATTTTCCAATTTTCTTTCTGATACTGTATTCCAGGTAGAGTAGGTAAGGCTGATAAGTGCAAATTGGACTAAATTACAAAAGTAAATAAACAGGATCTTTTGTATGTACGCCGTGCGTGAAAATGCTGAAAAAAAATCCGTGGATGTTCAGGCACACACCATCCTGCTTGGATATTATTATTCTAGACTCTATATTTTTTCTTAAAGTTTAAACGGGCAGCTTAGCTAACAAACTGTACGTACCAATATAATTGTGGCAGTTACACTACCATGCTTTTAAAGGTGTCAGGGTCATTCCAGCTTTTTTCATCAAACTCGTCGTTTATTTAAAAACAATAAATCTTTAATGAAAGAGCCACTGAACAAGTGCCTACATACCTAATATACAAACCACAAATAAAATTAAAATAATTTATAAATCTACTATTTGCCCTCGAACAATGTAAAACAAATTACGTAGCTTAGAATAAGTACGTCGTTTGTAAGCGTTGAATTTTTGACGAAATAGTTCTCGGCATATCATGTAATTTGTATGAAAGTTCCACAAATAATAGAAAAAGTTTTGTCAAAATTTTCTGTCCTTACAATTTCCATGAATTTTCTATATCAATAGTTAATTAATGAAGTATAAATGAAGCACCTATAAAAAAGCTAGCACGATTTATATCTCTTTATGCGCACCAGAGAGCTTCTAATTGGAAATTCTATACTTCTATAAAATTTGCAGACCCGATGAAAAAACTTCTCTATTTCTCTGAAACTTGATTGTTAAGCTGATAAATAAAATGGATATTTACAAAAAGTTCTGAACTTCACGAAAATTTATATTCTGGGATGGACAAACTTTGTTCACAGGAATCAGCAAATATACGATTTTGAGAGTAATGGATTAACAGAGGCGTAAAAAGTAACTTTGCAATTATATCTATGTAGACATTATAATTATACTTGTACCTAAATCATTATCATTAATTAACATTCTGGCCATGTAAAAAAAGTTGGTTTAGATGAAGGTACAATATATAATTCAAGGGTACCATTTATAGTCATAGTTATAACATTTGTAATACTTAAAACTTTTTCTTAAATCTTTTTACTTTTTCTTTTTTTCTAGCCTTTATCGTCCCACGGCTGGGCATAGGCCTGCTCCAAACCCTTCCACTTCTCTATCCTTGGCAGTGAAAGTCACATGAGTCATGAGACAACTTAGGCTATATTTATTACAAAAACAAAATAATGCGCAAAACCGGGACTAAATAATAGTTTGATATAAAATGTATAGTTAAATATAATATATAATATTGTGGGCAAAAGACTCAGTTTTTACTCGTCGACAATTAGTCGTCCCTACATCATTGTTTATGATGCTTTGTTTGCAGTTCACAGATGTGGTCGGGAAAAGGAAACAAATACGAAACCAGACTTTAAAATAAATTGTCCTGCACCCTTTTTATTACCTAGGTTTCCTAAAGTTATTTGTTATTTGTTTTATAGAGGGCCAGTTGGTGCGAGTATTAGCTTTTTATGGATACTTGGTTTGTTTGGTGTATTTACGAGGTGAGTTATTGCTGCGTAAAATAATTTATCATCAAATTGAAAGGATACAAAATTTTATGTAAACATATTTTTCTTAATACTTGTTTTTATAAGTTAGTCTTGTTCGGGCGAGTTTACTGTGCACTTTGGTATTTCATGATTTATGTTTTTTACGCATTTTGTTGCAATTCTATTATGTTTTCTTTATCACTTATGCAATAAGTCAACATGATCTTAAACAGTATTGTGAGTAACAGTACGCTTATACCTACCGTTAAACACGCTTTGGCTAAGAAAGAAGATTTATCAATATTTTTGTTTAATGAATTTATCACAGTATTTTTTTTTCTCTAACCTAAATCGTCCCACTGCTGGGCAAAGCTATGATATGATATGACAGATCTATGGTTAAACTATTGAAATAAAACTAAAAAACAACTTAAACTTCTAAAAATAAAACATAACTAAAATAACAAGTAATTCGATCAATTTGATAACTTTGATTAAACAGATTAAAATCCAGAGTCTGGACAAGCAGGGTGTAAACCTGCTGCGTCCCGATTTATAGCCCATAAAACTCTTCTACAAGCGAAAAGGAGCTCTGAGATCGTGACATTTATAGTTAGCCACCCCTGGGAGAGCTACCATTTGGTAGAACTAGCTATAAAGCTTTAGATAATTCAGAATTTCAAGCATTGCGCTACTAAACTACTAACTAAACTCTCGACATAGTTTAGTTTTGTCTCTAGAAGTAAAATCTACTTTTTGGCTATCCATCGTATGAATTTATTCTCCCGGAAATGTTTTGTCATATTTGTGATCAAGTACACGCCTGAGTGACCACACCACTGTCTTACTTATATTTCATTATTTGCCAATGCTTAGGTACTAATTACTACTATTTTTTTTAACTAAACTGTATTATAACTTTAAATCACTATAAAAATATTACATAAAGGAATTTTACGTCGAAAAATACTTTTTGAGTAAAGTTTTATTCGCATTTTATTGTTTCGCCTCCATGTTTGGGCACCTAATTAGCATGTGGGTACATTCTATCAATACTATAACAGACAAAGCGCCCTATTAGCAGTATTCTGGTTATTTAGTAAACTCTAGCTTATTAGTCGACATGATCCCCAGTGAATTGAGCGCGTCAAATAATTTATACCCCGGAGTTTTGATATGTACCTATAATTATTTGCAGAATTAAACTGTAAACTGTAAGCAGGTATATCAGAACTATTATAATTTTGATTTATTTGTAGGTACTATTGTTATACGAGGCTTCGGTTGCCTGGAACTAATCGCTAACAGCGATAAGGCTCCTCATTGTACTAATTAAGTAAGTTCTAAGATTTTGTTATATTCTTTATACAATAAACTATTATAAAAATGTAAAGTTTGCGAGGCTGTAAGGGGTAATGTTAGATCTACAATGCTAATTTTGAATATTTTTTACCAATAGAAAGCCACGTTATTTGTGAGTATCATAGGCTATTGAGACTTGTGAGGCATTGTTAACCCGGTAGGGTAAAAAAAGTATACCCGTGCGAAGCCGGGACGAGCGGCTACTATTTTATAATAGCGGAGACAATTCATTATGATTCCTGGCTAAGCGAACAATTTATTCTGTACTTAGTTTTATTTTGAAATTTCTTATTAAATTCACGTAGAACCTATTTACTTTGAACTAACACATTTATTTATAATAGGTGCCGTCGTAATTAAGCGTTTAATAAAACGTTTTAGCTTATAATACCTCATTTTGTAACATATTCCATAATTCCAGTGAAATACCGAAAACTGTTCTAAAATATAGGTATTTTAATTGAATTCACAAAATGAGAAACTCCTTAAAATCTAACATGTATTTTCTTGATAAATATCTTAAGCAAATTAGAACATGTTTGTTTGTGTACATTTGTATATCGGAGTTTTGAAATCAAAATTTTGGCGGGTCAATTAGTATATCTTTATTAAGGGTTTTTATTTACTAATAATGTTTCTACTGATAAAAATATTAAAGGATACAAAATTAAGACTTTTTTCTAATCTTAATCAGTTTGACTTTCCAAAACAATAGATTGTTTTTGAGTTATCGTGAAAATAGATATGGAAGTTTATTAGAGATATCGTTAATTCGGATTTCTAAATAACGATGTCGGTATGTACTTATAATTTGTATCGCAACTTGCAAAATTACTGAAGCGTGTAATAAATCTTTCGTGCAATTAAAGGCGTGTCATTTCACGGTCTGGTTGTTGCAAAATAATGTGGTAAACTATTTTATCTCACATGATTTTATTTGAAAATGAAGGCATTCAACGAATCCATCAGTTTAATTTGCAATTTCAGCTCAAAAACTTAAGAATTTAGTATCGCTATGCTCTCTGGAGAATATAAAATGGACTATAAAATGTAACCTTTATTTAACCGCATAGGAATATGAAAACATTTTTAGAAATATGAAAAATATTTGAGTTAAGCTAAAAACATTATTTTTCTCGTCAACCACCGACGACGTTAAATATTTGTCAAATGTGGACCGTTTATTTATTTACAGCGACACCACAACTTTTTCGTGTCTCATTGCTCAGGGGGAAAATCACGCATAAATGTGACAAGTGGTATCGTATCCGATGTACAACGCACGGTGACGCTGTAACGTTCGGAAACTGAGCTGATATCAACACGCAATGTGACTTGAATATATACGTTTACGTAGTTTATGAGTGTCTGAATTATTCGTGATTGCCCCGAGGGCTGTGTGGGCTGGATTTTATAGTTTAACCTTGATTTAACTCAATTAAATGTTAAGACGGTTTTGTAAGAAAGGTCTAGATTTTTCTAGACTAAGCTTTTTTGTAATCGGATAAAGGCGTTGATACCTACTATTCAGGCCATGAGTTGCGCATATGGCGATTGAGCCTTTTATTTTTATTGTTAAGGTTCAACCTATTTTACGTAGGCATATAGTATAGACATGACTACTATTGTGAAAAAATAAGTCCCAATTAAAATTAATTTAAAACTTATAAACTTTTCGATCCTTATCCAATTTTGGACAGTTTATATGGAAACTTTTAAATTGGATGCTTTTGTCATTTACCCGTTTCAAATAATTTCCGATCGTTAATTGTTTTGAATCAAACTCTCAGCAGACATTCTGTCGTGACGGCTCGGATTGATTGTAGTTCTCAAGTTTTAGAAGTTTAGTCAAGTGTAATAACTTATTATTCTATGTCAGGATAGCGAAGCAATCGAAATTCATTGGGCAGGCTCGAGATTTACGTACCGGGTTTATTTTGACCTGACATTTTTAGGACGCTCCGTAGTTCTAAAGTCTGCAACGTGAAGTAAGCTTTGAAAGTTTTGAAACTACCAGTCGCGAATATATTTTATAGTTTATGCCAAAAATTTGCTTCCATCAGTAACATATTGTTATCAGCAAAATAATGATAATATAATACTTTTATTTGTATACTAGCTGTCCCGGCGAACTTCGTACCGCCTTAGAGATTATTTTTTTCTGTGAGATTTTCTTAAAAAAAAATTCCGTAAAAAACTTCTCCTAAACAAATACAACAAAAAAAAAATTTGTGAAATCGGTCCAGCCATTCACGCGTGATGCCGTGACCAAGGAAAACGGGTTTCATTTTTTTAAACATAATATAGATTACGGCTCTGTCTCATCATATAGGTAAAACGGCAATGTATTGAAAATGGTCAATGTATTTTAAAATGTATATATAAATTAAACTAAAGAATATTTTACGTCGCGACTGACAATAAAAAAAATGTTATGATTGTTGTTAAGCTTGTAAAAAATGGTTTTAATATAAAATGAGGTTACTGTGTAAGTTCCGGTCCGTTCCCTGAGGTAAAAAAAAGTTGAACCGATTTATTTGTATTCTACAAAATTCTACAGAAAGTTTAGAATACACATAAAGGTTTACGTAAAGTAGTTAAACAAAAGAACCTGGCAGGCTTCTGTTTTGTTTAGCTGACGTTATTATTTAGTTCATTGTTACATTTAAACAATGCGGTATAAATAAAGTCCGACTTTTGAACTAACATCGGATTAACAACGTTGAATGTAGAAATAAAAACTACAATAAGTTAAATCTATGAAAAATACAATAAGTATACTTGCAATCAATAAAAGTAAAAAATCTTTTAGTACAGGTCATGGTGTAAGGTACAGCAAGCACCCATCAAAAAGTATAGAGAACATACTTAATCCACTAAACCCTTTAGTAAAATATTCGCGCCAAAATTCTATCAAGCCACTTTCAAACCGGTGGTTTGACACGTCATTGTTGTTTGCTAAACTGTTTATGCAAACACGTTAACGCTTTTTGTTCTAAAACGTGGTTTGACATAAATATCTTACGGCCGTTTTCTTCAACGATGATCAACGAAAAAATCAAATAATTACTATGTGTCAAACTCGGATCAATCGTGATTTGGGTTTCCAGAAACCGGCCGTTTTAGTTTTGCAGCTTGATTTGTGAAGTATTTGGAAGTGTTCTCCATTCTTCACAGAGAAACGACGTCAAACGACGGAAGCGACCCAACTATCAGCAACAACCGCGTCAAATTGATGTGTTTCCGAGATGTGACGTCAGCTCGAATGATAAAGTTTCGCTCATACGGTCTTGGAAAGGTTTGTGATGTGATGTGTCTGCTAAGATGTATTAAACAAGTAGCTGAGTGCATTCCGCATTAAATTGCTCGCATTGTTATTGTTTTACAAACGAATCCTGAAGATTCTCTGCTAAAATAATAATGATATGTTAAATGATATTAGTGGATTTACTACTTACTTAGTAGCATAATTATAAGTGTCGTCAGAGGCACGTCCAAATAAATGCTCAAGTTTCCTTACAGTTTCTATACCATAGGTACGTAACAAGTTGCAAGTCAATAGTCGCCTAACTAACTTCCTCACTCAGATTTTCATTGTATGAAAACACTGACAGTTATTCAAATATTTAAATCTGATGACCTATTTTGATCCTATGTTATAATTATCTAAATAAATAAATCTTTTAAATTTCATCAAATAGTTTCCATTACACAAACATTGATTTGTTTGGAGCTAGATGGTGTTGTGATATATGCTATAATATTTATATCTAACATATCTTTCTAACCTTTAAACCTATATAGCTTTGTTAACCACTGCGCATTAGGTTGTCAAGAAAACAAGAAAAAACACATTCTCTGAATGAAACCAGCAGCGCATGCTTCTTCTTCTTCGTGTCAATAGGTACAACGACAAAAACCTCAAACCAAGTTGGAATAAAACATAGTCACTTCTATTCCCTCATTTGTGGCGTTGATGAGGTCTAGCCTTGTACACGTGGTAGGGCAGAAGGGAAGCGCATGCTGAAAAGTTTCTATAATAAACTGAAAAATAAAAACATGTAAGAGCAGCATCATTGAACCAAAAATATCCACGCCAGAATTATATTTGTATTTCATATCACACACCACAGCTACTGCGGAAATCTCTTTGAGAAATGTCTATTACCTTCAGCCTCTCGGGATATTTTCGTATTTGCAAATATGCTTTCAATAATCCTCAAAATGGTTTTGAAGTGTTGACGTTATGAGACTTGTTGGTTTGTGCCTACTTTATTATCCTGTTTCTTCTGTTAATATTATCATTTTGAAATATTTTATCAATTGAAATTGATAAGAATTACTTTTGAGTTAATATCAGAAATCAGAAATATTTTATTATCGGTGATACCTCTCGCTCTAGCGGGAAATTCATTTTTTTTAGGGTTTTCTTTTTTATTGCGGCTGAACTGTTATATCTTTTAAGCTATTTTGCGAACATTAACACAATAATTTTCTGTGTAACTCTGTATCAATTTTTGAGATTGATTCTTTATATATTTGCTGTAAAAGTAGGTACAGAAACTGTACAAAACAGTTTTTGTGTTTCACCGTAAAGGTTAAATAGTGTAAGTTTACACAGTTTGTGCAGTCCGGTCGTACAATAAGAGAGGCGAACAAAGCTAAAGCACAATAATACACAAAGATCACAAAATATGTCATCAATTTAAGGAATCTAGAAATTATATTAGGTTACAATTTAACGAAATTATATTTTTTAACAATATAAAAAGTATATTGTTTATCTCGTAATTGTCAGATAAAAGGGGACTTTCCATCGGTCGCATACACGAAATCTAGTACTGCCCTTATTAAACGAGTTGAATACTTTAATATTTAACCATAGCATTTCGCGTAACATATTGTTAATTTATCGACGTTTTAACTACGTTGCAGTAACCGTGGTAAAAAGCAGAATCTGACTAAATATATTCGCTTAGGATTTAAGTAATTAAAATGACCAAAAAGCACTTTAATTTGCTCGAATCTCGTTTCACATTCTAAATAGAATTTCGAAACAGTTGGACATTGAAATTGGACTGCAGTTAACTTAATTCCGAAATAAGTATTTGATTTAGTTCTGGTTTGCTTATAAAGCAGTTTTTCTAAACCTATGACCGTTATCGATTTTAATAACGGTAATTTTATATTACCATTACTTAAATCTATTTAAATTAAAATACGTCACGCAAGTCGGGGTTACAACTGTAAGGTATGTACTCGACGGCTAGGATTCAAATATGGATATTTTAGATAAAATCAAAAGTTTAATTCAAACTGTAGACACATGTTTATTTAAATCCTTTTTGCAGATCTTATACTTTCGTGTGACCGATGACTGCTATCGGATCCCATATTTAATATATAATACAATTGCTAATACTTAATTTAACTTTACAAAATAATGTTAAAACGTATAACTTAAATCCGTTCTATGATAGCTATGTTGAGCGTCTTCAGAACTTTATCTAACGGAGTTAAAATCGGTTTACGTCTTTGGAACCAACAAAGTTTCCGATACTACAGTTTTTGTTGCCAACTAAAACTAGCAACAGCACAGTTAATGGCTTTTGTGTAGGAAAAACGAGATGGCGTCTTTGTAACGGTGCATTAGTTGATATTTAATTGAAACTTCTTAGGAGGGTTATGCAACATTTTCCATTAGATTTCCATTAGAAACCTCTAATATACAAAAAGTAATAAGATTACTAAAAATTCAAGAACTACCAACAATATCCATAATCTTCATAATCACTTTATTAGTGAAAAAAAGGAACACATAATAATACCTATTGTTAAATTACAGCTGATACATAAGTAATTACTTATATATATTTTATACTTATTGGTTAATAACAAAAACTACGTTTTTGGTTACGTTATGTTAGCATGAGGAAAACATCTTCATCCATATTTTCTAACATAAATAAATAAATATTCATGGACATTTCATATAATTTTAATACTAGCCCTAGTTGGGTTTATACAGACTTTTAATTTTTATTCACGATAAGACCGAATAATAATATATTGCTTATTTCACTTGTTACGTTCGGGCTGGTGCGGCGGCGGATTCGGCCGAGGATCTCAAGAGACGCAAATATGCAGGTCTCGACAGGACATACATATTTGCTCCTCTTGGGGTCGAGACTCTAGGTCCGTGGGGTACCGAGGCCCACCGCGTTTTCAAAATTATTTCTGGGCGTCTAGTCGAAGCGACGCGTGACCCGAGGGCTGGTGAGTATCTGGCCCAACGTATCAGCATTGCTATTCAGCGCGGCAATGCAGCCAGTGTCTTGGGTACGCTTCCGATTGGTACTGATTTGGATCAGTTGAACTATCTATAGATCGTTTGCAACGGTCTGTAGATAGTTCAACTGTTTCTTATGTATTTTATATGACTATGTACATTTTGTAAATACTGTATAGTCGTAAGTTTGTTTGTAAATAAAGATGTTTTAATATTATCTGTTCACTTGTTACTTGCAAATATTGAAATATATCTACGTTCTAGGGACTTTCTTGTCGAAAACTTAAGTCATTACACAGACGCATTATATGGCAGCTAAGATATAACTTGCTAAAAAGTAACTGAAGTTGTAAAGTATACTTACTTCAATCTAAGTTTTTGAAAGTCCTTTTTTATCTCAGCTATGGTTGAATTACTGTTACTTAGATAAGAAGATTAAAGGAAAAAGCGATCTTTTGGATAGTGATCTGGATTTTTATGACATTTTGATAATTATAATATTTTTTATCAAGTAGATACCTAAACTTTTAAGTGATTCGCAATTTTGTATTATAAAATTCTAGTGATAAGACCTTTTTGTTTTATAAAGACAAGTGGTGTTCGTTATACTTACCTAAATTCTATGTAAGTATTGTAAATAAAACCATTTATTAAAATTGACTTTTGTGGTCGTTCAGTTCAATAAAGTTTTTGTAATAATAAAGACGGTTTTACCCATAGGTACGTGTGCAATGTACGTACATAATAATATCGAGTTTTTGCCACAAAAATAATTTATTTCGTGATGATAGGATGAAGTTGTAAAAGAGCAAAAAGTCGACTGTCAGTTTCATAGAAAACCCTGAAATCCACACAAAAACAGTATTCTAACAATGTTATCTAAAGAAAGGTCCATTGAAGGTTAATCTCTCATACCCACGATCTTGGCTCATCATAAATCTATGTCACTGGAACTGTCACCTATATAAGGATATACTACGTTTTCGTAAAGGGACGATGAGGCATTACTAAAAGGGGCGCACATTCTGCCTGAAATCATGTGTCGGGGTCAGTGACTCGTCTTTTTATGACGTGGTTACTGGTTACGGGGTGGTCACTATCTTGGAAAAACCTTTCCTGGGAATTTTCCTAACATTTATTTCTATAAATGTTTGAGCGCGGTTTTTGGCATGACGTTGATACATTATAAAAAATAAGATAAAGAGTAGGAATTACAAAACTTCAAGCATTATTTCGGGAAATTCAAAGTTTTATATGAGGTTTTAGAAACGGTAGCATAGTTGGAATATTTTATTTTCTCATAGCATGTGCAACAAGAACTAGATTAGGTACTGACAAAATACTTAAGTAAATATTATTATATTTTTTAATACTTACAAAGAATACATAGTTACACCCAGATTTCAATATGGCACACATACTACATAGTCATTGAAATTATTTAACGAGAAATGTCATAATGAACGGACACAGGCGACAGAGCCTAATAACTAAGCGTATGTCAGTTTACGCATAATTTCAGTTGAATTTTCCATTAATGATCGTACGTAATAAGCGCATCGTCATTTATTTGCGAGCTATATGAGGCAAAGTGAAACTGTGAAAGAAAATAAATTAGGTAGCGACGATTTTACATCTATTGGTTTAGTGTCAGCCATGTATAAATACGATTCATTTACTCTTCTTTGCACAACGAACGTGTGTTTTATTTTAATAAAGAGTGTGATCTTTTTATGTGGCATTGGAAATAAACGTTTTGATTTGATACAAGGGAATGAAATTACTCTAAAGTATAAACCTACCTAAATAAGACGACCGATGTGGCGCGGTGGGCGATGGTCCGCCTGCGACGCGGAGGTTGCGGGTTCGATTCCCGCCTCGGGATAAATGTTTATACGATCTGCAAATATGTATAATAAAAAATATCTATCTACGTAATGTATTGTATTAAGTATGTCAGTCTTCTAGTACCCATAACACAAGCTCTGCTTAGCTTGGGGCTAGATGATGTTGTGTGGATTGTCCAGCATTATTTATTTATTTATTTAAGTATTATATTCTAAACATTTTAGGTAAAATATTCAAAAGTATCTGAGCAAAAAACTCAAAAGTATTCAAATAAAATACCCAAGTAATTTATATTCAGAGTTACGATGTAAAAAATTGAATTCACAGATTTTATTCTACACCTGCCGATTTTGTGTAGTGGAATTGTTTCGGGTCTCATATGCTCTTTATTCATGAGCTCAGCGAATATTAAACCCCAGAGGTGACCTATGGAAATCAGCTGCTGTACATATTTTAATAACGCCTGAAGCATAAGCCCTCTAACACGTTGTATTATTAAATTTTATTATTAAAATGATTTATATTCTTGTTCGCTTTGACACCTATCACAAACTACATCGATGTCGTGAAGAGGACTCAAAGAAATAAGTAGAAAAACAAGTATTCACGCAAATTTCACACATAAGCTATGCAAAGCAATGGAAATTAGATTGCTGATAAAATACTTTATATATTTTTCAAAATTCATACCGATAAGACATAGTAGCGCCCAGACACAAATGTTTATTTTTAACTGAACTGTGACGTCAATCAGAATTAACCTTGCAAAAAGGTCCAAAAGAATTGTTTGCGTAACAAGTCCAAGTTATTAAGGCCATTTGGCAATTCAGGTCCAATTATGGAAGTTGTCGTTGATTATTTTATAATTTGACCAGAAATAATGGCCATTTTGTATAGTTTCACTCAAATTACATAGAAACACAACTTTAGTTTTACATCAGAATGATACATTTTCAAATATCATGATCATAAACCTATACCCACAGCTGGACATCTCTCTGGTCTCTTCCAAGACGCGCTACTATCCCCAGTCTTCGGCTATTCTCATTCAGTGATTCCCAGCTACATACCGCAGATCGTCACTCCATCTCGCCGGAGGGCGTACTATACTACGCTTGACTCGGTGTCATTGTAAAATGTAGATGTTATATTATAATTGAATTTATATAAGTAGGTTTAATTTGAGTGCGTCGGAGAACGTATTGCTATTCCACAACGTGAAACATAATATTCCTATAGGCCTAAGAGGGCTTATTCAAACTAAACGCGTGAATAGATTGACGTGTGCATTTGACACACATGACAACATATGACACCAAATAGGTACACGTTACTTCGCATCCCACAATGTAAACAAATAAATAGTAGCTTCATTTAGAACTATAAAATACAATAGCCGATCCATCACAGGCCGTTATTAAAGCTAATACAATACAAAATACACAAAGTTTGGTATAAATAAAATTTACAATGAATTATTTTCTAGATATCGTAATAAAATGAGTAAATGAGTTCACTAAATCGCTTTATACCATTCTAAGAGTGCGTGGGTTTTGATCCTCAACGGGACTATTATACTCATTCGATTGAAATATGGGGGCGGGATTTTTTTCAAATACCGAAGCTATAAAAAATAAAAGTCATTGTTACGGTTGGTTTGTACTTTATTTAAAACCATTTTGCATGAAATTGTGATCGAAATTGATATTTATTTACCGCATTTATTTTATAAATTCGATAAGACACGAGCTTACGCTATACATTCAAATTTTGTTTCAAATAATGATTGTAGAGTGTTTGGATAATTCTAGGTTTATTTAGGTACAATTTTTTTGTTCTCATTAGCAACCAATGTGATGGATGTGCAGGTAGTAATTTAATATCATTTCTTGATAAAAGGGAAAAGAGATAAAACTCCGTTAAGTAGGTATAACAAAATGTAATGTCAAATTATTTTCTTAACACATCCATGATTGCATCGTATTGTTTTCAGTTATTTTTAAACTATGTTTCCCTTCACTGGCTTTCTCGATAAGTTTATTTCTGAACAATGAAAGATACGCAAATTCCTTCAGAGAGGTCACTCGGTCAAACTATCAAACTTATCCTCTGTAGTCAAATGAGTTTGAAACTCTTCGATCAAACAAACTTCTTGACATAACTATTACTATTTGACCCGCAGATTTATGGCACCCACAAAACATTTCCAACCTACTTGATAAGTGTTCTAGAGTATCAGTTTGTCTCCCGAGAGAATGAATAGACCCTAATCAAACTTTGTCTGTGGTAAACCTAGGACATGAGAATTTCGCAACTATATGCTGTTAGTTAGACTGGATAGTATCGACGTCTATTGTCTAACAAATAATCATATTCACGTTTTGACAGATATATGGATCGATGTCATAAAATAAATATTCACGGACTATTCACACATCACTCTCTAGTCCCAAACTATGCAATAGCATTGCTTAGTTTGGGACTAGAGAACTAGATTGCCGATAGTTTTTTTGTGTAAACACATACATAGAATACGTATAGAAACACTTAGTTTAATGTTGTTGATGTGATGTTAACACGCAAGAAAAAGAAGAATCAACTTTTGTTTTTCTGTGGTACGTTTTAAACCCTAAACTTAGTTTATTTTTGAGTAAATAATGGAACAAGTCAAGCAATAGTTTTATACCTGACCTTGCATCATTTAAATTGAACGGGATAATTGTGCAGAAAAGCGTGAGCACATTTTTGGGTACCTACAGATTTACGATTTGATTTATCAATTTGAGTAGCGTAACAATGTGACATTTTAAAAGAGACATGCTTTTAGCGTTTTTTATGAATGGTTCCTTTGCTTTTGTAGTTCAATGGATTTTGAAGACAGTTTAATTACCAATTTTAAGGATACGATTTAGGTCAGATAAATGCTATAGAAAACACATTAATAACTGGTAAGCCAGTAAGCCTCTATTACCAGTGGACCAGTCGAGAAAATCGATTGTATTTGCATATAAATTGAATAGCCTTACTGAATCTCAAAATAAACAAGCTTTACTTATGTGTGCGTGAGTTAACTTTTTCTTTTTATCTTTCATGTTACTCTACTATTCAAAAGCCGAATAATGTTTCGTAAGGATTTGAAAAAGATTGTTTTCATCAGGGCTGAATAAAGTTGAACTCAACTTTCCAAATTGAGGTGTTTTTCATTCAGAAACCGTCCGCCAAAGTTGGCTTCATCAAAGTTTTGATAACCCTAAAATCAACTTCCTGGTCCGGACGTGGGACAAACCGGAAATCAGTGTGTGGCGCGTGCCTGACAAAGTAATTATTATTTACTATCATACTCGCCAAGACGCTATCATCACGCTGGCCAGTGCCAGCGTGGCGTTTTTAGGCTGAAAAACCCTCCCTCAATTATGATAGCGTTTGAAGGAGGAGGCACCCAGCAGTGGGCTAGTACGGGCTGCCGATGATGATGATACCTAACGACGTCGAGCTACATTTTAAACTATTTTAGGATACCTACTATACATCGATAAAGTTTTTTTTTATTATTTGTAGCAAAATGTATTTTGTTTATGCCGTATTTTGTTAGAATTTGTTAGAAAATACTAGAAAACACTTGTGTTGTATTTAGTTTTAAAAGATCTCTATTTATAAATAAAAAGCATTTTTAGATAAAATAAATGAAACGATGGAGATGCAATTACAAATAATGTAATTACACACACCTACGGAATTACCTTGTCAAGTCACGTTAGAAGCGCTAGAGTTAAGAGAGCATAGGATCAATAAATAACTAGGTACCTTTAAAATTTCTCATTTTTAGTCATTAATATAAAAAAATAGTTAATTAAGTTAGAAAAATATTTACAAATACTATTTAATGACTTTACTGATCCAAAAATAACCTCGCTCTCATTTTGTGCTTGACTTGGCCGGGTAAAAAAAAGACAAAATGTATGTGCTAAATTTTTAGTGGATCTACAAAATAGAGTAAAAAATGGTTGTCTGTAAAGTCGGTTTACTGACGATAGTTGAACGTGACAACGTGTTAAGAAAATACTGATGGAATGGTAGCATTTTTCAAAAGAAAATTTTAGGAACGCCTCAGAACGCCGGAACGCCGGAACGCTTCATGAGTCATGTTTTTTCGTGCGTGCAGCCGGCTCTATCGAATTATAAGACGTTGTCACGTCAAAAAATCAAATGACAGAATGAAAGAGAAGTGTGCTATAAATTATTTTATGTAAAAATATTTTAGCTGAAAAACTAGGGCACTTCCCCATAAGTGGTGTAAACTATCAAACGCAATAAGTGAAGTGTTGCTAATGCATCGAACGAGAGCGCGCGATGTGTTGTGTTTAGCTTTTACGACACTCTCTAGGTGCTTCGTAGCTATTGGATTTCAAAAGCTAATGAGAAGTGTCATTTCAATCATTTTAATTTCTATCGAAGTGATTTAGAGCATGAACATCGACTGAGATTTTAAAAGTGCCTTTGAACGAACGTGGGCGTACTCGACTGGAAATTAGTAGCTTGATTAAAAATCACGTCGACACAAGTTTTTTATTGATTTTACGAAATATTTTAGAGCTTTTTATTTTACGAGGAAACATTTTCAGCGCCTCCATACTTGACGATACCGATCTCTAACTCACCATATTAAGGTAACTAAAGGGTCTAAATATAAATAAATGTTGCGGTAACACGCTGTGAGACGAGATTACCTCGACAATATAATGGCTTTGTCGGATCATAAAACCATGAAAGCAGGTAGGCAAAGAAAATGTAGCTGTTGTTATGAACCACTGATCTAGTTTTTAAATCACATTGTTATAAATTCAACTGACAAATCTAAAAATAAAAACAACACATTTTTTTATCATAGAAAAAACTTTATTTAACCGCAGTTGTAGAGCATGTCTCAACCTAGTTTTTCTTTGTAGAGTGATGAATCCAGTTGACAATAGAGGTCAGCCATCCCCGAGGAAATGTATTTTAGTCGTAAACTAAAGATATTTTTACTTTACTTTCATAAGATTTTATTATGTGAAAGTGTCTAAGTAGGTTATTTATGAGGCATACAAACAGCCTTTATTTGTGCATGAGGTATAGGCAATTTCGGAAACTTCATTACTTACCTTTGGGGCGAATTAGAAAGTAGGCCGATGGGTCGACCGATACGTTTTGATTAATCGCGTTCATTATTTTAATAATTCAATATTATACCAAACTCGATAGCGCTCGATCATGTGAACACGACAAAAAGCAATTCGAATCCCATCCAGATGAAATAGCTCTAACAATTGAAAGCGGAAATTAAAAGTACTTACGAAATCCTGGGTATTTATTCATAAGAATAATTCTTAGGCAGTTTGTTTGACGGAGCGACAATAAGGTTTCACGCTCTCAAAAACTCATAATTTTAATGTTGTTTAACTCTAAATCAGTAGTTTTGAGGACATTTATCTATCATACATCATTCGTATAATTAAGAAGTAGATTTGTTAATAGATAGATACATAACTGACATAGTCGCTAAGCGACTCAAAGTCCTTCAGATCCCTGGTGTATTACACCAGCACAAGCTGAGTGATGACCATTTTCATTTATTTTAACATGGTATAATAATTATATCGTTTAATATGTCCTAGCATTAAGTTTTATAATAATAACTGAATTAAATTATTCTATTCTATTCTAAATATTACATACAAACTCACACGATTTGTCGAAAACATAGCCCTCTTTTAAAGTAAATAATGAGCCTAAACAAAAATAGACATAGGATTGGTTTTATATGAAGTTTAAAAACGCTTAAACGTTCCGCTTTTGAAAAGTCATACCCTATTTCTGGAATGAGTTTGGATAAAAGAAAATTTGCATTGTTAATTCGCAAAAATCATGTTCGGCAGCGGTGACGGTTTCATTTTAAGTTTTAAATTCAATTTCATCGAAGCTATTGTTCGTATAATGATGATCTTCAGAATTTATTTAATGCGTAATTTTTTTGACGCTTTATTATTTGCATTTATATGAGTGGAAATTACTTTTTTATCTTTGTGGGCAGGAAGGGACGTTTTTGAATATAGATTTTAAATATTAAATGTTCTGGACAAAACTGCAGATTGAAAACATTTAGACTTCCGGACGCAAGTATCTTTCATAATCTTACAAAGTACCTATTAAATAAAGAATATTCTGTAAACGTTTTCATTGTTTTGTGTTTATTTGTTAATTAAAAAAGATTACACAAAAATCGTATTATGAAAAACTTTGGATTATCTCAATGCGCTCAGATACTAGAGAATCAAAATAATGAATAAAAGAGAGAAACTTTCTTACATTATACCTACAATTATAATTAGAAAAAGTATATTCACAGAGCGTAGAACTTTTGTAGCATTAATTAGCCAGATCTATTTAAATTATTTTATTTTTGTTTATTCTTCTTATTTTTAAACTCGCGTTGGTTTTAATGCCTTGCTCAATAATCTTGATGAAAGATTAACTATTCTATAGTCATAAACTTCAGTGATCTCTGCCCTGTGGTGATCGACGCATGCGCGTTGAAAGACCAGTTTCACGCAGAAAAGTACCAGTGTATTCAGAGTACCGGTCCGCTTCAGACCGAGCTGTGCTTCTCTCGAAACTTACGAAACTAATAGCTTAAAAAAACCCTAAATTAAAAACAAGTGAACGAACTTCAGTGATCAAACAGGAAGAAAGTTGTTTAAAGTGGACGATATGCATGATACTTTAATAAATAAAACTTTTGAAGTAAAACAAGGTGTTTTAAAAACTTAGTGACAGTTACGATATTTTTTGTGATTTGTTGCGTGTGACAGTTATTATAAGTGGAATATATTCAACATAGGGTAAGTTTTACTAATTATTTTTAATCTATGGTAGTTCTAAAGTTATTTAAATTATTAGTACTTTTATTTTAAATTTCTTAAAATTATTAAAAAGTACATGGTTTATTTTAAGTAGAAAAAATTATAACATTTAAGTGAAATCTAGTTATTTTTTCGTATAAATTATGGTTTTCTGGTGTGTACCTACCCGTGTGTTTTTATGTTAACTAATAAAGTGATTGTTGTTATTTCATATACGTAATAGGAACAAATAAATATTTGACTTTGATAAAATCATAACTTGTTATGCACCAATTTTATCACCGTTTTTAGCATTGGAATCTGTATTTTTCTTAAATTCAGTTTACGCGTTTTTTCCCATAGTAAGTAAAAAATATAATAGATGTATGTATTTTGAATTTAAATCAAAACTATGCTAAGCTTTGGTGCTTTTTTGGATCTACTAAGGTATAACATTAGGTACTTTTTGTTTTATATAATTAAGTTATCATAAATATTTTTACTCAACGCCATCTTAATCATAAGAAAAATCACGACTTAATTTCTAAACAGGGTAGAAATCTCCTCTCATTTGTCGGTACCTTAAAGATTAGCATGAATAAATACCTATAACAATCGTAAACGTATCATATCTAAGATACACTGCTCGCTAACGCTGCAACGTTCGACAGAACAGCTGATGTCGACGCGCAGTGTATCTCTAATACGCCACTGTGTCGATACGTTTACGATTGTCACATTTATTCGTGCTCACCCTCCAGTACCTACCCCAAGTACGAGTTTGTATCCGCAAGGATCGCAGAAACGCGATCGCCGAGCGCCACCGATTTTGAAAAACTTGTACTTGGGGTACCTCTGGTATTTACTGATATTATTTGAGGATGTTAGGAAGGTAATCAGGGGCACGTCCGAACTATATACCTATGTGACACATGTCTACATTTTAGAATAGAATAGAAAACGTTTATTTTCAACATGTAACATACATTTACAAACAAATTTATGAGTTATATCTTTTCATTCTTGGCGACACTCTGTAATCACTATTTCATCCATATCCCTTGCTTTATTGCAATGTAGCAGGAGTGCTTGGCAAATCTTAGCCAAGTTACTGCTACCGAAAGCTTCCAGAGACGCCCAACAATACGTTTACCTAATCACCACTTTCGTCACTGATATATAGAACAGTGGTTTAAACGATATATCAGCTGCTGTAAGTATCTGTCACTGGGTAATGGTATGTTGGGGTAAACAGCTTTCTTTGCAATGTAATGTGATACGTTTTGGCCTATTTTTTTACTTAACCGTGTGTTATCTATTCGTCTTGTTATCGTAATATTTTTGACAATTCCCACAATATATTTGTAAATGTTATTCAGACGTATAAACTACATTTTTGTAAAGTTTCATTTAAATTCGTTTAGTAGTTTTGGCGTGAAAGAGTAACTAACTTACATCCACACATACATCCATCCAAACTTTCGCCTTTGTAGTAATAGGATTTGTACTTAGTAGAAGGATATATGATCAAAAAGGGGCCATATCAAACTCAGCTGGGTTTGATAGTAGATAGTTAAGATAAGATAAGATAAGATAAATTTATTTGTTAACGACAAACTTTACAGATCATTATATCTAACATGTGATATTTCCTTAGTTTACAATTCAGGATGGATGACATAGGTACCCAAACTAGGAAGACCTGTGAGATGGCGTACCTATACCCTCCGCCGGAGAACGAGTTTTAAGAACTAGGTCTAACATACTCGCGATACTAGGTATATTCATACCCAGTATCATAAGCATGCCTTAAACCTTTAAAATCTTGTATTGTGCGTACGTACGCAGCCATTTAGAGTACGCGTCGCAGGTATGGAATCCTTGTTATAACATTTATTCATCTAGGATTGAAAGTATTCAAAAAAGGTTTCTTCGTTACCTCCAGTTTCGAGCTAAATTGTATCTCCCTAATTATATTGCAAGATGTCAAAAGTTCCATTTCCTACCTCTTTATAAGCGCAGAGAAACAGCTGACTTAGTGTATCTTTTTAACATAGCAAATGGCTCGGTTGATTGTCCGGAGCTTTTAGAATTAGGTACTTGGACTGCGAACTAACACGGCTTTATTAAGAAGACCGAATGTACTTCATGTACCAGTCGTTAAAACAAATTATAGGCAAAATTCTTTTGTTATTAGGGCATGTAACTCGTTCAACACTTTGATTAAAGCAGATGTTGATATAGATCTGTTTAATACATCATTACCTGCACTTAAACGTTTACTTTTAGGCAAATTCTTTAATGTTTAATATTAGATATAGTTTTGTAAAATTCTTCAAAATTTCTATATTATTAGTACCTACTACCCATTTGTGAGTATGTGCATGCTTTGGCTTTTGTCGTCGTCTACTTAACTGTTTTGTTTAAATTGTGTTAAAATTTGTATGTGGAAACTTTTAATTGGCCTTTAGATTTAAGTACTTATGTTTTTTTTTACTATGTAACAACCTAGCTGTTAGTTTTCCCAAAACTTATAAAATAAAATAAAAATAAAATAAAATGTCAAACACTGCGACTTTTTAACATTCAGATTTGAAATAGATTTGCACTAAAATTGCATACAAGACTTATTTTTAAACAATAAAAAAAAATAAAAATAAAAAGATTATGTAGGTATAAATTGATTTTTTTTGTAAATATTGGTAAAACAAAATCAAGTAAAATAAATAAATAAATATAAAAAGAGTTATAAATAGGTAAAGATATAATAATTTGTATGAATATGTATATATTTAGAAGGTATTAAGTGTTATCTATAGTATTATAAAGCACTAAGTCAATAGGGTGAGTATGTTAGTTAAGGTAAGTAGGTACCTACCATACTTGTATTTTGATTATTTCCAATTAAGAGGTAAGTAAATATTATCTTGTGCGACCTATGATCGCGCCTTGATGGCAATGTAATTAGTGATAGGGTTAATTTAAAGCAGATTGGATTGTTCAAGTTATCTACTATAGCTTATTAACTAGGTACATTACGTAATAAAGGGTTTCTTATTTACGTAACTATAGCCGGGTATACACTCGAGAGCTATTTATTCGGGTCGCTTGCTAAATCTTGATAAAGCAGTAACTGAAATGCTGGCTTATCGAAATAATAGACCATTATACGAATTTTATCTCCGTAATGAGTGTTTGGAAGCAAGAAGAATGAGTTCTTTTTTTATTGTAACTGACGCGGTTCTTAAAGTTTCTGTTTTCGGCTCGTGTGTGACGTGGATTAATTGCTCTGTAGTGTACTCGACTATTTTTTGATGAAAACTTTTTAAGCTCTTGCATAGCTTCTATCGCGGGCCTTGAGCGTGGACACAGAATCCAGAAATTCCGTAACAAAATAACCTAACACTGCGCATGCGTAATCCTGCAAAAAATGCTATGCAATAGCATTACCGCGGCAGTCCCCGAGTGCCACACGTCACATCTTTTTTTTCTACAAAATGCTACTCATAGATAAGTACCTACAAAATTATTGTTGTTTTATCTACCCAGTAAAAGCTTGCACTTTCAGACAAATAGTCTCGATTGAACCAGTTGTTTTGCATCTGATAATAAGAAGTGAACTAGTGTGTGAAATGTTTCTGCACTACTCCCGCTTATTGCACCATTATGCAATTTTCAGAATACCGATGCGAAGTCTTTTGCATATAAATGTCTTCGCGTATTTATTACTTAAGTAGGTACCTACTTATGATTATATTTGTATACTATTACAGCTTATTTCGATTTTACTAGATTTTTTCCTAATGTAGAAAGTATCAAAAGTATCTACAAATCTAGCCATCATTGAACAAAAAACAAAAACCTAAGCTTTAAAAATATTTTAAATAAAATCCACGGGAGAACATCCCGTAGGTATGTTGATACGCATAACTTTGCATAAGTTGCACATTACATATTGTGTGTATTATTTTGTTGCATTTGTGTTCAGACACAGTCCACACACACAGATGCAGAAATACCTACATACACGCGCTAGTGTAAGTTACGTTACGTGATGTCATCCGCGTTTTGTTTGTATAAACTAATAAAAAAAATGCGCCGTATCAAAGAAACAGATACTTTTTAACAGTTCTATTCATCCAATTTCAACATAGGCATCGGCCTGTCAAACATTTCCAGTGGTTAAAATAAATGGGCAAACTCGAAACTCGGTCCCACTGCCGACTGAGCAAAAACTTTCGACTTTTTGCTTTTACACAAGCGAAAATCGCTCTGGCTAATGTTAGGTACATACAGCTAACATAAAAGTATGATGATATTCCCGGTTCCAAAGGTTTGTGTGTGAAATTAATTAACTAATAAGTACGGTACAGTCAACATCAGAAGATTAATTTAGATTTGTTTATTCAACACTTTTCATATAACAAGTTTTTATTTCAAAGTGTAATTTTTATCAGATCGTAATATAAAAGTATTAGAATTTCTTTTTTAGAAAACAAAATTGATTCGATTCATATAATCGTGATGTTGACTGTACATTGGCACACATTTGTCGTATGAAGTTTTTATGTTTACGCCCGACGCAAAAACGCCGGGATTTTGCCTCCTGTGTTGTAGTGCTTAAAATCGATTACAAAAATGACTTGAATCCTATAAAATTTATGTAAAAAGTTAGATAATATTTTCAATTCAAAAATTATGGATTAAAATTCTTTTATAGTAAGTATAATATCAGAAAACTAGATATATCGGAGGTTTTAAAATCGTTAAACGATTTGATCCAAGATATCATTTCGATGAGCATGACGCGACAAGAATATAAAATATCTTTTGCAAATGCTGAAAGAAACTCCTTTATGATTGGTGGGTATCGATGAAAGTTTACGATTGTGCTTGTCATAATAAAATTCTCCTGGAATATTATAGACATATAAAAATTATACATGTAAAGTCAGACTGACTATAGATAACGATATTGAATATTGCTGAGTGGTTTCTTAACTTTAACAAGTTTGACCTTTAATAATTTAAGCTGTAAAAATAAAAAAGAAATAAAATGAGATTAAATGTGAGTTAATTTAAAGAGCAATTCTGTCGACATAGCTTAAAATGTGATTCGTAACTGGCCGGACGTAAAACTTGGCGGTGTCAGCGTTTCACCTAAAAAACGTATCCGGAGAGTCGTAAATGTAAACTGCTAAGACTAACCGCAGTCCTGGGACAAATAGATGAAATTGGCTAACAGTAGGTACCCTTGAGTGTGTAACACTGTAATCTATTGTGACCGTTTGCAGTTATTGCGTGCTCGGAATCACAGGGCCGGAATTTTCATTTCTTATTTCGAATGTCTATAACTTTTAAGTGAACGTGGAGTGAATTTCTGACCGAACTTCGAAAGAGATTTTACACTTAATTTGCTTGATTTAAACGGATCGCATAATTAGTATTGCAGGTTCTTTTATATTTTTTCAGAATACTTAGTTGAACTAAAAATACTTATGTTTTGAAATACAATATGGCAGTAAGTACGTACACAGTGGATTAATTAGGGAGTTTAAATAAAGCGAAAAATTTTCTACAACAATCGGTCAGAGGTGAACACGAATTTACGTAACAATCGTAATGGTATCGAAACAGTGACGTTTTTGACATACACTGCACGTCAACTTAACCTCGCTTCTTTCTTTTACGCTCAGTGTATTTTAAATACATTACGTTTCCGATTGTCACATTTATTCGAGATCACCCTTCTGAACAACGTTGTGCACCACGAAAAGTAGGTAAGTATACGCACAACAAATATAGGTACGTACTTATTTTCAACTTCTAAGAGGAGGAAGCACGTATTCTCAGTAAATAAGTCATCATACTCAACAGGCACATTTCTACTTAGCTAATGTAATTGCATCTGACAGAAGCTCCCAGTAAACATGCTTTTAAAGATATTACAGTGATAGCATTGAATTCTGTAGAAATTGGCTTTATCAGAGAATTATTAGAGAAAACGCTTGCGCGATTGAAAATGTACAATGGCTACTTGAATACCAATTTCTTTAAGCCTTCTGTGGTGAATACGAAATCACACTTCTGGGGGTAAATTTTAAATATTCTGTGGCTGTATTTGATCGAGGAGAAATTTGTGCTTTTAGATAGAGGACCCGCAGCTTAGTCAGCTCCGCACGTATTGACCTTGTTTTTACAGTGATAAGGCCGACTAGGCTGAGAGGATGGGTGTGGCGTAGTTTGTTAACGCATTCTCATTTTTTTTTTCTTTTTTTTTTATGCATTATAGGCAAAAGCTTGGCCGCAATCACATCTGATGTTAAATGATGATGCGGCCTACGGTGTAACGCGTTTGCCTAGATAGAAGCTATTCACTCTCCTCTTGAAAACATCCAAATTATATGAGTCTGGAAACACCGACGCCGGCAACGAATTCCACTCTTTGGCGGTCATATCAAGTTAAAGAGCGCGTGTTCGAATCCTACTTGAATCATATCTTGTGATTATATATAAATAATCATTGATGAAAAAAATAATCGCAATTCGCATAAATCCGATTGACTAAGCTATCTTGTTAGCTTTATTACAATAATTGCGCGATTTAACCAACAAGTTATTTGAATGGAAATTATTGGCAATTCTTTCAATTTATTTACTTAAACCAGTAGAAGTCTGGGCTTAGGCACTAATTTCAATTAAGAGGATTTTAATAAGATAGATTCTTGCGGTTTTTATGACTTACGCCGAGTAGCGGCCTTTTTAAACCTCTTTTGTAATAGTATTTCAATGTTTATGATATTAAGTTAATAAATATCATATAGGTTTCTATAACCAGCAGATTTCAGAGCACTTCCATTCCTTCTCAATTCCGTAAAGCTCTAATTCATACAAACTCTTGTAATGTCTACGATATTTATTAATATTTTTATGTCTTCATATCCTATCTTTATATACCTTTGTATATAGAGCGTTCATTTACAATGCCAGTAAGTAGATTATAAGTAAACAATATTCACAAGATATCTTGTTAGGCTTGTGTTGCTATGAAGACGTACAAACACTTTAATTAAATTTAGTTCCAGTAAGAAACCATATTTTAGCCCTTGAGATACAGTTTCTTAACTAGTTCGGGGGCTAGTAATTGCCCAACCTCGCTCAGTCCTCGTAAACAGTCAAGTCTCTTTGACTGCTCTTGGATTTTCCTTATACCATGTTAGGTATTCTCTTAGTTCTTAGTCTAGATTTAAGTTACGGTTTGTCTGGAAGAAATCGCCAAATGCGATAAGACCGCCTTTTGAAGAAATATTAGTTTATTTAAACATGCCATGTACCAAGTCTAACACTTCAATAAAGTTTATTATTATATATTAACCAGGTCAATAAGCTTATGAAATTTAACTTATTCAATACTTACTGCTTATTGTTATTTATATATACCTTGATTGGCGACTTTCAGTGAAAAGCAAGTATTATAAACAAAGGAATATATATCCTTGAATTCTTTCATATTCGAGATCTTTGAGGCTACTGATATAGAGTATCGATAAGTAAGGTCAAAATGTATCTACCTACTTACAAACTAAATTTAGAAGTTGTTATGCGATATTTTCCATTACCGTTTTGTTTGAATCCAAAACATTAGGCATATTTTGTAATACAGCAATTTAACATTTGAATCAATTCATTAATATGTCAGTTTACTATTTACACATTTATTTTAAAGTTAGTAAAAATTTATTACGAGAGATTATAAAATAAAACTTAAAACTAGGTTGTCGTCGCCAGCGGGGCAAGGCCCAAGCTACCGGTGGTCAGGGATGCAGTCTAAGGAACCTCTGGACAATGCAGTGTCGGGGATAACTGCCATCGATAAAAACAAATTGTTAAAAAAGCCAGATGAAAAATAAATATCAATGTATCGAGTTTGTATGATTTTACAGTTCAAGCAAGACTGGTGATTAGGTATATCGATTCGATTTGCTAAAACCAATAATTTTAGTTTTAAGATAACTCTACGTAGAGAGGTAGGTAGTCTTTCTAGATCTAAACTTATCCATTTCTAATACTAAGATTGGAAACCTTAACTTCAGCTATCAAACCTACTCTACAAACTTATATTGTTATATATTGTGAACTATTAATAGCTATTCTGTATGCGTAGGTGCAGATATCGACAAAAATAATTCCCAAAATAGGTGACAGAAAGTAACAACAAAAATTAAAGTTATTACAGACAGACTGACAAAAGTTACGAACAGATATTTGGATCTGACTAAAGAATATTAAAGTACTTACTTATTTTCAATATTATTACCGTCTGAAACCACTCTAACTAATAACTAAAACTTACGAAGACACCAAACTTTCATATATTGATTTTACGATAAGTACTTATGTTAGTCGTAAGGTAGCATTTTGTACGTACCGATACCTACACGACTACGTTTTCGTGCGGACTGGGTCTAGTGATTTTTGATATTATCTCAATGTTAATGTAATAACAACGTAAGAAATGTCTTGGAAAGAGAAATGCCCTCTATTGATAAGAATAATATAATAACTGCATTATAATAAGTATTAGATATCACTTAATATCAGGTGGGCATCAGAATGTCAAATAGTGGTAAAGAAGATCTTAACGCTAAGTATATTATAATATCATAACTTACTCAATGAGTAGGTATCCTAATAGTGTTGAAGTAGAAAGATTCGGTTAAACAAACAATAAAAATATAACAGAAAAAAATAAATAGAATCAAGTCGTATCGGTGGGAATATGAGATCAGTCGTAGGTAAGTAGGTACTTATCATAATTTATATCCTAAACTCCCGCGGGAGTCCAACGTTCAACTTTCAAGGGTTTGCCAAGATCTGTATTATTTATTGCGCGAAGTGCCACTTGAAACTAATTTACGAGAAGGATCAAATGTTTTAGTCTAGTTTAGTATTGAATTTGTATTCTATGTAAAGTTTAATTTATAACTAAAATACCAACTTTCACTTTTGTATTCGGCTATCGGGGCGATAATTTAATTCTTGGGATTAACTCAAAATACTTTGAAGCTTAGCTAATTAAATAATCTTTCAAGTCTTGTAAAAATGTTGTTATTTTACCACTTAAAGTACAGTTATAGTACAGTGAGTATCACAAGTTAATAACACTTAGAGAATTTAATAATTACACTTGCAACACGTAAGCTCGTGCCTCATCAATGTTTAAACTAGGGTTTCTGTTTTAAAACATTAACATCTTCGTAACCTAGCGAGAAATCTCTAGTATTTTTAAATAAAGCTTGAATCTCCAATAGATTCAAGCTTTCCCTTCTTTTTTTTAAATCTTTCCACTCGTCTTCGCCTCGTCACTTGTCAATGGAATGGATGTGAACTAGAATTAAAAAAACGCAAAAAAATAAAAACAAACAAAAAGTCTAGAAACAGACTACTTTGGAAATCTGATAAAGTGGAGTTATTTAATAAAACTCCTCCTTCACTCGTGTTCCTCATGTCTGAGGGTCGTGACCACCTCCAGTCATAATTTTGTTTCTGACAATGTTGCGCCATTTTTGTAGGTCCCCGGCCAAATGCAGGGCATCGTAGACGGATGTGCTGAGTGTGGTGCGGACCTGATCTGTAGCTCTACCATGAGTTTTTACTATACTATATTTACTACACTCGCTAGCGTCTGTAGTTAAAAAAATGTATGAAAATTTGTACAGCGCCTCTAGCGGATAGTTGGGTACTAAAATTCGTAATACTAATATTGACGTAACTACTGTAGTAAAGTCAGGCGATTTTACTGTGACAACTCATGGTAGACGTACAGATCAACGCATCGGGCTACGACCTCGCGACCTTTTACCGTCCACCTTTCCAGTGACTACGAGTTTCTCAAGGTTGTCTCCATTTATTTATTTATTTATTTATTTATTTATTTATTTATTGCACACATGGTATTAGTAATAGCTCAGGTGTTATATATTGCTAATTGTACAATCATGTACCCTGTTAGGGCGCAGCAATTTTGTTATTCTTTTTCTATTTAATAAAACTATTAAAAACTAAATAAAAAACTATTACCCATTAGAGAAAAATCGTCAAACATCTGGATTTTGCAAGCTAGGTAACACATAAATGAAAGCTGTCTTCAAGCTTTCTGTACCCAGTAGAGCAGAAGTTGGAATTAGATTTGAAATGATTGCAAAAAAGTCGTAAAAACATTTTTAAATAGCAATAAATGCGCAGATGTTCCAATTAGCTTTGAAAACCGTGTTTAATTAAAACTTTGACTATAAATTAACCTAAATTGTAAGCATAAAATCCTAATGGTCTTTCTGAAAGCATGTGTCTGTATTAGTGTAGAAGTTGGCGGTGATTTCTTTACGTCATACGTACATACTCCTCAGTTTTCTAAAGTAGTTTTTTAAGTGAGCAATATTTTGTTAAAAATATATAATAATATATTTTGGACTTATAATATATTATAAGTCCAAAATATTTTTTGAAAATATTATAAATCTAAAACTAATCACTTTACAAAACTGAAATGAAAGTTAAGGAACAAAAAATAATTCTAACTTTTAAGCAGATAATCTCAAAGTATATTACAACCTAAGCCTATAACTACCTTAATCTGTTATAATCCAGCATAATTTAATTTGCAGAGGTGACATAAAAAATCTTTTACTTACTCTTTTAGTACTCCATCAAGTATTTTTACAATGGCCGTTATTGAGATGTAATTTTCTCGAACAAAATATTGTTCTCCGTGCTAACATAGCATAGATAAAACATCATAGAGTTGACCCCTACTATATAAGTACTCCTATTATTTTAAATTTTGTCCTCATTTACGCGGTAACTAAAAACAATTTTGAAACATGCTACTTTTTGTATGTTCTAAAATAAACATAATATGAATGGACCGCCGACAGATCCGCAAATGGAAGCTAGTTAATTATAATATCAACTGTTTCTGAGATAATGTATATACGGCATTACAATTCTTTGATGGTAATATCGTAATATCGTATCGGCGGCAATGAAAAATCAATTTCTGTATTGTTTCAGCTCTTTGAAGGCGCACTTGCTTGCTCAAATCGAATGTCAACTTCAATGTTTATTTAATAGAGGTTGAATAACATTATGTGCCTTGACGATATCGTTCAGATATCGTGTTGCTACTAGTGAAAACGCTCTTAAACACTTTTCCCGTATTGTCTCAGCGTTAAAATAAAGTAGAAATCCTACGGATGAGTTCATTTGTCTCTGAAATGCGGCTTAGAAGGCACTCGTTCTCCTGTATTCAGAATCACGCATGCATAGAGACATTCTACAGTTTTGGGGTTGGATCATACTGTACAAGCACGCTTCAGCAATCTGTTGTATCTACTATTCAGTATCTTTCAAGAAATCTGTTATTCATCTTTCCAATCAAATCAAATACTTTTTTATTCAATAAAATCACAAGGATCATTTAGAATCGTCTTACATACTAGGTGATTCTAGGTGCCAGTTCCACGCGACCACAGCCTAGAAGAACGGGCAAGAAACTTACGGCCTGGTTCCTATCGTTTTTCTAGTTTAGTACTAGAAAGAGTGCTGCAAGATGACGAAATCAAAACAACAGGCCATCTGGCCTGTTGTTTTGATTTCGTCATCTTGCAGCTTGACTTGAGACTCTTGACTGGATTTATTGATTTCGATTAAGTACAGATGTTTATTGTTTCATATGACAGGGATAAAACAATAGCCTCCAATGCTTTAAAATTATTTATGTTAGTCTAAAAGCAAATCCATGTTTACTTAGTGGTGTCACTTAGTAAACACGCTTTTGCAATTGAAAATGACTGGATTTAAATTTCAGTTTCAAAAACTAAGTCTAATTTTACGAAGTCAATTATTATTTTAATTTAATATGTTTTTTGTATCTTATTTCTATAATATATAAACTATTTTAGGACATTGGTATTCAGCTGATTTTATAATCTGTTTCATACAGATAAAGAGATTAAATCTCCAGCGTTGTGTGTAAATCTTAATACCTTCTATCCTTCACAGCGTCATAGACAGATCTACTACTATCTATAAGTATCTCATTAAAATCTAAAAAGATACTAATCACGTAATTGTCTTGTATTAAAACGGTACCGCTGCATGCTAGTATATGTGATCCACTCTTAAGTAAACTGATGAGTGAGGAGGCCTTAGGGATTTTCTGGGTACTCAATTTTATACGATTTTTCGAAGCGGGAAAAAGAACTTTGATCATTCAAATGAATTGAGTGTTTTGGTGTGATTTGTAAGATAAAATGTAATAAGGTTACGAGTTCATTACAACTGGTTGTATGTTTATTTATAAATAGAAATGTATATAGTATTGCTTTCCAAACTCACACAATATAGGGTGTGATAAAACTACTCCCGGATCCTTCGACGACTAAAATATCTATATGATACAATTTTCTTACCGAACCAACAACATTAAAAACTTAAAAATCGACTTAACATTTTGTAGTACAAGCTTTGCTTAGTTTGGGTCGGTTGCGCGTGAACTGTTCATGAATATTAATTTATTTTTATGATTTTAGTAATTTTCAATCGAATTAACTAAAAAAATCATGAACATTTCAGCTAATAGTTCCAAACAAAGCATTGCTTGTGCTATAGCTAAACAAATAAAACGGATCAATAATAATTATATTAATGCATAATAATTTTTTAATTACCTTATAGCACACATGTTTTCAGTTACTTTCAATAAAAAATAATCTTCTTAAATTACTTTACGGTTCGCGAAATAAGTTGAAAAGATAAATCGAAACGTCAGCACTCTAAATTCACAAACATTACTGTGAGGTCTCATAGTGTGCACGTGCGCACAGGGCTAGCGAAACCAATCCAGAAACAATACTTAAGTCTCAGAGCGCACTATGCGTCCGTCAAAATGAACGAACAGCTAAGGAAACGGGCTAGTTTGAAGGCTTGTCAAAAGGAACGCACTGCAAAATGGCATTCTTTGCACAGTGTTGATGCTATACTTAAGCAAGTACTCTTTGTGAATACGGGTGTAAGCAGCTTCGTTACAGCATTTCGCATACAAAGCCTAGTTTGTCATTTCCGCATCAAAGCAAATACTGAAAAGCTGGAAACTGTAGATTAAGGCCGCGTCTATGCTGGACCTTAACTGATATGTTTAGAGTAATCACGGATCCAAAATCAAGCGATTATATGAGCATTATTTTACTTCAATCAAGTGTTCTCTACACTATAATGATAATTATCATTGAAGTAAAGTTAAAATATTTGGATCTTAAACCAGGTGACATACCTACTAGGTAGATGCTATAGGGATGGCAAGCATTCATTAATTTGACGCTATCTTTCGTCCGTACAATCCACTCTTCTCCTCTCTTCTCTTTAAAATTAATAAAAAAAAAATTACCAAAAAGATTCATTACTGCTACTCTGTATAACCGCACCCTAATGAGACTATCCTTTTGCCGCTGGAGCTTGGCGCTCAATTAAAAAGAGATTTGACAGTGCATTGTTAATAGAAATCTGGCTGATGAAGTTTGTTAACTAATCGCTCGATGTACTGGTTTGGATATGTCTTACTTTAATTCATTTATTAATTGTTTATAATTTTCTTGATTGATTGTAAAGTAGCTTATAATGTCAAAAACATGCACCATGTGGGTGCATGTTATTATTGTAAAAAAATACATAAACGAAATCATACAGAATTAATTATTAAATCACACAGTCATGTTAGAAACAAAATGACAAAAGTAAATATAACATAACACAAGCTCTGCTTAGCTTGAGCTAGATGATGTTGTGTGGATTATCCAGTATTACCTATTTATTATATACACTTTAATATAGTAGCTCGTATTGTTAAGTTGCAAAAAAAAAGTCAATTTACAGCAAGACTTACGGCACAGATCACAACTGTTTGCTCTCAAGTACACAGCTATCGTTTTTGTATCATAAAAAGTACCTACTATTGACCGCGTCAGGATTCCTTAGCAGTTTTACGTATCCAATACCGTCAAAAGGGTTCGGTAGTGATTGAAGACCCTTTCAAACATGCACACCAAACTTTATATCACATCATAATAATACAACCCATCCGCTGGCTTCGTAGATAAATAAACGCAAAAACTTGATACCTACATCACCATTTATAAAGGATTTTATTTAGGTTTAACATACAAATTTCTAAATAAGCACCTTTATTGAACGAATTGTAACGGATGTTGAGTGTCACAATCGAAGTTGTGGGACATTACCTACTCACAAAATGCTTGTCCAAACTTTGTGTTTATATAATTTTATACCTCTAAATAGTAAGTCTATTTTTTTTTCTTTCTTTTAACCTATGTCTTACCAATCAAAAAAAGAATCATCGATATCCCTATTCTGTCTATTATAAAGTCGGTTGAAAAGAACTGGTAACGTAATAAGCCATTATAGTGAACATTTTTTATTGGCCTTATGTTTGTATTGTGTTCTGTCTCATTCTGTTTTGTTTGTGCTGTTGGTTTTCCTATACTTACTTAGATACCTAACTTATAATTGATTTTTATTTATATTTATACCCTAGCGTTTGTAACAATAACTTGATGTTACTAATTAGTACCACATTGAACAATTTCTTGAACCTTTCCTTAGAAAACCAGGATTAGTCTTTGGATAGACTTTTAACAAAAGCTTAATTAGCGCCTATAGTTTAACAAGACCGAGGACAAAGGTATTTTATAAATGTTGGCACGCTCCTTTCAATAGATAGTTTGTTCGACGTGTAGACTAAGACCTTCATAAGAAAAATAAGGCCACTTTATAATAATATTATCTAGTATTTTCATGTATAAAACAAATATTTTATGTTGGTTACCAACAGCCGTAAAAAAGTAGATACTTACCTATAACCTGTCCTCACACATGTTTGTGTGATGAACATAAATAATAATTGTTTTGATCTGGGTGTACCTTCTGTGTATAATATGCAAGTATTTACAAACAAAATATATAAGTATTATTCAGGGACTGATCTGTAAAATGTCTGTTAATATATATTTATTTATCTATATCATTATTTATTTTATTTATTTCTTGAAAGTAGTGATAATTTCACAATGTCTGACAAAATTACGGTTGTACTTTAAGCTAAGCAAGCAATTTGACTTTTGATGAAAAAATTACGAAACATGAGTTTCAAATTGGCTTTGAAACGCTGTTTACGTAAACGGAAGGTAATTGCTTTAACGTCGTTTTTCACTCAGCGTAAAACGCTGAATAAATCTATTTTGTTTGTAGCTATATGAAACGTATTTTAATAAAACAAAAAAAAATACGTGTGGCACTCGTGGACTGCCGCGGTAAAGCTTGTTGTAAAGTCTGTTGGATTACGCATGCGCAGTGTTAGTTTATTTCGTTATGGAATTTCGAGTTTATTTATTTAAAGTTTATTTATTTATTTGTAATAATACGTACCAAATAACAGTACCTATGCATAAAAAATAATAACGCAAAAAAGTATAGATACCTACAGTTATATTTGCGCAAATACAAACTGTTAGTGGTTTGTTTTAAATTGTTAACATAAAAATCAAGCATGATATAGCTACCAAGCTGGTATAAATAGATACACAAACTCTTCTCTTGTAAGTATCTGTTTTAAAATGTTTTTTATGTTTGTTTTGTTGAGCATACAATCTTTTTAATGAGTTTGCTTGGATAATAATGGTTGGTACATAAAATACCCATACGTTTGTTGATGCTCGAAGGATGCGATTTACATGTCGAATAATGTTATTTTAACGCATTTGATTCCATACATAAAATATTATTATTAAGTTTTATGTATTCCATGGTATACTTAATGTATGCTTTATTAACATAAATTAGGCAAAACATTTACAAACTAATTAACATCGCCGAACAACATTACCAACCAAAATATTATTATTTAGTTAAATAAATTACGTGTTTACAAACACGAGAGAATTAGTTGTATATAATAGTAGAATAATAAATAAATATTATTACTTTTAATAAATAAATGCAGCGTTAAACCACGCTCAATAAACTTTTGATACAAACAATTGTGTAGTAATTAGTAATCTCCTAAACGGAATGATCGTAATGTCATTTAACTAGGTCATCATCATCATCATCAATCTTACCATTAGTCCACTGCTGGGCGTAGGTCTCTCTCAAAACGCGGCACTGAGCCCGGTCTTCGGCTCTTCTCATCTAGTATTTGCCAGCTACACTCCGTAGATCGTCGCTCCATCTCGCCAGAGGGCGTCTTACACTACGCTAACTAAAGAACTAGGTATCTATTACAATTTGGCAACTTTTGTTAAACGATCAAATTAGAATATGCGTACCTATATCGCCAAAACGCGTAGACAGGTATCCAAAGTTTCAATCCAAGAAATCGACTCTAATTTGTAAACTACGTAAGCTTTCAAGGCTGTATTCATTATTCTCGCTATAATTTGAGTGAAATTGGCTTAGAATTAATTACTTTGTTGTATTAATTAAAACCAGTTGCAACCATTCAAGTGACAAAGTCCTTTGTCACCTCTGAGGGCTATTTATAAAACTGAAAAGCTGCGACAAAAAGGTTTACGCTGTGAAACAACCTACTGATAATAAATAAAAGTCTGAAGCACAGAGGTGATCAATGAACTATACATAATTTAAAGTAGTTACAGGTTATTTCTGATAAAAAACAGATTTAAGTGACGCTATTTTAAACACTGACACAAAAACGACGGGTTAAAAGTTTGAGGTGTGTCTGTCTATATCTCATATCGTTGCTCTCTAATATAATGAACACATTTCGATTATTTTTTTATTTGAAAGATGAAGGTTCCGGGAGGCTTCTTAGCTATGTTTCATGAAACCTAACCCAATATTAAACTGTCACTGGTTTTGTCTTATAAAAGTATAGCGATATAGCTAACTTCAATTACTTTTTCTTAGACATGCTTTTTGAGGTATTTGAATCCATATTACGTCGAGTTTTATGACTGTGAGGACTTTTAATTTGACTTATTGCACATGCTTTGAGCAAAGAAGCAAAACTTTATTTATATTCAACGTAAGATAAACTTTTTGCTAAGTTCCCGTGCTGCGAGCGTTTTGTTGTGAAATACAGATGCACATTGTAGTAAACTTATCTTAAATAAGCCCTAGTAATCATTCAGCACAGGTATAATACAAAACAAAATAAAGCTCAGTCTTCGGGCTCTAACTGCACTACGCGACAACTCGTAGCAAAGCTCATTAAAAAGATAGCTTGGATGGGTAAAAGTCGACGCAAAAATCCTTACCATCAGCAAACTTGCGCAGACTTCAAAAAATGTTGGGCGTCGACATTAATCATTTTGTAACGTATCGAGGGTCTGAATAGCGGACTCGGCCATAATACTGTTTATTCCATGCCCGGTGAAGTGTAGACTGGATTCAAACTACCATTATTTATTCTGTAACAAAGGAATAGCTTAAATGCTTTGGAATACAAATACAACTAGCTAAATGTTATCGTGAGCTTAAATTATAATATAAACTTTAGTAAGCAGTTTCGCTAAAATGTTTTACTTTGTTCAAAACTGAATATGAAAACTATGATCCAACGTAATCCGCCTTATCTTGTAGAAGTATTAAGTAGATATTATGTAACTAAACCAGCTTTTGCAACGATGACAGTTTAACTGCATACATTTAGGACATAGACACTCTCAGACGAAGACGTCTCAATAACGATATTTTTAAAAACAAATTAATAAAAATCATATGTACCTTACATATGATTTTTATGTCATATGTCACATTTCACTAACCGCCACCATAGTTTTAAACTAAGCTTTGTGCTGTGAAAACTACATACGTAGATTGATAATAGATTTTTTTTAATCGCACATACAGAACATTATACAAAATTAACATCAATGTTGGTAATTTTTTTGAAGAGGTAAAATAAAACTAGATGTATTAAATCACGGGTAGATTATTGAATCTATCGGAACGTATAGAAAAATCCACTTGGGGCTATTCCCCGCGCCGAAATGTCTTTGATAACAAACAATTTGACTTGGTTTTTCTGAAGTTTCGAGCCCAAATTGATACTTATTAAATTGCTTTTGACTTTACCTGTAATCTGCAGATCTACGCCCGATCAAATACAATGTTATTTTTTGATTAATTGACTTTAATCAGACTTGAAAAAATCGAATAAAAATATAATTACTGTTTGGCCTTTTATCTCCATTTGCATTTATCTTATTTACTGTAAAAAATACTTCAAAAGAGAATTAGTTATTTTCTGAATGTTACTGTCGAAAGTAACCCGCTACTAATCTAATTTTTTTGTATTAGATTGTATATTTGTAAGTTGCTGACAGTTTTTTATCGCCCCTCCAATCTGTTGACATTTATTTTCATTGACGTATAAGTGACATTGATAAAACATTCTATAAATCCACTACAAAATGTCAGGATTTGGTTTGAATTCGATCAGCGTAACTAAGCTTTGATACTAAGCTTGTGATCAGTGTACTCGTAAATCACGTTACGCAATAGGTACCTATGTCAAACGAAAGCCGGCTCAGTAATTTGGCCACAGAACAATTTATAGCGAAATAGTTTTCTATTGAAACATTTGATAGATATATTATTTGTTAATCAGCTTTTGTCCTTTTCTGTACAAATACATCGGGTCTTTTTAATATTAAAGCACATTTTAACAATTCCATACTTACTACCTACTACATTAACATAAAATCAAGTTTTTCAAACTTTCGCGATCTTATAGTACCTATAGTAAAGAGTAAAATAAAGGTAAGCGATAAAACCCCGTGAATTTGCTCGTAAATTCTACACTATAAATACTGAGATGGTGAGGTAGGCTAGTAGGCTTTATATTCCAGTTCTATCAGTCATAGTGTTACGAAAAATATATTTGCTTTTATAGAAAGAGTATTTTAGAGTACTAAGATATAAATAAATAAATAATGCTGGACAATCCACACAACATCATCTAGCCCCAAGTCGTCATTTATATAAGTTCTAAATGTCTGCCATGCATAAGAATTTCGCTTATTTCATTTACTGCTTAGTAAGTTTCTACAGCTGTTACATAGAGAAGGTTTACATCATAAGGCTTAGAGCACAAAAGCACCAACGAGACCAGAAAACGACAAGAACTACATTTTCTTTCAAATTCATGTAATGAAGGTTCGTAATCAGAACTGTATCTTGACGGCAAAGAAGTCAAAGAATTCATTCATTCGTAAAAAAACTATCGGTAATCAAAAATTATAGACAAGATCTTGACGTACACATTACAATTCAGCATTTGTATTCTTCTTCTTCTTTTATTAGTGGCTTTTCGGAGGCTAAGGCTGCAACAAATTTGCCAATGTCAGAGTTTATGGTATTTTACGTTTACTAATCTTAGGCTGAGATCTGAGTTAGTGATGATAAATGTCAATCGAATTCTTGAATTAGATCGCATTGTCACACAGATGCCAGAAAACCATGTGAATGCGATCTTATAGTTTCAGTAGCAGTTTTGAGCTTAAATTTATCTGCAGCTAAGCGGATAACGCGAGGAAACAGAGTATTACGCAACTGAAGTTGCATGTTTACAGTTTGTATTCAATACGTTTGTGTTTACGTTTGGTTTTACGAGCGTGTAATTGTAAGCATTGGGATTTAGCAGTGCTGTAATAACTTTATTTCAACTTGATATACGCTATTAGTAAGTTAGGCGTTTAACAATCGAGATCATCTGTCTTACATTACTTAGTTGTTTTGCATGTCAACGTTTGGACGTATTGAACGCCATTCACTTAACTTACTGATCATAATATACTTTTGTCAGGAAACAAGATAGCCGATCTAATACAGTTCTTTGTAAATATACATAGTCTCGCACATAAAATAAAAAAAGACGTGTAGCACTCAAGGATTGCCGCGGTAAAGCTATTGCATAGCATTTTTTGCTGGATTACGCATGCGTAGTGTTAAGCTATTTTCGTTAGGTTATTTCGTTACGGAATTTCTGGATTCGGTCTCCACGCTCAAGGCCCGCGATAGAAGCTATGCAATTGCTTAAAAGTGTCAACAGTCAAATGTTTGTTCTTGTTGTCAATCAAACCCACAAAAAGAGCGCGGAAGTCATGGTTGAAAAAAACATTTTATTTATATAAATACCTATGTCATATTAGCTTATTTTTTATTTAGAGTTATTTTTTATATTAAGAGTAAAGTCTTCAACTCGGATGTCAAGTTTCGAAATAGGGTTGGTAATCTAGTTCTGTCGAGCTGACATTTTGTATTGTGTGTCTCGTCAAGTCTTGACACATTACATCCGTCTCTGCGTGAGAACGTGACTTGCATGGTATTTTTGTTTATAATGTTAGCGAAACAGTGTGTTTATTGCCTTATCCTTAAAAAACATTTTGTAGGGGCGAATAAAAATAAAGTTTCAAGTTATATTTAAAAAAAAAAAAAATTTAATAAAGTTAGTATTTTTATCGACATAAAATATATCACATAATTTCGTGTTGGTTTGAAAATGTTTTCTTTCATTTCAATTTCACAAATAAAAATGTCTGCCGGAGAAAAATTTCCGCAACTTTGTAATTTAAAAGTTTAACATCTCCCAATTTGGAGAGAATAAAAGGGAATTATGAAAGAAATATAAATTTTACGTCTATTTGCTACAGAAATTGACTTTTATTTTGTGTTATAATAAAAGGCTTTTAAAAGTTAGTTCGATCATATAATTGCTGGTTTGGAATGTGCGATGGGGTTATTTCCAATAAGTAAGAATAAATTTCAAAAAATTATAAAACTGTAAAAAAAATACAAAATATGTCTAAAACTATGTTTCGTAGAGTATTTTGAGTATCATTTTTCTGTAATCTCACTTTTAAAAAGTTTAAGTTGTTGAACATCACCTATACCTAAATACAAAAAAAATACTGTCTAATATTATGAAACGTTAGAAGTTCCTATAACGCAGGGGTAGCAATAGGTTCTAAAATTAAAAGAAAGATTTTTACAAAAAGTTTTTGTAAGAGTTTTTACAATTTTGAAACCCACAACACACTTTTTTATGTAAGTACCTAATCCCAATGCAAATGTCCTTCAAATCCTGAACAACCATTAAAACAACAATCTTCATCTTATAAATATTCTAAAAATTAAAATCCGGACTAAGGGACTCCACAATTTATATTCTCTACAGAAAAGGTAGAAAATGGGTCACAGCTTCACATCGTGATAAAAAGTTGGTTGCCGCGTCTACAGGGTGCCCTATAATGTGTTAATTATCCCACTGGGTAGTTTTGAACTGGCTTAACCACTTTACACCTAGAACTTTGAAATTGGAAATTTTGTGGAACATTCTAAACATATAATTTCGATTTTGACGTAAGTTTGGTTGCAATTTAAATTACCTAGCATATTGCGGGTTAACAGTTACCCGCCTCGTTCACTTTTGGCTGTTAAAAGCTCCCAAAAGTTCCTGCACGTGTTATGATTTCTGAGTAACCCAAAAGTGGGACAACCTGTAATCGCAATGAATTCGCGACGTGAGGGGGCTATAAATATTGCATTGTTTATCTGAAGGCTCTGTGGAATGTCTCGCAAAATGATGGTGAAAGGGGTCTGTTGAGGAAGGAGGCATTTGTGACGTTTGGAGAAAAATGTCTTATATGACATGGTTTAGCGTCATATTTGAATACTAGCGGTTACTTGCGATTTTGCCTGTGAAAACCTTGCCTTTTTTCCCGAGCAAGCAATCACAAATTTTCATGAAAATTCACGTCTTTCATTTTGTCACGTCAACATGCCAATTTCAAAACGTGTATCATGCACCACTTTTATGGAAGTTTTGGAAAACAAAAGTCGATTTACCTCCGTAGCAAGTGTGTCTAATCTAGGAAGAGTAAATTAGACTATGCATATGTCACCAAACAGGCAGCATTAGAGCTTTCGATTTTTATATATTTACAAAGATACTTAATCTTTTCAGTAATGACATATAAGTACGTACATATATCATATAGTAATATGTACATTACATAAAAGTTTGTAAATAAGAAAAAAGTTGATTTGCTTTTGCACAGTGTGGGAAACACTGTGCATACATCTTTAAAGTAAATTCAAGAGGGATCTTGTTTGTTATTCTAACATGATCATTATTTTAATAAGAAAAATATAAAATTAACAGATGGTTTACCTGTATACGACAGAATTACTTCATAGTTGTGAAGTAATTCTGTCTGTGAATAGCTAAAGCTAAGTCTAAGCTAAGTCTGTGTGTGAATAGCTAAACATTGAAATTATTGTTTATTTATTGATACATTGAAATTGCGTCGAAACGTGTTCGTCTTTCTAAATTTATTTTTAGCTTTTCGGTAGCTAGGGTTGCCACAAATGTATCAATAAAATCCGTAAAAAATACTGACACCTGCCACAAGATTGGTGAAATTGAAATCTGCCAATAACATATCCGACTTCTTAAAATATACAGTTTTTTCGTCTGAAAAGTTATTAAAAATGATGACGTATGTGGTGTTGTTAGCTAAGGGACGATGTATAACATATATAACGTGTTTTGTGAAATATTGTGCAAGTAATTGTAAATATTTTACGGCAAAGTTATATACAAAATGAAATGCTTTCAATGTAATTTTAAATAAATGTAACTGAACCAGATCTAAGAAAATTTCTTGTACAGTACATACGGAGTTCTTACTAAAGTCACAGTAGGGAAATACCTTACAAATTTCTTATGAGATTTTGTATTTACTTAGCGAATGATATTCCGGGTTTAAAGCGAGATATAAAAGCTGAAATGCTTTAGAAATCATTTGCTTGTACAAACAGCATGTGAATACATAATTGCAACATCTGTGCTACGGTTTGAGGTTCAAATTAAATAAATTATGTCGCTCGGTTTTATTTTAGCACGTGTTTTATATTGGATAATCTTTATATGGATACTGAATATATCTCAAAACTTGAGAATCGAATTTGTACTTTTTTTATAAAATAAAAATAGATTTCATCACACTCTAGTCCCAGACTAAGCAAAGCTTGTACCTACTATTTGAACTAGACTGCTGATAGAATATTTATATATATTGTTTTTTTGTAAAAGAAAATTAACTTGGTTTTATCATCGCTATGAACGCTTTTAGTGACTTTTGATTTGCTATCAAAATCAGTACCTATTTAAATAAATGCCTTCGCATTCAGTTAGACTAGCTGACTGATAAAAATTCTTATCGCTGTTTATTTCTATCATAAAACAACCACTTTTCTTTTTATTATTATAATATTAAATATTTATTGTTTGTTATATATTCGTACATGATTATTTCGCAGATTCCGATAAATGTATGCTTTTATTATTTTTCTTCAAACATATAAACAAAAAGTATCCACAGATCATTTGCAATACCAGCGCCTCATAACCTTTCTATATTTTTTCATAAGCCATAACGCAATCTACCAGGGGCCCTTAGGGAACCCTGAGGGATAACAGGCTAGCCTTAGATGATTCAATTACACCGATCCACTTGGCCAGCTATGATTTGCCTTAAGATCTCTTAGCTTTGAAATGTGTTTTGGCAACGCGATATAAAAGAAACAATTCTTTGTAAGACAGGTAATATAAACCTATAAGGGCTTTTGATACGTTTATTAGAACTACGGTTACGTGGTACGATTCAGAGTAGAGTTTCGGAGAATTCGCTATTTTTGTCACAATAAATGATATCAAAAATAGTAAAATGTTAGTATACAGTTATTCGTAATCAACCCTCTTAGTGTTCCGGGATCAAGGGTGGCAGTGAAAGTACAGGCATGTGAGACTTAACACGTGTTAAGTGCAAAAGACGACCTTTAGGTACGATTACAATAAAGTACTTTGCTAAGCAATATGGTATACGTAGAGGCAATAACTTAAAAAGTGAATCAGGTTTTTTCATAACTTTTCTCACAAAAAACCCTTAGTTACCCTGTATTGGTCAAAGGTTAACCAGCACCATTTACTCTAACAGTAAAAAGTGGTTTGCATTTTAGTTCAAATGCCTTTCAACAAACTACTAACTTCAGGCTACATGGGTACCAATACAATTTAGTTTACCGCCGCTTAAGCAAAGAGAGAGTTATTAATGGGCCGGCTTTTAGTGTTGCCAACCTTTTACATTATTCACACGCGGCGTGCGTACCTACAGAGCTTAGCATAATACAGGTCGGCTTACCTATATGAGAGAAATGGATTATTATATTGAACCCGGCCATATTGTACTAATCCACACCTTTTCAGGAGACTAGAAGCACTTACAGAAGTATTTTTTTCTCGGAATTTTTGACAATACAGCCGAGTCAGTGATTTAAAAACGTTCGTACGCGTAGTACAAAATATCTGTCACCACCATAAGATTACCCTTAGACATTTCGGCTGCATTTCTTTAAGAGATATCTAAAAATTCAAGTATTTGATACCAATAAAACCTTGCCCATGTTGTGATCCGAAAAACAGGCTTTAAACAAACTCAATTTTTGCATTCATAATCGTTTACTTAGTCTGCATGTTTAATTTTTCCGAATCTTAATTTTTTATCTTTGAATCTTTTACAGTTTTTTCATATCAAAAAAATACTGGGTAGGTACAGGCGATAACATTGGTCTTAGTTGTGTTATTTTAATGATATAGGTACTTCACGGTGTATTATTGATTACCAAATTTTACCTCTTTTGTTAAGTTAATGATATTTCAAGGACCATTCATTGAACGGGGAAAGTTTTGATACCACTTCAGAATAGACCTGTCAGTAAAGAAAGTCTAAGTATTTGGTTAACATTTTAATTGTTTCGAACAACTCGAACAGTTTTGTTTACCAGAGAAATTACCGAAAGCATAACAACATTTATATTAAGTTACATAAAACTAATATAACAACATTTGTTGTTCAAATATTGTTTATATTTATAATAATAACTTCGACAAACAAGTCGTGGAAGCACTTCAACAAACAAGATATAATTAACTTATCTCATTTTTAAATTTGGTTGTTTAATTACACATCGCGCTCTAGCTCTAAACAAAGTAAGATTGTACTATGAGAACTAGATTGCTGATAAAATAACCTCTATTCATTAAATATATAAAAAAAAAACTCACAATTAGATAATTCGATATGCTTTGTGAGTGTCGTAAACTAAGACGCTACCGTGTGTGGTTTTACGTCTAGACGCACATTAGTTAAATCTTAATTGTCAATTGCATAAACCGAAGATGCTATCGTCAATGGGTTCTGTCCTGGTGAACTCGATAAATAAATAAATAATGCTGGACAATCCACACATCATCTAGCCTCAAGCTAAGCAGAGCTTGTATTATGGGTACTAGAAGACTGATATACCCAGAACACCCGGAATAAATATTTGCAGATCGAACAAACATTTATCCCAAGGCGGAAATCGAACCCGCACTCTCCGCGTCGCAGGTGGACTTTCGGCCGCCGCGCCGCATCGGTTGTCAAATCGGTCGATCCACCATATCCGAGAACAATTACCTATAATTGGTTTTTCGACAAAAATCTGTGATACTCATCATTCTCCTGTCATTGCCCACGCTAGGAGGGATCGGCACATATTTTCGTCTTCCATTCACTCCTATCATTCGTCAACTCTGAATCTACTCCTCCCACATTCATATCAACTTTTACACATAAAAATCTGTGAAAATATATTCAGAAATGACGGATTGTTTAATTGCAGTAGGTACATTGTGAGTATCACAAAAATAAAATATTTTTTCATAGTTACTGAATCATGTTTTTCCGGAGTATTGCGTGACTCACGGAATACCAGACGATACAGTCATTGGCAAAAGCAAAACTATTTAAAATGTCAAGTTTTACATATGACGACCGATGTGGCGCGAATTTTATAGATTTAATAATAATTACATACATAAATATAGCATAAATCATTTACCATCTATAAACTAAAGCGGATTTTAATCTGCAGTAAATGTATAAAAATATTAAAAAATAAATATATATCTAAAGCTTTTGTGTAACACTGTACCCATTACTCCACTTTGAGCAGTGCTCGACCGTAGCCCGATAACGACGAATTTGCTTAAATTACTAACTAAAGTCAGTGTAATTGTGAAAAATTGCACGTGAAATTTATTCATTACAATTAGAATATGGTCTTTGTAAGACTTTCGTGTTAAGGTGGGTTTACACCAAACGAACATAGAGCTAGAGCCAGAACAAGAGCATTCTTTCCTATTCTTTTAGTGTAAACGAAAACTAGAGGTATCCATTTACACCAAACGAACACAGAGCTAGAGCTAGAACGTTCGGACGCGCTCGCTCGTGGAGCGAGCGCGTCCGAACACGATAGAATGCTCCAAGCAACAGTTCGCGCGCTCTTGCGCCGTTTACATCAAGCGAGCGAGCATTCTTAGAATATTCTATAGAATCTTTGCGAACGCACTAAGAACAACGAAAGAATGCTCTACGCCTGTTTACACTAGAAGAATTTGACGTAGTGGGGATAGAATGAGCATTCGCTCGTTTGGTGTAAACCCACCCTTAGATGTTAAGATTAGCTACAATAAAAATGTAATATATTTTTTTATAGAGAGTTTTCAATAAAGAAAACCATAGTAGTAGAAGTATCTATTTATATTTTATATATTTATTTATATAAAAGAGTTTGTGAGCCAAACTCATTGTGAATGTAATTTTGGTAAACACGCGTTATTTATTTTGTTTACAAAAAAATTACACATGTATCTATTGATTTATTATTTAGTACTACGTAAATTCTATGTTCCAAACATGAAGCTTTTGAGGTGTATGTGGGACTAAGATCAAACGTATAAGCAAACTTACAAAAAATATTTGCCTGTTAAACATAATAAAAACAAATATATTACTGTTTGACTGAAACCTAGTATTTGCTTCTTAGAAGGCAAGCCTTCGGGAAGTCATGGTGACGACAAGTAGGTATTATATGCCTAAGTCTTTACCTACTAATTAACAATGATTACAACCACTAAGTATAACAAAGTAATTATACTTAGTGCAACGGAAAGTCGTTAAAGAATTTTCCTAAGCTATCTTAATTCTGTCTTATGTAAATATGTAAACTATCTATAATTCTATATAATGTAAAATTAAATTGCACTTAAATATTGGAAAATTTAATTGATTACAAACCACAACCGCATGTCTAGTTGGCAGCCTGCCTAATACCTTCAACTCAAGGTCACACAATTACCGAAAATATCAACTATTTTCAATTTAATTATGTGCAAATCTTAATCAAAATTTTGATTAAACAAACCAAAAATTTGATTACACGAACAATAACGCCCATTAAACAAACAATAATCCCGATTCAAAGGGATGGAAGATAAGGTTTCTAGAAATCTTAATCGTTCCAAAGAAACTGCGGAAGTATCTTAGGTACATTGATAAATCAGAAGGAACTTTGAAGAATACACAAAACCGTCGCTCAAAAGTTTAGAACTTGGCGATTCTGATTGCGGCTGAAGGAAAAGTATGCTCTAGATATTATTCTTATTTAATTCTTTGCAGAGTTTTTGCAGTTAGTTCTTCTTTACTAGCTATGTATAAACATATAAAATGTTTATGAAACGGGCATGTTTTCATATTCATATTCATTTATTCATTGCTCACAAGTAGGTACATTTTATACAGCTTAGGTGTAATATAGCTAGAGTTAGTACATGTACCCTGCAAGGGCGCTGCAATATACTATTGAGTCATGCATATACTAGGTACCTATACAGTATCATATCGCGTATGTTGTAGATAATCGTCCCGATGTGGCGCGGTGGGCGAAGGTCAGCCTGCGACTCGGAGGTTGCGGGTTCGATTCTCGCCTTGGGATAAATGTTTGTACGCTCTCTATGTTTTGTATTAAGTATATCAGACTTCTAGTAGGTACCCATAACACAAGCTCTGCTTAGCTTGGGGCTAGATGATGTTGTGTGGTTTGTCCAGCACTATTTATTCATTTTATTTAATTGATTTTCATTTATTTAAAAAAAAATATCTCCAAAACTAATAACAAACGTCAACATTCTAAATTGAAAAATTACTATTTCTAATGCTCTTTCGCTTGGAAATATGTTTAATCGACACAACTAAACGATATCTATTGCACGAGGAAAATCGTGCCATGAGCACTATCAGTTTGTGTAGCAAAGTGTACTTCGTCTATTATTTCCTTTCAATGATGGAAATTTCATTATTTCGGAAGAGAACATCCTAAGTTCTATCCTTCGGCTTATTGATCTATCCCAAAATCACATTAAAATAATTACCTACTAAGAACTAATAATAGAAATAATCATTTGTTGCCAAAAAGAACACTAAAACACTGGTATCTTATGTCTAATTTACAGATATACATTAAAAGATCATTAGTTTATTTTAAGTTCATTTTTCATTACTCTGTTAATAAATAATACGCGTTGACCATTGTTTTTTCGTCGGTTTCAAAAGATATTTTGAATCCGGGTCCTTTACTTTGATAACCAACTGCAAGCATATTCGATTGCAATAAATAAATAACAAACAGTCAAACAAATCCAGTGTAACAAAAAGTAAACAGGAAATAGCATGTAGCATTGTTATCTCGCCCATTGAGTTTGTCCGGGTGTGAAATTGTCTTTTTTTTTCAATTTGTTAACAGTGATTTATTTATAAGCCTGGCTATGCGATAAATGCTACCACATTTTCACAAAACGTCCTGTGAAATGATTTAGGACGCGTGATTGCTGATTTTGTTATACAAATTACTCGGTGATGGATCGGTTTAGGCCTGTCTTTGTGAAATTGATAGGCGACCGCTATTCAAGGCGTATCAAAATAAAATGTTTTTGCATATACGTACGTGAATATTTAAAAAAAAAGTCGTCCGGTGAAGGATGTTTGCTGTGTTTTTGTTTGAAAGGTGTGCTAGCACTTGAGACAACACATCATCTTTTTAACTGAGAGTAATGAACGCACTGCGATGGTTCAGCGCACGTTCCTACGGAGAGTTCAGAGATGCAATGTATGATGCAATTGTAAAAGCAGTTTATATTCATAAAAATAAACTCACAGTTAGTAATACTTCGTCAAATGTAATATCATCTCACACCTTTTTCAAAGTTTAAATACAAAAGTCTACGCTGTGGTTTCAGATAAAAACCAAAGTGTCGCTGTACCAAAATGAATTACTTTTTCACCCTTTGGCAACAGAACCTCAAAAAAAGACGCAAAACGCGATATATTGCTAACGATGCTGTGACAGGATTTATGAAGCTAGTATAAACTTTACCGAGCCATCTTTTATGTAAGGTGAGTTGGTTATTATGTCTCACGACAATGACGTCACTCTTTTATTACCCAAAAGGCTTATAAGGTTTGTCATGCCAACAAAATACCCATAAACTAACAAGGAACAATTTACGAAGCGTGACTTCTCAAAGGGTAAACTTAATAATTTATAGCTGTACGTGTTTTTGTACCTGACATAGCTTATTTTCCGTGTTTTGCTTTTATGATTTAAGATATGCGTAACTTCTGCAATTCATACGGAATATTTGCAGATGGTAAAGTTTTAGGAACTTCATACAGTCGGCAACAAAGTAAATGTTCAAACAAGGAGGAATTCAAGGGCCACATATTTAATATTAGAAGAAGTACATAAAGTAAACTAAGTAGTTATGATATTATTAATACTGTATTTGAAGAGTTGATATTCTGATTTTTCTTAACCTATATTTGTTTTGAGTTGTTTATGTTTTTATAGATCTATTATACCCTGGTTTGAATACGGAAATAATGTTTGAGTTTAAGAGGCGAAAAATATCTTTTAAATAAATAAATAATGCTGGACAATCCACACAACATCATCTAGCCCCAAGCTTAGCAGAGCTTGTGTTATGGGTACCTACTAGAAGACTGACATACCTAATACAATACAGTACATAGATATATATTTTTATCATACATATAAAATACCCAGAATACTCTGAATAAATATTTGCAGCTCGTAGAAATATTTATCCCAAGGCGGGAATCGAACCCGCAACCTCCACATCGCACGCGGACCTTCGCTCAACGCGCCACATCGGTCGTCATAGATAGTCATAAATAGTAACTATTCAGTTACAAATTGACAGAGTCCATAAAAAAAACAACTGTTGCAACAATGCGTTTGCACATAATACAAAACAAGAGAAAGATATTTTAATAAATTAAAACAAAAGTCATCAGTGTTTCTTCTCAAACAATGAATACCTTAGCCCGCATGTTGGGTTTAAATGCTAGACTATTCGGACCAACTTTGCTCTCAGTATAATCTTCTATACCGTTTCATTAAAGCTCTTTGAGCTTTACTATTTGAATGGTGAATCTACATTTTGTGGTTTGCTACTTACTTAAAAGAGACTGTTGGTGTAGCTTGCTTATTCAACTGAAAAAGCATTTTCTTTGCTGAAGGTAATAAAATTATCTAAGGTTCCATTGATGCTTTATCCGATAAAGGATTCTCCTTTTTATGCTATGACTATATAAATAATAATACTATAAAGTAAGAAAAACTATATATTTTTTAATCACAAACAAACTTACGACTATACAGTATTTACAAAATGTACATTTACATATAAAATACATAAGAAACAGCTGAGCTATCTACAGACCGTTGCAAACGATCTATAGATAGTTCAACTGATCCAAATCAGTACCAATCGGAAGCGTACCCAAGACACTGGGTGCATTGCCGCGCTGAATAGCAATGCTGATACGTTGGGCCAGATACTCACCAGCCCTCGGGTCACGCGTCGCTTCAAATAAAGCATTAATATATAATTGGTAATTTGTAATTTTGTAATTTTTTATTAAAGTAAGATACCTTGAGTGCTGCAACAAGCAAGTTCTTCTTCTTTTTTTCTTTGTGGCTTCTGCCCGTCTATACGACAGGCAATCTAAATGTCAAGTGTTTATTTGTAATATATCTCAAGTCAATCGGCAAATAATTTTTTTCTCTTTAAAACCTGTTGAAACGAGTTCCATCAAATCACGGTATCACTGATTACATTTTTATTTAACGGTTTATAAATTATGCTACGCTTGAGTATTGTTGGTTAAAAGTCCACCAAAATTAAACAGCAAAACTCAAAATATCATTAAGTACAATGTTTTATCAAAAAATTAAAGAACTCGATTCCACAAAACAAACGAGTTCCGAGTTTTGGCACTTTATAATTGTCACGTTGTCAAGCGGTCAACCATTGATGTGGTGACCATTCAATTCAACACGAAAATGTGACAATCAAACCGCAAACTAGACGGCAGCGATTGACAGCTATAGAGTTGTTGACAAAACCGTCATTTAACGCGCTAACGCTCATTTTACATACGTCACTGCGGCATGCATGCATATCGTATATGCATTATCAAATATATATATATTGAGGATTCAAGTCCTGAGATTTTTTAATAAAACATAGCATTTTTATTTCAATAGTTTTCTAATGTTATGTTTCGTTTTCCTGTCTAATTTTGGGTGGAATTTCAAACAACAGCAGTTCGTAGCTTAGTTTTAGTAGTTTTAGTTTCTCGTAGTTTTATATCTCTTCATATTATGATTAAAATAATGTGAATAAAGTTGTCTGTTTCCTTTTTAGCTACAGAAAACGAAGCACCTTCTTATAAAATCCTTTTTCTTGTTGCAGTTCATATATGATTGGTGTTCGAAGCCCGGAGATCGACTGTTGCACCGATGCGGCTTGTGAATCATGACAGCTTGGTGTTGCATCGCAATCATGATGTCCACGATCAGCACCAGCGTGCTTTCTCCAGCACCGCAGAAAACTGAAGCTAAGGAGGCCTATGGTATTATTATTACTTTATCATCAACTTATATCAGTCCACTGCTGGACGTCTCTCTCAAGATGCGCTACTGAGCCGGGTTTTCAGCTTTTCTCAGCCAGTATTTGCCAGCTACATTCCGCAGATCGTCGCTCCAACTTGATTGATTTCTGAGAGTGATTGTGATTGAATGATTTGTCAGTTGTTAATATTCTAAATAGTTCAGAAAACTTTGGAATGAGAGATAGTCAGCTATTAATTTGTATAAACATTTGACACTTGTCTCAAAACCACTCTACAGAAATCTGTAGAGTGGCCTTTCAAGGCCAAAGAATAGATTAATTAGATACAAATATTTATTTATAGAGGATTCAGTTATCTACAGCTTTTAATTTAATATTATTTTTATATCTTGAGCCATATTTGAGATAGAGGGCAGAAAGCTCCCAGTGTTCTTTCTTAAAATTACAAAATTATACGGAAATGTAACGCTTTAACACTTTAAAAACATTCTTCTGTGATAGCTTGCTAAATAAAAATGCAACTCGCAGACTACGCTGAACTTTATAAAGCAAAGTTGTTTGAAACTTTGTCGAACTTTATCGTACTTTTTATGTATTTTTAAATATCTTTAACGAGTTTATCAGATTAATTGGAATAAACGATACATTAGAGCTTAATTTTTGTTATATGTGTTTACTCATCATTGATTTATTAACGATGTTTTTTGAACAAATAAAGAGTTTTTTGTTATGCCATTTGATTTAAGCATTCTAGCACTAATTTTAATCCACGAACCCAATTTTAATCTAGGTTTCAGCACAGCACAATTTCAGCCAACTTTTGGACTTTCTATCGAGAAAATATTATTTTTGTAATCCCAGAATTATAGTAAAGTTTTGGTAAAACATAAGTTTTGGTAGTAAGTAGCTCTGCCCTCCATGCGTCGTGGGTTCGATTCCCACCCAGAATGTTTGTGTGATGAATATAAATATTTGTTCAGTGTCTGGGTATGTATTTACTAAAAAAAATGTATATAAGCTTCTATCAGCAGTCTAGTTCCCATAGTACAAGCTTTGTTTAGTTTGGAACTAAAGTGTGATGTGTGAAATGTCCGTTAATATTTATTTATTTAATTCTGCTAGTATTTTATCGAATTGTTTTTTTTTATAACAGATCGCCATTATTGGTATACCCAAGCACAAGAAACGTTGCAAAAACGTCTTCAATACGCGCCAGACAAGAAACCAGTGGCAAAGTAAGTAAATTGTCTCATGACTGTATTATTTTCTATCTAGCTGGCAACTCTGGATTTAAGAAACGGAACCAAACTCGATTTCATATCGAGATCAACCTAGAAAAAGTAATATGATAATCGATACGAAAATTAGGTTGTAATTTTTACTAAATCTTAAACTTGAAATCTATCGATAATACTCCGTTATTTAAGTTAAAAAAGTTTTTGAAAGTGCTGAGATCTAAAAAAACCTATAATCAAAGTTCAGACAAGACATGTCCTAACGAATTCCGTTTTGCAACAGCCAGCGCATTTCAAATCGAGTTTGGTTTCGTTTCCAAGTCCGGGGTAAGACCTAGTTCTTTCTAAGTCACTTTACATTAAAGTCAGTGAGCCCCTAATTACGTTGCTATTCCTAAAACTTCTAATGCTCGAAAAGGACACCCTTTAAGTTACCCAAGTTCAATTATACCCTTTTCAAGTTTCGACATTGCTACGGCTGCTGCTACATTATAGTGCGTTCCATTATTGACGTTTTAGTTAACACACATTTATATTTTTTTAATAATTATCTCACCAGTTTATGCGTGACAATTTTTTTTCAAATGATGTATATTAATAGCCTAATTTTACTTGCTATAAAATTTGCAACGATGATAAAAAGCATATCCGACAAAAAATAAAAAAAAATATTTTTCCGGTATCAAATAAATGCTTTACAAAATGTATATTTTAAGACGTACAACTCAGTTACTGCTAATCGCAACTAAGCTATCTTTAAAAAGAAAACTATTTATGTTATATGTTTTTTCAGCGGGTTTAAAGAAGAAGAATGAAAATGATTTATTTATTTGTTCACAGTATCGAGCAGTACAGTATTTTAAATGTTAACCTGGTTTTAGTACTTATGTTGTTTATTTTGTCAGCCAGTTTTATAGTAGCTTATATTTTAGAAACGTGATCCTAGTGGTAGGAGACGGTATGAGTCTCACCACAGCAACTGCAGCAAGAATTCTAAGAGGACAGAGGAGGGGACAGTCTGGCGAAGACACTGACCTGGTCTGGGATACATTCCCTGCCGTATCTCTTGCTAAGGTACGTGATAATTTAACTAATTATAAGTCTGTATTGGATTAGTTTTTTTATATAAATTTCTTAACACTACATTTCAAACCATTAAAAAAATTGTATAGTACATCTGTTGAGTCAATAAAAAAACAGGAACTAATAAATAAAACACAAAAGTAATAAAAAACTCAATTTTGTTAGATAATAGAAAATATTTTGCGTCAGGTCAAGGCTTAAGCCAAAACGTTTAACTGTTTTCATAAATAAGAGTTATTTTGCTAAGTAAAATTGCGAGTAGCGTTTTTGATATTATACCTACAAGTATAATAACCTCGGGGTACTAAGAGGTTTCCGTATCCTATCCAAATTATATATTTTTTCAAATCTTACTAGTCCTATGAAAATAATACACGATGTAAACCGATCCCTTATCTATTTAGATTATGAGATATTTTAACAAAACAAAAGTATAAAAATACTTACTACTTAAATACCGGGGTTTTTAGATTGTTATCTTTTAAGACCTATTAGTGAGACTCTGCTGACCGTGTATCTGTCTATATAATCATTTTTCTGTCTATCTTTCCGTCTGCCACTAGGCTGTATCTCAAAAGCTAAAATAACAGGTCCACTTTTTGTAAATTTACTGTCATTCACAAATATGTTGGTAGAAGCCTTATTTTAGATCCCCAGATGCCAATTTATCTCGAAATATAATTTGTATTCATAGGATTGTCATTCGTATTGCCAAGCTTTAGGGACGTCTCGAAATAGGCCGCCATAACGGGCAACTGCAATTTGTATTATTTAACTGTTCAACTCAAAACTGTTCATGAGTTATAACTCTGCTTTGTGAATCTAAACTAATATTATAAAGAGGAAAGATTTGATTGTTTGTTTGTTTGTTTGTTTGCATCGAATAGGCTCCGAAACTACTGGACCGATTTCAAAAATTATTTCACTGTTGTAAAGCTACATTATCTGTGCTGAACATAGGCTATATTATATTTTCAAAAAAATTAGGGATCCTTACTAAAACTTCAATTATGTAACCCAAGGTGTAAAAGAAATTCCTTACATCGCGTGCGCTGCGGAAACTATTGATGATAGAAAGAAATTATATACTACAATTTTGTAGAACACATCATCATCCACAAAAAAGTCAGCGACAGCATATGTCTAACTATTATAGATATGTCATAATAAGTGTTTTAATATCAAAAAAATATAATTAAAATGACGACGCCAGAAAACGTTCTATATTTGTACTTAGGTATTAATCCTTATCTAAATAAATTACTTTAAAATTAAGACTGCTTCAATACCTTTCTATTACTTTTTAAATTATTGAATTCGGACATTCCATTCGAAAGATATCACGAGTTCAAAAATGTAAGTACTTATTAGAAAAAGTCAGCGGGCGCCGCCGCGCCGCTGCCGGTCACGGGAGTATATGCGGGGGGGTTACATACTATAGGGTCTATATTTTTTATCATTTCGAAAATACATTTATACTGAGTAACATAATTAGCTATATTATAATGATATTTATTTATATAGGCTACCCGTGCGAAGACGAGGCGTACGACTAGTTCTTAATAAGTATAAATACATTTTATTCAAAACTGAAGGTATTGATTTTAAACTGAAATAAACGAATAACATACAATTTGTTACGTAAAATATTGATGTAAGTTTAATAAAAAAGCTTACAGTTTGATCCTAGATTAAATAATTAATGTTAAATATCTGAGATTAAATTAGTAAATCATTAAATATTAAATATTCTTGGAACACTTGAGGAGATAATTCGAGTTTTAGAGTTAATATAGCCAAGTATTTGCGATAAAGGAAACATTTACAAACCATAACCTCTAGGATATACTTAACTTGAAAACTATCCACCATTTCACATTCTTCTTGAAGCCAAAACAATGTAATTGAGTATATCTGAAACCCAATTACTGCTAAATGTATTTTCAACTCACGTTTTACATTCGTCCTCCAACAGCGCTAAGTAATAGAATTTTACGATAGTTACTTTGGTAAATATTTATCCCTATTACTAGTTTCTAACGAACATTTTATAGAAAATGTATCGCTTCGCTATATTTAAAGGTGAATAGGTACTCACATAAACGAATTATGTACAGATTATACAGCCTTCATTGGAAAAATATCCAAACATATTGAAATTGTACAATGTCCAACAAGCAAGCATTGCTAGCATGAAACTACCCCATTCCGCTTCATTGTACATGTAAAAGGAATAGTCAGAGAAACGTCCAAACCTTACCTTACACATGCCTATACTTAAGTATTCTGTATTCTTGACAACTTATAACCCTATCTTCGATGCTGTAATATTAACTGGTTTTCTCATTTTGTTCTCCGTCGCTGAAAAGCAAAGAGATTGCAGCGAACATTAATAAAAAAATATTGACAGTACCTTTTATGAAGCCTAAAATAAATTGGAAAGTACCCAACTCACTTTTCGGATCTCCCATTTGACACCTTTGATATTTAGAGTGCACCTAATTTCACGTCAGAATGGCCCCTGATTTAATTTCGAGGCAGCTTGATCCTCGTGTTAATATTGTGAGGGTGTTATTTCATTTCGTTTATAATTTCGTCAAACCGAATCCGCGGCAGCGTTGTGACATTTTGTCGCTCGTGAAATATGTATTGTAATATTTCTTCGGCTCCTAAATCTTTTGCAATATCTCCACGGATGCTGGCAGATTTTGTTGCAAAGTACTTTAGTAGCTATTTATTTCACAAGGTGCTTAGAGTACGATTCAAAATGTTTTCACAATATTTTGTATCGCGTTTCTCCTTCGTTTTTGTTTGAAATATCTTTTTACGTGACTTTGTAACGTTAGCTATAATACCTAAGTTGAGAACATAGTTTTTTCTTTCGAGTACCTACTAATTGCCTTCATTAGTTCACGTTCATTTTCTAGGTTCGTACTATAGTAAAACTATGTCTGTGTGATGTCTAAAGCAACGATTTATTGTAAATCTTTGTTGAATCTATGCTGATACGTTTGAGTAAAGTGTTTTGAATTAACACTGCTTTATTAGTAGTAAATTATTTCACTAAACTTTCGTTCACGGTAGGATCCAGGCCGTAGTATTTTTGCCTGTTCTAAGCTCTGGTTGCTTAGAAATAGCACCTAGAATCACCTAGTATATAAAACGATTCTAAAATCATACGTGATTTTACAGAATAAAGACTAATTGACTTTGTCTTTGACAGACTTACAACATAGACGCTCAAACAGGCGAATCATCTGCATGCGCCACGGCTCTCCTCTGCGGCGTGAAGGCGAGATATGAGACTTTGGGTTTGGACGCTGGAGGCAGGTTCAACAACTGTGCTTCCACCATCAACTCTAAAGTCACCTCGCTGGTAGACTGGGCGCATGATGCAGGTACAGTATGATTGGTTTTAGTACAGTTTGTACTAGTTCTGGTACTATTATGACAGTAGTACCAAAACTAGTAAGTACATGTAAGCTCAAAGACGTGAAGCTAAGCTTGAAAAAAGATTCGAGAGTCCTTTTTGAAATGTAAGATTTGGTGCTAAAAATATGTATGAATACTCAAATAGTAGGTACATCCTATGTCTATTAAGATTTCTTGAAACTTCTTGTGAGTTGCCATATTTATACTGTGATTTATATTTAAAGATGTAATAATTGAAATAAGCTACTATAAACAAGTCCATTTAGATTTATATGATGTAAAAAAGTCAAGTTTTTAGCTGTGATGTTTTGTTACCGTTCAAAAATCATCTACCGCTTAAAAGAACAATGAAATCTTATCCGCAATAACATAAAATTCCGAACTTCCGCTTTCATTGATTGCGCAAAAAATATTCTTTACAAATAAACATATCTACGATACGAGTCATTTGATTGACGTATTTTATGGTTTTGTATTTATTCAGTACATATTTTCATTCTTTGAAGTTTTCTTTTGTGGAACGTTATTATACTCGTATAGAAGTTGCCGCGCGATAGCTTTATAGGTTAAAAGGCTTTTTCAACAAACATTATAGTTATGTCAATTTTCCGACAGAATTAGAGCAAAGATTTTTTCTAGAACAAAGTTATGTTGAGACAACGTTATATGTATACAAAACATAAAATAATAGATAAATATTCTTATACATTTCACACATCACGCTCCTGTCCAAAACAATGCTTGTACCTACTTTGGGATACTTATATTCTTTTTGTTCACAAATACATAAAATACGCCTCTACACACGCCACACCGTCTTTTGAATGCCCAGGAAGTGCTAAGCACTAAGAATTTGTGTGAAATTTTGCAATGAATAAATACGAAGTATCAGCCTGAAACAGAACAAAAATTCCAACGCATAGCATGGAAGGCAGAGCTATTACTGGTAACTTAGTCTTGAGTCACGACTCATGACGCAACATAATCTATACCAACGTTTAAAATAAGAGGATGCACCAAGATTGCGTTGTTGGTCCAAAGCTTAATAATTTACTAAGGTCCACGATCGATCTTGCTTCGTGTAATAAATTATTCATTACCGTGAACATACTCGATGCGCTATGGCAGACATGCGCCCCGTTGTCGTGCATCTATACAGCATTAACAGATTACAATTTGAAGAGGGTCTTCATATAGCGTTGTTTCGCTATATGAACACCCTATGTTTCGTCGTCATTAGCAACGCCTATTTAATCAAGCAAAACTTGCACTATGCTAATAGAATTAATGATTTTTTATTTATTTAATAAATAAGTATTTATTTCAAGTAGTAGTATTTAGTAAGTAAGTTGAGTATTTATTTATTGTAAATTACTACAGAAATGTTATGTGTTTTTGGGGATTGGAAACCACATCCTTAATTATTGAATGCTGAGTACCTACCTAAATATCATTTTTAACAAAACCTATTAAGTCTATTATTCTGTAAATTATATTAATGTAAATGGAGCTAGATTAATAACAATAGATAGTCTGACTAAATAGTAAAAAAGCAGTTCATATAGAAGAAACCATATGATAATTTATTTTAACTTCTGAAATTTTACTTATAAATTTCTGCCAAACTATTTAATGCAGTTCATTTTTCTTTTATAACAATATTGGAAGTTGCCAGGAACAATCTTATTTCATAGTATAAGTGGATAAAAAACAAACTAAATTGATAACTTCATTAGGTTTCACTAAGGAAAGATTTATAGACCAGTATCTCTGAGAACCCGCACTCATAAAAGTGGGCTGTCGACGCCAATTTGTACGTCGCGACGTAAACTAGATTATTCTAAGACTAGGTTAATGGGGTTGCCCACTTTAGCGCTCTGACGTCCCGATTAATAGGGGGTTTACCTTAAAAATCGCAAGCACATTCCCTTTTTTCTGAAAATACAAGTAAAGAATAAATTGTAGCCCCGTTTAGAAATAATAGAATAATATTTTGTAACTAAGTACAAAAATATGCTGTTTTTTGAGTTGAATTTTGAAAACACCATTATTGGTGTGATTTCATATTCTATTCTTTCAAAGTAGGTACTCTTTGTTTCCAAGATTATCAAATTCTAACAAATTATCTCTTATTGAAATGTTTTTTGTATGCTATAGCATGCAAACGAGCTATCTCTCTGTAAGTAGGTACCTACTTCTCAAAAACGATGTTGATATGACTAGCTTGATGTTACATGTATTGGAAAAATATGTATAAAAAAATGTGAAAAATATGTAATCATCAATAAATCTAGTTCCCATATCACATTTGTTCAGTTCGGATCTAGTATGATCCGTGAATATTCATTTATTTATATATAACAGGTAAATCAACTGGCATTGTGACAACAGCAAGGATAACCCACGCTACTCCAGCTGCGTTGTATGCGCATGCGCCTTCGAGGTATTGGGAGGATGATAGCAGAGTTCCACCAACCGTGAGGAAAGACTGCAAAGATATCGCTATGCAGCTAGTGGAGAACGAACCTGGGAGGAATATCAACGTGAGTTACACACAAAATTTGAACTACCCACAATTTCTTTTTATTACCCGCAAGGAACTATAAAATATATATACCTTGAAATGTTTTTTTAGATATCATTAAAATCCTAATGAAAATTTTGCTTCAAACAGAGCTCTAGATTAATACAAATTACAAAATAAGCATGATATTTTATGACGCGTAGATAAACTTTATAATGATCTTGAAATATTTATTTCTTTTCATCAAGTTTATTACTCTCTCTGTGGTCGGCACTTCATGACTGAAGATCGTGATCACTAATGGATGTCTGTGTCGTCGTCATGGAGTGAACGGTCTGCCTCCAGCGGTTTCTGTCTGTGGCCATTTTAACTACGTCGCAGAACTTTTGTCCACCCTCTTTTAATTGGTCAGTCCATCTGGTTGAAGATCTACCGCGCGATCGTTTTCCCTCAACGTTACCAACGATTACTAGCTTCCTTACTAGTTTATTACAAAAAGTATTTATTACAAAAATACGCTTGTCAGTCTATCCCATGTTTATAGAAAATCAAGATTTCTTTATGTTCGGTTGGAAGATTTCTGTTCTGTGTAAATTGTTCCTTGTGAACTATTCGTAACTTGCAAAAGAGTCACGAATCTCGCAATAAACTTCAGTACATTCTTACATACAGAGATTTCATATCAGATCCATCTCCAACCATAAAATCTGAATAAAAAACCACTTTATTAAGTTATGTCGAGAATGGTAGCCCCGTGGCCTTGTTATAAAAGGAAGTTTTCGTCACAGAATATTTCCTAAATAAAAACTGTGAGCGGAATATTTAGATTTACGACTTTTCATTATTGCTTGCCAATAAATTATTTCGAATACAATATTTCGCCACTGTGGCATTTTGGATTGAATTTTCAATTTGTATTAGGTTTTTTTTGTTAGTTTGTTTCATATTTTTAGTAGGTACCTAAGGCTTACAAGCAAGAAAATAGGTAGCCTCCAAAGGCATTGACTAAAAGTCACCAAGTCACTTACCTACTTGTAAATAGTTTTATATCGTGCAATTAGTTGTTGAAGTATACATAGTAAATGTTGCCTTATATAAATAAATAAAATAATTATAAAAAAATAGTATGTAGTAACTGTTATAAAAATGTAGAAAAGTCTGATATCTTTGTATTATATTTTTTGTCTAGAAAATGATACCGTGTGACTAGCGCAAACACGAAGTGGAAAAAGTAAATACCTTGATTCCGTAGCAAAAATAGCTAGGATATATCGAATTGAAATGTGAAATAAAACAAACCAAAGTAAGTAAGGGTCGGGTAAAAAAATAAATGTTACATACTTTCTTTATAATTTTAGGCAATAATTAAATAGTGATAAGTAAGTTTTTATATAGTATTGCAAATAAAAAATTTCTTACTTTCATTTCTGTAACTCATTAAACAAATTTAGGTAATTATGGGTGGAGGCAGACGACACTTTCTGCCCAACGTGACCCCAGATCCCGAGCATCCGAATCGAGAAGGCAGAAGACTGGACGGCAGAAACTTGGCAGAAGACTGGGCCCGGGAGAAAAAGAGGCGGCGACTTCGAGCCCAGTACATACACACCAAAGAACAATTAGCAAAACTGGAACCTAGATCAGTGGACTATTTGTTAGGTCAGTATTCTATCAGAAAACTAGCACTTATGGTACAAGCTTTATCTACTTATTTTATTTTAGTATTTTTACAGGCGTCACAGCCCAGTTTAGTAATAACTCTGACTTTCATGCTGTGGGTCGTGGTTTCGTTTACATTTGTTTTTATAGGAAAATTTAATTCTGTAAATTAACTCGCGTTTATGTATATGACAACACATTGAATACAAACAAACAATGAAATTTACCTAAATTTGAGTGCGAGTATGAAGTAACCTGTAACCCGCGACTTTGGACGCGTTGATGCATCTAAAATGTTTTTTCAATTCGATATGTTTATATAGGCCATAATATTTGCTACCGCCATTCGATGTTTCCCTAGTACAGTCTTTGATTTAAAAAATCAAATCAAATCAAATCAAATTATTTATTCAAAACTCTTGTACACTAACTTACTAGTAATAAATAACAACTTAAAATTAACATGTAACATAATAAAGAAATAAAATAAAACATATATAGGTACATAGAGTTTCGAAATGTTGTTGTTTCGAAACATAAACCTTGCCCATTTTGTAATCCGGAATACAGGCTTCTAAATTGTATATTATGTGTATATTAAGTTCCATTTAAATTGGTCCAGTGTTTAAGGCGTTATGTGTTTTTTATGGGTGAACTGAAATAATATTCATAAAATATTAACAGGGTTGTTTGAATACTCCCATATGGAGTTCAACGTAGAACGCGGAGCGGTAGCGGACGCGGAAGAGGGAGCGGCAGCCGGAGCGGCTGTAAAAGCGGACGACCCCTCGCTAGCCGACATGACTAGAGCGGCCCTTTCTATCCTACTGAAGAATGAAAAGGGGTTCTTCCTACTTATTGAAGGTACATTGTTTTCAGGGTAGCTTGGGTGACCACAAACTTTCCAGTATATTACCTTCATGTCATAACTTTATGGACATTTGGACCCTTTTCTTGCCCGCTCTATCGCGCGTGTAACCACAGTTATGCACACATGAACGCGCGTATAAAGTTAAGTTACAAACTTACATTCTTCTGAAGCCCAAGTGACTTATAGTCTCCGAGTGATGGATGTAATACAATACGTCACAAGCCACGTTCTCGTTGAGCCATTTGATTATTATCGACAGGCGCCACAGCTCAATTGGTAGTAGCTATGCCTTTTCCCACACAAATGTTAGTATGATGAACATAAATATTTGTTCTGTGTCTGGGTGTTACTATGTAAGTATTTACAAAAAATAATGTATTTTATCAGCAATCTAATGCGGATAGAAAAATCAAATGTCATAAACTGCAGACTCAATGCCTATTCTTCTGAAAAGGCAAAGAAAAAACAAACAATAACATTAAAATAAACTTATAGGTGGGCGGATAGACCATGCACATCACTACAACAACCCGTACAGAGCTTTAGATGAAACCTTGGAGTTGGAAACGGCGTTGCTAGCAGCTTTGGAACGAGTGAATCCAGCGGAGACGCTTATAGTCGTGACCGCGGATCACGGACATGTGATGACTTTCGGAGGCCAAGCCACGCCGAGGGGACATCCGGTATTAGGTTCGTAAAGAAAACATCTTAAAATGTCTGCAAATAGATAAGATAAGATAATATTTACTAACCCAAAAAAAAACATAAGTACTTACAGAAAAAAATAATAATTACACGAACTAAAAATGAACTTAAAAATAATAACTAAAAACTAATTACAAATGAACAGTGGGGGTTAATAAACAGTCTTCTTCTTTTTTATTGGGCTTCTGCCCGTCAATACGACAGGCAATTCTGCCAATGTCAAGTGTTTGACGGAACTCGAATCGCAAACATAGTTCAAAATATATAGGACTATGTTTGCTTGTGCAGAGAAATCGAAACATGTCTAAAACACGCGTCAGTGCTTGATAAGGGGATAGGTCGCATTACACTTCAGCGTATCAACAGGAAATATTTATAATCAATTAAAATAAAGATGATTCTATTCTTTAAAGGTTTACGAAACCCACAAATGAGCGGTTCAACGATTACTGAATTGAGTAACAAAGTTAATTATAAACAGGGAAAGTATTTATTCCATCTTGATGCTGAAATAACTTCTGCTCCAAATAATATTTTGAAAGACCAACTTCCAACACCATTTTGTGAATTCAAACATTCCTCGCTCCTCAATTGAGGAAAATATTGTAGAAATCCGACAAGAAAATGTAATTAGCTGATGAAGTACTCTTAACATTGACTTGTACTTTAAGGTGCGGATACAGTGGTATCAGATATAGATGGGCTGAGGTATACAACGCTGTTATACGGCACTGGGCCCGGACATTCGGAGCCGCGAGCTCTCCCGCTGAACGCTACATCGTCCGCTGCCGCTACCGCCGATGCCGTCCACGCGTCAGCAGTGCCGCGGCAATGGGCCACGCATGGTGGAGAAGACGTCCCTATATGGGCCTTAGGTGAGTTAATCAACCAATTAGTAGCCCGTTTTGCAGCAAAACAGCAAAAGAGCATATTTTATATTTGAATATGCACCCGGTTTATTCACATGAATCATTTAGAATCGTGTGCAGGCGCCGAAAATAACGGGCAAGAAACTCATAGCATTGTTTTGTATGATCAGTTTCATATATGTACTTACCTTAGCTTTTAATGAAGGAAACCGATGATGAAGATGATATGATGATGAGGAAAAAGTAGACCTTTGTTTGTGGTTGTTATTAGCATCTAGGTTACTATTTCGCTTAGCAAAATTACAAATTACAGTAACAAAACAAATAGTTAAGAAACCAGAAAACAAAAGTTCTTTCTAAATTGTGGTTATGCAACTATATAAGTAATCTCTGGTGTGCACTTCATACAATGAAAGGGATAAAGCTTATTTAATTATTATTTACATAGACTGTCGGGAGTAGCTCTCATTACGCTATTTCTAGAAGCGTAAAATTGCTTATACAATATTTACTCTCATGTTCGCTTGTTTGATAAACTTTGACCGTTATAAGAGGATTTGTTGTTTCTAAACAAACCCTGGAAACTATTATTTTGTAGGAAAAAGGTGTTGTTGGCGAACTCCCTATTAATTAGTGAAGAATATGGTGCTATATATTTTAATCTGTTGACGTCGTGACTGCCAAAAAATATTAACTTTGTGTTCACAAAATATGAGAAAGAACTCATCTTCAAAACTTACTATTATATATAAAAATGGAACAAGTTTTAAGAAGAGCAATCCACTGCCAGCTTTGTAATTTAGTATTCTTTTCTAATACTTGAACATCTAGCTGTATCATGAACTGTCATGTTCAAATTGGCTAAAAGACTAGAAGTCAGTTAATAGAATGTCCGTATTATATGGAGAAAGCAAACACATCTAAGACCGGTGCTCGAACCATTTCCGAGTGCCGTCAAGTGTGAAATAGAATGGGACGCCGCAGTGCCAAGATCGTGATAGCGAAACGTCAAATTTGTGTTGATAAGTCATGATTGTTACAATATTTTAAGGACTGCACTTAAAACCCAGATAAAATTCTTCATTGACATTGGTTAATTTGTGGTAACCCATAGCGACCAAAAAGCTACAATTAAATGAAGTAGTATGTTTTAGGGTGTACTTTATTTACACTCAAAAATTCACGTCTTCGCTCAAAATTCAGTGGATCTATGAATCTTATCTGTAAGTTCATTGTGTGTTACTTATTTACTGAGTAAAAAAGGTCTGAATTGCCTCTTTGAGCATTAAAGCTTAGCAGTTAAGCTAAGTAAAACTAAGCTTTTTTTATAATTTTTTAGTTACCGGTTACCGACAATAGAAATTTTCCACATTTTCGATCTGGCGACAATATTGCTCTAGAGTCCTTGCGTTCTAATTTGAACTTTATCTCGCCGATGTTAAAAGAGATTTCAAATTACACATTGTCATCCAGATGGTTCATTAACTACGTATTCCAGGTCCAATGGCCACGACGCTGTTTGCCGGCGTGGTAGAACAGAGCTACATTCCACACGCGATCGCTTACGCCGCGTGCCTCGCACATCAATCGAAGCGGTGCCAGGAAAAGATTAATTTCACACAACCTGTTGTAAGTTCTAGAATAGTATACCTACTTGTGAAGTTTAGCACGTTTCAGGCAAAGCAAGTGGATGCAGACACAAAATAGTAAATCAATGTCATTGTTTTTGGAAAAAATTGGAAAAAGTCTAGATATGTCAAGCTGAGGAACAATGATGATGATACGAGGACTATAAAAGTTACATTGTAAATATGTTCATGTGTATACACATGAACAACTAACAAACAAACTTAGATTATTTACTCTAAAATGTACAACAAATAGCTCTAACAGAAGATTGATTTCCAAATACCAAGCAATCAATCAGATATTAAAAGCAGCGCTATTGGTATGGATTCGAAAAGTTAATTTTAATTTCTCCTTCCATAATTGGACTCACGTCTTCATTTTCCTGTTACTTTTGAGTTTCTTCAAGATCAAAAGTCAGCCTCACGTTAACGAGTGTAGAAACCGCTAATTAATGACTTCTTAGAAAATCTTGTGGCAGTACAAAACAGGTACGGTTATAAATTAAAATACGAAAATGTTTGCTTTTAACACCTTTGACAATGGTAGGTATATTACGTTTCGTGTTACATATAAAATATATAAAGATGTTTTCGTAATATTTGATGCTGTGTACAAATAAACCCCCTACTACTACGAATACACGACGTTTTTTGCGGTAAAAAGAAAATCAACCTAAGTTAAAATAACTGTTTTTCCACAGGAAAAAATACCGAACTGCGTTCCACCTGAAGTTAGCAGCGTGTCAGCGGCCGATGAAACACGAAGCGATGGCACGAGCGTGCGACGCGTCGTCGTGGCTTCAAGCGTCATTTCCGACGAACGAGTCTCGCGGTCATCCGCTCCGCTACTCGCTCCGCTCATCACCCGAAGCAGCCTAATATCAAACATTTTTAATTGGATATGGATGTTTGGTATTCAAAATTATATGTTTTAAATGTAAATACAACGAAAACGTACCGTTTACGTTTGGATGTACAAATAAGTTTAATAAATAGAATAACAAATCTAAGAAATAATGTAAATACACGGCAACTAAGTACGTAAAGAAATAAATGTAAATATTTTAAGATAAATGTTATTAAATAAATGAATTTTCAACAAATATTTTATTTTAATCCTATCAAGCTTTAAAGATTCGGTATTGAAAATGTTGTAATTCAGGTAACAATTTAAGCAAGTATTTATTAAATAATAATTTATTAGTCTGCAAATGAAAACACCTTTTTCGTATAACAATACAAATTGGGTAACACAGAATAACTCAATCAGTTACATGTTTTTTTCGCAAGGCCCTTATTGCTAACAAGACGGTGATTGTATTTCTCAACGTGCGCATACCGAGTTTTGGTAGAAAGCAGGCTTTAGTCAGCACATTGAATTGGAAAATTCTTTATTGCACATAATAATAAAATTGTACAGAGGCGAGGTTAACGCTAAAAAGCATCTTGTTCCAGCTTACCTTTGTGTAGTCTGGAGTTAAAGGTAGTGCTTAAAGAAAAAAAAATTAGGAAAAGAAAATAAATAAACAAACATGCAGTGGAAACAAAGACTTATATCTATAAGAACTACACTGGCCTGCAAAACTAAGTATCACACTTTTTAAATTGCAATAACTTTTTAAGTAAACAAGATATACTTTGATCTCAACCCACTTGAGCACGCCTGGGACGACCTAGGAAGGCTAGTCAGAAGCCGCAGACCACCTCCTACCACCCTCAGGGCACTAAAACAGGCCCTGATAGAAGATAATGGGTCCCCAAAATCGGCTCCGAATCCTCGTGTTCAGTATGCCAAGCCGGCTTGAAGCTCTAACCAGAGCCCGAGGAGGCAATACAAGTTATTAAAAATGAAATAACATGTAGAACATACTTAGAAAATGTTAGATGAGTTTTTAGACACTAAGCTAAAAATGGCTATTTTATTTTTATCATTTTTTTTAAGTTACTTATGTATGCTTTAAAGAAAGCTGATAAAATTTGCTATAAAAGATTTTTTATTTGAAATCTCTAACTTGTATAGTTTAGAAGAAAAATAAATTTTAAAAGTGTGATACTTAGTTTTGCAGGCCAGTGTAGTTTCTAGGAACCCTAAAAAACTATGTGTTGCTTCAAATAGTTAATAGACGTTTGAAAGTACCAAGACACTTTTGTAGTAGGCTTGTCTTATTGTGTTGATGCTATTATTTTTATCAGATTAATTTTGCAGTAGGCTAAATTTTATGATTTTTTTTAGTAGGTTCTATGAATGAGTGAAAATAGTCGAGTTACTGGTAGTAACGGTGCGGTTTTATAAAAATACAGTGCTCTGTTGTGTTTGCTGTCTTTGATGCTCGTATGGCTATGTACTACGGTTTGGAGAATACGGGTAAACTACAAGTAAAAACCCATGAGTCTAAAGTGATTAAATAGTCTTACGTCTCAAAGTAAACGTGCACGGTGAGAAAATGCATTGTTATAGGTAATAAGACAGATGACTATGCCTATCATCTCATTTCACTACTAATTATTTTGTAAAAGAAAAAAACAGGGAAAAAGTCTAACAATGTAGGTAAGTACGTAAGTATTCTGGAAGTAGGTTTAGGATTTTGGTTTCAGCTTTCATTGTAAATGTAGCCTGCCAAAATGGAACAAAGTGAATTTACTTTGTCGTAGTCCCAAAAGTTCTGGAAAAAAGTGTTAAGGAAGCTGCCAATTTATTCAAATGAGGTATTTGTGTTCAACACAAAACGAGAGATAAAATCAGAGCTAATGTATGAGAATATGTTTGTACGTTCAATTCCCTTACAACCATTACATACGTCTCAAATATAAACGCAGTGCGGTGCGATAGGTCAAGTTTAAACTAATTATATTAATCACTAAGTACTTAGTAGTTCTAAACAGCAGATGGCTGAGCACCAATAAATGGGACAATCGTAGAGGTAACGTATTTAAGATTGCGCGCTAACGATGCAACGTTCGACAGTAAAGCTGATGTTGACGGGCAATGTATCTCAAACACGTCACTGTTTTAATACGTTTACGAATGAACAAATATTCTCCTAAATTTAATAGTCTTCGGTCTCAAATCTAAAACTGTATTACTTTTAACTGGTTCACCTCACACTACGCAGCAAAGCAGCAGATTTTCAAGCTCAAGTTGAGATCGCTCCGCAGTGTAAAGCAAATACATTGAGATGACTATAATCTACTTGTGCTTACAATGTTAAAACGCACAAAAAAATGGCACTAAATAGTGTGGTTAATTTTTTTTGTAGTTATAAGTATCTGAAGATGTATATTGTGATATTTTATTTTATGTTTTTTTTTTTATGTTTGTTATTTTATGGTACAGGGGGATAAATGTGGCATAGTTCTACATGAACTGTGTTTTCTTAAACACAGTTCAGCAAGTTCAAGTAACAATGCCACATTTTGTTTGTGGTGTTCATTTGACAGGAAGAAGAAGAATGTTATGTGTTATTTTATTTGATTAATTAATTTAACTCATATTTACTATTCATACATAAGTACCTACCATGTATAAATATAAAATAAATAAATAAATAAATAATAAATAATGCTGGACAATCCACACAACATCATCTAGCCCCAAGCTAAGCAAAGCTTGTGTTATGGGTGCTAGAAGACTGACATACTTAATACAATATAATACATAGATAGATATTTTTTATTATACATATAATACCCAGAACACCCGGAATAAATATTTGCAGAACATACAAACATTTATCCCGAGGCGGGAATCGAACCCGCAACCTTCCGCGTCGCAGGCGGACCATCGCCCACCGCGCCACATCGGATATGATGATATGTGATGCATTTCTTTTCTATAGGTAGGTAGATTCTAAAAGCTTTTTATTCCATTTCAGTCAGAATAGAATTTGAGGAATGTAGGTTGACTTTGAAAGCCGCTGTGTACTGAAAACTAGGATTTTTAGCTAAAACTTTAGCTTTTAGCCTGGAGCATTCTATATCTATGTAAAAATACAACAATGAAAGCCCGTCGATATTAGGATTAGCAGCGCTTTCACACTACCACCGACACGATACTTATCGATATCGCTCGATATTTAATATAAACATCGCGTCGCTATGCTCAGGGGGGTATCCTGACAACTGAAATGTTTTTGAACTATTATTTGATCAAATTGCAGTTCAGTTTACTTCTTCGTCTTTTATTGATATTTTGAATGATCGATTTTTATACCGTTTGATAGAGTTAACGAAAAATCAGGTAGGCCATGCTCAAATCTGGTTGGTCATGCTTAAATCAGGTAGGCCACACCCTAAACCGTGGCATTGACGTCTTTTTTAACAGCTCAGTCACGTCAGTCCACAAAAACGCCACGGATTACTGATGAGTTACTATAGTAAAATCATCGAAAACTGAACTGCAACTGAAAGGATATTCGGTCACGCAAGTTTCCCCTTGCTGGATATCCCTACAGGGTACTAAAACGAAATGTGATTTATTGGACTAATACCTACACAAAGTTTTTTTTTTCAAAGTAATGGGAACTATGCCTATGGTAAGTAAGCCTATGACCATAAACTCAGCTAATGGTAAGTGATGTGATGAAGTCGACGATGGAGCAGGACGATCTACAAAACACCTATACACTCCTAGTCTTTATGAGATCAAGGTTGTTATGATCGGGAAGTTATGTTATAATACCATTATTTTATATAGATACATATACATTATCATAACTTAAAGAAATACATGGCTATGCGTCTGGAATGAAAAATGACATACCTACCTATTATTGGAACAATTGTTGCGGAAAAAACAAATAAGCGATATTTCTTCTTTGTAGATCAAAATATATCAATTTCGTGTTTGTCTGCGTCAATCGTTATGGAACCTGAAGGCGGCTAATGAGCCTCATTTCTTGCTGTGAAACATATAAAGAAAACCAGGAATCATTGTTTTCCTTACTTTGTAATATTAGCTTAGTCACATACAGACAAAATTACTACTTTTACTTACTTTTTATTTCATACCAGCTGGAATGCCAATAAGTACCTAGTTTTAGATAAATGTTTACATGATATAAAAACAAGAATACCCAATATTGAAAACTACACTTACTCACTCTGAATTGTGAGAGAGTTTGCGGGTTTAGTATTTATAAATGATAACCACTGAACTATTATGCTTTTAAATACAGTTTTTATTCATAGACTCAATCTGATAAAATTTTCAACCAACAACCATTTCGCCATCTTGAAACAAGTGTAACCCTAACCTGTTTTTCATTTTTTACCACATAATAAAAAGTTGCCCGCTCAAAGCGATTATCGATTTTGATAATAAGTATCATACATTTACAAAATAGTTTCATACAACAATTTTAACAAACAATCAATATAATGTTTTATAATAGTAATATCAAACATCAGTAATACGTTCCTAAATTGACATTAGCTTACAATATCGTGAATAAGTATTTACCAAGAATACCTACTTAATATTTTATTCACAGACTTTCTTGTTTTTAAATAAGTATGTTTATAGCAGTACCTAACGAGACACAAAAATAAGAGACCACAAAGCTCTGTAAGAAGCTATCAACAGCAGAATCTCAGTTGAATTCTCACTTGCAAAAGGATTACAAAGCAATATACCGTAAAGAATAGAGAGCTTGCGTCCATTTACTCGCAAAGGGAGTACGGGGTAGCGTACCTACATTGCGCGGTATGCAGCAGCATTCAGCGATCGACTTCTTATTGCCACGCAGTGTACCCGTACTTACTACAGTATGAAGGCTTACGTGCATTTATCCGTATGAAACAAAGTTCGCACCAGCAAGCCACGTCTGACCTATTTTATTGGCTTCCCACCGGTCACGGTACTTTGAGGAAGAAATGAATGAATAGCTTATATTATTTAATATTGGATTTTACAGCCACTTGAACAATTTTAATATTGTTTTACCTTGAAGAACTTTATTTTTTTTAAGTTTGTTACTTTGATACAATTTTTTATTCAAACAAATGAGTATTTATGTAAATATACCGTGGTAAGCACGATGAAAAAATACCAGCAAATATTTTATTTTGGGAACACGTAACATTTACTACAGAGCTTGCGAATCCTATGAAAAGCGTAAAACGAGTGCGTGTATGTTATGACTTCTGGGAATACCGTAAATAAATTATTAGGTAGGTACGTATTTATTTTGAAACATCCAACATTCGTTTCTACCGTATCTGCCGTATATTATTATAGACCATAGTATATTCAGATAGATAAACATAACTAGGTAAAGCTACAAAAAAATATTTGCTTTCTAGTCGATAAAACCAAAGGATTCAACATAATGTTATCACTCTCACACAAAAGTTCCACGATAACATGTCTGTGCTCTGCACACAGACATAAAGAATGGACTGTGCAATAGCCTCGCGAATTGACATGGGAATCGAACACACGACCCACAGCATGGAAGGCAGAGGTACTACCAACTGAGCTGTGACGCATATCGAGAGAGTAGTCTATGTAGAAAGACTACTGGCAGCACATTTGTTTTGTCTCACGCTTTACAGCCTATATTTGCTTCAAACAGAGATACTTAGATAGTTTTTGTGCATGGTTTATGATTGACATAGCACAAAATAAGACCTCATTGTCAAGAGTCCACAATAAAAAACCGGGTCATTTAAGCATCATGACTTGTGACGCATTTTCTTTGGCAAAATCACACATACAGCGGATCTGGTGCTGCAGCGGAGAAACTGTAGAAATGTATTTTTAACACAGCTCAAATGTATAGCCATAAAAAAAAATTGTAGCCCTTGTACTCCAACAAGGCAAGTTCAATTATTAGAATTACAATTTATACAAAATTAACGCCATTGGAAGTTAACATTATTAAATATTTTTTTGAAATATGTTAACTTTTATACAAAATATTCCTTCTGAAGGAGTATTTTATTTTTTATTCCTTTAATGGTCTAACAACTTAAAAGTTAGACGGATCCCATTTAAAACGAAACTGTTTCTAATGTCTAAGTGATAAAAAGTTTATTAAATCTGTAAAATGTTAACTGAAAATTCTATTTTCTACTTGAATGCACTGCAGCGGAAAAAGTGAATTAGTCCGCTGAGTGTGCTTCAAGCTTGGGTAAAAACTTTATCAAGTGACAGTTTTCTTGACGAAGATATATAGCGGGTCTGATGGCACGACCGAAGGGTGTTCTGTAAGTGATTAACTTGTAAAGGAACTTTTCCAGAAAATAATGTTAGAAAAAGTCAGTAATTTCTGGTCCAATAGCAGTATTAGATAATAAAAGGTCATATATTTTATCTCCGATTCAATGTTTTCACTGAGAGGTTTCTGAAAGTTAGTACTCTATTTATTAGGGTATACTAAAATACTCTTGAAAATAATAAATGAAGGGTAAGGACAGGCCCTAATGGTCTGAGTGAATCAGCTGCGGCTGAATAAAACCCACTTTTCAAAGGCAAACTTTGATTAAGCAGCAAATCCTTGCAAGTTGAACCGTTTTGTGGTAGACCCTGCGAAGATTAAAGAGGTTTCGAGATTCACGCGAACCTAAGCAGCTGTCTGTTGATTTAAATTGATACAATTTGTAGCGACGATACCTCTTTTCCTATTTTCAATATCTACTTTAATAAAATTATAGGCTAAATTAGGAAATATGTAAAACTCTAATTTTGCCTGTGATTCACGCTTCACACTATGTTTATTTAGTTAACATTTCTTCTCATTTAGACTTTGTAATATAACTTTTTTTATTTTAAATTTCTTGTTTGTATGTACGGACCTACATAAACTATTACTATTAAAATAACTTTATTTGTGTCAGGTTTAAATTGACGTCAGTTGCGCGCGCAAAATAAATATTTTAAGCTACTTTCAAACTTATCACATTTTGTATCGACCATGCATGTGACTATTATGTCAAAAAATACTCGTAGAACAAAGAAACAATCGCCCTCTGCGTGACCCAGGATCGATCAAAATCGAACCCCGAAAAGGTTTTTAAAACAAATTGGTTTCCGCCCGTCGACGTATTAAACGCGGATAAGTAGGTACCTACAATCAGTGGAAATCCTTCGTAGAATTACTTTTCGATTGAGATAAACGCGCTTTCACGAAGATTTGGATGCCGCTCTTCGTAATATGTTTTGTTTACTCGGTACACAAGCAGCTCTTCTATTTACGTATGATCGGTTATGTTTTGATGTTTTACTGACAGCTGTCAGTTGAGTCAACTTTAAATTTATTTTAAAAACGTCCGGTATTACTAGGTATAGGTGCAATGTAAGTTTTCCACGCTTTGAAAGAAAGTTCCAACGGAGCTCGGAAATAAACTTATACTTATTTAGCTGTTTTTCATTACTCTGAGATGTGAACACAAATAAACGTGACAATCGTAAACGTGTCGTAATAATAGCACATTCAAGACACACTGCGCGGTGACGCTGCAACGTTCGGCAGTGAAGCTAGTGTCAGCGCGTAATGTCACTCGAATACCGTTTCGATACGTTTGCGATTGTCAAATCTATTCGTGCTCGAGCTTCTAAGGATATTTCCTCGTTAAGGTAAGTATTATACCTAACCTAGTCGAGTAAAGGGGTCCTTGCTATGAATTGAGACTGGAATCGGTCTCCAGTCACGGACTTCATATTAATGAGGGTTGGGTTATCGTTGCCATCTTGAAAACGCTATTATGTCCTGGCCAGAAACCCCAAAATGCAAATTATGGTAACCACATTTTTTCATTAAAAGAATATTTTTTGACATTTTTATTTAATCAAAATATTTTTTAGACTTTATTTAGACTTTTTGTATTTGATTAAAAGAGTTTTCGTTTGATTGGATATTTGAAGCAATGTTTAAAAAATAGCAAAAGTAAAAAGGCCAAAATTAATCGAGCGTTTTGAAGCTTTTTTGCAATTTTAATAAACTCTCTGACAATAAAAATATTTGAAACGTTTCTTTAATCATTAATAAGTGCCAAAGTGCTGGCATAAATCACAGAATAGGTAAACCATGATTTATATTAAAGTTTTATTACTTTTAGAAGTGAATTTAGTTTTACTCCTACTTATTTAGAATAAACTCTACTACTTACCCTCCCCTGTTTCCCTATTTTAAATACGCAATTTCAAAAACTAATGAATACAAACAAAGATTAGAAAGTCCCAAAAGGTATTGATTTAAGCAAGATTTAAAATTTTTAATCTAAATTTTTTCCCCTGTAAGTATTTCATAAAACAATATTAAAGAGTACCTACTTATTTTGTGGCTTAATTAATAAAATAGAAACAGCGTTAATTGACAAGTTTGTATGCACGTTATGCAAACTGCTTTTAACTCTGGGTGTTAGATAAAGTTGGTAAGGGATGTTCCAGAGTAAAACTACGGGTTAATCGATGTTTATCTATTTATTCATAAAACCATGTACTACATAATATATTATTATTTAGTCATCCAGTGTTTTGTGAATAAGATTAAAGCTTATTTTAATAAACATCTATCAATAAATAGCTTTTTACTTATAATAAAAAGAAAAATATAAATAGAGACGAGATGGATTATGAATAACATAATCCAGCTTAACATATGGGGACTTATGGGACACAAAAGAAGTTGCGGATTAGATAATATATTATTTAAAAATTTATGACCCATAAAGTTTTTATGACAGTTGCTTAAAATTGACATGAGGAGGACATAAAACTCATACCCAATCTTAACGAAAGGACTCAAAGTCAAAGTCAAAGTCAAAAATTACTTTATTCAGTAAAATCACAAGGATCATTTAGAATCGTCTTACATACTAGGTGATTCTAGGTGCCAGTTCCACGCGACCAGAGCCTAGAAGAACGGGCAAGAAACTTACGGCCTGGTTCCTACCGTTTTTTTATATGATCCTTCTTACAAAGAATTACAATTAAACTAAATTAAGTACTGAAGTTTCAGTGCGGTGTCAATTTAACTTAGTAATGATACACTAATGAGTTAAAAAAAAAAGAAGTATAATAAAGCTATACGTAAATCAAAAAGACAGCACACGCTTCGCTTCAGATACAAATATACTACAAAGTACATAAGCAAGGCAAGAGAACATTACTAACATCACAAATCGACAAAGTTGCTGTTGACGGGTGGAGCGACATCAGGCCATGCAGTTTTGTCATTAATATAGCTGTCTAAGGTATAATACGCCTTTTTTATAAGATTATTTTTAATGTATGTTTTAAATTTTCTAACTGAGAGTTTTGTTGCATTTTCGGGGAGCTTATTATAAAAACGCACGGCACCCCCCACAAACGACCCACTCACCCTCCAAAGCCGGAACCCAGGGACGCACAATTTATAATTGCCCCTAGTGTTCACACCATGAACCTCACACTTTTTCAAAAAGCTATCTTTATTTTTATGAGTGTACAATAAGACTTCATAAATATATTGTGAAATTACTGTTAGAATACCAATCTCCCCAAACCGCTCCCTCAACGAGTCCCGCGGTTTCATTTTATAAATGGCACGTATAGCCCTTTTTTGCAAAACAAATATAGTTTGTATATCAGCTGCTTTACCCCAGAGAAGTATACCATATGACATCACACTATGGAAGTAACTGAAATAAACCAACCTAGCTGTCGTTTCATCGGTGAGCCATCTTATCGTACGAACAGCATAAGCAGCTGAGCTCAGCCTACCAGCAAGCGTTCCAATATGTGGAGCCCATTGCAATTTCGAATCAATATTAAGGCCTAAGAAGACAGTTGAATCAACAAGATTAAGTGACTCTCCATTCAATAAAATATTGGTTGGTCTTTGAACAACATTCGGCAGAGTGAATTTCATGCATTTCGTTTTCTTAGCATTAAGTAACAGATTATTAACAGTAAACCAGTTAAGTACTTGCGAAAGAGATACATTTACGTCATCGTAGTCAGTCTTTTGTCTATCTACTTTAAAAATTAAGGAGGTGTCATCTGCAAACTGTACTATGTTACATAGCTTTTGAACATAAGAGGCGAGGTCATTTACGTAGACTAAGAATAAGAAAGGTCCCAATATCGAGCCTTGTGGCACTCCCATATCAATGATTGACCCAGAAGACCTCTCACCACTAACGTCAACTTTTTGTACTCTATTGGTTAAGTAAGACTGAATAAGATCAATAGCCCGGTTCTGAACTCCGTAATGTTTAAGTTTATAAATGAGAGTTGCATGACTAACACAATCAAAAGCCTTGGATAAATCGCAAAAAATACCGATTGCGTCTTTTGAATTTTCCCAGGCATCATATATGTGCTTTAAGAGCACCGAGCCGGCATCAGTTGTAGATCGACCTTTAGTAAATCCAAACTGATTAACATGTAGCAGCTGGTTGGAGTTAAAATGAGCTAACAGTTGATTAAGAATAACCTTTTCAAATATTTTACTTAGCGTAGGCAATACCGAGATTGGCCTGTAATTGGCAGGATCTTTTTCACTTCCCGACTTGTAAAGAGGAATGAGTTTACTATGTTTCATTAAGTCGGGAAAAACACCTTCGTCAACGCATCTATTAAAAACATAGGCTAAGCACGGTGCGATATCTAATATAATAGAACCTAGCACTTTTGTTGACATTCCCCATAGATCCTCCGTATTTTTTATATTTAATAACTTAAAAGTTTTAACAATATCAATAGCCTGAATATATGAAAAACTGAATATACTATTACAACTTTCAACACTAGATTTTAATAGCGTCATCGCTCCTAAAGCTGATGCATTTAAGGATTGGGTAACAACTTTAGGTATACTGGAGAAAAAGCTACCGAATGCGTTAGCAACTTCAATGTCTTTTGTTAAAACTTTATTATTTATCTGTAATTGTATCTGCTTATTCCGAGTTTTTGATTTTCCTGTTTCGTTATTTACTACTTTCCAAGTGGCTCTAATTTTATTAGTTGAATTTTCTATTTTATTCCTTATATACAAAGATTTCGCTACATGACAAACTTTTTTGAAAGTTTTGGAATATTTCTGTATGTATATAATAAACTCACTATCATTCAGCATTGACTCCCTGGTAGCGTATAGATCATATAATTTGTTTCTACTTTTGTAAATACCTGGTGTAGCCCAATCAGTAAATTTCACGCCAGTACTGACTTTACATGTTTTTAATGTAAATGTATCTCGATGTTGTTCATTTATTAAGTTAAATAATTTTGTAAAAACCACATTAGGGTCAGCCATGCATGGTATAAGTGGTACTTTGAGTCCAATATTATTTTGAAATCTACTGACACGACTTTCTGTTACTTTTCTGTGTCTGTGTCTTACCGACTAATAAGTACCTTGTTTTCAGCTACAATAAAAATATTTTTTAACAACCCCTGTTAATTTATGTATCTGTTGGAAGGCACTTCGCACTGAGGCACAGACATTCTAGTCCGGCTCGTAGTGCATACCTTAGTCAAAGTGCATTTAGTATCTAACACACCTGTCAATTACAACAAACATGCCGTATTAGCTATAAGCACCTGTGGAGATAGGTGTGGTATCTCCTACGAAAAGGGAAGATCTTCCACGCCGAGCAACCTTTGGCTCGATTCCGAGGACCAATGGATAGTAATCGGTTCTAATATTTATGTTCAAACTCCATGATAACTTCGTTTGCGCGATCTAGGATTTCTTTCTGCCATCTGTTGGTGTGTTGCGTAGACTACAGTGTAGTTCATCATGCATATATAGATGGCGCTACACACCTATCTTTTGTTATTTAGGCTACTTAGTTTAAGGTGTCTCAAGAACATTTCAAACTGAAGATATATCCACGAATGAAGTAAATATTCGGAACATTTTGACCATCCCTAGATAAGTTAGGGAAGGCGCCGCTTACCAGTCATAATAACTCGCTTTTGAGCATCTGCGCCCTATCTTACGAGGGAAGTACGTAGCACGTCATATTGAAATATAGCAGCACTCACTAACAAACACATTAGTGGACCCGAAAATTCGCAAAGGGTTAATTAAAGTAACTGAAGTTTGAAATTAGTTTGGGGTCCAATGTTTGTGAGGACATTTTGTTTTCAGGTAACTTTGTGTAGAGTTTCTTCGCGTTATTAATTCTTCATCATCATATCAGCTTATGAAGGTCTTAGCGTAAGTTTCTCTCAGAGATTTCCAAAATTACAAATAATAAAAAAAAAAGAATTTTTTCACGTAAAATAAAATAGCAATTTTAAAAGTGGGAAAAAAATATTATCAGATATGTTTTTTTTATTCTTGAATGCAAGTTTAACATTTCCGTACAAATACTTATACATATTTATTTAACCTATTTCGTCTCACTGCACTTTTCCTCGAAATACAAATAAAAAAATTACAGGAGAAGTAAAATATAAATTTCAGATGTGTTTTTTATTTGTGAATGCAAAATATATAATTTAAGTTTAGATACTTACTTATATTTATTTAACCTTTTTCGTTCCACTGCCATCCTTTTCCTCGAAATACTCATAAAAATAAACATAAAAGAAGAAAAATTCTTAAAAAATTTCATCAATTTGTGAGCATTATTAGGTTATCAAAGGAGAATCAAAAAGACGAGTTGCGATAAACCACCTTAATATTTTTATTATAGCTGAAATATTACAAATTTTATCAAGGGTCGCTGGTTATCTATTCGCTCGCCCTAAGGAAGTCATTTCGCGAACCCTTCGCATGTTTTATGAAATAATCTTGGCCATTTGACCATCCCGAATAGCGGAAGGACAAAAAATACGTTTTATTTCTTTAGAATTATAAATGGCGGAAATGAAATAGGTACTTTACAAGAAGATTATTCTGTTGTTACGGTTCCTCACCGTTTACAAATATCGTACGACATAATCGTTTGTAGTGTAATGACGTAAGGCATTTTAAGTAGACTGAAGAATATTGTGAACAACCAAAGAAAAGGAATCATTTTTTTATTTATATGAAAAGCATGGCTTACCTGAAGTTAAGCGGTAATATAGCAGCCTCACATAGCATGTTAATTGAATCACCCAACTTATTGTTTAAGGAAAGTCTTTCTTTGTAATTTAATTACATGTTTGACATAACACTACATTCTCTTTTCGGTTTTCTCTCTCTTCTTATATCATTGTTAGTTTTGTTGATGTGTGTTTTGAATGAATTAACGAATGAATAACGCTTTATTCTACACACAAATTACACCAACAAAATACAAGAAGAACAATAGCTAGAACATAAATGCACAATGGGCGGCCTTATCGCTCAATAGCGATCTCTTCCAGGTTTTATGAGTTACTTACAAATAAAAATCTGTGTATGTCAAACAAACTTGACCCTCTTATAGCTTTAATGTGGCATTTTTCAGTCAGGTCGCCTATAAGGAAAGCATCCGTCCACTTAAGTTCCCAACGTTAGGGAGTTGGATTAATTAATTCACATTTTTGGTTCTCTCATTAAGGTCGCGAGCTTAAATTCATTTTCACAATCTGTTCAAGCACCGCCCAGGAGAGGAATAAAACGGGGATAATCCTTAGTGCGTATAATTGTTACGAATCTAAATATCGTTGTCGTGTGTCCCCGTGTCGGTGTCGTGTCGGTATAAATAAACTATACCCTATTATTTATACCATAGTATCGACGTAACGTAATAAAAGCTTATAATATAAGAGATACTGATACCAATTAATTTTAACAGCTTAGACAAGCATTTCAAAACAAAAAATTCGGCACAGCCGATACGTTCTCGAGTTTTAGCGAGACAAAATAACTGCAATTAATTTTTATATATTATACATAAGTATATTAAAAATTATACATACAGAAAAAATCTATAATCTTTTTTAAAATGTAATACTTTCAGTATCAAACTTACGTATTACAGTATTTACAAAATGTACATTGGAATATTAGAAAAAAAAATTGCAAACGATCTAAAGATAGCTCAACTGATATTTGGATCAGTTGAGCTATCTAGATCGTTTACAGTACTAATCGGAAGCGCACCCAAGACACTGGCTACGTTGCAGAAAAGATTGGATGGTGTGGATGTTCGTATCAAACCTCAAACTTATATTGTGGGGATTATTGTTACTGAGATATTGTTAAGCATACGGGCAAATTGGATATGCCATGAGGATTATGAAGTCTGGATATGTCACGAACAAAACGTATAAGTAATAATAAAGCTCAAGGTTTTTAAGAAAGCGTTAACGAAAATTACTTTTGTTATCGTTTGGAATATTGTAGCAATGTAGCTTAAGAATATTAAATACTGATTTTGAACTTTCAATTTAGCGTCGGTATACAGGTAACTTTTTTTAAATAGTTTTAGAGGTTATGAAATAAACATAAGGAACGAAATGTGTATTTCATAATGTATGTAGGTACTTAATATAATATATTTAGTGTAGTTCCGATAGTTCTTCTTTTAACATTTAAAATAAAGTTTATGCCAAGCTTTGAAATTTAATTTTATTTGATTAAATTGTTCATTCAATAATTATGGATGATTTAATATCATTAATTATTATTTATAAATGACTCAATTCAGTAAAAAAAGTCGTAAACGACATATAATTAGATAAGTCAGAAATAAATTATTTACTAAAACAAAAAAATATTTTATTACAAACCAGAAGTTGTGTGTCGAGCAGAATTCGAATCTGCGACCTTCCACTAATCAAAATTTTTTAATTGAAGTAAGAGTAGTAAAAGAAGTTTGTCAATAGCGGTCATTACTTCTTAGGAAAACAACTCTCATTATTGGTTTTCTTGTAAGGTTTCTAAGGCTATTGTTAATCACGTTCATTGTACTTTTCCAAAAATGAAGGTCAGGTAATAAATAATAATAACAAAATATAATTTTGTATAGAACATAGAGCCAAAAGAACAGTAAAATTTTGTTGACTAACAAAAAACACACTGAATCTAGCGTATTTTTGTTTTTGTTAACTTTTTTTCTAAATCGGATCAAAAAAGCCGAAAATATTAGAAAACCAGGTTAGTTATCCGTGAAAAATACAATTTAACATCAAAAATTGAATATGAAAACTAGAGGCTTTTTACTCAGTTTATATTCTAAACTTGTACAAATCGTACAAATCTTTTAGTAAAAACTGATAAAAATGTTTGAAATCCCGCCAGCGCCCACGTATATGCTAATACTCAAGCTGCGGCTATCACGAACAACCATTATTCATTCAAAAATACATTGCTAACGGATGGTTGGCATAGATTTGCACTTCCAAAAGATGCTTGCGAATTCGGAAATTTTCAGATACGATTCCAAATTTATTACATTTTAATCTTATAGGCTCTCTTTGAATCGTAGTTCAGCTATCAAATCAAATCACAACTGCTTTATTCAACAGAATCACAAGAATTATTTAGATCGTCTTACAAATTAGGTGATTCTAGGTGCCAGTTTTACGCGGCAGAAGAACGGACAAGAAACTTACGGCCTGTATCCTGTCGGTTTTTTATAAGTATGATCCAAATAACATAAAATAAACATTTTGATCTTATCTCGGTTAGTCTCGTTGAAATGAGAATAAAAAACGAACTTCAAACTCCCAAATTGTAATATTAAACTAAATAGATGTTAGTTTTTGATGGAGTTCAAACCCACAACCTGCATAGAAAGCAGAATTTCACTCGGTTCTTAATTTTGGGTTAATTTTAAAAGTGAACGTGTCTACAAAAAGTCCGTAGTTGCTGAATCAGCTGGGCGTGCCAAAGTGTGCCCTCTTTTGTAGCAAGCGACAAGTACTCATCAAAGCCATTATGTTTTCAAGGATTGACGCAACCAAGCGTTTTGGAAAGTAACTGACAAATACTTAGTTTGCTGGAGTTTTTAAATTCACTGCTACTGCTGTATAAAATAAAATTTCAACTGTGGAAGGATTTGGGGGAGACCTAGCAGTGGGACGAGATAGGTTAGGAAAAAAAACTATGTTTAAAAAGGCCCGAGTTACTGTTTTTATCAAACTTTCTTTCGACAAATAACAATATACACAAAGCAACTAACGACTATTACAGTATTTACAACATGTACATAGGAATATAATATAAAATACATAAGAAACAGTTGAGCTATCTATAGATAGCTGAACTGATACAAATCAATAAATTAAAATTAGAATATATAATAATAATAAAGAAAAATATTGTGTATCATTCGTAATCTCTATAATTACTCTCCATAGTTATCGTATATTTGCAGACTAATGTACTTAAGTGGAGGTTTAATTAAATCGACTGTGATTAAACCGAAAGTCAACATTAATTTCGGATGGGAATTTTCCATGTTAATTAATATTGTGTATATGTTTGGCAATTTTAAGTACTTAATGGTTTTCAATCTCTTCAATCTCTTTCTTAATGGTTTTATATACAAGATCATTAGGCCTTGTGGGATGAAAGTCAAGCGCAGACATGTTTTCAAATCACTTTCCAAATGATATTTTTAGCTCAGATTTGGCGATGACATGACAGATAATTTCACATTTTTTTATCAAAAGCATTGCCCGTAATAAACGTTTGAGAAATAGTTCTCTGGTAAAGCAAATAGAGTAGAGATTATTTTTGTCACAGAGAAAATTAGTTTACAGAATCCAGACTTAATTATAAAAAAATATTAGAGAATTCAAGTTCTAGATTTTTGTATTGATCGAGCGAGGGTAGCAATGAAGACGTTAGTGTCAACTCAGCGTTGTATTTTTGTAAAAACATTATTTTCTTACCGTTTATCCGATCTTCATTGAATTTGTTACACTGTCAGATAGTCACATTCGGATTTATAGGTAAGGTTACAAATAAATTGGTCTAGGGTTTGAAAGTTATAAGGGTCCAAAGAAAAGTTAAAGAGTCAAGTAGCACAAGTCAGTTGTTATATGAAAAGGCTTTCTTTAACAGTTTTTTTTTTCTTACAGGTTTTATTTATTTCTTGGAAATTCAATGATTTTATTGTTAAAGTATGATAGCCAGTATCTTTACCTCGAAATCGTAATATTGCAAAGATTATCTCAATCTTGCTTTTTATCTTCTCTATCTGTGTTTAATGATTTTTTTTGCAAGCTTTGCAAAATCTCAGTTTAGGGCCAGAATTAGTGATGTTTTTTACACTAAGTCGATATTTTACCTTCTCGTAAAGCTAGGTCTTACCTTCCTACCTATTTGGTACCTTCTCACTGCCACTGAATTTCCTTGGAAACATTAATTAGCACAAAGAGATAGGTAGACCTGAACTGAAAGTTATCGTTACATAGATCTACAACTATGCGGGTTGGGCCTGTCTTGGGGTTCAGATGAATTCTGTAGCTTATTTATCATGAAACTATTATTTTAATTATTAATTACTATTTATGATATATAAGTTAACAAAACTGAAAGCAAATTTTTTATAAGTTCACTCTTTACGTTATTCTATTATCTTTTGCATGCTTTGTGAATCGGTCCGCTCTAGTAACACCCTTTTGCAACACCCTTATATGGGTACATTATGTATGTCGGAGATAGCCATTGAAGGAGTTGCTTGTTGATTGTTCGATTACGCATAACATTGTCATTATAATGTAAAATCTCTTCTGTAAATCTTAATTTAATTTAAAACGAATTTTTACATTGTTATAAATCCTAAAATCATATTTCTGAAAACATAATAGTAATTATAGCTAAAGGAGGAAGTTATTAAGTAGCCATTGTCAAATAAATTACTGTTCTATGCAAAGTGTGCGATATTTAATGTTTACTGAAATTGTAAAAGGTTCTAATAATTTTTAAATTGATTTTACTTAATTAGTTACGTTTTTAAGAGGCTAAATAACTTTATAATCGTAATTTAAGTAATGACCAATCAGAGCAGAGCATTTGGCTTGAGTGTGGTCGAGGCGCCATCTTTATGCGGTAGGCATTTTATAAGGCAGTGCACAGTTGTCACGGGGCCTTGTTGTGGAATAGAGATGGATCGAGTTGGATCCTTGAAGTTTGTTTAAAGATTGGTGCTTTGAACTCACTGCTCGGTCATAAAAGTTATAATTTCTCTTTCTAAGTTATTCTATCAAGTGATTACCCTCAAACTAAATAAAATATTGTGGAAACTACAACAATTGTGTTTTGTGCTAGCACTTTACCCTCATGACGCCCACCAAGTCTGTAAACATTACTGATGATGTCGTTGAGATATGCTCTTCTCCGACATCAGAAGTGGGATCGGTGCCGGCACAAAATGAGGATCCACGGACACCAGCAGATGACGGATTGCGCGCATTATTCGAGGCGCAGCAAACCAGTATGCGGCTGCTCGTGGAGGCGCTATCCAATCAACCAAGAACGGAGGACAAGACCATTACGCTGCCTAAATTTGAACCGGAAGACAAGGACAGCGACGCACGGGCCTGGCTAGCAACGGCGGACATCTGCTTATCGGACCGCGATATACAGGAAAAGTAAATTAGTTCTTATACTTAGTAAAGCTATGAGAGGCTCAGCCGCAACATGGCTTTCCCAAATTACTTTTCCTAATATGAAATGGATTGAATTCAAGGAAATCTTTCTTTCCCGCTTTGATACGCTTGAAACATGTGCAGCGACGATACTAAACACGCTTAATAGCAAACCGCTTGAAAGTGAAAGCCTCGCTGCATATGCAAGTCGTCTGTTTACTCTGCTTATGTCACGTTGGGGTAGTTTAGAAAAAGAAGAGATAGTGGTATCACTAATACTTGCACACATGGGGCAAATCGAGCCGCGATTACAACGTCGCATATTTTCGGAAGAAATAACTACCCGCATTAAAATGCAGAGAGAACTGATGGCCTTTTCTTATCGCAAAAAAAGTTACCAAGAGGCAACGAAAACTGTTACAAGCGCTGCGCCAGATAATAAACGCCTTAGGTTAAGTTCCGTATCAATTGAATGTTACTCTTGCGGAAAGTTTGGCCATAAATCTTTTGAATGTTTCAGCCGACCGCAAGACAAGCAGCAAACAGCTTCGTTCTCCGAGCGCCCCAACACGGCCGTTGCTACGCGGACCCCTGTCACTTGTTTCAAGTGTGGTGTTGAGGGCCACGTGGCATCACGGTGCTCGCAGGCATTTATGGCTGCAGGCAGCAGCTCCCAATCCACGGCAGCACCCAGCATTGTGAAGCAAGTGAACATGTGCGATGTGTCACCAGTCTGTGAGACCTGTCACCGGAATAATCGCTCAATTTGGTGAGCAGTTCTCATTTTGTTTTGATTCCGGGGCTGATTGTTCCGAGCGTCTCTCACGAGCTTGTTGGTGTATTACAGCGTGCAATTGTTACCTTGACGGGTGTAGGAAAATCTAGCGTATTATGCGACTCTCAGTTCTTGTGTAGAGTCACTCTTAGTGGCCAACTTTCAAAGGGCGAGGTGGCCATTGAAAGTGGAACTAGTTAAGGGCGAGGTGGCCAACTTTCAAAGGGCGAGGTGGCCATTGAAAGTGTAACTAGTTAAGGGCGAGGTGGCCAACTTTCAAAGGGCGAGGTGGCCATTGAAAGTGTAGCTAGATAAGGGCGAGGTGGCCATTGAAAGTGGAATTAGTTAAGAGCGAGTTGGCCATTGACACTAAATTAGTAGAGATAGAGGCGAGGTGGCCATATGGATGTTATCGTGATTATTAATTAGTACTGTGGTTAAATTACGCACTTAAAGTAATGGGTAGCACTGAGGTTATTAAGGTTTTGATAATTTTTTTTAGCCAGGAGTGGCCGAGCTATACCAAAATATTTTCTTATTTCAGATAACTATGATGCGCGACCTTCAACATCACACGGGGGCGTGTGATACGTCAGGACGGCCGTGTCGGAGATAGCCATTGAAGGAGTTGCTTGTTGATTGTTCGATTACGCATAACATTGTCATTATAATGTAAAATCTCTTCTGTAAATCTTAATTTAATTTAAAACGAATTTTTACATTGTTATAAATCCTAAAATCATATTTCTGAAAACATAATAGTAATTATAGCTAAAGGAGGAAGTTATTAAGTAGCCATTGTCAAATAAATTACTGTTCTATGCAAAGTGTGCGATATTTAATGTTTACTGAAATTGTAAAAGGTTCTAATAATTTTTAAATTGATTTTACTTAATTAGTTACGTTTTTAAGAGGCTAAATAACTTTATAATCGTAATTTAAGTAATGACCAATCAGAGCAGAGCATTTGGCTTGAGTGTGGTCGAGGCGCCATCTTTATGCGGTAGGCATTTTATAAGGCAGTGCACAGTTGTCACGGGGCCTTGTTGTGGAATAGAGATGGATCGAGTTGGATCCTTGAAGTTTGTTTAAAGATTGGTGCTTTGAACTCACTGCTCGGTCATAAAAGTTATAATTTCTCTTTCTAAGTTATTCTATCAAGTGATTACCCTCAAACTAAATAAAATATTGTGGAAACTACAACAATTGTGTTTTGTGCTAGCACTTTACCCTCATGACGCCCACCAAGTCTGTAAACATTACTGATGATGTCGTTGAGATATGCTCTTCTCCGACATGTATATAAATTTGTTTTAAAAAGTCCTAAGATCAGACAATGTGTAATATGCATAATGATGACAATAAAATATATACAATCATTTACAAACATACGGTGTCAAAAATGCAATGATTATTATCTGTAAATATTGTCAAAAGTAATTCTGCATTTTTAATAATGCACTTATTATTATAATGTTTGTCAATATTATCAAGATGTACAAAACTGCAACAGTACGTAAATACAGCTAACATCATACAGAAATATACCCTACAAAATATCGCTACCATGTACGAGTTCTGATATCTTCATATTGAAGTGCAAAAACTAGCAATATGAAGCGATCCGCTATTGAAAAACTGCAGTGATTTTGAGGCAATCTGCCGTGTTCTTTATTAAATTGCAAGTGATAAAAAGTGGATCGTTATCGGCATTCGCGCGGTTTTGTTCGCACCATATGCTGCGAGTAGCAGGTAATATAGACAACACAAGCGGTAGTACGGCTACCAATTTTAGTGCACATTGTTTTCATTTCAGAACCCAATTTTGCTACAACAACAGTTATAGTACAACTGTACTGGTGTAAACTATGTATTTATTTACAAAAAAAAAATGTATTTAAGTATTATATCTGCAGTCTAGTTCCATTGTACCTACAAGCTTTGCTAAGTGTGGGACTAAAGTGTGATGTGTGAAATGTCCGTGAATATTTATTTATTTATCATTATGTCACTGTACACTGAGTGTTAATTGGTTCTCAAAGTCTTATAGAATTAGTGAGGTAGTAATACATTAATATTTACCTCGGTACCTATACGATTATATTCCTAAAAGTAAGTTTTAAGAATATAATATAGATTAATTTAAGAGCCAAGTCCCCGCTTATTGTCAACTTTATCGCTCTGCTTTTGTTTATCGTTTGTGTACGAGCAATATTTTTTCTATAAACAAAGGTTAAGAAGTTTTACATAACTTTGCCATAAAAACGTTTTTTGTATAAATACATTCTGATGAGATATTTGCAAATGTTTGTAAAATAAACTTTAACCATTTAGTAGCATATTAAAACTAAATGACCAAATAGATTAAGCGTGAAGTAAAAATTTGTAGGAAATATTTCCAAAGCAGCGTGCCGGAATTTATTCGACCGCGACGCCAGATAAAAACAAAGCGAAGGTCATTTAGATAAAGTCGATCTTTTGCAGAGACTTGTTTATGATACCTCGTTATTTGAGAGGAAAATTAACACTGCATTCATTTAAGTATTAAACCACAACGGAGCGCCAGACACAGGAATAATAAATGAATGACAATACAAGTGCGCCGTCTGTTCCCACTTATTATGTCGACAGTATTCTAAAAACTTAGTAGACGTTATAATTTTAACTGTAAAACATATAATACTTTTTTCGTTAAGATGTTAATAAAACTGATTTATGTGTGTGTGATTATCTTTTAGTAAAAGTATTATATAATATTATTATACTTTTAAGTTTTTAGTCAATAAACGTTATTATATTATTATTTTAAACAGAACATAAATAACATAATTTGCTTTCTTTACTGTGAGTAAAATAGGTAATCTAAGTCTTTTTTATTTATAGTAGCTTTTTACTGACGAGTTTTTCAAAAAGACTTTTAAATTTAAATAAAAGAGAGGATGGAAGATATTTTCAGCTTGAATTTACGATTCTCGTATATAATCGTTGTTCTTAAAAAGCTTTTCGAAAATCTCAGTGAACATTTTCCTTGGACATTTTTAAAGATGATCGGTATACGACCAGGTTACCAATTTTCATGAAACACCCACCGTGTTGTATTTAATTATGCAAAGCTTTCCCATATTCAAAGCCTTACCATATTCACCCGGCATTTGTATATCACATTAAAGTTTCCACCGCTAGCAAATATACAGACGATGGTGACATCAACACTGAGATTTCCTACCGCTAAATATGTATGAGGCTATATACCAACAATATAAGGAAGTAAAGCTTCTTAGCCCTGTAACTCTAGACAATGGAGCTAAACGAAAAACGCCTGGTATTCTAAAACGCTACAATTAGATAGATAGATAAAGATTTAATTGGTAAACACAACGCAAAGCTTACACATAAAAAATACCTAAATAAACATGAAATAAAACTGAAATAAGTGCTCATACCCAGCAAAGATGCAGGTCTGAGCATTGACTGGTCTCGCTCTGTTAACAATTGATTATATTTTTTTTTTTAGAAAACCTAATCGACATTGTTATTTTAACCGTAAAACATATTTTATCTTTTTATGAAAATGCTAGAATAGGTACATTAAACATAATATACATTTTTTTGGAATCCATACAGTCATTAGTTTTTTTTAAGTAGTGAAAGGAGGTCACATGGTGTCACAAGGTATAGCTCATATACAATTTTATACAATAACAATCTAACTTTAAACTTATTTAATATTTTACTTAAAATAACTTTTTGAAAATGACCATTATCTATTTCAAAAATCATTCAACATCCCGATGTTGAATGATTTTTGAAATAGATAATGGATAAATAGATAATAATCACAGTACCCGTACTGTGATTATTCCATCATTTAGTCGTATAAAATGAACAAGATTCATACAGATGCAGAGTTTACATAAGCATACTTTTTTTGTGCAATTTAATTGAACTGTCGGGTCCAGCTCAATTATAACAGTTCAATAGCATACGATAATATTAGTTCGATTCGCAAATAAAACGCAATCCTCATTTATTTTAAGCGTTTTCGTATTTTTTCTCGTTACGATGGCCATTTGTTTGTAAGAGTCGGTTGGCCGCAACTTTCACCTAATAGGGTAGTAGCTAAACTTAAGGGCACACTAATAAACTAGACTGCGTAATGGGTCGTGACGTGTGAATTATACCTTAGAGATGTAGCATTTTCTATTGGAGTGGAGGCTGCAGCTATTAAGGGGATTCGGATTACTGGGCAATGTGTTTTCGATGGTGCCAGCGTTCTACTGATGATTATTTTCTACGAGCACGTGCGATAGGATCAAAGTCTTTTTTACTCTTAAACGATTGGATACTTTTCCGTTTTATTATTTTGTAGATTCTTAAACATAAAAATGCATTTATAATGAGTGAAATAAGTACTAATAGATTTAATGTAGATTCTAGATTAAAATTAGTTTATTTATATTATTTTAATATTTAAAACTTACTTGCTTCAATAATAATTGTGTGTCGGAGCCGGCTCATATATATACGGCTTAAATAGTTCAAAAATTAGGTGGAATATTGGTTCGCAAAACTATGGGATGGTGTATAACGAAAGCTGATTTTCAACTGTATTGACATAGGTACTATTAAAGTTTGTATTCCACTAACAACTTCAAAAGCCTCGCTCAGGCGTACTGTCAATCAGTCAAAGCATTTTCGTTCTAAGTTTAATTACCAAGAACCTTTTAGTCTTTGTCATTTCATATAAAAATTTCCTTTAAAGCAGCTAATCTTTTGGGTATATTTTTTGTAAATATAAAAATATAGCAATAAAATAAAATGATAACTTTATTGAAATAAAAAAAAAAATTCACGGACATTTCACACATTACACTCTATTCCCAAAAAACGCAAAGCTTCTGCTATGGGAATTAGATTGCTGGTAGTAATAATATAATAATAATATCTAATACTTAAATGCATTTATTTAAATACACACGTACCCAGACACCGAACAAATATTTATGTTCATCGTGGAAATCGAACCCACGACCCACATGGAAGGCAGAACTACAACCAACTAAACTGTGATACCTGTCAAAATACTGCAACAGTGTGATGAAAATACTTCAATAGTATATTCCGTGATAATGATCAAGAGCATTTAAAAGGTTTGGACATTAAGCTCATTCAAGCTGCAAGTTTTCGCTAATTATACTTAATGATCGGTACTTCAACAAGTGAAACAGAAACTCAGAGCACTTTCGCCCCTTTTGTATTGTCTGCAGCAATGGGGCAGACTGAATTTAATTTGTTTTAAAATGGCGTATTTTATCGGGATTTGTGGGGATATCTTAATTCAAACCAGATTGTGGCCATATTTTTATAATTTTCTTATGGATGTATCTTTTAAATAAATATTCACGAATATTTCACACATAATCTAGTATGAAACTAAGCAGAGCTTGTAAGTACTATGGGAACTGGATTTCTGATAGAATTATAAATACTTATCTCAGTTCTCACTTTTTATCCATCTGTCAGTTAAACCATACAATATTTCTATCTTTTCTTGGCCTAACTCTACTTCAATTTGCGGTTTTACACAAAACATATAAACCTAATTTACAGTTTTGCAATAGGTAAGTTGTATTTTTATTCAATTTCAAACAAACGACAAATATCTATCTATACTTATAATAAAACTGTAGAGAGGTCAATTCTGTACATGAAATATATTAAAAAAAAAACTATCAGGGGGTGATTAGTGATCGATACTGATGCCAAAAATGCAATCAGTAAAATTTTTGTCTGTCTGTCTGTCTGTCTGTCTGTCTGTCTGTCTGTCTGTATGTTCCTTATAGAAACAAAAACTACTCGACGGATTTTAACGAAACTTGGTACAATTATTCTTCATACTTCTGGGCAGGTTATAGAATACTTTTCATCACGCTAGAATCAATAGGAGCTGAGTAGTGAAGGGAAATGTCGGGAAGTTACTCCGTTTTTTAAGCTTCCGTCGCGTTTGCAGCCTTAATGGTTAAAGTTACATAGAAATCATGTATGACGGAAATATTCTACATTAAATTGTCTAAAAAATATCCCGAAACAGCATATGTCTATCTTTTATGGTTGACTCACAATAACACGTGTAACTCCTGATAGCTTAGCAGTTCGGAGCATTCTGATTATATTTGTTTACTCTTACGTTTATAAGACTCTCAGTCATCCCAAATTTAAAAAAGTTAACATTATTAACTATTCAATAAAAAAAGAATCATAGAAATCGGTATAGAAACACCAAACTTATACATGAAATAAGCCATCGCGCCGTCGCACTTGAATACTCAAATCGAGTAAAGTTTGAAATTTGTTGTGTTTACCACTAGATGGCGCTACTGTGCACAAATCCTAGATCGCGCTATCGGTGCGTTTTGGCAATGTGTTTTAGGTCGGTCGGTATTTAGCAAGAGTTTCGTTAAATTGAGTTATCTTGATAAGTTTTTTTCATATATAATATTTTATAAAAAATATATTGTTGTTGATGAATACATTTACTTGGGCCAGTTAGCGAGCTTCAAAAACAGGCAGGATAAGGAGATCGATCGCCGTATCGAGAACGCCTGGAAGAGCTACTGGTCCATGAAGGAACACATGAAAGGCGATCTTCCACTTACGCTTAAACACCAACTCATCGACATGTGCATCCTGCCCGTCCTAACCTACGGTGCGCAGACATGGTCACTGACTGAAGCACAGAAATCTAGACTCAACATTTGCCAAAAAGCAATGGAACGTAGCATCTTTGGTTTCAAGCGCATCGATCGAGTGCGAAACACTACGCTGCGTTCGCTCATTGGTATTGCAGATGTAGGCAATAAAACCGCGAGGCTTAAGTGGGACTGGGCAGGTCATATTAGCCGGATGGACCCAAAGAAATGGTCCAAAATCGTGACACCGTGGCTGCCTGAAGACGGAAGGCGGCGTAGAGGCCGACCAAAGATGCGATGGCGGGACGACCTCGATGCTTTCGAGAGGGATTGGTGGACGAAAGCGGAAAGCAGAGAGAAGGATTTGGGGGAGACCTTTGTCCAGCAGTGGGACGAGATAGGTTAGGAAAAAAATATATATAATATACTTACTTAATCTATACTAATATTATAAAGAGGTAAAGTTTGTGTATTTGTTAAATTGTAAGGGGTAATCTCGGGATCTACTGAACCGATTTTAAAAATTCTTTCACCAATAGAAAGTTACATTATTGCTGAAAAATAAAAAGGCTTTTACGTGGTAGTCCGTTTTGCAAAATGAATCGGAGAAAAAACGGTCAAATTAAAGCGTTTCTTACGAACGCTGCCTTAACTATGAAAGAAGTGTTCTAAAGAAAAGATGTGGAGCTTGATAATGCCTACAAAAAAGCCACAAGTCAACGACAGCATATGTCTTGCTTTTTTATTTAATATAAATTATCCCCAACGAAGTGGGCACGTGTCAGCTAGTAAAGAATAAATCAAAAGAACAACAAAGGTTTGGGACTAGATGTGTAAAGTGTTCATGATTTTTGATTTATTTATGTTTATCTACTAAACCTGCGGAATGTAGCTGGCAATACCGGGCGAGGACAGCTGATAGTAGATCGAAAGATTATAGGCTGAAGACAATGACATATTTACTAGCAATTTTTACTGTTTAATAGATCCGTGTATCAATTGTTTTCCTACATTTATTGAGATAAAGGTAGAGAAACAATTGACGTATAAATTGCTTCATAGCAATTCGTACGTCAATTGTTTAATTCGTACGTCAATTGTTTTTAATTAATCCTCATGGACTAGGTGCAACACGTTTTCTTCTTCTCCTTAGATTTATAAATAGGGCGGAGCAGAGGTATGTTTGTCAAAGTTACATGAGTTTAAGCAATTTATGAAGATTGTACAATTTAGAAACTTGAAAGACAAATTATCGTCATAAATAATTCAACACATTGAATTGCCTATTCCCAAGCGTTCCGTGGTTTAAATATGTTGACAACTTTACTTGATATTAACATTCATAATAAAACTTCAGTTTGAATAGTATTATATTTTTATTTATTTGAATAGTAGTATTAATCATCTTGCAGAATCATTATATGTCTAATGTAGATGATTCATAAATAGATTCAGTTTTAATTTTGAACTTCACACGATGTATTTGACTTATTTAACAAATATGTTGATATGATACCGATTATCACATTTTTTTATCAGTTTGCACCTGTTTTGTCACCAGCTTTACTCGATATTTGTTTTTTTTACCAATACTAGACTTACCTTTTTATTTCGAGTTTGACCTCAAAAATTTTTAACGTACCTTCAGATTAAAATATGCTCCGCAGTAAAATAAAGTCTATTTTTATATAAAAACCGCTGGCAAATACTTCGGCCTGCGCCAACGGTACTGATTAATTCAACCAAAAGGGCAAGTCATTAGAAAATGATAAATTACGGTTGATTGTGAGCTGGTTTCAAGTAGATTATAAACTAAAATGTTCATTATTTCCCCAAAATCAATACAATATCTCATTCTTAACATGTTGATCAAAACAGCAGTATTTTTGCCGTGATTCAACCTAAATAGCTGTACAGAGTTTCCCGACAGTAAGTGGGTAAATAGCTTTGTTTGCGTCAATTTTTGTGAAGCTACTCAATATCAAATTCAATAAAATGGATTTATTGAACCTCTCAGTCTTTCTTGTTTTAATGTCTGATCTTAAACCTAAGAAAGAAAATATAGTCACAAAAAAACAAAACTATTACGTACATAGGTACAGTTTTTATAATATTTAGTAAATATTCACAAAAGTGTTGAACTATCTGCAGATTGTTTCAAATGATCTATATCTGTAAAATAAAAAAACGTTAGGTGCATGAATTTTTAGTTAAAATGGCGAAAAATTTGCATTTTCTGATGCCTTTTGTTTCGAGATATTTAAAGTAACTAAGAAAATTAGACCAAACAATGGGAAGTGTTTTAATAGTGCCACAGTGGCGGCACAAATAGTTTGCTCACTTTATTAAAAGACAATATAAACATTACAAAGAAATCAACGCAAAAACGTTACAGTATTTTTGTCATGAATGTAGTTTCTTAGCGTGTTTTAAATACATCGCATTAGTTTATGTATGAAATATATTTGTTTTGTTCATATTTTTTTAGCCCGCTTCAATACGTGTTATAGAACTAATGTTACCCTTTTTGGATTTCTTAAAAAAAAAACTTTACCTTTGCTTATTTTTATTTTGTTATTATGTGTGTTTGTTACTATTTTAAATGTATGTGTTTATAATGTATTTTGTGTACGTACCCGTGTTGTGTGTCAAATCTCTCTCTCTCTAAAACAACAAAGTGATTCAGCTCTTCTGCCTTGAACTGAATTTTGCAAAGCATTATGCACACCTCGTGGATTTTAATGTTGTTTTGAATCGTTATTACTTTGATCGTTCCATCCGGTTTGCATCCGCTGTTCGGTCACAGAGGTTCTAGTGCCCCAAGTTAATTAAGGACTCGGTCCCAAAGGGTTAAACGTTGCGAATACCTCATTGCATTATTAATATGCGTAGGCTTAATCTCACTCAAAATGAATCACTATACTTACCCAAAATGTTGAAGTAAACGTACAGAATGAAAAAGGAACTAGATTATTCAGGGTAAATCCAGGTATTTTATTGGCACGGCTGAGATTGTCGATCAAAATATTTTATGTAAAATCAATGTAAGATTCGTTCGTAGATATTGCCCGCAAGGCCGCAATAAATTAAAGGAATCGACGCTTTCATTCGTTGAGAAGATTTTGAGTATCATTTTATTGGCAAATTTTATGGCAGCTGTCGATGTGATAATTTATTAGTTACAGATTCGCGCTGAAATTACAACTTGTTTAACTTTCACGAGCGGTTTTCTGTTACCCACAAAATATCTAAAGCAGATAACAATTTGACAACCAATTCAATTCAACCAATTTGAAATTTCACCGTGATTTTACTGCAGTAAAATCAAATATTTTTATTTGCCCTACTTTATATAACCTATTCAAAGTCAATATTAAATTTTGTCACAATTCTACACATAAAATCTTTGAAATATTACCTTATTTTCTTCATCTCACAGTTTGTTTTTGATCCGAGTTTTGATCTTGATCTGTTTCAATAGAGAATCAACTGGATTGGAAATAATTATCTGTTTTCATCTAAACTGTGACGTCATCTTTCGCAATGAGATTTTACTGACAGTTTTTGAGCATAGAATAGTTTTTTTGCTCAATTTCACGGGTACTTTTCTTTATACAACAATATGTAATTTTAATTTGCAGCTGTCTGGCTGTTGAACTAGCATCATCTTTGAGTTATCTCAGTACAGACGTCTAGTGTTCCTTATAAGGTATCTCTCATTTAACTGAACAGTAACGTAACGGATCACGTCCGTAGAATCCAGTGTATTTAAAAACAACTGCAATAACATACTTAAACTATTAGCTTATTTTTGATTGGATAGTAATATATTTAATAATAATTTAAAATATATTACTATCCAATTAAGTAGTTTCCGTAGTACGGAGCAATAAGACGCATTTTCGATCAAAATTCTTAGAGGAGAATATTTACGGGAACTACGTAACAAATATGAAGACTAGGTAGTACAAAAATATATGTAAGCATTACAAACCAAGCTATTATAAAATGTAACTTTTTTTTTTAATAATCTTTGTATATTGTAATAAACTTATAACTTTTAAATAGATGTGTAGATAATAATGTTTTTAAGCACCGCCTTTGTACCTTTCATCATCTCACTTCGGTTGCCTGGAGGAGATCGCTCTCAGCGATAAGGCCGCCCATTGTGATGCCATGTATTACTTGTTCTTTATTTTTATTTGTGTGTTGTGAACAATGTTGAGTTATCTATCCAACATTTTTATTTTTAAAAGTCGTCTTATAAAAAGCTACGTGACGTCTACGTTCCGTAGTGAAGTGTAACTCCAAGGATATACATCTCATCCTCCGCGTGCTCAGAATGCGAGGCGAGTTTTCAAAGAGAGGTTCTCATTGTTGATGACAAAGAGACCAGGCTTTAGAAATCTCGCGCAGACACGCAGTACATGCAGTGCAGTCAGGTTTTTAAAGGTTATCTAGTGCTATGACTTATTTAAAAATAAAGAAATGTACAGGTCCGATGTGGCGCGGCGGGCGAAGGTCTGCCTGCGACTCGGAGGTTGCGGGTTCGATTCCCGCCTTGGGCTAAATGTTTGTACGATCTGCAAATATTTATTCCGGGTGTTCTGGGTATTTTATATGTATGATAAAAAATAATCTATTTATGTAATGTATTGTATTAAGTATGACAGCTTCCCATAACACAAGCTCCGCTTATCTTGGGGCTAAATAATGTTGTATGGATTGTCCAGCATTATTTATTTATTTATGGTATTGTAGCTCTATTATTTTGAATCTTAAAAATTAGTAAAATAAAAAACATTAGTAAGTATTTTAACAAGATAAAATACAGTTACATATCTTTTGTAGTTTTATACAAAAATATGGTTAAAAAAATTTCCCGCCGTGTAATTTTATAAAAAGCGGCTTCAATCGTCATTGACAAATAATGCTAATACAGATTAAAAGATTACTCAAAAATCCACACTTTTAATAATGCATAAATTATCCATAGAATTAATAAAATAATTATCATTATCTATTCATAATTAGCGGAGTAATCCCGTAACATCCCTAAAAAACATACAGTTGAATTGAGAACCTCTTTTGAAGTCGGTTGAAAACTACCATTTTTATTTAAAACTAAAACAGGAATGTAAACATTTATCCAACTAAAAAGAACATTGAATCTAAAATACGTATTTACAGCAATCGCAATTTTAAATGTAAGTAATTTCAAGCGAAACTCTTGAAATTTTATTACTTGTACGTGATTGTTTGAAACAGAACGAAGTTATTTTCGTTCTATATTAGCATATGAGTTTCCTCGTCCCAACCATACGCTTATAATTAAGGGTTTTCTGTTTATTTTATATGTATAATAAAAAATATCTAACTATGTAATGTATTGTATTAAGTATGTCAGTCTTCTAGTACACATAACACAAGCTCTGCTTGCAAAAAAAAAGATTATTAGTATTCTATCAGCAATCTGATTCTCATAATAAATTGCTTAGTTCAGGACTGAATCGTGGTTTGTGAAATGTCCTATTAAAAAAATATTTAGTCTAATTTATAGGCTACTCCAATTTACCAATAGCCTAAAAAACTTTTGTAATTTTTTTGATAGCTTTTCTTAAACTTTAAGAATTTTGTACTTCAGTATACAGAATAATAAATCTTCAAGGTTCAGTGCAAGAAAATGCCTCTGGCATTCACGTAAGTTTTCATAATAAATTAGTCACGTTGCGCATTTACTTAATTCAAAAGTTTACAAAAAATTAAATTGCGTGGCGCCAGTTACGTCACGAAATATAAGACTAAGGAAAATTTCATATCTTTTCATAAGATTGCTACAGGGAAATCATGTTATACCTATTTGGAGTAGCCAACTATGAAATACGGTTTTCACAAATCCGAAATTCAAAAGTGGCATACGTGGTGATGTTGTAAAACTTTTTGTGTTTGATTTTCGGTAAATTATTACACATTTTTTTAAACATTACCTATATTTAGGCCTCACTCAAACTTCAGTCAGTGAATATAACGAATTATTTCCCTGTGTGCTTCACACACTTATTACAGTAAAATCACTTTAATATGTGTTAGACGCATGGCTTTCTGACGAAACTGTTCCTTTTGTATTAGCTCCTTTCAATAGTTAAAACTGAATATTCTACTTTGGGGTATGATAGTTCTAGGTTCACTAGACTTTTCCATTGGTACTTTAGGTATCACACACTGCAATTAATCCCTCAGCTTGGCTAAATAAACATAGTATACATTTTCCACACATCGTTAGCTCTAATTGAGCTTTTAATTAAAAACGCACCAAAAAAACTAGCTGCAATAAAAATATATTTACTTTTCTGAAACTAACAGAAATTTGAGAGAGAACTCTGGTTAACTCACTCACCAATGACTGCTTTTACACAGTAACCGATACGACGCCTAAACGATATCAACGGGAAGCTAATCTTAAGAATTTCACCGGTTCCACGAGTACGTGGTATCGAGACTGGTACTTTTGTTCGAGCCACTGACACTTCGGTATCGTACAAAACTCGATATCGGCCGGTGTTTATATGCCTCTGTGACGTCACCGCACATTTTAATTACTATAATGAGCTTAAATTACTCAATTAAATTAGACGACATCATTCGATAAGGCTGCTCACGCTGTTCATTTCGGATCATGAATAACATCTAACGCTTATTAACCTTTGTAAAGGAATGAAAATACCTAGCTCTAGTTTCAGAAGATCAAATTTTAATTAAGGTTATAGGCGTGTGACACACGGCTCCGCCGCTTTATTAAAGAAAGCCCTCTGGGGGGTTTACACGTATAAATACCTATAACAAACACCATGTGGTGTCGGTATAATTTACGCGTATTGTAACTCGAAGTTTACGTAGGTAATGTTACACTATGCGTCAACGCGAGATCGACAAAATACTTTCCTCAAATGATTTGTATCTTCCGCTTAGAAACACAAAATTCATTTTAAATATAAGTATACCTTCTAGGCTGAATATCCTAAAGATTTTGTAGATTCGCTTTCGAAATTTGTCGAGGTACTGGAGCACAAACTTATTGTTTGGTAAATTAATTAACATCTACAAGTAAACAAGAAATTGATATTATTCAGAAATGAATATCTAATATCTCTCTACCAGCATGGCGTTAAATTCTACTATTATTTTTACGTAACGTTATCTGCTAGTTATAAATAACTTTTAACAAGAATTTACTTAGCATAGTTTACTTCAACTGGCTTCAAAGTTCAGATTGTACAAGTAGGTATTATTGCCTCTTGCGCAATAGTAGGGTTTTATTGAAAATAGTTCAGGCCCCGCTTAGCTTGAGACTTTTGACGTGTGAAATTATCATCATCCCTCTCTCCTTATCCTATACTTTGTGTGGATACATTTTTTTCTCAAATTCACATTATTTTGTACACATTCCAGCTTTTCACGAGTTTGGAAATATTTATAAATGCTAAAATCTATTTTTTTTGAACCTGTTTTTTTTCAATTTGGTCTATCCGAATCGGGACTTGAAATATATGTACTAAACACTTTTTGCGGACATAAAATATCGGGGTTTATTGTAGCGAGCAAAAGTTTCTTTTTATTTTTAAATTCTACATCAATTTGTGTTGTCGTGGCTGTTTCGATACACAAATACGAGTCTAGAGTTACTCGAGTCAGAATGTTGCATGCCGGCACACTTCCGCAAACACATGTCTCTCTCGGTTTACACTTTGGACTTAAATAAGATGTCCGTATTGAGTTTGTGCTGTGTTAAACCTTTACGTTTTAGAATCAGAATCAAAACATTTATTTACGATACACAAACACTTAATACATAGCCCAATACGAGATAATACATGTAAACTTAAGAATAATTATATATAACTTATGTATTCACGTACGTATTATTGTACGTATTCACTTATGAGATAAACTTTTTTTTACAAGTATATAAATAAATAAATATGCACGAACAATTCACACATCACGCTCTAGTCCCAAACTAAGCAAAGCTTGTAGGTACCTACTATGGGAACTAGATTGCTGATAGAATGCTTAGTTACTTTTTTTTGTAAATTCATACATATAATATATACCAACACCCATACACAGAACAAATATTTATGTTCATCACACAAACATTTTGTTCTGGGTGGGAACCGAATCCACGACCCGCAGCATGGAAGGCCGAGCTACTACCAACTGAGCTGTGACGCTTGTCATTGTATCTTGGCTGTACTAATGAGATATACTCGAAACATTATCTTCTACTTGTAATTATTAGAGGGGCGAGTACTGAGTATCGGGAAACAGAATTTCTTGTCTGAAACTCAGAGTTCCATACCATTATTAGTTGAGACTGCATCTTCTGTGACACCCAGTGCTCTAGTTACGAATGTAATGTAAGACCTAGGTTTAGTTTTTGTTTAGAATGTTTTTGTAGTTTAAAGTGCTAGGTAGCACTTAGGTACTTCCTTCTTTGGTTTAATAAATGCTATTAAAGGACCTCTTAGTTCTTTAATAGCATTTATTAAATCTGAAAGATTTTAGAATGATCTTTACCTAATAATAATGCTTAGGTTTATTTCGGTGTAAGTTAGGTGTAAGTGAAATAGGAAAGCAAATTCACATCAAATTGCAAAAAGTGGAAATACTCTAAAAAAACGCAAATTCAGAAGAAAAAATCTCATTATTTGCTTATTTTGCTTAAATTGCAAATAATGTTTATTGTAATTACAACTTCTAACTAAACAAAGGAGGCTCTACGAACAATAGTCCTAATTAACACAAAAGCTAATGCAACAATAGATATCTGATTTCACGTGGAAATATCAAAATACCGTTGGGTAGGTTACAGCAATCATTATAGCTATTTAAACTAATTGTATTATTTAAAGTATTTTAAATAAAAGTCAAAAAAATACGCGTCATTCTATAAACCTAAATTTTTTTGTAAGTTTAAAAATTTGTAGAAATTTGTAGAAGATACTAGAAGGGCTTATTATTTAATACTCTATCTCATTAATGTATCTGTAATTTGATGAAATAAATGTGTTTCTGTCTTCAGTTTTCATAAAAATACTAATGGTCGGTAAAATAAGTACAAAAACGTATTGTAATGTTAGCGTACACTGTATTGCTGCAACGTTTTAAATTTATTTTAAAAAAACTTTGTCCGCAAAAAATAAAACCTTGTTCTACCAAGTACCGCTTTAGTGGTAAAGCGATAGCTCTGAAGTAATCCTCTATTTAGCATCATAAACATAATGCAACCACTGAAGATGTTCCTCTGATTAAACAAGGCTAGAGATTCTAGCCCAGACTACGTAATAGACGAAGCTTCGTCTATGTGGAATTAGATTTCGCTCCCGCGGGAAGTTATGTTCCAAGATGTTTGAGAGAGCTTTGTGTATCGCTATGGCCTCAATTGAAAATTTCATACAGAAATATACGCTTCTTAAAACTTTGTAAAGTCGACGAAGTTTGGTGAGTAAATTCATTTTGTAACTTTTAAATCGTATCAATATATTATGAGAGATGAGAGCTACAAAAAAAGCCATCTCCTAATTATCTTGCTATGAATGAGAGTATTTTTTATTTTTTTAATTTATTAATGAGCTTAAACACAATTTATCGCACAGGCGTCACAGCTCAGTTGGTAGTAGCTCTGTCTTCTATGCTGTGGGCCTTCGGTTCGATTCCAAACCAAAGGAAATGTTTGTGTGAGGAACATAAATATTTGTTCTGTGTCTAGGTGTTACTATGTATTCTATGTATGTATTTACAAAAAAAATGTAAGTATATAAGTATTGAAGCAATCTACATAGTTCACATAATACAAGCTTTCAATTGTTTGGAACTAGAGTGTGATGTGAAATATATGTACTATATGTATGTAATATATGTACATGAGTATAACACGACCACAGCATGGAAGGTTGAGCTACTACCAACTGAGTTGTGACGTCTGTCATAGATAACCTACGTACATCCACACAACATAAATAGTAGGTAGTAGAGAGGTAGTAGCTAGTAGAGTAGGTATTGAAATAAATTTTGTGATTATCAGCTACACTTCTGCTATCTGGCTGTGAGTGATAATAAGTAATCTCTACTACAGAGAATTTAGTACGTTTGCATACCATTACAGAGCTATTTAAGGTGACGGGTATAGCCAAATGCGTGTTTTTCGGAGTGTTTTCTGAAGAAGTCATAGCATGTGGAGTTGTGAAACTTATTATTTCCTATAACACATATATTGAACTAGTCAGGTAGGGAACAAAATGTGTGCTTTTGGTTATAGTTTACTTTAAAATGTAAGTTTAGTACCAACACCTTTTGCAAAAGTGTGATTTTTGATCCCATTTTTTATGGGTTTGGCAGATTTGTTTGGTACCAAACTCAGCACAGCTATTCTTATGGTTGATATCTATACATCCAAGGAAAAAAAATTCTACATTAAGGTGTTTAAAGAAGAAGAAGAGTAGCGCCTTAGGAACTATAAGTGTTCCATTGCTGTGTGCTCGCAAATATTCATAAGGCGCTGCTTAAGAGTTTGACAATTCAAACTGTGCGCGGCTCACTATGTGTTTTGCGTCGTTTTCAGCATTCTTACTGAAGTTGAAAATGCGACGTTGCCACGCTGACTATCTAGAGTTTAACCACTGCGGCAAAAACTATGCCGTGTTACAAGTTTAACGTGTGTGTAGATATAATAAATAAATAATAAAGTTGGAAGTTATTGTCATTTTTATTTATTATGAAAAATTTCACCCTACCCGTCGCCTTAATTAGATTGTTCAAAGGACATTGTTGTATAAGCATGGCGGTTAAACGCACTGCATTTACGTTAAAATGCTAATCACATTGCTCTGATTTAGATAATGGTGTTACTAACCATGGATAATATAAAACGTTAAAATGTAATTAAAATAAGCATTACAACTCAGTTGAACTAAAATATTGTCTTATATGTTGTGGGCCGTGGGTTTGATCTTCACTAATATTTACGTTACGAAAACACTAACTAAAAAATAAACTTTTTTTTTATTGACGGGTTTCAAAGAACACACCCAGATTGAATGATTAAAATTAAAATTAAAGAGATTAATAAAAAAAAGTGCCTCCGTAAAAATCAAAGTAAAATTTAAAATGAAACAAGAAAAAAGTTAAAATGGAAAGCCTTTGAGAAAATAATGTAGAGTCAGTAAAAGCTAATGGCGCCCGACCGATCTGACAGTAGATATGCTACCTAGTGTTCTGTGAGTGGTTACAGTTCTGCACTTTAGTAGATACTTTCGAAACCACTGTAATTAATTATCGTGTTTGAGTGGAACTAGCACTTAAAATAATCCATTTATAATCCAGTTGTCTGGAAGAGATCGCTTATAGCGATAAGACCGCCCATTGTACGTCCTATTTTAATTGTTTGTTTCATTGTATTTCTTTTATGGTGTACAATAAAGTTATATTCTATTCTATTCTATTCTATTCATTTAAGTACATGTAAAAAACCTAGTAACCGATAGTTTTACATAAGTAAATAAATAGTAAATAAACAAATATTTGCTATGGGTGGGTATTGAACCCACGATCCCACATGGAAGGCAAACCAAAATGTAACAATAGCAAGACGAAGTCGCGGGCCCTAGCTAGTTCTAAATATTTTTTATGACAAAAATGAGTATGACACAATATTTTTAATAACGAATCAAACAAGCTAAAATTCAATAATAACCTTCAAATAAATACGTAAGTGAACGAAAAAATCAGTGATTTAAAACTAAATAAAAATAATAATCAGTTTTTTTGCACAGGATTTAGAGTTCATTGACTTTTAAACAAAGGGAAATATTATTCTAAAAATGTTTTGATAGCATACAATGGCCAACTTTTTAAAATAATAAAATAATAAGTGAAACGCTATAATAATTTTTTCATTGTTTTTTTAACCAGTAAAGGTTCAACATTCAATTTATATAAAAAATAGTACTTTATATATACAATTTTGCTTTTATTAGGCCGAATCGAACCGTCATTTTTTTAATGACGTGTGAGAGTGGTTCAATTCGATTTTAAAGTCATGATTAATGTAACAACAAAACAAAATTTAAAACAACATACAATTTAAATGTTAGAAATTCCTTAATGCTGGAGAAAGAAAATCAAAGCTTGAATTCTATAAACATTCAAGGGTTCAAGGGGAAACAAGATGAAATTCGCTTTGGAAGAGCTTACTGATATTTGTTTTTAAAATAACTGCCATCATAATGACGGAAACATCACAGTTCCACAACATATTGTCTCATACTCTATAGCAATCTTGTTCGCATAGTAGGTACCAGCTTTGCTTAGTTTGGGACTAGAGAGTTATGTGCGAAATGATCTTCTCTTCTTCTTCTTATTTATGAGCTACGCTCCTGTCAGTGTAATTGATGCAAGACACGTTATTTGTTTCATTCCAGGGCAGCCTCCTTAACCTCCTTATACAACACGAGGGCAACCTTCATCTTTACTTTGCTCATGTAGTTTATCGGCCTCCCCTTCCTCTTCTACCTTCCACCTTTCCTTCTATGATGTTCTTGATGAGGTTGTCGTGTCGTTTGAGATTGCATATCTCCTATGAATATTTTTTTTATTTATTATGTAAGTATTAACATTATCACGGAGCAGAAAAACGAAACGGTAGTCAAAAAACGGTTTCAGATTGATGGAGCTAATACGAATGTACTGAATGTCGCGATCCGAATGTACCGTCTTGGCAAATAACAGGCACGATCTCTGGAGCTTACGCTAAGCGCATGCATGCTTCAGCGAGCGCATACATTGAAATACCCGAGACTTTAAATGTTTTAAAGAAACTGAGTCTTACCTAACATTTTATTAACCAATCAATTCAACAAAATTGTGTCTCTAAACACAAAATCAAAATAAAGTTTATTAAAATCACAAGTATCACATTGAAATGTCTTACATACGTGATTCTAGGAGCCAGTACGTCGTTCGTCGAGTCTGGAAAAACAAGAAACCAAGTCTGGATCCTAGCGGTTTTTAATATGATCCTTATTACAATTGTTTATTAAAATTGGAGCTAGTTCACAGAAAAATGTCTCATTTTCTCATATTAATATTCATTAGCTAATGAAATTCTTAATACTACGCTTATTGCTTGCTTACTGGAGACATACTTATATACTTTCTTTGTTGTATCAGTCGTCAGTAGTATATTTAAACAACGATGTCTAACAATTGTATGTATACCTAGTATTCGATATATTTACAATGACGAAGTTGTTAAATACATCAGTGATCTCTTTAGTAGGTAAAATTTTTGCTTCTTAATAATTGATGTTGTGGAAATGCGTGCAATCCATAGATATACTAATTAATTTAAATTATAGATTAAACTTCTCAGTATAAACTAAAATTAATAACTCTTGTTGCCAATACATCACAGAGAAGCAAGTTTGCGCAACATCTTCCCGGTTACTTAGGGGACCAATAAGCGGAACTTTGTGCAAACATATTCTATCCTGAGGGGCCGCAATATTCTGTAGATGACAAGCAAGCATTGCAGTGGAAACAAATTTAAATCCATTATGATCTATTTTTAATATTTTATTTACCCTAGCTGTGGTCTAAATAAAATATATAGTTTTATAAACTTACGGTTTACGAATAAAATCTACGGTTTTCTGTCGGAAAGATAACATAACCTTACTAATGTTATTTGTTTAGGTGTTCGAATGTTTTCAAGAGTTTAAAGTAAACTGTTATCTAGTAAGTATGTAAATGATCCTTGTGATTTTATTGAATAAAGACATTTTTGACTTTGACTTTTTTATTTACTTCAATAATAGGCAAAAAACAGATTTAAAACATTCTACAAAATCTTGTCTTTTGACTGATTCTATCACAATCAACGAATCACCGCGCCCCATTGTGTTCGAGCTTGAAGAATTCATCGGTCTTACGTATTGGTTACTATTCGACCTCCGGAAATTTATAAAAGAGTAATTTTACTAGAGAGTGCTTGAATTATGTTGATCATAGATAAAAACAATTTTTACTACCACTATATGATTATAAAGACGATTCTAAATGATCCTTGTGATTTTACGGAATAAAGAATTATTGAATTTCAGGTTAAATACCTACAGTTTACATACTGCCACCAGATCGCAACAACAAGACGATTCGAAATGATTCTTGTGATTTTACGGATTATAGAATAATTGAATTTGAGTTTGAATACTATACCTACCTACAGTTTTACGCCACCACATCCTATCAAGTGGCCTTATTCACAGATATACTTATTCAGATAGTATTTAAAAAAACATAAGAAACACTTGAGCTGCTGCTTGCTGGCAGTTACAAACAATCCATAGATAGCTCAACTGATCCAAATCAGTAACAATCAGATGCGCACCCAAGATACTGGTTGCATTGCCGCGCCGAATAGTAATTCTGATACGCTGAAATACTCAGCAGCTCTCGCATCACGCGTCACTGCGACATTTCAAAAATGGTTGATATCTCAACAGTGCCTCGTAGTATATTCTACCTCCTACCTTCGACCTAAACGTTCAGGTAAATCGGATCTCCTGACGTTTCGTTTTAGGTGGTAATCAATCAGTCCTTTGTAGAGAATACCGATTCCATTCAAGATTTTTCGGGCTTTGAAGTAAAGTTTTTGAAGAGGTTTTGCCCTTCAATCCAGATTTCTGAATCACACTCAAATTATTGTTTTAACCTTGACCTAAAATTCCACAATTATAGAATAGATATTGGGATAAACTTTTTCAACTAAATAATTAATCGTAGCTTTCAAAATATACTTCAAAGTTATAATAAAATAGAATAATGGTGTTGAAGCAAGCGTAATGTAAGGATGCTTTGGCAAACACTGGATAAGACGATACTATTAATTAATCTACTCATAATAAAAAAAAACTTTTGGACTAGAAGAATATTTTTTAAATAAAAACGTTTTTTCGCTTCAGTCAAAGTAAATACCAAATTATATTTGTTATCTAATTGTGCGTTAAAGTCTCATGTTTGGAAGGTTCTCGTTAAACTTAGATGAGAACCTTCCAAGAAATTCATCTAGTTAGGTTTTGAATATGTTAAAATATTAAGGGCCCAATGTCGATCTAACATAAACTAGACCGTGTCGCCTGTACTTCGTTTCCCCATTAGCACAGTCATGCTACCTTAGCTAAATTACTCAAATGATGGATTACTTGAAATATTGCTGCTGTACCACCTGACCTGTTTTTGCTGAGATGATGATTTTCCATAAAATTTATTTAGAATAGAATAGAATAACTTTATTTCAGTACTTAAAGCTAGAACATTTATAAAGACACAACATATAAAAAGGATACTTATTGCTAAAATACTGAAAAAGGTAATCACTCAGCTTGTGCTGGTGTAAAACCATTGGGCTCTACACCATCGCTGGTTTTCAGTGAAACCTATTTGATAGCTATTTGTTGGTATACGTTGTTTTTTTATACTGGTTTATGCATAAAATAGGATGGTAACAATAACGGCGTAGGTCGATGAGTATGGGCAAAAAAAGCTGGAATATATGGCAACACTAAAAAATGGTCATTTTAACACGTAAACGGATCAAAGTGTTCTGTCAATGAACATTTTTGATAGTGTTGGCATATAATTATTTCCTCAGTTTCCAATAACTACAAAATCTATTCTTGCTTTAATTGGTCGTGTTCGTCGACCTAGGTCGTTATTGCATTCATGCTCCGAAAACTAACATTGTCCGAAATGAGAAAAAATTCTGAAACTGCACGTTTGCTTTCCAGTAGAATTTTGAGAAAAAGCAAAATGTAACTTGAGATATGAAGCGTAAAGTGGCTTCATTTGTTTCGCTGGTGTCCAATACATTGCTGTATCTTCATAGGAAACCTTATTTTGCAGTTTTTCATTGTATGTTTATGTTATTATTTATGTAGAAAAGGGTTAGCGGAGATAAACAATTTATATATAAAACTTATTGAAATGTGTTAATACGGTTTTTGTAGACGTTAAGTCACGAAAGTTTTTTCATACATAATTTGTTATTTTTTACTTATAGCTAATATACTACGCCGGGTGGTATTCATAGACCCAACCCTCGCCATATTTTGTCAAATTGGTGAATAAAGAAGACAAACATCGAGAGTTTGGTAATAACCAGTTTTTTAATAAAATGGTAAAGCTGCGGCTGTCATTCAAACTGCCGCCCGTGACGGCAAATTCCAGCTGAAAGGCAGAGTAAAAATAGAATCTTTACAGTTATACAACAAACGGCAAGTCGTAAAATGTAATTAAAATAAACGAATTATTGTTTAGAAAAATATATGAAGATCAGGTGCTGTCTTTTAGACTCATGTATTCATTAGTATGTTCCTGACATGATGTATTGTTGTACCCCTGCTTTTAAACGTTACTTAGTAAATACTACAATGGAAATTAATTTCAATTCTTTGTAATAAGGATTTTACAAAAAAAGTATCGGTGGGTATCATGCCAGAACTTCTAGGCTCTTGTCGCAAAAAAAATGGCCTATGTGTCAGTTTTTTGCGACAAGCCTAAAAGTCACTTCGCATAAAATAGTATTCTTTGGCATTTTACTTAGGTACCTACATTGAATAAGATAATTTGAATTTGTGACTTTTATTATGATACATCACATAAATAGAAACATCTTTCAGTTTCTATAGAATTTAAACCTAGAGTAGGTGAAGACTTAATAAACAAAGATATACCTCTGTTTGTTTGTTGTCAATGTGGTTGCAGCTCAGCACATGTTGAAAGCTGTTCACCTACTTACAGATGACCGAGAGATACGAATCCAGAAAGAAGCTTAGGTAAAGGAGTTTAGGATTTACGCGAGTGAGAAAACTCGTACCTAATAATTTAGTCAGAGCTTTGTTTTATAAAGCAATGACAAATAATTTGTCGGAGATCCGAACCTACATCTACCTTCACTGAGCTGATAATTAATAAAGTAGTGAGTCAAAAAAAAAACCTGACAACTTATCAAAAAATAGGTTTTATTCTATTATTAGCGCTCTTCTATTAATATTAGAGGGCAAAAATCATGTGCAGAAGCGAGATTCTAAAATAAACATTAATAGCTTAGCATATTAGGTAAGCTTTTAAAAGTTTTTATATAAAATGAATGCATATTTTAAAACTCAAAGAAGTCTGTATAAAAAAATTGAGATAATCACAGAAAAAACATATTAAAAGATTTCAATAAATTCATAAATATTTTATCTTAAATACGTTTAAAGATATTTATTACTTACTCAATAAAAGCCTTTTGAAGTCTATTTTCTTAAGTTTTGATGATAATCTAAGTATAATAGATATTTAATCGTATTTTCGTAGATCTACGTGAACTAAACCAGCCGTGAGAATCTAGTCACATGGCTTCTATTGGACTTCGAGCTTACGGTCGGCTTGGAGTTGGCTTAGTTAGATTTTACTCACTTTTGCACTTATTACGACACTCAAATTCTAAAGGCACTCCATTTTAATTGGCCGCTGATCCACTGCTTTAAATATTAAAAATCAATTTATTTTTTGACTTTAAAAGCTTAACTGTGAAAATTGGATAAAAATATCTTGTTGTTTTGCCCTTTAAACAGGGTTCATATGAGACACCTACCTAAATAACAATGATAACGGCCGGTTTCTGTAAACCCAAATCACGATTGATCCGAGTTTGACACATAGTAATTATTTGATTTTTTCGTTGATCATCGTTCGAGAAACCGGCCGTAAGACAGCAATAAATGTATGTGTATGTATGTATAATGTATGTATTGGGTTTTTTAGGTTTAGGTTGTTTTTTTTTGTTTTGGAAGTTCCTAGTAAGGGTTTTTATGGAATTTCTAAATAACGACATCGAAACAGCCTGTAAAAAGGAACTTAAAAGTTTTTACGACATTTTGGGCTACGTATTGTCGTTTAAACGTAATGATTAGATGATACAGAACTTGTACAAGTTTCATAATAAATATGGGATTTGTTTTTCTGAATTAGTTCATTATTTACAGCGATTGTGATGACGTTGGGAGAATTATCCAGCAATAAAAAAAATCTTAATAATTAACATTCAAAAATGTATTGTATCTGTTTTCAGTATCTACATTTTAGTAAAAGTAAGTTCTTAGAAAATAACTTTAGAATCACAAGTACATAAATATTATAAGAAAAGTTACAACTTAAATATTTCGTACATAAACTATTATATTTATTAGTAAAAGACATCAAACTAAAACTTTATTCTCCAAAATGTTTCGTAATTACGAAACATTTTAAACAAAAGTCAATAAAGTTTTCTCAAAAATAAAAGTAAAACTTCACGCCGCGGTTGAAACTCTCGGTTGAACCGGAAAGTCAAAAAGGAAGATAGTAAAGAAAATTCATTCGATCTTTTGAATGAATTTCCTTTACATTAGACCACACAGTTTTTTTTCAAGTTTACTTTAAGTTTTCAGGATCGGTTAAGGGGCCATACATTATAAAAAAAAATAAAGCTCCAGCTTTATTTCCATCCCAATTACTGAACTAATCGGTATATAAATAAAGCTTCAATATAGGTAGGCCTCACAGCTAAGTTGGTAGGTCGTGGGTTCGATCCCACCGAGAACAAACATTTGTGTGATATTTGTTTACTTGACTTACAAAATTATATTAGTATTCTATTAGCAATCTAACGGCCGGTTTCTCGAACGATGATCAACGAAAAAATCAAATAATTACTATGTCTCAAACTAGGATCAATCGTGTTTTAGGTTTCCAGAAACCGGCCGTTACTCTCATAGCTTTACTTTTTTTTACATAATATTAAGAAAAATTTAATTACCTTAAAAGTATGATAATAAATCAGTTTTCAAATTTTCGCAGCTATAACAATAAGTTTTTACACGTACCCTCAACGTCGACGTCTCGCTTTTAAGAAAACGGACTTAACTAAAGCGTAGTTTTTTCCAGTTAGTGGCCACTTTTTCAAAAGTTGGAAATCCCCTAGACTGAAGTTTCTTTTTAATGTTCAGGCACATTATTTTCTCGGAATCTGCTGGCATTTAAAATTAACTATGTATGAGAAAATGTCTCGTAAAAGAAACGTGAATATCTCGAGATTTAAAAACTTCTCTCGTAACGGTCATTATTAAAATAACTAGGTAGGTATTATTTTAGTTCTATCATAAAAACTTTACTTGTAAAGTCATTTGCGACAGAATATAATAAAAATATCATTTTCTGGACTGGGGCTACAACCAAAAAAAAAATCGTCTCTTAGGGTTGCCATATATGTAGTACGTTTTAAGGGCATTTACAGACTTTTTAAATATGTATTTTATGAAAACAACCGTTCCATAAAAATCGAGATACTCCGCTTTGTTTTTTATTTAACATCATATTACATCATAAGCTAAAAAAATCTGTAAAAATTGACTACAAGACCCAGTGATGGGGTAAGTCAATGGCCGGGTAAGTTCTCAGTTAATTCAACCAGCCGTGGTCCTGTGCATCGCGGGTTGCCAGCTACCGTGATTTATTTTCACCATAATTAAATGCGAGGCAAGCTAAACGCTACATTTTACACGTAGCCGCCATTTTAATGAGTTTTGCTTTTAATTAACATAACGGTAGCGATTTTATGGTATTAAACAGAAATTGACATTTAATATATAAAATATAAGGCGCGAATTTGCGAAACGTGCTAAGTGGATAAAAAGAGCTGATGACTAAGTGGCGCGATCTAAATAAAAACGTATAGGTAAACGTATACAGAAAGATAATGACATTTAAAATGAATAACCGTAGAATACATGCGTTGGTTAGAAAGTTTATAAATAGATTACTTTTTTTTAAACATATCTATTGGCACAAGATTGAAAAGAACTTGCGACCTAACGATGCTCATGCGGGGTTACTACCACTAGACCATTCGTAGTTCATTATTGTATTATTAAATACTGTACAGAAATAAATATTTTTGTATTATTATTTAGGTATTTATCCCGCTTTGTAGTTCTTAGAAAAACCTCTTAGATAAATTAAATTGGTTTGTTATAATCATTATAGTCATAAACCTTTCAATTGTATTCAGTCTATTGAGAGAAAATTTTAGTTTTTTTCCAACTGAAATAACTTTATGAAGAAAATTCATAGAAAAAACAGTGCACGCTTTTTAAATTCGAGAAATAAAATCAGTTTATGAATTTGGTTTGTTTCGATAAGTTCAGTGATATTTCAGAATTTTCAAAAAAGATTATTATTTTAACGATTGAACAATTATAGTACTATTGAATAATCATTTTTTTTTTTTTTTTTTTACTAAGTATAGTTCGTCCTTTGACCACAAACTCACCTGATGGAAAGTGATGTTGTGGCCGACGATGGAGCAGGACTCTATGAGACACCTGTTCACTCGTGCCTTGAAGAGACACTTGAACATCTAACATGGAATAGAGTTTTATTCATATTATTATCGAAAAATGGAAGAAATAATTTTACTTTTTGAGAATCAAACTGTATAATTAGGTATATATACTTACATAAAATGAACAAAATCGACATCAATCGCCATCGATAAGTAGAAATTAATATAAAAAGTAGAAATTATAAATCACAATTAGCGAAGTAATCACGTAACATACGTACAACAAACAAACATCATATCGAAGTAAGTAGGTACCTCCTTTTTATAAACTCAGACTACGGGTTCTGTGTATTGATCGTCTATCAAAGTTCTGTATAATTCGCTACAATAATACCTAAAGTTACTATCTTGGAGTCATATTATCGGCTTCAGAACATAGAGGAACTTTGATTAGGGTTCGAAATTAATTTCCCCACGAGACGAACTGATCTAATTTCGAGAATAGCCATCAAGTGGCTTGGAAACGTTTGGGTGCGTGATTCCATCGACACATGAAATCTAATCGATGTCTACTACGCGAACCGACTAGCTAACTTTATCACTATTTGGTTTACATTGCGTAGCTTATATCCTGCACCGTTAGTTGTACTGTGCCCCGATCGAGCTAAAATGTAACGTAAACTAGCAGCTAAGGTACACCAACGTGTGCAACCTAGTACCGATCATATTTTTTCCGTTCATGTGACAAGCGGTTGTCACAATCTTTGGCTTACCAACGTTCGAATATCGAACGGGATACACGCTTATCGCGATCTCAAAATGTCTATAACGAATGTGGAGCAGCTTTGTGTGTAGAAAAATTAGCGCAATCGGGCCCTTGGCTATGCTGAACTGCTACGCATTGTAACTAAAAGTCGAACAGATATACATTTCGGTCCGTTGTGTGCAGTAGACGTTCACAGTCGTTGACGTTTAATTTAAATTGCAATCGGAAACTCCATAATACGTGAAATTTGGACACCTTCGTGACACGAGTTGACTTTACATTTGCCAATCTCGATTTCATATTAGTTTGAAAATTTAACAATGCTATTGGTTATGGAGAGGTAACTCCTAGGTAATCTAACAACTATCAACAATGTAATAATAAAAGAATACGATGAAAATATCACTAACCAAATATTTTCATTGCAAAAAAACTTAATAAAGGTAAATAGTAAATTATATTTAAATATAAATTAAAACGGTATAATCCTATATGTATACATAAAAATTATCTAATTACTTTATACTTAAAACTTGTAATGTGCGCTAAGTAATGAAGAACCTACGTAATGGGAAAACTCTTGATAATTAAGAAAATGTTAATTTATTCATGAGTTCATTCTACTTTCATTTGTGATTAATTTCATTAAGTGTATGTTAAAATTTTCGGATAAATAAATTTAATAAATAGTTGTTTACTTTTCATACTATTTTTATACCCTTAGTATTCTTTGAATAATAAGTAAGAGTGTTTTTATTTCAACACAAAACAAAGTGTTTAGATCTAAATACGAACAAAATAATATATTTTTGCTTCAATGAAAAATCAATTATCCAGTATCCGCAAAAGTTATTTTCTCATAAGTACGCAAAGTGCATACTGCAGAGTCATCGCTTTTCCTTTAAATATACTCTTTGAATGTCAACTTTAATGTTTTCGAAGAGATTGGACTGTACAAGAAAAAACTTTTAATTTCTTTGCAGAACCATCCCAAACTCCTTGCCAAAGGGGTAGTTCTCTTAATAAAATGTTGTTTCAATATTCTTGTCACATCTATATATATATAAATGAAACCCCTTTTCCGTTATCACGACGTAGCATGAAAACGGCTTGACCGATTTGGCAGAGTATCGAATAAACTTATTTTTTTTATATTTACTTATACACTAGTCATTATATAAGACCTAGGTCTCTCTCGGACGACTATATACTTAAGATTAATTACCATTACGTTTTATATACTTCTTTATGGGACCAGTTTCTGAAATAAAGACATTTTATTTATTTATATATAAAAGTTCAAATGTCACACCGATCATATAAAATAGAAGTTATTAATGTTTTGAGTTTTGTCATTTATCAATAAAACAGCATTATTATTTAATTTGTTTTTCTAACTATAAGCTGAGTTTTGCAGTTTGAATCTGGTGGAATGTTAAATAACAATACTTGAGGTCGTAGCAACTGACACAAATTGTTAAAATAAATGCGTGATAAGTTTTATCAGGATTTCATGGAACTCGTTTTCCCTAAGTTTTGAAGGGAGTATTCTCCACCGTTTTCACTTAAAAACAAATGACAGCTGACTTAACGATTGACTGACTCGACAGATATATTTGACATTGGCAGAATTGTCTATTATATTGACCGGCCACGTAAAAAAAGAAGAAGACGTTCTTTCTAAATGAGATTTTATTAAAAGAATTGCTCCTCAGTTCGCTACTTCAAAAGCTAATTAGAGAAAATAAAGTTATTTGTACAAAGTTGCGTCGTTCTGAATCAGAAACAAAAGTATTGAATAGCAGAGAGCGGTGCATAGAGCACAACCACAACTTTCTCATTTTATAGATTGCTTTATAATAGACACTTGGTAGACAGAGTGTCTTAATAGACACTCAGTCTATTTAGATGTGTATGACAAGAGTGTCTTAACCCATTAGAGGTCGCTGTACTCGATTGAGTACAGGTAACTTTCTATAACATTTTTATATTTATTTTTTATATATTTATAAAAAAATAAAACGTTTTGGCAAATTAGTTGTAATTTCTACCCTACATATCTATTTTGGTATAATTTGTTTGTTATATGGTGGAAATAAACGTGTTCTATTCTGATCTGCTCTGATTTGATCTGCTCTGCTCTGCTCAGTTCAGCTGTGCTCTGCTTATGAGATACAGCTTAGTAACAGACAGACGGACAACGGATTCACACTAATTGGGCGGGACCTTATTACATACGCTGTCTTACCTTTTGGATACGGAATCCTAAAAAACCACACTCTAGTCCCAAACTAAGCAAAGCTTGTAATATGGGAACTAGATTGCTGATAGAATACTTACATACTTTTTTTTTGCAAATACATGCATAGAATATATAGTAACACCCAGACACAGAACAAATATTTATGCTTATCACACAAACATTTGCTTTGGGTGGGAACCAGAGCATGGAAGCAAAGCTACTACCAACTGAGCTGCGACGCTTGTCAAAATTGTAGTTAAATGTAAAATTAATGAAATATTTAGACATTGAAAAAAAAAGTCAAGACTACTATGTGCTATTGGAACTACGTGACTTCTACGTGGTTCAGTGGAATCACAACGTATTTGACAGTAGTTATTACTTAAATTAACCCCATTACGCCATGTGGTCGTGTTGTTTGCAGCGAATGGCACTTCGCTGTGTAATGTGCTTAATATATTGTTTTGGTTGAATTTACGGTTATTTTCAATTAGGAATAATGACAAATGTACATCATTGGGTGGTGGTAAAACACAAAATAGTATTCCGCTTTAAAGGAATGACTACAATCAATATTTATTTAATTTTAATGTTTGTAAGTGTTTAATTTCACAAAACTCGCCGCTCAGTAGGTAGTCTTCTGCCTTCCATGCTAAGGGTCGTTGATTCGATCTCCATAAACATTTCCGTAATGGCAAACTTTGATAAAATATTATTTTGGGTGTGGTCAATTAAATATATTTCTTAGTTTTATCCTAACAAAGGTAATATACAATGCTCTTAGCATTAAGTCATCCTAGCACTAATGTTTTGTGTGAAATTTTGAAATAAAATAAATAAATACATTTATTTTGAGAGCCCTTCTCAGAGATTTAGCGCAGTTGGAACCAATATGCCTGATTATTTTTGGGCATATTGATATAATATAATAATTCATTGAAATTCATATTAAAATGCAATTATTCGTTTGTCTATCAGTAGCGTTTACAACAGCATTGTCAGTTTATAAATTATATTTTTTCTCTTTTTACCTTGATTGTGTGTGTGTGTGTGTGTGTGGGTTTTTGTTTATTTTACTTTTTATTGTAGAAATGATAACTAACGTAAGGTACACTTGGGACGCAAAGTTAAGAAAACATTTGTTGTAAATAATACAAACTCATATAAATTACTTCATATAAATAAGTAATTTAGCTACCTCGTGTTTGCTTGAGCATGAGGAGTCGGTTTGTACCCTCACATTAGATTATTAACACCAACTCAAGTTATGCTACCTACCTCTTGAAACCCGTTCATCTGGGCCAATCTACTTACAAGATTGCGCTGGTTGATTCAATCTAACGCTTGTGGTCTCAAGAAATCAATTTTCTTAAACTGTTCTGCCCCTTTTGGGTATTTTACGCTAGTGGAAATAAAACAAAACAACAGGTATAACTTTCTCAATAATATCTGAGCGTATTTTAACATTATTTAAGTTTTTTATTCTTAAAGAAGATCTGAATATAACACGTCATGCATTTTAACAAAGTTTTACTTGTAAAAATTTTGCTCACACTCCTTTTAAACGTGTAAAATGTGGCAAACCTAATAATGTCCTATAATATCTTTTCTCAAACGTCTTTTAACGTCAAGTCACATGACATTAAAATAAGTTTTTTTTATCCCTATATCTACCGACACCCTATTGTCATTCTACGATTAATTTTGAGGTCAACATATATACAGGGTGTAACAAATGAGGTGGACCAAAAGCAAAAGGTCGATGGGGGAGCTCAATGGCTATCGATATAACCCCCATGTATGTTCAGCGATATTCAGTCGTTCAGGCCACTCAGGGGTCTTAATTAGGATGATTTTTACTTTAACAAAAACTGCGCATTTACGGACTGTACAAACTTTGCGATTAGTGTATCATGCCATATTCTCCTCGTAGATATGCTGAAATGTAATATTGTCATGTTGTAGCTTAAGGAAACGTTCGAGAGGCTGCTAGAATATACCAAGAGCAATTGATTAGAAGGGGTGGCATACAATCTGAGACTTGCCCGGACCATCGTGTTGTTCGATTGAACCGTCGATTTCAGCACTTTTACAACACTTGAGTTCACTTTTTAACATGATCCTTCTGTACTAGCCTTATGAAATTTTCAGGGTAACTTTGCAATAAATGGAGAAAGTTTTTAAGATAGGTTGTGGAAAAAAATATTCAGCAAGTATTTTTTTTAAATTGCTCCTAAAGTTTTTCGCCGAAGTTCAGGTTTCGAATTTTTCTGCAAAGATTACTTTTTATTTGGAAATCAATCAAATAACGACTCAAACTGGTATTGCAGTACGAAAGGTCTACTATTAAGCTACAAGGTGTAAAAAAAATACGGTTGTAGCCTTGATAGTTTGGGTATACTTGGGAAATCTAACCTAAAATATGTTAATGAAAAAAAAACATAAAAGTGGGAATAACTTTTGAACGACTGAATATCGCTGAACATACATGGGGGTTATATGGATATCCATTGAGCTCCCCTATCGCCCTTTAGCTTTTGGTCCACCTCATTTGTTACACCCTGTATAATCAAATTATCAGAAGAATTTAATTAAATCAATTTCGACTCTTGAGAGAATTAAAAGCCTTCGTTCTAGTTTCTGAAATCACGAAAATTCGTCTTCATTATAATTACTTACCGAGTTGGATAAGGTTTATTTCAGTTCACAGAGTTACTAAAGATACAAAGGACTATTTTAATTAGGTTAGATATTAGAGGTTGAACGAGTAAGGCGTCAAAGGTCACGAAATAAAGGATTTAAGTTTACAATTCTAACTAAAGTTAATATATGTTAAGTATCTTTCAACTTAAATTTGATGAGAAAGTAATCTTGTTTATTATGTTTAATTGAATATTACGGGGTGTTAAGAAACTACATTTTAAAATATCATTGAATTAGTGATATTAATTGAATGTAGGTTGAATGTTGTTGAAAGTTGAATGTATGTAGGTACTAGTAGGTAAAACGGAGTCTGAAATGCCGCTTTTCCTACAGCTATCTAAGCTAAATAAATAATGCTGGACAACATTATCTAGCAGGGCTTGTGTTATGGGTACTAGAAGACTGACATACTTAATACAATACATACATAGATATTTTTTATTATACTTACATATAAACTAGAACACCCGGAATAAATATTTGCAGATCGTACAAACATTTATCCCATGGCGGGAATTGAACCCGCAACCTCCGCGTCTAAGAAGGTATAGTAAAATAGTAAGCTTAATATATAAACACACATGACTACAGAAAAGTGTATTAATATCCCTAGATGTTTTTGTAATGTAGGCTTCATTCCACAGCAATAACACCGTTTTTCTAGTAGGTTTGACTTGAAACAGTGAACAAAACAACTTCAACTTTACGATACACAATTTTGTAACGTAGCAAGTTTTACTGGCGCTTCAAGTTTTTATTACGCTTACAAATTGCGTGTTTGATCGTGGGTAGCATAAGTGAGACATTTTTAGCACTCTTTGATATTACTCTTACGTTTTTTTGTCAAGAATTAGACATTTTTTGGTGCTGTCATTAGTCCCCGCTTTTATTATATTATTTTGTATCAAATAGGCTCTATTCGAAGCTCTAACACCTACCTCTTGGTAGTAGGTAGTTGTTAGACTTAAGCACTAACTCAAGTTTAAGTCATAAATAAATATTTGACTTTAATTTATAAATTATGTTAATATTTAATTTTTTTTTCATATACAACTAGGGAAGTTATTTTCTTCAGATCTTCCATCATCCGTCATCTCAGTGTTAATGCTATCTATTTTTTCTTTAGATATTATTATAAGCTTTATGTTGTTTTATAATGAAAGCAATTTCAAATACGATTTTAATTGGTATTGAATAAACGAAATTAAAATGAATATTATTATTGTGCTTTTGAAGTATAAATACTAGTTGATTTCAGAATAAACAAATTAAGTTTTAAAAATTGGGATATATCGTAACCTCAGTTATACCTAAATCCACTTATTAGTTACGGTATGATTTGCATATAATTAAATTGGATTAGAATCATAAACGTGTTTAATTAAAAAGATTTAATAAAAATAACCCTTTTAAATGATATACAAAACATTTATAAAATTGACACAAAAAAACACAATGGTCAAAAAACCTTTAAATATTATTAAACTTAATGAAATAAAAAATTAATTGTACTTTTTGTAATTTCTCAAGATACAAATTGTATGTTTCAGGTACTAAAAAGCCTCATTTAAAATATTATAATAATATTATTTTAGTTAGTTTCTTTCGATTCTTCAGGGGTCTCGTGTATAATGACTACGTGTTTGTTTGCTCGTCTTCTTGCGTGTGGCCCTAGCCTTACCCTTGTAGGCTTTTCTTCACTGCTGGAAGCTTCTTTTGTAACCTGGAAAGAAAAATAGTCAAGATTAGTTTGTCTGGTCTAGATTTCATACAACTACATTGAACTTTTTTATACACAGTAGGTACTCGAACAAACTGGGGGCCTAGTAAGATAGAACATTTTGTTCAATTTAGGGTTTTGAATTGAAATGATTTTGAATAGAGACACGTGTGATATATTTTTTTATTTTTTTTTATTTATGCATTATATATTTACGCTTGGCCGCAACCACATCGGATGTTAAATGATGACGTGTAGTATATACATATTTAAAAATGGGATCTTTCTAAGAATTATGAGTTTGATTAATACCCTTTAATTCCAACTAAAGTCTTTGCGTGACGTTATTTCTTTATACTGGACTACGTGTGAGTGTTACACACAAACTATGGTAAACAACCCGTTTCAAAGGAAACTATGTTTATAACCGTGACAGTATAAAATATTTTGTAGGAGATACTTTCAAAAGCTTGGGCTCTTTTTTTAAGTGCACAGTGTCGTGCTAGATGACAATATGCAGTGTCACTTTCACTTTCGAATTTCCAACCATCGCGTAGGATTAGGAAACAAATTTTATATCAGAATTTGTGCTATACCTAGTGTTTTTATGTCAAAGCTAACGTACCTACGCAAATTTTTCGTAGAGATGTATATAATAGTCCAAATTAAAGTCTACCTAAATAATATAAAAATAAAATGAATAAAAAAGCCTGTTTATTCCAGAACTTACATACTATGATAAATTAACAATTTTTTTTATAGTTTTTCACAAAATAATAGTCTACATACTGAATAAATATTAACTTTATAGAATGTGTTATACTAATTCGTTCCACTGCTGGGCAAAGGCCTCCCCAGAACTCTTCTACTTATCTCAGTCATATTATTTACTGATAAAGTTATTTTATTTTTATGCCTTCTATTATATCAGTGGGCTCGGAGGGAATTAGGGTAGAAATAAAAGAAATAAGGAAAGTTAAATGAAAAAAAGATTTACCGTCATTGTTTTCAGTAAAAGAGTTTGAATTAAATGTGTTTGGTTCGAAAAATAAATTCAGTTGTTTTGTTTGAAGTAATTGCTCAAAATTATCGGTTACTAAGGCTTACCTGAATTCGTTTTCTTCCTTGAATATTGTTTTCCAAAAACTTGCTTACTGCATCCAGAGTGTTAATTGGAATCTGACGATAAGAAGGGTTTCTAATATTATTACAATGATTACAATTATTACGTATTATAATCTTTCTATAAGGACCTGTTTCTGAAATAATTACATTTTATTTTATTTTTATTTATTTAATAATAAATTCGGAGTTTCGCCGCAAAATACTGAATTAAAACCGTTCTATTTTGCTGACTTTTTGAAAATTTGATTTTGAAATTGTATTTATGAGGTGAATAAAATATACGCGTTGAACGGTGTCAAATTCGAATGCTCTATCCACCCCAGTAAACCTTTGTCCATTGGTCGATACCGACACGCACCGACATATTTATATCTCAGACATTTCAAAAAGCATCGATATGTAGTAATGTCTCCACCGATATCGTGATCGCGTCGTATCGGTCAATGTAAGATTAGCTAAACGTTGCGTATACTAAAGATAACTCAAAATTGAAACTATTTATTAAGCAAATATAAACGACTTACTTACATAGATCATTATAGAATCTAAAACAACTAGTAAGCTCCTAATTAAATTAAAAATATGCCGGCTATCAAATTAAAAAAGGACAATCAAATTCAACGTGATAAAAACAATAAAATCCCTTATTTCAAGTCTATTAGTATTTGCTGTTTTGTACGTCATAAGTACGTACGTGTTTCGTACGTCGTATCAGCGAAATAGAAAGGTTGCAGTGCACTTTATTCAAAAACGTCTGAAATGAAAATTCTGAAGTCTTTCACTACGTTCCGAACGTATTCGGCTAATTCCGCCAAAAATGAAAAGCGTGAAGTTCTTTACAATTCTGCATTCTGTAATATACGTTGCCAGGTTTACAAGGCAGTGCTTTATGTACAGACAGCTTAAACCCACAGTTCCCGTTTCACCCTTTGGGCACGGAACCCTAAATAGCATAAAAAAGCGGTTACTTACCAATTTAGTTATTATCCAACCAACACACTATTAAAACTCACTTTAACCATATTTGTTAGAATTATATTTGAAACTATCATGGTTTTGAACATAGTTTTCATTATAAACGGGATATTTACCATGATTTGTGATTTGTGCCGAAATATCAGGAAATAATCAAACTCACAAATCATGGTAAATATCCCGTTTATAATAAAAACTTTATTAAAATGCTTATATTTTTCTGTATTGACGTCATAACTTCGATACATAAGGACAAATATTGATAAACTTTTGTGTAAACTTCTACAAAAAAATATAAACATGCTTACAAATAAAATCAAAACTCAACTGTTAGTTAATTTTCACAACTTAAAGTAAATTAAGCAGGAAAAGCAGCTGCTTCGTTATTTTTAGAAGCCTCATTAATTATTAATTCGGATAATTGCAAGTACATGAGACTTCCGCTCAGGGATTTCCGTATTTTGGTTTTACTTCTACGTAAAAAATACGCCTAAGGACAGTTTAAATATTAATATAAAATATCTATTTACAATTTTTTTAAGTCATATTTTTGGTTTTTATAGCTTCTGCTAAGTGCGGGCTATTCTACACATATTTTCGTAAATCTATTTCTATCTAATAAATATTTCATCTATGATAAATTAAGCAATTAACTGTCTTATTTATTTCTGTAAACTTTAAAATAAGTTAGTAACTTATTATATTCTATACTATTCCTACCTTGAATTAGACTTGATTTAGTAATAAAAAATCTAATAAGTTTTTTTTCTAATTTCTATCAGATTAATTCTTCCTAACTAATCATTGATACCTTTGAACATTAGAAAACCCAGCAGAGAGTTGCTAATAAGTTTACAAAAAGAATAATATTTGTATGGTATAGTATAGTTTTTTACAATAGAAAGATCTAAGTTGTTGACATCCACGTACTAAAATATTATTCATTTCAATTTTAATCAACCCGCAACCGTACCTTTTTCCAATTACCTCTTGACAATCAACTAAAATATTTTTTATTGTATAAATAATTAACGCATGTAAAACACAATGTAGCAATTCTATTGTTTCATTTGTAAAAAAACAAGTGAAATGTATGAAATTTATTTGTTTATGATTTTGATTGAAAACAAAAAGGCTATAAGCCAGACAAGGAATGTGGTAAAATCAAGTTAAGTGTTATAGAAGCAACAAATAAAATCTTTATGGTTTTAGATACAAACACTTTTGATTTATTTGAAATAAATAAAATAAGCAAGATAGATAAACAAGCACACTTTTTAGTGTTCCCTCTCACTACCATTCACCTTGAAAATAATAAATCAAATCATTTATTGTCTATGAAAATTCTATTCTAGGTAGTATTATTCTAGGTAGTACAAAAGTGGTGGTTAGTAGGTGGTTTTTAGATTCTCTAGATCCTCCTTGTTAGCATACATTACTAAAAGATCTATAAATAAAATAAATATTGATAAAGCAAATTTTGTTCATGATATCAGTGTTAGTAGAATACTTGTGGATTTGTGAAACTATGACAAATTATTGTTTGTTTGTTTTTTTTTTTTTTTTGCATTATAGGCAAACGCTTGGCCGCAATCACATCTGATGTTAAATGATGATGCGGCCTACGGTGTAACGCGTTTGCCTAGATATAACCTATTCACTCTCCTCTTGAAAACATCCAAATTGTATGAGTCTGGAAACACCGACGCCGGCAACGAATTCCACTCTTTGGCGGTTCTCAAGATGAAACTTGAGCCAAACCGTTTTGTGCGGACAGGTGGTATGTCCACCATGAATGGGTGTCGCGTTTCCGTGCGTCTAGTGGTCCGATGATGGAATGGGGCTGGGGGAATCAACCCATAAAGTTCGATAGCACTTGGTATAATAATTGGTTTGTGAAACAAAATTTCTATGGATGTACATTTTTACTTATTAAAAAGATATATTAAACGGGATTTTACCTTACTGCTATTTTTCCCGCCATATAATTTATTACCTTGTAACTTTGTAACCTTATAACCCTGGGCAGCTTGTAATCGTCGTGGCACTTTTTTTATACTTGCGTACAAGTGTATTAGATACATATTGTTAGGTTGTTATGAACTATTTTGTATTGCAAGTTTTAATATTTATCAATAAGTGAAAAATGTAATCTTCTGAGAAATAAATTATCTATAACCATTACCCCGTATAATTTCCCATAATATATCTCATACTAAGTTCTGATCGCGAAAGTTTAAAAAAAATCATACTTACTTAAATTTTTGTTAGAACATTTCAATCCATGCATGTTAGTAGTTGTATGAAAGTAATGGAATGGTAATGAACTTACAGCGAGGATGTCGTCAAAGAATTTGGATGCATTCGGTGTTTGAACCGTGATCTGTGCATCCGATGATGATGAGAGTTGTGAGTGTGGGGCATGCTTCAGGTTTATGTCAGATTCTGGGAAATGAAGTAGAAGAATTCATTAGAAACTTGTTTTTTTTTTATTCTCTAACCTAAATCTTCCCACTGCTGGGCAAAGGCCTCTCCCAAACCCCTCCACTTATCCCAGTCCTTGTATTGATGAAATAAAAATAAAATAGAACAAGAATAGTTCGAGACGAATGGAGAGAAGGAAGGGAGGCCTTTGCCCTGCAGTGGGACACTACTGGCTATTAATAATAATGAATAAATAATAAAAATAGTTCGACCCCTAAGGAGTCACTTTAACGGGTTTAGACAGGTCTAGAATAATTAATTACTTAAGGCCAGTTATATTAAGGTAATTATATGAAAGTTCTTAGCTGCATAAATAAATAATCATGGACATTTCACACATCACACTCTAGTCCCAAACTAAGCAAAGCATGTACTATGGGAACTAGATTGCTGATACAATACTTATATACATTTTTTTTTGTTAATATATAGCTCTAAGTTTAGTTCAGAGTACTCTTGTAATTTTATCTTATGAACAATAAACATTTACTCTTCTTTGAATAAATCATGCATTGTGATTTAAAACTAAACAATATAACATCTTAATCAGTTATCAAGTTACTAAAAGGACAATAAAAAATAATTGTTCTTAACAAGTGAATAAATAAGAAAGAACTTTAAATGAATAATAAATAGATCCTTTGAGACTAAGTGCAATTTTTATGATTAATATTTTACACGTTAACTAAAAACCGTCCAGAGAAAGGCGTAAAAGTCGTCGAAAGGAGAAGGTCGTAAAAAATAAAAACGTAATAAAAAAGTATGATAAAAATATCATCAAGATTACGATGGCAAAAGGCGCCAAGATTATACGCGTTTTCTCGTAAGTCGGTTAGGGCTTCGAATCTATGTTGGTGCAAGCATTTCTTTGCCAATCAACTCGTTAGTCATTGATATGCTAATGCTTATACTAATACACCTACATTCAAAGATATTTCCGATAAATAAACACATAGGACTTTAACGGAAAGTAATTCGCTCAGATTCGCTTTTTATTTCCTAAAGTGATATTAAATAGCGTAATCTTATTTATTAATGTCAGTTAAAGATACATAATTCAAGGCACAGGAATTGCTACATCAGTTACGTTGATTCTAATGTAATATGTATACATTAGGATAAAACATGACTAATGCATATAGGGGTTCTAACCAAAAATATAATATTTAGTGACTTATTTTTTGAATACCGTGTTAAACTATGTATATCAATTTAAAATGTAAAATTAGTTGGTAAGGAAATAAAACGGCTTATTATTATTCATGCATATTCGGTCCAAGCCCTATACAACAGTACTTGTGGGTCGCCTAATGTTTCCTTATCTTCCTTGTAAAATAGAGATAAAATACTTTATCCGTATTAAAATTAAATCATAACAGCACTTAAGTGAAGGGTTAAGTAGACTGTCAAACCGGAGTTACATAGGTTAACTTTGACAGATGGAAAATGAACTTTGTGATAAAGAAATACGTATTATAATCAATTATATCTTGCGTTTTAAGTCACCAAATAGAAACACTGAGATCCACTGCAATCATTTGATTGACTTATAAATTTAGGTATACTTAAAGCACTTTTTGAAGGTATAAATGTAGGTGCGTGCCTGCTTACAGTAACAAGATTTAACTTCAAAAATTGCAAAATTTTGAATAACTTTACAGGAGTTTGGGATTAAAAGGTTGATCGAGATTCACATCCCTATAAAACTAATCGGTTTTCACAACCATTTTAATATTACACCTTACAAAAATATAAAATATCATACATCAAATTGAATAATTTACTTTAATATCCGTGTTCGAAATGAGAGTAGCTATCAAAATGCCCCCCTTTGTGCCCTCCCAGTCCAGCTGCCCCTTGGAAAAACTTCTCAAAATGTACGTTGACTGGTGCATAGCTACCAAATCCACCGCTGATATGAGCTGATTTGCCGTAACCAAATCCACCGCTGTTTCCAAATCCACCTTGAGCTGAGCTATCGTATTGAGCTGCATTCTGACCACTAAAACCCCCATTTACTTCTGAATCATGACCAGCATCACCGACTACACCAATGGTTTTAACTTTGTACTTCTTTATATGACCAAAGTCTTGGCCACCTAAATGGCTGGTTCCACCGAAGTGACCCCCAATTTGACCGTAACCACTTGATTGGGCATTACCACCTTCATGAACGACGGCTGATTTTTCAACTTGGATGCCTGTGTTCGCTGCTGTGTTGCTTAGGAGACCACTGACTGCTTGTAATGTAGAGATGGGAATCTGTTAACATAAAAATCATTCCTTTAAAAATAAGCAGTAACTGAAAATTGTACTATTTTATACCTACTCTAAATAGTATTAAGAATATTTAATGCCAGTTAAACGGTGAATGGGATTTAAACGAATGTTTTATACAAACAAAGTACCAATAAATCGGAGAGAACGGGTCGAGTCACATAATTTTAAAATGATCTTGAATTAACTTACATTGAAAATATCCCTGAACAAATTAGGGTTTGCAAATGCCACTTCTTTCTTGTACGTGACCTGACCTCCACTTTCAACAGCATGATTTCCACCGACATGGGCTTCTCCTCCGAATCCAGCATTAGCATTGGATGAGCTTTGCAGTTCAACGTCAACTCGTTTCTGAGCTGGGGGAGCATTCGCTTCAGCGCCAATGTAACTGTCGAAGTAAAATAAGCTGATAAGGAGCCGGCCCCTATTTTCGTTAAACCAAAAACATAAATAAATTTAGTGCTAGAGGTGCCTGGTATGTCTTAAAATGTTTGAAAGTATTTATTTTATTCGAAATACAAAATTGTGCTTACCCTCCGATAAAAGCGTCCCCGTGATGGTGGTGTTTTGGTTTGTAATGCGTGTGAACGATGGTTTTCTGAACTATTGTCTGCGGAAGCTCGTGTTCCTGCAATATTTTCATGTTTTAATAATATCTCTCAATTATTTTAAGAGAATAAATCAGGTATTATTATTATTTTAAACAACAGTCTTATAGTTGTTTTTTTATTTTTTTATCAAACAAATAAAGCAATATTTGATAAATTGCCACAATAAGTATTAGCACACTGTTTGGATCCTAGTCTTCAGGGATCTTTGTATTACACGGACAAGTATGGATTTGGACATGGTGCTCATTTTCATCAAACTGGCTGATGATTTCAGAATATCAGCTTGATTAACAGTGCAAACATACAGCACCTTCAACCGATCTTCAAATCAAACCTTGCCCGTTTCAGTTTTCTGAGGCGCCCACCAAGATATTTTCGATTGGCCATTTCGTTTTGGGGTAAATAAGGAAAGAAGCATGGTCAAAAAACCCTGGAAAAAAAGATACAATCATACAGATATTATATGGTAGATAGATACAAGTAACATAACTTACGTGTTCATTAATAACCGCGTGTTGTGCATGGTTTACGTCTACATGAGGTGCGTTGTTTGAGGAATCTGTTTCAGTGTGTTTGATTTCATTTGCTGCGTCCAATTTTAACTCAGTATGAACTTTTGGCTCTACCGGAACTACGGCAACTTCCGTCTCTTTGATAACTGCTGTTGGTACTCCAAAGGACTTGGTTCCGGAGAACTCAAAACCAGAAGAACCGCTCACTGATGATTCCCCTCCCTGTAATGTGTCTTTTGTTTATGTTTTGCTTTTTTATTTATTTTGGCTTTACCACGGGCACTATTTAATTCTTCACTTCGCCTCTTTTTCGATTTTTTATATATTAATATTGCAAGTAAAGAGACTCAACTCAGCTAAAATTAAATGATGCTTTATCGTAAATGTTTCGTGGTAAGAGCTGACTTTTCAAATAGCGGTGAAATGGCGGAGTACTTTGCTTTGAAAACCTACGAAGCCCATGCTTAATGAGGGTGGTGCCTACGTTGATGGAAACATTGAAAATGCTGTCCCAAAATAGACGCGAAATGCGAATGAATGTTCGTGCATCGTGAGAGCATGCTTAGATTATGGTACTTTTACCTTATTTCAGTGATAAATCAGAAACGCACGTTAGTCTCACCCAAAGGCTGTAATTTTTGGCTTAGGAACAGGTGTTAAAAGACACAGAAAATAATATTTTTGGAATTTTAATTCGAACTTAAATTTATTGTTAGACACTTATAAAAAAAAATTCACTGGATAGAAACTATCAATCAGTCTTAAAAACATTGTATGCGTAGAAATATTTTGCTGAAACGGAGTAACAAATTAGTAAGAGTTATTTATCAATAAGTAAAAAATAATTATTATACGGAAATTTGCAGAACCATGGTGTTAATCAAAAACATTAGTTATTTAAAAATGATTCTAAGAGAATGTATGTGATAAGGTATGTGTATCTATAGTATTAACCAAAGACCACGGAACTATGAAAATCTGGTTTCAATAACTCCATCACCAAATAAAGTAGATATTTTCTGGCTTCGCCTTCTGCGCTTTCTTCTGCTCTTTTCTCAGGCGTTTCTCTTCAATTCTCTGCAGTTTCCAGCGAGCTATTTCTTGTCTGTCACCTACCAGGCCAGATGCTGCTTGATGTCCACCAGCAGAGGCAGCTGCATAACCAGCACCTGCGGCTCTTTCTCCAGCTGCTACTCCCGCAAGACCAGTGGAAGCTTTCACGTTGCCGCCAGCTGTGGCACCAGCGAAAAGACCACCTATAAAACAAAAGATTTCACATATACTGCCTGAAGTCTAACATAATTTTTCTTCAAATGAATCTTTGACCAGCTTTCTTTGATCTTTGGTTTGGTATCGGCGGCGGTAGGAAAATTAAATTATCAGGTAAGTAATATTGATTCCTAGTTTGGATACTTACGATAAATTAATTTATTGATGATACGAGAGATACGAGCTGGATTTATAACGATCCTACTAATTTAAATAAATATATGTATATTTTACCACAGAGAGAACGGCTTAGTCATTAAAATGCTCTACTTGCAATAATGACTTTGTTCTATTTAAAAAAAGGCAATTTAACCAAATTTCGCAAATATCGATCCTAAAACATAAACAACATGATTATATTTCAAAAAAACATGTAAAAGAAACATAATGACAATTACTCAAAATTTTCCTCGAGCTAACGTCAATCGCGGAGTAATTTTACGAGGATCCTGCCCTTTTGACTCTCCGCTTGACTTTAAGACAAAGGTAAACGCTCAATTATCTGTAATGGCTTCAATTTAATAAGCCATTTTATCTCAACATGTTAATAATGCTCGCTTTTTGGAAAGTTTTATCTAATAATAATATGTGATGAGAGCGATGTATCAACAAATCATCATTATTATCAACGTGAACTGTAAATATTTATTTTCTTTACTCAGTTTGGGGTTAATTTATGTAACATCCGCAACTATGTAGTACACTATTTGATGCTTTAATTATTTCCTATTCTTTTTTTTTTTAACCAATTTCGTCCCACTGCTGAGCAAAGGTCTTCCCCAAATTCTTTTAAAATTTTGTTTTATTTATTTTAAATTTTAGATACTTATAGGATGTCTTAGCGTTAATCAAAAGGTGACTGGTTTATATGTAGGCAAACATTGCTTAGCACATAGATTAAATTTTTTTTCGTATCTATCTATCTATTCGATAAATGTATTTTTTTCAGTACCACTTTTACGAGCGATGGAGATTTTGGACTCGGTATGTGTACTTTATCACAATCTAGTAATTACTAATCTGGTTTTCCAAAGCACGTTAGCACTTAGTTGTTAATTTTACAAGCGGTCACTTATCCATTTTGTGACCGCTCTGAACATTGCTTAACCCTCATCAGTCAGGACAAATTGGCAAGCTATTTTGCAAACGTTTCATTTCCAATATATCACGACCTACGCACGTGTTCAGTCACCTTAAGGAACAATTTCAACGCAATTTTCCTTTATCTAGCTAAAGTTTTGATATGATTACGGCATTATAAAAATAAAACTGAAATAGTTATATAATTAGCCTATAATTATTTTTTTTACATCATCAGTCTATTAATCTAATTTTGTAGCTGACTGTACTTTCGGTACGTTATCTTATCTTAGTGAGAATTATCTCATAAAATATTTCTCCTTGGGGTGTATTCAGATTCGGGGTAGGTACTAGTAATTATGATGTACGCTCTAACTTGTTTTGAAACCCAAAACAAGTTAGAGCAATACCTAATTGGTTGTAATAATAAAAATCACAAGAGATCAGTCAATGACGCACGGGTCTTTCCAATAACCTCTCTAATTCGGTATTTAAAATCTGTGACGTAAAAGTGTTTCCAAATAAAATATCAATTTGTACATTTATTTTTAAAATATCCTCATATTATAAACATACGTCGAATTTTATCTAAAGCCTTAGCCATTTTATTTTTAGGTGGTAAGGCCCAACACAACACATATCAGGCTGATTAGATACTTTAGTTATTTTTTATAATTGATTTCAGGTTCACATTTAACTGATATACCGTATCTACTAACCCCCCATCTTATAAAAAGTTAGCGTTGACTTTATGTCGTCAATACGTATGGTAATCAATACTTCAAGTCGGCGCTATATTTTTATAAGATAGACTGTAACACTCAGATTAGTGACACTCAGACACAAAACAAATATTTATGTTCATCACACAAACATTTGCTCTGGGTGGGACTCGAACCAACTACTACCAACTGGGCAGTGATGCCGTGTTTCCGCATAAACCTCGAGGCTAAAATAATCTTGTTCAACCCTTTTTTGTTTATAGTTAATTACTTGGGGTTATTCCCGTTGAGTCATACCTTTCAGTAAGTATGTAGATAAAATCTACCATGTTTGCGAGTTTTGGTCCACACCAGTCATTAATATAAAACATTATATACCTCTGGAGCCACCGTTGCCATCAACAGAGCCTCCTAGTCCGGCTCTCGCTGCCTGGCCATGGGGTGTGCCGGCTTCAGCAAATAATCCACCAGCAGCACCATTGCCTAGAATATGTAAAATATGTATGTCTCGGTTGTCTGGTAGTGATCGCTGTTTAGCGATAAGGCCGCCCATTGTATGTCATACTCTAGTTTTAGTTATTTTTTTACATATTTCAAAGTATGTGTATATATGTGGTATGCAATAAATTATTTTCTATCTATCTATCTTGTCAAAAGTTGTGTCTATCAAATCAAGGGCATTTCATCACCCATTTTTTGGTTGTGCTGGAATCGAACTTAGGACCTTTCATATGGACGTTAACTAAAAAACAATCGCCACATAATTCCATTATTTTCCAATTTTAAGCACTTTAATATTGAATGAAAATAAATAATATGAGATGGTATATTATTTCTCACTTTTTTGCAATCAACCGAATGTTAAAATAAAATAACATTAATTATTCAAACAAACTTGTTAACGACACAATTGGACTCTCGTGAGAACACGTGAAAATAATTGAGTTTTTATGTAAACATTTTTGAATAATTTATATTTAATTGAAATTTTTTAGGTGCGACAAACACTTGTGTCGTCATTCACCCAGTGCTAAGTGTTAATTAGTTAATAAGTAATTCGTACTCCTGAGACCCAAGATACAGGCTTTTTGCCTAGTTTGGGCCTCGTTGTTTTTCCATTGTAAATTAGATATAAGGTACCTTTGTCTTTTTGTAAAAATGTATGTACCTAAACCTGTGTTCTTTTTGGCAATAAATTATTCTTCTATTCTTCTACTGTTGTTTTGTTTTTTAAAAAATATATCAAGAAACTGTTTTTACTTTTAATTTTAATATTTGGTAGCTTTATCCTGATGATATTTTACAAGTGTATAATTAAACCATTCATAGTGAGTAAATAAATTATTTTATTTATTTATTTATTTATTCAAAGTGAGTATATTTCAATATAAAACAGAATAAAATATTGTAATAAAATAAAATAATACAAAACATCTAAGCTAAAATGATCATGTAAAAAGCTTTTACATAGCTTCTGAATACTACATCACTTACGTTAAATATAAGTTTTATCAGATGGGTACCATAATCAAGCATACAGTTGAATTGAAAACTTCTTGTTTTGAAGTGATTTTAAAAATAGGATCATCTTTATTATCCTCATAATTCAATTTGTGTTTTTTTGATGAATGTCCTATTTAATAAATAAATAAATAAATCTTACCAGCTCCACCACCTATCCCCACTCCAGCATGGTATCCACCAAAGTTGACTCCCAGCTTGCCATCTTTGAACGTTATGAACTGAGGTGCCTGCAAACAAAACAACATATTTTAACGAACGAACGCTCCAGCTTCGCCCTTGTAGAAATACACCTTGGGTTACATTATTAAGGTTTTTGTAAATGATCACTATTTTTTTGGAAAAATAATATAGCCTATGTCATCCGGGAATAGTGTAGCTTTCTAACAGTAAAAAAAATTCGAAATCGGTTTAGTTGTTTTTATACAAATCTTTCCTGATAATATTACTGTCGATGTAGGTAATTAATCATATAGAATCATAAATCATATAATTGACAAGTAATAATATATTTGTAAAAAATACTCTAAAAGTACTTGTTAGATATTAATAAAATAGTATATTTAAGTATGACCTATCCAAAATTATGAATCTACAAAATAATAGGTAATCACGTAACAAATGAAAAATGACTTTAGAACCTTATTTTTTAAAGTCGGTTGAAAAGATTTGTAGCTACTTATGAATGATTTATCGCCTACATAATAACTTAACCATGACTTAGATAAAGTTAATTTTTTGTGCGAAATGAGTAGATTTTCTGTATTGCAATAAATATAGTGTTTTTTTAGTTCTGTACCATTTTAAAATAAAACTTAGTTATTTTTATTTTAAAAGTAAAACACCTAACCTAATGAAACTTTATTCTGTGGACTATCGGTCTATCTTATAAAAAGTTAGCGCAGACTTGAAGACTGATTACTGGTTACCATACGTAATGATGACATAAAGTCAGCGCTAACTTTTATAAGATACTAGATACTTTTTTGACGTGACAACGTCTTATAATTCGATAGAGCCGGCTGCACGCACGAAAAAAAGTGACTCATGCGGCGTTACCTCGCTCTGAGGCGTTCCATGAAGTGCAAGCGAGAGCGCGGAACGAGCGACAAAGAAGCACAATCGGCCTATGCGTTCGTTGTCACGTTCAACTATCGTCAGTAAACCGACTTTACAGACAACCATTTTTTCTTTATTTTCTTTCCGTAAGAACCTTCTTCTAATAATAACAAATACAACAAAAAAAGAATTAGTGAAATCGGTCCAGCCATTCACGCGTGATGCCGCGACCAAGGAAAACGGGTTTCATTTTTATATATAAGAAGGGGGTAAGTACCTAGTATCTACTCCCAAATATAATAAAATGTAATTAAATAAATTACCACTAGGTTTTTGTTCCGCATTATAACATAGTTTTTTTACTCCAATTACGAGTATATGACGCAGATAGATGTTATTTTCCACACTTGTTATAAAAAGCAGATTGTTTACAATGACACATTTATTAGCAAGTATCTTCAAGGAGTTTAGAAATAATAGGATGTTGCAAAAAGTCTGCATGTTATGATTGCAGTAATGACAACTCGAAGTTGGCAACTTTAGTAAAAAGCAAATATATGTCATCAACTGACTTCAAAAAAAGAGGTTCTCAATTCGATCTTACTATTTTTTAAATTATGTTATTACAATTATTCTGTCAGCACTCGTTCATTCTTAACAATAATAACTTTTCATCAATAACTTTTCACATAAAATAGATAAATGCTTAGTGGAGCTGATTTCTTTCTACGTGCACTTCATACTAATCTAATTATCTCTACGAAGTAGACGGGTTTTTCCTATAATTTTTATTGAGTCATACATTAACAGTAGGTTATTAATAATAATTGTATCTATGTAAAGTAAGAAAGAACAGTTAGTTTGCTATGATCTACATTAGCCTACATAGATAGATTTATGGCTAAAGAATTAGATAATTGCATACAAATGGATTTTTTACACGAAATAAGCATTACATTTACAGTACAATAACAATACCTTGTCGCTGAGAGCGATGACTTCCAGGCATCAAGCCTTATTTATTATTTATCTTGGAGATGCTTCCAGTTACCTGTGATGAACAGCCGATCGCTTTTCGAAAACTGTACGCAAATATTGTAAAATAAATGATATTTCAAAGCGTGTAACTCGATATTTTTTGCAATAGGTACGCATTTTATCCCATACAAAATTTGCGTGTAAGTTTGCAAGCCTTTTTCGACCAAAACTCAAGCTACGGACTCAGAATACACGCCAGTTTCTATCATCATACATCTCGATATTCTCAGTACAAACAGTATTCGTAAATCAGAAAATTAAAACGCAGATCACGTTTATACTGCAGCAATCGATACAAATATGCAAAGGACACTGAACACATAAACAATACACATTTCATAGAACAAAGAAATCGAAAGAACTACAATTTTATATTCGCTATTGGAAATACTACTAGATTTAATCATAGCATACCTAGTAATGCTAGAGTTTACAAACAGTGGAGGAAAACATCGCGAAAAACTCGTGGCTCAATTAGTTTTATAAGTAGGTATTGACATTGTCTTAGAATGTTTCTCCCGTAGTTAAACTCGACAAGGCATAGCTAGCATAGAAGCATTGGTATCTTTTACCTGACAGTATTTATTATTTAATTGTGTACTTTATGTTATTCATAACACAATATATTATTTAACAATCAAACCCTAGTCTTTGTTACATGACGCACATAATAGTAAAAACCACGTTGCGGCTTAGATAAAAATGACCCTACATTTTATAGGAAATATACCTTACCATAAACAAACTGTTTATAGTTATAAATAAGCAAGTCGCGTCTGCGTAACCAACGCAATATTTACATCAAATTACCATTATATAATAATATCTATTAACAGGGGACTCAAGACTATGTTAGTCTTGAGTCCCCTGTTAATAGATATTTACTAAAACAGAAACTATTAAATACACACAGACTTTGAAAAAAGTATAGAACAGTTGTAACATATTATATGGAGACTTGAAAAAAAAAACTATACCTACTTAAAACGTAAAAAACCTTAAATTGGTTTAAAAATTGAACAAATCTACCGAACATATTTTTATGGAAACAAAAAAGGTATTTAATCTTCAGTACCCTACAACAAGTCCGACATTTGACCGCGCGGAGAATTTTCCCACGATAGCTGGAAACACATTCGTACTCATTAACGAGGCAAGGCCTTGTTGCGATTTGCAACACTGGCCGCTGTTCTAGTCATTCGCAATCGGAAGTCCGGTGTGTACATCGATATCATTACCAAATCCATTACCAATCTAGCATCGACATTTGGATGTGCAATCGTGCTCATTCATTAAAGGTTGAATACCTTTCGGGCATATCTAAAAAAAAAGGTTGAATCCAGATATTTTTTATTACCATTGCGGCAAAGCGGGAAAATCTAATAACTACTGATTTCTGTTAGTTATGGTTTTAAAGCCATGCAGCCTATGTGAAAATTACTGATTATTCTAACTACTGATTAACACCTAATCACAAAATATATCTATTGATATAACTATTTCAGCAACTGAGATTAAAGCCTAATAATAGCCCTTTCAAACCAGAACACGGCAACGTGAGTATTATTTATTTACGGTATAAATACGTTGATGGTACCTACTTCAACATAAAGTGTTTTGAAAGACCAATTTGCTTTCATTTGTTTATACTTTGATATGCAATTAACCTTTTTACTGTCCCATTTTCACATCGGCTGAGTGAGACCTTATAGCAGTTCATTTGAAACATAGCTTTGCGTAAGTATGTGAAGACATTCAGATCGTTACTCGTATGAAACACTACTAGCCACGTAAACATTCTGCACCATGATTCATTGTTGACTGCCTGAAGTACTGTCGACTTCATAGTTTCGAAAACTACTATAATTTATGAGCGACCGCATAGTTTTAAAACACACTTAAATTTCTGAGTCAGGGTCCGGTTTGCGACAGTTTTTATTTGTTAATTTTTAGGGTTCCGTAGGGTAAAACATAACGCTTTTACTGATAATGTTTGTCTGTGAGTCCGTCTGTCACATGGCTATATGTCATAACCCTGATTATTTGGTTAATTGTATCAGTTGGCATAAGTGGATTATGAAAAGATATAAATATTTTATAGTATAAAAAATCTAAATGATAAAATTACTTTACAGTCTTTTGATCCGAATAATTTTTCCTAGATGTTTTTATGGTAAAACTGTCAAATACCATTTAAGTGTATTTAATTAAGAATATTTGCATCAAATCCTATGAGTTTGATGTAAATATTCACTATCTTGTAGATATAATCGCAGTCCTCGCGGAAGTAGGTACTATAAGTATAATTAATTGTCAGGTCTTGATCTTTTGTGACGCAAACACGGAATGGTCTTGAGATAATAGTAAAATTACACGCATGGGATTGCAGATCTAATTAAAATATAAAACCTATAATGACTGCATAGTAGCAAGTTATACTAACAACAAAATGTAAGGTAAAGATAAATTACTGCTTTTACACTCAAACTACAAACTCAAGGAGTAAGCATTGAAAATACTTGAAAAAATGCTCTAAAATTAGACTCTCAGATAAGACTTCAAGCTACATATTGAAACGAGAAGTGAATGGCAGTTTTTACTCTGACAATGATCCATCAATTAGACGATAAATAGATAAGAATATAGGAGATTCCGTGACGTCACTAAACTAAGTACGCCTTTGTCTGTCAAATCGGAGGCACAGACCTTATTTAAATTCAAATTTTGATTAAGATAAGTGTAAGCTTGCACATGAAAGCATTAAGTACTACAATCATAATCAAAGAGTTGCAATGTCAGTTGTTTGATCAAAAATACTCAAGCAACTGAGTATCGAGCCGATGCCAATATTGAAACGTTCGGCAAATTCATTGGGTTATTCTGTCGACTGTACCTTTTGATTTACTTGTGTCGGTAGAATGCGTGTTGGTGCGACTCTGGCTTTGTCTCGAGTTTTGGTTCAATGGGTCGTGTGCTTTATTAGAAACTACGATGCTGGTATTCTAGAAAGTATGATGCCATAGTACTTCTCTTGTTTTCACTAAGTATTATATTTTGTTAAATAACGAGTCGCCACTTGTATGTGATAAGTAAAAAACAGCTTCACAGCTAAGTTGGTTCTGCCTTTCTTGTGAGTTGTGGGTTCGATGCCCAGAACATATTTTGTGTGAAAAATTTCGATGATTGTTTTGTGCTTGCGCGTTTGTATGTATTTACCTACTTATAAGTATTTTATGAATAATCTAGTTTCCATAGCCAGAGTTTTTCTTATTTGAGACGTGAAAGATGCGTGTTTTAATTACGTATTCATTCACAAGAGTTAGATCTTACTGAATTATTAGACTGATTTACCAAAGCGGTACAGTAAACCTATATCATGAGGACATCCAACATTGCTAACAATACAACTATTGTTCGCGACAAACGCAATAGTTTCGACGACTTCAACAATAGAAATTATGTGGGACGATTTAGAGTGTCTCTGAGTCAGGGTATGCTTTTATTGGTAAATTATAAATAGATCATAAATAGTTCTCTAGCCCAATAGTTGCAATAAAAGCTTAGCAAAACGCAAATACCTAGCAAGTATCGACACCAAAATTGCAGTTGAATCTAGATAAAATACTCTCATCGATTCTTTTTCTTTAGCCCCGGGTCAATTTTTACAATGTACAATAATAGACCTCAAATAATTATTGTATAATTTTTAAAAGGATATTTGAGATACTCGTGAAACGGTGAATACGTTTAAAAATCTCTTATTTTTAGACCCAAGTCTCTTATTTTTGGAAGTACACTTATTTTGGAAAAATAAATATCTTGTTCTTTTTTTAACAATTAGGTTGAAGTAGCGGCAGGTTTCAATTTTGACAAAAAATTACATAACTTAACAGTGCCTCAAATGAGGAATAAAAACGGTAATTGCTTTCCAAAAATATTCGCAGGACGGTTAGGGGACCGCATAATATTTTACAAGTAGTAAACCGCTTGCCAGGCTGCTGTGACAAAGACAAATTGCCGAATACCCGATTTTAGGTGTGTAAGCAACGTAAACTAATTATAAAAATTCAAAGCGGAAAATTTATAAAAACGTAAATATTACATGAGTAATTCTGTAAGCCAATTATTATAATTAAAATAAATTATGTAAAACCTAGCTCTCTTCAAATTTAAAAATCTAACTAATGAAGGTAATGAATGAAGCTTATTTTTTCTTCGAACTTAATTTTGTGAAGACAACATCGTTTGTTCATAAAAGTTTATACCTTAATTTAATTAACAATGGTTTATTACAAAAAAGTTAGGTTTTATGAAAAAATAAATGGCTCTATGTATCATCACTTAAGTCTGGATTTCAACAAACGGCATCACTGCTTTGAACAGAAAAAAGTACGATGAAAAGAGTTCCCTAAATGATAGGACCTATCTTCTAAATGGTTCTACTACTACAAAAGCAAAAAGTTTTCACTTACCGAATAAACATGAACCACCAACGCCAAAAATACCAACGCACTTGCTTGCCGCATTTTATCTGCAAAGAAAATAATATTTTAATTAGTATATGCTAAGTATATTACATAAATTAATTCATAATAACAAAATATTACAAATATCTTCTAATAATATTTGTACATATTTTAATACAAATGTTCAGAACAAAGTATACCTAAGTGTTTTTACAAAATTTAAGCGTAGTACGTTCAAATCCATTTGAGTTACATTTCTTAGTCGCCTTGCACGTGATGCGCATACTTCTACAAAGTACCCGCGTTGTCACGCATTCTAAATCAAAGCAATACGAAAAACCGCTATTTATTATTTTGTATAGCAAAAACCAGGTAGATATTTTGCCGGATATTTTGTGCTCGCTGATCTTTATCATCTCAATTTATCAAGCCCTTTCACGTGACTTTAAATGGAATAGTTTGATATATGCAGGGTCCTTTATTCATGAGCTCAGCACATATCGCATCGTGACCCATGAAGATACTATGCAAATTACTCACTCCCGAATTTCAAATGGGTCACATTATAAAGGTCTTGACGCACCATACAAAATTGCATATTTTGATCATACAATATAGCTTATGTTTTGTTATATGAAGTTCGTAATTTATACTGCCTACTGGATTATACTGGATTATGGGAGCTGAAGACCGGGCTCAGTGGCGCGTTATGGGAGAGACCTACGTTTGACAGTGGGCTGATATAGGTCGATGATGGTAATGATGAATTAATACTACTTATTGAAACCTTTTTAATAGTAAATGTTGCTAATAATAATGTATATTAGTGTCGTGTCAATATTTTAAACCTTTTTCAGAGAATCACTAATTCATTTAAGTACTTTAATTACATTTAAAAAGATTAAGACAGGAATAGATTAAACAATAAGTGTCTTCATTAATTACTCCTATCACTTACTTACGAATTTCTTAGAAACATAGAAATGGAGGAAGAGGTCAGAGAAAAAATGTAAAGTTTTTAAACCAAAAACAAAATCATAACATCCCCTTATCAAATGCTATGTAGAGTTGGTACAACCTTAGAATAATAATATGTGGTATCTACTTCACGTCTTCTTAATCTTCTTTCCTTGACTATCGCGATGCTCACTCATTTTTGCTCATAAAGCGAAAACAAAATATTAAGGTAAAAAAAATGACTCGTATATTGCCGCGGTAAAGCATAGCATTTTTTGCTGGATTACATGCGCATTGTTAGGTTATTTTCGTTAGGTTTTTTCATTACGGAATTTCTGGATTCGGTCTCCACGCTCAAGGCCCGCGTTAGAAGCTATGCAATAGCTTAAAAAATATACCCATTGATTTTAGAACCTTTAAGAACCAAAACACCGTTAAGTCAAGCATCAGATTCTTAGCCGAGTAACCTTAACAAGTATTGTGTAGTGTTTAGTTATAAAATCTTGTTGCAACGCGTGTCGTCACGTTGACTTTCACTTGCGCGTCATATTATGTCAGTTTTGTATTACAAGGAAATAAGCGAGTTCTGAGTACTTACTGGATGCTGAATGTTGAAACTACTAGGTTATATAGGTATCTACCTATTTTGGGCACGCAATGATTCATACATCATTATGACAAAATTTTTACAAGTAGGTATGTTAAGCAAGGTCGATATTTTTAGAGTGAACATATCTCGACAGACCAATTAAATAGTTATTTTATAAATACAGAACAATTATACTTGATTTTAAATTAAAATAATAACACATTATTTTTAACGTCGTTACAAATGGTATCAGTCTAAGATATAATGCGTTAAATATTTCAAGGCGCGTAGTAAAATCATTTATAATTTCAAACGTGAATGCGAAGCCACAATTTGCTTCGTTAAACGAATAACCCAATTTTCTACGAGAGTGAACCCATTAGTCATTTTGTATCATTTCATAGTGCAATTTAACAGCGAATTTTGAAGTTCATACTCATTATTTAGTAGTTTCTTAATTGTATGTTAGACAACTAGACGTATTGTTTTGAGCATTAATTAAATAAAAAATATTATTATAGGTATTCAGTAAATGTAATTTAAAATGCAAGCCAATCACAAGCCGGGCTCGCTAGATAGATTACAAATGTTTTTTTTTATTTAACTGCCAAAGTGACTAGACTATAGTCACGAGTACCTACTACGTTCCAGAATCTTTGCGTTTTCTTTTAAATCTTTAATCTTAGCCTAAAATGCTTTGTCTTGCGTGTATAAATACCTTAAATTACTCCAATAATCTGTCTAAAGCGAGAGACGAGTAGTGATATGTTTATTACTAAGCAATTAGTGGCAGACAGATTTCCACAGATACAGGACAGGAGAACGTACTTAGGATCGTGACGTATTTATTTATGCATGTACCTACTAAGGAACTATGATAATGACAGAGGTTAATATTTATAGCTATAGTAGAGTCTGGGACAGGTATGACCTGAAGTGAACCCACATTCCTGTCCAATAGATCTTTGCAGAAGATTTGTGGCTCTATGCTTAAGAATAACTTAACATAATAATGTTTTGAATGTAAAGTTTTTTTGTAAATACATACTTATTACATAGAAAAGAAACACCCAGACACAGAACAAATATTTATATTCATCACACAAACATTTGCTCTGGGTGGGAATCGAACCCACGACCAATAGCATGGAAGGCAGAGCTACTACCAACTGAGCTGTTACGCCTGTCAAAATGTTAATGACAGATTTCTAAAAAGTAAATGTATCATGACTAACTTTTCGGCTAATGAAAGATCCTATAGATTCAATAAACTAGATAGGTATTGTTTAAGTCAGTTAATTGTAGCTTAGTTAATACAAAATTTTGCTCAAAATAACTTCTTGCGTCTTGTGATAGTTGTCATAAAATACGTAGATTAGACAAAGGTCATTTACCATAAACACACCGTGACAGTGTAAAAAGCTACTAAAAAGTGTGGACGAAAGGTCACACGATGCTTCATCACAGCAGAGGTTTGTTACTCAGATGTCTTTTGTTTTAAGGTTTGAAACCTTTTTGGCTTTGACTTTTTTGTTTCATCTTTTTGCTAGAAATGGTAAACATTCAAATCCGGCCCTGAAATGTCTGTGGCATACGTTGTGATGTCGACGTCATTTTCATTCTGAGTAGAAATTGTAAGGTTAGGGCAAATTGGATTATAACTATTTCAATTTGTGTTGTTTTTGATTGATGATTAAATGTTAAATAGTAATATTCATATAATTATGTAAAATGAACCATGTTATGAAGTTGTAATTGCTGTTGGCTAAATATAATGAAACAAATAAATATTCAAGGACATATCACACATCACACTCTAGTCCCAAACTAAGCAAAGCTTGTACCCTCTATGGGTACCTACTAGACTGCTGATAGAATACTTATATACATTTTTTTGTAAATACATAGAATACATAGTAACAGCCAGACACAGAACAAATATTTATGCTCATCATACAAACATTTGGGCCGGAAACGAACCCGCGACCCACAGCACGGAAGATAGATCTACTACCAACTGAGCTGTGATGCCTGTCAAAATTACAGAACCAAGCAACTGAAAAAGCAATGCATTGAAAAATATATCTCATCTTTTAATCAGACCGAATATAATAACGTATGAAACGTAACTTTCCCACAAAAACGATAAAAACTCTCGGTGAACACATCACGGTTGGTTAAGTTCAAGGTAATCTGCCCTCACGCGGATAATGTGACCTCTTTATCGAGAGAAAACGTAAATGTTGCCATTTTCATGCACATTACTTTTCACGCATAAATGGTGCAATTACCTCTGCCTACGCATAGAGCTTTGGAGCGGTTACATTGAGACTTTTTGCTGCTTTACCAACATGTGCTTGTGAAATAGTGTTCATTTGTTTTATGACCACTGAGACTATAAATAATAATAATTATCCACGGACGATTCAGACATCACACTCGAGTCTCAAACTAAGCAAAGCTTGTTCTATGGGAACCAGATTGCTGATAGAATACATATTACATACATTTTTTTTTGTAAATACATACATAGAATACATAGAAACACCCATCAGACACAGAAAAATATTTATCTTCATTACACAAACATTTGCCCTGGGTAGGAATCGAACCCACGACTCACAGCATGGAAGGCAGAGCTACTACCAACTAAGCTGTGACGCCTGTGGGCTCGACTTTATTAATGCGTAAGAGGTTGTTACTGTACGATCGATAGCACGATTTATTAAATAGAAGTGACCGGTACTCAAAAAATCTTGTAATGCTAGTTTAGTAGCGATAGAAACTCACATTTTATTTTAATACTTTTACTTCGAGAAAGAAAAAGTAGTTTTAAATTACTTTTCAATTAGAAAGATGTATTATAAAGTTAAGGTAGTATTCTCTTGTGTGTTCGTATGAAACTTTAAATTACAATATCAGATGTTCAAACGGAATACTGAATGTTTCAATAAAATAGATACTAAGTAATATAACGGCCGGTTTCTGGAAACCCAAATCACGATTGATTCACATTTACTATGTGTCAAACTCAACTTAGTTGATTTTTTCGTTGATCATCGTTCAAGAAACCGGCCGTAAGTGTTTTTTTTTTTTTTTTTTTACGTGGCTTCTGCCCGTCGTTACGTCAGCCAATTCTGCCAATGTACTTAAAACTGTCAGTCAGGCAGGTCAGTCAATCTCTTACAGATAAGATAGTCCTATCTTCGAATCTGTCATGTCAAAGAAAAAATGGGATCTGTTAAACTCATTTTGACATTTTTGACAGTTAAAAACATTTTTTATTGTAATTCTATTAAATACAAAGAAATATATGTGACTTATTGCACTGCATAACTACGAACCCCCAAGGAATCGGAACAAAGAGCTATTCGTAATATTTCCATTTATATTACTGAATACTTAATTTGCAATATATATTCAATAGCTGTTTTAAATAGTTGTTCCTACAAGTTATAACAAGCGTATATGCGACTCGATTGTCGGGTCATTGATACCTAGAAATATTAATAAATATTCTTTGAAGTAGAATAAAAAATTGCACGTTTTTAAGTCATTTTTTATTATGCGCTGCTTACATTGCGCCCTAATTAGACCTTATTAGTTTATTTTTAATCGACCGCAAAAAAGGCTGTAAGGGTTTTTGAGAGTTTTTGACTTAGCCGCAAAAAAAAATATGCAGTTGAATGACTTTAGAGCTAATGATTTGCAAGAATACGACGACTGGATTCAAATCAGGTTTTGCATTGACGCAGCTTGGTGATACATAAATAGTGTATTTTACAACTAGCTCAATCTTGGTTCAATATAAGTTCATAATTTTTTTAATTAAATATATTACAAGAAGTAGCTCATAATAAGAATAAAAATATCAATGTCAGTTATTAGTTTTCTTAAGTTTTCTTGTTTTAAATAATAACTAGGTTGTGTTCTAATATTTTAAAACGCGAATAAAATAATACTGAAAAATTATTTAAGACCCGAGACAAGATCATTTTAAATAAACAACAAAATAATTATTTCGTGTAACATAACAAACATTAGTTACTATTATTCGAATGCGTCTATTTTGTTTGTCAATATAAGCGCAAAAAACAAGTAATATTTAAAAAAAGTTTCATAAACATCAACACCATATTAAGTTTCTCGTAAATTCACTCTTATTTCAAGGAGCTAAAGTTCATTTGTGTGAAAATATCTATCTGTTATCAATTATGGCGGCGGCACAGCCTTTGTAGGCTCTGACAGGTATAGATAAGGTACTCGTGTATTATGAAGTACTTCTACTGTTCGTAACCACTCTACTTGAATACAAATTTGAGGCTTTTGTCTTGGTGATGAAGGCTTATTTAGTCTGCCGTTTGGTATGTTACGTTAAATATCACACACAAAAAAAAACTCTTCTATGTACTTATTCATAACATGGTTTAAGTGTTTTTTTTTAATCAACCCACACTGTCCCACTGCTGGGCATAGGTCTCCCCCTCAAGTGATATTTAACATGGTAAAAACTAAATTGTATCATGTGAATGAAGTGTATGTTGAGTGCCTTCTCTACCTAATAAGAACTTGTCAAATCAAGAATACTTTGACTTAGATTCATTTAACTAAGTAGTAGTATATAATAAGGGATACAAAAGAGACCTTGCATCCATCAGCCAGATTGACGGATTAGTTGCCGTACAGGGAAAACCCATACGCAAAAGGCCCAAAATAGAAAAGAGTGGCGTTTGAGAGATGAGGCTTATACCCAGCAGTGGTTACTACAGACTGACGATGATAATGAAGATATAATAAGTATTATTAAACTGTATAAACTATAGAAGCCTGTCTTGAGACATCTATTGTTAACCACAATTATGCATTCAGGTAGAGGTCATCTGTACAAAAAGCCATGCTGTTTGAATTAACTATGCAAAAACAAAAGACTTGTAGTTTTATATCTCTGGTATAATATTATAAGTATGTTGTTTATTTATTTATTTTTCTTTTCCTATTTTATCCTCTTTAAGCACTATCATTAATTCCACACTACACAAGGGTTAGCTGGAAGAAAATGCTTTTTAGCATCAAGCTCGCCTATGTACATTTGTTTTATTATGTGCAATAAAGTATTTTCAAAATCAAATATCTTTAGATAAGGTGAATATATTTCAAAAAAACTTATAATGCCACATAAAGTGAACGACAGAAATCAGTTGTTTGCGCTAGTTTAAAAAAATCTTCCGTAAAATAACAAGAGCATACGCTATTTACTGTTAAACAATTTCAAACTCCGTAAACTGGCACATAACAAAAACAATTCTAAATTTTAAATTAGTTTAGTTTAAACAACCAGTTCTAAATTTAAAATCAGCGCGGTAATTGAAAAACTCGTTTTAAATTTGAAATCGCGAAATGTAACTGACAATAAAGAAACTAAAATAAATAAATATTCACGGACAATTCACACATCATACTCTAGTCCCAAACTAAGCAATGCTTGTACTAGATTGGAAACTAGATTGCCGATAGAATACTTATATAGGTACTTTATTTTTTTTCTAAATACATAGTTACACCCAGACACATAACAAATATTTATGTTCATCACAGAAACATTTGCCCCGAGTGGGAATCGAACCCACGACCATGCATGGAAGGCAGAGCTACTACCCACTGAGCTGTGACGCCTGTCGACAATAAAAACAAAAACAGAATTAAGATGGCGATTTATAATTATTTATACATGTACTAGTATTTAATGCTTTCCGGTACGCAATACATGCCAAGACGTGCTACCGAGTACAACAACCTATTTTTTCATAACCTGTTCAGTAAGGGAAAAATACCAAAGGGTTTATAAATAACTATGCAAAACAAGTTTTGTTTGTTTGTTTTGTAAACTGAGCGATAAAAAAAACAATAAATATTCATTTTATAATCTAAATGTTTTTTAAGTCCCTCCTGTTACTCATACCTAGGTACACGATGTATGGACCTATTTTGTGTTTAGAATATAATTAAACAAAAAAATAGGTTTTCCCAGCCAAATCGGCCTTATTAACAAAATAAACGGCTGATTTTGCAGAGTTTGATCATGTTGATTGTTTTTACCGTTTGTGAGTTGTGTCTAACGTTTTTATAACAGAAAAATCCAGCGCACGATTATATTTGACCCCACAACGTTAACTTAAGACTTAAATTAATTAACCGCCTTTTTTAATATTTTATAGATAAAACAAAACTGATAAATATTATATTTATTGTAACTTTTTTATCAATTATTTTGGGTTCAGTTCTGATTTCTAATGCTTAGTGATTTACACTTTTTTTTATATTACAAGTTTATATTTTTTTATATAAGTACAACCAAACTTACCTTAACAAAATAAATTTTCTTTATACTTAAGTAAATTTTTTTGTTAATATTTTTGTATACAATTATAAATAAATATTTTAAAACAAAAACAAAACTTACCTTATTAAAAATACACTTCAATAAAACTAAGGTTTAATTATTGCCGTGCGCTACAGATCGCGTGCGCAAATGAAGGCTCTATGTCCAAAACTACCTGAGTATTGTAGGAGATGTTGCCATTCTCTCGGCTATTCACCGGCCGGCGAACGTCATAAGTAATACCGGTTTGATTGGAACATTTGCACTGATTTACTTATTTTTATGTCAATTCACTAAATTCAATGAAAATACGCGTCGACTTGAGAACATCCGTTTTTTGCGTCAATTAGAAAATATATATAGCTTAGAAAATATAGATATATAGAAAATATATATAGCTCATAGACAAAAGCACTTAAAGTCAAAGAAGGTATGTATTATTATTTTAAATGAAATATGTCCCATTGATATCCTTACGCAAAATTTTGTATGGATGGATGGATGTATGTTTGTTACTCTTTCACACAAAACTACTTAATGGGTTTTTATATAGTTTTGATATAGGCTATAATTTTTGAACATATTGTGTAAATTATCCATAATAATATCTATAGTAAGAAGTCACAAGCATCAGCTAGTTATTAATAAAATAAAATAAAGATGAAACTGAAAATATTTGGATACAACTTTGATAAATGATAATAAATAAATGATAAATGATATTTATTGTTTGTAGAAACTAGGTAATTACATTGGTCTTAAATTAATCTTCATATCACTAGTTCAACCTGAGGCTTACAAACGTCATGCACAGATAATAATAACAATGAATTTATAGAATTTAATAATATGCAATAAAAATGATTTCAAATTAATAATATCAACAAAGTATATGTCCAATGAAATATAAAAAAATAAATAAAAATATATAATCAAAGGCGCTAGTTTTATATTTATTAGAATATGTCATTTAAAAATTCGTCAATTGAATAGTATGCCTTTTCTTCCAATAGGTTAGTCAGTAACTTCTTGAATGCACTCAAATTGTCGACCATACGAATTGACAATGGAATATGGTTATAAATGATAGGCGCCATGGAGAACACACTCATACGTAACAGTGAAGTCTTACACGATTGATGGTGAAGGGTGCCCTCCCGGCGACTTCCTATGGGATACGCTTTAACTTTTATTATATTGTAAAATGTTTTATTCAGAATCACATCCACAATTGGATGATAAGTGTACTCGTACTGAGTTGAACTTTCAGTCACACAAAACAAGTATGCAGCTACAATTTGTTTTCAGTAAACCAATTTGCTCATTAGCCTATTTTACTAATTCAATTTGAAATAGATTCAACTCTCTGAAGTACATCAATCCAATTTAACAACACACAGGCGATAACCTAATTTAGTCACTATATTGCATGCAAACGAAATAAATATAAAACTGTACGCTATCATGTCACTGACTGTCAATAAAAAATACTGCTTTTACATCTATGTATATTCTAAAACAATCGAAGATCGAAGATTTGAATTTGTGACATTGTGTCATTTATGACAGGAGCGTTGAAAGCCCAATGGGCCGGACTTTAGAAAATGCGTTTCTTTCACGCGTCATAGAGGCGATAAGCGCTGACAACTGTCAAAAATTCAAATGTAGAGAGCTTTTCCTCAAAAACATCCAACACCAACCACCTTTCTATCAAAACTCGATACACATGGGAAAAGTTATTAAAAATAGCAAAGAAAATCACACCAGAAATACACAAAAGGATCAGACCCCAGTTTTGCTTTTATACGGGCGTATTTTTAAACTAATCTAGGATCTGATAAACTGAAACCTAGTACTTATACTTGCTTACTTTCTTCATATCATCATCATTTCAAATACGATTTGTTGTATATTGTATACTTACATGATTGACTATTTGACGTTTTGTTGAATGAAACTAGACCCACTCAAATGTCATTGTGATTAATAATAATAAGAGAATATAGTGATATGATAGAACTCGTTTTTTTATGTATTTTAAAGCGAAATTTTTCCACCATTCCTCTAAAACAAAAGACAGCCGACTTGCCGACTGACTTGAGTGAAATTTATTTTCAAGGCATTTGACATTGGCAGTCCTGGCATAAATCGCATAAAAAAAGAGAGATAAGAAAAAGAAGAGTTTTCGGTCTTAGTGATTGTGGAACAAAGTCAGGGAGGTTACACTAGTGTTATGTATGTAAAATACTTCATCATCACGATCTGAAATAATAAACCTATTTAAATTTACTGCATAATTTACATAAAACAGTTATTTGAAACTCTTCTATTAATCATTGGGTTTCAAGCCCAATTTGCGATTGGGCTTGAAAACCATTGAATTTAAATTATCTGCTCTGCAATATTAATAAATAAATATAAATATTCATGAACATTTCACACATCACAGTGCAGTCTCAAACTAAGCAAAGATTGTACTATGGGAACTAGACTGCAAAAAAGTAATTCGCTAATTGAAAAAGAAGATCAACTAAAACAGATTGAATTTGTTACGCTTCGGTGTAAATGTGGCCAGTGGAATATTTTAATTCTGCTCTAAAATAAAAATAAAAGTTGTGGATAAATTTCCTTGTTTTCGAGTTCAAGTTTCGGTTGCTTTTGAATTGAGATAAAGAATGATGACGTTTGAAAACATCAGCGCCAAAGTAATGTACAACATAACTAACAACAACATATTGCTTTTTACATCTCATCGTCATGCACTCATAAAATAATGCTTCGTTTTTTAATACTTTTGGAGAACAACAAACTGTAACATTGAAAAAATAGACGCGCTAACGGACATTACTGTTTGTTTTTTATACAACTTATAAAAGACACGGCCGGTTTCTGGAAACTCAAATCACGATTGATCCGAGTTTGACACATAGTAGGTAATTATTTGATTTTTTCGTTGATCATCGTTCGAGAAACCGGCCGTCAACTTATCAAAATATTAGGAATATCTAGTTTAAACGCATAAACCGTTATCAAAAATGGTGGTTATGAGCTAACGATATGAATCACAAACTGTACTTGAATCAACCCGGATAGAATGTTGCCCTCACTTATTTCACTATCTAAATATTCGACTCAAGATATTATTACATTGACTCAGCGAAACAAAACTTGGTTTTAATTAAAGATACTCACGATTATTACTGCAAGGCACGGTAGGCAGACATTTCAAGAATCCACCTGATCCTGTAGATAATATTTTTTTAAAACTAGATACTTTACTGTCAGAGGGTTATTCCGGGGACATACTACCACCTTTTACTGCCGCTAAGCCATGATCTTCCCTTAAATGAGTGTGCAAGACAAGCAGCGGTGCGAGAGGAGTGGCGTAGGGTTGTTAAGCGAGTCACTACCCCCCATGACGACCACGACCACTCTGTCAAGAGTGTTACGACCAAGAAGAAGAAGCCATGATATTCGCATTGCTTTGTTCAGGTTCGAAGGGCATGCGTGTCGATACAAATACATACATATGAGATGCTTTTGTCTCGCAGTGATGGACGCGAAGCAATGTATTGCAGAGCACGTCCTCAGTGGGTATGCTCAGTGGTGTTTATCATCAGATGAGCTTGTTCCTTCAAAAACGTCATATGAGATGTTCTTACGTCATACAGTGATGGACGCGATGTATTGTATCGCAGAGCACGTCCTCAGTAGGTATGTATGTGTTCAGTGGAGCCATCTTGTTTCGTCAAAAACGTGTAGAAAAAAGTGTTGAAACTGAAAAAACATATCTTTACGGCTTTGATGACTAAATGCAGACAATTATACCTTTTTTAATTAAATACTCGTATAAAGAAAACATAGACACACAAACATGATTATTTTGCCAGACACACATTTTGATTCCTGGTGAGGATCGAACCCGCGACATGTAAAGCAGAGCTAATACCAATTAAGCTGTGACGCCTGTCATAATAGTATTGCGGCTTGAATGATGAACAAATAAATGATAATAGTACGAGTTGTGGTAAATGTATTTATATTTTTATGACTCTGGGATGGAAAAGTTGAATATCACATTGTTTGGGAAAATCCAACCAAAAACCACAAGTGCATCCGATCAGGGGTGAACACAAATAAATGTAACAATGGTGAACGTATCAAATCTGTGACGTATTTGAGATACATTACGTGTAAACAAACAGCTTAATTATCGAACGTTGAGGCGTTAGCGCGCAGTGTATTTCAAATACGTAACGCTTACGATAGTCACATTTCTTCGTGCTCCGACCTCTGGGCAGGGTAAAAAACGGATCGTGCATATGCATTTCATAAAATATGAGCAATACAAGGAAAAACATCTTATTACAGTTTTATAAATTACATTTTACCTTCAGTTTACTTTATATATTAAAATGTATTAAGTTAGTGCATAACATTATTTAAAAACATTGAACATTTGGTTAATTTGGATGAAAGCTCGATAGTTCGTAGCAAGAAAACCAAGGGTCCAACATCGTCCTTCCGAAATTTATGAGATAGGGTTCTAGTAGTTGACTTCTGCTGTATACTGAAATGATGATGTTTGATCGTTAACCCAAATACGTGATGTTACTAAGAAAATAAGATTTTTGTTACCCGAATTCTACAGGATTGTCTAAAGGTACCTAAATGTTCCCGTATTCCACCTTTATAGAAGGTCACTATGCGAAAATCGGGTATTTTTATGGTTTGTTATATTATAGGTTTTCGTTAAAGCAGCTGTGCCCCGTTTAGGCATAAAAAGTAAGTACCTCGAGTATGATCAAACTTCATGTGGGGGATATAAAGTGGTTATTTTGAACCGTACAAAACGGAACCAGTACCGGGATCTCTTAACTATCTCTCTTAAGGCCTACGCAGACCGGGACGGCATGGCAAGGGATTTTAATTTTACTAATGGACATTCAACCGTACTGTTACAGAAATACGACATAAATTGCTATGCTTTAAAACGATGCCGTGGCATTGAACGTGAACGGAACGGCACATTTTAAAGCTTAGAAATTTATGTCGTATTTCTGTAACAGTACGGTTATATGGCCATTAGTAAAAATTAAAATCCCTTGCCATGCCGTCCCGGTCTGCGTAGGCCCTTATACTATCTCTTTTTAAAATCATGTTTATATCGGAACTGCAGTGCGATAGAGAGCCATAACTTGACATAACTTCTCGATAAACCAGAGTTTTATCTTGATACATAACCGTTTTATGGAGAAGTTATTGTTTAAAGAAAACTGATTCGTATAAGTATCTTAAAACTAAATAGTGAACAAACTATGACTCAATATTTAATAAGATCAATATGGCAATTAAGTGTTACTCATACGGTTCACCAAAAAGTTTCTTGACTCAATTAAAAAGATTTAATTAAACAAATATTGAATATGTTATTGAAATTGTAGCAATACACGTTCTTTTAGAAAGGAACAAATAGGAAATAATGATACCTTCCTGATATGATATCGACCTTCGTTTAGTAATGTAAATACGTGGCTTATTTCATGGACATATTAGTTTTATTAATTAATTATTTAAATACCAAAACTTTGAATACAAATTTTGTATGTAATTATTGTGAAAATATAATAATTCGTTATTTAATGAACTGTAAGTGAAATTCTATAATAATCATTATGAATATTTTGTATTAACGCATTGAACTTAATCTAATTATTATTGAAAATGTAGAGCTACTTATTATTCAATGCTTATAGATATTTTTAATAGATTTGTTAGTTTGATTGTTTTGGGATATTATTAATTTGAAGAGAAAAATATTTTATTTTAAAATCATAATCATGATGATGATTTAATGGTTTTTTATAATTTTGCTATATTAATAAGATTACTCAAAAAACATAGAAAAAACAATAAAAATGTTAAGTATTGAGTATATTTTCAAGCAAAACAAATCTCAGACGGATGCAAGTCTAAAAATAACTAATTAAGTAAACAGCATTCTCGGTGTTTACTTTGCTCTACAATTTTGACGAGTGCACTCCAACCCACTAAAACGCGGTTTAAATATAAAAAAAAACATCTAACAGAACGTTGTCTGATTTATTTCATACTCGAAAAGTTACATTGAACATCTTTAAAATTATATATTGAAAATATAAGTATTCAGTTAATATTCGCACTAAATAGCTCCATACAAAATTTGCAAGCTCGATTTTACATTTCGAGCATCAAATCAAATAATTTTGTCTTAGAAATTTAAATAAATAAATTATTTTTATTAATAATGAACACCAGTAAACAAAAAAAACTTGTTTTTTTTTTATGTTATTTGTATGCTATAATTTGTACTATTTTGGTAGAGAATCACATAAAATATACAGCATAACGATTGAAAAATTCTCGTCTAATTAACCAACCGTGTTTTTTTTTGTAATAATTCATCATATAATTGTCTCATAACTATTATAAACCGAATAAAACATACTTGTCGATCACTTAAATAAGAAATAAATGGTTTGTAAGCTGAACTTAAACTATATCAAAAACAAAAAAGAACGAAGATTTATTGTGTTTTGTACAGCTATTAGCACAGTTTTAAATATTTTGTAATTTCATCACCCAACGGAACTAATATTATAATTATGAGCGCGTTAATTGTTAATACATTTGAGCTGTATATAATTTAATCACACTGATTAATAATATGCGGGCTAGATAATAGCCACTAACGAATGCATTGTGCCAATTATATCGAATTGCAGTAACATTACGTCATCATTGTAATTGGGCTTAAATCTCAATTCTTGGACAATATTGTTTTTTGACAATTATTAACTGTACCTATATTATATAGACATGAGTTGCAGCTTAGTTGGTAGTAGGGTTCGATTTCCACCGAGAGCAAATATTCGTGTGATGAACATAAATATTTGTTCTGTGTTTGGGTGTTACTATGAATTCTGTGTACCTACGTATTTACAAAAATAAAGTACTTATATAAGAATTGTATCAGCAATCTAGTTCCCATAGTACAAGCTCTGCTTAGTTTGGTACTAGAGTAACATTCAACAAATTTTAGGAATCAACTTTATGACGTCACTAAGGGCATCGCTAGTAGGTACAGAAGTTTCCTTCGTTCAAACAAAATTACATTCTTGTTCGGTACGTACTAAAGTTTTTTCTTTGAGTATGTTTGTACGGATATCTACTTGAAAACTATTCGTCCGAATTGTGGATTCGTTTGAAGCTCGAGAACTAGCAAATAAAAAAAGTTTTTTAAAAGAAAATCAAACGAGTTTGCTGATATTTGCAGAGTGTTTTTTTACACACTGTACAGTACACGTCATATTACACCATAGCCTGCCTACATATTTTTTAATATTTAGTATATTCATACTTACATGTATTTTAAAAATTTGCATGCACCTTCTTAATAAACCAATTAAATTATTTTATAAGTAAACAAAAACAGTATCAAAATAAAGGTTGTCTTTATTCTTTTAGATTCTTCAAATGTAATCACGTAACGTTTATAAGGGTTCCCATTAAACTTATGGGAATTTGATACCATAAAATTTTATCGATATTGCCTCATTCTTACATGGTTTTGAGGGAGGGCCTGCTGATAAGTTAAGGTTAATAAAATAAAATATCTAGATAGATATCTAAATATCTTTTCTCCAATTTTAGTAAAATATTATTTACCTAGTATAGGCGTCTAAAGTGCTTTACTTTGAAGATTAATATTTATCAGGTGATCTTGATATTTTCATAAGTGCAAAAATAATAAATTACGAAGCTAATATCTCTAATAGCTATCTGTTTAACTAGAATAACTACTATTTATATTTTAAATATTTACTTCTCATTATAGTTGTTAGTGTATTTTTCTATATGACGCCTATTTTTTTAGCACTTACCAAATCAAACTAACCTAGTAAAAATCTACTGTGTTTGCTATAAAATAAAATACTCTACAAATGTTGTAAACACTTAACAGTTATATTTACAGTAGATAAATATTTGCAATCGATACTTAGGTATTACTACAAACGGTTCAGTTTTACTCTTGTATAAATATTCAAAAAAGAAGCGACAAACGCAAATATACTACAAAACAAACAAGAAATATAAGATCTTGTTATTTCTCTCGGGTATTAAAAAAGCAAGATAAAATATTTGAATCTGTAAACTATCTAAAGTACGAGCAATAGGAAACTTTACAAGCCACAACAAAGGAATAACAAGATTTCTCTTTCCTCAGATTTCTACTGCCAAGTGCGTGTCGGACGAACGGGGTATTGTTACAGAACTACATTTTTCACTCAAAACGGAAAAGCTAAGGAAACACATACAAGTTTTTATGAAAATACCGTTAAGTTACCCTACTGAGGTCTAGTCTGAAACCAGCACTGCTTTCTTACTCTCAGTTCGGAATTAGACCTATTTGACAGCACTGAAAAAAAAGTTACAAGTAGGTAGTCATTTTTTTTCGTCTATTTATGACGTTTCGCTTTTTTATTTCTTTATCATTATTTTTCTAATTCGTAAGTGTTAAGTGTTTGTCAAATAAATAATTTCTTATTCTCATTCAAATATAAAACTTAACATAAATTAAAGGAACCTTAGAACAACAAACACGAGGCCTTTACCATCTTATTTGTGTAAGAAAAAAAGTAAGTAAGAAAAAAGTGTAAGAATTTTCGGTTTTACATACTCGTATTATGAAAACTTTGGTAGCACAAAAATTATAAGATATACGGTAGATATCAATTTTATATACTTTGTCTAGACATTAATACGCAACAAGCCGATAGTCAATCTGTTAAGAGTTAATGCGTGAGCCGAGGGTTGGTGAGTATCTGGTCCAGCGTATCAGCATTGCTATTCAGCGCGGCAATGTAGCCAGTATCTTGTCTTATTCATGCATAATATATATAAAGCCTTTATGAAATGGTATATTCTTTAAATCCGAATTGGTTGTCAGTTCGTTCCATCAAGATAATATTTGGTACGAACAAAAATACGTTGAAATTGAAACCTTAACATAAAGGTATATTTATGCGCATGTATATAAAAGATGATACAATCTTGTGCTCAGCCAACCGTTTCGCCTCCAGTTGGACAACCCACTAGACCGAGTCATTTTTACTCATATTCAACCACTCTAAAAATAATATTTCATGCAAAGGATACAAGCACAACTAAGAGTCTTACGGCCGGTTTCTGGAAACCCAAATCACGATTGATCCGAGTTTGACACATAGTAATTATTTGATTTTTTTGTTGATCATCGTTCGAGAAACCGGCCGTTAGAGATTTATCAAAATGGGATTTCTCAATGGGAATGGGAAAGAAACCAATATTATTGACTAAAATTACGCGTAATATTGAATATTGTCGTCGAAAACAATAGAATAGAATAAACATCAGTGCTCCACACAAGCGTTTGTTATTGGTTGGGATCAAACCCACACAGCATGGAAGGTAGGCAACCAACTGAACTGCAACTTCAATTATGTAAAAGTTATGCTAAACTGACAAATAGCATTTGAGTTTGACAGTAACTGACATACACCATTTAAATCTCAATACATCCAGAGCTTTGCTTTTCGGCAGAATCAGGCACTTGGTTCAAGTTGTGTCACTAGAAACTGTACTTACTGCTTTGTGTATTGTAAATCAACAAGCTAAGCCACATAATTATGATAAAGTAATTAATAGCTAGACTACGCTCTAATTGCATGGGTTCCGCTTTCCAGCACTTTGAAGTTTATGTTAGCCTAGTAGCCGTAAGGTACTGAGTACAACGTAAAACTATATTGCAGCCTCTTTTTCAGTTACCTTTCTAGCTTCAAACACTTCATATTTCAAATTACTTGAAGTCGCAGGAGCTTGGTATTTTGGGCTAGCCTGGCCACGAAAAAATGTCACAATCGGAAACGTATCAAAACATGAATTTGAGATACACTGCGCGTCAACATCAGCTTTACTATCAAACGCTGCTGCGGTAGCCCGCAATGTGTCATAAATACGTTACGTTTACAATTGTCACATTTATTCGTGCTCGGCCTTATGATAATGATGTCGGCTCAAGACGAACTTCAGAGCATTCTTGAGAGATCACGCATCGTGAAAAATCTTTGGCATTTTTTTAAGATGTAACGGTTCGATGTCTTCAGAAAACATATTTTATGAAAATGATATAAAAATAAAACAGATATTCCTAAGTGTTGAACTTGTTTTTTGTACTTTCCTCGTTTATTAAAGTTAGATTTTAAATATAGTTATGACTTTTAATAAATAGTACTTGTTAAAAACAACAGGCATATTCTATGTTGACTGTACCTACCTACCATGTTCAGTTAACAAAGTTCATCTTAATACATCACAACAACTCCTATTCATATTTCAGTCAGAACGTACACATACTTATACAAAACTCAAAATTATCATGCATTTGAAACAATATCTTAATTTCTCTTTTATACAAGTTGAATAGTCTTTAATATTACTGCAGCTTGCTTGAACAAGATAAAATCTCTTTTCACCCTCATGCATGAACTTACGAAATGAGCCAACTACTTTGAGTTTGTACAGAACTAATTAAGACCCCCGGCGATAGTGATTTCGAAGTAACCTCTGCAGTACTTTAATGTCCTTATTAAAATTCTTACGAATAACGCAACACTGATAACTTTTTTTCATATTTTAACTCTGACAGGCGTTACAGTTCAGTTGGTATTAGCTCTGCCTTCCATGCTGTGGGTCGTGGGTTCTATTCCCACCCAGAGCAAATGTTTGTGTGATTAACATCAATATTCGTTCTGCGTCTGGGTGTTACGATATATTCGATCATTTACAAAAAAAAAAGATTTAAGTATTCTATCAGCAATCTAGTTCCATACAAGCTTTGCTTAGTTTGAAGTTGATCATTAAAAAAAAAGTATATAGGTAAGTATTCTATCAGCAATTTAGTTCCACAGAAGCTTTGCTTAGTTTGAAACTTGAGTGTAATGTGTGAAATGTCTATGAATATTTTTAAAGGCACCATTTATCTTTATCTTATCTCTATCTCTCTTTTATTCTTAAGGCGACGGGTAGGGTGAAATTTTTCATAATAAATAAAAATGTCAATAACTTCCAAGGTTATTATTTATTTATTATATCTATACACACGTTAAACTTGTAACACGGCATAGTTTTTGCCGTGGTGGTTAAACTCTAGACAGTCAGCGTGGCAACGTCACAATTTCAATTTCAACAAAAATGCTGACAACGGCGCTAAACACATAATGAGCCGCGCACAGTTCGGATAGTCAAACTCTAAAGCAGTGCCTTATGTATATTTGCGAGCACACAGCAATCAAACACTTATAATTCCTAAGGCGCTACTCTTCTTCTTCTTTAAACACCTTAATGTAGAAATGTTTTCTTTAGAGTCACAAGATACGAACCATAAGAATAGCTGTGCTGAGTTTGGTACCAAACAAATCTGCCAAACCCATAAAAAATGGGATCTTAAACCACACTTTTGCAAAAGGTGTTGGTACTAAACTTACATTTAAAAGTAAACTATATCCAAGAGCACAAATTTTGAGTAACAATACACTAGTTCAATATATGTGTTATAGGAAATAATAAGTTTCACAACTCCACATGCTATCACTTTTTCTGAAAACAGTTTTCGGTTTCCCCAAAAACACGCATTTGGCTATACCCGTCACCTTAACAAGATATTTTTGCGGTAGAAATAGGTTCCAATATAATATTTGAAACTATTATGATTTTGAACATAGTTTTCATTATAAACGGGATATTTACCATGATTTTTGAGTTTGATTATTTCCCGATATTTCGGCACAGTTGCATGCGCCATGATCACGGGTCGCCCCGTTTATAATGAAAACTAATGGGTACCAATTCTCTGAAAAAGCTCTAACAAAGAAGCCTACTTTTGCTCAGTTAAAAAAATACAAGTTAGTACTATTAAAAAGAAAGTTAAAAGAAGTTTTTCAGATTTCATCAACTAGTATAAATCATAACGCCAGCGTCTCACCACAAAATAACGTAGTTAATTTAACAGTATTTTCTGAACTATTTAACAAGATGCTTCTTAATTAACTGCAAGTTAAATCTGAAACAGCTTTGGTTAGTGTAGAACACTTCATTAATAGTTAATTAAGTTGCCTTAGTAAAGTGGTACCTAATAAAATAATCACGTTGAAGTTTCAAAAACGCTAAAAGTGAGTAAAGCTTTACAAATGACATTCTACTAAGAAATTGCTTGTAATTTGTTAATTATTTCTTCCAAAGTACCTGCACAATACTTTTTTGTATAGATAGATAGATAGATAAGACATTTATTTGATCTATATTGTATAACTGCTTAATATTAATTTTATATAGTAAATTCGTTATTGGATAAAATAACTATAAATGTGTTACTTAAGCTAGATACTTAGATTTGTGGATTTTGCGAAAACAAATAAATAAATCAAGGAAAGCAGTTTCTAAGTTAACAAAAAATTAGTGAAACTATTTTTATATACTTTTATTTTAACCTTACTGTATTCTAGTGTGTCTATTATCTTATCATTTACTTATAGGCGAGTTATTTTTATAAAACCATTTTAAGCTCTCAGTTCAACACGAGTAAACTCAAATTATACCTACTCTTTTATTTATTGATTCCTTTATCTATAGATTTTAATTTACACGTACATGTTAACTGATCGGCGGTTAAACATTTTCCTATTGACAAGCGTTCAAGCAACTCATTTTGCTTAATTAGGCTTTCAGAGTTTGATTTAATCTAGTATCCGTCTATGAAAATTCATTATTTTAAACAAGGCGTTACTACCAGAACACCTACTATGATATTAAATTATGTGAAAATCATATCATAGTATGATAATCCGAAGTACTAATGAAGGATTTAAAATGATAATGTTAAGCTTTTTGGATCAAATATATCCACAACAGCTGAACTGGCCCATGTCGGCTATAAATCGGCAGGCAGCCGTCTATGGGGCAATTTGTTAACATTATAAGCCCGTCCTTATACCTACACCATGGTTCTCGTGAACTGGCGACCATTATAAAACAGTCATGACCAAAATATATAAAAAATATCAAAAAATCAAGTGATTTTTATAATGTAAAAAAAAACAACGATATGCTTCAATAAATATAAAAAGTGATAAAATTTCGTATATTAATATTATCTCTATACTATGACATAATTTTAAGTAAAATATTTAACTAATCTCCAATGGTCATAGAGGCAGATTTTCTAGATTCAGCGTTTTTAATTCCTTATTAATCTAGCGGTGTTGATTATTATAAACTTGATTATTATACTAATTAAATTAAATAAAAAATAAATTATTATTTTTAATCAATGCAAAGGCTTATAAAAAGTGTGTGTCGCTCAATTATTTAGCTTAGAAGCAAAGGCATGTTAATTATGCTGTACTCCAAAATACTTTATACAACCAACTTAGTCCATGAGTAAAACGTTGGATGTCAGGTTTTTAAGTATTTTTACAGACATAAAATAGCGGCAACAGTATTTTAAAAACATAAGCTTTATTAGTTTACCAAATAAAATTAACGTCTAATTGCTCTGTAAGTGCTATTATGGGATTGCTAAACTGTATTGGACTTAATTTTTATGATAATTATTATGACCATAAGTAAGCCCTATACTAAAAGATTAATGTTACATTTATTTGTTAACTTCAACTTAGTTTGTATAGATATGTTGTGATTTTGCAGCTATTTTTGTTCTGATCACAAAATTTATCATCAATGCTATAAATATATATAATGTTATAAAACTAAGGACGTTATATGATATGTTAGATCATCATTGATTAATAACTAATCATAAAATACTATCTTATTTTTTTTTAGATATAAATTGTTTAGTCTATGTAGCCTTTAAGGTTTATGTAAGCTACTACTTTAAAGACAACTAAATATACCTTAGAATCCGTACTTATATAAATGCGTACCTACAAATCGCGGACAGAAGACGGTATTAAATAGAATATACAAGCAATGTTATCAAACACAAGTAACAAACATTATTATGTGAACATCAAACAGACATGACAAACGAATCTCATCTGTAACATCCATCGGGCATGATAAAGACAATGCATAGTTTTATCAAGCGTCTTCATCAGCGAACAATTAATAACTTTTGCTCAGTGGTCGTTGACAAACTGTGACATGTCAAAGACAAATACATGTTATAATAGATAAATACAATATAGATGTTATAATAGTGAAAGTTCAAGATGTTGAGGGGTGAGCACGAATAAATGTGACACTCGTAGACGTCATCATCATCATCATCAACCTTTACCAATCCACTGCTGGACGTAGGTCTCTCCCAAGACGCGCCACTGAGCCCGATCTTCGGCTCTTCTTATCCAGTGTTTGCCAGCTACACTCCGCAGAGTTGATCCATCTCGCCGGAGGGCGTCCTACACTACGCTTGCCTAAACGCGGTCTCGTAAACGTAACGTATTTAAAATACACTGCACGGTATCTTTGCTACATTCGACAGTAAAGTTGATATTCGCGCGCAGTGTACGTCAAATACGTCACTATTTCCCCTCAGGAATACTGTCTCTCGTATAAATATCTCGAATAGCAAATGGATTATGTTCGAGTTCTGTCGTATTTGATGAAACAGCAATTTCATTTGAATAGTTTGTTGTTGCTTGATCAAAAATAAGAAGAAGCTAATATCGTGGGTGTCGGTAGTTGCAAAAACAAATGACATCCGACTTGATGATGATTTCTACACAGAACATAAAAAACAGTTTTTTTTGTTCTGTGATACTCGTAACTGGCAGAATTGCCTGTCGTATAAAAAAGAAACTAATATCATAGGTGACATGTCGGTAGTTGTGCAAAACAAATGACGGCCGACTCAAAACAAACACGATGTGCACTTTTGTTTATATGATACTGGTGACATTACGTGTCGCAAAAAAAAAAAAATAAGTATTGAAGGGCAAGCCATGTATAGTATATGTATAAAACATAAAAAGAAGAAGAAACGTTCAAAGTTACCAAGGCTGCCCAGGGGAAATGCTTTGTAAATGCTTCTTTGGTATTCAAAGTACCACTCAGTCTTGAACTAATCTTAAATTCTTCTCTCGTAGTTCACCCGTTAATTAAAGATTTCTACGAACTACAAGTATTTACCGCTATTTTGTCACATAAGCTTGAAACATGGATCAAATAAATGCAATAAATTTTCATTTTTCTTTATTTAACATTTTCATATAATTACAAAGAAAGTTGTTAATTAGTTAAGGTACATGAGGAAATGTATACATGAACTTGTAAATTAGAGATCCTAAGTAAACATCAATTTGTTTCATAAAATATTTGACAAACGACCCTATTTCAAATTAAATGTTTTATTTTGATGAAGGCAAAAGTGAAGTAGCGCTTGTAGGGTCAATGGACACCTATAACAAATATTTGCGTATTGGCAAACATGCTTAGATGTTTATGTGACTGTGTGGTTTTTTGTTCACCGATTGCACAACAAGTATTATTTCCAATAGAAAAACACATTAGAAACACAACGGGATTCAAACCCGCGACCTCATTTCTAGTGCTGTATTTTGTTTTACAATGCGTAAAGCAGATTCGTCTAGAATTTTCCAAATTGTTTTTTTTTTAACTAGTTGTTACTATTGGAGAACACTTAATTATTTTTTAATGAGCTCGTCATAATTATTTGCAATTTGTAAGGATTTAATAAATTATCGACTGAAACAGAGCAGATGCAAATGAAAGCAGTGGAGAGTGGTACTAATGAGTATTAAAAAGGCTCGATTTATTAGTTTTTTTTAATATTACCGTTTTTTTGTTATTCAAATTCACTTCTTATTGACAGACGTTACAGTTTGTCTTCCGTACTGTGGGTTGTGGATTGAAATCCAAAAAAGACCAAACATGTTTGTGATGGTAAACATAGATGTTTATTCTGTATTTGGGTGTTACTATCAATGTACTTATGGATGTTTTCGGTATTCTAGTTTCAACAGTAGTTACCAGTTCTGTTTAGTTTGGGACAAATACGCGACGTCCGAAATGTCCATGGAATTTATTTTATTAGCTCCATTTTTTAAATATCATAAATATTTGCATTTATTCAATGTTTACTGCGTGCCAAAGTTTAGTTCATCATTGAATATTATATTATTCTCATAGATAAAAAGCCTTGGATACCTTCAATTTTACCTTCTACCTACACCTGTGTCTGCACTAGAGTAATACCTAGGTATTGCTCTAGGTGCCAGCACCTAGCTAGTTTATAAGTGTATCTAAAATGTAAGCGATACAAAACTTATCTCTTAACACTACACACTTGTTTGCTTACTATGCAAGAGTGTTCACTTGGAAATTTGCCTGGGTATAGTGAATTAAGTACCGTGCTTGTAGCTCACTTATCTAGGTACTTGCAAAACCACTTTAGAAGACGTGGCTTAATTTTGTATTTTAACGAACGTGGACTATCTAAGGTATTCTCTTATGTACTTAAAAAATAGTTTAAAATAGTTATTTGAGTTTCAGAAATATAAATCTCAGACGTAATAAAACAAAGGGTTTGGATACTAGATGGCGTTTTATTAATGTTTATGCATATTTAATTTGATTTATTACCAACTAGAGCGTTTGTATCGTTAGCTTCGTCAGAAAACTATGTTGTGAAAACTATGTTGAAAACCGTGATAGTTTCAAATATTATATAGCTTCGTCAGAATTGAAACACAAAACATAAACTATTTGAAATCCGCCATACAAGCTAAAAATGTTAGCTTAACATTTGATTTATAATCATGAGTTTATCAAACGAACAAAGATCCTAATTCGATAAACAAGCTATCATACCCCCGATCGACATCCCAAATAAACTTGCCCAACTTCAGCCGACTCAAGTCAATTTGCTAAGATTCGTAAAGCATCACTTCTTCACAAGTTTCTGATACACTTATCTAAGTCACCCTTTGGAAATCAGTCCAAATCCTGAAAAAGGTTTCGCTCTGTGAATGTCGTTAGAATAACAAAAACTGGTTTGCTGAAACTTTTTTGTTGCTTTTAGAAATAGGAAGGTTTGTTGAGAAGCTTTTACTCATATGCAAACCTTTTCCACATAAAGTATTCAAAGAAACATTACCCCTCGGTAACTAATCTTTTATATCAAACTACTCGTATTTACCTGTGTTTTTATTCTGTATGGCAAAAAAAATCTTACATAATCTAAAACAAAACATTCTATTCTCTTAGATGGCCAAAACGAGAGTTACTTAAATACGGTTTTGTGGTTATAAAAAAGTGATTTTATTAGAACATTATGATAATAGGAACAACATTAAAAAATCTTCGGGCACCCAAATGGGAAGCATTTTATATATTTTGTATTTACCAAAATACCCTGTATAATAGCAGCTGGTTTGTTCCGTCATCTGCAGCTTACCATTTTTTGCTTATCCTAATGATCTTAATTTATGAAGCGTTTCATGAACTTTAAGGGCCCTCGCATACTGCATATAACTACATTATAACAAAGACTTTGTGACACAACAGAAATAAGAAAGCTAAGTGATCAAACCAAAAATACTTTAAACTCCAAAACAAAATAATACAATTAACTTATGCTTAGTATTTCGCTATAGAACTGCACAGATTTCTAAAACTAGTAACTATTTATGTCCATTAGTAGATTCATGGGTAAATTATTTTGAAATAGAAACCGAGGTCTTAAATCTAGTTACGTGACCTGCCTGCGCTAAGTTCTGCATTGTTGTAAAGACAAATTGGAGGGCATCGACAAAGTTGCATAGCTCTTGTCGAAACTCCTTATTGCTTGGCGCGAACCCAACTTTAACTGAATTGAAGCAAATTAATTGAAATATCAAATTAAAACAGTTCATTATGCATTGGTTTTCAATTATTATAGACACGACTGGGTTAATACGTGGTATTTTTTAAAATCTTTATTTATTAAAGAGGTTTTAATCAACATAATTATGCCGCCCTCGAGAAGGCACAGTTTCGCCAATAGTTAAGCTAATATTAAGCCTATTAGTTTCTCTAATTATCATCTACTTGTCCATCCTCACCAACCGATTAATAAGCAACTGTTTATATGCAGACAAAAAAAATCTTTTTTGCTAAAACGTGAACGTTTTTCCTTTGATGTGAAATCTTTGGCTAGTGTGTAAAAATGATTATAACCATATACATTTATTCTGCCTGAGACTTAACAACCTAACGTCATACAGGATGCAGCGTGAAGTTCACAAAGCAATAGTTGTTCTCAAAGGATTTGACAATTGCCAATTGAATAGCAATGCATCTATTTCTCTTAAACACACTAACGTAATCTTTTAAAGTTTAAATTCTCACTTTTGTTTTAATTTGTTGAGTGTCAACAAAGTATCAACAAAGTTACTGACACATACTTTCAAGGAAACGAAGAATCCAAATCCAAGAGAGTTTTAAAGTAGCATCAATAACGCCTTGATTTAGAGCCAATTTAACTTAGTTGCAGAATCGCCAGCTCAGATTCAGAACCGTTACAGATTCACAGAGCGACAAATAAAACGAACCTCTGTAACTTTGAACCCGTATCTATGTAGCATAGCTTAGTAAATGCCTACCTACCTACTATAATTACATAATTCAATTTTATTTAAAGCTTCGTGCATGATTGCAGCATGATTATTGAATATGTTTCATGAATATATGTATATGTCATACGTATGGACCTTGCAGACTATGCGTGTCATCTGATAGGGAATTGTCACCGCCGCCCATAGACACCTGAATTATGCGTAGACCGTTGAAAACGTTGCTAAAAACCCACAAAATCAATAGGTATTTATGGCACATAATGTAAATGGTTTAAATCAAAATATTTATGTAGTAAAAGCATGAGTAAAACACGAGAAAAAAGTTAACCTTACACGTAACTCCAAGTTGTAAACATAATTGGGTTGGAAACTCTTGTTTTAAATTTTCAACCTGTGTTAGAAGAGTCCTATTATTATATTATCAACCCTGTCCGTCTGAAACAGAATGTAATAAATAGAATGCCATAAATTAAACTGGGTTCGCAGAGTCAAGGCAATGCAATTGCGACGGTTGACATAACAAGTTAATATGCTTTTGCATCGGGAATGTGGTACTCCCGGGAATCCTAGACAGGTGTGAGGCGAGGACGAATTAGTATTGAAATATTGCTCTGCTGCCGCTGCCACACAAAGCTATGATAAATTAAAAAGTATGGCAGTCTTCTAGTACCCACTAGACAAGCTCTGCTTAGCTTGGGGCTAGATGATGTCTAGTATTATTTATTAATTTATAAATTAGAAAAGAAAATTATTTATAAATTATATATAAGATATATTTTGAGTTCTTTGAAAGAAAGCGGTGAAATGCTTCTGAGAAGTAAAATATCAAAAAGCGTTGGATTCTTGGAAAATCTAATTGCCGAGTGAATAACAAAAACCCTTATAAAATTTATTTTTCAAAAATGAACTTAATCAACTTCAATCGTTATCGATAAGTAATATTAAAAACATAATTTGCATGATATCTAATAATATACATCATAACTAAAAAACGGAATCATCTCAAAAGTATGATTTATTAAAACATAATTATTTAGATCGGTTCAGTATTGGCCGCGTATTCGCGTAACATACATCCAAAAAGGCGTATTACTTCTCATATTTAGAGAAGTAATAATAAATAGTTGTAAACTAAACTACTTACATAGTTTACTTTGCTATACTTACGCTTTCAATTACTTGTATGGGCAGCTCATTCGTATTAGAGTTCAACCAATGACAGTGCAAATAGTAAACCAAATACCCGGTTGTTGTTTGGCAAGGTTCCGAAAAAACCAACATCCCATCTTCTTCAAGGCAATCTTTGCTTGTTGAAAGCTCAGAAAAAGTTTTGGAGCGCCTCGATAGAAACGGAAACGGCGACTTTACTTCTGGTGTTGTCTGGTTCTGGAACCACTTATTATAAGGTGCTCTGTAAGTATGTCTAGTATCTGTAGTATCAAACAATGTAAATATATTTTATTATTTAATGTCACAGGAGCGTTTTACCTTTTAATTATTGCAAATATCATATTCCCGAAAAATGCAAAACCTTGCTGGAACAGAATATTTTTTTAAACTTTTGGGGAAAAAAAATACCCAAACTCTACTATTTTAACCAAAAGACCAACTAAAATCAGATCTGTTTCAGAAAGTAACGCAGAAAGTAAAGAACACAAACTTTTGTTCCATGTTTTATGGAACTTCAAGTGGCAGTGATTTTACGATTCAAGTAGTAGGTAACTCAAGTTATGTTGCGGTACAAAGACCTACAAGCGATAACGTGGCAGCTTTACAAATAAATACACTTTGTTTCCTGAAAAAGAGGTTCAAACCTTTTACAGACTATTCCGTTTTCCGTTTTTTACAGACTACCGTTTTTATAGTATTTTGTAAAGTGTTGTTAAAATAACAAAAAAACTTGGAAATAAGAGAGGAGTCACACTGGCGTTGCGGTTGCGCTGCGTCGGCGCTGCGACGACGCAACGCACATGTAATCCACAGGATAAGAGAGAGACGAGGTCGAGGAAAACAGCAGGAACAGCAGACAGGCCGCAATAGCTGCGTCAACGCAGCGCGTGGCGTCTATATTATTTTTCCATGGGACAAGCAGTTTATCGTGAACAAAAAGTATCTATCAACTGATTTAAATTTTTTATTTTTTTTCGCGTTGGAACGTAGGGTTCTAAAATCTAAGTAAAATAACAATGTTAATGACTGTAAATATATCATGTCTATAATGTCAAGTTTCGTAAATATATTTTTTGTATTATTTTTGTAAATTAATAAATAATCAAGTAGGTCAAGTAGAAATATTGACAACAAAGTATGTAAGCGACGAGGCAAACTTAGAGCTGCACGAATTGACATTTGAACATATTGCTTGCAAGGTGCTATTGTAAAATATGCAGTCCCCAAGCTTACAGACACAGCAAAGAAAGAATGGCTTGTTTAATCGGTCCGTTTATTTCTTTAGCAAACTCAAATAATGTAGACAAGAGCTATGTGTACCCATATATCTATTGTTGAGAGAAAATATTTATTAATGAAAGCTAATTAATAGCTTTATTTCTAGTATTTATAATTTTTATGCGAATTAATAGAACTTAATAATATAAAAACAGCGCGGCTTTCGGGCACAATCATAGATTTGACACAACATAAGAGAAAAGTGTACCAGCCGTGTTTTATAAGCTATCATGAAATACGAAGCTTCCTAGCTCATGACTTTAACTATTTCCTATCAGGAGCACTCTGTCACATAAACGTATGTTACATGTAACATCTCCGAACACGCTACTGAGATTTCTAGTGCTTTTAATTTTTTATTTGACTTTTAGAGCGATCGGTACTTTAAAACCAGCATGTACCTACCATGAGAGTTGCATTATTAAGAACTTTGTACCCTTTTTAATGGTTCTGTTGAACAAAAGAAGGTTGAAAATGCAAAGGTTTCACGTATACCTTTTTGAATCGCTATTTTATAACGATGAACTGTGTGTTTATTCAGTAAAATCGCAAGGATCATTTAGAATCAAATTGTAATATGTACATGATTTTAAGTGTCAGTTCATAGCATACAGAGTCTAGGTCTACGACATAGGCAGCTTACCGATATAATACAATAATATATTTCTAGTACTAGACAGGCTTACTACAGCGCATCCTTTCTTGATGTGGGTCGAGGGTTTGATCCCCAACAAGAACAAAAACATTAGTGCGATGGCAAACTTTGATGTCTGTTTTGATATTACTATGTATTATATATAAATTCTTACAAAATAAGTTTATAACTATTTTATCAGCTCTCTAGTTCACAGACTTTTGTTTAACTTTTTTTAAGACTTTACGGCGCATTTATATTACGTAGGCCATCTACGTCTTTGAACTTGAATAAGATGAAACATTGCAAATTTAATTATTATGATCATATTTATTATAAGAAACATTACTCTTTTGTTGTATTATATACTGAACATGTTTTTTACGTTTTAACTTTGTAAACTACCTACAAATGTACCAAACCATGCACTTCATATTTCACGTCAAGCGGTTGTGTGCGAGAAGCCGCAATACACGTACCGAACGAACCACTTATTCGATCGACCTAAACAATATAGTGCATGGTATTTTGAACCTTATTTCGTTTGAAACAGATGCTAAAATTGGTTGCTCTAAACAAGTATCGTCGTCGATGAAAACATTTTCGATAGGGGCTCGCTTTATACGCAAAACGTCTCGCATCTTTAGAACGAAATATATTTTGAAGTTTAAAAGGTCTTACAAAAATTTTAAGTTGTGTGCGTACTTCAATCAAGTTAACTATGTTAAATAAGATTTTGTCGCTAAGCTTAATAAATTTGCATTTTACCACCAAAATAAAAGTTGTTTTTATAGTAAATAACTGTCTGAATGAGTTTTACTAAGTATTGAAATATGTAATGTAATAAATATTAGCAACTTGATACTTGTAGTACTTACTTTGGCTCTAAAAGCTTTGTATAACATCAATTAAATTACTAATATGTAGTCAGAAGTCAAAGGTAAATTGCTAAAATATGTAAAGAACTCTTTGAAGCAATATGCTATTCAGCCAATCAAGACGCAAAAGTAACCAAGACATATTTTTCCGAATCAAACTTCATAAATAATTTCAAACGTGAAATTCTACTGCTTTTGACGAAAATGTTTGTTATTCAAATTGTCTCTCACCGCTGCTATGAATAAAAGGAATGCCAATTTCATAAAACAGCCAGAATGTCAGTCGAGTGTTACATTACAACCTCTTTTCGTCTTCATCTTGTAATGTTTTTTCGTATTAATTCTGTATAAGATGAAAGACATGATCATAAAATAAATTAAGATGATGTTTTTATTAAAGCTTTTATTTTTTGTTTCCTATCGCATACAATCTGGAACTAAACAACAATAATTATTCTATCGAGTGTCCAAGGTACTTTCGATTTATGGGCCTCAAGGCTTTGATTCTGATGGAGTATTTTAATTAGTTTCAAACATGTTCTCTATTGGCTCTCCCATTCATTGAAATCTCGTTATATTTGTCTGATTCAGAGTGGCCTGTTTGCATGAATTGAAAACAGAATACACACTGATTTTGAATAACGATCGAGTGAACGTCAATATACCCTGGGCCCCGATTTTGTTAAATTGTAACGTAAACAGTTCATCTAAGCAGCAGCTAACGTTCACCATCGTACGTATGGGAACACGATAAGCGTGTAGCCAAACACGTTCAACATTCGAATGTTAGTGAGCCAAAGATTGTGATATAACCGCTGTCACACGAAGGGAAAAAATATGCTGCTTAAACGAACCGTTTACGTTACAATTTAGCACAATCGGGTCCCTGAGGGGTGAGCATGAATAAATGTGACAGTTATAAAGTAAACGTAGCACTGCGTATTCGATTCACATGTTATTTTAAAATTATTCACCTGCAGATTTAACTGTTCACGGTTCGTTGCCTAGAGCCTGGTGACAGACGAATAGATAATCATTGGATAGTAGACAGACAGACGCAAGTGGACAAACGGAGTCTTAATATCAGGGTCCCGTTATATGCTAACAAGCAGCAAATTATTTTAAATTGGAAATTTCACGAGTAATTCCGATTTAAATTTATATGGTATCTAGTATAATGCAGCTTCGCAATGCAATCCAATTAGCCACACCGCTAAAATGTTAGTTCGATAGCTCAGCGAATGCGAATGCAAGATGTTGTAATGGAGTAGATTTCCAACAGCCAGCAGTTTGTTCTTAAGTTGAAAGTAGTTCTGAAAACGACGGTTCCGTAATTCTTACCGGAGATTTCCTACTCAAGTGGAAAATTTCAATGAATAAATATTAACATGAAACCAAAATCATTCTTGACTTTTCCCCAGAGTCTCCTTCTCTTAAGAGCCATATTATGAAACCATTTTCCTTAGAGTGTCCGTATCCATAAATCCATTACAGAAACGCCCATTACACGTCCCACATACTACATCAAGTCATAGAATCATGGGACCAGATAGAGCCTAAAAAGTCATGTGCCGAATAGGCCGTACCATCGCGTTTAATTAAGAACACGAAATGAGATTCCGGGCATAATGAAAAATAAACTCTAGCTTCGGGCAGAACCGTCGTTGGGCACCGGGCAGTGACAAAACGAAGCTGAAAGGAATTTTGGGGTTCTCGACACCTTATTACAACAATTGTCTCATTAATGTAGACAAACTAGGTGGATTGCTTTCAATTTGGCGAGCAGATGTTGTTTTTAGGTGCACAGTGTTCTAGCTTCAAAACACCTGCGGCGCTAGCTGCTATCTAGACTTGGTAGGGCTTTCGACGTATATACGTAATTGAGTTTTGCCAGCACGTTTGAACTTGTTTGTAGATGTGTTTCGCTTAAATCAATTATTTTAAGTATAATAAGTATGTTTTAGAATGTTATTAATGTACTCGGATGTAAATTGAAGAAAAGCTACTAATGCTTCGCTTCATAGCAATCACGAAATTTAATACAGCATAATTTATATAAAGAACAATTTTCATGAATACAACATGGTCCCATTATTCCCTCGACGAAAATTAGGTTTACTGAAATGAAAAATTATGCTCTAAATCGCGTGTTATGAAGCTGTAAGCACAGCAGGAGGGTGGGTACATTATAATTGTTTACGTACAAAGTAAATTGTTCCGAGTTGATTTTATTACGTAGCTAACGTATGTGTATGTGAACAGGCCGTTTTTATTTCAATATTTTGGCATTTCTAATTCTGAAAATTGTATATTTTGCGTTTCATTTTCAAGTCCACTTCAATAGTATGATTTATTTTGTTAATGTTTTAAATAAAGTAAATGTGTACATGTTTTCTAAAAAAATACAATTTAACTAAACTAAAATCTATTTTGATGTGACAGGCGTCACAACTCAGTTGGTAGTAGCTCTGCCTTCCATGCTGTGGGTCGTGGGTTCGATTCCCACCCAGAGCAAATGTTTGTGTGATGAACATAAATATTTGTTCTGTGTCTGTGTTTCTATGTATTCTATCTATGTATCCAGTTCCCATAGCTTTGCTTAGGGACTAGAGTGATCTAAGAATATATATTTAATAAATTAATTATTTAGTTAGTATCTGGTGGGTTTCGTAAACAATTCAACTTTGCCTTTTTTGGCGTGTCATTCCGTTTAACGGGTTTCATTTGTACCACTGAAGTAGATTGCTGTTATGTATCTATTTGATAAGCTCATATCTTATCTGGAAGCTGGCGGGGCTTGGCGTAGACTGATGACGTCATTACCGTTTGCACAAGTATTTTCTTCATATCGCATTGGGGGTTGAGCCGAGTGCGGGTGTTTCTAGTAAACTAAATCCTATCTTATGTTGTTTCTTAATTTGTGAAATAATTTACAAACACTTGATATTTTTATGACACGGCTAAGCCATCTACCCTCAAACGGAAAAGCCCCATTGAGAATAATATTTATAAAAATCTAAAGGCCAAAAAAACATTATTGAAAACATTGATACACTCAAAGACATTGCCAAATAAAAAGGCACGTGACCCTAACATACCTGCTTTTTGGAATTATTTCTATATATGTCTTTGTATTGACTGTCAACATAGAAAATGGCAGGAATTTTCAGATATATAACAAAATAAAATTATTTCACTATAATAAGCGTAGAAAATATTGCGAAAATGCATAAATAGATTTTCACAGCATGTACCTTCATAGTGAGAATTCTACTGTTATCAGTAGAAAAATTTGCATTAGAATTCAAACGACACCGTATTTCAAACGGGATTTTAATCCATATATCACTGAAATTAAATTCCAGATTTGTATGAGCGAGTTTGAGCGGTAATGTGCCCAGGTCACGGCTCAAGCGACTGGCGTCAAGCCAAGGTTGCGAACATGGAATCAGTACTGGTTTGAACATTCAATTATTCTTTTAAATATCAAAAAGACACAGAATAGAATACTTTAAGTAGGTATATGTACAAATCCTTCGTAAACCTAGTCTTAATTCAAGTGATTGTGAAAAGTTTAGTTACTGAATTTTAAATTGGGTAGGTACCGTGATAACGTGACGGAAATCGAGAAAAATCTGATTTTTTACTTCTGATAGGGGTAAAAATAAAGGTGCACAAGATTTTTGCAAAAAAATACACGATTAATAAAAAAAAACGATAACTCTTTTGAGATATCTGCAGACCGTTGCAAACTTCTAGATAGCTTGACTAATTCTATAGTGCTGATTAGAAGAATATAATTATTTTGTAAAAACTTAGTTATTAAAAGCTTGAGTAATGTTATTCAAGCTTTTTAAAACTAAATTTTAACACAATTATGAACTTGTGTTATGATTATATTCTATGACTTCACAAACTACCCTCTTAAGAAAACATGCGTATGCGTTTACATATGATTACCACGCAGCTTTTGACTTGACTTGGGAACCGCTAAAGTTTACTGGAACTAGCTGATTTTATGGTTATTACAAGGATATATAAAAAAAACTATAATATTGTAGTGGTACTAAGACTGACATGACAGTCGCTAAGTTGTCATTCCGCGAAGAAGTACTGAAACGTGATCCTGCATTATGCATGAAAAAACCTTTTTTCCTTATAGAGTGAGAGTATAATTTGCCGTGACAATCCTTTGTGAAATAGAGCTATTTATTATTGAAAAATATATTCAAGCGCTACATTTGTTTTGTTGCCTATTTACGACGTATCAAAGTTTATGTTCGACATTCCATAACTTTATATCAATACTTTTTGCAGATTATATGAAAAACAGATGACTGATTATTAAATAAACAAAAAAAGGTCAAAATAAGTATACGATCAACTATCAAAATAGCCTATCAAACTTACATTTTCACATGACCAAGAGTTTTAGGTTTGATTGAAAGATAAAACGTTGTTACTCTAAATAAATAATAACACGTAGGTAACAAAGCAAAACTGCATAAGAAGTACATTCATAGAACACCCAGACACAACTCAAACAAAAAGTACCTACAACTAAACTGAGTTTTGATGCCTGTCAAACTGGGTGAGCACGAAAAAATGTGATAATCGAAAACGTATCGAAACAGTTACGTATTTGAGTTACACTGCATGTCAAAATCAGCTTTATCAAACGTTGCAGCGCAGTGTCTTTAAAAAGTTACGTTTACGATTGTCACATAATAATATAACCATGCTCAACCCTATTACCGCATCCATATACTGAGACCGTGGAGTTTTTTGTAGCTGCATGTTCTCGCTTAGTGTCACGCCCGACTTGCACTGCGTGTATGCTTCCGAACGTATTTAAATCACTTGAGAAGCATTAGTCACGTGTGCTAGTAATGTCTTTGGCCTGGTCGACTGGAGGCAGTTAGCCATCGCTTAGTAGAGAGCATTCGGCTAAACTATGGTGTTGGAGGATAGATTTATTGGAGTTTTAGAGTCAGTGTTGAAGCACATTTTGTTAAGCTTTATTACACTTACACATTTAAACTAAATGTTTTTGCAGGTGCAAAGGGAATATGGTGCATAGATACCGGATGTCTCCATGTGGATATTGTGTATTGAATATTATTTACCTAGTGTTAGGCTATTATTGGCACTATAGTATAATATAGTAGGTAAGTACAATTAGTGTTTATAGAGAATGGGAAAATAAGTTTAATAAATATTTTTTTTACGCAATTACATAGAAGTAATGTAGATGCATAATTATAATTTCCACTAACATACATAATTATAGCAGCAGTAATCGGAATGATTTGCTATCTCGAGCTAGATTTATTCAATCATTGAAACATTCGATCGGAGCAAATCTGCCTGAGTCGGCGTAGTTACGAACTTTGGCTCAACCTCGATTTAGTGAAATCACTCTACTTCCTTGGCAGTGAACAAATTCAACAAGGCTTTGTTCAACAAAGTTTTATATACTACATACAACACACAAAATACCCTTATTAGCCGAAAAGAGGCTTATTTCGAGACGTAAATAGTTTGGTTCAAAACCTAATAATAAAATTTCTGTACAAAAGTAAAAACCAACACCTTCTCTCGTAGGCGTTAACGCGTGCGCTATTTTTGTTGCCAAACTTGTAAAACTCTTTTCAGGCGTGAACGAATATTATGTAACAATGTTTACAAAGAGTTTATTCGAGAGACTTCCACCGTTTAAATTTACGTGATTTTAATTGGATGGATCATGCAAAAAAAATGGTAGGAACCAGGTCATCACTTTCATCAGTACGTAGGCTTAATTTTTGGAAATGTAATTTCAAAAGATTAAGCTTGAAACTCAATGAAAATCATGATTAAATAAAAAAATCCTTGCGTAAAAATAACTTAATTTGTGCAAATTTGCTAGACACGACTTTAGTTTATTAATTTCTTAGAACTTCGGGAAAACTTTATGAAAAACTTTAATTATGTTTACAAGTTCATTAGTACTTTAAATATTTAGAAAAACAATGGAGCTATGCGAAACGTCTATGAATATTTATTTATGATTTCCATTTTATACCTAGATCAAATAAATGAATAAATTATTGCACCTAACCGCAAAATAGGTACCAAACCGTCACAAAAAATAATTCATTTCCGCTCAGTATATTTTGGAATTCAGTTTAGGAGATAAATGCAGTGAAACCACCAGCATACATTTCCTGAATTTATGATAGTCACGCAACTACCAACTCTTTTAGTTGGGGGTCGAAAACAAAAGGAACTTTTAAGCATAAATATTGTAGTTTTTCAAAGCTGTCTCAACTGCTGCGCTTGGTTTTAGGAAACATAAATGACGGCGCACTTTTTATTTTACTATTCAAAATAGCCAGAGGGCCTAGTACGAGTTTTGCACATGCATACGAACGTATCGCCTTCGTATCGCAAGCCACCAATTTTGTATGGAAATCCAAGCTTCTCAAGAAATCTGCTAGGGGCGCTGTTTGGATCTCCATACAAAAACGGTGGCGCTCGGCGATTGCGTCTCTACGATTCGTGTGTGCACAAACTCGTACTTGGGGTACTGGTCAAGGTCCTGTAGCTTAAAAGGAAACCCTTACATTGACAATTAATGTCCACATGCGCATTTATTCTAATAAATTACAATATTGTTCATACTTTTTTTTTGTAGACAATATTAATCATACTTTTTTTATAATAGTAGGTACTTCATAAAAAAATCATAAAGACAGCTCTAATAAATATCTGGAAGTTATTCTTTGAGTGGAGTATTGAGTTGGTAGTGTTGTTGATTTATATTACCGTGGGTTTGAATCCCGGACAAGTTTTTGTTATATTAAGAGTTCGAGTTCTCCTCATGTAGTTTGTTTTTAACGGTTTGGTAGCCATTATAAAATCATACAAAAGAACGTAGCGGTGCAATATTATTTCAGTATTTGGTATTGGTAAAACCAAGGCAAAGCTCGGAATATGCTCATGTTTTCGATTTGTTCTCAGCACTTTAATTTATTATGCAAATATTTTGTAATTGAAAATCGCGCAGCAAAACCTTAACAAATATTATATATAATAATAAATCATTATTGTTAATACACCCATAATTACTATATTACAATTCACTAACATATTATTTAACCTATTTGAGTTTCGTACGCAACGTAAATATTTAACTAAGCGTTATTCAAACGAATTAAATTAATTATTATTCAGAGAAGAACTTAAACACATAAAGCATCATATATAATAGATATGTCAAAGAATAATAAAAATATAGATACGATCTTTAAACAAAGGAATCAGCCGGAATCAAACAACAAAGACATCAAATAAAACAACAGTTTATTAGACAATCGAACGAAAACATAAATACCAGTTTCAAAGCACCTATCTATAAACATGTTAGAAAAATATCACAGAAAAATCCGCTCATAAACAGAGAAAGCATCGACTGGTATAAACTGGTATTTTTACGATTGAATCGATTCTATAACCCTACAAAACGGTTAAGATTCGGCGGTATGTGCGGGTAATCTCTGACGTCTTGGGTCGTCGGCGTCGCGCAGATCTCAGTTACACTTGCCGATATGAGAACGTGCTCTGAATTTTGGCTAAATGTCGCTTGAAGGCGCTTAGCGTAAAGCTATGGACACACTGCACTCGAACCAACAGCTCACTTGACGCTGTGATAGTGACAGCTTATGGTACTTGAGCTGAAACAGTCAACGCGATATAAATTACCGATTAATTGCTACATGTTTGTGTAAGCAAGTTGTAATCCGTAATCATTATTATGATTTAAGCCAATGTACTCTTGTTTGCACAGCGATAATCATGGCAATATATTTTCAGTCAATTGTATCAACTGAAAATGGAAGGAAGTTTCCATAAATTACTGCGCGGTTCGATTCGTTCGCATCGCAGTTAACCGGAAAAATACAGCCAATGAAACTGTGTGAACTTCAATTGTAGGTGATTCACTTTTTCAACTGTCAACTGGTTTTAAACTGAGTTGCCACAAGTCCACAGTTTTCACATTGCAGTCATTTATAAACGTACGACTGCCAAACAATTGACAGGTGTAGTGACGTCTATTGCGGTATCGATATAAGATTGTAATAATAGGTATATTGATGACAGTTGAGTAATTGGTTTAAAAATTACGGTTTGTTCATTTATTTGTACAAAAAAGTGAATATCAAAGGCACATGACACGAAACAGTACCAAGACATAACGTCAAATAAATAAATAATGCTGGACAACCCACACAACATCATCTAGCCCCAATCTAAGCAGAGCTTGTGTTATGGGTATTAGAAGACTGACATACCTACCTGATACAATACATTACATAGATATTTTTTTATAATACATATAAAATACCCAGAACACCTGAAATAAATATTTGCAGATCGTACAAACATTTATCCCAAGGCGGGAATAGAACCAGCAACCTCCGCGTCGCAGGCGGACCTTCGCCCGCCGCGCCACATCGGTCGTCAGAAATGTTCACAAGTTCGATCTGAGTTGTGTTGCCTCTGGGATCTGTCAGTTGTAAAATATTGCTACGCTGAAGGGGTTCCATTGTCTGTTTATTGCTAGCGTCGATTCTCTGGCTTTGTATTACCATTAATAATATCTCTATCATTTATTATGTTGACAACTATGTATTTTGTAACATGACTGGGTCTTGCCAATCGTGTTATAAATTGAAAACTACTTGGAGAGTAGACGCTCAGGTTATATTTTGCATCGGAGTGAAGTTCGAGTATTTTTTTACACTTAGTGTGTCTTAATCCTACTGATAGCTATCTCCGATAAAGTGCCAAGACTTTATATTAACTTAGATATCTTTTCTTGAGATCGTACAAACCCAAGGTTGTATCTTACCTATCTTAAAATTCCAACTACAATCTGAATTCTGAATCGATAACTTCAGCAAAGTTAGTTAAAGTCAACTTTCGGAATAAGATTTATATTAATGAAAATCCTATTCTAACCATTTTATTGAGCTGGTCTTCTATTCTGATAAAGATTTTAAGAATTTGGATAACATAATACATCTAAAGATATAAAAATAAATAGATCAAAAACCTACTTTATGTACAAGAAACAAAAGTGAATTTATATCTTAAATAAACTTAACCTTTCCATAGCAATAATCATAGCGACATCAGCAAACTGAAAGACCTTTCGACTTGGTAATTACTGCGCCACTGAGACAAAAGGAATAGAGGTTAAAATAGAGCTTATTATCTGATTTGTGCTGGTTGAAAGGCCAATTAGTGGGTAAAACGCTTTTGTTCGTACGTAGGCGTAACTAATAGAAATAGTTGAAAGCACAGTCAGCATCAGAAATTGATAACACTTTAGTTGGTAATCTTGACGATTTTATCAGAATTTTACTTTTTAATTTTTACATTTGATTTTGAACTAAATACTGATACTAAAAAATATATACTTATGAAAATGATCTTAAAAGGTTGACTTTGTAAGTTACTTTTTGACCTTTAAAACATAATTTTCTTCATAGAAAACAAATTCAGCTAAGTAATATTACGAAGCTGCTTTGAAGCTTTCTAAGAATTACATTTCAACCCATTATAACAAAAGACTACGGTTTTACATGTATTTATTATCAGCATAACAATGTTTCATATCAGTATACGAGTATATTTCACAGTTCACTCAATATTGAAAAAAATATAATCTGAAAACACTAACGGTCCAAATTCACCTAAAAATCATACTAAGCTGACTTCTTATGAACAAGATTGAAAATCATCGTAAAACCTAGAATACAAAGCATGAATATCAAAAGAGGAAAGCTTTTCCAGTCTATCAATCACCTGACAGTTGCCACACTCAGCCACCAGCCAGATACAAAATCAAATCTTTATAAATCACATACGTGTGGCACGTTCTGTAGAACTCGTAGTTTTGTGTTCACAACTCAAACATTGTATTTGGTACAACAAACATTGTACAACAACGAATGACTCCGTGTACTTTTTATGCTGAGAAGTAGCTGATACAACTGCGATGAACTAGATAAAAATAGTAAAAAATGTTTTATTGACACAAATAATGTTTACACAGAAAGAGTTGAATCTATAGGCTTCTGAGCTAGTTAAAAAACTGTGTTACAGGAGCTCAATAATAACTGTTTGTTGAACATCACGCTTTAGAATGTTACGGACTACGGTTGTGTAAAAACGGAAATATTCTGCCGCATTTATTTGTGTCTTTCACGCTTTGCACAAGTATTTACCTACTTCATACCTGGGAACGCTCAGTCCATTTTCTATGACGTAATTTTAACATATTTAAGTTATACTGTCCGTCAACTTCAGCGCGAATGCCAAACGTTGGAAAGTCACTGCGCAATGTGTCTCGGATAGACAAAAACAGTAATATTCCACCAGATGAATAACCTGTCAGCGATGCCTAGCTCAATCTACATTATCCAGTGAGAAAGATATAACGACAACACAGGAAACCAAGCATAACAGATTAAAAAAAACAAAATGTTATCTGCAGAACTTATAAACTTTTTTTATTACTTTACTGTTTCGGTACTTTTAAAATCCCTCAATGAAATTGTATGTAACAATTTTGAAAAAAAAATGTTTTTTGTTGTTCTAAATTCTTAATGTTGTCTACTTTTGTTAATTGTACCATGTCTTCTGTGCTTGTGCTCATTGCAATATAATATAATATAGTTACAATAAGAAAACAAATATTTCTCTGTATTTACAAAATGTACATTTACATATAAAATACATAAGAAACAGCTGAGCTATCTACAGACCGTTGCAAACGATCTATAGATAGTTCAACTGATCCATTTCTCTGTAAGCTATACATAAAGTGGCATAAACGCCTACACAAATGAGATTACTTTATTTATTGTCAAAGAGATTGGTTATTTTTACAACTAACATAAAAACAGTTTTGGTATGATCTTGTAATAGTAAGGTTTTTATGGAAAAGCTCGTTCGCGGTATCATATAATTGAACTTTATTTTATTATACAAACACCTCAGTTTGCTAGTTCTGTTTCCGTGTATTCCATGGATGTATTTACAGTGAAAATCTGTAAACCTTACGGTCTTTCTTATTAAAAGTTAGCGCAGACTTGATGTATTGATTAATGACATAAAGTCAACGCTATCTTTTATATGATAGGGGGTTATTGATTATCAGAAATGGACTTAGTACTAGATGGTATTATATTCCAATTTCATTACAAAGATTTTTATAACATAATATTTTGATACAACTAGATGCAGGTAACTTTTAAAGAAAAATTTGAAATTATTTAATGGGTACGCTTACACATTCAAAAAATAGGAAAAGCTAAGTATAAATAATACATAATAAGTTTACGGGCTAACTTAGATCAAACTTCACGTATGAAGTGATCAAACTTAACCCGTAAATTGCGACAAGTTGAGTGTCACGCTCAATATTTACACTGGCAATAATTTAACTCGAGAGCTCAGTCATGGTGGTGTCAAGTCTTATAGCTAAGCGTGATTAATGAGAGAAGTTAGTCGATACGCACTACGAATACACAAGCTTAAGTTTAAGAGTAAATCTAAGCTTAAGTTAAGTAACTTTAAGTCTAAAACTAAGCTTAAGTTAAGTAAGTTTAAGTCTAAAACTAAGCTTAAGTTAAGTAAGTTTAAGTCTACAATTGTGCGAGTTACGTGGCTTTACTCGCACAAATGTAATAGTTTCTCTTGTCTTGCGTGTGAGGAGAAGGAATAGTAGGGGAGCCGAAGATGTTAAATCGGTAGTCACTAAAGGGAATCTATTGCAAAGTGAAGAGTAGGAGGTGGTAAAACGAGAATAAGTTTATGTACACTTTAGATTTCATGTCATCTACAGAAAAAACAATACTTACTACCTTTGATTCTAAATAAAAAATACAGTTGAATTAAAAAATTAAAAGCATGTTGAGACGGACCTACGTAAGTCGATAAGTTGATTAGTGATTGACTTTTTAGTAAAATTTGAAGAAAATAATAATATTATCTGCATAATATCTTAGATTGCTATGGTCATTAATTTACTAAAATAAGACGTATAACAATAATAAAAATAATGAAAACTAACATCGTTAATGAAATAAGAATCTACTAAATAAATAATTAAGTTGCTACAGTAATTCTGTTGAAACTTCACACATTATATTGAATGTAATAAAACATAATTAACAAATTTTCAAGCGGGTTAATGAAATTATAACTTTGGAAACATTTTCAGCAGTAATATATAACTATACAAATAAACATTTGAAAGCTTTGCTATTTTGAGAACATTATTATTTACCGTTGATGTTATTGTTTTAGAATGAAAACTGAAACTATGTAGCGCCTCTCATACTTTTCTATAAATAAAATGCTTAATCACAGTGCGGGTAGATTTACACTTTAGCTAGGTTTCGTGTGAACTTTGTTTATATAGTTTAAAAGGTTGTTTTTTTATTTCATGGTTTCTCAAAGGTTTTTTCAATTCAATAATTGAATAATGTCATAGTGCATACATAACCATATTTACCAAGCAGCATATTATTATGTCTTTTAGCAAATTAACATAAAAAAAATAAGAAATAACCAATTTAAACTAGGTATTCCAGCAAAAGTTTTTTTTTCTTTCTGTACCTTACCCTATAAACTTTTATTAAATAAATATTTTGCGGCATTTCACACATTATGTTCTAGTCAGAGCTAAGTGAAAAATATTGAAAAATTGTACAACAAAAAAAAAAAAAACTTTTGTTTCAAATAATATACCTATATCTATATGCTAAGGTAAAGAATGTAGTTCGTAATGGACAATTCGTTTTTTGCACCGACATTATATAGACGATATTGAGATGATCGCAAAATCTTTTGAACCCCGACCATTATTTATCAGTTCTTACTGCTATTATCTTTCTTTACACTAAGCTCAGCATAAATCTTGCTATGGAGCTTAAAGCTCACTTAGTCAAACCGTCCGCGGAATAAATTCCCACTTTCGTATGGACAGTCCGTAGCGGGAACTGCTTTTAAAACGTGCTAAAGATAAGGTACATATTATGCTAACTGAAATTCGAAGTTCCGGGAATATTATGAGTCAAGTTCGTTTAAAAAAACGTTTCACACATTTAACCTGATTAAGCTTATAATAATACATATTAAAGGGCATAACGCTATCAAGCCTTAAACTAATCAAAGCTTGTATTAGGTAGATGATAGGTAATAGTTATTGTATTTTGTTGTAGATATATATTTACTTTATTTTGACGGAAAACAAAGTCTTATGTATACTATATCTTATCAAAAATTTTATAAATTGACCATATGTACCTAAACAATAAATACAAAAGGTATAAAATACGTTGGTACGTACAAAAGCAAGTGTAACTTGAAAAATAATATCAAGACTAGGTGGAAACTCTGGGTAATTTAGCTAATTTTATTGTGAAAGCATCGAAAATTGCCAATCTCTATTTCAACTATAACTGTAGCAGAACAATTTATTGAATTCACAAACAGAGGAGTGAGCACGAATAAACGTGACAATCGTAAACGTAACTACACGGTAACTTTGCAACGATCGACAGTAAAGTTGATGGTGACAAGCAGTGTCAGTCAGTGTCGTATTTCGATACGTTTACGATTGTCACATTTTTGCTCACCCCTCTGAAAATATTACTAGCACGCTTATCTACTTACCACAGCTAATTTTACCTGTCCATTATTTTAGTAATGGGGCGTCTAAACGGGCCACACTTCACGGCAATTTGTGGCTGCAATACTGTGGCCGGCAACATTGCTACCAATACCAGCCACACTATGCAATATTTTAAAGATGGCCCGGCATTATAGCCACATATTTTTTGACATTTCGTCGGCCATTGTTGCTGGATTGTGTGGCTTATTATAGGGTTCTGAATCAAAGGCCATACTATTGCAGCCATATTGCAACATGTTGCCTGCAATTGATTGCTCAGCCATAAAATGTTTTATTGATGGCTGGGCAATGTTTGCCAATAATTGCAGCCACAAATCGCCGCAAAACATTGCCCGTTTAGACGCCCCATTACAATTATGTTTCCATGGAAAAAAAAAATCTATAACATTCATAATATTTAAGTAAGTCACCAAATTTAATATTTATCAAGGAGACCAATATTGAAGGCTGAAGAGACCCCCAAAGGAATTGATTGGCTTTGTCACTAACATGGACCTTTCGGTAAATAATAGATGAGCGACCCTTATACTTAGTTTAACCAAAAGTTAAACAACGAAACGTACTTTTCGTGGTTTAAAAGGGTCCTAATGGATATTTACAATAGAAAATGACTCTTTACATAATTAATTTTGTATCAGCAACGATTTACAGTGAAGCGCGCAGTGTATATCAAATTCGTTGACGACTTTTCAATTTATTTTTTAAGGGGGTTAGTACAAATAAATGTGATAATCGTAAACTTATCGTAATGCCCGGAAAAACTAGCCTCGTGTACGAGGCTAGTTTTTCAAGCCAGGATAGCAAGCTAGTGTCAGTAAGCTAGCAAGCTAGTACTTCTGGCTTCGTGTATAGACTAAACTAGCTTCATTTCTAAGCTAGTAAGGTAGTTGACAAGCCAGGACAGTTTTTAATAGGATGGAGTTCTATTTTTTTAAGCTAGTAGTGCCCCCACCACTGTTTTTACTATCCTGGCTTGTGTATTAGCTTCATGTGGCCGGCGAAGCTAGTTTAAAGTTGACTTGTAAGCAGTAACCACGCGTTTTGTTTGTTTATACTAGCTCAAAATAACATAGCCTCATGTAAACAGAACTAGCATATTCCAAGCCAGGTCAGCTAGCCAAAACAGTTTAAGAAGAGAACTAGCTTGCTATCCTGGCTTGAAACACTAGCCTCGTGTAATCCGGGCATAACGCAGCTTATTCAATTCTCATAGCGCGATGACGCAGCATCATTCGGCTGTCAAGCTGGCTTTTGACACGCAATGTGAATCAAATACGCTGAGTTTCGTTTACTTTACGATTGTCACATTTATTCGTGCTCATCCCTCAGGGCCCCTGAAGATTTTTTGACGTAAGTCCCAAATGTATGTAAACAAAAATACCAACATAAATTGTTAATGCTCTCATGTTATTTCCTTATTGACATCGTTACACGAAATTGCTTTTTTGCCCGACTTGAACGTCATTTTATTTGTTTTATCGGCATCCATCAAATGTATATTAAACCCGAAAAGTCTGCAATAAAATTGCACTGTATCTATTAGATTTAACAAATCGGGCAGTTTCCTGCATAAACACGAAGTAAGCGTATTTCGAGAATGCCCCAAGGACGTGGTCGTGACTGGGACAAAGAGCCACAAATCTAGAGCACAACAATTTTTAAAAGTCCTCTGCAAATATCTTCTTTTGTGTGCAAGCGTGTCGTCAGCCGCTTGGCTGGGGCCTTATGGAGAGCGATGGTGGTGAGCTTGTGGGGTAATATCGAGTCTGATACATTTAAGCGCTTGTTTTAAGTCTCTTAAAAATAAAGAAGGATTTTGAATATATTGTCCAGTGCTTAAAATATTTAATACGCTATTAGAGCTATAAATAGCTTGCTATAACTAAACAGATAAACATGTGATAAATGTGACAGATGATGCGGCCGCTTTTTCAGGAATAATAATATAATAATAGCTAATTAGGTAATATACTTGAACAAAATGAAATAACAGCTAGTAAAAAGACTAACCAAATTACACATTAGATAATTTTAACTAAGAGTGTGTCGAAGTGTGCACATAATGTTTTTTTTTGTTTATTGAATGGCTAAGGATTATTTCGTTATCACAAAATTGTTATAAAGAATTGTTTAACGACTTGCTACAGAAGGCTGAACTCTGGATCATGTTGCCAGATCTAAGTATCATAATATAAATATGATAAAAATACATCAATTGAACCGTTTATTAACAATTTATATAAGCTTTAACCAGCATCAAGAAATTGATCTTACATCATGATGTAAGATCAATTTCTTTTACATCATGATGTAAGATCAATTTCTTGATGTAACATGTTACAGCTTTGATCAACTTGAACAATTCAGCATGACGCAAGGACTTAAGAGAATTGGTTTGAAGTTGAATGCGCTTAAATAATTACTAGTAAGATTGCGCATCAATTAGCTTATTGCTATAATCTTTTTCTTTTATTATACACCTTTTTTCGACAAACAATTCCTTTTTGTGCCAGTGTCGAGTGATATTTTGAAATATATTATTTAGTCTGGATTAATAAGGTCGATTGTCATTTGTTATACAGGCAAATTGATGGACATTTTTTCTTACACTTTTGTTATAGATATTCACTATATTTGCTAAAGTTACTCGTACATGTGTTGTTGGTCAATTATCTATATTATTTTTAATAATTTACTTTGAAAAACTTATCTAGGTTGTATAAGATTTACACCTAAAACTTAACAGGTTGAAAAAACTTTTAAGAACGGATTTTAAGGCTTCTAGAAAAGTTTCTAGTGAATATAAAAATTAGGCTTTAGGTCTTTTGAATTAATTTTTGTCCCTTTTCAAGAATTTTAGTACTAAAATAACAGTTTATTTAAACCAAGATTTGGTCTAATGACTCTTCTTGTTATATTAACAAATCTTTTAAAACCGACCGTCAGATTTTTGTCATCTATTTAAAGATTAGACACTCCGTTCTTTGCACCTTTTATAAGTATTATTTTTTTGTATCAAATCTAATGATTTAGAACTTTTTAAATGATTTTTTATTTATCACCCAAGATTTGTGCAGTGACGCTACGCCGTTCACTACTCGAGCTGGCGTCGACGCGAAGTGTAACTTAAATAAGTTTAGATAACGCGTCAACTGTCACATTTTTACAAGTTTTCCAAGCGTTTTATAATTTAACATTCTTAGTTTTCAAACCTACGAAAAAAAACTTCATATATGTGCCCTACTTTCTCATTTCCTTACTCAGCGAGTCTAAATAAGCCCAAAACAACGTAAATAACAAACTCCCAAAATGCTCTCTAGGTTAATGATCTCCCTAACAAATGGCAAGATATAACTTTACTTACCACACTAAGCGGCCAATTACATCACCATAATAAGTTATAAGTGTGCCAGATCAAATCGATATTATCTCCCGAGATTACTTTTTTGACCGACGTTGATAAAAGGTGAAGGTTTTCAATTCAACTATTTGTGACTGTTTTTGTATGTTACTTTAGAACTTTGGGTCACATCATTTTGATTATTCTTTTGGTTTATAACTGGTGATTTTCTGGTTCAATTTATTCGTAAAGATCAAAATTAAGACACTTTGCAGTAGTTATTGAGTTATATTTTATAATGCGCTTTTATTAACTATTATAATTATAAAAAGTTGTTTGTTAGATACAAACTTTACATCTAGACACGGTATAAACACACGGGCATTGGTAGCTGAGACACAGTCTTACTGCAGTCATTATTTTTCTCATTTTAAGTGTAGGTACCAAAGTGTAGGTGTATTTTTGTTCCAAAATAAAGGTTTTTATGTTTATATATGTTCTGGGTAGGAATCAAACTAGGACATAAAATGCTTAACATCTAAATTGCCGCTCAACACCACAGATTTATATGAAAACTTTTTAACGCCTAGTTTGACTGAAACCTTAAAAGAAAAATAGGTAAGAATTCCAGATACGAACTCCCAAGACCCGAATAAGTCCTTTGCAATAAATTATGAATGATTTCCGAATTCATGCGTCTCCATTTCTTTTATGCATAAGCCTCATCTAAGTATAGGGAAAAATATTTCGGTCCAAGATAAATCTAGGAACTGCCTGAGGAATATCTCTGTCAAAGTCAGCTTACAAGAAACAAAATCAAAACTACGAGCACGTTCGTAGCTCGTGAGCGTTTGCATGACAAATCACTCCCTACAGACAACTTGACATTTGCAATCGCTACAAATGATAGACATACCATTCTAAAAACGCTTGCCCCTCCACTGCGGTAAACAAAATACAAATTAACCCACCAAAAACATTAAATAGAAGCAATTTTTTTATATTATAACCTATCTATTTAGTTTGTAAACAAATGTGTATACCTAGTAGTTTTGAACGTAAAGTGAACATGATATATATCATACAAAAGTGTTATTAACAACATTGCAAGCTTTTTGCTATAACTTTTGTAATTGTCATATTGTTTGATTCGTATGAAACAATAATATCTTATAAGGAAGCAAACTAATACAATTTTATTAAATTTGAGTGAAACATAATAATAAAAATGGTATTACGACCCAAATACGGAAAATAATTTCATTTTATTATTTTTCGATTCTCTAGCGATTTCGGAATGTTTAATTACTAAAATCCGATAAGTTTTAAACGTAAAAGTCTGAAAGCCTTATACTCGTACTCTTATTTAAGGTACTTAATAACGTGCCTTTTCAGGAAATTTCATATTACTTAGCATAAAGTCTGTTATTTTATGGTGCGACATTTTAGAACGAAATTCTAGGAAAACGGGTTTCAACTGCCTTCTTTGTAGGTACTAAAGTACGTTGGTATTAAAATTGCTACAGTTTTAGTTGAATAAATTCTTTTGTCTGGCTTCAATATATTTTAGTTTTTAAGCACTTTAGAGTAAATATGAAGAGAGCTACGAATATATGTTTTTCTTATTATTTCTACAAGGGAAAATCTTCCGTCGAGCGACTTAAGTATTTTCTTTATGGTATGTTTCCTCAGACCTTTTTTGTGGAAGTGTTTTTGATAATTCTTTTTTATTTTAAAAATGGGGCTGTTTATGTTTTTAAATTCAAATTGAGTCAAAAAATAATCATTCAGTTTAAATCTATTTGATATTTCTAAACGTATTATACGGTTTTTATTTTATGACAAATTCGACTGATTCTAGATGGTCCTATTATCATCCTTCTATTTGACATTAGTAAAGGATTTCTACAAGATAGTTCTTTGCCGTTATATTTACAACACAATTATGAAGAATAACTGAATCAGAAAGTGTTGCCAAGCCATTGAACATCCAGTTTCTTTGACATAATAAAAATATGAAAATCTTTATGCAAAAAGTGGGTTCTCAATAAAAACTTGGTCAAAGCTTTTTGTTCAGTGCGAAAGTTCTCCGTTTAGTCAATCCACAGTAACAATTGAGCAGTTTCAAGTTACAGTTGTAGAATTTCTATGAGCTTTTATTGATACTCACTGTCTATTCACAAGGGCATTGGTACAAAAGCGACAAAAGTTAATCATTTTTTTGACACAACGCCATCAGGCTCCAAATAAAAAGCTTGTGATATGGATTTTTTTTTTGTAGATATGTACATAGAATACCAATATTATATTTTAAAGTTTATAAATAATTATAAGAATCTGAGCCAATAAATTTCATATAATATTTTTTTTTTAAAGTCGATTTATAATTTTCACTTTAATAGTAAAGTGAATATTATAATAAAAGTCGACTATAATCGACGATGCTACGCCGTAGCTTTCTGTTGATGCTCGTAGCTGTTTACGTCGTATGTATAGACATAATAGACGTAAACAGCTACGAGCATCAACAGAAAGCTACGGCGTAGCATCGTATCATAACCTACTGATATCTACTAAGCTTCTCAATATTTACATTTCTAAATGTATAGAATATTTGTTCCTCAGACATATCGCGATTGGGAGAACTATCTCGATACAAGTCACAGGCGTTACAGCTCAGTCGGTAGCTTTCTTTGCCTTCCATGCAAATCGTGAGTTCGAACCCTACCAAGAACAATCATTTGTGTAATGACAAAAATTGTTTGTGTAGTAAAAGTTTAATTCATATAGGTATTTTATTAGCAATCTAGTTCCCTTAGTTTCGCTTATATTTGGGGAAAGCGTCGTTTTAGAGCTAACGGATACTGAAGTGAAGACCGCGTTTAGGCAAGCGTAGTGTAGGACGCTCTCCGACGAGATGAAGCAACGTACTGCGGAATTAAGGTGGCAAACACTGGATGAGAAGAGTCGAAGACCGGGATAAATATTTCAATATTTATTCAATTTAGTTTTTATTTCATATGTAAAAGATTTATTCAAAAGCAAATGCAGCAGTTTTTTTCTATATTATTGTTTATAAATAACGTTGCTATTGTTTTAATAAATCAGATAGTTAAATTAAACTATAAAAGGTCTCAAAGGTTAGAAAGATTTAAATCTTTCGCACTACAAATTAAGTAATCAAGTTGAGGATTGAGTAAGCACGGCATAGTTATGTTAATAGTGTGAACACACGCACATATACTTATACTTAGCAATAAAGCTAATGAGTAAAGTACGTAGTTCTTTTCAAACTCCGCAAAGGGATTTTATAATAAAACTTTTATTTCAGTCAGACTTTGTATTGTTAGTAATTAATTCCAAGTTATTGCCGGGTGCCACTGCTAAAATGGGTAAATGATAACCAATATAAATATTTTTGAATCGATTTTTAAAACCATATTTTTTCTATATCATTATTATCCAGCATTATCATTTCATGTTATCAGCTTAATTCTATTTTTAATTCATATGAATTTATAAACAAAAATTGCATCTGATCCCAAACAAGCCACAGCTTTGTATGAAAACTATAATGCTCATAAATTACGTAGGTTAAACATATTAATATATGAAACTGTAATGAAAGTATTTATTTATTATTTATTTATTATTTATTATTTATCTATAAAAGGGTTTTTAGAGAATTGTCAAAAATATTTTAGCATTTCTAATTGTAAGACAGAAAATTACTTATTAGGTGAGTGCTCGTACAAAAACAAAATAGACCCAAAGAAATGAAAGCTAGCAAAGTATATAATAATAGAAATAATCAGGATTATTTTAAATAACTCAGTGACGAGCAAATGTACTGAATATTTTGAGGGTATAAACCTTGAAAACCTCGTCCCTTCCGCCCACCCTTTAACGTCAATACCACAGCTTTAACTATAGTACTTAACCACAGATCAGAATATTCGTTATGTTTCGAGATTAATTTATCCCGAAAACAAACGGAGACGTGAGATTTTGAACTTGCAACGGATATTGCAAATCTCATTTTTGATCTAAGGATGACTGGCACCAGAGCCATTCAATGTCAACTGTCAATTGTGATATTATCTTCTTATGCTGGGGCCACACTAGCGGGCTACGGCGAATATTCGTGTTAACGCGATGTATGTGGCCGGGTACATAGTGTCATCGCTTAGTATATCGCCTTTATCCGAACACGATGTTTTTGTCGCGCCAACACGATACGAATATTCGCCGCGACAACGCGCGGCGCGCTCCCATACAAATACCGTCATGTGAATGCTCCAACCGCGCGGCGACGCGCGGCTACGCGCTATCATCTGTTCCTAGCCTTATATTAATCTTGTACCGCGCGGTTCGTAGTTCCGCGCGGTCCCGCGCGGCCATCTGAACTCAGCCTTATGGAGTGGAGTAACGAAAAAGTGTTAAAATTTATTCGTTTTATAACAAAACTAATTTCATTCTATTTTTCCGCAATAATTCAAATATTATTTCAAAATAAAAATTATTTTTTGAATCCAAGTACGTTTTATATTATACCTATGTCAATGTTAAAATTAACTTTTTACGATTTTGACATCAAACAATCAGATGTCAAAATCGTAAAAAGTTAATTACGATTAATGACAATTTCCTTTTTGTTATTGTGACTAAAAATAATAGTTTATAGTGTGAAAAAAAAATATTGTTTTATTTATTTGCCGAGTAATTGTTGAGCGAAAGGCTTTTGAAGTTAAAGGCTTGTGAAGCGATGAGTCTATTTTTTTACTTAGAGGTTTTTTTTGTTGATTATTTAAATTGCAACAATATGGCAACTAAATTATTTGTCAGAAGAATCACACAAAAAAACGGTAGCAACCATGTGTGTTTCTTGGCCGTTTTTTTGTGCTCGCGAGGTTCTAGCGCTAAGGAACCTACGATATAAGATGATTCTAAATGGTTCTTGTGATTTTATAAAATAAATCATACATAACTATGACTATTATAGGAGAAAACTATTTAAAACATGTAAGTACTAAATATATTTCTCTTTCTGTTTTTGTCTATCCTCTCCATCCAAAGGTTGTCTGGAAGAGATCGCTATTAGCGATAAGACCGCCCACTGTACTAATTTATTGTTATGTTTTTTCCTTTTGTTATATTCTTTGTGAACAATAAAGAGTTTATCTATCTAATATTTGAAACTATCACGGTTTTGAACATAGTTTTCATTATAAACGGGATATTTACCATGATTTGTGAGTTTGATTATTTCCCGATATTTCGGCACAAATCAAACTCACACGTCAATCCCGTTTATAATGAAAACTAAGTTAATCTATCTATTTACATATACCTAGACGTATAAAACTATACTTTTCTAGATATATCATCATGATTTCTCACAATAGCATAGTTTATATCAGACTCGGCGTGTTGGTAACAGCTGAACTAAATCTCTATTCACGAACAAAGCAACTATCAGTAGAACAAAGTGGGGTAATGGAGACGGCGTCGGCTGGATAGCTCGATTTGTCAACATTCTGTACTCTTGATTTCAGTGCCGAACTTTTATTCGTTCTTAGAAATGCCTGACTTATACTATTGAATAGCAAAAAAATATAAATAAATGTATAGATAAAGTAGTTTATTCCGATGCGAAATTCAAGTTTGTCTGTTTGTTTGTTAGAGCATCATGCCTAAGCCACTGGACAGATTAGATAAACTTTAAAAACCAATTAATGGTTATTAAGTAACCAACAACACAATGACACGACTTGTAAGTCATGTCTGTAGGGCTATCCAGCAAGGGGAAACTTGCGTGACCGAATATCCTTTCAGTTGCAGTTCAGTTTTCGATGATTTTACTATAGTAACTCATCAGTATTCCGTGGTATTTTTGTGGACTGACGTGACTGAGCTTTATAAAATTATGACTGAGCTGTTAATGACGATTTGAGTATGGCCTACCTGATTTAACCCGGCGTTCGCACAGTTGGGTCTATTTGACCCGAGCAGTTTTCAAATGAGCGTGTTTCTTAGAATTTGTGTGCGACGTTGCCAAACTTCTCAGTAGCTGGAGCTAACAGTCCCCACTTAGTGCTGGATATCGCCAATTAGTCGTGTTGCGGCTGCAGCGGGTGATAGACACGGTCAAACGCGAAAAAGGTAAATATGACCCAACCATACTATTCGTGTCGTAATTTTGCGCCGTTTTAAAAAATGATTTTTGGTTTTATAATATTGTTTATTTTGTTATTTTCAGAACTTTTGCAATTATGGATCGCGAAGAACATGAACGGCAGCGAATTTTAAGTATTTTGCGAGAATCCGACTCCGAATACGAAAATTGTACATCCTAAATGTACTGCCGAGATTGCGCAAATGATAAGGATACCATGACTGACGTATAAGACTGATACAAATGGTGTTATATTATTAGTCTATTAATTACTTGATTACCATGTAACAAATTAGTTTATATTGTAGAAAAAAGTTAGTTTTGTTAAAATTTTATTACTTTAAGACAGAGGTTGTCTATTTTGTTATTTATTTGTGATACTTTTATAAAAAAGTCATTAAAAAGATAGTTTCGTATCAAGTTGTTTTTTTTTCTACTCAGAAGCTATAACGATAATCGTATTATACAGATAGTACAACCACAAACCAAATTTATTTTAAGTTTTGTAATTATGGCGTTTTCTTATACGGGTCCCGTCGACCCAACCCTACTGTCGTTGTTGCATATTTTGACTGTGCTGACGCCGGGTTAAGCATGACCTACCTGATTTGAGCATGGCCTACCTGATTTGAGCATGGCCTACCTGATTTTTCGTTAAACGGTATGAAAATAGATCATTCCAAATATCAATAAAAGACGAAGAAGAAAACTGTACAGCAATTTGATCAAATAACAGTTCAAAAACATTTCAGTTGTCAACATTCTGCACATTAAGATGGAAAAACGAAAAGATATTATGGCGCTATTTACTGCTTTTTGAATTCGAAATGTTGTTTTTTAACTTGTTTCTATATTTAGTAGTCAGTATGAATTTAAAAACGCTTTTCATAACGAGCTCTTTTGGTATAATTAGTGCTACATCTGTTTACTTTGAAAGATACTATAAAAATACCAGACTTTTAATTTACCAAGTTTGAAGTCATATTTATTTACTTTAAACCACAGAGAGATAAATATTTTAAAGCAAAAGACTTCATTTACAAACCACCTTACGGCTACTACAAAATGTACATATATATAAAATACATAAATAACAGTTGAGCTGATCTGCAGACCGTTACAAACGATCTATGGATAGCTTTACTGATCCAAATCAGTACCAATTAGAACATCTCTTACACGAACTTAAACTTAAATAATTATACACCGAATCTTAATTATTAGTTCATAGTAAGTACATATTTACCTACCTAAAACATTTTAAAAATACCCGTAATAATGAGTACCTAGGTAATTTTTATTTTATATAGATTTCTATGCAAATAATTTAAAAATGTCAACAAGAAACTTGAGCTATCGAGCAAAGAAACTACTTATTTTGTAACAGTTAGTTTATAATTGTATCGATTTCTTTGGAAATGTAAAACCTTTAATTCCTTTGATACAAGTTTTGGAAACCTAAGAAATACCTAAAATTAACGAACCCATTTATTTATTATTCCCATGAAACGTGTATTTCTATAGAAATGACATTAAATTATTTAAATGAAATTAATTGTACCATTAAAGACATTTAATATTTTATGAGCCAATTATGATTTTAATTGTGTATTATAAAAAATTATAGGTAGATACTTGATTTGATTGAGAGAGACACAACAATATTTAGACACCAATTTGTTTGATTTTTGGTAGTTTATTAGGTAAAGTAGGTAAAGTACTTATTATACTTACTATTATATTTTTCATTTACATTTTCACTTCAAAAAATGCGATTTATTTGTGTATGGGGCGTCTAAACGGGCAATATTTTACGGCAATTTGTGGCTGCAATTATTGGCAAACATTGCCCAGCCATCAATAAAACATTTTAGTACATTTTATGGCTGAGCAATCAATTGCAGGCAACATGTTGCAATATGGCTGCAATAGTATGGCCTTTGATTCAGAACCCTTTAATGAGCCACACAATCCAGCCACAATAATAATATAAGACAATAATAGTATAATAAAAGAATGACAATAATAATATAAGCCATCAATATACAATTAACAGTATTAACACAAGTCAGCGATGTTCGGCCACATGCTGGCTACACATAAAAACATTTTGACATATCAAAAAATATGTGGCTATAATGCCGGGCCATCCTTAAAATATTGCATAGTGTGGCTGGTATTGGTAGCAATGTTGCCGGCCACAGTATTGCAGCCACAAATTGCCGTAAAATGTGGCCCGTTTAGACGCCCCATAAGTAACCTATTTGACGTTGATCTGGGTAAGACGGAAACAGTGATTGATTGTTGTTTATTTTCGTTAATTTTTCAATCTCTAAAACTGTATTAGGAAAACGAAAAGACAATTAAATCCATTTCTTCATTAGTTTATTTTGTTTATTGTCGTAAATAAGTTCATTACAGACTAAGCCATGTAAACCCAAACTAAGCAGTGCTTACACAATTTGTACCATATGGGCGGGAATCGAACCTGCAACCTCCGCGTCGCAGGCGGACCTTCGGCAGCCGCGCCACTTTGGTCGTCAAAGTAACACAATATAATATGTGTTTCTATATCAACTTTTGATTTGTAGCTTATGTAACAGAGTACATAGACATTTTACCAACTTCAATAACTATGAACTAACATAAACTCAATATTTGAATTTCCAACGGTTCATAAGTTTGGACAACTAACTTAGCAAAAACAAAGTTATATAATCATCTATAAAGACAAAGACAGCCTTCGTAAACAATCTAAGGCTCAGATTTGATCGATATTCGCATACGTTACTCGTTATTATTATATGTTCAAGCTCTCCTAAGTCAAACTTCACAGCTCAGTTGGTTACTACCAACTCTACTAGTAGCTCTACCTTCCATGCTGTGGGTTGTGGGTTCATTCCCACTCAAAGCAAACGTTTGTGTGAAGTTTCTGTGTCTGGGTGTCACTATGTATTCTATGTAAGTATGTAGGTACTTACAAAAAAAATGTAGGTACTTATATAAGTTTTCTATCAACAATCCAGTTCCCATAGTACAAGCTTTGCTTATTTTGGGACTAGAGCGATGTGTGAATTGAATATTTATTTAAATTAAAACTCATTATATTTTGTAAACCAATTTAAAATTTAGAAATTATTGAAAATAAAATTGCGAGTACATATTTTGTGGAAGTAAAATCATCTATTTAAAGTGTAGCAGTTAAATCTTACCCCAAAATAGTGCATAATATATATAATAAGGCTTATAGAACCCGCCCGAAGCTTTCGGTAAAATAAATATCAATCATCATACCGCAGGATATCAAACTCTGTCTCAAGCGGATATTACAAATTTATCGAAACAATAAAACAACATAGACACGAGGAAAACCAGACGTTAATCAAATTCCCTCGAAAGAAATGGAAAAGAAAAAGGGACCTTTGACTTATTCTGCCATTGGTTGTCTTATTATAAGTGAAGGATCCCGTTTTCCGATGTAATCTTTTTTGTGGTAGGTAATTGATTTTCGCGGTTTTTTGCTGGAATTTGTCAACAAAAGACTGAAAGGATGACATATTACTGTCTCTTGAATAGAAGCCAGGTGTAAACTATTCTTTGCAAAGTAAAAATAATTGAAAATAAATGTACTTATAATATTTTATTGAACTTCTAATATCATAATACTCGTACTCTGAAACCAGACAAAAATCTGAATTGCTTATTGGAATATTCTCTTACGGTTATTAGTTTCTGTCTGGAATTGATATGATCAAAAATAATGAAATATATCACAAGGTTTTTGATGGAATGTGATTTAAGGCAGTAATTACGTTCACTAGAATTTCTTTATCGACGTCAGCTGTCTAAACAATATTAATTGAACAAGTTTTTCTGTTTTCCCTTTAGTTATCATGTTTAGATTACTTTTTTAAATTAATAACGTTTAATTCAGTAATTAGTATCTAGTAGTGAGAGTATTGCAGCTATCTACCTTCTAATAAGGCAGGCGCAAAGAATATTATATAGTATCCAATTTAATACAAAATTACATTAATAACCTTTACTATTATTAACCTATAAAAAAAAAACAACATCTGGTAATAAAACAAACAACCTTAAGACTGAGTACATGTATTGTGATAACACTAAAACTTCCGCCAAAAGTCATATAAATATGAAGACAGCTAATTTATATACCTAAGTACGCTATTAAGTACGAAGTTAAAGTACATCCATCATGTCTATTAATCAAGTTGCTTTACTTGAGCGACTTATAAGAAACTCAAACAACTCAAGTTTTAGAATTGAGCACACCTGTTTACACAAGTCGATACAATATAGCCTGTCGTCACTCACAAGTCCAGTGGAGCCTTTAACTTAAAGGCCTTGTTTCTTCAATATAACTTTACACCAATTATGCTGTTAAAATTACCAAAGACATTCATAAAGTAGACGCGTTACATGCATAACGTACTTAAAATTAAATAAATATTTGATGACAATTCACACATCACACTCTAGTCGTAAACTAAGCAAAGCTAGCACTATGGGAACTAGATTGCTTAAAGAATACTGCGAATACAAATAACAAAAAATTGCCGCATGTAAAGCCTACAAAACATCATCAACTTATATCAGTCCACTGCTGGACGTAGATCTCACCCAAGACGCGCCACTGAGCCCGGTTTTCGGCTCTTCTCATTCAGTGTTTGCCAGCAATTTTGTGTCTTGAGAAGAGTTTGCTCCAATTACCTGCATGCGGACCTGTATGTATAAATACATTTAATTAAATAGTAAATAATAGAAAAGTACCTTCACTACTTAGTAGACTGTGGCTGACACTACATTCGTAACTAGAATGTTATGGTTAGTACGGATAGTTGCTACGTAGGATTATAATATGATGCTTACTGCGCTACTAAATCGTACCTACTGCTTTTCTCTTGCAACTAATTTGTAGACGCGAGTAACGCATCTAATTAAAAATCCAAACTATGTTTCAAGTTTGCGAGAAATGTTTCATTATGTTTAACTGAGTTGTTTGCCGCTTACCTAGTTAAGAACCACTTTGTAAATTATGTAAAATTGAAAATTAACATCACTGAATTTTCGTTAGTGCTGCGGTAATCGAAAACTTAATAGGATCACTACATTTACATAAAGATGTATTTTTTGTTTGGAGAACTGGTGGTCTTGTACCTAGATTATAGAGTTCCTGCTTTTTGATCTAATCGCGGTTTGAGATCTGGACTTGCATCTATATATTTTTATTTATTTAATTATATCTATATCTATAGAAATATAATGTGCGCAGTGTCGTTTCTACAAAACCATGAAGGAAAACATCGTAAAGAAATCCAAAGCTTAATTAGCTCCACACGTAATAACTTTGTCTTTCCAGAGCGGTGAGCACGAATAAATATGACAATCGTAAACGTATCGCAACATTCAAGACACACAGCGCGGTGACGCTGCAACGTTTGGCAGACAAGTTAGCGCCAACGCGTAGGTCACTCAAATAAGCCACTGGTTTGCGATTATCGTGCACAGGCCTCTGTAGATAGCACTGACGAAGGTTATAAGTACTGACCAAGCGTCTATAGCTCGCTATATTATACCTTCGTAAGAAAACATATTTTACGTAGATCTTTTTAGCAGGGCTTTCCACAATTACTTACACATTGGTACACTAGCTTTAAGTTAAAATATGTATCCATTGTAGCAGAAATTGAAATATTTTGTTTTAAGAAAAACGTATGAGTGGACTTTCAAAAGATTTAACAATGCGTTATGTGATTTATGTCTCAATTTCATACAATTGCACGGCAATGAAAGATAACGTGAGCTGCATTTTACTTTGAAATCGTATCTCTGGCCATCCTAGTTTAATGGACTGAATCTAAACTGCAAAGAAGACTTTCTACAATTGTCTCTATCTATTCAGATTTTACAATAGCTCTGGATTTTTAGTTGAATTTATTTTTGCTTTCCATTCTTTTGACCTAACCTTTTAAATTTTCTTGAATAAATATTTTTGTCGAAGTTTTTATAACAGAGGGCTAAGCACGAATAAATGTAACAATCGTAAACGTAACATATTTTAGACAAACTGTGTGGTTTAACAACGTCTGACAGTTAGGTTGATGATGACGCGCAGTGTATCGCAAATACGTCACTGTTTCGATACGTTTACGATTGTCCCATTTATTCGTGCTTACTTCCCGTTATGGGACTTTGTTATTTTTTTTTACGTGTAAGACTGTTATTTACGTTCTATCTTATAAAAAGTTAGCGCAGACTTGAAGTATTAATTACCATACGTAATGATGACATAACTTATATCAACGCTAACTTTTTATAAGATAAAGTTATCTTATAAAGTTTAAATTATCGTGTGATTTCTGATAGGAACAATGCGGTGTGGAATATTTTGTTATTTAAGAAAGATTTTTTTACAATCCTTTTTAAAATCCGGCCGACGCCTATAATAAACTGGAACAAATTTCATTTACTGCACGGAAGTGAACGCAGAATTCAATTTACTTGGTGTAGGTAACAGGTGGGTTTTAGGGAGAGGTTAACGTTCCCTATTTAACGTTTATTTATCATTCATAATACTCGGATTTCGTTCGTATTACGTACTTACATTTAGTGAGCTTATTTTGTGAAATACAGTACTGTAAAATCAAATATGCTAATCGCTAATCCTCTTAATATACCTCTGGTTTTAATTATTCAACGGTATTTACATGGAAAATATATCAAAATATTTAGCTATAAAACCTGTTTAATTTTATGCTTATACAATTGTTTTATAAACCAATCGTGTATATCTCGTTGATTTTGTGTTATATATAAGTAAATCAAATATGTTTTTTATTTTATTTTTTTAAACGTCCAAACTTGAAGTGTAAGAAATAAAATGTGTTAGTAAATAATACTTAATTAGGTTTTCTCCATAAGGAGTGTGCGAGATAAACTTTGCTCCAAATATCTATAAATAGCTACATTCAATCTTGTTTACAAAAATATAATAGAAAAATATGAAAAATCATGGAATAAAAATCCAAGTGAGCGGCCACAAAAATTGTTTGTTCAGTTATCTAAACAGCTCACCACAAAGAAGGCTTTTGTTGATGTTTAGGTACGCATTTTCACTTAAGATAAGCCTTCTTAACCGTATTTTACAAGATTAAGTCATCGTTGCGCCCCTCCTTTTGTTTTAATCCTGAACGAATCCAGTGATAAATCGACCATAACTGGAGGGCATCGGTTTACAGCGAATTGAAATACATTGAACACTTTTTCTGATACGAATCTAAAGACCTACTATGTATAAAACGTAATAATAGAGTTAAATTAATCTTTTCACGCATATCTGTTCTGTTCTAAAACGAAATATAAACCAAAAGCTATATAAAGCAACGTTTTTACTTATTATTAAAACTAGACCACTAGGACCAGATTAGGTAAGATCGCGGTCAAACGCTTGCATAACTTGTAAAAAAAAAGTATTATTACCTAAACTTTTTTTTTAAATATAGAATTTAGTACATAATACCCAGATCACTGAACGACAGATCAAACATTACTGTTTGTTCTTGGCAACGTGAGATCGATCGACATGATATGAGACTGTTAATAATTGTAATAATCATAAACTGTAAAGTCATCTACTTCTATACTTTTTGAATGTTATACCTAATTAGAAAAAAAATAAGAATTACATTATTAAACAAAGTTTAAGAAGTAAGTGTTTCTGTACATTTTATAACGTTTATTCCGTTCTGGGCAACAAACGTTTTAATCTGATCAATTTGATCAAAGTGCAAGGTGCAACGTCAATGGGCGGAACACGTTAGATTTATTACTTTAATGGAACTAAAGCAGGGTTTATAAGCTTACCGCTTACCTAGTTAATGAACCCTAATACGATAGAGGTAAAGATAAATCATGAATAACTTTATCAAAGCTTATTTCTTCTTCGAAGCGATGATGGTCTTAAATAGTGTTTACCTTTTTTTTTTTTTTTTTTTGTTGTCGGGGGGAAATCTGCACACAGACACCTTACCGTGCTTTTAGGGAGCGCGGCAAGGTAGTGTGAGGATGACGACCACTGGTCGTCGACTCACTAAAACCACCCCGGTGGCCGGCCTCTCTGCATGTCAAGGAGCTCCGGGTCCTCTATAAGACTTACGCCGGTGCCCCTATCGCAGTTTGCCTGAGCACATCCCGAGAATACCACCCATTGGCACCCTCGTGCTCACGACGACACCTGCCACCAGGTGTCGCCGCCCTCCCGAGATCTGCGTAAAGGTCGACTGAAGCCCTAACTCCAGACGATCGCAGATCCGAAAAGGCTCCTGTTTGGCAGGAGCTACCACTCGCCCCCTCTCGGGGCAGGCGGCGCAGGGCAACTGTAAACAGCGACCCCCCGTCGCCTCCATCCCGGGCGCAACGGTCCAACCGATGCGCCCTGCGGCCTTCCGACAGTATGCGGCGGCAGCCAGGTGATCTCTCATGCCCCTCAAAAACACGATCGATGCACCCAGCCACCAGCATGTCGTCCGAATGGGGAGCTGCGAGGGCAGTGGTATATCCCATATACTACCACCCCATCGCTCCCCCGTGACCCGGAGGCTGCGAAGGCGGCGTTATGCAGTGAGGGCTACACAACGACCGCCCCATCGCCCCCGAGGTTACGCCGCGGGTAATTTTTTAGAGAGGTTTTCTTCCTCGCAGCCCGGGCGGCTAAGCCAAGGCCCTCAGTCCCGCATGAGTGAACATGCGGGTTTCCGAGCTCTGGACGTTGGCAAAGGAGTCCCCCTCCAGTGCCTACTCGGTGGCAGTGTGAGTGCACGCCGAGCACGTCCCGTTTCATCCACTGCGCCATCCGCTAATCAGATGGACGCGCGGAGAAACCTCCTACCCGGCAGGCTATTGGTTGTCCGAGAGTTCATTGCGAACTGATGCATGTGGGTTCTACATCAATCCCCAAATCAATCTCGGACGTAACAGGGTACACCGTCTTGTTGAACTGTCTCACCCCCAGGAGCAAAGTCGCCCGAAGGCACTAGAACGCCGAAGCGTCCGCCCGAGTATCCCGCAAGGATCAACAGTTCAACAAGCGCTCGAGAAGGTTGCCTGCCATCGTACCCCTAAATAGTGTTTACCTAACCCTACCTACCTTGGCCACTTGTATGGCGCTTTCAGTGGCTGCGTACAGATCGACCAAAGAACAGGCTTTTGGGCACAGCGGGCAGGTCAATAGGTGAGACATAATATGGTCTGACGATCCACAACACAATCGCACTTTATCAAAGCTTTACGCAATGGAATAAACGCAGCGAAATTTTACTGGAATTAACTGTAAAGGTGTTGTGACCTTAAATAAACGTAAATAGATTATACAATAAGCGAATATTATACAACAGAAAAATACATAGCCTAATGTAAAAGGGTCGCTTGATGCTAAACGGTATCACTGCCTTTAAGAGATCAAAATCAAATTAATCTTTATAGTGTAAAATCACAAAGACAATCTATAAATCATTAGAAACGTTCTATACTAGGTGATTCTAGGAGCCAGTTCCACGCGACCAGAGCCTAGAAGAACGGCCAAGAAACTACGGCCCGGTATACCGTTTTTTTGTATAATCGCATTGAGTCTCAACCTAAAATAAAAGAACCGTCATAAATTTAAAAAATAAGCTAAGCCTACGCATTCCTTAGTAATTTACTTTAAATTTTCCTTTGAATGTGTGAAAGAATTATTTGCGCAGATTAAACCGAAATCCTTTTGTTTGCTGCTTAGGCTTAAATACCATTACTTTGTATGAATATTCAAAATGATTATGAATACGTACCAGAAGGTACTACACGTCTTTTTAAGGGTCTACAATACGGTAAGAGGAACAGTAAAAGGATTTGCATGTTTTAATATAATAATCATTAGTATTAATGTTAAAACAAAAACGAGTTCAAATAATACGTGTCTAATCCTTTAAATTACATTCGAAACAAATATATTTGAATCTTAAATCTGTAGTAGTATTTAAGTATTTAATTAATGATAACATTCTATTTTAATCAAGAAAATAGATTATTTTTTTGCGAAAAGCTTAATACTTGGTTTCCTTTCTTTTGCTCTTATTGATATTTTCTCAGAAACCATTTAGCTATCAAAGCTATTATTACTTTAAACATTTAAGATATTCTTAAGAATACCAAAAAATTAGTTATCTTAATAAAATATTATTACACAATAAAATATTTATAGTGCCATTAGGCGTGGCATTAGCTTATTCCATAATTTAGTTTTAAACAACTGTTTTTATTAACGTTTTAACAACTTAAACTAAATACACAACATTTCTGGCTACGACGACAACCTCGCATTTCAGATTAAGCCCAGCATAAACAATAAAAAGTAAAAATTCGCGTCGTGCTCAAAAACCACAAACCGCGTTTTAAAAATTAAGCTGTATTTAAAATTTCATGTTTGCGCAAAGGTTCATAAATAGTTAAAAAGCATAAAATAAGAGTAAGCATTTGCCTTTATACAGACCAAATAATAATGCATGCTGTGATCCGGTATAAAAGGGTCCAATGCAATTACGTGAAAAGTGACAGACTCCAACGCCACCCCAATGCCTTGATCACACGTACCGAGTAAACCGGCGAGACAGTGACGTATTTAAAATACACTGCGCGCTAACGCTGCAACGTTCAACAGTATAACTGATGTCGACGCGCAGTGTATCTCAAAAAATAAGTATATGTAAGTAAAAAACGTCACTGTCTCGTCAGTTTACTCGGTACGTGTGATCAAGGCATAAGCAGAACCTCAATGTACATCATCATTATGAACATTTATCCACTGCTGGACATAGGTCTCTAATAAGGCGTGCCACTAAGCCCTTTTCCTAACACTGGATGAGAAGAGCGTGTACGTGCTCAGTAAATTCTCAATTACTTCTCGAATACTTTTATAAAAAAAACTTATCAGAGATGATAAATAAATAAATAATGCTGGACAATCCACACAACATCATCTAGCTCAAACAAAGCAGAGCTTGTGTTCTAGAAGACTGACATACTTAATACTTACATAGATAGATATTTTTATTACTTATATAATATACCCAGAACACCCGGAATAAATATTTGCAGATCGTACAAACATTTATCCCAAGGCGGGAATCGAACCCGCAACCTCCGCGTCGCAGGCGGACCTTGGCCCGCCGTGCCACATCGGACGTCGATGTAGGTACACAGGTATTTCTATTGCCGCTATTACAATAAATACTAACAAATATAATAAAATCAACATTTTTTAAACACTTTGTGAGTACGACTTGCACTTGGACGGTTTTTTATTACAAGCTACATACAAGAATTTTCAAATTCACCAATGCTAATGGTATTGCCGCATTTGGGATGGCTATAATTTGTCCACTTGTACACTTGCACACAGACAAATTACTCGCATTCATCAGCCAGGGTACATTGCATTGCTTCGGGCTAAGTAAATAAATAAATATTCACAGACATTTCACACATCACACTCTAGTCCCAAACTTAACTAGAGGCTGATACTAGATACCTATAATTATATTTTTTTTGTAATTACATATAATACACAATTACACCCAGACGCAGAACCAACATTACTGTTCATCATACAAACATTTTCGGTGGGAATCAAACCCATGCACCCACCCACCTAAAGTAAAAACGCAATGTACCCTGATACCGGTAAACAAGTACGAATAAATGTACCTAATTGTAATTAAATTTAGAACATATTGCGTGGTGATGTGCAATAGTTTATCAGGAAAGCTGTACTTACCGCGCATTGTAACTTAAATACCCTAATTACGAAACGATTGTTAGTGTTTTTAACACCATAAAACTCTAAATGAATTAAAAAAATATACGCAAGTAAATAATGCTTGTTTAAACGATTTATTTAAAATAACGCTTATTTAGATATTTGTACATATATTTAAACTATATGACGTTTGAATTTCTCATATATATTATTAACTGCATTCTGAACAAAACTGTTTTGTTATGTAAGCAACAAAAAAATGTGATTATCATTTGAGTTACATTACGCGACAACACGCCCTGCCTCAATGAGGGCACATATAGCGAACACGTAATATAACTCAAATGGCACTGGCGAACCAGGTAAATAGTTTTGTGAGACCCTAGCTCAAACTTGTTACCGACGACGTAATAGGTTGTAATTTAATCATAACTTCGCCAAAGCTAGCAAACTACTAAATTATATTTCTAGCGTTTGAACAATCGTGTTTATATTTTATAATATAAATTTAATGAGCTATAAAATACAATACGAGTTGCATAAAGGTTTTATTGTTAAATTTTGTATTGTATTGTATAATGAAATCATATAACACAACTTTATTCACAAACAAACTAATAACTGTTACAGTAGGTATTTACAAAATGAATTATTTATAATTATAGTTTTTTTTTTCTCTAGCCTTTATCGTCCCACTGCTGGGCAAAGGCCTCCCCCAAACCCTTCCACTTCTTTTATCCTTGGCAGTGTCCCAACAATCACCAATTTATATGAATAAATAAATAAATATTCATGGATATTACACACATAACGCTCTAGTCCCAAACTAAGCAATGCTTGTACTATGAGAACTAGAAAATACTTATCTATATAATCACATTTTTTTTTTATATATGAAATAGGTACATAAAAAATTGCTTAGACATCTTCTGAACATTGCAAAATAGACACTCGTAGCTCAACTGATCAAAAAGATTTTTGTCGAACTAAAAACCGCTTTCTTTTATAAGAATTTCAAATTTCAAAAGCTTGAGCTTAATATTGAGGTGCTACCGTGCCAAAGCTCGTACGTTCTGTAGCAAATAACATGCTACCTTTGAGACCTGCGGAAAGATTGCCTTGCAACCGCAATATTACAAGGTTTTTGTTGTCCAACAATAAAATGTAGTTACCTAAGTATAAGTATTTCGCAACGCGCATTTATTTAGGCTTGTTAAACTTTTTTTTTACGTGTAAGTATAACTTTATTCACAAACAAACTTACGACTATACAGTATTTACAAAATGTACATTGTCACATAAAATACATAAGAAACAGTTGAGCTATCTACAGACCGTTGCAAACGATCTATAGATAGTTCAACTGATCCAAATCAGTACCAATCGGAAGCGTACCCAAGACACTGGCTGCATTGCCGCTGTTAAACTTTATATCAAGCTCAAATAACTTTGTAATACATCGGAGTTAAACATTTAAAGTACTAAAATAAATTTTATTCATGAGTCATGAATCATGACGTAATGAATGTTGTAGTCTTAATCATATTATGTAATCAGTAAAAGTGTCATGTACCTACAACACGTGGCATATAATTACAGTAAATTAACAAGTGGCATATCATACTCATCAAATTTTCATATCAATATAAATATAGAAAGTGATGGCCTTGATGTGAATAATAAGATCAAATTAGATTTCGTAATATAATAACTGAAGTGTATTCATAATTAGTATGTAGTCATGTACCTACCCTGGGACGTACTCAGTGGCAAATCTAGTGTCATGTTCTTGTAATTGCATCAAAACTTGTCATATAGTTACTTACAGTGTCACGCACTCACAGATATAATGGTTTGACACGATAACTCCTCGTTTTTAATCCTTTAAAGGAGTCCCAGGTTCAGATCTGTATTTTTTCATTTTATCCACATTTTATTTTCATCCCGAAAAATCTTTTTAAAATAATGCGGATACAAAGCTAACACTAGCATGAAAACTAGCTGTAAATGATTTACACTCGGCAAATAACCCACGTTTTCTTTATATTTCAGGCTCAATACAGATTTATAGCATAGACAATGCAGTTGTACGAATATTTTTCATTTATTACAAAGATGTTTTGAAATGTTCCGCCCGCGAACGAGAATTCTTGTGATTTATTTGATGTAATTTTTTGGTGAAACTATTTTTCTTTTTCTCAGTTTTGCGGAAGATTTATGCTAAAAATTACAATAAAGTATGTAATTATAGCGTGATTAAGAATAAATTTAAGATGAACAGTGTGTATATTCTATAACAAGGTACTCGGGAGATCAGAGAAGGTTATTTTTTTTTTTACTTTTTAGGGTTCTGCTTGTGATTAATATAACGTAACGATTGTTTCAGTAAAACTTTTTTTACATAAGTACCTACTTGCTTGTGTGTAATAAATTTATATTAGTACCTAACCTATAAAGAAACATCTATAAAAAGTAACAATGGTAGAAATATACATTTATTACATGAATTATACTTACATTATTAAAATTTATTAATTCAACAAAATTCACAGCTAATTGTTAGATTATTTGTATATTGAGCTATTTTTTTTCCAAAATAAAGTTTTTTTTTATCATTATTATTTACTTTACAATTTTTTACAAATCTGGCTTATGTACCTAGGATCTAAATTGCGAGGAACTGGCAATTAGAATCACTTTAAGATTTTAAGATTCTAAATGAGCCGAGTGATTTCATAGAAAATAATATACACCATAAACCTAAACGTTTTGTAGGTACCTACTGTTACTATTTTACTTCACATTAGTGTAAGATACTTTCATCTCAAAACAGGAAACTCTGAAACACGAGCAAGCTGTTTAAATAAAACCTATACACACAAAGCTTGGAAAGGCTTACAAAGAAAAATAAAAGCGAGGTTCAAAAAAAACACAAATGTTTGGATTACAATACGCGGTCACCTTGAGCAGTAAGTGCGGCTACGTGAAGCTTTGCCTTACAAACTCGCAATCTATACTTATAATAAATCTGTAGAGAGGTCAATTCTGTACATGAAATATATTTAAAAAAAAACTATCAGGGGGTGATTAGTGATCGATACTGATGCCAAAAATGCAATCAGTAAAATTTTTGTCTGTCTGTCTGTCTGTCTGTCTGTCTGTCTGTCTGTCTGTCTGTATGTTCCTTATAGAAACAAAAACTACTCGACGGATTTTAACGAAACTTGGTACAATTATTCTTCATACTCCTGGGCAGGTTATAGGATACTTTTCATCACGCTACAATCAATAGGAGCAGAGTAGTGAAGGGAAAACGGGAGAAGTAACTCTATTTTTTTAGCTTCCTTCGCGTGTGCAGCCTTAATGGTTAAAGTTACATAGAAATCATGTATGACGGAAATATTCTACATAAAATTGTCTAAAAAATATCCCACAACAGTATATGTCTATCTTTTATGGTTGACTCACAATAACACGTGTAACTCCTGATAGCTTACCAGTTCGGAGCAATCTGATTATATTTGTTTACTCTTACGCTTATAATACTCTCACTCATCCCTAATTTAAAAAAGTTAACATTATTACCTATTCAATAAAAAAATAATCATAGAAATCGGTATAGAAACACCAAACTTATACATGAAATAAGCCATCGCGCCGTCGCGTCGTCACGTAAATCGAGTAAAGTTTGAAATTTGTTGTGTTTACCACTAGATGGCGCTACTGTGCACGTATCCTAGATCGCGCTATCGGTGCGTTTTGGCAATGTGTTATAAGTCGGTCGGTATTTAACAATCGTTTCGTTAATTTGCGTTATCTTAATAAGTTATTTAGAGTTGCGTACCCGATTACCGTTGAATGACGAATAAATATTTAAAAACAAAATTTTTAATAATCAAGGGGGCGCTCATAGTCTCATACAATAACATAATTTACTTAGATGTTTTGTTTTTTTTAATATAAATAATATTTTATTAATATATAAGTAAGTACATATATGACATATATGTACTTACTTATATAGGTACAAATATTATAAATAGGTAAAGTTTGTGTATTTGTTAAATTGTAAGGGGTAATCTCGGGATCTACTGAACCGATTTTAAAAATTATTTTACCAATACAAAGTTACATTAGGCTTTTACGTGGTAGTCCGTTTTGCTAAGTGAATCGGAGAAAAAACGGTCGAATGAAAGCGTTTCTTACGAACGCTGCCTTAACTTTGAAATATATATTTTTGTGTTCTAGAGAAAAGATGTGACGCTTGATAATGCCTACAAAAAAGTCAACGAGAGCTTAATAATAATGTCTTACTTTTATATTTAATAAAATAAAAAATAATGTCCAACGAAGTGGGCACGTGTCAGCTAGTGTAACATAAATGTACTTAATGTAACATAAGTCTTTTTATAATAATAATAATATTGTATCTGTATTGTATTGTCTGAATCTGTAGTCCTAACCACCGGTAACTTGGGGCTTGCCCCGCTGCCTGTATTAAGCTAGCCAACCTAGTATTAAGTTTTTTACAATAATTATATGTATTTTTTATAATATATAGATTGCAAAAACTTTTTTCTAAGACTTTAAATAAATATGTAATTAATAATATTAAAGAATAAAAAAGTTTATGACAGAAAAAACAACGTACAATATATAGATCATTACAGTAAATAACAAATTTTGTGATTGTACATTAATATAAACATGTGGGTTCCTAAACGAAGTCAAAACTTGTTTTTTAGGAACTAGTGGTTCCTCCAAAAGAAGTCGTTGCCTTAAACGTTAATACATCCAAACATGGTAACAAAGAACAAGGTAGAATTGACAATGTACTTATATATAAGAATTTCCCGAATTAATGTAAAGATTGAGACAAAGTAAAAGAATTCAAAGAGGGGAAAATCAACTAATTATTTGGGTTTCGGGACTTTAATTTGAAGCCCGGGATTTTTCGTAGCAAACGTTTAAAAGGAGTTAATTGAACGAGTAATTTGTAACGCTCACTGTCGACTTAAATGTTTGTTCATGAATTTATTTTTTTAAACTGAAAACCCTTGATTTTTGTTTCTTTTGCTTAGAATTTTTATTTAAGAGAATAAAGACAGTAGTAATTTTGTTTGTTTATGCTACACTGCGTTCGTGATGCTGTTCAAACAATTAATTATTCAGTTTGATTCTGTGGTCTAGTAAAGATACTTTTTAGGGTTCCGTACCCAAAGGGACAAAACTTGACTCTATCATTGAGAATTCGCTGGCCGTCTGTCAGTGTGTCTGTAACAAAACTGACATAAACCGTGATAGATGGAGAGTTGATAATGTATTTTTATAAAATATTCACGGATAATGTTTTTTTTAATTGCTGCTTTGATGAAAAAATTTAATTAATGATAATTAATAATAAAAACAAAAATATAAAAGAGCTCTCATTCGAAAACGTGAAACATTTTTTTTGGTACGGAACTATGCATGAGTTAATTAAACTCGAACTTGCCCGATTTTATTTCTGTATATCAACCTACCCATTACATAATATGTAACGGTAGGTTAATATACACGTCAGACTCGTACAGACGTTTGACTCTACCAAGACGCGCTACTGAGCCCTGTAGCTCTACCATGAGTTTTTACTATAGGTACTATATATACCATACTCGCTAGCGTCTGTAGTTAAAAAAATGTATGAAGATTTGTACAGCAGCGCCTCTAGCGGATAGTTGGGTACTAAAATTCGTAATACTAATAATAACGTAACTACTGTAGTAAAGTCAGGCGATTTTACTGTGACAACTCAGGGTAGAAGTACTGACCGTCTTTATCCATTGATTGCCATTTGATCTATCTAATTCAAATAGTCACTCTAAAGACAAGATTTACACTATAGTGTAGGTTAATCTAATTTAGACAAGCTAGCTTGTCTAAACGTGATTCCTAGTGCTAATTTGCTTTATATAATCTAATCCGTTTGTTTATAATAACTTCAATTCTGCGATCTGTAGGTAGGTGTGGTTCAAGTAAACTTACATTGTAAATTTGTATATTCCAGTTTTTATATTTCAACATTTAATTAAACCAGTAATGACCGGTTAGAACTAGGATTAAATTAACGTATTTCGTATTTCTTGAAAAGGCTTCAAACTCTGTCATGCATTTTCTAAAAATCAACATGGTCAACTTAAATAGGACACTGTATAAACTACCGCTGTAAAGTCTCGCCGCTGGCCTCAATCTATTTCGATAGCTAACTGAGAAGTCCTTTGAAACGGGAAGTTGTTCCAGAGAGGATGTAGGGGAGAGCCGGATTTATTGAACCACGTTTTCACTACAAGAAAATATTAGTATTAGATAAGTTTTTATAAGTCAATGTTTTATAAAGATTATGATACATACATAGATATAGGTGAATAAAGTAAAATATAAGATGGTAAGAAGAAAAATGTTGAGTTCAGCAGTAAACTAGATGGTTCAATTTCCTAGACATCCCTCAGTCTCAAGAGACCCGCAATCCGGGTTCTTGTCGCAAACTTACACATACAATCGGTACTGCTTGCCAACTTTGTGGTGTTAATATTTTTATCTAAACTATTGAAACTTTTAAAAATTCGAAAAGGTAATCTTAGAAAATCTAGTATCCTTAAAAACTTATTTTATTAATAATACATAAATTCGGTGACAATATTTTGTGATGCTAAGAATTTTGCTAAAGATTATACCAAAAAATATTATATTTTTAGAACCTTTCTAAGGTATTCGTGTTATTTAATCAGTCAATGAAAGTGAGTTACAAACTTTTATTTTCTTCTTTCTTTTATTCTTTTTTTTTTCCTAACCTATCTCGTCCCACTGAAAATGAAAATGAAAATTGAAAACTAAAAATATCAGTTACTAAAAATATAGTTTTTTACCCAGGTCCATTGACCTGGGTAAAAAACTATTCTTTTAGTACGACATTCACTGAACTCGTCAATCTTATCCGTTGTTTAATTCCATCACGAACCCAACAGCTACCCTCAACACAAGACCAGATATATTGTCTTTGTACAAAAATAAATCACTTTCAACAACTACAAAACACTGAGCCGTCTAGACTGTCGATTGATGGTTCGACACAATCTTTTATAACCCCAAATGGATTTACTTTGGTAAAGGCAGAGGACTATTCAGCATCAAAAATACATACAAATATAATAGCAAAATATATATTTTTTTTTAAGTCAATAAAAATGTTTTTTATTTGGTAAAAAAGTTGTAGTGGGCGTAGTAAATCGAGTAAGCATGTAATTTGTACTCATAGTACATCCACAGTTTACTGCTAAATAAAATGAAATAAGCCAAAAAAATATTTCAGGATCTAATCATCCTGAGCTGACGAAAAACCCTCTGATACGTTGTACTGAATACTTACGAGTAATCACATGTCATATTTTATAGAAGTTCCTTCTACGTGTACGGTATCGTGGTCTATGGTAGGATTGGTAGGGGCATCAGGTTACATAACATTTTACTTTTTTTTCCTATCGTTAATAGTATAAACAAAGTTTTTACGATTTTTATTTTATTTGATTTTCCTTTCTTCTGGATTCATAAATCAAATAAAGTATTTAATTAAAACTTAAGATCCCTTTGTTGAATTCATCAAATTTAATTTCAGTCACAAATCTTTGAATTTAATTATATTATGTTTGTCACCTCAAATACGAGTATTATGTAGTTAGGTACATGCAAATTAGCTAAAACTCACGATTGTTTTTTTATCGAATATAAAAAAATTGCTATTTTTGTTATAAGTTCTTTTAAAATCAGTTTAGGTTCTAAGCACCGGATATTCTGACAGCAATACAAACTTGAACGATTGCAGTTCCAAGCCGGGAAAAGTTTATTAGAAACAGTCCTCGCTGGCAAACTACTAAAAGATTTATTAAGATCATTTGTCGTTAACATTTAGCACATGCTAAAGGAACAGTCATATTTTGTGTAAGTACAATCAGGAACAAATATACTTACATCTTTTAAGTTGGCAACAAAGCCGTGAGATTTCAACACGTTTTTGAACTCATATCCGTCTTCGAGCTTACCGTTATGTATGATTTAGTAGGTAAGTACTTAATGAGGTTTTAAATAATCTCTAAGTAGAAAACTGTTTGTGATAGTTTTTCCGTAATTGGACCATCTGCATGTTCTTGAATTAATATTAATAAAAAGCGTACCTACAAGAGTTTATATCAACTAAATAATAAAAATTGGACCAAGATTACAAAAAAAATCCTTACAATCATAATTAACAAATATATTAGCTGACTATAGTATCTCTTATCTCTTATGTTTTTTTAGTTTTTTTAATATTGCTACCATGTGTAACTGGGGATTAAGACGAACAAAACACTGTGATCAGATAAAAAAACACCAAGTTACAGTGTATTAAGCACTGTAAATTGTTAGTCCTTACAGGACTTCTCACAGGAGGATTATCTTCCATTACTTTCTTTTTTCCACCTATTCACCATAACAACCTAATTTCTCCCGTAGGTATACATGGCCCAGCTCTAGGGTAAACTGAAACTTACAAAGTTAAAGCTTTTAATTAAATACCATTTTCCCTCGCACGGTCTTGGAAACATGCAAATCTTTTGCATATTAAACACTTTGAAATGAGCTAACTCATTAAACATTATACTTTACAGTCATTATCTGGAACAGGTTTCTTGGAGAAATTTTAATGAGTTACCGTACCAAAACATTGCGTAAGGAATAATAATGGCATCAAGAAACTGAGCCGAAAGACTTACGTTTATTTTTATCCGGTTCAGCTACCAACTCAAAACTATGTTATTTTTTTATGTCTTCTTTCTATATTATTTCTGTGAGGTTTTAAAATGATAAAAAAACTTACATAATTATTATTTACACATTTATTTTAAATCTAAGCATAAAGTTTTTCCAATATACCTACATGGATTATAAAAAAATACATGTATAAAAAACTTAAAACTAGGTTGCCGCCGGCAGCGGGGCAAGGCTCAAGCTACCGGTTACCATTATTTTGAAGTTACAAATACCACAAACGTTTTAAATAGATCAAACTTTCTGAATAATCTTTCAAAAAAACTTTGAAAGCTAAGTGTAGAATAAGCAATGTAAAGGAAACAAAAATGCAATATTAATAAACACGAACTCAACATGGCTTACATACCTAATTTAAATCTTCAACCAAAACTTGCCGAGTTGTTAGTCGGAACAAAAAGTTAACACTTTTGAACAAGTCCATCGCGTTTCCGCGATTCAACATAATTTTATTCATGTCCTCTTTTATTCCCTCGAGATAAGCCCTTGAATAACACTGACAGCACTTTGCTGAGAAAATTAAATGAAATGGTACGAAATGGAATTTATGTTTGACACAAAAATGCAGACCTTCCTAATCCTCATCCATACAAATTGGACGTAAACCATTTAACCCTTTTACAATTAAAATTGTTGTTATTCGTCATACTGTGGACATAAGTGGATGTTAGATAAAACTCAAAAAGTTTGTAGTAGAAAAAGTATACGTATACGTATGGGAAAGTACAGAAACTGTTTTGTACAGTTTCTGTACTTTCCCAGCAAATATAAAGAACCAATCTCAAAAATTTATACAGGGTTACACAGAAAATTATTGTTTATGTTCGCAAAATAGCTTAAACTAGTAAAAGATTTAATAGTTCAGCCGGAAAAAAACCTTAAAAAATTGAATTTCCCGCTAGAGTGAGAGGCATCACCTTAAATGCATATAGCGCAGAAATAAGCCACCCGTGACCGGTGTAAGTTCAGCTATTTAGACAAGACAGCATTCATTAACAGTGTCATTTGCAAGTCACACTCAAAAAATAGTTTAAGCATCTTCTTTTCCGTGTCGCTGAATAACCAGTTAAAAAAAAAATGGTAGCACTCCGGGAGTGCCGGCAGAAGTGAAAACTTCAATATTAACGTTGTGTTTTCACTTCAAAAATATAACCACAGTCGTCATAATGACAATTGTGATTGTGATTGTGTCATGTCATTGTGTCACAACGACGAAGACAACGAAGACACAGACTATTTAATTGTTTGAGTCATACGTCGCGTGACCGCAAGTGTGTTCTTTTGTCGTCTCTTGTTTTACGAGCAATGTATGAAAATTAAATAAGATCTTACGCTTTTTCGACGTCACGTGACCCTGACGCGAGTTTGAAAGTTTTTACCCACCCAGCGCCGCTAAAGAAGTTTTCACTTCAAAAAAGGATTTTCTAATACTATCTAAGGGAACTATTTATCTAGAGCAATGTAACTAGACTCAGTAAAACGTGCAAACCTGCACGTTTCTACTGTAGGTACATGCCGGATGAACGCATTTACACTCCCATACCAACAGATTATACAGTATTTTTTATTCTTTTTAATTTGAACACGTATCTAAATTCTACGGGATTTGGGATTTAGCTACGTTTTTGTTTATTTATGGAACGTGATGACTAATATAGATATTCAATGGGATCACTTCAAACACAAAAAATAATACCAATGTTTTATTTGAATTAGTAGTTTTTTTTGTTTAGAATTATCATACGTAACGTACCTACAAATATGACCATATATCTACCCCTTCGTTCACCTTCAAGATTTTTGAGCTGGCAACAGCTATGCCAAAAAGAGTTTTGAGTGTTCACTAGTCTTTGTGTTTTATCAAAAAAAATGTGTAAAAAATTGTTTCGAGCAAAATGTTAGCTACCAAAGTAAATGTCCCTAGTTGACTACTGGGTTATAAACCCGAAAAAACTTTTTGATACGTGGTGTTATCAATATTTACACTGTTTCACCATACTTACCTTTTTTCAACTTTCTGGTTTGCTATTTTGAAGATTACTTTTGCTGTCTAAAAATGCAGTGATTTTAGGTAAATCCTAAAATGTGCAAACGAGAATTTTCAGCGATGGTTGTACTTAGGGAATCTAGCTGTTAACCGCAAGTTAAAGCTAAGTAGGTAAATTGTTGCGTTTAAGCTGTGGGTAAGCTGAGGTACACATGTGTTTACCTGCAAAGTTGCACTAATGAGGGAAATTTTCTGCGATCACATGTTTTTCTGTTTAGTGTTGGTTTTTAACAAAAGTTTAAACCCTTGTTTGCCTCACAGTCTAAAGTATGTACTTACTTTTATCTTGAGTTAAATGAATAAATATCTATCAAATGAGTAAACTCAGTAGTCTCTAGTCATAGTCATAAATTCTGTATTAAAATCACAATTATCATTTAGAATCGTCTTATACTATACAGGTGATTCTGGGTGTCAGTTCCTCGCGACTGCTCTGGCCGCGAGGAAAACTGCCAAGTAACTTACTGACTAGTTTCTACAGTTTCTTTGTGTTCAAATTGTAGTAACTAATATTATACAAAGATATTTGTCACTTACATGAAAAAATATCTAATATGTAGTAGGTAGGTTAGTAAGTCGTTTATTTAACCCTTCGTCGAAGGATTAACCCTAGGAAGTTAGTATAAAAAGAATGATGCGTAAATGTTATAGTTAAGTAAACGATGTAAATAAAATACGTATACAATTAGAATGTTTAGAAGTAGATTAATATTATAACCCTTTAAGTATTGGGAGGATGGATTGTAATAGTTTTTACAAATAATGAAAGTAAATGAAAAGATAATTACAATAAATAGATAAATAATCCAAAAGTGTTGAATCTTCACATCTACAAGCTTACAATATTATACCATAGAAATTATGATACATAAATTAGTAAATAGTTACAATAGTTATTATACGAAGTTGATACGAAGATAAATAAAACGCACGCTTCTGATTGGTACCTACTGATTTCGATCAGTTGAACTATCTAAAAATCGTTTGCAACGGTCTGTAGATAGCTCAACTGTTTCTTATGTATTTTATATGCCTATGTACTTACATTATGTAAATACTGTAATAGTCGTAAAAATAAATAAACGTTACATAATTATAATTGGGTCATTAGGATATAATCAAAACTCCCAAGAATAACATTTTGAACAGAAACATTACAAGACGTAGCGTAATTAATATTTTATTGCCCGAAATTGAAATAGAGTTATTTGGAAACGGTTATTATTTCCTTTTTGATCTATGAGTCGGGGGTACAAAATTACCCCTATCAGGTTAAGCTTATTACATTAAAACAAATAAAAAGATGATTTCTCTACATCATCTTTTTAAACACTGTTTTCATGTTATAACTAAATAAACGTCTTCTTTCCACAACATAAGTTTCACCATTTCCGTATAGCATTTAAAAAAGAAAAAGTCATTTTAACTTAATTAATTAAACTATTCTATACTAATCAAAGTTTTGCGTCAGCAAGTAATATTTGTAAATGTAAACCCTCATAACTTCTACGGTGTATGAAGTAGTAGGATACCCTATATTTCTTCTCGTTGACGCACCGGATATTACAAAAACCTTTGTATTTTCACTATGGATACCGTGGTAACTAAGCTGACGAAGTAACAATTTCCGAAGCTCGGCTTACGTAAGACAGAAATACAAAAAACGAAAACAGTTATCCACAAAATCCATAAAAAGTTACAGACAAACCAACGAGCATAGTTTGTAGCCAAAACATTTTCCAAAACCATCCCTTGTTGAATAGATAGATAGATAAAAACTATAAAGTACACACAAATTAAAAAAAAATGCACAGAACTTATAAGTACAATGGGCGGCCTTATCGCTAAAAGCGATCACTTCCAGACAACCTTTGGATGAACAGGCATTACAGAATAGGAAAACGGTAGTGTACATCGATAAATTGAATACGATCCTCAAATAAAATAACACCGCAAATCTATTTCAACAAACTTTACCTACTTCTAATACCTTTGGATATGTGTAACCAGTAAATAGTTGGTAAGTAAATAAACAAATCTCTTGACCGTAGAAATAGATTGTAGCTGGTCGTGAGTTCAATTCCCACCCAGAGCAAATGTTTGTGTAATGAACGTGTATTTGTTGTGTCGTAAAATAAAAATGTATATAAGTATTCTATGAGCAATTTAGTTATATAGTACAAGCTTTGCTTAGTTTTGGACTAGAGTGTGATGTGTGAAATGTCCATGAATATTTATAGCTACTTACCTACTTACCTTTATTTTGTTAGTTGGTTTTTGATTAAATACTATCTAATCTGTATAATAACTTTATAACTTGTTGTACAAATACCAGCAAAAATATGTTGAAGGTAGTCGACGTATTTTCAAGAGTTTTGGGCCTTTGACATACCTCACATAACTCGGCTTTTGTAGAACAAAATTCCATGGATTTTATATTTTTGTGTAAGTTTTTTGGAAGTTCCATACTTAGGTCGTTATTAAATTTAAGATAATAATGTTGTGTGTACTCACATACTTACTACATATAAATGATCCTATATAACTATATAATAGAAAGCGATATCACATATCAGTAATCTCTTTACTTTTAGATTTTTCTTAAATTTTTAGTTTTTATTCAAATAATCTAGTATCTATCACCAGAAAATGTATTTAAGTACTTTTATAAAGTTACATAATGATACATTTATTTCCAAAAAATACATCAACGTCTTCGTAACAAATATCACTAACTTAAGTTACACGGTGTAAGGAACCAAATAAAAAAAAATATGTAAAGTTCCCAACCATTTACTGAGTGTAGTTATTTAGGTACATATAAATAGTATAGAATAAATAGTGGTAAAGAAGTAAAAATACAGCAGCGATACTATTCCAATTTAGAAACAAGTTACAAGTGAATGAATAGCTACTTTATGTAACCCATTTATTTCTTAAACGATTCCTATAGTAACTTGGCTACTCGACATCTCCCCCGAAATTGAATTTCATTGAGTAGGTAATGTAGATGGCATTTGCTTAAGGTAAGTAAAAAAATTGTAGTTTTGTATGAAAAAATAGAACAATCAGAACCTATGTTCTAGGTTCTGAGTCTGGTTCGCTAAAATATAAAATAATAAAAATATCATTAAAATATCTTGTTGCCTGAATTCCGATCTTGCTCATAAGTTTTTGGATGTCATTAGTAAAATAGTAACGAATAACGAAATATGGTACATATTACTTCTGGTGAATAGAACCGATTTTTTCATAGGGATCCATGAAATCATCCCAAGAAATCTGCTAGAAACGCTGCTTGGATCTCCATAAAAAATCGGTGGCGCTCGACGATCGCGTATACGATCCGTGTGTGCACAAACTCGTACTTGGGGTACAGTTGTAACGTAAATCGGTTTAGGATCTTTTTTCGTTCGGTATATCACCTTTCATGGCTAGTGAGTCCGACATAATCCCTTCGTCTATCATCGGCTATCTTCGGGTAAGAGGAAATGAGATCGGAAAAATAAGGAAAAGGTTTATTATATTTATGTAAATATGGAGCGAATTAACCAATAATTTCTAACTATAAATATAAAACAAATAAATATTCTTGGATATTTCACACATCACACTCCAGTACCAAACTAAGCAAAGCTTGCAATAAAGGAACTAGAATGCTGATATTTTTTTAAAATATTTATATAAAAATATATAAAATTTTATTTACTTAATATATTTAAAAAAAAAAACGTACATAGAATAAATATTACCTAGCACCCAGACACAGCAAAAATGTTCATCACACAAAAAAGGGTGGGAATCGAACCTACGACCATGCATGGAAGGCAGAGCTAGCTACTACTGAGCTGTGACGCCTGTCTAGAGACTTTATGTAGAATTATAAATTCACAGCAGTATCATATATTCCAATTATTATGTTCTTGGAAACTGACTGATTGTGTTACTGTTTTCGTGTTTAATATTTCTTAATTAATAAACATGGTTAGGCTATTTACTGATAACGACACGACAGCTACACGATATCTGCGATCTTTCATACAATCTCATACATTTTCATAGTATTAGACTCTTTCGGTTACTCATCAATTTTATAAACATGGGAGAACCTATAATCTGCCAAACTAAAAAATAATCATGAAAATCGATTGATAATTGTCGAAAGGTCACAAAATATATATACAAAAAAACATACAGTTGAGTTGAAAATGTCATCCTTTTTTGAAATCAGATTAATATTTTATGCAAATATTCTGTGTAATAGCAATTTTAAGACAATTCGAATAACATAAGTTTTGTAAATAGCTCCCAAACAATATTTTATGGCAATTAATAATTTAAGCGAGACACACTGATATCGCGTGAAGGTCCCGGCACATGCGACGTATTCGCAAAATGGCCGCGCGCCGCACGAAGGGTTATAGAAATGTTTGTCAATATGAATAATCATCTCTATTTTAACCGACAAAAAAACGAATGCGGTTCTCAAGTCAACGTGTATATATATTATACATTTTTATTTAAGAAATTAAATGAGCAGCTAAGCATTTAAAAAAATATTAAAATACAAATAACTTTGACAGTAAAATAAAGTAATCATTAGTTAGAATGAACGAAAAAATGTTTATTATATCCGATATTCAAACTAAACGTAAGAATTTTTCCAAATAAACTAAATAATGTGACAAAGGAATGTGATCAGAATTTAATTAATGAACAAAAATATATTTTGTATTTTCCCAGTTCAGTATATTTGTTTATAAACTTATATCACTGTTTTATTGGAAATTCTAACGTATATTGGATACCAACGATGAAATATTACAGATTCTCATATTTTTTAGAATACAATATTTTCTAAATTGGCTTGTAAGCGAAGTAAATATAAAGGTGGAAGAGTCTAAATATTGATTCAATAAATAAAAAAAGGCTGGACAATCCACACAATATCATCTAGCCCCAAGCTAAGCAGAGCTTGTGTTATGGGTACTAGAAGACACTTAATACAATACATTACTTAGATAGATATTTTTTATTATACATATAAATTACCCACAACACCCGGAATAAATATTTGCAGATCGTACAAACATTTATTCCAAGGCGGGAATCGAACCCGCAACCACCGCGACGCAGGCGATGTTTGTGAACGTTTGCATGATGGCATGATGCATCTATTTCATTCAAGGCACAAATAAATGTATAAGTTTCAAGTGTTCTCAGTAAACATGCTTATTTTTTATAGGAACTTTGATATTTGTAGCAGAAGTGACGTCATAGATGACAAAGCCTTTGTAGATCACAACCAAGGTCCCATTGGATTCGAGTTCTGTCGTTTTTAGGGTTTCGTATCAAAAGACTCCACTGAGACTCCACTGTCCGCCTGTCTGTCTGTCTGTCTGTGTGTCAGGCTGTTTCTCAAGAACCGTGATAGTGAGTTGTAAGTTTCACAGATGGAATGAATTTTCAGAGATAAAATTTAGGCTTATATATTTAATTTAAATTTAGTTTTCATACAAAACAAATTATAGACAACTTTGAAACAGAACGTGATTTAAAGGCCTGTTGTCCGCAATAGCAGCACATAACAGCTTATAAAGATCTATATTTAAATAAATAGTGACTAATCGATAAAATATATTCATAATTAAGCTAAAACATCCAAGATTGAATACCTAGTCTATAATAAACTAGTTCAATATAATGCTGGCACTGGTCGGTAACACAGTATAGATAAATTGAATTGCGAGACAGAGAGCGTTTCGTCGTAGTAAAAGACTGGAGTTTCAAAGCAAGTTGAAAACACGATTTTACACGAAACCGGAATAAACAAAATGATTGATGGGATTATTGGATTTCGTTACTTACCCCTGCCGATGCCGTGGGTTTGGGATATTTGCATAATATTTCATTTTCAACCTAGCATCAGTTTTTTTGAACACGACACTACTTGATATTGTTGGGAACGGACCTCATACATTTTTAGGTTCAACAATTTGACGAGAGCTGACGAGGTGAACACAAATAAATGTGACAAATAGTAAACGTATTTGAGATACACTGCGCGTCAACATCAGCTTTACTGTCGAACGTTGAACGGTAGCGCGCAGTGAGTCTTCAATTCTTCGAAGGGTAGATGTGGTCAATATTCAGGAGACCCATGCTAAAGATGACACTGACCTAGCAAACAGATGTTGCTTGCCGGGCTATGCTTTGGTAAAAGCGGTCCACCATGCTAAATATGGTATCGCCACTTACGCAAGAGTGGACCTAAACAACGTGCGGCTCATCGACTCTAGCATGGATGGACAGGTCTTTACGATAACGATACAAGTTAACGATCTTATTATTGTCAACATATACAAACCTCCAAGGGTAAACTGGCCCCAAAGTGTCTTGCCGCAATACTGTCACCCATGTATCTACACCGGCGATTTCAACAGCCATCACACCAATTGGCGCTATTCTGATGTGGACATAAATGGGAATGCTTTAGTTCAATGGATGGAAATGTGCGATTACCATCTGGTATTTGACGCCAAAGACAAAGGTTCCTTCCATTCTGCTAGGTGGAACAGAGACTATAATCCTGACCTTACCTTTGTCTCTACAGACCACCATAACCAGCCCTTGCCTACTACCAGATCAGTGCTCACAAACTTCCCGAACAGTCAACATCGCCCCATCATTGTCAACATTGGCCTGAGAATTCCCCTGGTGAACTCTATGCCCCTACCGAGATGGAATTTCAACAAGGCTAACTGGAGTGGTTATTCCAGGCACCTAGAAGCAAACCTTGCATCAACAAAACTAGAGCCTACCTACTCAAACTATCAAACCTTTATTGAGCTAGTGATAAAAGCAGCCAAACGAAATATACCTAGAGGATATAGGAAGGAATTTATACCAGGATGGAATACACAGAGTGAACAACTTTTCCAGGAATTCCAAAGAACTGCTGATCACAACACCGGCACTATGCTACTTAAGTCCCTGGACGAACAAAGGAAGGCAAAATGGGAGGCGACAGTCGAAGATATGGACTTTAAAAGATCCAGCAGACAGGCATGGAAGGTGCTACATGGACTCACCGGAAAGCAACACTCAGCTAAAACAACAGCATGCGTGAAACCAGATGCCATTGCGAACCGGATGGTAGACGTAACCCGAGCCAAGAGAAACAAAAACTTTACCAAGAAAGTAAAAAAGGATCTCAGGGAACTCAAGCTTAACTGCCCAACTAACCAACACCTATCAAGACCCTTTACCACAGGAGAAACCTTGGAGGCAATAAAATGTCTGAAAAATAATAAAGCTGCTGGTGCGGACAACATTTACAACGAGTTCATACGACACATGGGTCCACGGGCGGTCAACTGGCTTACAGCATTTTTTACATCCATACTACAGTCTAATAAACTCCCTAGACACTTTAAATTAGCCAAAGTCATAGCCATCCCAAAACCGGGCAAACCTGAACACCAACCGGAAAACTACCGCCCCATCGCTCTTCTCAGCTGTACTTTCAAATTGCTTGAACGCATTATACTCACAAGAATTGAACCATTTATAAATGCCGCAACACCCATCGAGCAAGCAGGATTCCGACGTGGCAGAAACTGCACCGACCAAGTACTGGCCCTAACTACCTATATCGAAGCCGGCTATCAAAAACAGCTCAAGACTACTGCGGTGTTTATCGACTTGACGGCTGCTTACGATACTGTGTGGAAGCAAGGCCTCGTCAGCAAGCTTCTATCAGTGGTCCCCTGCAAAGAAATTGTTGATTTAATTTCTAACATGCTGAGTGAAAGAGAAATCGATGTCTACTTGGGCAACTCCAAAAGCCGCAGGCGTAAACTTAATAACGGCCTTCCCCAAGGCTCAGTCATGGCCCCTCAGCTCTTCAACTTATACATATCCGATCTCCCTGAAACTACAGCCACTAAGTTCATATACGCTGATGACATCGCGCTAGTTACCCAAAGTAAAGATTTCAAATCCACCGAAAACATCTTGACAGCAGATTTATTAACACTCTCAAAATATTTTGAATCTTGGCGACTAATACCAAGCCTAAGCAAAACGGAAGTATCGTGTTTCCATCTCAACAATAACCTCGCAAGTTACGAACCAATCGTCAGCTTTAATGGAGAACAGTTAAAGTTTAATTCAACCCCTAAATATCTTGGTGTTACCCTGGACAGATCTCTCACATACAAAGAACACCTCTACAAGCTGTCCCAAAAACTGTCAACTCGAAATAACATCTTGCAGAAGCTGTGTGGCACAACCTGGGGAACGTCTGCTGACTATACGTACAACTGGCATTGCTCTCGTTTACTCAGCTGCCGAATACTGCGCACCAGTATGGCTAGAAAGCGCCCACGTGCACAAAATAGACACAAAGCTTAACACCACCATGCGTTGCATCTCCGGCACAATAAAATCCACACCACGCCACTGGCTACCTGTTCTAAGCCATATAGAACCCCCTCACCTCCGTCGGAAACATGCACTAAAACGAGAAGCTGACAAAATAAAGTCAAACCCTGAACTGCCAGCTCATAATGTTTTCTCGTGTCCACCGCCGAGCAGGTTGAAATCCCGGCATCCTTCCTACGCCGCTGCCCAAAACCTCACCAACTACAATACAGAAAACAGCTGGAAGAGAGAATGGTTGCAGAGTACAAAAGACACTCGTGCCGCATTGATTGACCCTACTTCCAAACCGAAAGGTTTCGATCTTCCTCGCAAACTATGGTGCCGCCTAAACAGGCTACGAACTGGGCACGGCCGCTGCAACTCCTTCCGGCAAAAATGGGGTTGGACCGATTCAGCGCTTTGTGACTGCGGTGAAGAGGACCAGACCATGGACCACATCGTAGAGCGCTGCTCCAAACACTCATACTCGGGACCTTGGAGCGATCTAATGGACCTACCTTCTGACGCAATAACTTGGCTTGGGAATCTAAATGTTGACCTGTGATAATTTTGTGGTAATTTTTTTGGTCTCCTGCTTATATAACTTAGTTTTAAGTATATTATTTTGACTGATTAATTTCTATTTTATGACAATTCAATTTTGTATGTAAGAGTTTTATTTAATTTAGTTAGCCTTAAGTTGACAGATTTTATATGTATGATTATTTTATTTTAGTCCAGTCAAAATAGACATTCCAGTTTGCATTAATTCCCAACAAGCTGGATTTTTGTACAGGCCTTGAATACGTCATTACAAATGATATGTCAAAAGTCCCCATCGATCCCGCTTGTGCGTTGTTTTTTATTCGAGGTCAAAGGTCATAAATTTGCATTTTTTGCGTATATCTCTGAAACAACGAAAGCTATCGAAAAGTGGTTCAGGCAAAGTTTGTACATCGTAAAATTGTCTACAAAAATACTTCAACACTTTTCTTCTACAAAGCATCGTTTTCGAGATATAGTGACTTTAGACCGCAGGAAAATCGTCGAAGATGCTGCGTTTTTTTCATTTCAGCCGTTTTATCTGCTTCATTGCCACAGAACAAACAGTATTTCCTGAAATTTACTGAAAGGGGTGATGGGTTCGATGGGTTAGTCCTCCTCCGAGGTAATGAATCGTCTTTTTGTTTCAGGAAATACTGTTCGTTATATGGCAATGAAGCAGATAAAACGGCTGAAATGAAAAAAACGCAGCATTTTAGTAGATTTTCCTGCGGTCTAAAGTCACTATATCTCGAAAGCGATGCTTTGTAGAAGAAAAGTGTTGAAATATTTTTGTAGACAATTTTACGATCTACAAACTTTGCCTGAACCATTTTTCGATAGCTCTCGTTGTTTCAGAGATATACGCGAAAAACGCAAATAACCAGGTTAAAGTCATAAATTTGCGTTTAAAAGTCATAAACGAGAGCTATCGAAAAATGGTTCAAGCAAAGTTTGTAGATCGGAAAATTGTCTACAAAAATATTTCAACACTTTTCTTCTACAAAGCATCGCTTTCGAGATATAGTGACTTTAGACCGCAGGAAAATCTACTAAAATGCTGCGTTTTTTTCATTTCAGCCGTTTTATCTGCTTCATTGATATAGAAAGAACAGTATTTCTTGAAACAAAAAGACGTTTCATTACCTCGGAGGAGGACTAACCCATCGAATCCAACACCCCTTTCAGTAAATTTCAAGAAATACTGTTTGTTCTGTGGCAATGAAGCAGATAAAACGGTTGAAATGAAAAAAAACGCAGCATCTTCGACGATTTTCCTGCGGTCTAAAGTCACTAAATCTCGAAAACGATGCTTTGTAAAAGAAAAGTGTTGAAGTATTTTTGTAGACAATTTTACGATGTACAAACTTTGCCTGAACCACTTTTCAATAGCTTTCGTTGTTTCAGAGATATACGCAAAAAATGCAAATTTATGACCTTTAACCTCGAATAAAAAACAACGCACAAGCGGGATCGATGGGGACTTTTGACATATCATTTGTAATGACGTATTCAAGGCCTGCACAAAAATCCAGCTTGTTGGGAATTAATGCAAACTGAAGTCATAATTTTAGTCTATTTTGACTGGACTATTTGTTTTGTTGCGCCTGTTTAAACTATGTCATACGATTAAATAAGTGAGTCTTCAATACGTTGCGTTTACGATAGTCACATTTATTCGTGCTCACCCCCCAGAATAAACTACGTGGTAGTATAAAAGGGCCAACCAAGTTTTATATAAATCTTATCTGATGCGGCTACCAAATGAATTTGGCGAATGACCCAAAACGTAAATAACCCTTCCTTCAATCAAGGGACAGTGTATCTCAACGACAACATGTTTAGTACAAGGAAAATATTTAAGCTGGAGACGCCATACTATAAAACCACTACTGTAAAAATCAAGCAATATTTGCAAATATAAAATAAAATAATTTATGAAAATAAAAATTATATCGTATGACTGATGTGGGTGGGATTAAACCAAAACGAATTTCTATTTGTAACGTTCTCTAACTTAAATAAAATTTCATAGCAAATAACAACAAATAGAAATACTAATAACTTCAATAAGAACTTTAACCAAACCAAACAATATAACTTTACAACCGTATCTACGCTAGCGCTGTCGAAAAATATCTATGCTCAACGGATGGTAAGGAAAACGGGTATTTTACGATCACACAAGTTTTTATGCATTTCTCATTGAGAAGGAAATTGTTGACATACCTACTAGATGTACCTACGTAACTGACCAATGTTTAATCTAGATTTATCGTTTTTACATGGGACCATTTCTAAAACACATTTGTTTACAAGAAGATATTTCCTTGTCATTTTTATTGTAAAGATATCTATGACCTTTTTTCAAACATAGACAAAGAATGGACTGAGCGTTCCCTATTCAGGTATGAAATATACAGGGTGTAACTCCCCCATTGCACTGCCGCCGCCGCTTTTGGTCCACCCCTCCTGTTACACCCTGTATATGGGCGGCAATGCGTGAGAGAGACTAACCGATCGTGCGGTCAGTTGTTGTCTCCTTCTACATAGACTTACAGACCTACAGGGAAGTGACAGGTGTTGGCCGCATATCTCAATTTCGTGAGGCCAATGCTCAGTCCATTCTATGTCTATAATGAAACAAAAAACATAGATTTCTTCACAATAAGATTGATAATAATATATCCTAGCAACAAATGTGTTTCAGAAATGGTCTCATAGAAACACAATATAACCTTAGACAGTAGGTTACCTCAAGTAGTTATGTCAACAGTTTTCTACCCCAAAGGTTTCAAAGAAATTGTATGTTAATCGTATAAGTAATTTTAATTTATTGTAATTATATAAATTGTACCTAAGTAAGAAAAATCATTAATTGTTTATTATATTATAGATACATAAACTAATGGTCGAACATACTCATAAATTGTGGCTTTGATTCCGTCAACGACTAAAGAGTTTCATCCATAATACATCTAACACACGTAAAGTGTATCTCATAAAACAGATAACTCCAATAAGAAGACATAAAAGCTTAAAATAATAAGAAAATACCCTCTTCCTAAAAGATATGGGATAACGTGTGCGAATACACCCTTTTCAAGCCTTTACGTGACATGTGTGCGTAGCGGTTTCTTATCACAATTAATTTCTCTGCAAAAATGTTTTGTGCGACTTGATTTCTGCGTGACTATGCTGAACAATAGAAATATATTTTATGTCTTATACATGTTTGTATTACATACTAGCGATCCATTCCGGTTTCGCACGGGTAGACTTTTTTATCCTGTCATTATTTATTTATTTTATTTATTTATTAAAATAGGACATTCAACGAAGAAACACAAATTGAAACAAATCTTATGCTTAGGGTCTTAAATCTACGTGTTAATTCAATTATAGAATGCCACAGCATGCACAAATATAAAAACTCAACTAGACTTCGTAAACTAAAGTAATATAAAAAGTTAAAAAATAATAATAATTGTAGACTTCTAATAAAATAAAAATAACATAAGTACTTGAAAAATATAGACTATTAAAAACTTAAATTTTAACTTATTTTTAAATGAAAGATGAGATCAATATACTTAGGTATATAATAAAACAGGTAGGTACCTACACTAAATTATTAGACTATGACAATACAATACAAATACAAAATGTTTATATCAGTAACTTAATACCCTTTTGATACCCTTTTATGTATATCATATTCTTTGATTAAGTTATTATATTTTTATTAGTTACTAAGATAATTCTACATTATGTCAGTTAGGAACAAAATACGCTTATAATATAAACCCACAATGGTAAAAAAGTTTAAATAAATAAATAAAACAAATAAAATGGTTCAGTAGATCCAAAGTTTTTTTTATGCATTATAGGCAAACGCTTGGCCGCAATCACATCTGATGTTAAATGATGATGCGGCTTACGGTGTAACGCGTTTGCCTAGATAGAATCTATTCAGATTATCTCCTACAACCTAACAAACTTAACCCTTTTGATAATATTAGATATACATAAGTATTGATTTTGTCTGTATTCTATCAGTTCTATGATAACATTAGATGACAAAGACCCACCTACACAGGATGATGACCTGATATAAATATAACCAAGTAACTATGAGCGTATTGCTTTGTGCAAACAAAAGTACAAGGAAGAATAAACCAATAACCATCTTGTTCTCTGATAACAATCAATGAAGCTTCGAATATGAAATCAGAATGTGTGGTTCATTCAAAAAGTCGGGTTTAGTGTGTGGCACAAAGCCAACTGCACTGAACTGGGTTATTGGATACTAACGTGGACTAGCTACCTTCTAGACACTAAAAAACCGGGCAAAGTTCGAGTTTCGAAGTTGTTAACGAAGGGATCCGTACAAACAGTACGTTTTTGTATTAGAACCCGTTGAATATATGTTTTATTTTGTGCAGTGTTTGATGTTATAGCGGCAACAGAAATACATCTGTGTATCATCATCAAAGCTCTCTATAATTATTACAGTTCATGAGTAACAGCCTCGTGACAGGGGGACAGACAGACATAAATATTGATAGGCAGAAAAAATAGAATACTTATGTGAAAATAGAATAAGGTGAAGTGCAACATAGTAGGCACCTATCACCTAAAAAGCAGATCCTCAGATAACGTGAAGGCGGCGATATTAATCGTATAAATGTTGTGAATATTCATTATCACGGGTTAGTAAGTCTTTGGTTAAAATTTACGACTCAGTTTGTGATGCGCAACAACTCATATTCACAGCTCTTCACGCTAAATGAGTTTAAAGCAATGTGTAATAATTTTGCATAATTTATCAGATTCATTTTGTTTGCATAGCATTTCTAACTGAATGGGTGCATTATTTAAGAATTCATATGACTTTCAACGTTACTTTTGGTCGTGCTCCAAAAGTCACTAACAGAGTTCAACTACACAAATGCACAATTTTATTTGATCCACCAAGTTTTGTTGTACCACTTTCGACCAATACTTTTTAAAACTCTACAGAATTGATACGTCTACCACAGCCACTAACACCATTGTTTGTTCAAAGTCAAACAAAATATCAAACGATAGAACACGAATAAATGTGACAACTATAACCGTAACGATTGCACATTCAAGACACACTGCGTGGTGACGCTGAAACGTTTGGCAGTAGAGGTAGCTTCAACGCGTAGTGTACTCAAATACGCCACCGTATCGATACGTGTGCGACTGTCACTTTTGCCCGGCCTTTGGTTGATTACGATCCCCAGTTTGAAGTTGAAACAATAGAGCAACGGGGATAACTTTAAGTTACGAAATAGTTGAAAAACTAATCACGAAATCTATACTAAACTTGTTGACCTGGCTGTAGTATTTCTTTTGTTTCTTGTTTAATGTTAAGTAGATTAACTTGTGTCAGAACTTTTCATTGCAAATGATTGAATAAAATAGCACCTGCACTGCACTTTACAAGGACTACCTAGTAGGTTTCACCGTGTGACAATAAATCGCTTAGTTCAAGCAGGCATGCACGCTCTAAAGCGCTTGCACAGCGGAAGATGCCGATTTATCAGTGGTTTGGACAAAACCACATCAATAATAAAAAATATTCATGAAAATTCTACACGATAACTTAGTACGAGTATTCCGACCTATGGAATATTTCGAAGAAACTTTTGAATTTTGACATAAAACCTTTGTTTATCAACACACATTATTATGTTTTATATTGAGTACCAATATCGCGGAAAGTTGAGCTTATAACGACCGACACGATTTTAACAGGTTGACGCCTTTTCATACCGTGTAGGTGTCGTATCGATGACATTGTGGAAACAGCCAATGTAGGACCGTGCCGTCAGCTTTAATTCAGGACACACCCGAGTGTTCCGAGTGTGGACAATGGCAATGTAGAGGAAAATGTTCAGAGGAACGACGGATGTTCGTCAAAAGCACGTGACAGAGTAACAGATGTTAGATCTGTAAAATAGAATGCCTCACGATCTGTAAAATATTTAGATTCTCCTCGTAAATATCTAGGTATCTAGAGACTGCTTTATTTTTATGAAGAAAGATAAAAAAAAAACTATGCGTAATATAAAAAAAATATTGCCGCAAGAAGATTTTCGATCAATAGACCTTGTGGCAAGTTTTTAATATTTAGGAATTGGTGGAAAAAAGCGGAGAATAGGGACGAATGGAAGGACTTGGGGGAGACCTTTGCCCAGCAGTGGGACGAGATAGGTTAGAGGAAAAAAAATAATAAAAATATTTGTATTGTACCTGTTATATTTTAACTCGTTTTATCAATTTTATTAAGCTTCCATAATGTTTTAGCTCGACAGCGTTATTTCAAATACTATTATTAAATGTTATATATTATTATATCATAAATATATGAATATGCCAAAATGAAGGATAATTAAATGCAAGAATCTTTGACGATCTTCTTAAGGTTCTTAAGTTAAACTTTCCAATTATCTTAGAAATAATTAGCGAAAGCTATAATCATTAGCAATAGTAGTTGCCATATTGGTCGACTGGTTACAATCGCAATCAAAACGTGAACTCGATTGATAAACCACACATCGCCCTAATGACTGCTGTGCACTACATAATGATTACGGCTATGATGTGTTAGCAGTAATGGGCACCACACATATCTGTTGCCTACATTAAATGTGGCGAGTATTTACATATTCCTAAAATGTTCGGAGATATTGGGATTCAAATTAAGTTATTTGAGGTTTGAATCAGGAATACAGGTTTAGTTTTTAAATATTATTTATACTTCTCATGTTCTTTCTCTTGTAATATGTTTTTTATAATAGTTGTGATAATAATATAATAAACATAATAACAAATATATAATAAGAAAATTTTCCAAAAGTTCAAATAAATGTTCTGCTATACAATATTTATTTAAGTACATAATCTGTGATTGAGATTCTGGCCTTTGTAAATAAGCTTTAGATAGCTAAACTGATCCAAAGTAGTTATCTAAGATACTAGCTACATTGTATCAACTCCTTAGAAGTAAAAGTAATATAAATAAACTAGGTAAGTAAGTATAATAACTAAGTATAAACATCTTTCGTAAATTATATTGGAAACCACCCTAATGACTATGAACTAAGTCGAAGAGTTATAACGTGGTTATAACTATATCTACTAACATCTAAAGTAGCTTACGATGAAGTGTTTGACGCAATCCATCATTTCCGTAATTTAGCGAAGGTGGTGTGACTGTGTGACCCAACTAATGGATAAACGAAGTTGACACGACCCCTAGATTGCGTACAAATAATTTTCGAGATCTAATACTTCATCATCATCATCTACATCAACAACCTATGTGACAGGCGTCACAGCTCAATTGGTCAATTGGCTCAGCCTTCCATGCTCGTGGGTTCGATTCCCAAAAAAATAAGTTCATGAAAAATAACACCTTTGAATTTTAAGCTCTACCTACTGTTGTGTTATGATATGGAAATAAAGAAGTAAATCACTAAACCATGACAGATTTTTAAAATAGGCTACTATAATATTGTTTACCAAATTATGATTAAAATGATTAGATACGTCTTTACATTTTATAATTATTAAAATTCTAATTGCAAGTCAAGATGCTGTTTTGTTTGTCAATATTAGGATTAGTGAGATTAAATAATGCTACGTTTTGTGTTAGCTGATACAGTTCAGATTTACTTTCCTATTTTATGGATGTTAAAATAATACCAATCTAAAATTAAGTTCATATTTATACATAAACTAGTACTGAAATATGCGATGAAAAAATTGACACAGGTACCTGAAGAAATGAGGCAGGTAACAATGATTATCGTTATCTAGGTAAAAGAGATTGAGGACGTAAAGAAACGTAACTAAATGGCTATAGGATACCTTAATAAAGTTTGATGTTTTTTCAATACATTTATTCTTATTTCCACCTATTGTTCTTTTAGGAGGTATATTACCTAGGAACATAATGTAATATGCTTCACATAAATATGATTGATTGACGAAGAAAGTTTTTTTGAAATCCGGAGTTAAAGTTTGCAACTTTTTAAACTAAAACCTACCACTCGGAATTATTATAGTGTGATGTGTGAAATGCCCGTCAGTAAATGTTATTATTTATTTATTATAGACCTAATGAGGTTGAGAAGTGTAGGTGTTTTGAAATAGTAGATATGTACTTAAAATACCTAGGTATAGCTCTGCATTTCATGTGGGTCGTGGGTGCGATTCCCACCCAGAACAAATTTTTGTGTGATGAACATAAATGTTTGTTCTGTGTCTGGGTGTTACTATGTATTGGATGTATATTATGTATTTACAAAAAAAGGTTTTATCGATTAGTCGATTTTCTTCTAAACTAAACGATTTATTCAAAAACTAGGTAAGTAAAAAGAGAGAGAAATTAAAAATATCCATCGATTTAATAACAACAATAACTGCGTATTGTTTTTTTTAAATCGAAGGCTTTATTTTATTACTCTAACTCTCGTGGTTTCGGATATGGCCAAATCCGTCCTTCTCAAAAAATCACCCTGTATAACTGTTTATTTTTATGAATTATAGGCCAACGCTTGGCCGCAATTACATCTGATCTTAAATGATGATACGGCCTACGGTGTAACGCGTTTGCCTAGATATACCTAACCTATTCACTCTCCTCTTGACAACGTCCAAATTATATGCATCTGGAAACACCGACGCCGACAACGAATTCCATTCTTTAGCGGTTCTCAAAATGAAAGAGCCAAAGCGTTTAGTGCGGACAGGTGGTATGTCCACATTGAATGGGTGTCGCGGTTCCGTGCGTCTGGTGGTCCGATGATGGAATGGGGCTGGAGGAATTTACCCATAAAGTTCGATCGCACGCTCTCTTCAAAATGTATCCGATAGAAAACCGATAGCCAAGCGATTTTACGCCGATATGATAAATATTGATATAATGAAATCTAACTCTATTTGTTTTAACGCTACAATTTAACTTACGCCGATATATGAAAATACAGGGAAGAAAGAACTTCCTTGTGTGAACTTCCAATATCATTATTTTTTAATAAGACGGCACATTTTAATTATCTCGGCGCCTTTTCTTTAATATAACATTTACTTGTAGCCAATTAATTTCTATGATTAAGGGGAAGTTAATTATTGATAATTAAGGAAATAAAACGCTAAAGCCCTTTTGACGCGCTAATTTATATAAGAGATAAAAGTAGATTGCCTATTGCAAAACAACACGCACGACTCATTTCAAAACTATTTTGAATCGATATACTTAGTTTTAAGAGTAGAATAGTATTATGCTGGACAATCCACACGAACCCGCAACCGCCGCGTCGCAGGCGGATCTTTGCCCGCCGCGCCACATCGGTCGTTGTTTTAAGATTTAATACTGTAAAAAACAGCTTGGTCCACGCTAAAAATTGCTTTTAGTCATTTCTTCATAAAAGCCTCTTAACAAAAAGGATGGTGTTAAAAAGAACAGAAGGATGTCCATTGTAAGAACCATTCATTGTTAATTGAACCCCAAAAATTACTCATGCATTTTGAGGAAAATATTTTTCTTTTGTGTTCCGAATCTGGTTTTTTCAACTCGAAATGTGATTGAATTTGCGATGCTCAATTACCCTTTATATTTTACAGGGAATTTCTAAAACAATCTTAATATAGAGAGGAAGTGAATTTGGGAAAAATAAGGGAAAAATAAAATCATTTTGATTACAATGTTCAAACATCGTATAAAAACAGTAACTAGAAATAAAATTGAGTTTATATGAATCAGATACATAATAAAAAAAGTATTTATGCAAATTTGTGCTTAACACTGAAGCTTCTAGATATTACGAAAATTAGATTATTTACAGATTCTGTAAAGTTAAATAAACTTCTTAGAGCTGTGATCTTGAGAAGATTATTTTTGTCGAAATCTCCGCAATCATCAATGTCTGTGCAGTTCTTAAAACAGCAGGCACTTGACGCCTCATAATATGTTAGCTTCGTTTATCTAACTTTTTGTAGGTACCTACTATTCTACACATGCATGTTATCTCAGAATCCATGACAGAGTAGGGGGTACGAATAAATGTGACAATCGTTAAGTGAACGTAACGCAACGTATTCGATTCACTGTGTGCGTCAAACGTCTGCTAAACAGCCAAAAGTTGCAGCGTTATCGCGCAGTGAATCGAATAAGTACAATGCGTTACGTTAACTTTACGATTGTCATATTTATTCGTGCTCTCCCTTCTATACAGGGTGTAACTGGAGAGGTGGATCAAAAGCAACAGTTCCTTGGGGGAGCTAATGCCTAGCGATATAACCCCCATGTATGTTCAGCGATATTTAGTCGTTCAAAAGTTACTCGCACTTTTATGTTTTTTTTAACTGAATGAACCATATCAGGGATTTGGCACTTCTAAGCGTCATATTTAACGCCTGTCAGTTACGTTTATCGTGTATTTGGCACTTCGTCATTCGAAGTATTCACATAAGAAGATTTTAGCATAGGGTCAAGTGGGGGACAGTGTAACAAAAAAGTTATTTTTATTTTTAGAAATAAAACCGTTTATTGTACTGTCTCCTTATTTTTTACCTTAAAATCAACAGTATTTACCTCCATTTTAGGTTTGAAATAATATCAAAATTATACATAGAAACAATTTATTTTTTTAGTTTTCTGAGATCACAATTTTGTTATAGTGTGCCCCAGGGGTGGGGTACAGTTTAACAGCTATAGGGGTACACTATAACAGTATACCCCTATATTTATATATAAATATAAACAACATTAATAAACATACAAATAAAAAAAGCAACAGAATTATAACATCCTTCAACTTTAATTATGATCTAAACATATTTTTGGCAATCAAAAACAAACAAAATAAAAAAAATATATATAATATTATGAAAAATCTTTTCTCACCTAGATTAAACTGCCTTAGAATTTTTTCTGGGAATGAATAGAAGTCTGCCTGACGTTTCGTTTGTTTTTTCATTTTAGGTAATGGCAATATTAGCTCAATATCACACTATAACATGTTACACTGTACCCCGTTACACTGTACCCCACACCTTATTGTTTATAAATAAAAATTAATAAATAATTATGGGTTAGAAATTGCAATTCACTTTGTTTTTTATTTAAACACCAAGTAATTAAAGATTAAATTAAACATATATTTACTTACCAGATATTATTAGTTTTCCAACAAGAACAAAACTTCAGTAGTTAAATTTTACACAAATTTTTGCCTCAAAACATAAATTCTATGACTATTCCGTTAACTCGGCAATTTGAAGTCCGATGACACTTGATTAAGATGGCGGCACATGAGGTGGTCAAAACACGGAAAGAGTTGCCTTGACAAATAAGAACAAGACAGAGCTAACCCTGATGTTATACTGTGCCCCTTGTTACACTGTCCCCCACTTGACCCTACCTTAAAAATCTGCTCACGACCTCGTCTGGAACTCTGGACACACCTGCAGGTACGGTTTATTTTTCAAAGTGCCAATGCAATGTTTTTATTATATTTTTTATAGAAATGAATAAAAACGATTCAATTGTCATAAAAAGTAGATACATAATACCTACTTAAAACATTCATACAACTAAACAAAAGTTACTAGTCCGATCTTTATCAGATGTTATGAAAATGTTAGTTAAAAAAAAGCGTATAGACGAATTGAGAACCACCTATTATGAAGTCGATTAAAAATGTCATTAAAAATAACCTCTACATTTTTACGCTACAAGTTAACAAGTTTAAAGATATCTTCAAAGTATACTTCAAGCAGCATTAAATTAGTCCACTTTAAAAGGCTTCCGGAATGATGGTCTAACTTTTAAATGGAATTATGCTTTAGCTCTCCAATTAACAAGTGATAGAGACCATTTTTTGGTTTTTCGACGCCCGTGTTTGTTTAAATATGAAACTATGCTGAATTTTTATCAGTATGTTTAAGATATTGCGAGAATCAAATTTTGACTGTGTAAATAATATGGTGTAACCTGTGACTTGAAAAATATAAATAAATGTATATATAAGCTTACGCGATTTCATTTATTTCATGTTGGTTTTGTTGATATTTCGATTTAACATAGATCTAAAATCGATTGAAAAACTGATACCTATACCTAACTGATATAAATAAAACTTTTCTTTTATTTATAAATTCGTTTTTCGGACTATTTATTAAAACTGAAAAGGTACCTACCAATGCATGATACACATTCTCCAATACTCTCTATATCAAATGTCAACAATATGGCATGCTCTGTAATCAGCTCTTTCCAATAGGTATATAAACCGCTTGCTCTTCTGATAATTTTTGACCTATGATATAAAACGACTGTCACTTGTTATTATGTACATTAGTAATCTGTATTATATAAAGATAATTTATAACATTTAATTATTAGTCGGGCTGGTTCCTGTTTACGAGACACACAGTGCAAAGTGCAAAATGGATTTGTGGAATATTTTGTTTGTTTTCGCTTTTGCTGTAACTGTGCAGTCGAAAGAAGGCAAGTTTTATTTTATCAAAACAGTATTTGACAACACACAAAATGTAATAATATGTCCTATCTCTGGTTCTCAATCTTTATCTGACGATATGTTTCGATACCAAGCTTGATTGGATTAAAAAAACAATGAATGAGAAGACTGTATTTTTTTTTTCATATTGCTTCACCCGATCCAATATTGTAAGTTATGTAAAAATTCTCATAAACTTGACTATAAGTACGTAATGTTAGGTACTCTGCTACCATAAAAAAAAATATGATTACCTTGGTAAGCACTTAAAAAAAATATTGAGAATAACATAATGTTACAACATTGCATAAGGTGAAGCAATAATAAAATCTTAAACAGGCATTTTGTTGTTTTTTTTGCCTTCTTCTGAGACAAGACTCTAAGAAAGCACCTACCTATTATTCACATTAGTTTTTATTACCTACAGGCAGTGCATTAAAATATTTTTTAAAACAAGCTTTTTTATGTTAAAATGTATTTAAGTTCTGTGAAACAATGCGTTTTTTAAGATCTTGTATACCTACTACCTTACGACTCCTACAATATATTTAAATATTCCCGGACATCTCACACATCACACTCTAGTCTCAAACTAAGCAAAGCTTGTAGGTACCTACTATGGGAATTAGATTGCTGATAAAATACTTATATATTTATTTGTAAATACATACATAGAATAGGTAGTAACATCCAGAGATAGAACAAATATTTATGTTCATCACACAAACATTTGCCCTGGGTGGGAATAGAACCCACAACCCACAGCATGGCAGAGCTACTAGCAACTGAGCTGTCTGTCAAACTTAGGTATATTTGAGGAGTGCAAATCGAGATAACACAGTGCAAAGACACAACTCTCCGTTATCTTAGCAATAAACTTTGATAAGTCAGACATCCTGATTTAATGAAGTCTCTGTTGAAATTATCAAATGATCGGGTATCCAAAAGGGTAGTGATATATTTCTGGTACGCCAATACCTTTGGCACATGCCAATATGATTACTAGAAGTAGATAACAAAGGTGCCGAATAATATCAGATAGGCTGTCTATGGAAAAACATACAATTTTATTCGTGCGCAGTCATTCTCTCAGAGTCAGTCAACGCTTCATTGCTTCTATGTTATCTATAAATATACGTTTATTGTAATAAATATTAATAGGGGACCTCTCAGACCACTTTTAGTGTAATTGAACTTTAATTCTAAATTAAATTAAAACCAAAGAGCTTAAAATAAGTTTTGATGTGAAGTGCTTTCTTTGAGAATATGTCGCGCTAGATATCAGACACCTTACACATTGGTTTAAGTATACATTTTGGTGTATTATGATTGCATAATACACCAAAATTTATACTTGGCTCTAAACTAGTCTTTTTGTTACAGTCTCCTTACTAAAACCATGCCGAATAAATGACATTGAATGCCTTAGCTCGGCGACCGAGAAGTTTTTAGAAGACACATGCAAAGGAATACCAGCTTATGACATCCGGGCTATCGATCCTCTTATCATACCATCATTAGACTTCGAATTGGACAAAGACATAGGTCTGAAGCTCAGCTTTAAAAACCTTACTGTGACCGGCTTAAAGAGTCAAAAGATTTCAGATTTTCAGTAAGTAAATGAAAATTTGCTACATAAAAGCAGACAAGGGCTAAAATATATTTGTGATATATTTATAAATTATGGTTATTATAGTAGTTTCATATATTTCGGTATAATAGTAAGTTTAAAAAAAAACACAATTTGATGATTGATTTACGTTGCTGGCTGTACTTACTAGCAAGCCATACCGCTAATTAGATATTTAAGTCATTGCCCTGGACACCATGAAGCTTTTTGCGCATTTAACTGCTTAGTTTATACCTATATATAATTGAGATTTATGGGCAACAACGTCTAATCGATGACATGTTACACACATTAAAATTACTACAAAAACTACTTATACACTGCACTAGCTTATACATACGTTTTCTGTTGTTTTATGCCTATTTTCATGCCTTTGATCGAGCTTCTTGGCTTTTCAAATCCATACTACATACATTTACGTCGACTACTTTCGAGACAGAGTCGAACGAAACTTCATATCGAGTTACCGAAGTGGCGAGCAGCAAAAGGCAGTGCTATTTTACGTCGAAGTCTGGTTCAGCCCACAACGAGCGGTTAGACGCGTAGTACAGTCCATCTAAGCTTTTTCTGACCTACCTTGTAGGTAGTATTAGTAGCTCTACCATGAGTTTTTACAGTCTATACTCGCTAGCGTCTGTAGTTAAAAAAATGTATGAAGATTTGTACAGCGCTTCTAGCGGATAGTTGGGTAGGTACTAAAATTCGTAATACCTACATACTAATATTTACGTAACTACTGTAGTAAAGTCAGGCGATTTTACTGTGACAACTCATGGCAGAGGTACAGTTACTTACCTTTTTTTAACGTGAGAAAATCCGTCATGGATACATACCGCTTGTTAGAACAGTAGGTAGGTATCTTCTGCATTTTTCCACGATAACCAATCTACCGTTAACACGTCTTTACTCCAGTTCTTTAAGTTGCACTCGCTGTTCCAAGTATTTCTGTTCTTGATTTGCATTTGTTTTTATTACAGAATGAACACGGTAACCAAAAAAGTAGTGTTACAAACTAGAGCAAACTTGCACATCGTCGGTGACCTTACAATCGAACTGACTAAGGATTCCAAAGAGTTTTCAGGCATTTACACTGCTGATTCAAGTGAGTATAGATACCTGAGAATAATGTCTGTTTTTATGGAATTAAACTCTGTATTTAATTAAGGGTATTGCCCGAAAAAAATGACGATAAATCGTTAACGATTCGATTTATAAATAAAACAATAACTGCATTTTTAGTTTTTTTAATTTTTACTTTTGTAGAAAACTGATCCAAAGATTAGAAAAAAAAACACATCCTGTATTATTGAAATAATGGATTCTGTTGTTACATTAATGAATTAATTTATAAAATTAATACTGGCATCAAATGTACCAAAAATACTAAATTTTCAGCTGTCCTCGGCACGGCTAGATATAGCTACAACCTGAAGGCTAACGACAAAGGAATTGAACACTTCGAAGTGGGTCCAGAAACAATTGAATGCGATACTGTTGCTGAACCAACCGTGACTTTGAACAGTGAACTGCAATCGGCTTTAGCGAATGGTAAAACATACACAGATACAAAGTTAATTACAGCTTTGTTCTTACTACCTCCCGACCCGTTTTGCTATTACATACAACCCGTTTTGCTGTGTACTAGTTCTCAAGTTCAATACCATGATACAGACATGGAGAGTAGTTTGTAGAGTTTAATTGAGTTCATTATCAAGTTTCTTTAGTTTAATTTTCATTAATTTATAAAATATATCTCATTCGGTGTCCCAAAGTTTTGTGGTTTATCGCAAAGATAAATGCGCAAATCTGTTTTTAGGATTCCATCATACAACGGAAGTCATATTTCCTTTGTCTATTCGTTCGTCCATGACGAAATTATTTCCGTATTTTTCGGAGGAATGTGTATTAAATTCGGCAATGTGGCGATTCCAACCGACTAGATAAAATCTGTGGGCATTCTGTGTATAAAAAAATACCTGTGTACGGAACTCATACGTAAAATAGATAATAATCTGCACAAAATTCGAACAACTTTCTCGCATCGAGACTGAGAAACTGCAATAAAATAATTCAAGTTTTTTTAGGCAAATAATAATAAATAATAAATAAATAAATAAATAATGCTGGACAATCCACACAACATCATCTAGCCCCAAGCTAAGCAGAGCTTGTGTTATGGGTAGGGTCAAGTGGGGGACAGTGTAACAAAAAAGTTATTTTTATTTTTAGAAATAAAACCGTTTATTGTACTCTCTCCTTATTTTTTACCTTAAAATCAACAGTATTTACCTCCATTTTAGGTTTGAAATAATATCAAAATTATACATAGAAACAATTTATTTTTTTAGTTTTCTGAGATCACAATTTTGTTATAGTGTGCCCCAGGGGTGGGGTACAGTTTAACAGCTATAGGGGTACACTATAACAGTATACCCCTATATTTATATATAAATATAAACAACATCAATAAACATACAAATAAAAAAAGCAACAGAATTAAAACATCCTTTAACTTTAATTATGATCTAAACATATTTTTGGCAATCAAAAACAAACAAAATAAAAAAAAATATATAATATTTTGAAAAATCTTTTCTCACATAGATTAAACTGCCTTAGATTTTTTTCTGGGAATGAATAGAAGTCTGCCTGACGTTTCGTTTGTTTTTTCATTTTAGGTAATGGCAATATTAGCTCAATATCACACTTTATACATGTTACACTGTACCCCGTTACACTGTACCCCACACCTTATTGTTTATAAATAAAAATTAATTAAAAATTATGGGTTAGAAATTGCAATTCACTTTGTTTTTTATTTAAACACCAAGTAATTAAAGATTAAATTAAACATATATTTACTTACCAGATATTATTAGTTTTCCAACAAGAACAAAACTTCAGTAGTTAAATTTTACACAAATTTTTGCCTCAAAACATAAATTCTATGACTATTCCGTTAACTCGGCAATTTGAAGTCCGATGATACTTGATTAAGATGGCGGCACATGAGGTGGTCAAAACACGGAAAGAGTTGCCTTGACAAATAAGAACAAGACAGAGCTAACCTTGATGTTATACTGTGCCCCTTGTTACACTGTCCCCCACTTGACCCTACTAGATAACTGACATACTTAATATAATATACATTACATAGATAGATATTTTTTATTATACATATAATACCCAGAACACCCGGAATAAATATTTGCAGAACATACAAACATTTATCCCAAGGCGGGAATCGAACCCGCAACCTTCCGCGCCGCAGGCGGACCATCGCCCACCGCGCCACATCGGTCGTCATAATAATTAAATGCATGTATAGTTTAACACCCGTCGGTTTATTTCGCATTCAAGATAACTATCTGTTGTAACACTTGTAACTATTAGGTAACTATTTAAATTCTCCTGTTTCTTATGAATTTGTTTGTAGGTAGGTACATTTTGTACGTAAATACTGTAATAGTCGTAAGTACCTAAGTTTGTTTGTGAATAAAGATTAATTGCATTAAAAAAAAACTCCTTATTTCAGATCCATCTGCCCAAGCAAGATTGCCTGAATACACGACCAAGAAAGTGAGTCTTCGAAAGAAGACCATCTGCAAAATCGCTGAAAAGGCCTACGCCAATGTTGTGCATAACATTAGAGCATCAGCTAGGATTTTACCTAAAACTGCTTTCTTCAAAGATGTTTAAATTAATAAAAAAGCTACATGGCGATCTACCACCGCGTTTTATTTTCAAATCAGATGTGATTTTTGAGTAAAATTTTATGAAAAATATTGGATTTACAGGCGCTTTAGTAATCTCGATTCGTCATTGAGAGTTATCAGAGGTGTTATCATGAATAAATCGTAAACGTATCGTTGCATTGTAGTTGCATTGCATAGTATGTAACATATCCCAGTAACGCTATTGCTCGAGTGTATTTACACAGCGCAGTGACGCTGCAACGTTCTGCAGTCGTATGATTCTGGTGTTGATTTGCGCTGCGATTTTCGTAACTCAGCGATTGCCAGATTAATGATTGCAACAAAAAAGTTATTGCAGCATTTTTATTGATATGCTACAACTTCTTGCGTGACATAATAAGTAAATCTTTCTTATTCTCGTACTTTCTACCACATTAGGCTTGATGAAATTTTTATCACAAGACCCTCGTAAAAACGTCTAATTTATTCCATCCAGCGATAACCTGGCGTCAGGGGAGATTAATGAGGTGATTTTATTACCAGTAAGGTATAATCCTCGATGTTGAAATGTGTTTTTTTTACTCTCAAAAAAAGTAGATACTTTAGCCAATGATTTACCTTTTAAAAATAAATAGTTTGTAATATTGGCATTTCTCCTATTTCTCGCTTCTGGGGATACTTAAGATATTTTTGTGTATTTACCTACCCAATTTTTGTATAGATTCAATTTAAATTAAATAACTAAATTTCAGACTAAAAATGAAACTCAATAAAATTAATAACACAGCAACAACCTATCCAATAAATTATTATAACAACCACATAGCTTTAATAAGTTCACCACTCTAAGCAAAACGTTCTTGTAAAACTTTTTACATGAGCTAGAGTAGGTTCATTGACATTAGTCACCTTAAGGTTGTTGCCCCTCAGTCCTCAGTCCATCTCAAAGGTTCATTGCCAAAAATAAATTACTGTGCAAAACAGGTACAAAAGACAAAACATACAATGATTTATGTGTGTCTCATGAATCGATGCGCAAATATTATGTGAACCCGACGGATATAAATAAATAATTAATTAAATATTCTTGGACATTTCACACATCACACTTTAGTCCCAAACTAAGCTAAGCTTATACTATAGGAACTAGATTGCTAATAGAATACTTATATAGGTACATTTTTGGTACATACATTGAGATAGTGACACCCAAACACAGAAAAAATATTTATGTTCAACATACAAACATTTGCTCTGGGTGGGAATCGAACCTACGACCCACAGCATGGAATGCAGAGCTACTACCAACAGAGATGTGAAGCCTGTCACACAGGGATATAGTCATGTATTTTATTGAATATGTTGGATGAGATAGGAGAGGTTCTACATGAATATTTATAAGGACAACCTACAAAGAAATCACAAGTAAAAAGTAGTTGTAAAAGTAAGTAGGCTTATATATATGTATATATTTAATGTGTTTCTGCAATTAAAGGGTGCATATTTTTGAATATGTCGAAGAGATTGGCATATCTCTTCGGCATATCTTTGACAGGCGTCACAGCCCAGTTGGTAGTAGCTCTGCATTCCATGCTGTGGGTCGTGGGTTCGATTCCCACCCAGAGCAAATATTTTTGTGTGATGAACATAAATATTTGTTCTGCGTCTGGGTGTTACTATGTAAGTATTCAATGTATGTATTTACAAAAAGTACATAAGTATCCTATCAGCAATCTAGTTCCCTACAAGCTTTGCTTAGTTTGGGACTAGAGTGTGATGTGTGGAATGTCCTTGAATATTTATTATTTATTTATCTATACCTAAGATAGACAGTTGAGAAGTTGAAAAGCCTGATTTATAACCAGTTTATCTAACTTGTTTAATGTGTTACCATATTATTTTGACCGGTTTGCATCACACGTATCTACGAAATTACTTTAGAATGCACAAATGGGCGGTAAGAGTAGGAGGTATCTAAATGTCAAGGACATTCAAACCAGACAGGATGGCCTAGCCAGTAGGTAAAATAAAGGACAATTAATATCAGATTTTTCATCAGTTTTTCGATTCTATCATAATTTTCAAATGTCATTAATTTGAATATTAATAAGTATTGAAATTTTAAATAACCCAAAAACCTTGAAATGGATTTGAAAATTAATTGCTTAGCGTCTTTGATATCGAAAAGATGAAAGCTCATAATGCTTTATTGTTGAAATAGGCACAATCAATTTCATTTATAATTGCAAACTATTTAAAGGGGATTCCTCGTAAATTGGCCTTCCCGTTAGATCAAAGTTACCGGTCGACGAAGCTTTATACTATGGGTTTGACATTTAACGAGGATCTCAATTTCCTAGTTCATGAATTACATACCAAAAACCCTATAAATTACCCAGTTTGCTCTTTGAAACAGGTATTGCCGACATACGAGATAGTAGGTTTATATTGTCCTTATTTATTTTTAATAGTTTTAGTATTACGATAAAAATAATCTAGACCAAGTAAAGTAAACTGTGGAAAGTAAATAGAGCTTTTCTTGGGACTAGATGGTACCTATTACACAATAAGTCCAATAATATTATATTTTTTTTAATTTATCTTGTCAGATAAGCAGCTAAAGGTTATCAATGTCTGAATCTCTATCAATAAAACAGTGAAAGTTTACTTTTACAATATATGGAGTTTAGTTGATTACGAATGTTTACTTAAATAATTATTGTATAATTAGGTACAAGATTATAATTGGTTATTTATTTATTTAATCATATTATGACAAAGTAGTTTTTCAGATGTAGTTGGATATATGTAAGTAGATATCTTTTTCAGATAAGTGGTGAAAATGTTTTTATTCATAAAATGTTTTTACCTGAATTTAACGTAGTTACGTTAAATTTAAACATTTTATCATAGCGAAATACAATTTTATTAATTGTTGTCAAAATTTTACCAGTTAGACCTACCTGTAAGAGTGATCATTTCTATTCGGATGATTTATATACTTATATTTAGTCTTAAAAATATTTACCTTAGATCTAATTTCTAGTAGGTAGCTTAAAATCTGTCAAAAATAGTCAACAAGTGTTCAAAGATCGGTATTTAAAATCAAAGTGACCGTAGCTCTACAAAATCTACGAATCTATTGACAGCTGCACAGCTCTACCAAATAATAAGACAAGGATGATTTATATCAGTCTTTCCTTACCACACCTTTCCAAAACGTAGCAGTTCAGTGTTGACTTGACTTGCTTTAGAAAAACTCGTTTGTTGTTTTTGAAAAAAAAAGCCAGTAGGTAGGTATAAATTGTAGATGCCAGTCGGCAGTCCTTTCTCGTGGTTATTGGTGCACGCAAGATGTTCTCGTGCGTACGTTTTTTAGCTTTTCTGGTGCTCGCATTCACGTACAATGTTTGGTTTTGTGAAGGACAGTATCTAGAACCTGATTTCAGGAGATTTGAGATAAGTGAGTACAAGTTTTTTTATATTTTTCTATCGTTAATTCAAAAGTAGGTATTTAATGTTGTTTCGATAAAGTTTTAAGCGTAGTTTAATAAATAATAGTGCATGTAACATTGAATATTTATAAAAAAATAATTTATGCGATTGTTCAGAAGTATCACAAGATGTTACCACCACATAATTTAATTTATGGCACCTAATAAAATTGCTTCACAAGTGTACCTACTTATGTATCTTGGCTTACATGAATTCTTCAGGATTCAATAATTCATAACCAGTTAGGTTACCTGTTCAATCCAGTTTTGAAATACTTACCTACCTACTGAAGATGAAACTCAAATCAGGTTTTATTTTTACAAATCGACCTTGCCGTTACAATCGAAAATCGTATTGCCTTGTACATTATGGCTGTGTACCTAGACCAGTAGCCATAGACAAAATTGTTTTCCAAAGGGGTTCCGGAATTATAGAGGGATTTCAATAGCGTTTTGTTGGAAACGCGAGAAGATCCTATTTTTTCAAGGAATGGAAAACCAGCAGACGACCCTTAAGGGATTGCCGCGCGTTAAGCTTATATGAAACGAATCAGTGAATAGGGTGTAGAAACCAATCCCAGGTTGGTTGGCATATCAATGCATATGTACGGATGTTTGTAATCATTTAAGAGGTAAACCAATTGGGATTAAGTACTTTGGTGTCCTTGGGACCCAAAAAATTTGAACATGTGATTTACTTTTTCGTCGTTTCTACTGTCCCACGTCTGAAACTGGTACCTATTTGTTAGGACTTTGGTTTGAGTACTTGATTGATGGATCGAATGAAACGGAATCGAACCCGCTAGTCGCCCACGGCGCGGTACGAAAAGAAAAACAACACTTATAAAGGTTTATTTTTCTTTATTTCACGCCACGAGAAGGAAGACGGAGACATAAACTAATTGAAAATTGCTGAAAGCATCTTTAAAAATTAAATGTGTTTATGACGAATTATAAATAAATACTAACGTTATTGGGTAGGTACCTACCTACCTACCTTCTACTGACATTAGAGGTAGGTACAGGTAAACTTTAACTTTTCTTTTACAAACTTTACTTTTCTTTTATAATTTCACCCGACCCGTCGCCTTAAGGTGACGGGTATAGCCAAATGCGTGTTTTTGGGGAAACCGAAAACTGTTTTCAGAAAAAGTGATAGCATGTGGAGTTGTGAAACTTATTATTTCCTATAACACATATATTGAACTAGTGTATTGTTACTCAAAATTTGTGCTCTTGGATATAGTTTACTTTTAAATGTAAGTTTAGTACCAACACCTTTTGCAAAAGTGTGGTTTAAGATCCCATTTTTTATGGGTTTGGCAGATTTGTTTGGTACCAAACTCAGCACAGCTATTCTTATGGTTCGTATCTTGTGACTCTAAAGAAAACATTTCTACATTAAGGTGTTTAAAGAAGAAGAAGAGTAGCGCCTTAGGAATTATAAGTGTTTGATTGCTGTGTGCTCGCAAATATACATAAGGCACTGCTTTAGAGTTTGACTATCCGAACTGTGCGCGGCTCATTATGTGTTTTGCGCCGTTGTCAGCATTTTTGTTGAAATTGAAATTGTGACGTTGCCACGCTGACTGTCTAGAGTTTAACCATCACGGCAAAAACTATGCCGTGTTACAAGTTTAACGTGTGTATAGATATAATAAATAAATAATAAACTTGGAAGTTATTGACATTTTTATTTATTATGAAAAATTTCACCCTACCCGTCGCCTTAAGCAAAATCGAGATACATCAACTATAAGGCTTCGTTCACACGGCATTGTCCTGCACGTTTTTTTCGTATTCGTTTTTTTAACGTACAATCATCCGGGTCTTCACACGGTAAATTATCATTCGTGTAAAAGACGAATAGCCGCTGTCTTCACACAGTTGTCACCGCGAGTAGACGTCACTGATGGGTCCACGCGTGGTTGTACTTTTATATTGGTATCGTAGGCGCCAACGGTCTCGCCGCCGACAAAACAGATGGTTTTGGGTACATCCTATTAATCAAGAGTCTGTGCGAACGATCACATTTGAAAAATTATTCGAAAATCTTAGAAACGATGAAAAAAAGTTTTTTAATTACTTTCGAATGTCTGTTGAAAGTTTGAAAAGTTATTAACTCGACTGGAAAATTCAAGCCTTGCTATTCGATAAAAAACGTGTGAACATCGTGCCGTGTGAACGAGACAGAGCTATATTATGTGCCACTGCGAACCGAATACGTCAAAGTTCATTCGATTTGCTTGACAAGTCCGTTGAGTATGCGTTTAAACGTATACCTAAGCGGTACACGTTTTTTTGCAGTACAATCGACGTGTGAATGGATATATGTACGTTGTATGGTCACTATTTATACGTTAAGACGTATACTGCAAAAAAACGTGCAGGACAATGCCGTGTGAACGAAGCCTAAGCAGAAGCACTGACAGGCAAAAATATTCAAAGTAAACTAAAGAGCCTAACCTATTTACCTACCTATAGGTACACGTACCAGTTTTGTGGACAGAATGGAATTCGTACAAAGAAATCTAATATTCTCCGCGTGCTAAAAAGGGTCGACGTCAAATATTCACATTGTTTAGGCAAAAGAAAACTTGCAAAAAGCTACGTGGTTATTCGAGTATTTAAGTACCCAATATTACCTACGTAAACTTAGAAAAGGCTTTGAAATATAATGGTTTCGGTACTTTTAGGAAGGACAAGATTTTATTTTAAAACTTTTTAGGTAACGGGCCCGAAATGGGTGGGTCGACTTCAGTAAAAAAAGAAATAATCTTTTCACAAATTATAAGAAAAAGTGAAATGAAGCAGGCCGATAAAAAGGGTTTTAATATATTATGAAAAGGGTAGAAACAGCATCATATTGACGTTCAAACAATGTCAATATAAGGTTCTATTCCATCTATAACACTCAATACAGAGTGGTAACTACTTACAAACAGTGCACATTGTTTATTGAAATCATTTATTTCTAGTGACAAAAGCAGTACCATTCCCGACTTGCAGAGCAGACGACTTAGCATGCCTTAGACGAGGGCTAAGAACATTCTTCTTTCTTATGGATTCAGGACATCTAGGAATGAAACCTGTCGACCCAGCCAATATAAATAGTGTTACGGTAGTTATACCCGAGCACCAAATGTCATTTTTGCTGAGGAATTTGAATGTAACCGGTGCTAGGTGGACTAAGCTGGTTGAAAGAAGGTATGTTTTGGCAACAGATTGTTTTATAGGCCTTTATTTTTTAGTTAGGCCCCTGAGTCATTAAATAGGTAGGTCTACATATGTAGTTAAATATCTACATTAATTTTTACAACTTAATTTAATTGTCACATAGGTCCGCCGACAAAAAAAACATTTAATTAAAAAAGCAAATAAGTAGGTACCTACTCAATATCCCGGAAAAAAAAACAGCGATAGAAAAGGTCTACAAAACAAATTGCAAAGGAAATACAGAGGCTGAAACAAGCACTTGAAAACGATCCTACTTTTTCGCCCTGAACCCTCAGTAGGTGGGTGGGTAAATAAAGGGAAACACTTATAAGCTCAAACAGGAAGGCTTTTTTGGCATGAACTATGGATTCAGTAGATAAGTTACCAACCTACTGAGTTGCCGCGAAATTAGATCAAATTGATGAAAATAACAGTCTTGACCTAAAAGTTATATAAGGATAGGACATGGATTTTCAATTTGTCCATTTCAACAACTCTCAGTAAAGTTTTGTTAGAAAATTACTACCCGAGGCGGCCTGTAGGCTGTATGATAACTGTAGGTTTCTGTTTAATTGCTTGTTTCAATACTGGGCCCAATAATTGAATAGGTACCTAATATAAATTACTTATAAGACTTAGGTTTACTTATTTCTGCGAGTCCTGCTTGCAGAGGGCTGGGGCCTTATTCTCTATATTCCTTCCCCAAACCGTGCTACGTCACAACGCGTTCCAGAGGGCTTAGTCCGAGGTTGCATTTTAAAACTTCCTACTCTCGAGCCGAGAGTCGTCTCTCGGATATCCATACAAAAATATATGGACATCCGAGAGACGACTGTCGGCTCGAGAGTAGGGAGTTTTAAAATGCAATATAGGACTAAGCACTCAAAACGCAAACTTCAAAAATGATTGATTTGTATCTATATTATTCGAATCGCGCATGACACGTTTTGAAACGAATAGTTTTCATAACACGGCAGACACGTTTAGTTGACAGTTCAAACCGTACCGTGTCGCGGTAGGGAATGACAACTAAGGCCATACATTTTTTTCAGATTCCACGCCCGTTGTCTTGCCTAAGCCAAGTAACGCGCGTGGTTTGCAATACAATAGAGAATAAGGCCCCTGATCTCTAAATAATGTGACAATCATAAACGCCAGTACACAATGGCGTATGCTGGGCCACGCTTTGCAATACACCACTGTAGGCCACGATCACTTGGTGTTCACACAATGGCGCATGTCTCATTGCTGCCTGGCAATCCACTTGCGATGGACGTAGAAGAAATGTCTCTTTTTATTAAATAGGAATTTTCAGGGAGTCTACTATACGTTTCAATGCATCATTCACCTGAAAACATCGTACCTAAAATACTACAATTATTATAAATCAATAAACTTGAAAGTTGTAGGTGACAAACTAAACAATGGCCCATTGTGTGAACACCACAGGCCACGCTACGCCACGATTCCTTTGAAGTGTGCCCGAAAAACCGACAACTCCCCGATTGCGCGCCACGATCGGCAATTGTCCGCCATCATATACCATTGCCCCCTGTACACAATGGCGATGGCCTGTCGTGGGCCAGCATGGGCCATTGTGTACTGGGGCCTTAAGATACACTGCTCGCTAACCCTTGTAGTAAAGGTGATACCTCTGAGGCGCAGTGCATCTAAATGATAGGTACCTACACATTTATTCGAGTTCACCCACCAGTAGTATAGGTTAACCTACTGGTTATTTACCTTACTAATATATTTCAACTGGATCCTATCGTAATAATCGATAGGATAATCCTAAATACATAGCCTAACTACCTATCCAATTATTTTCGAGCCTCTGATAATCTGCTAAAGCTTATGTTATGCTATTTTGTATTCCAGATTCGATTTGGCGAACGATAAAAGTGGGGTGATATTCCACAGCGACTTACATGTTACGGGAGACGTTATCATGATGACTGCTCAAAGACTTGACCCGTATGTGGCTAAAATCACTATCGATATACGTAAGTCCAACTAAAATCTCTACAAAAAGTACGTCCGGGTCACCAATAAAGAATACAAATGGTGACTACTAGATACAGCTCTAAAGTTTAATGTCTGTTCATTTTTAACTGTAACGAGTGCTTAGTCAGACAAAACAGAAAAGCGACGAGAGAGGAAAGAACTAATTAGGTAGGCACTTACCCACGTCCACCGCACTGAGACAGTCACTAAGTAGAGATGCTTTAGCGCTAAATGGCCGGGCACTTGGAAGCCTACACTTCAGAACAAGACAGACTACGTAAGTGCCTTCTAAACAATAACGTAACTACCTAAGGGTAGGTAGGCTAGTATTCAATTATGAAACAAGGGTTTCACTAAAGGTTTGTGTAGTGTAGAGGTACCTACTTTTAAATAAATAATTCTAGAAAGGTCTGGGTTGTTAGTTGAACAAACAATCCTTTCTTGAAAAACTTACGCTGTGGTTGAGTTGATATTTCAGTCTAGTCGATGGCTAAGGTTCTTACTCAAGAAGGTACCTATTGTTGTAAGTATTTTTGAAGATGAAAGTCGAAAGCTGACCTCTTGTCTTGAAAACCTAGCCTTACTCTTTTAGCCCTAGGTCTTGACATGACCAAGAGGATAAAATGATACCTAAAATGTATTTTTTACAAGACTTTTTCGTAGATCGTAGAGTAGCAACTAGATAGGTACCTAAGTTACCGGACATAAAATAAGTATCTTTAAAAAATACATTTGTTGTTTCTAGAGAATGTTGAGACGAACATAACCTACTCTTGGAGAGGACAACGAGGCATCGACAACTTTGATTATATTCTGATCGGTCAAGAAAGGATAGCTGTGAGAAATACGCGAACGCCGTCATTTTTTTTGCAGCATAGTCTGAGTAAGTTCCTTTTTTGGTTTAAACGAATTTTATGATTCTATATTTTCTGGCGCGGCACGAAAACGCAGTCTTATGTCCCCTTCGATGTGTTTAGGAGGTTCCTAGATTTACACCTATAAAACTACCTAGATTTACATTTAGACTATTAGTAGATCCGCCAGGCCTGATAACACTCACCTTTAAGCAGAAACTTAAGAATGTTCTTGGCTGATATCTACTGTGAATTTCCTGAAAGTACTCAGACTAATGGTTGAACAAACCGAAAAAACTTTTCTTTTCGGACGCCCGCGTCGTACACAACCGAAGAAGCTAGCATTTGTCATTTCTGTCTGTCACAAAGTAACAAATTACACCAGCTTCATTCACTTTGCCGTAATTACTTATGAGAACAGTTTTCCATCATTTCATTCAGGGCTCAAGAGCTTTGGTTAATGGTTAAAATGTACACAGTACCTACTACATTTCAGTCAATTTCAATTTCTATGATTAAAGAATATTGTAACTAAAAATAAACATCTTAAAGGTTTTTTTGCTATAATGTAACAAAACTGTAAATAAATACGACAGTCAATAAGTTTGTGTAATCAGCAACATAGGTTTATTGAAAACCTACTAATATAGTCCGTATAAGTTTGAGAACAACTCATGTTGCTGACTATGATTGTAAATGATTTTAGTGCTATGACTAATAGTTTAAAAAACTGTTTCAGATACTAAAGAGGCTGCCATGATAGACCAAGCTCTGCAAATGAAGCAATCCATCTTAGATCATCTGTCAAATGAAATTGTAGCTTCATTGATGCATTCAATTGTTGACAACTTCCGGCTATTTGCTAGAACAGTCCCAGTACACCACTATTACAAATTGTATAATAATTAATTCTAAGAGACAATAATGAAAATTATAATGCTTCTTTCCAACATGTAGTATTTATTTGCCTTAGTTAAAAAATTGTATACAAACTTAAAAATTTTAGAAAGTCCTTTTTTAAAAAATCAGGGCCAAATTGTTTGGAAATATTAGGCATTAAAAATTGGTCTCTCTTACTGAATCAAGGAATCGATTTATTTTTCTTTCATAATATAAAGGTAAACTTACTTAAAATGCATCACCCATAGATTCTTCCATAAACTTTTTGTAAATAGCCATGAATTTAGCCACAAATGCTTCGATGTGGAAAATAGGCTTATTACCTAATCTCATTCTGTGCTCAAAGCTGGCTGCATAACTTGCTACTTGGCATTTCATAGCCATGTCACAGTTCTTTACCAGTTCTTTCAACAGACCACAAAATATCATATCTGGTGGAACTCCATGAATGATCAGCTCATACAGTTTCTGTCTCACCTCGCCAAGCTTTTTGGGTGACTGCTCTGATAAGATCATATTAGCCGTTTCTCTTATAAACTGCTGCCAATCCGGCTCCGGAACAACTTGATCTGATGTCATAGGATATTGCTGAACTTTACATGCTTCACACATCAATAATGCTCTACGTAAATTCCTATCTGCACATTTGGCAATTCGCATTGCTAATTCTGTAGGCAGGGTCAAGCTTTCTTTCTTTGCAACTAAGTGGAGTACTGAAGCGATTTCTGTTTCAGTAGGAGCTGGTACTCGAATAGTTAAACATCTTGAACGAATAGCGGGGATCACTCGTGAAATAGAGTTGGCAATGAGAATCAGGCGACAAGTTGCTACATACTTTTCCATAGTTCTACGCAGTGCATGCTGGGCATCCTTAGTAAGATCATCGACTTCGTTTAATATCACAACTTTGAACTCTCTCTGGCCTGACGAGTCTATCTGGTGTGTCTGAGCAACGTTTTTTACCAAATCCATGATAACGACACGGTCGTGTATTCCTACATCGGTGGGGTTAACTTCAATGTGATAATTGCTGCTTACAGTCATGATTTCGATTTTCTTATTAGATGGAGTAGTAAAGTTCATAGTTTCTTGTCTCAGTCTTTCTACACCTGAGCCGTACAGTTCTCGAAGCAAGCACATAATGCGGGTTTTCTTACCGGCGCCGGAAGGTCCATACACAAGAAGATGAGGGAAGTCGCTTTGCTGAACAAGGCTCTTGAGACGAACAGCTTGTTCCTTATGGAAATCCAGCTTCATCAAGTCTCTTGGACGGTGTTTATCGACCCATAGACTCATATTCTGTTTAGATAAAGTTTAAAGATACGTAAAGAAACACAATAATTGAAGAATCCTAACAAAACATAACAACGGAAGAATTTCCCGCAATTATTTTGAAAGATTGGTAATTTAATTATGACTTTGACATCATATTTCATTTTTACTTTGACTTTTTTGAGAATATGACATGAATAAATAGAAAATGTTTGTCCTAAATAATTTCTCTAGTTTATTTGTTATTCTATTATTCAGTGTAAACCATCTACGATTTATTTAAATTCAGATTATGGATATTTTTAAAGAAATAATCTAAGAAAAAATAAACACTTGATTATTATGTCGGATGCATTTGTTATTTGTGTAATTATCGTAGTCTGTGCTGTTTAGTCTGTGGCTGTGGTGGAGTAGAGCACAGAATATACTATCCTGCTGAGCACTGCTGAGTGAGAGCCTGTGTGTTTGTGTTGTGTTGTGTTGTGATGATAAAAATGGGAAAATGACGAAAACAAGCACAATGTTTACAGAAATCCTGATTTGTTTTGCGTGTATAGGCAAGATTTCAGCTGAGAAATATAACTTGTACGGCGAAGCCGGGCAGGCGTACGCTTTGGAAGTATATATGGGACATCCTCATCAAAAGGTACTTGTATTTTATGCTGATACTGCTCAAGATTATAATCTAAACTCTAGACTTAAATCACGATTTAATGTCTCAAGTATTTATCGTAAATGTAACTTAACCAAATCACCATTGTGAGTCTATCTCAAGAAAGCGGTTTGGCTATATTTGTAGATGGTTCTACATATTTTCAGCTCCATGTTATTGTGGATACTGGGAGCACAACATTGGCGATTGCTTCACAACCAAGACCGGAAAGTGAAGTTTACTTCAGACCCAGCAATTCTACCAGCATATATAACACTGGTAAAGAAGTAAGTTGTACTCTTTCCACTAGTTTTGTTTCAAAATCAATTCTATTGAACAATGCTGAAGAAAAACAAATACAATTTGTATTATTTATCTGTCATCAGGTTCAAGGAAGATATACCCAAGGAATGTGGTGGGGGACATTAGCAACAGATTTTATACAATTCTCATCCATACCTCTGCTGCCTGAAGTGAGAACTGACATAGCGCTTATTACAAAGAGTGAAAACTTCTTTATGAATGGATCTGGTTGGCAGGTAATAATTATTTCAATGCAAATTTGAAAAAAGAATCAAAATAAGAAACTTAATTTCAAATTAAAGAATAATTTCATACTAAAGTTTAAATTTTCAAATTTAGAAATGTTTTGGCTATCATGTTTTTAAAGTAAAATAATGAAGATGTAGAAAATCATCCTCTTTTAAACTATTTAATGAATGTAACCTGTTATTCTGTTTTAACCTTGACATGAAAGTGTATAAAAATACTGTAGAGTATAAACTGTGTCACTTTTCATGGCTAAAGTTCTAAAAGTAAAACAGCAATGTCAGAATGGCCTTGACCAATATCAATGCTGCATCATTGTCATTATTTCATGTAAGTAAATATATTTAGTTGTTCAACATACAAAAATATTACTAACTTACCTCTTTTCTTAGAGCAAATACAAATATAATTATTGGACAGGGTTCAGTTGGTATTAGCCCTGCCTTCCCGGCCTAGACAGACTGTTGTGTTAATTTTATTCTGTGCCTTATTTAATACTTACACTTACGTACAGAATAAAATGTATTTCAATACATATTTCATCAGAAATTCAATCTCCATCGTTCTGCCATGTTTTGGACTAATAAGCATTGTGTCAAATGTCTACAAATATTTATTTATTTGGTCCTCAAAAGAAACCTCCTGAAAGGTTCACAGAGAAAGAATGAGAGATGGCTCAATGGATGTATCTCTCTGTCCAAGACAATAAACCAGAGGATGTCTTCACCCCGCATCTTGGATCATTGTTCCTGAACAGATTGCCATGTAGCAGGATATAAAAAAAAAAAAAAAAATTTGGTCTTCAGGGTCTGCTTGGATTAGCATATTTACCACTTGGTGCATGGGCCGACAATGTGGTGGCAGAATCTTGGCTGGACTCATTGGACCGAGCAGTTGAGAAACCCATGTCATTCCAGATGAAGTTATGTGGACCCCAAGGAGTGTCTAATGCGACCCACTATGGAAAGTTCTCTATGCTTGGTTAGTATAATTGCAACTATAAATTTTTCACATGCTTTGTTTTTCTCTAGTCTAATTTGTCCTACTGCTGGGCACAAAACTCTCTCATAGTTACTCTGAAAAAATATTTTTACTTCATTTATACAGCAGCTGCAAGTTGAATAAAGGATTTTTGTGATAAATATTTGTTAATAAATATAAAACAAAAATGCTAAATAAGATCATGTCACACTCATGTCGTTATATTTAAGACGGCAAGTAACCAAAAAGTTAATCAGGTTTTTTTATTTTTCTTTAAAAGATCTTATTTATCCTATAATTGTGATCTTATAACGAAATTTTGTAGTAGACTAAATATGAAAGTAAGATATAGATAGGTTCATTATCTTTAATTAAATATGCATTACATTTACAGAAGAACAAAAACAAAACAAGAATTTAAACAAAATATTCAAAACTCCAATAATAACAAAACGATGGTACGAAGTCGGCGTGATATCTATACGAGTTATCGAAGACACGAATGGAACCGAATATGTTAAAGATCAAGAAGTAGATGAGTCAATGTGCCAACAGCTGAATGAGCAGAGAAGTATTGTTGATAGTGGAACTACAAATATAAGGTTTCCTGAAACATTATTTAGACAGGTAATTAATGCTATGATATGATACTTTATGGAACAAATAAAAACATTTTGTATTTGTAATTAAGAAACAAGGTACCTAATCTAGTTTTATAATGCAACATGGGCTACATTTTGCCCATGCCTTCGAAGCTTGGGATATTTTAGATAAATAAATATTCACGGACAATTCACACATCAATAAATTCACTTTCTTGTCCCAAACTAACGGCTTAAGTACCTAGATTGCTGATAAAATACTTAACTTATTTAATAATTAAGTATATAAATCGTTGTTGTATACTTAAGTAGGTTTTCTTCTTGTGTCAATATGGTTTATTTTATACTAATAAAAAAAACTTTTTATTGGATATTTTTATCAGCTTGTTTTTCATTACCTTTCAGGTAGTAGATCGACTAAGGAATGCAGCACAAGTGTCAAATGTATTTATTTTGGACGACTTCTGGTATCATGGAGAGGTAATTATAATTTTGTTGTGTAAGGAGCCGCATCCGAGTCCGGACGCATTGGCGCGTCTTGAGAGAGACCTACTGTGGACTGATATAGGTTTATAATGATGATGATGTGCATTTATATTAGATACTGTATCTAATATAAATGCACATGCACTGACCTGACTAGTACATAATTATAAAGCTGTTTTGTTTCAGGGAATATGATTAAAGATATCATCCAAACATGTAAACTTATATTAATATAGATAGACGAATGGCTAAGAATCAACTTATTATCGCTCAACATACCTAAAACTAACTTTATCTGCTTCACAATGTATAACAGAACCCAACCTGACACAAATTTTAATATTAAAATTCATAAATGTAATTTTAGTAATCAATTATGTGATTGTTCAACCATTAACAAAGTAGAGAGTACTAAATATCTTGGCATCATCATAGACCAACGTTTGTCGTGGCATGCACATATAGAACAGCTTATGCGCAGAACTAGAAAGTTAACGTGGATTTTTAGGAACTTGAGACACGTTGCATCTCATACTCTCCTCAAACAAATATATGTAGCGCTAGTACAATCTACGCTAAGTTACTGCATACCTATCTGGGGTGGAGCCACTAAAACGCATTTCCTCGGCCTCGAAAGAGCGCAAAGATCTCTTCTTAAAGTTATGTCGTGTAAACCATATAGGTACCCTACTGACCTGTTATATTCAAATCTAGAAGTTCTATCAGTTCGGAAACTATACATCCTTAATTCTATACTTAGGCTGCACAAATCTATTAAATATGACCCCTCCCTATTAAACAAACGAAGAAAATATAAAGCTATTAATATAACTCTAGTTAACTCTACCTTTGCCACCCGCCAATATTTAGGCCAATCAGCCCCGTTATACAATAAATTAAACAAAATTATAAACATATACCCATTAAATTATCGCAACTGTAAAACTACTTTAACTGAATGGTTAATGCCTTTGAGCTACGACGACATTGAGATGCTTTTGGTAAAAATAACATGAATCAGAATTTTAATTTATAGTTTTTTTAATCAAAAATAAGTACTACATACAATAAATTTTTCAACTTGCAAATATTACAAACTCAACAAACACACACCCCTTCACACTCTTTTATGCATCACATACCTAAACACACGCTTGGGGAAGCTCCTGTGATACCCAGACTCTTAAGAGGCTGGTAGTAACAGGAGCGCCCCCAAACCACACTCTTTACATACAACACACACATACATCTTCTCACATGCTGACACCCTGGAGGGCTTCTTCTCTATAACCAAACTCTTAAGAGACTGGCGTACCAGAGGAACCCTCCAGGCACACACATTTTCATTTACACACTACACTACACATATTCACTAATCAAAAAAGATATCAGCCACTTCTCTTATTAGTTCATTATATTGTCTATTGTTAGTTCTTATTATTTTAAACTGAATGTTTTTTAGTTTTATAATGTAGATTTCTGGCTAATGTACTTTGGCAAGAGCGGGATCTCCTAACACAAGTATTGTTTACTTAAAAGGAGATCTCCAAAACTGCTATGATATGTATTAATTGGAACAAATAAAAACATTTTGTATTTTGTATTTTGTATTTGTATTAATATAATCGTCATCATTATAAATGAAAACTCTGTTGCTGTAAAATCTAAAATAAATTATAAATATTTGCTGAAATGAGTCTCAATATCTTGTTTTTGTAAATACATACAGCCGTACAAAAGTTTTGCTGTCCTGCTTGCTCATACTAAAATTACGTTTCAGGCTGCCTGCTGGCCTGAGCCTCAAGTCTGGTCGCTGCCTTGGCTAGCGATTGACCTCCTAAGCGTAGACGCTGATGATCAGTACTTCACTTTGGAAATTCCTTCGCAGGTATGATTTAGCTGTGTTGGCTGTTGTTGGTTTGGCTTGTTTGGTGGTTGTGGTAATTTATTTGCTGTAAAATTACTTATAAGACAAGGTGTGTCTATTGATAATGCCTCGTTTGAAGATACATAAATAAACGTGTAACGTATATTGGATACACTGCGCGTTGACACTACACCATTTGGCAGTCTGGCTGGCGTTGATGCGTAGTGTATTACGCTACCGATATGATACGTTTACTATTGCCATATTTATTTTTGCTTACCCCTGTTTTAAGTGGTTTCCTGAATTCATTTTGAACGCATGATTAATTATCTAGATTCCAAAATTCATCTATAAATACATTTTTCATTTGAACATCGCTTTTACGTGCTGTTTATGCAAGCAAACATTTATTTATTAAGAAAACTTGAAATATGCTAACCTACGCTTGAAAATAAAATGCATAAACAATAAAACGCTATGCAAAAAATTGCTTCGTTAGTAAATATATGAACAAAAGTGAATGGATCATCACATTTATAAAATATCGAGATCAAGAATACCATTGTTGTATACAGAGTAAGTTATCCTAATTTTGTTTATCATTATTTTATGTTATAATAATTATTACAGTTACTGATAAATCCAGTCTAAACTCTGATGTAACATGGTCTGTTCACATGCTTTTTAAGCTTGGTTCTAAAGAGACAAATCGTATTATTTAAAGCTTCTGATAGATTTGTTGATAAAATAATTGTTTGTTCATATAGGTAAGTACTGAATAGTGTTTGTAAATTTGCAGAATTACATGCGGGTTGTCAAAGCGCGCAACAACACTGTCAAAGATGGCGTAGTCTCTGAATATTGCTACAAACTTGGTTTGGAAGGGACCAAGGAAACTGTGCTTGGTTATACCGCTATGGAAGGATTTGAGGTAAAATATTCACAAATAAATATAGGAATGAGAAAAGAGCATAGCAAGGTCGTGTGCTTGAGAAAATTAATAGTGTCTGTTCTGTAGTTACACTATCTTATACTAATGTGATTAAGCAGTACTGTAACTATCGTCTTTATCGTTTCACTTTTATCTAATTAAGTAAAATAATTGCTTTCGATGGCTTATTCTGATAGATACTATGCTATTTATAGTTTGACGTCTTACTTTTATTAGTTAATTATTATTACACGTCTGAAAATCCTGTTTTGACATCAAGATTGACAGTACTATTAAGTTTTTAAATATTCCAGGTATTATTCAACCGTTCTGCTGGCTGGATCGGCTTCCAAACCTCAAGTTGCGGCTCAAATACTCGAATCACAGGTCCTTACAAAACATCATCGCAGCTCACCGATACTTGTGAATTGATCAAACCGATTCATGAAGTCGCGACTTCAATTAAAGCAGCCCAATGGACTCTGTGTGGATTGTCGATAATAGCAAGCGGCGTGCTAATATACTTGCTAGCTCCGTGTCTGAGAACAATTCTAGTGAAACGTTTGCCTGGCTCTCAACAGATGTCGCTGTCTCATGCTGCGTTAGTTGAACCTAGTTCAAACGAGTGAACTTTCAAAGCATGGTTGCGGTCTGAAAGTGTTGTGACTTTGTGAGGGCTGTAGATGAAACTGCTTATGAAGTTTTCAACAGAGGTCGCTTGTTGAAGAAGTCCAAAATTTTAAAGAGAAATTACTCAGAAACGAAATAGTTTAACGTAAGCGTGTAAACGCCACCATACCGTAAGTGATATTAGTGAAACGTTTACTAGGATTTCCGAAAGATGTCGCTACAGAACGGCAGCTTTAAAATGAAGGATAGTAAAGTTATGATCTCATGATATTGTTCATAAAAAAAACTATGAATAAAATTATAGTATTATTTATTGAAGCATTGAATTCGACTAACATTGGTGCAAATTGTATAATTTTAACCGTTAACAGGTGTAATGTTGTAGTGAATTTACATACATTTGATTAACCATTAAATGACATCATGGATAGTGACGTCATTCTTAATTCAATATGGCAGACATCCCAAGATGGCGGTCTTCATTATTTCGCGACACCCGTCATAAAGGTATCAAATGAAAGGGTTTATTGATTGATATGAAAAAAATATTTCAAAAGCTTGTTATTTGATTATTTGATTGAACCAAAATTTTGATGTTGTGATAGATAGTTTATATAGTCAAAATCATCACGCGGGTAGTGTAATGATTTAGAACTAAGTTTTCTCTTTGAGAGTAGGTACATTTCCTAATAAGTCTGAATAGGTGAATGTTCTTAAGTTAGAATAGAAATCTTGATATTTCTTATGAGTATTCTAAGTATTAACTAAAAGTATTTGAAATTGATATTAACTATGCGCAAAATAGTTATAAGAAGTTTGTTAGTTTAAAACCGGTTTCGTGTAAAATGTGTCAGAATTAATAAAAGACGTTGTTGGATCAGAAAAACTAGATGTTTTTCTGATCAACAAAATACATAGTTTAGAAAAACCTAGTGTTCTTAAAATGTTTTTAGTGTTTCTAATATGATGTTTTATGTAAGTACTTAAAATGTATATTATCAGTATTTGTAATAATTTATATACTTACTTATGTATTTTAAAATCAGTAATCTTATAGTACAGGTTATGTTTAGTTTGGAACTAGATGGCTTTGTGTGAAACATCGATGAATGTTTTTTTGCTTTACATTTATTTCTGACGTACATTTGTGTATAATATTTTAAATTGAATATTAATAAAATTCTTTGTTGAGGACTAATAAATAAATTGAATTACAACTTTTAAAATTAGCCCTGCAATAGGCGGTCTTATCGCATGAAGCGATTTCTTCTAGACAACCTTTATTCTAACTTAATTATTTAATTAACTTACGGCTAGTATTTAAAATTAATATTATTTAAATAATAATATGCAGCATGTACTGATTCTGGAAAGTTTCTTACTACATATATACCTACTTAGTGATTTGTGTAAAAATAATATTATCTATGTAAGTATGTGTGTTTGTATTTTATAATAAACAGTGGTAAATTGACTTAGGTAATGTAATAGGGTACTTAGAATTAAGTTTATATTAGTAGTACATACTAAATAAATAAAATTGTATGCACTTTAAGGGCTGTACGACAAGTTTAAATATTTTAAAATACTTATTAAAGTTGGCATTCATTAGGTACTTACCTCATATTGTTTTTACAAGGTGTACAAAAAACTCATGAAAATTGAAATGATAGTACAAAGTACATGTAGAATTGTTTTTTTATTTGCAACACACAAGTTCGCCAACATACAGCAAGATTTACCTACTTAGGCGTACACAGCTCAGTCAGCTCACATAGTGCAAGCTTCGCTAGTGTGCAACTTGATGGCGTTTTTCCATGCATACTTATTTATACATATTCAACTCCCGAGTAACTAAGCCAATATCAAGTACTTATAATTTTCTTATCAACTAAATTGACGTCTTTCAAAATTAAATAAACTGACATAACTACACATAACAAAGATAACTCTAAATTAAAATGTAAAATGGATCAGTATTCGATACAAGATGTTAATTTGGTCTTATCAGTAGGAGAAACTTGAAAACTTATGCACACTTTCCGGGTATCGCAATGAAATCTATTTCCAATGACATAGGTGTTAAAGACCCTACTAATTAAAAAGCGATTAAATAAATAGCAAATTAACATCCATTTAGAGGTTTATTAGAATCAGATTGCTGCAATGCCAAATTATGTAAAAATATTATGCAAATGTCACAAAATGGCTAGTTTATAATCTTCTTACCGTTTTTGTGTAGTTGGGTAAATGTCAGCGATATTTTTTTTTATTCGGTTGAAGGTAAAAATAAATGCATCTAGTTATAAAGTCTTGAAACGTCAATGTCATTCAATCATTAGCCAAAAAGTGCTTATAAAAAAACCATTTGCGAGTTATCATTTCATTGGGAAATTCGAGATTTCAAAATATGAAAATAATGTTTGTATACTTACTCTTTTTGGCTAAGTACAGCAGGACACGTTCTAAAATAAAGTAATTTTATTTATTGAATTTGTGTTTTTCTTCAATCTAAGATTATATCTAAATCTAACTCACCTAGTTACTCACACGTTTTTATTACGTAGAACTTAGTTTGTAGTATTTGTAAAAAAACCTTAGCCTTTTATTTAATTAATAATTCTGTAAACTTTATTACAGAATTATTAATTAAATTACCTGGTTTTTAGAGTTCCGAAGGCTTATAGAGAAACATCCTTTTACGCCAAGTCTACATCGTCAATTCGCCGCAATTAAACTCACACAATTAACTCTTCTTACCATACCTTCTGTCTAAAAGTCATGTAGGTATATGAGTGGGTATGCAAGTAAAAGATGGCCGAAAAAAGGGTGAGTTCCCAACCAGTCACACCAAATCCAGTCACACTGTGACTGGGTGTGTGAAAGATGATATGAATGTATAGGTATATTATGTTGGAAGTGAGTAGAAGAAGAAAACATGTTGTGCCGAGCCAACCTAGAGCGGGATAAAGGCAGGGAGATAAAATAAATAAATAAAAAGCTTTTATTCGCTAAGCTTATGCTATCAATAACAGTATTTATTAAGAAACACCGGTGTTCTAGGTGGTCAGGTTATCCCCCGGACAAAAAGAACAGTCTCCTCGAGAGCTTTCCAACTTGTGCGGTCTTTTCAAGTAGGGAGATAACGATGACTTAAAAATGATTGCCTAGAAACGGCTATGTTCACACTTGGCCAATGTTTTTTAATTACAACTAGTTAACCATGATCTTTGACTCCTAACAGTTTTGTTTACGAGCAAAAAATTGCTCATGGTGTTATTTCCTGATTTTTTTTATTGTTATTAATATGCAAAAAACGAGTAGATAATCAAACTTGCGTAAATTAAGGCTTTTTTGTTGAATTAAATTTATGTTCATCTGTCGACATTGAAATTGCGTATGATGATTTAATACACGCGGGTTAAATTTATCTATTAGTTGTTTAGTGCTAACACTAAATGATTTATCTATTTAGTGTAGAATAAGCAGTTTAACAGATGTACTTTACCTATATTGTGATTGGTATAGTCCCGACTAAATCGAGAAAATCATTGGAATATCTTTGATAGTTCTGAAAAAGTGAGTTTGACTATTTCCTATAAAGCTCTAAGTTTCTTTCTAAACTAACTTACGCGTAAATAAGCCCTAAACAGATTTACAGTTCCTAGTTATTTCGTACCCCAACGCCAAACTAGAACGAACAACCTAAACACCTACGTAATCCTCGATAAGTAAAACAAAAGCTCATAAAAAGTTACCTCTCGTTTCGACGCACGCGGCTAACTCGATAACAGCATTAGCGTGGTCGCTAGAACTTCTAACTTGATTACTGTATTACAGACAGCTAATTTCAGGACCAACTTACCTGAACTACTCAGGTTAAAAACTTGCGGCGTGTTTTTGTGGGAACCTTCAGTTACACCTTTGTACTCGTCGGGATTAGCCGACAGTCTGACGAAATGTGGCTTTATTTCAACTTTGCGAAACAGTGGGTACAGGAAGTCGTTATAATCATCATAAATCATATCATATCTAAACAAATAATTTTAACAATATTCATGTCATAGCATAGATTTTCGGTAATTTCTTATAATATAAAATGTTTAATACGGTCAAAAACCTTGCAATTTTTACGTCAAATTGAGTACAATCAGACATAAAAGCTCCGGCTTTATTTATAGTGGAACCGCTGGAGCAATTCCACACAAACACCTTGACATTCATCTAAAGACTCTTGAGATAAAAACAGCTTTTACGATTGTTCAGCCTTCACAAAGCTGTGTTCACCGTGAATTTGGCATCAAGCTTAACAGAGATAAAACTAGTAGTATCGCTGTTTCTCTGTTTTATAGCTACTTTAAATTGGGTATGAGAACAGCTTTGATAAGAGGGTTGGATAAACCAGAAAAAAACCCGCGAAAGGAAAGAATTCGCTACTAAAGCCATGATCAAACAAGATGCACTTTTCCTGATTACAAAGCTCTCCAGACGTATCTCTTCTACCGTGACCGGAGCCTTATTCCTCTGCAAACTCTTAATTAAATGCCCGACTAAACCGAGATAACCACTAGTGTCGTGCTATTCTATTTCCAGAGAACCACGGAAGCAGTCTTCCAACTCGTCTGTAGTTTACAAGTTGTTTGTGGCAAGTTGAGCTGTTCTGTCCCACACTGTATCGCTGTCCGTGTTCAAATAAGGTCACACAACATCGTGGTAATGTGTCGGATTTTAAATAAAACAACTGTTTTAATATAGTCGAATTACCTATGTCGGTTTTAGTTTTGGATGGGTATACACATCTATAAAAAAAACTGCAGTTTTAAATTATAACCCTATTATTTGAACTTCGCAACTTTACTGTGATCGCTACTTTTCTAGGAGAAACTCGTTTTATAGGCATATGAAGTTATTAGTACAAATTCAAGTTTTAATTAAAAAAAAATTAAGCAATGCAAAATGCCTGTGAATACCCATGATAATAGTGTAACGGACAATTTGATGTTATAGAATAGAACATAAATACTCATTATATTACCCCCTGAAACAGAAGCCATAGTGGAACATATTTTATGACCATTCTTTGTATTCCTGGTATGAAAATTTTCATCAAAAGAAAACTACTCCAAAATACTCATGAATACAAATACATACTCAAATGAATATGCTTTGCTTGATGTTCTATGTACTCTAGTTTGCAAACTACAAGTTCAAATGAAATCAGCAGTCAGCGCTGATTTTGTGTATTCCACATATCTGCGGTGAAATGCTACGACAGTTTACAGGCGAATTTAAACTGAAATTTGGAAACATATTTGACTTGAAAACAAGCGGTTTTACGCTATATTACTAACCCTGTATATTTCAACTCGTGAGCAAAAGTCCCAAAACACTTTTAAAAAATCTCAATTATCAATGTAATAATGTTTTTTGACCGATGATTCCATTGTTTTTAATGCCAAAGTTATAAAACACCATAACAGCGAATTTTACAGCTCAAAGTTTGTTAATTTTCCGTCGCTCTATTTTTAAGCGTGTACTTTGAGTTGGCAATGGATGTTTATACATTGTTTTGGCGCTTTACACTTTTAATCATTTTTATAAAACAGTTTGGTAGGTACCTATACCTACCTACAATGGAGTTCTGATCACTATTTTTATTATAGTAAGTAGGTCATAGTACGTCACTGGTCAACTCACAGAAACATTATCTAAATGACGTTCGTGAATTTATGGAATAATTTTAAACTCTATATTGTTATATATTATCTATATATATTTTTTAAACCAGATTCTTAGAAGTACTTAGAAGATAAACAGCCCAGTAGTGATTTTAAATGTATGAAATAGGTTAAATTAAAAAAAATATATAGGTAGGTCTATATAAACTTTTTTCACCTTGTACGTTCGATTTTATTCTGCAAAATTTAAATCAGCAAACATACATTTTAATACCTAACCTTGTTGGTTTGATTACATACTATAGCGAGATAAAGTGCTAGTTTTGATAAATTAAACGTGTAATTAAAATTGATTATTGTTAGATCGAAGGTAAGCAGCTCTCTGGTGCAACAGTTCACTTCACACTAAAGCTGTAGTTAGAAGATAAAACAGTTTATATAGGTAGTATCCCTATACTAGCCGTGGAAATAAATATAACATTAGGCTACGTTAGGTTTGACTAGACACTAGCCAGGTCGTAAATGGGCACTTAATGTATATCTACCTAAAAACCTCATTGAAATAATTTTCTTAAAATATACATTTTTGAATGTATTTTTTATTTTATTTTAAAATTTGTGTCGTGTACAATCAAAAATTAAGTCTTTTCATTTGGTACCAAACACAATACTTTTTTAATATTTTCTAATCATTTGCAAATTTTGAGAACATTGCCCAGTCTCAAAAATCCACAATACATAGACTATTAAACTAAGAATCTTTTGTAATCGGGTAAAAATTAGGCACGAAGATAGCTAGATAATTCTAGATATCTCTGTTAATCGGCTACGTTGTAATTGACTACGTTTCCTTCAAACCGCATTAGGAGGTTCTTTAGATTCTTTACTTTGTAACTGATAAGTATTGAAACTAGTTTTTCTACTTTTTGCAGAACCATATAATTTGCCTAGCTACAATTTGTATCTGCTCTATGATTTATTTGAATTATAATTAATTACGTTGCTAGATTTGAAGCATGTGCAGTAATTTAATACATCGCAAAAACAATTATTTATGGTTTTGACAACACAGAAACAGTATTTTTTGTATAACGAACTCGAGTTTTCTTAGTAAGTACGTAAGTAGGTACTTCTTTGATAAATAATGTGATGTGTACCTATCACTCATGAAATAAAAAGGTATAATAAAAACATATACATACTTACATACTAATTTATGTTTAATTGCGGTACTAATTTTAAAATAATTTAATTAACTTTGTCAGATATTGAAAATCAAGAGGATAACTTTTTCTACTTAATTTATTTTGTGTAATTATGTGTGTAATAGTAGGTACCTATACTTATGTACCTATATTTTAACTTACTAGAACAAAAAAAGCATAATAGTTACACCAAGTGTATAACATAAATATAAAATAGGTTTGACTACCAAAGGCTAAATAAATTCTATTCTTGAACACTTATACAATAAATCATTATATCAAAATGAAATAATTTAAAACATGACAATTAACTGAAAAAAATATCTAAACTTAGAATCGATATTTTTTTTCTGAACTTGATTATTTATTGCCTTTGCCTAATAGTTATAAAAAAAAGAGTGTTCTTTTGACGAAGTAGACGCAAAAAGGGCGTTTCTATCCCCTTGTCTTACAAAGACAAATAGATCTCAATTTGTGGGTGTCGCTGTTTTTACAGTGCCAACTCTGTCTACATTCAGAGATTCCGATAGATAGGAGAATTTATTTGGCTTATTTACAAGGAAGATATCGCTATCAATTCGAACACGAGGAGGAAAAATCGTGATCAAATTCACATTTCAATCTGGAAGCAAGCTATAAGAGTAGTCAAATTGTGATTTCCTCAATTATTGTTAATATAATAGAGAACTCCAACACTAAATAAAAAACTCAAGAAAATAACTAAACGTTTAATATTAAGGAGCCTTATCACACACTTTTTGGTAGCACACTTAAAATAATTAGGATTTTTATAATAGTTGTGTAAGTACCCTATAGATTATATTATATTTTATAACGGAGCCGGTAAAGGAACATTTATCAACTCCTCGTAAGGAACTGCTAGGAAAAACTTCTCGATCGTTCTAAGAGCCAAGTCTACTGCGTAGTCGACGATTGGCTTGCCAAACTCCTGGGCCACAGTCCGCCAGTTTTCATTTAAAAATACTAATACTGTATTACCTGGAATTTAAAAGATTTGATCATTATTCAAAAAATCCTCAAAACATGTAACTTCTTATCTAGAAGATGTGCTGATAAACAGTGTAAGAGATGCAATAGTATTTTAAACAAAGTTTATTTTTTCAAGGCCTCAAAGTCTGCCCAAGAAAACAAACTATATTTTCAAGGAAATTATTTAGTTTCTATGAATTATTCATCATTATATTCTAATGTATACAATTAGTATTTTAGTTTTATACGCATTAAATACCCATAAAATAAACAACTTTGTTATTTTTTGTGTGTTGAGTTTATGTAAAAAAACTTAAAGGTATATATTGGAATAATTAACAAATCCTTGTGAATAGATTGACGTTTTGACGGAAGTTGCATCAAAATGTGACTAATTAGGCATACCTAATTACTGCAAAGCTGTTCGATTGGTGACTATTGGTCACTGACCACTCATTAGTATTCTAGCAAAGGATGCACATTGTGCGTCCTATAGATGCTACATTGCTAAAGACAATAAAAGTACCTATAGTTTATTCCAATTCATGACGGTCATTATTAGGTTTGCTACCATTTAAAGAATATGACAAATTATTTAAAAGTTTCTATAAAATATATCAGTATACCTACATCAGAATAAGCGTTCTAACTTTTTCTGGCATTCCAAATAATTGTTGTTGGGATTACAGACATCCAATTTTTTTTCACCAATTAACTACTTATAAGCTTTTGATAGCGTTGGTTTCATGTACTTTGATCTTGAATCACCAAAATTCAGAAGTTGGGTTTGACAATTAGCTACGTAATTGAGTCACAAGTAGATATAAGTATTTTGCCTTGTCATTTTTACAGATGTAGATGTACTTACTCAGCTCCTGACTGCCTTTGAAGAGATTCTTGAGATCAAAAGTCACGCGGTCGCCGTAGTCAAAGTCGTATTTGTAGTTACGCAACGCGAAGTAGTTTATTCCCTTCTTGTCTTTGATGTACTTGGTATTGATGTCGACAGTCATCCTGAGGTTGGCTGTAATGTTACAAAGGACGTTAAAGTTTAACTTCTCATCCTACTAACCAAAACCAAACATACTTATATATCCATTCGCGTGAAATTCACTATCGTGTATTAAAGTTCTTATCTTTTCGAAATTGCAACTACTTTTAGCTTTTAGAAGAAATAAACGACAGTTGTGCCGATAATTACAACAATAGCCACAGATTATTTTGATACTTGATTTTGAAAGGTCGGGTCGATACCTAAGTGTTTAATTTGTGAATATGTTTTATCATATTAATTGATACTGATATAGGTAAATGTTACGGGATCGCGGGTTCTTACTTATGTCCACAGTGAATGACTTAATAAGTATGTTAAAAAAGTATAAACTCACTTAGTTTGATTTTAGCGTCTCCTCCGCCGTCGATGGTGAAAAGCAGGAGCTGTCCTACTGCGTCATACTGCCCCTTGATGGTTAAATTGCAGTGAAAATCTAGCACAAAGTGACGCTTTTCCAGTTCCGATCTGCAAAGATGAAATATTGGCATAAATATAGTTTTTGAAAAAAAACGACGTAAAAGTATAAAATAAAATAAGGTGACAAAAGTTAAATTCAAGCAAATTTATTAATGTGCCTAGGAACCATTGAGTTTTATACATATTTTTACGTATTATTTTGTACTTTAAGTCTGTAATGTTTGAAGTGGATACTAGTGATGTGCCGAATCGTCAAAAATGTATACTCGTAGACACTCAGATACAAACACAGATACGAATCTTTATTTTTCCAGTCAATCGGTGTCAGCGCGTAATATAACTCGAACATACTAAATGAATTATCTTATGAGTAGTATGGTTTTTAGTTATATACTATTGGTATGGTAACTATAATAAGTATATTTTGCAATTAAAGGTGCCAAAGTAAAAAAAATAAGATTTTACTTAATCACATAATCAAAGTTATAAAGCAGCATTTTATCCTGTCAATTGAATTTGAAAATCCATAAAATACCGAGAAAAGTGGTGGATATGGAGTTTATATACAGATATCCGGAACATCACTAGTGGATACTAAGTAAATAGATACATTATTTTTAGTTGTTAGTTTAGGTTTATACAAACACTATAACTTATTTATGGCTACACGGATCTTTTGTTATTCCATGAGGGACAGCAGGTAATACCTAGGTACTGCATAAGTCTCCATAACTCCGTGTAGGTTCGACTCATTTTTATCAGTTTGAAATCAAGTCTAGTATCCTACATTTATTGTAAAAAATATAATATCGTCTAGTATTTTAATGAAATAAACAAATTTAAATAAATATAAAATTATATAAAGCACCTAATTAAACCCAGACTACTAAGGTAGCCCGTCATTATTAGATATCTATTTTCTGGTAAACAAATAATAATGGTGCATGCCTATTGTTACCATCCTTTCAACTTAAACTAATTTGAAACAATGACGTCACAATACTTACTGCTATTCAATGATTTTCTCATGAGAAGATTCTAGTATATTTTTTGCAAGGATCTTTGAGAAGCAGTGATGCGTAAGCAATGTGGATTCTTTATAAGATCTACCAGGAAATTATGCGTTTAATTTGCATAATCCAGTAATTAAATAATTAGATTGATGAGCGACCTTGTGATCCTGAGGCATAACGTGCAATGTTAAGATATTCTGTAGGTATACTAATAGTTATAGGTCAAAGTTTTGTATACTTTCCTAGACAGTGTTTATACTGAAATTATACATAGCTTTAATACTGAAACTGACTATCAGACAGATTGGTGACAGGCATCAACTCTCATTTTGATAATAAAAACAGTTTTAAATAATTCTTGTGAATTGACAAAGTAAAGAATATATCTAATTTGTCTTAAACTAACTTCCTAGTCCATTAACTGTAAGTTTGGTTAAAACGTAGCTAAAAAGTTGTTGAACTTCGTTTACTTTTTCTATTGCGTTTTTCGTTATTTCGTGATTTTGTCAAAAGTTTTTATTTTTTTCCGGAAAACAATTATTTGGATAGTACAACCAATAGGTTGTTTCGTCGCTTGCTTAAATATCTGCAACTTATTTGATGAAAAGTAAAAAAAATCGGTTAAAACAATTTTGATGTCCAACAAAATGCATGTCGGATTCGAATCACGAAACTCTCGGTACATCCTTGACCTGCTGTTGACCACCAAACAACGCAGTGCAGTTTAACTACCAATCAATCCATTGGGAAAATACGTATACAAAATATACCTACGCTCTAGTAAAACTAGGTAGCTTGTGTTATGATGCTTTTGTTGTAACTACAATTATAGTAAAATCTTTGCATGATAGATATAGACATTTATTTATTTACTATACACACAAAACAGAAACACCATATTACTTTGTCTAAAGAAATAACTTTAGATTTTGTCCAGATTCTAACAATTTTATTTTCAAAAATATATAAATAAAACCCCTCCATTTAATGCAATACCTATATTCATCAGCCACGAGGTCTTTTAAAAAGATGACAGTCATAATTACGTTCTGTAATTATAAATTTAATTACTGTAACTTTAAATACTTTATGTAATTAATATTTTAACATTGTATTTGCTGTATCATTAGTATATTTGACTAATTGAAATACCAACTTACATTACATTATCCACGATACATTTTCTGAATCCTGACACTTTTCCTTGGTAGAATGTGACCTTTAACCCATTCAATGGTATAGCTAGCTTCTCAATCACGAATGGATCCAAGCTTGGTACTCCTAATTCAGGAATCCCCTTGACGAAATCAGGTATGGCGTCTTGTGTAGCCTTCACCAGGCAAGCTCTGGATGTTTCGTTGCAGGGGTGAATGTAGTCAGCTGTGGATAAAATATAAATGTAAGACTTAGAAGTCACCTGGTTTCTTTTTAAATCTTATTTTTTACTGGGGACTTCGTCTTATTGTAACTATATCTTGGAAAATTTACACAATATCGTTATAAATTATATTCTGTGTTATTCCGATTAATAGGCTATATTATTGTTAAGTTTCAACAAAATAAATTATGTAGTTTTGACGTGAAAGAGTAACAAACATACAAACATCCATCCATCCATACTTACAAACTTTCGCCTTTATAATATTAATAGGACTAGGATTAGTAACATAGCAGAATCTTAAGTGTCAACTGTAAATATAATATAAATTTCAGATTAAGAACCCTGTTGATTTGTTTTTAATAGTCTGATAATTTATCTGACTAATGGAACTTGGAAAAAATTGTATCAATTCTATCATTATAAATAGCATACAACGATTTAATAGCAACTAGGAAGGTACATAGCAGTAGTTATGGCCATATAAATTTCCTGCTACGTTTTACGCTTAGTTTAGTGCAAGTCAAATAATTATTTCCAAGACAGTGTTGCTTAGTCAATAATATTTTTCATTTGAATAAGGCTCGAAATATCACGCCTGCGAAATATTAATAAAATGTGAGTGCTGCTGTTTATTGATGAAAAATCAAAAACGAATAAATATTTTATTAATTGATGAAAAAACCGTTGATGAATGTTTGCTAAACTTAATAATCTTTGAGAGACTACTTTTTATCAGTAAAAATATGCCTAGGTTTTTTTTTATTACTTTGATTTTTTGATTTTGCGTTTTGACTAGAAACAGACGACATATAATATCTACTTAGTACATTTTCCGTATATTTTCAGAAGGTAACATTAATACAAAGTTAAAAAAAATGTGTTAATAATTTAAGACATTGTATTTAAATTAGGTATGATTCGCTAAAAGTCGGAAGTTTATCATACATGACAGATTATATTTAGGTTTTTTGTTGAATTAGCAGTCAATATCAACAAAGGTCAAACAGTTGTTGTCATTTAATATTAACTAAAATCAATGCTTATATTTTTTGTCCGTATTTTTTTCTTTTTAGCCAGATACGCAAAAAGCTACAATCAAATAATATATATAATTTATCTCCATTTGAAATAACTGACTATAATTTATTTTAACTTGTTTCAATGAAAATACGCATACAAATAATCATTATACCTAGCTGACATAACGAGTTCAATTCGTGACCTTAGTAACAAAAGAATGAAACACAGAATTGTGAATTGTTAATAGTAACAATTTACAATTCTGTGGTTTATACCACAGATAAAGTCACAGTTACTATTATTATAGCATTGAGTCATCGTTTACAACACAAAGTCAAGGCTAAGAATTCTGTAGGATTATTTAAGATACCGGTTTGGTTGGAACTTTTTATAAATATTTTAATACAAATAAAATATTAAGCCGATTTAAAATCAATGTTCACCTACACATTTTATTGTTTACATTGACCTAATTCTAGAAAAAAAAATGTTTTTTGCTGCTTTTGTAACGCAATTTTGCAAAGTTTTAATTAAAAGGTTTATGCACATTTTTTATCAGCTTTTTAAATTTTAATTTACTGCCAAAATGAAGAAAATCAATAGCCAATACCACTCTCCACCATCGCAATCAGACATCAAACGGTTCAGATCAATCAGAGCACTCGAGACTGGTACCTCATAGGTAATGAATACGGCCAGTGTTGTGCCTGGATTGCATACACGAATAAAAAAAAATCGTCATACTGTTTTATCTACAATACAATTTACCGCTAGATTTAATTCGAATAATGATACCAAATAGTTTTTTAATTACTGTAAATATAATACATTAACATCGTTAACATTCATCATTATCGTCGTCTCGATTTATCAACCTTTATGCATTTCTATGTATCACTCTCTACTAGAAGGTATAATTGAACAACAACATGGATCAAGGATCTAAATTGCAAATGTACCAAACACGCTTGATTTTATGTCATTTTGAAGTGTACATAAATGGTTTTGTTTATTAGAACTATTTATTTATTTATTTCATGTTTGCATTAGTAGCATTTTACTCTTACGTCTTTCGTCGGTATATCATTTATGCTTTTTAATGCCAGTATTTTGAACATTTATGGAATGTTCTTAACGTTTTAAATCTGATTCTACATCGCCAGATTATTCAGGTCATGATTAATTAAACTAGAAAAAATCAGGTCCCAACATCAGATGGGATTGATAATTGCATAGGAGAGATACAAGAATCGTAATTCAAGTGCTTATTTGCTTTGCTCATCAAATCACATAAACAGGGTGTTCTAAAAATGTATAGAAAAGGTGGTACTAAGGTCATTCACCTCAGCATTAGGTATGCTTTTAGGGTACCCAAAGGGTAAAATGTCTGTTTGTCCGTCTCCATTATGTCACCAGGCTGAATCTCATGAACCATGATTGTTAGAGAGTTGAAATTTTCACAGATGATGTATAAAATAATCGGGTGTTTCTATGTAATATATGTAGGTATTCAAAAAGAAAGTATATAGAAAGTATTCTATCTAAGTATTCTATCAGCAGTCTAGTTCCCATAGTTCAAGCTTTGCTTAGTTTGGGACTAGAGTGTGATGTGTGAAAAGCCCGTGAATATTTATTTATTTATTTCTGTTGCCGCTATAACAAAAACCAGAACTCTGTGTATGAGTTCAACTAGCGCTTGGCCGGTTTTATTTCGTTGAGATCAGCAATTATTTCTTCAATGTAGGTCGAACTTAGACCTTTTCTTTTCAATATGTGTCAGATTAAATGATAACTGTGAGGTTACGAGCTGGATGTAACCTTGGCGTTTTTTACTTATAAACAGTTGAATATCATTTAATACTGAAAGAAGTTTCTCACTTGATAGGCAGATTATTATATAAGTGATCTTACAAATAAATTAAGGATAATATGATAAAAAAAACATTCCTCTTGGTTAGAGATTTTTTGTCATTTTTAGTCATATTCTAACTTAATAATACTAGGAATATTACAATACTACAATACTGGGAATATTTAGAATAAGAATGAGATTGCAGTAGCATTAATCGTGCATGTACCTTGCCTAGAAAAGTGTCAATTTTTTAATTTTTAACGCGTCATGAGCGCCCGTAATTGTAGACTTGATTCCCTACAAATATTTGTGGGTTGATAAACAGATGTTTATTTCTGGCTGTATGTAAAGAGTATTTTTCCTAAAATGTGCTTAATTGTTAAGCTCTATCTAGTTTAGTCGGTAAAAGCTTGGTCGAGTTTGTGAATTAACCTCAGCTTTATTGATTATTTTAAAATTAAGAGAAAGTAAGAGCTTTGTACTTTGTTGCCATATTCGGTACCCAATGATATATTTATTTGATTACATTCAAGTCATTGCTTTATTAATTTGTTTTAAGTTAAAAAACATGTTTGGTTTCAAACATTTTTAACCTAAATATAAAGCGACTATGGCCTTGTTCGATGACTTTTATCTTATATAAATGTTGACCTCAGTTCAACTTTGTTAAATTATTTATAAATTATTAAATTTCTAGAATCACTCAATAAGCATTAAAGATGCATGCATAATAGGCTAAATGATTATTCTCGAAACATTCGAAAAGAAGACATTCTCGGTTTGTTAGGTTTCTAATATCTATGTCGAAGGCTAATCAGATAATTAAGTTAATCATATCAACTTTTTTTCAGTGTAAATTATAAAATCACTTAGTGAAACGACGAAGGGGTTCGGAGTCAGTGATGATGAAGAGCAATACGCAGTTAGTTTCCAAAATTAAGTTTAATCTTCCTTTCTTGACAAAGTTTTTAATAATCTGATTCTTTCTACCATCATACCCTCACAATTTTATATTCTACCGTTTTCTACCCAGTTGCCAGCTCAAGATTAATAATTTGTACTAACCAATCATGATTAAATAATATTCAGTAAAGTTATACAGTAATGAAAACTATACAATTAATTATGTAAATAAATGATTATTATGATATTAAATTAGAAAATAATAATACTATGTTGTTTGTATGTATGATGATATTATGTATGACTGGCGGAAGCCGGAGGTTGTAACATTCGGCCATCCTGCATCGGCCGTGGCCCACGGCGATCTTGAAAGTTGTATGATGTGCCTTTTGGAGCCTGAAACAATAATACAAAGCGGTAGGTTCTTTTTATGAAAGTTTGAACTTGTTTGAAAGATGGAATATACACTGATCTATAAATTTAATTAGATATTAGATATTAATTATGTCTTCTATTTGCAAAATTTACTCATCAGCTATCACACAGATCTAGTTGAGTTGTCCAGATATTATTAATTTTACATGACTATTAGTAGTTTTATATGTCACACAGATCTAGCACGGTTGACCAGATATTACTAATTATACTTTTTATTTGTTAGCTGTTGCATATGTCACACAGATCTAGCACAGTTCACCAGATATTATTAGTTTAACTTGTTTATTAGCAGTTGTATATGTCACACAGATCTAGCACAGTTGACCAGATATTATTGATTTACTTGTTTATTAGCAGTTGTATATATATGTCACACAGATCTAGCACAGTTGACCAGATATTATTAATTTTACTAGTTTATTTACAGTTGTATATGTCACTCAGATCTAGCACAGTTGACCAGATATTATTAATTTTACTAGTTTAATAGCAGTTATATATTTCACACAGATCTTTCTCACAGTTGACCAGATATTATTAATTTTATATATTCATTAGTAGTTTTATATGTCACACAGATCTAGCATGGTTGACCAGATATTATTAATTTTATTTTTAGCAATTAATATTAATAGAGATACCTCGGTACTTTATTTTTTGTATATTTTATAAATAATAATTAGCTGAATTAATCTTCATATGTTTTATTACATTTACATATTTATTTTTAGTTATTATATACATTACTTATTATTATTTACATTTCTGTATCAGAGTAGTGTAATCATAAAATTAAAATAAACCACACAAAACTTAATCACTTCTTAACTCTCTAGTAGATCTATAAGGTCGTCTCTATCTACATCTCTATCAGAGCCTGAAGAACTATCTGAGACTGAAGATTTATAAGGACGTAGAGCTTCGCCAGGAACTACTGCATTAAATTTTCTGTAACCCTTAATGCCCTTAATGCTATCAATTGTGTATCGATCTATGGAATGATCAGCTTTGGATATTTTATATGGTCCTGTATAACAACTTCCTAGTTTTTTAGTTACACGTGTAGCATGATCGCGAGACATTCCACCCTTCCACAAAACTAACTCACCAACTTTGTACTTCCTACAACTTTTATGTTTTTTGTCGTATCTACTTTTCATAACTGTCATATATTTGTCAATGCGCACTTTAGCTTTTTCCCTACGTTCTTCTAACTGGTCAGTCATGTCTCGATCGTCATTACTACTAGTAGGATAGGCAGGTAATAGTGTGTTTTTATGAGTAAACATTAGATTAAATGGTGCGTAACCTGTAACAGCATGTGGAGTGTTATTTAAACCCCAGACAACGTCAGCCAACTTTTCATCCCATGTGCATTCGCTCTCAGTTGTAGTGTTAAGCCCATTAATGATTGATCGATTAACCCTCTCTACCTGACCATTCGAACGAGGAGATGCAATAGCGTTTAGGACATGTTTCATTTGTTTTTCTGCTACAAACTCTTTGAAATATCTGCTAGTAAATGCTACTCCACGATCAGTTATTAACCTACATGGATTACCAAAAACTGATAATATTTCTTTTAGATGCCGAACCGTTTCTAATGAACCAACACTTCTCACTGACCTTGCAAAAATAAATTTGGTGAAAGAGTCAATTACAACCAATATGTACATGTTGCCCTTGCGTGTTTTTAGGAACGGTCCTAAGTGATCGGCGTGAATAGTATGCATTGGGATTTGCGGTTTTTCAATGGGATGAAGTTCGCCTTCTAGTCTACCATAATTGCCTTTAGAGTAAGCGCATTGTAAACAGGCGTTTATATACTTTCGAATAAACCTAGTCATGCCTTTGAACCAAAATTGTGACTTAATGGCTTTTTCACATTTATCAAACCCTAAGTGACCAACACGATCATGGTATTTTTGTAGTAAACTCCATTTTGATAGTTTTGGTATGACAAACCTTTTGCCGTGAATTGTCTTGCGAAATAAACATCCGTCCACTACTTCATAATTATTTATGATGTCTGGATTAGTCGTCTTTTCGTCTAATTGCCTAATAATACCTTGGGTATGATCGTCTTGAAGTTGCAAAGTTAAGCGCCAATCGGTTTCATCAATAACAAGAACTTCTACGGTGCTGTCGATTGGATTGCGACTGAGGGCATCGACATGTCGCATACGATTTCCAGGACGATATTCAATTTCAAGATCGAAATCTTGAATTGTGAGCCACCAACGGGCAATACGAGGAACTAAATCTTTTTTTGTAAGTGCACTTCGGAGAGCGGAGCAGTCAGTGATTACTTTAACTGGAATCCCGGTTAAGTATATCCGAAAACGTTTTAAAGATTCTACGACAGCCAAGGTTTCAAGCTCATAACTATGATAACACTGTTCTTCTTTGCTAGTTACCCGACTAAAATAAGCGATTGGTTTTAAAGAACTATCATCTTGGTACTGTAGTAAAATCCCTCCTAATCCCAACTTACTAGCATCAGTATGCAATTCAGTTTTAGCTTGCGGATTATATATTCCCAGTACAGGTCTTTCGGTTAATATATCCTTTAGACGTTGAAACGCATCTTCTTCTTCTAACCCCCATACCCATTCTACTCCTTTCTTTGTCAAATAAGTAAGAGGTCGCGCTATTTCAGCAAAGCTTTGAACGTATCTGCGAAAATAAGATGCCAGACCTATAAATTGTCTTATCTCGTGAACATTCTTAGGCCTTCTGAATTGAGACACGCTATTAATCTTTTCTTGCCCAGGTCGTACGGACCCGGCTGATATTTCATGTCCTAAATAACTAACGCTTGTTTTCAAAAATGAGCATTTCTTTAAATTTAGTTTTAAATTTGCCTCTTTAAGTAGTTTTAGAACCTGCTCTAATAGGTCTAAGCCTTCCTCAACAGTCACAGACGGTATCATTACATCATCAAGATATATGGCTAATTTGTTATTGAGTGGGCCCAGTGCTCTTCTTATCAGGCGGGAAAATACCGCAGGGGCATTGGCTAAGCCAAAGGGCATTTTAATGAACTCATACTGTCCTGTTGGAGTAATAAACGAGGTTTTAGGTATCGAATCATCTGACAATCTAACTTGATAATAGCTTTGCGCCAAATCTAAGGCTGTAAAAAATATCTTTCCGGACAAGCGATTAATCTGATCATCGATGTGGGGTAAAGGGAAGCGGTCTTTAACTGTGCGGGCATTGAGCGCGCGATAGTCAATGCACAGTCGGTAATCGCCCCCCTTTTTCCTAACTAATATCACAGGACTGGCATATTCTGAGTTGGATTCTCTAACTATACCTGCTGAAATAAGTTCACCTACTTTTTGCTCGACGATATCTGTTTCTTTATACGATAACCTATAGGGTTTGCTGAAAACTGGTACATCAGTTGTTGTTGATATATGCATTTCAATTAAACTTGTGCACCCAAGTTCATTACTACACTCAGCAAACGACTCTCTGTATTCATTTAGTAGATTCAGTAATTGTACACTTTGATGTTTTTCAATGTCTCCTTTATCTACTTCTGCAGCCTCAATGTGTTTATTTTGTATTTGACTATTGATCAGCGTATCAGAGTTAAATTCATCCGAAACCCTAAAAACATCAGATTTTTCGTAAAAATCTGCTCGAGTAAGAAGTCTACCTGCAGTCCAACACAAGGAGAATTCACCCAGGTTTGTGATTTGTAAACTTAGATCTCTGTTTGTCAAAATCGACTGTGGTATGAAATAAGATTCTTTTGCCAAACTATGAAATATAGGTCGCGTTATAAGTACACTTTCTGTACCAAGGTCGTGCGGTGTTTTCACATGTATATCACAGGTAGCTCCTGGTGCCAAATTAATGTTATCAGTCAAGTACAGTGGAACCTTGGTTAAATAATCATCATTCGTCAATTTTATCTTAGATAATTCGTGAATTAAGCTTTGGTCATCACTACTAGCAACCAACTTTACAAGTTTAGAGTTAGCAATAAGAGTTACATTTGAATTGTTGATAACTGGTTGACCTACAATTATATCTATGTTCCTCAAATCCGATTTTGTCATTTCTGCATAGCTTTCGAGATGCAGGTCATCAATATGCAGGTGAAATTGTACTTTACCAAGGGATACAATTTGAGAGCCACCGAAACCTCTCATTAGTACGTTTGAATGAGACACTTTTAGCTGCAAAATTTCGACAATACTTGACCTAATGATATTAACTTTACTGCCAGTGTCAATGTATGCGATCGCCGCGACGTTGTTAATTGTTACATGTTTCATATAGTTATCGGACAAAATTTCGTAGGATATGCAAGAAACCTGTCGTACCTGTTGGATATTGCGTCGTGGTTGTGAGGCCTGAACTTCCTTAGATCCATTCCCGGTGCCGGAGGTGGAAGCGGCATACCAGCAGGATGTAGCAGCATGACCAAGACGTTGGCAGATGTGGCAGCGAGTGAGGCGACAGTCCCGAGCCTCATGTCCTGTTTTGCGGCAATTAAAGCATGTTTTCGGCATAATCGATCCTCGGTGCCAGGTTGATTTCATTTCTGCAGCTTGAACGTTCAGTTTCTTGTAGTTTTCCAATGAAGACAAAAACCCGTAGTAAAGTTCTTCTGGAGTTTCACAGCTGTAAGCCTTCGCGTTCGCTCGCAGTTCAGCCGGTAATCCTCGAATCAGACAAGATATAGCAGCGTCGCCTTCTAAATTGCATTTTTTTAAAAGCGATATCTTGTCGTGGAAGTATTTAGTCATAGTTTCATCGTTGCCTTTGTTGCGACCAAGCATTTCTTCTAGGCGATCAACGTAGTCTGTGGAGCGTGGGAATGCACGTGATAAATCTTCTTTCCACTGGGTCCAAGAGGCTGAATAATCTTCTAAGTCATCGTACCATTCTCTAGCAGCACCACGAAGACGAATTTGCATGATGAAAATACGATCGCGTTGGTCCCATTCATACATATCTCCAAGCTGATCAATTTTATTCAGCCAACCCTTAACATTTGTTGTTTTCTTCCCTGGGTCGAATTTTGGAATTATTTCAGAGTCGAGATGAGTAACTCTTCGTTTCTTGGGCAGTTTAGTTTCTTCTTCATGATGAGAAAAAAAATCTTCGTCATTTTGTATGGCTTCTTCGTTGGTAGACGATTCGCTTGAAGTCCTTTTTCTTCTATCTCCTAATCCATGCCGATATGGACCCAGCATTTTCTCCATTATTAATCCCACTTCTGAGGTGAAACGACGAAGGGGTTCGGAGTCAGTGATGATGAAGAGCAATACGCAGTTAGTTTCCAAAATTAAGTTTAATCTTCCTTTCTTGACAAAGTTTTTAATAATCTGATTCTTTCTACCATCATACCCTCACAATTTTATATTCTACCGTTTTCTACCCAGTTGCCAGCTCAAGATTAATAATTTGTACTAACCAATCATGATTAAATAATATTCAGTAAAGTTATACAGTAATGAAAACTATACAATTAATTATGTAAATAAATGATTATTATGATATTAAATTAGAAAATAATAATACTATGTTGTTTGTATGTATGATGATATTATGTATGACTGGCGGAAGCCGGAGGTTGTAACATTAGGCATGTTAGCCCAGTACTTACTATTCACTTATTATAATTTAAAAGCATAGCACAAGAAAAATATTAACAATAAACTAATCTAAAAAATCCACAAAAGCTTTGTGCTGTTAAATTAATTTAGATTTTGAAATTACTTATCTTTCAAATGAAAGCTTGTGTTGATGTGTATAACAGCAACATAAACAATATATGTGACTTGAAGTTTATTCTAAAACAATATAAAATTGTGACTTGAAACTCACGTGCAAGCTTAGCTTCCCCATTTTGGCAAACACACACCACCAGGAGTACAACACTCGCAGCTATCTCTTGCAATCGCATCGTCAGCTTTTTAGACAATGTGTTGAATTAAAAGCAGGTTCGGCACTGTTAAGACTCTGTCGAGAATAACAGCTATATATCGGCTAAACGGAAATACATTAGCGGACCTTCAGCGTATGAGCGACGCGTTGGTCGGCATTGTAAGCGGACAACCGGTCGCGAGTGGACTCTGCTTTATATCTACCAAAAAATTATAATATTATATTTTTTTACTAGGCAATAAAAAAAAGTAGGTACTTGATAACAATTTTTATTTTACCAAAATGAAAATTATAGAAAATTCTGACATGAGTACGGTCCAAATAATGATAAAAACCTCGACGTGCGCTTTTACTCGTTTTTTTTGTACTTTATTCAAACAAGTTTTATTATAATTCAAACGAATTGGTGTAATAAAAACACAATCATATCCGCAAGTAATAAACCGAAATTACCTACTACTCGAAAACTGGAGATTTAACATTACAAATATTTTATTTTATAATGCCTCCATGCGTAAAAACAAGGTTTGATTATTTATTTTTTTTATTTTAGTTATTTACTATTTTCATATCGCAAGAACTTTGGAATGTTATACCTACAGTAGGTGATCCCTAGTGTCTTGCCACCAAGACCTAGAAAAACGGACATGAAACTTACGAATTGGTTCATATAGTGTGTTGTATACAATGCTAGATAATAATGAAAATCTATTCATGTTATTGACAGATATCACAGTACCATACCTTACTTACTATACTTACTGTAGTTTCTTGCCCGTTCTTCTGGTCGCGTGGAACTGGCATAAGAAAATTGTATATCTTTGTGATTTTACAGTATAAAGATTAATTGACTTTGACTTTGCACGTACCAATAAGTAGGTTTAGGTACCTTCGTTTAAAAGACAGGACGCTATATTTTAGGAACTAACATAGCAAACCGAGATGTAGGTAGTATTGTTCAAAGCTACGTTTTATACGGGATTGAATATGCTTCCGTAACTAGAAGGAACTAGACACCTCGAAGGTCTTCGATTTATCTGATAACCTTCGTTTCCAGGTTTTTTTAGATCTTAATTTTTATTTCGCTAGATCATACAAGCAGTTGTTGTTATGTGAAAAATATGTACCTAATAATTAAAACAAGATTCATTAGCGTTGCCTCGTCTAAAATAATACTATAATTGGATGTTATGGTCAGTAATTTATTTTGAGAAATGAAAATCGGCTCTATATATTATTATTAATATGAATGTTTAAATGTTTGTGCGTCAATAACGTACCAGTTAACCAATTTTAATTACTTAAATAATTAAAATTTAACATCATAATTTTAATATAATAGTGTGTTTCAGAATTAATAACCGTGTGTGCTGTTTTTTATCCCTATAAATAAACAAAAAACGGGACGCGTACGAAATCGTCTATAGTTAGGTGTTTTTTACACCTTCTGTTGCACAGACTAAAAATCAAGGCGAAGTCACAAAAAAAAAACAAGATTTCAGTACCTATCCAAGAAAGATTTTTATTAAAAAAAGATTATTTAAGTATATAAAATTATTAAATATTATTATTAAAAAAGATATACATGGATCAAAGAAGAATGGGCATTCAGAGCCACGATAAAAAAACATGGCAAATTGCGCATTCTCCTTTCGATAATTTTACAACTTTATTTATCAATATAAAATCAACTGCAGCGGCGATAAAAAAAACAAAACAGTTCAAAGTTATGTTTATTAATTTTTTGGATGGAAACATGGTAAAGTTAAAATAACGTAGCAGTTTTAAGCAGTTAATATTTTAAATTTTATCTGCAAATATTGACAAAACTAATAATATGATTGTATGAGTGAACTAAGCTGAAATTCAAATACGATACAGAGCGTGTATTTACGTTTGTACTTGTTCAATTCAGAATCAGAGAATGTTCGGCTGAATTGATATCGCTAGAAAGAGACTTTGCGGCCTACAACCCTTGTCTGTTTTTAGTCTGTAATAATCACCTAAAAAGAGACATGCTGGCTGCATGATCGTTTTGTCTCTCACGCGTTAGCCGTATTTATTTCAAATTGGATAGAGAGCGCTAAATTCATTTATCTGCCTACAGTTCATTCGTTTTTGTTTAGATTCTGGTTTTGACAAACTTAACTCAGTTTCGTCTATGAATCTCAGCCTTAATATCGTTTCAAATTATAGTTTCTCGGTGGTTTATCTCGTTAAATATTTGTTTGAGACAGTCAACTTCAAAAATAACTGGTTAGTCAGTCTGCAAAAAACAATTATGAGAAAAGTTAATACAAGAGATAAAACAGCCACGAAGACATAATGAAGCTGACTGTATCTATACTTAACTTTTTAATAAAAGCACAACCAATATATCTGACATTTATGTTTACAATACAAAAATCTTAACACTTACCTATTTTAATGGAACGCAAAATGGTTAACAAACGTGATAAGTTACAATTTTGAGTGAGAAACTATAGATTTTTTTATTATTTTTGTGTTAACTATAAAACTATACAATACGTGTTTTACAAATTAAATATACAATATAACACCTCGCGTAGTAGTCGAGCTATAAAACTAGATCTGCAAGGTCCAATATGATCGCGCGTCTTTGTCCTATGTCTGCTACTGTACCTTTTCTCTGTAAATATGCTTGTGCAGTGCACGGTAAGAAGATATACTTATCTAGAAACTCTAGATCCTTATGGAGCTCTATTCACATAGATACTATAAATGTACAAAAGGTAGCGTAGCTAACCTTAGCAATCACTATTGATTGTTAAGTATATCTAGAACGAAAAACTAAATAAAAAACATGAAGAATAATATTATTCTTTATGTTTTTAATCTAAATCTAAAGAAACAGTAAGTTTGGCAAGAGTAGCCGATTTAGTTGCCACATAAAACACCTAAGTAAGTACCTACATCTAGTTTTACGAACTTTAATTTGTGTTTACTAGTTATTTTGACGGAATCGCTGATTCTTGTTTTTAATGTTAATTTACGTTATTACATTAAGCTGTTAGATATTTAAGTCTCTCTTATTTAACTCTAAATCGTAATAAAATACTAACTACATGACTAAATAAAAAATTGGTTTTGTGACACTCTGTGTTATTTTGGTATCCATTTACAAACGTGGCTCCTGTCAAATGTTTCAATTAAAAGTCAGCCATAAATTTCCGACAGGTTTCTATTTAAGTAGTGTCAGAAAATCTATGCTTGATTTTGACTTTGAGGTTAGGCGTTGTTTAATCATACGATACTTAAATTGTGTACTAATATTTTATCTTATTCCCGGTACTCTACATACAACCGAACACATAGTTGAAATTAGCCTCTATTAGCAAACTTAATATCTAACTTTACATGATTCACTGTTCATTGGCTACCCTAAATGATAAGGCACCATTGTCGTCATCATGTCGTATTCTCTTTTCGAAGAGGTTTACCATCTTCATTTTTACCCTTCATATCATAACATGTTCATAAATTTTAATTGAGTTAAGCCAATTGTATGCCTGTTAAATCTATACTTTTCGAGATTTAGCATCAAAGCATTCAGATAATCGAATTCTAATTTATGCTTTGCTGTATCTTGACACAATTTCAAATTTTATATGGGTAGTTTTTCGTGGCCTTCGATTAGAATATTAATTAATTAAAACACATCGTTATACATACCTCTACCTTTGCCTACAGTATCATTTTGAGCTTAAACCATAAAATGAGCTGTCAATTCTACCAATTGTGTTTTTGTTTCTTAAATGATGATCAGGCGGTAATTTCTAGCAGATTAATACTTTGGTATGGGAACGTACAACAGTTCATCATACGGCACAGCGTCGAAGAATTTCTTCGTCGTGTGGACGGTGACGTTGATGGCGTAGTCCACTACTGGCTGGCCGAACTCTTCGGTGACTACCCGCCAGTTTTCGTTTAGGAAATCCAGAACAGTTTTACCTGAAATATTCGAAAACAAAAAGTGAAATATAGCAATCAGGCGGTAAATTTGGATCAGCTCTACCTTTATCTGCACAGCATATCTAGAATACAAAAAACTATTGTAATCGATGTTGTAAAAGGCTAATTGTTACAACAGAAATCTACTAGCATATCTATGGTGTCTTATCACCCATATTATTTATTCCTCTTACATTTTTACATTAACAAGGATGTTGTTCAATATTATTTCGTAATAAGCTTGTGCATGTGACTTCAAAATATAAATTATGTAAGTATATTAATATTCCTATAGCTTATTGCAATAATTCTGATATAATTAAGGACAGTTTTTAACAATACATAATAAACCTTTCAGCGTACGGAAAAGCATTTAAAAAAAATGTATCAATACAATAACATAAAGCTTTTGTACAATTTAAAAAAAGGTTGTAAATAAATAAGTACTCGTTGTATCAACTCTGACAGCCAATCCCATATTCATAAATTACCAGAAATTATCTACTTAAAGTTTCAATTTCTGTGAAATTAACCCTTTTGGGCGAATGTTTGTTAGTAGGATGAGATGGGATAAATATTTGCAACCAAGAATCACATTACAACGATGTTGACGGTAAATATTATGCTGAGTTAAAACAATTTTAAGTGCTGTTTACGGCAATGCTCCGGGAAGTGTATGGTGTAGTCAGAGAATAAAGGGTGACTTTATTACATTATGGTTGGGGAGGTAGAAAATATAGAGTATAATATCTTTTGATATCATAACTTTGATAAGGGCGCTCTGAAAGTAATATCTAAAGAATATGTTCTGACGTATAAATTGTATTGAAGTTACTGCTTTGATAGAATGAAATGTGCAATGTCATCTATTATTCATAAGTATTTCCACTTTATTTTTATGTGTTTATGCTAATTGTCTTGACAGATATTGATATTAATACATGATATGATGTATCGAATGCTGAGAGCGCCTAATGTGATTATCTTGTCGGTAAATTGCAATTTGCGTTGAATTTTCCTTAAGGGGCAACACTGACGCTTTGCTGTAGGTATTGCATGTAAATCTTTAAATTTTTGGAGTAAAATAAAACTAAACATAGAGTTGTGTAATTAAACGTCATTAGAAAATGTTCTAAATATGCCAGAATCAACACAAGTTACCTACTATTAGGTAGGTACCTTATTATCAAATGCAAGCGTTATGTGAGATACCTATAAAATCAAAAAAATCGATAAAGCTACTTTCATAAACAATTTAATTTAATTAATTAATAAGTAAATAATAATTATTTCTAAAGATTGATGTGGCTCCCGACTTCGAATTTTATATCGAATGAAAATTACGCCGCTAATTAAACACAGAAGCTAATTAATTACTTCGCAGTGTGTAAACAAAAAAAAAATGTATTTGAGCATCGTGATTAATGAACGTTAAAATACTTGAAATAAGTCACAATTCATTAAAAATAATTAATAAAAAAAAATAGACTGCGTCTGAAACATAAATAAGACGAAATTACACATTTCTTCACATTAAATAAATACATAAGTAGATATACGTACTTAGCTCAGGATTTCCTTTGAACAAGTTGGAGATGGTGTAATGCACTCTTTCACCATAGTCGAATGTGTATTTGTAGCTTTTAATTCCGAAGTGGTCGCGGCCTTCTTTATCCTTGTAGTATTTTGTGTTTATGTACAGCTTTATGATAGAGTTTACTGAAAAAGGCAAATTGGTAAATGTAAAAACATTGACACAAGGTATAATGACGACCGTGGGCTGGTGAATGTCTATAAGAATCTATCGGTTACTTTTAAAGGCTAAAATTACGCTGATATCAGACCGTAAGTTTCTTGCCCGTTCTTCTTGGCACTTAGAATGAAGTAGGTATATACGACGATTCTAAATTATCTCTGTGATTGTGCTGACATACTATGATAATGATCAAAAGGCTCTTAATTGTTTTGCAGATAAATATATAGATTTGTCGATGAATCCACTCTTCTGGAGTTATCCTCAACAAAATAGAAAAGTACTCAGGGTCAACTAAGTATTACAAACAGCAAGGAAAAACAGCTATTTGGCAATACTAATCAGATCTAAGTGTAGCAAAGAATGGCAATCTTTAGCCTCTTGCATTAGGTACTGCAAGCGCTCTGATAGTTAACTGGGGCACCTGATCGTAATCATGTTAGTACTTTTGTTTTTATTCGTTCATTTGTTTTTTTTATTTAGCACCACTACTACTGGGAATATATTTGTACCTATTTTGTTATATAATAATTTCTGATTAATCATTTTAGTTGTTTAGTTTCAGGCGCCAAAATACACTATTAGTTTTGTTAACCTATTTGACCAAATTAAGTTTTCATATTACCGATTTTGATTTTAGAGTCTCCTTCGCCGTTGATAGGGAAAAGCAGTAGTTGTCCTTGCGCTGTGTATCTGCCTTTGATTGTGATGTTACACTTCACGTCGATCGTAAAAACATTTCGCTCTAAGTAGGCCCTGAAATTTGAAACAATATAGCATAAAAAACAAGCAAATAAACGTAAAAATTATCTTAGAAATTGTTTTGTTGTTGATATTTTCCGTTAAATGTTTATCTTTGAGTAATCTCCGTCAAGTCTCAACTTTAATAACAATAACGGCGTGATTCATAAGTTTCCTGGATTAAGCAACAACAATAGCACCCCTTAATTCAAACCATAGCTTCTAAGCCTCAGAGTAGATTATCGCTATAATTTCACTTGGAAAGCAAAATTATACAAAGGATTTTGTCAACTTGACGAACACAATAATCGTAAGAATAAAATCGCAATATTACGGCACATTCTTAAAATAGCAAGCAGTAGAATGGCTGTTTTTTAAATTGATACGTAAAATAGCGATAGGTATTATGTTGTGTAGCCTCTCTTTTTCCTTGAGATATTGCAAGTTTCGCCTAAATTCTGGGTGTTTTTGGTATATAGAAGAAATTTTGAGAATTTGAGGATTGAAATATTGTCCATACAGGGGGTATTTTTATATTGGGCACAGACTTTTGGCCCATTCACTTCTAGCCATACCCTAGCCATATAGGGAATAGTTGAAGGGGCTTCGTTAGATTCATATAAGTGAGTAGGTACAGTAATTTGTATCCACTTGTATAAGGGAATTACTGCTTAAGTATTAATTCACGGACGTTTTAACCTTATGCAGTCAAGAATCAGGAAAGAGCAGCCTTGGTTATTACGTTATTGCCAGTTAGTGATTCACATCGAAAGTTATTTGTTATTTATTGACTAAGGTTTCTATATTATTGTTTTACTGAGAAAACAGGGGTTGGTCTACACGAAAAGCAATTCCTCATTGTAAACTACAAGAATAATAACAAGATTGACCTTGTGCCATAAAGTAATTAGTTGTGTTCTGAATTTTCAAATGACTATATTTATATTACTGCCTTGAACTGGCTTGAACTATGCAGTAAACTACAAGGGTATATAATGCGTTTTTATGGCAAAATTAAATAATAAATAAATAATGTTGGACAATCCACACAACATCATCTAGCCCCAAGCTAAGCAGAGCTTGTGTTATGGGTACTAGAAGACTGACATACTTAATACAATACATTACATAGATAGATATTTATAGGTATATATATATATATATATATAGTAGGTAGATATCTTAAATAGGTAGTCGTTAAGTTCTTTTGTTTATAAAAATACTTACTCAACATTCAGAACTTGACACTTTCTCAAACCAGTAGCTTTTCCTCCATAAAACGTAACTTTGATTCCCGGTAGCTGAATCGGCAATTCTTGAATTTGGAAAGGGTCCAGTGATGGAACTCCTAGGTGTGGCAAACCTTTGGAGAATTCTACGATTGCGTCCTGGGTGGCCTTGATAAGGCAGGCCGGCTCTGTGCTATTGCATGGATGGATGAAGTCAGCTGTGGAAAATAAAAAATAACTTGTCAGCTTCTTGCTTTCAGCGTTTATCTTTTCGACTATCAGAATCTTAGGTAGGTATCCTTCAAAGATTGTTTTATAAAGATACACTGTATTATTTGAAGTAAATATACCTTACTAAATAAAGTAATTTATGTTATCAAACTTTGATTTTAACTCACAGGCTCAAAATGAATTGTCGATATTCAGTAAAGTCTGTGCAAATTATGTCTTGAAAGTAAATACATACAGATACTCGTAATATCTAATAAGTACACATAAATGTGATTGCTCAGTCAAGCTCATATTGTAATATGTTCCATAAACTTCTATGAGTTGGCAAATACAGTAATTTACTGATACATTCAAACACGAACCTAAATTGTGACATTGGCAATAATGTATGCAAATACCCATGAATGGATTCAGTGGCAATAGCTGAAACTAGTATTAACGAGTAGGTACATAAGTTGATTCATTATTATGTATAACTGTTCTAAAAGGGTCTTAATTTAACATGTTTTGGTTTGTTTTTTTTTAACCTGTAAAAATGTGTCTTACTTAGTAAAGTATATCAGGCAAAATTTAAACTCTGAAAAAACTGAACAAAAAGGGGTTTCCTTAAAAATATTATTTTAACTTTCGTATGTAAGTATTGAAATTATAATATCACCTAAACCTATGTATTTTATATATAAAAATGTACTATTTTGTACACACATGATGAGCAATTCTAAACCATTGAGTAAGATTGTAGGTATGCATGAGTTGTTGCGTAGACGATGCACGCGATGCGTTAGCGTAGTGAAATAATACCTAAATCGTATGTATATTATTTTGAATTGCTTAAAGTAACCCCATTCTAATTATATTTATTAAAGTACTTACATATAAAAATATTAGAATACATACTTACATAGTGTATCTAATTCTAAATGTATTCCTGTTTCAAACTAACTAGCATGGATCTAAGATCAGGTTCGTAACGTATATAAAATGGTGTTTACGCTGTTCAATAGTATTAGAAAGCTGTGTTGATATAATTGAAAATATGTAGAAACATTTTTATTGAATTTTATTAGGTTTTTAGTTGATCTTCTCTACCTACTCTACGGCATGGACCTTACCTGTTTTTTATATGATTATTTTAATATAAGTTTTAGGTCCTACTCGCTTAGGATCGTTTATCTAAACTATTTCTAAAGTACAGTTCCTTCAAATTGTAATAAAGCTAAAAAATAAACAATTTGATGTTATTACCACATGACATCCAAAGTCAACGTAACATTAAACACGCAAGTGGCTTGAAAGAGACAATGTATGGTAAAAACGTATAGCCTTGACATGCCCTGTGGTTATGACGATTTCTCTGAGATACCATGACTTTTCATGGTAACGTTTACCTACTGCTCTCAAAGGAATCCTTAATGGCTTTTGTGTTATTTTCGTATGTTTTCCTTGTACCTACTTATGCGGGTTAATATATAATTTGTGTTGATCATAATAAACATTTTATTTTTAATATTTATATCACAAACAATAAAACCAAATTTTGTAGGTATACCTACTTAGTATGTAAGTTAAAAAAGACCACATTCAAAACTTATCATATCACCATTGACTTGAATACAAACTTATTTAACGTAAGTAGATACATTGTATATGAAGTTCCCATAGCATATTCGAATGACTGTCTGTGACGAATTTGGGATTAAATAGCTGTGTCTAAATTCAATAAATATTTATTTTTTAAATAATTAGAAATAATATTTTAGGAGAAATATAATGTCTAATACCTACTTAATGTCCTGCTGCTTGTAGATTAAGTTATCTATAAGTTTTATTATTTTAGTACTTAATTATTTTAATGTAAGTCTTATTATTTTTCACCTAAACATATCAAAGTTACATCATTGCATGTTGTAACAAAAAGTGGGTTCTAGACTCCATACAATTTTGCGTTAAATCCTTGCGTTTGAACAAACAAGGTAGAAAATTCGTTTCCTATTACTACGAAAGGAGATGTTTCAAAATAGCAAGTTGCCTTAGTAGAACTGGTTATGCTGGTAGATTTATAGGGCAGTGTGTTGCACTTCGATACAACCTAGTAAATTCTACTCGTATGTAAGATGCAATTTTTAATAGGAAATATCAGTTGATATTTCCTATTAAAAATGGCATCTAACTAAAATAGTTACGTAAATGTAGAGATTTCTTCAACGTATGCTCTATTGTGGTAGAGCGATGTAAACTTTGTATTATTGACAAATAATTCATCATTAAACATCAGATGTGATTGCATTGATAAAAAAACTTGCAGTTTGTATAACCTATTTTTAAAAGCGCGCTACTAAAGCTTGAAAATTATGATATCTAAGTTCATAACATACCAATAACAGTTACCAAGTTGAAAGCTATTTTTCTGTAGCAAAAACGTAAATTTAAAATATGCTTAACTTTCCATTTAGTTACTAATGGAAAATCCGTGTTTATGTTGTAAGAAGGTAAAATTATTTGTTTGTTCGAGATTATTTGCGGATACCCGAGTGGACTTTATGATACCTTAAATTAAATTTACAAGCAGTTCCCTCGTTTAATAATATGTTTTCAACTAATATTTTTGCCTAAAAACTATCTTAGCAAAACATAACATAATCTTAATAACAATAATAGGTTGACGGGCTAATGACATTTAGGTAAGAGGCTGGAAGTTCTGGAAATCTATGGTAAGGTACATCAGAAATACAGAAATTGTCATTTTAAAGCAGATAATAATAGATAAGCAATAACAAAGTTACTTACCTATAATGGCCTACTCACGTTAAAAAGCTTTAAACTACGTAAACGCTAGCTTCTGCACTGCAACTATTGGAGTTTTAATAATAATTACCTACTGGGAATCATTCACGCTTGCCTTCAAGCAGTTAGTTATTGGTTAGCTGTTTAAAATCCCATGTGTCGTTTCTAATTGAAGGTTCACTAATTCAAAGGGATATGCTCATCGAGCTCTAGGATGTTGCTTATTACATGAATAAATCACGCGTCAAATCAAAAACCTTGACCCATTAGTTTGTTTTCACACTACTAACGATATCAGCAACAGCTTCCTACTATCTTAGTTCCTCCTACTAATAGGAAAAAGTTTATATTAGATCTATGGATGTGTAAATGTATGTTTGATACTCCTTAACGCAAAAATTACTGAATAGATATTAATGAAATTTATTTGTTGATTCATTATTATATGTATTTACAAAATGTGCATAAGCAAATAAAATACATAAGAAACAGTTGAATATATCGTGTAATTTATTTATTATTTATTTATTATCCTAAATATAACTACCATCATTTAACCAAGTCGCGGGTATCAGCTAAAATGTCATATTTTTTAAATATCTAAACATAGTTTTGAATAATTTATAATATTAGAGCTACTGTTATATATAAACTACTAAGGAAAGACGACATGATAAAATAATTAAAGGGAAAATTCAGAGCTTTGATTGTAAAAGTTTGGAAATTGTTAGGGATGGCTTATACTATGCTCGCAAAGGTTCCTCATGGTTAAATATCAAATGCCTGTTCATTCAAATACGTTAGCTAAAGAATATAAAAATATCATTTTTATTTCAATAAGGTCAAAAATAACGTAACTAAGGTAGTCGTATTATTATTTTTCCGATGTTTCAGCAATATCAGTCACCGGCAGACAGCTTATCCGTGAAAAGCTAAAATAAGCTCTAATTGCTAAAATACTTAAATACCATATTCAGTCCTGTTCATAAATAAAATGGTGCGAAATCTCTGGTAGTTATGTCATTATTAAATTCACAAAATACTCACGTGCCAGCTTAGCCGACGACCCTCCAACAAACGCCAGCAGCACTAGGACCACAAATCTGTCGCACATTATCACATAAAATCATGTAAACAATACAATGCACCGAGCCGCACTTGCGGTTTGACCCTCGCTACGCTTATGTAAATTGAAACGTGTTCTTTCAACTTCGCTTCGTTTCTCGGGATTGCATAAATTCTGTGGTTGATGTGCCGATTTTCACGCAACAGTGACTGTTTATCCGTCGACAAATGCGAGTGGCTAGCGTGCAAGCGTGCCTATTCTGGATGGGAGGCACGTGAATTGCATTGTCAACGGATGGGGATACGGTTGCTTTCGAAATATCAAGGCTATAACTTGAAATGCTGCTAATCTGAGCTTATATCTAAACCAAGAATAGGCTCTGGGAATGAGTGAATAGGGTGAAGGTTGGAACAGTCTAAAGACCTAAGGTTTTAGAACAGATAGGCGCACAGACGTATAATACGCATAAGACCGGTACCTACCTAATATGTATTTAAATAAAATTTTTATAATTTATTTTATTTTAGTTGGGTGGATCAGGAAATGTGATAGGATTGTTAATAAACGATATCGTGCTAATAGGTCAATGCAATTCTTCTTACATTTGAAGTCGGTTGGGAGATAATTTAAAAAATCCATGGTTTCAAAAGTTATTGTCAAATCGTGAGAATCTCCCAGGCAATCACATTTGAACCGTTTATTGTTGGATGCTTCTGCTTGTAATTAATAAAGAAAAAATCTTAAAAGGTTAACTAGGCAACAAATTAATACTTAAGTAATTGTTAGCAAAATTGCAGTAAAATATTTTTTTAAATATTTTGAAATTGAAAAAAAAGCACAGTATTTTTTGAAAAAATTATAACTGTCGCTACTATTAACGCCCTCCGAGTTTACAATACCTATTCAAGTTAGTAGTACCTACTTAATAGTAGTTTTAAGATTTAAGTCACTAAGATATCTTAACCTTAAAAAAATATAGGTTATGTACTACTTACATAATATCAGATGACTATTAACATGTAGGTATATTAACTAGTATAGTATCGATTATTTAGATATCGATTATTTTTTAAATTAACTAATAAATGTATAGGCAACAGTCGAAGGTAAGCTAGTTTTTAAGATGCGTCATAATCAAAGTTATTTATTTATATTTTGATTTTATTAATATATATTCACTTTAACAGCGCATATCGTAATCGAATAACGAGAGTTATTTTTTAGCAACTTATTATTATAAAATGATCTGTAGTATTTTAGCCTCGAATTCCAACCAAATTGTTGAAAAATAAGTAACAACACCCAACTTGTTTGAATAGAAGTATCTAGTGTTTTCTTCCGAATAAAATATTTTTTGTTTTTTTTATTTAATTTTGCTATCTCGTTACGTTTTAGTAATACTTTACTTTGTTAATAATTTTCTTTATCGGAACCAAAATTCATTGGTTCAATAACAAAAAGCAATCGGTTTAATAATACAGGATGTTTTATTTATTTAAAAACATTCGAGTCGATTTTCTCCTAAACTAAAATATTTATGAAAAAACTAAGCACGCAGTTATTGTTTTTTTATAAATCGAGGGCATATTTCCTTTCACGATATTTCTCTAACTCTCGTTGTGATTTACTTGACCATCACCTCCCTTCTCGAACAGCCATCTTGAAGATCTGAATGATATATCCGTTTTATAAGCAGGTATAGTATTAATAGTGGCAATCCGCTCATTACAATGAATTCCGGACCGAACCGATTACAGATTGTATGATTAGAGCAAACAGGAAGGAAGACTATAAATCCGGTTCGAAACTTAACAGCTAAAAATCATACCAATAATGAATATAACACTTCCTAACTAACAGGAAAAATTAAGAGTCTGACAATATTACAAGCTGTGTTTACTTAGTTTGGGGCTAGAGTGTGATGTGTGAAATGTTCATGAATATTTATTTATTTAATAGGTATGCATTCTTAAGTAGAAAAAGAAGAGCACGAAAATGAAAGTCAATATCATAATTGCATATACTTTTATCAGTTAAATCATTTTATGTAGATATCTAATAAGTTATTTTAGTCCAGTCCCAAGAAAAGTCAGCAAAAAAGTAAGTAATAATACTGTACCTAACATTTGTTCGAACCATCCTAGTCCCTGTCAAGATAACTTGTGTAAGTTTTAGAGCCACGTCCAATCATTGCAATTGTAGCCCACGTTTTACTGCAGCTAATTTATAAAATATTCGTATCTTGCACCTAATTATAATTCTAAGCGCCTTACGATACAGTGACCGCAATATCTTTTATGATTGCTTTATTTTTTTTATTTTTACTTACGTTTAATTTAAATAAAAATACCCCTAACTTTGCAACTAGTCATAGTATATTCGACAAGTGAAGCCCTTTCGTTTGATACCTATATTAAGGAAATTGTAAAAAAATATGACATCCGCCACTTTTTAGCTGCGGCCATCTTTGACCGAAATTCATGACACATAGCTAAAACACACTCACGACGCTTTCATCTTTTGAAATTGAAATCGATTCTTTCGTTCGGCAGCAATGATGCCACAGACATACATACACACACACACACCCTCACCCCGATACTCCAAACGTAAAACACCTCGTCGTTTGTGGCATCGGGAAAGGTCGAGTCACAAAATATTTTTGTCATACCTACTTGCGGTTGTGTCGTGTCATGAATAAGATTGTAAAAACTGGTATATTTTAATCTTTTAATTTGATTCTTTATTAACGATATATTCTGTAGGTACATCCCTTACTAGGGATGGGCAAATGAAAAAAAAATATCGATATTTATCGTATCGATATTTTTCAAATATATCGATTATATAATCCAATAAATATCGATATTTCGATATATCGATATTTTTTGCCCAATATGCAATTATTTATAAAAATTGCCAAAATATTCGAAATTTTAAAGCAAATACACATCTGGTGGTTTTAACATCAGTTTTTTTTAAAAAAAACAGGTTTTTCATTGCTTGACTTAAAAAAAAACAAATTAAACATAACATTACTCAAAACAGAATTTATCTGGTATTGACATCAGGAGCACTCGTTGTTTAGAGCTTTAAAATATATCGATTTTGATATCTGAAAATAAATATCGAAAATCGATATATCGCTGGAAAAAATATCGCCGATATATATCGATATTTTTTGCCCATCCCTATCCCTTACCGCAGTTGAACTTCAGGTCAGGTATGACTTTTTGCTATTAGTAGGTATAAGTAGGTATACAAATATTTTGGGCTTCCATTGTCCATTGCAATGTTAATAAGTAACTCCTACAATTAAGTAGGTATACTTACCGTCTACACTATGTAGATTCACGTCATGATAATGTGGTGCACATGAATAAAATTATTATTTTTGTATGATTATATTTTAGCTCAATTTTAGTTTGAACTTGATATTGTTAATCTAAGGATTTTATAGACATATCTACTCATTGGCCTTCATAGCAAATGGCAGCTGTTCAACTATTATTATTTCATCATCATCATCATCATCGACCTATATTAGTCCACTGCTGAACGTAGGTCTCCCAAGCAAGACGCGCCACTGAGCCCGGTCTTCGGTTCTTCTCATCCAGTGTTTGCCAGCTACACTCCGCAGATCGTCGCTCCATCTCGCCGGATTATATGATTGAGATTATACCTACATTTACATCATTGAGATTATATGATATATTATTATTTAGCAATATAATATTAGTTGATGCATTAATAAATCATTCAAATTACAAATCTATTGTTGAGTTTTCGATTCGGTTACAGATTAGTCAAGTTAGTTTTAAGTAAGTAATCAAGTCATTTATTAAAACTCACTGAAATCTGGAGGACTTTTACAGATGATGAATTTCAGTTTTTTTCTTGCCTCCTCCACTTTGGTGAACTTGGATTTTAACCGAGAGTGAATGCTGACTCAAGTCTGTAAGCTTACGATGGCCTTTAAAATTCCAGTTTAATGTTAGGTATTGCATATGTTTTGCTGGTTATAAATTTGTGTGATAATAGTCAGTACGGTCAGTCTGATTTAGTCACTGTAGCAAAATGTTGAGACTTGCGTGTTTTTTTATGTGCTTTTTTTTTACTTATAGTGCATTTGGTAATCACTTTTTTTTAACAGCGTGACAGGTCATGCTTCAGTTATTAAATAACTGAAGTACAACGTAATTACTCGCAATTTTTGGCTCAAGAGACTTAATATCCTTAGGCCTCTGAGTGACGGATTTGTTCCGTTAGTCAATCAAATGTTACAGACGAGGTTACAACTTAACTTCAGATGGGCCTCATAATTAGTGTGGAATTCTAGAACATTCTTCTGCCTTCTTAACAGCGCAAGATGGCTTCTACTTTTAATTATATTATTTTTCTACTTTGAATAATTTATTTAGTTTTTTTTTTATCTGTCTCGCACATCTTGTGCATTTGCTATTTTTTATTAACCACTGACGAAAAAACGGAGGAGGTCTAAGTCAACGAACTAAAAAAAATTATTGAAATAAATTTTTTATGGTTAATTTGTCAACATGATTTATGCTGGAATATTCTGTGAAATCTACAACCACCATGCTACCAAACTGGGCTAGAGTTGGCACTTTGAGTAGGATCAATATAGTAGGAAATGTTTTAAAAAGTAAGTACCTATTTTTAACTGAACGTAATTTCTGTTTCAGTGGACACCCTCAACAAATGTGCTATAAAAGATGAAGAATGTTTGAGAAATCTGTACCAGAACATGGTCCAGGGTATCGGAGCTAAAGGAATACCGGAACTGGGTATTTTACCAATTGACCCTATGGTTATAAAAGATGTAACTATCCTGTTTCCGGGAGTCGCGAACCTTACATTGGTCAAGGGTATTGTTACTGGTGTCAATAGTTGTGTGTTTGATACTTTTACGTAAGTACCACATTTTTTATAAACTTCTTGTAAATCTCAATTCATTAAACTTAGTTCGGAAATAGATTAGGGGAATTGTGAAGAGTCCATGTTTTTTATTTAAATTATATTATAATTAATGATTTTTTTAAACATACAAAATTTTAAACATTTTTTTTTAATATACAACGTGGTTACTGAGATGTGTAAAATTATAATATTAATTTGATGTTTTTGAAATTATAGCATTTAAGTACAAATAGTCATCTCTATATCAAATAAATATTCACGGACAATTTACACATCACATTTTAGTCCCAAACTAAGCATAGCTTGTACTATGAGAACTAGATTGCTGATATAATTAATAATACTTACATACATTTTGTAAAAACATGCATATAATACGCAAAACAAATACATATTTATATTCATCACACGAACAGTTGCTCTGGGTGAGAACCGAACCCATAACCCACAGCATGGAAGGCAGAGCTACTACCACCTGAGCTGTGATGCCTGTAAAACGGTAAAATAGTTTTAGTTGCAAAAAATAATTAAGAAAATTAAATTAAAACAAATGTCGACGTTAAAAAAAGATTAATTCAACGCGGCTACGGATTTATCTCAATTTTGAATTTAATTAAAATAAAGATAGATAGATAAATTCTTTATTGTACACAAAGAAAATAACAAATGAAAGACATAACAATAAATAAGTACAATGGGCGGTCTTATCGCTAAGAGCGATCTCTTCCAGACAACCTTTGGATGGAGAGGATAAACAAAAACAGAAATAAAATAAAGTAGTAAAGTGTAGTAGGTAGCAAAAATACTGAAAGATAATTTTAAGTACAATGTAGCGATTAAATAATAAATACTCGATTGTATTCTTTGTTTTACTTTAGGCTGGCATTGACTTTTGTTTCTGGCCATGATTTTTTTTGTTTATAGTAACTGAATAGGTACCTACTTGACGGCGAATAAAAATATTCTCTATTTGATTTTTTAATGAGGTTGTTGGAAATAAACTTAAATCACTAAAACATTTTTTTTGCTAATAATTGCGACGTTAATTATCATAATTTTAATACGTACATGTGTATATAAAAAAATCAAACTTTTTAATGCATGTTTGTTATATGTCAAAGTATCAACCATTTTTATAAAAATGTCATAAGTCCTTGCATATTCGAAGACCGATGTGGCGCAGCGGGCGATGGTCCGCCTGCGACGCGGAGGTTGCGGGTTCGATCCCGCCTTGGGATAAATGTATAATTGTACGATCTGCAAATATTTATTCCGGGTGTTGTGTGTATTTTTGTATACTTAATACAATAAATACAATAAATATGTCAGTCTTCTAATACCCATAACACAAACTCTGCTTAGCTTGGGGCTAGATGATGTTATGTGAATTATCCAGCATTATTTATTTATATATTTTGAAGTTCATTTAATATAATTGTTGCTAACATATGTATTTGCTTCCAAGTGATTTTGTTATCAAATAGTTTGTTCCGCTTTTACCTGACGCTTAAAAAATTATAAGCCAAAAAAGTAGTGTAAAATTGAAAATGTTAATTGAATTTTCAGGGTTGACCTTGACCAAGGTTCTGGCACACAGGAAAATACTTGCAGCATCGTATTCGAAGGTCGATATAAAATCACGTCTTTTGGCATCCTTAATAGCATCTTTGGAGAAAATGGAGTTCATGGCGAAGGCCATGCTAAAGCTTCTATTGGTACGTCCTAACCTTTTTAGGGTTCCGTACCCAAAGGATATGTAGCGCCATCTATCTCGCTACATGATAAACTGCATTATAGTCTACACAACAAACCAACAGATGGCGCAGGCAAAGCTTAAATCGCGCAAACGAAGTTATCACAAAGTTTAAACTCAAGTAATAGAACCGATTACTATTCATTAGTCCTCAGACCCGAGCCAAAGGTCGCTCGGCGCGGAAGATCTTCCGTTTTCGTAGGAGATCCTATCTCCTCTGATAAAACGGAACCCTATTACTGAGACTTCGCTGTCCGTCTGTATGTCTGTCTGTCACCAGGCTGTATCTCATAGTTAAAGACAGCGTGTGCTGTCTTTTTGATTTACGTATAGCTTTATTATACTTACTTCTTTTTTTTAAACTCATTAGTGTATCATTACTAAGTTAAATTGACACCGCACTGAAACTTCAGTACTTAATTAAGTTTAATTGTAATTCTTTGTAAGAAGGATCATATAAAAAAACGGTAGGAACCAGGCCGTAAGTTTCTTGCCCGTTCTTCTAGGCTCTGGTCGCGTGGAACTGGCACCTAGAATCACCTAGTATGTTAGACGATTCTAAATGATCCTTGTGATTTTACTGAATAAAGTAATTTTTGACTTTGACTTTGACTTGACTTTAAAAAGTTGTAGAATCGACACGATAACAAGAAGTTAAAAAGTTAAAATTGATTTTCAAATTGATGTAAGTATTTCTGTTGCCGCTATAACAACAAACACTAAAAAACAATTACCTAATACATACATGGGGGCTCTCTTACAAAAACGTATTTTTTGATACGGAATCTTTTGTACACAAGTCTGACTCGCATTTGTCCAGTTTTATTTGATTATACATAAATTGCTTGATCGTTATTCGAGAGGCAATGCTTGACTGACACGCGTACAAAATGATTTATATCATTTTTTGACATTTGTCTGATTAAATTATTGCTAGCTCGCTTGTTGCCAAGTGTGTAGATAATTGCATCATCTTGTCCGTCATTGAGTTGTTTATAAAAATAATTTTGCACTGGCAATCATTATTTTTTTCTAGATGATGCGCATGTGTCATTTGACTATCCTGCCTACGCACAAAAGAGAGACGACGGTGAGACCTACATAAAAGTGGATTACAAAAATATAAAATATGAATATGAGATCCGAGGCGGAGTTAAAATAGCTGTTGACGATATCCATGTCGGAAATGTTGAAATCAGTAAGTTATTTTGCTTTATTTGGATTAAGAGTCTTTGATAAATCCCAATTTATAAGCTCAACTTTATAAATATATTTATTTCTAAATACTTTCCCAAACTAGGCAAAGTTTGTACTATGGCTAACGTCAAATAAAGAGCAAAACCGTGGGGAGTGGCACAAAGATATTTAACAGAGCCCGTAGTCCAAGCTTTTTTTTGAAAACTGACACACAAATTTAGTATTTATAGAAAAAAAACAATTCAGATGCTCAATACAAAATTTGAGTGTCACATTTTGAAAATAAAATAGAATAAAACTCGAGATGAGCTGGATAATAATATACCACACACTATAGAAAAAATATTGTACCTTAACAAAACTGTGTACTTTAACGCTTTGCAACAGAATTCAATATGTTATTACTTATACTTGAATAAAATCTCTTTATTTCTTGTCCCGCTCAAGTAGTTTTTATACCTGTTTTGAGCCAATGATTTAATACTGTTCTTATTTCTTATTGCACACTATAATAACTAAGTACATTTAATAGTTATAAGGAAAAAATATTCGTAATGACATTGGTTGCTTACCTATTCTGATTTTTATCTCAGATTTTGCAGCGATACGTGTACTCTGTAATCGTATTCAGTATTTTTGTTTTGATCATAATTATGTTTAAACACTAAAATACATCTTTGAAATTACATTTAATAATAATTATATTGTTGTTTTGAGAAACTGCGATTTTCTGATCTTTTCATTAAAATTTAGTTGTTTTTGTACGTTTTTCGTTATTTTGTCTCAATTATCCGATGTGTTTCCGCAAATCCCATGGCTCACCTTTGCTCGACGTCCCCGCACGTAGCTGCAAAAGAAAAAACATGATTATCGACAAAAACACGAATATATTGTTATATTCTAATATTTTTTGTTCTTTTCAGGTAAAACCATTATTCCATTTATAAACCAAAACTCGAATTTCTTGTTAAGAACATTTGGACAGCCGGTGGTCGACAAAGCCGTTGAAATCTACTTCAGTATTGTTAGAAAGTTCTTTGAAAAGGTCCCGACTAAGTACTACATTATCGATGACCTGAACCCGATCGCTAGGCCCTAAATCTTGAGAAGAATTTAATAAAACTTTGATAAGTTAAGGCATTTTGCTTACTTAAAACTAGTGTTTTTTTTTAGTTTTGGGACAATTGCTACACGATGTTAAATGATTACTCTACCAAACACTTTAAAAGTATCCTAATTATTGATATTAAGTAAGTAGTTAGTAAAGTATAAAGCAATGTTTATTTCTTTTTATTTACACATTAAAATCTTGGCAAAAGTTTATACAGTAAACATGGATTATAAATAAAAATATATTATAAAATACTTAAAACTAGGTTGCCGCCGGCAGCGGGGCAAGTCCCAAGCTACCGGTGGTTAGGGCTAAAGATTAAGGAACCTCCGGACAATGCGTGCCGTGTCGAGGATTCCTGTCTTCTGCATCTGACCCTTGAGCCAGCCTTCTAGCGAGAGCCTCTTGAGATGTTGGTCGATGCTCTTCGCTTTTTTTTTATTTATTCTTAATAATACCTAAACTTAATTATGACTTGTAATTATTTTCAAAAACGCGCTACACCCACCAATTGTAAACCGGTTTTGATAATTGTTTTTTTGTTTGTTGAGATTACATCAGAGGTGATCCCTTATAAATAAATGTTATGTGACGAATGCTTTTTGAGTAATCTTTAAAAATGTGTTTTTATATTACTTTACGAAGACGATTTAGTTCATTTTTGTAAAAAAATAATTACCTATTGCTCTATCATTCTTAGCTGACATTAGATAGGTATTAATAAAATTTATATTTTGGAAAACTGTTTATTTTTTTATTTTCTATGGTGAATTTTTAAAACTTGTATTTTTAAATCAGACTAGAGCCAAGTCTGATTTGATACTTATCACATAAAATAATGGGGGTAACGACCTAAAAATATTTTGATAGTATTTTAACGGTGCCATGAATTGATTGCCGATTTACATATTTGCATGATATTATTTTTGTATATAAAGCTCCATGATTTGTCTGTGATATACTTAGTTGTTATAAACTGTCTATCTAACATGGCGATAGTCTTAAGTTTAGTGCTATTCTTTGTAGTTTCTACTTATTGTGAGTCATCATTCCGTAAGTAAATATTATTACTATATTATAGAAAGTAAATATATGTTTATTTGTTTCAATGTGTTTATAATTTACTTAAATAAAAGCATATTTTATCAGTAAACAAGTACTTAATTAAAAATTATTTACTTAATTGTATTGCATGATTTAAGTATTAATACTTATTTTACTAATAGTATCTACCAAATACTAGTAGGTAATGTTACCTGTCCTTCCATGAAAAATAAAATATAAATATTTTTTTATTATTTATGATCATAAAGTAGGTAGGTACAAAGATAGTTTAAAATTAAATTGTTTTTTTTTTCAGTGAACTCCTTACCAAAATGTCATGTAGAAGATGTGGCATGCTTAAAGCAAGTGGCAGAGACTATAATGTATAATATGATAGACAAAGGTATTCCCGAGATGGAAATACCTATTTTGGACCCTATGCATATAGTTGATAAGACTGTTGTTGTGAGAGGTCTTATGGACGTCACTATGGTTGACGGCTATGCTGAAGGCATGAGGACTTGCAAGATAGAATATTTCGAGTAAGTTATGAACATCATTGACAGGCGTCACAGTTTGTGGTAGCTGCTGTGGGTCGTGGGTTCATGAACATAAATACTTGTTCTGTGTTGTTAAGAGTAGGTGTTACTATTCTATGTATGTCAACGCAAAAAACGCTTTATCATCTTGGGCTTCTTTTTATTTGGACTGTCCGTCAAATTTACTGACAGATTTTCAACTTCAAAACAAATGACAGTCGGCTTGATAACTGACTTGCAAAATAAAATACTTAATACAAAAAAATTATAGGTACAAGAAAAAAATCATGTTTTAAATAAGTATATTCTTATACCTAAGTATTAAACAAATCAAGGATTGAAACCTAGGAAAGTAGCAAAATTGTCTGTGGATGTTATAAAAGACTAATACTTTTTGGCCAAAACTGTAGAAAATATTAACACTTTAAATCAAATTGATTTCTGTTGTTATTTTCAATTAGATTGTCTGGCTTTTACGATGTTCAAGAAACAAACTATTGTGATATATCATAATTCATATTTTATATGTATGATCTAAGTATGTGATTATGATATTTTATTATTTACAGTTCGAATTTCGACACAAAAATCACAAAGTTCGATATATATTGCGATGTTATAACATTCCAAGGTATTTATAATGTGAAATCTTCTCCTGTGATCGATGCGATTTTCGGAAATGTTGTGTCAGGTGATGGTAGAGGAAGCATTGTGTTGGGTAAGTTTTTTTTTATATACTTATTTACTAATAATACTTATTTAAGTAAGTATATGTGTTTTAAAATGAAAAATTTCCCCAACTTCTTGATCGACTTCAATTGTTATCGACAAGTGACTAAACATCTTTAAAGATTACTTTGGAAGTAGATATGCCTAGTAGTAAATTATCAGTGTGTTTGCCATTATAAAAAAATAAACCAATCATGAAAAATGTGTTAGTAGAAATCGTATCCACGAAACAAAGCATGGAAGACAGAGCCAACTGAGTTGTAAGTTGTAACACCTTTCGCAGCATGATTGGTAATTTACTGTGACGTATAGTACAGTATTTTTTATACCTAGTATCTTTATTTCCTTAGCTGGTAACCGTATGTACCTACAAATATTTAATATACACCATACCATATGCCAACTTAACATAATTTATTTACTAAGTATTTTTGACGACCGATGTGGCGCGGCGGGCGATGTCCGCCTGCGACGCGGAAGGTTGCGGGTTCGATTCCCGCCTTGGGATAAATGTTTGTACGATCTGCAAATATTTATTCCGGGTGTTCTGGGTATTTTATAAGTGTAATAAAAAAATCCAACTATGTTATATATTGTATTAAGTATGTCAGTCTTCTAGTACCCATAACACAAGCACTGCTTAGCTTGGGGCTAGATGATGTTGTGTGGATTGTCCAACATTATTTATTTATTTTAAATCATCTCTCTTTTTAACCCCTGGCGCAAAAACGACATGGTAATAATTTTGGGGGTGTCTTTGTGGCATCGTATCGACCAATTTCAATTCAGGTTTTTTGTTTGTAAGATGAAGTTCTCGGGAGTATTTTATGTTTTATGAAAATAGGTCCAAGATAAGAGCCGTGGCTTCAAAATGGCAAATGTCATATTTTTTCACAATTTCCTACAGTATAATATATTTCAAATCCAAGATGGCCGCCACTACAAAATGGCATATATTTATTATTTTTTCGCAATTTCGAAAATATGATATGGGTCTCAATTGAAAATGTTTCACTTGTAGAGTACCTACTATGACAAAATAATATCAATGTCTAACGGCCGGTTTCTCGAACGATGATCAACGAAAAAATCAAACAATTACTATGTGTCAAACTCGGATCAATCGTGATTTGGGTTTCCGGAAACCGGCCGTAAGTATTTCAAATTTTTGTTTATACTTGTTTTCAGATAAGTTTGTGATGAATATGACCACCCCTTTTGACGTGGAAATGTTTGATGGAGAAGCCTATTTGATGCCCGACTTTGACAATGCTGAATATGATTATGACGTTCTGGATAAGGTTACTTTCCAGGCAGATAGTATTAAGTTGGGTAGCTTGGAGATCGGTAAGTTTTAGTTGTAGATATACATGCATAACAAATATAAATGTTGTAGCTATTATAAAAACCGTATCTAGGATGTCCAAATAATTTGATTGGCGTCGCAGCTCAGTTGGTAGGACCTCCTTTAATGCTGTGGATCGTGGGTTCGATTCCCACCGAGGGCAAATGTTTGTGTGATGAACATAAATATTTGTTCGGAGTCTGGGTGTTAGGTACTATGTATTATTATGTATGTTTTACGAAAAAAATATATAAGTAGATATCAGCAGTCCAGTTCCTATAGTAGATACAAGCTTTGTTTAGTTTGAGACTAGAGGTGTTGGTGAATTGTCCATGAATATTTAATTAGTGTTAAGCTAAGAAAATGATAATATTTTCTTGTAGGTATACTTTGCATCTCGCTGGAGTGCGTCTTACACATAATCAGTATCCCCATAGTGTAATATTATCTAGATACTTTGCATGTGCAAATATCAGTATCCCCATAGTGCAGTTTTATCTACTGTTGTATTGGATACATAAACAAGTTTTTTTTTCAGCCCCGGCTGTCACAACATTCATGAATAGGAACTGGCGCTACATGGTGCTATCATTCGGAAGATACTTCAGTGACAAAGGCATGAGTACAAGCTATGAGGCTGCAAATGTTTTCTTCAAGTCTGTTTCAGCCAAAAAGTTTATTAAGGATGACCTTACAAAATATGTATCGGAAAAGTTTAGATGCTCGTTTAAGAATAAGGCATAAGTAAATATTTTACTGATAAGTATTTATTTATAAACATATGTAACGATAATGTTTTTAAATATCTTAGTTAGGTACTAAATAAAATAAAAATTCTGTTAATAAATTGAATAACCCAGTATAACGCGAGCTTCAATATCAGAGCCCCTATACCTATTCCAACTGAGCTATGACGCTTGTAAAAACAAAATGTGATAATTACATTGACTCTTTTTTAAAGTATTTTATTACAGAAATAACATATTATGCAATTACTTTACTTTACTAATACCTACCTGGTGCAGTACAGATAGCAATAGAGAGAAAGCAAATAAAAGATAAAAAGAAAATGGTTGTCTGTAAAGTCGGTTTACTGACGATAGTTGAACGTGACAACGTCAATTCATGGAACGCCTCAGAACGCCTCATGAGTCATGTTTTTTCGTGCGTGCAGCCGGCTCTATCGAATTATAAGACGTTGTCACGTCAAAAAATCTTCTAACTGATCATATAAATGATAGGTGATATACATTTTTATTTTGATGTCATAAACATAAGATTTAGGTAACAAAACGTAAAAAACAATAACTAGTCGTTAGGCACAAAGTGATTGTCGGGAAAATTTATATTTTACCTACTGCTTCGCGTTTTTTGCTACTATCAAAAACGTAGGGTGTAAGTTTAATAAATTTATTATTGTAAAAATATTAAATTAATAAATAAAGAAATTAATTACGCAAGCAATGGCGTAGGTACCTACTTACTGACATTAACCGACTTTTGTTTAGGTAGGTACGTTGCATTTAATGGACACACTATAGGTATTGGGTAGGCTGGTAGACTCTGCTTCTTTGTAGGTATACTTAGTTAAAACAATCTTGGAAATTTCACACTTCACACTCTAGTCCCAAACTAAGTACATTTTGGAACACATTTATGAAATAACGGCGACAACTTGAAAATACCTTTAACGTGTAAAGTTTTTCTTCTATTAAAAAATCATAGATAAAAGTTTACCTTGTTCTAAAATGAAAAGTTTTTCATTTTTTTCTGTTATTTCTGGTCATGTCATGTTTCTCAAAACGTTTTCATGTTAACTTTCTGTTTTTTATCTAAAATATACCCTGTATAAAACTCACATGACGCTTGCAATCCTCTTTTATTAGTACTTATATAAATAGTTAAATTAAATGTTTATGGGAATCTATAAAAAACTAGCTGTTCCCGCCGCGACTTCGTCCGCGTGCCTTTTTAAGAGATTTTGCGATAACCCATTACTATCTTCTTATGAAAGAAATTGATGGTAAAATGCAGTCTAAGTAGGAAAACTTAGTATACTTATTAATAAAACAGTGCAAGTGCGCACGAAGAGTTCCGTACCGTATCTATCTCCCGTTGCCCTTATCAATATCTAATAAATAAAAATCACGGGCGGGGATAGCTAATTAAATGACGATTGATCAGTTATCGACCGGGGATGAAAAATGATTAAAATATGTACTAAAATGGCTATTAAAAATAGCGGTTGGTGATAAAAGGGTAAAAATTTAGGGTTGTATGTATTTTTAATGCGACATAATAAAAAAAATAAAGTAATTAAAAAAATGTCTTAAATTAAAGAAAAATGTTAAGGGTGGACAACCCTTATCACTAAGGGGTATAAAAAATATATGTTAGCCGATTCTCAGACCTACTCAATATGGTCACAAAATTTCATGAGAATCGGTCAAGCCGACTTGACCTCGGAGTACGGGAACGAAACGAACATTGTGACACGAGAATTTTATATAAAAAATATACAAATAAACAATTTTTTAAATGCTGTAACCACATGCAGCACAAATCAAATATGTACAAGCAGCTAGCTTAATAAAACAACAGATAAGTAGGTATACCTAATACCTACCACCTGATAATAAAAACAGTCTCAAACAAAAATGATAAGTGTTGATTTAAATACTAGCCTATTTCAAATTTTAGTTTCAGTTTGAAAGTCGAGTTATTTCAGCTAAGTCGTAAAAATGGCAATGTTGCTTAGAATTTTTGTTTTTGCTATTTTACATGGCTACATTGTTACTGCGGTCGGTAAGGATATTAAGTTATTTAGTAGCAGTATTGGCTATCCCAATTATTTATACAGGGTTACATGGAAAGTCGTGCTAGATCCGTTAAGGGCGTGGAGTATCCATCATTTCTGACTTATTTTACTAAGAAACACCCCACCCTAAACTTAACCCATTTCGAGATATTCGACTTTAAAATTTTTATTAAAAATTGCAGATTTTTTGGCTACTAAATTTATTTTTGTTTTTTCTGTGCATCTTATTATTATTATTTTTGCATTTTTACATGGGTAATAAGATGCTTTAGGACGTCAATCATTAAAATAGTGCATAAGTTAATTGAATAGATCGTAGTAGAGAAGTGAAACTTATGAAATAAAAAAATATTTTAGAAGGTTTGTTTTTCTCTAAGGGATATCTAAAAAAAATATTATGGCACTTGTTCGGCGGATGTTATAATAAATATCTACGTTTCAACAGCTATCTAACGACGTATAATAATCTAGGGTTTGTATTACATTTCGTGGAAAAAAAGTAGTTGGGACGCTCCAGGTTGCAGTTCTAACGGTCCCGCGCGAGCAAGACAAGTGAAGATTTAGGTAGATGCGAATCGAATGAAAGAAAAAATGTGTAGAGACCGGCTAGGGCTGGGAATACAACAGGGGAAATTGTTTTGGTTGTCAGTCTGCATAGTGAATGTAATATCGTTTTGCTCTTTTTCTCAACTTGGCTGTGATTCTGAACTATTTCTTCTGATTTTGACTACTGTGCTCGTTAACCGGACTCTGATTTGTACCTGTGATACAGAAGTGTTGAAAATGACGTCCTACACATCTAAATAATATGCTGATATGCTTATTTGACTTGCTTTGCTTTATTTGCAGACACACAATCGCAGTATCCGTAACAAATAAGCATATCAGCATATTTTTCAGATGTTTAGGAGAAGAGCAAAACGATATCACATTCACTATGTACGAAGCACAAAAGCAGACTGACAACCAAAACAATTTCCCCTGTTGTATTCCCAGCCCTAGCCGGTCTCTACACATTTTTTCTTTCATTCGCATCTACCTAAATCTGCACTTGTCTTGCTCGCGCGGGACCGTTAGAACTGCAACCTGGAGCGTCCCAACTACTTTTTTTCCACGAAATGTAATACAAACCCTAGATTATTATACGTCGTTAGATAGCTGTTGAAACGTAGATATTTATTATAACATCCGCCGAATAAGTGCCATAATATTTTTTTTAGATATCCCTTAGAGAAAAACAAACCTTCTAAAATATTTTTTTATTTCATAAGTTTCACTTCTCTACTACGATCTATTCAATTAACTTATGCACTATTTTAATGATTGACGTCCTAAAGCATCTTATTACCCATGTAAAAATGCAAAAATAATAATAATAAGATGCACAGAAAAAACAAAAATAAATTTAGTAGCCAAAAAATCTGCAATTTTTAATAAAAATTTTAAAGTCGAATATCTCGAAATGGGTTAAGTTTAGGGTGGGGTGTTTCTTAGTAAAATAAGTCAGAAATGATGGATACTCCACGCCCTTAACGGATCTAGCACGACTTTCCATGTAACCCTGTATAAGTAATTGTTTAAAATTTTACTATTTATTTAAGTACTTACATAAAATTATATTATTTCCTTTAATTGTTAACCAACTTCAAAAAAGGAGGAGGTTCTCAATTGGATTGTATGTTTTTTAGTATTTATTTGCACAATCACACGCTGTTATATCTACTATATAATAATATGTCTACTTACCTACATATTTATTTATATTTAATATCATATCGGGTTATATATTCGAGTGAAATTATTTGTGTGTTTTATTGACAAAAAAATATTCTACCCGTATCATTTGTGGCTACATTTGGTAAGTAAAGATTTTAATAAAATACCTTAGAACATAATATAACTGTGATAGGCGTTATGGTTAGTGGGTTCGATTCCCACAGAGAACAAACAATTGTGTGATGAAAACTGAAGTCTTTTCTGTTTTTGGGTATTACTATGTATTCTATGTAAGTATATAAATATAAACATATTTACAATATATATTTACAATAAGTATTTTAGCAGGGACCTGGTTCCAATAGTATCTAGCATCTAGCTCAGTTTGGGACTAGTAGTTCCTGACCATTTATTATTATTTATTTAGCTACGCATTAAGTCATCCCATTTCATTTGCACAATTGATTTTTGCAAATCAGGATTGATCCGAGTTTGACACATAGTACTAATTATTTGACTTTTTCGTTGATCATCGTTTGAGAAACCGGCCGTTAAGGACGCAACTAGATTGAAGGCATCTTTGACGTAGTGCCTTCGATCATCTATAGTGAGCATATTGCGAAGGTTCTTTAGTTACTTTCATTATGAACTGTGGAGTCATAGTGAGTAGGTATAGTGACACCATATCGCGTTGTTCATATAGTACGAGATCCGGCTGCAGGATTACTGCGCTCATCTGTTTTTTGCTGGAAACCGATTTTTTATGTACCTATATTTATAATTAGGAGAATATATATTTATCAGGTTGCCTAGCAAAATTTGGCCGCCAGTATGTTAAATTAATATTTTTTTTGTTTTTTTGGGAAAAAATATCGTTCACTTGTTTTTTAAATAAAATAACGTCTACATCATGGGAATTTATATGAAGATTCCGGATCTTAGACTAATACCGCCATGCTTCTCTTCAAATCCATGTCACTGACCAATCAGAGCATCCTGTCAAAGATGCCTTCGTAGTGACGATCAAGCAAAGCTACAATTTTCTTGCAAAAACTTCAGTTAGAACCGTGATCATAACGCACATTACTGTGCTGAAATATCGAGAAATATCGCTCCCCTTTCTTTTCGTCACTCTGAAATTGTCAGATTAGTGGAATATACACTATTTAGCATGTAATTAACCTACCCTATCTTAATCTGACGCGCTCGAGAATGTCCATGCGGCAGTTTTTTTTTACATATTTATAAATCTATAGCCGCTTCCCCCACCGATGAAAGGTATATGTTATAAAACATTTTTTTTTCTTATCATCTAAGCTTTGCAACCCAATAGGTCTCTATGACGCTCGAGTAAATGCATACTTAGCATCGTGGGCTCCCCTACTATTAGTTGTATAGGTTATTTTAGAGCAATTAAGTATAGTAGGTACAAATACGTTTTTAAATTTAATTTCAGATTTTCCCTTTAAATGTGACTTAGAAAATTCGACTTGTCAACAGGAGTTTTATACACATGTAGCTAAGACGTATGCCGTGTCTGGTATCTCAGAAATTGGAGTACCGCCATTGATTCCTTTTGATTTGGAAAATGTTAACGTTCCGCTACATATCATGAACGCTACACTCACTGAAGGCTACTGTTTGGGCATTGGAACCTGCTCACTTTTACACTACGAGTAAGTTACGTATTAGAAAGGCTATAAATCAATCAATGTTAACTATGACAGGCTTCACAGCTAAGTTGGTAGTAGCTCTGCGGTCGTGGGTTCGATTCCCACCCAGGGCAAATGTTTGTGTAATGAAAATAAAAAAATGTTCTGCTTCTATGTACCTAAGTATTTTATGAATGACGTATGTATGTAAGTACCTACTACAAAAAAGTACCTATATAAGTAGGTATTCTATCAATAATCTACACTGGCCTGCAAAACTAAGTAATCACACTATTAGAATTTATTTTTCTTCTAAACTATAGAAGTTAGAGATTTCAAATAGAAAAATGTTTTATAGCAAATTTTATCAGCTTTCTTTAAAGCATAACTACCTACATATGTAACATGTTTAACTTAAAAAAAATGATAAACAATAAAATAGCCATTTATAGCTTAGTGTCTAAAAACTCATCTTACATTTTCTAAGTATGTTTTACATGTTATTTCATTTTTAATAACTGGTATTGCCTCCTCGGACTCTGATTAGAGCTTCAAGCCTCCTTGGCATACTGAAAACGAGGATTCGGAGCCGATTTTGGGGACCCATTCTCTTCTATCAGGGCCTGTTGGTAAGAGGTGGTCTGCGGCTTCTGACTTGCCTTCCTAGCTCGTCCCAGGCGTGCTCAAACGGGTTGAGATCAAAGTATACTTATATTGTTTACTTAAAAAGTTATTGCAATTTAAAAAGTGTGATACTTAGTTTTGCTGGCCAGTGTAGTTCCCATAGTACCTACCTAGGTACAAGCTCTGCTTATTTTGGGACTAGAGTGATGTGTAAAATGTCCATGAATACTTACTTATTATTTATTTATTCATGTCCAACCGAAAAAACCTAACATTCTATAACGCTCTGTTTTCATTTACATTTACAGTTTAAGTATAACCGTTAGGTATATTCTAAAACAGTATCTCATTTGTCAATGTTATCGGTGAGTGTCGTATGACCATAGAGCTATAGGTAAATGATATAGAATAACCAAATCAAAAACATATGTGAGGCGTGGCGTCTAGGATAAATCCGATGAACCGATCGTTGGATGAAAAAAACCTAAAATCTATCTCTCTAAACATGGGTATCTCTGCCAGCAGTGATTTTTTTAAACGATTGAAAATTTTCAGACAGGCTTGTAGGCTGCTAGTTGACTCAAGCCTCAAGTGGACTGGATTTATTTTTATTTGTATGGAATTCGAATCAATTTCGATAAAGTTATTAGTCGTCATAATTATCTACGAAACCATCTCTTGTTTTTCCTTATTAATTTTAATTTATTTGTACCTACATAAAGATGAGTCATCCTGATTTATCTAAGAAAAGTTTGTTCGCCTTTCAATTACCTTTAATTTTATATTTTTTTTAATTCAGATCGAATTTGGAAAATTTTCACAAAATCGCACATATTAAATGCGAAAGAATTGAGATCCAAGGCAGCTATGTACTAAAGACCGATCCATATTTTACCAATATTCTAGGCAACGTATCAGGTGCAGGGAATGGAAGTATTGTGTTAAGTAAGTTATGACAATTTTGTGACATCCTTCTAATATTATAACCGCGAAAGTTTGTGTTTTGTTTGTTAGATACTCTTTTACGCAAAAACTACCGAATGGATATATATAGGTAGGTACAAGACGAAGTCGCGGGAATCAGCTGGCCACTAGTTACTTAGTCTTATTATCGTTATATATTGGATAACATACCACTAAAAATACATAATTGGTACACTAAATACTTAGACTTATTTTTATAAATTACAAGCGCCCCGGCTTCGCACGGGATATTTTCCCGCTTTCCCGCTTTTCTGTTGAAATTTTTCCAAAATTTTCTTTGCTATAAACCTCACGGAGCCCGAGACCTTTCCGACCAAAACCGTGGAAATCGGTTCGTGCGTTCTGGAGTTATATCGTCAGGAAGGAAAACCCGACTTATTTTTAAATAGTATGTGTTATTGCTTAGGTGTTATTCTGATAAATCTTACATTATTGTAAAGTTTCTTTACACAGTTTCGAACTACAGTAGTTAACATCAAACATACAAACTTTCGCATTTATAAATTCGCAATTTATATACTAATAGTAGTAGGATGTGAGTGATGGATGCCACATGGCATGTATTCTATCGTTGTTGCTTACTATCACGACTTAGTTCAGAAAAACAAACCTTCATTTGGGATTTTAAGCTGGTTACTTAGTGTAGTTGCTCACATCAATGTTTACAACCTTACGATAATTCTAGTACCTAGGTACCTACATGTACGATAATTTAGTAGCTCGTACGATAACGATTTTAGAGCGATAGTTTGAGTACGATAATTTTAATCCTACGATACAATTTTAGTTATCTCACGATTGGTAATTTTCATACATTGACGTCATTTTAGGTTGATTTTAGCCATAGTCCTGATGGATACCTACGATAATCTTAGTCAATTTCTGTTCATATAAGTAGGTACTTACGGTAATTTTACGGTAGGTAGATACGATTGTTGCTTATTTCAAGTTAAAAACACATGTTCATATTAAATTATTTGTTTTTCAGACGAATGGTATTTCGAATTCGAGTATCCATTTAAATTGGTAAAACATGACGATGGTGAAATATACGTCAGAGCATATTTTGATGAAGGAACGTATTTATCAAAGGTTTTAAATAACGTTACTGTTACAGCTGATAACATAACTATTGACGGAAATGATGTCAGTAAGTAGGATATATATAAATAAGATAAATAAGACTATAGTGAAAAATCAATAAAATTAAATATTCATGAGCATTTGATTGATCAGGGTGTTCAGTGGGTTGTGGTTTCGATCCCCACTAAGAAACATTTAACTGAATTGATATTACATTGATGTTTGGGACAGCTAGTATTATTGGCTAGTTGTTAGGACAGGCATCACAGCTCAGTTGGTAGTAGCTCTACCTTCCATGCTGTGGGTCGTGGGTTCGATTCCACCATCGATCAAATGTTTGTGTGATGAAAATAAATAGATATTGGTTCTATGTCTGGGTTTTACTATGTATTCTATGTATAAGTACATTTACGAAAAAAATTGATATAAGTAGATATTCTATCAGCAATCTAGTTTCCTTAGTAGGTAGGTACATAGGTACAAGCTTTTCTTAGTTTGGGACTAGAGTGTGATGTGTGCAATGTCCATGAATATTTATTTAAGTACTTACTTAAGTAAGTACGAAATTATTCCGTTCAATAGGTACTTGATAAGTACTTATACGAACATCTGAATAATCTAAATTGCGTGTATTGTTTCAGCTGAAAATGTAATAAAATTCTTGAACGAACATGGGATGATAATTCTTAAAACACTCGATATTTTTCATAAAATATCTGTTGACTATTACTACGACATGTATAAGAAGTTCTTTGAAAATATAACAGCAAATAAATATCTCAGCGGAAACCTGACACACTATCTTGAAATTATTAGATAATAATTATTAAAGTTTAATTAGATATACTTATTTTATACATCACAATATTATTTTTAAAATCATAACTTAGGCTAAGTAAAACTTGAAATGTTTAATAATAAAAACATCTATTTTGATTTACGGTATTTTTATTTTGATCCATTGAATAGGTACGCCTATAAAACGCAGTCATCTCTTCCTTACAAGACGAAACCAGACTCGACAAACGGTCTTACTCAACTTATACCTACCTACAAACGGCAAAACTCTTGCAATTATAAATAGGTAAATATATAGTTCTAAGACAAAGAACGCCAACTATGGAGTAGGTGGGCCATGTCCTTCGGTGTGGGTACTTCTACAAACTAGGCAACGATAACGCTTTATCGTCAAAATTGTGAACGATAATTGACGAGTCTGGGTAAATACGATCTGTGTGACGTGGTGACGAAAACGCGGAAATGCCACGCATTTTTTTTAAGTTAAATATAATTAATATTAATATATCACCTGTTTTAAAGTCAGTTTCAGCCTACTTGTTGAATTAAAATGAAAACCTTGCAGTTGTGTATTGTTACACGCGCGCTTCAGAGCGTGTAGGTACCTACACAATGAGGATTTTTCACGCTGCTTAGCACATGAAAAATCCTCATTGTGTTATTTGACATAGTTTTGTGACACTGACTTGTGTGTCAAATAAATGTCATTTTCTCTTTTAACTGTTTCGAAGCTAAAAGTTTCTTGCCCGTTCTTCTAGAGTCTAGACTGTGGTCGCGTGGAACTAGCGCCTAGAATCATCTAGTATGTAAGAAGATTCTAAATAATCCTTGTAATTTTATTGAATAAAGTAATTTTGACTTACTTAAATTTGGGGTTACAATGAGATATCTTAAAGCTCTTACGTTCTGTAAATTGTACGTTTACGTTTTACTTTTTCAGACCTCTCAGCTCTTCAATGCAGTTTAACCAATGACACATGTGAGTCAACAATTATCACAGCCTACGCAAGAGAATTTTCCCCTACCGGGTCGAGTACAGGAGTAGTTCAGTTGGTCCCATATACTCTTGAAGATGTGACGATGGCCGTTTTGGGCGTTGTGGATATCACGATGAACGGTTATGCTTACGGCATTGATACTTGCAGCTTTTTAGAGTACAAGTAAGTAAAAATCAAGCAAGGTGATGTTTGAAATGCGAGTAATTCAGGCATACATGCCTTTACTTTTAACCTAAATGATTTGTACAGCGGTAAAAGCCACCTTTTACTCATTATTCTTATCTCAGTCCTAAAAGTCTGAGAAGATCGCGCGGAGTCGAATGGTATATACCTAATGGAAATATGGGTTTCCTTACAATATTTTCCTTCACCATTTGAGAGCTATGGTTTAACTCTTGAACTTAAGGTAAGTAAGTATTTGATTACATAACTTACCTACCTGTTGCAATATAACGGAGTGTGGACTATAATTTATGACACCGATTATTTGCAAATAGCTTCTTAAATATAGGTATCGTGTATCCTTCTACTCTGCAGTCAACTTCAAAAGTATTAATATAGTAGCTAATTGTATATTTATTTTTGTAAGTACATTAAAAGTAATAAAACAAAAATAAACTAATCTTCATCGTGTGATGATGTGAATTGAAAGCTGGATACAAAAAATCCATAGATCTACTGATTTCGATAACTTTAATTTTATTAAAAACTTCGACGAAACTGTGCTCAAACATTAAAAAATACGTAAATATATTATTATTTTAAAATACATATATATACCAACCACTAAAAACAAGCACACTCATACTTTTCAGGTGACTGTTTCAATGGAAAATGTATGTTGTCTTTTGTTTCAGGACCAATTTTACCGATTTTACAAAGTATATTAATATAATGTGTGATCGAATTGAAATCAACGGCACTTACTCACTTTCAACTAAAAATTTTCTTTTCGGCAATATAACTGGTTCTGGAAATATGTCTATTGTGCTTGGTAAATATACCTACCTAATAATGACTACTAACAATATCCCTTAATGTATGTTATTATGTATTCTATGTAAGTACTTACTTCCAAAAAAAAATTAATCTAACGGCCGGTTTCTGGAAACCCAAATCACGATTGATCCGAGTTTAACACATACTTATAGGTAATTCTTTGTTTTTTTCGTTGATCATCGTTCGAGAAACCGGCCGTAAGTATTTTATCAGCAATCTAGTTCCCATAGTAGGTAGGTACAAGCTTTGCTTAGTTTGGGGCAAGAGTGTGATGTGTGAATTGTCCGTGAATATATTATTATGTATTATCTACAATCACAGGCACAAGACATAATACAATGCTTTTATAAGCTTTATAGGCTTTTATAATGCAGTGCAAATTGCACTGCATTATAAAAGCTAAATGTAGTGCAGGGCACGTTCTTTTGGACGTGCTCAACTCAGTGAATAGGGCTATTTTTAAACTCGCTCATACTACTACTACTACTACTTTTCTTTGACGCATGTCACGCGCTCATTCCGTTAATTAAATCAATTAGTGATACAATTAAGGAAAAAAAATAAAAAAAAAATTATAGTGAACCATATTTTGATTAAAGTGAAAGTTGATTAAGATCTAACCTTATTCTCTATGACATAGGAGATTCCTTCCCCAAACCGTGCTACGTAACAACGCGTTCCAAAACGCAAACTTCAAAAATGATTGATTTGTATCTATATTATTCGAATCGCACATGACTCGATTCTTTGGTCGGCACGATTAGTTTATAGTTCAAACCGTGGTCAAATCGTACCGTGTCGCGGTTGGCTTAAGGCTTACGCCATACGGTTTTTTCAGATTCCACGCCGTTGTCTTGCCGTAGCCAAGTAACGCGCGTGGGTTTGCCATACAATAGAGAATAATGCCCCAGAAGTGTGAGCACGAATAAATGTGACAACCGTAAAGATATCGAAACAAAACACTGACGTATTTGACATACATTGCATTACAACTTCAATTTTACTGTCAAACGTAGCAAAGTTACCGTGCAGTGTAATTTATATACGTTACGTTTACGATTGTCACATTCATTCGTGCTCACCTCTCAGTAGGTACTTTTGACTTATCCTTGACAATGACGATGAAGATTAAAGACTGTTAAAAATACTCTTTTTATTACAGATGAAACCCATTATAATTTTACGGTCCCATTTGACTTCAAGCAAAAAAGTGACGGGCTGATATACACTGTGCCTCACTATATATTTACAGTGTACACATCAGAGGTTTTGAAGCGAGCTACAGTCAAAGCCGACTGTATTGTGGTGAACGATCATGATATTAGTAAGTATAAAAAATATATATTTATATTTAAATGTCACAGCCGATTTACATTCTGGGTGTAAGGAGGTTCAAATACAAATTCAGTTTTCAAGAAAAACAAACGGTGAAACCAAAACTGTTTTCTTAGGACATGATTATTTCTTTATTATAACTAGTACTTTTTATATACTTAGTCATATTTAAATAATTAAACCAGTCCTTTTTGAGATATCTTTGATAGCTAATGTGTTTACTAGAGCATTGTTTTAGTTAAAAAAGTAAATTTAAAAATATATATCTTCTTGTTTCAGCTAAACATTTACTTTCCTTTATCAACAAGAATTGGCGTATTATTTTCAAATACTTTCTCCCCGTCTTTCACCAAATGCAAATGGAGTACCTCTATGGACCATATGAGATATTATACAGTGTGGTACCAGCAAGCTATATGTTCACTGATGATTTATCGGTATACGTGAAGAATTGTACTGAAAGTTAAAAATTTAAATAAATGTTACCCGAGGGTCAACTACGAGTTTAATTGTCAAAAAAAAACAAAATTAATAAAAGTTGATTCAGTAAAATAATTAGGATCATTTAAAATCGTCTTATACACTAGGTGATTGTAGGTGCCAGTTCCAATTGAGTATCCGGTCGGTTTAAAGTGCATGATATTGTATGGCACCTGCAGAGCCCCTAGCGGGATTTTCGAGAAGCTTGGACTCACAACACTGTCGCGCCCGGCGGCGATAGGCACTTTACACCGATCGAACACACCATACACCAAAACTCATACTTGACCCTCTGCTTTGTTTTTCCGTATTCCGAGATTGTGCTGCACTAGTTTTAGATTAAAATCGTTCATTAATATTTGGTATTTTTATTCGGTTTGCCGACAATCGATATCAGACTAAATAAACACAGTAATATTATGAAAATTTTACAAAGCGACATCTAGTTCCAAACTAGGCAAATCTTAGATTTCTAGAGAGTAGGTACCTACTCTAAAGGGTGTAGTGTACCTGATCGTCCTAGAGTGTGATGTGTGCAATGTCCATGAATATTTATTTATATGTATGTTATATTTTTAATAAACAAAGGAAATAAAATGTTAATTGGTAGGTACTGAATAAATAGTAGTATGCATGTTAACTTCATCTGAGGGCTGTTTACTTTGTACCTACGTGTATTTCACAGATATAGGTAGGTACCTATTTAATGTAAGTAAGTATAGTAGGTAATGTAGGTGCGCAGACATGGTCGCTGACCGAACTGCAGAAGTCCAAGCTCAAGATATGCCAGAGGACAATGGAGCGCAGCGTTTTGGGCTACAAGAGAACCGATCGAATCAGAAACACGACGTTGCGCTTCTTGACCGGCATTGCCGATGTAGGAACCAAAACTGCAAAGCTGAAATGGGAGTGGGCAGGGCATTTAAGCCGAACACCTCAAGAAAGATGGACCACAATCACCGCCACCTGGATACCTGAAGGTCAGCGACGTCGGGGGCGGCCAAGAAAGCGTTAGAGTGATGACCTTGGCGTGTTTGATGTGGATTGGTGGAACACTGCCAAGGACCGGAATAAGTGGAGGGGTTTGGGAGAGGCCTTTGCCCAGCAGTGGGACGATTTAGGTTACAGAAAAAAAATAGTAATGGTGGTGCTTACCTATTTTGCATTTAAATATATTAGCTAGTAAATAATGAAAACGATGTGATGCATTTTCTTTCATTATTTGCATGACAATATATTTTTGCGAAATTATTCCGTTCAATACTTGATACGAACAACTGAATAAACTTAACTGCGTGTATTGTTTTCAGCTGAAAATGTAATAAAATCCTTGAACGAACATGGGATGATAATTCTCAAAACTCTCGATATTTTTCATAAAATACTTATATGTTGACTACTACCACATGTTTATGACGTTCTTTGAAAATATAACAGCAAATAAATAAGTATCACAGCGGAAACCTGACACAATATCTTGAAATTATTAATAATTATTAAAGTTTAATTACTTACTTATATTTTTGTCATCACAATATTATTTTTCAAATCATAACTTAGCGTTAAACGTGAAATGTTTAATAATAAAAACATCTATTTTGATTAACCGTGTTTTTATTATGATCCATTGAATAGGTAGGGGAGACCTAGAATAGTTGTTACAGAGGAGAGTTGTTACAAAGCCGATTTCTCGGAACCTATGATCGTTAGTGAGCTGGCAATGCCACTCAATTGATTCTTTTTAGATGATCTTCTTGATGAAACAAGTGCCTCAGGCACCAGGCAAATGGTTGCCCGAGTACGACGTCTGCATGAAAAAAAAGCCGAAAAGTATTTTTTTTGTCAAAATTTTGGTTAGATTTATATCGTGACACATTAAATTTAGGTGGTTATGTTATTTTTTTGTATACTGTAGGGTTTTTGAAGTTTCAAATAGTGTAGTTGTTTTGATGATCCTTTACGTTGTTGTGAAATTATGAATGTTTATTCTGACCAGGTCGTAATTTTCGACACCCTCCTAGGTGTCGAGTTGTGACACGCTGTAACAACTCTCCTATTTTAGTTTGTTTGCTTTGAATTTTATGTCATTAGCAATCCAATCAAAAGGTTTCAATTCAGGAGTGGAAAGGCTGGTCGAGAATGGCACTAGGAGTGAGCTGCTGTACGTCTGTCATACATAATATATTGGATTACAGACATATTTTATAGCGGCTGATATTGTCATGATGCCATAGTTACTTAAAAAATATTTATTTATTATAATCTTAATGTCTGTAGTCTCAACAATTATGCCAAATGATAATTGAAGTATTATTAAAGGGTGTGTGTTTTATAATTCTTATAAAAGTCATCTTACCTATCAAATATAAGTAGTATTGATAAACAGCTGTAACAACTTACCTTGGTGCCTGTCACAACTTACCTCGGTGTTATGAGAGTTGTTACAGTTTGAGTTGTTTCTGTTTTGGTAAATTTTCTCAGAAACCTTAGGTACAACTTTCATTTATTGTCATGACTGTTTTTGATAAAGGAAAGATTGCTCTATATTTAGACATAAAGTTGATAACTGTGCTATGTTTCTTTATTGAGATATGTGGTTTTAAGTAAAAATTGTAACAACCCTCCTTGGTCTCCCCTACCTACGCCTTTAAAACGCAGTCATCTCTTCCTTCGCAAGACGAAACCAGATTCAACAAATGGTATGACTAAACTTAGGTACGAACCGGCAAAACTCTTGCAATAATAAATAGGTACCATACCATACCTAGTTCTAAGGCAAAGATCGCCAAATATGGAATAGGTAGGCCATGTCCTTCGGTGTAAGTACTTCTACAAACTAGGCAACGATTACGGTCTCTCGTTATAATTATGAACGAAAATTTACGAGTCTGGGTAAATACGATTTGTGTGTGTGACGTGGTGACAAAAACGCGGAAATGCCACGTATTTTCGTAAGTTTTGGATTAGCTGTTACACGCCACTTCGCGCGCTTCAGAGCGTGTACCAGTTTACCAAGTTCTGAAAAAGGTCGTGAAAAAACAGCGTGTACCTGTGTACCACGTTCTGAAAAAGCTCGTGAAAAAACCTCATTGTGTTATTTGACATAATAGTTTTCTTTTTTCTACATAGGTAATCTTGTGATATGTGACACTGATCAAAACATTTGTTACAACCGTTCTATGATCTTTGTAACGAGAGGTACATAGGTATTATTATAGATATTATCTATACATAGGGGAGTATAGTAATATAAATTAAACATAGCATGTTTGAATCCAGAAAATATGCTTAAATGTATACATTTTATTAAATAAAACTTGAGAGGTGTCAAGGGACACCCGGATCGAACGAAGTTCTTAACTGTCTTGCTTTCTATGAGACAGACTGAGAAACACGCGCACGCCGCACGGCTTACAACTATAGCAAAAAGTGTCGTTACAACTTCTGGTCTTATTTTTCCCGTCTAGCCCTTTCGCAACGCGCGATAAGGAACTTCGTTCCAAAAACCTGTAATTTAGTTGTGATGTAAACATACATTGTTGTTTATTATTTATGTAGTTTATAATTTATAATACTTACTAGGTATTGATAATATTAAAGTATTTGTACAGTTGTCTTGTCTGCTATCCTCATTAGGTATAGTTATAGGGTGTCCCGAAACTCAACGATAACGGTAGGTACCTACCTACCGGGCGAGATGCCAATGTAAGTATTATCTACGAATAAAAATAAGAAAAAAATCCATATCACTTAGTGAAGCGATAAAAGAATTTTTTCGAAAAAGTTTAAAATTTGACACCATTAATGGCTTTTTTAAGTGCCGTGATCACAATTTTCACAATTTTATGGTGATTTTTTTAATAATGTAATCTCAATTATCAGTGTCATTAATCGCAACCACAAATAAAAGTAATATCATTGTTAACTAAGTAAAATATTAAACTTTGACGAGTTTTGATTAAAAAAAATATTGTCAGAAAACTCTGACACTCCATGTTGAAAAAAAAATGTACCACACTACCCTTGGTAAGTTTTTTGAAAAGATGGCCCATTTAGTGTAGATTTCAAAATGGTATTACACTTGACAGTTTTCTTGCCAATGAAAGTACTATTTCGTAGTCTTTAAGAGTCGATAAGTAAAGGTGAGTATCAAATCCAGGTTAACACAAGCCAAAGTCGATAGTACGAAAGTTAAACAAATACGACAGATGCGCAGTAAACGAAGAATCGATGCGTACCTACTAAATGGTATTTATTTTATTATAAACATCGGCGTCACTATCCGTCTCACGCATCCTAAAAGTCGTATGAAAAACTGTCTCGCTTTAATAGACAGCATAATTCCTATTTATCTCATTTTATGACTTTTGTTAATTATAAACAATGGAGACGCCAACCTTTTGAAACAAAAGAGTGTTACGAAATAGTACTTTCATTGGCAAGAAAACTGTCAAGTGTAATACAATTTTGAAATCTACACTAAATGGGCCATCTTTTAAAAAAACTTGCCAAGGGTAGTGTGGTACATTTTTTTTTCAACATGGAGTGTCAAAGTTTTCTGACAATATTTATTTTAACCAAAACTCGTCAAATCTTAATTTATTTTACTTAGTTAACAATGATATTACTTTTATTTGTGGTTGCGAATAATAACACTGATAATTGAGATTACATTATTAAAAAAAAACCCTATAAAATTGTGATTACGGCACTTAAAAGAGCCATTAAGGGTGTCAAATTTGAAACTTTTTCGAAAAAAAATCTATTATCGCTTCACCAAGTGGTATGGATTTTTTTCTTATTTTATTCGTAACTGATATACATTGGCCTCTCGCCCGGTACCAGGTTATCGTTGAGTTTCAGGACACCCTGTATAGGTGTACAAATAGTGATGAAAAGTATATAAAGCTTCCAGGTGTACCTATTAATGCGTTTTGTCGTTGAATGATTTCGATTGGCAGTACCTAGATATTAATTAATGTAAAAATGAAGAACTATTTAATATTTTTTGTTGTAAAAATTATTCTACATGCCAATCATGTTTGCTTGGCAGAAATCGGTAAGTTTTGATTTTTATTAGCCGAAGCGTCTCTGTTCGAATTGGGTCAAAAGTATTTTATCCGTCCATGCATTGTATCCGTTTTTGAATAGATTTTAATAAAACTTGGAATATTCATATAATAATAATGTATTTCAAAAACGTTAGGTCTATACAGAAAATATAAATTTTATCACTAAATCTAATAAAAACAGAAAACATTTAAGTCCTAATTTTGCATTGACATCTGAAAAACAACATTTTTTTATACAATCGACCAATTTGTTAGTCTACACAAAAATTACGAGTTAAAGGCCAAATTAGTTACTTTTTACATATTTATGATTAGATTATAGACGTTAATTAATAAAGAAGTTAGTAGATTTAGTTTCTTCAAAGTTTCTTCTTCTTCTTGATGAAAAAGAATCCATAAGTGGAGTGGAATGGTAAAAAAGGGCAAGTTAGCTGTAGAGTTATATAAGGACGGATTTACCTACCTGTCAAAATGTTTCGGAAAATTTAAACCTAGGTACTTACCTATCTTCTTACCTATCAATACTAACGAATGATCGGAATCTACGTTCCTCTGACACCTTGCAGCTTGTTACTCCTGTACACAGCTCCACAATGTACCTACACTAAATCTTACACTTTATATGCAGTTCGATTATGGACCACTTTACCGTTGTCTGTTCGCTTATCGAAATCTCCTAACATTTTTAAAACAAAGGCCACTATCTATCCTCATCTGCTAATATGTACTTAAGTATATATGTATATATTTTATAAAATAAGTATATAATTATATTTGTGTACCTAGGTATATTTATTTATAACTTAGAATATTATATAAGTAGTTTGTAATTTGTTTATGTGAAGTTTTCTTTTCTTTTAAACATAAAAGTCCTAATTTTGCATTGACATCTGAAAAACAACATTTTTTTATACAATCGACCAATTTGTTAGTCTACACAAAAATTACGAGTTAAAGGCCAAATTAGTTACTTTTTACATATTTATGATTAGATTATAGACGTTAATTAATATAGAAGTTAGTAGATTTAGTTTCTTCAAAGTTTCTTCTTCTTCTTGATGATTATATAATAATTATTTTTAGTCGATAAAAAGAATCCATAAGTGGAGTGGAATGGTAAAAAAGGGCAAGTTAGCTGTAGAGTTATATAAGGACGGATTTACCTACCTGTCAAAATGTTTCGGAAAATTTAAACCTAGGTACTTACCTATCTTCTTACGTATCAATACTAACGAATGATCGGAATCTACGTTCCTCTGACACCTTGCAGCTTGTTACTCCTGTACACAGCTCCACAATGTACCTACACTAAATCTTACACTTTATATGCAGTTCGATTATGGACCGCTTTACCGTTGTCTGTTCGCTTATCGAAATCTCCTAACATTTTTAAAACAAAGGCCACTATCTATCCTCATCTGCTAATATGTACTTAAGTATATACAGTGGTGGTCACAGAATTAAAGACACTGGAAACATATTGAAGTAACTAAGCTATTCCTCTGTGTATATTTTATCAGACCGCCATTGTAACTTGCTGCACAAGAATTTTTTCATGTGTGTTTATTGTGTAATGTTAAAACAAAACATTTACAACAAAACTTAACCTTTTATTCGGTAAAACTTAAATGTAAGCAGTGGAAATAAAAAATAAGATTAGTAAGATCTGGCCATATAATTACAGACACTTCATTTCGTAACAAGAAATTAAAAAAATTGAATTATCATTGAAATTATCATAGTACCTACGATTTCTAAAACATTTTTATAAATCATTCCGATGCGTATAAATACTTGGTCGCATGTCCTTTTGCAGCAATAACAGCACGACATCTCTAAGCCATGGAAGCGATCAATTTTGTACAAGCTTGTACCGAATTTGTTCCCACGCTTCTGTAAAAGCTCTGTAAAGTTGATCGACGTTTGATGTACGCTTTGCCGCCACTGTCTTCTTCACCTGGTACCACAAGTTTTCGATTGGATTTAAATCCGGACTGTACAAAACCGTCACAAACTGGCTCCTTAAGAAATCTTTTACTACTTTTGCGGTGTGTTTCGGATCATTATCCTGTTGAAAAGTCCAAATGACCGGTAAATTTTGCTCAGCATAGGGCAGCATGGTTTCTTCTAAAATATTTTTGTACTGGTGTTTATCCATATTGCCTTCTATCTTCCTGACAGGTCCGACACCAAGTCCTGAAAAACAGCCCCACACTATGATATTTCCCCCTCCATGTTTCACTACTTTCTTGGTGTACTTCGGATCCATTTCTTTGTTCGGGGGGCGTCTAACATATTGTTTTCCGTCAGAATTAATCATATTAATTTTTGTTTCATCTGAAAAAAACACATTTTTTCACTCTCTTTCAGTCTACGTACAGTAAACGCAAACCTTGCCTTAACATTTTGCTTTTTCAAAAGTGGCACCTTCCGAGACACTCTTCCGTACAAGTTTGCCTCGCATAGTCTCCGTCTAATTGTCCTTGCAGATACACCCGTCGACCCTCCTGCCCCGTATATTTCCGAGCGTATCAGTTCTGATCCTTTGAACGGTTCCATTTTTGCCAACAACACCATCTTTAGAGGTATCTCGCCGAGTGGTTTTTCCAGGTCTCGGTTTTCTGGGTACGTTTTCGGTCGTATTGAACTTCTTGACATGCTTTATAGCATTCATAACCATGTCCTTAGAACAGCTCAAATGGTTTGCGATTTTTCTGTATGACCAACCTTTGCTATGAAAGTTTAAGATTAATTATCTTTCTAGTGGATGAATCGCAACTCTTGTTTTTTCCCATATTGATTGTTATAAAACGTATTAATTTGAATACAAAAAGTAAAATGTTTTAATTAATGTCGACGTTTCATGCAAATACGCGGCAAAACAATGAAAAATCGAATTTAGTTATTATTCATTTTGTTCAATTCAGAACACTGCGTTCACTGTCTTTAATTAGTTGGCCAGCTACAGGTACGTTAAAAAAGTTTGTATTATATATATAGTGATAGGATATACAGTATATATATATATATATAGTATTAGGATAGTGAGCAGTGTCTTATCTAATAAGCAACACAACTTTTTTGGTCCCCCATTTTAAGAATACAACGTCATGTAAGATTTGGTATCAATTACATTATATTTAATATCTACTTTGGCTAATGGTAGTGCCAAAATCAAGTTTATTATGATCAATTGGGGGGTGTCTCTAATTATGTGTCCACCACTGTATGTATATATGTTATAAAATAAGTATATAATTATATTTGTGTACCTAGGTATATTTATTTATAACTTAGAATATTATATAAGTAGTTTGTAATTTGTTTATGTGAAGTTTTCTTTTCTTTTTTGAACTTTTGTACACCGCCGTCACCGCGCAGTATTAGGTTATTTTCCTTCGGTTATTTCGTTACGGAATTTCTAGATTCGGTATCCACGCTCTAGGCCCGCGATAGAAGCTATGCAATAGCTTAGGTAATAAATTAAGTACTTATTTCAAATAGAAATAAGAACCTAATCATTGCACTATTAATTAGTCCTACCTGATTATTTTTGTTTTGTTTTAATGAGTGTTTGTTACCATTTTTAAAATGAGTTTGTACCTGTGTGTCAAATAAATGACGTTCTCTCTTTTAACTGCTAAGAAGCTAAAAGTTTCTTGCCCGTTCTTCTAGCTAGACTCTGGTCGCGTGGAACTGGCACCTAGAATCACCTAGTATGTAAGAATATAACTACCTATGTAAGAAGTTTTTGAATAATACTTGTTTGTAATATTGAATAAAGTAGGTAATTTTGACTTTGACTAACTTAAATTTGGGGTTAAAATATAAAAAGCTTTTACGTTCTGTAAATTGTACGATTACGTTTCACTTTTTCAGACCTTTCAGCTCTTCGATGCAGTTTAACCAATAACACTTGTGAGCCAACCATTATCGCAGCCTTCGGAAGAAAATATGCCCCTGAAATAGGATTAGAGCGGGTGTTCCCACATATGCTCTTAAAAATGTGACGATGACCGTTTTGGGCTTTATGGATATCACGATGGACGACGGTTATGCTTACGGCATTGACACTTGCAGGTTTTTAAAGTACACGTAAGTAAAAATCAAGCAAGGTAATATTTAAAATAGGAGTAATTCAGGCATACATGCCTTTACTTTTAACCTACATGATTTACATATACAGCGGTAAAGGCCACCTTTTACAATGAGTAGGTAAAAGGTTCCTATTTCAGTCCCAAAAGCGTCTGAGACAAGGTCTTGCGGAGTCGAATGGTATTTAATGGAAATAGTTTCCTTACAATATTTTCCTTCACCGCACCGTTTGAAATCTATGGTTTAACTCTTGAATATAAGGTAGGTATTTGATTACATAACTTACCTGTTGCAATATAACGGTGAATAGTGTGAACTATTATTTATGACACCGATTTATTTGCAGGTAGCATTTACCTTCTTATATCTATCGTGTAATATTCCTTCTACTATGCAGTCGACTTCAAAAGTATTAAAAGGTACTTAGTAGCTAATTGTATATTTTTGTACAGAAAACAAATAAAACAAAAATAAACTTATCAAATCAAATCAAATTATTTATTTGCTTATCTTCGTCATGTGTTAAATAAATAAATAATGCCAGATACAAATAGCCCATAGATCTAATAATTTCCAAACTCTAATTTTATTAAAAACTTCGACAGAACTGTGCTCAAACCTTTAAAAAAACGTAAATGTGATAGATACCTAATATTTAAAAAAATATATCACCCACTAAAGGTGGTACTCGGGTGACTGTTTCTATGAAAAATGTATGTTGTCTTTTTATTTGTTTCAGGACCAATTTAACCGATTTTACAAAGCATGTCGATATAGTGTGTGATCGAATTGAAATAAACGGCACTTACTCACTTTCAACTAAAAATGGTCTTTTCGGCAAAATAACTGGTTCTGGTACTGGGTCTATTGTGCTTGGTAAATATACAAATATTTCTAATAGTGACTACTAAAAATATCCCTTATTCTATAATCACATGCCATTTAGCTATGTCACAGTGATAATTAATGTAGTGCAATGCATCATACTTATGTTATGACATATTCTTAACTCTTTATTGTAGATACAGATAACTTACAGACTAGGTATTACAGAGCTATGTACAAATAATAGTGAACCTTTTGATTGAGATCTGACCAGAAAAAGACATTTAATATTTAATTTATTTTATTGTGACGAACAAAACAGTGACATATTTGACATACACAGCGCGTCAATTTCAATTTTACTGTCAAACGTAGCAAAGTTACCGTGCGGTGTATTTTAAATACGTTACGTTTACGATTGTCACATTCATTCGTGCTCACCTCTCAGTACTTTTGAGTTATAAATAAAAATGACAATGATTAAAAACGTTTAAAAATTTATTTTAATAAATTAATAAATTAAATAAATTAATTATTACAGATAAATGGCGCTTTAATATGACATTCAAATTTGATTTTGAAAAAAAAAGTGATGGGCTGATATACACTGTGCCTCACTATAAACATACAGTGTACACATCAGAGGTTACGAAGCGAGCTACAGTCAAAGCCGACCGTATTGTGGTGAACGATCATAATATAAGTAAGTACTTAAAAATATATATTTATATCTAAGTACTTGTATATAAATGTCACAGCCGATTTATACTGGGTTTAAGAAGGTTCAAATCCAAATTCAGTCTCCAAGAATCAAACGGTAGAACCAAAACATTATATTCGACTGTTTTCTTAGGACCGATGTGATGATTTTTTTTTAAGTAGTACCTAACTGGTACTTTTTATATAGTCCTATTTAAATTTGATTAAACCAGTCCTTTTTGCGATAACTGTGATGGGTTATGTGTTTACTAGCGCATCGATTTTGAAGACGGTTTTTTGTAAAAAACGTATATTTTACTAAAAAAAATATTTGTTTCAGCTAAACGTTTACTTTCCTTCATCAACAAGAATTGGCGTATTATTTTCAAGTACTTCATCCCCAAGTTTCACCAATTGTCAATGGACTACTTCTATAGACCATATGAAATATTATACAGTGTGCTAGTATCAGCAAGCGCTATGTTCACTGATGATTTATTTTACATGAAGAATTAAACTGAATGTTAAATTAAAATAAATGTAACCCGACGGCCAATTACGAGATTTATTGTCAAAAATAAACAAAGATTATTCAGTAAAATCATAAGGATCATTTAAAATCGTCTTATACACTAGATACCAAGCGGATTTTCCAACTACTTACAACATTTTTTTTTATTTACTAACCTTGGACTCTCACTGTCGCGCCCAGCGATGGCACTTTAGACCGATCGTATACACCAAACACCAAATCTCATACTAGGCCCTCTGCTTTGTTTTCCGTTTTTCAAGATTGTGCTGCACTAGATTTAGATTAAAATCGTTAATTAATATTTGGAGTTTTTATTCGGTTTGCCGACAATTTCCTTCCACGAACATCAGAAATAAATTCCGTATCAGCGACATTTAGTGTAATTTAGCAAACTACGCAAATTTTAGATTTCTAAGAATACTAATAATGTAAGTATTTTAGGTAATATGAACATACCTACATCATTCTCAGTTTGTAAAATACAATGTTCTAAGTTAGATAGATAGATAACACTTTATTGCACAAACAGAAAATACTAAAAACATCTTAGAAGTAACTTAAAAATAGTACAATGGGCGGCCTTATCGCTGATAGCGATTTCTTCCAGGCAACCATAGCATGAAAAATTTCGAGCGAAGTAGTAAAAGAAGGGGGAGTTTAAGTTAATGTAGATGCACTTATTAAAGCCAGATAATATCTTTTTTACCTAGTAACACAGGTCCAGTACCTAGAGGTCAAACCAGTTGTTTCAATGAAGAATTTATTACAATGATGTCGATGTAAACCTTATCTAAACCTCATTTAGTATCTTCATTTGTATGAATGTCTTCTTTAATTAGATGAATTAATTAATACGCTGTCAAGTCACGCTTAAATTCATTTAGCGATAAAACCGCTAATTGTTTTATTAACGCCGTATATATTCAAAATGATTGATTTGAATTGATATTGGAAATGATTTAATGTTTTATAAATGAAAGTAAATAAATAGGTAGGAACTAGTACAAAGTACAAGTAGGTGGTTTATTATCGAATCAATATGGTTTTAAATACCAATAGATAATCTATTTATATTATAACGACGCAAAATTAATGACTGAGAATGAGTTTTTTTTTTTTTTTGAAAGATAAATAAAACATTTATTTATGTTTTACTGTAATACACAATTTACAATTAAAGGACAGTAAGGGGTTTAGAGGAGGCCTTTGTCGACAGACAAGCTGTTGAACATAAAAATCCAGTTGCCGAATAATTAAAATAAAGCAGGAAAATTAATTTAGTTTTAGTAAGTAGGCATATTATTAGTTAGATATTAATTGTAAAAAGAAACAGCAATAAAGGCTATTTTATTTATATTTTAGGGGTATCTGATTTTAATCTACTGAACTAATTTCGAATATTATTTTAGCGTTAAATAGTCACGTCATTTGTGAGTTATGATGACACTCAAGTATAAGTAGGTATATTAACCCTATAGGATCTAATAAAAAAGTCTACAAATGCGAAGCCGGGACGTGCCGCTAGTACCTACCTATTACATTTATATATATATATCATATCTACAATATACATATATCTATATTAATCATGTCTGTATGTACAAGTATGTCTTTAAATGCCATAAAAGACTTTTTGTTAACGAGTACCTACTTACATAAAGGTAGGTAGGTACTTACATAGATAAGAATGACAACAATAAAATAAAATGCTAAAAATACACAAATTGCTGCATTTCATTCAGTACCTATATAACCACTTTCTGGTTTTCAGCCAGTATTAAGAACGGAGGATAAACTATTGACGTTTAAAAAAAAGTTATTTAAAATGACAAAAAGTGTGTTATTTTTTTGTGTAGTTATTATTTTTTGTGGTTATCGTGTTCAGGCACTAGGTAAGTATATATACAACTCAATTTTCTTACCTTTTTTTCATATAAACATTGATAAATAATAATTTAACAAAGGTGAACGAACCTAGTGTTGCCTACATGAAAATGCTTTGAAAATGGAAAACACCAAAACAACAATGTAACTCAAACTATCATTGTGTGCTGTAGGCAATACATTTCTGACTGAAAATAAGGTCTCTAATCTATTTTTTTAAATCTGTTTTCAACATAATTTTTGCTGACTAATCTATTTTTTAAGCAATCTTTTATTTATGAATCTTTTTTTTCAGAGTTCACGAAATGTAAGTTCGAGGATTCTACATGTCTTTTAGACACATTTCAAGGTGTAGCAACAAAATACGGTCGTACGGGTATACCGGAATTAGGAATAGAAAAAGTAGTTCCGTTAAAAATAACTAATATAATAGTGACGGCGTTAAACTTTCTAAGACTAAAAATGATTGACGGATACGGCTATGGAATCGATACTTGCAGACTTATACATTATGAGTAAGTATCAATCGCCTTGTACCTATAATAAATCTTAATGATTGTTGTGGTTTTACTAAATGAACATATTTATGACTATGCTCATACTTACAAATACAAAAGGTCACCAAACGTTGTTAATAATGTTTTTTCCGCTCTTTTGTGTAATTATTAGCTCATATACTTAGTAAAAAATACTTATATTAAGTCCTTACTTATATTTTACGTAACTACATTCTATGTAGGTATAAGTATTCTATTATGTACCTACCTATATTCTATTTAAAAGTTTTCAACTTTGTCTCTTTGGCCCATTTTCATGAAAATGTTATAAATAAAAAGATAATATTTATCCCACAACGCACGTCTAATGACATAGTTTTTTTTTGGCTCGCGCATTAAGAATGACATAAATAGTAATGTAATTAGAAATAATTATGTATCTTAAACTTAATTAGCGAATTGGAATACGCGTCAATTTCAGTTTCAGTAAGTACCTAGGTGATATTTCTAGTTTAAAATTAAAAAAAATATTTTCTTATTTTTCAGAACAGATTTAAAGAATTTTAACAGAACCATAGAAATTATATGCAAAAAAATTGTCATTCAAGGCACTTATAAAATATCGACAGATTCTTTATTCTCTAAAATTTTCTGCGATGTATCCGGTTGTGGAAATGGAACAATTGTATTAGGTAAGTAACCCGAGGGCTGATCTTAGCCCAGCGTATCAGCATTGCTATTCAGCGCGAGCAATGCAGCGTGTATCTTGGGTACGCTTCCGATTGGTACTGATTTGGACCAGTTGAACTATCTATAGATCGTTTGCAATGGTCTGTAGATAACTCAACTGTTACTTATGTATTTTATATGCCTATGTAGGTACATTTTATAAATACGGTAAGTAACTAAAATCGCTACATAAAGATTACTTAATAAGTCATATAATAATGAAAGTTATATAGAACCTCTAAAATATTATCTATCAAACAAAATGAATCACCAAAATCGGAGAAGCTCATTTTGAAGTCTGTTGAAACTTGAAAATAATCTAAAACCATATGTGTGGCTGGAACCTAACTTATACCAAAGTCAAATCTTAATTTTTAACTAAGTACCTAAGGATAATATTATTTGCAAAATGATTGCAAAAAATGGTAATACAAGGTAATCAACCTTTGGTACACAACAGGTACCTACCTACAACAGATCCCTTGTTTGCATATCTACCTAAAATGTATGTAAGTTTCTACCTACAAATGTACCTAATTACTTACCTTTCAAGATAAGACTTATAACGTTACGGTTGAATGCTTTTTTATCGACTAAGCGTCTAAATTCCAATTTAATTCACGCAATAATACAATTCCTTACACATAAATACAAATATATTTATGTGGAAAAAATAACTTATTTATATAAGTAGGTACATTAAGTACACATAACAACCGTTATAGTATAAAACTGTGTCACGCCTAAGGAGTGAGCACGAATAAATGTTCAATTTTAATTCAATTTTAGGTCAATTCAAACAATCGTAAACGTATCGAAACAGTGGCCTATTTGATATACACAGCGCGTCAACATCAGTTGACTGTCAAATGTTACAGCGGTAGCGCGCAGTGTATCTTATTACATTTACAATTGTCGCATACGCCCTCCTAACATATATAACTCTATTGTTCAACTTATATGTAGATACTATTTTATACGTACTTTTTAAAGTAGGTTTTATTTTTAATGTTTTATACTCTTAATGACATCATATAATTTAATTAAATTGTATTTAGGTTTTAAAAAGGATTATATATCTATTATATATATATTATATATTAATTATATATATTACAATTTTTTTTTCTAATGTAACTTACATTAGAAAAAAAATTGTAAGATTAATACACAAGAAAAACGTAACACAAAAACATCATCTTCTTGTATAATTTAATTGAATGGTCAAGTTATTTAATAACATTTTTTTTAGATGATTGGTATTACCTTATAAAGTATCCGTTTGAATTCGTTAAACGGGAAAATGGAAAAATCTACTTCAATCCGAAGTATAGTGAAGGAAGTTACGTATCAGAGATAAGAACGAAGGCTACAGTTTCTGCAGACTGTATTTTATTCAATAATAATGATGTCAGTAAGTAATTAAATAATTACCATAGAATACGTTTAAGAAAGTTTCACACATCATCTAGTCCCAAAGTAAATAAAAATAAGTATTCATTTATTCATAAAAAAAACAATGTTCTGCTACACTGGTAAGTTTAAACATAATTACAGTAGGTAATTGTAGGTATACCTACTTATTAGATTAGAATAGATTAGCAGAATACGTACTACAAGGTGCTACATAGGTGAGCTTTGTTCCCCGCACTAGGTCTCTAAGGAGCCAGCATGATACAAAGATTGGACTGAGGGTGATGTATTAAACTAGTATATGTATGTAAAGTCATCTTAAACCCGAAACCCTTAAAGTATACAGGTTACGAGTATATGCCTATTTGATGACATAACAATTTTTTGAAAAATCTCTCAAAAACCATCTCTTGTTTATTTCCACCTTATCTCAATTTACCTAATTATTCATGTTAATTCCAGTTTAATTATAATATTTGACATAATTTGATTATCAGGTAGTATTTTCAATTATTTTTATTTTCAGCCCGAAAGGTCTTACGATTTATCAACAAATATTGGAAGATTATTTTCAACTGTTATTTCAGTTGTTTTCATGAGGTATCTATGGACTACTACTACAATACATATAAGCAGTTCTTTAAAAGCGTTCCAGCTACAGAGTATTTAATTGATGTGGAACCTTATCTGCCAGAAAATAAGGCGTGCCAATCATAGGCAATATGTAATGCACAACAACGCCATCTAGTCCCAAGCTAAGCAAAGCTTGTATGGGAACTTGATTGCTGATATTATAACTTTTTTATAATATTTCGATACACACGTGTTTAAAAAATAATATATTACATAAACCAAAACTAACATTATAACATTAAATACAATTTTAAAAATCTTGTTTTGTTTAAGTACTTAGTTTAGATTACTTAGCTTAATTTAGTAATCCCATTATCACTATCGGAATACAGGTTTCTTTAAAATATTTTCCTTCACCGTTTTGGACTGCAAAAATCATAATCACAGATTTGAACCCGCGACTTTAAAATCTGAGGCGGGGTCTCCCGAAATCATACAGATGCCTATATTTGCTACATATAGAATCATCATCATTATCATCAACCTATATCAGTACACTGCTAGACGTAGTTCCCTCTCAAGACGCGCTACTTTATCCGGTCCTCGTCTTTTCACAAGTGTTTGCCAGCTACATTCGCCAATCATCTCCATCTCATCAGTAGGCGTCCTGCACTACACTTGCCTAAACGTGGTATCCACTCCAGTATCCGTTGGCTCCACCGATTGTTGGCGCATATAGAATACTCTTTGTCAAATGTATCAATTCAATAAAGTTACAAGAGTGACTTTGGAGCGAGTTAAAAACAAAAAAAAATGGTGATTCCAACCCGAATATGCATCGCAAAAAGAGGGTTATTATCTTAACAGTAAGTACTTACTTACACTTGTATGTATGCGAGACTAGCTGTGTCCGCGACTTCGTCTACCTATCCCTATATATTTGACAATTCGCACAATATCTTATTCTAAATTGCCTATGTGTTATTTTGATGTATACATAAGCTACATTATTGTAAAGATTTATTAAGCCATTCAGTAATTAGTTTAAGTGTGAAAAAGTAATAAACATACATCCGTACACACTTTCGCATTTATAATATTAAGGTAAGATAAGATAAGGATAAATAAAGATAAATTTTATTTAACAATATACCTACATTTGCTTTCTGGTACAATGTAATATAATTCTATAACAATTATCATTCATGCTTATAATTATAGTAATATAATTAAATATGATTATATTAGATACTATATTAAGGATAGAATGTTCTCATCACTTGTACGCGAAGCGTGAAATGATGCTTATGACGTCATTGTTTGTTTGCTATTTGATATGACTAAAATATTGGCATATTTTCCTGATAAAGGCCAACAGCGTTTTTTATTAAATGAACTATCCTCAGACCCAACAAATTTTGGCATGTTTTTATCTAAAAATATTTCCCTTTTCAGCTAAGAGCATACCTCTGGGGTATGTTTTTTTTTAATGCATTATAGGCAAACGCTTGGCCGCAATCACATCTGATGTTAAATGATGATGCGGCTTACGGTGTAACGCGTTTGTTGAACTTTTAGTACTTTGTTAAATTTTTGATTAAGCAATTGTATTGTAAACTGTAGTTAAATACCTATAATATATTTTTCGCCGCCACAAGTGATTTATAACTTTATGGTTACTTAAGGGCACCCTTGTACCTACATACTTGTTTTTTTTCTATAAAATTCAATAAGTACAATGTTTTTTTAGTCGTCCACTTAATTTGTTTACAAGATTTTAATACCTTTATAACTGAATAAATAAAAAAAGGGTTTGCTGTTTTTTCTAGGTAAACATGTTTTTATAAATGATTCTTAAACTTGCCTTAAAATAGCCAAGCACGCGTGTACAAGTATAAGTGCGCCGCTATAGTAAGGTGCGTGATAAGATGGATTTAAAACAAAGTCAAGAAGACGTCACCATCATCCTAGAGCCCGGTCTTCAGCTCTTCTCATCCAGTGTTTACCAGCTACATTCCGCAGATCGTCGCTCCATCTCGCCGGAGGGCGTCTTACACTACTGTTGCCTAAACGTCTCCAACCCAGTAACCGTTTGCTCCAACAATTGTCGGTTCTTCGCCAAACACAAGAAAGACTTAAGCTTACAAAATGTTTAACGAGAATATCAAATACAAGGAACCTATTGCTCTTCTTCATCTTCACATAAGTACCTATTTGCTGGATTAAATATTAAGTAGGTTCCTAAAATGAACGAATTATAAGTTTGAACGAATTATAAGTTTGTGTGTATGTTATAATATAACATAAATCAAATCAGTATATTTATTTGGGTACAAAAACAATGTAAATCTTAAAAACATAAAAACGATGATACCTACTTGCAGAAGTAAAATACCGTGTCGCAAGTAACAGTATTTTACTTCTGCAAGTATCATCGTAAACTATATAACTATGTGTACTTATAATTCGTTCGACACGTCCTCTCGACATGTCCGATTCTGCTGTTATTAGATGTAGTTATGAATAAATCGGTTTTTCGCTATAAGTATCTATCTACTATTTAAACAAGTAAATTATAATTAATTTAATAGTAACCTACTGAATCTAATTTTATTACGATGCATTGCAGATTTTATTTTTAGTTTGGACGTTAATTCAGAGCTCGGATAAGCTTTCAAATCGCTTGGGTGTTTTAGGTAGGTAGGTATCTTTAATTCAATCTTCAAAACCGGCTAGTTTTTTACTTTGTTACATAAGATCATATAAAATAAGATGAATAGAATGTGCCGTGTTACTGTTTGTTGAGCGTTTGCACAAAGCACAAGGATGTTTTTGAAAAAGATTTTTGCATTTGTAATTGGTTTTGTTGTGCTATGTGAATCGGCATTTGGTAAGTTTTATAAAACTTATTACTGAATTATTAAATAAGTATATGGAGTACATGTTCTAGTAACCCATTAAAAAAAATCTCGGCGCTACTAACATGTCGAATCATAGGTAGGTACCTACTACATGCTCAGATTATATGTACCTACTTTTATTAAATGTCACAATTCATGTGATTTAGAGTCACACCATATTCCATGAGTTCCTTTTTGAGTTTTCACTGAACCTCTGTCTATCGAGCTATTTAGGATAATTATATGGTTTTTTTTCAGTTGACACATTAAACAAATGCTTAATAAAAGATGCAGAATGTCAAAGGCTGCTAATTCAGGATGTTATAAAAAAAAGCGTGAGTGGAATTGGAGAACTAGATATATCACCAGTAGATCCAGTACATTTGAATAATGTAAATTTAACATTTTTGGATTTATTGGAACTCACATTCACTGGTGACGTTAAAGGAATCAAAAATTGTATAGTAAATGAGTTCACGTGAGTACCTACTATATTCGTATAATTAATAAATGCACAAAAAAACGTGGTATAAAGTAAATAATAATAATAAATGTTCATAGACATATCCCACACCACACTCTAGCCCTAAACTAAGCAAAGCTTGTAGGTATACTATGGAAACTAGATTGCTGATAGAATGTCACAGACACATCAGTCTACAAAAAATGCCACAAAATAACGACGAGTTTGAACGAACGAATTTAAAACTTGCCAGGTTTTGAGAAGCTAGGATAGGCCGGAGCAGTTTCTCAAACATATTCGTTTCAGACCTGACGTCGAACATGGTAGGTGCGCAATAGATATCACTTGCAGTTTGGTTGTGAAAGGAAAATATAAACTTTTATCTACAGGAGAAGCACTTAAACAAATATTTGCTGGCAAAGCCGCACATGGTCAGGGTGATGCAAGAGTTAAAGTCGGTGAGTGTAAAAAAAACTTAATATGAATTTAGAACAGTAACTATTGACACTAATAAAAAAGTCATGTCTTATGAAAAAAATTAGAAGTCGGTGAGAAACAAACCATGTATTTGCAACGCCAGTTACTGGTGCAAAAACAAAAAAAAACATGCTCCTTTTAGAATTACTTACTTAGAACTGATATCCGTATTATAATAGATAATATAATGGTTGTTAATTAACATAAACGATGTTATAACGAAAGTTCCAAAAAAGTGTTTGCAGCTCTAATCTGCAATTTACACACGTCGTGCCTTTTAGTTTCATACATTTTTATATGAAATTTTGTATTATTTTCAGACAATTTCAACATTAAACTAGAACTTCCATACGACGTGGTAAAAAAAGGAGATGATATATTCATAGTTGGAAAGAAGAACAAAAGAACTTACACATTCGATATTGGAAATCTCCATTTTAAAGCGAACAATCTTTATCTGGGCGATGTAGAATCAAGTAAGTTCTGTAAAGATTTATCTAAAAAATACAGTGTCAGAGGTCACTTTCTATCATCATCATAAACAACTTTTGACGTGACAACGTCTTATAATTCGATAGAGCCGGCTGCACGCACGAAAAAACATGACTCATGACTTCATGAGGCGTTCTGAGGCGTTCCATGAAGTGACGTTGTCACGTTCAACTATCGTCAGTAAACCGACTTTACAGACAACCATTTTTTTTCTATCATCCATCTTTCCACTGCTGGACGTAGGTCGCCCCCAAGACATTATTGGAATGACATTCCATGCCGGCGTCGGTGTTTCCAGATATACATATAATTTCAAAATTTTCAAGAGGAGAGTGAATAGGTTGTATCTAGGCAAACGCGTTACACCGTAGGCCGCATCATCATTTAACATCAGATGTGATTGCGGCTAAGCGTTTGCCTATAATGCATAAAAAAAAGACGCGACTCTTAGCTCGGTCTTCGGCTCTTCTCATCCAGTGTTAGCGCTACATCCCGCATATCGTCGGTCCATATCGCCCTACGTCGTACCTTTAAAACGCGGTAAAGCGTGTGAGTAAAATCAGTAAAAGACTTTTTTTTTCAGGTGAACTAATCATGAACCTGTTGAATGAAAATTGGAGAACGCTTTTGAAGTCTTTTGGAAAAAATATACTAGATCTTGCTGTTTCTCATGTTCACAAATATATAGATACATTCTTTAATACCGTGCCTGCTAAATATTACTTTATTGAAGATATATCGCCTTACATTACGAAACAGTGATAAAATAACATAGTATTAAACATTACATCTCCTATTTTATCAAACCTTTTTTAGCTATAATAGAATTACAATTTATAATATCTAAAAGAACATCTGTTTACTGTTTGGAAATGGCTGTTAACTAAATCATCGCTCAGTTAGATTCAGATTGTATAATTATGAGTATTAGTAAAAGATAAGAAGAATCGTTGTTGTATTCGTATTGTCTTTTTTGAAAATAAAGATGTTTATGTTATTCATGCTTATTTTTACACAAATAACCACTGTATACCTGTACTTAAAGTAATCTTACCTCATTGAATTAACACAAAATAACCATTATTTTATAGCAGTCATACAACAATGACGTCTTAATGTCTTAAATCTGCTAATAATAATTCCAGAACCATTAAACAAGATAAATTACTCTATGTTTGAAGCCGGTACATTGCACGGTTTGTAAGTCTGCATTATTATTAGTGGACCATTAAAAGAGAGATGAGACTCAAAATCCGCATGCATTCGTTTCAGGTAGGTACGTACTACGTTGAAATATGCACGTGACAGCTAAATTGATGGGTATGTTTGCAGTCCCTAATGAAGTCTTGTAAACATGTAATTTCCAGTAGTTTGTTAATAAAACAAGCAAACTCCAGTGAGTTTCTGCAGAGTGTAACTAGTTTCAGTAAAGTGCCATTCAGTTTTTTTTTCTTTTTTGTGACGGTAGAAAAATGTGGCAAGCACTGTTTTTGTTAGGCTTGGATTACGTCACGTCTACGAGTTTGCGTAAGTTTTAATTAGTTTGAAGGACCTTGTTAATGATAAAAATACGTGAGCTTTTTGTTTTTTTTTCATTAAATTCACTAGTTGCAGCACCTTATTTATATGAAGCTAATTAATTTATCTTGGTCGAGTGATCTCATCTAAAATTAATGAAAACTAAGACACCGCGTTGAATTTTTTGTAAGTTCCAAAGACTGTATCTCAGCTAATCAGCTAGTGGTTTCACATAGTAACACTTGGACACAAAACCATTTGATAGATACTTGTCTAGGCTAAAACAATTTTGTACATTATTTTCCTCAAGAAAATATTATATTTAATATCTAGTTCGTACGTTCTGTAGCAAAAAACCAAGCCTGTTTTGAAACTGACGGTTGAATTTAAAAGTTGAGAATATAAATGAATATAGATCTAGCTTAGGACAGTCGGCATAAAAGGCAAAGCGCCTTTTATGCCGAGTGTCTTAACCAGTCTTCACAAAAAACTCTACTTTGACAGATAATGTGACCACTTTTTTATAAAAAGATAGGTATTTAATTAAAATGATCATGAAGGGAATAAAATGAAGGTTATACAAAGGTTAAAAAAACAGAACCTTTTCGTTAACCAAGAGATTTTTTGTTCGATATTTTGAGATCAATGTAAACTGCCAACACATGATTATTTGTTACATTTATAGTTAGGATAATTTTGCCTTAGAACTGTACCTAAGTAGAACAAAAGAGTATTTTCTTCTTACTTCCAGCTTCATACATAAAAGTCTGTTCAAGAAACGACCCCAACTTGAACGACTGCGCCCTTAAATCAGCAAAAGAATCTCTCTACCAGTTCTCATTGGGTGACAAAAACAGAGGCTTAAGCCCTTTAGATCCAGTACACGTGACCGAAATGACTGTTTTTGTGCCAAATGAAAATGGACTCAAACTCGTGTTCAAGAAGAATGATTTTACTGGACTGTCTGCTATGCAGTTGGAGAGTCTAAAGTAAGTACCTACCTAGTACGAAACATTGTCATGAATCTCTGTTGATTGAATTTATGATAAAAAATCTCATGATTAGCATTCGTGGCAGTACCTACCTACTTAACCATATTTTGAAAGATTCCCATAAACATATACCTATATTGATTAAACTTACATTAAACGTAATAATAGATAAGTACATCATAACAACAAGTTTTTACTTTATTATCATTTTAATAAACAAAGTTTTATTTTAACACCCTGTACCACAATTTTGGCCTAAAAGTAAGAGAGGACCTTATAAATCAACTAGTGAAGTTATTTTGGCGAAGAATTATGTCTTGCGCCTTGCCCATGTAGGACAAGGCTTTAAAGCCGATTTACACAAGCATAGTGACAAGTCGAGTAGGCAGTAACGGTATAGAAGGTAGTGGTTGAAACTGGCATAGAAAGGCAGAGAGTGCTTGGGAGAGTAAGACAAAAAACTCTAACTAAAAATACGAGGCTCAAAACAGTCTTAATTATCCGTCTCAGTCTTGCATGTCTTTATCGAGTCCCAAACTACCATGGTCCTGAAGGCTGAGCATAAACGAATGTGAATCGTAAACGTAACGTATTTAAAGATACACTGATTGCTAACGCTGCAACGTTCAGCAACAAAGCTGATGTCGACACGCAGTGTATCTCATATACGTCACTGTTTCAATATGTTTACGAATGTCACTTTTTATGCTCTCTCCTCAGCTCACTAAAACCGCGGCACTTGCAGTGAGTTGCTTATATTTAACAACTACTTATAGCCAAAGAAGTATATCTATGCCTGTCGTTTATCTTTCTCTCTCGTCTCTATTGAGGCCCATCATGCACCAGCTAACTGCACGCTCTGCTTTCAGTTCATCAACTAAAACGTTAACTAAACTCGAAACTGTACTTATGATTGTGTAAATTCTGTCCTCGGTATAACGTTGTAATGAACTATGCGCCTAACGAGGGCTTCACGGACAATTAGTTCAGCGCCTTTTAATTGCGAATAATATAATAAAGACGTCACCAGGAATACGAAAAGCCGAAAAAAAAAACTCTTTTCGGTTAATTTTCATATCTTTCGGTTTTTAGACTAGAGTAAGTACTAAACACTAGAAGTTCTAGTACTTAGTAGGTAATTATGTTTAGAACATAATGTTTCAGTCAAGTTACTTTGTTTTAGCGATGCATCAATTTTAAAGCATTGTCTTCTAATATATTATATTCTAATTTTACTTACTTTTGAGATTGTCTATTTTAGCCGGAACAGAGTTTAGAACAAAAACGTCCGGCAAAAATACAGCACCTCACAAACCTACGCAGCATCTTAAAAGGTCCGTTAAATAATTAGGCACAGTGATGATTCATTATGAACAAAAGGCGTAATGGAGTGAATGGCGCCTGCGATCTGGGAGTAACTAGTTCAACCGTTATGTCTAATTGACAGTTTAAGAGGTCAACTCATAAACATTTTGCTGCGAGAAAATCTGTGCTATTTCCTTTATATATCATCATCATCAATTTATTCAGGATGCTTATTCCTCAAACTTCAAGACCTACGTTGCCACCTAAAAACATGTTTATTCTTGTTGGGTATCGAACTCGCATCTTCCAGCATAGAAAGAAAACCAACTGCTGTGTGGCTGTGCAAGAATCACTAATTTCAGACAACCTAGTAGGTAGGTACAAATGTAAACCCTATTAAGCATAAAATATTGTACGCCCAAAATTTGTATGCTGTGTGTAACACACTTTAAGATCTTTATACGATGTTTTATAGATTTAACCTTGAAAAGAAACTGATTTCAGTGGATGCTTTAGTCAGTTTAGACGTGAAAAATATATACGAACTTAGCGGCAAGATATTTATGCTACCCATCAGTTCTAATGGAGATTCATCTATAAAGTTGAGTAAGTATGATTTATTGCAAACTTTGATATTTAAATAAAATATTTCTAAACACACGTCTGCAAATGGGATAGGTAATGTTACTTGTAGATTGGTTTTTCGTAAAAACAAACGATGGCCTATTTTCTTTGAACGGTAACCTGCTTGTAACAATGCATTACTAATAAGCAAAGTCTATTGATCACGTGCCTGGTTAGACATTGTACTAGGCGGTAAAAAATAGAAAAATTGAATACTCAATTGTTTATTGCTGTTTGTTTATTCTATTACAATTTGTGTAACTCGTGTGGGTTAATTTAGATCTTAGGAAACGTACCCATACTACGTGACCAATTTTTTTAGATTTTTTTACCCCTCCCTCCCCTCGATGACCACTCGTAGTAGATGCCAAGACCCCCTCCCCCTTTAGTTTTCACGTAGTAATTAAAAATTATCATTTCAAAGGCAAAAAGTAAAAAAAAAATGGTTATCCTCGTCTCTATGGCATAAGACTGCATGCGTACTTAAATTACTAGTGAATTTTATATTTTTAAATAGAACAAAATACGAGATTTCTTTCAGTAAAATCGACTACGTGACAAAAACCTGAGCCACCCCCCGCTCCTGTGATTGACCGTAGTATTTTAAAGATTCCCCTCCCCCCCCTGAATGGGTCACGTAGTATGGGTACGTTCCCTTAACTTATTTTAAATAAAACATATATTATAACTCTTTCGGCCGGATCATCATTTAACATAAGAGATTGAGTTTGCCTATAATGTAAAAACATGTTTTCAGAAAATACGACACTACACGTTAAATTGTGGTATGACCACGTTGAATTGGAAGATGGAAAAATACATTGGAAAATAAGAAAACACGACATCAAATACGAAGTTGGAAGAGCCTACTTTAGATTAGAAAACTTGCTGGGCGATAAAAATATTAGTGAGTTTGCCGGTTTAGTTTTAAATTACTTACTCGTATTTTATGACAGCATTTAGTAGATCTAATAAACATTTTAAAAAACGATCTAGTCCTGAACTATAACTATAATAACTAATAACCAACGTGATGCAATAAATAAATCAATCTATCTACGCGAAGCTTGTTTTTATTTTGACAGGCATCACAGCTTAGTTGGCAGTAGCTCTGGGTCGTGGATTCGATTCCCACCTAAAGCAAATATTTGTGTGTTGAACATAAAATATTTGTTCTGTGTAAGGTAATTTTGATTTTTGATTATATTATATGAATATTTCAAAAAAGGGTTTAACGAGAAATTTTTCATGCTGTCTATAAAACAACTTATTTTATGTTTCATTTATTGTTTGACGTTACAATAAAAAATAAATGAAACACCCTTTCTTATTTTTCAGGTGATCAAATAAACAATCTTCTCAACGAATTGTGGCGAGAAATTCTAGCAGATTTAGGCCCTTACATGTGTGAGTGTCTGGGCAACGCTGTCGTTGAGAACCTTACTATCTTCCTCGACCAAGTGTCTTTCGATGAAATGATGCCTGAAAACTTATAAATCAACAAAAAACTTATAATAAACATAAATCTTAAATGTTTGTAGTAAATATCGCATACATCTTTTTATTCTTTTTCATCGTTTCTGTTATTTTGTTATAAACTCTAATCAATTACAATAAATTGCACTAATGGGCTTTGTACTTTTCTTAATCACCTGAGACCTGACCACCTAAGATAATTGAGTTTTATGCCATTTGAGCAGTTTATTTAAATCATTATGATAATCCTACCAATATTATTAACGCGAAAATTTGTATGCATGTATCTTTGATACTCTTTTACTCAAAAACTAATGAATGCAATTTAATGAAAGTTTACAATAATCTTCTTCTTCGTGTCGATGTTCCCCGTTGTTAGATATGTTTGGCCCAAAAACGGGCCACGTCAATGGCACTCTCCGTGCCTTCGCAGAGCTCTTTTATAGTGCAGGTGTTGGTGCAGTCTGAGCAAGATAAGAGATGAGCCATTGTCTGTGGGTCTCCACAGTCACATTGCGCTTGTTTGGAGTATCCCCATTTGACTAGGTTATGCCTGCAACGGCCCACTTGGCTCCGAAGTCGGTTCAGAGACTTCCAAGTGGACCAAGGGAGTAGGTTCCCCGCGGGAAGTTCTTCTGCCGGCAAAACAAAGTCAATAGGGGGAGGGTGTTTCTGAGCCCACAGTTTTAATCTTGCCTCGCTTGGGTTAAAATCTGCTATGGCTTCGGTAGAGTGCAGGAAGCTATGACGGCTCTTCAGTCGGCTCTCAGAAAGAGAAGAAAAGCCAAACATAGGGTGTTTACTGTCCCATTCTTGTTTGTTTCTTTCTGTTATACAGGCTATTGCTCTACGAACTTCCGGAGGAGCAATTCCGGCTAGTGGGTAGAGTGTAGGTAAGTTTACAATAATATAACTTATACATCAGAATAGCATATAGGTTATAATTTAAGATATTGTGTGAATTATTGTAAATATAACAATAATAAAACGAAGTCGTAGGCATCAGCTAGTTTAAAATAAAAATAAAACTTTGGTTGAATAAAACAAACTAAGCCAATAATTTTAATTTGCGACCCTTCATAATTAGGGCTTTGGTAATTAAACTTGAATATCTACCCAGTCTACCCACTGATTGAGAGAAACTCATTACTGGGCGTACCTTTATTTAGTTACAAGACCGCTGGGATCACTTTGTAAGTATGAAATTTGTACCTATAACATATATGGATCCAACGATATTTTTACACATGTACCTACTAAGACAAGAGCACACCGTTTTGTTATTCCCAAGATTACAGATAGCAATGTTGGATTACTAATACATACCTACCTTAGAACGATAGAGACCAATCAGCAATGCACGATTGATGAGAGTAAAGACAAAAACAAGATATTTTATAAGTTATCTTCTTATCTCTAGAATAGAATAGAATATAACTTTATTGTTCACCAATAAAAGAAACACAAAGAAACAAACAATTTAAATTAAACTTACAATGGTCAGTCATAACGCTGCGATCTCTTCCAGACAACCTTTGGATGGACAGAAAACACTCGATTAGACAAAACGGTGCGCACATAAAAAATAAATTAATATAAATATAGAATAAATGATAGCTCCTTTATTTATGTAGCTCGATGTTTTGACCTAATATTTAAAGTAAACATGAGTAATCAAACAAATACTTGGCGGATTTGACCATGTGTAATTTTTTTAAGTAAAAACTTTACTTACATATTAGTATTGTTACCTCATTGACGTTGTTCATATAATTGATAGCATTAGAACAATACCCATCGTTTTTCAAGTCAGGTTTTTAATCATACGATAAAAATAGTTTTTCGTTAATTTGAAATACCTAGCCGTAACAATTTTATTTCATGCCAAATTGTAATGCGTATGTTATGCAAAGTATGCTTTGTGGTGCTCACTCAAGCACTCAACGATACGAAAAATTAAATCGTGTTTCAATTGGTGTTGGCAAATACGATAATACTATTCGCAATATATTTTTTATTCAAAAAAATGACCTTTGATTCGTTGTGATCTAACCGATTTGGATGGGGTATGTAGATAATATAGGTATAATAAATATGTATAATAAATAAGTACACAAAATATAAGTACATATTAGATATTTATAAAATACACAAAAAAATTGTTATCTCAGCTAAGCCTCCCATAAAATATTAGTCTCAAGATCCCCATGTTTTCAAACTTTTGACTTATATTAAGTAGTTACTCAAATGATTTATCTGTTAAAATGTTTAAGCGAATAGCTTATATATTTTAACAGATAAATAATTTAAGTTAAATAATATTCGTGGTCATTCCCACAAAGCCCTGATATAGGTACCTACATTTATGCGCTTTTTATATGCTATGTTGAAGATTACTTAATAATGCAGACATTCCGCCGCTATGAGCGGTGAGCGGAGCCTTATTTATTAATGTTTTACGTCTTAAGTTCTTATAAGGCATATATTTAGCTACACCATTTCCTTCGTTTAATTAAAATTTAAGATCAACCATCGAGAAACCACAGCAGCTGGATGCCTGCTATTATTGCTTGAAGCAAGGGAAGAGGGTATCTCATATTGTGCTTGTGTATGAACATTTAATACATTCAAAACCGTTTTCGGTTCATAGTAGCTACAATAAATTATAATAAAATCTCGTCCTAATTTATTGAGCCTTAATGCTCAAACCACAAGAGTCATTTTGAATTGAAACGGGAAAAAATAACCTCACAAGCCATAGAGTTACAATTTACCAGTATTACCGGCAGAGTCCATGCAACTGTGTAATGCAAACGATCAGTATTTGAAAGGACGAAAACTAAATTGTGATTACAGGGTAGGAATGGCACAAAGAAGGTAGTCGCGACCCGGACGCTCTATGTCACCGCTTTGTACGTGGAAGCGACTTTAGAGTCCAGCACGTATTATTGCTATGAGAATTTCCTCCTTAAAATAAGTATAACTGAACATTTTAAACGGAGGTATGTTCAAAAACAGACCTATCTCCGTAGATCCATAGATTTCCATAGTTTCAATTTGTATCAAATCCATAAAGGAGAATGGGCGATTCTGTATGGAGCGTGGGCCACGACTAAAAAACTCGTCCCTCAGGGTTGCCACATAATATGTTTAAAAGGGCTTTTAAAGGCCTACCTTTTACTATTTTTATTTAAAAAATCCATCCCATGGAAATCAATATATTTTGATAAACAGTTTTTTATTTTAACGTCGTATTACTCCGAATTTTGAAGGCCCACAATAATGCCTGCAGTTGCGTTGAAAAGGGCATAAAACGGGCTTTATTTGTTATTAGATTGTTTGAAAATCCAACCTGTGCGAATCGAGATATTTCCGAAAAACTGTATTTATTTTTTGCAATACTACAGTTTTTCAGGAATAACTCAATTTCCACAGGTTGGATTTTTAAACAGTCTGAGAAATAATTAAAGCCCTTTTAATGCTCTTTTAAACGCCATCACAGTTATTCTTGTGGACTTTCAAAATTCTGAGTAATATGATGTTAAATGAAAAACAATTTCATCGAAATATCTCGATTTCCATGGGATGGATTTTTTCCGTAATTATAGTAAAATATTGGCTTATAAAAGCCCTTATAAACGTACTATGTCGTAACCTTGAGGGACAATTTTTTTTAGTCGTGGCCCAAAGTGCCCATTCTCCTTTGTATAAAATAAAAATCTATGCACTTAACACAACGCCATCTAGTTTCAAACTAAAGAAAGCTTGTACGACAGAAAATAGATTGCAGAAAAATTCTCAATCGTAGTTGGCCGACAGATACAGCCGACAGATTCTTTATTCTTTATTAAACAGGCGTCACAGATCAGTTGGTAGTAGCTCTGCCTTCCATTAGTTGGGTCGTGGGTTTGATTCCCACCCAGAGCAAATGTTTGTGTGATGAACATAAATATTAGTTCTTTGTCTGGATGTTACTTTGTATTCTATGTATGTATTTACAAAACAAAATATATGAGTGTTCTATCAGCACTCTAGTTCCCATAGTAGCAACCAAGCTTTGCTTAGTTTGGGGCTAGTCCCACACTTAGTACACTAGATATAGACTCATTCTGTACCATGGTCATTTCGCATTATAACACTCTAGAGTCTAGAGTGTTATATGTGAAATGACCATCAATATTTATTTATTTATAAGTACCACATCTATTTCTCAGCGTTCCGTGTCCCGGATATCCCCTCTGAATGTAATTTACCTGAGATAGGACAATGTGCCCGGGAACAGATGCGATTACATGAAATGGACCCGTAATACTGTGCCTGTAGGAACAGTCTTGCACTTTTCAATTTAGATGATTCTTATTTCAATTTGAGGAACCAAAATTTACCGAAGATTGAAAAAGGGAACCAGATGTGTCAGTTCTTTCTGTCAGCATTCTATGAAATCTTTAGGTACGTTTTGTGATTTGAGAGAGCTAAACCTATTGGTTCAAGATTTTTGAATTACCTACTAGATTCAAATTGAATCATGCGCCAATGGATTTTTTTTTCTGTGAGGAACCCAGCGTTCTTGCAGCCACCATAAGCTTGCTATCTGTCACGTAATACATTTGCAAATATATATTTATTTATTTATTTATTTATTTACGTATATACGTAAGTACTCATTTTTGCCGATCAAGTTGAAATTTTGTATACCTACACGTTTTTTGAATTCTATTCTTACGTTTCACCTTTTTTATGGTCATCGTCTACCTTTCATCAACTTTTGGTTTTGCATCAACTAGTTCTATCTAATATCTATCCAGCTATATCTTCAACTACATTTCTCAGCACGTCATGTCAGCATGCTACATCTCATCCCACTTTCTAGTTTAAAAGCTTCTAGTCTTGAGTTAAAAGCCGGAGGCAGCATGAATGCCTTCCAGAATAAATAACAGTAGGTACTGTCGAGCACAATGGACTGAAAAGCCACATTACGACCAGATTTTAGTCTTAAGTAATACAATGACTCGAGATATACAAAGTATATAGCATTAATATACATATTTAAAGACATTCCCACAACGCTAAATAGTCACAAAATAAGACGTCAACTATGGGAACAAGATTAAATATTTTTATGTACTAAAAATGTGATTTGCAATGTATAATTCGGTTGCATTAAAAATTATTTTCGTCATATTTTACATCGCAAAAACTCGCAAAGTTCGAGGCAAAATATTGTCGCTAAAAACAATATTATGCGAGCCGACACGATATAGACGTGTCTATGTCACGACATGATAAACATCATCAGTACACACCACATATGATATTGGAAGATCATTACCATTTATTTCAGACTTGAGCAATCGAGCGAAATGAAAATATTAGACAAGATTAGTATTTTTTTTCATCCCGTAAGACTTCTGTTTACATATTTGACGAATAACCTTACCAATATCAAGTGAATTAATTTGATAAAGCAAGCATGTCCAATCAATCAAGTCTATGTTGTTAATATTATTTGTCATAAAGAAAATGGAGTGGATTTTTCTTCAAAGCCCGCGGGACATGCTTTCTTACTAAACATTTTAAATATTAACGTTCATTCCACCTGCTTTTTACTTTGTGCTCAGACAGGTAATTCCTTCACTATAATGCCAATAAAATCTTTATCAGTGTATTTACTAGATTACCTAGATATTTATTATATAGCGCTTAATGACCCTGAAAACTCCTAGCGATGGATTAAGTAGTAGTTAGTAGGATACGTCCAGTGCAGCACTACCACCATGATTATTTCTGCTATCATTACTTTATTATGTGATGATAATAATGGGAGAGTCCTTAATCGGTAGTTACCTTTAGTTGCATTATGGGGAAATATTCTATTGAAAATACTTGGTGCTAAAATGAAAAAAAAAATACGTTATCTTACTCATCACATCACACAAATCTTCATCATCATCATCATCCGCATCCAGATTTGGCCCACTGCTGGGCATAGGCTTCCCTTTTCTTGTGCCACTCTCCTCGGTCCTATGCATTACTAACTGTTCTTAAAATAAGACTATAATATTAGAAAATGAACAATACAGTCGTGAGTACAGTCAACAACAGAACTGTGAGCCGTCATAGTATAATTCACATAAAAGCATTTGTAACAAACTCTCAAATCAAAATCAAATCATTTATTTATTGCTTGTGGGTCTAGGTACATTCATAGATGGAGGATGTGTTAGGTAGCGTCTCTAGATCCTGCTAATTAGCATACAAACATTTCAAATTAATAATAATCTAGATCATTAAAGTATATAAAAATAAATTAAATACACATGTCAAATTAATTACCAAAGAAAAATAATAACAATAATTACAAATAAATTAAATCTTCATCAAATCAACTTCACTATCATCTAAAAAGTCATTTACTGAGTAATACGCTCTCTTTATCAACATGCGGTCTATTTCTTTCTCTTAAACCTTTGTTTTAACCTTTAATTATATTTAACAGGTCGGTGACTCTTTTGAATGTTTTTTGCTGCCGAATGTAACATAATTCAAGGATCCAGTCATTTACGATTGCTCAAAGAAATTCTATCTACATGATGAGCCTCTTTTGTGTAGCTTTCAAATAAAAACATTGCAGATGGTGCCACGCAGAATCATCATTGTTTTCATTGTTCTGGATTGTCAGAAGATTATTTCTGATTTATAAGAAAGGTACTATGTAATATTTCGATTAAAACCACTAAATAAAGGAAGTAATTACAGATTGAAAAAAATAATTAGCAAGATAACATTTTCACTTTTACTATATCTAGCCGCTCAGAGTTTGCGTTCCTGACACATGTCAGTTAGTCACGTCTAGTGATGGGCACAACATAACACTGAGTTCGTTACCGTTCCTCCAAAGTGAATCCCGGATTATTTTTAGGATTATTTTCGTTTTAAATTGGCGGAATCATTTAAAATTTATGTTTTAGTTATTTAAGTGGAAACCAAAAAAAGGTAATATAAATGTAATTCTTTGTTACAAAGTTACAATCTGTATTTCTATGCAATAAAGTACATTGAATTGAATGTGCGTATGTAGTTTTATTTTTATATATCATAAAAGTTATCTTATAGTCCATTAAAGTCAAATTCTTAAAAAAAAAAACAAAACGTATTATTTTATAAAGTATAACCCCCTATCTTATAAAAAGTTAGCGTTGACTTTATGTCATCATTACGTATATGGTAATAAATTCTTCAAGTCTGCGCTAACTTTTTATAAGATAGACCGTAACTGTATAAGAACGGATTACGATACTATTATTGGGTTTTATTTTTAGCACAGCACTACAAATATCAAGCGCTGACATAACCTTGTAATAGCGTAGTATAGATTTAAAAAAATATTGTTTGCAAAGTCATTTGACTCTCAGTTCGGCACAAAATTATAACATTCATTGATTATTGATATAATAAAGTTGTTTTAATGCTCATCAATTGTTAAAACGGTAAACAACCAGGAAAAATATTTTTATCGTAACTGCAACGCCATTACGTCAGTTCAATCGCGATGTGTCAGGAACGCATTCTAAAAACGGCCGAACAATACTACTAACATTTTCAAATATTTAGTAGTAGCGATAATACATAATGTCCGAAAATTATTTTTATTACTTATCCTGGAAAAATATATTTTACCATCGCAAGAGAATTAAGTACGAAGAGTAGTGTTTAAATTTTTTTTTATCTAGCCAATATCGTCCCACTGCTGGGCAAAGCCACCTCTTTCTATCCTTGGCAGTGTCCCACCAATTCATTTCAAACACGTTAAGGTCATCCCTCCAACGCTTTCTCGGCCGTCTCAAAATATTTCTGAGATTTTTTGCTAAGCAGAAAAAAAGTATCTACCAGTCTTTATAGCGTCTTTTGAAGTGAAATCTAAATTGTAGGAGCAATCGCTGGCGGTCATTGAAAGGACTGCAGCCGCATATTTTCTACAAGATCGCCTGAAGGCACAAAAACAATTTGCTCGTCTAAAGACTTACTGGTTCATAAAGCAGGAGGCAAGGACCTCGGTTTAAGAAGTCTATTTCCATCACAAAGTCTTACCTGAGGCTGGTAGCCATTCATTGTAAGTGCCACTTCAGAGGGTCGATGGTAAAGGGATTGATCAAACTTTTTGACATCCCATTTGCAACAAATTGTAAACATGAAACAGATTAATTTAGTTCGTAGACGAATATTGTATTTCTGTAGATAATATTGATATAAAAATGTGTTGAAGGCAGGTTTCCGCGTTGGCAGTTTTGGAGTTTGTTATGACCGACAAAGTGAGTGATATTTCATCGACAACCTGATTTCATCTTTACCTACCTTACTTTTAAAATGAACGTATACAAAAACGTTTCTTTTTGCTTATACATTAGATTAAAATATAGCACGATTGGTACAAAAGCGGAAAATCCTGATAAACGAAAAGCTTGCTAGAACTTATCGTTTTTGTGAAAAATAATGAGTTATGATGCAATTTGAATTCAAATCATTATTATTTAAGTAATTAGGCTAAAATATGTTACGATGCAGACTTAGAATAAAGAATATTGTAGATAATGTTTTGAATTTATGCACTTTATTAGTCTATGCAATTTCCTGTTGAATTACCTGCTTTGCATCAAGACCCTAGACTACCGTGGATCTAAAGATAAGAAGATTTCTTCTCGCCGAAGAAACTAAATCACCAACATAGCATGGCTGTCTACCACACAACGGTACTTTAATCATTCAATCAATCAAGGTAGGTAGCCTTTACTTATATTTTTTAAAGCTATATGGTGTAGTAATACTGAACTGACTAACTGTAACTGACTGATGCGGGCATCAGTCAGTTACAGTTAGAAGTTGCGGGGAACTTCGTCTTATTATCGTTATATTTGGGATAATTCGCAAAATATCTTTATTAATTATAGCCTATGTGTTATTCCGATGTATAAAGTACATTATTATAAATTTCATTAAAATCTATTTAGAAGTTTTTGCGTGAAAGAGTAACGAACATATGGATGGATGGATGATCCATCCACACATCTATCCATACAAACTTTCGCGTTTATAATATTAGTAGGATTTTTAATTATTATTTACGTCGACAATTCCTTTTGTTTCTAAGTCTGCGGTCATTACCTAAGAGCCTTCATTAATAAAGACGGTACCAACTAATTGCCAATACGTTGGCTAAGTGCCGGTATTTAGCCGCGGTGCTTCCATCGATAAGTTTATTATTACTTTAATGGGAACTCTATCGAAGATATTATTAAGTTTCCTTATACAAATTAAATAGTTATTTTGCACTAACTTGCAGAAAATATAAATTTGTTTTAAACATTTTTTTAAGCTAACACGCGGCTAAAACATGTCGACTAATTTTAAAAACTTATACTTACAATTTTCAATTTAATTAAGTAAATAATTTAGCAAGCAAGAAAACTGTCTTACCAAACTTTGGCTAAACCTGTACGGACAGATTCTAAAATCAATTCAAAGAACACAAAACTTGTCAAAACCAAACATTTATTTTAAACATTTCACAAAATATAAACGTTACAGGCGTTCTGAGGGCTTAGCACAAATTAATGTGACACTTAAACGTACCGAAACAGTGACGTATTTAAATTCACTGCGCGTCAACATCAGCTTTACCTACTGTCGAACGTTGCAGCGTTAGCGCGCAGTGTATGATAAATACGTTACGTATAATATTGTCACACTATTCGTGCTAAGCCCTCTGAGGATTCAACACGAATACATGTGATAATCATCAACGTAACGTTACGTTACGTGACGTTTGTCACGCCAAGAATCCAGTAGCATGTATGAGATACACTGCGCGGTGACGCTGCAACGTTTGGCGGTCGAGCTGACTTGGCTGCGCAATGCTATTCAACATATTGGTGATATTGCAATGGGTATCAGATTAATTTGTGCTTAGCTATGAATGTTTAGGCTATAGCTTCGAATTTTTAGATTTTTACTATTTTGCGACACCTGCCACTCTGATCCCGGGATTGCAGTGAAAATGCAAAAGTCGGATTTGAATGAAGCTTTGATATGATACTTTTACAATTCATATGATTTTTGTGGAGCAGGTGGATTGTTTTTTCTCGTTGCGATAGAAAATTTTGCATTTTCGCAGTTTTTATTTTCTAAAATTTACCAGTTTAAAATAAATAATGGCATAACTCGAATGCATAGGCTTTACTTTTAGGCTAGTTGACAGGCAATTCTGCTAATGTCAAGTTTTTGATAATAATCCTCAGTCAAGTCAGTCAATCGTCAAGTCGTCTGTCTCTTGTTTTACAAAAAAAAAATGGTGGAATTTTTTGCCTTCAAAACCTATAGAAAACGAGTTCCATCAAATCACACACTTTCATTATAACGATACATAATGCTACGACCTCAAGTATTGTTCGTTAAAATTACACCAAAATTAGACAACAAAACTCAACATAACAATAAAAATAAAAATGCTCAAAAAATTACAGAACTTTAATCCCCAAGGCTCTCTTCCTCTGAAACTACAAACCTCAAGTCAACTTTGACAGTTAGTAAATGTCAAGTAATATGTCATTGAGCTATACTAACGTAGTCTGTGCTTCAAGGGTGTCCTAAAGGGATGTCATTAATTAAAAGACAGCAGATGTTCAATGGTACGCGCAATTAACGGCTGGAGTGAGAGGCGGGATGGCAGTCTGGAGAGATATACTTTCCTTTATTACCTACTATTGGCATTTCGGATCATAGATCAGACTAGTGTAGATAGGCATTTGAGAAATAGCAAACAATGCTATGCTCCAGTCTATCGGTTATCACGTTATTGAAAAGAAATGAAATTGAAATTTGAAATGAAATGAAGTTTTTATTGGTGAACTGAACATTTGTTACATTTTTTTAACGAACACTGGAAACTGCTATAGTATAAACTGTGTTGCAGTATTATCATTTATATATATCATTACTATATGTATATATCACTTAGCCAAAACGTCGGAAATAATAACAATAAGGTACGGTAAGCTATAAAATCCCGTATAATATAATCTCTTTACTATTTGTAAGAAACAGTTTTTGTGACGTAAGTTTACGTAGACACACGTTATCATTATCATACTTACATTGTTTTAGAGTACTTACGTAATTTTTTTTGTTTAAATCATTAAAAAAAATAGTAAAATACCACTAATTTTAAACAGAAGTTTTGATGTCAAATTTAAAAAAAAAGGTGATAAACTATAATAAATTAAACTTTTTTTAGATTTCCAGCTCTTACCATATGAAATTACGTACCGAGAAATCATAATGTTCCTTGTTGTCTTGCGATGGGAATCAAACGCACTGAATCAATTGTTTTAGTTTTTCACACACAAAGCATTTCTTGCAATTGTTATTATATTAACTTATCTTAAGGCGCTTATTATAAATATCTAATTGTTTCAAAAAAAAAACGCCGATTGATTTTCTATATTCTACAAAAAACAGCTCAATTTGAATACTTCAGAAACTGGATTCCTCTACTATTTTATGAGCTAATCTATGGCCAAGAGACATAGTTGGTCCTCCACCGTTCATTGTACGGGAAAGATGTACGATAAGCCTTTTCTGCCCATAACATAAATCCTAGGCCGATAGCATGGCGCGTTATTATCTGTGACTTTGGTTTGAATAAAGAATTTTATTCAAAAATACTCTATAAAGAATGTTATTCAAATATCGATTCCAGTTTTCAAACTACTTATCTACGCACTTTTATGAATGATAAAATATCGATTCCATTTTTAAAAATACTTATTCTACGTGCTTTAAAGAATGTTATTCAAATATCGATTCCATTTATAAAAATACTTATCTACGCGTTTTAAAAAATAATATTCAAATATCGATTTCATTTTTTAAAATACTTATTCTACGCGCTTTAAGGATGATATTCAAATATCGACTCCATTTTTAAAAATACTTATCCTTTGCGCTTTAAAAAATGATATTCATATATCGAGTCCATTTTTTATATTATTTCTTTCTTTGCACTTTTATGACGTAGCGCAGTCCTGTAATTGTAACAAAATATTTTTAATGGATAATCTATTTGATAACCCAGGAAAGTTGTTTGTAGTCAGTCTCGTAAAAGCATTAATTCTAAGACACAAGAATATACATTACAGCCTAAGTTCTTTATAATTTTACGCATAATAAAAAAAAAACTTTATTGTTTTCGCGAAAGCACAAACATGTTTACAAAATATCAAAATAAAACCTCCAACTGACTATAGGAAGCGGACAAACAAAGCGACAACTCAAGAACAAAGGCGCGACCCGCGTGCTATGACGAATACAAACTAACAATATTACACACACATTTAAAACCACTCTTATTTTATATACATTAAAAGTCATATTTGCTTGTTGTCACAGTTTTGTACTGTGCATGTCGCTTCAGGAAAGAGTGACGTTACAGAATGTGTGTTTTTAGTCTCCGCACTAAACATGTGTGGCTTTTGAAATTGTATACAAAAATCTATGAAAAAAATGCATTAAAATGCCCATTATTTATTATACTCACTAGGTGTAAAAATACCACTTCTAAAAATTTTGAGAGCTAAAGTACTCACAAAACAAATTAAAATAGCAATTAGCAATACGACCATTACTTTCCTACGGAAGAAACAGATTTAGCTTAAAAAATTTTTTGTCAAAATATATGGATTTTTGAACTTTTTTAAGTTACTAACGAGAATTTAGAATAATTATTGATGCATTTAAACTTACCATAACCAAATAAAATATTCATAGTCATTTTCCACAACTCTATCTAGTTCCAAACCAAGTCATGTTACAACCTTTATAACATATTTTATTAATTAAAAAAAATGCTTTTACGGAAACTGCATTAAGGAAACTTGGAAGGTTTTTTCACGCTTTTTACTTAAGTATATTAAAAAAATACTTTGCTATAATAAATTGAATGCACGATAAAATTGTTTATTACATTAGTACATTTATCTTATAATTTTTTGTTTGAGCTATATAAAAATGCATAAAATTATCCTTGCGGTAAACCGGCCAATATATTCCTTACCTTCATTGTTCACATCCCATTCAGGAGGTAAGCGATGGAAATGCCTGAGATGAAATCTAGGGTAGAATTTGCAATATTCAATACCAACGGATAGATAGCCACCGCTTTTTGCAAAGATTGCCTTACAAATATATAGCTAGCATCGTAGATCTGAAGGTTTACCACGTTTTGAAATTCTATAAGCAAAAAAAGAAAAAAAAATACATTGGCTTAGAGTAGTAAGTCAGTGGCATCATCATCTGAAGATTTTCAATATTTATCATATTCTGGAATATCGTCTATCATTCTATCTATTGTCAATGAATAAATAAATATTATTACATATATTTATTATTATTTTATTTAAGTTTTATATTTTTCTAAATTTTTACATCAGTATTCTGTTGTACAAATCTTTGCATTGGTGCTTAGCTGAAACTTATCAAACCGAATTCTATTTTTAGTTCCATTGAAGCTTTAGTTGGCACCTTTCCAATACAACCACTGAAAAATTTCTCTGAAGGTTTTATATACACTGGCATGCTTCAGCACTGTACTTCTATTATTACATTCGTTAAAAAATATGAACACAAATCTTCTCTTCTGTACCGCCCGTCCATCGGTCAATACTTGACATCCATTTTAAAAGACGTTGATATAAATGATAAGTTGGGCATATAACTTACCGTATATTATCTGTAGCATGTTTGTAAATGTAATTCGACCTTAAGGTCTAATAAGTGTTGAGCGTGTAACGTTTATATCTGTAGCATGTTTGTAAATGTAGTTCGACCCTAAGGTCTAATTTACATCCCCTTGATGTAGACAATTGGTGCCTGGAAGACTGACAGATCTTTTCGGTATTTCCTTTACAAAGTAGTTTCTTAAATAGACGTCTCAGGATAAATTGGGAGTCTCGTAAAATTCAAGAAAGGTAGGCTTTTATTTTCAATACAAGAGCCAGTAGGTACTTTTCTACGTCATACTTTATCTGCCAGAACAAAAATGACTTATTTGTATTATGTAAATAGTATGCCACACAGTAGAATCGCTACAATCAGTAGGTAATGTGATTGCTTAGCTCTAGAACTAGATAACTAGATTAATAATTTAGAGATGTATGAGAATTTTAGAGTAGACTCTAAATACATAAAACAGGTGGAATAATATTGATCGTACATTTTATTGTACTTTAGTAGGTAATTTATTGATAATCTCAGTCAGTAAGTTTAAGTGCTATCACGACTTAAACTTCTTAATAACATGATTACTTATACTAATTAATATGAACATGCTTAATGAAACTGATGTAAGAAAGCGTGTTACTGTCTCCTGGTCTATTTCAGGTTTAACTCCATTTTCTTTCGATTGTAAAATCCTTGGAAAACTAGGTTTAAAATGTGAAACACGGACGAACAGCTTTCGTTGGTTTTATGTCTGTAAACGTTGGCATTACAAATAGGCGTTTTATTCTCCGCAGGTAGATTATTTGTTTGATTAAACTTTACTCAATTATACGTTGACTGATGGAAAAGCACGAACAGAAGTGACAGCTGTGTTACGTAAACATGTGTTGACGCTACACTGCGCGTCAACGCCAGTTCGCCTGCAGTACCTACACCACCGTACAGTCACCGCGCAATGTATACGCTACCAATACAATTGACATTTTTATTTTTGCTCCAACCATCAGGACATGTTATGTTAGTTTTATAAATATCATTTATAGTTAAAAATAATGTGCAACTATTTAATTACAACGCTTGAAGTGGGTTAATTTGAAATGATACAGAATTATAACATTTCGTGTACTTCATAATTAAAAGCAGGTAAAAGTAAGTACGCGACTAAAATTGTAAATAAGATTAATATAGACAAAATATTATTTGTTTATCAATAAGCGTTAAAGTGTTATACGTATTTAACTACAACTACCTACTACAAACAAGAAGTTACAATACAATCTAATGGCTAAACCGGATACCTATGAATTATTCATCTCCATAGCATCCCCATAGGTTACCCTTAGTATACATCCAATAGTCGAGATAGTCACATTCCTGAGCATCGTCTATTACTTAACACGATAAATGAACGAGCCCGCTAAAAGCCCAAGCGACAGAATTTGCGTAAGAATGTCATTATAGAAATAAGGAAATATTCGGCAAAATTGTAATGAATCGGTACATTTTAACGGCAAAAAAGTTTCATTTAGCTAAAGTCTACCTGAAAATCCATAATGCCGCACTTTATCAAGTCATGTCAGTTTTATTGTTGTCCATTTATAAAATGAAATCTTGACGATTACCGTCTCTTACGGAATTAAATCTGTGTCAATTATTTTGATGGCAGCAACATCGTAAATTATTTTTTTTAGAGGGAAAAAGCTGATATCGTAAATTACGCCAGTGAACCAAAATCACGTGAACCATAAAAAATAACGCTCTTTATTATTACAGACAAGGATGTGAGGGACAGTAGCTACGTATTTTGTTTTCAGTTTTCGCTCAATGGTTGACAGTTGATAAATTGTCACGATACAGAGAGGTAAGCACGAATAAATATGACGTAAAGTAAACATAACGCAACATATTCGATTCACATTGAGTGTCAAACGCCAGTTCGACAGCCGATGCAACTTCATATGCGTGAATCGAATATGTACGTTTACGTAACGTTTAACACTTATCACGTTTTTTTCGTCACCCTTCTAATGGCAAAAAATATTCGCGAAAATTAATAGCTTTAATAGTTTTATTTAATTAATGAGTTTAAAACTGACATGTTCAATTTATAGCCACCCAGTATATAAAATATATTATTTTAGACACTTGATGTTAAGAAATGAGGCATAATATTTTTTTGCATATCTTATAGTCAAGTATCCGAACAAGAGTCAAAGTAGTTAAATTTTTGTGCAAACTTTGTGAGGTCGGGTTTTGCTATCCGCTTTTAGAAGTTATAACAAGCGCACACTTAACTCTGCAAACTAGTCAAGTGCTATTTTGCACTTTAAAAACAAAAGTTTTAATTAGATACAAGTGCCTTTGAGTCCGTTTGAACTGCATTGTTTTTATTATTTAACTTTAGAATTTTTCTTAAGAACAGAAAAGCAAAGAATTGCACTTCCCATAATCTAAATACAACATTAATTAAATTAAATTTATTTCTAGAGAAAAGGTAATTATTTTGGTCTGCTCACAAATAATAATAACCACGATCTTTATAAGTAGTTTTAATAAATATTCATAAGTGGCAATTATATTGTATAATTTTCATATTATTTATACAATATTTCACATAAGCCGTCAACAATAACTACCACTTGCTAAGTTAAAAGTAAAATCGCTAATGTTATATTTTCAAAATGTCAGCGCCGTATTTATAGTAGAAGGCTCGCCAAAAGTAAGCCCTGTCAGGGGTAAGCGGCGCAACATACTGCGGCTCCAAAGTTATAGCAAGATGATGAGGGAACGGCAGCCATTCTCCATTCTCAGTATCCGGCGTAGGAGACCTGCAAGTGAAACAAATGTGAATTCTCAGATCGTTATTTCCAAAACTGGAACGATGATATAAATTACAATGACTACGAGTAACTAGTACTACACTTACCCATGCTTTGCAAAATTGGTCCACATCATTGTCATGAAAGATATAATCCTTGCGTCGTCTTCGTCCATCGCCAGAGGCAGTCTCTCCAACTCGAATATATAAAATAACTCATCCCGATTGGCAGTCGCAGGAAGACTCGTGTTAGTTAACAACCTTCCCAAGTTTCTGTTACCGATAAAGTTGAAGATGCAATTGTAAACTGGAAGGTTTGAGCTGTTGGAGTACATTTCAGAAAACAGGTTCATTGGCCCAACATAGGAAAAATCAGAGTTCATATTTATAAGTCCACCAATCAACGCCTCGTCTGAAGTTGTATTAGCAAAATAGGTGTCTTTTACCATAGTCCTGAATTCTTCTCGCTCGTTCCGAGGAACTATAAAACTCTTTTGATCAAGTGCAGAATAATCTTCGTTTTTAATTCGATCCATTTGACTGGTGATTGTATTATAATCGAGAGTACTGGTCAGCCCCTCTACGGTGTTGATACACAAAATAGCAGGAACAGGATTAAAACTGCTATGTTTTAGGCCAGAGGCCAAAATGTTGTATGGAGTGTCAATCAAAAACGGCTCTTCGTCATCGAACGCATCTTCAACGGTAGGTAGAAATACCGATTTTGCATTCATTTGCTTTCCGATAGCTTCTTCTAGTTTATCAACTGAAGTTTCTGTGTATAGCTCTAACAATTCGTCGGGATCAGAGCTTATTAGCTCTAAGGACTTGGCCACTTGACTTGCTGTAGCCAAGCCATTGGCATCAAATGACTGCGGAGTAAATAACGATCCACTCTGGCATATCATCTTATGGAACAGTCCTTTAGTAGACTCAGAAAGCGTCAAATAAATAGCTGCAGTACCCCCACTTCCTTGTCCGAACACAGTCACGTTATCAGGATCACCGCCGAAGTTTTTAATATTTTTTTGAACCCATCTCAAAGCAGCTCTAATGTCTTTGAGTCCGGCGTTTCCAGGTGCTTCATTGATGCCAAGGTTGAGGAATCCATACGCATTCAACCTGTAGTTTATCGTGACGAGTACAACGTTATGACTGACAAGGTATTGAGGTCCGTAGAAAATTGGTGAGCTTGATCCGACACCGAAATCTCCACCGTGTATGAAAAACATGATAGGGAGAGATGTGGTTGCATTGTGGGGTGCGTAGATGTTGAGAATAAGGCAGTCCTCGTTGACGCTGGGAGCGGCTAGGGGGTCGTTGGTTGGAAACTGTGGGCAGAGAATTGCTCTGTTGTCGGCTTTGTAGATACCCGAGTAAGATGGAGGATCAGAAGGTGCCTGTAAAATAAATAAAAAGGATTATGTAGCTGGATTTAAAATTATTAATATATGGTGTAGCTATCTATCTATGTACGGCTCTATAACAGATGTAAGATTTTAAAAATCTAACATCTGTTGTAGAGCCTTTGAAATAAACTTACCCGAAATTTTACCGGCACTCCATACCTGATACCCAAATACTCATAGTAAAGTCCGTTACTAGACAATGCACCCTCAACTTTACCTTGTTTCGTATCAACAACCTTAGTTTTTTCTTCACACAATACTACATTTAAAATCACTCCCAAAATAACAACTTGGCTGAATAGCCCCATCCTTTGTCTCAGTATTTTATAAACTGTGAAAAATAAATCAATCATTTTCTTTTATATCGAAAAAAATCACTGAACATCTTAACATAAATTTTGAACCTTATTTCAAAGTGATAAAATTTATATTTGCTTGCGTCAAGTTATCTGATTAACTGTTTTGATACGTGACTTTGATTGAATTTGATTGGATGATTCAATAAATTGATTTGAACGTGATTTATCAACAAATAAAGTTACAAGCAAGTACAAGTGATAGTTATGTAAGGTTACGTGAAATTATCTAATGTTTTATCATTCACATAAGTCAAGTAGTTACCTAATTTATTTACCTAACGTATACCTAGTAATCGAAAAGCCACTAGCAAATGAAGAAGAAGACAAGAGTAGAACGCATGACGTCATTGCAGGAATACGCCTATCATTTGACGGCAACATTTTCTCAAATAACTTACTGACTATTTAAAATATACATTTAATTAATAAAACTACTGTTGTTGCTTTTGAGCTATTCTTTCAAAAACCCTCAGGTATTTATTTATATATATCTATCACTCATGGGACAGAGAAAGCAGTTCTATCATTCTTGTTTTTATTCTATCCTTGGGTTTCTAAACTTGTACGTATAGTTAGTTTTCTTGTCTCGCTTAAACTGTTTATATAGCGTTTGAGCGCATTTACACCGAAAGCAGGGTATAAACATGTGCCAGCCGGCTACACAACTGGCATGATTGTGTAGCCGTGTTTGGAAATGTGGTTGGTTTTATTATAATTTATTGGTATTTAGTATTTATTTATGAAATAAGGCAACGTTACAGACCATACTAAATAAGTTAAATCTAGTATAATACTTCGCTAAATTTACTATAATTACATATATATAGATATATATATATATATATATATACACAAACATGAAAAATAAAATTCTAAATAAGTTTTTGTGCGTGTATTAGTGATAGTTTAATTATGTAGGTTTACTTATTTGTGTATTTTGTTTTATCGTATCTTTATGTACTTATAAAAAGATTTTTGTAAAGTTTCATTACGAGTAACAGACATACATCTATCCATTCATACTTTTCCCTACTTATTATAAGTAGGATTTTTACTAATTTTCTACAAAAAGTATCAACTTCCATGAAATAATATACTGAGGATAGTATACTGAGACTGAGAGTACCCGCTTTTTGTGTAAAAGGGCGCCGTACGCTTAGGAACTTTTTCTTTCACAAACTTTTTATGAAAAAAGTAGTGCGAAAAATCACAGTACACGCGTCGGCGTCGGCTCGTGAAGCTAAGGTACTTACGGAAACTCCAGCACGCTTCTAAAGTAATACAAATTCGTAAGAAAATGAATTTTGTGATTAACGTGGAAAAGTGTACCTTTGATGAAAATTTTCTTAGAAAGTTGCTTCTTTTCGTAAGATATTTTTAATAGTAAATCTTCGAAATCGATAAGTTACTAGGATCAGTAGGAGCAATATCAAGCCTTCTCTAGGAAAGTGTAAAATAAAATCAATAAACGTGTCGCATGGTACCCTTCTTTTTTGACTGATATGATATCATATTACATTATATTTTTATCGTATCAGCATTGCTATTCAGCGCGGCAATGCAGCCAGTGTCTTGGGTACGCTTCCGATTGGTACTGATTTGGATCAGTTGAACTATCTATAGATCGTTTGCAACGGTCTGTAGATAGCTCAACTGTTTCTTATGTATTTTATATGACTATGTACATTTTGTAAATACTGTAGGTATAGTCGTAAGTTTGTTTGTGAATAAAGTTTATACCCAGGTTATTTTTATCATATTATTATTAATAAATAAATAAGAATAAATATTCACAGACGATTCACACATCACGCTCTAGTCCCAAACTAAGCAAATCTTTTACTATAGGAACTAGATCGCTGATAGAATACTTATTATACATTTTTTTTAGTAAATACATACATTAAATACATAGTAACACAGAACATATATTTATGTTCATCACACAAACATTTGCTCTGGGTGGGATTCGAAGCCCACAGCATGGAAGGCAGAGCCGACCGACTGAGCTGTGATGCCTATCAAATATTACAGTATAATCGGTAAGTATATACTTATCCATGTACAAAACAGCATCTTAAATTGCTTTTCCCGTCTCGATTGCCCACGGAGTGACAACAAACCCTTTCGGATAAAAGTAGCACTTCACAATAGGAACAAGTGCCCTAATTGGGTTCGCATCTACACTTTTCGATCTCCCAAACATTCGCCACTCGAATATAGCTCTTATCAACAACAAATTGAAATGAATTTGCCTTGGCGAGGAATCCGGGCTTTCACCTTAGCTAAACCAATTTATGGGTTCTTTGAATTGTGAAAGAAGATGCTTGGAGTAGGTGTCGGGGCGTGGACAGCGAATCTCATTTCGTTCATTATTGCTTCGTCAATTCAGTTATTGCTGAATTATTACAAAATATTTCGGTAATACTCAGAAGTGTTACTAATAAGCCAATTATCTAGTTTATTCGATTCTTCAGATTTAAGTCAAGCACCCGTCTGTAAATACAAACAGAAACAACAATCAACAAAATATAATCTTTGGAATTTTAATGGATGCTATGAAAGTAATATTGACTTACTAGCTTGTGCTCGTCGAGAATTCGTCTTGTTATCGTTATATTTTTGAAAATTCGCACAATATCTTTATAAATTATAGCATAAGTGATATTTTGATGTATAAACTACATTTTTGTAAAGTTATTTGAAATTCATTGTTTAGTTTTAGCGTGAAAGAGTCATCCATCCATCCATATAAACTTTTGCCATTTTAATATTAGGAAGAAGGAACTAGGATACAAAAACCTACTACAAGTAGTAATTAGTAAGTAAATGTCTAATATTATTTATTGCTTGATTATGTTTGATAGTAATTAGGATGTTGTACCTTTTTGTTTTCGATGTGATAAAGTATGAAATACTCGTATTATAATTATTTATTTGAGTTGTAAATATGTCTCGAAATTTCTCGTGTTACAATATTGTGCGGATAAATGTTTCCAATGAAGTAAATCATTTGAAAGTAGCTATTCTTTCATTGCATAATGAGGGATGGCTCAGTGGTTGAATACGAAGCCATGTCACGAGTTTTTAGCACTATCAATAAATAGATAGGTAGATTCATTTATTGCATCATACTGGTCACATGTATAGGTTATAGGTCTTAAATTAAGACTAGAGCCAACCATGACAAAATAGGTACAAAAGTATACCACTTAAATAAAATTAATCATACGCCTGAATTCAATTCATCCATACAAATAAAAGATAAGAGATAGATTTATTCGACAGGTCAATTGGTAATAGCTCTGCCTTCCGTGCTATGGGTCGAGGGTTCGATTCCCATTCAAAGCAATTGTCTGTGTGATAAACAAAAATTATTGTTCTAGTTCGGGTGCTCCTATGTATTTTTTTATATTTACAAAAAAATACTTATCTATAGTACGTGTAATCTTGTTTGAATAGCTTTGCTTTGTTTGGGATTAGAGCGGTGATGTGTGATATTTCTTTAAACTATAAAACAAAAAAAATGGTGCTAAGTCGTGCTAATGGTACACAGTCATCCATTAACTGAGTATTCAGCTATTGAAATCGAAAGAATCGACCTCGCGAATGCTGATCGGAAGTATTTTTCGCTCTGATGCACTTTCTGCAGTAACTAATGCCTATTTAACTTATTTCCATTACATTTTAAAGGGTTCTGAAGTTTTTTATAGTCTTCAGTCATAATCATAATCTTTATTTATCTTTAGACATGTCACATGTAACTTAGATACGTCAATAACCATTTTCAATAAATTAAAATTAAATTAAATTTTAAACATAAATATAAATGAAAAATAATAAAAAATAAATTAAATTAATTAAAAATGTCAAATATACAATAGTAATTCATTTCCATAAAAATAATTATTAATCGGTAGGTATGTCATTACAAAATATAAATTTATCAGTCAAGGCTTCGTCAATTTTATAATAGCTTCAGTGAGTCAACACTGATATTATAACGAGGAAAGATTTGTATTTTATGTGTCTGTATGTAATTAATAATCTCAAAAACTACTGCACCGATATCAAAAACTCTTCCACGAGTTTGAAATTATAAATATGGTCATTAATTAGGTTTACACGATTACATCAAAGTAAGAAGCCGTTAATAATGTGTTTCTCTGAGAATATAAATCAATTAAGAAAAGTTATTTAACAAGTAATTACAATCAAAATTACTGTAGAGCCGCCATAGCGTCAACAAATTTTCCAGAAAATGTCTCGGCTTTTTAATTAATTTATAAAATGAAAAGACTAATCAATCTTGTTGACATTGTGCGATGGACCTTTAAAGTGACAGCTTTTGCAAGTGGTTTTTTATTACAAGGTTATTTGGTTACAAATACTATGATATTTTACAAACAATATCAATCTGATAAGGTTGTGTTCATACTATACGAGTATATGTATCAATATGACAATAGTAGAGTTACTATTGTCATTCATCATCATCATTCCTCTGCCCTTATCCCACGTTAAGTGGAGTCGGCACAACATGTTCTCTTTCTCCACTCACTCCTATCATTCGTCAGTTCTTCATCTACTCCTCTCACATTCATATCCTCTTTCACACAATCCAACCATTTCTTTTTCGGCCTTTCTCTACTTGTACTACCCAGCCGCACATGATGATATTGATCACAATGAAATTATTATATGCAATTATTTCTAGGTTGAACAAACAGTTTAGTCTTGTACCTACCTGATTTTAATACTAGTAAGTTACGAATAAAGTAGATGATTTAATAAAGTACCTACAACGTGCGGTTTTCAACAGTTCTACTGCACAGTTTAACTTCATCTCATTATTTGTGAATCAGTAAGACCTAAAAATTCCAATAAAACATTTGCTAATGATCGTCCGTCACAAGCATTGACTTTACATAAAATAATTAACATAATGATGACAAAATAACGGGTTCAATATCATAAAGCCTGAAATGATTTTACAAAATCATATCCGCTGACAGCTTATGTCCACAAAATTAATTATTTATAATCCAGAAACTGGATGCGCAAATTGAAAAGTGAATTAATGAGGAGCGACTGGGAATAAAACCATTAATATTGTGGTAGTGAGAAAGCAAAGCAGTGCCTTAATGGCGGCGGGCATAAACTTTTGCACATTAACCGATAACGGACACTTGATACGATACCGACACGACGAATTACGAAGCATAAGGGTAAGGACGAATAAATATGTCAATAGTGAAGTTAACATAGCACAGCGACACGGAAGGGTTTTTAAGGATAAGGACGAATAAATATGTCAATAGTGAAGTTAACGTAACACAGCGTATTCGATTCACTCTGCGCGATGACGCTGTAACGCACGCCTGTCAAGCTGGCGTTTGACGCGCCGTGTAGCTAATGAATTACAGAGCAAGACTTGCATTTACTTTTCATTAGAAATATAGTAACTGTAATTCCTTCATGACTTTGTGAGACCCGCTGGTACCAGACAACCCATTTGCGTATCCGGCTACTTTTCTCATATAACATAGGTATTTTGTCGGAAAACTGTCGTATCGGTGGCAGTGGAAAGTCATGCAATGTCCACACGATCGCTCAATGTCGCATCTTGCCAGCTTTTTGTACCACTTATGAAAGCCTTCGCTGTTATTCACTATACTGTCTGTATAAGGGGTCATTTGGATCGCAGAAGGATTTATGTGTAGATATGTTCGGGACTAATCTACGAACCATCTGATATAACTATTACGAGATTAGCATCGCTTAGAAAAGATTATTCTTGAGGGGTTGTAGCTACTGGCAATAAATTGTGTCTCAAACTAGACTGTGTTTATCTATCTTATGTTTCAAATTATGAGTTCCAAAAATAAAGAGTACTTTTTATAAGATTTCTTCGTGACTTTCAGTAGGTATGTTTTGTGAAAATAACTTGTGTTAAATGAAACAATGTGTTAATATGTTAATATTAAATTACAATACAAATAAATCTGATAATAATAAGAAAAAATATGCGAGTACCTACCATCACACGCTGCATTTTACAGTTTATAGAATAAAAAAAAAATAGAAAACACACCGACAAACCGCGGGGTCTCAGCTCTGCAATACGTGCAGGAGTAAAACGCCTAGGACTAAGGCTAGATAAGCTGAACGGATTGTTGGTGCTGGACAAGCCACCATCCAAGGACTTAAACGTTTCGTGCATTGAGGCGTGGGTATAAATCGGATTCTGACACTGTAAATATAGTTTAAATGCAAATTCCTGTTTGAAAGTAATAAAAAATTGTTTCTCTTTCATTCATTTTCATTAAACGTTTAAAAAGTAAACAAACCCAATTTCGAAAATAAAAGTTCCATTCCGTTGAATAATTTCGCAGTTCGCACTCAAAACCTCTATCAAACAATGAACGAACAATGATAATAGTTTTAAAACAATAAATTTTGATGAGATGCTGAACCACAGAGGTACTCGTATTTCCATGAAAATTGCCGATCAAACTTTTAATGGAGCTTTCCGATAATGCAGACTACAGTTTTAAGCCACTTTTAATTACAAACTGTCGAAGCTCCTATTTTAATACGGAAGATTCGACACTCGTTCCAACAAATCCTGACTGACGGGGAATATACCTCAGGAAATGAATCTGGAGTCTCCGGATTATGTTTTAATATTGTTTTAATTAACAGCAGCATAATGGTTTTCATAGCAACGCAAACAAGTGTAGTAGGTAGTGCTAGTGCATATTATTGGATGATTAGGTTTGAATAGGTGATGAGCTAGCTATCCGTCCTATAAATAGACAGGTACAAAACAGCTATATTATAATAATATATATATATATATCCATTACATAACCATTGGCGTACCTAAATAAAGTAAATTTCCATTACAAAAGGAAAGTCACGGTTGAATATCGACCTAAATACTTCAGAAATATTTGAGAATACTTCAGAAACTAACCACAACACAGGTTTTTCCTAGGGTAGAGGTTAGTGCCCAACCAAATAGTGTCTGAAAATAAGTGTTTGGATTAAATAAATAAATGTATGTAAAGATAAATGATACTTGTTGTTTGTATGATAATTTTAGGCACCTAGTATATAAGTTTTTGTATCACAAATAAATAATTTCTTTCTTTCTTCGTTTCTCTTTTTCAAAGAGTATTTTGTTCCTGTCCTTTATAAGTTTTTTTATACATAATCATCCGGAAAGAGAAACGAACCCACAACCAAAAAGCAGAACTAAAACCGAGACGTTAGTTCAAAAAGTTTTTGCAAAAAGGTACGTTTCCAATCAAGCACAATCAAAAACTACTTACACTTTCACAAACTTTCATTTTCTCTCACCATAGCAAACAGAAAACTTTGGAAATAAATAAGTGTGGTTTACACAGCGTGGGTCGCAAACAACATCCGTCAACGTCGGGACAGGCCACAATTCACTTTGATAGTGTAAACATGCCTTTAAGGACTTATTTACACGATGATATTTGAAAAGCTTATATCTATATATATGATATCTATATAATATGACGACCGATGTGGCGCGGCGGGCGAAGGTCCGCCTGCGACGCGGAAGGTTGCGGGTTCGATTCCCGCCTTGGGATAAATGTTTGTATGATCTGCAAATATTTATTCCGGGTGTTCTGGGTATTGTATATAATAAAAAATATCTATCTATATAATGTAGATATTGTATTAAGTATGTCAGTCTTTTAGTACCCATAACACAAGCACTGCATAGCTTGGGGCTAGATGATGTTGTTTGGATTGTCCAGCATTATTTATTTATTTATTTATCTGCTTCCTTGTTTACAGATTTATGACACCTAAAATAGAATTACCTAAAGCTTCATTATATATTTAGGTAAGTACAAAGTTTAATAGAACTATACAGTATTTACAATATGTACATTGGCATATAAAATACATAAGAAACAGTTGAGGTATCTACAGACCGATGATCCAAGTAAATGTAATAGTAGGATAATTGGTGTTTAAGTTTTGTATGAGTTATGCAAAACTTACATAAGCATACACCACAATATAAGTTATTTGTTGTCAAAAGTTTTTTTTTTATTTAACCTAGTGTGTCCCACTGCAGGGCAAAGGTCTCCCCCAAACTTTTCCATTTATCTCGATCTCCTGCGTTTATCCACCACTCCGTCGCGTATGAGTCGAGATCGTCTCTCCAACGTCCAATGTCTAAAAGGTTACGAAATAAAAATGACTAAATTTAATAAGTTGGTACTGAATGGGAAGCTGGATAAATAAATACGGTACCAAATAATACGATTTTTATAAAATATATGCTTTATATTTTAATTGTGCTTGTCGTTTTAACTAAAATACATAATATGGTGACTAAAAATAGCGATAAGAGAGTATATATGCACTTTGACAATTTTTTATATTATTACAATGTGTTACTGTTAGTTTATTTTACATTCAAAACTATATTTATAAGATTTCTATTCAAATGCGTATTTTTAGGAAGGCTTTCAGCTTGAATGCCGTCTCTGGGGGAAATCAGGCAAATTTTATTCGGACTCTTTCAGGATTTATTCAAAACTAACTTTAGCTTGCGACTTTGGGTAAACTACGCTCTCTTATGGGATTTGTATGTTAACAGCGTTATTATTTTGTAAAATTTTATTATACGTGTAAGAACGTTGCGGGAATCTACGTAACTTTGAATTCAAACACAAATACATAGTAAAATAAGTGTTACTGATAATTATATTTTTATATGAAAAATAATGACTTAAAAATAGCTTTTCTCTTTTAGTTGTTGGTCTGCTATGATCTTTTTCCAACAGGTTCAAAAATGCAATTATTTCGAAATTGAATTGAGAGAGATAAGAGATATTTTTTCAGAAATAAAATAAAAAGCCCGAATCATATTCTCTTATTTTAGTTATAAATAATCCCTTTATAGATGAAGTTGATTTGAAAAAGAGATGAAAAGATTTAGCTTAATGAATTTGGTCTCATACAATTCTATTAAAGTTGAGTTTATTTTATTTTTTATTTTATTGTTGTCTCATAAAATAGAAGAAAAAAATGGTATTGTATAAATCGCTTATCAACCACAACTCTTAATAAAAACCCTAAACTATTTTCTGTGTACGCTAGTAGTTCTTGATATCCCCCGCTCATTAATTTATAATTATTTTTTATGTTAATTTGTGATTGTATGTAATCTGATATTTGTCCAAGCTGATATAAGTAAAAATGGTAAATAGTTTGAAACAAACAAGATGAATATTATATCAAATGTAAAATTTAACAGAATATTACAAACATATTACAATTCTTTCAAGTTCTTAATAATGCAACAATATTATTGAAATAAACTCAAAATAAAGCCATTGTTTGAATAATTTGATGCTTACCTATTTATTTTCGTTACACGCTACAGTTATTTCAATTACAAACCAAGGTGACAAATAAACGATACACGAGTTTATGTGTAACATATGATCACTATATATTGCCAAATGTAATACTGTAGCTCTACCATGAATTCTTACTATACTATAATATATAGATACTTACTATACTCGCTAGCGTCTGTAGTTAAAAAAATGTATGAAGATTTGTACAGCGCCTCTAGCGAATAGTTGGGTACTAAAATTCGTAATACTAATATTTACGTAACTACTGTAGTGAAGTCAGGCGATTTTACTGTGACAACTCATGGTAGTGGTACTGATTGAGTGATAGTAGGATTCACAGTCACAACCACGATGAACAAACAAACGAACAATGAGTAACTTTGTTCATTTCAATTAGTGAACAAGTCCCAACGCGTTTAACTTTGGCTGAAGCTTGGTTTGTTTAAGTAGGTGATTGTTGAGGCATTTAAGCAGCCAATTCTTAGCTCTAATAGTCTTGAAGCCGTATTCTAGCCTCTCAAAACCTGCCAGGTTTTAAATCACGATCAATATTTACGGACATTTCACACATCACATCTGAAAATATTTATTCCTGGTGTTCTGGGTATATTAAATGTACTTCTTCTTCTTCTTCTTATCGTGTCGATGCTACAACTGTATTTTGTTGTAGCATCGTGTTGGAAAGATTAGCCAGACTAGACACTGCTTTACCGTGCCTAGCTGTTACCGGTGTGCGCCACGAGGAGGCTCTTTCCATGCACCCTTATGTACTTATAAAAAAATATCAATCTATTAGTATTGTATTAAATATGTCAGTCTTATAGTACCAATAACACAAGCTCTGCTTAGCTTGGGGCTAGATGATGTTGTATGTATTGTCCAGCATTATTTATTATTTTTATTATCACAATATAATCTATAATATCATAATGTAACCAAAACTTATTTTCCTGATTCTATACTAGACAAGTAGCACGATAAGTGCAGTTTCAAAAGTATCAAATCAGGTTATTTCTCCGTCAACAAATGAAATAAAATGTTATCATTGTAAGTTATCTTCAAGGCAACACGTTATATTAACCCCAGCATTTTTAACAAAACGTCCACTATTATTTCACTCGCTTACAGAGCTCGCTTAAAAGTATATTTTCATTTTGATATGTCGGGGCACGACGTGATATTTCACTGTTGTAGATACAGCAAAAATATTGTAGCTGGTTCAATGTTGATCTACTTTGTATCTTGGATATAATCTTCAAGCCCCTCGGTTAACAAATGACTGTTCTTAGACCTGAAGATGATAAAGGATATTGAAAGATATGCAACTGTAAGCTGCTATAGGCTAGTAGTTGTAGATTGATTACTTCTTAAAAACGCCGTCGTAATCAAAGTTAGGAACAGTCGAAATATTTGCGAAAATGCCGTAAAATCTGATTATTTGAACGTCATGTTAAGGTTTTTATGACTCCATTTTGGTGGTGGTAATTTTTCTCTGTATTGGCTACCAGCCAAAACCATTTCATGTCACTTGTGCTGTTGTACACGTCAAGTTATGACGTTGTACACTGCACAGCTGGCTAGCAGCCAAACGTCAGTCTGCTGGGCTGGAAGGATCTTGTGATTTACTGACTTTGCATACACGAAATAATCTGCAGATGCATTTTCGCTATTGATAAGGTTTATCTTATAAAATGCTAGCATTACTTTGTCAAAATGTTTTGTGTACTTAAGTAAAAGTGCTCTTCATGTCAGCGTCTATTTGGGTTTTCGCTGCTTGCGCTGTCAGTTTAGGAAGACCATTTTAGTTTTTGGCAATGATCATAGCTGCAGCAAATCACGCTCCAAGAAATAACCAGTAGATACAAAATTAATCTTGTTTTATATGAATATTTATGGATTTAGTTTCTCAGTCGCGAGTGATGAATGTTGAATGTGGAGTCAAGTGCACCAACTATTTGTCTTGGAGCTGTGACAAGAGCGGGTTTTATCGCTCGGCCGCACTAATGGTGACGCGCGGCATCGCTTCCACTTGACACTCATTAGGCGTGGGTGTGGGGTTCACATCCACAAACAATGTTGTAGACAACGTTTTACGGGTTAAGTCGGGAGTAAATTCGTGCGTTTCTAGGTCGTGCTTTTTGTTAAATTTAATTTCGTTAAAGTTGAGTTGGTAAAACTTATTTTAAGCAAATATTTGTCGACGATCTTTATTATTCTTGCTAAAGTATATTTTGTGTGGTATTTTATGAGACTCATCATCAAAATGCTCGCTGGTGTATAGTCAAAGTCAAACATTTTCTCACTGAGTGTTTTATGAAGTTTTGTAGACTCTAGAGACCGTCTACTGAAAGACTTGAACGTTCCTCTATATAAACAAATAAACGCTTATATTCCCTCAAAATAATACAATTTACAAAATTAGGTTTAGGTACTAGAATATATTTCAAAATATATTTCAAAGAGCTACGATAGTTATTCAAACTACAATATTATACACTCCTATGGAAATAATAATTTTAGTATTTTACATCAAAGTATTTTTCTGCGTTTAAAAAAAACAGGCTATAAAGGGACATTATTTTAAAATAATCAATCTATTTATACGTTTTCAATGAGAAAGATCTACAGTAAAAGCTATTATTACGTCACAATAATAAAAAATATTAAACATATCACTTTATTCCGAAATACAAATTAAACGAAATACTGCACTGAAATGTAGATGACATTTCAGTTTATCAGCTAAATCTTAATTTAAATTCTTGATTAAGTATGTCTAAGCCAGAGGTAGGTAAATACAAAATAAAATATCGTCTTACCGCATAAGTCCGTACCTATATCAAATGTTGTACCCTTCATTGCGAAAACCCAACATTTGTTCGTATCTTTACCGAGCTTGAATCATTGAAAGCGTTCTCAAATTAGATTTAAAAGCGTTGCCATAGCAACCACTCTGCACTCATTACAGCACCAAGCCTTGTTTACACTCGCAAGTTACTAGCAAGAACTAATTCATAAGTTTAACTAGACTAGTCTTAGAAATCATACATTACCTCTGGTGGAAGTTAAACGAAGGAACTTATTTGCTGTATGTCCACATATCTCTCTATGTACCATGTTGAGTATGTTTGATCTTAATACAAAGTTTAATAGCGTAACTATCTGTAAACTATAAAAAAACAAAGTCTGCTACGGTAGAACAAGCCGGTCGCCAGTTTTATTTCGTACTCGGTCGGTCAGTCAAAATCCGGCAGTGTAAACACAGTTTACTCAAAACAAATTAAATTACGAGTCCAATAAACTCGAGTTGGTCAACTAACGAACAACTCGGTCGAGTGGCTGGTCCCAAATTTCTAGTACTCTGTCAGTGTAAACTAAGCTTGAGGGTGCAAATGTGTGCAGAAACCTGTGGACCAACCCTTGACACGCTTCACTACAAAGTCAAAGACACAATCACGGAAACCAATTTGCACCAAAGAAAATTAAACTAAGACGAGGTGAATTTGAAAAAAGAATTTTCCATGCCTTTTTTCTTGCATTTAGCAACTGCATAAAAACTCTGTTGTTAGTCTTTGAATATATGAATGGATTAAAATTGTATGCGCTAAAATACAGACAAAAACAATAATAGAACAGGCAAAAAAACGGCAGCCTTATCGCTAAATGAGTGGTTTATTGCACAAAAAAGTTGCCTTGGAATTCTTGCACGATATTTAATTTCTACTGATTTTTGTACGCTCTGCAAAATGTGTTTCTTACCAAAGTTTAGAAAGCATTTTTCAAGCTCAGGACTCTAGCAATGATGTGTTCTGTTCACTAAACTTCACGTCTACAGATTAATCTTCACACAAAAATACCTAAAGTCTAACACTATGTTTTTGATCAAAACAACTGATATCAACTCGTATTTCTTATCCCAATATTGATTGATGTTATAATAATCGTTAGCACATCTAGTCCATACAATACGTCGTTACCCACCGTATGTAAACTCGATACACGGTACAGATGAGCGAAAAATACAAAACAAAACCTAGCACATTTGACACGGCGTGTCACATTGACGTATCATAGTGACTAGTGTAAAACTGACAGATGGTTTTGCGAGAAAATATGAATGTTTGAATAGGTAAATTTTACTCCGCTTTTCACTAGAATAAATCTAAATCAGAAGCTTGTCAAATAGACAAGCTTTTATAGTTCAATTCAGATATAAATATTTTAGAAATCAATTTCAAATCTGAATTTAATTTAACAATAATATCATTTAGACATTATTGTTCATATTATTAAATAAATAAATAAATAATGCTGGACAATCCACACAACATCATCTAGCTCCAAGCTAAGCAGAGCTTGTGTTATGGGTACTAGAAGACTGACATACTTAATACAATACATTACATACATAGATATTTTTTATTATACATATAAAATACCCAGAACACCCGGAATACGGAAACATTTGTTTGTAAATAAATAATTTTTATCTGCAAATATTTGGGATAAATATCCCAAGGCGGGAATCGAATCCGCAATTATTAAAGGATTGTTTTGCTTTTCATTACACCGGTATATTATCTCGTACCTTATTGTCTTTTTCCGACGTTTTGGTAACGTTACGATAGTCATGGTCACGGGCAAATTACGAAAGTTTGGAAACAACTGATATAATATTGAAAATGAGTTGACGTCAAACTGTTTTCCACTTTTCGCTTCACAATTACATAGTTGGCAACTGCTGTGTTGTACACCCGAAATGTTATTGGCTTGGCTGTTCGCCATATTGGTGACTTCGGACTTAATGGTGTCTTGAGTACGTTGTTGTTTGACAGGTCATAGGTACCTACTAGTAGGGCAGAGCTGTTGCACTATCTTATAACCCATTTAATGTATGGAAAGAGCCTCCTCGTGGCGCACACCGGTAACAGCTAGGTACCTACGGTAAAACAGTGTCTAGTCTGGCTAATCTTTCCAACACGATGCTACAACAAATTACAGTTGTAGCATCGACACGATAAACAGAAGAAGAATAACCCATTTGACACAGGAGGTTAAAAATTTGTAGATTATTTTTCTAATTTTTTAGTTATTTTATATTCTGCCACTAAGCAGTGATGATCGCAATTCTGTAATCCGATTTTAAGAGTGCAATTACAGGCACAAGAGATTTAACATATTTATATCTTAAAGTATAGAAGGATAACATCAAGTAACTTAACATCAAGTAAACCATCGTTCGATTACTCAGTTGTATATAAAAACCTTGGCTAGAAAGGTTTCTAGAATTAAAAATTCTTGACAAAATGTTGTAAAGTAAGATTTCTAATGTATTCTGTTACGTTCGATATCAGGCAACAATAAAACATACTTACGTAATAAATAATGTACCGTTATTAGTTTGGGACTTTGTTCATAATTGTAGTTAAGTATTTCTTGTTTGTGTGTATAGAAATAAATCCTTCAGAATTTATAGGATGTTCTAAGTAGTATACTTACTCTGTATCGTCATGGGCAATGACGTTTGCTATTGTCGCTGTTAATATCCGTTTCAAACGACAATGTCACTTCCGAGCGATTCACTGGTGGAATCCGTATGCATAGTGTAGTGTATGTATATTTAAAGTAGATGCATTGCACTGTTTCACGTGCAAAAGTGTAAGGTTACGGTCAACGTCAAGCTTCACATTGACCTGTCAATGTCAAACGGCAGGAAATCGAGACGAGTAGGTACCAGCTTGATGTAAAAGTAAGCTAGTTTTGGAAAATACGGGATTTTTCGCTTAATCACGCTTAGTTTCGAAAACCACATACTTAAGTAACTTCCGAAAATTTTATTTGTTTCGCAAAAACCATTAAAAATAATTACTATATCAATAGGTATTACCTACTTAATTAAAAAAAACAAAGACTCAAGCAATGTGTTTCTTTCGATAGAGCAATACCTACAATACTTCTGTTTTTTTTAAAATAATACTGCTACTACTCCGTCCAGAAGCAGTTTACTAGTAGGTATCTTGTATCCTATAAAAAATAAAAGTTATAAGAAAAAAAAACATTAAAAATACTTAAGGTAGTCAAAATATCTGACTTTATTTACTAAAAGAAATGAGTTAGTTTTACTTATTATCGAGAATTCAGTAATGAATGAAAATCTTTAGCAACTAAATACTTCTACGGACTTCCAATAATGCTGTCAGTCAATGTCAAAAACATCTATCCAATTCATTCAGAAATGTTATTATATAGAAAAAAATGTTGTTCACAACCTCTATTTTATCTCATTATTTGTATTTATTTTTTGCTTACATGTACAATTTGTTATAACAGCTTAGATCAAGTAGCATAAGTAAGTACATGCACCTTACAAGGGCACTGCAATAAAGGTATGTTTTAAAAATTTAATATTTAATTTAATAATTAAATTTAATATTAAATTTTCTAAATGTACATAATTGATTAAATAGATGTATACTCAACTCTGTTACATTTCAGTTTAAAATTTTGTGTTGAATCAATACCCTGCCGTAACTCAGTTAAATCTACCTCGGAGGGTATGGTTTTGTAACCTTATTTTAATAGTTATTTTTGTTTCTCACACCATGCAACTTAATGAAATGAAATTTTTTCTTCGATTTTCCGCAAAATAGGCAAGATTTTTCGATTTTATTTTCGATCCTCGTTCGCCACTGCTGAATTATTCTTTATTCGAGACTGGTTTCTAGAGTTACCCGCACATAATACATAACAGTACCTAAGTGATTATGGTTACAAAGTCTTTACGTTACATAATATTTTCTGGAAATAAATTTATCGTTATCTTATGTAGTGTTGCCCAAATGCAAGAACAAGACGAGACTTAGCCAGTCTTGGTCTTGGTCTTGCGCCAATACACCTGGTCTTGGTCTTGGTTTTGGTCTTGCGCTCCCAGTCTTGGTCTTGGTCTTGGTCTTGCAGCAAGAGTCTTGCAAGTCTTGCAATTACCTATTAGTCTATTACTATTTATTAAAGTTTACTTTAAATCTTAGAAAAACGTATTAGAATTGGAACATTGTGAGCTTGAATTAACATAGCCATAGTAAAGATCAAGCAGATTAATAAATAACTGAAGATTTGATAAGAAATTCGAAAAATCAACTGACCTATATGTCGTTTTCCATGGAAGTAACTGAAGTAACCGAAATTATTTTGCATGAATAGTGTCAAATGTTATGATTTCGGCGCGGCGGCAACGATTGTTTTAGATTTCAAAAGAAGCCGCCGGCGCGTGTATCATAACCATGTACTTCCGAAATTTGAAGCGGCAAATTTCTTTGAGAAGTAAGTACAAAACCTTTGATGCCGCATTATCAAAGTGCCGATGGTTAAAACATAACTATGCATGCACTCAGTTTGATTTTAATAGATATTTTTTTATTCGCTATGTTTATGGTATTAGTCGTAATGCGCATAGGTTCAGTTTTTCATATTCTTTGATATAGTTTTTTGCGTCTCATAGAATTCCTAAGCGTACCTACCTACCTATACACCGAACTGTTACACCTAACTACTCCGTGAAATAGCGCTAAGTCCTAGCTGCAAGACGCAAGAGTCTTGCAGGCTATGTCTTGTTCTTGCTCAAGTCTTGCACGGTCAGTCTTGGTCTTGGTCTTGCTAAAAATACGCGGTCTTGTTCTTGGTCTTGGTCTTGCAAAAACGCAAGAACAAGACCAAGACTGCAAGACCAAGACTGAATTTGGGCAACACTAATCTTATGTCAAATAGATCAATAGAGATGTGATATAAATGTCAAAATACTAGAAAAAATTACAAGAATAATGTCAAAAGGTAAAATGTTCGTTAAAAAGTACTTCGTTTTTGCATATCAAAAGAAATTAAATACGACTGATAAAAGTATGACTCAAAATGTATGACTGTTTCAAGAGACATCTGTATATATCTAGGTTAATAGTTGTATGTAGTTATTCTCTTGTTTATACCAAGTAGTGCATTTCCTCAATACTACTAGTTAATTTAATGTAGCTTTTACGATTCTTTTGTAGCGTTTTCACGATGGATTTTTATACGTAAGATGTAGTGACAGAATAGGCCTGTATAAGATTTGATGGGTTTATCTGATAGAAAATAAAATCGAACAGCATTACTTTATGATTAAAAAAATGATTTTATTTATTTATTTCTTGTCAGTCATTAAAGTACTCTATATTACTATATATTTTAGAATAGTGCTAATCTAAAAAGTGCATGTTCATATAAATTTAATTCTGATGGAAAAACATTTTCGTAATTTTCACTTACATTGTAATACGTTCTTTGACACAACAAATTAAATCGAATAGGAAACTAAAGTTCATAACTAACCATAAAACATTAAATTCTTCTCGATAAAAGTTGCTGATAGAGATTATATACATTCTCAAGACGATTTCCACAGAAATCAGTTTTCCGGCAAAAGGATTGAAAAAATATTTATTTCACATCTCTTATTGCCATCAGTTGGAAAACAGCGTGATATACCTACATCAACTTTACCACACATATTTATTTTATAATTTATATGGTTTACTTCTAAAATATGTAATACCACTCAAAAACTCATCAAAATCGGTTCATCATAGGCGGAGAAATCGTTTTACATACGAAAGAAACATACAATCGAATTGAGAACCTCCACCTTTTTTGAAGTTGGTTAAATATTTATTATAGATTGCCTGAAAAGAATTGCCATTAGCAACTTACGGTACGTTCACACGGCGTCGAGTGTTTCTCTTTAATTAACGAGCGTATCATTTAAATGATAAAACATAGCGAATCCTATTCAATATCATTGTGCTAAAAATCATACTACAAAAGCTATAATGATAAAAGAAATCAAAAAGCAATCACAAAATATAAGTAGGTATAACGTTATCTAAGACTAAAGTATCAAACTCCTAAGCGACCATTTAGATAAAGGGAAAGTGTAAAATTGCATCGTAAAAGTGCAGTTTTCCACGGAACTAGCTCATCTATGAGATATCATGTTTATGGCACTTTTTATGGACAGTCCGTGGTTTTTATTGCGTGAAGCGTGCCATGAATACTGCTGGCAATGTTGCCATGCGTCAGATTTAGCCGGACCTTGGCTAAAATGTTTTTGAATTTATTCGGACAAAATAACATAAGCCGTGCATGACTGAACTTGGTGGAAAAGTCACTTTTTGCATTGAATAAGGATAGTCACTCATTTTGTTACAAAAATGTATCATATTTATATAGCTTTTTGGTGACGTCTTTACATAGGTAAGTTTTATGTCAGATTGTTTGACTGAATGCTTTTTTTACCAATCCATTTTAAAAATTGATATAAGAATCCTTAGTAGACTCTGTATAAGACGCATAGAGATTTAGTTAAAAAGTCAGTGACTTCACAGCTCAGTTGGTATAAGCTCTCAGATAAGGTATAAAGTCAGCAAAGTCAATAAAGCAGTCTTATAGCTATAAGCGATATCTTCGAGAGGATTGGGTGCAGATGCATGTAACGTATAGGTGATGGCAAGCACTGATGTATATTTTGTGTCTATAGGTGTATTTTCTAACAGCAATTCAGTTCCCATAGTTCTAGCTTAGTTTCGGTCTAGAGTGAGATGTATGAAATGTCCGTGATTTAATTTTAGTCGAGAACATCACTAGTTGGTAAAGAAACGTGCTGATATGTCGAGCTGAGCATGTGAGCATCAAATGATTTATCTCGGTTGTTTTATCGTACAATATAAGAAAGGTCGTATGTACACGTATATGGACGAAGAACTTACATTATGTATCTTACTGAGTATAATGCTCAATTGATACAATATTCTAGAGCTTGTAGTGACAGAAATGCTGTAAATAGTGACCTGTGTTTTGACGAAATTAACCCCTAACAGGGAAGTAGATTTCTATGTATACTAAAAAGAAAGAGATCTTCGCTACTCAATTCTCAAGATTATACATGTATGCATGTCTATATTTACCTAGTATTTCATTTGATTGTAATAAATCAATAGCACTATTATAGCAGGTTCAATATTTAAAATGTATAAATAAAAGTCATATAATCAAAAACATGTTTTATTTTTCATAACTCTCTCCATTTGCTGTAACATTATACCAACAAGAAAATAACCTTAATTTTTTAATTACTACATATTGTTATTGTATAGAAGAAAATATTGTGCGATTCATATTATTTTCATGTTTCCTTCAGCCAGTCTTATATTTACAGTAGAAATTGCTCAATATTTACAAAAGCAAATTATATTAAAAGTAGCTATTTTAGTACAGAATTTTATGATACAATTTGACGACCGATGTGGCGCGGCGGGCGAAGGTCCGCCGTATCATCAATTACCAAATACAAGACATGAATAGTATTTTTCTAAATTTTTATTAGATTTTAGTATAATATTAAATTACACATTTCAAAATACACAATTTACATATACACCAACTACAATATTACTCTCATCTAATATAATTTACAGTCATTTATTACTTTCATACACATTTTATATTTTTAATTACAAATACTATTTAGTAACCTATTTTTTTTACTATTGCTTAGTGAAAGATTCAATGTAAATGCTTTATTTGTAACTATCGTTGTAATAACAAACATTAGATAAAGAGGATAATTAAATTTCAAAATTTTTATTAAAACAATGTTTTTCTGTTTCCAACTGAAATTTTAGCATTTCTGTAACCAGCTTAACTTTTATTGCAGAAATTAGACCCAAATCTACTGGTCCACAATTACTTAAAATTAGTAAGTACATAATTAATACTGAGTTCTTTTTAGCATGCACTTTTGATCGCAATACTCGTGTTCAGGAGACTCCTCTAAGTGAACCACGTTTACTGCTTTATCAAAAGTCACCCTCGGAAGTCATCGGGTCAAAGTCACTTCTGTATCACTTGAGCTACGAGAACTCTCTTTAATCACATCAAGTTCCCTATTAGACAGAGAAGAAGTACGTGAAAACTTATGCGCATTATATTCACTTTTATCTTCACAAGAATCACGACACACATTGTATTCCTTATCATCAATATCGTCATCATTCGCATTCACTTCCACTTCTAACAGATTGTCATTGTCTTTTATACCAAAAGCACCACAAGTCTTCTCGTGGCTTAGGCTACGTATCCTATCAAGGTTTTGCTCTAACGAATGTATTTCATCGTTTATACACGGTGAGTCATCGAACTTCCACTTAATGTTTGAGTTAAAATGTTCTACACCGGGATACATACCTATGCTATTACTTCTATGCCCGAAGACCGGACAGTTTCGGTACTCTCACAAATCCGGATGCCTGCCGTTACATATTTTGTTGAAATTACCCTCATCAAGGCTCAAGTTTGAGCGGGATCTGCCACATTCCAAGCTGGGGCTGGGTCTAAACAGGCACATGTCTGAATTCTTTAATCTGCATTGCCTTGAGCATCCTGTTTCTATTTGAAAGGCTGATCTATCCAGGTGTCGGTATTCTGTTGGTCCATAGCTATCAAAGAATCTGGGATCATGTTTGCAGGTGCTATGGCAGTTATTGTGTCCTTTGAAACTTCCACTGCATCTCAAGGGGTCTCTGTGGCACGTTTTTTGAAGAGCATGTAACGAGGTGGAAGAAACAGTCCTTTCTAGAATTTCACCCCAGTACTTTTCTCCGAGTCCCTCAAACTCTCTTTTTGAATGGATTCCATCTGATGTGACAGGAGATCCGCAGCATCCGGTTGGTTTTTCATAACTAGCAAATGATTTGGTTTGTCGACAGCAAATCTAAAAGAAAATTGTGATATACGAATACTATTTTGCAAACACTAAAATTTATTTTTATCTGGCTGAAATATATTATTGAACCTAGAATACGGTACAGAAAAATGTAGGTAAATATAATTGAATTTCGTTGTTTATTCTTTATGTAAATTGAATTTTTATAAAGTTGAAAGAACTTACGTAGAATTGTAGAAGTTCGTTGCTGATCCGTCTGAAATGGCTATTCAGGAGCCAATACAGGAATGGATTCCAGAAACTATTACTCAGTGCCAGCCACGTCACTATGAAATCCAGCGAGGGAGGAACCTGCAAGATAATTGGAATAAATCTCATTTATTTCAGACATAAGAACAACTGTTAGGTATTTGTTATTTATATTATAATATTTACAATAAATAAATAATGCTGGACAATCCACACAACATCATCTAGCCCCAAGCTAAGCAGAGCTTGTGTTATGGGTACTAGAAGACTGACATACTTAATACAATGCATTACATAGATATATATATATATTTTATTATACATATAAAATACCCAGAACACCCGGAATAAATATTTGCAGATCGTACAAACATTTATCCCAAGGCGGGAATCGAACCCGCAACCTCCGCGTCGCAAGCGGACCTTCGCCCGCCGCGCCACATCGGTCGTCATCACAATATCTGTCTAGTTTAAGACACCTGAACAGTGTTTAGGCCAAATAATTGCATTACGTGCAACAGATGTGAAGTAAACTGAATAAATAAATGTTCGTTATGTAGTAGTAAAATAAGTAACGAATTATTTGCGCAAGTGCTGCCGATATAAATTTAACTCTTGATAAATAAATACTTTTATGTTAAGTGACTTATCAAGGGTTGTGTAACAAAAGCATGTCAGTCGAAGTCAAGAGTACCTTACAACCAGTACAAGCAGCGACCACTTCTTGGATTGTGGCTGGAGTGACCATAACAATGAAACCGAGAGACATTGCTGCCATAGTTCGAGAGGTGCTCACACTGTGTGGACGTACCGGGGCTTGGATCTGCAACACATTAAACTTCCTTTTGCTTTTGCACCAAATCTAGATATATACAGCGTTATTCACCACTTTATACGGAACACTGTCGTGTCTAGCTTTATACAAACAGCAAAAAAAAATTGTTATATAAAAAATGTCAGCAGAAAAAGTAACCTATTATTTTGTAAATATATGTATATGAGCTTGATTTGAATACCAGCAACTAGGTACTCAAAGTAAAAGTAGGTCATCCAAAAATACATATATGCTTTGAAATCTTGATTTGCTCGAACAAATCCAATTGCTTATTTCCCTGGCAACTGAGCAATAATAAATAGGCTGTAATTTTATTTTGGTCCTTTCAGAAACAGCCTGCGAATAATTTCACCAAAATATTATATTATTTGAGATGTTCGAACAGTTTGTCGTGTTCCAGTAAGAAGCAAAGTGGGTAGGTAGAATAGTTATTTTGAGTTTTGCACTTGATTATATAGGTATTACGTGTAATGGGTACACAGGTATTTTGTACTATTTAGTTAATAAAAAGTAGGTAAGTACCTAATTAGATTATTGCTTTTTTATATTGAATGTTGCTCCAATTTATATTTTTATGTTTGTTTTCTTAGTTGACCACAAATGTTTAGCGAAAAGAGTAGTTTTTTTTTATTAAATTTGTCAAAATATGTTTATGAAATTGAGACGCGGCAGCTGATAAAATATAATTTTCAAGTGCGGTAGATCCTCTCAAATCTTTAGCACTTAAAATCCTCGAGAATCCCATAAGAGGGTAGTCAGAGGTGCTTTTAAGCATTATCTTAGCTGACTTTACAAAAAATCTTTTAGTAAAGTGACAATATTTACGTCCTTAGAATTTCACATCTATTGTGAAATAGGACAATATAGATTTTTTTAAACTTAGCGATCAGAACTTATAAAAAAGAGCTATAATATAATCCCATGTAATTTATTTTTTTACTAGGATGTAATATAGTGGATGAAAATGCACGTCGTTGCACAAAACCTCATTTAGAATGGTCCTTCGAGCCGGATATGAACCACTGCCAGCAAATAATATAGCTTTATATAGTGTAATTTTTAAAATTTAACGTTTGTAATGTACCTGACGATTGTTAACAGTGTTCTAAGATGAATGTTGAAAAAATACCAAATAAATTGAAAAATATCACTGCTAATTTTTACCACAATTTCATCACCATGCGGTGACTTGGAGCAGGGTAATGGTACTCCGTTAGGCCTGACTGGTTCTGGCTCACACTTCCCCCTGGTCTTGCTGATGTGGAAACCAGAACCGTAGCAGTACATCAGTGCCATTGTCGTTGGGAAGTAATAGGAGCAGCACGCCAGAATCCTGGGTAAAGAATAGTGCTGTCATACCGTCTTCATAAAAATTAATAACATGTTATTAATAAAAACGTGTCATTTTTACATCAAAACATTTCATTTCCACACAGCTTTACTCATTTAAAAAACTATCATAATATGTTTTGAATAGCTGTTATAAATGCTAGTTAGAAAAAAACTATATTAAACTAGGTTCTTTATAATAATAAATACGGGTTTTATAAAATAAGGGTAAGTACTTATCTTATTTATATATCTTTTTGCTGTCATTTTATGGCAACATTTTTCATTTCATATCTCTACCATAAATATTTAAAATACTATCTACCGCGGCTCAATCAGCTTAAGGTACTCCCCAGCTATTCTTTGAAATAAAGCAGTATAAACATATCGAGTATTTTACGTTTTCTGTTGATGTTTTGCGTCTTATATTTAATAATAATAATAATGCTGGACAATCCACACAACATCATATAGCCCCAAGCTAAGCAGAGCTTGTGTTATGGGTACTAGAAGACTGACATACTTAATACAATACATTACATAGATAAATATTTATTATACACATAAAATATTATTATTAATATTATTTATTGGTATTGGGTCATAGACAAACCTGAAAGCAACTCTGCTGTGGAACACATCACACGCCATCAGTCCTGCAGAATTGAAGTAGTACCCAGACCTTGGCAGGACCATTATGGCAAACAATGAGACCGAAAGTATCCAAGTTATGCTTATTACTAAGACGCAGCCCTGAAAGAAAAACATAGTCAGAGACAAAAATACTAATAAAGATGAATAGGCATAAAATAATAATAAAATATTTTCACACGACTAAATTTTATTAAACTCAGCATATAAACGTCTTTAAGTCACGACCATGAAGGTCAGATGTCACATCTAAGTTGGTATGAACTCTGCATTCCGTTTTGTAGGTCGTAGGTTCAATTTCCAAAAAAGAACAAACATTTATGTGATGGCAAGTATTGATGTTTGTTTTGTCTGGATATTTTGTAAGTATGTACGTACATAAAGAATTATATAAGTACCCTATTTACAATCTTATATGTTAGGCAACCCATGCGCTGAATACAAAGAAATAATAGGTTAGGTAAGAGATACCTATCACGGTTTACTTAAAACCATACAATTCTAATAACTTTAACTTTATTACAAATAACAGTGAGCTTGAATAAATAATTCAAAACATTTTGAAACAAAGACCTAAACCACATTGTAAGATCTAACCGCGTTTGTGTTTTGAGCAGCTTATCAAGTTCTGAGTGCCGCGATACGAAACATTCGTTTTAGTTCCTTAGGTTACGGCAACCGTGTTTTTAAGTGATACTTAAGTAAAATACTTATAAGTAGTTATTTATACTTTTTAGGAAAAAGCTTGAAATAATCTTACTGGTTGGATGTTTGATGAAACCTTAGAAGGAATTATGATGAAATAGATAGATCTACTGTTTATTATGTTGGTTCCGATTACATTTAGACAAAACTATATGAAACAAAAGATCGAGTAAACATAATGTGAGACTGCGATGTGTAAAATGTCCGTGATTATTTAACTAAGAATATATAGTTCGTAACTTTAATTATTACATAGTCTATTTTGAAACTCCAAAAAATTAACAGGAAAAAAACGAACTGAAGTCGCAAACGGATAGCAAGCGATAGTTATCTTGATTTAAATAAATTTTAATAAAAATACATTTAAAACGGTACCAGCTTTTTAAGAAATCCAGTTTTTCATAAGACGTGTAGTAAAACATGAGGTGGAAAGATATAACTTTTAAGGTAAATTTGAGTTCTTCAATGGATTAGGGCTTAATGCTACTTTCGATATAAATCCATTTCAATGTAAACTTTGGGAGATTCATAAAATCTTTTGGTCAACTTCAACATCAATTTGATTGACAAAGAGGGAAACAAGATAAACAAATGAAGGGTTAATGGAAATAAAATGATTCAACGAACCGATTTTTGATTGCAAATATAAATGGAAACACGGAACTATAGGTGAAATTGCCTTGCAAGTGTGTTTTAAATATTTTACACTTAATTAATTATTCAAAAATTTCATTTACAAGCATCAACCATAAAATGATTCCGGAGACCCAAATACGAGTTAACTAATAATATTCAGTAATATTTCACAAATTGCTAAGCAAAGATTGTAGGTATGGGAACTAGTTCGCTGATAGAATACTTGTAAACATATTATTTGTAAATACATAAAATACATACTTATAGGTACCTAGATAAACAGATTTAGGGTATAAATTAGTGAATTTGTATATATTAATTTATTTCTTCATTACGGTGTAAAATAACAACCGTATTCACAAAGAGTACTTGCTTAAGTATAGCATCAACATTGTGCAAAGAATGCCATTTTGCAGTGCGTTCCTTTTGGCAAGCCTTTCTATTCATAACCAACACTTAAGTTATACTCGGCTAAGGGAACGCACTGCGTCGGATACTGCTTTGTGATAGGTCCATTCGTTTTGCAAAGTTCACGGCGGAGTTTAACAGCAGGAGTCAAACTAGCCCGCTTCCTTAGCTGTGCGTTCATTTAGACGGACGCATAGTGCGCTCTGACACTTAAGTATTGTTTCTGGATTGGTTTCGCTAGCCCTGTACGCACGTGCACACTATGAGACCTCACAGTAATGTTTGTGAATACGGGTGTAAGTCCTATACTAAAATGTAAAAACCGCTGAGGCACTATAATGTTACAATAAACAATAGGCTTAGTATATTACAATGATAGTCATACACTAGTCTATATTTACCTTTTTACTAGAATGCTTGTGGTAAGTACCAGGGTGTAATAAATACAAATATCTGTCAATTGCCATGCAGACGAGGATCACGGCGCTTTGTTGACTCACAGCGCCCCTCAGCAGAGCCTAAAACAAAGTTCTTGTTAGTACTATTTTGGATAATCTTGTTAGTATGGAGGGATGCTGTTCACTGTAGCGTGATTTAGTTGGAATTTCGGTTTAATCAAAATAATTGAGCGACTTTGACTCGAAGATCATAGCGCTCTTTACGTGATCATAGTAATAGGTTTGTATCGCAGGCTTTAAGGTTTTAGTAATTTGTCGTGTGAATAAACTCATTATTTTTGATCATAATATATTATAAATACAATTTGCTACCAAAATGAGCATAAGTATTTTTGAACGTGAATTATTTAAGCTAAGTACCTTAGATATTAAATATGAAATTCCAGTGAATTTCAGTATCATCAAGATAAACTGTAGTGTTTTAGTGGATGGTGTACTTAGCCAACCTTGATCAAAACACAAAGACTACGTTGTAGGAATAACGAGCAGACTGGTTTAACTTGCGAAACTTAAACTCCAGTTTGTGCTAGGTCATTGAGAGCCATTAGCCTATTTACGGACACCCTGTATAGCTTTACAAGCCAAGTTTTGACTGTTTTATTGTTCGTCCGCGGCATCATGGGACATGAAAATTAATTGTTTCTTCTGACGTGAAATCATTTTGTTTGTTTATTTTTTGGTATAGGTAAAAATAATGTTGCAGATTGAAAATATTTTTAAAAAAGAGTTTTTTCTGGCTAGTATTATATATTTAAGAACTGAGTTATAAAACCTATTCACACATAATGTTATATTAAACATGTTAAGGCCACAACCCCGCAACAAAAGTGCGTTACTTTACCTATATAAATGAAGCTGATATTTTGAGTTTTTATTTTGTAACTATTCGTGATGAACCTGTAAAGTTTTCAAAAAGATTTTTTAGTGCCTTCCAATTATTTTCAGTCAGATAAACATATTGTGAGTTCAATTATAAGCAATGTTTGAACTTCCGACTCTTGCTTTCAATTTTTCTAGCAATTAAGTACTCCTTGATTAAGTTTTTTGAAAATTATTTCTCTGAATATTTATGCCCGAGATTCAATTACATTTTCAACCTCTCGATTCGCTTTTTTCTAACTTTTTTGCGGAAACTTTCCTCATTTTCCGCAGTCTCTTCTTTAAACAAACTTTAGCGACGACTCTTTTTCGCTGTAACACGATAAAAAGACTTGTTTTTGATGGGGCTTCATATTTTTTTACCTCATCTTTGATATGATTTAAAACTGTAGATCAACTTATCGATAGCGCTTTTTTAAAACACAAGTACTCACTCAATTTTTTGTGTTTACTGAAAAAATGTAATTTTAGAAAAGAAACGTAAACTTTACTTTGAAATGATATCTTTACCTTTTGAATGTTATCAATATTTTGTTTGTTTGTTCATTGCTTGTTTCAGAAACTACTAGCTATTTCCGTCTTATCACTGTTTGGCATGGCAAAATATATAAGCCAAGTGGTCAACACACTACGAATAATCATAATCTTTATTTATCTTTAGACATGTCACATGTAACTTAGAATAAATCTGGTTATTTGATTACAGCGGAACGCTGCGTCAACGCGCAGTGTAAAATATAACCCCTCAAAGGAGTCTCCATACCGAATAAAATAAAATCGCATTACTAGCGTATGTCATTCGTAACAGCAGCGTATGAAAGTAACACTGAACTCGTTTACGATCATCACTTATATTCATGCCCGCATAAATATAAGTGACAATCGTAAACGTATCATAACGTTAGCATATTTAAGACACACTGTGCGGTGACGCTTGGCAGTGCTTGTTTTATGGGACACCAGGTCAACTTTCCGTCATCAATACACATAATACTATAAATGAGAAAAGTTTCGGAATGTCAACACCACAATCAGGGACTCATTACATTACTAAGTTTTGGTTGATAAATACGTTAAATTGACAAATTTTACTAGGAATATTCACCTGAATTTGACAGAAAATCTCTCCGTACGGCCAGCACTTGTACAATGCGGGTAGAAGTGCAACTGGGGCGATCAGTATACCAGAGAACAAGTCGTTCAAAGCCAGTGAAGTCAGTAAGTATCGCGGCTGTAAATAAAAACAATATGATAATTGATACACTACTTATTGTACACAATGTTGGGTATTTGTGGCTCAAACACAACTGAAAGCTTATAATAAAACTTGAATCAGATAATTTGTTATAGATATCAGAATCAAAGAAATATGTTATAGAAATCAGATGATCAGTTTGTTGTAGTAAGACCATTACAAGTACTTATATTTGAACTAACTTTACAAATCATAACTACGAACAAATGTAACAAACACAAAAAGATAAAAGCTCTCGAAAAAGCTGTGTTGATAACTACCAAACTTTTTTTTTCAAACATGTAAACATATCTACTTATATGTCTGGAAGGGATCGCTTAAAGCGATAAGGCTGCCCTTTGTATTCACTTACTGCAAAACAATGTTTTTCTGTATTTTCTGTTATTTCCTTGTGTGTACAATAAAGCGGTTTCTATCTATCTATCTATACAATAATACAATACAATACAAAACATTTATTCATTCAAAAATATACATGACAGATGACACAAACAAAAAAAAATACAGAAAAAGAAATAACAAGTGAAAAGTTGGAGTCTTAAAAATTAAAACAGAAGGTAGGCGTGGGTATGCCTACGCATGGGTACGGGACGCTGCCATATACACAATTGCATGAATAACTCTGTGCTCAGCATGTGCTGGGAACGAGTTCTCAGCAAAACGAGTTCTATCTAACATATACCATTTGGACTAATAGTACAGTTTGAAGGAACCAGCATATAACATTAAGCAAATAGTTTCTGAGCTTTGACGTCACAACCTATATAACATACCTAGCATCCTGTACCATGTGACATGAAGTTTATGGTTGCCGAATAGTAGTTTAACTTGAAATTAGTTTACTTTCGAAAGTTATACAGTCTAGCAACTTGGATGTTTGGGTAGAACACTTGTTGAAACTCATTATGATATGATGATGATAGCAAATAAACTACAAAAATAAACATTCGAAATTATCTTTAAATCAATACTTGGATTTTTTTTCGCTTAATAATAACAACGAAATCAAAATTGACAATATTTTGTGATACCAAAAGTATAATAATAATAGTAACTTGTAATAAAAGTTGTTTATAATAAAAGTATAATAATAGTAGCTTGGTTTGAAGTAGATACTTGTTTAGTTCATTAACACGCAAGAACAACATGACAAAAAGTTACAAAGATAGATAGATAAATGAATGAATGAAAAACGCTTTATTACACACTAGTAGTACGCCCCGGCTTCGCACGGGTAGCCTATATAAATAAATATCATTATAATATAGCTAATTATGTTACTCAGTATAAATGTATTTTCGAAATGATAAAAAATATAGACCCTATAGTATGTAACCCCCCCGCATATACTCCCGTGACCGGCAGCGGCGCGGCGCCCGCTGACTTTTTTCTAATAAGTACTTACATTTTTGAACTCGTGATATCTTTCGAATGGAATGTCCGAATTCAATAATTTAAAAAGTAATAGAAAGGTATTGAAGCAGTCTTAATTTTAAAGTAATTTATTTAGATAAGGATTAATACCTAAGTACAAATATAGAACGTTTTCTGGCGTCGTCATTTTAATTATATTTTTTTGATATTAAAACACTTATATGACATATCTATAATAGTTAGACATATGCTGTCGCTGACTTTTTTGTGGATGATGATGTGTTCTACAAAATTGTAGTACATAATTTCTTTCTATCATCAATAGTTTCCGCAGCGCACGCGATGTAAGGAATTTCTTTTACACCTTGGGTTACATAATTGAAGTTTTAGTAAGGATCCCTAATTTTTTTGAAAATATAATATAGCCTATGTTCAGCACAGCTACATTACTTCACAACAGTGAAAGAATTTTTGAAATCGGTCCAGTAGTTTCGGAGCCTATTCGATGCAAACAAACAAACAAACAAACAATCAAATCTTTCCTCTTTATAATATTAGTTTAGATTTAGACAAATAACACCAACAAAATACATTTAATAAGAAGAACAATATTTTGAACATAAACGCACTATGGGCAGCCATATCGCTCAAAGATATACAAACTCACCTGATTATTTATATACTTGATGTACCTCCGATTATTCAGTACGCAGATCAGCACTAAGTTCCCAAACACGATCGCCGTAGACAACGCAAAGATGAAAAAAGCTTTCAGTATATCTGCAGGTGCTGGAAACGTGGTCGGCCAGCCTTTACCGTTCAACCAACAAGAACTGTTGGACAGAGAGGGCGCCACTAGCAATGCGCCCTTGGTCGAGTCAAACATAGTCGGCCACTGCAGGTCGCAGCGCACTCTTCTCTTGAATAAGACATTTAACTAATATGTTGCAAAGATAAGAAGTTGAGTCACATTGGCACAGACGTATGCCGGAGTTATGAGTCATAAATAAATCATTGGAACGTGAGAGGGTGGATTTTCACTGCCGACTTTTTACTATCATTAGTCTAGTTTTTGGACGTTTTCACGCTTTAGATAAAGCGATTTCATTTATCTGAAACAAAAATATCACAGTGAGTAATCGATTTTAATCTTGCAGAAAAAAGATCATACCTACAACAAAGTTTGTTTTTAATTTTATTTACATAATGCTTTAAAAACTATACGTTATAATAGGTACCTATATTTATATGTATATTTCATAACTACATCGTTATTCACATTTTTTTTATAATAATAAAGCCTTTGTTTACAAAATATACCTACTTAATATTTATTACGCAAATGATTTCATAGAAAAAAAAACGAGCTGTGGCCCGATCGCGTTAATGTTCTAACTACACACGAAACTGCTCCACATACGTTAACTAGACATTTTCAACACGTTCAACGTTCGAACTTTAGTGAGCAGACATAACCGCTGTCACAGGAACGGAAAAAATATGAGCGGTTAGCCGTTTACAGCGATAGTAAGTTTGAGGTGAACCTTAGCTGCTGCTTAGACGAACCGTTTACATTACAATTTAACACGATCGAGGCCCAGGAGTTGACGTGCAATGTGAGCCAAAACGCTTAGGTTATGATATTTAATTTTTATTTAAAATAATTACAATTTTAAGCAACCCAGTACCAAAATGGTTTTTACATCTAAAAACTACTAAGGTTAGTCATTGTGCTATAACTTTACTATTGTCACATTTATTCGTGATCGAGCCTTTGATGACCACTTGACCCAAAATAAACTTCAGTTCACAATCTTAGCTACTCACTGACACGAAAATCCAGTGGTTTGTGTAACTCCTTTGGGTTCGAACCTACTCTTTAATCATTTCAATAATATTACTGGCATAATAACTACATGTGCCCGTTTAAGGGTTACCACTCTTAAACTTAAGAATCTTCAAAGCTATTTTATTTGCTACTTTATTTATAAACTTCGTAGGTATATAGATAAAAAATAATCTTTATTTTTTTAGTGATCTAGATTTAGTGTTCAGACTCTACTCGTATGGCTGAAAGATAACTCGACAGATGTCAATCGACATACGATTGATTGATGAGCTTTAGCTAGATACGAAAGCAGTTGATAAAAATAAAATTGGTAGGTTTAGATAAACTATATTTTTATCATCGAAACCAAACGAGTACGTCAGTATTAAGTAGGTACATAGTATTTATATGTAATACATTGAACTGCATATTTTTAGTAGGTAGGTACTTAATAAAAACAATCTGACCTCGATACTTTTATTCGAAAGTAATTGGTGGACGAAAGCGGAGAACACAGATGAATGAAAGGACTTAGGGGAGACCTTTGCCCAGCAGTGGGACGAGATAGGTTAGCAAAAAAAAAATATAAAAAAAAAATGTATTTCGCATTTCAGCGTTATTCAAAGCTTTTGTTTTCGGTAATCGATAATAAATACTGTGGTAGGTAGGTACATGTACACACGAAGCTACTGCTAATCTGTGTTCATACATATTTAAACAGCTGTTTCCCACTAAAGAGCATAGCGGTTTCATTGATTTTGAATTCAGGTTAACGTTGCCTTAATGAAAACTTGAGTTTGAAAGAGCCAAGGGTTGCCAGGCTTATCCGATTTAAACTCCCAAATTATCTGAATCATGAAAGGTGTGATTTGAAATTTTCATGCTTGATGGAGTGACTAATTTGATTAAAGAGTTTTAGATTCACGAAACTAATGGCTGCCTAGCTTTGAATAGACGAAAGGTCACCTTTTCATCCCACAGTAGCCAATGTCGCTATCGCTAGCAATACTGTTTGGGTTATTATATACGCTTTAGTGAAGTCATGGACATTTAGTATCCACACTACATGTGATATTGTGATATATTTTTGTTTTATCAAAATACATTCTTACTTAAACTTAAACGATGATCTACAACAGGAAAACGGTAATTACCTAAGTATCGTATAAGCAGTGACCGTGAACGATAATAATGATATTAAATCTGCATTTAAAAAAATTTTAAATAGGTATTTCATTATTTTACATGTGAACAAAGGTTCACAAACAAACATACGACTATTACAGTATTTACAAAATGTACATAGGTATATATAAAATACATAAACAACAGTTGAGCTATATACCTAACTCGACTGATCCAACTCAGTACCGATAGGAAACCTACCCAAGAAAAAAAAAATCAAAATCAAAATTAATAATAAAAAAAAGTGAAACAACGACTCTTTACAACTTGCCCGAGACACTTTTAGAATGAATGTTCTATCAAAACTTCCAGTTCTATACCAACGCCTCATCCCCAAAGGCTTACGAATTAATTCGATAACAACCTAATAAAATCCGTGCAACGCGAACTGCTTGCTCTTTGGGATTTTTTTCCCTTAAGTTACGAGTAATGTTACATTAGGCGTCGACGTGTCTGAGTTGCCAGCTTTTCTTGACCTCTGGTAGTACTAACTTCGCTATATTCTGGGCTTCAGTATCTTTTAGGCACTTTTATCGAGTTGCAAGATATATAAGAGTTCTTTAACCTTTTCGACTTTTGACATTTAAAAGGTTTTCAAGCAGAAGCTGTTATCTATTTTAGTTAGAGATGCGATTTGCATAGTTTAAAGTACATCGTTATGATAATAGCTTTTGTTTTAGATTATCAAACTATGTTAAATTATTTTTTATAATATATTTAATTTAAACTTCAACTAGAAAATAATTTTTAATTAATAATAATTAAAGACTTCTTTTCGTAGCTTTTTTTTTAAATTACTCAAGTTTACCGTAATATTTAGTTACAGTTAGTTTCTTATTATTTTTTCTACTGCATTATAAAACTTTCAAAACATGTTGTCAAACTTATTTTTATTTATTTATATGTTTGATGATAAAATATACAATATTTTTTTGCCTTAAAACCCGACAGCTGGTTATATTCATAGCAAAATGGATCAGATTCCCATCTGACAATAGCGTTAATTTATTATCGTACTCAACTTCCAACTTTGGTAACAGTTAATAACTCAGAATGGGAGGATTCAGACAGCGGACAATTTGTCATAATATTTTATGTACGGAATATAACACTTAAATCTTATAAACGCTGCCGCATGGGACTTATAAATTTTTAGCTTTTTATTTACGAGATTGGACATAAGAATGGATGAAAATCATATTACGATGAAAGTTATGAATGTGAGTGTGGGCGTACAAGCCGAAAAAGAGATGTTTGGATTGTGTGAAAGAGGATATGAATATGGGAGGAGTAGATTCCGAACTGACGAATGATAGGAGTGAGTGGAGAAAGAGAACATGTTGTGCCGACCCCACTTAACGTGGGATAAGGGCAGGGGAATGATAATTGGACGTAAGATTATAACGATCGGAATTATTGTTCACAGACGTTTTCAGTCAGTGTAGTTTTACTCTAACGTAACGGGTTTTGATTTCCAACATAAACCCCATACCAAATATTCTATGCTAACATATACTATGAGTCTGATAAAACAAAATGAAACCATATTTTTTTTTTCAAATTTGTACCTACTATGGGGACTACCCGTAGAACAATTTTTTTTGAATTAACTCAACATAGGGTTTTGAATATACATCTTTTTATTATAATAAATATTTTTTCATTATAAATGTTTATTATAGGTATATTTAATAATGAACAAATTATTAACAAATTTTGTATTGTTTATTTGATTTGAGTATTGAGTATTAGATATTTTTCTTCATAATGAAAATAAATATTCTAGACGAAATTTTTTAGTTTTTTTTTGTATTTATGTCATTTTAGCATTATTTTATCACCTTATTACAAAACAAATAACATAGAACCATCTCAGAGCTTTTATCTTTCATGATTTCTCTGTAATTTTAGAAATAAACTTATTATAGCACGAAAATAAACAGAAGTAAAACACCGTGATAATATTATACTAGATAATGCCTACTCGAGGCGTGCTAATAGCATAGATTAGTTATCTTTAAGCATTAATCTACCTTCATTGTTCAAGAGATTAAAGCTTAGCAAAAATAATTGCAATGCGAAAACGCTAAACGTTAATGTCTGAGTTTTAAAATGAAATAGGTTAAAAAATACGTGAAAATGCGTTAAAATTTACGTTAAAGTTTTATATGAAAAATTTAAATAAAACAAAAATAGTTTATTCTTTAAAATCACAAGAATCGTTTAGAATCGTTTTATATACTAGGTGATTCTAGGCCAGCTAGAAGAACGGGCAAGAAAGTTACGTAAAAAAATGAAAATACGTTAATTATATTATGTTCATTTAAATAAAATCATTAAAATTTACGTATTTACGTTACCACGTACGGGAAAATTATGTTAATAGTGACGTAAATGATTTTGCTTTGAATTCAGCGCCGGTCTAACATAGCATTAGGTTATCCAGCAAGGTCGTTATTCATCGTAGGACCTCATAATCTAAATGGGCGGAGTTCCAAACTGATGTATGAGAGAATCACATTTTAGATAGCATAAATGTAGATAACTATATTATATTTTACCAGTGAATGTATAAATTCATATAAAATATTCCCAAAAGTCTAAGTGAATTATGCTTTATTCTGTAAACTCATATTGATCATTTAGAATCGTGCCAGGTCTAGGTGGTTTTTTAGGTGATTCTAGGTGCCAGTTCCACACGAACTGATTGAACTGACGAAAAAGATTTTATGCAAATCAAACTATTTTGTTGTGTATTTGCACGAGGCAGACCTATTTTTATGCCGAGATAGAGATTTCATTTTTATTTAAATCCCTTTTTCAGATTTTTGTCTGTTACAAACAAAAATCTTCGAATTGTTGTCTGTGGGTTTATGAGTCTATGGTATATTTGCCGTAGTAGGTACAAAGTACTTATGTTTAGTATGCACTTAGCTAAATAATTGTGCTCATATCATAGATTAAAGGTACCATAGATGAGGTACATTAAGTTGATGCTTAGAGATGATATCAGAGACGAACTGTATTATCAACATTAATTTTTTGATTTTTCGCTGCGTTACAATTGTCACATTCATTCGTACTCACCTCTCCGATGTAGGTACAGCAATAACCTCTGCCTATTAAAATGCATTACCTCGCTTTTATGTAGGTATGTACCAACCCTAGCATAGTACTGTATCCATCAAAGACTCATCAACGCCTCTAAGTCATAAAGATGTTTAGTTTCATGTGACAGTAATAACAAGCACCTACCGAACTTGAACATAAATGCAATAATTCTACTTGTAAACCGAAATTAGTTGAAATAAAATATAACAGAATATGTTTATTGTATCCCAATGAGAGAAATAAACAATAGTGACATAACCAATAACCACACCTCACAATCAACAACACAACCAATAGAGTTAAACCATTTTAAATTCTCACGCGCCTCCACCGCGATTACATTTACACGTAAAAATGATGTATAGAATAAATCAATTGGTTTTATCATTGGTGGTCCAGTCTCCATCTTGACACGTTACCATTAATAAAGGCTGGATATGTCGGCCAACTAGTGCAATAAAGTTGAACGTGTGTGCATTTTTATAATGGTTTAACTCTTCTTCTTCTTATTTAAGAGCTCTTGTCCGCGTAATGAGTTAAAAAAATGGTTTAACTCACAGAACATATTATTAAACAGTTTTTTATGTTTTGTGGTATAATAATAAAAAAAGCAATGCAATTGCATTTCTTTTCCAGACGAGTTCTTTTACATATAGTTACAATAAAAGTGAAGTTCAAAAAACTCTTTTATTTGAAGCCCACAAGGGTCAAGACAAGACCACTTGTTTATAATGTTATCGAACTAGCTTTGAACTTTCAATAGATTATCCTCACACGAAAGGTCTTGAAAGAAATAGAAAATTGTTACGAGGGTTAAAACAAACTGACAACAAATCTAATAATAAATAACCTTGTTCGTAGACATTTCGTTACCCACATTTAAAAGGGAAATATTTTATCTGAAGAAACGGTTGGATAAAGTAGTAAAGTTTTCAGGAAACTTTTTTTACACAACTTGTATTAAGTTCAGCTCCTGTAGAATATAATGTATTATTTTTTTTGGTAATAACCATGTAGGCTTTTATGTCTAATTTATATGAGTGAGTGATGTTTGTATTTAGTTATTAAAAACCACAGACAAGCGCGGAAGACAAAGCAAAATCAAAATCTGTAGGTAACATTTTGGTGCACGCATTTTTTTCAATTCACTTTTATAGACACTTTGCAAGAATGTAAAAAAACAGTAAATAATGCAAACATTTTCTTCTTCAATTACTCTAAAAGTTTGTTGATAAATCGTTTTTCAATGGTGCATCGTAAAAACGCTGGAAATGGACGAAAGATTTTCGAATAATCGCCAAATAATTCGGTCGTTTCATTTTTATGTGAGCTATAACATTGGGCCGTAAAAAGACATTTAGCTACTATTTTCCCAATTATTATCTTCTTTCCGGCTTTGGACGTTTTTACACTGTTTCCGATACGATAGAGTTGAAATCATAGTTAAGACTTTTGACGTATAAAACTACTTTAAAGTGCCATTTTGATATCGCGCAAAGTTATTTTGAGTTTTAAATTTATGTTATTTGTATTTTTGTTTTATTTGTGACACAAAATAAGGATTTAACACAGATCTCAGATTTAATACATTTAGTACGGGTAGGTACTTGCGTCGCCAAACCGATATTTTTGTTCAATGTCTTGTCGTGGTCGTATCGTGAGGATTTAATCAAACTTTTTTATTATTTGTTTATTTCTATATCTTACGCAATGGATAAGGGAAAAGCCATACAATTTTTCAGTTTTGTTTTATATTAAAATGATTTGTGGTGTTTTACGATTGTTTATCTTGGGAATTATATTATTGGTTTTTAATTTTATTTCGGTAAATAGATATTATCGTTTATATAAAAACGTGGGTATGTAATATTACCTACTTAACTACGAAACTTTTTGGGCAACATTACAGGCATATTTATTCAATTATAATACCAAATAATTTAACAGATGTACGTACATAGTGCTTATTCATATAAAAATGAGGGTTTCTTGATTATTCTTCTAGGCAATTCCAGTTTCATAAAGTAATTATTAAAAGCTTCTCTGGAAACTTTTTGTTGGTTTTTTAACATGGATAATATTTTTTTAATCCAAAAACAAAACAAAGCAGTGTTATAAGATAAAAAGCTATGATAAAAAGATTTATTTATCTCACAAATTGAGTATAAATTGATACGCACTTGTAAGCAATCTAAAATATTATCAACGAAATCATCAAATTTCTTATTCCAAACAGAAAAAAACAACGAAATGAGAAGTAATCGTACAAATGGCTTAATAAAACCTGCGGAAGTGAGCTTCTCAATTTTCATAAAAACTTGGAGATAAAACAATGAGTAGAGAGTCGAATTCACAAGGCGTAACCTGCAGGGGAAAACGTTTTTTGTTTTGTTTGCTAATATACACTGTAAAGAGAAAACAGTGTTTTAACTACGTATCAATATTAATTTTGAGATCTATAGATGAAAAAAATTCACACATCACATTCTAATCCCAATCTAAGCAAAGCTTATTGTACTATGAGAGTCTTACAGACGGTTTCTGGAAACCCAAATCACGATTGATCCGAGTTTGACACATAGTAATTATTTGATTTTTTCGTTGATCATCGTTCGAGAAACCGGCCGTCAGTCTCAGATTGCTGTTAGAATACTTTGTTGTTTCGTAAATACGTAGGTACATAGAATACATAGTAAAACCCAGAGATTTGCTCTGGGTGGGCATCGAACCCACGACCATGAAAGGCAGAGCTACTACCAACTGAGCTGTGACGCGTTTGTTTGTGTATTTGCACAGGATTATTTTTTCAGTTGGTCGTTAGCAACGGTCGACAAAAGCTCAACTTTTGAATTGATTTCATTTCGTTATAGGAAGTATTTAATTCATAAATAAATGCACACGACGCTGCAACACTTAAATATAATATTAGTTTACGCTTAAGCATTAGTTTATTTTACAGAACGGAACCTAAGTGTACTTGGGATGGTAAGCTTGTTGCGGACATCACATGCACTTTAATATTATTTGCTATTAAGTGCTGTAGTGTTTTAAGGCATTATTCAAAGAGTTTTTAATGTGTAACATACTCGTAACATACTATATTTACCTAAAAACTTTTAAAACATTATTCAAACTGCGTTTCTGAAGTACCATCATAGCTTTCCAAGTTGTTACACTCAAAAAACTACTTTTTTCAGATAACTTAAGGTTGAGTTTAGCAATATCGTAACAGAAAATCTTGCCGACAAAACGAATCACGTACCATATCTGAACAAACAACAATTCAGGTAAGTTATGTGTAATAAAGACAGTATGCGTAACTAAACACCAAACTTGGCCCATATCGGCAATCTACTACAACCATCTTATGCTAATCTCTTACCGAGTCACATAACCGACCAATAAAACGAAAAACTTAAAACTTGGTCAGCATGTTTCTTCAGGTTTCTTGGCGCGAATGCTAGAAATGTTCCATTAAAGTTAATAGAGAGCATTCACACTTTGGTTATATTAAGGTTTTGTTTAAAAGGGTTGTGAATATTGGTAAAATCTGGTACCATGAAAGAAGGTATAGAAATGCTATTGGATATAAAAACCATTGTATTAAGAAGGATTACACAACAAAACTATAGAAACAAGGCTGCAAATTTCTAGCCCGTTCTTTTTGACTCTGGACGCGAGGAAGTAGCACTTAGAATCACCTAGTATTTAAGACTAAATAATTCTTGTGATTTAAATATGTGACTATAACCTCAAAACTTTTCAATTTAGTACCTTTTAGAGAAAATTAAATTACATGGTTAAATAGCCCAAATAAGCTAACCATGCATGTTATAACCGTTTCCCTTAGCACCCTATTAAACCGTCTAAAAGCACCTATCATTCTAGAGACATTACCTAATTATTTCGGGAAGTTCCTTAATAACTTCGCCAAGTATATTACCCCGGATGGTGAAAATTACTCATTAGGTGGCCGAGTTTACTTTAAAACCGGTGAGCGTCTCGCCTTGAGATTGCCATGAAGCTCATTAAAATTTCGCAAAATGACAGAGGTTTTCAACACACATTTTCACATTTTAATCAACACATGCCTCTAAAAAATAAAGTATGTTTACTTTATTTTAAGCTTAAAGAGAAAAAAAGAGATGTAAAAGGTGTTGTTGAAAATGAAAAACTAAAAATATAAATTTTTACTTGAAAAAAAAAAGTTTATTCAGAACAGGGTACAAGTGTTACAAGATTTACAAGTTATAAAGATGAAACTACATAAGTAACAAAACTGTGTAGTAGTCTCATCGCCCACCTTAACCAATGTAAATTAGTTCTGACAAAAGTAGGTAGGCACAATACATTAACAAAGTAAGATAAACTATAGATTCTTGAGATTAAACAATAACAAAAGGGGCAAAAGTAGGACTTTGTGGGTATATCTTTGTTTAGAATTTCAAGTCGAGGTAATTTTCAAAGCATCACATTCACCTAACAATCTAAAAACATAGGTACATCTGTAGTGCGAATAAACAGACTAAGATTCAACTTAATCTGCTTTCTCCCACTCACTTTTATCTTGTTAAGGCGAAGTGCCAAATCTGAATAACATAGCGAGCAACACTAAGCGTGGGTGAAAACAACCACGAACGAATACTGCGTCATATAACTACCGAGCAGTTCAATATCGTCACAGTCTCAAAGCTTTTGGCTTTGATGCCAATTTGGTTTTAGAGCCAAGTGGGCCGTTTCATCCCTGGCCTATTTTGCACAACAATAATAATATTTTTTTATTTTTTAAAGTAAATGTTCAACGCCTATCTATAACGGCCTATAACGGCTTTCTGGCAAATTCGTAGGATAGACGTGGGGTTTTTTTAAGTTTATTTGGCTAGGCCGGAAGGACATCTCTTTGTTTCAATGGCAGTGGCACCATTTCAAGCCGTTAGTTTCTCTATTTCGTGGCTCGTGAGTTCGAATGTCACTGACAATGCGTTTTTATAAAATGGATGGAATACCTTGGTCGATATACTGCATAAACCCAGCCATTTTAAAAATTTTGCTGTTTTATTATTACTGAAATTATGAATACGGTACAGATAACATGCTTTATTCAGTACAAGTTGAGAAATCTAATATGTAGGTCGTAGGTACACGGAAATGGTTGTAACTGTATATTTATCTCAAAAATTGCGTCTTTCACTGAATCGTAATCTCAAGCTAGAAATGGTTAAAAGAATCGTGACTTGGGCCCATAAGTATCCCAGTGGGATGCTCGGCAGAATCCCGGAAATGGCGTCTGATTGGCGCTACGAATATTTTAGATGTCTTGAAAATCTCTTAGGAATTATTTCATTCATTTGAAATTAATTTAATTACTGTCTACTGTCTACGTTGTTGCGTATAAATGAACTGTTTAATAGATACATTTTTGGAGTTCTTTCAAAATCGAAATTGCTTTTATTCGAAGATAAGAAAAATACCTATTTAGTTATGAGAAATCAGTATACTTTCGTTTGACTTAGAGATTATTGCCTAGACTTTTTTATCAATTATTTTGTGTAGGTATCTATTGATAATCACAAATACAGCTAACCATGGCCTCATATAGATCATTGCCAACATACTCGTAGCACAAAAGAACAAGAAAATAGAGTCACATTAGAACACAAACTTCAATATTTTCCAATGACAGCTGCCCATTACCGCTCAACTATCACACCGTTTGTCTCTTCACTGCACAAAGGAAGCAATGGCTGCAGACATCCGACTAATGGTCTAATGGAGCTATGGAACCACTCGGGCGGTGTCACTTGCTTTCACGGTAATGCATCACTTTATGCCGAATTGCACAAGGCGTGTTGAAAAGGTGTAAATTGTTGAGACGCTACATGCACTATAAATGTTTTTATAAATACATTCAACTTGAACTTGGTACAAAAAAACTTCATTTTGGTATAGGTTTATTAGCGATATAAAGTTAATAGCGGATTTTAACAATAATACTTTTTAATTGTAAATATCTTTAATTGTAATATCTAAATAGGCTTCTATTTTTGGCTCTATTAAAATGTGTTTTGGTAAATTTGTGTAAAATAATCTATACCTACTTAAGCATCTTAATTAATTAACTGAGCACTCAGAGGATAATTCCTTCTTCTAAATGTAGGATATAAATGTTAATTAAAAGCTCCTTGAAATCTGTCAAATAGTAGAAACATGTCAGTGCTTTTTGGTTCGGCGACAGAAAAGTTTCATAGTTGCGTTGGTACCACTACCCCAGTGACATTGTGTTTACCGGAACAACGCCAATTCAGGCACATGCACATGCTATTATCACTTCCACAAGACCGAGCAACCCGAAAACTTCGCCGTTCCCAAATCGAATAAGTTTTCGCACTCATAATTTATGTTGACTGCACTTTTCAGGGTTTGTTTTACACCCAATAAAATGCAGTCGCCGTAACAACGTCTGTACTGTGGATTTATCGGAGTATCATTCTTTGGTGAAAAATGATGTCACGTAGTTCCACGTTCAGGACTCATAGCGTGCTATCATAGGAATAAGATTTGCGGGTTTTCTCACCCAGCAAATGAGATCACATTCCTTATAGCCCACAGCGATTTATTAAGTCTCGTGGAAGTCACACAATAATCCACTTTTTGCGGAAAAAGGTCAAGCTTGTGTGCTATTTTTTTTTTTCGATGAGACGACGACTTTGTACAGAGTCGATAGTTGAAAGAGACAGAAAAGAAAAACTAAGAAGTGATATTTTTGGATGATCGAAAAATTTTTTGTATGATAAAATTATGAGCCAAAATGTCCAACTGAATTTTAATTAAGATTTTTCCTAGAGAGATATTTGGTTAAAAATTAAACAGAATTCTCATTGATACACAAAACTTAATTTGTACTTTTCGAAACAGTTATCTGTATCCTGGTTAAAATCACGTCTGAAATTCTCAAGTTACTGTGATATTCAATTATCGCTCATTAACTATAACACAATAACGTCGCTGAATCTGCGAACACTTAACGGTAATTACCTAATTTATGACTAATACGATTACGTCACTCGTGTTGACAATATCTCAATAGAAGCTTTGTAATATGACTAAATAGTTTTAGTATAATAGAGAGTGATGTTGATAGAGCTTGCTTGGTGAAGATCAATTCATTTTTATCAACTACGCAAAGTGTAAAGGGTGTGTTTAGTTACATTACGTGGTAACTTAGTGACTTGCAGTGATAGACAAGAAAAAAGAATACACACGGCAACTGCATCGCTAGCGTAGCTGGACGCTGTCGCGTTTCTACAGTGAGATAGGTATACATATAACAAAAAACGTTAATTTTTTTGTTCATATCTCTCGTTCTCATGACGTTTGTTACAAAAATATAAAATCACCTTTTACAGGAGACTTAAAGCCTCATCTAGTAGTAGTTTTCATATCATGTAAAACAATAACGTAGGTTCTACCTTTTCTCAGTACATAATCAATATATAAGAATTCTAACAGCAGTCTAGTTCCCATAGTAGGTACAAGCTTTGTGCTTAGTTTGGGACTAGAGTGTTATGTGTGAATTGTCCGTATATATTATTTAATAAAATAACTTTAGTACATATTTACAAAACTTACATAGGCATATAAAATACATAAGAAACAGTTTTACTATCCACAGACCGTTGCAAACGATCTATAGATAGTTCAACTGAACCTAAAATAACTAAACCTTAATATATATAAAAAGACAATCTAGTAAAAACCAATAACAATATTCCCACGCAGTTATAGCCTAGCATAACCAAAACTAAACCTAACAATGCAAATGGATATTGAAACAGGGATGTTGTAAATCAACATAGGAACAATGGGTTGGTTATCGCACCACAGAACACTCTTGATATGCCTGTCTTGTTTTGACATGACGTGTCGTCAACAGTGTATCCAATATTGGGAAATAGGCATAGACCAGATATGGTGTTTGATGTATTCGATTTGATTCAAGAGTTTGTATCCACAGCTGTATTGTTTTTTTTTTGCTTCTATCCATTGACATAAATAAATAAATAAATAAAATCAATAATGCTGGACAATTCACACAACATAAACTAGCCCCAAGCTAAGCAGAGCTTGTGTTATGGGTACTAGAAGACTGACATACTTAATACAATACATTACATAGATAGAAATTTTTTTATTATACTTACATATGAAATACCCAGAGCACCTGGAATAAAATATATAATATAAATATTTGCAGATCGTACAAACATTTATCCTGAGGCGGGAATCGAACCCGCAACCTCCACGTCGCAGGTGGACCTTCGCCCGCCGCGCCACATCTAATCGGTCGTCATGTTGACATGTTTTGGGAGAGTGGAATTGACGCAACCTTTTTTTTAACTTAACATGTAGGTATTTCGATTTATTGCTCTTCTATCTGCTATTACTTAATACACTTCCTATCTTTTATCTATACTGGTGTCGCTTTGTTTAGAAGATATCGTTTTCAGTGATAAGGCCGCCGTTTTATGTAACAATTGTTTATGATTAGTGTTTTCTGTAAGTAATTGATTTTAGTTACTTTATAAACTTAAGTGGACTTTAATTATATGCCTACATCAGGATAATTATTTCGACTACCAAGCTTTCAACGATAGCAAGCTATAAATGAAAAAAATCGTTGTTATTTTATTATTAACTTTAATAAATCTTTTTGTTTGATATTTCTCATTTTTATCCTCCTTGTATTTTTATCTAAACGCTCTGGGCGAAAAATTTAAAGATCTAAAAATGTTTTTACTTTGTTTTTGTTTCTGTTTAATTAATAAAACGCCGATAAAAAATATTAGGAGTTCCTTCTGATTCGTTTTTAAAAAATGTATAGAAATATATCGTTCGCAGTTTCAGGACTTGCGAAAATTTTGCTTTAAAACTAAAAATAAAGAATTCATAATGGTGATTAATATCAAAACTTTGCAAAGTTAAACTTTATTTGAACTGAAATAATTTCAGCAAACAATATTATGAAATGTAAAATGAAGTTTGAAAAACTGACACCATTATATTTTTAGACGGAATATTTTGTTACTTATTTGATTTACTCTTTTATAAAATGTAAGTTCTATAGAACTAGTAACCATACCAAATTCTATAAAACAGAATTTGGCTCGTGTAGTTATTATTTTCGTCTGCCATAGATATATGAACATTTCAAAATATAATGTATTGACGACCTTTAGATGATGTTGTGTGGATTGTCCAGCATTATTTATTTATTTATTATTATTTATTACGGTAAGGGAAAGTTATTAAAGGTAAGGTTTTTATAGCCAGTCTGAAATTATTTGCACATGGGACCGGCGAAAATCATGTCACACTCTGTATTCATGACCTGATCTATGACGAAACGTATATCTGAGGGTTCGGTTTAAATGTAGTGAATTAATACACAGGCTTGGGACAAAAACTAGAAAAAACTAAGTATGAATTATATTTTTCTAGATATAGGATGTTACATGTTTTGTAAGGCCTTACTTACTGAATAAAGTTATTATTATTATTATATATAATTATTTGTAGGCAAACCAACAGAACAAGTAACACAAAATAAAACAAAACGAAATAAAAACATAAGGCCAATAAAAGGATTTCGTGAGTAATAATTAGAGTAATGGAAAAAAAAGTACCTTTATTGAATGACGCTGACGGAATATTGCTTCGGTAGATACATAAATTATAACGATACTTTTTAAAACTCTTCCATTACTAGTTTCTATTAATAGCAAAGCAGATCGCTACAACCGCAAGTGCACGTGCAGCTTTACTTTAAAACGGCAAGTAACCACAGCTCAGCAAGTTATATCTTGAAAACATTCTATAGCTGAATGAGAGGTCATTACTGTAGAGCATTCATTTTATTTTAAAGTTTAACTACTTTTATTTTGCTACGAAAACATTTTGCAAAGTGATAACGAAATAACTTAAATAATTCCATTCGTTTTGTATAAAACTAGCAATTACATTTTTAAACACTTAGTTGATTTTAAGTTAATTTAACGGTTTGTTGAAATAACATTTTACTTTTGTTTTCATTTAGAAAGTTGATTACTAAATAGGGGTTTCGCTAATTAGTAATTCAAACTCTTGTTTTGTTTTGAGAGAGACTTACAGGCAATTAAAATAAAATCCAAATTGTTTCTTCATCGGAGTATCTACTTATTTGCAAAAATCAATCATCATAAAAAAAAAAGGTAGCACTCCGGGAGTGCCGGCAGAAGTGAAAACTTCAATATTAACGTTGTGTTTTCACTTTTAAGTTTTCACTTCAAAAATATAACCACAGACGTCATAATGACAATGACAATCACAATGACACAGACACATTCGCGCAAGCGCCCTGTGCCGCCTAAACAGAGCACACTCAGGCACGGTAAAAAGAGTGGGAGATACTAGTTCCTCTCCCTTCCCCTCGATCTTACGCTTTTTATCAACGTCACGTGACCCTGACGCGAGTTTGAAAGTTTTTACCCACCCAGCGCCGCTAAAGAAGTTTTCACTTCAAAAAATATTTTTCTCCAAAAAATGAAACATAAAATAGTATAAGACATTAAAATTAGATATTAAAATAAAAAAAAGATACTTAATCACACATTAGTTATCTCTTTTGTTGACTTTAAATTAGAGTTTCCTCAAATGAGTTTTTACAAAAAATTATGTAGGTAAGTACCTTCTTATCACAAACACAAGTAAAATTATGTTCAAGAATTCTTTGTAATCCAATACACTATAGTTCCGAAAAATATTAATCTTTACGCAAAGAGTAATAAGCCTTAAACTCTCAAAACACATTTGGTGCGAACCTGCTCTTCAATTACCCAAAAATTAAATCATAATAAAAGTGGGTCAATTGAGGGCATAATAATTTATCCATCAGCTGGAATAAATGGAAAAGGCTGTTGAAAATTCGTCACGTACAACCATTGATATGCCTATTACAAAAGATCCCTCATTTCATTATTAACAAAATTTATTATTATTATGAACTACGCGGGGGCAATTTCATAATACGAGTGGCATACGTTTTTAAATGTCAGTATACTTGCAATCTTAATTGGATGGATTAAGCTTTAAATCTGAAAATGTCACTACAGTGACTTACTCAATATATGAAAAGTATCTAACAGATTTTGTTTGAGACTTATTTACTAACAGAATCCATTATTAGCTGACAATAAATTAATAATTAGTCGTTTCAAAAATTGACCAAGTTATTTACAATCAAAAAAAAAGTATAAGTATTCTATCAGAAATCTAGTTCTAATACAAGCTCTGCTTAGTTTGGGACTAGAGTGTGAAATGTCTATGAATATTTATTATTATCTATTAATACTCAAGCACAATTTTGCTATTCCATAATGATAACGCCAATCCCCAGTCCATTGTATAAAATACCGTCACGTACTACCAGCACGTCTGAGGCCTCGTCCCAGAGCTATTTCAGATATTCAAAAGGTCCCCCAATTTAAACCTCATCATTACTGTGCGTGTCTCCTATGAAGCTTTGGAAGTAGTTGCTTGAATACTTGCACGTGTTCTGATTGTGGAAGTGGCTTGGAAGTCCGTGGGCCTTGGAAAGCTAAGCTTCATTTGACATTGACCGTTTGGTCACTTCTCGAACTTATCCGAACGTTCTCGAATATTCTGGAGCATTCTAGAACACCTCCGAACATCTACAAACGTTCTCGATCATTCACGAGCATCACCAAACTTTCTCGAAGTGCGGACAAAAACTATCGTCGTTGACAACACAGAGCGTATGCGTTTAAAAAATATCGTGTAGGTGTCGTATCGTTCCTGATTACATCGCAATTGCACTGTAAATGTATTTTACACAACAGTTTAACTGCAATTAAGCAAGTTTAAATTTTGGCGTCTGTTAAAAAATTACAAAAAATCGAATGAATAATAAAACAAATGATATGCTGTCCGCTTCTATTATTATTCCAAAGATGCTTTGAAATTAAAAAGATTGTAACCAAACTCAGATTATTCAATATTCTGAGGGATTGAATTTCTTTTTTATAGCAACGCAACTTTCAATTTTAAAGTTATCAGATAACAAAACAAAACAATTTCAAGCAAGGCCTTTTATAACAACCCTTGGCGAATTCTTACCAAACAAAAAGGCTCATTACCATTTGCCTCAGACCAGACCTTACGGCGGAAGTATCAGTAGTCCATTAGTTAGGGGTATTCCTAAACTAATCGTTAACAATTTGCCCTAATCGCTTGAAATCACGCTCCGACCGCACAGACCGCACGCCATAGTCAAAACAGAATAACTGGTTTAGTTTTATAACTTGGCATATTTACTGTCTCAGATATTACAGAGATATGTTTTGTGTTTTAAAAAATACTATTTTTATACTACATGTGCTCATTCATAAAAACCTTAGTAGTTAGTAATGCGTCTGTGTTTCCAAATGCCTGTAATTTGGATGTTTCCAAGAAGAGAGTGAATAGGTTTTAACTAGGCAAACATGCTACACCATCGTCCGCATCACTTAACATCAGGTGAGATTGCAGTAAAGCGTTCGTCTATATAAATTTTATAATTACAAATTGAAAATGTAATTATAACTTAGGAATTGCTAACCAGCCGAAATACTATTACAATTTCCTATAAGCCCAATGCCTTACTCGTCGTTTTTACAAGGCACATTTATGTATTTCAGTAAGTTGAGCAGCTGTTCTATTTTTGCTGTTGAATAGCTTATATATTATTTAAGATCTGATGAAACCGAAATCACGTGGTAACTCTAAAATTAATTACAAAACTTTATCTTTAAGAAGAGTATGTTAATTAACATTATAAAACATTTTTAAAGTATATAAGAAGGTCGGAATAGGCTTTGTTTGGTGGTTACTGATACAAATTAAAGAACATTTATGTTTTAGGGTGCACGCACACTTGATATCCAAACTTAACATAACTATGTAAGCGACAAGTCCACCATCTCTATCGAAATCTGTACCTTCAAAATTGATTAAAAACATTGTATCAAAGTCAAAATAGCACGTGACTAACTACGATCACCACAAGGTCGAAAAAAATAAAATAATTAACTTGTATAATAATTAACTACTACAACTAATTGTAGTGGTAACGTATTATTATCTGCCAATTTAAAACAGTCTAACAATAATAGGCTAAAATTAAAATCAATTAAACTAATTACGTAAATACATAAGTACAACATTTTACTATGCAGGTATCTATTTAGACATTAAACTAATATTATAAAAAGAAAAGATTTGATTGTTTGTTTGTTTGCATCGAATAGGCTCCGAAACCACTGGACCGATTTAAAAATATTTCTCCGTTGTGAAGCTATACTATCTGCGTTAAACTTCGGTTGTAATATATTTTCAAAAAAATTAGGAATCCTTACTAAAACTTCAATTATGAAACCTAAAATAATATGAGATACGAAACACTATAAAAAAACCTACGGGGCTGCCTCCCTTATCTGAAACTATTTTCTAGCAGACTGTATAAAATAAAATGAAATTTTGTGGTAATAGAAACTCACGCGTGTAGATGAAAGTTATTTTTTGTTATAAGTTTGTGTGTTTTTAGGGACAAATAAATAATTATCTTATCTTAAGAGGTTTCTACTACACTCTTCAGAGTGAGCTTGTTGTTGGTGGTCTTGAAATGAAATAAAAAGAATATACTTTATTGTACATGTACAGTACCTACACATGTACACACCTTACAACTATTCAGAAAAAAATGCAAAATACAGAACAATGGGCGATCATTCTTTCTAAATGATCCTTGTGATTTTACTGAATAAAGTAGTTTTGACTTTGACTTTGATCTTATCGCTAGAGAATTATTTTTTCCTGACAACCTATGGATGGAAAGTCTTGGGGGAAGGGAAGGGCAAATTTTCTTTCTGTATACGGAATACTACACCAGATTTGTTACAGAATCCTCGTAAAAGTTTCAAAGAGCCAACAAACCGCACTGACCTCGCCGCGACGCCGTTGGGGGCATTTTTATGTAAGTACCCGTCCTCTGATTTGCTGCCAACTGTTATTTTCCGTATCATAAAATACGAGATACTTATTGCTGTTATGTATAAAAAATATACTACGGCGCTAACAAAAAAACCTTATTTCCTGTTAAGAAGCCAGTAGTTTGGTAGTGACAAGACAGTCTTTTTTATTGAAGAAAATCGCGATAGATATTATAGGTAAGTACATAATAAATAAAGAATAAGTATATGATTTGGTTAGTTTTACGATTAGATAGATGTTATCAACGGTAAAGCAATTTTTAGACTCCTCTCTGTAGATTAAAAATATAGCTCAAGGTATGCAAATATTTTTTTATAAGTACCGCTTTACAGCAAAAAATAATGTACCTACACTACACAAATAAATAAACTTACGTAAAAATACAATATACAAAATTCATTGTTTTCATTTCTTAAAATCGTACAATTAATGGGATTCTTGATTAACATCATAAAACAACCTACATAATGAACTAAAGAAACTCCAATTCAACTTGTTTCAGGAAATTTCATGTGTGTTTTGTATGCGTTTTTATTTACTCTTTTGTAATCTTTCTTTGGGGAAAACGGCTGTCTCATCTCGCCTCGGGATACGAGCACTGTTTTACAAAATTGAAGGTGTTTGCACACTGACCGATACCGAACTTTAACACTATAGTCACGATATTTGCATCTGGAATTTTAATATTCAGCTTGAGCAAAAATATGGACCAAGAAAAATTGTTTCTTATATTATGGACTGCAGATGTCTGCGAAAGTATATAATGAAAAGTATGTTTTTTCATCATAATCTCAAAATATTGTTAGCTATCAAACATAATTGATTCCCAAATAAACTTGCAGTATTTATAAAATACCTACATAAGAAACAGGTGAACTATCTGCAAATCGTTGCAATTGATCTATAGATAGCTAAACTTATGGTAAAAACACATTCGCCTATCAAGATAAAGCCGACATCTTCAATAACAGTAAGGGTAGTATCGGCGGCAGTAAAATACAGCCTTATTCGCAGAACTGCACTCGTAAAACAATGAATACTACTAAAACGTACTATAAGAGAAGCTGTAAATCCCTAGTCTTATCTGCCTCGTATTTATTTCGTGGCTACAAGTTCACAAAGTACAATAGCTGTAATAAGCTGACGCTGATACTTCTGTTCAAGCCAATGTCGTATCGGTATCGGACGATGTGCAAAAGATTACAGATAATATTTTTTAACAAACATATTATTTTTGATAAACTGATCATACATTCAGTCTTATTTTTACGGAGTAGGTATTAGATACCTACTTGGACACAGCCTTTAAGCCCACCACGAATATTTTTTTAGCAATTTTACAAATTATATTATTTTTGAAACCTTAGTCTTAACGACATTAAATAAATACGATTCAAAAAATATCGTGTGTGTAAGTGTCGGTATCGGCCAGTGTGCATAAGCCTTCAGATAACATATTGTTTGTCTTCTTTTTTGTGATAATAAGTGTTAGAACGAGCAGATGGTTCACCTGATGCTAAGTGGTAACCTTTTAGCTATGCATCTATAAACATGTCTAAAAAGGACGTGTCTTGTGAGATATCACTGTGAATATTGTACTGTAAATTTCTAGGCAAAAAGAAGCTTGTGGTTGTAAAATAGTTATAAACTAGTTACTTTAATTTTGTTTATTTTTGAATATTTTTATAAAAACAATGCGTGTCTGTTTTTAATGACAATGCGTACGGCGTAGTTAATTGTTACATAGGCAAGAATCATAGAGGGGAAGAAAAGTACCTATCATAGACAAAGCAGTAGGATAATTTATTGTCACAGACGTAGATCACGAACACAAGCTTTATCTAACATCCAAACTTGAAAACTTGTCTCTGAAGCAAAATACGTTGTAGAAAATAGTACAGATAGCAAAACTATCTAGATTTCCCAAACTTGCACAATGTTGCAACAAAATTGCAGTTTTGTTAGTACAACAAACCGCATTCAGTCTTCCTATATCCTTTGAAAATCCACGGAGCATGGTCTCTCTGCGGTCGACAGTGTTTACGCATTCAACACTGATTTGTAGCCAGCCTTTTTACTGTCTTTCCCGTTTTTATTTTTCCCCCAACTCGTTGGTTTTATTCTGACACAGAGTACAGTAAGTACAGTGCAGCAACTTCATAATCTAATTTACTGTTTTTTACAATAACCTAATTATTATGTAGACTTTGATTTATTATTAAATGAGAAAGTGCATTTCTCAAGGTTATCCCTCCAACGAAATCCAATTCTAAACATTTGGAAAAAATACTACTTCCTCTTAACTTACTCTTATTTTATTAGATACTAGCTGACACGTGCCCACTTCGTTAGTTTTTTTTTTTATATTATTGATTTAATTGTTTTAGGCGAAAGAAAAAGCTGGAACAAGGCGACACACACACTCCCAAACAAGATACAGCGAAAAGCAATAGACATAGACGTTTATGAAAGCGATTTTTTGTTTATTTATTTTGTACATACTTTTTATTTTTGAAGACATTTGCTTTTAACAGTAATTGGTTTTTTATTTATCTGAAAATAGATTAAAATCCCTGCCGTTGGGCTTCTGCTCAGAGGACAGCACTGTCTTCTAACGTCTGCTGTTAGGAATAATTAACATTGCATGCAAAGAATTTGTACTTACATTGTGCTTTTTTAGCGCGAAAAGAAAACGGCATCTGGAAACGTCAGCGATCTCAAACTGATGAATGAGTCCTTGTACAAGGAGAACATTGCGAAGGACAGGTGACAATTTTTATTATTCATAAATTCTTCATGTTCTACCACAGAAAGTGGTCATAAAGGTGCGGGTCTTATTCAACAGGGAAATAAGAAAACTAAACAAAGACGTACAACAATACGAGCAAACCATATTGAGTCTGCGCCACGAAATATCTACTGTCAAGTATCACACACCGTAAGGATGTTCTTCTGTTGTGTAATTGACATTGTTGTATTTGGATTTGTACTTTATACTTACACATTGTTTAACATTTTAGAGACGTGTCCAAGAAAGATGCGGAAGTCATGGCTGAAATATGCTGCACAGGTGCTGAGGTAATTTTGTCAATACTTACTTGGTCCAAACACAATTTCAATCAGAGTCCGCAGATCTAAATTAAGTAAACTGTTTCATTATCATTTCATGTTTTCATTGTGATGTAGCAACTGCAATTGATATGGCATATTGAGACTTTAGAGGTCGTGTCGTGCCATATCAAATGTTGGGTGGTGTTTGGTGTTGTGGCTTGTAGTGCGGCGACTGGGAGCCGGTGAAGGAATACAGCGCGGTGGGCGGCCTACGGGAGGACATGCTCAGCTACCAGGAACGCATACAGAAGGTGGAGGCCAAGCTTAAGGTAAAACGGATTTACTTGGAGTACTACATTGCTGGATATAGGATTCTTCCGCGTTGAGTTGGCTGGTAGATAATGCTTTAGCATGAAGTCCCCCCCACTGTATAGTTTTATTTCTATGTAATAAATAATAAAATAAATGAAATAGATTTCGAAAAAGGAGGAATTACTTCTTTTTGACGCATTTATAGCCTTAAAATAAGATATAAGATAAGAACCCCATTTGTTCAGTACAACGGCTTCCCGCTAGTTGGAGGCATGGAGCTCGTGAAGGTCACCTTCCGCCCTGTCAATCCAGCGGTACTTGATTGCCCTCCGGAAGGACTTATGCTCATGTAACAAATAACTTAACTCGACATTATTATTAAGCTCTCGTTGACTTTTTTGTAGGCATTATCAAGCGTCACATCTTTTCTCTAGAACACAAAAATATATATTTCAAAGTTAAGGCAGCGTTCGTAAGAAACGCTTTCATTCGACCGTTTTTTCTCCGATTCACTTAGCAAAACGGACTACCACGTAAAAGCCTAATGTAACTTTGTATTGGTAAAATAATTTTTAAAATCGGTTCAGTAGATCCCGAGATTACCCCTTACAATTTAACAAATACACAAACTTTACCTATTTATAATATTTGTACCTATATAAGTAAGTACATATATGTCATATATGTACTTACTTATATATTAATAAAATATTATTTATATAAAAAAAAACAAAACATCTAAGTAAATTATGTTATTGTATGAGACTATGAGCGCCCCCTTGATTATTAAAAATTTTGTTTTTAAATATTTATTCGTCATTCAACGGTAATCGGGTACGCAACTCTAAATAACTTATTAAGATAACGCAAATTAACGAAACGATTGTTAAATACCGACCGACTTATAACACATTGCCAAAACGCACCGATAGCGCGATCTAGGATACGTGCACAGTAGCGCCATCTAGTGGTAAACACAACAAATTTCAATCTTTACTCGATTTACGTGACGACGCGACGGCGCGATGGCTTATTTCATGTATAAGTTTGGTGTTTCTATACCGATTTCTATGATTATTTTTTTATTGAATAGGTAATAATGTTAACTTTTTTAAATTAGGGATGAGTGAGAGTATTATAAGCGTAAGAGTAAACAAATATAATCAGATTGCTCCGAACTGGTAAGCTATCAGGAGTTACACGTGTTATTGTGAGTCAACCATAAAAGATAGACATATACTGTTGTGGGATATTTTTTAGACAATTTTATGTAGAATATTTCCGTCATACATGATTTCTATGTAACTTTAACCATTAAGGCTGCACACGCGAAGGAAGCTTAAAAAATAGAGTTACTTCTCCCGTTTTCCCTTCACTACTCTGCTCCTATTGATTGTAGCGTGATGAAAAGTATCCTATAACCTGCCCAGGAGTATGAAGAATAATTGTACCAAGTTTCGTTAAAATCCGTCGAGTAGTTTTTGTTTCTATAAGGAACATACAGACAGACAGACAGACAGACAGACAGACAGACAAAAATTTTACTGATTGCATTTTTGGCATCAGTATCGATCACTAATCACCCCCTGATAGTTTTTTTTTAAATATATTTCATGTACAGAATTGACCTCTCTACAGATTTATTATAAGTATAGATAAATTGATCACATGAATCAGATTTTTCTAATAACAGCTACAAAGCACTTGTACAAAAAACCATCATACTATAAACAACTTATCTTTTACTTATAGTATAAAGTGTATTTTTAACGGTTTTGAAAAATGCAGCACTCGATAACACAAATGCACCAAAATAAACTTAGTAGCTTACAATTTTATTAAGAAAAAACGAGATTGAGGGTGTTGATTCAGAACGTTTCAATTTTTAGGTCACGTCATTACGCGTAATTTAAAACTTGAAACATGCATCACTGCGCACTTAGCTATCTGTATTTTGATACACTGTGGCAGAGATCCCGAATTACGTTGTTCTACTTGTTTTCACGCGAAATTTTCTGTGGGCGGGCTTAATCGAGATATGTTTCAATATTTATGGAGCGGTAACTTTCTGTACATTTTAAATTATATGTTTATGAGAATCGCTACCTCCGCTAGGAATCGTTTAATAAAGCATCAAAGTACCTATTTATGAACGTTAAGTAAACGGTATTTTGAGAGATTTTATGCTGTTAAATTACAAACTTGCAAATATCTTTATCATTTTTTGGATATAATTATTGTTCATTAAAATTTAATGAAAAAGTGAGTAGACAATATTTTTGCTATTAGGCTTTTACTTTTCTCATTTAATTAAAATATTCACATTTCACACATCACAAGCAAAACTACTATGAAAACTAGATGCTGATAGAATACTTATATATTTTGTTGTAAATAATTTCTATTGTCAACGCAAATTAGAAAGAAAATTTATCGTATCATCTACAAACATAAATAGCTAGAAAATAACATAGATAGAGAAAAAGAGGTTCTACAAAGCCTGGTATCTAGGCCATGTAGAAGACTTTTTGGGGCCGTACAACTAGTCTACCTACTTCATTCCAATAACTTGTACTTAGAACCATTTTCAACAAATCGTCTTAGCACTTAGTAGGTACGGCTGCGATACAAAATTAAGCTTAAGAGCATCTCAGTGGGAGTAGTATTATAGTTAAATCAATTACTTTGTATCTATGCCCTCTTTACGGATACCCATCCTTAAAGTGGATTTATAGAGAAAGAAATCCCTGTTCGGCAAATAAAGTGAAAAAAATCAATAAAATCACAAGGATCATTTAGAGGATAATATATTTACTTAGGTACGTTGTGTCGGACCATTTTGTATGATCCTTCTGTATCTATTTACCAAATATAATAAGTATGACTATAGAATACAGTTTTCTATTTACTTATAGTATAGAACCATATTTCATTTATTTGTTATGAAAATAAGGCGAACTTTTTTAGGCGTAATGAAATTATTTGCGGACAAATTTGTTATCTATCTATGTAATGTTTTGTATTAAGTATGTCAGTCTTCTAGTACCCATAACACAAGCTCTGTTTAGCTTGGGGCTAGATTTTGTGTGGATTGTCCAGCATTATTTATCTTTAAAATATTAAATTTTACTTTCAAAACGATTTCTATATTTGAACAATTAACGACGTACGTACGGTCAGCATAACACAATTAGATACCCTAAATAAATACACCCTTACAAAGCTTTGTTTAAAAAATTCAATTACAGTAACAGACTGAAAAAATACTGAAAGTGAAAAAGGCTTAATAATCCTCTGTCTCATTCTGCTCACTTAGTAACTGTATCTGTACAATGTACAATCAAATGTCAATGTACAATTAATAAATAAATAACTTTATTCAGTAAATAAGATCTTATACATAATACGTGTATCATCTAAAATGTACAAAATTATGTGGACTTATTGTGGACCTGAGTCTAAAATTTAAGCATGCTCTAACTAAGCCGAGGCTTGTACCTATGTTGAGACGAAAGGTTACTAATTATTGTACATTGACGAACTGCTGAGAATAGATCAAGTTGAAGGAAATATTGAAAGTGAAATTCGTGAACGTGAACTTATCTTATTGTGTTAAGTAAAAGAGAGGCTTTTTCCTTGTAATACGATAGGCTGAAATAAACGTATAGGCAATCACTCCACAAAAATGTCACCTGATGCTGAGTTAAGAGTTGATCATATAAATACAATCTCATTATTTTCAAGAAAATTCTAATTGATATGAGTTTTCTTTTTTATTTGCATCGCTAGTTTATGTTTCAATTACAATTTAGAATTTTAGTGTCAATATTGATCTTGATTATGTTAATTTGTTACTATTTTAAACGATCTATAGATAGTTCAACTGATCCAAATCAATACCAATCGGAAGCGTACCCAAATACTGGCCGTGCTATATCTACATATAGATCGGATTTGCAACGGTCTGTATATAGCTGTACTATTTCTAACTTGTTTTATATGCCTATGTACATTTTGTAAATACTGTAATAGTCATAAGTTTGTTTGTGAATAAAAACTATTTCATAAATTACCCAAAATAATTGAACAAGCCTCAAAGTCGGCAGGTGTTTATCAATATAGATTATTCTTTTTTAATTAAACCAATAGTGAGAGCGGGAAATGATTAGATGTCTCATTAAAACACAGCAATAAATCTTGGCAAAATAGCATCAAATTGCTAGAAACTTCTACGCTTAATACATTAACGGCCGAACTATGATCAACTAAAAAATCTCATAATTACTATGTGTCAAAGTCGGATCAATCGTGATTTGGGTTTCCAGAAACCAGCCGTGTAATTTTCGTATAGAAAGTTGATAATACTAATTTTTTATCCCGCCAAAGTTTTTAGGAGTGGTCGACTTATTACTCTCTATATTAATTCTCATTAGACGCAATAAAACGCTCAAGTGTCTTGAATATCATGAATGACAATCTCTCCCCAATTTCTGTTATTGCAACCGATTTGAGGTAAATAATCTTTTTAAATGATAAAAGTAATTGAATGAAAAACTTATATTGTCACACTAAAATATAAATGTCTATTAAGAAATATTTACTTATTCTAAAAGCGCCACACCCCGAGTTTGAGACTGCAGTTTAACAATATTTTTTTTACTAGACAAAAAAAATGTTTTGTTCTTTAGTAAGTAAATAATATTTATAAAAGTCTTAACCGCAGTAGGTACAAACACGAAAAAAAAACAACAAACACAAAATAATAAAGTTTTGTTTACCGTAATTTACTGAAATGTTAATTAAAAATTATTCAAATACTTGACTTGAATATTTAATAAATGTATTATGCTGTTATAGGTTTTAAATAACTTAATTATATTTTGTTTTCATTAACCACCTCACTAAAACTATGAAAAGTGTAATCAAACGTTTGCTAAAAACCCTCAGCACAAAGATTTTCAAATCAGATCTTAAAAAAACTAAATAACTTAATAGCTTCACATTTATTTGCCTCTCACATAACAAAATTTACGAGGTCAAGCTTTCAAAGAAAACCTAAACCGCGAGAAAATTAAGAGTTTTTAAGAAATTTTATCGAAAGCAGATTTATCTACTAAAACACTTACCGTTCTCTAGCCCGAAACTCACTGCACTTAACACTCGAAAAGCACTTTAGGATAATATTTATTTATGAATTCCAGTTCGTATATCGAGATCAAACCTCTAAGGGATGGGAGCACGTCCTGTCCCCATGAAGCCTGGATGCAGACTGAAGTCTGGACTCCGGGATATCGGAGAGAACGCCACAAAGTCGAGATAAGTCAGTACTCTAAGCCGATTACGGCGGTAGCAACTCCTTGGTGCGGTGAGATGTAAGTATTTTCTATATTTTCTACGTCTTATTTTATTATCGAATGTGAGCCTATTACATTTACTTTTAAAAGCTATCCAGTCTTTTAAAAGTAAAGGTAATTGGCTCACAACTTTTACTGAAATTATATAGCAGCTACTTATCTACTTAGATATTATGATGTAATTAAGATTTAAATAAATATTGTGATAGTTTTATAGGTTTTAAAAGTCATATAAAGAATAGCGTGCAAGTTACGGCTTCGGTGCGTTTATTGATAAATATAGTAAAAACCCTCAGTCAACGAAAAAAACCATAAAAAACTCATCCTGACCCCCATAACTTCAAACGTGACAGACACTCCGGAAGTGCCTAATTCAACACATCCGGCTGTGTCGTGTTTCTTGAAAGATGTAGGCCTTGGAGTTTTTCTTCAAGGTCATAAACTTGTATAGCCACTTCTGAAACAATGGCCTATTGAAATTGGTTCTTTGTAATGCCCCGGGGAACGATACGGTGCGGTGTATCGTTGGTTTTGCGCCTACCTTTGTGTAGTTTATGTAAACAGCCACTTTCGGCTTCAGGGGAATAATTTTGAGAAACGTAAAAAGGCGTAGTTGGAATAAAAATGTTATAGAAGCAACATTTCTCTTTCGAATAACTTAAACTTCATAATTTTTCCAACGATTGCCTGGAAGAAATCGCAATCTGCGATAAGACGTCCATTGTATACAATCAAGCTGGTTTTCTAAGATTATTTTTGTGTTTTGCTTTTGTAAAATAGCGTATTATAAATCTATCTAGAATGAAAATTTAGATTAACTAGCGCAAATTTCGAAATTTAAAAAAAATCCAACTGTATGTGTAAAAATACTTTGTAGAGGCACATAGAATGGCATTCATGTTACATACAGTTCTGAGACTGATATAAAGATCTTTATTGTTAGATCTTACACTGCAGGGAAATTTTGAGCTCAGCGTTTCTGGAAAGCCAATGAAAAGTAGTTGATTGAACGAACGATTCGTCACCGATATTTAGCCGCTCGGTTTATACGAAAACCCCCGAAGCTGCAATTTTAAGTTCGGTTTGAAACATAAATCAGCCAATGAGAGCACAGATTTATAGAATTCAACTTGACATGTGTCAAAACTATAATTATTCGATTTCAACTTTTTTTGTACCTAATGTCCTCACGGTCTATCGTATAAAAAGTTAGCGCAGACTTGATTTATTGATTACCATACGTAATGATGACATAAAGTCAACGCTAACTTTTTATAAGATTGGGGGTAAATCTCTGTACTGGTGATGATCGATGTAATTATAGAATTACAACGTTTATTGTACTTAATGTACTAACTTATAAATGTAACATAATTAGAGGTACATTCAGAAACAAAGCGAGTTTTAAGCTAGTTGGGACTTTATATACGAAGCCATATACAGAAGCTAGTGTAGTATCTCATAATTCGTCTGAAGCAATATTTCCAAAACTTTTTATACGCCACACAGAGTTTCAAACATGGTGCTTTCATGAATAATGGCGAAAGTTGAAACAGTTTAAAATATAACTGTCTGTATATCTGTTGGATATTAATTTTGAGGGTTTTATTTGCCGTCCAAATGCATAAATTTCATTTACTTATCGATGTCGAAATTCTAATTACTTATGAATACTTATAGTTCGAGATTTCTCTGAATTAAGATAATGTTTTGGCTTGTTTCAGTAGTTTACCCAACGCTAAAATTAGTATAACTTTACCACTAAAAAATATCTAATAAAATATTTGCATACTTATACCTACATTTTTATGAGTTTTTATTTCAGTCTTCGTATTCTTAATCAGTATTGATTTAAAATCAGTAAAAAACTACTCTCTCATTTACTCAGTTTTTTACGTTCGTTTATTTTTATCTGTTATTAATTGATTTAGCTAAAATATACACCTTAAACAATATTAAAATATAGGATTAGGATTATAACAAACAAAACAATTAAATATATAGTAGGCCAACCAGCTGCAAAATACCCAAGGAACTTCATTATTTCATGTCCCGATCGGAAACATTTCCATAATAACTTATAATCTTGCAGCAATATTGGTATTCAGTCGTGATCACTTGCTCCTACGAGCGGTAATTAATAATTGTTATATGCAAATCGCCTACCCTTATCACATAGTATTACACTGTACACTTTGTTCAGTCTAAACGAGAATTAATTTGAGTCTTCATACATAGATTGTTCTACTTTAGATACAAGATTGTAAGCTTCAATCACATATTACATCATCATCATCATCATCATCTTCCTGCCATTATCCCACGCTTGGTAGGGTCAGCACAAGTTCTCTTCCACTCACTCCTATCATTTAACTATTGCTATCACAATAATATCATCTTTTGCACAATCCAATCACTTCTTTTTTGGCCTTCCTCTACTTTAATCACATATTAAATCAAGTTTATTTTTTTATTTACATAATTGTTGATATATTTGCAAATAAGATGTACCTACCTACCTGTAGTAGGTATAACATATGTTAGCACAACTATGGGCCTTGGAGAATGTAATAAATGATAAGAAACACTATTTATAAACAAATACCTATTTAATTAAAATATTTCTTGACGTCACACCTTTTTCACATTTAAAATTATTTTGCACAATTTAATATTTAGATTTTTGATTAAAATTATTTTGCACCAAAGCTTATCTAGTTATTTTAGTTTTATTTGAAGGCGTAATTTTGTTTACCGCCTAAGTCACCTAGCAAATCAAAAAGGTAAATCTCTAATTAATTAGTCGAGTTGAGTTCTGAATAACAAAAACAAACTTTGTTCGCTTTTTTCACACTGACCGATAACGATACCGATTTATTATGGCTCAAAATATATCGTTTAGCTTTAGACCGAAATAAAATTAACCAGAATCATGAGAAAGATCGTATCGGCAGTGTGAAAATGCCCTTTGATCCCAATCACCGCTGTGTTTAATTACTTTAAATATTAAGTGACTGAAGCTAAAACTGATTATGCGGTTTATATTACTGAAAACGCTAGAAATATTTCGAAGCGATTGAAAGTATAGCAGCATTCATCGTTGCAAGTCAAGTCAAGTCAAGTCCTAATTTTGCACAGCTTACGACATTTTTGTTTTTTTTATTACGTATCCCACTGCAAAGCAGAGCTTTCCCCAATTTGTTTACACTTTTTTTTATGCATTATAGGCAAACGCTTGGCCGCAATCACATCTGATGCAAAATGATGATGCGGCCTAAGGTGGTAACCTATTCACTCTCCTCTTAAAAACGTCCAAATTATATGTATCTGGAAACACCGACGCCGGCAAGGAATTTCATTCTTTTGCGGTCCTCAAAATCAAAGTTGAGCCAAAGCGTTTTGTGCGAACAGATGGTATGTCCACCATGAATGGGTGTCGCGTTTCCGTACGTCTGGTGGTCCGATACACATATTGACCTGCGGTGATTTGCTGTCATTCCATCGCGTACGAGTCAAGATCATCTCACCAACGTCTTCTCGGTCAGCCCGGTTGTCGCCTTTCGTATTTTCACTATTTATTTATATTAGTTTTCGTCTAAGATCGTTTGCTTTGTGAATTGCTTGCTTATGCAGCTTAGTTGTTGAGAGCTCCCTCGAGCGACACGACACGAAACCAAACAATAGATGATTTCTTGTTAAAATATGGCAGAAGCTTAGTTTATTTAATTATACTAACATTATAAAAAAACAAGATAGAAGTTGTGTTCTTCAAAGTTAATTAAAAAATATTACAGAAATGTATATATATTTTATAAATTATTTTGATAGTAATAAAATCTAATTTAATTTAAATTCGAAAGGTTCTGATACATACGGTATAAGTCGCCACATAACGTTAGTTGGATCACCGGCTGGTTCTATCATTAACGGCCGGTTTCTGGAAACCCAAATCACGATTGATCCGAGTTTGACACATAGTTATTGTTTGATTTTTCATCGTTCGAGAAACCGGCCGTTAGTAATACAAATGAAAAAAAATAGTCTCTTTAGTGAAAGAGCAGCCTAACAAAACTTTCTGAATAAAATAATTCATGGACTCGTAGAACAAATCGAAATTTGTTCAATCAGAATTATTGGTGTTCCAACAGTGGGAACTTTATCTTCATAACGAATGCCTTCAACTTTTAGAGTTATTCAGATGAATAAATGGAAAAACATTGAAATTGCAGATTAGTCTGTTCGTTTAACTAAATTGCCATAGCTGTGATTAATGAAGTTTGTTATTTGAGTTACTGTGATGCAATTAAATTAAATTATTCATTGATTACAATCAACATTGTTGCTGTTACAATGGATTAATTAATAATAATTTTAAAAATGCATTGCTTTTGAATATACTTTATGGTTAACTTTATGCTAATATGACAAAATCAAACTTAAGATGCATGTAGTTTTTTTTAACTGTTTGAGACTCGTGATTATAGCGCATGCAACTATGTCAAAATATCGGGAAATAATAATCACAAACCAAGGTCAGATTTCCGTTATTTAATATACTTAGGTACTGAATACGTATATAAGTACGCATATCAGTGCTGATTAATCAAATCAAATCCAAAATGCTTTGTTCAGTAAAATCACAAGGATCATTAAAAAACTTACTAGGTGATTCTAGGTGGCAGTTCCACGCAAAACGTAATCAATCTAAATACTATACACGAAACTAAATATCACATTTGGGTAGGTGCTGATAAACAAAATCAGATAACGCCATTCGAAACTAATTACCAAGAGGTAAACCGTACATCAATCAACGTCCGGCGAATGTGGGTTCCATCTGACGTATAAAGGACATCTTCGCGTCTATCGGTTTCCGTTTCAAGGCGTGTAGTCGTCTAGATTAAACGCGCATTAATGAATTTTAAACTTATACATTTAGTAATTAATACTTACTATTAATTCTCATAGTACAAGCTTTGTTTAGTTTGGGACTAGAGAGTGTGAAGTGAATATTTCCATGACCATGAATATTTATTTATTTTATATACTCTTTGAACACTGTTGAGGAAAATATTTCTAGTTGATATGTAAAAAAATTTCGTTCAACACTATCATTATTTTCAACCAATATTACTTAGGTCCTGCTGAACGTAGATCCCTTCAAAGACGCGCCACTGAGCACGGTCTTCGGCTCTTCGCATCCAGTGTTTGCCAGCTACATTCCGCAGATCGTGTTATAGTTTCATAAACATTTAAATGATATTTTATCATAACCCATATATAGACGTATATCTATCTTATTTATCAGCAAAATGAACTTTTTAAAAGTTTGCATAAAATCATAGCGTTTGGTTCCTTCCAGTACCTAAGCAATGTACGAATAGGTTAAATATTAAAAACTTACATAAAGCTTTGGAAATTCAGACATTTGCTGAGGTTTTGCGACAAACTAAATTATTTAAACGGCGATCGTACCCAGCCCGTAAAACTGGGAAATTTAGGTTTATAAGCTATCCAAATACCAAACACATTTGGAGCCGACGCTATTTTAATATATAAAGCTTAATGTATTATCTTAATAATATAATAATCTAAAAACGACAGGCGTAAGCGACAGCTTAGTTGGTAAAACACGGACGTGGTTTCGATTTTCAACAAAAATCAACGTTTACTATTCCAAAGACAGCATATTTTAGCTGAATTAAAATAAAATTTTAAATACAAAGGAATTCGAATTAAAAGGATTCCGAAATTTTTTACAATTTTCGGAATCCTTTTAATTCGAATAAGTAGGTACATACAACATAACAAAAATGTTATGTTCCGAAATAAAAACAATTTGATTTGATTTGATATTAAAATACCTAGATACTATAGTGTCCATACCACAATTGAATCAACTATTTGGTTTCAAAGGCATCAACTGTTTGTATTTGTAGCATTGTGGTTAGCATTTATATCAAAATGTCGCTTATGGTTTGTTAATTTTATTATCTTTGTTGTTTTACTGCTTTATTTAATAGCTGATGAACTACCTATGTAAATATCAAACAGTTTTTAGCTTGAATAACATTCGCGTGTTTTTTTTATGGGAATCAATGACGCTCAAATTTTTTTTACAGGCGTCACAGCTCATTTGACCGAACAAAAAATGTTTGTGTGATAATTATTAACATTGGTGTTTTTTCAGTTTTCTGTGTAATATTCTACGTATGCAATAAATATATTATAAGTATTCTATCAGAAATCTAGTTCCCGTAGAAGCACTTCCTGGTTTGGGAATTAGGGAAATTTATTCATATAGGTGAATGCAACAAAGCTATAAATCTAGTCTTTAGATGCCACTCGAAAGACAGTTTGAACAAAACCCTTAAATCATGAACTTTGATGCGAAAAAGCCTTTTTAATTGCCTGACCTTAAATAAACCCTAACGAGGATAGACAAGGGGAACATTAAGGCTTTTGCTTTCTTAGTAACTTTTCCACTTTGCGAACTTCCAGTGTTTAGTTATCAAGATGATGTTTTGATAACTCATAGTCATTTATAATTTATTAAATATTTGTAGCCGTGAAAATATAAAATATTAAATATTTTGTCGTTGTGTCAATTCAACTTCAAACGACATCTGTCGTTTACAAAAGTCAACAAGATTTCAATAACAAATAAAGCATGTTGAAACCTTTTAAGAAACGGTATCGTATCCGATTTACACTGCGCGTCAACGCCAGACTTACTAACGCTCCCAATACGCTACCGGTTCCAATACGTGTACGATCATCCCATCGTGATCACCCGTTATATCGGTAATTGCGTCAATTTTTCCAAATAAAAGCAAAGGGAGCAGCCAATTACGATTCCGACATCAGAAAAGCCTTCGTTATCACGCACCCTTTAACATGGATATGAGCATCGATACCCATGCTACACGTCATACCCATTTGTTGACAAGGGCTGAAAATTAAATTGTACAAGAGGTCTTGAGGTCACAAAAGGCCCATAGGGGTTTATCGCTCAGTGAAACGCACGAGGTACATAGCAAAGTTTCTCAAAGTAAGACAAGTCCCTTTCGGGCGGAAATTGTGGGATGGGTTATTCAAAAGATGACGTTTATAACTGTCAAAGTCAGAAGTTGTGATTTGTCTAGGGTAAGTGGCCGCTAGTGGTTTGAAGTGGTGTAATTTATAGAAGTCCATTGTTTTAGACATGTTTTCATTGAACCTCATTATATTCAACGGAGTAAAATAAGAGAAATAATTTATTTTAATAGGTTAATCTTAAATGGTTAAAAAAAGATAAATTGGCAAAGACTTATAATAAGTAAAAAACGCAAAGAAACACCCTTAAAATACCCTTAAATTTCTCAAGAATTAGCCCGTTTTTTCTACTTACCAGTCAGCTCACAAAACGATGTGTGATGTTACGGAATAAATTTTGAAATACTTCAACTAACAGTTTTAATTACCAATCTACTGTATCCGGGTTGCTGTGACACGGGTTGACATCCGGTGTGCAAGTGACACGCCTGCGGCCTAATTGTCAGGATTCAATCATTGTGACTCCACGTCTTGTCACATTGGTGTGGGATATACTCATACGTTTAGACGAGCCTTTACATGACATGTTAGTTTGATGGTTTAACCACTCTGTAATTGTTGCTTGGCGTTGCCTACGCCGCCGAGGCGACTACTGCTGATAGGTTAAGGAATTAGACAAGACATAAATAGAGTCAATTGACTAGTTTTATTAATAATAAACGTACCATAAATGGAGTTCAAGCTATCAAAACTAGCGCTAAACCGATTTCAGTTAGATTCGGGTTTTTTGAATATTTATAAAATGGACGACTAAAAACTACGAAACTATTTTTAATATTTCTAATTTTAACTGGTATAAATATTATATGTACCTACTTACACAGAAAAGGCTATCACACCTAAGTTAAAAACAATATATATATATATATATATAATATATCTGAAAAGGACAAGAAGTGTTTAAAAAATGCATTTTTATTGTATCACTCTTTTAATTCACAGTGCTTTGAAAACAAATAAATGTAAGGTAAATCAGAAATCCCCTGAATTAACTGACAAATTTATAAAATTTTAACACTTTACTACGACGCGACAGTTTAAAAAACAGCAATATCCGTGATAGACTGTGTCTTGAAGAAAGTTCTTAAAGATTTAAAAATTATTTTAGCAGCAACTTCTATGACAGGTCTTCCGAATTCTTTTGAAATTTCTCTCCAGTTCTCGTTCAAGAACTTTAACATGGCGTTACCTGAAATATACAACCGATGTATAAAAATCTGTTTTCATACAAATCAATCAATCAAATCAATCAAATAATTTATTGCTTGTGGGTTTAGGTACATTAATAGATGGAGGGTGTGTAAAGTAGCGTCTCTAGATCATGCTAATTAGCATACAAACATTTTAAATTAATTATAATCAAAATTACTTAATATCTAATATTATATTATACTATATACATCTAATAATAATCTTAAATACTAATCTAATACTGCCATTAACATTTTAAAGATTTAGATAAATTGTGTCGAAACTATCCAACGAAAGAAGGTATCCAACCACTTGTTAGGTATACAACCACAGTTTCTATAAAGGTAAATTATGGTATTGAAAAACATTTTGATTTTTGTATTTTATATTTAATCTGTCTGAATATTTTTAAATTCGGAAAAATTAAAAATGATGATTTTAAATTGGCGCCAACACAAATACCTTAGAGCCATTGAGGATTTTAAAAACGAGGAACGACGTAATTAAAAAAAAGTAATGAAAAGTTAAAAGTGGAAAAGTGGCACTTACTTAGATCTTTATTCCCATTGAATAAGTTCGTCATATAAAAACTAGCTTTGTCCTTTACTTCAAAATCAAATCGTAGCTTTTTGGGTACTACGTATTCTTTTCCATCTTCCTTTTTCTCCATTTCATAATCAACGTAGAACTTCAAGTGGATGTTTTCTGAAAATTTTATTTAGAATATTAAATTTTATTTTAGTCTACTCATACGAATCTCTTAATTTTGATTTGAAAGACTTCGGTTTAAAGAGTTTTTTTTTCACATAAGAGCAAAAACAGTTCACTTAGAGTGATTAATTTATATTACTTAGGTAGATTTATGCTAGTGCATGTTTTTTACTTATAGTATTTAATACTTGAAGTAGGATTAACAAATTAATATAGCTATATAGCTATACATGTTGGTAGATACATTAAAACTTCGTTTTTCGTGTTCGTTTCGGCTTGTCATTCAATAAAAACATTCAATGACATACTTAGTTTCAGGTTAAAGTCAAACTAAAAGCAGCCATACGTTATAAGGATCATCTTATAGTTGCGTCAGATATTTTGTCCCACGCGTACTAACGACTCGTTTCGGCTTGTCATTCAATAAAAAAATTCAATGACATACTTAGTTTCAGATCAAAGTCTCCGTCTCCAGTTATAGGTAAAATAAGAACTCTCCCTGCAGCAGTATAATGCCCTGTCACCTCACTGTCTAAATGATAGTCGATTTCAAAAGTTTTCTTTTTTAAATCCCACCTGAAAATATATAAAATGATACATAGAGAAAAATACATACTTGAATAGCAAATAATAGTTATAGTTATATATTAGTAATATATCATTTAATTATTAAACCAATATACCAACAAAAAATGCTAACAAGACATACTAGACATAAAAATAGAATTTATTTACCTGAACATCATTCGACATTCTATAGTAAAAACGCTTTTTGTATGGCTGTAAAATTATTTAATAAATTGCCCAATGAATTGAAAGATTTACCACTATCTTTATTTAAACGTAGACTCACTAAGTGGTTGCTGTCAAATTGTTTTTAATCAGTTGATGAATATTTTAATAGGTGACATTTTGTTTATGTAGGTATTTTGTATCAATGAAATTATTATTTAAATTATTGACATTTTGTAATTATATTGACATGTAAAATTTATGATATATTTGCACACCAGGACTATAACTGGTAAAATGTAACTGACCTTTATTTTTAAGTAAGTACATTTAAGACCAATGTTGTTTTACTTACATTTAGCAAATAAACGTTTCTGATTTCTGATTTCTACCTAGGTACAATATATCTAACATTCTGGTTACTCTGATGACTACTGTAATTAAAAAAAACACTCTTCAGTATTTTTTTTTACTCTGAGGAGTAGGTACACAGTGTTGTACCTATACACTGTAATGGCTTCCAAAAAAATAACTCTATAAATAATCACGGACAATTCATACATCACACTCGAGTCCCAAACTAAACATAGCTTGTACCATAGGAACTAGATTGCTGACCGAATACTTATATACATTTCTTTAAGTAAATACATATATAGAAAACATAGTAACACCCAGACACAGAACAAATATTGATGTTCATCACGCAAACATTTGCTCTGGACGGGAATCGAATCCACGACCCACAGCATGGAAGGCAGGGCTACTACCAACTAAACGGTGACTCTTGACTATTTTATAATATGTGCTATATACCGTCAACATAATACGAATAACGAAAAACGATATACGAATAACGTCATAATGCATCTGCAATCTAGCCGCATTGCATAGTTTAGTGAAAGCTTTTTAATTTCAGGTGAATAAGACAAAAATTAGTAAACACAACACAATGTAATGAGAAGAGCGAAACAGCTTTGCTAAAGTCAGTCTAATTAAGGTCTCGTCTGGGGAACTCAATGCTTAAATTGAAGTACAAGTCGTTTTGTTTATATTTGTGAGTGGCGTTCACTTCAAAAGAAATAAAACTTAAATATTTACTTAGGTAACAACTAACAACCTTTTTGGCGTTACAAAGTTATTAGACTGGTGTGTATTACGCTTCCATAAGACTAACAGGTTGAAAAGTATATTTTGGTAACACATCTAATATCCGGGTGTTCTGGGTCTTTTATATGTAATAATAAAAAAAATCTACCAATAGTAACTACGTGCCTGCATATCTTTAAAACTACGAAACGGATTTTTTTGCAATGCGATTTTTTTACAATTAGATTAGATTACTATCTGAGCTTTTAAAACAAAACATACTTTATTAATGTACAATATAAAAAGTTCAGCGAACTTCGTCAACTAAAAACATATATTAAAATTGTATAGTTTATCGCTTGTTCATATATTATACTTACATAACTTTATCAATAATAGAAGTCTTCAACCCTTTTAGTTTTCCATTAGCAAGAGAAAACTGAAGTCCAGAGAGATCAAACTTGAAGTCATCCATGGCCATCACATCCATGACTGGTATTCCCAGCTCTGGGATGCCACTCATGAAGACTGGGACCGCATTTTGGAACTGAGTCTTCATGCACTCTCCATCTTCCAGGTTACATTTTTCTACTGGCAATACTAAAAAAAGGTACTGAGGACTTAGTCCGAGGTCGCATTTTAAAACTCCCTACTTTCGAGCCGACAGTCGTCTCTCGGATGTCCCTATATCTTTGTATAGATATCCGAGAGACGACTGTCGGCTCGAGAGTAGGGAGTTTTAAAATGCAACCTCGGACTAAGCCCTCTGGTTAGGATTACGGCTTACATTCATTGTAACTCCCGAACGGATGAACCGATTACAATATTTTTTTTTAGTTTGAAAGGTAAAGGAGTCGAGAATCTTTTTTAAAAATTGGTACGATTGCCGATATAAAATGACGGATCATATTTTTTCTTTTCACAACTTCTTCAATATAAAATACAGTAATATTTCATTCACAAAAAACTTACGACTACTATAGTATTTACAAAATGAACATAGTTTTTATAAAATACATAAGAAACAGTTAAACTATCTACAGACCGTTGCAAACGATCTATGGATAGCTCAACTGATTCAAATTGGTACTCTATGAAACATTTCTAGATTTCATGATAGATGGCCGCCACCACGGAATGAATAACAATTATTTATATGGGTATCAAATTAATGGACCTCACAAGGTCGGGGTATTTCAACAATTTATATAAATAACTATACTTGTTATTTTAGCCACCGAAGATTGAACAACCATTTCCGTGTCTGAATATAGATTGTTTTTAAACTTTCACTATCAGAACTTATAGTAAAGAAATATATTATATATATATATTTTTGTGTAATACGTCGGTAACGTGTATCTATCGTACCAGTATGCAAAAACCCTTGATACTTCAAAGTAATGAAGTCTGACAACCATAAAACAATTTGCAATTCACTTGTAATGAGGATCATAATACTTCCAACAATTAGTTACAACGTGATAAATATAATAATTCTAAGTATATAATTGGTTATACTATACGTATGGTATGACAGAGTACTTGGTATTAGCTACTTGGTATTAGCTCTGTCTTTTATACTATGGTTTGATACCTAGAACAAATTCTCATCTCGATACTACTATACCCTCCAACTCTTTACAAGGAGCGGTTTTTTTCGGAGAGTACCTACTAACTCTTATAAAAAAATGGTTTTGGTGCTATCTCATTTATACTTATTTATATGAACATTATTATTATTTTATACTTATTTATGGGACGAGATAGGTTAGAAAAAAAAAAAAAATATATGAACAAGTAGATTTAAGAGTTATTTTTGAATGATGCGTATTTATTTATATTGTATTCACATAAAATGCGCTATTCTTTCAATTTTTACCTTTAGATACTATTAGAATCCACCCTACCATTGAATGCTTATTCTACTTGCATTTTCTAAAGGCTCTATAAATACATATTAGAACCTACATACTACTATTTAATGCTTATTCTAGTTGCATTTTCTAAGAACTAATTATATTAAATTAAATAGATTCATTTATTTCTGGGAAAAATATTATTAGTTCGAGTTGCAGTTTCACTTTTTGTTAGATAATATAAAGAATATAGTTAAGTTAGTAATTTAGACAATCGGAATGACGTGATTTTATTATATAAAGTAAATACGTTTGTTATAAATTATTAGTTACCACGGGAACGTTAGCTTCATATTTTTTTTAAATTATTAATTATCAAAAATGTTCATTGTGTCTTTTAACAATTTTTTTTATAAATTATGCTTGTTTTTTATCATTTTAATTGTTGATTGAATTGAAAAATAATTTTAGATTTGGATCTAATTTTCTAACGGATGTGGTGAATAAACCTTATTACTCGTACGTAAATTGTATTTTTTATATCATGGTGCCACTGAAAATTGGAAATTTTTAGTTTATTTTATTCAGTAAGTTTTTTTCATTTTTTATCTAACCTATTGTGTCCCACTGCAGGGCACAAAGGTCTCCCCCAAACTCTTCATGTTTTTTTTATAATGATAAAATTTCGAAAAACTTTCATAAGTTGCATTTAAATTAATATGAATTATAAAATATCTACCTGAGGAATCAACGAGGCCGGTGGCAAAAACAGTGAAACATAATAAAATATATTTCATTTTGACACAAAAGCTAGCAGACACTGCAATGTCAAATGACCACTGGATAGCAAATCCGAATGTTAAACGTAATATAGGTACATAAGTACATAAGTAGATACCTTTTATCCTGCTCGCTATGTCCGTATATCAACTACGGTTTGACCTCACTTTACCTGATAAAATAATTTAACTTCACGAGAATACATAATTGTATTATTAGTTTATGAAATATGCAGTGATTTTGTAGATGGGGTATGTATCTACAAAATCACTGCTATCTTATAAAAAGTGCGCTAGTAAGTAGCGTTGACATTATGTCACCATTACGTATAATAATCAAGACATCAAGTCTGCGCTAACTTTTTATAAGATAGACCGATAGACTTTTATTGCAGTGAGATTGATCGATCTGCGGAATGTAGCTGCCAAACACTGGATGAGAAGAGCCGAAGACCGGGCTCAGTGGCTTGAGAGATCTACATCCAGCAGTGGACTGATGATGAAGAGACATTAATTGACTCCATAAAGTTGAAAGATGATTAGAACAAGACATTATATTTAGCTGCAAAATTAAACGATTTTTTGTACGTTCGAAGTTAATGTCTACCTAGATTTAAACTTATTTTGTGTTCTTTAAGTCAATTAAATATGAAAATGTACTTTATGGCACACTGTTAAAATATTAACATATCAAACAAACAGAAGTATAGTATTGGGAGATACAATAGACGATCCTATCACAAAAAGCGATCTTTTATTATAATTAAATAATTAGCTGAATAAAATAACCTTCTTTTAAACTAAAAAATATACCTACATGTAATTTTATAATTTACGCTATTTCACGCGGAAGAAATTCGCAGAGCAAAGTCGTTTTTGAGGTAAAAAAAAATTTCAACCAATCCTACTAGAAAAAAATAGGTAGGTATAGAGTAAATTCTTATGTTGTCCTACCAACATTGTTATAAATGAAAGTAGCTTTAAGAAATTATGTATTTTACTGAACACAGATGCCTAGGAAGTGCTCTGAAATTGTAGGAATTGTGTGAAGTTGTCAAGCCTTGTACCTATAAACCTTCACGATCAAAAATAGCAAAGTGCACATCACTGTTTTGTAGTTGAAATAAGTACGGCGCGACGGCGGTAGTAGGTAGGTAGGTATAGTAGGTACTTCCCCGGATGGAATCTTAAAGAAAAAGTTATGTAGTAAACTATAATAAACATTGTTTTATTAGGGCCCTTTCACTATGTAGTACGTAGTCTATAAAGTACAATTATTTTTTTTGTAGTTAGATAAATAACCTAACAAGTATACAAAATATGTAGATCGTTTTATTACCTACAACTAAGTCTGACTTTTTTCCATAGGACTTGTAGATTTGACGGAAATCGAGAATAAACTATTTTACCTATACCCTTCAAATCTCACCTCCTTCCCCTTCCCGACCTCAGATCGCCCGCAAATTATTTTTCCTTTCATTTTTATAATTTTCTTTTCCAATAGGTTTCACCCTACTATTTTTTATCTAACTTTATATTATGTTTAAAAGCTTCAATGGTCTAATATGTCTTTAGATATGTTAAGTTACTTAACTGATTAAATAACTCAATAGTTCAGATAGAAGCAAACATAATAATTCATAGATAAAATAACTGATAAGAGATTATGAACGTACTGACAATTTATATCTGGCAACTATAATTTCGCGGAAGTGACGTAGGGAACCTTTGTCTTTACAATACAGTTGAGTACCGATATTATTTTAACTAATGCATGATTTTTATTAATTCCCAATGACTAAAATAAGAATACTTTAATTGCGTTACAACTAAAATTATTTTAGTTAATTTAATTGTTTACTTATTTTAGTTGCTTTTAGGCAATTAACAGCTGGTTTCTGGAAACCCAAATCACGATTGATCCGAGTTTGACACATATAGTAATTGTTTGATTTTTTCGTTGATCATCGTTCGAGAAACCGGCCGTAAGCTAGGCAACCTATTCAATGCGTCAATGTAATCATCATTGTCATATATTTCATATCGTAAATATAACATATGAGGTTATATATATATCTATCTTTTAAACCCAGATCTCGTAGTATATTTTAATAGAGAAACATCACGCTAACGCAATTATCAGTAAGTATACCTACATAATTGCTGATTATACAAATTAGTTTAAATTGCTTGTCTGTCATAAAATGGGCATTATAATGGCAGAAAAAATTACATGACGTAGTGTGTTTAAGTATTTTTATACAATAATAATAATAAATACTCATGGACATTTAACACATCACACTTTAATTCCATACTGAGCAAAGATATGGTTGAACAATGTTGAAAACAATGTTAAGTAGGTATTTACTAGTTTTTCCAAACTTATAATCTAGATAATAACCAATTTTACCAGAACTACGTCATTATTGAAACATTGAGAAATGAGAGTTCATGTAGGTAATATTGGCTAGAAAAAAAGGAAAAATATATTTTAAATGATATAACTATACAACCTATATGGTAACATGGAATCTTATAGTAGTTATATATAATATACTATAAGATTCATAATGTTACCAGCAATATGATTAAGTACAGGGTTTTTTTAAATTTCTTCAAAAAACTCCATTGGGTTAAAATATGAGCATCTCAAAATCCTATCAACTTTTTCTATAGAAATTAAATTACTTCTACTTGCGACTATATCTTTTCTTCTGCATATATCATATTATATTGATCATCATCATCATCATAGGCAGCCCACCCTAGCCCACTGCTGGGTATAAGCCTCCTCCCTCAAACGCTACTCTTTTCTTAACTGGGCTTTTTGCATCCAGGTCCCACCATATTGATAATCCAAACAAAGTGCTGGAATAAACAAATATCCCTCGCCGCGTTCTAAAACGTCTTATTGAGGCATTGCTTTGCATCCACCGCCCTTAGACATTAGGATAAAAACACAAAAACAAATGTGAATCTTTATTTTTATCAATTAACCAACAACATTCGTCAGTTCCACATAATCATTTCTTTTGTTTTTGCATATAACATCATAGGTATAAAGATATATTTTTTTACATAAATGAACAAAACCAACTTTTCATCGTTGACTAACTAAAAACGCAAAAATCTTGTTAGATCTAAATAAATAATTATTAACCAATATTATAATCTACTAAATAAAAAAACATCGAAATCGGTTCACGAGTGGCGGAGTAAATAAACGATTATTTTATTTATTATTTAGTATAGATATATTAAGAAGTACTGCTTAAAGCTTTTCAATGTAATAAAACGTTAGTCGTCTGCGGAGACTTTAATATAGATATTCCGGCTCATCCTCTTTCAGCTAGGTTATTAAATCTGTTTAAATGTTTCAATTTGCTCCCTCTGTTTGAGGAACCAACAAGGGTCACACTGACAACCGCCACTTGCTTAGACAATATTTATTGCAATTTTGTACCAATCAGTAAATCAGTAGTCAAACATTTTAGCTCCGATCATTACGGGCATAGCGTAAAGTTTCCTTACAACTTAGTAGATAAATCTGAAGTATTTACCTATCGTCCCATAACAGAAAGTCGTGTCAGTAGATTTCAAAATAATATTGGACTCAAAGTACCACTTATACCATGCATGGCTGACCCTAATGTGGTTTTTACAAAATTATTTAACTTAATAAATGAACAACATCGAGATACATTTACATTAAAAACATGTAAAGTCAGTACTGGCGTGAAATTTACTGATTGGGCTACACCAGGTATTTACAAAAGTAGAAACAAATTATATGATCTATACGCTACCAGGGAGTCAATGCTGAATGATAGTGAGTTTATTATATACATACAGAAATATTCCAAAACTTTCAAAAAAGTTTGTCATGTAGCGAAATCTTTGTATATAAGGAATAAAATAGAAAATTCAACTAATAAAATTAGAGCCACTTGGAAAGTAGTAAATAACGAAACAGGAAAATCAAAAACTCGGAATAAGCAGATACAATTACAGATAAATAATAAAGTTTTAACAAAAGACATTGAAGTTGCTAACGCATTCGGTAGCTTTTTCTCCAGTATACCTAAAGTTGTTACCCAATCCTTAAATGCATCAGCTTTAGGAGCGATGACGCTATTAAAATCTAGTGTTGAAAGTTGTAATAGTATATTCAGTTTTTCATATATTCAGGCTATTGATATTGTTAAAACTTTTAAGTTATTAAATATAAAAAATACGGAGGATCTATGGGGAATGTCAACAAAAGTGCTAGGTTCTATTATATTAGATATCGCACCGTGCTTAGCCTATGTTTTTAATAGATGCGTTGACGAAGGTGTTTTTCCCGACTTAATGAAACATAGTAAACTCATTCCTCTTTACAAGTCGGGAAGTGAAAAAGATCCTGCCAATTACAGGCCAATCTCGGTATTGCCTACGCTAAGTAAAATATTTGAAAAGGTTATTCTTAATCAACTGTTAGCTCATTTTAACTCCAACCAGCTGCTACATGTTAATCAGTTTGGATTTACTAAAGGTCGATCTACAACTGATGCCGGCTCGGTGCTCTTAAAGCACATATATGATGCCTGGGAAAATTCAAAAGACGCAATCGGTATCTTTTGCGATTTATCCAAGGCTTTTGATTGTGTTAGTCATGCAACTCTCATTTATAAACTTAAACATTACGGAGTTCAGAACCGGGCTATTGATCTTATTCAGTCTTACTTAACCAATAGAGTACAAAAAGTTGACGTTAGTGGTGAGAGGTCTTCTGGGTCAATCATTGATATGGGAGTGCCACAAGGCTCGATATTGGGACCTTTCTTATTCTTAGTCTACGTAAATGACCTCGCCTCTTATGTTCAAAAGCTATGTAACATAGTACAGTTTGCAGATGACACCTCCTTAATTTTTAAAGTAGATAGACAAAAGACTGACTACGATGACGTAAATGTATCTCTTTCGCAAGTACTTAACTGGTTTACTGTTAATAATCTGTTACTTAATGCTAAGAAAACGAAATGCATGAAATTCACTCTGCCGAATGTTGTTCAAAGACCAACCAATATTTTATTGAATGGAGAGTCACTTAATCTTGTTGATTCAACTGTCTTCTTAGGCCTTAATATTGATTCGAAATTGCAATGGGCTCCACATATTGGAACGCTTGCTGGTAGGCTGAGCTCAGCTGCTTATGCTGTTCGTACGATAAGATGGCTCACCGATGAAACGACAGCTAGGTTGGTTTATTTCAGTTACTTCCATAGTGTGATGTCATATGGTATACTTCTCTGGGGTAAAGCAGCTGATATACAAACTATATTTGTTTTGCAAAAAAGGGCTATACGTGCCATTTATAAAATGAAACCGCGGGACTCGTTGAGGGAGCGGTTTGGGGAGATTGGTATTCTAACAGTAATTTCACAATATATTTATGAAGTCTTATTGTACACTCATAAAAATAAAGATAGCTTTTTGAAAAAGTGTGAGGTTCATGGTGTGAACACTAGGGGCAATTATAAATTGTGCGTCCCTGGGTTCCGGCTTTGGAGGGTGAGTGGGTCGTTTGTGGGGGGTGCCGTGCGTTTTTATAATAAGCTCCCCGAAAATGCAACAAAACTCTCAGTTAGAAAATTTAAAACATACATTAAAAATAATCTTATAAAAAAGGCGTATTATACCTTAGACAGCTATATTAATGACAAAACTGCATGGCCTGATGTCGCTCCACCCGTCAACAGCAACTTTGTCGATTTGTGATGTTAGTAATGTTCTCCTGCCTTGCTTATGTACTTTGTAGTATATTTGTATCTGAAGCGAAGCGTGTGCTGTCTTTTTGATTTACGTATAGCTTTATTATACTTCTTTTTTTTTTAACTCATTAGTGTATCATTACTAAGTTAAATTGACACCGCACTGAAACTTCAGTACTTAATTTAGTTTAATTGTAATTCTTTGTAAGAAGGATCATATAAAAAAACGGTAGGAACCAGGCCGTAAGTTTCTTGCCCGTTCTTCTAGGCTCTGGTCGCGTGGAACTGGCACCTAGAATCACCTAGTATGTAAGACGATTCTAAATGATCCTTGTGATTTTACTGAATAAAGTAATTTTTGACTTTGACTTTTGACTTTGACTTTGACTTTGAGTAATCACGTAACAAACATACAGTCAAATTAAAACAGTAATAATTAATTTCTTTTTTGAAGTTGGCAATAAAATAACCACAGATTAAACATTATTACCAACAGTTGCTTTAATTTAGTTGCAGGTGAGGTAGATAATAAAAATAATCAACAAAACTTATACAATAAATTATCTAAACTATAGTAATTTCTTCCATCGGTTGTGAGCTAAGGAAAGTTTTTATAGACTCGTAGATTTTCTTGACTGGTTGGTCGAACACAGGGATTCCGAACTCCAAGGTCATTGTCTTCCAGTTCTCATTCATGAACTTGTGCAAGGGTTCACCTGAAACAATCGTTTAAATGACGTTATTCTTATTTGAAACACCTTTTTTCCGGCAAGATGGAGCCACGCTGTGCGAAATGTAGCTGTTAAACACTGGATAAGAAGAGCCGAAGACCGGGCTCAATGGCGCGTCTTGGGAGAGACCTACGTCCAGCAGTGTACTCATATAAGGTGATAAGATGGAGCGACGATCTACGGAATGCAGCTGCTAAGAACTGGATAAGAAGAGCCGAAGACCGGGCTCAGTGGCGCGTCTTGAGAGAGATCTACGTCCAGCAGTGTACTCATATAAGGTGATGAGATGGAGCGACTATCTACGGAATGTAGCTGCTAAATTTGTATAAGAAGAGCCGTAGGCTCAGTGGCCCGTCTTGAGAAAACCCTATGTCCAGCAGTGGACTCATTCATATGAGGTGATGGTGATGAAAAGTCATTGAGTTCATCAATAATATAATAACTATGTAATCGAGTCTAGGTTTGGTCGATTTAAAATGTAGGTAGGTACGAGTAGGTTATAAAAATAAATGATGATGATGATGAACATTGGAAATGAGAAGTTTATTATTACCATCGTATTTATTTTTGCCACAAACAAATCAAAAACTTGGTTTGAATTACAAAATCTGCAACTATCTTTCGTTTTATTGTTAGGTATAATGCCGTTGGTAAAAGTTATTAAATCTAGTTATCTAAATGCATTGCTATTCAGCGCGGCAATGTAGCCAGTATCTTGGGTACGCGTCCGATTGGTACTGATTTGGATCAGTTGAACTATCTATAGATCATTTGCAACGGTCTGTAGTTAGCTCAGCTGTTTCTTATGTATTTTATATGCCTGTGTACATTTTGTAAATACTGTAATATTTATATTTTGTTATCTAAATCAATTCAATCAGTTGGACTGTACAAACAAGCAGTTTGCAAAATTAAAGCTGTATGTGTCAAGTGTAAGCATCCGAAATTCTGATAATTTTGGAATTCCCAATATATCTGAAATGTTGCCCTCTTCACACCTCTGCCTCAAAACGTCAAAACTGACATGTAAGGAATTTGATACGGATAATGGATTTTGTAATATGATAATACGGTATAAACTTAACATGTAGGTACAGTTTTTTTGTAAAATATGTTATGTGGTTAACACTGGATTGACTTGCTTTCTGAGTAGGTATCTTACGTAGCGAGTAATCTTAAAAAATGACAAAATGTGTTTTAAGTAAGTATGTTAGGTTAGTTCGTTTTTGTGGTAAATATACGTAACTGTTTGTATACAAATAATTATTATATTACAAAAATATATGCTTTATACATAGAATGGTGATTAAAAAACCAATTATACCTAAACTATGTATTTTTCATAATAACGACTATTATTATTTTTTACATTATACTCTATTATTGCCTCCTATTAGTCTCTACATTATAATAGATATTATGTAATTTATAAAAAAAAAGTTATTTAGCAAAAACTGATCTTCATTATCAGCAACATAATCAAACAAACGGTTGGTTTCATAATATAATGAGTTTTTTTTAATAAGTTTTATCTCCAAAAGTAAAAGGTTTATAAAAACAAAGTAAGTATGTAAGTAGTTATTATTTTTTACAAACCGATTCTTCTTCGTCAATCCATATTACTATTAATCTATACTTATAATAAAACTGTAGAGAGGTCAATTCTGTACATGAGATATATTAAAAAAAAAACTATCAGGGGGTGATTAGTGATCGATACTGATGCCAAAAATGCAATCAGTAAAATTTTTGTCTGTCTGTCTGTCTGTCTGTCTGTCTGTATGTTCCTTATAGAAACAAAAACTACTCGACGGATTTCAACGAAACTTGGTACAATTATTCTTCATACTTCTGGGCAGGTTATAGGATACTTTTCATCACGCTACAATCAATAGGAGCTGAGTAGTGAAGGGAAATGTCGGGAAAGTACTCCGTTTTTTAAGCTTCCGTCGCGTTTGCAGCCTTCATGGTTAAAGTTACATAGAAATCATGTATGACGGAAATAATCTACATTAAATTGTCTAAAAAATATTCCGGGAAAGCATATGTCTATCTTTTATGGTTGACTCGCAATAACACGTGTAACTCCTGATAGCTTAGCAGTTCGGAGCATTCTGATTATATTTGTTTACTCTTACGTTTATAAGACTCTCAGTCATCCCAAATTTAAAAAAACTTAACATTATTACCTATTCAATAAAAAAAGAATCATAGAAATCGGTATAGAAACACCAAACTTATACATGAAATAAGCCATCGCGCCGTCGCGTCGCAGTTGAATACTCAAATCGAGTAAAGTTTGAAGTTTGTTGTGTTTACCACTAGATGGCGCTACTGTGCACAAATCCTAGATCGCGCTATCGGTGCGTTTTGGCAATGTTTTATAAGTCGGTGGGTATTTAGCAATAGTTCCGATATATTGAGTTATCTTGATAAGTTATTTAGGGTTGCGTATCCGATTACCACTTTAATGACGAATAAATATTTAAAAACTAAATATGAAATATTTAAGGGGGTGCTCATTATCTCATACAAAAACATAATTTAATTAGATGGTTTGTTTTTTTTATAATTATATAATATTTTATAAAAAATATATTGTTGTTGATGAGTACATTTACTTGGGCCAATTAGCGAGCTTTGAAAACAGGCAGGATAAGGAGATCGATCGCCGCATCGAGAACGCCTGGAAGAGCTACTGGTCCATGAAGGAACACATGAAAGGCGACCTTCTACTTACGCTTAAACGCCAACTCATCGACATGTGCATCCTGCCCGTCCTAACCTACGGTGCGCAGACATGGTCACTGACTGAAGCACAGAAATCCAGACTCAACATTTGCCAAAAAGCAATGGAACGTAGCATCTTTGGTTTTAAGCGCATCGATCGAGTGCGAAACACTACGCTGCGTTCGCTCACTGGTATTGCAGATGTAGGCAATAAAACCGCGAGGCTTAAGTGGGACTGGGCAGGTCATATTAGCCGGATGGACCCAAAGAAATGGTCCAAAATCGTGACACCGTGGCTGCCTGAAGACGGAAGACGTAGAGGCCGACCAAAGAGGCGATGGCGGTACGACCTCGATGCTTTCGAGAGGGATTGGTGGACGAAAGCGGAAAGCAGAGAGAAGGATTTGGGGGAGACCTTTGCCCAGCAGTGGGACGAGATAGGTTAGGAAAAAAATATATATATAATATACTTACTTAATCCAAACTAATATTATAAAGAGGTAAAGTTTGTGTATTTGTTAAATTGTAAGGGGTAATCTCGGGATCTACTGAACCGATTTTAAAAATTCTTTCACCAATATAAAGTTACATTATTGCTGAAAAATAAAAAGGCTTTTACGTGGTAGTCCGTTTTGCAAAATGAATCGGAGAAAAAACGGTCGAATGAAAGCGTTTCTTACGAACGCTGCCTTAACTATAAAAGAAGTGTTCTAAAGAAAAGATATGGAGCTTGATAATGCCTACAAAAAAGCCACAAGTCAACGACAGCATATGTCTTACTTTTTTATTTAATAAAAATTATCCCCAACGAAGTGGGCACGTGTCAGCTAGTATTAAATAAATAAATAAAAATTAATCCAAGCAACAATTTTAGTGTCAGTGTCAACTTTTGCAATTCAAATAAAAAAGCACACGGTGGCACTTGGGGACTGCCACGGTAAAGCTATTACATAGCACTTTTTGCTGGATTACGCATACGCAGTGCTAGGTTATTTTCGTTACGGAATTTCTGGATTCGGTCTCCACGCTCAAGGCCCGCGATAGAAACTATGCAATAGCTTAAAAATAACATAGTTTATAGGAAGATCAATCTAATGTATTGTCTCATAAGTTTTGTCAAATAATTCGAATAGGTAATCAATGATTGCAAATACACTTTGATCGGTTGAATGAAAATTCCTGATTGGCTGTATTGATTGGATGTAATAATACAGTATCTGTCATGTGTATCTACTTCATACTATGTATGTTTATTAATCTGTTTATTGTATGTAGTCTATTTATTACACCGTCACTACCGTTCCTTTTAAGTTGAGTCCATCCTAAGGTTGCTTGGAAGATATCGCTCATAGCGATAAGGCCGCCCATTGTACTTCATAAAGAAATTTAGTATAAAAAGATATATCTCTGTGTGTGTGCACAATAAAGAGTTTTCTTTATATGTATACTAAATATGTATGTCATGTATACATATACCTTTCAACTAAGTATTAGTACTTACTCAAAGCTTTATTGCCGTTGAAAAGGTTTGTCAAAAGGTAATTAGCGCCATCTTTCACATCAAAACGGTACTTATATCCCTTCAAGTTTATTATATCTTTTCCATCTGTATTTTTGGCTGTGTCGAAGGTCATGTCCATTACAATCTGGCAATTTTCTGAAATAAAATAATGTAATATTATTTTTGCGCAAAAAGTGTGATTTTTCAGTTATGGTATATAGGAGGAAATTGATTATTATTGCTTTTCAAACTTAAGACTTTTACTTTTCACATTATTGACTATTAATAATACTTATATACCTCATATCTAAAATGCCAAAGAAAAGTACAAGCATTGTTAAGCTTATTACTAGATGGCGTTATAATGACCAAATTATGTTTTAGATTATGAAAAAAATTAAACTAAAAGTATTTTATCAGCAATCTAAGAGAAGACAGAGTAATTGAGTTAATCTGATTTAATGATTAATTAATTAATTAATCACTAGATTGTGACGTGTAAAATGTCCGCGACGATTTATTTAGACCAAAATTTTTCATACTTATTTTCATAACTGTTTCTCCATCTCCACTGATGGGCAGGATGAGGAGTCTTCCAGAAGCCTTGTACTTTCCTCTCAACGTCATATCGGCATGAAATACAAGTTGAATATGCTTTTTGGCCATATCCACACTGCGATCAAAACAAATCATTATAGAAAAAATACTATACATTTTTTTACTTATAGATAAGTTAGTATTTCTATGGGTAAGTAATTAATAAATAAGTATCAGTACCTACTCCGGTGGTGACCAGAGTAGGTACCTTTCGGGCGTTATTTATTTAAATTTTTAATTTAATTTATTTATTCTTATTTTGTCTAAACTATGACGGCGAGGTGGAGCGACGATCTGCGGAGTTTAGCTGGCAAACATTGGATGAGAAGAGCCGAAGACTGGGCTCAGTGGCGCGTCTTGGGAGAGACCTACGTCCAGCTGTGGTCTAATATAGGTCGATGATGATGATGTTTAAACTAACCTTAACTTATCAATGACAACACGTTTTAAGCCCTTGATCACAGCATCCTTGATGTCCAGTTTCAGTCCTGAAAGGTCTACTTTGATGCTGTCCACTTTCATTGGATCTAGGACTTCTGTGCCTAGTTCTGGGACTCCAGCAGTAAAAACGGGCACTAAGGGCTGTGCAGCGGTTTTTAAACAATTGGAGTCGGACAAACTACATTTTGTTATTGGAGGTACTGAAATAGGAAAAAATGAAATACATGTACAGTAGTAGTTTTGTCAAAGAGCTCGTCCGGGGAAGTAAAAGATAATTACATACGAAATAACATACCTACCATAAAATAAAAGTTAATATTGAAAACAAATAAAAATATCTAAACTTCTTATTCATGATGAGCCTACTATTTCTTTGGATTTATAGCCAGCACATTAGTTTTTGTATCTATTGTTATAAAAGAATATACCTACTTAAATTCGGGTTAAAATTTACATTCAATTGCATTGCACCTTTGTCATTTTAATTAATTTATTTATTATAACTACATTTTTATACAGGTACAGTTATGGTATAGTATTAGTTTCTACATACCTATTAGGTACCTATATGTGCACTTAGCGGTCAAGCGGCTAGCGGTAGCAGCGGACGTCATTCGTGTTTCAAGTACAAAATCAGTAACTTTTAATTTGTCTTTGTTTATTTAATAACTCGTTTATGGAATATACAAAATGGATAATTATCACAATGAATTTTACTAAATTGAAAGTAGATATGACTGCAAATGCCATGATTCATTGTTGTAAGGTCCTTATATTGTTATAATTGAATATATATAAGTGTTACGATGTACATAATTTACTTTAATCGTATTGCTATTTATTGTTTTTTATGGTGTGTGTTCCGGGAGGCGACACATTTTCGGATGGCCGAATGTCATGATTTTAGGCTTTGATCGTTTTCTTACAAAATTATACCTAATTGTTTTTATTTCCTTTGATAGGTAAAATAAATTAAATACTTATTAACTACATAGCAATTTACATTCGTTCATAAATTGCTAATCATTTAAATAAATGTTATTACATACAAATCCAATCATGCGTGTATCATCAAAAAACGTAGATCATTGTTGTGTAATTAGGTAACGTCAAACCACTGTCAAAACTTGTATTGTCATAAAACTATAGTCAAGGTCACATTAAAACCAGTTAACACAAACTGACGTTGATCTGTGTTAAAAAAAACATTAAAATAACTTAAAATTACAGGTCAAAACGTGGAGGTCACTAAACTGCGGGGTTTTATAAACTTCACATATCCAAATAAAAAAAATATTGTTCTACTCAGTTTCTGTTTGTGGTCTTTTATCTAATCTGTCTATAGAATAAAATTACCGTCTTCTTTAGCGTATTCTTGATTTAGCTATATCCTCATTAATTAAGGGTCAACTAGATGGAACAGCCCATAAACCGCTTGTCATTGACATGTTGACATGTTAATGACGTTAATAACATTTATGCACTTAAAGATCTATATATAAAATAATATAAAATATAATAATATAATATAAGATAATATAAAAGCAAAATACTACCTACATGTTTGTCAGTATGTAGAATATGGATCAGACAAGAGTGGTTAAACAAAGATCACTGATGTTTTTTGTTAGATATTTATAAAGTAACCTATTATTTGTATAGTTATTTTTCTCTTACTTTAAACCGGTAGATAGACTTATTAGTATGACCACAGATAGTTTTATTGCTTCACGTTTTGTCTTAGTAAGTTGATTTCTTAGTCTGTAATATATACTGTATTATTTAGATTTATGTTTGCTTTATATTACCTACTGTCTTGCATTATGTTTCTAGTGTGTCACTATTCGTGAAAACCTATAATTGGCTGATCCGGTTCTTAGTTTATAAATATATTAAGTGTAAAGCTGTTGGTTTTCCTTAAAAATAAATAAATATTATAAATAAACTCACCTGCCGAAAAAACCGCACCAAATTGCAACAACAAAATGATCCCATTAACAACACTCATTGCGATACGCACTATTGCCTGTCGAAACGAAAGCTCACTACTGTGGAACCCACGAGATACCAACAGCATTTATACACAACATAACCACAAGGATAATCATTTAAATACTAAGAATAAACAATAGATCGAACAAAAAAGACGAGACGGCTGACCTGTTAGGTAATTTGATGAACAATTTTTTGTTGACATACCTAGATAAATATATGATCGGAAGGTAATTAAATATTCAATAGTTGCTAAAGCTTGATAAATTTAAGTTTTTGAAAGCGTCAGCTTAAATTTTAATAAATAAATAGACGGACAATTCACACATCACACTCTAGTCCCGAACTGAGCAAAGCTTGTATGTGGGAACTAGATTGCTGATGCTATACTAATATAATTGTTTTTATATATCGGATTCATAGTAACACCCAGACACAGAACAACTATTTATGTTCATCACACAAACATTTGCCATGGGTGGGAATCGAACCTACGACCCACAGCATGGAAGGCAGAGCTACTACCGACTGAGCTGTGACGCCTGACATTTTAGATCCTATAAGGATAGTTTGAAGGTTAGTAGACTTATAGTGTTAATTATTAGCCTACAAAGGATATTATACAGACATTTAGTATTTTGATACTTATACGTAAAGTCAACAAAAATATCTAACATTTTAACAATGTAACTTTACGTTAATAAAACCGGAATTAATACCTACTTATATAAGTAGGTACTTACTTTATTTTCTGTTCGTCTGTTAGCTATAAAAGTTTGATGAGGTTTTTCCTTAAGATTTTAACCAATAAAATGTTAAATTGGCATTTTATAATACAAGGAAACCGGACTTAAATATAGTGGCAAACCCCTCTAAAAATATTCTCATTCAAAAAAATATAAAAATACAGCGACAATCTTTTGTATTTTTGCTGTCTTTATTTTCTTAAGCAAATATCAAGTATAAACAGTAATTTATGATAAGTAAAAATAATCATAATCATTTATTTGCATAAAGTGTAAGTACAAAAGTTCTTGTTTACAAATTAGTCGTTCCTTAGTACATTCTGCCTCGTCAAGGCGTGCAAAATTTTATATAAACTAATGTCATTAATAAATTATTTAACAATTTTTTAAAAGTCATATAAAGAAAAATACAGTTTTTACTTTGAACTTTAAAATCTTAGTTTGGTATTTTTAAGAACAAATCTAAACGATCAATAAAATATAATAATTTTACAATCCTATACCAAGAAGTGTATTATTAAAATATTCCCATTATTTTCTGATATAATTTAAACAGATTACACATATGATACTTAATAATTGAGCTCATGCAAAATTACAAAATGCCTTATATGGTCTCTGCAAGTGAACAAGGATTCTTAGTACAGGTTTAAAAACTCGAAACCGGAAAACCTAGAATACCTACTTCCATTTGTAACAAGTTTTAATCTAGATTTGTTTACATACACGCACAGGGTCAGACAGTAAAGCAATTTGCTCAACTAGGTACGCAGGTACATACTTTAATTGTAGCTGGTTGTACCTAGATATCTTCATTAGTGCTGTTCTAACTAAATGATCTAGGGCCAATAAATATGACTAAGTCTGTGGACAAAGTAGGTGTTTTATACTTAGATACAAGTACAATTTTGTAAGCATAAAAATCAGGTAATATTTTATTACTTACTTATGAACATTATTTTTGATTTCTCTTTTGCTTTAACACAATACTTTAAAATGAATACACGCCCAAAACATTAATTAAATTTTTTTTCGCGAGCATCAAATTGAGAAAAAATATCTTGATGCCAGAGGAGATAACATACTCTTCAATTTATTTGGGATAAATAATCTTGCAAAAAATACTACTTTGGAATATTTAAACAAAATAAGATAAAAAAGGTTTGCGGGCCGCGTCAATTCAAGTCTTGGTCCGTATGCGACCTGTAAACCGTGGTTTGGACAACTTTGCAAAACAATTACAAAATATGTGTATCGTAACATTTAGTTACCTTCCACTTTCAAAATACAGTAAGTATATTTACATTTTTATTTTAAGTAGATAATAAACTTGACGACCGATGTGGCGCGGTGGGCGATGGTCCGCCTGCGACGCGGAAGGTTGTGGGTTAATTCCCGCCTTGATAAATGTTTGTACTATCTGCAAATATTTATTCCGGGGGTTCTGGGTATTTTATATGTATAATAAAACATATAGGTATATGTAATGTATTGTATTAATATTAAGTACTTATGTCAATCTTCTAGTATCCATAACACAAGCTCTGCTTAGCTTGGGGCTAGATGATGTTGTGCGGATTGTCGAGCATTATTTATTTATTTAATATATTTATTAAACAAACGCAAAAAGCAAGGCACAGTAGGTTTAAATATTTTCGAGTCAAATGTTCGTATTCCTATGAATTCCTATGTTTACTTAAATCAAATATACATAGTTTTAGTGTAAACAATAAAATGTTTTTAAATATTTTGGCTCACGTCGGCACTGCTGCTCAGCTAGCACCCACATTAACTACTTACCTACTTGGTTTTTTCATATACATATTATACTGATTTGGGTATGCTTTCAATTAGGTACTAATCTATTTGGTCCAAAGCAGTATCTACAGACCGTTGCAAACGATCTATACCTAGATATATAGATCGTTTGCAACGGTCCGACCGTTGCAAACGATCTATACCTAGATATACAGGGTGTAACAAATGAGGTGGACCAAAAGCAAAAGGGCGATAGGGGAGCTCAATGGCTATCCATATAACCCCCATGTATGTTCAGCGATATTCAGTCGTTCAAAAGTTATTCCCACATTTATGTTTTTTTTTTTCATTAACATATTTTAGGTTAGATTTCCCAAGTATACCCAAACTATCAAGGCTACAACCGTAATTTTTTTACACCTTGTAGCTTAATAGTAGACCTTTTGTACTGCAATACCAGTTTGAGTCGTTATTTGATTGATTTCCAAATAAAAAATAATCTTTGCAGAAAAATTCGAAACCTGAACTTCCGCGAAAAACTTTAGGAGCAATTTAAAAAAAAAACTTGCTGAATATTTTTTTCCACAACCTATCTTAAAAACTTCCTCCATTAATGGAGAAGTTACCCTGAAAATTTCATAAGGCTAGTACAGAAGGATCATGTTAAAAAGTGAACTCATGTGTTGTAAAAGTGCTGAAATCGACGGTTCAATCGACCAACACGATGGTCCGGGCAAGGCTCAGATTGTATGCCACCCCTTCTAATCAATTGCTCTTGGTATATTCTAGCAGCCTCTCGAACGTTTTCTTGAGCTACAAAACAAATTCTGTTTAGAAAAAATTTATTAATGAAAAAAATCTAAAATATGTTAATGAAAAAAAAAACACAAAAGTGGGAATAACTTTTGAACGACTGAATATCGCTGAACATACATGGGGGTTATATGGATAGCCATTGAGCTCCCCTATCGCCCTTTTGCTTTTGGTCCACCTCATTTGTTACACCCTGTATAGATCGTTTGCAACGGTCTGTAGATAGCTCAACTGTTCCAATGTATTTTATATGCTTGTGTACATTTTGTAAATATTGTAATAGTCCTAAGTTTGTTTGTGAATAAAGATTAAATTATATCTACTGTTTGTTGTTGTTTGTACCCCGTATTACCCACTTATATCTATTTTTTATTTTGTTTTTTACTGTTTGTTTTGTACCTGTGTTGTGCGTCAAATAAAAGGTATCTCTCTCTAATGCTTCGGCTACATTAGCGGGCGAATATTCGTATCGTGTTGGCGCGACAAAAACATCGTGTTCGGGTATAGGCGATCTTCTTGTCTAAATACTACGCGATGACACGATGTACCCGGCCACATACATCGCGTTAACACGAATATTCACAGTATTATGCTGGGGCCACATTAGCCCGCTAATGTGGCCCCAGCATAATACTTAGAATAAAAATATATCTACTGTGAAACATGATATTTTAAATAATAATTCAATAGGTATGATAAGTAGGTAGAATAACATTGTTTATGTAATTCATATAATTTATTTATAATGATAATTGTGTTTAGGTATTTGTCTCATTCTTGAGGCTTAGGTCAGTGTCAGGTAGGAACGAGTCAATTAATTATACCTCTTCAAGCTAAGTCGATCAAGAGTTGATTACCTAGTTATTTTATTCGAATTTAATGACTTTTATGCCGTTTTAATAGAGAATATTATTACTACTATGTATTCTAATGAAATAATTATATGAAATTAATAAAGAAATAATGCTGGACAATCCACACAAGTTCACACAACATTGTCTAGCTAGCCCCAAGCTAAGCAGATGGGTATCTACTAGAAGACTAACATACAAAAAAAAAATGAATTGTGATTGTTATAAGCAAAAACTTTTTTCTATTACCATTTTTTTATTATCATATAAGTAGAAAGTACATAAAAGAATCGTTAAAATATTTCAACAAAAATGTTAATTTTGTCACATCTACAACAATATGTTTTTGTAACCTACTTATCTGGGCGTCTAGTCTTGTCGAAGCATGAATCGAGGGCGTATCTGAGGGCCTAGTACGAGTTTTGCACATGCATACGAACGTATCGCCTTCGTATCGCAAGCCACCAATTTTGTATGGAAATCTAAGCTTCTCAAGAAATCTGCTAGGGGCGCTGTTTGGATCTCCATACAAAAACGGTGGCGCTCGACGATTGCGTCTCTACGATTCGTGTGTGCACAAACTCGTACTTGGGGTACAGCCACATGTCTAACGTATCAAGCATTGCTATTCAGCGCGGCAATGCAGCCAGTATCTTGGGTAGGTACGCTTCCGATTGGTATTGGTTTGGACCAGTTGAACTATCTATAGATCGTTTTCAACGGTCTGTAGATAGCTCAACTGTTTCTTATGTATTTTATATGCCTATGTACATTTTGTAAATACTGTGATAGTCGTAAGTTTGTTTGTGAATAAATCGACGTCAATATATAGAATGAATTGATAAAATAGTGAAATATTATTATCATTCGATCGTCAAGAATCTTGCAATTAGCATGGAAACGAGATCCGACGTGATCTTGGTCGAGAACGAAATCAAATTGCGATTAAACCGAGGATTTAAACATCATCATCATCATCATCAACCTATATCAGTCCACTGCTGGACGTAGGTCTCTCCCAAGACGCGCCACTGAGCCCGGTCTTCGGCTCTTCTCATCCAGTTTTTACCAGCTACACTACGCAGATCGTCGCTCCATCTCGCCGGAGGTCGTCCTACACTACGCTTTCCTAAACGCGGTCTCCACTCCAGTATCCGTTTGCTCCAACGGTTGTCGGTTCTTCGGCAAACATGGCCGGCCCACTGCCACTTCAGCTTGCTAATTCTTTGAGCTATGTCGAACACTTTGGTTTTTTGACGAATAACTTCGTTGCGTTGGATTTAAACATTCCTTGTAGAAAAGAATTCAATATTCTGCGTGATTGAACATTTACAATGCAATTTCTATTTTAATTTGAAACACAGGTTTACATTTCCAATCTTTTAACCAACGATGTAATGAAGTTCTTAAGATTACTATAGGTACATACCTAAGCCGTAGTAATTATTTGTTGATATGCGCTGGTTTTTATTAGGACGATTAAGTTGATATTCAACCACTGTCAATGCTAGTGACATTAATGTAACATTTGCCATAAAATGCACTTGACATGTAACCTATTTTTAAACTAAACTATCGGCCGGTTTCTCGAACGATGATCAACGAAAAAATCTAATAATTACTATGTGTCAAACTCGGATCAATCGTGATTTGGGTTTCCAAAAACCGGCCGTAAGTATTTTAATTGGACTTGTCTGAACATTGAATTTCTATTATTTCCTCAGTCTTTATAACAGTTAGGTATACTTAATAAGACTAGGGTACTATTTATGTAAAATCAATTCAAATTAGTAGGAAATCATTGCAATGTATTTTAAATGGACATGCAGTTTAGCCTAGTGGGGTATAATAGATCGTTCGATAGATATAATAGATGTAAGACGATTCTAAATGATCCTTGGTTTGTCCTGATTTTATTGAATAAAGAAATATTTGACTTTGACTTTAGACTCGTCTGAAGACCAGTGCGAGTGTGGTGCTCCTACGCAAAGCTGCTGCACTTGCTGTCCTGCCCTCGGTGCCCGACCACGGCCACTAGAGCTGATCTAATGAGTGCATCCGATATGGCCATTGAAGTTGCCACTCACTGGAATAAAATAGTTTGATGATGAACCCTTGATACGACTGAATTAATGGACATGCCTTGACATTCACTGTGATAATATGGTGAAATAAATAAATGAAATGAAAATAGTTTTTGCGTTTAGTAGGTACCAAATAGCAAAACCCGTACGTCTACTGCATTCGTATTCGTTCTATGGCTTCTTAAATCGGTCATCGGAAGGCCCTAACTAGCTATTTCAATCAGCGCAGTCCAGGATATGACCAGTAATGAACATTTGAACTAAATTTGATTGCAACTTGATAGGTAATCTAGAAATCGTTTGACATTAATTTCCAGGATATCTGAAGTTATTTAATACCAGAAATGGGTCCAATCAACAGGAAATTAAAGTAAATGGGAAATGAACTCTGTATCAAGCAGTTAGTAGGCGGAATTTTCTGGCCCTTGGATTCATATAGCCCGATTTTTTTAAGGACATACGCAGTCTATGTAATGTTTTTGTACTTGCATTATATATATTATTAATAATATTAAATAGAATATATATAGATATCTAATAATTTATTATGGTAGGAAGAATTCCGGCTATAGATACAGTGACGATCTGCAGAATGTAGCTGGCATACATTGATACATAGATACCTATCTCTAGATTCATATTTTTTAAATAAGAGCAATTCGTTATACTCGTTGCTAGAAATAAGCAACATTTTATGCCATATTCTTTGATTGCTTATTTTTTTGTCTTATAGCAAATAGGCTACCTTATGTTTTTGACTGCAACTTCATTTATGCAGGCGCTCTAACGTTGAATCTTTATTCTGAGTATTTTAAACACTACTCATTTAAATCACAAGGATAATTTAGAACAGTTTTGTTTACCTACAAGGTGATTGTTGGACTTGTTGGTTCCAGTTATTCGCGACCAAGACATTATCTAAGAATACCTAATACAACAATGGTTATGGTTAGGTACCTAAGTTGTTAAAATAAACAAGGTTTTTATTTTAGTTTCAATAAATACAGTTGACAATAAAGATACCCATAGGTAGGTATACCCTGAGTTTTTTGTTCTGTGGGTATACCTATCTAATACAATATCTAGCTTATTCTAAAGTAATAAGCCATGCTTCAAGTAAAATGTACCTTTAAAGGGTACTGCGGTGGTGACCGAAGAACAAAGACTATTAGGCTTTGTATCGATTTATTTCAGATTTAAAATCCATACATCTTACATATTAACAATTATTATTCTTACAATTAAATTAAAATTAAATGTCACAAAATCAAATGTCAATTCACACTATAAGGCTAGGTTCAGATGATCGCGCGGTACCGCGCGGGTCTGCGAACCGCGCGGTACAAGATCAATATAAACGGTAATTATCGTCTACATGATCGCGCGGTACCGCGCGGCAACGCGCGGCGCGCTCCCATACAAATACCGTCATGTGAATGCTCCAACCGCGCGGCGACGCGCGGCTACGCGCGGTCATCTGTTCCTAGCCTAAGTCGCCAAGCTCATCGTGACTTTCATCCATTTCTGTTGGATTGGACAGTCTGGTCGGGAGACAAATAGCTTAGGTACGAAAAAAATCCTCTATTTCATCAAATATACATTGTACCTATTGACCTACTTTGTCCCCCCTACCAAAGACCCAGATGGTACACGGCACAAGGACAATTGGTGTAATCTCCATAATAAGACAGAATCTAATTTCTATTCTCGGGAAAATGGTGATAAATTCCCGGTCATTCGCCAGAATTCTGGATCTATATCTACCAATTCCCATGGAGCTATCGGAACATCCTCTTAATAAGCCATGTTGTATTCTATAATACAACGTGGCTAACTAAGAAGGTGGTTTCTTTGTATATCAGGATTGGTTTTACACTGACAAGAGTAGCTCCCATGTAGGGAGCTAATATTAAAAATAAATAGCTAATATTATAAAATGTTATAGAAATGAATATCATTCAGCCGTTCGTTTTTGGCTCCTAGACAAATTTCTCATGGGATTTAATTCTGTTACATGCCAAGAGCCAAGATAAAGTTACATATCGTTGTTAACACTATCTCTACAACTATAAAATTAACTCAAATTGATGAAGGTAGGTAGGTAGGTACTGCGATACCTTAAAACACTCAACGGACACATCAAAAACTCAAACTAAGGTAGGTCTAGTACAAACACATAGCACCATTTAATACTACAGAGTCACTTGAGGTATTATGATGTATTGCTATAACTAATAGCGTAGGCGTTGACACGTTTCTATTTTATATGGTGAAAAGTGAGAGATACGAAGAGCTCGTTTCCGCCCTGTCGTTGAAAAGTTACCTCCTAAATTATTTTCAGAAAAATTGCTCATTCTTTAAAAATCATGGTACCTACTCATTTTAAGGAAATTTATGCAAATTTTGGTACGTTTTTTCATGAGGAGTAAAATTTCCGTATAGCTAAGTGAAAATACAATTAACAATATAGGTACATATAGGTACAAATAATGGCTGTGATCAGTTAAACGTGGTAACGAAGTATTAATTATTAAAACTTCAGCTACTAAGTCACTGGCTAAGATGCTGCTCTAGTTGACGCGATAATTAATAAGAATATGAAGATATAGGGCCCAACTAAGGACTAACCATTTATTGCATAATCAGGTAAAATAACATACACACGAAACTTGAAGGTAGGTATTAGGTATAATTATGTTTTATAAGTTAAAATGTAACGTTTTGCTTTTGTCAAAAATCTTTGAGAAATATTCTGCTATGGTATAAAAAAATCATGCACTAGATATTTGTACTGTTCTAAAAGTATTTTGTTCGTTACGCTCCTAATTTTTTTTTAGTTAATCTCCGTCATAAATTGATATTTCTGATATTATCCGATGAGTAAGCATATAAAAAAATAAATAAAAAAGTAAGTACAAATAAATAAATAATGCTGTATAACATATATATAACATTTAAAAAAACTTTTCTTATTCACTTTAAAAGTTTTACATAACACTAGCAGAACAAAGATAATTAAATGCATAGTAAAGCTTAAAAACTTTAACTGGAAATAAAGCTAAATATTTGAGAAAGTCGGTATTTAAGCCGTTTGAACCTGCAGACAGACAAATTCTAATAAATGGGAGAAAACTTTGCTTCAAACAGACAGCATCAGAATAAACTTTAAATAACTTATTTAATGCTTAAAATAGTTTTTTAAGCTTTAAATATTTTTTTCTAATAATTAGAACGCGAAGGCTTTGTGTGTGTGGATTTATTAAATAAATAAATATTTCACACATCACACTCTAGTCCCAAACTAAGTAGAGCTTGTACCTACTATGGGAACTAGTTGCTGATAGAATACTTATATTTTTTTTGTATATACATAAGTAGGTACATAGAATACATAGTAAAATAACACCCAAACACAGAACAAATCTTTATGTTCATCACACAAACATTTGCTCTGGGTGAGAATCGAACCCGCGACCCACAGCATGGAAGGCAGAGCTACTACCAACTGAGCTGACGCCTGCAATTAATTAATTAATATTTCTCGTAAAGTAAAATATAAAGTCTTGGTGTTGATTTTGAATTATGCGAGTGGTATTTATTGCTCTCAAGTGCGCCTTTTATCTTAACCTATAATAATGAAACTATAATTAACAACAGTCAAATTTCAAGCTCAACTGTTAAACTCAAAATACATATTTGACATTGTGCAACTTGACATATTTTTATGACAGAGCTTATTTAGTTTTACGACTTGCTATATTTTATAGCAACAAATAACGCCAATTTAAAAAAAAAAAAATTAACATAAATTGAATATTAACCAGGATGTTACTATATAGTCTGTGTATGTATTTAAAAAATTACATAATTATTCTATCCAGTTCTCTACAATCAACAAGCTTTGCTTAGTTTGAGACTGGAGTGTAATGTGTGAAATGTCCGTTTAATAAATAATAATAATTAACCATACTTATGGATCTAAGCTACGAAAAACGTTAAATATGTAGCAAATAAATAAAATATTTAAAAAAATTTTAGACACCAAAGATTACTTTTAAGTTTCTTTGAGTTCGTCCCTGGTGACCCATGAACATGACACGCCGAGGCCCGCTGACCCGTTTCCCTACAACCGCCTGCGACTAGTCAATTTACCTTTAAAAAATCTCGGGAAACCTCCCGCCGAAAGAAAGCAGTATGTTGACTCAACACACATACCCACATACGGTATCGTCGCGCCCTCGTTTTCCCGCCGCGGGAAAACTTACGTAAGCCTTTTGATATTTTTGCCATTAAGGTGCATATTTGTATGGAGAAATTTTGGCAGTTTGGTCGTTTAAGGCTTTATTTTTAGTGGAATGCTTGGGAATGGTTGAGACCTGAAACGTGATGTTTACGGTATTCAAATTGCTGTCACATGGTCACAGAGGGTGCACCTGTATGGTTTAATAAAAAATATATCATTCATGATAGTAAGGGTTGTGCCCGGTATTTTTAATATTTAAAGTAAAAACGAATGAGTTTGCTAACAATTGCTTATTAATGATAATCACATAACTTGTTTTTTAGGGTTTGTAAAGTGTGTACCTAATTAAGACAAAGGTAGTACACAATAAAACACAGTACCAAATGGCAACATGTAACTCTTATCTGCCTAAATTAATTAATAACATGAAGTAGAGCTAAGTGACTACAAGCTTATTTACTTAAAAAATAAATAAAATCATAATTTTCAGCAACAATAAAATAAATTGCTAACAATTAAAAACTGAGTCAGACCCACTTTTTCCCTCGTATTTGATCATTGGGGACATTTTCCATTGCTGCAAGTCATTATTCATTTTCTCATTCATTCATTCACCCTTTCATATTACGAGCGGAGCCGTACAAGTAAAGCGCTTGCGAAGTCGTACATAATGCACGATTGCATTTCAAATACTATACGGATCTTCGCGAGCAAGTGAAGGGACGCATTTTGACAAAATTCTTGCTATACGAAACTGGGAAACTCTAGTAGTAATGTTTTTAGTAGTGATGTATTTCATTTGTCTTTTGTTTTCTTTTTGAATGTAGAAGGAAAATCGACAGCGGACATTTTTTGACGCAAATAGTTCTAGTTGTAAAAAAAATATTTCTAGAAAATAACCGTTTTTTGAAATTGATTATTGACGAAGATTGTTTGTTGTTATATGCTCACTCAATGTCACCATTACGTATGGTAATCAGGACATCAAATCTGCGTTAACTTTTTATAAGATAGACCGTTAATGTTTAGAATTTACTTAAAAAAATATGTCATAAAAATATTTAGATTACTTATTGAACAAAGTATGTTTGATTTACCGTTTGTTCAATAAGTTTTCTTGTATTGAGCATTTTTTCTACGTGAATGCGCTGAAATGAATATTTCATTCTAGTCACAGCTTAGTCGATGTCTGTACCTATGTATGCAAAGCAAAATCCGATCGGTGACTGTTGAGAAGCTGTATCGTTTAGCATACATGCATCACTCAAGTTGTAATGGAATTATCGGAAATCTACTATTTTGTTAAATTGAGATAACAAGATTAGACGTAGATTTTTGGTTACCTATTTCTTTTGGGAATTGTAGTTTTAAAGAAGTTATTTTTGTTTTATATTCAAGTTATTGTAAGTGGTTTAACATTTAGTAGGTTTAGTAAATAAAAAAGCTATTTTCGCTAACATTTTGATAACAAGAACAATAGGTTTACGATTAATTAATCTAACAACTGTTATTAGGTACAACATTGTGTAAAGTGTAAAAAAAATGAAATACTTGTTATGTTAAATGAAACATAATAAACTAAAATATAGTTTCTTTTCAATCATGTAGCTTAGTAGAAACCCAGGAAGGACTTATATAATTGAGGACTATGGAAGCCGTATGACCACTAGCAAATAACTAGGTACGTAGGCATGTCAAGTGCCTATTCTTGTAGTAGGTAGCGTGCCCAAGATAAGGACGTCGTTCAACTACCCAGTTTTCGGTCATTTCAGAGGGGTGAGCACCAATCTTCTCTTGCGTGTCAGTGGGTAAACGTCATCTTCAAACATAGAACTTTGTCACTTCTATTCCCTCGTTTGTGGCGTTGATGTGGTCAAACCTTGTACACTGGTAGCAGCTAGATCCGGTGAGCACTTATTAATGTGACAATCGCAAACGTATCGTAACGTTAGCACATTGAAGACATTGATCGGTGACGCTGCAACGTTCGGCAGTCGAGCCTGTAGCTCTACCATGAGTTTTTACTATACTATATTTACTATACTCGCTAGCGTCTGTAGTTAAAAAAATGTATGAAGATTTGTACAACGCCTCTAGCCGATAGTTGGGTACTAAAATTCGTAATACTAATATTGACGTAACTACTGTAGTAAAGTCAGGCGATTTTACTGTGACAACTCATGGTAGAGGTACTGGCGTCAACGTGTAGTGTCACTTAAATACGCTTGCGATATTTTGATACGTTATATGCGATTCGTTTGCGGTTGTCGCATTTATTGTTGCTCATACCACAACTATCTGTAGTTCATTTGCAACAATCCGCAGATAACCCAACTATTATATTTAATGTAAGTATTTCTTTGTGATTCGATTTGTGTATGTTTTTGAAGTTTTATCATTAGTACTAAAACAAATTAAATTGTCATCATCCTTTCATTTTCTTAACAGTTGACCTTTGTGGTTTTAAACGTGGGATATTTTAGATTTGTCCATTGTTGGTGAAGTGACAAAACAAATTATGCTTTATTTGAGTACAAGGTAAATGTCAAATTATTAACATCCTGTCGTTTTGCTTCATTCTATTCATTTTAGATTGATTTAAGATCTTGGTATTAAATAAAATAAAATAAATATATTAATGAATAATATATGAAATAAAATAAATAAATAATGCTGGACAATCCACACAACATCTAGCCCCAAGCTAAGCAGAGCTTGTGTTAAGGGTACTAGGAGACTGACATACTTAATACAATACATTACATAGATAGATATTTTTTATATAAAATACCCGGAATAAATATTTGCAGATCGTATACATTTATCCTAAAACTGTAATCGAACCCGCCACCTCCGCATCGCAGGCGGACCTTCGCCCGCCGCGCCATATCGGTCGTCGAATATTAAAACCGAAAAAGCACTTTGTAGTTAATCATTACTGCGTTGATAAACAACATTTACTTGCTTAGGACGATCTGTAAACAAATTTATTTTCGCATTACAATCTCTCAATACAAATAATATTTTATTCAAGCTAAGAAAACACGACGCAATATCGCCAAAGATTTTCAGTTCCTTTCGGAGCTTTTCCTATTGCATTTTCAAAATAACACTTTTATATTGGGTTTACGACTCAGTTCTCAAATTGTGCTTCAAGTTTAAAAATAAAGTTTGCACTTTTTAAATACAAAGTTTAATTAAATTTGGCACTTTTTAACATTTGTTAATAGATCCCACAAAAATAATAGATTTTTTTTAATTGTAATCCCAACCTACCTAGAAAATGAAAACCGATATTATACACAATTTTCTTGAACGCAAGCCAGCTTTTGTGAATTTTCTATGAAAATTTTCTGTCGGAAGCACCATTACCTTGGAAACATGTATAAAAATTTCATATAAGAAAATTTATTTAAAAAAAATCTTATTCCACGAGAAAATTATATCGATATTGCTAAGTTTTTTCATCGCTCATATGCAGCAGCAAGTGCTTGTTTTTTTTTTATTAAAAGGATTAACGGTGAAGATGAAAGGACGAATTTGAGGCCTATGCAAAAGATTGGTCCACCATTGGACAGAGGGAACTGGAGAGAACTAAGGAAGGCCTTTGCCCTACAGTGGGATACCACAGGCTAAAAATGAATGAACGTTTTTCCTCGCCAATAAATGATTCGTACAAACATTGTAAAGACATACTCAAGACCATTTTGTTCAGGAAGTTTTCTGTAATTATCTAATAGGATCACCCATTTTAGGTTCTATTCAATAGCATTAGCATTAATTAATTGAACATACCATTGGAGGATAATCCGTTGTTTTAATTGGTTTTTAGCTAATCTTAATTGTGCTTCTTTCGAACCCAGCTTAAACTTAATGATGATATTTTTGTGTAAGTATAGGTATTTATTTTTATAATACTACTAGCTGTTCCCGCCGCGACTTCGTCCGCGTGCCGTTTTAAAGACCGATTTACACATCAACAAGTACATTAGCGAGTTAACTTGCATCATTGGCAAGTTAAGTCGCTTTTTGCGTATGAACGGCAACAGCGAGTTAAGTAGTAAGTTGTTGATTAAGTTGATTTGAATAGATCTCAATCCTATTTTTTGGCGAGTCAAGTACGAAGTAGCCCCCTCCCTCGCGTCTCCCGCACTCCGCCAACTTAACTGGCTGGCTCGGCGCGCGCGGCGCCGCCGCCCCGTGTAGACGGGCGAGCTTAGTATAGTTCACAAGGCTAGTCTTCGTCTCCCATCGGCAACTTATGACTTGCACTCGCCTACGTTTGAACTATACTTACTACTTATTACTTAACTGACTATTTTTTTGAACTCGCTACTGTACTTGTTGATGTGTAAATCGGGCATAAGAGATTTTGCGATAACCCATTACTATCTTCTTATGAAAGAAATTGATGGTAAAGTCCAGTCTAAGAAGGAAAACTTAGTATAGGTACTTATTAATAAAACCGGGCAAGTGCGCACGAAGAGTTTCGTACCGTGGGTATCTATGTCCCGTTTCCCTTATCAATATCGAATGAATAAAAATCACGTTTAATGTATAGTATAAGCCCCCTTTAATATTAATTATTCGTGATAGTTAGAGAATTTAAATTAGACAGAAATCAAACACTCATTAATACGGCCTAGTTTTACCCTTTGGTTACCGAACCCTAAAAACCCAATAACGTAAACTACTAAAACATAAGTAATCAAAACTCACTAAATTACCGTTACCGTAAGTAAATAAATCAGGCCAAGTGCGACTCTGACTCGCCCGCGATAAGTTCTTTACCATACCTATGTAAACGATTAAGAAAAAAAACATTTTTTTATGCGAACCCTCTAAGCATGTTCTGTTTTTAAGTATTTGATAACTATGCTATAGCCGATCATTTTGCAACATCTTGTGTAAAATGAAGTTCTTAGGGCCCCCGCAAACTGCAGACTTTTTATCGGCCGATAGTTTGGTCGGCTTCTTAATCAGTATGGAGAGGAATGCATAATGCGCACACTACAGCGATTCAGTATCGGCTGATAAAAAAGTTTGATGGGCTACCCGATTACATTCAAACTAATCTGTCGGCCAACTATCGGCCGACTGTTAATCAGTATTGGCGCATACACGCCTGCGCATACTTGACGATTGTTTAGTCGGCCGATAGTTCAGTTCGCTCTGTGATTTGGCGTCGTGTGCGTGTATTTTGAAACAGTCAGTTCGAGAATAGTCGGCCGGCTGTTGATAGTTGGCGCCCTGTTCACCAACTGTTTAGTTGGCTCGGTGTGTGCACTTTCAGCCTAACCCGAGTAAATTATCTGCCGATAAAAAGTCTTGCAGTTTGCGCGGGGGCCCTTAGAGTGCCTCTCAAACTTGATTGAAATCGTCGATAAATAACGCTACTACAAACTTCCTTTTTTTTCCCACACTCTCTTTTTGGTTTTAATTGCAATATTTGGTGTAAAATCAAGTCTTTAATGTGTGTCTCAATTTTCATTAACGTTACAGAAAACTTCCCTCTTTTTATTGCATTCATTAGAGTAAAATTAAGTCATAGCGCCTCTTAACAATTTCATTAAAATTCGTCGATTGATAACGTTACAAAACACTTGCCCCCTTTCCCACGGAAGAAAGTAATATTATTAAGTAAGTATTTATATATGTATTTTTTCGGCCGATGATCTCAAGAGACGCAAATATGCAGGTCTCGACAGGACATTACGTATTTGCTCCTCTTGGGGTCGAGACTTTAGGTCGGTGGGGTACCGAGGCCCACCGGGTTTTTTTTCTGGGCGTCTAGTCCAAGCGACCCGTGACCCGAGGGCTGGTGAGTATCTGGCCCAGCGTATCAGCATTGCTATTCAGCGCGGCAATGCAGCCAGTATCTTGGGCACGCTTCCGATTGGTACTGATTTGGATCAGTTGAACTATCTATAGATCGTTTGCAACGGTCTGTAGATAGCTCAACTGTTTCTTATGTATTTTATATGACTATGTACATTTTGTAAATACTGTATAGTCGTAAGTTTTTTTTTTATAATATATTATTTATATTAAAAACAAACCATCTAAGTAAATTATGTTTTTGTATGAGCCCCTTGATTATTTAACATTTTGTTTATAAATATTTATTCGTCATCAAAGCGGTAATCGGGTACGCAACCCTAAATAACTTATCAAAATAACTCAATCTCAATAAAAAAGGAATCTAATGCTGAATACCGACCGACTTATAACGCATTGCCAAAACGCACCGATAGCGCGTTCTAGGATTACGCACGTGAGACAGCGCCATCTATTGGTATACTCGAAATTTCAAACTTTACTCAATTTTAGGGAAATGGGGATGATTTCGCAAAATCTAAAAATGCAGATCCATTTTATTTCGCGTCAACATTATGCGTACCAAGTTTCAAGTCAATCGGTTCACGGGATAAGATTCTGCATACAAACTTCAAAGCCTTATTTTAGGGCTCCGGAGCGTTATTTCCAAAATTCCTGCCTTAGTACGCCACACAATCACTCCAGGAACACGCCTTCCAAATTTCAAGTCTCTAGGACCAGCGGTTTGGGCTGTGGCGTGTACGTCAGCCGTCAGTCAGTCAGGACTTTGATTCTTATTAATGAGATTCTTAAAATTGGTTGACTATAATCTCTTTGGCGATTGATCTGTTTGGTAAAATGTTTCATGCAGATAGCAACGTTTTAAATTCAAATCAGATTTGTTAGTTCATTTTTTTTCTGGCTTTGCAGTAGGTATATCAGATTATAAGGAAACAACAGCTTTCAATGCATCAAGTAAAGTAAAAACTAAACATCAAAAATGTTTAGTCAAATGATTTTAGAATTCATTTAAAAATAAATGTCCGGTTCCAAAAACATAGATCACTGTAGTATTAGAGATAACACATTATTGTATAGCATATCCAATCGCTTTTGTTTTTATTAAATACCTCATGTTTGAAGTATGTACTTGTGTTATTTGATAAGGTTTTATTGCCTATCCAGTTATTTCAAATTTGTCTGAATTGGCTGTGATTTAAATAAACATTTTATTAGGTTTACCCATGACTTAACGTCTCCCATCGGCAACTTATGACTTGCACTCGCCTACGTTTGAACTATACTTACTACTTATTACTTAACTGACTATTTTTTTGAACTCGCTACTGTACTTGTTGATGTGTAAATCGGGCATAAGAGATTTTGCGATAACCCATTACTATCTTCTTATGAAAGAAATTGATGGTAAAGTCCAGTCTAAGAAGGAAAACTTAGTATAGGTACTTATTAATAAAACCGGGCAAGTGCGCACGAAGAGTTTCGTACCGTGGGTATCTATGTCCCGTTGCCCTTATCAATATCGAATGAATAAAAATCACGTTTAATGTATAGTATAAGCCCCCTTTAATATTAATTATTCGTGATAGTTAGAGAATTTAAATTAGACAGAAATCAAACACTCATTAATACGGCCTAGTTTTACCCTTTGGTTACCGAACCCTAAAAACCCAATAACGTAAACTACTAAAACATAAGTAATCAAAACTCACTAAATTACCGTTACCGTAAGTAAATAAATCAGGCCAAGTGCGACTCTGACTCGCCCGCGATAAGTTCTTTACCATACCTATGTAAACGATTAAGAAAAAAAACATTTTTTTATGCGAACCCTCTAAGCATGTTCTGTTTTTAAGTATTTGATAACTATGCTATAGCCGATCATTTTGCAACATCTTGTGTAAAATGAAGTTCTTAGGGCCCCCGCAAACTGCAGACTTTTTATCGGCCGATAGTTTGGTCGGCTTCTTAATCAGTATGGAGAGGAATGCATAATGCGCACACTACAGCGATTCAGTATCGGCTGATAAAAAAGTTTGATGGGCTACCCGATTACATTCAAACTAATCTGTCGGCCAACTATCGGCCGACTGTTAATCAGTATTGGCGCATACACGCCTGCGCATACTTGACGATTGTTTAGTCGGCCGATAGTTCAGTTCGCTCTGTGATTTGGCGTCGTGTGCGTGTATTTTGAAACAGTCAGTTCGAGAATAGTCGGCCGGCTGTTGATAGTTGGCGCCCTGTTCACCAACTGTTTAGTTGGCTCGGTGTGTGCACTTTCAGCCTAACCCGAGTAAATTATCTGCCGATAAAAAGTCTTGCAGTTTGCGCGGGGGCCCTTAGAGTGCCTCTCAAACTTGATTGAAATCGTCGATAAATAACGCTACTACAAACTTCCTTTTTTTTCCCACACTCTCTTTTTGGTTTTAATTGCAATATTTGGTGTAAAATCAAGTCTTTAATGTGTGTCTCAATTTTCATTAACGTTACAGAAAACTTCCCTCTTTTTATTGCATTCATTAGAGTAAAATTAAGTCATAGCGCCTCTTAACAATTTCATTAAAATTCGTCGATTGATAACGTTACAAAACACTTGCCCCCTTTCCCACGGAAGAAAGTAATATTATTAAGTAAGTATTTATATATGTATTTTTTCGGCCGATGATCTCAAGAGACGCAAATATGCAGGTCTCGACAGGACATTACGTATTTGCTCCTCTTGGGGTCGAGACTTTAGGTCGGTGGGGTACCGAGGCCCACCGGGTTTTTTTTCTGGGCGTCTAGTCCAAGCGACCCGTGACCCGAGGGCTGGTGAGTATCTGGCCCAGCGTATCAGCATTGCTATTCAGCGCGGCAATGCAGCCAGTATCTTGGGCACGCTTCCGATTGGTACTGATTTGGATCAGTTGAACTATCTATAGATCGTTTGCAACGGTCTGTAGATAGCTCAACTGTTTCTTATGTATTTTATATGACTATGTACATTTTGTAAATACTGTATAGTCGTAAGTTTTTTTTTTATAATATATTATTTATATTAAAAACAAACCATCTAAGTAAATTATGTTTTTGTATGAGCCCCTTGATTATTTAACATTTTGTTTATAAATATTTATTCGTCATCAAAGCGGTAATCGGGTACGCAACCCTAAATAACTTATCAAAATAACTCAATCTCAATAAAAAAGGAATCTAATGCTGAATACCGACCGACTTATAACGCATTGCCAAAACGCACCGATAGCGCGTTCTAGGATTACGCACGTGAGACAGCGCCATCTATTGGTATACTCGAAATTTCAAACTTTACTCAATTTTAGGGAAATGGGGATGATTTCGCAAAATCTAAAAATGCAGATCCATTTTATTTCGCGTCAACATTATGCGTACCAAGTTTCAAGTCAATCGGTTCACGGGATAAGATTCTGCATACAAACTTCAAAGCCTTATTTTAGGGCTCCGGAGCGTTATTTCCAAAATTCCTGCCTTAGTACGCCACACAATCACTCCAGGAACACGCCTTCCAAATTTCAAGTCTCTAGGACCAGCGGTTTGGGCTGTGGCGTGTACGTCAGCCGTCAGTCAGTCAGGACTTTGATTCTTATTAATGAGATTCTTAAAATTGGTTGACTATAATCTCTTTGGCGATTGATCTGTTTGGTAAAATGTTTCATGCAGATAGCAACGTTTTAAATTCAAATCAGATTTGTTAGTTCATTTTTTTTCTGGCTTTGCAGTAGGTATATCAGATTATAAGGAAACAACAGCTTTCAATGCATCAAGTAAAGTAAAAACTAAACATCAAAAATGTTTAGTCAAATGATTTTAGAATTCATTTAAAAATAAATGTCCGGTTCCAAAAACATAGATCACTGTAGTATTAGAGATAACACATTATTGTATAGCATATCCAATCGCTTTTGTTTTTATTAAATACCTCATGTTTGAAGTATGTACTTGTGTTATTTGATAAGGTTTTATTGCCTATCCAGTTATTTCAAATTTGTCTGAATTGGCTGTGATTTAAATAAACATTTTATTAGGTTTACCCATGACTTAACGTCATCCTTATAAAGAAAATTGGAATAATGTTTTGGATTAATTTTGTAGAGCTTACTCAAAAGTACTCTACACATAATCCAGTAAAGGTGCGACGGGCCTTAGTGATACAAGGTACGATGTCGCAGGGCAGACTACTAAGTGCTACAAATCCTTCAGCGGCCACCACCCTACAATAAGTCAGTGCCGCATTGACCGACCGCGTAAAACATCGCTATGGCCCCAATTGCTTTAATTTTAATTTTGCTCGCGACCGTAAAAACGGAAATCGACGGAGCTGCGCCAGAATCCAGGTTAAACCAGTTACCGAGTACTTTTCCCGCTCAAATCAGGACATCGGAAACGAAGCTCGTGGCCTCCACCGGAAACAATCTCAATGGTGTCGTAAAGACGCAGCTACTCAGCAGAAAATATTTCCAGGCAATCAGGCAAACTTCCGAAGGCAAAAAGTCTAGCGAAGACGACAAATCAAGTACCATCAACTTCAATCCAGGTGAAAATGTGATTCAACCACAAGCGATGGTCTGGGATAATTGTATGGAAACCACTTATAGAGAAAACCACGAGCATATAGTGAAACCTCAGGATTTGGAAATAGCAGTGGAGGAGTATCCGATTGAAAGCCATAAAGAGATAGGTACAAGCAATTCTTGGAATAAACGAGACGCTCAAAACTACAACGTGTCTGCGGCAAAGAACGCTTGGATAGAAAGATACAATAGTCTATTGAAAAGTAAAGCAGATGAAAGACGTCAACAGAAACCTGATTATGTTCCCGTGAAGAAAATTTCAACCACTATATCCGACGAAGTGCTGTCGACTACTTTATCTACTGCAATTCCCACTGCTCCCACTACCGCTACTTCTTTAACATCTACATTAACTACTACTGATTTTACTACAACTACTCAAGAAGCTGACATTCCCATAGTTCCTATCACAAGAGAAGTATTTCAAAAAGAGATTGAGATACAGAACGTCACTGAAAAGAATATAGTTCCAAGTTATACTGAAGACTGGTTTGATATTAAAAAGGTGAAAAATAAAACCAAAATAAGGTTCAGCAGTCTTCCTCAGCGAACTTCTTATTTGATACCAACTTTGAGACTGGATGAAGGGTTCCATCCATTTAGTTTTATGTCGAAGTTCTTCTATGTATTACACCCTTTCGAGTTTCCAGTAGGTTGGTATTTTGAGTTAAAAGTATGAGTTACCCTGTTTTGGTAAAAGTCAAAGTCAAAGTCAAAAATTACTTTATTCAGTAAAATCACAAGGATCATTTAGAATCGTCTTACATACTAGGTGATTCTAGGTGCCAGTTCCACGCGACCAGAGCCTAGAAGAACGGGCAAGAAACTTACGGCCTGGTTCCTACCGTTTTTTTATATGATCCTTCTTACAAAGAATTACAATTAAACTAAATTAAGTACTGAAGTTTCAGTGCGGTGTCAATTTAACTTAGTAATGATACACTAATGAGTTTAAAAAAAAAAGAAGTATAATAAAGCTATACGTAAATCAAAAAGACAGACTGAGAATACTGCTCTACGATATCTGAGTAAGCAAATCTGCTAAGTAATCTGTAGCTCTCTTTTCATACGTAATTTTTATGAACTGATCATTTTTTTATGTATAAAAATATGTTCTCTACTTTAGGTCTGATCAAGGATATTGTGTGGGGAGAATTCACCTTTCCTTATTCCTTTTTGCAGGTACGTGAATATCTATTAAGGTATAATAGTAATATCTATTAAAAAAACTACAAGTATTTTTATGATGGTTTATTACAAAAATAAAAATTGAAATACTTAAAATACTTTAAATAAGATTTTCAGATAGTTTACAAAAGGAACTATAAAAAAACTCAACTCCTTAAGATTACGTACTTACTTTTCAATTTTTTTTTTCTATCATTAAACTTTATTTTTTATCCTATCAGCTCATCTTTGGGAACACCATGAAAGAATATCTTTACGGTTTCGAAGACCTTTTTGACAAGTCTATCAAAAATAGGAGCTCCGAACTCTTGAACGATTTGTTCCCAGTTTCCATTCAAAAATGCTAAAACAGCTTCACCTAAAAATACACAAAAAAATACTTTATAAATAAATATTCATTCTTAATAAATATTCACGGACATTTCACACATCACAATCTTGTCCCAAACTAAGCAAAGCTAGTAGTATAGAAACTAGATTGCTGATGAAATAATTTTATATTTATTTTATGTTCACTCAAACATTTGCTTTAGGTGGGAATCGAACCGACGACCCACAGCATGAAAGGCAAAAATTTACAGATAGAAGAACCCTTTGTAACTCTATGTGTTCAAAAATATTTTAGCAAGATCCTAATATTGATTAGAAAAAGAAAAAATAATTTATCATTTATACACGTATAATTTTATACACATTATTAATTTATACACGTTCAAGAAAATTTTACCAAAAACTATATGTTACAGATTTCTTAGGCAAAGGCTACACGCAAGATCCATATTGTGATCCGTCAATATATACTATCGGATTACGATATTTATTGACGTGTAGGGTAATGTATTGACGGATCACAATATACATTAGATACAAAAACCAAGATCCATAAGTAAATAATGATAATTATCACAATATTTATTGACGTGTAGCGTTCGCCTTACGAACTATATTCATTGGAAATTGGCAATATTTGATATTCGGCTCGTGATAATTAACTTTACTACTTCCCTAAATCCCATGTGATTTTCATTCATCATTCAAATATGCTATTAAAATTAAATTGATAATATTTCAATGCGAATTGTTGAGTATAATTTTTAAAGTGCAGTAAATCGTATTTTCATTTTATATAATTTGTATTATATAAAATTAAGTCGGTGAATCATTTGTTTTTTTTTATCAAAAAATAGTCGATTTATTTCAAAGTCTAATGCTGTATATAACAACCAGTACAAAAAAAAATATTATTTATAAAAAATAGAATATTTAAGATCTTAGTGAGTTTCCATAAAATATTATAAGTGAGGTTATTATTTAAAAGTGATGGGCGCAAGTATCATAGGGCATGACCTTAGTTACCTTAATTATAATAATGCATTGTTATAGGCAGTTACTGCTTAACATCAAGTGGGCCATCGGCTTATGGGTATAAATAAATGTGACAATCGTAAAAGTAACGTATTTACACTGCGCGGTAATTTTGTAACGTTTGACACTACAGTTGATGATGACGCGCAGTGAACGTCAAAAACGTCAATATTTCGATGCGTTACTTTTTATTAAATCAGACGAACGAAAGTACCCCAAGTACGAGTTTGTGCACACACGGATCGTTGAGACGCAATCATCCGAGCGTTACCGATTTTGTATGAAAATCTAAGCAGCGCCCCTAGCAGATTTCTTGATAAGCTTGGATTTCCACACACAATCGGTGACGGTCCGCGATTGCGTCTGAACGATCCGTGTGTGCACAAACTCGTACTTGGGGTAGATACAGGACGCCAATCCTAGTATTTCATAAAAGCATTTTCTATACACTTTATTGCAGAATATATTTTTACTTACTCAATTGAGGGTTTCCTTTAAAAAGATTTGTCAGAGCAAAAGTGACTTTTTCTCCGTATCCGTGTTTGATCTTGTATTCTTTGATTTCGTAGTAAGTGACTCCATCGCGAACCACGTTCACAAATTTAATCTTCGCATCGATTCTTATGTTTGCTGGAAATAGATAAGTGGTTCGTTAATAGTTATATTTTGTACAAAATTAAACAAAACCATCAATCAACAATGAAATAAGTACTAAAAACACATTCATAAAGATTTTTATAATTCAAATTTTTATACCCGCGGAATAATCGCGTAGCATATTTAAAAATAATTAATAAATAAATGTTCATGGACGTTTCAAACTAATTGAGAACTTTTGAAGGCAGTTGAAAAGAGCTTTTTCTGGAGAAAAGGCTATATAGATAGGGTTCTGGTGTTTACATCACAAACTTACTAGTTTTTATTTTAGCGTCTCCGTCTCCATTTATGGACACAATCAGGATATTCCCCTTGGCTGTGTATTTCCCTTTAATTGTTGCGTTACACCGCAAAGACAAAAATGCTTCGTCGTTTTCATACCTAAAAATCATACAAATATTTTTATGAGTTTATTAAATTGAATTATCTGACTAAAAATATTGAAATATTTAGATACAAAACATCTATTTATTCTTAAGCTTTTTGAAATAGAACCTTATGTGAGAAAAAATAAAAGGTTCTAAGGTAAATAGATACAATAAATAGTAAAAACTAGATGGTATACAACAAAAGGTTTTGTGAATCGTATGAAAAATGGGCCAGCGGTCATCGAACTCGCAAAATGAATATATTATGGGAATAGGAAAATATTTGGAATACAAATACGTAGAATAAAATCGTTACTCAATTGACCAAATAACTGAAATATGCAAATATTGTAATTAGTGATACAAATATTACAAAATAGTTCTTTTTTCGTGGAATAAAATATATTATTTTGTTGTAAATAATTATGTCACTCATGTTTGTTTGTAAATGATCAACATTTACCCAGTCTTTAAATTGATTTAAAAATATTGAGTTATACTAAATATTTATTTAAATGTGTAAAACGCCTCTTTATTTATTTTCGAATTAAAGAAATTTGGTAATGTAAATTTTTACATAAATTACGCATACATATACCAGGATCCTAGAATACTTCTAACTTTTCTGGACTCTTCATACAAAAAGAAACCACAGATTGATATGCTGAAACTATGCCCTCTGCAAACTTCAAACAAAATTGAAATTCGCTTCAAAAATCCAAAGTCATTCAAAAAACCTTAGTAATTTGGCAAGTTCAAGGTTACTTAGGTACTTCACATCAAAAATCCTTGTTTTGTAATTTGGCAAGTTCAAGGTTTACTTACTTTACATCTTCAACGATGCACTTCCTGAGTCCAGTAACAGTTCCATTGCTAAGGTGCACTTTAAATGCACCAGGTAGTTCCAAATCCACGTTGTCATCCCTCAAGGGGTCAAGGGGTAAGACTCCGAGTTCTTGGATACCCTTTGAGAAGAATGGTATGCTTTCTTGAATACTTTTCTTGAGGCAGTCTTGCTTTAGACCGGGGCAGATGTTGATGAAAGAAGCTGGTGAAAAATTTGAAACATTATTTACAAGAATTGCTATTACATTAGGTACAAATTGACATATGCATATAAAATACCTACATAAGAAACAGTTGAGCTATCTACAGACCGTTGCAAACGATCTATAGATAGTTTAACTGGTCCACATCAGTACCTAAGTATTTGAATTTCTTATAACATATGTTAATATTTCATTTTGGAACCAATTTTTTTTATCAATGTCTATGTACCTACATACTTTTCATTATACTATTTGCGTTTTCAAATACATACTTGCCTTTTTATCAGATTTATTACTTATGCTGGGGCCACATTAGCGGGCTACGGCGAATATTCGTGTTAACGCGATGTATGTGGCCGGGTACATCGTGTCATCGCGTAGTATTTAGACAAGAAGATCGCCTACACCCGAACACGATGTTTTTGTCGCGCCAACACGATACGAATATTCGCCCGCTAATGTAGCCGAAGCATTAGGGGTTTGAAAACTAATACATATCAATAGCTTCTCTATTACTTTCTCTATTTTCTATATTTTTAATGGACATTGTAAAAGACGAAAGAGAGATAAAAGGAAGTGAAAAATAATTCATCATCATCATCATCATCAACCTATATCAGTCCACTGCTGGACGTAGGTCTCTCCCAAGACGCGCCACTGAGCCCGGTCTTCGGCTCTTACTTAAAATAATTACAGTATTTAAAAAGAATAGAAAAGGATAGAGGCCTTTGATTTCCTAACGTTTACTATTACTATGAACTAAAATGGCAAAAGTTAATTAAATTATACAGCCTAAAACTAGTTCTTATAAGTTCCTGTATAGTTTAGCATAATTAACATAACGCTTTTAATGTGTTTGATGTTAGGTGAGGTCATTTAATGTTAATAACTAATCGAAGGTTCTGAACGAGGAAAGAGATGATTCTACCGGATATGCATTTGTTTTGATATGTCTTCGTACTTTATACATAACGATATTTAATAAAACAATGACCATTGTCTTTAAAAATGTATTAAACAAAGGTAATTAAAGCAATGTTCGCATTTGAAACAGAAAAAAAAACTGCCAAGGGAGATTAAATAAAATTTGGCATAAAAAAACTAATTAATATTTAATATCCAGTTATTTATCTCTGTGTTCTGAATTATTGTGGATACGAGGTATTCCCAAACGTAATTTAAAATAGTTTTTGTTGTAACCAATTTTACTTATTAGTATTCCATGCGCTCACAGTTTCGTAAATCCCAACCGCATTACAATTTGTTATGTCAAAAATTACGAAACTACCGTTACCTACCACAAGATTTACTAATAGGAGAATAAATACGTAAATTAAAAAAAAAAACTTACGTGCAACTTTAGCTAAGCTCCCATTGACTAGAACCGCTGCCACGGTCACAAATAAAATCTTATACATATTTTATGATTTAAATATTTTAACTAAATATTTATCGTAGCGTCAACTTCTTGTGCAATACTGGCGGTATCTTAAGCTATACTGACAAATTTAGGCAGCGGTTTGTAATAAATGGTATGATCTGTATTATTATTAACTACAGTTTTTTGCAATTGACGCAAATCTTGGACCTCAAAGCCGGTTTAGTTGTATCGTTTAATTTGAGTGTAGTCAAGGGTTAATTAGGTACTTAAAAATATGCAATGTGATGGTTCACAAAGGTTATAATTTATTGCAATGTAATTTTTTTACTAAGAAACGAATACAAAATTAAAATATGTCATTTATTTTTTAATGCGACTAATGGTTTTTGTGTTTTTTAGTTATTTTGACTTAGAAAAAAATTAGAAATCTATTTATTTTGTATAAAATTTTTTTTATCAAAAAACTTAGTGTCAAACATTTTTAATGCAATGTATTTTTTATTTATTCATCGTCTTTAAAAATAAGGGATGTTCAAATTCAATTGCAATTCAATTATTTGTTATGTGTTTATTGTTTCATTTTCGTGCTAGGTAAACCGATTCTGTTATTTTTTTTATTTAAAACCTTATATGTAAATTATGATAACTTGTCGATGCCAAAGGCTTATTTTAAAGTTTAATGGTGCATTTAATATGATAAAATTACAGAAATAACATTTAGTAGGTACATTAAAAATCCTAGAGATATAGTATAGTTCACATTATATTTCCACAGTGCATAAGACAGATGTTGAAAGTACAAGTGACATTGACATTTTAAAAGGAGCGCTTCCGGAAACATGATAGAGCTTTTAAACTTATTTTACTTCAATTTTATAATATTTTCACAACAAGCAATCTCCTTTATTACTGAGTTAACATGCGTCATCTGTGTTGATATCATGTTTTTTTGGTTTATTCCAGAACTTAATTTTAATTTGTGTAATGAAATACGAGATTAAAAAAAAATTTACAATTAATTTTTTACTACACAATATTGATTATTACTTATAAAAATTTAAGAAGCTAGTTTTTTCCTTTTGATTATGTTTTTTATTCAAAAGGGTTCGTATCTTGCAAAAACCAATTTATCTTTTAGGTAATCAAAATTATTAAGGAAAATTAATAAAAAATAATGATTACAGAAAAAAATATCCGTTGTTTAGATAAATATGTATACTTAAGTCAGTAACTTATGAATGTCAAGACTTTTTGCAACATAACGATAATAAGGGCACCAGGAGGACATTTAACAAGCTTTTAACAACAGACTTACAACAAAATAATCTATATTTTTGTATTCATCATTAATTTCTGACGCAAACAAATATCACGCAGTTAAAAATCGGAAGCAAATATATTTTGGCATAGCAACATAATTTAATTAGACTCTGCTCTTGAAGTTTATATTTTTATATTTTAGACCTTTGATAAAATTGGCCAGTTTATTATATTATTACTAGTTAAAGAACAGTAAACAAACCATTAGCATCTACTAAAGATGTTTTTTTGCGTCAAGGTCTTTGTTTAATATAAGGTCAGGGTCAATGCGGCCAATAATGTAGGTACTTTACAAGATTCTAGATCGTTTTATTTCAGTTGCCGATCTAACAACAAGTACTAAAAAACAGAATATAATTAATATTTGTGGGCTCACACATAAACGTAATTTTTTGCGAATCTGACGCGCATTTGGCCGGTTTTATTTGTTATACAAAAAACATTGTAGTAGCCAGAATAATACACGTTTAAAACATGCTAATCGGAGAATAATAATTTTAAGAACGACCGATGTGGCGCAGCGGGCGTATGTCCGCCTGCGACGCGGAGGTTGCGGGTTCGATTCCCGGCTTGGAATAAACGTTTGTACGATCTGCAAATATTTATCCCGGATGTTCTGGGTATTTTATATGTATAATAAAAAATATCTATCTATGTAATGTATTGTATTAAGTATGTCAAGTCTTCTAGTACCCATAACACAAGCTCTGCTTAGTTTGGGGCTAGATGATGCTGTGTGGATTGTCCAGCATTATTTATTATTTATTAAGGGTGAAATTATATCTTTGTTTTTTGTTTCAGTCAATCAAAGTGGAGTCATCCTTCCTAGCTTGCATCGTTATCTTCGCCTGCATAGCATTAGTGATACCATGCTACCTTTTCATACTATGTGTGCTGGCACTATTCTCGAAATCCAGGTGTGATGATGAACTGGAAACTGGAGCTTTATTCCCAGAGGAAGAGGTGTCTGAATGCAATGAAAGTGTGCTAGTAGCGTTGACACTTTTTGTAATACTACTTTGCTGGTAAGTTTTAAGACATAGTCGATTTAGACAAACACATTCAAGACAATATCTAAAAAATAAATATAAAATAGGAACGGTCACGTGACTTTTTTAATTTGTTCGGTTTCTTGTTTTATATCGAATAAACTTATTTGACGCAAATTAGTTAAAATCAAAAGTTATAAAAACATGTGTGGCTGTGTGCGAGCATAAGTACCTAACCATATTTGATGGAAGTAATCATTTTTTTGTTATTGTTGACTGTCAAGAAGTGACATAGGTATGTAGGTAGGTACTTTAAAAAAATATCTTGATTGATTTCTTGATATCTTTGACGTAAGGATTGACCCAGCAATGAACACGTTTAAGACCCTTTGTTGTTGTAGTTGAAGTAATTGCTTTTTTTATAAATCAAGTACATGTCTCCTATCACGACATATCTTTAGGTCTAAATGGTTTCAAAATTGGCCATCACCGCTTTTCCTTAAAAAACACTGTATTATATACAGGGTGTAACAGCAAGGGTGGACCGAAAGCAACAGAGCAATGGGGGAGGTCAATGCTTGTTTGTTTTTCAGAAACAAAGTTTGTACTTAATTATAAACGCTTTGAAACAAACAGTTTACAAACTTATCAACTACTTAAATAAAAAATACTTAAAAACTAAATTACAGCTAATTGATTTTTTTTATATGCATGAGTAAAAAGCGAATTTGGTGATAAAAAACAATGTTGTTTTTAGTATTCCAAATACTTTAAATACTTACTTTAAAATAAAACCTGTGTTTAAGTAGAAATCAGACAAAGAATTTGATGAAGCTAGTTTTCCACCGTTCTTTAAAATATATTTTATCTATAAAAATCACATTCTGAATTCTTCCTCTTTTAACTCGAGTTTTCTAGTTCGTTATTGTCTCTAACAAGACGGTAAAAGAAAAAAAAAAGAATTTGTTCGTGTGAGAGCAGAGTTCATGAGACTATATAAAGTATAGACTATAACTTGTTCACTTAGTAACATTTTTAAAATCAATGTAATCAACAGAATTCAATTTGTGTAATTTTTTTTATTCAATGATTGTTATTAAAAATGTATTGTTGATTTTATGGGCTTTTTCTGATGTCTTTTGTTTTATGAATAGATAGAAAGAAAATTCTTTATTGCACTTTAAAGTGAACAGACCAACTTAATGCAAAAAATAGCATTCTCTACCAGCTAACCTTTGGGTAGTGCGCATACATAATCAGTGTAGGTTTTTTTTTCTGTATAACTTTTCGTAAAGGCCTGAGAGTGTGAAATGAGCATGAATAAAAATAAAAACAGTATTTAGTAGTATAAAAAAAAATGATGATTTTTCGATAGATCGACGTTTTTAGCGACTTATTTACTCTTCATAGAATTCGGTAAGTCAAATTTATTGTTTTGATAAATTAATTGAACGCTTAAAAAATAACAAGGTTTAAATATGAATAAATTATACAAAAACATTTATTTGGAAACCGCAATTTAGGCTACAAATGGTAACGGTTCCTGGTGAAGTATTTATCTACATTTTATGGTTTCATTGCCATGTTTTCATCAGCTGTTTTTACGGGTTTTCTGTTCGCCAATGACCTTGACCTAGCTGTATTCTAAGGCCCCTTGTTGCTTGACGCAATAAGACGACAATAGAATAAATATTTTACTTACGCTTTAGATACTTGTAATATATTTAGTATTACTTGTCGACGAATATTGAATGAAATCAGTTTATTGCAGTCCATTTTTGAAAAAAAAAAAAACAAATTTTAGATGCTTTCTTAATGTGAGATAATATGACAAAACATTGACAATCTGCCAAGTTGATATTTGACATTCGCTAGAAGTCAAAAACCTGATTGAAATTTACATAAAATGACATAGCTATATGTCAATCGGTAATTTATTAGGAAGGCCACGTTACGGATAAATCCATGTCGTTATTGATCAAATTTATAAAGTTTTGATTCTGTAACAAACGTCATAACGTCTACACAATGGTAGTATGTGGGAAATCAATAGATCTGAAGTGCCGACGAAAATATAAATATTATTTTGGTTCTCAGACATAATATTTGCTTTATATTATTTGTTTTACGATGTTTGGAATAGCTTTGCGCTTAAACATGATTAGTAAACATTTACTAATTCGTTTTTTGACGGATGTTTGTACTTTAAAATATAGATTGGTTTTACGGTCATTGTATCCTAGTAAATATATCAAGGCCTTCCTACATACGCACGTAAATCAGGCTAAGTATAAATACCTTTGCGCAAACATGCAAATTATTATAAGCCGGTAGTTTTTTAAATAATACGGAAAGACTGCACACTAGGTACTGTCGTTGTGACAGATTATGTCAGTGAATGACTCCAGTAAAATAGTTCCTTATGCTTTGGCTACATTAGCGGGCGAATATTCGTATCGTGTTGGCGCGACAAAAACATCGTGTTCGGGTATAGGCGATGTTCTTGTCTACATTAGACGGGCGAAGATTCGTGTCGAGTTGACGCGATGTATCGTGCCGAATTAGGGTGACCAGATGTCAAGAATTTTCCTGACATTTCAGGAATATTAGACATATGTGAGGAATGCGGCCGGAAAAGGGAAATGTCAGGAATTTCTCGGCAAACAAATAAAACAATATTTTTTTTACACTTTAAACTTTTATTTATAGTCACAATAACAAAAATTAACTTTATACGATTTTGACATCAATCAATCAACATTGACATAGGTATAATATTAAACGTACTGGATTCAAAAAATATTTTTTATTTTGAAATAACATTTTAATTATTGCGGAAATATAGAATAAAATTAGTTTTGTTATAAAACGAATAAATTCTAACGGTCTATCATAAAAAAAGTTAGCGCAGACTTGAAGTATTGGTTACCATACGTAATGATGACATAAAGTCAACGCTAACTTTTTATAAGATAGGGGGTAACACTTTTTGGTTACTTCACTCCATTAGGCTAGGTTCAGATGACCGCGCGTAGCCGCGCGTCGCCGCGCGGTTGGAGCATTCACTTGACGGTAAAGGTATGGGAGCACGACGCGCGGTACCGCGCGGCCATCTGAACTTAGCCTAAGGCTAGGTTCAGATGATCGCGCGGTACCGCGCGGAACTACGAACCGCGCGGTACAAGATTAATATAAACGGTAATTATCGTCTACATGACCGCGCGGTACCGCGCGGCGCGCTCCCATACATTTACCGTCAAGTGAATGCTCCAACCGCGCGGCGACGACGCGCGGCTACGCGCGGTCATCTGAACTTAGCCTAAATTGACGTAGATGTAGCCACCTAAGCGAATATTGGCGCGACAAATTGATTCGCGTCTTCGCCCGAATACTACGCGATGACACGATGTACCCGGCCACATACATCGCGTTAACACGAATATTCGCCGTAGCCCGCTAATGTGGCCCCAGCATTAAAAATATTATTATAAATAGAGCATATATCTCATATGTACGATAGGCAATTGTTTCTGGTTTAGCAAAACTTGAAGGCTCTAAGGGTTATCTTGTCAACGTAACAAACACCACTTCTTTCTAAAACTACTTTTTATTGTTACTACTATCTAACGACTGTCGTCGATTTTTTATTCAAGTGCATGTTTTATTTCTATAATGTGAATCCGTTTTTGGTTAATTGTTTTGTTATTACGTTTATATCATTTCCATTTAAGAGCTGTGGATTTTGTTACATAATCAATAAATAAATAAAAGATAAATGCTGACATTCAACTCATATTAGTGAACGCTGATAGTGCTCAACCAGTAATATCTAGTATAAATAAGTAAAAAGACACGTGCTTTTCACCACTGTACGATCAGGTTTGGGATAGTATCAAAAGGAGGTTAAACTCATTTAAACCTTAAGTATGCATGAACTAAGGGTCATTTTTACAACACGTCTTTACGGTTTTCAGTGCACTTCTAACAGGTATGGTGGTAAGCAACGAGCAAGCACACATTGCTGGCACTAGCACAAGAAACGTGGTCAACTGCGCTTTCACCGACATCGCTGCTTGGCTCTCTGCTGCTGCTAGAGAACTGCATCATAGCTTGGTGCCGCCAGTAGATCTGGTGCTGCATGCTTTTAAAGAAGATATGAAAAGTTTAGTAGCATTTCTTTATATTTGCGTTCAATTTGTACGATTTTACAGAATAAAAGATATGTCACTTTGACAATGGGTAACTAACCAAATGAAAAGCGTTTCATTTGGTTAGTTACCCATTGTCAAAGTCACTGTCCACGTAATGTGATAATTGTGTGATGTTCTGAATTGTGTTATCATAATACTATTTAAGGCTTATTTGTGCAATATTCACTCTATTACTCCCTAATTTTTAAAAGCCGTTTGTATTCCATGTAACATAAAAATAAAATAAAATAATTCAGAAAAAACACAATTTATAACATCGCTCTGTTTCTGTCGGTTTCTAGTTTAAAACTTTTAATACACTAATTATATTAATTTAATTGACTAGTAAAAAAATCAAGTAACCAATAAATAGATCACCAACAGAAATTCTATATAAATAACGTATTCATTTTGTTTCAGATGTCGAAACTCTTCTCGGGGAGCCAATACAACAAGCAATTGGGTCCGAAAGTGGAATAGATTTCGTATTCGACTCTTTGGCAGATATCATAGAAGGTAAGACCACTGCACTGCGGTAAGATATATAAAAAAATCTCTACAAGAAAGCTCAAGATATTTTCAAATTCGAGCATCGTGAAAAATGACGCAAGTTAGATGGACTTATGTCAATGACAACAATTTATGTAATGGGAAAGAACACCCCAGTAGTTGTGTCTCTTCAGAATAGCATATTCAACTTCTATAAAATAATGCCATGACAGCTTTTTGTATTGTTTTGAGGGTTTCATCCAAAAAAATTATTCTTCTTTATTCCTTAGTGTACACGATAAACTTATATAATAAAAATAGAAACAGGACATGTACGAACAAATGCGCGCCTTACCTTAAAAAGAGTTTTCTTGTTGAGGCGTCACAGCTCAGTTGGTAGTAGCTCTACCTTCCATGCTGTGGGTCGTGGGTGATGAGCATAAATATTTGTACTGTGTCTGGGTGTTTCTATGTATTCTATGTATGTATTTACAAAAAAAATTTGTAAGTATTCTATCAGTAGTCTAGTTCCCATAGTACTTTGCTTAGTTTGGGACTAGAGTGTAATATGTGAAATGTCCGTGAATATTTATGTATTACTATTATTCAAGCAAACCTTTGAGGCTAGAGGAAGGTACAAAGGTAATTTATGTCCCACAGAAAGCGAAGATTTATCCGCAAAGATAGCATCTCTCCGTGACGTCAGCATTAAGGCCGGTGGTCTAGCATCTGCTGCAACAGACCGCATCAAAGACCTGGCGAAGCAGATAGACAACTTGAAACAACACTGCGTTGCTAAAGATATGCCACTGTGTGATACAGTCAACACTAACTCAATGGAAATAAACATGAAGTTTGATTTGGTAAGTTTTTCTGTCAAAATCACAACATAAATATATAAATAGTTTTTATTATAGAATGTTTACCATGATATTTTAATAAAAACTATGTTCAAAACCATGATAGTTTCAAATATTATAAAAACTTAAATTAATATTCACGGATAATTCACACATCACTTCTAGTCCCAAATTAGTTTGGGACTAGAGTGATGTTGATAGAGTGACGCTTTGCTTATGCAAAGTTTGTATTATGGGAGCTAGATTGCTGATATTATACATTTTTATTTTTTTGTACATACAACAAATACAATATTATTCCACCGCGTTTTCAAAATTATTTCTGGGCGTCTAGTCGAAGCGACGCGTGACCCGAGGGCTGGTGAGTATCTGGCCCAACGTATCAGCATTGCTATTCAGCGCGGCAATGCAGCCAGTGTCTTGGGTACGCTTCCGATTGGTACTGATTTGGATCAGTTGAACTATCTATAGATCGTTTGCAACGGTCTGTAGATAGCTCAGCTGTTTCTTATGTATTTTATATGTAAATGTACATTTTGTAAATACTGTATAGTCGTAAGTTTGTTTGTGAACAAATACAATAGTTCATCCTCTTTGATTAGGTAAGAATAATATTAGCAAAAAAATATATTAATACAATTGGTAATTTTTATACTTACTAAGAAAACGAAATAGTGTTTAAAGATACTTAATTTAATTTTATAATGTAGGTAAAACAAATAACAAAATATCTTTATTTTTGTAAATAGTAGGTAAAGGAACGTCTTTGAAATTCCAATATTTATTTTTGTAAACTTTACGTTTTCCTCATTGCTTTAAAATAACTTTCAAGGTAAAATATTTTTTTATACAATCTATTTATATAACAAATAGTCGTGAGTCTTGATAATATTTTTTAATAAAGTTTAGTTAAAATAAATAATGCTGGACAATTCACACAACATCATCTAGCCCCAAGCTAAGCAGAGATTGTGATATGGGTACTAGAAGACTGACATACTTAATACAATACATTACATAGATATATATTTTTATATTGTACATATAAAATACCCAGAACACCCGGAATATTTGCAGATCGTACAAACATTTATCCCAAGGCGGGAATCGAACTCGCAACCTTCCGCGTCCCAAGCGGACCATCGCCTACCGCGCCACATCGGTCGTCATCACGTCAAACAAATAACATTGAAGTCACAAAGAATATGACTTTGAAACCGAATCCTCATAATATTTCTGCTAAATTTTACTTAGAAAATTGAGAGCACCTGAGAGGTGCTCTAAATGCAATTCTGAAATTAATTTTCAAGTTTCAAACAAACTGTACAAATTGACATAGGAATTGTATTATTATGACAAACTAAAATGAACATCTTTGTACTTTTAGAAATATTATATGATAAGAAATTTGTTAAATTGATTAAACTACTATGCTTATTTGTTAAATTTTAAACTGCCAGTTGGAAATAACTGTTTGTATATTAGTGTCTTTTAATAACACCATCTAGCCCAGAACTAAGCCATGTTTAAACAGATAAAATGCGACTAAAATAGAGATTGAACTTGATAATATTCATCAACACCAAATAAACTTAAAAGATCAGTGCATAAGAATAATAAAATTATTTTTAGAATAAAATAAAACTTTATTTCGGCTACCAAGACAAACAAAAGAAAGATTTTTTATTTGAATGTTAAAAATTTGAAATTTTAAAAATGAAACACCCAAGCAAGAGCTTAGAATAGAACTATCTTGTACGAATGAACATTTAATCCTAAGTACCGATAAATTATGATTCTATATAAAAAAATGTTATACACCTAGAACAAATGGAGACCAATTTTCGCCGAAACGTTGTGAATGAATGTCACCGAGATGTGATGAATGAGGTCAAGCAAAGGTCGAGCTGAGATACTCACACGCTTTATAGGTGTACTATGTTAGTTTTTGATGTGCAAAATTCTATCTTACTATTAGTAAAAGTATTCTCTTATTCGGGAAAATCAACAAGACTTCAACACAGATGTAGGTATCCATTACTTTGGTATCCTACTGATTGACGTACGGCCTTCTTCATCCATAGACATCTACAAAGGTTATAGTATCCTAGACTGAACAATATCCAACCTCTTTTGTGGGCACACATAGATCCAAAACATTTAACGGCCGGTTTCTCGAACGATGATCAACGAAAAAATCAAATAATTACTATGTGTCAAACTCGGATCAATCGTGATTTAGGTTTCCAGAAACTGGCCGAATGAAACGGTTAACCAGCCAAAAGGTGTCTTCCACAAAATAAAATCAAACATAAAAAATATGGTCTATAAAAAGCGCCTATAATATAAACGTGAGCAAACATCAATGAACTTCTGAAAATAACTTAAGCATTAGTTTATTCATTTGGAAAAAGTAAACCGAAGGTTTACAAATAAATTAAAGGTAAGTATACAAACACTCGTATTATATTCATAAAATCAAATCCTTACGTTTCAAGTTGAATATTACCCACTGTTAACTAGTGACACGGAGCGAAAAAAATACTGTAATAACTTTGATTTGTTTGAGTTTGCTCGCTATGAACTCAAAACTAACTTGTTATAAATAAATAAATGAATAATGTTGGACAATTTACACAACATCTAGCCCCAAGCTAAGCAGAGCTTGTATTATGGGTACTAGAAGACTGACATACTTAATACAATACATTACATAAATGGATATGTTTATAATACCCAGAACACCCGGAATAAATATTTGCAGATCGTACAAACATTTATCTCAAGGCGGGAATCGAACCCGCAACCTCCGCCGCGCCACATCGGTCGTCCATGATCGGTCGTGTTATGATTGTTTGTTGTCATTTCAGATACTGAAAGAGAAGCAGTTACTCCAGCTGCGATCTCTCGGCGTGGAGAACTTGACTAGAGCTATCACCAGCGCTAGAAAGGAGTTTAGGTCCCTACCTTCAGCTATAACTATACAAACTGAACATGTTAGAGAAGGTTTGTGAGACTATCCTATTATTATAACAAAAATATAGCTATTTTATAGACGAAAGATGTATATTAGCTGAAAATAAAAAGGCACCGCTTATTTATCTCATCTCATGATGAGTTTTGAAAGTATAATAATGGCCATCCAATTTTATACAAAACGGAAATAAAAAATAAACATTTGCATGCCTCTGTTTCGATGTAAGTAATCATAATGTAAGACTAGGCGGTATGGTTCTAAACTATAGCCTGCTCCGAGGAGCGAAAACAAATAAAAAAAAATCGAAGTGAAAAAAACAAAAACGCATCTTTTTTACTGTTAACAGAAGCTAAAAAGGTTTTACACCAAAATTTGTAGGTAAACAACATGTTTCAAAAATCTAATTAGAAGAAACTTCCGTGATTTAGCACTAAATTCACTTTAAGTTTTCCACAAACTGCAATCAAATGAGTGGTGTTTATCACAAATACTGGACCCCGAACGTTCCAAAAGTAATAAGGATTAATGGCTAATGAAGAAAACATTTCAGTAATGCTGTTTGCTTCAGTTTTTTTTTACTTTTTACTGCAAGAGTGTGTAACGGACAAAGGAGGTTAAACACTTTTTAAGAAAATAAGTTTCAAGTGACAAGTTGAATTTAGAACTTTCAAAAGATTGAGTTTGGCGCCAAATATAAATCACTTTTTCTGCGTCTTCTTATTGATCGAAAGGTTTTTATTTTATTCAAAACAATTTATAATCGAAGTAATTTAATTCAATTTGTTTTTGCATTTTTCAGCTATAATCCGAGACATAGTGAACCGAAAACAATTTGTACACAATTCAGTAAAAGTTTTGAATGACATAGTGCGCCATCTGACGGCTGGTTTGCATACTGCGTCGAGAAACCTCGACTCTGGTTTCGAAAGGGTTCAGAGATATGAACTTGCTAGATGGAGTTCGATGCTAGGTGAGTTTACACAGTATGTTTGTAATAAACATAAAACGACCTCTGTGGTATAGTGAGTGTCGTGCAGCAGTAGCAGATTTTAATCCTCCGTCAGAACATGTTTGTAAACTACATTTAATACTTAAGTAAGTATATTTTTGTTATATTTATATTATTTTATTATTTAATTGTGTTTGGGTCGTAAAGCAGGGTTATATATAAAATAATATATAATATAAAAAGTCGGTCAGCTGACAAAAGATCTGACAAAAAAAACAAATGGTTTAAAATATAGATAGACACATAAAGTGCAGTCTCGTTGAAGTTTTTTGTATGTAATTGAAGCGTGCTACGCGGCGTAGCAAATACATAATCTTTGGCATAGCACTTTATGATGACATTTTTTCAGCCTGCATTATAATTTTGGGCTTCGTTACCGCTATTATACTAATGGCTCTACTCTGTGGTTGCGGACACGCGAAAAACCATGCCCAAAGAACACTGAAAGCGTACGTATGCCTTTCAAAAATCAACTTTGTGGTCCAATGATACAGAGTTGATAATAGACATTTTCAGGTCGGCGATGTGGATATGCGTCGCCTCACTTGTACTGTGGGGGATGATTTCAACAATCTTCCTTATCACAGGCCACGCTGAGGTAATTTAATACTTGTAAGAACGATCATACAAAAAAACGGCAGGAGCTAGGCCCTAAGTTTCTTGCCCGTTATTCTAGACTCAGGTTGCTACTTTCACCTAGAATCACATAGAACACAAGACAATTCCGACCTCGTGATTTTTTTAATAAAGTTTATATGACTAATAATGCGAAAATATCAGCCATCTGCAAAGAATATTGCGCAGAGTATAATCTAAGTAAGTGTTTGAATTTCTTTGTTCGTTGATGTATAAAATCACTGGGTTATTGCTATCGAACCCACCAAGGCTCTTATTTGAAAATAAATTGAGTTCATTCAAACAAATCAAATCAAATTATATTAATATAATAATGTGGTTTGTTTTATAAGGATTAATTAATTAACATAATGGATTTTTTCAGTACAAATTACTTAATTATTATTTAATACATTGATTGAGTATCAAGCTTCCAATTATTTCGTATAACATAGTGTCTAGTTAATAATTATATAAATATTAAATATGTTTTAGATTTACGTATGCCATGCTCTATGGGATAGTCCTCAATACCCAACCTTATCAGCCCTTCTGGACAAACCATCCCCTTTATTAGAAAACAACGAAGGGTTGTTCGATGCCCTATTTCGGGATCTAGAAAATGTTACCATTGACGTTTCAATCCGGGATGTACTTAGGTAATTTTAGATTAATGTTATTTTTTTTTGTAATTGGAGTCGAAGATTTGAACCCAAAACCTTTCTTCTTGATACAGGGGTGGGATAACTACGACACTGATTTCAAATCTTCCTCGACTATAGAAATATTTAGGTACTATATATTCATTGAAATGGTACGAGCGATCGTAGCTACAACTACAGTTCAGACCAAGATTCCTAACATTTGTTTTTGAGTACACATTCGTAAAATTGGTCAATATTTAATAATACTACTTATACATATAACAATTTAGTTCCATAAGGTTTGCCTAGTAAAGTGTGATGTGTGATTTGTCCGTGAATATTTATTTATTAGGTTTTGATTTGATTTCAGAGACTGTGAAAAAGATAGTCCAGCCTACCCAGTGTTCCAACTAGATAAAATACTAGACGTGAATAAGGAAACGTCTTACTTTGAATGGAAAGAGCTTCAAACAGATTTGGGAAGATTCAAATCAGCTGTGGATGTTGGATTTTTAAAAACGATATCTACCTCATTCAGTGGCCTTTTGAGCGAGATTTTGGTGGTTTCTGATATAAATTTAGCTAAATACAGGTAAGTTTTAGCTGTTTTAAGAAGAAGTTCGATACCAGACTTTACTCTTAAACACAAATAATAGACTGAGCAATCCCTATCCTGGTAGGTATAAAATAAATACGGACGACAAAATGTGAGAGACAAAACATTCATGCGACAGTTGTCTCAAAATTGAGACAGGTATTGGCCGCACAGTCACGTAGTCTCCTACTAGAAAATGGTGATTTTTTTTGAGATTGTCTACACCCTATCTCTGAACATGGGTTTACCTGATAACTTTTGAAATGCGCATTGTTTCTAATTAATAATGCGTCATTCTGTAAACTTGTGGAAAACGTATACTTACCCATTTTTTATTTTATTATAATGTACAATGTTTGTAAAGAATGATATACCTACTTACTGTGCAGTGAGCGTGCTATAGCTGCAATAAATGTCTATATATTGTCTCCTTATCAAGAATTCAATAATGATTTCTATTAGAAAACGTAATTACTACCACTACCACTCTTATTTCATTCTAAAGTATAAAATATCCTACAAAATATTTTTTATTTTGCAGGGTAGAATACAACATTCCTGTAGTGGGCAAGGATTTGCCTTCATTGATAGATCAACTCGAGAACATTGCAGCTCAAGTATCTGATTTGACTACAGCTGGAAGATTGGAAACATTAGGTAAGATTAATAATTAAAAAAATGTGAGGACGGTAGACTTTGGTTTAATTAAAAATAATGGAACTTTTCCATATCATTTATCGATCAATCGTTAGCTATTAAAAAACCGCTGACATAACGCTTTTATCGTAGGTAGAAATCACTGGTTAACGATAATGCCGCTCATAACGTGTCATAGTTTAATTATTATTTATTTATTATAATTGTTCCTACTTGTTTATTTTTACGCTTTAGTGTGCAATTAAATAAATAAAATGCTGGACAATCCATACAGCATTATCTAGCCCCAAGCTAAGCAGAGCTTGTGTTATGGGTACTAGAAGACTGACATACTTAAAACAATACATTACACAGATATAAATATTATTTATTTTACATATAAAATACCCAGAACACCCGGAATTAAGTATTTTCTATCTGTATATCTATAATTATTATGTCTTTAAATAAAATAACCCATAGTTTATTTTTATTTCAAGCATCAAGAACTCAAAGACTCCACACCACGAACATAAAACCGCTGGAACAGCTAAGAGCAGAAGTAGTCTACAAACTAACAGAACTAGAACTTCAGTTACTACCGTTTAGACGAAAGCTAAATATCTCTTTAAGCCACATCCATACAGCGCAGTTTTATATCGACAACCAGGGCGATGTTATCGCTCAAAAGGTAACTATGTTATTATATAAATAAGCACTTCTCATCATCGTCATCATCAACCTATATCAGTCCACTGCTGGACGTAGGTCTCTCCCAAGAAGCGCCACTGAGCACGGTCTTCGACTTAATGTTTTTTTATGTTTCTGTGTTCGATTACGCTTGTAAAAAATAACTAACTTTGAAAAATATTTTTATTGTCTGACTAATACTTTTTGATTAAGTATTATCTCTAAAAATAATTGTGTTTTTGTTGTGTTTAACATTTATCCTTATCAACGCCACAGATGAGATACTAGTGGCAAAGTTCTACTTGAACTCTGTCTAAATTATTGTTGCTGTGTTCAATTGACATGCTAGAAGAACTATCCTAAAATAATTTTGACGTATACATCAATTCAATGTTGTTTTTCAGAAAGTGTCGTTGTTCCTATCTCGACTGATTTCCCACGCAGCGGGCTGGCGGACCCACGTGTTGACTTCGACGGGGAAATACGCCGCGCGGTGCGCGCCTCTGTTCGCTGTGTTTGCGGCGGCGAGAACTTTATTATGTACTAACTACATTGCTTCTTTGGTAAAGATAATTTTTAAGATAAAAAAATAAAACACGTCTTTTTTTATTTAAAAAAAATATTTTCTGACTATTCACACATCACTTTCTAGTAAGTATTTTTTTTTACAATTCATAGGCAAACGGTTGACCGTGATCTCACCTGAGGTTAATAAAAGATGCGGTCGTCGAAAAAAATGTAATGTAATCAAAATAGTATGAATATATTTACTCTGTTTTAAAAAAAACACGAACAGAAAATTAGAAATATAAACTTATTTTTCAGCATGGCTGGTGGGTTTGTGGATTCTTCCTAGGCGTCCTGTGGAGCACTGCTTTGACTCCATTATGCGTAAAACTATGGAGGACATACAGCTGGAAAATCAAAGCTCGTGAGGCTATTAGTTTGGCTAACTTGGGAGCTGGGTAAGAAAAAAATATATAATTTTAAGTCTTATCTATTCAGTAATTATTTTATTTATATACATTTTGATGTGAAAAACAAAGTTATTAATACAATATTAAAATACCTAGATCAAAAATAATTTTAAGTTATTCGTAAATAGCCTACCTACATAATTAATTTATAAATTTCTTACTCCTTTTATAAAACTTGCATGCAATAGAACATAAAACGTACCTTCTAAATATTTTTTTTTTCAATTGTTACAAAACCTAGTATTTTTGTAATTACAGACAACAAGAAACACCCACCACGGCTCCTTGTGATGGCAGCAACTGGAATACACCTGGGTTCGTATTTTCTCAAAATTAAATATATATTTTTTTTGTTTATTTTGAACATGCTAGATGTACTTACTTAAATGCATATACATCTAGCATGTTATCCATTAATGAAATATTTTTGGAGGCTGTATCTTTTGCATTTTATATAATATCTACCTACATATAACATGTACTGTAATAGTCGCAAATTTGTTCGAAATAAATATCTTCTCGTTCAAACACAGTATTGCTATCATACAAAGCAAGTACCTAATAAAAACAAATCACAAAACAAAAGATGCTATAATAGCTTCTCGCCGTTGGTCTTCTTTAATTATTATGCGCAAATACATAAAAATGTGTCTTGCACGGGGTTTCCACTATGCTATGTAAATAACACAAATCTGGCATTGAAAGAAGTGATTTTTAATAACATTTTAAAGGAGTTTTGTGAAGGAGTGAGCGAGATGAAGTGATGATCGGCGGAATGTAGCTGGCAAGCACTGGATGAGAAGAGCCGAAGACCGGGCTCAATGGCACGTCTTGGGATAGACCGACGTCCAGCAGTTGACTGATATAGGTTAATGATAATGATGATGAACTACCAAAGCCACGACGACCTTCTTAATGAACCATCGATCTTAGTGTTGGGAGCATACTGACAAACTATCAGCCTTTATAAACGAAGGTTTAGCGTTCACAGACTCTCACTCTATAATATTCTTTTATTCCGCAGGCCTCCCGCCCCGCCCCCTAGAAGTGACAGTTGGTGAAAGCTCCAAGATACGGTCAATTGACACTTGAAGAGGGAAGCTAAACTCTTACGTGAAGAATGTGTCATTATAAAATGGTATTACGAGAAAAAAGATGACGATGACTTTTTAAAAGTGGTTTAAATAAATGTTTTTATTATGTGTATATTTTTTTGTTAAGTTAAGAAATTAATGCTAAGCCTTGGAACTAAATAAAAATAGAATGAATAAAGCAAAAATACTTAAAATACTTAAGTATATACTTACCGAGAAAAAAACAGTGTTCATCAGACAAATGTTTGTTCGGAGAAGCCACAGCATGGTTAGCAGAACTACCACCAACTGAGCTGTGACGTCTATCAGATAAAAGTTTTTGTCAAAAAATGGTAAAGTTTTAGTAGAATAAACAAAATTATCAACTTGTATCAGTCCACTATTGAACGTAGATCTGTCCCGTCGGCTCCTCTCATCCAGTGTTTGCCAGCTATATTCAGTAGATCCAGTCATTTTTTATTAATGGTAATGTGTCAAGACGCTGACTAAACAACCAATGACAAACAACTATTTATTATTAGCACACCATTTATACACGTAGAAACCGCGGAGGCAGCGTTTGCATTTTTAGAATGGTTCATTTCTAGTCGTAGGAATATGTATATTGGCCTAGATCAGCTACACTTTTGATGAAACTAGTCTATATATTTTCAATATCTTTTGCATCAATTAGCAGTAAAATTGTCTGCATTAACACACTGCTAACTATATTGGCATAAATAATAGACATAAAAGGATATTATTTGAATTAAATCATATAGGGCCGCTATTACCATCGTGTCCTACTTTATCTAAGTTATAATTCTGATTCAACTTTGTTGCAAATGTATGATAATATTTACAACGTTGTATGGATTCAGTTTAGGGTTCCGTAGATACATTTTTATAAACTCTAGAGTACAAGATTTGAAAACTTATACCGCAGATCCAATCAAACGTATTGGGGTATATGGGTTTGATACTATTATTATTACGCTTATACAATGCAAAATATCAAATACTTATTTTAAAAAAAATCGATCTCGAAGGAACTTTGTCGTTAATGTCACGACCTACGTTTATAACATAGATATTAAACCTAAATCACAGTTATAAAACAGGATTTATAAAAAAACTAAGCCAGTATTACGAGTAGGCGATAATCGAGAGAATCAAAAAATCTATCACAATGATCATCTATCTACTCGTACGTATATAAAATCGGAAAAGATCTGCCGGATATTTGGTTGAATACACATGGAATAAATCATTCATTCGTTCGTCCATAACTCACGTTATAGTTAGTTTCCTCCCTCTATTTATTTTCTAAATTATGAGGCCTGGTTCCACCCTTAGCCCCCATAAATTTCACCCTCAAAATGCTGATACAAAAAGGTAGAGAGATAAAGGTAAAAAAAAATTTGATTACATCATTATAACTACTTTTATTGATTTGGATATAACTTTGGTATGACCTATCTAGTTAATTTTTATTATCAAATAACAAAACTTTATTTCGGATCTCATTTAACAGAAGTTATTCTTCAAGGAATCGGTTTACCAAGGAATTTTGTGATTTCTCAAACCATAAGGGTTAGCTACAATTTAATTAGATACGAACTACTGTGCAAAAAACCGGTATGCATTACACATTAAAATTCATCGTTCAAAATAACTACAATTAATTCTGGAATATGTAGAGTAGGCGTCGCGTACAGAAAAATCATTCAAAATACTCAAATCAATATATTTATATTAAAACTAACAAACTTCCCTCCCGGCGAGATGGAGCGAAGATCTGCAGATTGTAACTGACAAACACTGGATTAGAAGCCGAAAAACGGGCTCAGTGGCGCGTCTTGGGAGAGGACTACGTCCAGCAGTGGACTGATGTATATGTTGATGATAAAATAACTTATTATTATCAAACAGATAAAATAACATTTAGTACCAGACGCTTTCACACGTAAGCTGACATCAAATTGTCGGACTACTTATACTAATTAATAATTTTCTGACAAATTATAGTCTAATTATTTTGACTTGACTTACTATGTTACATATTGATATTTCAGTATACACAAAACGTTTGCCACCAATACAGTTTTAAAACGCAATTCATAAGTTGCAAGTTGGTATATCTGTAAATCAACTCTTTGGTAGTAGTTGCGCAAGCGACTGCTTGGATGTAATGAATGATTCATCTGTGTCAGCGACCGCTTAACATTTCGCTTGGCCTTAACATCGCAAAAATACATTGCCACACTTACGATACAAATCTAATAAGCTTATCATTAGCTTCATTATTGAAAGGCCCCGGTGGTAAAAATATAGTATGCACGATCCGTAAAACAATAAGAAGATTTTTCTTCTCATTATCTTCAATCTATATCAGTCTGCTGGACGTAGGTCTCTTCCAAGACGCGCTTCTGAGCTTGATCGTCATCTCTTCTTACCCAGTGTTAGCGCTACAATCTGCAGATCTCTCCATCTTGCTGAAGAGCGTCCTACATTTCGCTTGCTTAAAAGTTGCAACGATCTTTAGTGATGGCACACGATAACCCACCTGATGATACGCGGTAATTAATACCTTAATGTGTTCAAAATAAATTTGCAAAATAACTCTTTGCTTGTATTTGTTAAATATAACACAAAACTTCAGATATTGTATAAGATAATAATCTGAATAGCCTTACTCGTATCAGATGAATTTGTTTCTACTCATTTCAGATCAAGGCTTCTTAGAATTTTGCATTAAAATTTAACTTAAAATTAAAAAACTATAATTACAACTAATGTAGAGCACTTTATGCCTTGTAGCTACTGTTCGTGCTCAAAAATATAATAAAATAATGCTATAGAAATCTCAGCAGGCTTTTAAACAAATAACAGATTGTTTGCATTTGATTTATATTTAATTTTGCAATCACAGAAAGTTATTAAAAAACATTCCTAAGTTCACCACACTCCAATTATTATCAACATTCCAATCAATAAAAGTTTATTTTGTAAAATCACAATATAAGTATACCTACTAGATGATTCTCTATGTGCTAGTTCCACGCGACCAGAGTCAAGAAAAACGGGCAAGAAGCTACGGCTTGGTTCCTACCGTTTTTTCTATAATCCTTCTTACAAAGAAAATTACAATTAAATTAAATATTATTAAGTTCCAGTGCGGTGCCAATTTAACTAAGTCACGCAATTTCTTCAGTATTAGTTAAAACATTACAGAAGACTCTTCTAATAATTATTCTGGACCAGTGCTACAATTCCACTAATACATTATTTCTTATAGCTAAAGCTCCGACTTTTACAATAATATCAAATGATTTATTCATGAATGATTCCAATTATTTATACTATCTTTTAAATCGTTTCGCATTGCTAGTAAAGGAATCAAATCTTGCATACATTATTGTCTCTTTAAGCATAAACCGTAAGCTGTCCCACGAACCGTGAACAGAGCCATCCACTCGTACTAACTGAACAAATCCAGAGATGTATATTGCACAATTTTTGCACAATTTCCGTTTGACGTGATATTTACACATAACATGATACTTATTATTAATTTATTATTTGAGTCAGTCCTATTCAATAAATGTCTATGAATATTTACAATGTATTTATTATTTAGTAGTATAGGTATTCATCTAGAGTTGGGCGTAAACTAGCCTTTTTTGCATTCTTTGATAAATAATCTTATAATAACAATAAAAGTTTTATTTTACCATTGTAACGTATTGTGTTAAGTATGTCAGTCTTCTAGTACCCATAACACAAGCTCTGCTTAGCTTGGGGCTAGATGATGTTGTGTGGATTGTCCAACATTACTTATTGGTATTTCTCTTTTAACAGCGATAGGAGCCGTTCTTTGGTAGTTTGTGATACGTTGCGACATAATGCATATTTTTAAATACTAATGTAATTAATAGCTTTTAACTAGAAACATCTATAAATTAGAATACACTTATGAAATACCATAACGTTAAATAAGACGAAAAACCCTTGGATTGCTTATTCTGTTAAAAAGTACCTACATAAAGACAAAAAACGCAATATTGACAGCTCAAACACTAAAAATTGTTTCAAGCACTAGGTGTGTTTAAGACATTTTAAGTAGCCTACAAAAGCCCAAGATGTAAGTAACTTTATATAATATGACAAAAATTAACCAATAGTTTGAAATAGTGATAAATAACGGTATCTCTTCATCCAAAATAACCGCACATCAATAACATCGTTTTTGGAATAAGAGTTTCAATTGCGCCAACTCGTTTCCAATTTACAGTAAATCATGACACTAAGCTGCGGAATTTAAGTTCATTTAATGATATATTTTTAGCCGATTTCAAAGCTTTAAATACAATTTACATTTATTTCGCTTTAAAGTGTTTTATGGGTGTGATGAAAGACAGACTCTTTAGTTTAGTTATATAAAAATAATTTGCTAAAAATAGTACAATTTTTTAGCGTTAATAATTATTATGAAAGTAAGCTTTACCAAATTTTGAAATAGAAGACAAAACGACATTTTTGATAATTTGTAAAATACATAGGTGTCAAAATGCTACCAGACCAAATTAGAACTTTAATCTAGTCACTAAACATTGGTTGGATCGCCTTAATATAGGTTAGTAGTTTACTAATTCAAAGATCATTAATCATGTTTTGTAAGCATGTTGTCAAGGTCTTTGAAGATCAGCACGAAAATAAGTGGCAATCGAAAGCGTATCGTATGAGATATACACTGCGCTTTGAAGCTGCAAATTTCGGCAGTCATACTGCCTCAAACGCGCAATGTGATCAAAATAAGATAAATTTACGATGTGGCTGTCAGATTTGTTCGGTTTTACCCCTCAGAATATATTGACCTTTTAAATATGGGTACAAGAGTAAAGACAACGATTTGCATTTCATTTGCTATAGTTTGTAGATACGCCCACAAAATTGGTGTATGTCAGATCTTTATTTAGACCTCTAATTTGGACTTCAAGGATGTATTCAATAATCAGAGTAACAATTCTCTTAATAAAATCTAGTCATATTATTTAATTTCATGAAATGTTATTACAAACAATACTCACAAAGGAGACTTCTATTGTTTTTTAACCACGACGAAAAAATCGACGGGGTGTTATAAGTTTGGGGTTTCTGTGCGTGCGAGAGGGTGTGCGTGTGTGTGTCTGTCTGTGGCATCGTAGCTCCAGAACGGATGAACCGATTTTTAATATTTATTATATGAATATTTCAGACCAAGTTAAAGACCAATACATGATAAATTAACTTACAAATCGCCTCCTGTGATTCTAGCTTCAGTTACTTAGTTATGCTCATTTGTATACAAGTTCAATAAACTACGTTTTGTATGAGAATACAAACAAATGTGTAGGCGCAGCCTTGAACTAATGACTTCATAACATACATACATTTTAAACAAAACGACGACCTAACATAGACTCGTCTGCTTGATACACGAAGTTATTTTTTATTATGGATACGGCACTTTCCTGTCAAGGTGTACAAATACATTAAGCTATTATGTTGTACTTAGGTATTGCATTTTTCTGTACCTACTTATGTAAGTATCTGCTAACCATTATTTCTAGTAATATTGACTAAAAACTGCTAATATCAATTCTCTGTCTGTCTGTCCTCACTACTGTATCTCATAAACCGTAATAGATATAAATTTGAAAACCCAGATGATATATGTATTTCTGTATCCGCTATAACAACAAATACAAAAAATATTATAGGGTCTCTCACATAAAAACATGATCTTTTAAGACGGAATCCATCTTGTGCGAGTCCGACTTGCACTTACGATAAAAGGTTCATACACTTTACCGAATTCAGTATAATTTACATAATAATATATTTATAGTTTACACAAAGAGCGATATAGAATAAAACATAATTAAAAGTTCATTCTATGAAAAGTAAGAGTAAAATTCTACATTCATAGAATGCAAGTCACGATCACTTCTAACGCAGAGTGAATGAAGATGAGTTGTGAACTTGAACCCGATCGAGGCTGAGATCCACTCCGGCGCATCTTTGCAATTGCGTAATAATGTACTCATTCATCTACGGTCGATGAACTTATGGAACTATGACTTTACCTCTAAGGTTTTATAATATAATTTAAATACAAGATTTGCTGCATTGTTTGTTTTTAACCCACTTTTTTTTGGTCATAACTTTAGCGGATTGAAGTTGGTTTTCTGTTTCATTTAAGTTTAGACCTTATTTTAAATAAGTGAAGTTAAGATAGTGACATCATATCGGTAATAGCTAAATAACTCCAGTGACCAAGTCGACGATGTATGTAATAAAAGCCTCAAAGTAAGTACATAAGTAAGTATTTTTTTAAATGGAATCAATGGAAGTTCTAAAAGTCTAGGCGAAATGATCTACAGTAGATATAGGTACGATTCATGTCATATAATAGCAATGTATGTATAAAAAACTAGATCGAACCATCAGAATGCCCGTCGTGTTATAAAGAATGTTAAAAAATACTTACGTATAAAATCGTGCAGAAAATCCTATCCCTACGAATTACAAAGTGGACTTCGTTGCAAAACCAGACATGTTGGTCTGACCTTTCACCACAAAAGTCTTGAGTGTAGAACGATCTAGATTCAAGAGATAAATGTATATGTCCGTTGCTATTACGAAACCTAAATCTAAGTAGCTAAGTGGGTATCGATCAATCCTGCTTAGTGCGGGCGACAATGTGAAAATACTCGTTTGAGTGTGCAGACGGACGACAGACAAATAGTTTAGAAAGGAGGTTTCAAATTAATAGAAGTGGTTGCAAATTTGAAAATGTTACTGGACATCATTATTTTTTGTAATGTTTTAAATGTTTCAACTCTCTCAAAAAAAGATTCCCTTACGACACGGCGTCAATGTTCCATTTTTTAAAATAGATTTTAAAATGAAACTGTCAAGAAAGAATTCTTTTTTTAATGTTATATTGGTTTTAAAGACTTAAGAAAGATCTGACGATCGGCTGTTTTTTTACCTGACTGTATAGAAATAAAGGTAGAGTTGTAATTATGTAGACTATATAACTGTTTGACGTAAGTCGATACAGCTCATTTGTTATTTGATATCAATTATCCCTACTCTTCTCTTTAGTTAGTAGGTATTCTAATATAGGCCTATTGTTAGCTAATAGTTCATAGAAATACAAACTGGAATATACATAATGTTAAATACATGGTTACTAATGTAGGTATGTTTCAAATTCATATGAATACCAGTTGCTATGTTAAAATTGCCAAGTCATATCTTACCATTGCTACCGTTTCTCAACATTTTAGATAAAGTATTTTTTAAATATTTATTTCAATAAATTGCTCAGAACTATAGACGTACTTACCTATAAAAGCAAAAATAATTGAACGAACGCACTCAGAGACGTTACAACATAATTAATAGTATACCTACTTATGTACCTATGTTTTGTTGTAATGAAAAAATATATCGAAAGTTTTTAGATATTTTTTTTATAGTAATTTAATTATCTATGTTCGTCATTTCTCATTTATAAAATAAATTGAATACTTTCAAGTCCTAAGATAATCTTTTTGGATTACAAACTCTTAGTATACTTACCTAAATAAAACTAAGATGTAAATGTAGATGATTTGTAGATTTCTAAATACATTTTATTTATTTAATGATTTATTTGAAAAACACTGTCCTGTCTCTATAGAAGTACTAAGATACCTTAGTAACCTCGGCTGGTTTCGTAATAAGCCCATATGACTAAACCCTAGTCGAGCTCACATGATTTATAAGCTGGAGCAATTTTATGAAATCTTAGCTTGTGAATTATACATGAAAGTGCATACTTAGTGTACTTACTACTCATAAATAAGTCCATTTTTTTAATAAAAGGATTTTTTTTAAATGTCTTTTATGACAATAGAAAAAAAACAGAATAATAAATCTACTAATAATAAGTGATTCTGAGTTATTATAACCACAATGTAGTGATTATGTAGTTATTTCATATTTTTACATACACAATGAATTCACAAAAAATATAAAAAAACAGTGATCACAGTTACGCAAAATGTTGCAGTAACGTATTAATCGGATATTTTCTTATGGTAAAGTATTTTATCCAAACACAATAGTAATATAATATTATTAATATTACTTATATTAAAATTTTCGGTTATACTTAAACAAAGATTTTCTATCAAAGTCAAAGTCAAAATTACTTTATTCAGTAAAATCACAAGGATCATTTAGAATCATCTTACATACTAGGTGATTCTAGGTACCAGTTCCACGCGACCAGAGCCTAGAAGAACGGACAAGAAACTTAAACTATCATAACATAAAACCTAGAAGCATAAGTAATATATTTTGAATAACAAGTGTGTTATATAAAAGTTTGGCATATTTCGTGTGACAGTCATAAAAGCGGCAATTGAGCTTAGCCAGAAAAGGATCTAGCATCAAGAGTCAAGACCACATAGCACGTTTTGAATAAATGTAACCAATTTGTTACTTTTATGAATCACACTATAAAAGTCAAGGACTCCTTTTGAATTCAAAAATAACCCCATTTTGTAGAACGCTGAACATAGTCAGTTGAAACTATCTCAGCTACAGCTGTTTAAAAATATATGTATTTTTACTTAAGTAAATAAAATACTTATTGACGTATCAAAACGCTACTTAGTCCTATACTAGTCTAAGCTCATACTATGGGAATTAGATTTCAAATAAAATAAAATACCTACTTTAATAAAAAAAAATAATTACATAACACATCCCACAACTTTCTTAGTGAAAATTGAACCTCAGAGCTTATATGAATAGAGTATTGGCGAAAGTCAAACTATCTGATCTATTCAAGTTTATATACATATTTTAAAAAGATTTTTTAAAAGATCTTTCAAAATATTTTTTTTATCATTCAATTGGATCTGTCTTCTTCTGGTCGATGATGATGAATCGTTCCTTTCATAAATCTTAATAGCTCAACAATTTGAGTCAGCTGTTTGCAGCAGACGTTTTAAGAATTACGTAACTAAATGGTAGAAATGTTTTAGCTGCAACTGTAATAAGATGGAAAATCACTATGCTGCATAAATTACTTACTTTTTTATTAATAAACAGACGAAAATGTTTCTTTCTCGATTGTCGATCCTATTTTCCGAGTTTGGTGAATACAGTATTGATTTGCAGGCAGAACACTGCAGCCGCTTCGCAATGTAATATATATATATATATATAATATATATCTTCTCGTTTTTGTACCTATCTTATGTTTTACCTTAGTTTGTTTATTTCTTATAGTTTGTTTCATTAAAACAACAACAGTAAAATACTACAAAAAAAACTTTAGTCAACATTTGTATTTCATAGTTAACTCGATATTTATTAATTGTATAAACACTTAATACTATTTATATTAATTTCTAATAAATAATCCGCAATAAGTTTTTGAATTTATGTATTAATAATGGTCATTCTTGTTGTGAAAATTGAAAATTATTAGTGGGATATTATCAGGGTACGGTTTTAATTAATAACGGTTTTAAAATGATGAAAACTCTGGTTTTAGTCAGTGGATCTCGCTAATTGCGGTAATTTTTCTCTCTAATTAAAAGATTTTGAAACGCGATGAAGCAAAAGGATGCTGAGTAAAATTTGCGATTTCCTTTGAAATACCTAATAGTAATGGGCACAAGGGGTCAAAGTTACGACGTAGTTATTACGGAACCTATTATTCTTTTGGTTGGCAGAATCTGGAAGTCAAAAATTATCATTAATGAATAAAAGGGTAAAATTTTAATTAGGATTTTTTTACTGAGATTTTCGACATATAATTTTAGTATGAAATATTCTGCCCAAAGTCCAAAAAATACATTTTGGAAGGTGTTGGTACAATGTCATCCATTTAGCCTTGTATAAAGTTGTTATACTTCCGCAATAATAGACCTTCTCAGTTTTTTCAAGACAAAACTGTTGTAGTTAAAAGTATTTTAAATATAAATTTATACTTTATGTTTACCTGACCATATGAACTGAATGCATTTAAATGTACTTTGTTAAATTCTTTAACAAAAATAACCCATTTTTTATAAGGTCAACATTAAATATTTTAAAATACATCCATATATCTGATTTTTGGTTCCATATATCTGATGTTAAATAAGCTGAGTAAATGTAACTATGACTTTTTTAACAATACAAAAAGTCTTAGTTTACATACATTTACAATGTACAACTTTACAATGTTATATAAATAAAATAAAAATTCAAAACATTCGTAAGTGTGCACACATACAAAAATTGCACACATGTAAATGTGTGCGTGTGTTTTGTTTATGTCAACAGTTCAATGTTATATGTTACATTTTACATACATTATAAGTAGGTAAGTATGTAAAACTATAAGTACCATGAACACATGACATTAATTTGCTCATAGAACAGCTTTGAACAAAACCAGACCAAGGTCGTATAATGTTAAATAAAAAATCTAAGGCTAACATTGAAGCGAAATTGAAGCATAATAAAGGTTTGATTTATCACTGCTTACTAGAATAGTCTGGAAAATTTAAAAATCCTACCTATGTTGAAATTTGTAATTCTATAGTTGGAAACACCGTTAGTAGGTATACCTAATTCAAATAATTTTATATTGTAAAAAAGAAGCATACTTACATAAAGATGAAAGTGCTGATTCATATTATCTGCATGTTTGTTTAAATAAGTATAATATGTACATTACATAGTAACACAAGAAGATTAAACATTAATTTTTACCATCACACTTTATATTTCTGGGGCGGGTATAACAAACGACCTTAGGTAGATAGAGCTTTAACACAGATAAAAAATGTATCTTAGGAACTGTCACACCTGTCAACTGTCAAAAGATAAAAAATAGTGCTGACCATTTTTTCTCGCAAAATGTTGGTATATAGACCAAAATTTCGCAGTAATTTCAAAAACGATCACTAAGAAGTGGTTTCACAACAATGAACTTTAAGTAATAAACCAATTATTATTTCAGAGCAAAGGTAGCCTTTCTCATTTTGAAATGTTTTTGAATTTTATCACATTAACCGCAATGTTCATCAAATATTGTTGTTATGAAGTTTATTGTGAAGTAGATATCATTGTTTGTTATATCATTTGATGAAGAAGATTGTTGCTTTGAAAAGCAACAGAATCTTGTACACTTTCATCATTGTCTTTAAACAAATAACAACAGACTTGATAGCTGATAATTTTTCTTAGATGAAACTATCAAAAAAACCTTTGAATATCTCAACAAAACCCGTAAAAACGTTAAATATTTGTCGATATTTTTTTTATTATTAATTATATTCTGTTTTTGTCTATCCTCTCCATCCAAAGGTTGTCTTGAAGAGATCGCTATTAGCGATAAGACCGCCCATTGTACAAATCTGTTGTAATGTTTTCTATTTTAAAATGTTCTTTGTGTACAATAAAGAGTTTATCTATCTATCTATCTATCTTATATATTTTTTTTATAATTTACATCAGAGAGAAAAATATAAGTTTATTTTCAAAATGTAGAAAATTTTCGCATTGTTCTATTAAAATCTAAAAAACTAATAGTGTATTTTCGTTTTCTATTTTCCAATGTTTTGGAATGCAATTCCAAGGCTCCATGTCCAGCTTGTACTTTTACAGATGAACTTCTGCCGAACGTCATTGCTCGAGACAAACATAGCCGATTCACATTGACCTAGATAACCGAAGGCCTTACAAATGTCAACGGAACCTTTGGATGGGATCGAAAGCACCTGCCACTGGCAAATTATAAGACTTAATTGCTTACTTATTATGCAACTTTGATCCAATTTAACTGTGTTTCGCATATGCAAAAATGCTAAATATTTTTTTGATATTTTTTCCCGAAACGCTTTGTGATATTACATTTAATTTACCATTCTTTTGTATAAGTTTTGAATTTTTGTGATTGTTTTGGTTCCGTTGAAATTGTAACTACCTACTTCCTAATATTACTCTACTCGTAGCTTAAAACCCTTCGCGCGTGTCGCATCCGACCATTTGCTCTGAAGACCCTATAGTTTTTCGGACTAGTAATCTTGCAATACATTTTAGGTTCATCTAAATCAGTCCGTCTTCTATAACCTGATTGAGCAATCAACGAGGCATCTAACTTTTACATTACCCTAACCTACAGAACCCTGTTTAACCCTAAACACACAAAACCCCGGTTATTTATTCCCGTTCAACTTCTACCAAATTATGCCCATAGCAGTTCAGAACTCGAAGCAATTGAATTTATTTTCCGAGCCTATTTTCCGTATTCTTCGGACTCTCCCCATCATTATAAGTTAGCTTGTTGTCGTTGACATTAGGTACAGGATAAAGCTGATAGATAAATAACTGATTCACTTTATACAAATCAAATAAATATTTAAACATAACGCTATCTGTCGTCAAACTAAGCAAAGCTTGTAAGATAAAAACATTCTAAAAATGAACGCATCTCCACTACTGTTGTTGAAATGGTGTAGGTACAGATACAAATAAATTGGTTTTAGTCATTGGTGGTTCAGTCACCGATTAATATAAAAAATGCTGGATTTGATTTTTAAATAGTATGAATATTTTTTTTTTCAAGTATCCGATTCCGCTACTATACAGACGGTTGACAAAAAATATAAAATAGATTTTTATATAAACTTTTCTGAGAAATTATCAAACTAGCTGTTTCATAATAAGCTGTGGTACACAGCTCCTTTTATGATAAAATTGCCTTTCGTACTTTCCTCTTTATGGTACAAAGATCGTTATTTCAGATCGCTAAATTGCGTATCAGCTAGTCTAAGTCGTGCAATTAATCCAAGGATATGTACCTATTGGTAAATATATTATTTATACAGGTTCTAATACAGAGAAATTCTGATAAATAATAATATAAAAAGTTCTGGCAAATTCTAATGAGTTTATATAACCTTTTTCTAATCTTGGACTCTAAACTGGGAATCGCACTGGAATTCCAATGTCTACATGCAGCAGATGATTACTTTTTACAGACTAATATAATGAAAAATAACACAAGTAAAAAAAATATGATGACATTAAAAGTAGTCTTGCAAATGCAAATAAATAGTTCAAAGAAAGAAAATAAGAATTAAAACAAAACTAAAATACTTACACCTATAAATTTTGCGCCAATAAAAAGAACCAACTTAGCTCGTTCAAGTATCAATTTAAAGACTTAAATACCTTTTGATGGCAGCAATACTTATTTGTAGTGCATCCAGTTTCTGTGTATACATGGTTTTTTTTATTCTGTTTATCGCGACCACAACCGTGGCCTCTATGTATCGACTGATGTGGCGCGGCGGGCAAAGGTCCGCCTGCCACGCGGAGGTTGCGGGTTCGATTCCCGCCTTGGGATAAATGGTTGTACGATCTGTAAATATATATAATAAAAAATATCTATATACTGTATTAATAAAAAAAAATAAAAAAATCTATTATTTTCTCCCTTAAAATGTAAAATATAAATATATTGTATTAAGTATGTCAGTCTTATAGTACCCATAACACAAGCTCTGCTTAGCTTGGGGCTAGATGATGCTGTGTGGATTGTCCAGCATTATTTAATTATTTATATACTGTTCCACCGTTTTAAGTGTTGACGATAAATATTTGAAATAATAATAAGTAATTGAACCTGGTTGACATAACTCGAGTTCTCTCACGGATCTGTTTAATTGATCTAATAATTTTAATTGGTTATATTTTTTTATTTTAACGTTCTTTATTGGTAACCTTTACATATTTGAAATTCTACTCAGTTAGTTAAGTACATGTTCAATTTAATTAATAATTGAGACTTAATAAATTATGTTCTTGTCTTTGAAAATTTATTATACATATTTTATACGATTTTGCTATAGTTATTTGTCATGCTTAATAAACTGCTGTTGATAATTTTTTGATTTAGTTTTACTATTTAGTTAAGTAGATATATTAGATACGAATATATTAACCCAAAGTACCTAACTTATTGTAGCTACCAATATCTTAGAGCTATAATAACTTAAAGTCAACTAATAACTAATAACTTAAAACATTAAAGTCCTTATATTTATTTAAAAACGAAATAAAATACACAAACTTTTTATAGAGGCACTAAACTTAAAAACTAGGTCAAATAAAGGTCCTCAACAAATTATGTACCAATGCTGTGTATAAAACTATGAATGTTGAATAACTAATTACACTTCGATGTTACATCCTCTAGATTTAATAAAACCATGTAGTCCGCATTTCACGTAGTGCATTGTCACATATTTATAGCATTAATTTTTTCAAGAAATAGCTGAAAAAATATTTAAAAATCGCATCAGGCACGGTAGGTACTCGGTCCTCTCGCTGCTAGTTGAGTCTACCGGCCGAGCGCGTCAAAAACTCTTTCATCGAATTCGGCATCCGACCGATATAAAACTATGCCCGACATACAATCTGATAATGATTTTCTGGAAGAAGATTACCCAGAACAAAGCCTGGCATTGTGAATGTGATTACAAGATTCATCATCATATACCCTTCACTTCCAAGGCAGTTCCAGTTTTTGGTCCTGATCCACCGATAGTTTCTGTCCCAGATACAGAAAAAGGTCTGACCTTAACTCCGTCTCAAGACCTAGAAGTTCCAGAAGAAATTCTGGAAATGCTCGGACAAGCACATAATTTGAATGAATAATTAGGTGCAAAAATTCCAAGATATCTCTAAACGTTGGGGTAAATACTACTCGATAGACTTGCCCTAAAGAACAAAAGGAAGTACTGAGATACAATGTTAATCCCTGAAAATGTTCTCTTAGTCCGGGGTCCTAAACTCAACCATGAGGTGAGCGCCGTTTTAACTGAACTGGCTAAAAAACTCAATTATACATTGAAGTACTCACAAAATCTGTTGGTATCGGGAATAGCGGGCACAGTTAATCTGACCAAAGACATTACAGATCAGATACATTCTGGTGTACCAAAACTTGAAGTAATCAAGAAATTGTCTGACGTAGATCAGTCATCTTGTTAGACCTGCATTTTGAGGAAACACTTAGTATAATTTACTACATGCCTTAGCTGGATACAAGCTTTTGGAACAAAACACGTGGTGTTAAAAGAGATGCCTTTTTGATTCAAGACAAACTCGGCAAATCTATAAAACCTTCAAAATTCTAATCTTATTTAAATTCTAGCCAACCAATTATAAAAAAAAAAAAAAAAAAACTACCCCTTTCGGGAAAGTCGCGATTTCTCCTCGTTAACGGAGCAACTCGAAGCCAGCTGCAGCTCCGAACCGTTACTAGTTACTACGAGCCGCCAGTATAGCAGCCTTCGACGTCAGCGAGCAGGAACCAGAGCTCATCGCGCCCGCGCCACTGCAAGCCGCCGCCGAACGACGACGCAACTAGAGGTACCTCGTACTGGTAGGATCAAATCCTTTTAATTCAACTGACTATCAATGACAAATGATTCAGCTGTTTCGTCTTACATAGAAGGCTACAAATCCTTATTATATGTTGTATACAACAAAATATCGAACGTATAAATCTACCTTTCACATTCTATGGCGAAACTCATTAATCTAGGAGCAATACCACCATATACTGAACACCCGGGTCAATTTGCATCCCCTGTGTTCCTGACCCTCAAAAGTAATGGATTTAAGTAAAGTTAAGTGTTACTTAACTTTACAAGTTTAAATGAGTTTGTATGTGCACCGCACTTTAAAACTGAAGATAATAGTACATACCTACTGCTACTTAGTTAGTTAGTGATAGTGCCTACACGGCAGCCATTGACCTCAAAGAGGAGTATTAATACTTAGGTACCTATTCACTATTTAAACAAAAAATTGTTAGACTCAGCTCAGCATCATACCTACGTGTTTACTATAATATTGTAACCACTTTTAGCTTTCCTAAGAAGTCAAGGTCACACAATAGTGCCTTATCTCCTCGATATATAGTGTGTCAGACCTACCTCACAGGTATGTCAAAATACAGTAAACGCTGTAGTGACAAACCTATAAACGTTTAGGTTTTGTAATTAATTTTGTATAAAGTAATATGGTTCCAAGTCTGTATATCTTTAGGTTTTGAAATTAACAGCAATTGTCATTAAAGTTACTTAAATTATAATATTTTTAACGTACTCAATGACATAAAACAAGGAACTAATGATATTTTGATAAATTTATTAGTACCTTAACTTCTACATGTACAGCTGTTGCATATACATAGTTGGATATAGGTATTTTCCAAGCACTTTGAGCGTGAAAAGTATTTACAAGCTGCAACACTCCAATGACAGTTATAACTGCCGAATAAACCTTAAAAATACCTAGCAGAAGACTCGAAACCAACATAATTATTATTTGCTCGAAATATACAACATGCAATAGCAACAAGTGGCTAGAGGTCTGCTACTGAAATGATTCATCATATTAATTACCTCGACTTTTGGCTGCCTTATTAGGCCTAAAATCTTTTTTGTCAAAATTAACACATTAATTAATGTGTTACTTGGAATTGACAACACCACTGCCATCTCATACTTAAAAACAGAATAGGTGGAATACAATTTCCACACCTCAATCAAATTCCTAGAGAAATATGGTAATAGTTGGAATCTAACTAAAAACATTCATATTTTTGCTTCCTTTAACAGATCACGTAATAATACGAATGCAGATTGGGCTTCATGATGCACTAATATCGATACTGAATGAAGTTTATATGAGGCTAGTTTCCAAAAATTTTACAAAAACTTGATCGCCCACAAATCGATTTATTAAAATCTAGATTGAACCGCAAATGTGATTGCTACGTACCAGGAAACGAGACCCCGGTACTTTTGAACTCAATGCGTTCATTCTTAAATAGAATAAATACTTATTAATTTCTTTCTTTCTTTTGCACTTGTTCAATACGAAAGATTATTCAAGATGACGCACGTGATATTTTAATCATTCCCTATTGGCCCGGCCAATCTTGAACCGTTTGTTTACATCGTTAATGAGATTAGAAATCATATACTTACATATAGACCTCATAAAAACCTTCTGCTATCACCTTCCAGAGAACATCATCCGCTTTTGCGCAGCCTTACCCTGGCGTGCGCCATATTATCCAGTAAACGTGCCTAAAGCTAGATATATCTAGTGATTCCGTTGATATAATACTCAACTCTCTATCAAAAAGCACATTAATTAAGTCAGTATAATGTAACACTAAAACAGTGGTACTTGTTTTGTCAAACTATTAATTTTGATTGCTATGATTAACTATTTCATAGAATTATAAGTAGTATCTAATAATAATAATACCTAAGTTTTTGCAAGAACAGTTCAAAAAAGGTCATGTTATGAAATATTAAATTCATCTCGTTCTGCCTTATCGCTGATCATCGGTAAGGATACCTGCAATTGAGATACGATAAGTACATTTTTTATAGGTGATTTTAAAATATAACCCGATTTTTTTCCGAAGTACCATTTAACATGGGACCAAAATATTGTTCCAAAATACCTATCAATAATACCTAATGAATCTGCACCTCTCGAGGCTTAAAATATAAACAATAATAATAATAAATTGATTACTCTTCTCGCGTTATCGACAGGACAACGTGTGCAGACGTAATGTGCTATATAGATCTTAATTGTATCCTCAATAAAAATAATAGTATATATATAATATGTTATTGTAATATTACAATAACAATAAATGATAGATATTATTTAAAAAATCCTAACCCAAATTTAATTATTTCCCTTTTTTATACACATGAATACATTTGCCCAGTTAAGACTTTGACTTCGTATCTTGAAAGAACTCAACTACTTAGAAATCTTCGGACTATATCTAAACTAAGTTATTCTTATTGTGAAAAAACCGATTCACATTCCATATTGAATCAAACAAACTTTACAAGAAAGCGGTGTGGACGCGTCTGTGTTCTCAGCGCACAGCACGCGCCGCGCGTCCACCCCGCCGCCACGTCGGGAGTATCCATCGACATCATTAGAGAACCGCTGCGCTGGTTGGACTGGTCAATCTATATATTTCGCTAAGCTCTATAACCAGTCTTTACCTAACATTAAAGACACACCTTTTACTGAAACAGTAATATCGTTATGTGAACGATGAGTTCATAAGCTTATATACTCATGATAGGTATATACCTAACCTACTTAAAAACAAATGTTTTCTTTTAATGTTTTTGTTAGTTATATTTAATTTCTTCTGAACTGAGATTATGAATCCAGTAATAATAATAAAATTACTATTTTGTTACTTAAGTAATTTGAAATGTTCATTCTGCAACAGACGCTAAACATCTACATGGTTTTATTAAATCTAGAGGATGTAACATCGAAGTGTAATTTATGGTTAAAAGAACTTACCTTAAGTGAATTTCAACCAAAATTACGCGAGATGTTACATCCGAATAGATTTAAACTCCCACCCACCCGATACAGCACACTAATTATTGCATAACATTTCGTGCTAGGATAATACCCCTTTAGTTGCAGAATGCAGATATAATTTACTCTAAAAAGAATGACGCGCTCGGCCGGTAGACTCAACTAGCAGCGAGAGGACCGAGTACCTACCGTGCCTGATGCGATTTTTAAATATTTTTTCAGCTATTTCTTGAAAAAATTAATGCTATAAATATGTGACAATGCACTACGTGAAATGCGGACTACATGGTTTTATTAAATCTATTCGGATGTAACATCTCGCGTAATTTTGGTTGAAATTCACTTAAGGTAAGTTCTTTTAACCATAAAATATAATTGCTAAGTCCAAGCTTCATAGAAAACATGTGTGCATAATCTAGCTTGAGAAAACGGAACTTGTCTATGATGTACTGTCTGCAAAAAAAACCTACATATAATGCAAGTAATATTTAAAATAATCCAAATCAAAAACACTTTTCGTCATATATACTAGGTGATTCTAGGTGCCAGTTCCACGTGACCGGAGCCTAGAACGGGCAATACTTACGGCCTGGTTCCTACCGTTTTTTTATATAATCCTTCTTACAAAGAATTACAATTAAACTACAAGTTCTATCAATACGATTGTGTAATATATTAATATAATAATTTTATTGATATAGGTATCTAAATATATACCAACATTTTGTAAATACTGTAATAGTCATAAGTTTGTTTGTGAATAAATGCTCATTGCTTAAAAAAACACGCTCAAACCGCGGGCTAACCCTCACTATAACGTTAGCCCGTGGTTTGTGCGTGTTTTTATTTTAGCTACGGTGTGTTTTGAGTTTGACATCTGTCATTCTAAACGAATTATGATGCAGTTTCTTTTAAAGGCTGTCTTGATCGAGTTGTTTATTAACTACAAGAGTTTATCCTCCGTCGGGAGATAAATTAAAAAAATGTTTTTTATTATATTGTGGTTTCTATGCAAACACTACAAAAATTTAAATGGCCAATGTACGTATGCAAGGTCGTTGTTGGGCTATTAAGATTAATTGGTTACAAGAAGCCGGCTCAGCTAAACTTTGTTAGTTTTGCCTTAGTAAAAGTATTAAATCACAATGTTGGTAGTACTTGTAGTAGGCACCTACACATAATTTAAGTTATTGAAATGTTTACTATTAAGTCAGTTTTAATAGCTCTAGCTAATTGGTAAAATCATAGTTAAAACGGAAATGTCGTAGTAACGAGATATAACTATGATACGAAATTTTATCGCGTATTTGTTATTAATATACCTATCTCTTAACTACGAGTTCTAGTTTTACGTGTTATATACCGTTGTCGGTATTTAAAGTCTTACTTAACACAAGTTTTTCTAAAACAAAATTTATTAGTTACAGTTCAAAAACTACTACAATCTTCGTTCAAAAGCTTCCTTCCACTCTTTGCGATATATTATTGATATTATAGCAATGGTAAAATAAAATAAAAAATAATGATCATAATGCACTTTTTAATTCTACTCTACCTTATAATTTAATAATTAAATTATTAAATAGAAAGATAATAAACGACATATTGGACATGCTAAGATCTGATAGATAAAACTATAACACAGCATCACCGGTATTCTAAGTCATGTGATTTTATTTGAAATAAAAAGATCGATTTACACTTTCAACCTATAATACTTTAATATTATACGACTATAATAATATTCTGTCATAAAAGTTTGAGGTTTATAAGGCTTCATAATTCTCAGTCTGTAGAAGACCATTACTAGACATAAAAATGATACTTACTTATTATACAAACGAATGCCAAAAATATCTGAAACATCAAATAACTTTCCAAAGCCTTATGAACCTTGAAACTCTATTTCGAAACCTATATGTTTTAAAGGGAAAAAATAAAAGCTTGAGCAAAATTGTCTATGATCATACTACGTACGCCTTTTTTACCAGCAAAAAAAACATTCAATTTTCAAAGCCTCGCCCGTTGTATAAACAATATTGAGATATAAACTTTGTGACTTAGAGTACGAGTCACATTGAACAACTTTTAATACTACAAGGTCATCAATAAGCTTCGGCAGATAATAATTGATGCTTTAGATTGTTTAATGTACTTAGCCTTCAAATTTTTTTTTTTCGAAGATATTGCACATTGATAAGCACCGCCTATTAGTTTAATAATACTTAAAAATGCTCCAATTTAAAAAAAATTGTATTTGTTTAAATTTTTTGAACCAATTATTATTTTTAAAAGAATTTCATTTCGATTTAACTACAATTTCTGTACTTTTAATATTCATAGAGATTAAATCACAAAACGTATTATGTACTTAGCTAAAAGTACAAATGTTGGTAAATATTAAAAAAGTTATCGTAGTAAAAAGTTTATTATTCTTCTATAAAAAAACTGTACTGAACTTAAAACTTTTAATTTTTTTTTATTCTGTTTTATAAAAAACACTACTAAATTGATAATTATAGAAGTGTTTTTTTTATATAAATTGTAGGATTAGAATTATGCGCATAAAATCGTAAACGGAAGTAAGTTATTATATCTATAAATGGCCTTAAACTTTGAATATCTGGGTGGGAAGTGGTTTTTCCATTCCACATTAAGATACCTTTACAATGTTGCCAACTTCCTCATAAAAATACTTACATTACTAATATTTACCACTAGTATAGATGGACAGCTGTAATTTAAGAAAGATATACAGAAAGAAAGAAAGAAGGAAAGAAAGAAACGGAGAAATAAATAAAATATTAAAACATTTTTATGACATTAAAACATTTAAAAGAAGTGTAAACTCCAGCACTCGGCGTAAACTATTAAAACCTAAGGTTAAGTAAGATTGGACCAATGACTTAGTTATTTAGGGTCTATATTCGGCTCCATTGAAAACCTCAAACTGGAACTAGAACTAGAAAAAATTACCTGCAAGTACATTTGTAGGTCCGCCGGGCGGCGCGCTAGAAAGAGTAAGAGCTATGCCTTAAAAAGAGAAAGGCGATGAAGATCTAACTCGTAGAACGATAATGTTTAATAATTGCTTAATTTAATTTTAGCAAATACAAACAGCAAGAAACCGCATTCAAACTGTGGTGGTTGTGATATTTAGTTACTTAGCTAATTTGATTTACACTCTACCTACAGATAGCGACAAACATTTAGCAAGTAGCGAGGGAATTCGTGGTATAACTTACTAAATATATTATAATTTTATATCATAAAAGTTATCTACAACAGCTGCAACTTTGTTACATTTATTCTGAACAAATAGAAATAGAGATATTTTTATTTGTTAATTTAAAAATCTTTTATGGTTATTTTAGTGACTTTACTCAAAAATGCATTTTTGAACTCTTGAAAAAGTTTGCAAAACGTAATAATCTGTGTTATAACAGGTTGCAATTGCTATCCAGCGGGTAATTATAATATATTTATAACATTTGTAAGTGTATTTAATTATAATATTAAGAGAATTTACCCCTCTGTTGTAACACTGCATACCACCTAAAAGGATGTGAGTATTATAACAATAAGTTACATACAAGTGAACATTTAGGTCACACCCACACAAAAAGCTTGCATCTACCTCGTCTTGATACCTTGTGGCATATTGTCTAAGCATATTCATTAGCATCTAGTTACTGACACGAGAAGACACTATTTATGCTCTTTTTAAATATTTTTGTCTTTGGTCAACAGTGTGATGCATCTTTATCTTTAAAAGCACGTCTTTTGTGCATGATAGTGTGCGCACACCGACGACTGATTTAAACGCCAATTCATATGACTTTAAGAGACTTTGAGAAATCTTTGAGAAATGTGATTATAAAAATACCTACAACATTTTTGGGATTCTGCTAAAAGCTGTATCGGAGTTAAGTAGGCATTTATTATTGAATAAGCAAGACCAATACCTTGGGCCGCAAATGGATGAGAGCGTCTCAGAACCACGCAGAGTGGAAAAAGCAAAGAGAGGCCTATATACAGTGGGTCAAAATAGGCTGTGGATGATGATGTGATGATGATGAAACAAAAGCAAATACCCGGTTTTTTGTCCGCACACCCTTTCTAACCACTTCTCAGAAGTATTGTGAAGTGTAATTGCACGGTAGACTTAGGGGCGACGTTATACAGCCTATTAAGGATCTACTCTAAAATTAATGAGTTCCCGGCTATTGCAAAATTTAGACTGATTTCGTATTTTGTGCTCATTTTACCTAAAGTTTTGTTCAAAACGGCTACCGTTGTTTTATATCTTGTCACACGAACATTTGCCCTGGGTAGGAATCGAACCCACGACTCACAGCATGGAAGGCAGAGCAACTACCAACTAAGCTATGACGCTTGTCATAGCTTAGTTAAACATAATAAAACATAATAAAACATAAAAAAACATAATAAAAATCCGGAGTTCGTCTGACAATAAACACAAAAATATTATTGTCGTTTTGGTTCGAGTGAACATCTCGATGACATTATCTGAACTGCAATCGCTATAAACAGTGCCAAATTGAATTAACCGAAAACAATAACAATGTTTTTTTTCTGAGTAGAACCCTTTCGCCCTGACATTCACCGCGTTACGTTAATCGTATTCGAATCACATTGCGCGCTAACCACAGCTCGACTACTGGACGATGCAACATCACCGCGTAATGTATCTCGAAAACGCAAATGTCACGCTAAGATTCTGATATTTATGCCAGTTGACTTGAGTAAGCAGCCGATTGTAGTTTGCTCATGAATATCGATAAAAACATTTATTTATGAGACGAACGATGAATAAAACATAGTTATTATCGGCAGAATAACACTTTGCAGCCTTGCTTCAACATGATCGGATGTGCTGATTTATGATCTAGGTTATTTACTAGAACAAAACATATGTTTATACATGTTACAGCTCATTTAATATTACTCTTATTTTACGTAGGCTATGGGTAAGCTCAACAAGAGCAAACATTCTGATGGAAAATATAAAAAAGTGAGTAAAAAAAGTCTGAGTGACACTTCGATCAAAGTACCTACTATCAACTAATAAAATCAGTGTATCTACCATGAGATGTCACAGTTAAATAAAATTAAGTAAAATAAAAGTAAGTTAAGTAAAATCGCCTGACTTTACTACAGTAGTTACGTCAATATTAGTATGACGAATTTTAGTACTCAACTATCCGCTAGTGGCGCTGTACAAATCTTCATAATTTTTTTTAACTACAGACGCTAGCGAGTATAGTAAATATAGTATAGTAAAAACTCATGGTAGACCTACAGAAGTAGAATTTCCATAGGCTTTCCAAATGGGGTATAAAAATCTTGAAATGTGCATAAATATTGTTTTATAAAAAAATAACGTATAAGTACAATATGATTTTCTCTGACACTTTTTAACATGGTATGTAAGTTTTTCACATGCATCTGCTTTTCGTCATAAAATGTGGCCGTTTTTGTTGAAACTTTAGCTAACAATCAGCTAAAAGACAAGATAAATTGTTTTAATGAATACTTGTCGGGACAATGATTTGGAAACTGATAAGAATAATAATTAGGTAAAATTAATTAATACACCTATTGTGAATTTAAGATACTTTCATTAAAACTATACGATTGTTTTAATATTTTGTTGATTTCATAAAATGTACTCAAATCATTATTATGTTTTTCACTAATGTATGTCTAACCTGAATTTTAAACTAATTATAACCCTTTTAGTTGTCATGTAGTAAAAATAGAGCTTTATTTTATTACACGAAATATAACTCTTTATAGACATAAAACACAATATGTTACAATGTGATGAATAATCCATAGGCTCCCGAACTATAAACACAGCTTATAGAAATGAAACTATTAGTATAAGCTGCGTTTCAGGAGCCAGTGGCTTTTCCATAATGTTTACAAAAAATATTACTAAAAATTTACAAAAAAAAACTACCACAATTCCATAATTGTTTACTTAACAAATGACTAAACATTTACAAAAAAACAAATGAAACAAAAAAGTCACATTCCCCAGTAGATTACTTATAACTACCGATACAATAATAAATTGTCCTGTCGTCTTCAAGTAATTCTCATTCAACACCACGAAGCAATTTCCTGCTTATACTCGAGCTCAAGAGATATCTCCACGCACAATACCATTATTGTTCCGAATAAGACCCAAAACCACAATGGCACCGAAATAACTGGAAGTGTCGAAAGGTTGACGCGACATTTCGGTGAATTATTTATATTTAACCTTCTGAGCTATTTTCATATTGCAGTTTGTTCTTACTTATAAAAAAGAAGTCATGTCATATTATTAGTTAAAATAGTTGTTTTTTAAATACCAACTAAACTAGATTAGCATACCTGAATAGCCTGAAGATACTAAACCTTTAGGCTATTTAGGTAGGTTTAATTGTATTGTAAATTTTGTGCTGGGCTTCTAGTTACCATAACTTGCTTAGTTTAAAACAAGATGGTTTGGTGTGAAATGGCTATGAATATTTATTCCTTTCTAGAAATGACTTTTACATTCGTTGACTCTTAAGCACCAGTTGAATTAATTAGAATAATTTATTTATATGTACGTGATATTTAAAAACGACTTCAGTTCATACAGTTACTAAACTCCTGTTATAGAATTATATGCCTTTTATATAAACTTACTTTAAAAAGGCCGTGCAGTTTTGACTTTCTTATGCATTAATGTTTATACTACGTTACATCAGTTTTTTGAATAACAACATTGAATTTGGACATAAGTCAGGGTTTAAGGTCACTGACCGGTTTGACAGCTATTGTGCTTGGCCCTAATATGGAACCTATATTAAACTTCATGAGAGCAAAAACTACATATACCAGCGTGATTCAGCGTCAATGTAAATAAAGCTACCATAGGTTACCATACAGTATTGATTTATTTTTCTTTAAATTTGCAGTTTTATTACATACGTCTATCTGATTTGTAAGTAAATACCATACTTTAAGTAATCAATGGCTGAAGTCATTGAAAGGCCAATCAACGAACTTCAAAGTTCATAAAAAAAAACACTGTCTTTGGATGGCGCACTACGGCCTCAAATGAAAATATTATAAGGGAAGGTATCAATATAATTTAAATGCTGGATTTCTTGGATCATTCAACGGGGTTGGGGTAGTGTAGCTTGACCCAGGGCACCTTTTAAATCTAAAGTCACAAGTAACTCGTTATTCGTGATTTAACTACTCAAGGCGGGCGTAAAAGAGTTGAAATGATATTGTCTTATAAAAAGCTGATCGTGTCGATAAATCAACATTCGGTCAACAAAATAAGAAAAAAATGACGCATACGGTAAAACTTACAAAATTACTGAGATAATTCATTTAAAATCGTAAAAATTATTTTAGTTCCTTCAAATCTTAAGACTTTTACTCCACGGCAACTAACCAGTGAAAGCACGTTCATCATCATCATCATTCTATATCAGACCATTACTGGACGTACACCTCTCCCAAGATGAGCCACAGAGCTCGATATTCGGCTCTTCTTACCCAGAATTTGCCAGCTACATTCCGCAGATCATTGCTCTAGAACCTTCTAAAAAAAATATGATGAGCATTGCATTCGGCTCTTGAAGAAGTCTCTATTCGTCAAAACTGTTGACAGTTATTTGCACCATCCTTTACATTTATGTATTAACCTCTTTGTTTATTCTATCTTTAGGTGCTGCTGATCTGCTGCTTTGCCTTACTGCAAGCTGAAATCCTTGGAGCTCAAAACTCACCTATATCATACTCCTCAATAGGATTCGGAGATTACTCACAACAAAAGAATTATGAACATGTTGGCTATCAAATGGTTTCTTCAGAATACTTCAAAACTATAAAACCAAATTTTGGAATTTATGAAACGGATTTGAATCAATTTACGGCGAGATTCCGACCCAGCTCCAATGATCCCGCGCCAAGTTACGATACTATGTATTCTCAATACATTCCATCTAGATCCCGTGTTATAAATGAAGCCAATACTATTCCGACTAGTAGAAATATCCCTTTGACTCCATCTCCAGAATTCGATTCAGTACCGTCAGTGTTGAAGACTGAAGGATTATCCGCTTTCGCTTAGTTCCCTATTGGAAAATGACATGACAAGAATCATCAATCGCTAAAGATTTATGTCTAAACTCTTGGCTTCATGGTATTTTAGCAACATTAATAACAATTTCAAAACTTTGTAATAACAGACAATTATGTATACTATGCCGAGCTTAAGTTTGAATCACGTCATTTAGGTCCTAGGATATTAAGGCTGCCTACGTCTAGACTTTACTGAACCTACATTCTGTGGGCTAATTACGCACATTAGTCACACGAGTAACACTAGCAACATATGGTTATAATTATTCAACAAAGACGAAATATAACTAGTACTTGTATTTTATTGTATTAATGACAGAAGCGTTGTATAGCTTAATTGGCCTAATTTCAGGAACCCTCAAGTATTAAACTAATCACGTGACCCAACAGCTGTCAAAAGTTTAGAAGGGTGAGCACGAATAAATGTAACAATCGTAAAAGTATCGTAACGTTAGCACATTCAAGACACACGGCGCGGTGACGCTGCAGCGTTAGGCAGTTAAGCCAGTGGCAACGCGTAGTGTCACTCGAAAACGGCACCGTTTCGACATGATTGCGATTGTCACATTTATTCGTGCTCGGACCTCTAGTAGACAATTTACCACCTCAACAGCAGCTGGTTTTGTACCTGGATTTTACACACGGGAAAGGTTGATATCACAATTACTTGTTACACTATCCATCTAATTTGAAATCGTAACTGAAGAGCTGAATTTATGTCTTATACATATAAAAAGTAGAGTATCTTGTATGGCATGCATGTGTTGTTGGCAGCAGGCATGTATTTCTCATACCTATTATGACTACAAGTTCTCATGAAACTTCTGTATTTAGGGTTTACTCGTGTGATTTACTTACACAAGCCCTAGAGATGAAACTTGTGATAATATATTGTTCTCAAGGGCACCTCGAAATATGATTTCTTAGCTGAATTTGATTTACTCGCTGATAAGCTGCAAGTAAAGTCAAGAAACACTTGTACTGCATGCGGTAATCAAATAGTAAAGGAGGTATTTGCCAGGCTGATTGTACTTATAAAAGCGTAAATTAGCTTTTAGGTAAAGCTTTTTGTCACTAGTGTATCCACGTCAAGAAATGCATTGTTTAACTTTGCGCTAACATTAAATTTTATTGAAATTCATTAAATATTATCGGAATACATAGCTATTTCAGCGAACTATGGTGTGCGCACACTGACGACAACTGCCTTAATACAGTTTATTTTACGTCAATTACTTTACTACCTACTATAGGTATCAGCCCATAGTTAAATTAGAGCTGTAGAACTTCAGATCAGTTTTAGTTTTTGTGAGTTGATACTTATTTTAAAGCGTTTATTTTTCACTTTAAATACATGATATTCTTTTCAGTTACGTCGCTACTGATTGATGATTTTTGAGAAAAATAAATATAAATACCAAGTTCATTTCTTGCAATACGTGGAAAGGCAACAGGATAACGTTCTGTAAAAAGAAAAAAACTCATACCTTGGCATTTCTTTCTTGTAAACTTGTTTATAAACAAAAGCCATGTTAGTTATGGTGACTTTGTATTTAACTATTTCGTAAAGAGTTCACTCACGATTCCGTCTACCAGCAAGCATGACCCTCAAATCCATTATCACGCCTAGTTTCACGTATTCTATGAACGCTTTACGAAAGCAGGTCATCTTTTCAACTCCTGGATTAGTTAGGATTGTTTACAAACAAAGAACACGACACGACTATTAAGAGATTTAATCTGCTTCAGAGGGCTTAGTCCGAGCTTGCATTTTAAAACTCCCTACTCTCGAGCCGAGAGTCGTCTCTCGGATCTCTCTCTCTACTTCTTACAAAAATATAAGGACATCCGAGAGACGACTCTCGGCTCGAGAGTAGGGAGTTTTAAAATGCAGGCTCGGACTAAGCCCTCAGTATGCGTTGTGTTTTGTTTAAAAACAGTCGTAATTTAGGTAGCTATTAAGTTGTTAATCGTGTATGTCGTGATTTGAACAAAATACTCTGCGTTAGAGTGTCTGGCTCTGTATGCTATGTTTTTAGCATACAGAGCCAGAAGTCGTTTTAGTCGAACGAGTCTCTAAAACCAATACGCAAATTTTGTATAAAGTGAAACGATATTTTGATTTGCAAAACGATATTTCTGTTCGGCCCGTTTCGTTTGATCCTTACAGAAAACAGCGTAAACAGAAATATAAAGATATGTCTGCAACTTTACTTCGCACCGGCGCGGCGGCACCGATGTTTTAGCCCGACTCACTATCGTATCGTGTAGGTAGCATCGGTCAGTGTAAAAACTCCCTGTACTGTTGTTGCAATAAACAAGATTAGGTACACACATAAAGAGAAATAAACTACGAAATAGACAATTCAGAGAACCTGTTCCAAGTCTAGTATGAAGATTTCTTACCTAACTTTATCCAAAGCTACTATTTGTTCTTTGGCATTTCCTAGAACATTTACAATGGAGTTTGCCAATTCTGCTATAAGACCAGCTATTCCAAATTATATTTGACTGAAGTCTTCAAACACAAAATTCTAGATACAGATATTATATAAATATTCATGGACAATTTACACGACAAATTACTTATTCCAAAACTAAGCAAGGCTTGTACTATGGGAACTAGATTGCTGATGGAATACTTATATACATTTTATTTTTGTAAATAGATAGATACATGTATAGATAGTAATACCCAGACACAGCACACATTATTTATGTTCATCACAAAACATTTGTTTTGGGAGGAGAATCGAACCCACGACCCACAGGATGGATAGAAGAGCTGACCAACTGAGCTGTGTCTGTTTCTTGCTAAAATATCTCGAGATCAATCAAGATGTATTTATGTAAATGAGACGTGTTGTTTCCAAACATCTGTGACGATTTTTTATTCAAAGTCAATTATATTTTACTCAGTAAAATCACAAGATTCATTTATGTCAACTTGGCTAAAGAAATATTTAAGGGAAACATTGTTTTTGTGGATAATTCGCTGCAATTTCGTTGGTTGGGATTTAACTTTTTTATTTTAAAATTCTTCTTTATGTCGATCTTTTTTTTTTCATAATGGCTGACAACAAACCAGTGATTTTCAACGACAAAATCATCACCAATGACGTAGACTTTTGTGATTAGTGATGACTCAAACCTAGGTAATTAAATAGCGGAAGAAATTATTGAACTAAGTTTATAATCTATTGTTCTTTTAATTACTGGTCGTGCGTCAAGAGATCTTGAAACTTAAATACTTATATGCAAATAATTTTAAAAAATCATACTGATTACATTTTTATTCTTTCTAGCTTATATCCGTTATGTCTGATTATGTCTATAAAATATTTTTAGAACAATCTGTAAGCTTGTTATATTCACAATATATTTATGCATGTAGGTATGGATTCAATTTAGAAGTAATTAAGCATTAGACCTATCCACATAGGACATTTAGTTAAAATACTAATTTACGAAAATAATCGATAAAAAACAAGTAGGTACCTAGTTATAAAAAAAAGACATGTGGCTCTCGGGGACTGCCGCAGTAAAGCTATTGCATAGCATTTTTGCTGGAATACGCATGCGCAGTGTTAGGTTAGGTTAGTTACGGAATTTCTGGATTCTGTCTCCACGCTAAGGCTCGCGATAGAAGCTATGCAATAGCTTAAAAATAGTTATTTTTTTAACTGAATGTAATTTTGATAAGTCTTATGCTGAGTTATAGCTATTTGGTGAGTTGTTAAAGGACAAGAAACATAAGAACCCAGCGGTAAATATATATTCTCCTTAAAACCACAATGTTCCCTTCAACCTACAAAAGCTTGATATGTGGTGCACGCGTGCTTCGTAATTGCAAAACCAGAGGGTAGATCTCATAATAAAATTATATTGTTGTTGTTTAGTGGTCATGGTAAGTGCCTGTTACAACACAATAATATCACAATTATTACTTAAATCCTTTTTAGATTTAATGATAGTTTACCGTCTGAATATCTCCTGGGCAAATACTTATACATACATAACTATATTATTTAGTTCAATTCACTTTATTTCGCGTTAGATTTTTAATTAAGTATCAATTTTTAATCATCATCATCATCGACCTATATTAGTCCACTGCTGGACGTAGGTCTCTCCCAAGACGCGCCACTGAGCCCGGTCTTCGGCTCCTCTCATCCAGTGTTTGCCAGCTACACTCCGCAGATCGTCGCTCCATCTCGCCGGAGGGCGTCCTACACTACGCTTTCCTAAACGCGGTCTCCACTCCAGTATCCGTTTGCTCCAACGGTTGTCGGTTCTTCGGCAAACATGGCCGGCCCACTGCCACTTCAGCTTGCTAATTCTTTGAGCTATGTCGAACACTTTGGTTTTCTAATTTTTAATCGGTAAACATCAATTGTTGATATGAGAATAGCAACGCAGTTAAATCATACATTTGATTTTATAAATCGTTTTTATTTCATTTAAAATAATGATTCCTTTGTATTTGGCACCTATTCGAGGCAAAGGTTGAATAGACCTTTAAGTAAGTATAATAAACAGTTCAAATTCAAATTAGAAAGCTTTCGGGTTTGATTTGCAACCTTAGTGCATGCAAAAGCGATTGAGTCCATGGGAGCCCTAATAAGTTGACTAGACAGCAGTAGGTACTATGATATCCGCAGTTGTGAAGCCTCGCTTGCGCTTGTCGATACAGATACTGTCAAAGTACATAGATTATTGTGGAGCTTTGTATTGTATGTATCATGTTTCTATGCGTAGGTATTGTATACCTACTCTAGTTCTTGAAAATCAAAACCAATATTTTATTTACTTAAATTGATAAAAATGTGATAAAACTCTTTTTTTTTAATCATTTTTTTTAATTTAACTGATTAAGGATAATTGATACATTACAATCAAATTATACAGTGCTCATATACTTAATACTTAAAATATACATCACAAACACTTCAATTATTTTTTTTCCTAATTTCATGTAAGTACCTAAGTAGTTCTCAATCTTAAAGACTAACTAAAATTAATTTTAAGTTTTAATAAGACTATTTTTTTATTCTAGTTCACCAATAAAAAAAGTTAATAAGTACAGTCTCATAAAAAAGTTCCAAACCAAAATACAAATCTCTAGAACAGAATAAAATGTGTTACAAGTCTAATTTATTTATCACATATTTATTCGCCGGAAACAAATAAACTCACAAAAACAGCACCGGATAATTTAAAAGTAGTTGGACGCCATACTTTTGTGTTGACTAAGTCTAATAGCAAGAGCCTCGATGCCTTATGAGGTCTTCAGCGACGATGTCAAGGCTTTTATGGAGTCTGTTGGGACAACGCCTTGGTGTATATACTAACAGAATATTTTTTTACACAGAAATTATCAGGTAATGTAAATAATTGGTTAATTGCTTAGCAACACTATCATTTTTTGGATAGGAGATGTAGAACTTTTACGGCCGGTTTCTCGAACGATGATCAACGAAAAAAACAAATAATTACTATGTGTCAAACTCGGATCAATCGTGATTTGGGTTTCCAGAAACCGGCCGTTAGTTTAATAATACTTGCACGACAGCAAGTTTTTTTTTTGTAGAATTATATAATAGCGATATCTTATTTATTGAAAACGAAAAGTAGATTTTGTATACATTTTGTGTATCCATATAACAGGTGTTTGTCCTTTACACCTGGTTTTGATAAGACGATTAAGTTCTTCATGTTAAGGATGGTTCAGTTTTTTCGGAGTCTTTATTTTATACTTACTTACTTTTCTTTTTTTATGCTTTAATACAAAAACAAAAAACACATCAGTCAAAATAATCTCGAACAAAAAAATCATGTTAATATGAAAATAACAAAATATTAAACTAATCAATTAAAAGAAAATCTCAAAAATGTTAATTGATTTGAACATGAAATCTTAGCACCAAACAAGCTTCAAGTTATGGCACTAGAATGTTAGTAACATAATTAAAATTAATTTTAGCTCGCTATATCGGTGAGTCTGTGACATACTAATTTTGTAGTCGTATCTTAAACTGTTTCATACATTTGGTGTCCTAACAAGCGTGTATGTATGAACTAGATTCAGTACTTACCAAGGCGCACCTTACCGGCGCACGGGGGTAGGCCTGTTAGTATAAAAGTGCTACACTACATTTAATTCGTATCACTTGCCGCAAGGATTTTATATCACAAAATGGCAGCTAAGGTATTACATTCAATAAAATATTAAAAAGTGCGATGTGAAAAATAAGAAAACTAAAGATCATTGGAACGCTTATTAGAAATTATGAAAGTTTCAGTGATACGAAATAAATAAATAAACATACAAAAAGATAATCAAACTTACAACCAAAATATTTTTTTTCCATACTCGTATTATTTAAATAACATCGTTCATAATGTTATTGCAATATCTAGACTTTATTTAAATAAATACTTTAATGGAAAACATTTATAATCAATTGATACTCTTAAATATTCGGTAATGTGAAAATGGAGTGTTATAACTGTGATTTAATAAGTGTACCTTGTTTCAGTTCATCGTTCTTCTGTGCGCGTTGGCGTCTGCCCGCGCTGGTGGCTTATACGGGGGTGCGTACGCTGCCCCCTACGCCTCATACGCTGCGGCCCCAGCCTACGCGTCGTACGCTGCTCCGTCGTACGCGTCGTACGCTGCCCCATCATACGCGTCGTACGCCGCCCCGTCGTACGCGTCATACGCCGCCCCGTCATACGCGTCATACGCCTCAGCTCCCATCGTCAAGAGCTACGCTGCCCCCGTAGCCACGTACGCGTCTGCTCCCATTGTCAAGAGCTACGCCGCGCCCGCTGTATCATACAGTGCCCCAGCTGTGTCCTACGCTGCCCCGTCTCTGGCGTACTCCACCCCGGTGGTTAAGGCTGTCTCCCCCGTGTCATCCGTCTCATCTTACTCTACACAGACTGCTCACGCTGCTCCTCTGACGACATACGCTCATGCCCCGGTGGCTTACTCCGCTCCCATCTCGACTTACGCTGCCCACGCTGCTCCCTTGACTTACGCCGCACACGCCGCCCCATTGACCACCTACGCCGCACACGCTGCCCCATTGACCACATACGCTGCTGCCCCGGTCTTGAAATCAGCTGTAGCCTACTCAGCCGCCCCAGCTGTCTCTCACGTGTCTTACAGCGGCCTTGCCTCTAACTACGGCTGGTGATCAATTTATCGACTGTTTGTTTAGTTGTTACATATTTGTATATAATTTTTATACAATGCGAATAAAATTTTAAAAAGTGAGTTATTTGTTTGTTTATGATACTTATCTAATGACTTGTAACCTCTTTTATAAGTACAACTATATAACCATAACACTTTGTACCCAATTTGAATTTAAATGAGTGTAAAATTCCGATAGACAGAACTCTTAGCAATTCAAAACAAACTTGCTAAATAATAAGTGTGCCATTAGAACATGAATGTAGATAAAGATGTGAATTGATATTTATATCAACTTGAAATCTGTGCCTACTTCTATAACATTACATTGAAATAATAACTTAAGTACGATTACGTAATACAATGTTTGTAGAACCAGTTCGATATGCCCTTTAAAACTTAGTGGTGTTAATATAAACTAGGCCATGAGGGAAAATATCAAGGACTGAGCTCATTACTATCTAGATTTACATCTAAGGTGGTCTAGTAACTAAACACATTCGGTATGGATGTATACTTTTTAACGAGTAGGTAGTTATATCAACATTTAGCTACAAGATTTCTACCGAAATCGATATATGCGAGTATAACAAACAGCAGAAACTATGTGAACATTTTGTCACTAGAATTTTGAGCCCGGTTCGGTCGTTTGATTAATGGTGACATTTACAAACGGTGCCAGTAACGGCGGTGGTAACCTACGCGTTGCGTGCTGCCATCTATCGTCGGAAACGCCCATGCTTCACACTCCTTTGTACAGTTGACATAGAGATCTATGATGAGAAAATGTTTCAAAAAGTATTTAGCAAATGTAAACAAGACTAATAGTAATTTCAGTTTAATAAATAACCCCCTTTCTTATAAAAAGTTAGCGATGTCTTTATGTCTTCATTACGTGAGTATGGTCGGTAATCAATACCTACATCAAGTCTGCGCTAACTTTTTATAAGATAGATCGTAGTCTTTTAAATTCGGACCTTCAATCAGTAGGTAATAATTATAACAGAATCTATTTAAAACGCGTAGTTTTGAGTGATAAATATTAGTTTATCTTAAAGAACAATAATTAAAAATGGAGTTACATGATAGCGTATTTGCATTCTAAGGCCATTTACACACAGCTCTAGTTCTCGTAAGTGATACCTACGTACCTACGTACCTAATTTTCAGAGAATTAATAAAGATCTTAAACCATAAACCATATCATAGTCGTTTCCAGTCTAGAATGCTTTAAATTATTCTGCTATGGCATTTCCACACTTCTATACGTCAATGCATTAGGTATTCCGTACTTCTAGTACATCACTGCCGTTTCTAAACAACATAAAGGTGTTATTCCTTTGCACCAGAGGACTGAGCACGAATAAATGTGACAATCGTAAACGTACCGTATTTAAAATACACTGCGCGCTAACGCTGCAACGTTAGATAGAAAAGCTGTTGTTGACGCGCAATGTATTGCAAATAGGTTATTGTTTCGATACGTTTACGATTGTTAGATTCATTCGTGCTCCCCTGGCTCAGCTCCACGTAAATGACATTAACATGTTCGTAGCTTCACCGTTTCACCTTCTCGTTAACATTTTGCTGTCCATTTTACGCGTGTTTCTCGTCTTCCTAGCCTTAATCAACCCGGTACTTTAACGACCGGTTTCTGGAAACCCAAATCACGATTGATCCGAGTTTGACACATAGTAATTATTAGATTTTTTCGTTGATCATCGTTCGAGAAACCCGCCGTTAAGGTAGCGTTGCTACAGCACGTTGCATTTTTTATTATTTACTTTTTGTTATTTCTGATCACGAACTTAAAACTTTCCAAACTTGATAACTGTTAAATGAACAGCTATCGTTTGCATTTATAGTAAGATAGAAAGAAAATTACACATAAATAAACATTTACAATGGGCGGTCTTATCGCTTTCAGAGAACTTTTTGATGGAAAGGATAGATAAAAATGTATGACGGCAGTGCATTAAATGTGTAAAAATTAAATGATTTTTTTGTGAACTTTGCCACTTTGCTTGCCTTTTTATAATTAATTTTAATTCCCACGCTTTGATGACTCAACAATAATTAAGTTATATTAATAAGTGTCATAAAACAACAATTCATAATAACATGAGGATAGCAATCTCTTAACCCGCGTCATTGTTTCAAGAAGGCCAAGTGCGATGTTGAAAGCTTTAAGTAGAATCCTTGGCAGCATGCTAGTTACGAATATGACAGATTATAGTACTTATCTACTTACTTCAACATTCATCATCATCATCATCTTCCTACCCTTGTCCCACATTATGTGGGTCGGTACAACACGTCTTCTTTTTCCACTCTCCTCTATCAGACGTCATCTCAATGCTCACACCTTTCTTACACATGTCATCATTCACACAGTCCATCCATCTTTTATTTGGCCTCCCTCTACTTCTCCATCCATCCACATTCATATCTAACACTCTTGTTACTTAGGTACTTCAACATTATTATGTGCATATAAATAACAATGGAACCGCATTGAACTTGTAAACCTAAAAAACAAATGACAGTCGACTTGACTGAGATATATTTAAAATACACTTTATTCTGACAGAATTGTTAACGGGCAGAAACCTTATAAAAAAAAGAAGAACAATTAAAATAACTAAGTAAATATATAATTTGCTAAGATCTTGTTAAAGTACTACTGAGTACTAAGTACTGCCTATATGCGTTACCTCACCACAGATAGCTTAACTGTTTCTTACGTATTTTTCGAATATGTGCATTTTGTAAATAGGTACTGTTTTTTTAATTTGTTGAATTTACATTTCTAACCAACTAACGATCACTAAATAACAAAACAATACTCAATTCCTAATTTGAAGGTACACGAAATAAATCAATTTTCACCAAAGATAAATAAGGAATATGATATTCGTGACCTGTATTCGAATAGTGAAACAGAGCCGGCCATGTGAAAAAATGAATTATTCTATGTAACAAGTAATGAAACATATTGAATAATGCAGTAGTCTTTCAATAGACCGGAAAATATGTTTGGGAACATACCTTGGTATAGGGTGTAACAATATTACTGCGAATGCTTAAAAATAATAAATATATAACCTCTTGGTTGTAAACTCAACAGATAAAATGCTGATAAAATGCTGATGGAAGTAGGCGTTTTTGCCCACACACAGATACCACAGATTGATCATATTTGTTTTTTACCAAAGACTTATCATTATATATTTTTTGAGAAAGTGTGATCCATCTGACCTAAATTGACCTTAAAAATACATTGCCTCACCGAGGAAACCCATTAAGGACGTTCTCTGCGAGGCAGTAAGGCCTCTGATGTGCCTGTACCTAATGTACCCCGTAAACTGGAATACAGCAATGTTAGCATCCTTGCCAAACAAAATATAGGTACGGTGGTAGCACTTCCTCGAACAAACTCTTTTCAAAGAAACTCCACTAAGTACCTACTACTAATTTACTTTTTTTTTTTTTTAATGAAAGTTTCACAGCGTTATAAAAATCAAAAAAATATGCTATTATCATCTTTTTTATCAAATTAAATGGTGTTTTTAAAGTTTTGAGTATTACACCTCGTACTTAGTTGATGTAAAAGTCGAGTATGAGTATATACTTTCGTAAATAACCTACCCTTTTTATCCAATCACCAGAAAACCCCTTTATTTGAGTGGAACTTGGACTTTACGTCCGTATTGTTTGTCAAGTATTCATTCCAAGAGTTTACTCATAAAGAACGAATGTATTCTTATTCTTTATACAACAATATTCTATAGTACCTAATCAAGTCCAAAACCAAATAATTAATAAATTATCATAATTTCCGTTAATTTTGTTAAACAGTTGACAAGATATCACTACCTAAACCGTATGCTAGGATTTAGTCAGTAGGTACCTACCTAACTTGCAATACGTTTTTTGTAATGTTTATCACTGTAGATAGTAATATTGTGACTTTTTGTTTATAAACAGCTACTTACGATTAGCATATTCATATCACGCTTAGTAAAGTAGGTCCAAATATAAAGGAAGTATAAACAAAATGATATACTTATATTATTTTTGAGGTTATGGTTCTACGACAGCGATCCCTGTCGCAGAATATAACTTCAAAACTAAATATAAAACTACTGCACTTTTTCTTGATAATCTAAAACAATAAACTGTAGAAGATAATTTTTATGTTGATGTATTATTTAACTAGTACTTAATTTTAACTATTGTCTGCTCATCTTTTTTGGGGTCTTGTGCCTTTCAGAGATCGAATCAGAATGCTAAACAAAATATTCTTGAACCAACTTAAATAGGAGCATTTTTTTTATTTCCTTTAGCCTTACAACGCAAATTTCGAAAGGTTATCACGGTCCTTTTAATTATATATTTAAAATAAGGATGAATATTAAAAACATTTAATTTTTTTATAGAGTTCCGTAAATATTTAAATCAATTTTTCACACTTAGGAATACTTATTTAAATAACTTTTAATGTCACATGAAAACTCATAAACTCGTTTATTTAAAAAAAACATAACACACACCCGGTTTTTTTAGTATCATAATTGTAGGTAGGTAGTGATTTTTTTAGAGCCATTAAAAAACTTTTTTATATAATAAAATTAAAGGCTTTGTACCCACACAAAGACACAAAAAAAGAGAAAAAACGATGGTTATATACGTGTTAGGTCATTATTATTTCCATCTACTTTTGTACTGAAAACTAATATAATCAACAAAATAATCATCATATCTAACTGTGACTGATAACACCAAATTGTCGTGATTATGCAAATTATGTTAATGACCACAATCAATCAAGCAATCAGTTTGTCAACAGTTGCTCAACTAATATCAAATGCTGGGGGGTGGCCATAATCACACAGTTTCGAAATAACGGTGACAACCTTACTACATATTGGCCTTTATATCTAATCTAGATGATTTATTCGTAGTGGCCTACTTTTTGTTAATAGACAATAGTGTCAGAGACCTTTTTTTAGTATTCTTCTTCTTGTGTGTCAAAGTCAATTTCAATTAAAGTTCGAATAGAAGTTCCCCTTTATTCCCTCGCATGTGAGGTTGATGAGGTCAAATTTTGTAGGTCAAAGTTGGTAGGACACAAGGAGCAAATTAGCAAGTGCGACATCGTTTGGATCTATAGTCGCATTGGCTAAGTGAAGGATCGACAAAGTACCATTTCAAGGCTAGAATAATACTTTTTTTTTAATTACTAAAATATAATATATCTAGAATACTGTGTCGTGGTCGTGACTAACCTATCGAATTAAGCTTTCGGGTCGTTGAACTTCTATGCTCGACTTTTGACCTCACTGTTCAACGCTCCGTAAATAAACTGCTATTCGATTATAAAAATATTTTAAAACAAATAAATAAACCAATGAAGTTTTATTTATTTATTACCTAAGGATAAATCAAAAGCTAAGTTATTATACCAATTAAAAATCTAGTATTGATGGTATTAATATAGTAAATGCAGAAATGATGGATGCTACAGTAGATTGATACATGTTGCCGACCCTACCTAGTGGGGAAAAGGCCAGAAAAAGAAGAACATCGTATAGACTCACTCTCATAAGATATCAGATGAGAGAGATGTGTTGGTCTGATAACGGCCGGTTTCTGGAAACCCAAATCACGATTGATCCGAGTTTGACACATAGTAATTATTTGATTTTTTTCCGTTGAGAAACCGGCCGTAAGAGTCTGAGCTACGGAGTCTTCTTACTTTTGGGGTTTTTGATTCATGACAGAGAACCCTAAAGGTTCATCCGCATAACCGCTTCCTGTTTTGAACTATAGGTAGGCGATTCACCTTCGCATTATAATGATGTTCGAAAATACATATTAATACAAAACAACGGCTTTGGTCGAATTAAACTAAAATGGTCTAGAACGTGACAATTGCGAGGTCGCGTTGTTTCCGAGATTTGTTCATATATAAAGCTGACATTTGTACAATAGTGCAGTCAACACATCATTTTCAAATAAAACACATCTAAGGCATACCAGCAAAATGATCGCTAAGGTAAGATGACATTTTTAAAAGTTTTCCATAGCTATATGGAGTTTATTCTGAAAGTTTACAACTGCAAGAGCTTTTACTAAATCAGTCCAAAGATTAGTTGACAGGCGTCACAGCTCAGTTGGTAGTCGATCTGCCTTTCATGCTGTGGGTCGTGGGTTCGATTTCCCACCCAAATTTTTGTATAAGTAATTAACATAAATATTTGTTCGGGGTCTGGGTGTTATTTATTTATTTATTTAACACTTTATTGCACAAATTATATCAATAATGCACAAAAGGTGGGCTTAATGCTATAAGCATTTTCTGCCTGCCGACCTTAAAGGTCGAGAAAATGGTTGGCGTGCTAACTTAATACTAATAAACAGTTACTTATGGGATACCTACAGAAGAATCAGGTTACAATATGTTATAAATAATATACCTAATTAATAGTCATGGCTAGATGCGGTCTGTTTTAAGAAGTGTTCATGTACCAAACGCTTAAAGATTAACTTATTCGGCGCACTTTATACTATGTATTCTATGTATATATCTATGTATTTACAAAAAAAAGCTCTGCTTAGTTCGGGACTAGAGTGTCATGTGTGACACGTCCCAGTATATTTATTTATTAGTTGAATTTAAACCAGTTACTACTCTAGATCAATAACTAATCATAACGAAAGTCACTCCTAAATAGAACTTGTACTTTGTATCATCATATTCTATTTGTTTTAAACTTAAGTAGTATTTTTTGCAGTGTTTAGTGCTCTTGTGCATCGCCTACGCTCAAGCAGGCTACCTCGGTACCGGCCTAGGATACTCCAGTCTGGGTTACTCAGGGTACCACGGATACTCAGGCTTGGCAGTAGCCCCAGTGTATTCAGCCTACTCCGCGCCTATCGTCACTAAAGCGGTGTTGCCAGCTGTGTATGCCGCTCCTGCTATTTCCCATGTGTCCAGATATGACCTGCATGCTCCTATTGTGAAGTCCTACGTCGCTCCTGTCTCGTACGGGTACGGTGGGTACGGAGCTCATGGTTACGGCAAATACCTCTGGTAAAATACAAAGCTTCTGTTTCAAGCTTTTTGGTTTCAACTAGAAAGCGTTGTGAGTGATCGAGTTTGTGATTTTTTTTAACGCTCTTCTGTTTTAAGTGATATGTAAGAAAATACCTTGGGATTAATTTATTTAGAATCACTATTTTTCTAGTGTACCTACCTATTATTGTCCAAATTTTAAATTTTATGTTCTGCAAAAATGTGTTACGTTCGGTCTGTGATAGTATTGTGTGACAATAGGTACATGTGAAAAAATTATATACAAATAAACTTTTAAATTATTTATTCCATTGTTTTATTTCCTCCATAATAATAGGTACTTTTATAAAAAGGAATAGAAATATGTGTTACACTATTATAGTAGATGGATCTCTACTTTATTAGTTTATGTAGTTTATAAAAAAGATTAAAGTTCATTAATTTTAACATAGGGAAATAACTGGTTCGCTTTTTTACTGAACAGCATTATGATTTATGAATTTAATTAGGTAATAACATATCAAATACGAGTATTAGAATCGAAAATTTTGATATCTTTTCGTAGATCACTAAAATTAAGAGACTTTATATGTGAATTAAGATTTTGTTATAAAAAAAAATCAATTATTTAAATTTAAAAGTAATTACCTAATAGAACGCTAAAATAATAATCCTAGACTTCTAGGTATAATAATAGACCATTAACACATTACAACTACAGTAAAAAAAATATTATTTTTTATACAAATTATAATAAGAATAACCAGTTGAATCTAAGCGAAGTACTAAGCTTAGGCCAAAACATAGTAAGTTAGTTACCATTAAAAAAATATGGTTCTTGATAGAGATCGAACCCACAACCCACAGCTGGGCATGTAGAGCTACACTAACAGTTTTATTGATTTCATCATCATCATCCCATCATTTCAGTCCGTTGGCATGGCACCCATTGCTGAGAATAGACCTCCTCTTTATTATGCCATTCTTTTCACTCCCTTGCGACTCTCATCATAAAATAAATAAAAATAGATAAAGTTTTAGTTGAGTTCATAATTTAGTTCAGTTTTAAATTAATTTAATTATATAACGTAACCACTCACGTATGTAATACTTGAAGAGCATTCAACATCATAATGGATTCTCATGTTATTGGCAATCCTTGTAGTGAAAAATACAATAAACCAAAATAATGATACGATCTTTTAATTAACAAACAATTATAGCTCTTGGAGCTTCAATAATAGAGTCAAAAATAGCTTCAAATTTTAAGTACAATGTTTGTAAAAAGTGGTTGCAGCTTAAGATAGTGCTAATTAAAGTGGTCATGCTCCGTTTCTCATCCAAAAATCTAATGGAACCTTGAAAAATTACGTTTCCTTCGTTTTAGGTATAAAAGCGTGTAACAATAGTTTAAGAGCATTCAGCTCATTATTGAAGATACAAGCAACATGTTCACCAAGGTAAGTAATCACTCTATATTAGTTAATTATTTCTTTTGTTTCAAATCTCATAGCAAAAACTTAAACGCGCTAAGTTTACTCGTAATATACAAAAACTTACTACAAAAGACCTACCTAGATAATTTGGCCATATAATTAATATATTTATTAATTACATAATATATTTTTTCTACAAAACATTTTTTTTAATTTCCGCTATGATAACGATACTTTATGAGTTTATTATTTTTTGTCTATTTATGACAGTACCTATATTTCAATCATAGTTTCTACCACAGGTCTTTGCCGTTGCTGTATGCCTTTTCGGGTTCGCCCGTGGCGGAGCTCTTAGCTCTCTGGGCAATGGCGGGTATGGTGGTTACTCCGGCCATAGTGGACTAGCTGGATACGGTGGATACGGCGTTGGTGGATACGGCGCTGGTGGCTACGGCGCTGGTGGTTATGGCGCTGGTGGATACGGTGGTCACGGTGGATACGGTGCTGGTGGCTACGGAGGACACGGTGGATATGGCAGTGGTGCAGGCTACGGACTAGCTCCAGCCACATCATACACCTCCGTCACCAAAGTTATCCCAGCTTCGTCCTCCTACTCTGGCCTTGGACACGGAGGCGCGGGATGGTCTGGTGCTGGTCAGCTCGGTGGATACTCTGGTGCTGGTCAACACGGTGGATGGTCTGGTGCTTCAGGGTACTCCGGAGCCGGTTTAGGCCCAGCGACCTCCAGTGTGCACCGCGTTGACTCATTCAAAGCTTCTGGATACGGAGGCCATGGTGGTGCTGGATATGGCTCTCTTGGAGGATATGGAGGTTCACTCGGAGGATATAGTGGAGCCCACGGTGCCTATGGATCCCAGGGTGGTTACGGAGGATACGGTAGCGGATATGGTAGTGGATACGGCGCTGGATACGGCAACAAGCTTGCCTGGTAAACAGTCATTTTAAACGACTTATACTAACTGTGATATATCGATAAATAAATATCTATTTTGAATATTTGCCTTTTTTTTACTTAACTTTGTAGACCATTCCTCTACTTTTCTTGACGACGTACAACATACTTTAGAAGGTTAAATCGTACTACAGATAGGTGATAACTATATTTTTTTACAAAAATGAACAAAACTGACTTCAGTCGTCATCGACATATTAATTAATTAATACTAAAAACATATTTAGCACTTATAACATATTGATTAATTAAAGGAGAATGGGCGATTCTGTATGGAGCGTGGGCCACGACTAAAAAACTCGTCCCTCAGGATTGCCACATAATATGTTTAAAAGGGCTTTTAAAGGCCTACCTTTTACTATTTTTATTTAAAAAATCCATCCCATGGAAATCAATATATTTTGATAAACAGTTTTTTATTTTAACGTCGTATTACTCCGAATTTTGAAGGCCCACAATAATGCCTGCAGTTGCGTTGAAAAGGGCATAAAACGGGCTTTATTTGTTATTAGATTGTTTGAAAATCCAACCTGTGCGAATCGAGATATTTCCGAAAAACTGTATTTATTTTTTGCAATACTACAGTTTTTCAGGAATAACTCAATTTCCACAGGTTGGATTTTTAAACAGTCTGAGAAATAATTAAAGCCCTTTTAATGCTCTTTTAAACGCCATCACAGTTATTCTTGTGGACTTTCAAAATTCTGAGTAATATGATGTTAAATGAAAAACAATTTCATCGAAATATCTCGATTTCCATGGGATGGATTTTTTCCGTAATTATAGTAAAATATTGGCTTATAAAAGCCCTTATAAACGTACTATGTCGCAACCTTGAGGGACAATTTTTTTTAGTCGTGGCCCAAAGTGCCCATTCTCCTTTATATGGTCCTACCTCTAAAGTATTGTCTATTAAACACAAAAATAATCATCAAAATCGGGTCAGAATGGCAGAATAATCGCATAACATACTTACATGGGTACCAAATAAAACACTGTCGAATTGTAAAACTTCATTTATTTAAGTCTATTAAAAAAATAAACTATAACCTATTTATAAGATTAAGTTACCTAGGTACTATAATTGAGTTAATACCTGTCTACTATGAGAAGGTATTAACTGTTGAGCATATATATCATACGTAGGAATGTGATCAAAAATAATATAGTAATTTAAGATTCACTTCCGAAAGGATTTCCTTATTTATCCAAAACGCTAGTTAACTATCCAGATTACACAATTGGGCGGGTTTACCTTGACATTGAAACGGTAAGCGCCCGCGGCATCGTCATCAGATCAGACCCACGGGCCATCGGGCACCAATACCTGTTTACACCCGCTCATATAAAAGCGAAAGCAAGTGCTCCAATAATTACTACAATCAGCAACAACGTGCCATACAACATGTACTCCAAGGTACAGAGGATTTTATTAAAATTGCAATAAGATCGGTGGCCGTGCTTTCAAGTGTTTAAAGTTCAAGTTCGCAACAGCATATTTACAAATCACGCTTTTCACTTGAATTTTACAAATCGTAGTAGTAAATTACTTTTGAACTTGATCCGTTAATATAAAATTTTGTAGTTTTTGCTTAGTTTTTGCAGACATTTTTACTATAAGCATTGTGTTGAGTGTTTTAAAAAAGTGTTAAACAATAAAATATTTCCAGGTGGTGATTTTCCTGTGCGCGGCTGGCATCGCCTCCGCTGGCAACCTCTTGGCCGCCGCCCCGGTGCACTACAGCTCAGCGCCTGCTGTGTCATCCGTCTCTTTCTCATCTCACACCTCGCATGGTCCCGTCACATACGCCGCTGGTCCGGTTGTGGCTAAGACCTATGCTGCTGCACCTGTCGCTCACTACGCCGCTGCTCCGGTGGCTCACTACGCTGCTGCTCCCGTGGCTCACTACGCTGCCCCAGTTGTGAAGAGCGTCTCTCCTGCTGTGTCATATTCTTCGATCTCCCACGGATCTTCATACGGTTACGCCAGCCCCGTCATCGCCAAGACTATCGCCTCGCCCGCCGTCTCCTACTCTTCAGTCGCCCACGCAGCTCCGGTCCACACTTATGCTGCTGCCCCCGCCTACTCTTACTCCGCTCCCGTTGTTGCTAAGAGCATCGCCCCCGCTGTCTCTTACTCGTCCATCTCTCACTCCGCGCCCGTAGCCTACGCTGCTGCAGCTCCAGTCCTGAAGAGCTATGCTGCCCCCGCATACTCTTACTCCGCCCCTGTTGTAGCCAAGAGCATTGCCCCCGCTGTGTCTTACTCATCCGTTTCGCACTCTGGCCCCGTGGCATACGCTGCCGCAGCCCCAGTCCTGAAAAGCTACGCTGCTCCCGCCTACTCTTACTCCGCCCCCGTTGTGGCCAAGAGCATCGCCCCCGCTGTCTCTTACTCATCCATCTCTCACTCCGCTCCCGTGGCTTACGCCGCTGCCGCTCCTGTCCTGAAGAGCTATGCTGCCCCCGCATACTCTTACTCCGCCCCTGTTTTAGCCAAGAGCATTGCCCCCGCTGTCTCTTACTCTTCCATCGCCCACGCCGCTCCCGTCGCATACGCCGCTGGACCCGCGTATTCCACTTATTCTGCCCCTGTCCTCACCAAGACTATTTCTTCCCCCATTGTCAAGACTGCCCTCACCTACTCCGCCGCCCCCGCTGTCTCTCACGTCTCCTACTCTGGCTTGGGAACCAACTACGGTTGGTAAACAATAGATAAATATTTATTTACTTCATATTTATTTTATTAGTCAACGTGAAAATAACGCATAAAATTGAATAAAAATATTCAGATAAAAATGATATTTATTGTGTTTTACCTGCATCATTGGTTACATACTTCCGAGTTATTGTTACGTGTGGTTCCTACGATACGATGTAACGGCAATTACATGTCTACCTAATAGCTATTGTACCTACCTTGCATGCACGCGAGTTAGTAACACATGCAGTAGGTACAGTACAACCCATACGCAATCGTTAAAACTTTTTTTATACTATATATATTATTTAGAAAACATTTTTGAATCTTAAAATATAATTCTAAATATACATAGAAAAAGATGCAAGGTTTGAAGGAATCCTACTCTAAACTTGACACACTTTACAAATGTGGGTATAGGTAACGTTTCCGCTTCAGAAACTTCCGTGGTACTATTAAACACTCGAGAAAAATTATATCTTACTACAAATATTTAGGTACTTATGCATTTATCTAGTAAGTAAGGTATGCTTTGTATGAATAGAATTAATTAAATTAATTCATGACACATTGACATAAAGCTGGTTCTGCAACGGCCTTCAAACGGGTTCTTAGTGGATCATTTCGATATTATTTGGCATATAGCATAACGCTAAAAACCGGTGTTGTAACAGACATCAATTTAGTTGTAGGCTTGTAGGTAACATACTTTTCAACTGATGACAGTGTGAGATGGCATGACACAGTAAACATAAGTTGTCATACGACTGGGTTGGCAACCTGTGTTTTATGTAGGTATATACCAAATCAAATCAAATTTTATTAGGTTCAATAAATACAGTTGACACTAGATATATATATATCTAAAGCTTATGAGCTAATAGTTTATCCTAAAATAATAAGCCATGCTTTAAGTATCATATCGTCTGAGGAGTGTAAAAGTTTCCAAGTTTTGGCACATTAATATATGTATATATACCTACATAGAAGGAAAATTAAAACTCCTGCTGAATTCGTTTTCGTTTATTGACATCGCATTAAATATATATAAAGCTACCAGTCTTAAAATTGGAACACTACAATTTTACTACCCACTATTTTACAGAGTAGCTGTAATTATTTCCAGCACCTGAGTAATTGACATGAGATACAGTTGAAGATTGCGAGTATCCAAGTTGTGAGGGTGAAGGAGTAGAAGAGTACCCAGCATACTGCGGTAACTGTGTTGACGGAGAATATCCTAAATACTGAGGCATTTGAGTTGATGAGGGATATCCAAGATTCTGTTGGGCTTGAGGTGATGGAGAGAATCCAAAATACTGTGGCGATTGCGTTGGTGAGGGATATCCAAGATTCTGTGGGGCTTGAGGTGATGGAGAGTAGCCAAAATATTGTGGCGATTGTGATGGTGAGGGATATCCAAGACTCTGTGGGGCTTGGGGTGAGCCAAAATACTGTGGCGATTGTGTTGATGAAGGATATCCTAAATTCTGTGGGGCTGGTGTTGGGGAATAGCTGGCAAACTGCTGAGGCGCCGGCGTCGGTGAAGGAAAGGCAGTCTCTCCATTAGGCGATCCGAATATGGCATAAGGAAAAGGAGATTGACTAGGGTTATTTGGTTGACTTCCAGGGGCATTTCCAGGAGCAAACACAGGGTAATTTTGAGGAGCTTGTCCTACAGAATTTGCTAAGCTTCCAGGTGTGCCTTGCGGCCCAAATATGGCGTATTTCAAAGCAGACTGCTGGTCAGGATATTGGGTTTGTGGTTGGTTTACTGGCAGGGCAGCATTTTGAGGGGCAAATACTTCGTAGTTCAAAGGAGCTTGCTGAGTATTAGTAGCTTGTGGTTGGCTACCAGCATTAAACGGACTAAACCCACCATTGTTTAAAGGTTGTTGTTGTCCAGGTTGACTTCCAAAATAAGGATTAAATCCATTATTTTGATAATTAGACTGAGAATTAGTCCCAACAGGAGCCAAAATTATGTATGCCTGATTCCCAGGCTGCGTTGCTTGGGACTGATATGAGTTTGAATTTGGATTTGGAGCTTGAAAAGAAGCAGTTTGAGGATTATTATTATTCCCACCTGGAATAATGACATAAATTGGTCCTTGGTTTGATTGAACTGGATTGGGCTGACTTTGTTGTGTCTGGAACTGTTGATTTCCATTTGAAAACGAAGGTGAATTATTAACAGGTTGAGGAACTTTCTGAATATATTGAGGTACCAAATTAGTGTTCGTGTTTTGATAAGAACTTTTCACAAATTTATCAGCAGTAAATACTGGAACTGGAACAGGTTCTGGTAGCTTAGGCCACAATCGAAAAGATGGCGATACAACTGAGAATGCATTTTCTGTCGCTATATGATTTGTTAACTGAGGATCCCTGGCCATAAAAGGCCTAGGCGTAGATGCGACAGCGCGATACGACGACGCTGTTGCTTTAACTAAAACCGGAACGGGTGTCACTTTACGAACAGACGCTTTTTGTATCGATTTGGGTTTCTCTAACTGAAACTGTTCAGTAGCTGCAGAATCTTCATCTGAATATGAAACTGGCACTGGAATAGGAATATTCGTGTTACTTTGAAGTGGACTGTCGCTTTTTACCTTACCCGGAACAGATATTGGACTGCCATTACTGTCACCAGTCGAAGCTTCTGGTGTGTAAGAATTAGGGAACACTTTCACATTATTCGAAGAAACAGAAGTTCCGGGGAAGGTTTGTCCACTTGCGTATCCCGGAGTTAATCCAGTTTGAGATATAAAAAGTGGTCCTTGGGTTTGATTGTCTGCTGCCGAGACGATGCCCAAGACCCACAAACACAACACTAACTGAAACAAAATAACAATCATAATGTATCGGACTTGATTTAAATGAACTTATCAACATTTTTAAAATAATATTTTCTGCCACTCACCATGTGCATAGTGTGGACCAGTTTAATAGATAAAATATTTCATCAAAATCTTTTGCATTCTCTTTTATAGCTTCGGATCAAACTGGTATTGATCCCCGAAGATGTACATACTACAGATTCACAAAGCTACAAATTTAAGAGTTACGCGAAAACGGACTCTAATCTCATTGTAATACGTTGTTCGGAGATTTCGAGATAAATTTGTCTCAAACTGACTATAATCTAACTTGCATAATATGGTCATAACTGGTCGATAAAAAAGATTCATAGCATCTACCGGTTATCGCGAGAACTGTTTTAAAATATCATCTAGATAAATTGTAGAATTTATAAAGGTAATTTTGATCATTTGCTAACAAAATATATTTATCTATGACCTATTAAGTAGGTATACATATTAGCTATTCATTTATACAGGTTAAAGGTTTCACAGCTTAGTTAGGAAGAGATAAACCAGTTATAAAATGCCCGCGAGTCCGTATAAACTTAAATAAATAAATAATGCTGGACATGGACAATCCACACAACATCAACTAGCCCCAAGCTAAGCAGAGCTTGTGTTATGGGTACTAGAAGACTGACATACTTAATACAATACATTACATAGATAGATATTTTTTATTACACATATAAAATACCCAGAACACCCGGAATAAATGTTTGCAGATAGTACAAACATTTATCCCAAGGCGGAAATCGAACCCGCAACCTTCCGCGTCGCAGGCGGACCTTCGCCCGCCACGCCACATCGGTCGTCATTTCTTTTCATTCACTTAAAAATCCACTAGTATTCGCATAGATCCAGCCATTATTTTTGAACAGTTTACCAATGACATAAACCAATTTAGTTAAATTGTATCTGGTGGAAATTATGTCAGTATTTTTGGTTCGATCTAGGTATGATCGACCATGAAAAAACTTTGTGTGATGCCAAATATTGCTTTTTGTTTTGTGTCTCGGTATTACTATCTACCTATATGTATTCTAAGTCTACCTATAGGTATTTCCAATAAATATACAAGTAAATAAATAAATAATAAATAATTAGTTGGTTAAATACAACTTTTTTGTTGCCTACCTATCAGACAGGTAGGTAGATCAGTCACAGTTATTTTCAGTAGGTGGTAGTTCCTTAAAATTTCTTAATTTCTACTTACCTACTTACTTTACCTATGACGTTCGAATGATGTATTTTCAAAATGATGCATGAACGATGAATTTTCAAAAACAAACAAAAATAGCTTTAGTTTAGCAAGTCGTTTATTTACATTTTTCTATTTACAATTCGTCTAGGATTCAGTTTACCAACCGTAGTTAGCTCCGTGAGCGCTGTAAGAGATGTGAGAGACAGCAGGTGCGGCGGAGTAAGACACAGATTTCAGGACTGGGGCAGCGGCGTAGCTGGCGTACGCGGGGGCAGCGGCGTAGCTGGCGTACGCGGGGGCAGCGGCGTAGCTGGCGTACGCGGGGGCAGCGGCGTAGCTGGCGTACGCGGGAGCGGCGACGGTCTTAGTCAGGAGGGGAGCGGACAGGGCAGAGTAGCCGTGAGAGCCGTATGCGATGGAAGGAGCCGCGGCGTATGAGGCAACAGCGGGTGCGGCGTAGGTCTTGGCCACGATGGCGGGAGCAGCGTACGAAACAGCAGGAGCGGCGGCGTACACAGCCGGGGAACCGTGAGAGGTGGAGCTGGAGTAAGATGAGACGGAAGACACCGCAGGAGTGATGGTCTTAGTCACGACGGGGGCAGCGTAGGATGAGTAGGCAACGGCGGGGGCAGCGGCGTAGGACTTCACGATCGGGGCAGTGGCGTAGGTGGCGACGGGGGCAACAGCCTTAGCGTACACGGGGGCAGAGTAGGCGGCAACAGCGGGGGCTGAGTATGCCGCGTATTGGGCACCGTGAGCGGTCTGGGTCGAGTAAGATGAGATGGAAGACACAGCAGGAGTGATGGTCTTAGTCACGACGGGCGCAGCGTAGGAAGAGTAGGCGACGGCGGGGGCAGCGGCGTATGACACTGGGGCGTATGATTTCACGGCGAGGGGAGCAGCAGCGTAGGTGGCAATGGGACCACCGTGAGCGGTGTGGGTCGAGTATGAAGACACCGAGCTCACAGCAGGGGTGATGGTCTTGGTGACCACAGCTGGGGCAGCGTACGCGTGGGTACCATATAGGCCTCCAGCGTGGGCCACACCCAGGGCGCAAAGGGCGACGATGATCTGGAAAAAATATTTATTAGACTTTTTCAAAACGTTCGATATTGTTCTAATGTTTGAATTTTATTATATTTAAATACATAATAACAAAAAGCAAATTTTTTGGTTGAGAAAGTTATGACTTTAATAATAAAGTCAAGTTGAGAAAATGTATAGTCCAGGAAATCCTAGATTTTATCCAGAATACTTAGGTAGTATAAAATATTTTTAGGGGCACTTTTAACACTGACTATAAATCTAGACAACAGCCATTGTTACACACCTTGGCGTACATGTTTATGCTGCTAATGTTGGCAACTGAATAATTTCGGTAAAGAGTGCCCCGGTTTTTATACTTCATGCGGACCAGTGTCCAATTCACTTTCATTGCCAAGGTGAACAGCGTACGGTAACTAGCTTACCTACACGCTGACTCAGAGATAGCCTTTCGATTTCATTTGTTCCGTAGCGACTTCAACTTATTCCGTGGTGCAAAGTGCAAAACTAGGGTTGAAATGACCTTGCTCAGAAATGCCAAGTACCTAATCACATCCGTCTGATTAAAGCTCTGACGAAACGAGATCGCGGATATTAATTTATTGATTGCATATTTAATAGATCGAACTTGTATGATTCAAAGGACAACTAGGTAGGTACATGAAAGCTTAGTTATAAATATAATAAATTTATAAGAACATCTAGGTAAGAAGAGCAGTCTATCAAGCTAAATAAATAACTCCTTAGAGCACTGACCTAAATACGATTACTTTCGTATACCTAAACTATGAGATATTTTTCTTTTTAATTATAAATAGATAAGGCGTAGGTAACAGTAGAAAATAATATTTGCTTTAGTAAATTTAGTTATTCATCAGTACCTAAGTTAATTATTTACCAGGTGGTGCATGACTAGTCAATAAAGTTATCCTACCTAGTAATACTTTATTCAAAAACAAACTTACGACTATTACAGTATATTTACAAAATGTACCTATAGGTATACTTATTTATATAAGATACATAAGAAACAGTTGAGCTATTTACTGACCGCTGCAAACGATCTTTATACTTACTTATAGATCTACTTTAAGATGGTTCAAATAATTGGTGTTAATATACAATATTTATCTACTTACAAATAGCGTGCTTAATTCATGGGGGCACTTTATAGGATCACCTTACAAACCGCGGGTTATGTTAGGAATCTCACGAACCGGGTCAATAATGTACCTATATCAATATTCAATATCTATCTGTGTGAGGCTGTGTGCGATGATAATAATGTATGAAATTATACCTAGGTATTTCCAGCACTGTTATAAACTCGTTAGTGCACCTACACTATTGTATAATGAGAGCAGAAGAGAAATAGAATATTAAAAAAGAACTTTATTCACAAACAAACTTACGACTATACAGTATTTACAAAATGTACATAGACATATAAAATACATAAGAAACAGCTGAGCTATCTACAGACCGTTGCAAACGATCTATAGATAGCTCAACTGATCCAAATCAGTACCAATCGGAAGCGTACCCAAGACACTGGCTGCATTGCCGCGCTGAATAGCAATGCTGATACGTTGGGCCAGATACTCACCAGCCCTCGGGTCACGCGTCGCTTCGACTAGACGCCCAGAAATAATTTTGAAAACGCGGTGGGCCTCGGTACCCCACGGACCTAGAGTCTCGACCCCAAGAGGAGCAAATATGTACGCCCTGTCGAGACCTGCATATTTGCGTCTCTTGAGATCCTCGGCCGAATAAAAAGATAATTCTTTTATGTGATATAAAATGCGATTTATGAGTATTCATATATAAATTGAGCTTTTTATCTATAAGCGAGCTGCGTAGCGTCACGTAGACCGCGGTTCCCGAAAAATTGCCCGACGTAGTGTCTACGGCGTAGAGGTTTACGGATTAAATAGTTCGGGGTTACGAAATTATATCTATAGTAATTACCAGAATATGCTACCGATAATGCTTATCGAAGTGCAATACTTTGAGGGTCGAACAGTTGGTCTAACTGTTCGACCCTCAAAGTACTAATGGAACCATACCATCAGCTTCAGCCGTAACATTGTGAGGATGCCGACCAAGCATCTACAACGCTGCCGTTACAACGTGCCATTTAAATAAATCATTGTGTAATATTTTTAAGCTATTGTATGCAATAGCTTAAAAATCTCTAAAATCCGAATCCAGAAATTCCGTAACGAAATAACCTAACACTGCGCATGCGTAATTCAGCAAAAAATACTATGCAATAGCTTTACCGCGGCAGTCCCCATAGTGCCACACGTCTTTTTTAGTTTATGATTGCTATAAACTTATTTTATTTTTAGTGATAGCTAGGCATCATTATAGCACTAGGTATGTACTAAAAGCCTTGCACTTACCCACTTACTAGTATGATTTTATTTGGAGGCCTCCCATTCTCTCCAAAGGTCGTTGACCAAGAATGAAGCCTAAGTTAATGTCATGACAAGCCGGTAACGTAATGAAAACCAGTAGGCAGGCTATATATATGAAAGTACTATAAATACCCACAACTCTTGACACTCGGTTCTTGCTGTTACAGATATACGATTGTACGATGAGATTGTGGTAGAGCTAACAATAAACAAAGAACTAAATTATTTTCAATAGGCAATTTCCCAGTTATTTTATTAACGGCCGGTTTCTGGAAACCCAAATCACGATTGATCCGAGTTTGACCCATAGTAATTATTTGATTTTTTCGTTGATCATCGTTCGAGAAACCGGCCGTTAGATGTCTAGGTGATGTGACATATAGATAGTGAGAGTAGGGTTGTAAAACAAAGATTAAGATTTTTGTGAAATCTTTCTCTAATTTCTTGACTTTGTTCCTGGATTTGAAGACAAATACAGTAATAAAGTTTAAAATCTGGAAGAACATTTACCAACAACGTGTCAAGGCATGTTCTTGACAGATAAGTAATTAAAATTATCTGTCCTTTACAAGATTTTGAAGATATAATTATAAAACTGCGAAATTCTCAATAATAAGAAACACGGTCGAGCACTTTCTATTTTAAACCCTAATTAAACGTAAATAAAACTGCAGTTTGTAATTTCAATCTGGAGAATCCTTCTAAAAATATTTTTTGACGTTATTGTTAATTGGCGTGTTTGTTGATTAAATAAAACCACATTTTCACTACACATCCATTTATTCGTAATCTTCACAAAAAAGTAAATCTTATAATTATTTAACACAACATCAAGCAAAAATAACTAAACTAAAAAAAATATATTATATTTTAAACAAATATTTTGCAAATTGAAAAATGTCATTGTCTTTTTATATTCCTATTCTGACCCTCTAGTTAAATACTTCATCTCATAATAAGTATCAAAAATCTTTAGGTATCTACAATTAATTTTGAAATAGATTAATTGAATAGAGATGACTTGATCTCCAATGACTGCAAATACCCAGATTCACCCACTGGATGTAACTTTTATTTATCTGTTATAAATAAATAAATAAAAACTTTTATTTATTTAATAGTTATCCCATAAGACACATGAGGAGGATCTATGTTTTATGTTTAGAAACTTATGTTCTTATAAGAACAAGAATTATTTAAGTATAGTAAAACTGTGCATCTTTTTACTATAATGTTGCTTAGTGTCATACGTACCTTTTGTTAGTACAACTATGTTTTTGATATTTAATTATTTTATACAGTAGGTAAATTCTGTATTGGATGAATTCGGATGATAAAGAGGAATTAAAGAAATTATATTCTTGGACGTTTCAAACATCGCGCTCTTGATTATAGAAATTAGATATGTGGATTTTGTGATTAAGCTAACTTAGTAACATACTTTATGGTATAAGCCCCTAACATTACAAAACGGTAGGAACCAGCCCGTAAGTTTCTTGCCCGTTCTTCTAGGCTCTGGTCGCGTGGAACTGGCACCTAGAATCACCTAGTATGTAAGACGATTCTAAATGATCCTTGTGATTTTAATGAATAAAGTAATTTTTGACTTTGACTTTGACATTACTTTCAGCATATACTGCAATAATCTAATAGTATTGAGGTAAAGGTAAAGTTTGTCTGTTTGTATGAATGTATTTCTCGAGAGATTTAAATTGACATAGAGATGAAGTAATAACTAAGTACTTTACACGTCCTAATTGAGCGTCACTTACATACAGATTTTGGCTTAAAATGTTTTACAAACATTCTCAATTCGAGTGAGCATAACTTTAAATTACGCCTATCTGAATATCACGCATATAGCTTTTTCAAAGGCCTCAATCTCATTCTAGAAATCTTAAGCCAAATTATCCAGCCTTCATTTCCTTTCATTCCTTTTCAAACAATGTTAACAATTGAGTTTGTGCAAAAGACGCAAGCACCCTTTTACATTTTACATAACAAACCCATTCGGTGGGTAAATATTTTTGGCACAATAGCACCTTACAATTTTAAACCCAAATCAAAAATAAACTCGTTCACATCTTAGTGTGTGATACCTGCATAATACTTTTCAAAACTTTTAAATAAAACAATAATTCAGCAGCTTATATCTAACATCGATTGTTTACATCAATAACATTCATTGATAAGTTTATAATAATTCTTAGACCTACAAGTATGACGATGGCCAACAAGCCATTTAATATTTTCAAAAATCGTATAACAATTACTAGGCCTGGGGCCATGAGAAATTCAATTTATTTTGAAAATTCATTTCTGACAGCCCCGCAGTAGGCCGATTGAAATCACCCACATCAAACAATTTATTCATATTGTCTTTTTGACTACCTTGTAATGCACTATAATTGACACAATTTCCTTTTGGATGATGTGTTTGAAACAATTACAATTAGACCTACATATTATTATTATAAAAGTGTGCTAAATTTACGTTTGTTCTAAATATTTAAACGATACACCGTACATAATGCGACTCGATTTTTTTGGTTCATAAAATCGGTAATTAGAGGTAGCTAAAATAATACTCTAACCACCATTTTTTTAAATCTCTTGTTTAAAGAGCATTGTTGCCGTAGTTTGATTGATTAATTGATTTAAATGTTTATAAAGGAGCATAAATAGGTTTTATTTAGACGATTGTGCCATCACTTAACATCAGGTGAGTTAGCAGACAAACGTTTGCATGTATAAAAAATATATAAAAAGTTTGTATTTTAAATGTGATGTACTCAAAATTTAATATATTGAATTTTGTTTCGTAGGACGGTAGAAATTCAGTTTTATTTTTTTTACAAATTAAAAGATTTTTGTTCCCGAAACCTTCAAGAAATTTGATATTTTAGAGAGATTTTTTTTTTCAAATGTTTAAAATCTTTTATCATATTAATGAAGAAAATATTTGTTTTAATATCAGTAATTAAATTCTGAACTCTTATATTTATTTACAATTATAAAATAACTATCACAGATCAACTTATGTGAGGTGTTAATAAAAAAAATACAACTACTTATCAAATAGTTAGTTTGTAGATGTAGTCAAAAAATAATACAAAACGCAAAACAAATTATACAACTAAGTCCAGTACTAAATAGTTTTTTTTTTCATCAACCTGTATCATAACATGTCGAAATATACAGAACATAAATTAAATTAAATGTTCATAGTCCGATAAATGTACTATTTAGTTGTACATATCAGTTTTAAATCACTCTGGTGATCTATACCACAGCCACAATTATATAGGTGGCTAGATTGTAAAAAAACTTTAATTCTACATATTCATTTTAAAAATTACCTTGTAAATGTTAAATGTTTTTTTTATTATTGATTAATAAATCCACGATTGTTACGCGGACAAGTACCGATACTTTATCGAAATACAAAAAAATTTTTTTGGTAACTTCAAATTTTGAGTTTATAAACATGTATTACTTGTCTTCAAGAAAATTCAATAATTTACTTTCTACGTGTTTTCTTCAATGAGTCAACATTTACTACAGTTGGATCATAGCATACCAAGTTCGTAAATTATTATTTAGTTTTACAAAAAGCATGTCTCTATAGACGTTTCTACGAAATATTTTTAAATGAATACATAATTATTCTATAAATTCTTAAGCAGCTAGACGCATTCATTAATTTAATTGACATCTTACTTGAAATTATATTATAAAAATCACAGGACAGATGAATTTAAAAGCACGTAAGGCGGGTTTTTGTTAGCTTAGAATAACGCTAATCATCAAGTCTAATCAAATAAATCAGTTTATTTAATAGTTTTTAGAAAAGATAGCGTTATTTTGAAATCCGCTCCATTTTTTATTTCGAAAAAGTCCATTTAAATAAAACTAACGTCAAAGATGCGTATAACTGCTTTTAAGTTCCAAGACAACATCGAAAAATACATTTATAACAACATTTATGATTTCGTAAATAGTCAGGAATATAAACCTACAAAATGCTTAAACTAGTATTACCCCACATCTTCTTATAAAGGGTTTTCCGTGTAATCACGCTTCACTTATTTTATTTAATCACAATCATATTAATGATGTTCGTGCGCACTGAACTTAGCATTCAAGTTTTGCTTCTGTATTCGAATGAGGTTTAGTTTGGTTTCAACTTCATGAGTTCTACAATCAACATTTTCATTTAAAATAGTATAAAAATCGGGTTTTACCTTATTAAAATCATGATCAAAGTTTTCTCTGTACCTTTCCTTTTCCATAATGATCATAAACTGAAATAATATGAGAAAACGTTTAATTAACGAAGATATAGTGGTAGCTGGCCGTCTGGTCGTTCATCAGGTCTTTCATAAGATTTACTTATATTCGCGTATGGGTCCTTCTCATCTTCATCAAGATCATCATTTTCCAAACTTGATGGAACTTCTTCGTTTTGTTCAGACTGAAAAGACAGCTGTTTGCGTAGACAGCGTGGTAAATAATTACTCAGTCGAGGCGATTGTCCCTCAAGGTCAGGTGATTGTTTTAGATTTGCTGATATATTACAATCGACGTTTTGTGGTGTTTCATCACTGGCATCTAATAAAATTTCTTTATCAGTTGATGATTTTTCATCGAGATCTTGAGATTGAAGTTTATCTGGATTTGTGTTTTTATTTAGTGTTAACAATTGATCGTCTACTAGTTGCTCTTTTCCAACTTCTACTGACAAATTTTCGGCTAGTTCTTCAGATTGCTGTTCGTTAATATCAGTTGATACCTTTTCATTACGATTTAGAGATTCGTTTTCATCACAATCAATAAAAAAAATATCATCATCTACTGATACTTTTTCGGCAGAAAAACAATCAGCAGATGCTGATTGTTTTTCTTGTGATTCTGATGACAACTCTACATGAAGTTTTATTGATTGTTCTTCGTTAATATTAACTGATATGTTTTCTTCAAGATTCTCAGATTTGTTTTCATTATCTGCTGACGGGGTTTCACGCACACTGATCTCTGTTGGCAGCTGTTTATAAACATTTGGTGATGTTTGTTCGTAGATAGTTGATAACTGTTTATTTGCGGTAAATATGTTTTTAGCGAGATCTGGACCTTGTTCACACTTTATTCCAGATTGCTCATTAAGAGGTAGAGTTTGTTCGGTCATTTCATTCGGTTGATTATTATGTAAAGACTGGCCTGAGTTGTAAGGAACATAATATGCCGGAGAAAATGGTATTAAGTTTCCGTATGGGCCAACAAAGTTTGGGGCATTCAGATTAGGCACGTACTCTACAGGATAAGGTGCAAAACCCTCATATGTAGCCCATGGTGTTGGTTGAACTTGTAAACCTGTGTTCGTAAAACTAGGACCGGTAGGATTGACGGAATGAGATTGACTGCCGTAGTAAGGAGGATGCATGGATTGATCACACACTCTAGAATGATTAGGATAACCTATAGGCTGACCATAAGAATGACCCATGGGCTGACTATAAGGAAAGCGTATGGGCTGTCCATAGGGATAACCTACGGGATGTTCATAAGGATGAGTTATGGGATGTTGATAAGGATGAGTTGTGGGAGGAAAACTCATAGGATATTTATATGGATCAAATTGTAACTGCGATTCAAGAAACTGGTTTGGTGGAGTGTAGTGGCTATTTGGACCTGACCGTAGCTGCGGTCTAGGAAATCGAAGCAAAGGTACGGTTTGTGCGGTTGGATTCGAGGGTAATTGTGGAATGGGATACCGAGACTGTGGTATGGTTAAACTTTTCTGATTATTCAGAAACTGTGGTGTCGGAAACACAGGTCCGTGGAATCCATGTCCATTTAGTGGTAAATGTGGTACATTTTGGTTATTTGCGACTGGCTGGAACCGAGGTCCATAAAAAGATGGTGGCGTTATATTTTGTGAATTTGGCTCTAGTATTGATTGTGGTCCGTAATACGTAGCTGGTGTGTTGAATCCATCCGTATTAGGCCTAACACACGATGGCGTTCGCATGTTTTGACCATTCGGGTGCGGCAGATGCTGTGGCATATTATAGGAGGTCGGTGGTATGATCATTTCTTGCGCGTTAGACTGTGACTGTGGTCCAGAATAAAAAGACTGTGGTATGTTCTTTGCATTTGCATTAGACGGACCATAAGGTCTATTCAACGAAGATGGTATGTTATTTCGATTAAAATTTTCAGCTAAGTGTGGTCTGTGGTCAGGGAAACTTTGTGGTCTAAAACACGGTGTGTTTAATCTATACGCGTTAGACGGTAGCTGAGGCCTTTGTCCGTACGAATTAGATATTGGCTGTTCAAATAGACCAGTAACGTTCGATTGGTTGGGCTGCTGAAATCTTACATAGTTGACACCGGGCCCCTGGGGTACATTATGCCGTTGAGTCTGTGGCTGCGGCATTCTAAATTCCGTGGGTTTTGTAACTTTAGAAGAGTAACGCCAAGTGGTGCTCATAAAAGCGATAACATTTTCCGTAGGATTTGCTGATGCACCATGTGAAAAGTTGGGATATATTATAGTTGTTTGACGAGTGTAAAGCCCTATTGGCGCTTCTTGATTATTATTTGTATTTTTTGATGGTTCAGAAACTATGGCAGAATGAACCACTTCATTATCTTTTTTATTCGTAATATCCTTGTCACCTACTTTGATAGGATTTTGGTTTTTTGGATCATGAACCAACGCTTTACTTTCAGAATTTACCAAAAGATTATTAGTTTTATTTTTGATGTTCAGAGGTTTCTTGGATACACACATTTCTTTCTTTCTTCTTTGCATTGCGTTATATGAATCAGAGATTTTACTTTTAGAATCCACCACTTTGTTTTTGTTCGAATCAGGTTTATCTCTTGATTTATGTATTGTGTTTGATGAATCAAATGATTTGTGTTGGGAATTAACCACTTTACATGTTTTTTTATTCGGATCAGATTTGAATCCAAATAGACGAATTTTATTTGATAAATCAAGTGTTTTATCTTCAAAGTTCACTACTTTGCCAGTATTTTTATTCGGAGCCGGTTCGACTCTAGATTTATGCATTGAGTTTGATAAATCAAAATTTTTGTAATCAGAATTCCCCACTATAGCTGTTTTTTTATTCGGATCTGGTTTGACTCCTGATTCATTAGAGTCCATAGGTATTTCTACGTTACATTGCAATGTTTTGATGCCATGTGATTGATCAGAAACCAAATAAGGATTATTAGAATTAACTTTTTTACTATCGTTTGGATCCGAATGAGTTTTGACTTCTGCTTTCTGATTACAATCCATTATAGAACGAAATCTGTTGGTGACAATAACAACAAACAGTATTTACTACTGGATGTGTGTAAGTACAAGGTACAGAGAAATATGTTCGTAAGTTCACTGGTAAATAAATAAGTAAAGGAAACCCAACAAAAACACCAGTCTCACTGAGTCCAAATGGCAGCAAACTATTCACATTTATCTTACGATAAAAGTCTACATAATTAATGTAAAACACCGGAAGCTCCTGGCTGGGTGCCAGGAGAAACAATCTCTAGGTGTTTTGAAGTTCAACGGTGAGAAGATTTGTGGGCTTGAGTCGGGCCTCGAGGAGCCCCGGGTTTTGCTGCCGAAAGCTGAAACGGAAAAGCGCTAGATCAATACAAATGTAGACATACAAACTATAATATCGCAGAATTCTAGCTACTTGGACTAAGGGTCAATCTAATCATCTATTTTATTTAATTTCTAGTATAGATTTTAAAACACATTTAAAAAGCTACTATTTATGTTATGATCACCTACACCGTAGAAAGAAAAACCTATAGAATGAATGATGTTTCGCTAACTCAAAAATGAATGCAAATTTCATTTTTGTTTGTGAAAAGTAAAAGCTACTCTATTGTTGTACTTATCGATGCATCATTTACTATTAAGTATTGTTAATTCAGATATGGTTTCAGCGATGTAAACACGATGATTGTACGTTTATAGATAGAACATTATTTTCAGTTTTCAAGCGAGGTGTCAGGCAGTGCTAGGTGCTAGCTTTAAAGTAGACAGCAGACATAATATGATGCGTGAGTGAAACTGAGAATACTCTACGGTAAGTATATAAATGTATAGAATTTTTACAGACAATTACAATTAACTTTTTCTCGAGTAATTTATCAAAAAACTTTAAGTCCTAAATTACTCCTATTTTTAGTCCTTCTGTAAATTAAACGAGAAAACAGGAATCCTCAACTGAAATAGTATTTCAAATACATATATAATTTTTATGCAACTTTTATTTAATAAAAAAAGTGATGAAACTAGTCGATGACCCAGATGACGGTTACCTGTGACTATAACAAAGACGTACTTTACAGAACATATCTATTATAGACATGTGTACGTTTATGTCTGAGTATGGCTCATTCATGGCAGACGTTTAAGGTTTATATGCCTGTAATTGTACCAGAACACAGAAATGTATCATTGCTTGCCGGCAGATATAGGTATCCATAATGACTGATAATATGAGTTCTGTAAATGTTTATGCACTTTCACTACATAATATATACAAACAAAAGGCAGAGGCACTCATCTACAATATATGGAAGAATATATTTAGAATAGCCAATTTCGGAAGCAGAATAAAGTTTTGTACATATGTACATTGTACATATATCTTTAAGTAAGTAGGTACATATATTTATAATAGGGCAACGTAGTCAGCGATAAAAATATTAAAAATTTAATTAAAATACTCAGAAATAATAAAACACACAGTCTACAGTCCTAGTAAATAGAACCATGCAGACAACATACAAAAAAATATTACCTCAAAAATTTCCAATCAAGATATTCATTTGAAGTTGAGCTATTCTAAATTGTAACATTCAATAATTATTTATTGACCATAAAACATTTTTATTTAAAACAATATAGGTATGCAAATTTTAATATATTATATTGTGTTTTACCTACATCAATTATTAATTTTTAACTCCCGAATTCTGGCTTCTAACGACTAATATATCAGTTAATGAGCTGAGAATAATTATAATGATAAGAAGTTACGAGATTGAGAATAAAAGATATTATTTCACGATAGGGCGGGGATATAAACTGATTCCAAACACTATCCGCTATCACTTTTTATCCGCTAGATGGCGCTAAAATGTGAATTAATCATGATGATATTTTCTTTTGAAAATAATATCCAAATAAAGGTACATTTCGTTTCTTAACAGACTAAATGGAATGTTGATTTAGTTTTTAGATTTAAAAATGCGTATCCTTGTTTTAAGTTCGCCTTTGTGCGAAGCAGAACAATTTTTCCTAAATAACATCAGGAAATCGCGAAAGCAACGGTGCTTGAACTAGATCAAATACTAGACTACCAATATACAACGCCATCCAACGTTTTAGATTTGCCTGTATGCACTTGTTTATGCTCAGCAATAAATTTATCAAAAAAACACTGCATTTTTTTTCACGAACATCAATTTCTCTGAATGCATTTCCGTAAGCAAGCGAATAAATTAAGAAGTTTCGATAACTTACCTGAGTCCCCTGGCTTGGAGACGTTTCATAATAGCCGGTTTAACTCTCGGACGGCCGGGGCTATGCTTTCCCCTGCCAGTGATGATATGGAGAACTAGCGATCTAGTTTGTGGGGTTTGACGTATCTTCAGAAGACGATCATCTATGAACACATCCAGTGAGTTCTCGGCTTCGGGTACGCGAAGGAAATGGAGATCTATGACGTTGGCTTCAGGGTGGATGTTTGCGTGGTACTGGAAATAAACAATAACTTTATACTAGCTGATGCCCGCGACTTCGTCTTATTATTGTTATATTTTGTATAATACACACAATAGCTACATAAATTATAGCATGTATGTATTATTCTGATGTATAAGCTATATTATACTAAAGTTTCATTAAGATCATTTCAGTAGTTTTTGCGTCAAAGAGTAACAAACATACATCCATCCATACAAACATTCGCATTTATAATATTAGAAAGTAAGTACCCATAAGTAAGCTCCCTAAGAAAAAACTTATTAACATTTTTTGTCGTTCATAAAATCGTTTTATGTTATTAGTTCATTTCCAAGTCTTAAGCGCGCTCTACACTCGCCCGCAATTCTTGCTGTGAATTCACGCCGCGATTCGCGTAGTACACTTCGCGTTTAAATGTGTCTCTCCACACTCGCGAAGCCTCGCAGTCGTGAACCAAGCGAACCTTTGTCGCTGTACAAAAAACCGACAACGAACGGGGAACGAAGCGAAGCGTGAACGTGAACGCGCGAAATCATCTACACACGCGTTTCGGCTTTCGCGGCCTTTCGTAGAGTGTAGAGCGCGCTTTACTACTTTTTTTGCGAATTAATATAACATTTAGTACTTACTTGCACCAAAATAGCAGCGGCATAGTGGCTAGCTTTATCATAGCGAGCAGTGTGCAAGGCAGCGATTTGCGAATAGTAACCCGCTTCTGCAAACCGCTTGTTCTCATAGTACCATTTGGCTTTTTGGAAAAAGCTGAAAAACAAAAGAAAACCACTTATTATCTCTCAGCTTTTCCAATACTTATTATAAAGTCTCTGTTCTCTAAGCAATTCGCTTAGAGACTAAAGATATAATGATTGCGAAGCCGGGAGTTTTTTTTATATTTATTGACACTATTATACACATATAAATATAAATACCATAACCGCATAAAAATGCCAGATGAAGCCGTTTAATATAGCTATGTCGATTTTTATATTCTATAAAATAAGAATATCACTTTGTTTTTTTGTACTCTGCTAGCCTTGTAAACAAGGCTAACTTACGATTCGCTTTATTTAAACATAAAGATCGATCGTATATCGTTAGCCCCAAGGCCATACAAATAAAAATGGTCAAGGTGCAGAACGCTTCGCTACATGCTCCGAATGAATGAATAATATGAGCAGCTACTGACTCCTTCAAACTTTAGCTGCACTTCAGTAAGTAATATAAAATGAACCAATTTACATAGTAAATAAACATGACTATTAAATATAAGCATGAAACATTTTAAATTCTAACAACTACATGTATTATGTTCAAGTGTGCGTTATAAAGAACGGTGTTCGACTATTTGAGCTTACGAATATGCGTGCATTTTTTTAGAATAACTTTTTTGCAACTTAAAATCATTATGCAGACAAAGTTATTCTAAAAAACCGAAATATAATGAATGAATAAGTACTTAGCGGCATTAAATCGAGTTAGTCAAGATGACAGTCGAAGTGCACTCCCCGCCCCTCTATATAACAATTCGTTGACCTAATTGTAAAGCGTTTTGCGCGCGGTCAGAAGATAAGTCCCTATATTTATATGGTAGCGATGATACGAACCTTATTACAATGTATTAAGCTACAAAATAAAATGTACTCGTGAAAAGAAGTATCTGGAATGTGGAAGCATTTCAAGGAAAAAGCTGTAAGTTTCATAACATTTTACGTAATGATAATAATAAATACCTAGTATGTAAGACGATTCTAAATGATCCTTGTGATTTTACTGAATAAAGTAATTTTTGACTTTGACTTTGAATATATGTACATAGTTATGATTGTATAGCTTCATATCGACTTACATGTCCCTAGCATTTTTATGTACATCTGCTCTTTTCCTCATTTTATTGACAGTATCCATGGAGAGTTCTACTTGCTCTGTGCCCGGTTTGAAGAGATACGGATATTCGTCATCATCAAGAGCCTGTAAAAAGAGGAACTTCTAAGATTGATTTTCCTGATTGTTAGTAAAATTCACGATATTTTAGAATAGGGATATAAGCTTTACAAAAAATCTGTTTACGCAATACGGTTTCTGAAATTTTCATTCAAATAGATTCAAGCCTTGAGACAAGTTGCAAACAAAAATATCGAATTAAACATGAGCATGGATAAGACCAGGAATCAAAATGAATAACACGATGCGTACTTAACTTAGGTAGATAACTCAGTATTTGTATACAAAGATCACAAGTATACATAGGGGCGGTCTTATAGCAATATCCTTTGGCTGGTTAATACGACATATAAAGAGATGGGAGGGTATTACGTACCGCGATTTGTTCTGCCATCAATACTTTTTCTTTATTTTCGATCTCTTTTTGCATGACAAATTTGTTGATACCATTCGGCTGGTCCAAATAGTGGCCTTGACCGGTGGATATCATTAGAATCTAAAAGAAAATACACCATTAACGTTAAATTACTATGGACATTCCCTTGATCAAGATATGTGTATACCGAAAGAATAATGGACGTGATCAAGCAAGAGTGTTTAAAAAACCGATGGTTACAGATCACATTGTCAAATGAGAATGATAAAAGCTTAGAAGAAGCCCCTATATATCAGTGAGCACTAGATCAGTTAACAATTGAGTACTGTGTTCGATGTAGGTACGAATTTATTATAATGATGCACATTCGCACTGTGCTTGTTAGCATTCTTGATGGAATCTAACAAAACCGACGGTAGAATCTGGTAATCCTTAAAAAGATAGCCTAGTCTCAATTCGATTATTGGAATATCGATTTATCTTTAATTTATCTATCCTATTAAAAATAATGTTAATGTATCCTTTGCAAATGTACCCTTGAAAATCGTCCAACTGCGCTCTTTTTGGCTATTGTCAAAAGCAACTACTTTCTATTGAAAGTAAAGTCTGATCAGGCAAAGAATGCAAGTCTATAACTAGCATTGACGAAAGAGCTCTTTTGAGAGTGAACGAGTCTAATTTAAAATAAAATAGTACCTAAAAAACTAGAGGATGGGAGACTAAAATCAGATGGACGAACTTAGGGGAAATATCATGAAATTAAAATGCACATGCCTCTACAGTAGCATCAAAGCTGTTTCCATGAGCGATGAGCAATTCCGATAGCGTCTCGCTTGCAACATCTGGGAATATCTCGTATAGCTTCTTCCTCGTCATTTGAGCAGCCAAATCTTGCGGTTCCTTATTCTTCCACTCTTCCTTGACTTCTCTTTCGTAAATAGCCAGTGCTAGCTCTGTATCCATAATTTCCTTGAAGCTAGGAACAGTAGGCTCTTGCGGTTTGCTAGTTTCTGGTAATGCTCGAGCATTTTCTTCCTCGAAAGGAGTTTCTTCAGTATCTTCGGCTTCGAGTTGAAGCTGGATTTCAACTTGCCTGCAGGAAAACAGAAATATCAACTTAATTGCTTTATCAGAAAGTTGCCGAGATAAATAGTAGCTTATGCCGCATGCAACCTATTATACTATACACATCCCAAGTTTTCTAAAGCATTTTTTTTTACCGATTGACGTAATAGACATATAAACATCAAAATATGATATTTACACAAGAAAGTGAAAAAATAATGAGATCTGAATCAAATACTGTGTGGTAGACATCCGATACTTCAATATAACTATGTAGTATAAAGTTACATCTTGCTTTGTTTTGTTTGTTGTTGTATCATGCTTTTTATAGATCTTACATAATGTATGTATGATCTATAAAAAGAGATCATACATAATGTATGTATGATCTATAAAAAGCATGATACAATCAGCATCGGTTATTTATCAATTTATGAGTTTGTTTAATTGTTTTTTATCATTATTAATCGTTAATGTTCTTTGTTTATTCTTTAATTTGTGTATTACACAGTAAAAGCTCCACTTAGATCATGCTCTAAATAATAATAATTATAGCACAGCTTTACCACAAACACGAAAGCATTATAAGTAGCATTAACAAAATAATTATACCATACAAATAACTTAAAAAAAAATAGTTTTATGAAATATTGTACAGCAACGAAACGCGTAGAGATACTTAAAAAAAGGAAACAGATATTTTAATGAGCGATTTTCCAAATAGCTTTTAAAAAAAATTGTTCAAAAGGAGTCGATAGATAGCGCTGACACATTAGTGCCTATCAAAATCCCTCTCTTTTTTATCTGTATAATCTATTGGTAGCTCTGTCGTGTAGCTGTCATTATCATCCTGTCACGTCCGTTTCGGTGTATTCAGCGATTTAATAAATTCTATTTGCTTTTCTTTTCGCATTCGTGTACCTTCTTGTGGATTTTACTTTTGACGACAACAGACTGTATACTGGTTTCTGATTTCTGCTACGATTGAAGACTTTTTGCTTTTGTCAAACAGTTTTGAATTTTTTCTAGGACAAAAATTTCACACCACAGATAAAATATAAAACCTTTTTGTTTTGACAATTGACATTGACAGGACATATTCGTTGAGCGCCATCTATCGTGTATTCCAAGAACACTCCCTGGAAAATCTCTCATTACATTATTTTAAAATCTGAGAAATTAAACAATGGTTTGCAAAACATTTGAAACCCCGTCAAGTTCTCGTTTGTTAAAAGTTTCAAAGTAGGTCCACGAACCCTTTTGAAGAAAAAAAAATAATGTTGAAAACCTTACGCAAAAAGCAAAAACATTTCGAAATTCGCATCAAAGTTTAAACAATGGTTTGCAAAACAGTAATCAAACCAGTTGTTTTTTTTTTTGTTGAAGTTTTAACAGTACTTTATATGACTTACGACTCTTTGATCTTAGTATAAAGTTTTTTAATTGTTTATTTTTCTTTAAACAATATTTACTGCTTTTGAGCGAGAATTCTACGTTTGAGACACACATTCAAAATGTTATTTTAATGTAATATCTAGGCGCAGTATTGTTATACTACCAATATACTGTAGTTTGAAAAGTTTTACGTAATCAATGTTGAGCCTAAAGCCCCCGCTTGCCTTCACATTAACCGTCTCTTCAACTTATGTAATTGGTTTATCCGTGTAGTAAATAAATAATAATTAACTCTTCTGCAAATCGCAACAGCACCTTTACTAATATTACAGATAACCAATAACACTCAGTACTGCTTTAATTGTTATTTGTACTCTTGATGTATATAATCAAAAATAAGGCGCTCTTATTTGCAGAGAAAAAAAAAAGTTTATGTCGCGCGGACCAACAACACAAATTACAAAGAAAGTATGATATTCAATTTAAAAGATTGCTATTATGTGCAATTTTGATTTGTATTATATACGTATCGCATGACAATGAGTCAGTTTGCTCTGTACAGTGTTATTATAACGTGAGATAGTCAGTCAGAAAATCGTATGCAGAAGATGCGAGAAGATCATTTTATTTTATGTTTGGTCAAGATCTGCGAATTCGGCTTAGCTTTGATATTTTATCCCTATGGATGGAAAATTATATACTTACTTAGTGTTACTTTTATTATATTGTAGAACTAGATAAAAATGCGCCAAAATATTAGCATTTGCTGTAACTCTTGATATGCGATCACACTAAGACTAAGCTACACGGAAAACTTCAAGTAACATTGGTCTGTATAAACAAAAAAAAAAATAAACAAAATAACATACAAAAAAATACATGACAATCGCAAATAATAAATATCATATAAATAATACCAGTATAATACGTAACTAACCTCGCAAATTCTTCATCCTGTTGAATCATTTCACATGTCTGAGTATGGTCTTTGTCCAATTGAAATGTAATAGATTCTACCCAGAGAGCGTTAAGATCATATAAAATTTTAGTAGGAATACTCAATACTGGTTTTACACCTTTCGGGTATTCAAAATCATGGCGACCATATAATTCGTCCAGTGTTTTAACAAAGTCCATGCCAATGTTTACTACAACGTTTCGGTTTTCTCCGATAACAGATTTTTCATCGTCGCTTTCTAAAGTATAATTTTCATCGTCTTCGTAATCATCATCAGCGTCAGTAAATACTACTTTTTCTACAGTGGAAGTAGTCGGTACTGCGTAAGTTCCAGCAGATGACGTACTTTGTATATCTCTGTACAGAATGTTTTGTGAAGCGTCAGACAGAGAAATTTGATCGTTAGGATCAGCCAGGGTGGCAGAGGTCGGCAGCTCGTTGTTCGCAAGTTTTGAAGTATTTCCAACATTAGTGTCTCCAGAATTTCCATTTTTGTTGGTCGCCTGGTCATCATTGGGTTCTCTATCTTCGCGATTTTTTTTACGATTCAAATAATGTTGACTATAGTGATTTTCCGAAAATTGAATAGACTTTTTAATATTTTGTAGAACTTGACAAGATTCTTCTGTCACGATTTTGTCTTTTTTCACTTTTTTCTTATGCGAACTAGCAGTTTTATTTTCAGTCGACACAGCCAACGTTGATTCGGTCGAAATAGCTGGTATCTCATCATTACCGTCTTCACACTCACACTCTACGTGTACCTCTTCTTCAGAATCAGATAAGTCAGAATTGACTGTTTCTATAGTATTATTCCTAATACCATCCAAAACAATGGAACAGGCCCAGTCAGCATCACCTGCGCAGTTATCATAAATTTCACGTAATACAGCTCGTGGTACAGTTTTAAACATTTTCCTTAGATTGATAAAGAATTTGTCCGTTTGCTTGCATTTATGAAATCCCGAAAATAACGTTTTATTTGGAGTTGATGCATTATCCACCACTTGTTTGTCTTCATGAATGTTTTTATTATTGTTCTGAGTATCATTGGGCTTTTTAACCATCTCATTATTTTGGTCATTAGCAAAATCTTCTACATCTACAAGATGACCGATTGATTCACTGCGAGAAGTCTCGTCTAATGCCGGTGATGTATTTTTTGGTTGCATAAACAAGAGATTTTTGCTCCAGTCTTCGTTTATCATTGAAGGTTCTATAAACTTATCACGTCGTGTATTAGCTTCTGATCGAGGCGGCTTAGGTTCTGACGAAGTCGAGGCATCTATTTTAGGGTTATTATTTGGTTCGGCTGATTCCCATTTTTCTCCGTTATCCCATTCGACTTCCACCTTGAGCATTTCATCGAACTTTTTCCCAACCTCTGGATTTTGGGGCTGCATTGGATCATTTGATTTAGTCAATTCGTTCGAGTTAAAAACACCGTTAACGTTTAGAGCACAAGGTATGTTAGAACGCTCACTCTGAAGCGGTTGAGGATCTGGTTTCGCCAATGTTGTATCTACGTTAGGATGTACTAGTTGGTTGTTACAAGTATTCTGTTCGGTGGCTAATTTAACCATCTCGGGCCCGAGCGAATTAACGAGCCTGTGAAATGGGGGTATGTTTCTTATTACAGGCGGTGTCATGGCGCTTGGATAGCATAGTTTAAAATGTTTAATTATACTTTTTCCGCTGTGTGTTCCTTCGTATTTTTGTAACATGGCCTGTATTTTATCTACTGGCACGCCATGTATATTACGTTTTGCAAGTTGCGAAGGATTTTTCGACCAAGGATTTATTGGCTCCAGCACTTCTATAATGTAACCATTCATAACGGCATCCCGGGTGTATGAAAACATCTCCCATATTGCCATGTTAGTATTGTCAACTATGACTGGACTTCTACCTTCGTTGACAGCCTTCAATACCTTTGCTTGATTTTTTGTATGACATTCGTTCAGCCGATGGACATTATAATGGTATTTACCATTAACTTCCATAAAATCATCAGCACTGAATATATGATTTGCATAGCTATTTGAACTTGTCGTTCCAACGGTTGATTCAACTATAACTCTGGCTAAATACGTTTTTCCACAACCGGGGGCTCCACGCATAAGAACTAGTATTCTGGCGCCTTCATTATAGCATTTTATGATATTTTTGAATTGAGGGGACCAGTAATCAACTTTGGGCATAGAGTTTTTAGCGCGCGGCCAGTTTCTAGATGCAGGTGTGCTAGCCATAGCTGTCTGGGGAGTGCTTTGAATAGCAGCAGAATAAGGCGCTGTAGAGCTCGTTTGTGCATTAGTAGAATCCATATCGTTGTTGTGGCATACTGTAACTGTAAAAATATTTAAATTAACTTTTTACAAGTATATCTATTAATGTGCATATTTTTCATTCGTAAGTAGAAAGTACCGTTACCTTATTAGTCGTGCGTAAGCCATAAACTTCACTAGCAACCAGAAACTCCTCTGATTGAATTCAGTTTATTTTTCCTGACTTACCTGCACTATTACTGCGCTCAATCTGCGTATCTATCGTAGGACTAGGGTCGTCAAGCGCAACGTTCACTGTTTAGGAGAAATAAAATAAACACATAAAGCATAATTACTACCTAGACCAAATGATCACCTAATATACAATAATAAGTTGTATATAACGTGATTTATTGAAACCTACTAGTTTAGTATAATACTATTACTTTATTCACCTTGCATAAGAATGGCTGTCGCTTAAATAATATAAGTGTAAGTAATTATTACTAGTTTGCTACATGCCTGACCATATTTATAAATTTAATCTATAAAATTAAATAATTTTGAGCACACGATTTCGTTTGATCAAATAGTCGAACGCATAATACCAAGTATGAAAAAACGTAGTTTAAGTAATATTGACGCACAAGTTGGGTTCACAATTCTGTCATAAATCTTGTATCACAAAAATATCATACGGTATAATATATTTTAATTACTTATGTGCCTCAATATAATATATCTTATACATACCTGTACTGCCACTGTCTTCTATTTTCGTCAACGTATCCACTGCAAGGTTAACTGTTAAGACGAAAGAAGTATATTTAGTAAGTAAGTACCTACTAAGCAGAAAATTCTAAAATTTTACGAAAATTTTACGAAGCAGAAATGTTGGAGAGATATATCTAATTTATTTCGCTCATCAAACTCCGGAAAACTATTTACCTCCTGGAGGACATTTTAAATCTCTTTTTTAGGGTTCCGTACCCAAAGGGTAAAAAGAGACCCTATTTGTGAGCCTTCATTGTCAGTCTGTCTGCCTGTCTGAACCCTTCTGCCTACTCTCACTTGGCCGGTTTTAAACTTACATGACATTTGAATTATGTTTATAACCCTTGCTAACACATACTTTTATGAGGATTAGCATACTCAGTCAAGTTTACAAAAAAATATATATATTTATAAAAAAAGTATCGACGAGATTTACGAACTTCGCCTACGCTTTGTTCCATCATGTGATAAACATGTTATTTGGTAACAACTAAACACTAATTAGTCTATGTAAGAAGATACTTAGTTGTATTGTTCCTAACCTTCATTTACCCTGCAATGACATGTAGGTGGGTAGATATACTTATATGTTTATCTTCATCTCATAAAGCTTTCATGCAATAAATCAATACCTGATCAAACTACCTACAGGTTATAGGTACAACTGGTACAAGGACAGACCGATAACGACGCGCGCATCAAACTGCATTGCAGCTACATCCAGGGCCCAGGCGGCTCAATTAGGTTTCCTAGTAACGGCAGACACAGTATAAACTGATTTTACATGCAGTATATTAACTTACTGTTTTTTAACTAATTCTATTCAATCCCCGCGAAACCAATTAGGGCTTGTTAATAATAGTTTTTAAAAAGGAGTTTAGGAACCTATATCGTTTAACATACTGTAGGTACGTCTTAATTTTTGTTATTTTATTGTAATGATCTATCTATGTATTGACGTTCTAACACTTCTAAGTATCAACCATCTTTCAAACTTCGCTTATTGCATTTTCTATGGCTAATCCCTATTCTAGACTTGCTAATGCATGTGCCAGCATTACTACTAATCGTTCACGAACCGATATATTATTATCATTATCTAACCTCAATAGTCTTGTGTTACAAAGCTGTTCCAATGAAAGATTTTATGTATTTTCTATTGAGATAAGATATTATATGATAAACCAGAGATTTATCGATTCCGCGAACAAAGCGAGCGAAAATCTTGGTAACAACTTGTTGCCCAAGTCGTCACTAAGATATTCGTTTGTTTTGCTTGGCATCGACTTACAAATCCGATAAGAGGGCTGAACACGAATAAATGTGATAATCGTAATAAACGTTACGTATTTGAGACACACTGCGCGCTAACGCTGCAACGTTCAACAGGAAAGCTGATGTTGACGCGTAGTGTATTTGAGATACACTACGCGTTTACATTATTTATTTATTTATGTTAGAGTGTTCAGACCCGAAACTTCCCATATTATTGTTAGTTATCTTACTGTTAGTACCATGTACCTAACTGTGATTTAACGCATGCCGTTTATTAAGTTGCAAGCCACCCTTCACTACATAGATAGCATCTAAAAATCGAATTTATTAGAACCCATTCTGACTATCACTTTTGTATTAATTATTTTTTAATGCATTTTGTGTAGCAATCAATCCATAGCAAAAGCTATTATGATAACCAAACTTGATTTTAATATTATATTTTATAGTAATCAATAAATGGACACAAACTTTTTTTTAATTGATATTTCTCTTAATGAGATAGTTAAATAGGCACTTAAGTACATTAGGTATGATGTTTATTTATTTATCATATCAATATTTCAATAATTGCCTTGTGTCTTTTTAGGTACTTTTTAAAGAGATAAAAATAATATCCATAATTAGGTGTGTTATCAACAACCTTAATACTTATTATTTGAGATTTGTTAAAAAAATAAATGTTATTGGTCAAAGATCTATCTTATAAAAGGCACCGCAACGACAAATATTAATTTAGTTGTATTTAGTGTGTAAAAATAATCTACTTAATATAAACCTACATTTTTTTAAGAATATCACAATGATTTAATATATAACAAGTAACTGAGTCAAGCAGAAACTAAAAGGAGATGGCGTAGATGGTTATTGAATTCCCATAAATACAGGAATGGTTGCCGACTAAATCGGTTTGACTAAAATATCATTTTAGTCCGCTTCAAGTAAGAAAAATATTCCACAAGCTTATTTACTTGCATCTCCATTATTAGAATATTATGTATGTAATGGTGGTTAATCAAAGTTTGATCATTTATGCCGCAGACATGTTAAAATACAAATTCGACAGTAATATAATTTTTTTAAGTACATTTTGGCATTTGTTATTTAGAAATTAAGTACTTAGATTTATAAAAATTAAGAAAATATATAAGAAATAAAAAAATGTGTCAAACGAAATTAACTACTTCATTCATGTATGTAAACAAGAGTTTACATTAAGTAAGTTGTCTTGAAACATATGCATTATAATAATCTACATACTTACAATGATGTAAAAAAACTTAATTGAATCAATTCAGAGTAACTATGATTATGTGTTATACCATTGACATTGTACGTTGATATATCGGTAAAAATAAACATAACTATCGAATGTTATTCTTTAAGTTAACAGATATATATTCAATTTAGATCAAATATTTCTCGCTTTAATTTATATTTTTAAATACTACGACTTACTCTAAGCTGACATGAAAGCAGCGATGCTGGCCACTACACAAATTAAAAGAAAAACAAAACAGACAGCCGGTGTTGTACGCGGCGCGGCGTCCGGCAGTCTGAGAGCAAAGCCAATCTACTGGGACCTCGGGGTGGACAGGGGATCGAGGGGAGGTCGGGAGGTGCAAACATCCCATAAATCATTACCGAGACATCCTTTGTTTGCATCCGTCTCTACTGCGCACAAGGATCCGACTGCGCGAGGATAGTACTGACAGTTTATACACAAGCACAACAAACACGGTATTTACGGTGCACAACAACACAGATCGTATTAGAATTTACCACTTACCATCACCGTCACAGTCTTCCAACACTCCAGCAATCACCTCTGAACTAAAATGTTCCTCAAACATACTTAGGAGGAGGTCAAACTCTTGTTTGTAAAGAATCTCTACAGCATGCTCGGAGTCATGATCTTCGGAATCCATTTCTAACACAATTTGTCTATAAAATGATTTCAAACTTTCTCGATATTTAACCACACGTATGTCTAGATTAAAATTTCGTTTGAACGTGCGATGTACGATTCAATTCATTGAAATCAAATCGAAAAAATGGTATGTATTTATTTATTTTTAAATTTTTATCTGCACAGGGCCGAACTTAGTGTCCACGGACCACGAGATATTGATGTAGAAACATATCAAGGAAAGTTTTGTAATTTGATCTCGAGATCAGATTCCAGAAGAAATTCAGTTCCAGTTATTTCAAGCATAAATAAATTTGGGGACTAATCACGACTATTGGTGACCTTTTTATATTAGGTTGTAACACATTTGAACTATATCAAATATCGCTCATCACCTCCTTTCCATACATTTTGTATGAAAACTCTATGGTCGACCGCACACGCCACGCGTACTCTCAATTTACAAATATATGACGTCACGGGCCGATTTTTGTATAGTTGACTCGGTCCTGCCAACTTTGAAATCAGAATTTTCCCTAACTTCAGTGAAAAATATGCGAAATTTATCCATATTTGCACAGATTCCTTCTAAAAAAATGGTTAAAAGGTTTCCCGTTAAGTCATCACAAACAAATGTTTTACATTTCTCTTTTTTTTTGTGTCTGTTTAAATATATACCCCTAACAAATACCCTGAGCAATTTTTTATCTTGAAAAAATTCCTAAATTTCGGGGAAGCTACGCTAAGTTGTTAACATTGTTGGGACATTCGGATCTCAAGGTCAAATACAGTATGCTCCTTGTATGTGAGTGATAATGAGTGAATGATGGCAAGGCATAGGCATGCACGATAGTCATTCTTCAGTCAACTGGGTACGCCTTGTGATCTCATTGGGGAAACCAAGTGCTTTGCTTGTGTAACGGGGACAAAATAATGATGAGTAATGTGTATATAACTCAATAATGAATGTCTGTGAATTATTTATTTTATTTACTAGCAACCCGCCCTGGCTTCGCGCAGCACAAATGCTGATACTACAGAATGTCTTTGTATATTTTTTTTCATCTATCTATACTGTTATAAAACTGTAAAAGAGCCGAAAATTAAAAACGAATATATTATTATGGAAAAAGTTAATATGCAGATGCACTAGGTAAACGATTTTGAGTCCTAAAATCGAGTTTGACTGTTTGTTTGTTATAACATCACGGCTAAGTCACTGGATGGATCTGCTTCATGAGTTTCATCTATAAAACATTATAAAATTATATTATTAATGTTTCATCTAGATCCATCCAGTGGTTAAGCCGCAACATCAAACAAACAAATTTGATCTAGATGAAACTTATATAAGTTTGTTAATGTCTGTGTCTGTTAATGTCTATATAAGTTTGTTAATGTCTATGAAACTTATATAAGTTTCATCTAAATACATAGACCGACTTCTAAGTGTATACTTAAACTAGTATTTTAAAGGTGCGCGAGCTGCAAAGGAATAATGTAATAAAAATATATTCGTTTTTAAACGAATGAATTCATTTATCTAAAACTACTAATAACATCAATAATAACATACATAAGTACGTCAATCGAAAAAGTACCGTAAGGTATTTTGCAGTGTACTGGACTAAATGGTATGCATGGCATTTGCTGCCCAGAGGACTCAAGCTCCACTGTAGTAACTTTTATTTTATTATAGAGACCTAAGATATACCTAAGGCAGTGTTTTATTGCTTCACAGAACAAGTCTTTAGTGGACTTGCTAGATGAGGAAATGCATTGTTACCTTAGGCAGTAATCAATGATAAATAACAGTAGGCGGGCCGACGGCTTATTCTATCGTATCGTAGTTGAATAAAAAACGAATGTTTGGATATACACTTATTCATTCACTCTTACCATGCCATCGTTCTTAACAAATTATAGTCTGTTCTTTTTTGAAAAAAGGAGCACTCTGTTGGTAGAAAGAGCAAGTGTGTGGTCATGAACGTTACATTACGACATGTACGATTTATTAGAGTACAAGTCTGTCATCACTTTCAACTGGATTGACGTAGGTAAGTAGGTAGGGTAGGACCTATAACGGATTCCATTAATCGATGAGAACTTATTATCTAAAATCAAAAGAGGGGTAAAATAAAATATAGTTTGGTTTAAAATGTAAGCATGAGAGCAGAATCGGAAATGAAAGACGAACTGCTAAAAGATAAGGAATGGTGGGAAAGGTATTTGAGATAATTACATATTATGATTAAATTATATTTATTTATGATATAGAGGTAATATGATTAACTTAGCAATATCGAACTTAACCTTGAGATACGCTGTAGTAATACTAATAATGCTTTATGCTACAAACAAAATCCAGCCCTGCTCATCTCGACCGAAGCAAGCAATGTGAATGTGAATCAAGTCAATTTTAGCAACTTAGAGCAAGCAAGCAAAGGCAAGCGCTATGCCATAATCTAGACTTGGAACGGAACCGATCTATGTTCAAATAACTTATTTGTGTAATTTAAAAGTTTATTGTTAAATTTGCGTTAGCTCATCTTAAATTCATTCCATCCCATCCATCATGCGATCAAAACATATGATCCGATTTAAAAAAAATCGATTAAGTAAATAAGAGTTTATTAATTAATAGGGTAATAACTAATAAGAATACTTATATTTTTTTATAAAAATTAACGTTAATATTAATTTACGTTAATTTTGTAACATAATGCATTATTTATTGGCGATGTGGATCTAGTCTATTTCCACTGTCAGATAGTGTTAAAAGTCTTTGAGGAAATTCTCACGAAGATTTAATTACTTACAGCAATCGCAAATGTTATAATCCAGATCGTACTTTGATTGACTGCTAAATATCTAGATACATACCTAGATATTTAACAATGTATTGTGTTTGTGCGATGCAAATCACAACTGATATTAAATAGATGGAATTGAATCGATTCAAAAAATCGATTGGTTCGTCCACGATCCGATTGAAAAGATCGGATCATCACTAGATTCACTAGTTCCGGTCCGTGACGGACGGACGTGTTGTTTTGTTTGTGGATTCCCGCCATCTCCAAGATAAGGGAAGACGTTGTAAATAAAGAAAATAAACTAATCTAAGAGAAAAACATTTACGTAAGATTAGGCGGTATGGTTCTAAAACTTTAGCCTGTTCCGAAGAGCAAATAAAAAAAAAAAAAATGTGTTGTTTTGTTTGGTCTTGCTAGTTTAGTTGTAAAAACGAGGATAGAATAAAATAGTTTTATCGAAACAATCTCATGTATTCGAATATTTTGTTGAAAGTTATTTTGAGAAACTGCCAAGACGATAACTGTTTTGTATTTTGTATAATTTTATGAAAACAGCAGCAATGGGTGACAATTTTCAAAATCAAAACAAAACCATGGCATCGGTAATGATGGACTATGATTTCAAAGTGAAAACGCAAAATGAGCGATCCAAAGTGGAAGATCTGTTTGATTTCGAAGGTTGTAAAGTAGGCCGAGGAACATACGGTCATGTTTACAAAGCCAGAAGGAAAGATGGGTCTGACACCAAAGATTATGCACTAAAGCAGATCGAGGGCACAGGACTTTCTATGTCGGCTTGTAGAGAAATCGCAGTAAGTAACCACAGAACACTTATATCCTGCATACAGCAAAGCGTGACCTGCTGTCTGCTATATACTTACCCATTTGATAGTAGTGATGATCTGAAATAGTGTCTGTGATCCTTGTATGATAGTCTACAATGTAGACAATCATAATTTCCATGACAAGTATGTAGAGTCTACATCCTTGTCATGGAAATTATGATTCTGTGATTGTGCTTACACTTAAAATATCTCTTTCAGTTACTCCGAGAGTTGAAACACCCCAATGTTATCAATTTAATTAGAGTATTCCTTTCTCACAATGACCGTAAAGTATGGTTGCTGTTTGACTACGCTGAGCATGATCTATGGCACATAATAAAGTTTCACCGAGCTGCAAAAGCTAATAAAAAGTCTGTTATGGTACCGAAGGGTATGGTGAAGAGCTTGCTCTATCAGATACTGGATGGGATACACTATTTGCATTCTAATTGGGTGTTACATAGAGATTTGGTAAGTAAATTTCAGTTATTTTTGTACTTTTAATGGAACTAGTTTAAGTTCCATTAAAAGTAGTCAAATCGGTCGAATGAAAGCGTTTCTTACGAACACTGCCTTAGCTATGAAAGAAGTGTTCTAGAGAAAAGATGTGGAGCTTGATAATGCCTACAAAAAAGCCACAAGTCAACGACAGCATATGTCTTACTTTTTTATTTAATGAAAATTATCCCCAACGAAGTGAGCATGTTTCAGCTAGTTGTGTAATATAGTTATTAACATTCTGTTTTGATGAAATCTTTCAAACTACTTTAGTGTAGCTCTTGTTATAATATCATAGTACGTAGCACAATTAGTTTAATAATTTTTTTTTAAACTATTCCATTAATTGTCTGCTGAAATAACAAAATGAACTTTTTACCAAATTTTTGTTTAATTTAAGGCTTCAATACATGTTTATTTTTCAGAAACCAGCAAACATTTTAGTAATGGGAGAAGGTCCCGAACGGGGCAGAGTAAAAATAGCAGACATGGGATTTGCAAGGTTATTCAATGCCCCATTAAAACCTCTAGCTGATTTGGACCCTGTTGTGGTTACTTTCTGGTACCGGGCTCCGGAGTTGTTGCTTGGTGCAAGGCATTATACAAAAGCTATTGGTAAGTGAACTATAAAATATATTTTTCCTAACCTATCTCGTCCCACTGCTAGGACATCCTTGCTCTTCGCTTTCGTCCACCACTCCCTATCGAAAGCATCGAGGTTTTCCCGCCTTCGCCGATTTGTTCAGCCCGGCGCCGCCGCCTTCCGTCTTCAGGTAGCCCACAATTTTACCAACGTCCAATAAAATAGCAATGTATTTCATAATTTCCAGATATATGGGCAATAGGGTGTATTTTCGCTGAGCTTTTGACCTCCGAGCCGATATTCCACTGCAGACAAGAGGATATAAAGACTAGCAATCCTTACCACCATGACCAGCTAGATAGGATATTCAATGTTATGGGATTCCCTCAAGAGAAGGACTGGGAGGATATAAGAAAAATGCCAGAGCATGCTACCTTAGTGAAAGATTTCAAAAGATCAAAGTAAGTAAACATAATTATTGTAGTTTGTTAGTGTGATTAAAAGCTTTGCAATATTTCATTAGATTACATTTGTAACATGAATAGTGAAGTTTTTGAAATGTTACTCAAATATCAATTTTGTGTATTTGCCAATAAGACCCCTTTTTGTGCCTATGCTTCTATTTACCTAAAATATGAACCTGTAAAGATTGTTTTTTTTTAATAAATTAAATTAAGCTTATCATCATCCCAAGTAATTTAGGTATTATTATCAATTTGTTTTTTTTTTAATATCCAGTTACCAAAACTGTTCGCTCAGTAAATACATGGACCGACATAAGATAAAACCTGACAGCAAGGCTTTCAGCTTGCTACAGAGGCTACTTCTTATGGACCCTAACAGAAGAATAACATCTGAACAAGCTATGCAAGACCCTTACTTCACTGAAGACCCATTACCGACACAGGTACATATAGTAAAAAAATATAAAGTAACATTATTATTATTACATTTCAAACAAATCAAACATGTCATTATCAACCTATATCTGTCATAGATTTTCAGCAGTGTACTGATAAAACCACGATGTCTAAGACGCGCCACTGAGCCTGGTATTCGGCTCTTCTTATGTTCTGTTTGCTAGAAACATTCTACAGATCGTCGCTCCATCTCACCGGAGGGCACTTAGCTTCAAATCAAATTCAATAAGATTGATTAAGCATTTAGGGAAATGCCTATGCTTAATTGTTTATAATTTGGGGTTAAAATACCAACTCTAAAACAATACTCAAGAACAAATTGTTTATTATTTCAGGATGTTTTTGCTGGATGTCCCATTCCTTATCCGAAGAGGGAATTCTTGACCGATGACGACCAAGAAGATAAGAGTGAATCAAAAGCGAGGCAAAATCAGCAGCAACAGCAACAAAATAATGTAAGTTATATAAACAATGTTACATAAACCAAGAAGTCAAATCAAATATTCAAATAATGAGAAAATCGTTGTTCCTACCGCGAAAACACTTTGGATGCTGTTTGCATGCAAAATATAATTTTATTCATTCAACAGCCCTGTTAAAGGTATTTCAATTTTTTTATAAACATTGAGTAAATATTTAAATATTAAATTTAAGATAAACTGTTGTTGGATGATACCAACAACAATTCATCTTAAATGTGTGAGATAATTTTACTAAGTTAACTGGATTATTTGTTCAAATGAATTTATTTAAACACCAATAGTTAAATACCAGCTTACTGGTAATCTTTATAATGACTTATAAACCTAATCTGGTTGTGAATTACAAATCAAAACAACCACCTCTATTGTTCTTATAAATATGACTAACCTTATTTTATTCCGTTTCAGACTCAACAAAACCAGGTACAAAACCAAAACCACGATCACGCGGCAAATAACGCGAAACGAATGAGAATGGCAGGTAAGATCCACAATAAATATAAAGCATCATCATTATCCTCTATTGTCCGATTTGAACCACTCCTGGATGTATTCCTATCTCTGTTCTTGCCATTCCAAGAGATATTGGACTAAAATATATAAGTATTCATGGACAATTAAAACAATGTAATCTAGCCCTCTACCGCGATCAGCAAAAAGAATCGCGTTAGACCATGAGATGGGCGGACGAAATAAAGGCAGTTGCTGGGAGCATATGGCCTAGAACAGCGAGTTTGAGCTGAGTGGTAATCGTTGGAAATGGATGATTTCGACACGATAAAATCAATTTATCAACGTCAATCTGTCACAACAACGATCAAGAATCCTACTATCCCACTAATATTATAAAGGCGTTAGTTTGTATCAGGCTGAACTCAACGGCGGATCCAGCTTTGGCGCCAGGGTGGGGTCACATAGTCGTGGTCAAGTCAAGAACTTATACTTTATTTAATTTTGATAATGTAACTCCCAAACGTTTGCCATTATACAAAGTTATTACATATGTAGTTACATTAATTCTGTATGGTGACAAAATATATAAATAAAATAATTATGTTCAATTAGAGGTCCACCTAAGTCCTGGAACCAGCTCAAGGGGGGGTCATGACCCCATGACCGCCCCCTGGATCCGCCGTTGGCTGAACTTTTCAGTAATTAATCTCTAAAATTCGTTACATTTCAGGACCTCAAGGCAATAATCAACAAGGCCAAGAGTTTCACCAGCAGCAGCAAATGATGTTTGGTGGTCAACAGCAAGGCGGCTCGCAGCAACAAGGGAACTTCCAACAAAGGTTTTAATCCATAATACATCTTACGACTATTTTATAAATAATCGTAAGTAATAACTTAGACTACTTTATTCGTAATACAATTGCAATAAGACTAGTAAAGTGCGTAAACCTAAAATCAATCAGTACCTCTACCATGAGTTGTCACAGTAAAATCGCCAGACTTTACTACAGTAGTTACGTAAATATTTGTATTACGAATTTTAGTACCCAACTATCCGCTAGAGGCGCTGTACAAATCTTCATACATTTTTTTAACTACAGACGCTAGCGAGAATAGATTGTAAAAACTCATGGTAGAGCGGGATCGGGATTCATCTTAAATCTAATAAATCTAAATACTACACGTGTTACGGGAATCAAAAAGCATACTAATAATTCTCTATTTACCCACCACGCAGGGCAAAAGGAGGTAGTAGTTATAAAATAAGTAAATATTGATATTAATTTATTAACTGCTCACAAGTTCATTTTATACAGTTTAGGTGGAATATAGTCAGAGTAAGTACAGTGCCAACATTAGTATTGAGTCATGCGTTCTTAAAAAAATAGGTATACAGTATACACACACAATCTCCAATTAGATTCAAACGTATAAAACTGATGGTTAAAGATTTAAATTCTTTTTTGGGTTCCGCATTAAAAAGGGTAAAACGGGACCCTATTACTGAAATTCCGCCGTTCTTGAAACGTTCTGTTGCTGCTGTAATGCTAAAAAACAGAATGAAATAAATATAGACCTTTCGTTCGGCTGGATCGGTTTTAAAAGTAAACATGTTCTATAATGACTGAATAATGATATTTCTCTTTCAATGTATGTAGTTATAATTAGTAAGTTCTAGCCAGTAGTTAGTTCTTCTAACTGTTTTTATCTACATATATATATCTCAATTTTATGTAAGTATATTATTGAATGTATTTTTATTTTCATTTTCTTTTTGACCATCTTTGGTCAGACTGACTTTGTAAATATTATGTTTTTATTTTAAATTATGTATTATAGATATTCGTTTTAAGAAAATAGTGATACTGTCGTAACTTTCCTATGAATAGATAGATTCCAATAGTTATGAATAAATCAATGAAACATTTTTACACTTTTATTCCTATTTGTAGTATAATTTTATGTTTATCATTTGTGCAATCAGCAACTTAAATCTAAATTAATTTCATATCTTAGTAAAAAGTTTCATGCTTTTTGATTAATTACTCTCAATCAACAAGAATGGCTAAACTTTTGGCAATATAAAATAGTACATAAATTAATGTTGCTGATCTGAACAAATAGTTTACACAGTAGGTAAGTACGTATAGTTTTATTGTCTTCTACAACCTTTTCGAACAATGAAAAAAATAAGTAAGTATTCTATTAGCAGTCTAGTTCCCGTAGTACAAGCTTTACTTAGTTTGGAACTAGAGTGTGATGTGTGGAATGTCCATGAATATTTGTTTATCTTATCTCGTGGCTCATCATTAATATAAAATCGAAAGTCGACTTTAATTAGTGAAGTAATTACTAATAATCACGTAGTGTTTAAAAAATATTAGAGTATATTTCTCAGCGCCTTAAATCGGATATGAAAATTAGTAGTGTTATTGTGCAAAATTATTTTCTATAGTTTTCGAATTCTTTCATATCCATGTTTCGACGAGCGCTAAAATGACAATACGGGGTTAAACTATATAATATCCGGTACCTGCGCCGAGAGTCGTGACTAGGTGGAACGGGAAGAGGAAACCACAAGAAGTCTTCGAAATCACTTTGTCTAGGAAGGTTATAGTTTTTGAGTTATGACATTTTTTGTAAGCCGAATTCTGCACTGTTAGGTTAGTTTCTGATGATCTTTACACTAATTTCTGGCCCTTGCTGACACTTGAGCTAGTCATGCATGTTTTAGGCAGTTTGGCAGTGTCCGTGGATATCTGTAGTCAACCCGAATACGGATATAGGTATTTTGCGAAATAATATACAGGTACAGAATACATACAATTTAATTTGTTTACGCTATTATATTGCGATAGTCTTCAAATCACGTCAAACTACGTCAGTTAGCGAGATGTCTTGAACAATTTTCGTTATTATTGATCTTCATGTAGATAGGACCAATTTTAACGTCATTATCATGTAAAATATATTTTTCTTGAAGACTTATGACATTTTATGGTCGATATCTGAGTTAAATGTAATTCAGCCGTGTAAACGTCAAAAAAGGGCGATGTTGGGTGAATACAGAACTTGCAAATACGCTGGTACAAAACGTTGATCAATACAATGTTTTTTTTTTTTTTTTTTTATGCTAAAATGGGTGTGCTTTTGACCTCGAAGCTCACACAAGTGCAAGGATGAGGTCTACGATGGAGCGAGCCCACCCAGGTGCCTATTAACTCTCTTTTTGAAAACAACGGTTTTTTATTTTTTATTAAATATATATTATGCGTTGAACTCTAAGAATTGATACTGGTAAGACGTTAAAAGTTTACGCACATGAAGTCGCGGGCAATCTCTAGTTTCGGATATTTCTGATATATATAGACGCAACTGTTATATTGTTATTCATTCAGCTGAAGTAGATACTTTTATCATTTGAGACACAATAGTTTTGTAATATTTTCTTAAAGATGCCGCCAAATACATCCGAATGTGATATTAAAAATCAGTTTGAACAGACTAAAAATCAGGCACAGCCCCGAAATTATAATATTGTGTATAAAAATGTTATTATTTTCGGATATTGGCATATTTCTGCTTTATATGGGTTGTTTTTGTGTTTTACATCGGCGAAGCTTGCAACAATGTTATTTGGTAAGTTTACTACGGACTATGCTAGGGATGGCGATTCTTTACGAAAAAGATCGATTTTTGAATCGATTCGAATCGTAGTCTAATGAATCGATTCACGAAAAAATCGAGGCCTACAAAATCGATTCTTAAAAAATCGATCTTTTTTTCAAGTTTGCGTTTACAATGTAAATTTGTATCAATTTTACTTAAGGTGGTTCGTGACGCGTGTTCAAAAAATGAATTAACTGTGAAAAAAAGGCACCATCTGTGCGAAGCACTAGGTATTAAGTTATAGCAAAAGTATCTAGAGCGCCATCTAGTTACTTGAACTAAATACTCGTGTAGAAAGAAATAGGAAATCTTTTTTCTCTTTTTCTTTTAGTTATTTATCGTACTTTGTCATATTTACATTCGAAGCGGACTTGTCAGCGTAAAGATTGTAATATCTTGCACCCGTCTCCCGTGCAAAGAAGTTTGGTTGAACCAAACAGGTTTCTTTCTTATAATTTTAATGCATTCTACATAGCATAGGTGGATAATAACGTACAAAAAAAAATAGCTTTGGATTTTTTTCCACAGCTGTGGAAAAAAATCAATTTATTGTAAGAAAAGCAAATATATTTTTTACCATAATATAGTTGTAAAAATTTAAGTACTAAAATACTTATTTAAAAACGGCTCATAGATAAACCTTACTGACTAACACACTTTACAACAATAGTAAAGTATACTTTAGATGCTAGCATACACTTTTCTTATATAAAATGAAAATAACACTAGTACACAAAAGTAATACATATTGATCTTTCATCTGCGCCAATGGTCCCCTATTTTACCGCTAGACTAATCCAGACGTCCAGAATACTAGAGCCAAGAACTGTCATTGCACTGGGTCACCATGGTAAGGATGTATGACTTGAAGTTGGTCGCCTTCTTCCTACTTCAATCCTTCATGATACGGCAACGGTCTCTTCACGAAGATGTTTTCTTATCACAAGGTGAATGTTGGTCACGGTGGTCTCAGCCTATGGTTCTTGTAGTACTTTCTTCGCGTCAAGGATTTCTGCCTGCGAGTAACTGAATGCCAGGATCTGGGCTAGACTGCCCAGACAGCTTCCATGAAATCTAGCTTACATTGCATTAAAAATAGGCACTATTTGAGATATATTACAAACTATTTGAGGTTTTTTTAACAACAAAATGTTGGGTGTTTATGACTGACATATTTATTTACTTACTACTAGTTGTCATGACAACCAAGAAAAAAGTTAAATGTACCACGTAACAACAAAAAGTTTGCTACACATTGTATGAGTATAGTTTTATTTACCTACTCATATTTCGTAGCTCAATCGTAAATGTAACGTATATGGGAGATATACTGTGCGCTAACGCGGCATTGTTTTTTTGCATCATTTTGTGCAGAATTAAATATTTAAAAAAATATATATACAGGGTCTAACAGAAGGGGTGGACCAAAAGCAACAGGGCCGATGCAGGAGCTCTTAGCCTATCGATATTACCCCCATGTATGTTCAGCGATATTCAGTCGTTCAAAAGTTACTCGCTTTTTATGTTTTTTTTTTCATAATTTTATTTTAGGTTAGATATCTCTTGTATACCCAAACTATTAGAGCTACAACCGTATTTTTTTACACCTTGTAGCTTCATAGTAGACCTTTCGTACTTGATAGTTTGGGAAAACTTGGGAAATCTAACCTAAAATATGTTAATGAAAAAAAAACATAAAAGTGCGAGTAACTTTTGAACGACTGAATATCGCTGAGCATACATGGGTGTTATTTCGATAGGTATTGAGCTCTTCCATCGCCCTTTTGCTTTTGGTCCACCCCTTCTGTTACACCCTGTATAATAAACCTCTTTTACCCTGTTCGGAAAAGCGGCTATTGTAGCTGGATATTGTAGCATTATTAACTGTATAGTATGAAAATAAAGTTCGCATAATTCTACACCATAATAAGATCAAAAAGTGTATGTACTTAGTATGAAACAAAACTAGCGGTAATTAAATATGTACTGTACACGTAATATATGAACCACCTGTGTTGTAATTTCTCGACAATACATTACATAGATAGATATTTTTTATTATATATATAAACACCCAGAACACCCGGAATAAATATTTGCAGATAGTACAAACATTTATCCCAAGGCGGGAATCGAACCGGCAACCTCCACGTCGTCAATGCCACCGCGCCACATCGGTCGTCAATGTTTAGGTATCTAGTAAGTATACGACTACGTCATTCGCTCGAATACTTACAATTATCTATCAAATACAAAATTCTAAGGTTTGTTGTCAGCTCTCCAGTCGTAGGAAAAGAAACAAGACAACAAAACTAAATCTATCCCTTTTCTTCTTGAAAATGCTACGTTGCCAATCTATTATCTAAACTAAAATTCTAGAAAGGATAAGATTTGTCTGTTTGTTGGTCACTATTTAATTCAAAAGTACACGTCCTATTTTAAAATTATTTCTACATAAGGATGTAATATCTTTACCGAGTAACATAGACTATTTTATGTACAAATTGCAATATGAATAAAACGTTTCAATGTAAAATAAAGTGAACGCCAAAAACGTTGCCGAGCCGAAATATACAACGCGTGCCGTGTCACGGGTCACTAGTAGTCAGTCTCACTACTGCTAATAATAAATAACTGATAAATAACTGATAAATGTCACTGTTCATAAAGTTTGGTTATAAAAGTGTGGCCATAAATGTATTTCCTTGCAAACATTATTATCAAACTGTTCGTTTTTTAATGTTCTGTAATTATAAATATAAAGAAAAATTATTTCATTAAAAAAAAACGTTTATTTGTAAGAAAAATTACAAACTTCCAAATAATGCATTGAAATATAGGTAAATAAAACCTTTTTTTTTTGTTGTCAAAGTAAATAAAGCCGGCAACCTCGCTGACATAATTGTCATTGCTAGCTGTCTGTCAATTTAGTCGTACATAGTTGTTTTTGATGAAATTTTATCTTGTAAGTATAGTAATCAATTGTGCCAATTAGAAACTCATTGTGGTAACAGAAAGGATCCGAAGAAACATTCACGCTTTGCGATCACTCCGATCAAGCATTATGATGACCACAAACAATCTATATCCTTTGTACGCAGGCAAGACAATGCACCAACAACTGCAATTGAAGAATCTTAGCGACGCCACAGAAAACGACATAAATAGCCCGTAGCCCGTTTTTGGGCAAAACATATTTATGTGTTTTATTTGTTTAATTTATAGAGCTGTAGAGAGTCTTACTATTGAAATATTAAATACATATAAACATATTCCTGAAGATATTAGCAGTTTTATTAGAAGGTAACCTATGTAATAGGTATCTACTGCATTTTATTGCATTTAAGTTCAAAAAAAAATCCAATAAAGTAGGTTTTATAGTAGTCTGTAAAAATTCTGCAGAGCCTCTACTCTGCAGAAAGACACAGATAAATATCAAAAAAAGGAAGCAACAAAAAGTTACATTTCTGGCGGAGATTTGAACTCGAATACTCTGATTGTCAGTCCACAGTACCTTGAACTGCGCTATTCGTTCTTATTACCTGACGTCGAAATTATGAAACGCTAGCGCGTTTCAAATATCGGAAACATTTTTGCGTGTCAAAGTAGATAGCAAGCTTGAAATTCCTCGCCAGCCTCTGCACGTTTTTCCTACTAAAATTATAGTATTTTGTATTGATTAATTGGTATCTATTAATAAGTTTTCGCAAAGGTGAATTTTGATAACTAAACGCAAAAAACCATTAACAAATCAGAAGAAAAACCGCAGTTTTTTAAACTAGCGACATCTTTTGTTGTTGGGCTACCGTCCTGACTGAGCGCTTGGGCCTTAAAACAAGATTAATATTGCAATTAACGATATCTTATCAATAAAATCAGGGAATTCAAAAATAACAATTATTTTTATTACCGTATCAAACTATAAGATCAACTATAAAAGTATTTATATACTGAATGTTTTTAAATAGATAATTGGACATAAAGTAATCGTGAATGAAGTATGAACACTTCCATCAATAAGAATTAATTCCACATATTACTTATTAGTTATTTCAATGCTGATTATTCCTGTGTAAAAGTAAATTTAAATGATAATCACAACTAACAGAACAAACTGAAAATAAGAGCGTCAAAGTAAAAAATAAGAAGCGCTTTACTTATTTACCTACCTACTCTCAATTAGTTATTATTTCGCAACAAACACTTCATGAAAATCTGATGAAAATCAATCATGAAAATACTTGTATTACGCTAATTACAAAAAATAACAGTATTCATTATACGACATCAACAAATGAATGAATGAATAATGCAATATCAATCGTCACAGATTATAGATACATAAAATCAAAGACTACAAACGTAACTTTTTTTATAAACCAAAACAGAAAAAATCGAATGTCGATTTTCAAGGGTGATATATCGATTCAGTGAATCGACACAGTACTTCATATCGATTAAAAAAATCGATATTTTCTGCTCGAAAAATCGATTCTTCGATTAATCGATCTCAGATCGCCATCCCTAGACTATGCCACGTTGGATTAACTTTATTTTGCTATATGATATTCTAAGATAGTTATTATTGGTGTAAAATATTTTATGCTTTTTATTAAGTATCTACTTATTTTTTTTTCAGGCTTAGTTCTCTATACCTTAGCAGAAATAGGAGTAACAGCGGGCGCTCATAGACTATGGTCCCACAAAACTTACAAAGCGAAGCTTCCTCTTCAAATCCTTCTCATGGTTATGAACTCTATCGCCTTTCAAAACTCCATTATCGATTGGGTCAGAGACCATAGATTACATCATAAGTATAGCGATACTGACGCCGATCCCCATAACGCGTCCAGAGGGTTCTTTTACTCCCATGTCGGATGGCTTCTCGTAACGAAACACGAAGAAGTCAAGAACAAAGGAAAGTTTATACACATGACAGATATTTGTGAAAATCCTGTGTTGAAGTTTCAGAAAAAGTATGTACCTACATTGTGACATTTTAACATCCTATTTGTTGCTCAAGTTTTATTATTAAAAATTGCTATTCATGTATCAAACTTTTCAGATACGCAGTGCCATTTATAGGGGCAGTCTGCTTCATTCTTCCGACGTATATACCTATGTACTTCTGGGGTGAGTCATTGAATAACGCATGGCACCTTACCATGCTCAGATATGTCATGAACCTCAACGCTACGTTTTTGGTGAACAGCGCTGCTCATATATGGGGCTACAAGCCCTATGACAGTGGTTTACTACCAGCTCAGAACATCTTTGCGTCAGTAGCCACATTCGGCGAAGGTTTCCACAACTACCACCACGTGTTTCCATGGGACTACCGTACGGCAGAACTAGGTAATAAATATCTTAATCTCACGGCTGCTTTTATAGATTTCTTCGCAATGATCGGATGGGCGTATGATCTTAAAACTGTTTCTGAAGATGTTATTAAGAAAAGGATGGAAAAATCCGGCGATGGCACAGACTTGTGGGGTTGGGATGATGAGGATTTGAGACAAGAGGGTAGGAAGTCAGCTGTGATACTCTATGCGGATAAAGACAAAAATATTGAACTATAGGTATATGTTAAAAAGCCTTACCTACTAGTTTTCCTGAGAAAATGGCCTTCGTAACGATCTTTGTTATCGATGATTACCTATGTCAACTCCGCAGCTCCGGCTAAAATTAATGGTGTTAGTCATTGGCATTTAAGTTCTTTGGGGTAAAATTATGCCAGCATTTTTTTATATAAATTATTTAAAACTATTGTTGCTCACAGTAATGCATAACGTAATAGATATTTAGTCCCAATTTATCTTTATATTAATACTAAATGTTTGAATAAATAGTGATTGATTTATTTTACATAGTTTTATTTTATTTACAATGCTTATTCTTAAGTACGTACAGAGCATATCGTATCACGAACCTATCCTATGTTTAGACCTAAGTTAATTTGAGCTTACAGAAATATGACATCATATTGCAACGTATCTCGTAGACTTATGATATCCTTAAAATGGGTTATATGACTCATAATATGCTCTTGCGTAGTCGCAGTTTTATTATTTGGGTTACTTTTTTTAACTATGTATATACACTTCAATCTACGTCGAGCCATCATCGCCCTTCTCAAAAAACAATCTGTATACTAAAAAACAGTTGAATTGAGAATTTATTTTCAAGTTAATTAATACAAGAGCACTAACAGGCGACAATTATGTCTATTCGAAAACGTTTGCATGCATTTCCGTTACATCAATAAACGTTTCAATCTAACAATCTCAATACTCAATATATTGCTCATATGGTACATATCAGGTGTTACAATTGTTGGTAATTGGTAATGTTGGTATCACACATGAACCCTATTTAGGGTATTGCAATAGGTTGAAGGCAGAACCTAGTCATCTTGTTCCGTTGTTTAAGTAGTAAGTTACTATCTTAAAGTATAGGTGCCTTAACCACCTTTGGATATCACTAATCATTCACATACAACGTATCACCATCTCTATTTTAAGCCAGTTAGCTCAATGATAGTGTTTCGACCAGATTCTACATAATATTTATTCTTGTGGAGCTCATCCTTATCCAGCTTGGTTCTAGAGTTGATGAGACGGATCTGACTGCGTACCTTGCTACAACTTCCTTCTATTATCTTCTCGAACGCTGAAAGAAAAAAAACCTGTTTAGCATGGAATGTAGTGATTACGAAATATTGAAAGAAACTATGCGATTTCCTATTTCTGACAAAAAAAAGTGTCTTGATAGTTCTAAGTTTTCATTGTATAATTTAATTGCAAGCAATGATGTTCTATGTAATATCACATTAGATTACCAGTTGGTTCATGTTAGTACTTTTTAACACTGAGATTTTTTTCTGCTGATTATTATTAAGTAATGACGTTATTAGGGGCTGTATTTACTAAATAAACTTGCCTTTCAAGATTGGATAAATAATTTTAATATATATTTTAAGACAATTATTTTCTAATAAGCTCTGCTGTATTCTTAGTTACGTAATAAAACCACTAATATCATTATCAGATCATTAATATCTGGTTATAATGTATGAGAGTTCATGATATGTTGGACCTGTCTAATAAATGTCTACAAGAGTTTTGTAAGAAGGCCGCTGTTATGATGAAACAGGTAATCGCACCACGCACTGGTTATTGTATAGATTAGTAATACAATCGCGTGTGTAAAGAAACTTAGAACATGACAATCGATATTGAAACTATTGTTTATATCTGAATTCTTATTACTAATCCGTATAGAGCACCTATTAATAATATCCACGAAAGGTACATAAAAATAGTAAAAATGTATTTATTGACAATTTCTTTTGTACTTGTCCCGGAAGTAACAAGTATAAAGCAAAGCCGAAGCCGTTTTTTAGACAAACTATTAATATTGCAGTCGGAATATTCTTTTTGTTACATGGGGATAAAGAGGTCAAAAATCGATCCTTATGTAATTAATGATTACAATAAAAAATAACGAAATACTACGATATACGATGACGACGAAACCATTTAGGTAAACGGCGCCTGTTTGGGCGAGGCAAAGAGAGAATTAACGCGTGTCTTCCTCAAAATTTAAACACAATTCAATTCCTGTAGCCTTACTCGAATGTAGAAAGCGTGCTACGTTACACAATTTCGTTTAAACCCGCACATTTTTTTGCGTATTGCTTTGTTACTCCTTCATTTACTTATATATTACAAGAGTTAAGTAGATAAGAACGATTTGTGAAATCCAGACACGTTCTTGATTACAAAATATGCGTGACTTCTGCTTTTCAATTAGGGCTAGCAATACCCTTTGATTGTCTTATTGTTTGAATGAAAATATTGTACTCACGCTCATTTCTGTAAGAATTATGGCACGCCATATGGCAAACTGATGGAAATCCTCTTAATTTCTTTGGATCTATTTCGCGATGCGACAACGGCGCTGCACAAATCGTGTCTTTCACCTTCTTGCATCCATCCAAACACCTTTCATAGCTGTTCTTCTTTGGTTTACTCGTCCTTCTAGTCGTTGACCGCTTAGTAATTGGCCGCCTAGTAGTAACATGCGTCCTGATAGGTTTCACTGTTGCAGGGTTTATATGCACGTTAGTTATGCTGCCAGAAGGCGCTAGTACACGTATCTTTAGAGGGTATGGAATACCGGAGTCTTTCTTATTCAGTTCGTTTGGCAATAAACTAGGGATCGGAGTTGATGAACTGACATATGCAGTTGATAAGCCATTTGTCGATGAAGGTGTTAAAGTGACCCTTGGACTCGAAAATGTGGATATTGGTAAAGAAGTCGTCGAAAACGTGGTCGGCAAAGCGGTTGTCGTTGATATTGATGATTTTGGAATTTCCCGAGTTGTGAAAAAAACATCTGATGTTCGAGGTGGCAGAGAAACAGTGGTCGGTGTCGATTGGCGGATAGTCACTTCGGGAAAACTAGATCTTGGAGGTGTAGAAGTTGAGATGGATGGAATTAACTGATGTGCTTGTTGGTAGATCACGAAGTAGTTAGAAGACGGAGGTCCCAATGCGGATAACGGAGATAAAGGATTTGACACAGTTTGGATAGGTGAGGGTGTGATGCTGCTGGTCGGGTAAGATGGTGTTGTCTGCGTTTGTGGTTGATATAAAGTAGTCTGCGTTTGAGGTTGATACAAAGTAGTCTGCGTTTGTGGTTGGAACAAAGTAGTCTGCGTTTGAGGTTGGAACAAAGTAGTTTTTGCTGGCGTGTGGAATAAAGTTGTTGGCGTGTACTCTGGTTTGCGCGTCACTGGTGGAATATCAGTGACTAGTTGAAATTGTGGAGCAACCGGACGTTTTTGAATAAGCCGTGGTTCCTCGTAATCTGACAAGGGCACATATGATGGCACGTTCGGCTGTTGATAATTCAGCTGCGGTAAAATGTCTACTTGCACAGGGTTCAACTGATCAAGACCATTGTGCTGATATAAAGCTCCAGCCGGCAAGGAAGTTGTCGAAGAATATAGCTGCTGATTGTACTTTGTACTCTCTGAGTGGCTGGTCGGTAATGATACAGTTGATGAGAATTGCTCATTTTCGTCATAAATGCTGCTTCTTTGAGTGACGACTATAGGCTTAGCAGTTGAGAAGACCGGCTCGTTAGTGAATATTTCCGAGATTGGTTGAGGTTGGAAATCGTCGTTGATTTTAGCGGAGTACCATTGCGGTGGAACGTTTTCAGCTTGACATAGTTGTAACACTGAAAAAAAAAAGAAAATAATGTCAGAATTTTGTTTTGACTTTTATTTATTTATATTTAAAGATAATAAGACGTAGTCACGGGCATCAGCTAGTATGTATTTAAGTATTGTATCAGCAATCTAGTTTCCATAGTACAAACTTTGCTTAGTTTGGGACTAGAGTGTGATGTGTGAAATGTCCCAGAATATTTATTTGTATTTATGTTTTGTATTTGTATTTATGTATTTATTATTATGAACTGCAGATCAAAATATTATTTTTGTAGTTTTCTTACTTATTTGTTATATATTAGGCCCATAATAATATGCTAAATGAAAGCATAATAGAAGTTGCATGTCTCGCATAATTTTCGCCCGAGTCAGTGTTTGTATTGAATAATGTGTGAAATCAACATAATTGTAGAGAAGACGAAAGTCGGGTACCGTAAGTAGGTACCTATATTAACTACGGTCCAAATACCTACTAGGTATAGAGAAAAGGTAAAAAAACCAAATTCGGTAAAGTCACGACGCCCGAAGTTATCGTTGATATAAATATCAGATTATATCAACGATAACTTCATAGAACAGAGACATTATAAAACAGGCCTTAAAATAATTGCTACATGTAGGTATGCATAAGTACATGAATGTCCAACTTTCCGTAAAAATATTTTTTTATGATTTAATTGCCAATCTGGTATTAGCATTCACAGGATTGATTCATTTTAATATTGAATCTACACAAAACTCACAAAATTCTTCAGGCCTCATGTCTAAGTTCAGCGTTTCTTGGATATTGTGTCCTATGTATTGTAATGACCTGCAGATATGTACCTTAATTTAACGTATACGGTTTCAAAGAAGTTATCGATGAATACTCAATAGTTGTTGATCAAGTTAGTGCCAAACCATGCGTTTTATTGTAAGGTGGATATTACCGAAATCGGTAATTAACGAGCCAATCAAGCTAAACTATTTTTTTGCCAGGATTGCGTTAAGTAGGTGGTTTTATAACTCGTTACCTTCAGTTGGAACGAATACGCATGTTTAATATAATAGGATTAGCGTGAAGGTAAATACGGAACGAGTTCAATTGAGTTCATTCTGAATAGTTTTGGACGCAATATTTGGAACTATAAACAAAATAAATAAATAAAACGGTATTGAACATAGTTTTCTTTATATTCGGAAATAATCACACTCAAAAATCATGGTAAATATCCCGTTTATAAAGAAAATTAAGTTTTGGATGTTATTGGACTCATCTGTTTGATGAATGAGCACGAATAACTGTGTCAATCGTAAAGTAAATGTAACCCTTGGATGTATCAGTTACGCCAAAACCATTCTAAGTAATCTCCCACTGACAACGAGAATGTTATCTCAAATGCGCATTTGAGATTTCTCCATAGTCTCCAAGTGCTGGACTGGAAAGAAGCGGCGCAAGACAGAGACCGGTGGCGTTCTATAGTGTCGGAGGCCAAAACCCACTTTGGGGTTGATGAGTGTTTTGAGAGATAAACAGATATTCACAGACATTGCCTGCATCACGCTCTAGTCCCAAACTAACCAAAGCTTATTTACCTATTGCTGATAGAAAACTTATATGTAGGTACCTGTAGATTCTGAGCTGCCGCAAACAATAGAATAAATGTGACTTGTAGTCTTCATTAGTGTTTTATGTTGAAATACAAATCATTGTAGTTATTTGTGGGAATCTTATGAGCTAGCCAGAAGTATATAAGTTTATATTTTCGTTTCACTTGAAGTTGTTTGATTTTCAAATGGCTTTTTACATCAATACAGTTGGGAATTTTGGAGTTATTAGTATTTCAAAAAATAGAGAAAAAAATCTAGTTTCTGTCGGTATAAAAATGTCATTTTGGTGAAAAAGTGGAGTTATTAGGTTTGCAAATTAGGGTATCGATTTGTAGTTTAAAAGTTGTCTTATGATATAGAAAAAATAACAACTCATAACGCTTTGAGTGGCACCTAAGCTTTTCTTCTGCTTTTCTATACCTTTGTAACGGTCACTATCTTCGCAGTTGAATGCGTCTAGATATGGACGTGTATACAATGGTTAATTCAATCTGTAACGGCCGGTTTCTAGAAACCCAAATCACGATTGATCCGAGTTTGACACATAGTAATTATTTGTTTTTTTCGTTGATCATCGTTCGAAAAACCGGCCGTAAGTGTGTATAATCTGTTATAGTTTACTACACTTTCAGTATGTAACTGACAGATATTTGTTTTGACAAAAAAAGTATTCTATCATCAATCTAGTTTCCATCAAGCTCTGCTTAGTCTAAAGCGTGTGTGAAATGTCTGCGAATATTTCATGCGAAACCACCAAAATAAGGTAAATTCACTTACGAGTTAAAACGACGAGCAAAGTTTTGCGTTGACACTCCATGTCGGCACCTCACCAACTGCTGACTGTGGCTATACCGTGCCACCACCTACCGTACTGTACTGACACAATCCTGTTTTCGCATGTTGGTGTTTTTGTGCGTGCAATAGAGTGATGCGTTAATCGCTGTATGTTCGGTCAGATTCTGGAACCGCTCAGCTCTATTGCCTGTTCAATAAATCAATTTCTTATTATAAAATACCGGTTCTTATTCAATGGTACACAACTTCAAAAATTAGATTCTCGATCCTCGAGCCTTAGGTAGGTATAGGTCAGAGTAATGCCTTCTTCTACCCTATTACTGTTAAAATGTTATCAGTATGTACCTAGTGCCTATAATTAGTACCTACTTACCTAATATTTATACCACAAACTTTTTTGTATAAATGTCAAGTATCATTTTAGTATATTAGACATCTGCCCATATCGCTATAATGTTTGAGAGAGAATGTCAAAAGATCGTCCTCAAGTTTTGATAAAAATATTAAAATAACTGCGAGCAATGATTATTTATAAACAAGGATCCTAAAAGTATCCAAAAGTGTTTCGCAATAAGCTCTACTTCGTTATTATATTAAACTGTTTCCTTTTAATAGATGCTTATCATAACGTGACGGTAGATCAGGTTTGTATAATATTGGTTTGATTCATTACTTTCGGAATTTGTAATAATTCACATCTATATCAATCTCATTGTTTCTAACCGGTCAACTTTTGGAAGACACTGCGTATAATATCTGTAGTCTGTGACCTCATTTTCCAAGAATGTGATCAAACACCTACTATTTTGTCTGCTGAACCAGCTTGACAAAAGGTAGTTAGTACCTTGCTCTGTACGGGCGCTTTTGCTCTACTTAGTTGCTCTATCATTATAAATTATATCTTCTATCTCTTTTGGTATTCATGAATAAACGTGGTCACCATAGATTCCATTGAACCATCCTTAGTCCATCCATTTAATTATTGGTAGCGTAAAGAACCGAGAAAGGTGAGTGAATAACTTTGTTGTATCTGTTTAGGATGATCCAATATTTCAGTCAACCTTTTTGAAGACACGCAGGTATTCTGGAAGCCATGAAGTAAAACTAGGTGAACTGCCACATCATGTAAGTATTGAGTAAATTTATTTTACTGTTAATAGCTAAGGTTTTTTTGTATAAAATAATGAATCTTAAATTCATACAGTTTTATACAGGGTTACATGGAAAGTCGTGCTAGATCCGTTAAGAGCGTGGAGTACCCATCATTTCTGACTTATTTTACTATGAAACACCCCACCCTAAACTTAACCCATTTCGAGATATTCGACTTTTAAATTTTTATTGAAAATTGCTGATTTTTATGCTACTAAATTTATTTTTGTTTTTTCTGTGCGTCTTATTATTATTATTATTGCATTTTTACATGGGTAATAAGATGCTTTAGGACGTCAATCATTAAAATAGTGCATAAGTTAATTGAATAGATCGTAGTAGACAAGTGAAACTTATGAAATAAAAAAATATTTTATAGGGTTTATTCTTCTCTAAGGGATATCTAAAAAATAATATATGGCACTTGTTCGGCGGATGTCATAATAAATATCTACGTTTCAACAGCTATCTAACGACGTATAATAATCTAGGGTTTGTGTTACATTTCGTGGAAAAAAAGTAGTTGGGACGCTCCAGGTTGCAGTTTTAACGGTCCCGCGCGTGCAAGACAAGTGAAGATTTAGGTAGGTGCGAATGATAGAAAAGTAGTCAAAATCAGAAGAAATAGTTCAGAATCACAGCCAAGTTGAGAAAAAGAGCAAAACGATATCACATACACGAAGCACAAAAGCAGACTGACAACAAACAATATCCCCTGTTGTATTCCCAGCCCTAGCCGGTCTCTACACATTTTTTCTATCATTCGCACCTACCTAAATCTTCACTTGTCTTGCTCGCGCGGGACCGTTAGAACTGCAACCTGGAGCGTCCCAACTACTTTTTTTCCACGAAATGTAATACAAACCCTAGATTATTATACGTCGTTAGATAGCTGTTGAAACGTAAATATTTATTATAACATCCGCCGAACAAGTGCCATATATTATTTTTTAGATATCCCTTAGAGAAAAATAAAACCTATAAAATATTTTTTTATTTCATAAGTTTCACTTGTCTACTACGATCTATTCAATTAACTTATGCACTATTTTAATGATTGACGTCCTAAAGCATCTTATTACCCATGTAAAAATGCAATAATAATAATAATAAGATGCACAGAAAAAACAAAAATAAATTTAGTAGCCTAAAAATCAGCAATTTTCAATAAAAATTTAAAAGTCGAATATCTCGAAATGGGTTAAGTTTAGGGTGGGGTGTTTCATAGCAAAATAAGTCAGAAATGATGGGTACTCCACGCTCTTAACGGATCTAGCACGACTTTCCATGTAACCCTGTATAATGAATATACTTCGTTCAAGTAATTATTTTCATTACGAACGCATATTTTATAATTACTTACTCGATGTAACATCCAGTAGACCATAAAACAACTGGGTACTTATTACAACTTTTCAGTATGTAAGTATCATCTTACCGGCTTCGTCTTAGTCTTTTTTTCTTAACTTCACTACCACGTTATTATTATTAATTTTGACGTTATGTGTTCTATTCTATTCAGGTGCTCATTTTCAAATTGTACAACAAGTGGAGTCTCATGTTTCGGGCTTTCTGCGCGGGCAGCATCATCACTTCTGAGAGGGTGTTGACGTCATCCAACTGTTTTCTTACTAATAGGAAAAGGTTAGAAAACAAAGTCTTAAATATAAATTCGTATTCACAAAGGTATCTTCTAAACTTGATAGCTTCTTGACTAGCTTCCGGCTCTATATTTTTCAGACATAAACGTTACTTAGCTAACGTGAAAGTGGTATCTGGCATATTAACCACAGCGGTTCATGCGCCTGTGTCTGACGACAGTGACGTCCAGCAATGGAGGTCTATTGGCAAAATTTACTCGCAGAAATTCTATAGGTTTCCTGCCTACGACCTCTGTATTTTGGTGAGTAACATACTTATAAATGATCTTTAACATTAAGCTCAAGAACAATCTTTGGTATTGTATCGGAATTTCATTATGATAACTTGTATTTGTATTACAGGAGTTAAAAAAACCATGGCATTTCAATCGATTTGTAAACAAGATACCGTACGCTTCAATAGTCCAAAACTTTGATGGTGTCTGCGAGTCAACGTCAGTAAAAGCCACAAAGGTATTTTCCTTGCTCTACCTTCGTGTCATGTCTCTAAACAATGTTTTCTTCGTACAATCATCATAGATTTGTTCTAATTTATCGTTTATTGCAGAGTTGGTCGCTTGGAAAATCTGTATTCACTAAGCAGCTACAACTTATTCAAAGGAGAAAGTGCGAGCGGTTACTGCTTCGGAGCTGTAGATTGTACTATTGCACTGTCAGCATCAAGAAGGACTTACACACATTTTCTGTTAGTATCTTTGAAAGCTCCGTCGGATTTAACAAAAGTTTTTGAGACATAGAAAGTACATGAAATAACTGATGTGTTACGCCTCACAGGAAACAGAAGGCGGTGGTCTCATCTGCCACGGCACAGGCGACCCGGACGAAATAGACGAAAGTCAAGGAATTCTGGTTGGTGTGACTGCGGTCATCAACATCGGCCTACCATCTCTACACAGCAGAACTGGACTCTACACCAAGTGGATTACTGATGGAAGCTACGCGTTGAAAAGCGACAGGCTATTCTTAATTGTTGCGTTGATAATAAAACTGCTGTAAATATGGGATATGATGTTTTAGCTACACACTATGTTGCATTGCAGGATTTTGCTAGCTCATTTCATTTCAGCTGTGTATTGCTCACTTAATTATTTATTTATTTATTACCGTACAGCAAGCATTAAAGCAACTTAGGGCCGGTTTCTCGTACGACGATCAACGAAAAAATCAAATAACAATGTTTCAAAACGTGATTTGGGTTGTTCATTGCTTGTCATCTGCGAAATACCTATTTAACAACAGTTTCGATGACGAGCAATGAACAACCCAAATCACGTTTTGACACATTGTTATTTGATTTTTTCGTTGATCATCGTTCGAGAAACCGGCCGTTAAAGAGGTACTTCTTGTTAGTAGGTAGGATTATTGAGATTTGGTAAGAATTTAAGGAGTATAAAAGTTACACCACTAACTCATGCACCGTCCAAAAACCATCGAATTAACTATGATATAAAATAGGTAATAATAAAAACAAAATCAAAATAGCAATACTCCAACGTGTAATAAGCACAGCAGAATGACATTAGCACGTATGACACTTCCTCTGCCTGCCTCTATAAACTTCCGGAAGGTGGATACCCTTGTGAAGAAAGAGCCGGATCGGTGTCTATTACCACTTACAACGCCCACGAGTACACCTTTGCCGGTATCTGCTTTGTCGTTTGTCCCCAGACAAACCAATGGTCCTCCTGAGTCACCCTAAAAATACAAATTTATTTTATAAATAAATATTCACGGACATTTCACACATCACACTTTAGTCTCAAACTAAGCAAAGCTTGTACTATGGAAACTAGACTGCTGATAGATTTTTTTCTTACAAAGAAAATGACAACTATGCAGTACCTTGTACCAGATAATTTGAATGGGTAATTGCGATACGAATATTGCTTTACCTCTGTGTTTAACCCTAATTTGATTAGCTTTGGTTGGGATTGGCAGGTGTAAAAAAACCAGACAAACACTGAATGTATGAAAGTATTCCTTCATCTTCTTCCTGTCCTTATCCCCCTAAGTGGGCGTTTCTTATATTCTGGCCTATCATCCGTAATTTCAGTATTTACTGGACTTCTCTATAGAGAAGCAACAGGAAAAGCCAGATATTTGGAAAGAACTATAAAAATATATTGTTTTTGCTCATAGCAAATATGAGAATAGAGAATTAAAGTCAAGCAGATTAACTATTAAATACAAATTCAAGTGTCTCCAGAATAATATCAGAGCGAGTAATTTCGTGTTCCTAACATTCTTGATTACTAACCCTTTGAACGTCAGAAACAGCAGAAGAAGTGCAGATGAACTTCTTCATGTTCGTACGATGTACTACGCTGCACCAAGATGTGGAATACAGCTCTAAGTGCGCTAGCAGTAGCTTATCTGAGCTTTTCTGCAAGAAATAACACATCCACGTTTGTAAACATATCTAACTTCCTGAAAACAATTGCTACGCGTATAATTTGCTGTTTACAATATCGACCCGAGTTAATCGTCGTACCGTCGTTTATTTGCACATTTCGATATCATAATACCTAATATCTTACATATTTTGATATTTTTCCGTAGCCCGACACCAAGCATTTTCCGATGTACTCGCGGAATTGCGTCGCAAAAGGTATAGGAGCGACGTTGTTGTTAAATTCAAAAGGACTCGTCGTGAACTGAAAACAGTAAGGTTTATTCATGTATCTTACTCCAAAAATAAATTGGTTTCCCGCAGATTTGTCTTCTGTCGAAATGTATCCTTACCCCTACTGAAATGTCGTTTTTCGGAAACTTGTAGCGCTGAGCTATGTACATAGACTTTAAAGTACGCCATTGGCCGTTCTCTGAGTTCTCTATGCGCGAAAAAGAGGCAATGTTTGCCAGGTTTCCAGCCACAGCAAATACCTTATCAAGCAGACGATTACTGACTTTTCTGAAATCATTATAAGTACTCATTATATTCACTTCATTTTTAAGCTGCTGAAGTAGGCATGATGCTCGAATGTTCCAAATACTTACAAAGCACACTTACCTACTGCACACTACAGCATAATGAAGGTACCTACTACGAAAATTGTTGTCTTAAAATTAAGACTACGTAGGTGACCTACATGTGTTGATTACTAAGGTTTTTATTTAATTAAATCATAAGCAGTAGCTTGTGTGTCCTCACAATAGGAATTATCTTTAAGTCTCTCACCCAGCTCCCCAACATCTTTCACATCCACTCTTTTTCTCTTCAAAGCAATGCGCTGCTGAAATCATTTTGTCCGGTCCTATGATCGTGCCCCCGCAAAAAGTATGGTATATTCTTCTGCGTCTTGAACGGAGGACTTTGAAGGCAATCTGAAATGTGATGATTGATAAAGGAACTCGCGTTTTTTAGGCTTTTTTTGAGATCTTTCGATTTGATTTCTGGGTCGTCTAATAAATTTAAATAATTAAATATACATGGACTCATCTGTTATGTTACCTATATTATGAAACTAGAGATAAAAAGCAAGAGATTTGTGTCACTAGTCACTACACTCCGCTTATAATTTCTGACTACAATTTTCATCGTTAAAGCACGTTTGTTGGTATATACAAACAATAGGTAACAACGATAATATAAACGCTGCTTCTAAGATTAATAGCGTAATGATTCATATAATTAAGTAGAGGGATCCAAGCGTGAAAATGGACTAAAACAGAAGAAAAAAACTATATGGGTTTACCTATTTAGATAAATTTTAGAGTACGTATAGGTACCTGATAAGGAACATCTCCTAATTTAGCTGGCCATCCATTCACTACCCGAGGCACGAAAGGGGGCTCATCTAAATCGTCGGAATAACTCAATATTTGGGGTAAACAAACACGAATACTTATTAAAAAGAAACTGAAAATAATAAATAATTTAAACATAGTTGTGGTATGAGATTAAATTTTTAGACTACGTATTCCGTGGTATTTTTATCATTGTTTGGTAAAAGTAATTACTTATCTCAATGCGCACAAATTTTATTTTGCTGTATTTTTTTAAATTGTTGCTACCAACGTCGACGTCACGTTGACGTTGTCATTACTCTGCCATCGTCACAGAAAACAGATTATATGGATCTACGCTAAAAAAATATATAAAACGGCATCTCAACACTGGGACTTAAGCACTTGGGAAACAACCATCGGCTTGGATTTGGTTGTTAGAATAATATTCATGTGTCTCATTCCATTCTGATCATTATTGTTATTACTTGAGGTACTGATGCTTATTTATTGTACCTACCAATTGACTTCTACCAGTTTTTTAAAATTTAATCTATTCTTTATATCAGTCGATCAAACTAAACATAATTTCAAAAAAAATAAAACAAAATTAAAATTGCGCACAAATATACTTTACTAATAAACATATAATAATAAGTAAAAAACTGTAATGTATGGCGCTTCCTGCACATGTTTCTATTATATCAGCGTAAGAGCTGACTCTCGTGGAGAATCCTCCATACCTATCATCAGCCCCAGAGATAACGCCCACCAAAACACCTTTACCGCTGTCGTTGGCATTTATAAGGCCGCGACACACCAAAGGTCCTCCGGAATCACCCTGAAACATTCCGTATTGTTCACAGACAGCTTTAACGATGTAAACAAAATAATATTGTAAAATTATAAAGTTCTATTATTCTATTATAAAGTTCTGGGTATTGTATGCGTATTATAAAAATATCTATCTTTGTAATGTATTGTATTAAGTATGTCAGTCTTCTAGTACCCATAACACAAACTCTGCTTGGCTTGGGGCTAGATGATGTTGTGTGATGTTGCAGTATTAATTATTTATTTACTTATTTATCTTCATTAATTACCTGATGTGAGCTTGATACTCTATCAGATGTGCAAACGAAATTTCGCATAGACCTTTTGTAAAGTTTGCTGCATTCAAATATGTTGATGATTTCTAAATGCGCTAGCATTAGATGCGTTGATTGCTCCATAGATTCCTGAAAATAAATAAATAACAAATCATATTGTGGCCTTGTGTGGTTACCCAATTATCTGGTCTAGTAGGTATCTGAGTCTTTAACTTATTTCTAATGTCAATTTTAAAGTAGTATTACTAACCTGGGTAAGTAATTATAGCGTAAATCGACCAAAAGGTACAGAGATTTAATAAAAAAACTTAGGTAAAGAGTTAGAGTACATACCTCAGTTGTGCGTCCGTAACCAGAAAGTAAACACGACCCAGAGTAGTCGTGGTGTTCCTTAGCGTATGGTATGGGAGCCACTTCGCTGTTAAACTCAAAAGGCTCCACCAGGATCTAAAAAAACTTAAAACTTAGGCTGTAGCTGTAAGTACTTGTCAAACCAACACTACGTAGGTACAACTATATAGGTATATAGGCACTTACATAGAATCTTACTTCCTACTAATATTTTAAACGCAAAAGTTTGTATGGATGGATTTTAATGAAACTTTAGAGTAATATAGGTTATACATCAGAGTAACACATAGGCTATAAATTAAATTATAATATAATTTAGTTATTGTACGAATTGTCACGAGGTCGTGGGAACCTGTTAGTTTTTTTATGTTTAGAAGTTAGAAAGTAATGGTGTTTTAGTTACCGCAACAGATATATCCGCCCTTATGGAAAATAAGTAAGCAGACGGATAATACATTGCCGATATTGCTCGCCATTGGCCTCTGTCGTTAAATGTGGCTTTGGTTAAAAGATTTCCTGCTACAACAAAATCTCTTTCTATAGTCCTTTTTCTGACTTGTCTGAAATCATTTGAAAATCTATAGGTACTTAGGAATAGAGTAACTGACCCAAGCCGACTTAGATTCGGTGTTGTATGTTTGTTATTTGTCTCTATGAGTGACAGTGAATATATACCTAATAACTTTATTGTTAAGCGAAATTATTTTTTAGTTGAAGACTTAATTAATGTAAAACACACGTACACGCATTTCTCAAAGACGCCGCAGTTCGTATTGAATACGTCAAAATTTGTAGCAACGCAATGTGCAGCTGTTACAACCTTGTCCGGGCTTATGATCGCGCCACCACAATAATTCGCGTATCCTTTTTTAGATCTGTGGTACATTCTTTTAAAAGACACCTGAAAAGATAAAACTTATTTAAATCCCACCATTACTAGACTGGTCTCACTGGCAGAAGATAGAAAAGAACATCATTTAACTAAATGAATAAATGGGTTGATATCGATACCTACTAAGTACTAGTGCCTACTAGTATAAGTGCTATAACCGTTTTAAACATGGTTAATATCAGGTAGGTATGTAGGTAGGTAATCTAACCTGATATGGAACATCTCCAAGTTGCGCCGGCCATCCATTTACAACTCGAGGCACAAATTCTTTGTTATTAAACTTAAGATTGTCCGAGGTCTTTAATACCTTTGGTGAAGATAGACTAATAGTAATTAAAAAAATAAAAGTAATTTTCATTGTTTATAGAAAAAAAAGTAAGCATTATAAAAATGACATAATATTGTGATAATTTTATTTTTTTGCTGTGGGAATCTTAAGGTCTGTGATGGGAAGCAAAAAATAAAACAATCGCACATAGTACGAGATCCGGCTGCAGGATTACTGCGCTCATCTGTTTTTTGCTGTAAACCGATTTTTTATGTATATTTATAATTAGGAGAATATGTATTTATCAGGTTGCCTAGCAAAATTTGGCCGCCAGTATGTTTAATTAAATTATTTTTAATTATTTTTTGAAAAAAAATATCATTCACCTGTTTTTTAAATAAAATAACGTCTACATCATGGCAATTTATATGAAGATTCAAAAAAAACACGGTTGCCGTTGCGCATTTGGCCGTACCTCTTCGCAGCCAGGTGTAAACAGGTATGATTTCGATACATTTATACGTGCATAACGTTTATTTATTAATTGCATATCAAATTAAAGCTATGTTTTTTTCCATTTTTTATCATATTGTTTGCTTAATGAAATCTACCCGCAAATAAGGGTTGCTGATTTTTTTGAGTCTTCATATTAATTGCCATGATGTAGACGTTATTTGATTTAAAAAACAGGTGAACGATATTTTTCCAAAAAAATAATTAAAAATAATTTAATTAAACATACTGGCGGCCAAATTTTGCTAGGCAACCTGATAAATACATATTCTCCTAATTATAAATATACATAAAAATTCGGTTTACAGCAAAAAACAGATGAGCGTAGTAATCCTGCAGCCGGATCTTAGACTAACAGACTTGTAGAAGAGACTTTGGATGAATGTAGGAAGATTAAAAAAAAAGTTTCAGAAAGTTTTTAATTCTGCTTTTGTACTAGCGTAGTCTATTAGTCTGTGACACAGGTCTGTAGTTTGTTTGTTTGTCGGTTACATTTACATGTCACATAATTTCAAATTATGTTTTTTATTTACCGCTGGTGTTCAATTTCGAACTGAATCATCTTATGTTATTAATGATCTACAATATTAGTGCCATTTCTCTTGTACTAGTCTGTGTCTGGAAAATATTACTAGCCGAATTCTCAGAAAACGAATCATTCGATTTTTCTGTGAGTACCTAATACTTTCATAGTTCACCTATTGCTGTATAGGACCTATAGGTACCTAAGTATTAATATCTAACACTTAGGTAGGTATCTATTACACAATGGGTCTGAAGAGTAGGTTCCTAATGGTCATCGAGTGGTCCTTGTCTGTCTGGTATAAATATTAGTGTTTATTTTATTTACCTACTTACTTATATTAAAAAGTGTCAGTTACCTATATAACAAACAGAGCAAAACTCAAATACCGATAATTTCCATGATAATTCTTGGCTTCTGCAAAAAAATTCAGCAAGGGTTAAGATAGTTCTGATTAGAAATTTAGAATTTGAGACTGAGACGTTAAATTTTAGAACTTTCTCTATGTTACAGGCCGTAGTCAAGCAAAATAAAGTATTTTCAAGTGTTATTGACATTTGTCCACTTCGATCGTTGAGAATCATCGGAGGATACATAGCTGATATTGAGTTAGCACCTTATCAGGTAAAATGTTTTTTAATACAGTTGCTCAAAAAGTGGCATATTGCAGGGACGTTTAGCGTTCGGGAAGTGGGCTATTACGCATATTATTATTATTATTTTATTCTATTTTTCCGCAATAATTCAAATGTTATTTCAAAATAAAAAAATGTTTGTCTGTAAAGTCAGTTTACTGACGATAGTTGAACGTGACAACGAACGCAAAAGCTGATTGTGCTTCTTTGTCGCTCGTTCCGCGCTCTCGCTTGCACTTCATGGAACGCCTCAGAACGCCTCATGACACTCATGAGTCATGTTTTTTCGTGCGTGCAGCCGGCTCTATCGAATAATAAGACGTCACGTCAAAAATTATTTATTGAATCCAGTACGTTTAATATTATACCTATATAAAAGTTAATTACGATTAATGACAATTTCCTTTTTGTTATTGTGACTAAAAATATTAGTTTATAGTGTGAAAAAAAATATTGTTTCATTTATTTGTTGCTAAAATTCCTTAAATGTCAGGAAAATTCCTGACATCTGGTCACCCTAATTCGGCGCGATACATCGCGTCAGCTCGACACGAATCTTCGCCCGTCTAATGTAGACAAGAACATCGCCTATACCCGAACATGACGTTTTTGTCGCGCCAACACGATACGAATATTCGCCCGCTAATGTAGCCAAAGCATTAAAAAGAAAAACCAACCATGAAGTTTTTACTAAAAAAAAATCAAAGAAGTTTTTATGATTCATGCAAATACGTATATTTCTAAAAAGAAGCTACTAATTTGTTTCATTATCAGATTTAATGATTTGATTGAATGAGTTAGGTTGGGTTTCATTTGATTTCATCTCATTAAATTTCATTTTCATTTCATATCAATAAAAAAAATCTACTGAAGACTTGGCTGTATGGGCATAGTTACGTATGCCTACCAGAATGAAAGAAAAAAAAAATCTCTTCTTATATTCTACGGTTGGCGCCATTTTGTAGAAATTTTCTTTGCGAGCTTAGTTGTTTTTATTATTATTATTATTTTATAAAATTGCTTCATTTTTTCGCAACTATTAAAAATAGTCGTTGAGTAGGTACACGTTCGGAACCGTCATTGCAACTTGTTCCGACTGTCAACACTTGTCGGAACTCGTTGTAATGACAGCCTTTCCGAACTAGTAATGAAATATACTATTCCGGTGAATTGATAACGTAGCTTAGGAACTGAAAATCTGTTAAAAGTTGAGTATACGGTAGATACTCAAGCTCAAATAGGTAGATATGCGTAAAAGGATACGTTGATGAACGTGCCTCTAAAGTAAGTCCGATAAAAATATGTAGATAAGTACCTACTAAATGCCACATACATTCTATACTATACCATCTTTGCAAAGCTGTGTTCCGGTTCAAAGAGTATCGGAGTCTGGAAGATGATAGAATGATTTGTATTTATGTGTGTAAAACTAGACTAATCAGAAACAATAAATGGTGTAAAAAAAAAGGTGAAAATAAATCACAATCTACCTAAATGGCCTATGAAAAAACATATTTCATTTCAGATTTCAATAAGAAAAAAAACATCGGGCAACACGTGGGGGACCTTTTGCGGAGGGTCGCTAGTTACGTTCTCGCACGTGCTCACTGCTGCCCATTGTTTTGTGACTCCTGGGTATATCACCATGTCTATGCTTGTAGTTTGATTTGACCTGTTTGACCTTCAGTAATTAAAGCTATTTTTTTTTCTTTTACTGCGCCTTGCATCGAATGCTCCAAAAACGCACGATGTTAAAACTAGCATATTACCATTTATTTATTGCCTTAGAGAAAATCAAGACTTGTCGTAATGCATCGTTGGGTACCTATATAATAACGTGCAATATATTATTTTTGATACGGATGTCTGGTTCGATGTGTGGGTACAAAGAATCTGATTGATTTTTACTGCCTTTCAGGTTTCCTATTTGTCAGAACGTCAATTATATCGTATTCATTATTAACCTATAGGTATATCAGTCCATTGGTAAGTGTCTCCCAAGACACGTCACTGAGCCCAGTCTTCGGCTCTTCTCATCCAGTGTTTGCCTTACTTATTTCATCAGATCATCGTTCCTATAACATTAAAAAAAACAAAGTTTATTTACAGAATACCAACATGGACAAGTCATATCAGAGTTGTAGCTGGCACCTCCTACTCTTCAAGCTCGGATAACCTCTATGGATTTGACGAGCATACGAGAAGGGTGCAAAGATTCTTCCACCATCCAAAGTACGACCCATACATGTTGTACCACGATATCGGAGTTGTTGAGGTAAGGGGTTCGGTCTTGGCGTTTGTTTCATTCAAATTATTATGTCTGAAACTAGGTAGCATGGTAACGAGCATAGCTTAGTTAAAAAACGGGTTATTTTACCATGATTTGGCATGCGGCATGGTCACGGGTTTTCAGAGAATCAGAAATATTTTTGGCTCGGAGTCCCGAGGACCGTGTGTATTCGGTTGGGTTTTCAAACAATCAGAAGATATAAGAAAAACAAATAGGTAAAACACACAATCATGTTTGTGGGCTTTCAGAATTCGGAGTAGGTAATACGGCGTTAAAATAAAAAACAGTCTTAGAAATATTCCATGGGACGGATTTTTTTCATAAAAATTTTTTTTTTTTTTTTTTTTTTTTTTATGCCATAGCTGGCAGACGAACTTGCGGGCCACCTGATGGGAAGTGGTCACCGCCGCCCATGGACACCTGCAACACCAGAGGCGTTGTCGGTGCGCTGCCGGCCTTTCAGGTGGAGATAAACCCGTCTTTTGAAGGACCCCATATCGAAGCTCCGCGGGAAAACCACAGAGGGTAGCTCGTTTCACAACTTGCACGTACGAGGCAGAAACGATCTCGTGAACCTCGTAGTCGTGGAGAACCACCCGTCCAGGTGGTGAGGATGGAATTTAGTTTTCCGGCGTGTCGTGCGGTGGTAAAAGTCAGCCGCGGGCACCAAATTAAAGAGTTCGTCAGAACACTCCCCATTATACAGACGATAGAACACGCATAAGGAACCAACGTCCCTACGCAAACTTAAGGGGTCCAGATCGTCTGTAAGCATGGAATCGTCGACAATACGAGCTGCACGACGTTGTAACCGGTCAAATGGAAGGAGTTGATACTGAGGCGCGCCAGCCCAGAGATGAGAGCAGTACTCCACATGGGGTCGGACTTGTGCTTTGTATAGCAGTAGTTTTTGGTCCGATGTGAAGTAATGACTCGCTCTGTTGAGTACGCCTAGTTTCTTGGAGGCCAATTTGGCCTTTCCTTCCAAATGACTACGGAATTGTACGTCACTCGATATGTCGACACCAAGGATTCTAATGCTCTTGGAGATGTTAAGGGGAGTATTCTCGAACATCGGAGCTTTAAGAAATGGGGTTTTCTTAGCGGAAAACGCGCAAACTTGTGTTTTCGTGGGGTTGAATCGAACAAGATTTTGTTGACCCCAATCTGAAACTTGATCAAGGGAAGTCTCAACTTCGGACAAAAGTTTGCTTCGGCACTCTTCCACTTGTTCCCGAGAAATATTAGCACGGCCTGCATACAGAGCGTCGCCAGTACTATCATCTGCATAACAATGTATATTAGATAGTAATAATAGAAGATTGGCCTGTAAAAGCCCTTTAAAACGTACTATGTGTCAACTCTGAGGGACGTTTTGTCGTAGCCCACGCTCCATAGAGAATTGCCCATTCTCCTTCTCCTTCCATTATTTACTTCTCAAGAAGGTCGTTTTACCCAACAACGCGGAGCAAAAGGAAGTTTATGATTTAAACAGTATATTGTATGTATTTTTATTTTTGTAGGTTGAGAATGCATTCATTGGGTCCAGTACAATAAGGCCTATACGCATGATCTCCGACGATAACTTTGTGAAACTCCCTATCCACAAGCTGGTACTCTTATCTGGTTACGGCAAGACTGAATATGGTGTTAGTGTCAATGTTTATCAACAGGCTTCAAAAGTAGTTCTCAATTCCATTGGTTTTCTATATCCGATTCTAAGACACCGATCTTGATGTGTGATTTAATTGAGAAATTAGTTTTATCATAATCATTTCAGCTACTGTCGTATCATTTGCGGATGGTGTGCGTACCTATTATCTCGATAAAAGAATGCCTACAATACTACGGCGCCAAATATTTGATGGAATGGAATTTCTGCGCTTTCGAGGAGGATAAAGATAGCTGTCAGGTATGATAATCTATATATTTTGACTATACTGGTGTTTTTTTTTTAATATATTTTATAGGGCACCCATTACCGGCTTACACAAAAACAATCATATATTTGACATAAGGTTTTGAGCCTAGTGTTCCCATAATTATTACAATTGTGATTTATCCACTTAAACTGATAATATGATCGGGTCCAATTCTCATCAAAATTCATCTATGTACACCTGAAACCAGAGGAATGAGCACAAATAAATGAAAATCGTAATCGTAACGTATTTAAGATACTTACCTACATTGCGCGTCGTACAACGTGCGACAGTAAAGCTGATGTTGACGCGCAATGTATCTGAAATACCTACGTCACTGTTTCGGTACGTTTACGATTGTCACATTTATTCGTGCTCATCCCTATTTTCAGGGTGATTCCGGAGGACCAGTAGTGTTTCAAGGAATTCTAGTCGGTGTCGTGTCATGGGGCGGCATTTGCGGCGTGCACCCTGGCGTGTACACCCGTATTTCGAGTTACACTATCGGCGACGCGACGTTTGTTGAGCTAGCTAGTATTAACCGGGCCAGCTATCTCATACAACTTATAGCAATCGTGATATGTTGGATCTGTAAAAATTAACATGTAATTTTGATGTTATTATTAATCAGTAAAAAAAATCTATGAGAATTATAATTTTGACTGAAATAGCTCTTAATAAAAGAATGAAAGTAAACCGTGGATCTTTCTTTGAAGAGTGAGGCACTTTTGATTACGAAATGATCAGGAAGAAGTTTAGAATTATGTATATTAGTTTATTATGTATGTTGCGCCTTCTAGTTGTTGTGTACAGAACTATGTTCAACGAGGCCTTGTGTTAGGTGGTACGTGACGCGTGACGCGCACCATCTGTGCAAAGCACTAGATATTACGTTATAGCAAAGGTATCTAGAGCGCCATCTAGTTACTTGAACTAAATACTTGTGTAGAAAGAAATAGGATATCTTTTGTCTCTTTTTCTTTTATTTTTCTTTTATTTTTCGTACTTTGTCATTTTTTGAAGCGGACTTTTCAGCGTAAAGATTGCAATATCTCTCAGTTTTCCCCGCACCCGTCTCCTATGCATAGAAGTTTGGTTGAACCAAACAGCTGTCTTTCTTATAATAATTTTAAGGCATTCTACATACAAAAATAGCTTAGGGGGCTTGGCCCCCCGGGCTGCGGAAAAAAGACAATTTATTGTAAGAAAAATGTATTTTTACCATAATATTGTTGTAAAAAATAAAGTACTAAAATACTTATTTAAAAACGGCCCATAGATAAACCTTACTGACTCACACACTTTATAACAATAGTAAAGAATAAGTAAGACGCTAGCATACACTTTTTTATATAAAATGAAAAAAACACTAGTAGGTACACAAAAGTAATATTGATCTTTCATCTGCGGCAATAGTCCCCTATATTACCGCTAGACTAATCCAGACGTCCAGAATACTGGAGCCAAGAACTGTCATTGTACTTGGTCACCATGCCATGGTGACCAAGGATGTTGACTTGAAGTTGGTCGCCTTCTTCCAACTTCAATCCTTCATGATACGGCAACGATTTCTTCACATATCGGAAGATGTTTTCTTGTCACAAGGTGAATGTTGGTCACGGTGGTCTCAGCCTATGCTTCTAGTAGTACTCTCTTCGCCACAAGGATTTCTGCCTGCGAATAACTGGATGTCAGGATCTGGGCTAGACTGTCCAGACAGCTTCCATGAAATCTAGCTTAAATTGCATTAAAAATAGGCAAATAGTGCCTATTTTTAAGAGATAATATTACAAACTATATAAGATTTTTTTAACAACAAAATGTTGGTGTTTGTGACTGACTTATTTATTTACTTACTACTAGTTGTCATGACAACCACGACTAGGATCGTGTGGTCTTATTAAAAAAACATATAGCCGAATTAAGAACATACTTCTTTTTTGAAGTTGGCTAAAAATATTGTGTGATGTGTTCTTCGCAACTTACATTTTGTGTGCATCCTCCTCACATTTCAAAGTCCATACTGCGTTAAGCAAGCGCGCTTTTATTTTTATGTCATGTCCCAACAGAGAGACAACTGTATTTTACAAGGAACAAGTAGAACTGCAATTTGATTGAATTTGAGGTTGAGGTAACATACCATACATATTTGTGTTTATTTAAATAAAAGTCCTTTCTGATGTAATTTCATGTTTTTACTCTTGTACTAGGGTGGGTTCCCAACCAGTCACACTAAATCCAGTCACACTGTGACTCGTTGGGAAAAAAAAATTATTTAAAACTTTATTTTTAAAAAAAGTTCCCAACCAGTTACACTTTTGTAACAGTGTGACTCGTTGGGAAAAAAAATCCCAACGAGTCACACCAATTACAGTGAAACTTGGTTAAGTGGGACCTGGATAAGTGAGAAACCTCCATAACTGGAACTCATGCTGAGGTCCCACACTTTGACACTGAATTACCTCTGTTAGAGGGACGAGGTAAGCCTCTATATCTGGGATTTGTTCTTTCGATTTATCATCATAGTTACCTCTATAACTGAGACAGCGAGTAAATTTTATATGCATAAACCTCTGTAACTGAGATAACATTGTTTGTTTACTCATTCTTATTTTTTTATCATAATTATTTTATTTAATGATCGCACCTCTATAACTGAAATAACCTGTATTCTCACCTCTATTAATGGAACCCTCTGTAAATGAGACAGATATTTATTTATACCTGTATATCTGAGACACTGGGTAAGTGGAATACCTCTATAAGTGAAACGACATTGCAGGTCCCTTGATGTCTCACTTAACCAGGTTTCACTGTAATATTATCAGAAATGAAAATGACTTTTTCACCTAAAAATGTGTAGGTTATTTTATTTTAATTATTCTTATCAAAATGACAGATTATAGTGTATTGGTAGAAAAAAAGCGCTTTGCAGAAAAAGATAACATACGATGTTTAATACTACTCACTGCCTCTATAGTAAAAAAAAAGACGTGGCACTCGGGGACTGCCGCGGTAAAGCTATTGCATAGCATTTTTGCTGGATTACGCATGCACAGTGTTAGGTTATTTTCGTTAGGTTATTTCGTTACGAAATTTATGGATTCGGTCTCCACGCTCAAGGCCCGCGATAGAAGCTATGCAATAGCTTAAAACATTAAAGTTGGAGTGTTTAAGATACTGATAGATATACAGAATGTTTATTGAAAATGGTGGTGATGGCCAAGTCCGTAGCCACAAAAGTTTAAGAAAAGTCATGAATGGGGTCATGCACGTGCCTTCGGCTTACAAAATACCAATAACTGCATCGTATTTTCATAAATCTTGTAGTTTAGGAAAACTCGATACTTACTTTTACATAGTCTTATTAATACATATAATGTATCTTTATTAACTTTTTATTAGTACACCACAAGAAGAAGAAGTACATCGCTCAAATATATTATAAAATGTACTCATATAAAACAAACAATAAATATTTGCAGATCGTACAAACATTTATCCCAAGGCGGGAATCGAACCCGCAACCTCCCGCGTCGCAGGCGGACCTTCGCCCGCTGCGCCACATCGGTCGTTATCAAATTTGTTGTAAATAGGTATACTTGACTTAACTTTCAAATTGTATTAAACTATTGCATAGCTTCTATAGCGGGCCTTGAGCATGGAGATCGAATCCAGAAATTCCGTAACGAAAATAACATAACATTGCACACGCGTAATCAAAAAAATGCTAGGCAATAGCTTGACCGCGGCAGTCCCCAAGTGCCACACGTTTTTTTTATTATTATTATGATTAATAAAGACATTTTAAAACAAAAAAAAATCTCTAAAGAGATACCGCAGCGCGAAGAAAAAAAATCCGTATGAGCAACAAATCCATTAATTCCCTAATACAGTTACTTTAGTTTTATTTAATACAGTTTAGTTTTTTCTTCAAGTCAATATGGTTCTACATTCTTCAAAACTTTTTAATATTTTCGTAATTATAAATAAACATATTTAATTTATCGAAATATTTTTTTTTTGGTTCATTTCACGATATTTACCATTTGTGATACTTATAGTACTTATTATAGTAAAAAGAGCATAGGTAGGTACAGAAAGTGAAAAAAACATTTTCATTTATAAAAATATAAATAGGTGTGACTCGTTGGGATTTTTTTTCCCAACGAGTCACAGTGTGACTGGATTTGGTGTGACTGGTTGAGAACCCACCTTTACTAGGCATGACCTCTTTATGACCGACGATATCGTGTCGGTCACGCACGACACGAGTTACCGATAGATGAAGGCGGCTCGGGATCGTTCACTCGGGCTTCGGTTAGGAAAGGCCTATGTGTGACGCACATAGGCTGAAATGATGATGATGAGACCCTCATACCTCGATTTTATTTATTCCGACTGCTTTTGTACGACCTCAGCCTCAGCATTCATTATTACTTATATCAATCTTTGGGTTAGCCTGCCAAGCGTGGTGATTATGGCAAAACCCTCCGATATTGGAGGAGACTCATGTCCAACAGTGGACTTTTACGGGTTGTTGATGGGTTAGACTTATGTACTACTTTTATCTCAGATTGAAAGGTCAAGCAAGTATTAAGTACTTATAGTAATTCCTTGAGGAGAGGCTTGGTAGGTACCTATGCTACGCCATGAAATAATAACTTGGGCATCAGTAACGATAGACTCACATTAGAGAAACCGAGATGAACACAATCTTAGGTAGGTATCAATATAACAATTCTATCGACCTTGGTACGTCATGTATATACCTAAAGTTTTTTATCAAAAATCAACAATAAAATTTGATAATAAGCGCCACCTAGCAAGGAAATGATGTACTATTTAGGATTTGAACTTTTATGCCATGCCATGCCATCTGTTAGCATTCATGTAAATGGTGGTAGGTTGCCGCTGTGAGTCAAAATCGATAAATCAACATTGTAAGCAATATAATCCTAATCAAAAAAAACTTAATAATTATTATGAAACTTCACTTTACAAATAATAAATAAAAACGGGTTCAGTATTATTGCCGCACAACGACAGCTGCGCCATCTAGCAATAATACACGATTTTGATCATTTTGCGAGGAACGAAATTTTGTATGGGGTTAGAATTCTTTTCTTTTTATTTTTCTATGCTAGTAAGTATACGACTACGTCATTCGCTCGAATACTTACAATTATCTCTCAAATACAAAATTCAAAGGTTTGTTGTCAGCTCTCCAGCCGTAGGATGAGAAACAAGACAACAAAACTAAATCTATCCCTTTTCTTCTTGAAAATGCTACGTTGCCGTACTTTCCACTGTGGTCTGTTATCTAAACTAAAATTCTAATGGATAAGATTTGTCTGTTTGTTGGTCACTATTTAATTCAAAAATACACGTCCGATTTTAAAATTCTTTCTACATTAGGATGTAATATCTTTACCGAGTAACATAGACTAAATTATGTACAAATTGCAATATGAAAAAGACGTATAAATGTAAAATACTTACAGTGAACGCAAAGACTACCAAACGTTACCGAGCCGAAGTATACAACGCGTGCCGTGTCACGTGTCACATCACAGCTAGTTCTGTTTGGTTGTAAAAGTGTGACCAACATAAATTTATTTTCTTGCAAACATTATCAAACTATTCGTTTTTTAATGTTCTGTAATTATAAATATAAAGAAAAAATATTTCTTAAAAAAAATACGTTTATTTGTAAGATAAATTACAAACCTCCAAATAAATGCATTGAAATATAGGTAAATAAAACCTTTTTTTTTGTTGTCAGGGTAAATAATACCTGTAAGGTAACCTCGCTGACATAATTGTCATTGCTTGCTATCTGTCAATTTAGTCGTAGTTGTTTTTGATGAAATTTTATCTTGTAAGTATAGTATCTAATCAATTGTGCCAATTATAAACTCATTGTCAAAATTTTATCTCTACGCAGACGATTTGAAACTTTTTAGAGTGGTTAATGACTCCCATGATGCCTCGCTGCTGCAAGAGGATTTGCACCGCCTATGTAGGTACTTGGTGTATAAATAACAGCATGCATCTTAATACTAGTAAATGCTTTTATATTCGATTTACTAGAACAAAGAATAACCATACTTCAAATTATTCCATTAATAATGACACATTATCTCAATCATATTGTGCTAAGGACTTGGGTATTATTCTTGATAGTAGGCTGCGCTTGAACCTTCACGTTGATAATATCACTACGAAAGCTTTTAAGTCACTCGGTTTTGTTCTACGCAACTGTAAAGATTTTAAGTCACCTAAATTAAAAATCATGCTGTATAATTCATTCGTTAGAAGTGGCCTCGAGTACTGTAGTGTTGTTTGGAATCCATTTTATGAAGTTTATAGAAAATCACTAGAGAGTGTTCAAAAAAGGTTTTTGTGGCACCTAACATACTCATGCAACAAAAGTAGAATCTTGCTTAGCTATAGAGACAGACTGAAATATTTCAAAATGTCCACACTAGCGGATCGTAGGCACTTGCTGGACAACATATTTCTGTACAAACTTGCGAACAGTATCCTTGCCGCTCCGGAGTTGCTAGCCGCACTTAACTTTTCAGCACCATCTAGATTGCCCAGAGCTTCAAGATTTAACGTTTTTCAAACAAATTCATCACAAACTAATCTCGGTCTAAATGCACCCTTAAATAGGCTAGTTCGCCAGTACAATTGCGTGGCTAAAAACAAAGGAGCGGACATGTTCTTTGGATCTGTGAGCAAGTTTAAAAAGGCCTTATGTGACACTTAAAGTTAAATGATATTGTTTTTATGGATTGTAACTTTCTTATTTTTATGTAATGTTTTAAATCGATTAACAATAATTTTTACTTTGATGTTATCCAATTGTACATAATTTAATTTATTGTTCTTGTACCTGTACTCACTTTTGTAAATATTCTTTGTTTGAATTCTTTTTAAAAATAATTTTGAATATCATGCATGCTAATAACTTTTTTTTTTTTTTTATATTGTAAGACTTAGGTAATCTCTCTTTATTTTTTACTCGCTCGACCTTATATAATAATTGCATGCAGTCTGTCGTCTCTAAAAATAATAACACTTAGTTTCTTTCTGTTAAAAAATGTATATACTTGTAATTATTGGTGTATATTATGTTGATGGCACTTAAATAAATAAATAAATAAATTGTGGTAACAGAAAGGATCCGAAGAAACATGCACGCTTTGCGATCCACGCGGATGACTTGGTTGAATACTCTCTACTCCGATCAATGATGTAACTGCCCCACAAACAATCTATATCCTTTGTCTTCTAGGCAAGACAATGCACCAACACTGCACTTGAAGAGTAAAAGCGACGCCACAGAAAACGAGATATAGCCCGTAGCCCGTTTTTGGGCAAAACATATTCATGTGTTTTATTTGTTTAATTTATAGAGCTGTAGAGAGTCTTACTATTGAAATATTAAATACATAAGTATTAAAAATATTCCTGAAGATGTTAGCAGTTTTATTAGAAGGTAACCTATGTAATAGGTATCTTCTGCATTTTTTGCATTTAAGTTCAAAAAAAATCCAATATAGTAGGTCATACGTAGTAGTAGTCTGTAAAAATTGTGCAGAGCTCTGCAGTCTTCTTCTTTTCGTGTCGATGATATTTAAATAAATTTTGAGAGGTGTTTTGCCAGCTGTACAGCACCAATTGTGGCTGCATTCACATCCTCATAAAATATAAATAAATAATATAATATAATATAAAATATAAACCAAAATAAAATATTTTGAGTACACTTGTTATTTTATTCACACCTGTACTTCTGTCGAGTAGCGAATCTGCCAAATGACGAATCTGTCCAATCCAGAATCTGTCCTACACCGAACAATTGATTACCGCGCGGTATCGCGCGCCAACGCGCGGCGCGCTCGCATACAAATATCGTCATGTGAATGCTCAAACGCGCGGTGACGCGCGGTCATCTGAACTTAGCCTAATAGTGTTAAAAATTAAATGCACGTCCGTCTCGCTTCAATATCTGGACGACACTTAGGCTAAGTTCAGATGACCGCGCGGTACAAGATCAATATAAACGGTAATTATTATCTACATTACCGCGCGGTACCGCGCGCCAACGCGCGGCGCGCTCCCATACAAATATCGTCATGTGAATGCTATGCTCCAACCGCAATTTAATCTATTCTTTATATCAGTCGATCAAACTAAACATAATTTCAAAAAAAATAAAACAAAATTAAAATTGCGCACAATCATACTTTACTAATAAACATATAATAATAAGTAAAAAACTGTAATGTATGGCGCTCCCTGCACATGTTTCTATTATATCAGCGTAAGAGCTGACTCTCGTGGAGAATCCTCCATACCTATCATCAGCCCCAGAGATAACGCCCACCAAAACACCTTTACCGCTGTCGTTGGCATTTATAAGGCCGCGACACACCAAAGGTCCGCCGGAATCACCCTGAAACATTCCGTATTGTTCACAGACAGCTTTAACGATGTAAACAAAATAATATTGTAAAATTTTAAAGTTCTATTATTCTATTATAAAGTTCTGGGTATTGTATGCGTATTATAAAAATATCTATCTTTGTAATGTATTGTATTAAGTATGTCAGTCTTCTAGTACCCATAACACAAGCGTTGCTTAGCTTGGGGCTAGATGATGTTGTGTGATGTTGCAGTATTAGGTAATTATTTATTTACTTCTACTACTTATTTATCTTCATTAATTACCTTATGTGAGCTTGATACTCTCTCAGATGTGCATACGAAATTTCGCATAGACCTTTTGTAAAGTTTGCTGCATTCAAATATGTTGATGATTTCTAAATGCGCTAGCATTAGATGCGTTGATTGCTCCGTAGATTCCTGAAAATAAATAAATAACAAATCGTATTGTGGCCTTGTGTGGTTACCCAATTATCTAGTCTAGTAGGTATCCGAGACTTTAACTTATTTTTAATGTCAATTTTAAAGAAGTATTACTAACCTGGGTAAGTAATTATAGCGTAAATCGACCAAAAGGTAAAGAGATTTAATAAAAAAACGTAGGTAAAGAGTAAGAGTAGATACATACCTCAGTTGTGCGTCCGTAACCAGAAAGTAAACACGACCCAGAGTAGTCGTGGTGTTCCTTAGCGTATGGTATGGGAGCCACATCGCTGTTAAACTCAAAAGGCTCCACCAGAACTCCAAACTTAGGCTGTAGCTGTAAGTAGGTACTTGTCAAACCAACACTACGTAGGTACAACTATATAGGTATATAGGCACTTACATAAAATCTTACTTCCTACTAATATTTTAAACGCGAAAGTTTGCACGGATGGATTTTAATGAATTTTTAGAGTAATATAGGTCATACATCAGAGTAACACATTGGCTATAAATTTAATTATAATATAATTTAGTTATTGTACGAATTGTCACGAGGTCGCGGGAACCTGTTAGTTTTTTATGTTTAGAAGTCAGAAAGTAATGGTGTTTTAGTTACCGCAACAGATATATCCGCCCTTATGGAAAATAAGTAATGAGACGGATAATACATTGCCGATATTGCTCGCCATTGGCCTCTGTCGTTAAATGTGGCTTTGGTTAAAATATTTCCTGCTACAACAAAATCTCTTTCGATAGTCCTTTTTCTGACTTGTCTGAAATCATTTGAAAATCTATAACTTAGGAATAGAGTTACTGACCCAGTGCCGTCTTAAGTCTATTCGGCGCCGGGGTGCGGGGCTCAGCCTGCGCCCTGGTTTTCTTTTACACTGCAGATAGTCCAGTCAAAATAGACTAAAATTATGACTCCAGTTTGCATTAATTCCCAACAAGCTGAATTTTTGTGCAGGCCTTGAATACGTTATCACAAATGATATGTCAAAAGTCCCCATCGATCCCGCTTGTGCGTTGTATTTTATTCGAGGTCAAAGGTCATAAATTTGCGTTTTTTGCATATATCTCTGAAACAACGAGAGCTATCGAAAAGTGGTTCAGGCAAAGTTTGTAATCGTAAAATTGTCTACAAAAATACCTCAACACTTTTCTTTTACAAAGCATCGCTTTCGAGATATAGTGACTTTAGACCGCAGGAACATCGTCGAAGATACTGCGTTTTTTCATTTCAGCCGTTTTATCTGTTTCATTGCCACAACATTCTGTATCTGATCTGTACAAAAATCCAGCTTGTTGGGAATTAATGCAAGCTGGAATGTCTATTTTGACTGGACTAAGACGGCTATGTCAAAGGGCGCAATTACTCGCCTATGATGACAGACGCACAGGTGCCGCGCCGCGCGCCCATTTTAAATGAACTTACACTACACTTTCACTTATGGCTGATTTACACGTATCAAGTTGTCTAAAAATGTACTACATTTTAACTTTATTTTAAGTGACTTAATCCGTGTAAACAGTGAATTTAGTAAGAAGTTGCAAGTTAAAAATTAGGTGCAACTAAACAAGGTAGAATAGAATTTTGTCTATTTTTCGGTTAAGTTGGAGGGCGTGGCTAATCACTTGACACGTTTGGACAGGCAACATTTCGTTAAATTTAAGTGAAAAGCATAATGCACTGTTGATGTTGGTCGTCCGCTAGGGGTGTATTTGTTCTGTGGTCGTCCATCTTGAGCGAATAAATGAGTTTAACTAGTTATTTAGTATTTTTACGTGTAAACGATTAACGGTACATCGTGTCATCGCGTAGTATTCGGGCGAAGACGCGAATCAATTTGTCGCGCCAATATTCGCTTAGGTGGCTACATCTACGTCAATTTATTTAGGCTAAGTTCAGATGACCGCGCGTAACCGCGCGTCGCCGCGCGGTTTGAGCATTCACATGACGATATTTGTATGGGAGCGCGACGCACGTTGGCGCGCGGTACCGCGCGGTAATGTAGACGATAATTACCGTTTATATTGATCTTGTACCGCGCGGTTGGTAGTTCCGCGCGTTACCGCGCGGCCATATGAACTTAGCCCTAGGCTAAGTTCAGATGATCCGCGGCGTGCGGTACCGCGCGATAATGTAGACGCTAATTACCGTTTATATTGATCTTATACCGCGCGGTTCGTAGTTCCACGCGGTACCGCGCGGCCATATGAACTTAGCCTTAGGCTAAGTTCTAGGCATGAGACAGATATATCAAAACGAAACTGAAATCCGTTTGCAGTCAGAAATCGTATCGCATCGATATTCCAATATGAGAAAACCGTTTTTAGGAAACGCACGATGATAACGCAAACTGCAAACAATCTTATCCGAACGAAACCAAACCGAACCGACGTGAGTTTAGTTTTGCACCGAAAACCAAACTCAAACTGCAAACGAACGAAATCTAAGTCTACCTAAAGTTTAAGTTTTCTATAGTTTTGATACGCATTCGTTCTCTATCACTCCACCGTACGACTACTTTAGTTAGAATAAGACAGAGCTAATTTCATTTCCTTTTTTTTCTAACTCAGTGAACCGTCGTAAGAGCAAGAGAAATGAAGCGAATCGTTATGGATTTTGAGTTTTTGACGGTTTTATGAATTGTCCGGTTTTATGATTTCTGACTGCAATCCGATATTCCATTCCAATATGAGAAAACTGTTTTTAGAAAACGCATTAACAATACAACCTAACAACCTAATCCGAATGAAACCGAACCGTGAGTTTAGTTTTGCATCGAAAACCAAACTTAAAATACATAAAAATATACAATATTTTTTTTAATTCAAATACCCAATTGCACATTGCAGGAGTATGTTTACCTCGGGCAGACTCTGCGGTTAGGTAGACACAACTTCGAGAGAGAGCTAGACCGGAGAATTCAGCTCGGCTGGGCTGCGTTTGGGAAACTTCGTCAAGTCTTCTCGTCATCCATCCCGCAATGTCTGAAAACGAAAGTTTTCAACCAGTGCGTTATGACCTATGCTTCTGAAACGTGGACACTGACAGTGGGGTTGGTCCACAAGCTGAAAGTCGCTCAGCGCGCTATGGAGAGAGCTATGCTCGGAATTTCTTTGCGAGACAGAATCCGCAACGAAGTTATTCGTCAAAAAACCAAAGTGTTCGACATAGCTCAAAGAATTAGCAAGCTGAAGTGGCAGTGGGCCGGCCATGTTTGCCGAAGAACCGACAACCGTTGGAGCAAACGGATACTGGAGTGGAGACCGCGTTTAGGAAAGCGTAGTGTAGGAGGCCGTCCGGCTAGATGGAGCGACGATCTGCGGAGTGTAGCTGGCAAACACTGGATGAGAGGAGCCGAAGACCGGGCTCAGTGGCGCGTCTTGGGAGAGACCTACGTCCAGCAGTGGACTAATATAGGTCGATGATGATGATGATGATGACATTGAAAACGAAAAACCGAAAGAATTCGATTTTGCGTTTGTCGTAATAACTAGTAAATACGCTCCGATATTCGCTACTGAAATCGATTTCAAAAAACGGTTTTTGAAATCGGTTTCAAAATCTGAAATCGGTTTTGTATCGGTTTGTGAAAAAATCCAAAAACGCCCATGCCTAGAACAACACCATCCGGCACAGGGTTACCAGATGCAAATTTCAAAAGTCCTGACAAAATTCCAGACATGAGCTCAATTGGGTTTTTGAATATATATATTTTTTGTGATAAATGGATAAGTTTTATAACACAACTAATTTTATTCTATTTTTCCGTAATAATTCAAAAGTTATTTCAAAATAAAAAATATTTTTTGAATCTAGTACGTTTAATATTATATGTCAATGTTGATTGTTTGATGTCAAAATCGTAAAAAGCTAATTACTATTAATGACAATTTCCTTTTTGTTATTGTGACCAAAAATAAAATTATAGTGTAAAAAAAAAATTGTTCCATTTATTTGCCGAGAAATTCCTGACATTTCCCTTTTCCGGCCGCATTCCTGACATATGTCTAAAATTCCTGAAATGTCAGGAAAATTCCTGACATCTGGTCACCCTATCCGGCACGATACATCGCGTCAACTCGACACGAATCTTCGCCCGTCTAATGTAGACAAGAACATCGCCTATACCCGAACACGATGATTTTATCGCGCCAACACGATACGAATATTCGCCCGCTAATGTGGCCCCAGCATGAGTGACAGTGAATATATACCTACCTAATAACTTCGAAACTAACTGCGAAATTATTTTTTTGTTGAAGTCTTAATTAATGTAAAACACACGTACACGCATTTCTCAAAGACGCCGCAGTTCGTATTGAATACGTCAAAATTTGTAGCAACGCAATGTGCAGCTGTTACAACCTTGTCCGTACTTATGATCGCGCCACCACAATAATTCGCGTATCCTTTTTTAGATCTGTGGTACATTCTTTTAAAAGACACCTGAAAAGATAAAACTTATTTAAATCCCACCATTACTAGACTGGTCTCACTGGCAGAAGATAGAAAAAACCCATCATTTAACTAAACGAATAAAATTGGGTTGATATCGATACCTACTAAGTACCTAAGTACCTACCTACTAGTATAAGTGCTATATGTGGCAGTTAACCGTTTTAAACATGTTTAATATCAGGTAGGTATGTAGGTAGGTAATCTAACCTGATATGGAACATCTCCAAGTTGCGCCGGCCATCCATTTACAACTCGAGGCACAAATTCTTTGTTATTAAACTTAAGATTGTCCGTTGTCTTTAATACCTTTGGTGAAGATAGACTAATAGTAATTAAAAAAATAAAAGTAATTTTCATTGTTTATCGAAAAAAAAAGTAAGCATTATAAAAATGACATAATACTGTGATAATTTTATTTTTTTGCTGTGGGAATCATAAGGTCTGTGATGGGAAGCAAAAAATAAAACAATCGCACAGACTTGTAGAAGAGACTTTGGATGAATGTAGGAAGATTAAAAAAAAGTTTCAGAAAGTTTTTAATTCTGCTTTTGTACTAGCGTAGTCTATTAGTCTGTGACACAGGTCTGTGGTTTGTTTGTTTGTCGGTTACATTTACATGTCACATAATTTCAAATTATGTTTTTTATTTACCGCTGGTGTTCAATTTCGAACTGAATCATCTTATGTAATTAATGATCTACAATATTAGTGCCATTTCTCTTGTACTAGTCTGTGTCTGGAAAATATTACTAGCCGAATTCTCAGAAAACGAATCATTCGATTTTTCTGTGAGTACCTAATACTTTCATAGTTCACCTATTGCTGTATAGGACCTATAGGTACCTAAGTATTAATATCTAACACTTAGGTAGGTATCTATTACACAATGGGTCTGAAGAGTAGGTTCCTAATGGTCATCGAGTGGTCCTTGTCTGTCTGGTATAAATATTAATGTTTATTTTATTTACCTACTTATATTAAAAAGTGTCAGTTACCTATATAACAAACAGAGCCAAACTCAAATACTTACCGATAATTTCCATGATAATTCTTGGCTTCTGGAAAAAAATAAGTACCTACAGATAAGTACCTAAGTACTTCAGAATATTAAGATAGTTCTGATAATTTGAGACTGAGACGTTAAATTTTAGAACTTCTCTTTGTTACAGGCCATAGTCAAGAAAAATAAAGTATTTTCAAGTGTTTATGACATTTGTCCACTTCGACCGTGGAGAATCGTCGGAGGATACATAGCTGATGTTGAGTTTGCACCATATCAGGTAAAATGTTTTCCGGTGAATTGATAACGTAGCTTAGGAACTGAAAATCTGTTAAAAGTTGAGTACCTACCTATACGGTAGATACTCAAGCTCAAATAGATATGCGTAAAAGGATACGTTGATGAACGTGCCTCTAAAGTAAGTCCGATAAAAATATGTACCTAGATACCTACTAAATGCCACATACCTACATTCTACCATCTTTGCAAAGCTGTGTTCCGGTTCAAAGAGTATCGGAGTCTGGAAGATGATAGAATGATTTGTATTTATGTGTGTAAAACTAGACTAATCAGAAACAATAAATGGTGTAAAAAAAAAGGTGAAAATAAATCACAATCTACCTAAATGGCCTATGAAAAAACATATTTCATTTCAGATTTCAATAAGAAAAAAAACATCGGGCAACACGTGGGGGACCTTTTGCGGAGGGTCGCTAGTTACGTTCTCGCACGTGCTCACTGCTGCCCATTGTTTTGTGACTCCTGGGTATATCACCATGTCTATGCTTGTAGTTTAATTTGACCTGTTTGACCTTCAGTAATCAAAGCTATTTTTTTTTCTTTTACTGCGCCTTGCATCGAATGCTCCAAAAACGCACGATGTTAAAACTAGCATATTACCATTTATTTATTGCCTTAGAGAAAATCAAGACTTGTCGTAATGCATCGTTGGGTACCTATATAATAACGTGCAATATATTATTTTTGATACGGATGTCTGGTTCGATGTGTGGGTACAAAGAATCTGATTGATTTTTACTGCCTTCCACGTTTCCTATTTGTCAGAACGTCAATTATATCGTATTCATTATTAACCTATAGGTATATCAGTCCATTGGTAGGTGTCTCCCAAGACACGTCACTGAGCCCAGTCTTCGGCTCTTCTCATCCTCATCATCCTCATCTTAAAGTAAACATAGAAAAGACTAAACTTCTAAGATTCAAACACTATAAAACACCTTCCATTACCTTAAATATTTCTCACAATAATAACACAGTAGATACAGTCAACGAAATAAATTTTTTAGGCATAAATATCGACACAAATTTGAACTGGAAATCCCATATGACAAAAATTAACCAAAAAATGTCTAAATATTGTTATGCTATTTCAACTCTGAGTCACGTTTCTTCTACATCTATAGCAAAGAACACATACTATGGTCATGTCTTTCCCTATCTATGCTATGGAGTAATATTTTGGGGAAACTCAGTTAATGTTAAATCTGTATTCACTATGCAAAAAAAATGTATTAGAGCTATATATTGTATGAAAAGTACTGAATCTCTACGGACAGTTTTTAAAGAAAACCACATACTTACTTTAACTGGTATATTCATTTTGGAAATATGTCTTTTTATTAAAAACAATTAGACATATTTTAGTAATAAATCTAGTCGTTCAGAAAACCTTCGAAATAAGCATAAATATAATATCTTTATTCCTCAAGTTAATAACACAATGTTTTACAAAAGCACATATTATACAGCCATAAAAATTTACAATCACTTGCCAACAGACTTAAAAGAACTTAATGGAAACTTATTTAAACTTAGACTAAAAAAATACCTTGTGAACAATGTGTACTATAATCTGAATGAATATTATAATTCTGGTTCAGATTATATTAATTAGAAGCTTTTTAAAAGTGGTAATAGTTCCTATAATTATGTATATAAATTTTAATCTTAAGATTAATTTTAATAAATAAATATCAGGTATGTTACCTACCTATAATAAGCAAAAATTGTACACCCGAAATGGGTAAACTGTTGAAACCATCACATACTTTTATGTTATAATATAAGATCTCATGTAGGTACACAGTTTTACAATAAATTATTCTTATTCTTATTCTTATTGCTTAAAAATTACTTTACATATAACATGAAAAAAGAAAACTAATAATAATAAAGAATAATTTTAAAAAGTAGGTAAGTAGGTACCTAAGTGTTAAATTCTGTTTTTTCTTTTGCGATTTGTATTTTTACGTTTTTTCGTTCCTATATCATTAAAAAAAACAAAGTTTGTTTATCGTATTACAGAATACCAATAATGACAAGTCATATCAGAGTTGTAGCTGGCACCTCCTACTCTTCAAGCTCGTATTTCTACGGATTTTACGAGCATACGAGAAGGGTGCGCAGATTCTTCAAGAATCAAAATTACGACCCATACATGTTGTACCACGATATCGGAATTGTTGAGGTATGGGGTTCGGTCTTGGCGTTTGTTTCATTCAAATTATTATGTCTGAAACTAGGTAGCATGGTAACAAGAAAAGATTAGTTAAAAAACGGGTTATTTTACCATGATTTGGCATGCGACATGGTCACGGGTTTTCAGAGAATCTGAAATATTTTTGGCTCGGAGTCCCGAGGACCGTGTGTATTCGGTTGGATTTTCAAACAATCAGAAGATATTAGAAAAACAAATAAAACACACAACAATGTTTGTGGGCCTTCAGAATTCGGAGTAGGTAATACGACGTTAAAATAAAAAAACAGTCTTAGAAATATTCCATGGGACGGATTTTTTTCATAAAAATAATAGAAGATTGGCCTGTAAAAGCCCTTTAAAACGTACTATGTGTCAACTCTGAGGGACGTTTTGTCGTAGCCCACGCTCCATAGAGAATTGCCCATTCTCCTTCTCCTTCCATTATTTACTTCTCAAGAAGGTCGTTTTACCCAACAACGCGGAGCAAAAGGAAGTTTATGATTTAAACAGTATATTGTATGTATGTATATGTATTTTTATTTTTGTAGGTTGAGAATGCATTCATTGGGTCCAGTACAATAAGGCCTATACGCATGATCTCCGACGATAACTTTGTGAAACTCCCTATCCACAAGCTGGTACTCTTATCTGGTTACGGCAAGACTGAATATGGTGTTAGTGTCAATGTTTATCAACAGGCTTCAAAAGTAGTTCTCAATTCCATTGGTTTTCTATATCCGATTCTAAGACACCGATCTTGATGTGTGATTTAATTGAGAAATTAGTTTTATCATAATCATTTCAGCTACTGTCGTATCATTTGCGGATGGTGTGCGTACCTATTATCTCGATAAAAGAATGCCTACAATACTACGGCGCCAGATATTTGATGGAATGGAATTTCTGCGCTTTCGAGGAGGATAAAGATAGCTGTCAGGTATGATAATCTATATATTTTGACTATACTGGTGTTTTTTTTTAAATATATTTCATAGGGCACCCATTACCGGCTTACACAAAAACAATCATATATTTGACATAAGGTTTTGAGCCTAGTGTTCCCATAATTATTACAATTGTGATATGATATATCCACTTAAACTGATAATATGATCGGGTCCAATTCTCATCAAAATTCATCTATGTACACCTTAAACCAGAGGACTGAGCACAAATAAATGAAAATCGTAATCGTAACGTATTTAAGATACTTACCTACATTGCGCGTCGTACAACGTGCGACAGTAAAGCTGATGTTGACGCGCAATGTATCTGAAATACCTACGTCACTGTTTCGGTGCGTTTACGATTGTCACATTTATTCGTGCTCATCCCTATTTTCAGGGTGATTCCGGAGGACCAGTAGTGTTTGAAGGAATTCTAGTCGGTGTCGTGTCATGGGGCGGCATTTGCGGCGTGCACCCTGGCGTGTACACCCGTATTTCGAGTTACACTATCGGCGACGCGACGTTTGTTGAGCTAGCTAGTATTAACCGGGCCAGCTATCTCATACAACTTATAGCAATCGTGATATGTTGGATCTGTAAAAATTAACATGCAGTTTTGATGTTATTATTAATCAGTAAAAAAAATCTATGAGAATTATAATTTTGACTGAAATAGCTCTTAATAAAAGAATGAAAGTAAACCGTGGATCTTTCTTTGAAGAGTGAGGCACTTTTGATTACGAAATGATTAGGAAGAAGTTTAGAATTATGTATATTAGTTTATTATGTATGTTGCGCCCTCTAGTTGTTGTGTACAGAACTATGTTCAACGAGGCCTTGTGTTAGGTGGTACGTGACGCGTGACGCGCACCATCTGTGCAAAGCACTAGATATTACGTTATAGCAAAGGTATCTAGAGCGCCATCTAGTTACTTGAACTAAATACTTGTGTAGAAAGAAATAGGATATCATTTGTCTCTTTTTCTTTTATTTTTCTTTTATTTTTCGTACTTTGTCATTTTTTGAAGCGGACTTTTCAGCGTAAAGATTGCAATATCTCTCAGTTTTCCCCGCACCCGTCTCCTATGCATAGAAGTTTGGTTGAATCAAACAGCTGTCTTTCTTATAATTGTAAGGCATTCTACATACAAAAATAGCTTAGGGAGCTTGGCCCCCCGGGCTGCAGAAAAAAGACAATTTATTGTAAGAAAAGTAAATGTATTTTTACCATAATATTGTTGTAAAAAATAAAGTACTAAAATACTTATTTAAAAACGGCCCATAGATAAACCTTACTGACTCACACACTTTATAACAATAGTAAAGAATAAGTACTTTAGACGCTAGCATACACTTTTCTTATATAAAATGAAAAAAACACTAGTAGGTAGGTACACAAAAGTAATATTGATCTTTCATCTGCGGCAATAGTCCCATAAATTACCGCTAGACTAATCCAGACGTCCAGAATACTGGAGCCAAGAACTGTCATTGTACTTGGTCACCATGGCATGGTGACCAAGGATGTTGACTTGAAGTTGGTCGCCTTCTTCCAACTTCAATCCTTCATGATACGGCAACTATTTCTTCACATATCGGAAGATGTTTTCTTGTCACAAGGTGAATGTTGGTCACGGTGGTCTCAGCCTATGCTTCTAGTAGTACTCTCTTCGCCACAAGGATTTCTGCCTGCGAATAACTGGATGTCAGGATCTGGGCTAGACTGTCCAGACAGCTTCCATGAAATCTAGCTTAAATTGCATTAAAAATAGGCACTATTTGAGATAATATTACAAACTATATAAGATTTTTTTAACAACAAAATGTTGGTGTTTGTGACTGACTTATTTATTTACTTACTACTAGTTGTCATGACAACCACGAAAAAGATTAAATGTACCACGTAACAACAAAAAGTTTGCTACATATTGTATGATTATCGTTTTGTTTATTCATATTTCGGCTCAATCGTACATGTAACGTATATGAAATACACTGTGCGCTAACGCGGCATTGTTTTTTGCATCATTTTGTGCAGAATTAAATATTTAAAAAATATATATATACAGGGTCAGAAAGGGTGGACCAAAAGCAACAGGGCCGATGCAGGAGCCCTTAGCCTATCGATATTACCCCCATGTATGTTCAGCGATATTCAGTCGTTCAAAAGTTACTTGCTTTTATGTTTTTTCATAATTATATTTTAGGTTAGATTTCTCTTGTATACCCAAACTATTAGGGCTACAACCGTATTTTTTTTACACCTTGTAGCTTCATAGTAGACCTTTCGTACTTGATAGTTTGGGAAAACATGGGAAATCTAACCTAAAATATGATAATGAAAAAAAAACCTAAAAGTGCGAGTAACTTTTGAACGACTGAATATCGCTGAGCATACATGGGGGTTATTTCGATAGGTATTGAGCTCCTCCATCGCCCTTTTGCTTTTGGTCCACCCCTTCTGTTACACCCTGTATAATAAACCTCTTTTACCCTGTTCGGAACAGCATTGTAGCTGGATATTGTAGCATTATTAACTGTATAGTATGAAAATAAAGTTCGCATAATTCTACACCATAATAAAATCAAAAAGTGTATGTACTTACTTAGTATAAAACAAAATTAGCGGTAATTAAATATGTACTGTACACGTAACGTAATATATGAACCACATGTCGACAATATATAATATTTCTCGACAATACATTACATAAGTAGATAGATATTTTTATTATATATATAAACACCCAGAACACCCGGAATAAATATTTGCAGATCGTTCAAACATTTATCCCAAGGCGGGAATCGAACCCGCAACCTCCGCGTCGTCAATGCCACCGCGCCACCGCGCCACATCGGTCGCCAATGTATAGGTATCTAGTAAGTATACGACTACGTCATTCGCTCGAATACTTACAATTATCTCTCAAATACAAAATTCAAAGGTTTGTTGTCAGCTCTTAGACAATTTTACGATCTAAAAACTTTGATAGAACCGTTTTTCGATAGCTCTCGTTGTTTCAGAGATATAGGTACGCAAAAAACGCAAATACCCAGGTTAAAGTCATAAATTTGCGTTTAAAAGTCATAAACGAGAGCTATCGAAAAATAGTTCCGGCAAAGTTTGTAGATCTTAAAATTGTCTACAAAAATATCTCAACACTTTTCTTCTACAAAGCATCGCTTTCCAAAGAAAAGTGTCGAAGTATTTTTGTAGACAATTTTACGATGTACAAACTTTGCCTGAACCACTTTTCAATAGCTTTCGTTGTTTCAGAGATATACGCAAAAAATGCAAATTCATGACCTTTGACCTCGAATAAAAAACAACGCACAAGCGGGATCGATGGGGACTTTTGACATATCATCTGTAATGACGTATTCAAGGCCTGCACAAAAATCCAGCTTGTTGGGAATTAATGCAAACTGGAATGTCTATTTTGACTGGACTAATACCAGTTTGAGCCGTTATTTGATTGATTTTTAAATAAAAAATAATCTTTGCAGAAAAATCCGAAACCTGAACTTACGCGAAAAACTTTAGGAGCAATTTAAAAAAAAAACTTGCTGAATATATTTTTCTACAACCTATCTTAAAAACTTCCTCCATTTATGGAGAAGTTACCCTGAAAATTTCATAAGGCTAGTACAGAAGCATCATGTTAAAAAGTGAACTCAAGTGTTGTAAAAGTGCTGAAATCGACGACGGTTCAATCGACCAAAACGGTGGTCCGGGCAAGTCTCAGATTGTATGCCACCCCTTCTAATCAATTGCTTTTGGTATATTATAGCAGCCTCTCGAACGTTTCCTTGAGCTACACCATGACAATAATACATTTCTGCATATCTACGAGGAGAATATGGCATGATACTCTAATCGCAAAGTTTGTACAGTCCGTAAACGCGCAGTTTTCGTTTTCAGTAAAAATCATACTAATTAAGGCCGGCCTCACACAGCCGGAATTCGTCTCTGAATTCATAATCTGAATTCATATTATTAATTAAGAAAGGCCGGAATCCCATACAAAGTCGTAATGATCCACATACATTCTGATTTTTTCAGATTATGAATTTCTCAGATCGATCTGTAAGAATGATTCTGATGTGCGTCCGGAATTCCTGGTCTGAATATTTAAGATTATGACTTCATAACGCACGTAATCCTATACATTTGCATAGAGCAACACACACATACTGAATTCAGATTATGAATTGCTCAGTATTGAGCCAATAGCAATGCGATTAGTATTAATTCCTCCTCCATTTCGAGACGTTTGCGTGTGTCGTGAAACAAGAGACTACTGATCTATCTCAATTTTTAAGATAATGTGAGTTGAGGGAGCCGGAATTAAGAGTCTGAATTAAGATTCTTAATTCAGATAGGTTTTCCGGCTGTGTGAGGCCAGAGACCCCTGAGTGGCCGCGCTTCTTTTAACTCTTGATAGTTTGGGTATACTTGGGAAATCTAACCTCAAATAATGTAAATAAAAAAAAAACATAAAAGTGCGAATAACTTTTGAACGACTGAATATCGCTGAACATACATGAGGGTTATATCGATTGACTTGACCACGACTATGTGAACCCCCCCCCACCCCCCAGGCGCCAAAGCTTAATCGTGACCCCCCCCTGGCGCCAAAGCTGGATCCGCCACTGTGGGAGCCACATCGCTGTTAAACTCAAAAGGCTCCACCAGGATCTAAAAAAACTTAAAACTTAGGCTGTAGCTGTAAGTAGGTACTTGTCAAACCAACACTACGTAGGTACAACTATATAGGTATACACCACTATTTTTTAATTACCAGAAAAAAATTAATGATAGCTGCAGCAGAGGCTACTAATGATAATGGCATTGTCAAAAATATTAATTATTGCACTAGCACAAAGTTATCGTACTTTCTTTTTAACCGAAAACTGGCACAAATTTATGGTCACAATACTAGAAACTACTCGTAGTATTTACACGAGCCTATCTCATACGCACTTCATTCAAGATCTCATTCCATCTCCTTCCTACCTAACTACGTCATCGCCCTGTCTCACTCTATTCTCGCTCGTCTAACTAATTCAAGGGGTTATGTAGGTACCTACAGAAAAAAAAGTCATTTTGTTTTTAAAATAATTTTATTTGTAATCAATTGCAACTTCCCCTTCATACTTTTACGGGCTTAGGACCGGCAAAATTACGTCTTGTCGTTTAACTTTATGAAATGCGTCTATTATGCACTGTTTTAATGCCTGCGCACTGGTAGGCTCACTCACATACACTAGTCTTTTTATTTCGCTGCACAAAAATAAGTCCATGGGTGTCAGGTCGGGTGAGCGCGGGGGCCATGGAACAGGGCCGCTGCGGCCGATCCAATGGTTGCCAAATGGTTTTGCTTTAGCTGACGCAAATGGAATATCGGCTGCTAATGGAATATCGTCCAACATTGTATTCGCCATAGTTCGCATCAGGTTTAGGTACGATTCACCTGTGAGGCGTCCTTCATGAAAAATGGTCCGATCAATTTATCATTGAGTATTCCTGCCCACACATTTACACTAAACCTATGTTGCAACGAATGCTGCTTTGTAAGTTTCGGGTTCCGAGAGTGATAATGATATCATTATCACGCGGCGGCGGCGGGTAGTTTGTGAGATGACACTGCGCTGCGCGCACTAATATTAGTGCGCGCAGCGCAGTGTCATCTCACAAACTACCCGCCGCCGGAGATGACACTGCGCTGCGCGCACTAATATTAGTGCGCGCAGCGCAGTGTCATCTCACAAACTACCCGCCGCCGCCGCGCCGGGCAGTTTGTATAGTCGGGCGGCGGGCGAGAAGGCTTTAGCGAAGAGTGAGACGGAAGCTATTTATGAATGGATTTTTATCGTGAAAACTTAAGTAGCTATGTAGTAGGATGGTACGAATAAGGTAACTCAATATTATGTTTTTGTAAGGATATTTTTTTTAATTAATTATTTTAAGTTTTAACGGTCGAAATGTGATTAGTAACAGACACTGAGTGTAGGGTTTTTTTTTTTGGTAGTTAAAAAATAGTGGTGTATAGGCACTTACATAGAATCTTACTTCCTACTAATATTTTAAACGCGAAAGTTTGTACGGATGGATTTTAATGAAACTTTAGAGTAATATAGGTCATACATCAGAGTAACACATAGGCTATTAATTAAATTATAATATAATTTAGTTATTGTACGAATTGTCACGAGGTCGCGGGAACCTGTTAGTTTTTTATGTTTAGAAGTCAGAAAGTAATGGTGTTTTAGTTACCGCAACAGATATATCCGCCCTTATGGAAAATAAGTAATGAGACTGATAATACATTGCCGATATTGCTCGCCATTGGCCTCTGTCGTTAAATGTGGCTTTGGTTAAAATATTTCCTGCTACAACAAAATCTCTTTCTATAGTCCTTTTTCTGACTTGTCTGAAATCATTTGAAAATCTATAGGTACTTAGGAATAGAGTAACTGACCCAAGCCAACTTAGATTCGGTGTTGTATGTTTGTCATTTGTCTCTGAGTGACAGTGAATATATACCTAATAACTTTATTGTTTAGCGAAATTATTTTTTAGTTGAAGACTTAATTAATGTAAAACACACGTACACGCATTTCTCAAAGACGCCGCAGTTCGTATTGAATACGTCAAAATTTGTAGCAACGCAATGTGCAGCTGTTACAACCTTGTCCGGGCTTATGATCGCGCCACCACAATAATTCGCGTATCCTTTTTTAGATCTGTGGTACATTCTTTTAAAAGACACCTGAAAAGATAAAACTTATTTAAATCCCACCATTACTAGACTGGTCTCACTGGCAGAAGATAGAAAAGAACATCATTTAACTAAATGAATAAATGGGTTGATATCGATACCTACTAAGTACTAGTACCTACTAGTATAAGTGCTATATGTGGCAGTTAACCGTTTTAAACATGGTTAATATCAGGTAGGTATGTAGGTAGGTAATCTAACCTGATATGGAACATCTCCAAGTTGCGCCGGCCATCCATTTACAACTCGAGGCACAAATTCTTTGTTATTAAACTTAAGATTGTCTAATAGTAATTAAAAAAATAAAAGTAATTTTCATTGTTTATAGAAAAAAAAGTAAGCATTATAAAAATAACATACACCTTATTGGGTGAGTTCCCAACCAGTCACACCAAATCGAGTCACACTGTGACTCGTTGGGAATTTTTTTCCGAACGAGTTACACTGTGACTGGTTGCAACTTTATTTTAAAAAATAGTTCCCAACCATAGTCACACTTGCCTAAGACTTGTAGAAGAGACTTTGGATGAATGTAGGAAGATTTAAAAAAAAATGGTTGTCTGTAAAGTCGGTTTACTGACGATAGTTGAACGTGACAACGTGTTAAGAAAATACTGATGGAATGGTAGCATTTTTCAAAAGAAAATTTTAGGAACGCCTCAGAACGCTGGAACGCTTCATGAGTCATGTTTTTTCGTGCATGCAGCCGGCTCTATCGAATTATAAGACGTTGTCACGTCAAAAAAAGTCTCAGAAAGTTTTTAATTCTGCTTTTGTACTAGCGTAGTCTATTAGTCTGTGACACAGGTCTGTGGTTTGTTTGTTTGTCGGTTACATTTACATGTCACATAATTTCAAATTATGTTTTTTATTTACCGCTGGTGTTCAATTTCGAACTGAATCATCTTATGTAATTAATGATTTACAATATTAGTGCCATTTCTCTTGTACTAGTCTGTGTCTGGAAAATATTACTAGCCGAATTCTCAGAAAACGATTCATTCGATTTTTCTGTGAGTACCTAATACTTTCATAGTTGACCGATTGCTGTATAGGACCTATATGTACCTAAGTATTAATATCTAACACTTAGGTAGGTATCTATTACACAATGGGTCTGAAGAGTAGGTTCCTAATGGTCATCGAGTGGTCCTTGTCTGTCTGGTATAAATATTAGTGTTTACTTTATTTACCTACTTATATTAAAAAGTGTCAGTTATAACAAACAGAGCCAAACTCAAATACCGATAATTTCCATGATAATTCTTGGCTTCTGCAAAAAATTCAGCATATTAAGATAGTTCTGATAATTTGAGACTGAGACGTTAAATTTTAGAACTTCTCTTTGTTACAGGCCGTAGTCGAGCAAAATAAAGTATTTTCAAGTGTTATTGACATTTGTCCACTTCGATCGTTGAGAATCGTCGGAGGATACATAGCTGATATTAAGTTTGCACCATATCAGGTAAAATGTTTTCCGGTGAATTGATAACGTAGCTTAGGAACTGAAAATCTGTTAAAAGTTGAGTATACGGTAGATACTCAAGCTCAAATAGGTAGGTATGCGTAAAAGGATACGTTGATGAACGTGCCTCTAAAGTAAGTCCGATAAAAATATGTAGATACCTACTAAATGCCACATACATTCTATTCCATCTTTGCAAAGCTGTGTTCCGGTTCAAAGAGTATCGGAGTCTGGAATATGATACAATGATTTGTATTTATGTGTGTATTTTACGTTCAAAATAATCATCACAAAACTAGACTAATCAGAAACAATAAATGGTGTAAAAAAAAAAGGTGAAAAAAAGCACAATCTACCTAAATGGCCTATGAAAAAACATATTTCATTTCAGATTTCATTAAGAAAACAAGTATTGGGCGACACGTGGGGGACCTTTTGCGGAGGGTCGCTAGTTACGTTCTCGCACGTGCTCACTGCTGCCCATTGTTTTGTGACTCCTGGGTATATCACCATGTCTATGCTTGTAGTTTGATTTGACCTGTTTGACCTTCAGTAATTAAAGCTATTTTTTTTTCTTTTACTGCGTCTTGCATCGAATGCTCCAAAAACGCACGATGTTAAAACTAGCATATTACCATTTATTTATTGCCTTAGAGAAAATCAAGACTTGTCGTAATGCATCGTTGGGTATATAATAACGTGCAATATATTATTTTTGATACGGATGTCTGGTTCGATGTGTGGGTACTAAGAATCTGATTGATTTTTACTGCCTTCCAGGTTTCCTATTTGTCAGAACGTCCATTATATCGTATTCATTATTAACCTATAGGTATATCAGTCCATTGGTAAGTGTCTCCCAAGACACGTCACTGAGCCCAGTCTTCGGCTCTTCTCATCCAGTGTTTGCCTTACTTATTTCATCAGATCATCGTTCCTATAACATTAAAAAAAACAAAGTTTATTTACAGAATACCAACATGGACAAGTCATATCAGAGTTGTAGCTGGCACCTCCTACTCTTCAAGCTCGGATAACCTCTACGGATTTTACGAGCATACGAGAAGGGTGCGCAGATTCTTCCACCATCCAAAGTACGACGCATACATGTTGTACCACGATATCGGAGTTGTTGTGGTAAGGGGTTCGGTCTTGGCGTTTGTTTCATTCAAATTATTATGTCTGAAACTAGGTAGCATGGTAACGAGAAAAGCTTAGTTAAAAAACGGGTTATTTTACCATGATTTGGCATGCGACATGGTCACGGGTTTTCAGAGAATCAGAAATAAGTATTTTTGGCTCGGAGTCCCGAGGACCGTGTGTATTCGGTTGGATTTTCAAAGAATCAGAAGATATAAAAAAAACAAATAAAACACACAACCATGTTTGTGGGCCTTCAGAATTCGGAGTAGGTAATACGACGTTAAAATAAAAAAACAGTCTTAGAAATATTCCATGGGACGGATTTTTTTCATAAAAATAATAGAAGATTGGCCTGTAAAAGCCCTTTAAAACGTACCTTCTATGTGTCAACTTTGAGGGACGTTTTGTCGTAGCCCACGCTCCATAGAGAATTGCCCATTCTCCTTCTCCTTCCATTATTTACTTCTCAAGAAGGTCGTTTTACCCAACAACGCGGAGCAAAAGGAAGTTTATGATTTAAACAGTATATTGTATGTATGTATATGTATTTTTATTTTTGTAGGTTGAGAATGCATTCATTGGGTCCAGTACAATAAGGCCTATACGCATGATGTCCGACGATAACTTTGTGAAACTCCCTATCCACAAGCTGGTACTCTTATCTGGTTACGGCATGACTGAATATGATGTTAGTGTCAATGTTTATCAACAGGCTTCAAATGTAGTTCTCAATTCCATTGGATAGAATACCAATGGAATGAGAACTACTTTTGAAGCCTGTTGATCCGATTTTAGGAAACCGATCTTGATGTGTGATTTATTTGAGAAATTAGTTTTCTTAGTTCGTAAAAACACTAGTTATAAATTACAGTAAATATAAATATAGATCGTAAATTGTGGAACATGTTCATTACACAGCTCAGTTGGTAGTAGCTCTACCTTCCACGCTGTCGGTCGTGGGTTCGATCCCCACTGAAAACAAATGTTTGTGTGATGAACACTGATTTTTATTCTGGGTTTTGGGTACCATGTTTTTACTAAAACTGTAGGTTAGGTAAGTAATACCAAAATATCCTATCAGTAATCTAGTTCCCAATGTAGGTACAAGTTTTGCTTAGTTATGTGTGAAATATCCGTGAATATTTATTTATTATACCTACGGTGCAGCGGTGGTTTGATTTTGAGCTTTGCTTTGGACTCTCGGAACAGTTTGTTGCTATCATAATCATTTCAGCTACTGTCGTATCATTTGCGGATAGTGTGCGTACCTATAATCTCGCTAAAAGAATGTCTACAATACTACGGCGCCAGATATTTGATGGAATGGAATTTCTGCACATTCGAGGAGGATAAAGATAGCTGTTGGGTATGATAATCTATGTATTTTGACTATACTGGTGTTTTTTTTAAATAAATTTTATAGGACAGCCATTACCGGCTTACACAAAAACAAACATACTTATATTTGACATAAGGTTTTGAGCCTAGTGTTCCCATAATTATTACAATTATGATATATCCACTTATACTGATGATGTGATCGGGTCCAATTCCATCAAAATTCATCTATGTACACCTGAAACCAGAGGAATGAGCACAAATAAATGAAAATCGTAATCGTAACGTATTTAAGATACCTACTTACATTGCGCGTCGTACAACGTGCGACAGTAAAGCTGATGTTGACGCGCAATGTATCTGAAATACGTCACTGTTTCGGTACGTTTACGTTACGATTGTCACATTTATTCGTGCTCATCCCTATTTTCAGGGTGATTCCGGAGGACCAGTAGTGTTTGAAGGAATTCTAGTCGGTGTCGTGTCATGGGGCGATTGCGGCGAGGCCCCTGGCGTGTACACCCGTATTTCGAGTTACACTATCGGCGACGCGACGTTTGTTGGGCTAGCTAGTATTAACCGGGCCAGCTATCTCATACAACTTATAGCAATCGTGATATGTTGGATCTGTAAAAATTAACATGCAGTTTTGATGTTATTATTAATCAGTAAAAAAAATCTATGAGAATTATAATTTTGACTGAAATAGCTCTTAATAAAATAATGAAAATAAACCGTGGATCTTTCTCTGAAGAGTAAGGCACTTTTTATTGCGCAATTTAGGAATACCAATACGTAGGTTTAGAATAAAATGATATCAGATTATTGTCTGTTGCGCCCTCTAGTTGTTGTGTACATAACTATGTTCAACGAGGCCTTTTGTTTTGTAATGCAGAAAATGAATACGATATACTTACGAAAGATGGCGTTAGAAGTACTGTTTTGAAACTAATATTCAGATTGGGATCTGTTATTTACTATTGTGAAAGTTCAGAAAGAGATTATTCTCTTGATCGATTAGGCTTATATATCACTGAATACAATAGCCCACCAATGGGCTGAAAACCCTAAAGGGTTTAAAATATATATGTAATAAAGGTACATAAACATTAGGTTATTTTTCAAGCATGCTTCTATAGTTTAATTAAAAGTTGAAGTTTCATAAGAGCACGGATAACTTTATACTTACCCATTTTCATTTCCTTCTAATTAGCGCTAGTCTTCCAAGCATCCTTCTAGCCCCACTTGCGCTAAAACTTATGTAACAAGACTATAGTATAAGTACGTAACAAAACGTTTTTTTTTAAATAAATGATGTAGGTGTCTATTTTTCAATGAGGACGTGCTTTGATGCATTACTCTGCACTCTGAGACATAAAGATTTTATATGTCAATGGTTTCAACGGCCTAACCCTTCAAATAACACAGAAGTGCATGAATCCTTTTATGTGCGGCAAAAATAAGTGCGCTTATAAATAAATGAACTTAATGGCTACTTAGTAGATAATTATCAAAAGACAGAAATGCTAGTTACTTTGTGGCAAAAATAAGTGAAAATAAGTAAACCATTTGAAATGCACGCACGATGACGGCTCTTGCACTAGTTAACTGACAGATCCAGCCATTGTTCATTTATGGTAACGTGTTAAGACGGTAGCTAAACCACTAATTACTTTAACCAATTTATTTATATTGTATCTTTACAAATAGGTACAATACGATATTAAAATTAGTCACATTTTTGACTGTGCAAGTCTCAACGCGGTCACACCGCGTTGAGACTTGCACTTTAAGAATGGATTATCTCATCGATCATAGTACTAATAGTCCAGTCAATTTATGCATTTCACCTCGGAATTCGAGATACCCAGCTGTAAGTTTGTAAATACTTGTATATGGACACCCTTAATGTTGTCTTAAAACCTACATATGGTAGCGTGTGTGCAACTATAAAATTTCCAGGTCAAAGGTCACAAAAATAGCAGTTTTTGTAAATATCTCATTTACTATGGATTTTTTGCTATTTGTATGTATTACAATATTGTAGAATACAAAATTCTCTACAAATTATGTCTAGAATTTTTTTTAATACGGTGAACCGTTTTCGAGATACGAGGGCGCAGAGCGCGCGGTTACAGCATCACTTCAGGTCAACCAAGAGGTGGTCAAATTGTCATGATACGCTCCAAATAACCGTTTCGCATTGCCCAACCGCATACAGGGGTTTTAAATCATGCCCTGACCAAGAAAGAAAAAAAATCATGCAAAAAAAGTGATGCTGTGACCGCGCGCTCTACGCCCTTTATCTCGAAAACTGTTCACATAGTCTATGATCCGGCTGCAGGATTACTGCGTTCATCTGTTTTTTGCTGAAAACCGAATTTTTATGTATATTTATAATTAGGAGAATATATATTTATCAGGTTGCCTAGCAAAATTTGGCCGCCAGTATGTTTAATTAAATTATTTTTAATTATTGAAGTGAAAACTTCTTTAGCGGCGCTGGGTGGGTAAAAACTTTCAAACTCGCGTCAGGGTCACGTGACGTTGATAAAAAGCGTAAGATCGTGAGAAAGGGAGAGGAACTAGTATCTCCCACTCTTTCTACCGTGCCTGAGTGTGCTCTGTTTAGGCGGCACACAGACACATTCGCGCTTGCGCGAATGTGTCTGTGTCATTGTGATTGTCATTGTCATTATGACGTCTGTGGTTATATTTTTGAATTGAAAACTTAAAAGTGAAAACACAACGTTAATATTGAAGTTTTCACTTCTGCCGGCACTCCCGGAGTGCTACCTTTTTTTTTTGGAGAAATATCGTTCACTTGTTTTTTAAATGAAATAACGTCTACATCATGGCAATTAATATCACGGTTTTCAGCAAAAAACAGATGAGCGCAGTAATCCTGCAGCCGGATCTCGTACTAACAGTATGGAAAATTTTTCTTGACAAAATTTGTAGAGAATTTTGTATTCTACAATATTGTAATACATACAAATAGCAAAAAACCCATAGGAAATGAGATATTCACAAAAAAAGCTATTTTTGTGACCTTTGACCTTGAAATTTTATAGTTGCACACACCCTACCATATGTAGGTTTTGAGACAACTTTTAGGGTGTCAATATACAAGTATTTACAAACTTACAGCTGGGTATCTCGAATTCCGAGATTCTTACCATTTTAGCTTATTTGACTGGACTATAATTACCCGGACTAACCTTCAAAGAGTACAACATGACTGGTTAAAAAATCGGTGAACTTAGTCCTAAGTAGTTAATCAAGGTGTTTCATAGTTTCGGCAGATCTCAGACGCCGTGCATTATACATCAGACCATCGCAAGACGAGGCCGGAAGTAGTTTCATAAATTATAACTTCCGTCAGTTTAAACTTTGAAGTAGATGAGTATTTCATCGCAACACACGACGTGGCTTTTCTTAGGCTGCGCTTGCTGGCTTAGATTTGAGACGAAACTTAGTGTGGACATGCGTAAGTCTGTTAGTTTACTCTAAATAAGACTTGGAATTAGAGTATGTCTCTGTGTTTAAGATCTCGATAATCAAACAACCAATTAGTAAATACTTAATATATATTTGGCGTAAATATTTTGCCTTTAGCTTAGACATTATTTCATACAGATTAAATTTTTATTCGTAATATTTCCTTTTAAATGACCAAAAGTTCGTTTCTAATAACACTCAGTTCCAAACTTTTTTTACCCGGTTTTTAAAGACTTGCGAGCCTAAATTTTCACCTAGTGAGCACAGACTCCAGAAATCCGTGCGTTGTATTGTCTTGAGACCAGTATTTAATTAGTAGACCGCATGTCTTGATCCGGATATTAACCCGCGCATACTAAATGAGAGCTGAGTGTGTGCTCTCAACTATATCCGCCGATTATGTAAGTTACTACAGTAGCTCTACCATGAGTTTTTACTATACTTACTACATATATTTACGATACTCGCTAGCGTCTGTAGTTAAAAAAATGTAAGTATGAAGATTTGTACAGCGCCTCTAGCGGATAGTTGGGTACTAAAATTCGTAATACTAGATAATATTTACATAACTACCTACAGTACCTACTGTAGTAAAGTCAGGCGATTTTACTGTGACAACTCATGGTAGAGGTACAGGACAACAACACAACAGGCTAAGTATCTAGTTATGCTCTAACTTTGTGAAAAATCTAACCCCCTATCTTATAAAAAGTTAGCGTTGACTTTATGTCACCATTACCTATGGTAATCAATACTTTAAGTCTGCGCTAAATTTTTATAAGAACCGTAAGTGTTTGAAAAACGTGGCATTGATTTTTTTTCGGTGTAGGTAATCTGGGCACTGTAACGGTTCACATTGACGTGCTCCGTGACGTCACAATCAATTTAGGTATAACAAAATATTTTATATGATTAATCGTGTTTTATTCCAGAAAGCTGTTTTATAAATAATTATATCACAAACTGCTTGTTAACTCCATCTAGCGGATCTGAAGGAAACTACGAGATTATATGACATAAATTAGAATTAGATATTTCAATTATCTGTAATGATTCACAGTACCTATCATGAACCATGGTGTCACAATCATTTTAGGGATAACAATGTAATTTTGTATGATTAATCTTGTTTTACTTCAGAATGCTGTTTTTTTTTATTAATTATTAATTTAAAATCTCATTTAGAAATTAAAAATGACAATGTACCTATTATATGATTTTTACATAGAAAATAATTGATTGATGCTGAGTTAATTCACAAGGAATTATCTACAATATACAGTGGTCGGAATGACGCAGGCATACACAATGGAATAGATCGCAAACGCTAACGTGTCGGCGACGCATGGACAGACATTCGTTTCACTCCGAAGTAGTTTAGAGACTGGTCCGGCGTCCCGTGTTTGGCGCTAGGGAGTCGCCGCGCCGGCGCCGACATGGCGGGGACGATAGAAAGAGACAGGTGATCACATTTACAAAAAAGTGCTCATAAATCACAAATAATTACCTGACGAAGGGGGCGTGAGTTCAATCAGCCAATGAGACGCGTGGAAATAAAAAAAAAAATATTTTTTCGCGAGCGAATATTCTAGAAAGGTGATGACATTTACAAAAAAGTGCTCATAAATCACAAATAATTACCTGACGAAGGGGGCGTGAGTTCAATCAGCCAATGAGACGCGTGGAAATAAAGAAAAATATTTTTTTCGCGAGCGAATATTCTAGAAAGAAAATAGGATAAATAGAGAAGAAATGCTATTTTGGGGACAGTATTTGTTTGGACGGAAGTGCTGGGGGAACCGCTGGAGGAAGTCTGAGAGGAAGAAACTGGGAGAAGACACTCACTATTGAGGAAGAACAGACCTCTTGTACGCCGTGAGGAGGCTCTCAAACCCTGGGGAGTCTACTACGTTGGAAGAAGACACTGTTCGAGGTAAATCGGAGTCCTTTGATTGAACCCTCAGGCTCTGGTGATTCTATTATTCATATTCATTTTTCCCGGATCTTAAATAGGTTTATCTGAGTTCAAATTAGTTTATTCTTGTGTAAATTGTGATAATTGTTTGTTGTGTGTGTATAATTATTTGGTTTTATTTATTGTCTTCGAAGCGTCAGTGGAATATTGGTTTTCTAGTTTGTAAGTAGGTTCTAGTAGGTTCCGTCATAAGGATTCGAAGAGATTTGGGGTCAGGGATCTATTTGTCATTGTTTTGTGAGGATATTTTGAGAGCGGAATATTGGTTTTCTAGATTGTAATAGGTAGGTAGGTTCTAGAAGGATCGGTCATAAGGTTTCGAAGAGATTTGGGGTTGGAGTCTTTGTTACTGTTGGTGTGGATTTAGGAGGTTATAGAAGAGTTTTGTGTATAGTGATTTGTGAGGGAGAAGTTTTCTTGTATTTTTTAGAAAATGTGTTTTCTTTTCTCCACTAATCTAGGATAGATTGTTCTGGATAAGGCATTGTACTATATTGGTTTGTAAGTTTGAGTTACAGTTGCTTCATAATCTGGAAGAAGTGAGAGGCTGATTACGGTTCAAAGTCCGGGAAATCTACGGTCGCCATCGAGTGGACGCTGCAAACGGGGTATGCGTTATCGACCCGCGATCTACGGAGAAAATGGAGCTGTTTCCGGAAAGATTGAGATAAGTCCATTACTTTTAATTTTGTACTGTAGTATCAAAATTATTGAGAATTTCATTACTGAAGCTCATGTTAATTGTGTATTATATCAGGTTATTTGTCCTTCTAGCTATTTTATACTAAAACCATGTGTAAAACATGTTAAATATACTCTAAGAGTATTTGTGACTATCTATCTAGGTACTTATTTTAGTATTAATTGTGTGTTCAGGTTATCTGTACAATGATATTATTGATTCTAATATAATACGCTGACACAGGAGTCTTCGGAGGAGTGCGTCGTGTCCTGACGAGAGACTGCTATATTGGAGATTCCTGAGAGCAACCTCCGAGATCAAAGACTGCGGCTTCCTACTTTGGAGCTGATTCGACAAAGAGAAAAAAGAAAAAACAAATTAAGATAAGTTCATTACTTCTAATTATATCCCGTAGCATTATAATTACAGACTCGTTTATTGTATTGGATAATTTGGTTAATCAAGTTTTAATCCAGAAAATTATTGTCTATTGACCGGGGTATCTACAATAGATATGATTTGCTAATCTTATCTTAATCCAAAGAATTAATGTCTATCTACCTATTTACAATAGATAACACATATTAATCATGTTTTATTTCAACAAATTAATGTCCATCTATCTATTTACAATAGGTTATACATCCTATTCTTATTTTATTCTAGAGAATATGAGTCTATTTATTTACCTATTTCCTTTTAATACTTGTTGTGTGGTCTGAATGATTGTACATGTATCGTATTGCCTTTCTAATACATTGTGCTGATATAGGAACCTGAGAAAATGTATGGAGGTATGCTGGCTGCTGGACTGCGGTCGACGTGTTATGCTGGTCTGCATTGCTGTTGCTGATTGCAGAGCGGTCGTCTGTACGTGAAATGCTGAGCTTCAGGCTTCGGTCAGGTACACTCTTCGATAAAGAGGTATGTAATAGCATAGTTGTTTATTTTTCTATGGGGATAGGTCGTCGACGATTCATTTAAATAAATTAACATAACTTGAAAGTTACTGAAGCAATATTATCTCAGTTACATAAAGTACTTAATTATTAGCCTTCAATAGGAGAAATATATCTAGGTTTAACTATTGAATTTCAAAAATTGAGTACTTACATAAGCGAATAGATAGGTATTAGGTCATTCAAGTAGGTAGATTTTAGATAGTCAGGAATTTTAGGCACAAAAGGAATATCTGAGTACTATTGTATTTTCTTGCGTATATTTTTGTTTTTAACTATTTTGACATCATTATTATTTAGTTAAATATGTACAATTATGTATTCATCTTGTGCATTTACTAGTCTTCAATTTTACATTAATTAATTGTATGAAAATTATTATTCTATAATTTTATTAAGAAACTAGTTACTTGTTTAACTATGAATTACTTAAGCTACTACAAATTACATAAGCTACTTCGAATTACATAAGCTACTACGAATTATATAAACTACTACGAATTACATAAACTATTGCTAAGTACCTATGATCAGGTATCTACCTACTTACATTTGTTATGTCAGTTTTATATTTCATTAATTATTGTGATATTATTTTGAATGCCTAGCTATAACTTGCATAAATATTTACTTACTAAATATTTATGCTCATGAATTTAACTATGAATTACTTAAGCTACTACAAATTACATAAGCTACTACGAATTGCATAAGCTACTTCGAATTACATAAGCTACTACGAATTATATAAACTACTACGAATTATATAAACTATTACTAAGTACCTATGATCAGGTATCTACCTACTTACAATTGTCATGTCAGCTTTATATTTCATTAATTATTGTGATATTATTTTGAATGCCTAGCTACAACTTGCGTAAATATTTACTTACTAAGTATTTATGCTCATGAATTAATCAACTACTTACTATTCTTACGTTTATTCTTTCAAATTTCTATAGCCACTTTGACATTACTTATCTACATAAATTATGATCAACTACTTCTTATACATATTTAACTTAATTTGAAAATAATTTTACAATAATTTTGCTTAATGAGATAGGTATTATCTAGGAAATTAGCTATGAATTTACATAATCTATCCTACCTACTTGCAGATAGAAACTTTCTTTTGGTAGGTATGAGCTCTTACATTGGCTGAATAATCGTTTCCTTTAGGACCTTTACTTACTACCTAGTTAAGGTTGACTTTATTTTATAATTTGAGCGAATCTTTAGGTACTCTTAGATCATTTCAGCATTGGTTAGGAGTTATGCGTTAAGATACAAGTTACGTAGGTACAATTAAGTCGTATCTATTTGATCGGGACCAAATTAGTACCTACTTATTTATAAATACTAATACAAATTAAATATAAATTACAATTTAATCAAACAGTTGCAACTAGGGAATTATAAATAAATACAAATTTAAATAAAACTAAATATAAATAACTTACAATCTAATATTGATTTAGGACTACTATTTAGTTGGTAAACCGTGAAACTATTATTTTATTAGTGATAATCTAACTTAGTCGTTCTTGATCGAATCTTGGTTGTTGTAATTAATGTTTATTAAAGAACTATTTCAATTCACATCAAAGAAATATATCCTATGCATATTGCTTAATTACGCTATTATTATTTATTTTATAATAAATATTCTTGTTTACCTACTTACTTATTGAGTTTTCAATCTCAACTTTTGTATTGTTTGTTTATATTAACACTGGATGTTTGTCAGTGATCTTGACGGAATAGCTTGAGAAAGAGCGTATTTGCTTACATTTACAATACAATACATTATGGTTTGTGCTGATAAATCTATCCAACTCAAAGGACGTGTGTTTCCGCAGTTGTACGAAGCTTAGTGAAAGTCTAGTCAATTGTCATTAGTGAGTTTATGGAACGTTTGTCCAGCCCAACACCTTTGTTATAAATTTATCTACCAAGTGGTAATCGTGGCTAGAATAGTGACACTGGTTGTCTTTCATCTCTAGACTTGTTTGAATTGGGAGTATCCAAAACATTCTACTTTTGGCTTTATCTACTGCACTTGCATTAAAATTACCTATTCCAATACATTATGGTTTGTGTTGATAAATCTATCCAACTCAAAGGACGTGTGTTCCGCAATCTGAACGAAGCTTAGTGAAAGCCTAGTCAATTGCCATCAGTGAGTTTTGGAACAGTTATCTTACCCAACACCTGTGTTATGAATCTATCTGCCAAGTGGTATATACGGCTGAAATGAAGACATGGTGGATGTCCTTAATTTCTTGAACATTTCTGGATTTGTTTAAACTAAATTATCAGTGCCTATTGTTTGGGCCATAATTACTGCATTTGTCTTATTTTGAGAATGTTCTCCACGCTTTGACTTAAGTTATCTAGAAAGATTAAACTGATAGAACCAGTGGGAGTAAAATTAGAGATAGAATCATTTGAGAGTAGGGTCAAGTGGGGGACAGTGTAACAAGGGGCACAGTATAACATCAGGGTTAGCTCTGTCTTGTTCTTATTTGTCAAGGCAACTCTTTCCGTGTTTTGACCACCTCATGTGCCGCCATCTTAATCAAGTGTCATCGGACTTCAAATTGCCGAGTTAACGGAATAGTCATAGAATTTATGTTTTGAGGCAAAAATTTGTGTAAAATTTAACTACTGAAGTTTTGTTCTTGTTGGAAAACTAATAATATCTGGTAAGTAAATATATGTTTAATTTAATCTTTAATTACTTGGTGTTTAAATAAAAAACAAAGTGAATTGCAATTTCTAACCCATAATTTTTTATTAATTTTTATTTATAAACAATAAGGTGTGGGGTACAGTGTAACGGGGTACAGTGTAACATGTTATAGTGTGATATTGAGCTAATATTGCCATTACCTAAAATGAAAAAACAAACGAAACGTCAGGCAGACTTCTATTCATTCCCAGAAAAAATTCTAAGGCAGTTTAATCTAGGTGAGAAAAGATTTTTCATAATATTATATATATTTTTTTTATTTTGTTTGTTTTTGATTGCCAAAAATATGTTTAGATCATAATTAAAGTTGAAGGATGTTATAATTCTGTTGCTTTTTTTATTTGTATGTTTATTAATGTTGTTTATATTTATATATAAATATAGGGGTATACTGTTATAGTGTACCCCTATAGCTGTTAAACTGTACCCCACCCCTGGGGCACACTATAACAAAATTGTGATCTCAGAAAACTAAAAAAATAAATTGCTTCTATGTATAATTTTGATATTATTTCAAACCTAAAATGGAGGTAAATACTGTTGATTTTAAGGTAAAAAATAAGGAGACAGTACAATAAACGGTTTTATTTCTAAAAATAAAAATAACTTTTTTGTTACACTGTCCCCCACTTGACCCTACTTTTGGTACCAATAGGGTCTGTTTTGATCCTGAAGTAGATTCAGAATGACTACAGTCCCGCAGAACCTTAAAAGGTTTCAGATGATGAATGAATGATGAAAGTATAGATGGAGTTGTTTAACAATTAGATTCCATGCATGAGATGACGAAGTGAATGTTACTTTTGTGTCCTCTTATCCCTAGTTGATCAATTGGTAAGAATGTAGATTCTTTTTACTGAGTGATTATTTAAATTCATTTAACAGTCCCCCATCTTCAGACTGAAAGTGGTCTGTTTACAGTCTGAAGAAAGGTCGGTTGGTTGGAACTATGGAGGAGGGATATCCCGTTTGGAGTCGTGTCTCACTAGAGTTCCGCGGTGGTGGTGCGGTCTCTCTAACACACAAAGTGTTAGCCATGTTCTAAAAGAGAGAAAAGAGAGAGAGAGATAGAGAGAGAGAGAGAGAGATATACATTTATTAGAAGGTATGTAATATTTCATTACATTTTCTTTCCTCTAAACTAAAAAAAAATTGCTCCCCCTTAATACAGTATGTGTGTTTGCTGTCATAAACATATTAAGCTAGCTTTGTAATAAATAAACTATTTGTCATTATATTAACATAAACTATAATACTAGGAGATAAAGAAATTCTTCTTTTATCATAAACTTATAATACTAAGATAACTTGCATAAACCTAACTGTTTTGCAGATTGCGTTTCAACGAATTACTTAGTTCAAAGCATTTTTCATAGTAAAGTAGAATTAATATCAACTGTTATTATTTTGGAAACTTAAAGAAGTAGCCGGTAATATTATCATAATTGTTCCTACTATTTAGTCTAATACTTTTCATAATAGATCAAATATAATATTCCGTGTCCAATATAATATTTAGCTTAAATATATTTAGATACTCTAATCAATTTCTATTAGTTTTCAAAAGTTCCAACATACATCATTTAGAGTCTGAGTTATTAACGGTACACAATCTAGACGTCCTATCACGAACCACTAGACGATCACCTGGCCAAATTAGTTATAAGATAGATTTAAGTTAATTTAGATAAAGATCTCAACCAATAACAAACAATTAGTAAAAATAGTAATAGTTTTATTATAAAAAAAAAAAAAATATGTATGTAATGGGGGGGGTTTATATATTAGTTAGAAAAGGCGGTTGGTGCTAGGGGGGTGTTACAATTGTTTCCGTGACCAATGGATGTATATTAATGGGTATTTATGGGTTAAAATTATTTTTTGCAGTGTTTGTTAAAGGTTTGAGATCTTTTATAGTGCGGTTTATTTGAATCGCACAATTGTTGACGTGAAAGCGATGAAGGTGTATGTTGGGTCTAATTTTACTCTGCTTAGATTGCGTTTGTAAGGTATTGTTTCTTAATTTTTAAAAGTAGTTCTATGTAAACTTGATTTATTTTCTTAGAATCTATTTAGGTATTGTTACGAGCTAAGAATTAGAAAAGTCTGTTCTATTTGATAAATACAACTCTACAGTACATAATTTTCATAGTATATTTTGCTTTTAGTTCCTCTATTCGATAATAGATGGCGCTTCAGGTATTTGTTCATCTATTCGATAATAGAGGGCGCTATTCTTTTAGTTCAGCTGTTCGGTAATAGATGTCTCTACTAATATTCGATTAGAATAGGTCTGTGATCTTGACTCGTCGTCACAGTTTGTATAGCTGGAAATAAAAAAAAAATAGCAGATTATTTTATATTCACAATTCTTATATAAATTCAAATTCTTAGTATCTAATAAAATACTAGACTATTCTAAGGCGTTATTATATTTAAATCCAAATATTTTACAAATATTATAGTATATATCTAATTAAAAAGATACCTAGTTACAGACATAAAATAACAAATAAAAACAATGAGATTAATTTAAACCTAAAGCTAAACAAAACATATTAAATCATTTAATTAAATAAAAGAAAATATATAGGTAAGATATTATTTAAACATTAAAAACGGAATGAGTACTACTATTATACTTTTTATTATGAATAGAGATACTACATAATAGATTATATTACTAGAAGCATGTAGAAAGATTGCTCTAATCCTTACATCTAGGAGTTTCTTTTAAAATTTTATTTACTAATTCTAAAATCAATTTTCATTTACAATCAAGGGGTTGTGTTGTTTTTCTTATATTAAAATCATTATAATTTATTCATTTGGGGGTCGTAAATAATTTATTGATATCATTTATTGTAACAGTCATTATAACTTATTCATTTGGGGGTCGTAAAATAATTTATTGATATCTTATATTGTAACGGGTCATTATAACTTATTCATTTGGGGGTCGTAAAATCATTTATTGGTATCATATATTGTAATGGGTCATTATAATCATTAGTATTTGATAAAGTTTTGTTTATTTTGTGGGAAGTTGTATAATTTTGTTATTTTAATGCATAGGGATGTTCGACTTTTACATTTTGTGATATATATATACTTATAACAAAACTTAAATCATACCTATCATAGGTCCAGCTGAGGTGGCAGTTAATAATAGATCCTCAGAGATAATATAACTATGCTTTAGGCTAGGTTTTAATAAACAAACATCTTAAATTGAATACAATTAGTAAAGCTTCTTATGTAAAGCATTTATTTATTATAGGACTTATATTTTATTTAGGTAGATTCTTAACTTTTATTAAATTCTATTTTAAAACATTAGACAAAGGTGCAACTAGCATTATTAGAGAACAAGTTCTGAGTTCAGATTCATTTCATAAGTGACCAACACTTGACAAAATTATCTAGGTAATATTTAAAGAAATCATATTAATTCAAGCTTTGATTACAAAATAATGATATCAATCCATTTCAGAGTATTATACTATGTATTTAATTAGACGCTAGGAATAATTCAATAATTATGAATTACTTAAAAAAAAGTATAAATACCGTTGGTAATTGGGAAGATAGAGTAAAATCTATATATGAAGAGCTTGTTTTTAGAGTGTCCGGAGACAGGAAACAGCCTTTGTTAGCAAACAACTCTGGTATTCACACCATGTACGAGCATTCTTGTAGTATTTCCAGGGAATCGTTAGGTTTCTCTAGAGTTTCTTAGATTCTAGGTCTTTCAGGATTCCTTTAGGGTCTTTCAGCCATCTTTAGGAGTCTTCAATTAATGTCCTGAAATTCACAATTATATATTGAGAACGGTTGTATAATACAAATTCATTTTAAAATCATAACTATTTATTTAAAATAATATTTTCAAGAGTCCATATTGAGCTAGAACATACATATAGGTTAGTAAAGTTCATAGAATTTGTAATCAATGAAAGAATGATGCAATTAGGTTCAGTAATTATAAGTCCAACAAATACAAAATGTTTTGTTCTCATAAGTTTTAGCTTCACTAACATGTCACATCATACTAAATTCATCTAATTTGTTGAAAATAAATACTAATAGACATAGACAGTTATTTGTTTACTACACATAGCACACAAAACAAAATACTTAAAAAAACAAGCGAAGACTAGGTGCCTTTATCTTGTAGTATTGCTATTTAGATTTATATCTAGGCAGGCACCCCAATCTATGTATTCCTAAGTTAAATAGACTAAAGAAACACTAATTCAGAAACGGACATGTACTTACTTTGTTCTGCTTACGCCGAAACATATATTAGTGTCATTTCTTGGATTTCTCAGATTTACTACCAGTAGGTGCTGGACCGATTTGCCTTTTCGATGCGTGTCCTAAAATCAATTAGAACGTTTAGGTTTAGATAATCTTAAAAGGCAACTTCTTATTTAGCAACAAAAGTGCTCGTAAAATAGCGAAGGCTTCATGTTTTGTTTTGTAAAACTTACGTAGATTATGCACACCACGCAAAATTCTTCTTCTGGCTGACACATCCACCGGCCTGGTAATTAGTGGATGATAGTCTTATAATATTAAACATTCCAATACATTTTTCCCTTTGTATGCACTCTTTTGTAGCACGATAATTATGTAGAAGTTTTCAACAAACACATTCTTTTTTCATTATATTTCGTTACAGTTTGATTTGTTCAGTTACAAGCAATTATGGAGGCAAGCAGATTGCTTTGAGTCAATCGTGTTTGATTAGCGGCCACGGCCACAGAGTATATCGATTTTGTATTTCTTGTCATAAAGGTGCGCAAAGACAATTGTCATAAGTCATGTCTCTGTCAAGTAAACTGTCAAGTAAAAGATTAAAAGTACAGACTATGTAGTTTCTTAGTCACACGTCTTGCGGATGTCACTTCAATTGTACAGTCGTACAGTCGTAGGTCTTCAATCTGTCAAACTATTTTGTGTTCTGTCAGCTTTCAAAATGAACGAAGCTGTCAACGGGAAAAAAAAAAAAAATATATAGCCCATAGCGCCATCTGTAAAAAAATATGACAATTACTAATGCACTCTGACCGCACGTAATAGATTATCGCTTTTAGTTCCGCGGTTTCCCGGTAGATGGCATTTTTTTTCAAATTCATACAACACTTGGGCATTTATTTGAATTTGTTTCAACTAGTCTTATTGAAGATCGTTTTAGTTCCGCTGTTGTCCGATAGATGACACTATTCCAAACTTATAAAACATTAGGGAATATTTATTTTTTTTGCTATAATTGACGTAACCAATGGACACTTTTAGTTCCACAGTTGTCCGGTAGTTGGCATTATTTCAAATATAAACAATACTAGAAATTATTCTAGTTTATTACAATTAAATTATTTATACTTTAATCAAATAGCTTTAGTATAGTTTCAATAAAATTAAACATAATCTGGAATGATTTAGTAAAATAAATTAGTGATTAGATCGGTTAAAATTATTTCAACATTCAAATATTTAATTTTAAATCTATTTAGTTATGTACTATAATCTAAAAATAATAATAATAATTAAGTTCTTTGGTGTGACTAAATCAATATTAATTAAGTATGTTTAAAAGTTTTAGGTTCTAAATAATTATAAAGTTAGTTCTAAAGTCACAACTAGATGTCGCTGGTGAAAGTACATTAAGGCTAGATCGCGCTGACGAAAACTTTTGGAATAAGTAGGTGTTTACGAAAAAATTAAATAAATTGAATAAAGATTGATATTAGTGATGATTAGTGATGATTGAGATGAGAAATAATAATTTCTTCATAGAACATTATTGATAATTAATCATACTTTACTTTGTAAGTTTTCTTTGATAATAGAACATTAATTCACATGATTACATAAAATCGGAAAAATAAATGGGCAGGGACTTATAACAATTTTAGGTACTTACCTATGTACATGTACTTACCCTTGAACAATAGGTACATACTACATACACATTTGGTAAATTAATGTTGATGTAGGTAGTGGTTAAGTATACTAGAATGTTAGAATATGCAAATTAGATACGGATTTGAATTTTGATATCTCCTTTCTCTTGATTATTTAATACTACTTTTACCCGTGACTTCATTTTTATTAGGTATTCAATTATCGGTGTTGTGTCTTTGTGTTGTTTCATAGTTGTATAAGTTCAGAGTTCTGTTCGGATTGGCCATTTCATTGAAGTATGAATTAGGTACCAATACTCAAATATTCAAACATTTAGACTTTCACTTTAATAACATTAGTATCTAGACTTTAGTTATTATATTCCTTTATTGGAAGACATGTTAGATATTTACTTTTATCCATAGTAGGGGGTTTTTGAAGTAATTGATAATTTTCTTTCAGTCTTTGGAAATCTGAAAAAAAAAAAAAAAAAAAAAAAATATATATATATAATATAAATAAATTATAAGGTGAATGAAGTTCTGTATTGTTCTGGCTAGTTTCAAATAATTATTTTTTCTCAGGTTATTGAAAAAAAAAAAAAATACTCTTGAATCAATTACAGGGTCCTAAGAGATAGAGGTCATATGTCTGTTTTAGGTATTTGAGATTGCTATTGTTTAAGTTAGGAGATTAACAATGAATGGGATCTAAAGTTGGTTGTTATCTTTAGATCAGGGAATCCGGAATTGCTCGAAAATTGGTCTTGTTGTTTGGTATGTTTTTCAGAATCAAGCTTGTTAGGCATAAGATTCCATGCAGTTTTGATTTACATAGAGATTTCGCTTTGTAACAAATGGTTTATTATTTTCATTTAAATCTGGTTTGAATAGGCATGTTTTATTAGACATTTGACATCGATTGTTGGTATTGGAATAAAGCGCTTACTTATTCGAAACGACCAGTGAAGGTTGGTAGCAAATAAATGTGTAGGTATTTGTAATTAACGGTACATTAGATTTATGTAAATGTATACTCTTTTATTTTACAATTAATTCTAGACCCAATACTTCAGTGAAAAAAAAAAAAAAAATAAAAAAATAATAATAATATAATAATAATTATTTAAAATTGGAAAACATAATTGAATTTAGAATTTCTGTTCTTCATCCTTAAACCTTTATTTATTTTTATCTATGAACATCGATAATCTTTAAAATATTTTGTGATTTCATTGTTTGTGGATAGGAATGCGCCCAAATAAAATTATAATATAAACTCGTAACAAGAAAATAATTTGATTTTAGTTTTACGTACATACAAAGTACGATCGACGCAGTAAGAATGGTGAAGCCCGGACGCAAACGAAGGTTACTGAGAGAAGACGAAAGACAGGAGAATCGAGCGAATGTAGAGATTCTTGTAGAAAACCATATTGATGAAGAAACGCAATTAACTGCAGAAAATACTGTTATACCAACTAATTTAGAAAGGGACAAAACTAATCAAGAGACTGAAACTCAACGAACACAACCAAAGCGGAAAAAGATTTCTATGTATCGAAATTTGAATAGAACCTTGGGAGTTTTATCTAACAAAATAAATCAACTTAGTGAAGAAGTCAGAATAATGAAGTCGAGTGTCGGATCAGATGGAGGATCGGCGAATCAGATGGATGCAATACAAGTACCGGAAATATTAAACAACGCAGTGATAGTAGAACAAGGAGGACCTGAAACAAATGATGGGGAGCTATCAGTAGAAAATTACAAACAAGTAACATACAATGTGAGAAACATAAATTTAGAGAAACCAAAGTATGGCGAGAAGGAATTGAATCCTGTGACCTTTTTAGAGGATTTAGAACTCTATCTCAAGAAAGCTTCACGTGAAGGAAATGAGATTGACTTAATTATAGAATGTTTGGTCGGAGATGCAAGAGATTGGGCCAGGATATATAAAGATAGATGGCAAAAGTTGAGTGATTTTAAGGTTGATTTCCTCGCTACCTTTTGGGGAGACAAAGAACAAAATGAAGTACGTAGATCTATAGTGCAAGGAACTTGGGATAAATCCACCACTATGCTGAACCATTTTCTCCGGATTACAGGAAAAGCTCAATTGTTGACTTACAAAATTCCAGAAAAACAACTTATAGCAGATCTGATTAATCAATTCCCCAAATATGTGCAACAAGGATGGTACATATCAAAATTAGAGACCGTAATAGAGACTGCTGAATTTCTAAGAAACATGGACAATGTGAATAAGTCAGAGCCACCTACTCATGCTACTCCACGATACCAAATAGGTCAAAACAGAGATCAAGAAAGGAAAAGGAAGGAGATACAACAAAATTATTCACGACAATGGAATAAGCCTGCGGGAAATTATGGGACAGAAAAAAGACCAGCAGTAGCAGTCATCGAAGAAGTAGTTGTCGCGGATGAACCTGAGACAGGTTTAAACTAGATAGAACTGAATGTCAAGTTCCCGTGTCAGTTCCTAATTCAGGGAACAAAGGGTTGCAAATTATGTTAAAAATGGGTTGGGTACCTGGTCAAACGTTAGGAAAAAATAATAGCGGGTTAAAAGTACCTTTAGTAGTAACCAATCAGCAAATTAACGGAAAAAACAGAGAGTTTATAGAAATGCAATTGTTACAACAAATGGTACAAGTATTTAAACTAAAGATACAGCAAAATTATTTAGGAAAAATTAATTATTTACCATTAAATTCAGTGTTCGAGGAGGAGTCTGATAAGAGTCTAGTAGATTACAAATCGGAAATAGTTATAAAAATATTTCAATATGAAGTAGATGGACTTATTGATACGGGAAGTGACTTGACTTGTATTTCAGAATCTTTTTGGCAAGAGTTAAATCAAAAATGGAAAGACCAAATACCGTTAATGCCTATTAAGCCCCTTCATATAAGAACTGCCGTAGGACATAAAAGTATGGAAGTTAAGCATATGATTTTGTTGCCACTAGAAATAGGATCTGTAGTGATAGATACAGGATTGTTAATAGTACCCGGGCTTGTTAACCATATCATACTAGGATTCGATTGGCTAAAATTAAATGAAGTATCTATTAGTATACAAAAGGACGCAGGAGGATTAGTGTTAGAGCAGAATAAGAAAAAACATCTAATTAAATTTCGAGAAATAGAAAAACAAATTGATATTAATAGAATTATAGAAACTGGAGATAATTTAGAAATTAACACTATAGATGACATACAGGAGATTAAGACTAGGGATTATATAAATGCTAACCAACGACTACAACTAATTGAGTTATTAACAAAACATACAGAATTATTTTCATCAAAATTGGGTCGTGCAAATTGTTATCAACATGAAATAAAAATGAATTCAGATGTTCCAATTGTAAAAAAAACTTATCCAATACCATATGCATATAGGGAAAAGATTGATTTAAAAATAAAAGAAATGGAAGATTTAGGAGTAATAAAACGAACAGCCACGCCTTATTGTAGTCCACTTACTTTTACACTTAAAAAGGATGGATCTGTTAGAGTTTTATTAGATGCAAGGGAAATTAATAAATTTATGATACCAGAAACGGAGAAGCCTCCTCTACAAATCGAAGTTTTAAATTCCTTTCATGGCGCGAATTTCATTAGCGTAATTGATATGAATAATGCTTATTATCAAATTCCGATTACAGAAGAAAGTAAAAAATATACAGGATTCACATTTAATGGAAAATCATATGTATACAATGTATTACCACAGGGATTAAAGACTTCTGTAGGAAGCTTCAGCAGAGCGATGGATTTAATATTGGGGCACGAAGTGAGAGAATTTTGTGTTAACTATCTAGATGATTTGGCTATAATTACCACTGGATCTTTTGAACAACATTTAGAACATTTGGATATAATATTTAATAAATTAGAAGGGGCGGGACTTACTTGTAATGTAAAAAAGTGCGAATTTGTTTGTGAAGAGGTCAAAATGTTGGGTTACATTTTGTCTACCGATGGCTTACGCACAGATCCAGATAAAATAAAATCAATTACGAATTTTCCAGTACCAAAGAAAATTAAACAAATTAGAGCGTTTCTAGGCCTATGTAATTTTTATAGGAGATTTATTTCGAACTATAGTATTCACATTCAACCGTTATGTGAGTTATTAAGAAAGGATAAAAAATGGAATTGGGGGGAGAAAGAACAAGTAGCTTTTGAAAAAATAAAATCATTATTTATAGAAACAATCCAACTACATCATCCAAATTTTACTAGGCCATATCATTTGCAAACTGACGCATCAGGGGTAGGAATAGCTGGGGTGTTGTATCAATTAGATGAAATAGGGGAAATAAAAATAATTGGGTTTCATAGTAAAGCGTTAAAAGGAGCTGAAAAAAATTGGACTGTAACAGAACAAGAATTCTTCTCAGTAATATGTTGTTTAAAAAAGTTTGAATCCTATCTCAGAGGCTCTAAAGTAATTATAAAAACTGACCATAAAGCTTTGACTTTTGTAAAAAATTGGAAATTGTATAATGCTAAAGTAACACGTTGGATGAATTTTTTGGAGAATTTTAATTATGAGGTTCAACATATTAAAGGGAAAGAAAACATAGTAGCAGATATTTTATCTAGATATCCGCCTGAGGGTGAACTATTACAAGAGGAGAAAGTTAAATTGCCAGGGATTTTGTACATGGAAATGAAAACAAATAAAGAACTATTAGCTAAAATAAAATTAATACCAGAATTACAAAAGGAGGATGTAGAAATAAAAAATATTATAGATCAAATAGAGAAGTTAAAAGGTAAAGATCCAAACATTGACGGTGTAATTAAATATTGTAAAGTAGAGAATGACATATTATATGTTTATAAAGAGGGGGGAAAGAAACGGGTTATATATTTACCAGAAAGTTTGAGGGAAGAAATAATAAAACACATGCATCGGGAAATGGGACATCAAGGACCATATAAAATGATTAAATATATAAAAGATAGATTTTATTGGAAGGGATTAAATAAATTGGTTAAAAGGGTTTTAAAATCTTGTCATAACTGTCAAATGAATAAACATGAAAACAAATCCTATGTAGGACCTTGTCGCTCAATAGTAACTAAAGAAATAGGTGAATTAGTTATGGTAGACTTATATGGTCCTTTACCTACAGGAACTTTCGGAATGCAGTACATATTAGTTTTGCAAGATACTTTTAGTAAATTTGTAAAATTTTATGAATTAAAAAAGGCTACAGCAAGGGCGGTGATAGGAAAATTAAAGCAATATTTTAATATCATAAAACCAAAAGCAATAATGTCAGATAATGGAACTCAATTCACAAGTAAATCTTGGAAGGAGTTCATGAACCAAAATAAGGTGAAGGTCATATATACTACTGTGAGGAATCCACGGCCTAACACCGTAGAAAGAGTAAATCGAGAACTGGGACGTTTGTTTAGAACTTATTGTCAGCATAATCATAAAGGTTGGGTGTCTGTTTTGCCTCGGCTAGAGAAATTATATAATAATACATTTCATGAAAGTACTAGATTCACGCCTTGTGAGATTATGTACGGTGAAACTACTAAATTCTCTTTTGATAATTTATTAATAGGAATGAAGGATGGAGTAGAGGTGCAAAAGGTCAGGGAGGCTGTAAAGGAAAATTTAAATAGGGTAGCAAATGATCGTAGGATTAAATTTAATCAAAAATATAGACTCATACAATTTGAAATTGGAGATATGGTTAAGATTAAAAGGTTAAACAAATCAAATGCTCAACAAAAAATAACAAAAAAATTTGAGTCTTTATATGAAGGTCCTTATGTGATAGCTAGTAACCCTTATCAGAATGTTTATATTTTAATGGAACCACAAAGTAATCGAATTAGAGGGAAGTTCAATACGATTCATTTAACAAGGTATTATAATTAATTTGGACATGTTAATGATTATTTGTTATTGATTTATTATTGTATTGTATTTGATTTATTATTGATTCAGTTAAAATTTGGAAAAAAAAAAAATTAATTTGTCTAAATGTAAGTTTATCCATAAGTAAATTTGTCTAAATGCAAGTTTATCTATAAAAAAAAAAAAAAATAATAAAAAAAAAAATAAAAAAAAAAAAATGGTGGTTTGGGAAAAGCCCATCTATGGGAATAGATTGTAATCTGGATTAAAGTATTTTGTAATTATTAAGAAAACATTTATTATTCAATGAGTCTATTTAAAATAAAAAAAAAAAAAAATACAGTGCAATTTGTATCCATAGATGGAGGGGAGTGCGGCGGCTTTTTCAAAAAAAAAAAAAATATATTTTTTTTTTCTGTGCGTAAATGTGTACTAAACACAAGTAATAGTGTGTCAATTTAAATTTGCTTAATAATTGTATGTTATAAAACCATGATTGAGTGTATTTGATTATTTATATAAATAATATAAGTTTGTTTATGAAATTATGTAGTTGTTTAATTTAATAAAATTAATTAACTATATATGGTATGATTTAAGTTAATCACAATTTAGTAAGACATTTTTTTTAACTGTCATTCTAATTCTACAGGTACAGGCTTGAAATGGTCGTATGAGAAGATCTACACAATCTAAACATTTCATTTTATAGATATTTTAGATTTAGAAGGGCATGGAATTTCAAGAATAAAAAAAAAAAAAAAAAAACTGACAATAATAATAAGCATGTCTCATTTACGATAAATTTTATTTTACAGGTTGACGACAAAATTGATGAGGTGCGCAGCGTCATATGATTTCTAATATATCTTATAAGGCATGTTATTCTAACTAGATTTAAACAAACTTTATTTTTATAGACATTGGCGAAGAGTGAAGTAATATTGTTCTCTAGTGCAATATCTAGTGAATTTTATTATGTCTTATATTTTATAATTAGCTTAAAGATTTGGTGTAACTTTTAATCATTTACATTTGGCGTAAAACAGCTTGAGCATTTGGCGTAATTAAATAAAAATAGTGTCAATCTACAATTGGCATTATTTGGAGTTTGCGTTAGTTCAGTTTACATTGGCTTTCAGCGTAACTTATGTTCAACCTTTTGCGTAACTTACATTCAACATTTGCGTAATATGCCTATTAGCGTAATTTTAGTTTTAAGATGATTCTCATTATCAATGATGTGAATTGTAGTTTAGTTTTATTGAATAAGTTTTAATTTTAACCTTTCTTGTTTTCCTAAATTAATTGTCAGTAACGTAAAACTTCAAGGGTTTATCACAGTTATCTCTCTTTTGCTTTCAGAATTTCATTTCATTTATTTATTCATTTAACAATGTACAATTGTTTTTGAATAAAAGGGGGGTTTGGGGTTAGTAGATATCAATAGTAGTTGACAAAAGGTACAAATTAGTTTACAGTCTTACTTCTATATGGTCTGTTGGATTTGCGAATATAATGAATCGTTGCGAAATATTATAATGGAGGAACATGTGAAAGAGATGGATGTGTTTTTATTAAGTAGTTGAAAGATTGGATGTGTGATAGAATGAAGTTAATGAATACATGTGCTAGAGGTAACAGAATGTGGGGTTCGCAAATTTTAATAGAATCTTGGAATAAGACAATTTGTTGGCTTGTAAATTCAGACCTTTACCTATACTTTACAATCAATTTGTATGAAGAAGAAATTTGGTGTTAGGTTAAGTCAGATGGCATTTTACCAGTTTAGGCTGGTTTCATACAAATTTACACTATACCTATTAGGTTCTGACTAAGCACACTGCACATTCTCCGCTTCGTAAACGTGTTGTTATTTTGGGGTCGGTTTCCTACTGAATGTCGCTTCCTTGGGGCAACATTTAGACTTGGACGACGGTAAGGGATCAATTTAGATTGCGAGAGGTGGTGCTTTCGTTCCCAGTTCCAACATTGCGGTAGTCAAAACTCGGACTGAAGGAAGGTAGCATTAGATTACTAGAATCGACCTGCCTCACAACCAGGTTTCTCTCTGTAGTTTGGATTGGTTCTTGCGAAAGAGTTTAAGATCCCGAGGCGGCTTTCATTTATAGCGCGAGACTGGAGTCAGAATGACATCACTTTTGCGATTCGGTTTAAATACACTTTTACAATTATTTATCTATATGTGTAACATTTGCGTAATATTATTATGCAAACTATCACTAAGAAAAGGGTCTGGAGTTGGAAATCAGCAAATAAATTTGTATCTACAAAAGAGAAATAATGGTGTTTTAATATGTAAAATTAATTGTGACTATTGTGTGGGGAAAGTTTAACTCCGGTTCAGTAGATTACTATCATCATCACCTTGCAAAACTTTGGGGTCGGCTGTAACGGTTCACATTGACGTGCTCCGTGACGTCACAATCAATTTAGGTATAACAAAATATTTTATATGATTAATCGTGTTTTATTCCAGAAAGCTGTTTTATAAATAATTATATCACAAACTGCTTGTTAACTCCATCTAGCGGATCTGAAGGAAACTACGAGATTATATGACATAAATTAGAATTAGATATTTCAATTATCTGTAATGATTCACAGTACCTATCATGAACCATGGTGTCACAATCATTTTAGGGATAACAATGTAATTTTGTATGATTAATCTTGTTTTACTTCAGAATGCTGTTTTTTTTTATTAATTATTAATTTAAAATCTCATTTAGAAATTAAAAATGACAATGTACCTATTATATGATTTTTACATAGAAAATAATTGATTGATGCTGAGTTAATTCACAAGGAATTATCTACAATATACAGTGGTCGGAATGACGCAGGCATACACAATGGAATAGATCGCAAACGCTAACGTGTCGGCGACGCATGGACAGACATTCGTTTCACTCCGAAGTAGTTTAGAGACTGGTCCGGCGTCCCGTGTTTGGCGCTAGGGAGTCGCCGCGCCGGCGCCGACATGGCGGGGACGATAGAAAGAGACAGGTGATCACATTTACAAAAAAGTGCTCATAAATCACAAATAATTACCTGACGAAGGGGGCGTGAGTTCAATCAGCCAATGAGACGCGTGGAAATAAAAAAAAAAATATTTTTTCGCGAGCGAATATTCTAGAAAGGTGATGACATTTACAAAAAAGTGCTCATAAATCACAAATAATTACCTGACGAAGGGGGCGTGAGTTCAATCAGCCAATGAGACGCGTGGAAATAAAGAAAAATATTTTTTTCGCGAGCGAATATTCTAGAAAGAAAATAGGATAAATAGAGAAGAAATGCTATTTTGGGGACAGTATTTGTTTGGACGGAAGTGCTGGGGGAACCGCTGGAGGAAGTCTGAGAGGAAGAAACTGGGAGAAGACACTCACTATTGAGGAAGAACAGACCTCTTGTACGCCGTGAGGAGGCTCTCAAACCCTGGGGAGTCTACTACGTTGGAAGAAGACACTGTTCGAGGTAAATCGGAGTCCTTTGATTGAACCCTCAGGCTCTGGTGATTCTATTATTCATATTCATTTTTCCCGGATCTTAAATAGGTTTTATCTGAGTTCAAATTAGTTTATTCTTGTGTAAATTGTGATAATTGTTTGTTGTGTGTGTATAATTATTTGGTTTTATTTATTGTCTTCGAAGCGTCAGTGGAATATTGGTTTTCTAGTTTGTAAGTAGGTTCTAGTAGGTTCCGTCATAAGGATTCGAAGAGATTTGGGGTCAGGGATCTATTTGTCATTGTTTTGTGAGGATATTTTGAGAGCGGAATATTGGTTTTCTAGATTGTAATAGGTAGGTAGGTTCTAGAAGGATCGGTCATAAGGTTTCGAAGAGATTTGGGGTTGGAGTCTTTGTTACTGTTGGTGTGGATTTAGGAGGTTATAGAAGAGTTTTGTGTATAGTGATTTGTGAGGGAGAAGTTTTCTTGTATTTTTTAGAAAATGTGTTTTCTTTTCTCCACTAATCTAGGATAGATTGTTCTGGATAAGGCATTGTACTATATTGGTTTGTAAGTTTGAGTTACAGTTGCTTCATAATCTGGAAGAAGTGAGAGGCTGATTACGGTTCAAAGTCCGGGAAATCTACGGTCGCCATCGAGTGGACGCTGCAAACGGGGTATGCGTTATCGACCCGCGATCTACGGAGAAAATGGAGCTGTTTCCGGAAAGATTGAGATAAGTCCATTACTTTTAATTTTGTACTGTAGTATCAAAATTATTGAGAATTTCATTACTGAAGCTCATGTTAATTGTGTATTATATCAGGTTATTTGTCCTTCTAGCTATTTTATACTAAAACCATGTGTAAAACATGTTAAATATACTCTAAGAGTATTTGTGACTATCTATCTAGGTACTTATTTTAGTATTAATTGTGTGTTCAGGTTATCTGTACAATGATATTATTGATTCTAATATAATACGCTGACACAGGAGTCTTCGGAGGAGTGCGTCGTGTCCTGACGAGAGACTGCTATATTGGAGATTCCTGAGAGCAACCTCCGAGATCAAAGACTGCGGCTTCCTACTTTGGAGCTGATTCGACAAAGAGAAAAAAGAAAAAACAAATTAAGATAAGTTCATTACTTCTAATTATATCCCGTAGCATTATAATTACAGACTCGTTTATTGTATTGGATAATTTGGTTAATCAAGTTTTAATCCAGAAAATTATTGTCTATTGACCGGGGTATCTACAATAGATATGATTTGCTAATCTTATCTTAATCCAAAGAATTAATGTCTATCTACCTATTTACAATAGATAACACATATTAATCATGTTTTATTTCAACAAATTAATGTCCATCTATCTATTTACAATAGGTTATACATCCTATTCTTATTTTATTCTAGAGAATATGAGTCTATTTATTTACCTATTTCCTTTTAATACTTGTTGTGTGGTCTGAATGATTGTACATGTATCGTATTGCCTTTCTAATACATTGTGCTGATATAGGAACCTGAGAAAATGTATGGAGGTATGCTGGCTGCTGGACTGCGGTCGACGTGTTATGCTGGTCTGCATTGCTGTTGCTGATTGCAGAGCGGTCGTCTGTACGTGAAATGCTGAGCTTCAGGCTTCGGTCAGGTACACTCTTCGATAAAGAGGTATGTAATAGCATAGTTGTTTATTTTTCTATGGGGATAGGTCGTCGACGATTCATTTAAATAAATTAACATAACTTGAAAGTTACTGAAGCAATATTATCTCAGTTACATAAAGTACTTAATTATTAGCCTTCAATAGGAGAAATATATCTAGGTTTAACTATTGAATTTCAAAAATTGAGTACTTACATAAGCGAATAGATAGGTATTAGGTCATTCAAGTAGGTAGATTTTAGATAGTCAGGAATTTTAGGCACAAAAGGAATATCTGAGTACTATTGTATTTTCTTGCGTATATTTTTGTTTTTAACTATTTTGACATCATTATTATTTAGTTAAATATGTACAATTATGTATTCATCTTGTGCATTTACTAGTCTTCAATTTTACATTAATTAATTGTATGAAAATTATTATTCTATAATTTTATTAAGAAACTAGTTACTTGTTTAACTATGAATTACTTAAGCTACTACAAATTACATAAGCTACTTCGAATTACATAAGCTACTACGAATTATATAAACTACTACGAATTACATAAACTATTGCTAAGTACCTATGATCAGGTATCTACCTACTTACATTTGTTATGTCAGTTTTATATTTCATTAATTATTGTGATATTATTTTGAATGCCTAGCTATAACTTGCATAAATATTTACTTACTAAATATTTATGCTCATGAATTTAACTATGAATTACTTAAGCTACTACAAATTACATAAGCTACTACGAATTGCATAAGCTACTTCGAATTACATAAGCTACTACGAATTATATAAACTACTACGAATTATATAAACTATTACTAAGTACCTATGATCAGGTATCTACCTACTTACAATTGTCATGTCAGCTTTATATTTCATTAATTATTGTGATATTATTTTGAATGCCTAGCTACAACTTGCGTAAATATTTACTTACTAAGTATTTATGCTCATGAATTAATCAACTACTTACTATTCTTACGTTTATTCTTTCAAATTTCTATAGCCACTTTGACATTACTTATCTACATAAATTATGATCAACTACTTCTTATACATATTTAACTTAATTTGAAAATAATTTTACAATAATTTTGCTTAATGAGATAGGTATTATCTAGGAAATTAGCTATGAATTTACATAATCTATCCTACCTACTTGCAGATAGAAACTTTCTTTTGGTAGGTATGAGCTCTTACATTGGCTGAATAATCGTTTCCTTTAGGACCTTTACTTACTACCTAGTTAAGGTTGACTTTATTTTATAATTTGAGCGAATCTTTAGGTACTCTTAGATCATTTCAGCATTGGTTAGGAGTTATGCGTTAAGATACAAGTTACGTAGGTACAATTAAGTCGTATCTATTTGATCGGGACCAAATTAGTACCTACTTATTTATAAATACTAATACAAATTAAATATAAATTACAATTTAATCAAACAGTTGCAACTAGGGAATTATAAATAAATACAAATTTAAATAAAACTAAATATAAATAACTTACAATCTAATATTGATTTAGGACTACTATTTAGTTGGTAAACCGTGAAACTATTATTTTATTAGTGATAATCTAACTTAGTCGTTCTTGATCGAATCTTGGTTGTTGTAATTAATGTTTATTAAAGAACTATTTCAATTCACATCAAAGAAATATATCCTATGCATATTGCTTAATTACGCTATTATTATTTATTTTATAATAAATATTCTTGTTTACCTACTTACTTATTGAGTTTTCAATCTCAACTTTTGTATTGTTTGTTTATATTAACACTGGATGTTTGTCAGTGATCTTGACGGAATAGCTTGAGAAAGAGCGTATTTGCTTACATTTACAATACAATACATTATGGTTTGTGCTGATAAATCTATCCAACTCAAAGGACGTGTGTTTCCGCAGTTGTACGAAGCTTAGTGAAAGTCTAGTCAATTGTCATTAGTGAGTTTATGGAACGTTTGTCCAGCCCAACACCTTTGTTATAAATTTATCTACCAAGTGGTAATCGTGGCTAGAATAGTGACACTGGTTGTCTTTCATCTCTAGACTTGTTTGAATTGGGAGTATCCAAAACATTCTACTTTTGGCTTTATCTACTGCACTTGCATTAAAATTACCTATTCCAATACATTATGGTTTGTGTTGATAAATCTATCCAACTCAAAGGACGTGTGTTCCGCAATCTGAACGAAGCTTAGTGAAAGCCTAGTCAATTGCCATCAGTGAGTTTTGGAACAGTTATCTTACCCAACACCTGTGTTATGAATCTATCTGCCAAGTGGTATATACGGCTGAAATGAAGACATGGTGGATGTCCTTAATTTCTTGAACATTTCTGGATTTGTTTAAACTAAATTATCAGTGCCTATTGTTTGGGCCATAATTACTGCATTTGTCTTATTTTGAGAATGTTCTCCACGCTTTGACTTAAGTTATCTAGAAAGATTAAACTGATAGAACCAGTGGGAGTAAAATTAGAGATAGAATCATTTGAGAGTACTTTTGGTACCAATAGGGTCTGTTTTGATCCTGAAGTAGATTCAGAATGACTACAGTCCCGCAGAACCTTAAAAGGTTTCAGATGATGAATGAATGATGAAAGTATAGATGGAGTTGTTTAACAATTAGATTCCATGCATGAGATGACGAAGTGAATGTTACTTTTGTGTCCTCTTATCCCTAGTTGATCAATTGGTAAGAATGTAGATTCTTTTTACTGAGTGATTATTTAAATTCATTTAACAGTCCCCCATCTTCAGACTGAAAGTGGTCTGTTTACAGTCTGAAGAAAGGTCGGTTGGTTGGAACTATGGAGGAGGGATATCCCGTTTGGAGTCGTGTCTCACTAGAGTTCCGCGGTGGTGGTGCGGTCTCTCTAACACACAAAGTGTTAGCCATGTTCTAAAAGAGAGAAAAGAGAGAGAGAGATAGAGAGAGAGAGAGAGAGATATACATTTATTAGAAGGTATGTAATATTTCATTACATTTTCTTTCCTCTAAACTAAAAAAAAATTGCTCCCCCTTAATACAGTATGTGTGTTTGCTGTCATAAACATATTAAGCTAGCTTTGTAATAAATAAACTATTTGTCATTATATTAACATAAACTATAATACTAGGAGATAAAGAAATTCTTCTTTTATCATAAACTTATAATACTAAGATAACTTGCATAAACCTAACTGTTTTGCAGATTGCGTTTCAACGAATTACTTAGTTCAAAGCATTTTTCATAGTAAAGTAGAATTAATATCAACTGTTATTATTTTGGAAACTTAAAGAAGTAGCCGGTAATATTATCATAATTGTTCCTACTATTTAGTCTAATACTTTTCATAATAGATCAAATATAATATTCCGTGTCCAATATAATATTTAGCTTAAATATATTTAGATACTCTAATCAATTTCTATTAGTTTTCAAAAGTTCCAACATACATCATTTAGAGTCTGAGTTATTAACGGTACACAATCTAGACGTCCTATCACGAACCACTAGACGATCACCTGGCCAAATTAGTTATAAGATAGATTTAAGTTAATTTAGATAAAGATCTCAACCAATAACAAACAATTAGTAAAAATAGTAATAGTTTTATTATAAAAAAAAAAAAAATATGTATGTAATGGGGGGGGTTTATATATTAGTTAGAAAAGGCGGTTGGTGCTAGGGGGGTGTTACAGCACCTTGAATAAAAAGATACCTACCATATGTCATATGAACTTTGCTCAGTTTCGTCATGTTTTTCGTATTGTTCAAATACAATATCATAAATATTAAATAATTTGCATGATTTATTACGAAAAATACATTTATAGGTGACCTATCATAACCATGACGAGACAAAGCAAAGTACCTACAGATGTCATCGGTACGTAGTCAACAATACTTTTAAAGCTGCTTAATTAGTCACAAAAATACTGCTTAATTTTGTATTATTCGTTAGTCGTAATATGTTCTTCAAGATATTTTTTCAGTAGTAGGTACACTTCATAGCTAGAAAAATACAAGATCAAAAAGCACAAAGCTACTACACCAAACCGCTTCTACCAAGCCGCTGCATCTAACCATGACAAGATGAAGCAGTAATAGTACAAGACTGCTAATTAGGTCTGGTAAGTTTAACAAGACACTGTTAATGCTAATTAAGAACACATGCATGTCGTAAGTCCGACCAATGTTGCTGTCCAAGTTTGGTGTTAACTTAGATTGGATGGTTTGCGAGGTGAAAGTTATTTCTTTATTTGTGATGTATCTTTATTTTACTTAATATGTATGTCGTTATTAAAAATATAGAAGCATTTTTAGATCCTAAATTTAATCCAAGACAAATCGTATTGCTTTGAAATCACGTACTTTTTTAGAATCAAATTTTAAAATATATATATGTATATATAGGTGGATATATTTCAAAAAAGTTAGCTGGATAGAAAAATGCTGAGCTGATGCGGCGTCATCGAACTACCTTCAACTCACAGAAAAGATTAACCACCGTACGTCATCATCTCATAATATAGGTGAGTAGGGGTTATTGTACCTTTTAATATTTTTTTATTTAATTAGGATACAAATGTAATAGTGCCAACTTTATTTCTAAAAAACAAACTCAATCATTAATGTCAAAGAACATAAAAATCCGCTAGGTTTGATATCATTGGATTTACTGAACAGATGCGCCACAATACTTCGTTATTCTATAAAAATATTGTAATCATAGTTATGGGCTCACATATGCGATAACATATGCGTTTTTTCTATAAATTCGTCTTTAATTTCAAGTAAGGTTTCCAATAAAAACTAAGTGTAAGTGTGTCTATTTATATATTTATTTTATTTTTTTGTCTAAATAACTTAAATACCATGTCAAAGTAGGTAGCATACATTATTTTGTAGCTACTTAATTATAAAATTAGATTTTTTAACGGTAAACTACCCATAATTTTACTATAAATCAAAATGATCTTACTCTCTCTGTTCTCTTATAAATGGACATTCAAAATAAATGGTCAACAAAAAGCTTTTTACCAGTGGGCCTGCGCCATTAGGGCTGGCTCGAGCAGCCCTTATTAAAAATGTGGTCTGAATATCAAATTGCTATCTTCCTATTGTGTAGCACCCCTGTGAAGTCATCTACCCTTTGGATTATGAACAATATTTTGTAGAGTAGCCACACTTGCAGAGTTTTTAGAAGCATAGACGTACGGTCTGAGTCCTTGCTTGAAGTAAGTTTATTTTAATAACATTGTTAATTTTGTAAACAAACACGACAGAAAATAACTTTCAAATTGTTCTTTCAATTATGTAACACAAAAAAAACAACAAGAAAGTTAAAAAAAATGGGAAAGTTGTTACTTACCTATTAATTAAATTTTAATTTAATTTAATTTTAGCATTGTACAGCTACTTATGAAAAGCTTATGTTATGCTCTACAATGCATATTTGAACTTCAATAATTATACTATCACATTCAAAATTGTCACTGTCATATCTTTGCTAGAGTCTCCGGACTCTACCAAAAATTTACGAAAAAAAATAATAATCAAGGGGCACACTAACGGTGGTGACTATTGTTTGTTTTTTTATAAATAAATTCAGTTGTCACAGCTCTCATGATAAATGGTCGCACTGACACGTTGGTCATATGGCGAATTTGGGATCCACTTGTTAGCTGTTGTTTTGATATTTGGGGCGCTCTGAATAATGGCTGGGCTGTTTTGGATGTTCTCTTTTTTAATGGAATAGTAAATTATTTGGGTTATTTCGTTTGTTGTCTTTAGACTTTAAGTAAATAATAAATAAATAAATATTCTAAAACATTACACTCTAGTCCCAAACTAAGCAAAGCTTGTACTATGGGAATTAAATTGCTTATATACATTTTTTTGTTGTAAATATACATAAAATACATAGTAACACCCAGACACAGAACAAATATTTATGTTCATCGTACAAATATTTGCTCACGGCTGGAATCGAACCCACGACCCACAGCATGGAAGGCAGATCTACTACCAACTGAGCTGTGACGCCTGTTAAATATCTGATTATTTTCTTAGTACCTAAATTGAAATACATCGATCACATTGTTTTATTAACATAATAATTTGGGGTAGGTACCTTAGTCAGTCAAGATCAAAAGGCTTACGGCCGGTTTCTCGAACGATGATCAACGAAAAATTCTAATAATTACTATGTGTCAAACTCGGATCAATCGTGATTTGAGTTTCCAGAAACCGGCCGTTCTAATCCAGTTCCTTTAAATATCTCTCTTAAATTTTTTAACCATTCACAAGCTAAATCCTTCACAATTTGCTTCGAGGTTATTGTGAACCAACCGTTTTTATATTTTTACCGCTGTCAAGGAAATAACTGAAAACTCCAGTCCAAGTAATCAGTTATGAAGATAAATTTTGAGACGCTAAATAAATAATGAGGCTCCAAATCCATTTGCTTCGGTTTTTGCGTTTTTTTCTGGTCCATTATACCGCGCACAGCCAATTTGAAAATATTGAATAAGTAACGCTTCCCCGAAATATGGATACAGAGATTATGTAACACAGATGATTTTTTTTACCGTACCTTAATTGATGGTGTTCAAGCCCATACTTTATTTCATTTCATTATTTCATTTCATACTAGGTTTCTTATTGTCATTCGAACATTGCATTAGGTAATATTGCAGATTTATCACATTTTTATTTTCATGTAAGTATTTATTTTATTGTAGTAGGATTAGGTATTATATTTATATCTTGTTGATTTAGTTTTTTTTATAAGAACACGCCGCCACACCATCTTTCTGCTCGCCCAGGAAGACTGGTAAACAATGCTCTTAGCATTAAGTCCTCCTAGCACTAAGGACATAATATGTAAAATATAAAAATAATACTTAATTAAATTTTTATTTTCGGAACTAGACTAGAAATTGAACATACAAAAAGATTAAAACTCCTAAGCTAATTTGAATAATTATCAAATAAATACTGCTCGTAATTTTATACTCAGTTCCAGTCTCGACTTACAATTAAATTACACTAAAAAAAGTCACACTTTCATACATAAAAACATTAAGAAGCATCTCATCTTTTCAACTGCAGCATTTTTATTCTTTGATCGGCACAGAGCAAGCAAATGCTAAACACATTATGACGAGTTACCTTCTACATCAGCAACCGTACCTCAAATAATACACACGTGAGGGAAATACACCTTAAATATCCACGGTTAAAAACACAGGGACTTATTGTGTGTCGTACGATATTTGGTACTTATTTTGTTCAAAATATTTTTTTACTGAATTCGTCTCTGATTGAGAAATTCTTATTGAAAAAGGCGCTTTCGCCCACGATTTGCCTGAGTGTCATTTGCCGTTGATTTATTGTGACTGTTACGCCAATGCTAACCTAGGTTAGGAACTACCTGGCAACCCTAGCCATTGAAAATCCACAAATAATAAAAGAAAAATAACTACTTACCTACTTATTTGTACAAAATGTCATGATTTACAAAATATTATTCTAAAATTGTTTAATGTAATAGTTTGGTAAATCTATTTAAGATTTATAAAATATTGTTTGCTATTTTAATGAAGATATTTGTGAAGATTTTAGAAAAGAATAAACGTCACATCCGGCAAGCCGCCGCCATCTTGTTGTTTACGCCTATGTGGCGATATAAAAGCAAGAGGTGGCTGTACCAAGGGAGTTCTCCTTAAGCCTTCGAACGGTCAAGTCATAGTCGTGAAATAGTGATACCATGTTAAAAAGTATAATTGTGGTTAGGATAGACTAAAGTGATAGCATATAGTGCAGTTTTATATTATTTCAGAAGTGGGATGAACCAAAAGGAAATGGTATGGTTTTATATTTTCTTACTTACAAGTAAAAATTATGGAAAGCTAATTATGAACTGAACTGAATGATGTATTACAGTTAATATTTTAAATTTTATTTATTTTTCTGACAACCGTCATTTTACGCCCATGATCAATTTTGAATATTTATGCATTATATGCAGGATATAATGGTATGTGCGCTAACATAAGGTCAGGGCTACTCTCTGACGATGTGATGCGTATGATTCTGTACTGATGTGTCATTTAGTACTTGGCCGGGGCAACCCTCTGGTAGTATTTTACGGCGCATTTTTGCATTCCGACTTAACTTGTCGGTGCTTGATCAGGGCTACACTCTGATAGCATCTGATATAGTTTTGTTTATATACCTGTTATGTGGTGATGAATGATTCATTATAATTATTATTTTAAATATTATTTATTTTTCTGACTACCCTCATTTTACGCCCATATTCAATTTTAAAGATTTATGCATTATATGCAAGATATAATGGTATCTGCGCTAACATAAGGTCAGGGCTACTCTCTGGCTATGTGATGCGTAAGATTATGTACTGATGTGTGGTTTAGTACTTGGCCGGGGCAACCCTCTGGTGGTATTTTACGGCGCATTTTTGCATTTTAACTTAACTTGTCAGTGCTAGATCAGGGCTACACTCTGATAGCATCTGATATAGTTTTGTTTATATACCTGTTATATGATTCTTAACTTTAATTGTTTTTCTCTCGTTCTTTTTATCTTGTACCTACATTAAAATAATGTGCATAGTATGGTGCAATGGAGTTTGTACGACGTTTTATGTCAAGTCTACTCTTTGATGATGCAAAATGTTCGTGATAAATCCGGGCTAATCTCTGATTCACATGATACATGATACAATCCTTGGTGTACCTTTAAAGTAAACATTTCTTAATATTATTTTATTTTTGGATACATGTTACAATATGTTTAATAACTTGTTATGTATTATGATGTATGGTATATTTGATTTAAATTGGTTTCATTTTGCGACGAAGGTATACTTGTTTATCACAAAGCCTATTGATCTAAAGGTTTTGTCAGAATACCAGCGCTTACATGGTCACTTGTAGGTAACTAGCCACAAGTGACTAGGCATTGTACTAACGCTGGGCTTTTTGCTACTGTAGCACACAGAAATGATCCTGTTGTAATTTTTATTGTTTCTTTTGTTTCTGTTTTGTGTGCTACATGTGGTTAATAAATAAATGTCTATGTAATGAAAGATTTTATAACAAGAAAATTAATTTGGTTAATTTTTACATATGGTTTTTTTATGGATATTGTATTTTACTATAATCAGCGAACATACCCTCGCTTGACTTTTCAAGACCGGAAAGCGTATACATGAAGAGTATAATTAATTTCTTATTGAGAAAATCAATTTGTGGTGGTTAAATGGTTTTTTCCCATTTTTTAAGGTTATTTGGTTTAACCGCTTAATCTACGATAATTTAAGTTCAACTTTGGTTGTTCATTGGATATTAAAGAACTTTCTGTTTTGTAGTATTACCCATGGAATTTTAGATTCTGTTTATTTTTTTTATTTTGATAACTGGCTTGAATTAGATATGTTTGCTAATTGGCTTAAATATACATCTTGGTCTACATGTTTTGAGCTAGCTATGTTTGCTAGCTGGATTGAGTTGGCTATGTTTGCTGACTGGATTGAGTCTGCTATGATTGCTGACTGGATTGAGTTGGCTATGTTTGCTGACTGGATGGAGTTAGCTATGTTTGCTGACAGGATGGAGTTGGCTATGTTTGCTGACTGGATTGAGTTGGCTATGTTTGCTGACTGGATGGAGTTAGCTATGTTTGCTGACTGGATTGAGTTGGCTATGTTTGCTGACTGGATGGAGTTAGCTATGTTTGCTGACTGGATTGAGTTAGCTATGTTTGCTGACTGGATGGAGTTAGCTATGTTTGCTGACTGGATTGAGTTGGCTATGTTTGCTGACTGGATGGAGTTAGCTATGTTTGCTGACTGGATGGAGTTAGCTATGTTTGCTGACTGGATGGAGTTAGCTATGTTTGCTGACTGGATTGAGTTAGCTATGTTTGCTGACTGGATGGAGTTAGCTATGTTTGCTGACTGGATTGAGTTAGCTATGTTTGCTGACTGGATAGAGTTAGCTATGTTTGCTGACTGGATTGAGTTTGCTATGTTTGCTGACTGGATTGAGTGACTATGTTGGTCTACTGGATTGAGTGGACTATGTTGGTTTACTGGATTGAGTGACTATGTTGGACTAGATTAACTGGACTATGTTGGTCTACTGGATTGACTGGATTATGTTGGTCTACTGGATTGACTAGACTATGTTGGTCTACTGGATTGACTACAATAGTTTTAAAGTTTCTATACGTCAACCAGTCTAGAACTGAAGATGACTTTGAAAGCTTTGACATTCACAAATTGTTAACATTCTGATCATACCAACTCTTAAGTTTTGGTGTTTGGTAATATTTACTTCTTTTACGTGAGAAGTATTGTTTTATTTATGTTATTATGTTATTTCAGTACCTGTAACGCAATATCTTTGGCAACTTTAAGGATTTTAAATAAATAGTTGAATTGGTGGGTACCGATACGGCTATCGAATCGTCTTTTCAAGTGAAATGCCTGTGTCGTATGGTTCGGTCAGTACGCATCATCTGACACATCTTGAGGCTGGAGTATGATGTTTCAATGTTGCGTAAGAAACAGGAAGGTAGAACTGGTAATGTTTTCTGTTATCTTTCCCTACTTGGAAAGTTTGATAAAATCTTCAAGAATAAGAGTTATTTGTTGTGAAACTGTGTATAAAGTCTTTGATGGAGAATGTTTTAGCAGCCTGCTCTTTTCGGGCTAATAATTATTCTTGAGTTTAAAGACTTTCTATAATTATTATTTTATGTTTAAATTTAACCTTTCAATGATTATTATTTTTTTATGCTATAATTTGAAGACTTTCTACAATTATTATTTTATGCTAAAAATTGAAGGAGATGCATTTAATCATTATTTTTATAATAATTATAATCTGATTACAGCTCAAAGTGAAGTGAAGTGCCGCAACGATTTGTTTTTCTGGAGCTGAATTCAGAAATATGATTTACAATTGCTTATTGTATTATTCACTTTTATTTATATTACCTGTTCACAGAAGCGTTGAACTACCAGATCGGAATACCCCAAGCGTTGAACCAATAGTGGTTTTGTCAATTTAATGTAAAATGGAAAGGCTAGATTTTATATACTTATGTATATATGTATAACACTACCTACAATAATTACCGAATGTCATGATTTATTCTTTCAATGTCCTTATATTGTTATAATTGAATATATATCGGTGTTACAATGTACATATTAACTTTAATAGTATTGCTATGTATTGTTTTTTATGTTGTGTGTGCCGGGAGGCGACACATTGTCGGATGGCCGAATGTCATGATTTACAAAATATTATTCTAAAATTGTTTAATGTAATAGTTTGGTAAATCTATTTAAGATTTATAAAATATTGTTTGCTATTTTAATGAAGATATTTGTGAAGATTTTAGAAAAGAATAAACGTCACATCCGGCAAGCCGCCGCCATCTTGTTGTTTACGCCTATGTGGCGATATAAAAGCAAGAGGTGGCTGTACCAAGGGAGTTCTCCTTAAGCCTTCGAACGGTCAAGTCATAGTCGTGAAATAGTGATACCGTGTTAAAAAGTATAATTGTGGTTAGGATAGACTAAAGTGATAGCATATAGTGCAGTTTTATATTAAAATGTTGTTTTATTTGTACAAATTGGTTTAAAATTACGGCTTGATTGACAGTTGAATAAAAGTTCTTAACTTATTAGGTAACGTACCTACTTATAAAGTTTACGCGATATCAGTAGATGGTACCCTCATAACTCAAAGTTTGCTCTTTCATGAAATGTCGGTATATTAAAATCTAACTCCAACAAAATATTTCTTGCTGATGATGATTTAGATTAATATACCTACGTTTGAACTGTTAGAGCGTTATGTAAAAAAATTGCATTTTTAAAGTCTTTTTTCGTTGTCTGTTGCCCTGACGTTTCATAGTTCGCGTTAGTGGTCTGCAGTTGCCTTTTTTGGGACGTGTAGAATGGTTTTTAAAAACAGACTTGTCTGTTGGTCTGACTATTAAATCCGTTTTATTTCCTTTTTCACAGGTCTACGGACTTTTACACAGTTATGGCTTAGAAAAATGGTTTTCTGTGTTCTGGGAAGCGAATTCAATTAGCTTGTTTTTTATGAAGGCTAGACGTAAAAATTGTGTATGAAAAAATATGTTTTAAGCTTAAACTGTGTAAATTCGAAACTGTATATCAAAGCCTTATAAACCTAAAATAATATTTGATATCAGTGTAGCTATTAGTTTCTTTCTTGGAACTCTCTCACTCTAGTACATGCCGCCAGTTATTGAAGTTTCGCCAACACAGCATGTGATAAATATCCAAAGCACTTCCATGGAAATAATCAGCATCTTCATTTTTCACCACAGTAGTGACATAATAAACAGAAGTGACATGACTCGACAACCCTTTCATACTGTTTGTTCAGCAAACTGTCGCTTAGCGAGTATTGTGTCAAAATGTTTGCGGGATCATGTTCACAGCATGGTGCGGTTTTGTTAGCTGGGCATTGATTAGCAGTTTTTGGGATCTCAGGTAGTGGCTAATTGAATGAAGAGCCGAAAAGCAGCTTTTCTATTATTAAAGCTAAAATATAGTTGTTAAACATAATTCTTTAAAAAAACTCTGTTTAGTTATTTACGATACTGGAATTTGCGATGGGAAAGAGGAAGCGCAAAATGTTGTTAAAATTGATTTATGACCCCAGAAGTCAGTTCACACTAATCCTAACAAACATGCGTTCACACTTTATAAGTCATATAGTTTCAAGTGGCCGTAACACCTTGATGTTTTTTCATATAACCGTTTGCGAATCTTTCTCAAGTTGTCCAAACATCTGATATTTTTTCTATTTGAGTTTATGCCACTTAACCACTAACATCCTAAAACATTAACCGAGTTCCCAAAAAAACTAACCAAAAACAAATCGAAGCTTCCGGTAGCATCTGTGTCACCGGCCTTCATAGAAAAGCAATCGGCCAGTCGTAAACGTTAAGGGTCTAAAAGCACCCCCTAGGGGGCATCTAAGGGCAGGACGATGTTTCTTGACACTGCGAGAAAAAGTACCCGCTGGTACCCCTATAGCCCCTAATCCTGTACAGGCGTCCGGGGGGTTATAAGGGTACAAAAAGTGTAATTTAAAGCTGACTTAGGGTTTCGAATTAAAATGAAGTAGCGACCTTTATTGGGTCTCGGATTCGGATACGAGGATATAAGTAGGTAGGTAAGCTGTTGTGATAAACTTCACACTGGGTAGTCGCCGAAGAGTTGGCTAGACTGCGTGGCAGCATAAAGTATAAAAGTTTTCTGACATGGTATGCACTACCACGGGTTTTCCGGTTGACAAGTTCAGTAGCTCAGTTGGTAGTAGCTCTGACTTCCATGCAAATGTTTGTGTGATGAATATAAATATTTGTTCTGTGTCACATGTATGTATATACACAAAAAAAAGTAGGTAAGTAAGTACCTATATAAGTATTCTATCAGAAATGTATCAGCCTCCTCGTGGCGCACACCGGTAACAGCTAGGCACGGTAAAGCAGTGTCTAGTCTGGCTAATCTTTCCAACACGATGCTACAAAATACAGTTGTAGCATCGACACGATAAGAAGAAGATCAGAAATGTAGTTCTCATACTACAAGTTTTGCTTAGCTTGAGACTAGAGTGTGATATGTTAAATGTCCGTGAATATATTTATAATTTTATATTTATTTTATTACATTTCCAATATTTATCACGACTACGGAACACATAATGCATCAATTATTCACATCAACTATCGAATGCAAATCCATTTCCCAGTTGACCGTCGCTCTGGGGGGCTGCTGGTTAGCACTAGTTATAAACGTCCGTAGGAACCAGCTAGTGAATCGATAGGTAAAATGTTATGTCTTTATTTTACCTTATAATAGAAAAACGTGTATTTTTTTCAATTATAAACACTCAAACAAAACGACACGTATTCATTGCAATCATGAACGGTCTTGTATAGGTAGGTACTTATAGTTTCAATGTGCATTTTCTGAGTAGCTTCTAAATTGTTTATGAGAGTGATCAGACGACGTTATTTGTTTTTCTTCAACTGACTGAAAAATAAGTACTTATCTCAATTCGACTACATTTTTCGTTACCTACGCAATTTACGCGATAACTCTGCCAATTTTGAACCGATTTTGATGATTCTTGATCATACTTCAGAGGAGAACCATTCAACCAGACAACATATATTTGATTTAGATCTGACTTGTGCTTTTTGAGTAGATACCTAATCTTTACAAATACGGTTTTAGTATTGCTATTTTTGTAGGTGATGATTAAACTTGTTTTGAAAATTTTTTTTATAAAATATAATTAAGTATACCTATTATAAAACTGTTCAAAAGTACTGGTGCTCACCGGATTCTATAACTTCATTCGCTAAGACAATGGTAACCTAAATGCGCCGCGAACTAGATCCTATTGTTCTACTTATAGAGCCAGGATGTGTATGCTAAACGCAGATTACAAAACGTGCAAGTTTTACGCGTTAACTTTACTTAAATTGTCGACGCGAGTCGGGTGTTTTATTATTAACATCATTGGTATAGGCGACAAAGAAATTCGTTTACCATTCTAAGGCTGAATATAATTTGCACGTACAAAACATCAAGGGCTTTTTCGCTTGTCAGATTAATAACTGCTACGTCAGAATCTGTCAATCTGTAATCCTTAGCGAATAATTATGTTACTGGGAGATGTCATCCAAAGTGGTAAACCAATTTCTTGGTCGCCTATACATCGTCAGATGAACCCGTGATCTTCACGACTAGTCACTAAATATTATCGCGTTAGGAACGTTTTTTACAGTTTGAAAGCGTTATTCATTCAAATAACATATTACCTTTGGTTAGTTTGGGTCTAGAGCATGATATGTGGAATGTCCCTAAATATTTATGTATGATTTATTTTATCACAGGATTTTGCTTGTACCTAATGAGTATTATTCTTTGTAGCAAAAATAGGTAGTCACATAAATCTGTAGGTATTTTGCCTCAAGTAGATAAAATTGAGTAGCAAAAGCATACTCTTGGTAGATAGAGCCATACACTATGTATGATATTGGATATCCTGGCATCTTGCTGAGAGGTTTTCTATTACAGAAGCACTGATCCATCATACGTCTTTGCTATATTTTATATTAGAATTCTCCAGGCGCGGGGCGTGGCTTCGAGTGGGCGTGGCCAGGGGCGGTCCTATGGGACCTCCTAGATGGTCCCAGGCCTCGAAAACTTGTACTTCAACTTGTACTTTGTTACTTTCTTGTTTTTAGTCTTGTTAGTTTATGTTTGCAGTAAAAAGGAAATTTAGTTATGATGTTTATATAGCTTTGATTTAGTGATGAATTTCATGGAGCTTTTGTTAGCATGTTGTTTGAAGCAGTTTTGTGTTTGATATTTGAAGATAGGTTAGGAAAAACAACGTAAAAGTAAACCTACTGATAACCGAGGGATTAACACGAATAAATGTGATAAACGTAAAGTACCTAAACGCAACGTATTCGATTCACATCGCGTGTCAAACGCCAGCTCGACAGCCGAACGATGCTGCATGATCGCCGAATGTGAATCAAATACGCTGCGTTACGTTAATTCTACGATTGGCACATTTATTAATGGTTACCTACCCCTCTGTTGCACCAAAAAAATTTTATTAATCATTAGGTAATAGCCTTATTTAGTAACGTTAAAGCTAAGCTCTATTTTTTTCTATCCTCTCCAGCCAAAAGTTGTCTGAAAGAGAACGCTATTAGCGATGAGACCACCCATTGTACTAAATTAGGCTATAATTTACAAAGATATTGTGTGAATTGCCAAAAAAATAACAATAGCAAGACGAAATCGCGGGCACAAGCTAGTAGGTACCTAGATATTTTTATTTATTTTTATTTATTCCAAACACTTATTTTAAAACACAATTTGGTTGGACACTAATCTCCACCCTAGGAAAAACCTGTGTTGTGGAGGTTAGTTTTACATTGTTGTGGTTAGTGCGTATGTTTACGGTGCTGAACAATGTGAGTAGACTTAAAAATTATCTTAAAATTAGTTGTTTTATGACAGCTATCGAGGTGCATGCATGTTGCCTGTTTTTGGCGATAAGACGCATAACTTCGCTGTGTTCGTTAGTTTGATCGTTTGTACTAGTAGATGGTTTTTTGTTTGTTCATTCAATTGTTCGTTTGTTCGGTTGTTAGTTTGTTCATTCAATTGTTCGTTTGTTCGGTTGTTAGTTTGTTCGTTTGTTTGTTCGTTTGTTCGTTTGTTCGTTTGTTCGTTTGTTCGTTTGTTCGTTTGTTCGTTTGTTCGTTTGTTCGTTTGTTCGTTTGTTCGTTTGTTCGTTTGTTCGTTTGTTCGTTTGTTCGTTTGTTCGTTTGTTCTTTTGTTCGTTTGTTCGTTTGTTCGATTGTTCGTTTGTTCGTTTGTTCGTTTGTTCGTTTGTTCGTTTGTTCGGTTGTTAGTTTGTTCGTTTGTTTGTTCGTTTGTTCGTTTGTTCGTTTCATCGTTTGTTCGTTTGTTCGTTAGTTCGTTGTTCGTTTGTTCGTTTGTTCGTTTGTTCGTTTGTTCGTTTGTTCGTTTGTTCGTTTGTTCGTTTGTTCGTTTGTTCGTTTGTTCGTTTGTTCGTTTGTTCGTTTCTGCGTTTGTTCGTTTTATCGTTTGTACATCGATATGTCTTTCTTTCCATTTATGTTGGTGTTATAAGAATTTTTTCAGTCTCGTTGTAGTTTTTCGTGGCAAGCCACGCCGTTGCTAGCTTTCTGCAACTCGTCCTAGTATGTTGTAGCAGTGATAATTTTTTGTTTGTTGTTGTGTATATATAGGGTCCTAAATAGAAAAATGACCTTTTTCCAAAGTTTGTCTGTACTATGGGTGGCTTCCAGACTGTGCGCCGTCTGCCATATGTCTCTACCATGGTAGTGTTGGCATTTTTGTGGAACCTTAGCAAAGTGGTAAGTATGAATAATTGTCGAACTGATAGATATTTCAACTCTTGGTACATATCTTCCGTAGGGTAACGAAACGGCTTTTTGTGTGCGACCTTAATCACAGCTCGTTGCGCTCTCTCTAGCGGAAGCAAGTTTGTTTTGCATGCAGATCCCCACGCCGCTACGCAATATGATAGGATTGTTTGGCACAAAGCTAAGTAGGCAAGTCTAATAGTATGGTCATCGGCAAAAGCTCTGAGTTTTTTAAATATATGTAACATCTTACGAAGTCTCTGACAAAGTGCGGAAATTTGATCCTTCCAGGTAATGTGGTTGTCTATTAAGACGCCTAGGTATCGAATATTGTTAACTCCGTCTATAGTGGGACAATTGCATGGCCTTGTATTGGTCCCACAGTTTTCATGTATTGAAAGATTTATAGGTGTTTTAGGTAGAGTTTTTTTTGTAATACTGAAGGCGATATATTTGGTTTTCCCGGCATTTAACGTCAGTAAATTGTTTTGAAGCCACGATGTAACGGTTTCTAAGCCGGTTTGCGCTGTAGATGTCACCTCGTTCCATGATTTTCCATAAAACACTATTGCAGTGTCGTCCGCGAAGGCAAAGATTTTGGCTTTACACAAGTTAAGAGAGCAGAGACTATTAATGTAGATCAGGAACAGAGTGGGGCCTAAAACGCTTCCCTGTGGAACACCGTAATCTGTGTCCGAATACTTGCTATGCCTATCTTCCACTTTAACTCGTTGTTTGCGTGAGGTTAAGTACGACTGAAACCATAGTAGTGGCGTACCGCGTATACCCATTGTTTCCATTTTCTTTAGTAGGATTAGTCTAGACACGGTGTCAAATGCTTTCGCAAGGTCCAAGAACACGCCAATGCATCGCTGACCTGTATATAATCATTCAGATACAGAATAACCCCCTATCTTATAAAAAGTTAACGTTGACTTTATGTCATCATTACGTATGGTAATCAATACTTCAAGTCTGCGCTAACTTTTTATAAGATAGACCGTAAACATATACGTTTACGTTTAGGCTATGTTTATGTTCTCAGTAAATGTCGATTTCCACAGCTCACAGCACGGAAGGCGTAGTTGCTCGTAGTAATCTGAGCCGAGGTCTTAGTCCGAGGTTGCATTTTAAAACTCCCTACTCTCGAGGCGACAGTCGTCTCTCTGATGTCTTTGGATGTCCTTATATTTTTGTATGGATATCCGAGAGACGACTCTCGGATCGAGATTAGGAAGTTTTAAAATGCAACCTCGGACTAAGCCCTCTGTACCTAAGGTCATTTTTAATGTGTTCAATTATTTCTCGTATCGCATTGCTACTATTTCTGTAGGTGGCTGCATACCAGCCGACCAAAAACGCTATAGGGATGCCCAAATTCTGATAAAAGTTTTTTGAAGTCAACAATACGAAGAAGAAAAAGATTGTTACCTACACCTCCGCTTAAATTATTATAAAACTTTGGAAGTTACACGGAAATAAAATAAAATGAAACGTTCTAGTACCTACTATAGAGATAATATCACGTTGTCATTGTGTCTAAATAGACTGATTTACTGAGTTTTAGCTATTGAAAACTAAATCGGAATTCGACTGATTGGTATTGGATTATAACTGTATCATGATTATTACCTACCTTGTAAACTCTTTGATTATTTACATAGGTAATTAATTTATGTGATTTTACGTAGACCGATTTGATTCCCAGATAAATATTTGAAATGATAAAAACACAAGCTGCCCAGTAGCGCAATGAATATGTTTATCGGTTTCCTGAAGTGTACGGTTTTTTTAAGTTTGTTTAAGGCTTGTTTTATTAAATTTGTTAAGTAAGCCAAACTTTCTTTTTTAATATGAATCTACTGTTTTTGACGATCGTGTGCGTCTGTCCGTTGTCAGCTGATTGAAAATGTCTCAGTTTCGTAAAGAAACTTGTAAGCTTTACATAGATTTTTGTTATATACCTAAATAGTAAATCCTTGCTGACAGCGCCCCAGCACCTAGGTTCAAAGATAATCAGCGTGTACAAAGTTAAAGCAGTTTGTTATATCACAACGACAACAAGCATCATTATTAATGAGCCGCCAAAACCATATCTCGCGAGTAGTTAAAGTCAATTCCCACTGAAATTTCATCATCGTCAATCCTCGGTTTAATAAGTAATACACTGTAGGCCGTCCCAGCGCGAGGAAAGTTGGTCCAGCGAGATATCGTGCCTCTCGTCCGATCGTGCCATCCCTTACCAGCGCGCATGCCACGCGGCCGCACACCAAAACCTCAGAACCGTTCGTCCATAACCATAAAACGCGTCGATAAATTCACACGTCTCTAACCCTTTCAACTTCAAAAAATGCAGTGATTTTTTAAATACTTATCGAAGATTTTCTTCTACTGTTGAATTGCTAAGAAAATTTTCTAAGATGACGTATAAGTGGCGCCACCTGTGTGACTGTTGCTGTCCCGCTCGTGAGGCGAGGGCGTGTCCCTTGGGCGCCTCCCACAGTCCGCGGGGACGGACGGGGGTTCGTATCCGGGCACTGCGCGCGATCCCGCGACGCTTGTTAGTGCTCGCTGAATCCGCAGCGGGATCGCCCGCTCAGCCGGGACACGATCCCAGTACGCACACGATAACGCAGAGCCGCCTATCGGACACTTCGCTACTTGAGAGTTTGAAACGAACTTTTTAAAATTTAAAAAATAATCGATTCATCTTATCGGCCGTGTTCTCTTTGCGCATCTAAATCGAGAGAAAATAAAAAGAAAACAATTGAAAATCGATTTTTATCAGAAAAATAAAATAAATAAAAAACTTCAAAGAGTTTATATTTGAAATCATCAACCTCATTCAAGTCAGTGCAGCGTATCAAATTCAAGCTTGTAAATTCAAATCTCGCGCTCTTTTCCTGTGTTTTTTTTGTGCGCTCGCGAGCGCGTACCAGTGGCACGCGTCGAGTGTCGCGATTCGGTCGGACGAGTTAAACGCGGCGGCGGGCGGCTACACCGGCTCGCCGTGGCCGCCGCTCGAGTTGGACCCCGTGGGATGGGGACGGAAGTTGTACCCTTCGGGAGCGCCGAGGACTTCAGGTATGTGGATTTCGTAGGCTTTTTTCCGCTGTCCGTTTAAGGTTTTGGACTGCTGAAAGTAAATGATAAAACACTGTGATATCCATAAATAGATTAGAAATAAGGTTGAGATGAATTAGATTTGTTATCATGTAAAAAAAAATTGTGGTAGAAATACTTTAAATATTTTTTTAGATAAAAAATACTGTATTCTTTCTTAATAAATAGCGTAATCGATTCAAATCTTGCTCGTTAATTTATTTGTAATTGTAATAAGCTTAAGTTTTTAGTAAATAACAAATAACTAAAAAAATAATTCAGAAAATGATGTTGTGAGGTTCGTAGACATTCTACAAACAGCACGCAAAAAAGTTTTAAAAAAATCATTTTTTTGTAAATAACCAAAAGTATTTAAAATGTTATGATCTTAATACTAGTAACATTAAAAAACAATACTAACATCGTTAACGAAATTTGTAAGACTCAAAAGATCATTACCGTGTTGTATAAAACAGTTCCGCTTTCGGCCGCAAGATGGCCAATAGGAGTTAGCACTTTTTATTACGAATCTCTAATAAACAAAGCATACAAATATGTTTTTTTATAAAGGAAACATAAACTTAGTTTTTTCTAGAATTGTTTTTTTTTTACTTTTATTTGATGCGCAATAAGGCACTCTAAGGTCATCGTGTAAAACTAGCTGGCAGATGATAAAAAAAAACTTTACTCCGTTTTGAGTTTCGAATGAAAAATAAAAATCAAACAGCCATTTTATAATGTTTTTTTTCATTTTTAATCCATAAATAAATAATATTATACATTATGTATATAATACCTAGTTTGATAAAACAAAAATTATAGAATAAGTTGCTAGTGGGTATACAATTAGTAGATACAATTAAAAAAAGTGCTAGTTGTTGACAGATCATAATCCCCATAATTTTTATGTAAGTTACTGATTTTTTACTTATTTGCAAATTTCATAGATTTCAAATTAAAATGCCTTTTAAAAAATGTCTCTTAAATAAGCCATTTTTCCATTACAGCCTAAATTAAAAGCACGTACTTACCTATATGTACGTTCATATATTAGTGCCATTTTTTGGATAGATATTCCAAATTTTATAGCTGATTTTCGTATACTTACTTAGTACTTATTGTTTTGATAAGAAAAAGGTTTAGGTTTTTTTATTCTGAAAAAACCCATAGTTTTCGTGTAATCAGTGCAATGCTCCACTGAGCCGTTTTTAATTTGATATTACTACTAAAATAAAATAAAATACTCACTACTTAGGTATTATTATAGAGTGTTTATTTTAGAGGTTCTTATTCTTATAGAACTTTGAAATGGTATAAAACAAAGATGATTTTTAAAAATTGATACGAAAACTTTATTCGAAAGATAATCTTCTGGCATTATAATTTAAATATGTCGTAATTTTAAAAAGCCTTTTATTTGGACTACTAAATATACAGATTATCCTAATGCACACTTTTTTTTAAAGGTTTGGTTATCTTCGGAATGTATTCGTGTATTTGATCTAAAGTCCGTAACATACGGGACTCAAGTCAAAAGTAAAAAAATACTTTATTCAATAAAATCACAAGGATCATTTAGAATCGTCTTACATAGATACTAGGTAATTCTAGGTGCCAACCTAGATGGGACCTAAATGGGACATGTACGGGACTCAAGTCAAAAGCAAAAAATTACTTTATTCAATAAAATCACAAGGATCATTTAGAATCATCTTACATACTAAACATACTAGGTGTCTTACATACTAGGTGATTCTAGGTTGGCACCTAGACCAGACTTATATAGAACTTATATAAAATATCCATGATGAACTGGTTTTTCTTCCATGCCAGGCGGACTGATGTTTGGCCTCCACCACCAGGAGGCCGCAGGAGGCCTGCACGCTCAGCCAAGAGGGCCTGTGACGTCACTGAAGGAGGAACCACTTACACGGGCTTGGATGACTCCGAGCTCGCTAGTTGACAACACCAAGTGAGTACCTATTACGTAATTAATTATCAAAAAAGTTTGGTAGAAGCTCTGCCTTCCATGCTGTGGGTCGTGGGTTCGATTCCCAACCAGAGGAAATGTTTGTGTGATGAACATTATATATATTTGTTCTGTGTTTGGGTGTTAATATTTATTCTATGTAGGTATTTACAAAAAAAAAGTATAAAAGTATTATATCAGAAGTCTAGTTCCCTTTGCTTAGTTTAGGACTAGACTGCCTCAATACCTCAACTTAGTTGGTTCTTCCAGTTCTGTCTTCTATGCTATGAGTCTGGGTTCGATTCCTACCAAGAACAAACATTTAATTTAAAATAATGTTTGTTTGGTCGCTAAGTATAAAATGTACCTGTATAAGCCCACGAAATAAAATAGCTATTTATCATTAATTTAGTTCTCAAAACTTGAAATGAGATTTTGCTGTATAAAATACCCTAAATAATTAAATTATATTTTAATAGTAACCATCAAAATAGTCCTTTTGGCAATCGAACCCTTATTTACACAGTTTCCGTAAACCATTTAGCAGTGGAAAGAGCAACCGTAGTTTATTTAGCCCGGAATATTGCATTAGCTTCGCGACCGAAACAAATGTTCGCATTGACATTAAATAACCGAATAGGATTAAGTTCCGATGAAGGGGAGTGTAAATCGTACTGGTATATGTTGGAACAATGAAATGAAATTTTATGTCGTATGATTTTCAACTGAGCAGTTTAAAAAAGCCTTGGACTAGCTCACTTATCAATGAAATTTTGATTGTTGATGATATGAATATATTTTTGGGTAGGTAAATAAATAGACAAAGAACTGACAATTGCAATTGTTTTTCAGTTTTATAGTTTTAACTGTTTTTGGGTAATACGGTATGCAGCATTATATTAAAAATTGAAAAAACTACTTACATAATTTATTTGTAAAATCTTACAGTTATTTTTACACCGCAGCTCTTATGCAATATTTTAGCAATAGTTCATTAAACATGCAATTCTCTATCAGCAAACTGCTTGTCATTAGTACGAGCTGTGCAACTAGATGGCGTTGTAAAATCTAATATTTTTCAAGTCCAGTACTTGTGTTGCATTATATAGCTACGTACTCGTAGCAAGTAAGCACAGCCCCAACGCACTGCGCTATGATTTATCGCGCCCTTCCCATTTATGAATACACTTGTTACCGTCGGCTTCATTATCGGCGTGAATTTGCCCCGGCATTATTGGACACTGCCCCGGGATAATGTAGGCATTGTGATCGAGTGTTTGATGCAGGTACAGATGGGTCGAATCTTTGTTATTGCGCTATTGTTGATGAGTTGCTTTATATGAAAAAAAAAAACATTAAGTCAACACAAACTTTTGTTGTTTTGTTTTACTGTTTGCAAGTGTGTGGGTTCGTAATAATGATGATCATTTGCTTTGTAAGATTAAAATTAAACAAGTTATAAGTATATTACTATTTTTAACGTATGTAAATATTAGGTACTTATATATAATGCAAGAGTTAAATGTCTGTTTGTTTCTGTATCGATCAGATAATTATAGTTTAGATTTTAATTTAAAAGAAATCTGCGTAAAAATGACATCTATTTAAACTGAATTCTGTTTACATATGAGCAAAATAGACTCATGTATAAATATAATTTCAGTCCTACAGAAAATTTTAATAAACTATTTAGGCACTTAGGTACTTACTTGAAGTTTTATATTTATAAAACCACATGCCAATAGCTTGGTAACAAAGATTAACGCTACAGACACCAAAATAATATTCTACCTATGATTCAGTAATCAAAATCCCTCTTGAATAGAGGATATGCAACAATTTTCAAGCATTTGGTTCAACAGCCGTACTATGACGTATTGCTTGCTTCGAATTAGTGCATATTGTTTGCTCAGTACCCTACAGACATCTGTCGTTCTAACTGAGTTTCGGTCAATAGACTGTTTACTTGGCTCAAGTGTTTGCGTGCTAGAGGGAATTTAGTTTATTTTTTTAGTGGTTAATTAATAGGGGTTGCCCTTGTATACGGCTTGTTTGAACTACCTACTCTATACTATAAATATTTTTTTTATTTAAATAATCTAAAAATAACTAGATTTTATACATTTACCGTAATATCTTGATAATTAATATTAATGGACATTTCCCAAAATGCTATCTAGTCCCAAACCAAGCAACCCATGTAGTTTGTACTGTGGGATCTATTTTTGCTATAATTTACCTCTTGATCTAAAATCTCAAACTAAATCAAGCAATATAAGAATAAGTACTCGTGGATAATATCTAGGTATCGTATCAAAGAATTTGTTAACAAAATAAACTATAGATTGTGTCTTGAAGAAAAGGAAGTCAGAAAATAAAAAAAAAACAAAAAAAAAACCTAAATTCTTCTATACTAGACAATAGTTGGAAGAATAATCCTAATAGGCATTTCTTGTAGTAGCTCGTCTCTGTATACCTACTTTTTTATATAGCTATGTGCAATAAAATCAAAAACTATTGAATCATATTTGCAAAAGTTTGGTTCTGACTGATTACCAGATAATTGTATCATTTGTACCACTGTCAAAGGCTCTAGATGACAAATAGCGGTTCGTCCGCGATGACAAGGTTATTTATTAACCCAGAGGTAAATCATCATCATCAATTAACACCGCACCTCGGCGATTAGTCGCTGTTTTAGTTAATTATATTCGGGTGAAGTCGTTACATTTCACTATTATGTTAATAGATACCTAGTTATTAGTCGCAATATTTTGTAGATGTTATTTTATTTATGTAGACTGGTAGCTTCAATTAGTATCTTAGATAGGTAGGTACTTTAATATCAACGCTGATTTGATAGGTTTATTTATTTGTAGTATTTTATTGTAAAATTAGACAATGCCTAAAAACTTAACCAAATAGAAAACTAGTCTTCTTTTCAGAGAATTTTGTATTTATTTCGGTCTGGGAAAAAGTCGTGACCCTATTTTGTATACAGTTCAAAAGATGTTTGTTTTTTTTTACAAATTACCTATAGGCCGCAATCTCACCTGATGTTAAGTGACGATGCGGTCTACGATGTAGCACACTTGCCTAGAAGATACCCATTCACTCGTCTCTTAAAAATATCCAAATTATAGGACTCGGGAAACACAGACGCCAGTAACGATACAATGTATGATTTACTTTCAATTCTGCTAACGTTGAAAGAAACTCCTACTTTTCAGTTTAAGTTTTATTCATCGTCCTCGATCGGCATCGATTACTAAAGCAAAGAAAAATCATGTACATCTGACAAAACGGCTGCTATCTGTGAGCGGAAAAAGCGCGACCTAATCGCGTGCTCGCGCCGAAACTGGTAGCGATAAATAAAACAATGGAGTGTCGCGTACCAGAGTATAAAATGGCAATCGCGAAACCAATTTGTTTACGCAAATTCTGCAGCGGGGAGAGATGAATGGGCGACCATAGCGTAATACGGCGCTGGGTAATGTTCTAGTGTTGTGAGGTGTCGATATCGATGTCATATTTTCAACGTCATACTTATCGCTCTATATACTTGAAATTTAAATTGAATTCAACTTAGATATTTATTTAGAGAAAAAAATGACAAAATTAATTTAACAGAAACAGCGACACGATAAAACGAAGAAGAAGTTGGTCGCTGGTTAATATTATGCACATTGCCTATACTATTTTATTTTTACTCATTTAAAAACATAATAAATTGAAATTATATTGATGATAACAATTAAATTAAGACAATGCCAGTATTGATTAGAGTGATGTGACTGTAAAAAAATAATCTTTTTGATTTTAACTATCTAAACATGTGTCAGATTCTATGTGTTTTTAGTTCTTACACAATTTTATTTATACATATTTTTATTGTAGGTGTCACAAGTTAATCTTTTCATAATAAACAATCGTATTTCCTAAATAACAATTAAAATCTGAACATCACTAGAAGGCAACATTGATGGAACAACATTGAGGAATGAGACCGAAGATTTGATGAATCGCCCGCATTTGAAATGTGGGCTATCGATGTACTCACAGCTGTCAATCAATTTTCACTCTTATCCCATCGCAATAAGGGCTTAATTATCAGATAAAACATAAGACCACATGTGTCGATATCGTGTGTGGTTCTATTAATGTATCGTCACTTCATTTTGCCATATCGATGTTTTAGAATCGCTTCCATATTTCGCTATGCGGTGTGAATCAAATCGAATAATCTTCGACAGATATTGCTATTGTGTCTATGTAAACAGAAATTAGTTTCGATGGAGTTTTTATGTTATTACTAGCTGATGCCCGCGAACTCGTCTTATCGTTAATTTTGAATAATTCACACAATATCTTTATAAATCATAGCATATGTGTTTTTCTAATGTATAAGCTATATTATTTATTATTGAAAAGTTTCATTTAAATACATTTAGTAGTTTTTGCGTGAAAGATCAACAAACATACAACCATACATATAATATTAGTAAGATTAAGATAAACTTTTCAAATTAGTAAGTACATTAATTTTCTGTCTTGAACATTTTTTTCGGCTTCCATCTGGCTTTCTAAACAAATAAACCACAGTTTATTGTTGCTAAATAAAGTCATCATTGGGAATACAGTTACAAATAGAATCTGCAAGTAACGGTCACCAATAAATCAATTTTAAAAGGATTATAATCTATTTCATTGTTTCTCTGTTTCTTTTATGTTTGTCTGTGGTTATTGACAAAAGATTATAGAATTAAGTGGCGGGTGTCGGGTCTTTTGACTAATTTGGGTTGTGGGAAATGAAATGACATATTTATGACCGCTTAAGGCTGAGGTTTTTTTGTTACAAACAGCTGTCTCACAATAGTTTTAAACTTTTTCAAAATACAAGAATTGAGTTTTGTAAGGTTTTAATTTACTTGAGTTACGTTTTGTAGTGTAAATAAAACTACACATGACCCTTAGGTAACTAGGTATGTCAGAATTATTAAGGTATAGTCAAAAAGTAAAAAAAGCTCAAACGTGTATGTATAACCTAAAAAAGTTGACCACTTCTATTGAAATAGCTTTATTAACCGAGAATAGTAAGATTTTATCTAGTATTTCAAGACGTCTTCAGAATAATTTTCCTTCTACAAAATTCAAGATTTTAAATCATAAATCATCATTTATTCATATTTTTTTATACACGTCAATTTAAATTCTAGTTGTTAATAAAATAATAGTATTAATTAATAATGTCAATAACAATAATAATTACACTTAACTTACACGAATATTGAGTAACAACAGTCTGTGAGTGTCTCAGTCGCCTCATATATATTATATTTTATATATCCCGTGTACATATTAGAGGTGTTTATTTATAAAAACATACTTTACGTTCTATAGCGTAGGAGTGGGCGTGGGGCGAGCTCACTTCGAGAAGCAGCCACCCAGCAATCTGCGCAAGAGCAATTTCTTCCACTTCGTGGTCGCACTATACGACCGCGCTGGACAACCTGTCGAGATTGAACGGACTGCGTTCATTGGATTCATTGAAAAAGATCAGGTATGAACACGTTGTTGAATAAAATCAGTTCAAAATTTGTTTTGTGTACAGTTCATTATACATGTCAGTGTTAAGTTTTATATTTCATCATCACCATCATCATCATCAACCTATAGCAGTCCACTGCTGGTCGTAGGTCTCCCAAGACGCGCCACTGAACCCGGTCTTCAGCTCTTCTCCAGTTGGGATGGGCAGCCTTCCGTAGCCCGGAGATTTCATACTCAATTTCATATATTGTACAGGCCTTACAATTAAGACATTTTTTTTTTATTTAACTAAGAACATCAATATAATATAACAAAGTACCTAAGCTATTTATGTATTATACATATTATATGTATTATGTATCTACCTGAACATAAACGGTTTTCTCTGTCTATTACAATGCGTTGCCTTATATTATTTTTGCACCTACATCATCATAGTAGGAACCTCTACATCATAACTTTCTTAAAAACTCTTAACAAAACACACGAAAGCTTTAATTTTAATGCTTGGCATTAAAAATATCTAAACCTTTCAATACGCCATCATTATCGACTTATCAAATCCTTTCCGAGATAGGAATCGGGAATCAAACGTGCGACCATCAATCAGGATGTAGGAGACATGATTTCTATTGTGTGTATAATAAACATTTGCATAATGCGGATGAACGTCGATGATATTTTGTATGTAGTTTTTATATGATTATGTAGGTACACTCAGCCACATAAATTATGTACCTTTTGAATCTTTGTTCAGTCACTTATTAAAAAATATTTTATCTTGCAATAAGAAGTAGTTGAAACGTAATTTTAAAAACTTAACATTAGAAGATGTTTAGAATTTTCAAATAAAAGCTGACAAAAGTTTATCATCGTTTAAGTTGTTCATCTAACAAACATTTGCTCTGGGTGGTAATCGAATTCACGACCCACAGCATGGAAGGCAGTGTAACTACCAATTGAACACTGTGACAAGCATCACGGCTCAGACAACAAAATAGCTAGAATTAATAAATAAATAAATAAATAATGCTAGACAATCCACACAACATCATCTAGCCCCAAGCTAAGCAGAGCTTGTGTTATGGGTACTAGAAGACTGACATACTTAATACAATATATTACATAGATAAATATTTTTTATTATACATATAAAATACCCAGAACACCCATTCATGATTGTTCAGAGTATAGTGACAGAGAGAATCTTAAGCAATAAACAGCTATACTTTTACACTTATACTGAGTAAGATTAGTGTATAAAGAGTTATATCTCCTACTAAAATAAAATACATTTTCAGTACCTCTACCATGAGTTGTCACAGTAAAATCGCCTGACTTTACTACAGTAGTTACGTCAATATTAGTATGACGAATTTTAGTACCCAACTATCCGCTAGAGGCGCTGTACAAATCTTCATACATTTTTTTAACTACAGACGCTAGCGAGTGTATTAAATATAGTATAGTAAAAACTCATGGTAGAGCTACTGTTGTAAAAAGCCGTGTTAAATAACTTATGTAGGTTACACGGCAGAGGGCGCGCGTTCACACGTCTTGTTTGTCAGTCATTTAATTATTCAGATAGTAAAAGTTGATGGTCGCGTTTTTGCGGTACGTGTGGAAGGACCTTGTTGGATGTTTTTTTTATAAATTAGGTATTTAAGTTGTAGTATTAAAAGTTATTTGTGACAGAACTTGTCGGGAAGTACTTATTTTATTACTACCGCAAATCGGAGCTGCTCGCAAAGCTGTTACCAACATGATGCAAATGATTCTATCATTTTTTTAAATAACTTAACCTATAAAAACTAACTTTTTCACGAACAACCTTACGACTATTACAGTATTATTTACAAAATGTACGTAAGCTATTTACAGACCATTGCTGTCTAAAGATAGCTCTTTCTTGTATTTAGTCTAAGATATAGGATGGACGTAACGCATTGCTTCGCCGTATCTATCCTCAATAGATTTAATCTCTTGTTTGATATGCGCAGAGGAAACTCTTAACACCAAATTACTTTTTGTATGATTAAGGAAAAATGTCTAAAACCATAGATATTTTTAACCATTTAAAAAATCAAAAATAAGAGTCGCTTTTACTTCGTCTAAAAATCAAGACTCGGTATTTTAATTATTAACATAAAAATGTTAAAAATGTGATTATTTTTGTATAAAAATTGTTTGTTGCAGGAAGCAGAAGGACAAAAAACGAACAACGGCATCCAATATCGGCTCCAGTTATTATACGCTAATGGTGAGTTCAACTTATTTATTAAGTATATTAAAATGGATATTTTTAACATCATCATCTTCCTACCCTTGTCCCACGCTATGTGGGGTCGGTACAACATGTCTTCTTCCACTCTCCTCTATCAGACGTCATGTCAATGCTCACTCTTTTCTTACTCATGTCATCATTCACACAGTTTATCCATCTACATTCATATCTAAATTTTTTTTAACAGTTTATAGTCATAAGCGTTTGACTGCGATCTCACCTGATGTTAAGTGACGATGCGGTCGACGATTGTGTTTATTAGTAGGTTTTAATATTTTTTGAATGGTATATATACCTATTATTATAATGACGCGTAACTGTTAAGACAAAGAGCATAAATCCTTCAGCAACACAACACTGAAGATGGAACGTTCGATAGTCGAGTTGTGCTAATATTGTCATAAGCTGGCATTGTCGTCTGAACTGCACTGTCATCAATGAATTGCCGCAAATCAGACACAGAAGCCTTGTTTGGGTGACTAATACACTCGAGAGCAATGAATCCCGGTCACTTAAAGAATGTTAAAAATCTCGGAAACTAAAAATGATAGGTTAATGCAATAAATTGTATTTAATAGACAATGTAATACTCCTTAAATGAAAGTAAAAAAAATATGAGTCACCATACATTTTATTAACACAAAATTACATAAAGAAAAAAACTGCTGATCTCTCCTTAAAACAAAAATAGGAAACATGAAATTTTTGAACTTTATTCCGATTTTCTTGAATTTTAATACTTCGTATTGCCTCCTCGTGCTTCCATTACTGCGTTTAGGCGGTTTGGCATGCTGTACACCAAGTTCCTTATACGATTTTGGGGAATATTCTCCCATTCCTCTGTGAGAGCAATTTTGAGCTCACGAAGCGTGATTGGGGGAGGGTTTCGTTGTTTTACGCATCTGCCTAGCTCGTCCCAAGCATGTTCGATCGGGTTGATATCCGGGCTGCGCGCTGGCCACTCCATACGAGTAATGTTCATCTCTTGAAGGTAGTCATTCACAATCCTACCTGTATGAGGTCGGGCATTGTCATGCATAAATATAGCATCCTCACCTAAATTGACCATAAATGGACCAACGTGATCATTGAGGATTTCTTCCACATATCTTACGCTAGTTAAAGAGCCGTTTTCTATGATCACCAGCTCTGTGCGACTTTCAGAAGAAATTCCGGCCCACACAAGTACAGACCCACCACCGTAGGCTACTTTTTCTTCGATGCATGCTTGCTTGAATCTTTCCCCTGGTCTTCGATACACTCTGTGTCTTCCATCGTGCTTGTAGAGCATAAATTTTGATTCGTCGGAGAACATAACTTTTGACCAATCTTCAATACTCCAATTTACGTGGCTCTGGGCATATCTTAGTCTCGAAATACGATGCCCACGCTCCAGTTTAGGGCCGTTTGCAGGTCTAAGGGGTTTTAAGTTAGATTCAGCAAGCCGACGTCTTACTGTCCATGCACTTGGGTTACTTCCTCCGAGGCGTCGAAACTGATTGGTGAGTTCAGTTCCTGTGAGAAAGCGATTTCGAAGCATGGTGTTCACCAAGTATCGGTCTTCTCGTGCTGTGGTACACCTGGTTCTGCCCGTTCCTGGTCTGCGTAGGTTAGAACCAGTTTCTTCGTAACGTCGGAGAACTCTTTGTACTGTTGACAGCGACACACCGACAGTCCTGGCTGTATCGCGCTGACTCCGGCCGGTTTCCAGCATTGTAAGTATTCTGGTGCATTCTTCAGGCGTAAGCGACATAATTTCAGCTTGAATAATGAATATAGAGCACTATCAACATGGTTTATGTACCCACATAAATGACGGATTACAAACAAAAGCAAAACCAAATGCTGTAATTTCGTAGTTCCATCTTCGAAAGTGGCCCTTTTTCAAATTTGATTTTTTTATGATATAACTTTACAATAACTAAGAAGTTTTAATACCTTCATTTAAGGAGTATTACATTGTCTATTAAATACAATTTATTGCATTAACCTAGCATTTTTAGTTTCCGAGATTTTTAGGATTCTTTAAGTGACCCGGATTCATTGCTCTCGAGTGTAGTTTAGTAATCATATGTTATGATTACTAAACCATTAGCCAAAAATATTGTAAATACTTAATGGTTAAAAAAATGATTTTTTTAACCTTAACTTACCACACATAAATAAAACAAAGAACTTAAACAAGTAGTAATAGGCATCACAATGGGCGGCCTTATCGCTGAGAGCGATCTCTTCCAGGCAACCGCAGCGAGATGATGGAAGGTACAAAGGAAGGCGGTGCTTAAACAACATTAAATTGAGTAGAAGATAATTAAAACAAAAAAAACTTAACATACTTAACCTAATAAATATATAATTGTTTGTATGTCGATACCAAACTAAAGTCATTCATAAAAACGAATAATAATTTCAAAATAGCAGTAAAATGCTTTCTTAGTATAATTTATTAATATTTTCAATGTCCATTTATAGCTCAACAGAGAAGCTAAAAGTAATATATTCGGTGCTGGTCCATTATCCTTTGGAAAGCGGCAAATATTTACAATGCACTGTATAGTATGTTAGCGCTGTATGTCTTCGGAATATGATATCGATGTCGCATGAATCGTGGGAAAATGAACTTTATTGCTAGTTTACATATGAATTATAGTTTTTAACCGACGAAAAAAAACGGAGGATGTTCTCAAGTCATAGCGTATTTTTTTTTATTTAAACTTACTCGGTTTACTTACATAATAAGAACTTACTTATCGTGTCGATGCTGCAACTGTATTTTGTTGTAGCATCGTGTTGGAAAGATTAGCCAGACTAGACACTGCTTTGCCGTGCCTAGCTGTTACCGGTGTGCGCCACGAGGAGGACGATAATAAGAACTTAGTAATTAGGATAGAATAAAAAAGATATTATATTTAGTTTTTCAGTTTTTACGGCGGTTTCATTTTTTTGTTAAAAAGTTTTATTTAATGGTAGTAAGGTTTATGAAGCTGAAATGTATGTAATTACTGAGGAGTTCGATCTAAAAGCTTTTGGCTATAGAAAAATGTCTAAAAACATAAAATGTTAGTATGGGATTTTTGTTTATGGTATTTCTAAGAATAGATTTAATAGTGCAACCGTTCTCAAACGAAAATTTTAAAACAGGAATTACTTACGACAGAGTGTTACACATATGAATTTACACAAGTTCAATGTGCTATGTAAAAAACTATCTTAGTTCTATTATTTTAATTCAGTAAAAAGACAAAGAAGGCCAACGCGGAGCCATTCGGAGAGGTTAACAAATTGTGCAGTCTACGGCGCTACGGTGCTACGCTCGTAGCCAGCTCGTAGCACTCGTAGCGCTCGTAGCTCGACTTTATTACTACAATGTGTAAATGCTAACGCTTTAGATGTTAGAATTACAACTATATGTTTTGCTAGTTACGAGTTTTTATAATTATTTTGAACTTTTCATTGTACAATGCCAAATTCGTGCAAATTCGTTGGTAAATCTACTGTAATGTATGCACAGTGGTAAGAGGCTTAGGTATCTTCTTCTTCTTCTGTCTGCCCTTATCCCACTAGGTGGGGTTGGCACAACATGTTCTATTCTTAGGTACCATAAGTATGTTTAATTTAAAAATATTGTTACAGGAATCAGGCAAGAACAGGATATTTTTGTTCGGCTCATCGACTCGGTTACAAAACAGGTAAGTTTTCATTTCCTATTCTATTCATAAAAAAACATTTTAGCTACACTAAAAATACTTTTTTTTTCTCTAACCTTTTTTTTTCTCTAACGTCCCACTGCTGGGCAAAGGTCTCCTCCAAGTCCTTCCACTCGCTTTTTCCCTTTTTTTTTCCAAAATATAAGTCAAAGTCAAAACTGCTTTATTCAGTAAAATCACAAGGATCATTTAGAATCGTCTCACATACTAGGTGATTCTAGGTGCCAGGTCCACGCGAATACTAAATACAAATAATTTATTCAATTAACAAGTAGGCGTATAAGTTCAGACCACCGGTTTTATGAAGCATTATAAAGGCGCATTTCCACTTTACCATCGTACGCGCCTCTCACGCATTCTGGCCGCGTTTGTCCCGCGCTGGTCACGTGACCGCCACGCGACAGATTGTCATCGCCGCCGTCCGATTAGACCCTAATCCGCACGCCCTCTACCGAAAGACTGAATATACACAGAAAACTGGTTTTTGTAGAATTATTTATATTACGAGTGTACATTTGCTATAAAAATACACTAAACTTTGAATTATTGGATGTGATATTTGGTCTAGCGTTAATTTTCTTCTCATTTTATGGGTATTATTTTAATAAGCTTGATGTTACAATTCCCTTACGTAGGTATAATGGTACATATAATGAAGATTAGGTAAAAGATTGTTTATACAAAATTTGTCCTATTTTGGAAACTTAAGTAAGTATAAAATTAATCATTGTTTTAAAATGTTAAATCCACCTTAATTTTAATAAGTGTTGTGAAAGTTTTATAAAAACTAAGCTACGAGTAAAAGCGGTTTGATCAATTCTCAGCGCCGATTGTGAGTTGAAAACAGAAACCTGCTTTATACGTAAAATGATCCAAATCGCATTGCATTTCGCAGTCATTACAGTTATCTCGTGTTACAATTTCATTCCACGTTAGTTTTAAATCTCTTTTGTGGTGTCAAGTAATTCAAGATTTGATCGACAGCTTCAAAGGGTTACGTGAATTGTTGATGCGTCTTGATGAGGGTGTGTGAAAGTACTTTAAATTTATTGTCATTTATAATTGCTGCTTGAAATAGGATATTTAGTTTATTTGAATTTACATTGAAAAAATAATAATAATTAAATAAATATTCACGGACAATTCACACATCACTTTCTAGTCCCAAACTAAGCAAAGAAACGAATTAACAATATGTGACAATTTGTATTCTGAAAAATAGCTTTTGTATTGGCTGACAAAAACCGTGTCTAAATATTAGTTTCATCAATGCTGGTACAAAAGAGTGGTCAAAGATCGTCAGTTACGTATCAACATTCATTAACTTTCAAACATTTAAACATTTCGTAAGTAGATGTAGATAGTTTATAAGAGCCTTGTCGAGGGTGACATAATAATGTTGATTAAACCCTCTTTGTTAATCATAAAAATTAATAAGTAAGTACATCAAATGACTATAATTACGTTACGTTTTATCATAACCTATTTAATATGGAAACCATTAGACAAATACAAGATTTGTTTCATTTATATTTTTCCTCAAATCTTATACTTAAATTAATAATACTACCTATCGATGTATTTATTGGTTACGCGGTTGAACATAATTAACAAAAAGTAGGATGAAACCCACACACCTCACATATATAATTTCAACACGTCCCAGGCTCTTAGTGTTGTGAAACAAGAGGCCAATTACGAAAGATTTATGCCATGAACATAATTAACTTAGGCCGAACGTAGTTAACTAAGAATTACGAATTGTGCATGCGTTTGCTTAAACGCAAACCGGTATCGTTAGCCATTGTTTTGGGGTGTAGCTTGGCCTTTTTTTCTTATTAAAAGTTGTCTGAGAGGGATAACCTACCTCCTATACTGAGTTGAGAGAAAGCGTTGAATTGCTTTGGTTTTATCAAACCAAATAAATATCAATTCTTAATTCGAATACCCCAAGTATTACAACTTTGTTGCCACGGCACAGTAGACGTTATCGCTAATATCTTGGTATCTAGCAAGTGTTAGACTGTAACCTAGCCTATATCGTCCCACAGCTGGGCAAAGGCCTCCCCCAAACTATTCCTGCCTCTTTTGCTATACAAATATTACAAACGAAAATAAAGATTGGCTATTCAGCTTTCAACTCAGTGGTTGATCCACTTAACTTATTTAAATAACTAGGCTAAATTAGAGCTATTTAAACTAAACAAGATAATTACACAAATACACTTATTACTGTAACAGAGACACGCAAAATGCTCGTATAAAAATGGCGATGAAAAGATGGCGTTCGGATAATAGAGAGTTGTGGTCGATTTAATTGTATTAAAACGTTAGGCTGAGCACACGGCCAATCAGCTAATGTTGTACAGTGCATGCGAACTCGACACGCAACTAGGGGCAGGTTCAAAATCAAAAACTGACACAAATAGCCGTTTAAATAACAGTAAAATTTAACCTACAAATTACACTTTTATATCGTGTCGTACGTTGAGACATTTTGATACTGCGAATTGACTGTATCTGTCTTATTTTATTTGTTATTTCTTTTTAAATTAAAATCACCGCGCATTGTCAAATACATATATAACTTTCAGTATAAAGTATACTTACCGAAAGTTTACTTTGACATTAAATTTGAGGTTTCTTGCAAGTTACAAACAATTTTGTGTTTCTATACAAAATATTGTTAGTAACTTTTATAGCCGGACGACCAACATCACTTAACGCAACTCGTGTTTCGGCGAGATTAAAAAAATTACGCCGGTATCTGACGTTGTGACATGGTTTTTTGACGGTTTCATCTCTTCAAACCAGAATAGCCAACCGGCTCCAGCACTTTACTTATTGGAAAGTCATGTGCATATCAATTTAAAATAAAACACAGTTACGCTTGCGACGCTCATAAAAATCGTTGCTCAACTTTTGAGCTTTTTAGCAATTTTGATTATTCGAGATCACTTAATCTGATATCATCATCATCATCGGCAGCCCGTACTAGCCCACTGCTAGGTATAAGCCTCGTTCCTCAAACGCCACTCCTTCCTTAAATGGGCCTTTTGCATCCAGGTACTACCCTGTACGGAAACGATATCAATAACGATAGCAATCTGATATACATTTTTAATAATTATATATTTTATTTATATACTCTGTCACTATCTGATATATCTTATTATTAGTCTTAGTCTACATATAAATTGATGTCACTAACGTATGAATATAGAAAAAAAAAATATGTCCTGTTTTTATTTCCCAAATAAAAATGAGTATGTAGCATTAATCACCGGATTATTTGTGTTCCCATACTAAATCACTATCATATCAATATCTTAAACATCAATCTCCCACCCTCTGTTTAGTTTTATTCTTAAGATACTGACTCGTTGGTTGCCGAATGAGATTCGTTCAAATCCTATAGAGAAACTAAAGTTGTATAGAATCGACGCGCGCTCGACACGTGACCCAATGATTATGTTTACTTAACAATGTTCAAACAACATATTAATTTGGTGCGTTTTTGTTAGGGAAAATGACTTTCGGAAGCTTATTAGAAGTGGGTTTGGGGTTTGGGTTACATGACTTTTTATATACTAGAGGATTATAATATGGGGTTAGCGCACAAAGCGATTGGGCTACCCACATCACAAAATATAAACTAAATGCAGCGTATTTTTACATAATAATAAATTGTAAGTAAACTAAAATACTAGAGATACTGGTCGCATTATGTTGGTGTGAATGCAAACGTAATCATTGAATTCCAATCTCATACAGTTCTCCCGTTCATTTAAAAAGTTTTATTGTGCAGTATTGAATTTCGAAAATTGTCAACGAAATAGGTCAGACAGTGCATTTATTTGCATAAACACTATATTCTTCACATATTTGTATGCATTTCTTACAGTTTTGTAGCCAACAAACATTTTTCTTTGCAAATATTATGATGTCAAAAGAAGTCTTCTGGCAAGCAAAAGGTATCGTAAAGATATCGTATATGAGTTACATTGCGTAACGATGTTGCAATGTTTGGCAGTCGACCTAGCGTTGACGCGCAATACAACTTGAATAGGTTTACGTAACGCGCCAACTGTCAGATTTATTCTACTTTGCTTTATCAGGGATCAATTTTGGCAGGCGACACAGCTCAGTTGGTAGTAGCTCTGCCTTCCGATGGGCCGTGAGTTTGATTCCCACTCAGAGCAATGTTTATGTGATGAACATACATTTTTTGTTTTTTTATTAGATGTTCAGAATAGTGAAGTAAATTGTGACAATACATTTGCACAGTTTCTCGAGGCTCAAGTCTCGCAGCGATGCCGGTCATGTAAATCACGCGCCAACGTTGTTTGTTTCAGCTCTTTTTCTTGTCTTGTGCATTTTGTTCCAGAACATTTTCTTTGTAAAAATTCTTTTCAAAAATCCTTTTTAGTACACTACCGAGTAGATATAGCTAACTTTTTATGCGCACAACTAATTATCAACTAATTATTAGACTCGTTTTTTTTATCTATTTCGTCCCACTGCTGGGCAAAGGTCTCCCCCAAATTCCTCCATTTCTCTCTTTCTTTTGCTTCTTCCCACCATCTCTTTTCAAGACTTGTTACCTTTCATATTTCTGAAGTATAATTTCTTTGCTAAATTAATTACAATGAAAGATTACTACATTGATGAGCAGTAACCACATTTTTTTAAATCCCCTCAATTCCCATGAGATTGAATCCCTGGCGACGGAATGCCCAGCTTGGGGAAATAGCCCGCTCCAGGCCATCCTATGGGACCACACTCTGAAATGAACTTGAAAAATGATAGTCGGCTCGGCTAGATGTGCTAGTTAGTCTGCGGAATAGAGTCATCGATATTATGCGTGGACTTACCAATGTTGAGAACAAAAACAAAAAGAATTACTTTTCTATGGGTTTGAGAAACTTAAGACCGTCCTTTATACGAATCTGGTTACATTAATTTATGTAAGTAGTGATTTTATTTTTATACTCTTTAAGATTCTAATTGAGACCAATAAGATTTTTTAGTGCAATAACTTACATTAGGGCTTTACCCATTTACAAGTACATAATAATGTCTAAGAGTAATTTACGGTATTTAGAATTCACCGCAACGGTTATGTTTTAGTGAGTTACACGTATTTCGTTGTAGTATGCATTAGGTATCACAAAATGGGCTTTCTTTCTTCCACCATATAAGAAAAATAACATAAATAATCCGACGACTATAATACTTGATTTACAGTAACACCTGATACCACACACCCCATTTGGCCCTTTAAGCTATCTTACTTAAATACTTTTCTATGACCCTTGAATACCTATTACAAAACACCCTACGAACACGAAATCCTTACAAATCCGCAGTACAAAGGACGATAATACCCAGCTATTTCATATTCAATTAAATATTTTGTCAGGGATAAAAAAATCTATTTCGGATTTTGGGGGATTTCAAGTTAATGCAGGTTGTTTGATGTAACTTATATTTGTGCTATTATGATTAAGATAATATTATTATATAAGATAGATAAGTGGTCTAGCTTTGTTAGTTAAGAGTACAATAATAAAAAATAACGTAAATAACGTATCACGCACGGTTAACATCAGATGCATAACAAGAGTAGTCTTAGGCACGTCCGAACATTACTGAGTACAATAATATCTATTTATTTATAAGTACCTACCCTATAGCCTTCAATTAATGTTTCTGCCTCTAAATTTTATAATAGGTCAGTGCATTTTTAATGCAAATTAGTTTTTGGCCCCAATAATAAAATGCAAGGGAGGGTGAATAAATTAACAAAATTACGTAATGGTTTGACGAAGACGAAACATTATTATCTTATCTTATCTTACCGATTTTTAATTATAAATGTTATCTATGTTTTAAATAGTATTTTTATTGTGCGAATTTCTTATTCAACATTTTGTTTCAGCCAATCGTGTATGAAGGTCAGGATAAAAACCCTGAGATGTGCAGGGTTTTGCTTACTCATGAAGTTATGTGCAGGTAAGCTTAGCTCAATCCGTTTGTTAAGACTTATACAATATGGTGTTACATTATTGTCCCCTATAACTCCGAAAAATTTTCAGATTCAAATGGCAAATCACTCATGGTAAAGAACTTTAGTCTTACGAATTTTGAAATTCAGTGTTTAAATTCATAAAACACTTTTTAAACTTTTTGAAAACCTTAGCTCGTCAAAATGTCTATGTGTACGTGAGACGCGATAGAAGAGTGCGTGTGTGCATGTACTAACAGGATGAATATCTACGCAAAGTAAACAAATAGTTACCACAAAACCCTGAAATAATATTTTTTTTTACATTTGTATTGAAAAAAAACACGATGTAGGTACTCGCATGTATTTGATTTGTTCTCATGTCAAACTATTCCCTTATTTATTTGTAAATAAGTTCCCTTTAAGGGACATTATGTAACACGTTGTATATGTGCCTACATCGATCTTTATGTTATGACAATATCAAATAAGTTTATTTTCTCAGAAATACCAATAAATCATACGTCACAAGAATCCCATAACAATGTTATAGTGACACCATTGCAAGTCATCTTTCTGCGTAAAGAATATCACCCCACTACAAAGTTACGGCAAGCTTTTAGTATTATAAATAGTTTAATACCAATAAATACAAAAATGTGGTAATGCATGTGTCTAGGCAATGTGTCTTCCTTGTCTTTTGGCAAATTAAAAAAACAGATTTTAAAGCATATTATAAAATATATATTATGTAGAAAAACGAGTAGGGACCCATCATTAAAAACTAACATTTTAATTCATTTCGTTGTAAAACGTATTTTGTCCGATTTTGAATGATATTAAAAATAATTTCTACAAAATAAACACCCCTGTATCTCAGATCCACAGTTTCTTATCGTATTTAATTACAAAATTCTTAAACTTGTCCTTGTTTGAAACAACAGAAAGTGGCGTCAAAAGTGAATGTCCTTATTATTCTAACCATTTGTTTGGGGTGGTTTTTCCGCTCGTAAACGTGGAGAATCGTCTCGCCGACGCGAATGTGTGTTTAGCTATGGGTTGTGTTTGTGTGAAACGGGGATTCCAGCTGCTATCATTTTTAGCTAGATTTATAAAAAAAGTTTTAATTTAGGTTAGAACTTGAAATAGAAGTTCCGATTATCTTATCACTCGGAACATAAAGTCTAAGTTCAGTCACTTGTGTTTAAAAATAGTCAATGAACACAAAATAAACTAACACTTTCAATGTGTCATTTTCTCTAAATATAGTATTCCTAGGTAAAAAATAATAATAATATTATGCATAAAGCATTATGCCGCAAAATTTACTCATTTTTTAATGAGAAAAAAGGGGTTAAATCTAGCAACAAAAAGGAAGTTGGCAACAGCGGTGTAAGCAATTAAAATTTTATTCCACCTTAGTCGATATCACCATCTCTTTTTGCTGCATACACGTGTCTTGCTCCATCGTCTTCTGGGGAGGAGTCTCTTGGGAGTCTGTCCTTTCAATGTCTTTGCCCTTTGCGTCAAGGCGGCCCGGTAGGGCGCGCTGCGGTGCCGTTTGATTAGTGTGGACATACCTGATTTATTTTTCTCTTTGTAAGACGCTTTTATACTGGAAACCTTTACTTCTTTTAGATTTTCGCTTGAAAACCACTTTTTTTATTTTAAATAGAAAACTGGCCAAGCTCATGTCTAGCTTTGTTGTTGTACCTATTTGTTAGAATTGTGGCGCAACTGTTAGTTCCCCGGAAGGTACACAGAACCACATTTTGTTTAAAATATATTGTTAGTTATGAACCCTGATAGATGAAATATAAAAATGTTATATAAAGTAATAATTCCGCGTGCAAAAATACCACCTTAGTATACTTACACAGAATAAACGCTATAAATCGTTCGTGCTATGATAGACACGCATCTCGGGACCCTCCGGTATATTTACTAGTAATATATTGATTTTTCCCTCGATATGTATCCCTTTAAGTAGTTTTATATCCTGCAGGTAGGGGACTACGTCTCATGTTATTGCAATATTGAAGCTAAGACAACATTCTGTTCATTTTGTAGTAGGCTAGTATATAACAGAAATATTATTTATCAAAGTATTTTTTCGTCAAAATTAAATTATGTGATTGTTTAGAAAACACCTCTTAACATTTTCTATAATCTTTTTAAAAAACTTTCATTCGTAATTTGGTATAAGGACATTTGACATGAAGTTATTTATTAAGCTATCGTCAAATAAAAAAAATAACATGCGCACTGTTTTTATTTTGCCTCACGGTTAAATCACTACTGAATCAGAGAATTATCTCTGATTAATTATTGATTATAAGCTGAGGTATCCACTTAGCATTCGATGGAAAATCAGCTGATTCCATTATTCTTCAAATTAACATGAAAATAAAAACTTCTATGGCCATCTACTATCCAAACCGCAAGACGAAAGTCAGTGATATGTATGTCCATTGTACGTAAACGTGGTTGGTTTGAAATGTATACTCATATAATGTTCCTTTTACAGTCGATGTTGCGATAAAAAGAGTTGCGGCAACAGGAACGAAACTCCCTCAGATCCTGTTATCATCGACCGGTGAGTACCAAACTAACTTTTACAGATTTCTACTCATTTATTATATGCACGAGTGTGTGAATAGGGCCGTTTTATATGTTTGTAAATAATTGTGTTGTATAAAAAAAAAGACTCGGGGACTGCGGTAAAGCTATTGCATAGCATTTTTTGCTGGATTACGCAAGTGCAGTGTTAGGCTATTTTCGTTACGAAATTTTTTGATTTGATCTCCACGCTCAAGTCCCGCGATAGAAGCTATGCAATAACTTAAAAACTAGTTTATTTTAAAATCGTCAAAAACGTAAAAATAGTAGAAGTGATGTTATGAAACAAGAGAGTGTGTGCTTATTAATTCAACCGGCACTCGTACCTACGTAAATAAATTTCCAAAAACAAATCAACAAACTGAAAAGTTCATCGAACACAGAGTTATAAAACAATAGACGCGGCAACTCAGTTAATATTGCATTGTTCCGTTTGCGGCGATTCATCAGACGGCAATGACGGCAATCTGAAAACTTTCAGCCAAATGCATTTGCACGAAACTTTTGACTTTGTGTTTGTTTATCGTATTTTTATTGGGTTCCGAGCGTTTATATTTTCATATTTTCCAACGTCAACGTGATACGTACATAAACATAGCTTTTTTTAATAATCTTTACCGAGAAATTGGTTAAAAAAATCGGTATTTTGACAGCAATCAATCAGCGTTGATCACAGAAAACAACACAAAAGACGAAAATTGCCCTGGCGTCACGCAGCGCCATTCATCCAGATTTGATATTCAAACAATTTAGGCGGGAGAGCGGGCTAATCAGGCTGACAAATATCGATATTTGGCGAACACTATTCAGGCACTATTGATAGCAGCTCGCGGGCGGTGCGACTGCTTTTATTTTTCGTCCTTTTTCGGAAATTCAATAGAGATAGGCGTCTCCCTTTCGGTACGTCGTCGTTCGATATTTGAAATGTAGGGTTGAAGGAGATGAATTTTAAAATATGTTTTTTTTTAGGTTTTTTTTCGAACACCAAATAAATAAATAATGCTGGACAATCCACTCAACCTCATCTAGCCCCAAGTTAAGCAGAGCTTGTGTTATGGGTACTAGAAGACTGATATACTTAATACAATACATTACATAGATATTTTTTATTATATATAAAAATACCCAGAACACCAATAGATTTGAACATTTGTATAAAATATATTGACGGTATGCGTACCATACACATACTTAACACGAAAGCAGTGGTGAGTATGTATTTAAAATCATCATAATTAATAAATAACCTTTCGATAAAACAAACAAGACATAGTCTGATATAACGATGACATCATATATTTAAGTATATTTTTTTATATAAATGATCTATTGGAAGTCTTGGTTCGATATCAGTTAATTTGATTTAGGTTGCAGCATCTTTATTGAGTCAACCCTAGCTACCCAAACGTCGCGCGTCGGTTTTGTAATTCGCTCGATTCAAATTTTTTCCTACCTTTGGAAACAAAAAAATCAACGGTGGCCTTTGTGAGAGCTCTCCTTTGCTTTTCGACGGGGCATGAAGTTGATCGACGGAAATTTCTCTGACCGCGAAAAAATTGTGATTTTTTTCATCATTTGATGTAAATTGAACTGAGTTCAAACGCAGCTCATTTTATTAGCTATTGGTGTATGAAATTTTGATATTAGAATCCTGATTTTTGGCATGAATATTAATAGCAGATTTTGCTGAACAGAAACTTTTGAACTGTGAAGTAAGTGTTTCAGCAAATAATATGTAAAGTAGTAACTTAATTGACTAAGCACCTACAATCATTGTCACTAGTGTTGCCCGGTATTAATCCATCAAGGTTATTCAGCCTCGCCCATCAACGTACATTTACTGAGTCAGAAATTCGGTCTTTATGGTTATACCTGCAAGGCTCATTTTATATCGCTCGATGGTCGAACTAATACGATAATTGAAATTGTGCAATTGCGTGCGAAAACGCCCAGTACCGAATTCATTACTGTCGTGTTTTTCGCAATTTGTTTTTTTTTTTTTTTACTTTTTTTATGCACTGTCGCTGCCTACGAAATGATACCCTTTTTATCAATTTAATCATTTTATGCACGCGTATTACTTTTATAAGGGCTTGGTACTAAGCTCAATTGAGCCAAGCTTTTGCCTTAATTAATTTAATGTTTTTGTTCAAATACAGTTTACGATATAACAATACAAACAACAAAATATAATGATATGTAGGTATTTAACAAATTTACAAGCTTTCTGACACACTTTAATATAAGTACAAAATATACCAAAAGATATATCACTGAAAGAAAACATACTGTTCTGACGTCAAATTTTTTTACATAAAAATACTCTCTCACTTCAAAATACTCCAAATCTTCACTCTGCCATGCGTAAGCGCTATTGATCATTAATCGATAAGTCGCAGTCAAATTGGCTTGACACATTCGTAACATCATTCGCGTATCGATAAGGGTGGGTTTACACCAAACGAGCGAATGCTCATTCTATCCCCACTACGTCAAATTCTTCTAGTGTAAACAGGCGTAGAGCATTCTTTCGTTGTTCTTAGTGCGTTCGCAAAGATTCTATAGAATATTCTAAGAATGCTCGCTCGCTTGATGTAAACGGCGCAAGAGCGCGCGAACTGTTGCTTGGAGCATTCTATCGTGTTCGGACGCGCTCGCTCCACGAGCGAGCGCGTCCGAACGAATCAAAGTTCTAGCTCTTGTTCTAGCTCTAGCTCTGTGTTCGTTTGGTGTAAATGGATACCTCTAGTTTTCGTTTACACTAAAAGAATAGGAAAGAATGCTCTTGTTCTGGCTCTAGCTCTATGTTCGTTTGGTGTAAACCCACCTTTAGGGTGGGTTTACACCAAACGAGCGAATGCTCATTCTATCCCCACTACGTCAAATTCTTCTAGTGTAAACAGGCGTAGAGCATTCTTTCGTTGTTCTTAGTGCGTTCGCAAAGATTCTATAGAATATTCTAAGAATGCTCGCTCGCTTGATGTAAACGGCGCAAGAGCGCGCGAACTGTTGCTTGGAGCATTCTATCGTGTTCGGACGCGCTCGCTCCACGAGCGAGCGCGTCCGAACGTTCTAGCTCTAGCTCTGTGTTCGTTTGGTGTAAATGGATACCTCTAGTTTTCGTTTACACTAAAAGAATAGGAAAGAATGCTCTTGTTCTGGCTCTAGCTCTATGTTCGTTTGGTGTAAACCCACCTTTTCACGTCGAATAATTGACGGAACGGTAAAAGCAGGCAACAATCCGGAACCCTACGAATCAGCAGCAATTTGTTAAGTGGATTTTTGCCCGAGACACGCTCCCGGCTCGTTGCGCTCCTGTACACAATTTCATTATCTGGTCCCGGTACCCGTGGCCGGTACTATTAACTTATGCGACGTCGCATTCCACTATGGAAATTTTACATTTTATCTGCGTGAGATTTTTGTTAAGTTATTATAGTCATTTTACGTTAAGTTCGAAATTATATGTTAAGCTTTAAAATTTTAAGTTATAATGTGTAATAAAATAAATTTACTTGACCTAAATCAACTGAATTTGATAAAAAAAGCCACAGTTTTTTACTATTGAAAATGGCTACCAAAGATTCTAGAAACACATGCTCCTTGAATCTGAGTAATTAAAAACTATACCAGTAGGGTAAGTGAATTGGTGAACTTTATTATTTCAAAATATGCTTCCCTAAAAAATTAATAAACTCGATCGAAAACAGATAACGATTACAGTAAAATTTGACTGTCATTTAACGATGCACCCTCGATATACTCGATTACATTCAGGTACTTAGAAGATAGACTTTTTAAATCAATTCATGTCCACGCAATCACCCCATGTAATCACTTAAGAATTTTATGAACCGTAATGATTAAGATGTTTTGTCGTGTTTGAGTTGCAAAGGGGACTTTTTAAGCATATTGTGACTGGAATTGCTATTAAAGGATTATATCCTAGTATTGGTTTTAAGGGGCTAAATTGTGTGAGAATATAGGGTTTTTAAATGTGAGAAAATCTATGTCTCAAATAAAATTGATACAACAAAATCACAAGAATCACTTTGTAACATCTTACATACTAGATGATTTTTGGTGCTAGTTCGTCACGACCAGAGTCCAGAAGACAGCCACAAAACTAGACCTAGCGGGTTTTTTTATATGATCCTTATTATAATTTGTTTAGTAAAAAAGTTGGAGCTAGTTCGTCCCAATATTGCATATCGAATCACAGTCATTGCCATTATATTGACAGACATTGATTTACAACAAATCGGACTTACAAATAGTTAAATATTCTATAGTACTCAACAAAGATTCTAAGGCAAAAAGTAGCTAGGTATCTAAAGAGAATTTATTTGGCGAGAAGAGGCGCGCACCGCCGCGCGTCTAATGAGATAATGTAATAGCCGTGATTCTGCCGTTCACGAGACCGGAAATCACCGGAAAACTGCAGTGTAGATACGTTTTTATAATAAAAGCTTTTCTTATCTAATTTGTTTTAAATTGTATTTGAGATAAAAATGCGTTTGATTTTTAAATGCTATGCATCAAAACAGCTTTTTAGTAAGTACCTTATTTAGAAGTACTTTTTCAACTGAGGAACATTATAATTATCATTATTTTAGGTAATAAAGAGAGAAATGGGGGAATTTGAGGGAGACCTTTGCCCAGCAGTGGGACCTTATATATGGTTAATTATATTATGATAAGGATGGCTTTAATATTAATATATGCGATATAGCCTTTAATTATTATCAAATACTTCGTTCTTATTTAAAAATCTCTATTTTCGGTTTATCTACTTATCTTACTACTTTTTAGATCTATCTATTTTCAAGCCGAAACTCAATTCTCATAGTAGTGAAAATACTTTACTGTTTGCTTTCTTAAAAACAGAAAACATTTAATCCATTTTCTTACAAGTATTGATATCTAAGTGATGTTTATCACAGTCTATTATTTCCGCACTATTTCTAAAATGTGTCTCAATCAAATAACTGGTATAAGAGGGTCATATCGAATTGGGAATCGATTTTGTCACACCCGAAATAGGGTGAAAAGATCCATTGTGATATAGATGTCACCCATATGTCGAAAAATCTTGCCCCCTTGCATTTGCAATAAAAGTTTTTATTATAGCTTTATATTTTTTATTCTTTTCATAATTTTAGAAACACTTTTTTATGAATGATAAGTTATGGAACAAGCAAATATTACTTATAATGTTAAGTGACCGTGTATCTATCGTGACATAACGTCATCTGAGGACGTATACTACAAAAAGCACTGTGTCCATCATTTTAAGATGTAAGGATGTTATGATGTTAAGTTTGTCAATAATGCTAAACATCATTATTTAGGCTGCATTATTTAGTTAGGCTGTAATTGTCATTTAGTGGTAAAAACCAAAAATGTGATCACCGTTCTTAAATAAATTATATCATTAAGCTATGAAGGTAATTTCCTTAGTTTGCGTGGAGTTATGGGCAAGTAATAGGCATTTGCAGTAAACCCACTGTTAGCATTATGATAAATTCATATTACAAATAGTTACCAACTACAAGTTTGTTCAACCGCGCACCCGGAACGCCGTTTGCTGAACAAGTTTCCATAACTTGGTAAAGTATCTTTATTAATAGCTTTGCGCTTTCCTCACTTTTTGTAAAATACTGCTTATTGGAATTTATTTAAAATTTGAAAAATATTCTTGTTTTACATAACTAAGATAATTATATGTTGTTTATATCGATATTTTCAAAACGGTTTGATAATTTCATAATTTATTCTTTGACCTATTTATTCTATTTGTTCTACTCTAAAGTACACAAATATTATTTAAAAAAGTAGTCGCAGTATTTTATATTCGCTTTCAAAATAAAGAACAGACAAGTTTACTTTATAAGCGATACAGATACAAGTAAACACAATACAAATCACACAAATCTGTACAAAAAGCGAGCGCGCAACAAAAGAATTCGGCACACTTACGCTGTAATGTAAACCAAAAAAGAAAACTGGTCCCAAAAGCATACCCTGGGGAATACTCGCGCTACTCCCGACCCGATACAGACACGACGACTGGTGATTAGGCTCCTTATCCACGAGATAGCGACAGAAACTGTGCAAGACTTAACAACTAGGACCGTTTTCTTATTCCCTCCGACCAAGCATTTTCTTGTCCGACTTTATCTAACGTTTTAGCTTAAAATTCTTATGTAATGTTGGCGGCCAAGTTTTGAAGCTTATGAAATTTAGTATGGTGATACAATAGTTTTGCATGATTTTAGTAAAAAGATTCAATATAACTTTTGATAAGAAATCCTATACCTACTGACTGATATATTTTGTTTTCTTAAGGAAAATCTAACCAAATATGTCGATGTGAGCTTTTGTTTTTGAATACGAGACGAACTATCCAAGATATATAATAGTTGTTCTCGTATATCTTGTATGATTTCCAGCGATCTCAGTAACACACAGTTGAGTTTGCTAATGAGACGTCTCATTTATGATTTATGCCAGCGCCCTCTGGTTTTTCTACTCGATATGACGATGATCGTAAATTGAAATATGATAAAGTCGCACTAATAAGCAAGGGCAATCGAATCGACCCTCAGCACTCGACTAACGAAATGTCATGCTAAATGTATTGGGGTATTTTAGATCCGGACTTGGAAACATATTCGGTCTATCTTATAAAAAGTTAGCGCAGACTTGATGTCTTTATTAGGTACCATACGTAATGGTGACATAATGTTAACGCTAACTTTTTATAAGTTATGGGGTTAATATCGCGATTGACTAGTCAATGTTTTTGAGTATCAGTTATAAAAATGCAGAATGTTTTTGATGTGAACATAGTATTATATTGACACAGTATTTGTGTATATGTTCCGTGTTGGTTATTAACAAAATGCATCTACTAATATATTTTAAGGCAAGAATCTTCTTTAAAGTCCTTTTACACGTCCATGTTCTGGCTTTCTATCTCAATTCAGAGCTCATTCTCGATTCCAATACGTGATTCGTCGGTTCGCAAATTATTCGGTGAAAATTCACCATCTCGTTAGAATGTGCGATTCGGTCGGGAGGCGAGCCAACCGCTTGATAAATTGTCCGGAATAATAATGATGAATTGCAACTCCGCTCCTGATGTCGGATCTAATCTATGGACCGATTCCACCTCCACACTAAACTCTACCACACGTAGATATTACCCAGTTTTAATATAAGAACGCTCGCGAATTTGTTTCCTTGGAAAATTTCGGTTGAAATTCCTAAATTAATTTGACGTTTGATATTAAAGAAGAGCTCGACAAAATTACTTCGAATTAGCGACAAATCTATTAAGAATGGGACGTCTTGAGCCCATTTAATTAGTGACAGGGTTTTATCATCCGCCCTCTTTACTTCCATTCGTTGAAAATTTCGACTGTATTACGGCCATATTGGCGAGCTTAAATAATATTGGGAGTTTGGCCTAATAATAGAAGCTCTTGTTATTTCGATTTTGCTTTATTTTTCTTACCACAATTTTTACTTTTAGACATAGACAGACATTTTCTTGCTTAAAAGACCTTTTCTGTAATGTGGGTTGTAAAACTTGCACCATAAGTAAAACGATCATTAAAAACACTCATGACATTTTCTTTGAAGACAAACACACCTTACGATTAAACATTAAAACAAACTAAAGTTAATTGTTACTTTTATGATGACATCGCGTGTGGCAGGGGGTCAGTAAACAAAATGTTACTGTTACGCTATCAAAAAAATGATAAGAAATATGCCTTTTGGATATGGTATTTAAAATATAAAACTTTAAATTCTATAGTATTCATGTATGATCGAAAGACAGTAAACCTACAACAAAATAATATATGATTCGATGTTATATCCCATCAACTATACTTAATTAAATATGTATCAACAGTTTTTGCCCAGTTCTTGGGTTAATTAATCACTTAATCAATTCGCTGTCTGGTTCAAATCAATTCGTTGTCCGGTTTTTGGTCGCTATTTTATCATACAAAGTAAATAATATGATAATAGCAAGTTGGTACCAATCCCTATCCCATCACTTACATTCAATTAATTCGAGTGGCGTGTTCATTTAGTTATCACGATTTGAATGTAATCATCCCGTATTACTTGATTGATGGTCTTCAATCTTCAATTTTGGTTTTTAATAATCAGACATAACGATGCTTTTTGTTCCATTAGTCTGATGGCTGTGACTTATTCATTAAGAATATTGTTTTGACATGCTATCTTAATTTTGCAATATCAATTATTAGAAAAAACAAAGAAAGAAAGAAATAAATATTTATTTACACCATGACTCGTTATAGATATTATATGTCAAAAAACATTTAAAAATAAGTGTAAAAAGGCCACCACTCAGCTTAAGCAATAGAAACCATTGGTGCCTATAGCGCTGGTTTTCAGTGGGGCCGAATTAGGTTAGAATGATTAAATACATTTTATGTTAAGAATATTATATTAAAATAATGATCATGGTCATGTAGGTATATTAAAAATGTAACATATTAAAATTGCAAAATAATACTTTCAAGGTGGTAGTTTATATCTAGACGCACCAAAATACGTCATACAAGTTTAGCATATACCTAAGAAATCCTGTAACCCTGCTTCATAAATTCAATTCAAGCATAAAGCTATCTATACTTGTACTACCACTGCCACTCCAAACCGAGATTCAATACGAAATATGCTTTATTGCTATGACTTTAGACTCAATACGGCTTGAGCGTAAATAGTTTTAAGAACACTATTCACGTTACACACTACAATAAATAATAAGCTATAAAATAATGTTTTTCTTTAGGTATGGTAGATACCGGTTGCCCGGAAGAGATCGCTTTCAGCGATAAGGCCACCCATTGCTTGCTTATTGTTACTAATTATAGTTTTTTAGTTTTACACGTGTGTGGTATGCAATAAAGAGTTATCTTTCTATATCCACTTAATTTCTTACTTATAGTACCTACTCACCTTTGAATACAAATCCAAATACAAGTTCTAGCTCGGTCCAATATAAACTATCAGTCAAAGTCAAAGTCAAAACTACTTTATTCAGTAAATCTCAAGGATCATTTAGAATCGTCTTACATACTAGGTGATTCTAGGTGCCAGTTCCACGCGACCAGAGCCTAGTCCAGTCCCAGTCAACTGAGACACCTAATAAAGCCAGTGTTACTATTTGTAAAGTGGCACTTACAGGTTCTAGTACTATTATTTCTTCTGTGCGTGTACTAAGAGCTGTTAGTACCCCCCTCAGGGTTTCAAGACGTCAGCGCGTTTAAGCACCAATTAATTATTAAAGGCCCGCTTCCTTTGCTCTTTGACAGCGCCTGCACAACAATGTGGCTAGCACTCGTGATTGGATGCTTTGTAAATTGCATTAGGTACTGTATGCTTGTTTGTTCGATGGTATTGAACTCTTGGAAGCTTACGGTACATTAAATGTTATAATCATTTGCGCAGATGGGTTAGTATAATATGATCTACTTTAATATTTAATAAATGAATTCTAAATATAAGTATCAATTTTGACAGCTTGTCGTAACTTTTCGTTTTAGAGATACCTACTCGTTTTTATAACTGTAGATTACTTACATTATTAGTCTTTCAAATGTTAAACAAAAAAAAGTTGTTTATTTGAAGTGATTATAAACCTTAAACAATTAATACCTTGTAAATTGTCGTATTTATATTTTCAACATGTTTGTATCTTTCATAGATTTATCCATATTAGTATCTGTCAAAATGCACAGCACTATCTTAGTATATGGGAAATAAAATAGAATTCATCTCCAAGAATACTTCAGTAAACATGTCGCGGGGTTGCTTTTGATGGAAGCGCTTCTCCAATTGTAACTTGTAAATCCAATTTTCACTTTATATTGGTAGTTTCAAGTTGCGTAGGGTGCATTTTGGTAATGGACCTACGGTAAAATCGATAGTTATTTAAATAGATTTTCTTCATTTTTATTATATTGTTGCTGATACTTTGGCACCATTTACAGCTGTTTTCACTTTTTATCATCTACCGATATTAATCTTTTTTATTAACGAGGGATTGGTGGAGTATCGCCAAAGACCGGGATAGATGGAAGGCTTTCGGGGAGACCTTTGCCCAACAGTGGGACAGAATAGGTTAAAAAAAATAAAAAAATCAACGATTACTACATTTTACCTTTCAATACTAGTTTAGTTTTCGTAAGTGATTTGTAATATTTACAGATTTATTCAAGATCTTAAACCTAATTTTAATGTGTGTATTTATAAGTCCAGGGATATATTTGGTTGCAGCGAATACAAAAGATGGTAACTTCGTTATACTCCGCAGGGGTAGATAAAATTGCATTGAGCTACCCATTAACGCCTTGTCAGATCTGATTTCGATTTATTTATTAGATATATTAGATGTTGCGATGTTATCGTGAAAGAACGGGAACTTTTGTTATCGTATATACGTTATTTCAATATTGATACAAAATAAAATATTAGGTGATATAAAAAAAGCGGTTGGGTACTTTAGTCGCAACTCTAGATAATTCCGATATCAGCAAAGCTCTTTATTTTTCTTCAGACTACGATTTTTTCCGTTGTCACGGACAGTTAATGAAAGAATTAGCTTTCATTACTACTGATACGATTCCTTAAAGGGATTCTCGAATGAAGACGAAGTGCCCTTGTAACTTTTTCGATGGCCAGGATCAGTGGGGTGAGGGCCTTATCTGCGATTAGTTTTTTGGGACACCTTTAAATGGTACTGAAGGAGTTTAGTGTAAGAGTGGCTTAGTCTTACTTAAAAATATATTTACTTCTATAGTTTGTCAATTCTAAATTATTTGACATTGATTTATTATTTTGGATTAGAATGTTTTCAACGAAAATATATCGAATTTCAAAAGCTTAAAGTACAAAATTGAATAACTTCTTTCCGGTCTAATGAAATCCGTTCAAGTAATAGATCAAGCCTACTTACAAATTCTGATTGATCGACTTACAGATAGGCAGACCGAAGTAGGCAAAAAGATAAACGTAACGGCTTTCAACCCTAATGCATTTAATTAAGCCACGCCGAACCCCGAAAATCGTCTCGAAACTCTCTCTGTTTAAATTAGTGCAGAATTCATTTTCTTTTTTAAATTTGTCTTCAAAATTCAAATAAGATTTCTTTTTTAGGACGCTATACCGCATAAAAGGGTTCCAGGATTTGTCCGCGCACCGTTCGCTTCGGAACGAACACTAATTCCTTCACATTTCGCGATACTGATTGGACGATATATTAAACAACGTCGACACGCTTCTACGAGAAAAATATATCTTAAGTAACTACCTTTTTTTCGCACTGGGATTCCTTTTTCTTATTTTCCGTTTGAGCTGAGGCTAAAGGTTACAAGAGTCAGTTTGTGCACGCGTTAATGATACTAATAGCAATTAGTGCAAGGTTCTGTTTAGCTTGTTCACTGCTTGGCGTTTTGTAAGTCATGTTGTCGATGTCTAAGCATATTAAGGGGTGGCCAGACCATGGAGGGTCTTAAGGGGAGGTCGTTTGCTCTGCTGCCAGTTTTCTAAGATTAATGAAGATGTGCTATAGCAGCTTGTAGAATACAAACATGACTCAATAGTTGTAAATACCTAGCTATAATAATAATTTGTAATTTAAAATTATTGTTCTATAGTATGCATTTAATTGAAATGACTAAATTTTCTCCAGGAATGGTTGAAATTGTTTTTGTGGATATATTTATAAAAATAAATAAATATTTGGAGTCTCTCAACGCGAACTAACTGAATTGTTGTTAGAATATTTTTGATTTTTATAGGTTTGTTTTTAAAATCCTCAGAAAAAAACTCAATCATCGATATTGGTTAAAGTTTGTGTTAATGTGCAATCTATTTGAATTTAAACCTAACAAATTCGTAAAGAATATTTTAGATCTCAAAACGTTGGTGTGTAAGCGTGACTCGAATATCTTTGCTTGCAGTACATTAGAAAGGTAAACATACGAGTATCATATTACACAGAGCACAAAAATATCATCCAGACTGCAGGCCTTGCGTCGCCGGACACCATAAAATATTAACACCCATCTTACGAAGTGGTCCTAATATTGACTTGTCTATAAAACCGAAAATTCTTACTAGAAAAAGACAAAAATATATAACTCATTTGTGTTAGACAAAGACGAGAGTGCGGTTTTTGTAATAACTTTGGAAAAAAATTGGTAGCGTTTGGTTCTTTCCTATCGTTTTTATCGAAGTCGTTATGTTTTGATAGAGCTGTTTCAGTCGATCGCCGATATAACGTTTATGTTTTGGTTTTTGGATATCTTAACAATGTTTATTGTAAATTTTTGAAGTGAAAACTTCTTTAGCGGCGCTGAGCACTTTTTTTGTACGGGTAAAAACTTTCAAACTCGCGTCAGGGTCACGTGATGCTGATCGAAAAAGCGTAAGATCGAGGGAAAGGGAGAGGAACTAGTATCTCCCACTCTTTTTACCGTGCCTGAGTGTGCTGCTCTGTTTAGGCGGCACAGGGCGAAAAATAAAAAATAAAAAAAATTAGAAACATAAACATTGTATTCTACCTCATAAATGATAGTACTTTTATACTTAACATCGTAGGCCGCATCATCATTTAACATCAGATGTGATTGCGGCCAAGCGTTTGCCTATACTTCATAAAAAAAAAAAAAAACTTATAATTAAACACAACGTTAATATTGAAGTTTTCACTTCTGCCGGCACTCCCGGAGTGCTAGCTTTTTTTTTATACATTTTCACACTTACATTAAATTGTAAAGTATACGTTAAACGTCAATATATTTTTTATAGCATAAATGTATTATGTTTGGTATGACCCAGCCGTACTATTATCCTAAAATATCAAACTGCCAGTTATAAAAAATCATAATAGTATTGTGAACTGTTCCATAAAATCTACTTATTATGAAAATATAATGAACGATGAACGCATCTGTTTATAAAACCATACGCAACTCATGAAAATACCGCGAGTTGCCAATAATAAATTATACTCCTTGTCCGCTTACCTCGGGTTAACCGGCTTTTATAAACTACCCGGGTAATTTATAACTATTACCCGGCCGAAAACGATCACGTGATATTACTTTATAGCGTATTCATCCAGTAAATATGAGGGAAGCCAGTAATATGTTGTAGGTAAGCTATAATGTAAACGAAATTAACGGCCATATGCAAAGCCTAGGTGGGGAATTTGTTGGTAGTGCTGGTAGAGCAATACCGTTCCTATTATATTAAACAGTGTATTAACATAACTGGAAACGATTAATGTTTATTTCTTCTATACAAAATTTTCGAATAAAAACTGTTCTGAAAGTGATTGTCTTTATCTCGGAATGAAAGGAAACAGCTAGGCAACTAGCTAGGTATTTTTTGTTTCAAGTAGATAGCGCTACATTTCAGGAATTTTCATTTAACCAACAAACATAGTGCTAACATCGCCAACCGACTATCTTACTACAAACTACGTGCTTAATGTAATCGCGCTCAATATCCTTTGTTGTGTTCACTTTCAGACTCATTAAAAAGGCGATGCAATTTAATGAGTTGATAGTGTGCGTTAAACCCTCGCTTCGTTTGCAAATACGGTTTCTTAACCATTCAAAACTGAACTCTAGGTTATTCAGATAAGTTCGGTGTTTGTTTGTTGAGAGCGGAGAGGATATTGGTATGTAGGGGTCGAAGATTAGTGGCACACGCCTACCCGACGTAGCGCTGAGCGGCTGATGGCGCCCAAGAGTGTAGTTACAATTAGAGCGGTGCCCACAATGAAGTGATGCCGCGTAATGTTGCCCCTTGTCTTTGTATGTTGATTGCGATGGAAACAGCTTCATGTGTTCCGTATCATCTGTGTTCGTAGTCCCACTACTTCTCTTATGAATATCGTTTTGCATACTTGTAGACTCCATATTATGTATCTTTTTATATTTTAATAAGTTTTTATTAATTTGCATATAATTTAATAAATTAGGTCATGTGTGACATTTTTGATATCTTTTGCAACATGTATTTTAGCCATAAGTTAAACTAGGTCAAAACACAAACTAAGCGATAATCACGGTATTTTTTTTTTAGAATTACGTAGATAAACGATCCACTAATCTTGTTTAATACCAATCATGTCTTAGAAGTCAAGGCGTAGAAGCTTTTTAATTATAATTATCCTGAGTATTTTAAATAATTATGAGATTATGTGATATGCATTACTTTCGATCAAAAAGTACAAGGCTAGAAACCTAAACCATCTATAAGAAATATAAATATGTTTCCGTGGATTGTGGTCTAGTTGGCAGTAAAGGCGCTTAAGCCGTCGTTTTCTAAGATGCTGAAACCGCCATAAAACAGTTGTATCGCAGCGGAAATAAAACTAAGTTATTTTTTGTACAAGTAAATATCTAAGACGTTGAGGTAATAGGTTCATTATGAATGAAAGAAAAGCATTGGGTAAGTGTGAATGAAATTCTTGGAAAACAAAAACTTAGATAAACTTTTAAGCATTTTGACCAATGAAATCGTTAAGCAAGCAGCTTGTAAAGTAATAAGTAGATAATAATAAATAAAAGCAAGTGTGTCAAGATTGTAATAAGTAATTAAGTTTGAATCATTAGTTTCTAACAGCAGTGGATTTTGTTACAATTTTTTTGAAGTGAAAACTGCTTTAGCGGCGCTGAGCACTTTTTGTTGTATGGGTAAAAACTTTGAAACTCGCGTCAGGGTCACGTGATGCTGATCTAAAAAGCGTAAGATCGAGGGGAAGGGAGAGGAACTAGTATCTCCCACTCTTTCTACCGTCCCACGCGTATCCAAGGATGGTGACAGCTGATTGCTTGACTGTTGTGTAGTAAATACAATAAATAAACATTGTATTCTACTTCATAAATGATAGTACTTTTATACTTATAATTAACACAACGTTAATATTGAAGTTTTCACTTCTGCCGGCACTCCCGGAGTGCTACCTTTTTTTTTTTATTAACCTATGTATCTCACTGCAGTGCAAAGGCCTCCCCCAAACCTTTTACACTCATCCCTTATTTGTTACTTAATCAAATAAAAATATACTTACCTGTTTTAATGATTGTCGTTATAAATAACGGTAGTTACTTCAAAGAGATGACGAGGCCGCGCGATTGCCCCGCCTCTGTACGTACCGTATATTGTCAATTGGAACTGCTCGGCTTCAGCAAGCGCTTTTAGATTTGAAAGAGTAAGTTGTAGAGTAAGGTAAAATATCAGATAAAACAAGGTTTCTTTGCGTTTTTTAAAAAAGTAAGTATATTTTTTTATTCTTTCACGAATGAATTTTTTGGGTAGGGGAGCGAGGGGCTTGTTGTAACAGTTTTCATTAAAACTAATATATCTTGAGATCTATTGATTAAAATTTTACTAAATAAAAATGGATGGATACTGTAACTCTTCCTCTACCAAATCAAGTAAAAATAATACCATAACTATTGGTCATTATTTTACAATCAATTATTTTCTAGAAGAAGTGCGGTGTTACAACTTACCTCGTCCTTGGGGCAAGTTGTAACGTCTACCGGGGCAAGTAGTAACGACCAAAAAAAACAACAATAATACCTCTAATCATTTATTTTTAACAAAAACATCTTTTTATGACATCTTTCTGGATTAAGTATTATGTAATTCTTATCAAAAATCAACTCAAATACATTTTTAGTAACCAACACTTAAAAATGAAGTAATGAACAGTTTTATTTAGTTAAACACTACTTATAATCATCATGGCACTTTTAAATCACAGTAAGTAATCAAGTTATTTATATGTAAGGTATGCTTCGTCATTATCTCTTCTTAATAGCTATCTAACAAAGTATTATACTTTTGTATGGCATGTTGTAACGTTACAACATGCCCCGGAATTTTGTTACAACTAACCCTACGGTATGATTTTTAACATTTATCAAGATAATTATTTAAACAATTTAGCAATCATAAAAACTGTTACACATTATCAGAGATAGATAAATTTGAATGGTAACAGGATATACAAAATTTGAAATTAGTCAATATTAAAAACGCAAACCGAAATTTTACGACAGTACAATTTTATATTACCTGGCAGAAATGAAGCGCGTGCACACTTCCACTCACTCCGCTGGCCTTCGGAACATTGGCTATGGCAACATGATGCGGTGTGGTTTATAGGTTAAATCGAGTCAAAGAAATACATTAATAGCGTTTAAGATCCTAGTGAAAACAGCCTGTTACTACTTACCCCTGTTACAACAAGCCCCTCGCTCCCCTACTTGAATCTTTCAGTATTTTTAAGATGCTTTAAAACTGTAGAGGTAAAAATTTGTAAGATTTTCATAGGTAATTTATAAATGAATTTATAACGTAATGATTGGGTTATTTAATAATATTATGTTTTTGTTTGTATTAATAACGATATTTCACAACAAGATATAACAATTTACGATTCGATACGAGTAGTATTTGACATACCTATACATACAACCAACCATGTATACAAGCCAAATAATATTAATGGAAATGGCAAAAATAATAAACATTTGTCTGAATTCTTCGCGTTTACTGCACGAGGGCTATGAAAAGGCGAGGTTTTATCGCGTTGCCATGGAGACGGCGGGATGCCGCGACGCGATACCCCTCGCTCGGAAAAAACTACTACACTGCTTTATATTTACGGCTATTCGATATGTATACCTACTCTATGCCGAAAAGGAATTTCGGAAGTGAAAGTGAGTGAAGAAAGTTTAACGACATAGCGTAGATAGGCTTGTAAACGTGTTATTGGAGGAAGTTGGAGAAACCAATATCATCTAATATTAATTTCATAGATTAAAAATATCTAGAAATGGCCTGTATTATTTCTACTTTGCAAGTACTTATACTGTGAAATAATATTTACGTATTGAAGCGAAGATCTTATTTAATTTTTATACATTGCTCGTAAAACAAGAGACGACAAAAAAACACACTTGCGGTCACGCGACGTATGACTCAAACAATTAAATAGTGTTGTGGCGACATGACGTGACGATGACGTGGCGACATGACGTGACGTGACGATGACGACGAAGCCAACGAAGACACAGACACATTCGCACTTGCGCGAATGTGTCTGTGTCTTCGTTGGCTTCGTCGTTGTGTCACATTCGCGCTTGCGCGAATGTGTCTGTGTCAGTGTGTCTTCGTTGTCTTCGTGGTTATATTTTTGAAGTGAAAACTTAAAAGTGAAAACACAACGTTAATATTGAAGTTTTCACTTCTGCCGGCACTCCCGGAGTGCTAGCTTTTTTTTTCATTCAGATTCTGATATAATAAGTTCATACATGAGGTTAAAAAGCCCTAACAAAAAGGCATGTAGAATTATGATTTCCAAACAACAACAATGATCGTTCAATTGTTAGTAGCAGGCTGTTAGCAGAGTCAGTACCAGTTAACCCTTGAATTTGGTACACACTGAAATATTAACGCCTGCTATGGAAGCACGCGGAAAAACAAGTCAGAAGCCGGTCCGTTATGGGCCCGTCGCATGTTCGCCAAAGATTAGCCTGCCCGCAATTTAGCACTTTTTAGATAAGTAAGTCTTTCTGAAAAGTTTGTATGTGAAGAAATAAACTAATATTGTTCACGCAAATACATGCATACTCGGTTTCTGTCACAACAGTTTGATCCAAATCTTACGTACTTGTTGAAAAAATCTGCTTAGTTTAAACTTTAATGCCCACTTGATGAGGATAAAAAATATTTTAAACTAAGTTGAATTAAATTTTATGTTCGTAGGTAGATTAAAATTCGTCAGTAGCGCTACTCCTCACTTAAAAACGTCACGGTGTGTAGTGCATCAGACTTTAATTTTTATTTTTATTCGTAGGTCATGATCGAACATTTACTTGGAATTCAGTTCAAGACTTTTTTGAAACACATCGATAGACTGAAGGACCAAACATTTGAACCGTCTTAAGTGCTCTTGGTTCAAATGTTTGATTACATCCTTCAGTCTATCAATAGTCAAAGTCAAAGTCAAAACTGCTTTACTCAGTAAAATCACAAGGATCATTTAGAATCGTTTTACATACTAGGTGATTCTAGGTTCAATACCGAAAGAACTGCTGTTCTTTCTGGCTCTCTACTCTTTGACCGCATGGCGTGTCGGTATTGAGTGGTGGCAGGGGCGTTCGCTGGGGAGTCAGTGCCGGCCCTGGGGACCGCCTCCCGAGGGAGCCGGCGGGGGACGAAAGGTTAAAAGGGAAAAGTTATAAGAGAACGCTTGTTGTCGGATCGCGCATTTCTAGTTCGATTTTCCAATTGTACTGCGAATGGCGATGTGTGGTACTGCTGCCCGGGATAGTGTTTTATGGAGTAGATACACTCATACGAAATATTAGATTGATTCAGTTACAAATATCTGACGTAGTTACAATTAGATTTCTGTTTCTAACTTACATTTTAAGTGGTCATTTAATAGTTTCACATCAAACTTAGATGTGAGACCGGTAGAGCTGACTTGTTTTGATTGGTTACTGTTACGTATAACATACGCAATACATATTTATAGGTATACAAGCTTTCCAAAACGTGCTTTTAAAAGAAAATAATACAAATTATTTTATGAATGATTTTTCCCATCATTACTTTACAGCTTAGAATAGTTAAAGGCCTACAAGAAGACAAGTTTTCCGACTATGTTCGATGCAAATAAACATAGTCTGCGGTAGTAGGGGGTGGGAGGGGGTTCAAGTGTTCCGACTTGAAAGAGGGTAGCCTCGATACGAGTCTCCACACCGCGACGTAATGCCGCACTAGATTTTTTTTACTGAAATTTTCCGGAATTTTGAGATAGCGATTTTAAGAGTTTGAACATTGTTGGTTGTTTCTCTGTGCATGCTGTGATGACCTATAATTATAGGAACACTAGGCTCAAAATCCTTTGTTTATATGTTTGTCCAAATAAAAAAAAAACAGTTTTTGCATAAAGTTGTGGAATAAATGTATCTACAACTCAAAGAGTTATCTTCTTTTATAGTTTAATTCTTAGTTTTATTGGATAAGTCAAATTAACTTTACTTGTATGTATATACGCATATAATGTCCTATATATTTTTAAGCTACATAGGTACTATTATGAAGACTAAAAACCTTTGCTGTCGTAAAGCCCGACGAAATTGTTTGGTGGCTTGATTTCCAAATTAATGGACACTGTTAAAGTATATTCGAAGCAAGTGATGAGAAAAGTACTTCTCATCATTTTACTGCGTACCATTCCCAAATCCAGCGATAAGCTACATAGATATAAGGGCTGTTACACACCCACCTACATAGAAAGGGCAGAAATACGAGGGCAGTTTTTACGACGTAAACACGGCCTCCTGTCTATACCTAAATGTATAGTACCTTTTATGCAGGCTTACGTTAATATGCTTGAACATAAAACCATTTATTATACCAAGGAGTTTTTATAATCAATATTTCCCTTTTTTAAAACAGGGTGTCCTGTTACATTCTGGATTAAATAAAACAATACAAAATTCGGAAATGTTGCGATAATTTGCTCAATGAAAGTGAATGAAGAAATTTTGAGACACCCCTATCAGTCAGGGTTGCTAAAACAGGTGATCATACATTAATAGAACGGAATTCTCCGACAGGTGCTAATTTATCTGACTTCACGTGAGATTTACGACCCCATACTCCTTTATACCCGTGCTTATTGTAGCGCTGAGAGTGTGGAGATGATTAAACATTCTGATAATAATACATCTTGACGTGCTAAATTATGGTACCTACTACCAACTTTGTTATATTTGGGTGTGAATTCATAAAAGATACATTGAAATGTATTCTAACATATCGTCTTACAGCGCGCTGGCGCTTGTATTTTATAAGACTGTTCATCGCAGAAAGTGTAGCTTTACAAAGGTGATTTTTTTTTGTTCAATCGGTTCAGTATTTTCGGAGCCTATTCGATGCAAACAATCAAATCTTTCCTCTTTATAATATTAGAAGAAGAAGAAAAAGATAGAAGATAGATACTTTGTATACTTCATACTATGCACAGGCACTTCAGAATCAAAAAGTTTCCTAAAATCTTAAACATTAGAAAAATGACCATCCCATACGTTGTTACCGCGTGGGCAATCATTTTAAGGCTTACCGCTCACAAGACCGATACTGGTGGATAACACGAGTGTCACGTGACCCTTACCATGATATTAATGGTGAAGGCTTTCGAGGGCCAAGATACCTATAAACTCATCTCTAGATAGATTATCTTTGTATTATCTACTAGGGATGACACTTGTAGTTGGTTTATGAAATTATAGTGTGTTGAAAATGCAGTAAGACAAAAAAATCTTAGAAATAAAATCCCACAATTTACTTATATTTTAAAGTACCTACTCTAGCGTGCCTTATAAAGCTAACAGCTTCTTGAGTCAGCAGTGAATTGGTAGGAACCAAATTTTTGCCAAGGATTTATTGGTTTCCGTGTAACCGCGTCTCTACCGCGGAAGTGATGAATGACTCAAGGATACGCTCAAAATAAAATCTCGAAGCAGTGAGTCGAAAGTGGCGTTAGCTCCTAACTCGCGATATTGTGACATAAGGTGTTTAACATAAATAATGCGAACAGATGTGTTGTGCCTCGGGCGCCGCAAATACGTTCGCGCCAGCCCTGCGAGTAACACCGGTTTGGTCTTTTGGACGACTTTTAGAGATGATTTTATCCCCCGTCAATTTTAAAATCGTGAAAGTTAAAAAACCCTGTTGAACATTGTGTAAACGTTGTTTGAAGCTAACAGTAATCCAAAATATTTTTACAGTCCACTAGTTTGGTTCTATAATCCATCAAAATTTTGTTGATAAAAACAATAGAATAATTTAATAGGGTTTCGACTTTTAACTCTAAGTATATGTCAATGTAGATCAGACTTCTGTGTCTAGAGATCAGCATCACCATCTGATTAAACAGCTAATCAGTTGTATTGTCTAAGACCTTCTTTGTAATCACTAATCATTATTTCCATCAATTTAAGATATGTCTCAATTACAGCTAAGTTTTTATTTAAAAAAAACATTTGGAAAGATAAATGTACTGGCTGTACAATCATGATACAGACGACGAAAACGTAAGGTAGACAGGGGTATCTAACAGCTTGATAAACTCCTGTGTTGGCACAGCAATTCGTGGTGGCATCGCCGACGCTTCGGGCCATGTAAAATATTTCTGCTAAAAGCATTCATCGTGATCGCTTGCCTGATCCTACGCACTACCAACCTATAAACGTATAAACTATAGGCCAATGCAATAAGAGCGGTATTCGCTGACCAAGAATGAGTATCGTAATCATACAACTATTCGTACTTATGACGATAGTTCGATGGTCTTTCATACAGTATTGTTTGATTTGGAGATTTATTTTGATCAAATCTGTTGTATAATATTTAAATTTCTTTGCAAATAGTTTTAATACTGGCACGATTTTGTCGTTAAGCACCTACAGTATCTCAAGATATTTTGAAGTCGTCTCAGGAGTGTATTCAGACGCATGTTATACAGGGTTACATGGAAAGTCGTGCTAGATCCGTTAAGGGCGTAGAGTACCCATCATTTCTGACTTATTTTACTAAGAAACACCCCACCCTAAACTTAACCCATTTCGAGATATTCGACTTTTAAATTTTTATTGAAAATTGCAGATTTTTAGGCTACTAAATTTATTTTTGTTTTTTCTGTGCATCTTGTTATTATTATTTTTGCATTTTTACATGGATAATAAGATGCTTTAGGACGTCAATCATTAAAATAGTGCATAAGTTAATTGAATAGATTGTAGTAGAGAAGTGAAACTTATGAAATAAAAAAATATTTTAGAAGGTTTGTTTTTCTCTAAGGGATATCTAAAAAAAATATTATGGCACTTGTTCGGCGGATGTTATAATAAATATCTACGTTTCAACAGCTATCTAACGACGTATAATAATCTAGGGTTTGTATTACATTTAGTGAAAAAAAGTAGTTGCGACGCTCCAGGTTGCAGTTCTAACGGTCCCACGCGAGCAAGACAAGTGAAGATTTAGGTAGATGCGAATGAAAGAAAAAATGTGTAGAGACCGCTAGGGTTGGGAATACAACAGGGGAAATTGTTTTGGTTGTCAGTCTGCTTTTGTGCATCGTACATAGTGAATGTGATATCGTTTTGCTCTTTTTCTCAACTTGGCTGTGATTCTGAACTATTTCTTCTGATTTGGACTACCGGACTCTGATTTGTACCTGTGATATGGAAGTGTTGAAAATGACGTCCTACACATCTGAAGAATATGCTGATATGCTTATTTGTCTTGTTTTGCTTTATTTGCAGACACACAATCGCAGTATCCGTAACAAATATGCGTATCAGCATATTCTATCAGAGTCCGGTTAACGAGCACCGTAGTCAAAATCACAAGAAATAGTTCAGAATCACAGCCAAGTTCAGAAAAAGAGCAAAACGATATTACATTCACTATGCAGACTGACAACCAAAACAATTTCCCCTGTTGTATTCCCAGCCCTAGCGGTCTCTACACATTTTTTCTTTCATTCGCATTAAATCTTCACTTGTCTTGCTCGCGTGGGACCGTTAGAACTGCAACCTGGAGCGTCCCAACTACTTTTTTTCCACGAAATGTAATACAAACCCTAGATTATTATACGTCGTTAGATAGCTGTTGAAACGTAGATATTTATTATAACATCCGCCGAACAAGTGCCATTATATTTTTTTTAGATATTTCTTAGAGAAAAACAAACCTTCTAAAATATTTTTTTATTTCATAACTTTCACTTCTCTACTACGATCTATTCAATCAACTTATGCACTATTTTAATGATTGACGTCCTAAAGCATCTTATTACCCATGTAAAAATGCAAAAATAATAATAATAAGATGCACAGAAAAAACAAAAATAAATTTAGTAGCCTAAAAATCTGCAATTTTCGATAAAAAATTAAAAGTCGAATATCTCGAAATGGGTTAAGTTTAGGGTGGGGTGTTTCATAGTAAAATAATTCAGAAATGATGGGTACTCCACGCCCTTAACGGATCTAGCACGACTTTCCATGTAACCCTGTATAATTAGCACAAACATTTAAAACTTGACTTTCATAACTTGTATCTACCTACTACCTTTTAATGTTACCTATTAAGACTCAGCGTTAATTGACACATTTTAAGAAAAAAATAAATCTTAGATAAAAAAATAAAGCCATCCCCTAATAAAATCTAAACACATCCTCACCACAGAAGCAAAAACAAACTTTTTAAAACAGTTTTAACGGAACAGCGGGAAGTACAAATTCGTAAACACAAGAAACAAATTAATATCACTGTGGAGTTCACTGTGAAGTGGAAACATCTGGAGAGATGTTCCAACTTTGTTCGGTCAAGGATTTCTGCGAAGGAACTTGGATGTTCCGTAGAATATTACCTTTTTTTTTATTTAGAACTAATACGATCATTTGAAGATTAGAAATTACTTATAAAAAAAAACGTATTATAACTCGGATGATGCTTTGTGGCATAAATTTACGACTCTGCAACATTAAAACAAAAAATACGATTATTTCTGAAGTTACGTTAAAAATCTCAGGTTTTTGGGTATTACCTACTCAAGATACTTTGTCTAACTGTAAGAATAGTACTTATCTATCAATTTGTCGTAAATACTTCATCATCATCATCCGCAGCCAGATTTCGCCCACTGCTGGGCATAGTCTTCCCTTTTCTTGTGCCATTCGTAATATATACTATAAATCTCGTATATCACGTAAGTACTACTAGATAATATCAATGCTAATGTTTTAATATCTGAAACTATCACGGTTTTGAACATAGTTTTCATTAGGTTATATCATGGCGCATGCAACTGTGCCGAAATATCGGGAAATAATCAAACTCACAAATCATGGTAAATATCCCGTTTATAATGAAAACTATAATGCTAATGTTTGTTTGTAGAGAACCCTAACAGCTTACCTGTTTTTTTGACCAGACAAATGGCTATAAAATTCAGAATAATTTTAATATGAGGCGCCTTGTCGATAATTTGGGTGTCATGTCGTTTCTGATTTATGTGTCCGCATCATTTGCATCGCATTATCTGTTCACACGCTCGTGGTTTATGGTTCATTTTATTTATGTTTGCTTTTAATAAATATTTTATATATTTATGTTTCATTTATTGCAGATAACTGGTATTTTTAATCAACTATTGTTTTTTTTATAATGGTCATACTTAATTGTATTTTAGGGACAATCTTAGGGACTATTTTAGGGACTTACCAGATCAGACTCACAGCGACGATCACTGTTAGTCTGATCTGTTTATTGATTTAATAAATAAAATGGGTAACAAATTATGGGTCGTTACGTATCTGAAAAATATATTACACTATCTTCTAATACTTTTATTTTCAATAAAACTACTTGTTTTTTATCAAGTTTTTATTTTTGTTTCAGATTTTTCCTCAAATTCTTCCTTAAGTGCAATCAAAACTGTTTGAAAAATGCTGGCAACCCTCGGGATATGAGGAGGTTTCAAGTAAGTTTTATAATGGCAATACAGCAGCAATATAAACTTAACCAAACAAAACAAAAACGTTAATATTGAAATCGGTAGGTACTTAGTGGTCTGTGGTTTCTAAACTGAAAAATGAAGTTAGAATCAAATAATTATTTGATCAAAAAAAGTTACATTGAATTTAAGCTGTCGACACACTAATGGCTAACAGTTTGCTAGAGTAGAAGAGAAATTGCCGCGATCCTCACACAAAATATACCTGTTTGGAGCAAGTTAGAAGCGACACCATACTTAAATATATTTTATACACCAGTTAATTAAAAAAAAAACGTCTATCACTCTAGATTTATTCATGGACTTAACACGATGACAGACGCTTCAAGCAAAGCAAAGTTTCTATTACAAGTACTAGATTGCTCATTGAAAAAGTACTTAAATTTTTTAGGAATACATTGCAACAACTTTAGTTATGTTATTTTAAAAGTGTTAAGTCTCTACTTGCTGTAAAAGTAAAGATATCGATAACATAGCATAAAATGTGAGCAACACCATTTACGCCAAAAATTGATACGATATTAGACGTTCCCCAGGCGGGACTAAAACTAATTTTACTTATTTCACAAACCTAGACTTAGCCTACTATTATAATATCACATAATACCAATGTTTTGAGAGAAGCAACACGCTTCTACTTGGCACCTATTGTGTCTGTATCGCCTTTAACTGAAGGAAGGGTTGCGTTCAAGACTCTTGAATATTTGAAACGGCACCAATTTAGGGGAGGAATGAAATTAAATTTATTTATACGAGTTTATTTATTTACTCTCAAACGATTTTGTTTGTTCTTTACTTGTTTAATTGGTGATATTCTTTTGTTTGCGGCTATCGTGTTTGTGTTTGGAGTAATTTGAATTGATTGCTTTTTATGTTATTAATTTTGTCCTCACTATGTTGGGGAGACAGTTTGTTTGCAGTATTTAATTAACGCAATATTTTAATATAAATAAATAAATAATGATCCACAAAACATGATCTAGCCCCAAGCTAAACAGAACTTGTGTTATGGGCACTAGAAGACTGACATATATGTAAATCCGTCTCATAAGTTTACTTATTTCTTTGTTCTTTAAATACTTATGAGTAAAGACGCTTACAACTCTTACGTTTAAGTAATAAGTTACTTTCTTTCATATCAAAGTAGGGAAGTATTTATTAATCACCGCCCTAATATTTCATAATTCAAAACTCAAACAAAACTAAAGTCACATACCTCTTAATATAAACTAATTAGCAACAGCTCTAACGCAACTTGGGTAAAGGTGCATTTACACTCACGAACAAAGCTACAACGTGGGCTAAGACACATTTGTTTTACGTGCCCTTACATCTCCAAGCTAATATATAACTAAGCAGTACACTTATTCAGTGCATATTTCCTCGATAGGAAGTTTGAGCGTGTGTGAGTTGAAGTTATGTCTATATTTGGGTTTTCTATGTGTCATTGAATAATTCATTGGTCGTACCCCAACGTTTCAAGGGTAAGAATATACGATGGTAATATAGTGTGTAAAAGTATCTTCAGAATCACCGAATGTTTTAATAGGACGTGGATTTTACCCCTATTAAAATAAACTTGCTAAATTTTTTTATTATTATTTAACCATTTTTAACTTTGTTTAATGTTATGTCTAGCTTAAGTACGAGTATTATTAAAATGTAACTACCAAGCTGACAGCAAACTGAGCAATCTTATAAGTAAAGCTTTATATTCTTTATTGCAAAAAGAACCATTGATCACTCCATTATTTACTTGTACGTTTCGCTAAAAAAAAGGCTCGTCGCTATCGATTGAATGGCGTCCATCAATCGGCCACCCACACACACACAATGCATTTCCTTGCATATCTATTGGGAGAGTTTCGTCCAAATCCCGAGACATTGGCTCCACCTTCCCCAGGGACTCTCCCTTTCGGCTTCCCTTCGTTGTGTGCATCGGAATGCCAATGTGTGCGACCGTTCTATTTTTGTTGTAATTTAAGTTACGTCGATCTTGAACTTGACGGGTGTATTTGGTGAACGTTGGTTTATGTTGTATTTTTACTTCTCTCACTGATTTTAAGTTTAACTCTACATCGTAAAGACTGTAAGAGAAGTTTAACTAACTTTGATATCTGATTTCCGAAAAGTTACTTTAGCACCATAGTTTTAAGATATAATATCTTCTGTCAGTGATTACCTTAGTACTAAAAATATGATGTATTTTGTGACATTATTTAGGTACAATAATCAAAATACGTAGTGTTACCATACCATCTTGCCACCAAACATACCTATCTAGTAAACAGATTTTACAATATCAATGAAGACCCCTAATAAAATAAAGTCACTCTCAAAGCAGTTACAATCAAAACAAATATGTATTACTTTCAGACGAACTAACAATATTTATATTTACTTGATACTAGTAGTATTGAGTAGTAATTATATATTTTTTCCGACCAGGTGGTAATATCAACGCAAGTGATGGTTGACGGTCCTCTTCTAGCGATATCGGACAACATGTTTGTGCATAACAACAGCAAACATGGCCGGAGGGCGAAGAGGCTGGATCCTACTGAAGGTACTGACGCCGCGCCAGACAACACTTGTACGTTTTTGTTTTATTTTTTTATTATTTTTACTATTTTTTTTATTATAATTTAGAATACAGTAGCTCTACCATGAGTTTTTACTATACTATATTTACTTCACTCGCTAGCGTCTGTAGTTAAAATAATGTATGAAGATTTGTACAGCGCCTCTAGCGGATAGTTGGTACTAAAATTCGTAATACTAATATTGACGTAACTACTGTAGTAAAGTCAGGCGATTTTACTGTGACATCTCATGGTAGAGGTACAGGGGGGTACGATATATGTGACAATCGTAAACGTATCGAAACAGTGATGTTTTTAAGATACACTGCGCGTCAACATCAGCTTTACTATCAAACGATAGTACGAATATATGTGACAATCGTAAACGGTAACGCTGCGACGTTGCCGTGAAGTGTATCTTAAATACGTTACGTTTACGATTGCCCTCTGTAAACAAACATGTTACCAAACATGATTAGGGTTGCAAAATCGCCCTGAACAAAAAAATCGTTAGTGTTAAATATTAGAATAAGTTGCAGAAATTCTGTCATATCCTTCGTCTGTGATATTCTGAAATAGCCATTATCTCTACGCAGCTGCCCCAAAAAGACAGATTATCTTTATTGCTTCAGGCTTACAAGTCTTAAAATATGATTGTCAAAATTACAGACAAAGCTGAGTTGTATTTGTTAAAAGTTCAACGAACATTGACATGCAGAAACTAAAATACTAGTATTATTTAGACACAACTACCATTAAAATACTCCTGAAACTACGTGCGAATTCGGCAGTCAATCGCCAATAAATGTGCAAAAGTCATAATACAGTTTTAAGACGTCGTTTGTATTCAAGGAATCACTGTAGACATTTCGCAAAGAACTTCAGCTGAGGGGCGTTGAGACGGGCATGAACCGAGCGCGGATAATTTACTGAGAAATTATGCCTTGTAAAATCTTGGAGCATGGTTTTCGGTTCGCTCTTATCTTAGACGGGCAAGGCTTTTGTCTGTCAACATTTTTGTGGTTTTGGAAGATTGAGACTGAGAATTCAGTTAAAATTCTTGTTTTTTTTCAAAATTTTCCTTATTTTGTTTCTTATTTGTATTCCGGTTCATAGTACTAACAGTGTATATAAACTGTTGAAATCTTATCGTAAAAATGAATTTGAATCTTGATAAAATTAATTATAAAAGTATTCAATAAATCATTTCCAAATGACACGCCACCTCATTCCAAAGAGGGAACAAGATTTTAATATTTGTTAAATTAAAAAAGAACCTCCAGTTTAATCTCCTTTCATTCCCTTAAATTCACTTTCTCTTCTTGTCTTTATTACTTCGCCGTTTGTTCACAAGATTTCGGTTCCCCGTCTTACGGTGCGTGTCCCCCTCAATAGCCTTCTTCATACTACCATCATAACTGCCGTAAACTCTAGATGCAATCTTCAACTTTATTGCGGATCATTAAAATTCATTTTCAATTATCGCGGCCAACTTCTTCGATTTTATCGTAAATTTTATGGTGCAATTGTCCTTTTCCAAAGCATTCACAGATAAACGTCTAAGTAGGACGGCAAGAGTTTGGCTGTTACGCGTTTATTCAACTTTTAAGTTGTTGGGCACACATTCGACCCTTACTTTTGCCGTAGTTTTCAGGAGTTTCGTTTACTACGAATGCTATTTATAAACATTCCAGATCGTTTGAAATATTTTAGGTAAACTCTTATGATATTATGTTGAGTTTACTAAGGGAAACTCATAGTAGATACCTATACATAGGAACATTTTTACTAGTTTTTTACACCCTGTATGATTTTCTTTGTTATCTACCAAATACGTGCAAATACACTCATTCTTATAAAAATAGTCTTTTTCTATCCTGCAGCGGGTTTATACCCTCCCCTACCAGTGGCAACTCCTTGCATAAAAGCGATATCACCGAGCGAAGGCTGGACGTCTGGAGGCTCAACGGTTATCATAGTAGGGGACAATTTCTTCGATGGATTACAAGTTGTGTTTGGGACCATGCTTGTTTGGAGTGAGGTCAGTAAAACTATTATTCTTTATTACTTTTATACTGCTGACTTTAACACCGAGCTTGATTTGTAACCTTTGCCTACTAGTTCCTTCAATCATGTAGTGCAAATAAGACATACTAAAATAGAAGTTATCTCGACTTAACATGATTTAAACCTTGTAGCATGAGACTGCGTCCAATACTCACTTAAATAAAACGGAGGAATATTAAGTCTCATCGAAGTTTGTGGCCAAAGTAAAATCTTATAGTAAAAAAATATGTGCAATGAACTAAAGAATTTCATGCGAGAATCACTGCTTAGCAGTTGTAGTGTCTCCCCTGACGAACTCTCACAGAGCTCTACTACTGAAATCTACCTCAACTGTTATTTAGATAAAAAAATTGACACATGGTAGGAACCAGGCTGTCTTGCTAATATTGTTTCTATAATAATAATGATAATTTGTCAACAGTTAATAACGTCGCATGCGATAAGAGTGCAAACGCCGCCGCGGCATATACCGGGAGTGGTCGAAGTCACGCTCTCATACAAAAGCAAACAGTTTTGCAAGGGAGCTCCGGGGAGATTTGTCTATGTTTGTGAGTATGATAATCCCATTATATTATTTTTTACTGTGTCCCTGCGATCACAAACCCGCATGCCCAGCGTGGCGATTAGGGCACAACCTCCCATATGATTGGCACACAAAAAGGACGGCCCCCAGTTCCCGGCAGCTCCGCTAGTCCTGGCCAAGACACTGGATGAAAAGAGCCAAAGACCGGGCTCAGTGGCTCGTCTTGGGAGAGACCTACGTCCAGCAGTGGACTGATATAGGTTGATGATGATGATGATGATTATTTTTTAATGTTCCTTTTTAACACTTCAGGTCAATTATTAGATATAACTTTAAATAGTTACAGACATGGAAAAGTATTATTAAATACGCATTAATTACTCAAAAACTGTTCTGTACCTACCTTGGTCTTGATCAGACCTTGTTTGTTTAATTAAGTGACCAGCATAGAGCTTAAAAAAGAATAATCTAACTTCACGAAGTAAAAAGTTAAAGACTTGGATCATACTTATAAAATAAATACTTAATCAGAAAATTCCCTCTTTTGTAGTTAGTTAATATATCGACTTTAGACTTGAGTTTGTTGAAAATATCTCGCATTGAATTATCAAGCAGGCTCTGTAGAGTAGTACAATTGTTGATAGAAGTAACTGATAAATATTAATTAAAAAAAAATATAAACATAAATAATTAAATGCACCCATAGATTAGTTTCATCATTCCTCCTTATTGATTAGTTTATTTGTATAAAAATCCAGAAATCACATTTCATAAGATTTCCCCATCAATATCCAAGACTTTCGTTAATTAGAAAACATTCGGAATACATCCGATCCATCAATTAGGCTATTTGTTAGTGTAGATAATGATTGATTTTGTTTGTCCATTCGGCATAGCAGCGCTTAACGAGCCCACCATAGATTATGGCTTTCAACGACTCCAGAAACTAATACCAAGACATCCTGGAGACCCGGAAAAACTACCTAAGGTAATACTTATAAATTCAAATTAAATGTTTATTTTGCTATATTATATTGTCATATAAAATACGTAAGAAACAGTTGAGCTATCTACAGACCATTGCAAACGATCTATAGATAGTTCAACTGATCCAAATCAGTACCAACCGGAAGCGTACCCAAGACACTGGCTGCATTTACTTCGGAAATATCAAAGTTGGAGCAAACAGATACTGTAGTGGAGCGTTTAGGAAAGCGTAGTGTAAGACGGCCTTCAGCGAGATGGAGCGACGATCTGCGGAGTGTAGCTGGCAAACACTGGATAAGAAGAGCCGAAAACCGGGCTCAGTGGCGCGTTTTGAAAGAGACCTACGTCCAGCAGTAGACTGATATAGGTTGATGATGCTGATAATGATGACCGTGGATATTTATTTATTTACAATTCTCCCAGGAAATAATCCTCAAACGGGCAGCGGATCTAGCTGAAGCATTATACTCCATGCCTCGGAATAATCAGCTCGGCCTCGGAGCGCCTAGATCACCTTCTAGTATGCCTTTCAACTCGTACACTGGACAACTGGCTGTCAGTGTACAAGACACTGCGGCTTCGCAGTGGACTGAAGGTTTGTTGGTTTCAGTATTTTAGTATTCAGTATTTTATTGACATAATTGTACACAGTTCTATATATTTAATAATGTACCCAAGTTCGGGTGTTGCAATCATTATTATCATAATTGGAGAGCGGACCGACTTTTAAGCATGCAAATAAGTGTTTCTGTTAAACTAGTCGCTTGATGACAATAGTACAACTGCTAGTAAAAATTATACAGAAGTGTGTCATTTTTACTACCAGTTGTGCTATTTGGTAGTAGTATGACCAGAATCAAAATTAAGTGGTGAAAATGACACAGAAGTACGACACCGAAATAATTTTAGATATGTACTTTTACACAAGTAAAACAATATCGAAGTTTTAAAAATTTAATAGTTTTCTCAAGTAACATTAGTGTTACTTTTCAGTGCAAAGATTAGGGATTTTGTCATTAACCCCTTTGTAATTTCGAAATTCATAGACTTGAATATCTGGGTACCACAATTTTTTTTAATAAATAATCTCTCATAATCGTTTGTGAATGAAAGAATTTTAAAATTTCATTCACAAACAGTCTTTGCTATAAATGTTTTATATTTCTTTATGATCCTTGTTATTTGATAACGCATATTGATTAAATAAATAGGTTTGTATAGTTTGGTGGTTTGCTTTGGCAAGTCCTAACTGTAATTTCGTGTTGACCCCAGGCTTTTTCTTTTAGAGGAGTATGCGCGTAGCGGCGGCTCCGTGTCGCCGCGATACTGCTCGGCCGCGTCCACGCCGCACGCCGCGCCCGCCGCCTACCCGCACCCGCAGCACTACCCCGCGCCGCCCACCACGCTCTTCAACACTACCTCACGTGAGTCTATACCACTACATTATTATGAAAGATCGCAACACTACCCCGCGCTGCCTACAATACTACGACACGTGAGTTTCTACTGACACTATGTTCCACTAGCTATGTTGAAACAGTATCCGCAACACTACCCCGCGCCGCCCACCACGCTCTTCAACACTACCTCACGTGAGTCTATACTGACACTTTGTTCCACTAGCTTTGTTTAGAATAAAGTGTCGTATCGCCAGCACTACCCCGCGCCGCCTACAACACTTCGTCACGTGAGTCACAACTGAAACTTTGTTCCACTAGCTTTGTTTAGAATTAAGTGTCGTATCAGCAGCACTACCCCGCGCCGCCCACCACGCTCTTCAACACTACCTCTCGTGAGTTACTGCCACATGATTACATTAGCTGTCCAGATATAATGGTCCGTGCTACCCGTATTTGCAACACTTCCCCGCGCCGCCCACCACGCTCTTCAACACTACCTCACGTAAGACTATACCACTACATTATTTTGGTAGTTATATGTAGAAAGAAAGATCGCAACACTACCCCGCGCCGCCCACTACGCTCTTCAACACTACCTCACGTGAGTCTCTACTGCAATATTAAGCAAGTAGAAAGAAAGAAAATAAAGATCGGCACTACCCCGCGCCGCCTACAATACTACGTCACGTGAATCTCTACTGACACTTGGTTCCACTAGCTATGTCGAACAGCACCCGCAGCACTAGCCCGCGCCGCCCACCACGCTCTTCAACACTACCTCACGTGAATCTCTACTACTACACAAATTATTTAACTAGCTATGTCTAGAAAGAAGTGTCTAGATAGAAATAAAGATCGCAGAACTACCCCGCGCTGCCTACTATACTCTCCAACATCACCTCACGTGAGTTTCTAATGACACTCTGTTCTAATAGCTTTGTTAAGAATTAAGTGTCGTATCGGCAGTACTACCCCGAACCGCCTACTTCAACACTCCCTAACGTAAGTGTCTATTGAAAGAATATTTCATATACCTGGAAAGAATAGCCCGTCTTTACCATATCCGCAGCACTACCTTTTTAAGTCTGTCTTGGAATTTTATTGCACTACTTATGCCAAAAAATAAATCTCCAGCAGTAGAGTAGAACATGCAATGGCGTAAGAAGTGAATGTAATCTGTAATATTCTAGGTTTAATACGTATAGCTTATATTCAAACATCACTGACACGTGTTTCCTGGAACATTATGCATCTAGATATGTACAGAACAAGTGCGAACTGAAAGCATAAGGTAGTGTTACGTAGCGCTTTATACATCAGAACTTCAATATCACTTACAAGGTACAGTCAACATAGTAAGTAAAAAAGATTATTAAACTAAAAAAATAACATAATATATTATTTCTTAACATATTACCACCTGACTCATTTTTGTAAATCTAAAAAAAAGTGGAAATATGCTTCGGATGTTGACTGTACGAAAGATTTTAAAAAGTGGTACTTAGTAGAAATGAGAAAATATCATTATGAAATGTAGATAACAATTAATTTTATTTTGTTTGAGTTTAATTTTCTGCTTTATTCTATAAATTAGACCAAAAAATAATATCCACCACAGTACTTCATAATATACATAACTAATATACACATATAAAATATTTACTTTAGTTTTTTTTTTAGTTTCTCAATAAGTGAAATATACCTAATTTCTTTGAGAAATAAAAGACTTAACCCATATACACACAATAAACCAAGATCCAACCTCCCAGTACATAAAAAACCTCAGTAAATTGTGCTAACCCCAGTTTTTCTGCAGTGTCACTAGGGCCGTATCACCCCGCCAACATGAATGGACTATCTGACCAACACTATAACGCGTATAACACGAAAGATAGCGCATATTATGAAAGGAATGAATCTAAGGGCCGTGCTGACTGTCCGGCAAACACTCATACAAAATGCACGGACGGAATGAAAGGGGATCAGGATAAAGGGAAGAAGAGCGCTTTTGCAGTAGTCAGGAGTCCAACGGTGTCCAATACTCAGCATTACCACAATTGGCAGCTCGCAGTCCAATGTTAGTAGTTTCGTTTGCATTTTGTTTTTTGCATTTTTAGTTTAAACATTTACGGTCTATCTTATAAAAAGTTAACGCACGCTTGAAGTACTGATTACCATATACCATACGTAATGATGACTTAAAGTCAACACTAACTTTTTATAAGATAGGGGGTTAGTTTTGTGTGGTAGTTATTATAATTTTATTTTTTTTACCAATTCTAACACAGAACTTTTTGTACACAAAATAGAAGATATTAACTTCAGTATTTTAGGTCAGTATGGGTAAGTACATAAATATCTTAGAAAATTTTAATCGTGCCTGGGAAAAGTCGTATGTCATTTAGATTAAATTAAATTTTAATATAATTTATCTTATAGCGAACGGACGTGACAATAAAAATCTTAATCCGTTTATTTACCCACTTTATAAAAATTGCGCATTTTACAAACGAATATTCATTATTTTATTATTCTTTATTTAGTTGTTAAAATTCTAAAATTGTGTGATCTACTATAACTATAATCAATATAATCGTACACATCTAAAACTTTTTTTATTTTGTCCACAGGAATGGGAGGCTTAGTATCATCTCCATTCAGCGTGAATCCGTTCTCATTACCGACTTGCAGCGCCCAACAATACGCCCAAACAGCGCCTTTAGCCTCCAAGTAGCATATGTTTAACTACCATAATGGTTCGTGCCTTCCATAATGGTTTAGTAACCTTTTCCATTAGAGTAAGCGCCTTTCCACTATGGAAACTAACTTAATTCATAATAATTACTAAATGTTCAAGCCGGTTAATAACTGCATTTATAATAGTTATTACTTAATTTTATTGTATTCACAACGTTTAGTAACTGTAACCCAAAAAAACTGTCTCCATAACGGTTAGTAACTGCAACCATAATAGTTATTAACCATTTCTATATTGGCATGCTTTGACAACTTATAATTTGTTGTTCAATAAACAATTATGATAGTAACAGTAACCGTAACAGTTACTAACTATTACCATAACTGTTAGTAACTGTTTTCATAGCGGCTATTAACTGTTTTGATGAAGAATAATAATACTTTCTATAGTGGTTAGTGCGCTTTCTCATAAATGGATGGTAACATACTATAATGGTGAGTGTTCTTTACCATAATGGTACGTATATCTTAAAATGAATCCTTGTGACTACTTTTTATAGTTAATAACCTATCTAGCAGTACCTTTCATAAATATTGAATAAATTTTAACACTAATTTTGTAACCATGGTGACTACAATGTGTTCAATAATAATTTTGTAAGTTTAGTCACTTTATTTTGCTTAAATCTATAAAATACATATTGTTAAACGAGTGCAAGTATGTTTTTTGTTAGTTTTTTTTATTAAGGCATAACAGGGCAGTGATTTGTAAAATAATGTAAAAAAAATATGTAAATAACTAAAATACCAAAACTAAATACCAAATTCATAGATTCCTTGCTAGTTTGTGTAGATTTTGTAACGATATTGAAAGTTGTGCTCAGTAACAATTTGAATGTAAATTATATTATCACAACATATTTTTTTGTATGTGTGTCAGCTTTGTTATTGTAAAATCTGTGATATATTTATTGTAAGTATCTAACATTGTAAATTTAATAGTTAAAAAAATGTAATCTGTGTAAATTTATCAATTTTAAATTCGGCTTAGGTTTAAATAAAGTTTTTGTGAACTGCAAACTTATATTTAAAAAGTCTAAGATGAATTAAGCTCTTTTGGTATTTGTAGTGTAGTTTGCAGTTTACAAAACCTTGAATATTTCGTAAATCTAACATCGAAATTTAAAATTAACCATATCTTGAAAGAAAACATATCCTTATTCGATTGGTTTATCTGTAAGCAACGAAATATTTCGCATAGAAATAAAAACGTATACGAAAACAAAATATCCCAAAACTATTTGCTTTGAAACAGAAAATGTGAATGTATTAAGATATCCAAACCTGAATATAAATTATGTAGTTACCTATTATTTAAAGCAATCGTGTATCAAATAAGATGTAAATTGTAATCGTTTATGATGAAAAGATATCAAGAAAGAAAATAAATTGCGAAAATAATAACTTGAAATTTTATTTATTTCTAACTTGATTGTTATACACTTTTTATTGATTACTTGTGTAATGTAACGGTAAAAAAAACTAGCTGAAAATCTCAGCAAAACAAGTCTCTAGCCAATTTTAAATTACCATAATTAATCCATGTTTACCGAAAAGACTGGCCCTTTAAATGCTAATCAGTAACACAATCCCAATCCCTATACAATTAGAAGCAAGATAAACCCATACATTATCTAGTCAATACACAATAGAAATAACCCCTAATATTGATGGACAAAAATTGTTAGTATAATATTTCAAGAGGGCGCAAAAGTACCATGTGTGACAGAACAATAGTTTAAAATGTCGGTACTCACATCTGATGCATTTTTGATGGATCATCCGAAAAATACAACATTTAAAGCTAATTCTAAATAATAATTTTAAAGCTAAGCTAATTTAAAGCAACTTCTATTAATGTTTACAAAATACACGTGACACAGTTTATGTATCGGCAGACCATTGCAGGCCTATAGATATCTCGATTGTTCTAAATCTATAGGTACTGAACAGAAGCGCCAAAAATAACCTAGTAGGTAAGTATCTACATACTTATTAAGGTTACAGATTTATTTGGTACCTACTCTAAAATTAAGTGTTTTATTCCACGCTTTTATTTTTAAAGTCGTAACGTTTTCATACCTACGTTTTGTTATTTCTAAATCTTTCTCAAAATGTTGAAACTAAAAGTAGATTAATCAACTTTAACATGATATAAAGTTGCAGCCACACTACTTAGTGTGGCTGCAACTTTATATCATGTTAATAATCTAATCGTAATCTACTTAGATTACGCCACAATAATCCAAATGTGCGTTTTGTCGTGCTCGTTTGTCGACGTGTGTGGCGCACGTGCTAAAGACACCGCACGCGTCATACCCATATGTGGATTGCTTATTCAGACATAACGTGAGGTCGGACGCTTTGAAATTCACACAACATATTCTAAGAAAAATACGAATTGAAATTCCACAACAAACAATAATAACTACTTAAATAAAAAAATATTGGACACTGCGAAGAACACAAACAAAGTCAAAGCGTATACTGTAGCTGCCTGATTGATATTAATAAATCGATGTAAGGTGTCACAAATAACTTTAAAGACATTTATTCGTCCACAGTTGGCCCTGTTACATAGTACCAACCTACTCTATAAGCAAACAATTTCGACAATTGCATATCACATTACAAAGGGCTGGTGACATTTCTACTGCAGTTCGTATTTGTCTTTTGTCGCAAACAAGCAAAGTGAACAAATCGTCCGGTCGCGTCAATCTGTCGCGTGGCGGCGCGACACGTGCTGACGCGTGCCGATGTCGCGCATTACCTAATTAGCGTCCGGTGTGCACCCGCCCTTAATCGGATGGCTCATGTCATTTTACTAATCGAAATATCGTTTTGTAAACTTAGTTGTAACTTTTGCTGTTATCCAATAATAGAGTGGAATTATTTCATTTGATATAGTTTGCGAATAGTTAAACAAATCCTCAACGATTAAAAAATATAATGTATACGATAAGTAGGTAGGTAAGTAAGTAGGTATTATTCGTTTGAAATCTTTATTAATTATTCAAAATTATCTTTCAGTGTTTGTTACAAAGTTTTGTTCCTCTATTTGACTTCCCTAAAGCTTTGTTTTTATGTGTAGAGTTATTTCTCAAAGATCCACCTACAAATTGTCAACAAACCACCGAACAAAGAATTAGAGCCTACAACAACACTGATAAAAATAAAACGAAAAACGCATAAGAAAGTCCTCGACTCGTCGGGGGGATGAAAAACGGGGGATGGGACAGGGGGTGGCCGACAATAGGTGTACAGATAACTTTCCTTCCATAGTAGAGTCAATACCGACCCAAGGGAGTTTTACCCTCGAGGCTCGGTCGCTTGGGAAAACTAGACCCAACAATATAGAAAGGGACAGTGCGATACGGCTAGTTTGAGCGCGAGGAGTGCATCAGAGTGTACTTATGTATTAATAATATATAGAGGAAAAATGCCGAGAACGTTCGCCTAGTGATATGTTGCGACTGTTAGCAGGAGCGGGATGGATGACATCAATTTGTCGTGTCGTGATGGGGTTTTATTTTGTTTGTCCTTTGGCCGTTTTTTTAAGGTTTTATTTAGTAACCGTCAATACTGACCTTATAAAAGCTAACTGCTATAGCAGCAAAGTTATTTTGAAAAAAAACAATTGCATGACTCGCGTGCACACTTTGCTACTTTGTAGCACACAGCTACGTAGAAACGTCTACAGAGTGAAACTTAAACGAAGTTACTTGCCCTTCCTGCAAGCTTAAAAGCCTAAGATCAAGTTCAATAACTTAGCGTTGTAAAACAGTTTGCAAGCGATATAGAGCCGGCACCGAGCCGTGTCACCGACGGAGGCGCTAAGCGAAATTGAGTGAAAGTCGAGTTAAAGTATTAAAAGTTTTCAGCGAGCGATCTTTGTGAGCAGCGAGACGAGCGATGCCACAGAGTAGAGATGTACTATTTTTATTACGACAAGAATATCGATAAAATGCTTACAAAAGTTTCGGTGCGAGATTTTGCAATCCTGTTGATTTTTTCGTAATGGATAAAAGTTTATCTGAGCTATATATATTTTGGAATATTTCAACTAGCAGGCAGTATCAATTAGTGACAAAGCCAATTTTAATTAGGTTTCGTTTTAGTTTGTGTTTATACCCGAGGACGATTTATGTCGGGTAAAACGAGCATTACCTTACGCTATACAACTTAATTTACCTAATATAATTGAATAATTTTACCGACCAGAGAAAAAAGAAGGTTCCTCATAATAGAAAAAGTATTTCATACTAACCAGTCTTGCATTTAGTGTATGCAGATTTTTTATAGGAATTATATTTTTATCGATAAATCTCAAACCACCTCATCCCATCCCTGTTTCCTTAACACGGTGTAAGTTAATAATGTAATAGAATTACGAGGGAAAAACTGTTGAACTCGAGGCGCGGGTCGCGACTTAATTGTAGCACTTTGTTTCCTGCGTCTGCCTGTCTGATCTACACGTAACTCTATGGACGATTTGTTTACATCTCGTCCTGAAGGACTTACAGACTAGACTTGAAAGTCTAGTCTGTAAGTTCGTAGGTATTAACTAAATCCCAAAGTACTTACATTGTAGATAGAAGTACATATTAGGTTGTAGAACCTTCTTATTGGTTACAGGTTTTTTTAACTGCATACCTACTGTGGTAGTGCTCTATCAGGACTATGCTTTTGTTTGTGTGTTCTGTTCTGAAATAAATGTATCCGAGAAACAAATCAATGTTAGAACCAAATAATACACCTTTCTTAAAGCTTCTATATTACCTACTTGTACAAGCCATCAATGTAGGTGCTTTTAAAAGTGGTGTAAGCGTCATTTGCAATCAATCTCTATTGCATTAATATTACCTTTAGCCCTACTGATTATGATAATGGTTCAAGATAGTGGTAGATATTTATTTAAAGCAAATGCTATTTAGATAGGTATAGATTTAAATTCATAGATAGTTAAGTAAATGCACGGCATGCAAATACCGAAGCTCTTTATAGAAATACTAAACTGAACCGCACAACAAAATCCAACTTTCTGAATATGCATAGCCGTAAATAAAACATTTCATGAACTGTTTCTGGAGCTGCAATTTCTGACGCCTCGGCGGTACGCCAACTGAAAGTTAGTTTCAAAAATCATACATGTACGAACAGTTAGCGAAAAATTTAGAACTCAGACATGCTGTCTGGCTTGATGAAGTTAATGTGAAAGAACTTTACAAATGAATGAAAGTACTGTCAGTCAGTAGGCAGCTTATTATTACATTAAATCTTAGATCTATCTTTTAAGGGGTCATTGAGGTCTCAAAGTAATCACGCTTTCACCAAATGAGGTAATACTTTGTTTGTTATAAACGTAAGTTTACCAATAAGAGGTATTAGGTACTTCTTAAAAAATTTCACAACCTTCCATCTCTCATAAATTATGTTTTTAAGACAATATTAGGTAGCAGTAGAATTAATAAATGATAAAAAAGTTACAAATGACTACTACTACTTGAGGTAGGTGCTATGGGAACGGAAATATTGCTGATAGAATACTTATATAGGCACATTTTTTTTCATATAAATTACTATGTTCATCACACATTTGTACTCGGTGCGGATGGAACCCACGACCCACGGAAGGCAGAGCTAACTACCAACTGAGCTGTGACGCCTGTCTACTAAATCAACGAGCAAGGATGTACAATGTTAATTCAAACCACGTTATTCCCACACTAGATACGATTGTTGTCGATCCCTTATCAAGATCGCGTCGATTCGCGCTGAATTTTATGGGCCTAATCGTGGCGACCACAAATTGGGCCCGCGTGGCTCATTTCCTAACCTGACCGATTATGGGATTACGGATAATTAGCTATTACCGATATATTACTTCAAAATGCTGGATTGTGGCTGCGTTGGTCACATCCTGGAATAATGACTTGCCTATCAGTAACAAAAATTATTATACCTAATTTAAAACAAACTAATTTAGCTAATAAGTAGTGCTGTTATTCATCAGATTTTATAACTAGCACAAAATAGTAAAGGAATGAATCTATAGACCAATAAGAATTAATCTAGCTAGAAAAAGTTCTATAAAATTGTCGTAGCAAAGAAGCACAAAATGGTAAAAGTTAATAAGTTCATGGACATTAAATATAACTAACATAACAGATTACGCTGTTTTGTAACATATTGTTTTTCCAGACATATATTGTAAAAGCAACCTTTTTCAAGTGGTTATTCGTTGTAATGTTATCATCAGTCTACAGAAAGTAAATTATTAAAATTTTCATTGTCTTTCATTATTAAAATTTCTATATAACAAATTTAACAATCGTAATTGTACTTATAGCCAATTTAAAAATGATCGAATTAAGTTTTTGACTTTTCCACAAGAAGCTTTCCTTGTAAATTGCTAAGCAGCTTATAGGATCGATACTAGGCGGCTACGTTTCACGATTCTTTCTGAAATATTCCCTTACATAGAGGCATTTTTAAAACCTTTCATTTTGTAGCTCCAGTGATTTAATAAAATGTGATAGATGCATAAATACAATAAACTAAAGTACCTCTATCACTAACTTTTATTTGAAATTGTTTTGAAAACGAATATTTATAAAGGTTTTTCAAAATACTTAGCACTACTAAAACACAAACTACAAAACTTTTTATAATGCCAAAACTTACAAAACATAATAATTAAAGATGTATAAATCTTTACCTGCAATATTAATCATCCAGAAGCATTTGCAAGTTAGCAAACTCAACCATAAATTTAGTTTAGAACATTCAAACCAACTTTCCTAACAAATCCCAAAGGCCTCCGAGGAGACTATCGGCGCCATCTTGGTTTAACTCCCACAACGTAGTTCTGGCAGTTCGCACTAGATGGCGACTCTGCGCCCTCCTGGGATTTAGATCCGAACCACGTTTCAGCCACCTCCGTCCTGAAACACAACGAAGCTTCTGAGAAAGGGAGAGAGCAATTCTCAAGGCTCAGTCTTCAGGGACAATAAGTCACAGAAATGAAATGATCCTTTTTGTAACTCGGCTGGGCGGGGCGTAACATGACCAATGGGAGGGGCTTAGCTAACCTCAGCCACTCCTACCCAGTTTCTGATGCCTACAGGGAGTTGGATGAAAAAAATGTTGGAAATAGGTAATTTTGAATGTCGTTTACTGGTGACGTAATTGCGAATTTATGCGCTGGAGGATGGCTCTCGCATTGTTGAGTTAATTGAAAACAGAATACACAAGTAGGTTGAACAAGAAATGGTCTATAAAAGAACTTACATAGCTTTATGTAGCTACAAGTTAGCTGCTTTAGGTACAGATGCGCCAAATCTATTGTTCAGAGGATAGAATCAGTAGAAAAGTAATTGCAAATGCCATTGTTATAAAATTATCAATATACATTATCAGTACATAACACGTTTTCTGATTTGAGATAGTTTGACTTTTGGTATAAGGCCATATACGAAAAAACACTTCCTACTTTCGCTCGTTTTGCTGTGTCCCGGTTTAAATAAAATGGGTGTGCCGCAGTTTTAGTCGGGTATTTTTGACTACTTACATCGCTTTAAACAATTATTATCACTATCAAGTGAGTCATCAGCTTGTTAAAACACATATTTTTAAAACAAATACGTTAGTCTAAAATAAATCAATATCACAAGTAAGATAGTCGACTTTAAAACTAGAACCTATATACCTATACCTAGCTGCAACAAAGCTTATAAAAACAAACAGTCTATATAAAGTTCTGCTTTCAAGGTAAGGGTGGTATGCAAAGATGTTGATGATATTGATGGATAAGCGTGCGTCCCAGGGAATATGCCGGTCTCTACACGGCTTAGCACTTTTGAGGGAGCCCAGTTTAAACTTCGAGTAGCCTTTTAGTGGTATATAACTTATACTGCGTGGTTATAGTTTTGGTAATGCTTTTATTTGGCAGGTGGTCCGCGCTGAAAGTTTTAAGTGGTTTTGTTTAGACATTACTGTGATATACCTACTTTTACTTGACTAGCTATGAGTTAATTCGATCTTAGAATAAGTTAAAATAATGGTTGTTGAGAAGAAATTTGGAAGAAAATTTCGATAAGACCGCCTATGGTAGACCTAAATGCTAAGTGTTTAAATATAATTTGTTAGCCCTCAATAAAGAATTTGTCATTATTTACACATTTATTTCAAATTTTATTATTATTACTAAACGTGCATTTTTTTGATAATATTTTATAAATGAATTTTACAAAGTCACAATTGAAAATGTACCTTCGCACAATAAAGTAGTTAGACAGTAAAACCCCAAAATATTTACACCATCTGCGCAAGTAACAGAATCTACACTTTTTCAATATTCAATTTACCATCTGAATGCGCGCTAACGAGTAACACTGATCATTATTTTCGCGGAACATTTATTATATTTCCTGCCTACCCCTTTAGTTGTCATCGTCATAATACCATGTGTTGCAGCAATTACCAGTAGCACCGACCACTACAATAGCAATAATAACAAGTGTGGAATTTGACAAGCGATAAATTCAATTTGAAATGCTCGTATTGTGCCTTCATTTGTTTTATTTGATAAAGATGTGCGCGTGATTGTTTCGTCGCTAATACTTTTGCATTTCAAGTGATCACTGTTTTTAAGAAAATGCTGCTAAGATTTTGATCAAATCAGTTCATTAGGAAAAAGTTATACGATAATACACATGTAAAAATACAGTTAGTTATGAAAAGACATATGCACTTTTAAAACAAAACTTTTCATGTGAAAAATTTTAACTTTTTTCTAGTAACATTTACCGAAAAAACTTTAACAAAAAATGCGTTTTCAAATGCAACTTCTCCAGTAAATCTCTACTGACAATAACCTTATTTAAATAACAAAGCCTTACACTCCGTAACGCTCGAGTTATTTAAAAAAGCTTCATTCAATTCCACACCTGTTTGTGAATTTAATTTATTATGCGTAAACAAGATGAGACAAGCGGGGGATAAGAACAAGCTGAATAAGACTGAATCTTGGTAAATTCTTTTAAAGTCGTGACAAAATAAGCATAAAATTGTTTAAGGTAAATAAATTCATAGATATTTTACACAACGTCATAAACATAGCTGAATGAAAGTGAATATTTGTAGAAAATTTCTTATAAAGTTGTGACAAAATAAGCATAAAATGGTTGAAGTAAATAAGTTCACGGATACTTTAACGTCAACTGATTTTTAACTAAACATAGTTTGTATGAGAACAAGGTAAAATATATTAAACTTGAATGTTGTGTGTGAATTTGAATGAGATTCCAGTCAAACGTTTGCGTAGTTAAAAAAAAACCAGATCCAAAATGTTTTCTGTGATATTAAGCCACAAAAAACATTAAGGTTAAGTTTGCTCTTGGTATATACTAGATATCGATCCCACAACTTACAAGGCATAACTAACTATATTGAACCGGCGGAACTGTGACGCTTGTCAAAGTATACTACATTTAAATTGGAAATTAAAAGAAACTTATCTAGACGCACATTATCTGAAAAAAAAAGCACTTCGAATGGCTTTTGTTACTTTAGGTTTGGCCCAAATAGACCGACAAATTAAAAAGAAAGTCCGACTTTCTAATAATAATCTCAGATAAATTTTTAACCCACAACTCCCGAAACCTTAGCAAATAAAGACCGTTTCTTTGTAAACTTTCTTCCCTTATTAGACAGAGGTTATTTGTTTTGGACGGCACGTTACCCGGTCATTATCCGGGAGCACGGCACGTGATGCGTGAAATTATTTTGTACTTTATACAATTCTCGGGCAATGTGCGTATGCGCCCTTATTCCCGGGGCGGAATAAAAGATTAGCGTGGATACGACTTGTAACTTATTTTTTGTTACATTTTATATCACTGTATAAACTTGTGCTACTTAGCCATTAAGATCTATATAAAACTATAAATGAATAAAATACTACTAATTTTTGACACATCCATCCATACATAGCGTTGCGTTCATAATAATAATATCATTATTATGAACGCATGAATAAAGAAATATAATTTTAGTAAACGACGAGCTTAAAAGCCCTGCCTACTATCTACTGGGTCGTAGGTTTGATCCAACAAAAAATACATTTGAAATCGCCAAAATTGCTATTTGTTACTATGAATTTAGCCTTTCACTTAGTTTGCTATACATACAATATATTACACGCGTAAGCGCAAATTACTTATCAACATTATGATAGCGTTCCACAGGGTTACAACCCCGCTCGATTACGATTCTTACAGAACGAAGCAGTGTAATACATCTGGCCATACCACCCTGTTTGACACTCTGATGTATTGTGCACCAATACGAATGCAATTTACAATGGGAGAATTACATTGTGTTTATTGTACAACTTTTAGAAGTCAATGAGCCGATCGTAGTTTAGAAAACAAGTTTAAAAGCTTTTGACTTCTACTGGTACCTGTTGTGTTTAACTCAAAGTTTTATGTACCTAATAGATGGTGCGATTTTTTGATACAATTAATATACAATTAGTATATTGTTTGTTTGTTGTATTATAGTTTATACAAATGATGATAAAACTGTAAATATTACTTAATTAGTGTTTTAATTATTTACTGACAGACTAAGAAAACGTTAAACTGTTTATTTTAAAAAAAAAATTTCAAGTTACAATAGAATATTTTTAATTATCTTTGCCCCTATATGAAGTAGATTCAAAGTTTCTACTTCATTATACGAAATATCACATAGTTTAATCGGAAATTATAAACAAACGTACTGAATTAAATTTTAAGCCTAGATTTAGTTAATTATTTCGTTTATGAAGCTTTGATTTCTTCAAGCTAGCGATGCGGGTTATGAGACTAACGGCGGACCGTGGAGAGTGGCACAAAAAAGGAAAGCTATGCTCAGTAGTGGGCGAAATCTGGCTACGGATGATGATGATGATGAATTCTACAATTCCCTACATCGTGATCAAATAAAACAAATAAGGTCACACACCAATAACTCGGCTCCATAGCCTCAGATTGAACAATACGTCCCCCAATCACACCGGACTGTTGACAAAACCAATGAACATTCTTCATTATTTGCTAGGTTTTGAGTAAACAATCACCCTTTCGACCAATTTTATTTGGACTCTGGTGACAAATTATTTACTATAAGTACCTTTGTAATTTTACTTTGTTACTTATTAATTAAGGTTTGTGACTTTTCTGAAGTCATAGCTAGAATTTAATTTGTATTTTTAAATCTAAATTCTAAACATATGTAGGTTAAATAATCAAAATTTAAAACAAGGGAAACCCTAATGTATAATTACTTTTCATCTGTCCATGATTTAGGAATAAGAAAGATTTACACTATACTTAATATTTATGTGAAAAAATTACAACTTACTTGTATTTCTTAGTATATATGAAAATTTGTTAATATCAAAACACAGTTGTAACACAAAATATGTATATGACTTTATTCACACACTTACGACTATTACAGTATTTACAAAATGTACATAAGTATATAAAATACATAAGAAACAGTTGAGCAATCTACAGACCGCAATAAATATTAATAAAAAATCTTATAGTATTTGAGAGGTCTAAAGTAACTGGTTCAAAAACTACTGTTTGAACACACAGGGAGTCAATTAAAAATATCGCTAACAGGGCAAACATTTGTCACCAAATGCTGGGTTTTAATTGGCTGTTTGGATAGATACGGATCTCTAATAGATTTATTGTTGGTGTTATTTTATTGCTACTGGAATGATTTCATGAGACCCATTATTGAATATTTATACGTTTATATCGATCAAAGTTACTATTTACTGTGACTTGTAGGTACAAAATGTGTTGTATTCTCGTAGTTTTTGTTGTCAATAATTATAAACCTTCTTTTGCTCCACCGTTTCGGGTAAAAATAAATATTATATAGCTAACAACACCGCTATTGATACAGATAGTAATAATTCACAAAAATAAAATTATTATACCTACCTTGTACTTTTGTGTTTCTTTTTAATTTTGGTAGTACTTACTTATTATTTATTTCTTAGCATATTCAAAAAATAAGCATGCCAACATTGTCACAAAGATGCTAAGAAAAGAAAAAAAAACTGGTGCATACAATTACAAAAATGCAGGAAAAACTGTTTCTAAATTAATTTTAAAATCAAAGACGATTTAAATACATGCCCAAAGGACACGCCATTTGGCTTTACTGTTTTATCAGCTCGTCGCAGGACATTTGAGTGGTATCTGTGGTCGCCATCTTTGGGGGTCGGGGGTTCAGGGCAGGGGTCAGGGGTCAGTCTTAGGGACCCCGTGTCAAGATGAAAAGCATGTTTTGCGTAGAGGGTGTGTTAATGAGTTTAGTGGGTTTTGTGTTTAGATATGATGGTTTTGCTTTATTTTGAATATTAATAGTTGTTTTTGTAAGGTTGGTATAGTTTGACATTTTGGTGTTTACCTCAAGCAAACCATGCTTATAATTCCATTTTTAACCAAAAATTGAAGACGTGTGGCATTTGGGGACTGCCGGGTAAAGCTATTGCATAGAATTTTTTGCAGGATTACGCATGCGCAGTGTTATGTTATTTTCGTTACGGAATTTCTGGATCCGGTCTCCACACTCAAGGCCCGCGATAGAAGCTATGCTTAAAAGTTTCTCAAAAAAAGTTTGATAAAATATTTCGTACATGCTACAAATAAAAAACTTATATCCCTATTCTGTGTCATTGTTTTTCACTCTTCGCACGTCAACTGAGACAGGAATGCATAATCAATCAGTAATTCAGAGCGTCGTGTGACGCGCCAATCGCTGGGGATTTCAAATTCAAAACATTCCAATCTTTTTTGTATTTTACGTGAAAATAAAGCTGAGTCAGTGTTGGAATCGGTGAAGTTTGTGGAGTTAAAATACCTCTTTTTTCTCGAGGTCCTATAATGCAGAATACGCAAGAATATATTAGACATCAGTATTTAAAAATAGTTACGTAATCAAAACACAGAACTTTGCAAAAAGTTTTCTATAACGCTCTCGTTGGTATACCTATCTGATTGTACGTAAGAATCATAAAAACAGTAGATATAATGGTTAATGAAAACCAGTAAAAATATAAAATCAAGCGACTTTCACAACATTGTGTGTTAGTTATATCCCAGCCTAAGCATCTGTTTTAATTTGTTGTTCTAATGTGAAATTTAACTTTACGATAATTCCACATTGTTTCATCATCAAAGTCTTTCGACTTTACATTCAAATCGAAGAGGGGTTTAAATCAAACAGCTGAGGGAGTCAAAAGAAACAGAATGAATGGTCTGTAATTTTAAAACCTTTTATGGATGCCGGAATTTGCGTCTCCGGGGATATGATTATTGATGTTTTGACAGGTTTTGGCGAATAATCGTGATAATGGATTGCAAACAGCAGCGGCACCTTGTCTTTGACGGATTTGGCTACTGACAAAGTTTGGTTTTGATTTCTTTGGGACATAACTTTTCTTTTATTATATTTTTTAATCAAAAGTGTCTGGTTTTTTTTATGACAAAGCTTTTTTGTTGAATAATAGAGTACCTACCGCTTACGAGCTTTTTAACGCTATCTTTAGAGAGGGAGGATCAGGGTTGTTTAGTACTACCACTGTACTTATATCTGTCGAAACAGTGATGCTCGCATTGTCTTCGCTGTGTCCCGGTTTGAACAAATTGCAAAAGTTTACTTCAGAATCGATTCTGTTAATAAACTTAATAACGCTTTCTTTGATCCATTCTATCCCTAAACAAAGTTTAAGTCTAGATAGACCTCAGTTGCAATTTAATTGAAAATATATTTCAACGATGTTTTTTTAAGCTATTGCATAGCTTTTATCGCGAACCTTGAGCATGAAGACCGAATCCAGAAATTCCGTAATTAAAAAACCTAACGAGAATAACCCAACACTGCGCATGCGTAATCCAGCAAAAAATACTATGCAATACCGCGGCAGTCCCCGAGTGCCACACATCTTTTTAAATACATAAGTGATCAATAATCTGGTTCCCAAAATACAAGCTTTGGTTAGATTGTATAAAATTTGCCGGAATATTTATTTATTAAGTTCTTTTTAAATTGGCAATAGCTAACATCACAAAAATATATTTCCGTGATACGTTCATGTGAGGTTATTCCCCGTACAATGAGCAATTTCTCGCAGTGATTGGTCGGATTTCCCAGCGGAGGGCGAGCGCGACTATACTTTTAATTTCTTGTTTCTAGAACCCCTTTTAGCGCCTGACATTTGTTTTACTCGGAAAGTAATATTTTAGCCAATATGTAATGAAACTTAATAAAATATATTGAATTTAGTTAAATTAATTTAATAACTAAAGAGTTATAAGTACCTACTCAGTTAAATGATACTAATATATTTAGTGACTCAAAACATTAACACAAGCTAAATATGTATTGTCTTATTTTTTGGTTGAAAAATTAATCAAAACAATAGTATAATAATAGTATATAAACGTATAAAGTTATGTAATGAATGATTCAAAATTATGATGGTTTCAAATATTTTAGGTTAACGAGTAGAAATAATAGTCAATAATAGATATCTAAAAGATTATAGTATTTTATCTATATTAAAAGTCATATTATTAAAAGGTGGTATTACTTCACTGCATCAAGCAATCTCTAATGGTAACCATAGTCATGCTCATGAAAAGATGCATCAACACAAAACCACATTCAAACTGCCTCATAACACTAGTTTCTGATTTATTCGAATATTTAGTGATTACGTAAAAGTTATCGACCACACGTTTTACATGACTTTTACTAAGTCCAACATAGATATATCAGTAAAATCCGAGGTCACAATTTAAAAGATCAATAAAATAAGTAATTTTCTCACTTTTACTACAATTATTGCTTCATTATAATAAATTAGAGAGGGATTCCAGGTTTTTGCACATAACCATAACTTTCGAATCGAATATCAAAAGTCAGGTCTGCCCCATTAGATCAATGATACTTTTTATTAATAGTAGTAATAAATACTTATTCATCTTTAAATATATTAAATTATTCAAAAGCACTGGGGCTTAAAAATGTGTTAAATAAACTTGTGCTAAACACACATGATGTGTGCAATTTTGTTTTACGAAGCTAACGAATCCACCGAGCCAGAACAGTGACTCTGTGTGATTCGAATTAATGAATATTAAGTGCATACAGCGCCATCTTGCGGAGGGCGCGACATTCAAATTCACGCAAAGATTTGATTGTGATTAAGTGTAAGTGACACGTCTGTGAAGTGTTTTATTACCCCTTCCAACACACTTGTACTTTGGGTGAAATACCTATTAATTTACTTGGTGAAATTATTCACTCGGAAAATTAAGTGTACCACAAGTGTCATGATACTTAAAATAACTTTATTTACATGAACTAGTTTATATTTTATATTTGTTTGTAATTAAAGATGTAGATTAGAAAATGAATAAATAAATAAATAATGCTGGACAATTCACACAACATCATCTAGCCCCAAGCTAAGCAGAGCTTGTGTTATGGGTACTGTTGCCATTTATTTATTATACAAAATTCACATATCAATACATTATACAAAATTCATATAAAACCCTTATTAGTTCCGCAGTCCGAATCTTTATTGTTACACAACTTGTAAGTCAAAGATTCGAGTCAGTGATGCGGCTATTTTTCCTTAGCGCATGCAGACGTGGACGATGATGGATCGTGAGGAAATCACAAGAGATTTGAGAATAGCGTTGCACGGTACAAAAATTGAGGCGACTACGTTTTGGTGAAACTAAACTACACCAATTTATTTACAAACAAACTTACGTATATAGTAAGTATACAGTATTTACAAAATGTATGTAGAGTTGCGTGAATATTATAAGTATCTTGACTGAGAGCTACACTTAGACGTAGGATGTTAGATTTTTTAAACAATCCCGATCAAAAATCAAATAAACAAACTTTCGGCGTTGCAATAGCCACGGTCACTGTATACAAGTAATAAACACGAAAAAAAAACAGTGTTATTAATCTTTTAACATTGCATGTTAGTATGATCACTGCACCGTGTTTCGGCAAGCGTAGTGTAGGAAGCTCTCTGGCGAGATGGAGCGACGATCTAGGAACTGTAGCTGCCAAAAACTGGATGAGAAGAGCCGAAGACCGGGCTCAGTGGCGCGTCTTGGAAGATACCTACGTCCAGCAGTGGACTGATATAGGTTGATGATGATGATCACTGTAACAAAGTCTCTACAACATTCGCAACTCACGGTAGATATATTTATCATCCATTGCCGTTGCGACCCCGCGGTAGGCTCGCTAGGTAAATATTTGAGAACGTTGTGACGACTACCGACCAAATGTCTTATGCTTAATTTATTTTGATAAATCATCCTCTTTGTTGGCTGAAGGTGTGTTTGAGGGGTGATTATTTGAGTGTGCGGTTTTGAAAGGTGAATAATTTTGTACCTTTTTTACAATTTTCAGGTAACTCGTAATAAAATGAAAGATATAAGTTTTAAGAATTTCAACAGTTAGTTTTTGCAGTTAGTTATGTCATTATCTACCTCATTTTTAAATCTCAAGAACGCTGCTACTTTTGCAAAACCACGGCTTTAAAATGAAATCTGTAAATATTTGTAGAATAAAGCATTAATAGTAAAAAAAACAGTTTTACCAAACTTGAATAGGCGATTTTACTTTGGGCACTAGGCAGATACACAATATCTTCTGATATTCATTGTATAGGCGACAAAGAAATTGGTTTACCACTTTTGATGACATCTCCCAGTAACATAATTATTCGCTAAGGATTACAGATTGACAGATTCTGACGTAGCAGTTATTAATCTGTCAAGCGAAAATAGCCCTTGACGTTTTGTACGTGCAAATGATATTCAACCTTAGAGTGGTAAACCAATTTCTTTGTCGACTATACCTACTGTTCTTGACGACAATCATACTATTTTTATTATAAGTCTCACCAGTATGTCTACCATGAGCTGTCACAGTAAAATCGCCTGACTTTACTACAGTAGTTACGTCAATATTAGTATGAAGAATTTTAGTACCCAACTATCCGCTAGAGGCGCTGTACAAATCTTCATACATTTTTTTAACTACAGACGCTAGCGAGTATAGTAAATATAGTATAGTAAAAACTTATGGTAGACCTACAGTATAAAACCACAAAAAAAAAACAAATGAAAAACATAACACAATCTAACAAATTCCCTTTGTTCTCAGTTACAAAAGACGTTGTTTACACAATCCACTATAAGAGAAAGTTGAGTAAAGCTAAGTACACACAGTAAAGGCAGTTAGCCGTATCCCGCATGCAAATATTAGGAGATAGTTCCACATCGCGACTGGTCCCCGAAGGTCGCGACATCCGACATGCGGCGAGCCTTTATTTTACTTGCGAACCACCCCGTATTATACAGGGTGATTATTTATTTATCGGTATAAAGACGATATTGCATTTTTTTCTGGGTGTCACTACATTTCCACTAACATTCGTAGGCTATCTTAGGCTTTAGGAACCGACATCCGAAAGTTATATTTTTAAAGTAGAGATTTGATTACACGGGTTTTTATCGCGTAATGTTATTTTTCTTCATGTTTTGATTACATTACAATAATTGTGACAAACTGATAAAAAAAATTACATATATACCTAGTTCAAAAAAATCTACTTTCTTAACTTTCGACGACTAATATCTAACTAATACACTTTAACACATTTTAATTAGATATGTAATGTAATGTAATATAATATATTAAGCAGGTAAACTGCTGAGTTAGTAGAATAGTGACGACGGCTATTACTATTCTCATAACAGGTTTATTTAGTCCCAGTAATAGAAAACCATAGAATTAGTAACAGGTTAATTCAGTCCCAGTATTTTTTAACAAACACCCTGTATATTCCCGGCTACATTTGACAGAACTTCATAATATATGAGACGAGTTAACAAGCATGTAGTTTGGCTACCTCAGATGAAATCCCTCGAGATATTTCGACTAATATGGAGATGTTTTGAAGTTGCGGTAATTAAGTTTAATGTGGATTTGTGGACTAAAAGTCATTTGTAAATGGGTTTGGATAAATGGAAATCCATTTGTAGTCTTAAAAGATTTATTTGGAAGTAAATCAAATTCACTTAACTCAGCTGTTTCATGTGATTTTTGTTATTATTTGGTATTATTTTGAAAGAATAGTAAATCTTTACATGACTTCATTAAAGTCCAAAGTAGTCATTTCCTGTAGTAAAATGAATACACTTAATGATTAATTTTAAATAAATAAATTTGTAATGCAGCCAGTGTCTTGGGTACGCTTCCGATTGGTACTGATTTGGATCAGTTGAACTATCTATAGATCGTTTGCAACGGTCTGTAGATAGTTCAACTGTTTCTTATGTATTTTATATGACTATGTACATTTTGTAAATACTGTATAGTCGTAAGTTTGTTTGTAAATATATTATTTAGTAAAGCTTGTATAAATTTATTATTATTGCATATAAACAGACAAATATAACAAACAGACCAAATTCACATTTAAAGTAACATGGATCTAGAGTGCTTTAAGCTCTTGGGAGTATCGAGAAATAAAAACCACAGTACTCTGCAAATCTGTAATAGCCAATACGAAAGTAAGCAAGGTCCCATAACCAAACGAACCGTAGCAAATATTATCGATATATGAATATCCAATTTCAGTATAAAATTGCCGAGTCCGGTGTGAGATTAGCACAAGTTTCTTACAGTCACAGCTCAGATGGTATAACAGAGCTTATACCATAAGTTCGGCTTTTGGTAAAAAAGTGTCTTGGTCAATTCCACTAAATTCAATAAGCACTAGATAACTACGATGTATGTTTTGCAAGAAGAACTGGAAAAACTAGACCTGGATCCTATATAGAGTCATCCCAAGCTTGCTTGTCTTGCATGTAAATGATCAGATATTTTATAATATGCCTTTGATAGGAGTTTTCGTTTTATGACGTTTTTGAACTACGTTTACGTTTTTGAAAGTTCAAGCAGTTGGGAGACAGCAATCATGAAGTGGCTAAATAGGAAACATTCAAATACCTGTGTAATAAACTACGGTTCTCAACTACATCCATGGCCTTTCTAAGTTCAACCAGTTGTCAGAGCAATCATGAAGTGGCCAGGTAGAAGTTCTGACCGAAACTAATCTGTCTTTGTAATTGTGTTAGCGACAACTTTGATCTGCTCCCCTCCGAGTATGATCCGACAAGAAATTATATTAGTTATAGTTCCGCGGGCTAATAGAGGGCAGAAAGTTTTGGGATTTTTTTGATAAGGGTTCATTTTGTGGGTAAATTAAGTTACAATTTAACCTATTTATATCATTCGTGAAAAACCTGACCTTGAATTATGTATTCTAAATGGTCCTTGTGGTTTTTTTGAATAAAGTAACATTTGATTTGATTTGTATAATTAGGTAGTATCTTATTTCCATACTACCTAGGTACAGGTTATTTTGATACTACCTTCAGGGTTATTTTAGGCTACCAAACCACTATTTTGATATTTCGTTACCTATCAATATTAAATTAATAATAAATACGTAGTGTAGTTAAGTAGGGTAACTACTTAACGGAACTTTTGTAATCTTTGAATCTTATTGGTACCTATTGGAAAAAAACCAGACATCACTCTTCTTATAATCTTATACATTTATGTACATACATGTTGTAGGTATGTTTGTGCGGTACACACAAGCTCCAATATCGTTACAACGCGCGACAATTTTTACACCGAAAATTATGCATGAAGCAATGTTATTCAATGAGGTGAACAAAATGCCAGTACACCCTACATCTTGCTGAATATTTAAAGAGTCTGATGTCTCGGCATCCTGAAAATTCATTACAGGACGGTATAAAAAGCCGCTCCCTCTTTGTTTAAACGCAAAATCACAATAAACTTGCTCTTGTAATGGGCTATGCATTTTGAGTTTGGAGGTTGTTTTTGGTTTTACTTTTTTGAATCACCGACCGTATAATTTGGTTATAGGACGCAATTTTCCCTTGGGTTTTGCTCCATAATCTAAAGTGGAAGACAATTTTTGCATAGGCATAATTGGTTTAGATATTGTCTCATTCACACACACTTTCCTTACGATAATAACTGTACAGAAAACAGTTATACCTATTCTTCTTCTTCTTTTTTAAGAGCTACGCTCTTGTCTTTTTTTTTTTTTTTTTTTTTTTTTTTTATGCTAAAATGGGTGTGCTCTTGACCTCGAAACTCACACAAGTGAATTATTTATATTGTCTGCGTGATAAATGCAAGTCACGCCATTTATTTCTTCCCATCGCCACCTCCTTGACTTCCTATTAGACTACGGATTTAGAATCTCCATTCAAATTAATAAAAAGACTGCCTTCGTAATGGTTACCAGGATACTACAATAATATGTAGTATCCTGGTAACCATTAACGCAACTATTTTTCCGAGTTGAAATTCAAAAAAACATAAACTTTACTGCGAATTAGGTTTATCTGCTTGAAAAGCCTTGTCAGTAGATTTAGGTAGTCTAGATTTCTATTGTTACCCTTCAGATTCTCGGATAACATTAATGAAGAATGAATTATTTATATTATTTATATGTAAAGAATTCATACTATTAAAGAATCTCAACCTTTCACTTCTGTTATGTACTTATTCCAATCAAAATCTTTATTATAATCGTAAGTAAGAGTTTGACCAGTTTGTGGTTTCGTTGACGAAATTTACAGATAGGGCTTATTACTATCTAAGCTAAATTTGTTTAAGTAGGTACATTGTTGATTTAGTGAAAACTGTTATGGCATTGTAAAATGAAATAAATAAATAAAAGTACATTTAACGTCCTGTAAGAGATATATGTAGATAGTAGAATAAGTTCATATGTGTATGTATTTATAGTAATTGATCTAAAATGGCGAAACTATTCCACTTGCAAGTAAATCCATGCAAAACGGATTAATCAAGCCACAGATAGAGGGTCCAAGGCTCTGTCTGGACGGTCCCCGAAGACTTGACCGCTCAAATACTGAATTGTCCCGTCTAGGTTATACCTAGCTTTGTATGTAGTTTGCTAGTGTTTGTACTTATAATTTAACTTTCAATACTTTACAAAACAAAAAAAAATATGTGTCAATGCGTCATCGCTCAGTTATGCTGGGGCCACATTAGCGGGCTACGGCGAATATTAGTGTTAACGCGATGTATATGGCCGGGTACATCGTGTCATCGCGTAGTATTTAGACAAGAAGATCGCCTATAACCCGAACACGATGTTTTTGTCGCGCCAACACGATACGAATATTCGCCCGCTAATGTAGCCGAAGCATAAGAAGCAGTATTTTCCATGTTGTTGTGGGTTTTATTCCTACTAAGAACGATCATTTTTGTGACAGCAAAACTCATTTGTTTGTTTTGTGTTTGGGTGTTACAATGTATTTTTTTTAAATATCAGCCGTACAGTTGGTACATACAAGTTAAGCTTAGTTTGGAACAAGATAGCATTGTATCAACGGTCCATATTTAATGTGATGATATGTGGTCACTTTCCAAAGTGAAGCATTTGTGAGGCCTGTAGGTAGGAACTAGTAAAGTTAATTGGTAGTTTTTCGGTAGGTGGTCTTACAGTCTTCAAATTTATTCTGTAACACAATGTAGCAATGATATAACAGGTCAATTCAAACATATCGAATTATAATAGTTAAGGGACCTTTGTAATGTACCGTGAAACATTTCAATTTGGCCCATTTTCTGCCAAATCAAGCGGCACTTTCCAATTTGTAGGCATTATTGCCCAAATTTTGGACATTGGCCGGCATAGTTTTACTGTAATACCCTCGGGAATATTACCAGTAATATTCGATATTAATGATACAAAAGCAATGGATAATGGTTCATTAAATGTTTACAATTGAATAATATAGGGTTTTACGTTTAAACGATGATAATTTGAATCGTGTCTCAAAATAATATTGTCTGTTTGTTTACGCAATTTATTCTTCTCAAGCGCCGGATAATAGTCAATATAATTGCACTTGTACTATTATTTACAAAATGCACAATTTTATCCTCATAATGAGCCAATAAATAAGCTTGATAAAGTTCCCCGGTTATTATTTACGCGCGCAATTTGCGACAAATGGAACGCATTGTCGCGATTGGCGGGAATTTGTCGCCAATATTTATGAGCATTTTTGACGTTCAGCCGCGAAGTTGAACCTCTTTTGTTTAGTTTTTTCAAGTTGGCAGTTCTTTTTTTTATTGTAAACTTGAAGCAACGTAAGTAACTTTTGCACAGCACTCAAATAATAAAACATTTCAATTTTTATGGCAGTTATTCAATTTTTTTTATTGATGTGTGATTTACGTAAGTATATTTATATTATGTATTTGTGTAGCTTATCGCATTACAGATTTAGGAATAATTGTATTACCAATAGAAAGATGCGTTTATTAAAAAAAATGTAGTCAAAATAAATAAATTAAAAAAAGTGTTCTTCAAGGAGTATTTAAGCAACTTTATATCAATATTATGTATCTGTATTTATACAAATATTTTACGTAAGTATGTATGTATATTATTTACCTTCTCCTAATAAATATCCTTCCATGGTAGTGAAAATGTTCTCTCGTAAACAGTCAATATTGCATACAATTTATGCATGGGTAATTAAACGTATCATGTTAATTGTACGCATTTATTTTACTTTGTAGTTATCACAAAACACGCCAAAAAATAAGTTTACTGCATCAAATACGACCGATGTGGCGCGGTGGGCGATGGTCCGCCTGCGACGCGGAAGGTTGCGGGTTCGATTCCCGCCCCGGGATAAATGTTTGTATGTTCTGCAAACATTTATTCCGGGTGTTCTGGGTATTACATGTATAATAAAAAATATCTATCTATGTAATGTATTATATTAAGTATGTCAGTCTTCTAGTACCTACCCATAACACAAGCTCTGCTTAGCTTGGGGCTAGATGATGTTGTGTGGATTGTCCAGCATTAAAAAAAAAAAAAAAAAAAAAAAAAAAAAAAAAAAAAAAAAAAAAAAAAAAAACAATAAGTTATGTTGTTATTAACCTTATTTATCTAAACATTTACAAAATTTTCAATTTATTTCATTCTAGCTAGATTATGTATTAATCCGACAAACTATTTATATTTAATTTTCATCTAAATTAGTTTACCGGTTAAGACGTGATACACACATATACCAACATATTTACACATGTGTAATATTTAATATTATATTTAATTATATTTGTAATATTTAATATTTGTTACATTGTATCAAACACTCATTGGCTTTTATACAGCGCCATCTTGACCGTAACTTAGCAAAGATGTACCTACTACGAAAACTAGGTTGCTGATAGCATTATTTAAGACCCAAACTATTAATTATAGCTAGGATTTGATTTAACAGAAAAATAATAATAGTTTACTATGAAAAGAAAGTAAAACAAGAAACGAATTCGTTTGCGAAAGTTTGGACGGATCGTAAATCGGTTCAACGTTTTTTGGGTTAAACAAAACGGGCATAAATTAGCCTCGGATTGACGAGGGTTCCGGACACGACACAGGTAAGTATTAAATGCTCACGAGTGACAACGGAAGTGGGTAAACGATGTTTTTAAAATAAATAGGTTACTTATACTACCAACCTATTTATTTAAAACCTATTTATTCGCAAAGAGTATAAGAGTATACTTTTTGTGACAGGTTCTATAAAGAACTAGCTGACCCGGCGAACTCTGTTCCGCCTTAAAGGCAATAAATAAGCAGATTTTTGAATTTATTTAATTTTTTTATTAGTAAATACATATATACACACTTACATACATACATATTATATATTATCCTAAGTCCGTCTCCTGGCTCTAAGCTACCCACCAATTTTCAGCCATATCGGTACAGCCGTTCTTGAGTTATATATAGTGTAACTAACACGACTTTCTTTTATATATAAAGAAGCTGAAATCCATGTTTGACAGTCATCTTTTTATTAGTTTTTTCGACGAATGTGCTAAAAATTTTTAAGGAAAGTTTATAAGGGATTTATGGACGATGGGTGCACACAGACAACAAAACGGCATTAAGACTCACACAAACATTTTACGTCACTCTACTGACAAATAGTCAAACGTAAGCTACGTGACTGTAAAAGACGTTTAGTCATTGGTGTGCGCTCGACGCTTTTACAAACTTGTTTGAAAGAATATCTATCTCTTAGTTTTAAAGCGACATTGTGTAATATTCTGTATATTTGCAACTACCATGTAATTTAGTAACATGTCTATTGTGATGCAGATCTTAAGATATGTACCTAAATTAATCTACCCCATGGGAATTCTCGTAGTAGTCGATAATGTTCCAATCAATATGTTTATGTTCTATTATGTATTTATATACCAATATATTTACTTGTCTCCCGTAACTTCTGCCGTCAATGGTGTATGTTTCAGAATAAAAACTAGCCTTATAAATATAGATCCTATAGTACAGTTACTTATAAACATTCAATTATAAGTAACTGTACAGGAGGGTTCTCCTGTACAGTTACTTATAATTGACAAAACCGAATAACTTGTATTTTGGTATCCAGTGGTCACTGGTTACCAAAATACAAGTTATTACTTAGTTTGGAAACCAATAAGCCCATATCGTTTTTTTATATGTACAAAATAATGTCTTTAGTTGAAGTTCATAAATTGTATCTAATAATAATTGTACGCTCTACTTTTGGCAATTAACTTTTATTTATTTATTTTTATTATTTAGATAAGTACTATATTCCATTCCATGTTTTCTTGATATCGGTTTTGTTTACTGCGTAGTTAATTACCAAACATGTTTTTCTTTATTAATATTACTAGAAACTTTAAAGACAGACAACTCAGGTTTTAATACTTACTTACATTAGACATTATAATTAGAGATAAAGCCATCACATACACAATTCACAGACTCAATAAATACATAACTAGTAGGTAAAACAGGCGACATTGACGTTTTGCCACCGGACAATCGCTACCCCAAACATTTATTAACGAACAAGGAAATGTGTAGAGTCGACTGACTTACATTTATCTCAGTAAAAAGATATACAATAAGGAACGCGATACGATATCTCTTTTCTAAGTTCTGATCTGGAAAGTTTAAAATTCCTATAACATACCTACCTAAATCTTGTTCAACTATAGTCCTTTGAAAATCAGTAGTTGAACTAAGCAAGTTTTATCGTAAAGTAGAATGGGCAATTGACAATGGTGCGTGGGCTACGACAAAAAAAAAGTGCCTCAGGGTTGCCACTTTGTACGTTTGAAAGGGCTTAAACAGGTTTACATTTTACTGTAAGTAATTAGGTACGAGAAAAAATCTGTGCCATCGAAATCGCGATATTTTGAAAACACAGTTTTTTATTTAACGTCGTATTACTCCGAATTTTTAAGGCCCACAAAAGTATTACTGAAAAACTTAATCATCATCATCATCAAACTATATCAGTCCACTGCTGGACGTAGGTCTCTCTCAAGACGCGCCACTGAGCCCGGTCTTCGGCTCTTCTCATCCAGTTTTTGCCAGTAACACTTCGTAGATCGTCACTCCATCTCGCCAGAGGGCGTCCTACACTACGCTTGCCTAACTGAAAAACTTGCTAAACTGAAAAAATTATGTAAATATTAAAAATAAAGTGTTTTTTACTGAAAACAAAGACATAAAAGAATACTTTTTTTAGGTCCGCTTTCGACGCGGAAGGTTGCGGGTTCGATTCCCGCCTTGGAATAAATGTTTGTATGATCTGCTAATATTTATTCCGTGTGTTCTGTGTATTGTATGTATGTATATGTATAATAAAAATATCTACATATCTATATAATGTTATTGTATTATGGATGTCAGTCTTCTAGTAGGTACCCATAACACAAGCTCTGCTTAGCTTGGGGCTAGATGATGTTGTGTGGATTGTCCAGCATTACATATTTATTTAAGTATTTATTTATATTTATCAGTATCTCCACAGTTTTCATATCCTAGGACCCGTCGTGCATACATCACGATGCGCGCGCCATTATAGAATAATGCTTTGCACGCGTGATGGTCACAAATTATGGCTGATCGGGTTAGCGTTTAGCTTAGTTTAGCTTTGGGGTTGGCTAATTCTGTTTGCTTTGTGTTCTGATTACTGGCCGTTGACTATTATTCGTAGTTTGTAAGATGAAGTTGTAAAGTAATGAAAAACTTCACAAGACGTTATATTATGAAAAAGTTAAGAACTTCACAATAATGAGAAAAGTTTGAAAAAATAACTGTAGAAAGAAGGTCCGCTTAATATAAAAAGAAATCAAATAAAATTAATGATATCAGAGAATCAATAAAACTTAGGAATAGAAACAGTACGTACTTTAAACAAATAAATATTCTAGTACATTATATCTAAAGTATAAAATTTAGCCCCTAAGAAACATCTATAACATTTTATTATACCTACACAACTATTTTATTTTTATTTGTTGTAGATAACGTAAAACCATAATAATATAAGTAAATTTAAGTCGTAAGACCATATAAGTAAGTAAACAAAGTGCCATTTATTATTCCTAAATATTGTGGAAACTGTACATAATGCATATTTAAATAATATTTATCTGCAAACAAAAAAGTGAAATCGCATTAACATAACATGAAAATCCCATAAACATACGACATTTGTTTTAACTCCCTTTTGGGTAGACACGTTGGCGAAGTTCCCCTTTTGAGAATGACATTAACTTTACCTATGTTGTTTCGTTCATAAAATACAAGAATCATAATAAAACATTGATTTATAAAATGTTTATGTAATTTAAAAAACAACGAATAAAACCGACTTCAATCGTCTTCGACTAGTAATAAATAATATATACACATTTTTAAAGTACGATAATAGGTGATCTTTATCAAAATGTGAACCTTTGAATTAATAGGTAATTGGTGAAATAATTGCTTAACATATAAAACATGTACCTAGTTTAATAGAGAACCTCCTTTTTTTAAAGTAAGTTAAAAACCACTCCTTATATTAACCCTAACATGCCGCATAATGAAATTGCGAGCAGAATTAATGGTTTTGTATTAATTAAATTAAAGTTAAGTAGATCGTTGTCTCGCGGCCGTATTAACCCTTTTTGGTGGTTTCTTGTTTTAAGTTAATTTATTGAGATTATTTTTGAATTTATGTATCACTTACGAAATTGTAATTCAAATGTTAATTACATACACATCATAATGTATATAACCTAAATATTTGGTGTAACATATAACATATATTATGTTAAGCAAGCGTTTGGTATAAAATAAAAAACAACTGTCACATAAAAATAAAACTACTTAAATATCTTGTAACATTTGTTAGCATGACGCGTATCTTTGACTTGTAATAATAATAATTTGTTCTTACAAATGATTTTGATGATAACAAATCATTTCTGACCATCACAGGGTCTTTACAAAAACAGAAAACCCGCGGGTTGCCATGTTTTATTCAAATTTACTTACATTTATACTAAAGGAAACGACCTTTGCTATCCTGAATTGTATTCCCCCGCCACACCATATATCTTCCTCACGCGGTTCTGTACCTACTTATTTATTTTTGGAACGTACCGGTTGGTTGAGAGTGAATGATGTATGTGCTACATGTTTATTTAAAATGCTATAATTTAAACAAAACAATAAAGTTGAAAAATACTTTTTTTCTCAATATTATTCAAATAGATAAATATTACAAAAAAAATGTATCTACAAGTAAATATGATTCAAATCGTTTTTTAATTATTTCATTCTTATTATTATTTAAATTAAATAGGTAGTATTTTTCGTGTACTTAAATTGTTTTTATTTTTTAAGAAGTGTATTTATGTTCTATGGTTCTTTAGTCGGAGTTTATGTCAATACATTGCAAGTGAAACCAAGAACCTACATCAATACATATGTGAGATGATTCCCAACACCGTCTGCCACCATAGCCGTGATAATAAATAATACGAACCGTCTTATAAATTATGATCGCGTTGGCTCTCTCATTTGCTGACGAAGTTCAAACCTCGAGGGAGCAGAGCCAATCACGGCGCGAGCCAACTTATTATGAGAAAAGTATAGCGATGTGATATGTAGGACAGTAATCAAATCTGCGAAGTGATCGTGCTCGAAAAATGATGCAGTGAGGGGTTAATATACATTCACTTTTAACGAAACATTTGATTGTTACCAAAAAAATATGTAGTTTAGGGTTAACATAGATTTACTTCGTTTTACAAAACTCTACTTCAATTTGATTTAGTTGTTACCGAATAAGTGCAGTAAAGGTAAATTCACAAAGTTTTTTGGAACATGTAAATATGTATTATTTCATAGAAAGACAATGAAGAACCTATGCTAAGATACTTTCTTACTACGTTTTAGTTAGTGTTATGGTGGTAGCTCATTGTACAATATTAGTGCCGTGGTTCACACATAGTTTATGTATGGTAGATAACTTATTATAAATCGAAAAAATAGTAGTGAAAAAACAAAGAAATAACCGACTTCGAAAAACTTCGTACTTACCTATCATGAGTTGTGTCTAATTGAAAATATAACATAATGAAGTAGGTTGTAAATGATCTTCAACTGATTTAAGATAATTTTTATCGTGCTTATCAAGACATAAAAACCCTTTTTTAATTACAGTTAGCATAGAGCTTAGCATTACCTTATGTATTTTACTACACAGCCTAATTGATCTACACTATTTCACACAGAAAAATTCTAACCAACAAAATACAACATTTTAAAATTAAACTTTTCAGAACAAAGAACACTTTGGGAAACTCATCGAGGCGATGCATCATCGAGTTATATCTGCGATGAGTCGGAGTGTTGATGGCGACAATTTTTCAAGCCACGAACAATCCTGATTAATCCTACGGTGAGACCGACTATTGAAGCGAGCGGATTCTGTGGTGTAACACGTTTTGATACTTTTATCTACTACTTTAAGGTTTTACAATACTTAAAAATCAGATAATAAAAAAAACGCGCTCAATAATACTACTAGTTGGCCGACAGATCCAAACAATTTCGTAATGACAAAGTTTACAATACTTCAAAGTCTTCAAAGGAAAAAAAAGAAACACGCGCTCATTAATGCAACTAGTTGGCCGACAGATCCAGACATTTTCGCAAAGATGCCTGCACAACCAATCACAGACAATCGTTTTACTTAAAAGTCATGTGATGATAAACTAAGAGTGCACGCGGTTGGCTAATTAATGCACTAGTTGGCCGACAGATGCAGACATTTTCGTAACGACGCCTGTAGCTCTACCATGAGTTTTTACTATACTATATTTACTACACTCGCTAGCGTCTGTAGTTAAAAAAATGTATGAAGATTTGTACAGCGCCTCTAGCGGATAGTTGGGTACTAAAATTCGTAATACTAATATTGACGTAACTACTGTAGTAAGGTCAGGCGATTTTACTGTGACTACTCATGGTAGAGGTACTGAACAGACAATGACAGAACAAATTATGGCAAACACTGGATGAGAAATGTCGAAGACCGGGCTCAGTGACACGTATTGGTAGAGACCTACGTCCAGCAGTGGACTGATATTTGTTGATGATGATGATGGTGATGTATCTTTATACCATGTTTGCATGTAACGGTAAAAGCGGTGAAGGCGCGTGCATTTTCGGAATGGTTTATTAAATTTTTAATTTATCCTTTTTACTAAGTTCTTAAATAAAGGTAATATTGAATTAATTAATAATTAAGTAATTTTGAGTCGAATTATAATAATAATATAGTATCAAGATTCATCACACCTTGAATCTTTGCGCCAATACTTGCCTTAGCATTAATATTTTGGTTGAGTTTTTCGCCGCCATCAATTCCCTGGGCCTTAAGGGGGGGAGTTATTAAGGGGGGGGGGTGCTCCGTCTCAATAAATTATCGGATATGAGCGGCACATTAACTAATTACTGATACCGATACCTGTGGCACCTGGGGGTTGGTTTGCAAATTGCTTAGTTATTAATACCGCAATTTACGTATTTTAAATAATTGTGATAAAATATTGGGAAATTAGGACTTTATTTTCAATTTTAGGTTTGTTGATTTTCTTGCAATGATAATATGGACAGGGTTATTTTTATTGACTTAAAATTTGGTATATAAGCTACGTTGTGATTATTCACTTTCAAAAAATTGGATTTCAGACAATACAAGTTGAGACAGACTGTTTAAAATTTTCTATTTAAATTTCCCGGCAAAATTATTTCCCAATCACTATCCAAGCACAAGCAATCCCGTACTTTTCACAACTTAAACACAACAATCCAGTTTCATTGTTGCAAGCAATGCAAATCCAGACGTTCACCCTTTGCTATATTTAATTCAGCGTTGCAGGTAAACTGAAAACACCGGTAACTGTAAGTGTAAACGAAGGAAGGAACGAAAAATTTCCGGGAAAAAAGGAAAAAGGGAAAAACAAAGTGAAACTCCCGCCTTATTTCCCTCGGCGCCGGGCCGCCGTACAGGAAATGGAAATATTGAGATAAGACGCATTATAGATTAAACACGTTCCTTTGGCTTAATGTTCTTTGAGATCAAGCATCATCTGCTCCTGAACTTGTAAATAATGGTCTGATAAAGTCACTTTTGCATACAAACGGCTGTTGTAAAGAGTAATGTGCATAATATGTCTATTAACGGTGCGTATGTTGTTTTCATTTCAAGATTTCAACAAAATGACGATATTACTTTCATGCCTAAGTTAAGAAGCAATTTGTTCAAAATTTACATAGATAGACGTGATTATTTTAGTACTAAATAACTGTTAGTACAATCAGTGAATTATACATTCTTATAAGAATATTTATTCTTAAATAAGAATCTGAATTAAGGTTATTATCGAAAATCATTATAAATAGTAGTTTTATTCATTCAAGAAAAAAATATTTCACAACAAACGCCGCCGATTAAACTTTACGTAGAAATTCTAGACTACAACTATAGTACATTGTTCACCGAGAGGAGAAAGTGACCGATTACGATATTTAGCCGCAGGCGAGGGCTTTAAAACACCCGAGATCGGGAATCGCACTTTCTCTTGAGTGATACATAGTGCTTTATACTACACCTACGAGGAAAATAAAAAACTAAAATTTTCACATGTTCTTTTTTCAAATTGTTTGACACCATCCAACACACAGCTAGTGGCCAGTGTCATTTTGCGAACTTGGAGTTAAAAACTCACTGTAAAAACTTTTTGGCTTTTGATATTTAGGTTACCAGCGCATAGTCTTACCCAAAATTAAAAAAGAAAAACCACGTAAGAAATGGATTTTCATACACTTTTCTCTCCCGCTCAGATGCGTTTTCTCGCCGCATATTTGTTCGATATGCAATGACGTACTTTCTACCGTAAATTTGATAAAGTATCAAGGTACTTTCCGAGCAGGTGTAGTATAAATGATATTTCTGTGTTGTAGTAAATTGAAAAAGAAAATATTTATTAATACCATAAATTACAACTACACCAAAGTCAAAATATTTTAATGCAGAACACATTAATATAAATTATAATTAAAAAATTTAGACTTACTCAATATCTTGTTATATTATTACTGACCAGTCATTGTAAATCCAAAAGAGAATAGCCCTACTTCCCTTGTGTTAAATAAAGCATGGCATGCGTGCCGGTAATCGCTAAGAGATCAGAATTTAAAGCCGCACACACATGTTCTACTCGGATTACGAGTGCCCTTAATTTTGTGGTACCATCTGAGGGGGCTTCTTGGTTTTTCCGAAGGGTTTGATCATTTTTTTAGACATCATTCCAATATTATTTTTGTACACAGTATTCAGGAATATTTAGACAGCTAAACTAAAACAAAAAAAATATATTCGTAAAAGAATTACATTTATTGGTATGTGGGATAATTTCTATTAGGAATTACAAAAAGCAGAAGTATTCAAATTGCAATAAATGTATGGCCTTTTTTGATTAACAAAATATTGTCCTCCATTCTGAATCTTTTTAAATATTTTTAAAATATATATATTCATAAATTCATAATAAATTCACGGACATTTTACACATCACATCTAACTATTTTATAACGCTTTTCCATTATATTTTGGACAAATCTATGGATTTTAGTTTCTGTGATAAACAAAAGACATGAAAAAATTTCAAGGTTTTAATAATCAGAATAATTTTATACAACATACTGGTGCCATATATCTAACAAAATGAACAATCAAACCAAGTGTAATACAAGTAGCAGCGCATATGGTAAGCCTAATTCAACTACCCCTTATGAGGGTTGAAATAAAATAAAAACCAAATTAGGGGAAGATGATGCAACACCCCTTCGATTTTTGACGAATTCCATTATACGTATCTCGATGCATTAGCTACTTAGATGTGTGGAGATAATCTAGTTTAAAAATAATGTTGTTCTCGTATCTATCATATTCAAATATCAGTAATGTTATTTTTTATAGCTAGGTACAGACAGCGTAATGGTAGCAAGATAGGCAGTATGGTTATGGTGGTAGCATGATAGGCAGTCTCTATTTGATTTGCAAACGTTGTATGCCAGTGCACCAAAAGGGTGAGCACTTCTTCTTCTTCTTGAGGGGTGAGCACGAATGAATGTGACAATCGTAAACGTATAGTAACATTAGCACATTCAATATCCACTGCGCGGTGGCGCTGCACCGTTCGGTAGTCGAGCTGGCTTCAACGCGTAGTGTCACTACAATACGGGCCTCTGTACCTCTACCATGAGTTGTCATAGTAAAATCGCCTGATTTTACTACAGTACCTAGTTACGTAAATATTAGTATTACGAATTTTAGTACCCAACTATCCGCTAGAGGCGCTGTACAAATCTTCACACATATTTTTAACTACAGACGCTAGCGAGTATAGTATATATAGTATAGTAAAAACTCATGGTAGAGCTACAGAACAGGCACATAACGCGTCACCATCAAACATCCAGTACAAACTGTTTGATGGTTTGTAGTGAGAGAGTTCACAAGCTCTAGTAGTCCATAACATACCTCTAGCTTCCTTTTCTGCTGAGAAGTGATTCTGTTCTACGGTTTTATTTTCGGCGTCGGCGCAATTACAGGAGACTGAAAATCTTTTTATATCATATAAGTCTTAGAGCGATGGACGCAGTGTGAGGTTGCTACTTAATATACCATCTGCTTGTATTATCACTTAGGTACATGAATAAAAAGTGTGGTACAAAACATTGGTTTTTTAACTTTGGATTTAGACTATGTTTAATAAATATCTCTATCTGTGAAGCACATACATACATACAATACAAATGTAATACATTAAGTAAGTCCATAGAGTAAGTATACTTACATTTTTAATTCTTGCATAAACAATCTTTCAAAGCACCAACCTAGTTATTTTTTTATAACCAATATTGTATATCACGTTTGTAAATATCTACATAAGCGATACATAGCGCGTAAAAATGTTACTAAAATGCGTAACAAATCTATCATTTTCAGTACAATTTGTACTGGAATAAGAAACACCCGCTGTGAATACATTAGGGCTCGGGACGTCATCACGCCCCTCAAATCATTACTACAACAAAAGCACTTGATTATGACTTATAATATCAAACTGCAAATATTTATGGCATAACTTTACGATAATTGGACGAACAAGTGTCACTTTGTTCAGCTATTGTAGTTTTTCGGTATGAGAAATTGAAGCTGAGCGATTGACTGGTTTGACTTAAAATTGGGTATTTGCTAACACTATTATTTAATCCTACTAAAATTATAAATGCTAAAGCTTGTTTAGATGGATGTATGTTTGTTACTCTTTCACGAACTGCTAAATCGATTTTTTTGAAATTCTGCAATAATATAACTTATATACATATACATCAGAATGGTGGGAGGCGGCAGCTCACCGGAAGTACTGGAAGAGTCGCCCAGCAGTAGGAAAGTATAGGGTAATAAAAAAAATGCATCAGAATAACACATAGGCTATAGTTTATAAATATATTGTGATGAATATCCAAAATAAAGAGTCGCGGGCATCAGCTAGTACTGTGTAAGATCAAAGTGGTTTGTGAGTTTCACATGAACTTAGTATGAAAGCTTTCAGCTTTCAGCACCTTTTGTATGTATTGTTCATTCCAGATCAAAATGATCCTTCATTTCCACTTACCTCACAAATCCTTCAGGCTGATACAATAAATCACGCGTTACAACACGTTCTGGGAATTGATCAGGAGTTGAGTCACGGAACGGAACATCCTGTGGGATTCATTACCGGCTGATTGTCGGGACTGGCCTCCCAATCGGAAGATACAATGCTTGACTGCTTCCTGATTTACAAATACACATCAGTTATGCTGTCTTCAAAAAGGTGTACATACAACCTACACTAAACACAACTAAACAACTTTCACACAATTCATAAGCCATCTAATAGCAAAATTATATAAATGAAGGTGTTGTCTATAGTCTTCGTTTTGTTTTCTCATCACTATTATGTTGTCTTCTTAGTAAAAATACAATCTGGGTACAATGATGACTTACAAGGCTTTAACTTTTAGCGAGAAAACGTGTAGAGGCGACGGTCATTACTGACTATCTAGCGAAGTTGGAATAGGAATAAATAGGAATCCAGTTACATTTGATAGAAAAAAGTAGAGAAAGAATGTTTGATAGCACCTCGTGATTTTGGCATACATTTCTGTCTATTTCTGTTCTCCGATTGGGGGGCAATTTGCTTCAGGAAACTAATATTTTATGTTTCCTTCCTGAACATTTCCTCGTCCACAACCCTTCCATTTCTTTTTCCTCTTGCTTTTCCTGTAATTAATAAAAACCAGGTCCATTAACGCTCCTATCGATTCCTGTAACGAGTTGATCCGAACTGCCCTCTAGTGGATTAAAGCCAATAACGCAAAAAAGAGGGCCAAAAGAGGGCCATACTAAATGGGGCGTATCTTGTTACTCATGCATATTTATGAGGGACCAAGATCCATCAGTGTTTTAATGCATTTTGTTAGCACTATTGGAGATAAAAATTAGGGACTTACAAACAAAGCAAAAAGTTTGAGGTTTAGACTGGTTTTGACGCTTCTAAGTGATAAGATGAATATAGTTAAAAATTACTTTGACATTGGTGACACGACATTAATATAATAACGATAGTTTGAAATGCGTTCATGACAGGTGCCGACAATAAAACTTTTCTACGATTGTTTCATGAAACAGTTATAATTTGTAGAATGCAACTTCATTTGTGTTTAGGAGTATGTATATACAGCAAAATAGACGTAGCCATATCACCCATGTCTGTCATGTGTGGTAACGTTTACCAAAAAATTCTTGCATTTTCTGACACTAACATTTTTAACGTAGTGAAAAAAAAATTATAACCTAAAAATTATGAAAATAAACACTCCCTAGTATAACAATATGCCGGATTCGAGGTGATGGTGTCTGAGGACAATAAACCAATTATATCTGTCATATTTCACCCGCGCTGTATTTACATTTATATTGGAGCCGACCAGCAGATTGCCTTTTGGATTTTAGAATCAAAAATCAAGTTGGATATCAAAGTTAGATATATATAAAACTTATTTAGTCTATAATATTTTTGTTTAGACTCGGAGTCAGTTTTCTTTTTTTTTCAACAAACTTACAACTATTACAGTATTTAAAAAATCTATAAGAAACAATCGAGCTATCTAGACCGTTGCAAACGATCTATAGATAGCTCAATTTATGCAAATTAGTATAAACCGGAAGCATTTCCAAGATACTGGCTGCATTAATAAAACAAATTATAAAACCCAATTCATAGACTTTTTGATATATAATACATTATTACATTTATTTTGCTATCTGTTTATATACCTATAGTAAAAATCTTTTGGGTAAATTAAAATATAAAACACATGAGAGTCTTGAATTCATAATATTATTTTAAGTATAGATTAAAAATGTACACTACTCGGCTAACCCTATACTAAAGCTGTTAGTCCCTACGCAAGCCCTTTCTGTGGCTTCTACTTAGTATATTTAAATACACCTTACCTTAGTGGTTGCATTTATCAAAATGTCAACTATGCAATCTATGTTTAGATAGGAGTAGGTTGCCTATCGGTAAAGCTGTGAAAAGCTAAAGCCGTTGACGTATGCGATGCGTATTTGCAATTCGGGCCACGCCTGCACTCTTCGTGATTCCATCGGGGAATTGTCGCCGCACTCACAAATCTGTATTTTCATTATAACCTTCGGCTTTCTAAGTTTGCTTGTTTACTGCTGTGACTAAGATAAATAAATAACAAGAGGTATTTATTTATCTTAGTCTCATCTACAAAATGGCGTCAAATAGGGATTAAAGAATACTAATTATTTTACCTAAGCTACTTATAATATGGTTGCACAAACTTGTGTGAGAATGTGAATACCAAATTGGGATCAAATTATCATTAAATAATTTACTTACCTAAAATTACTTAGTAGTGAGTTTATTAAAAACACACGAATAGAAATAGCGTTTCAATATAAGCCATGTGAAAGAAATAAATGTATTGAAAATAGTAAATATCGACAGAGAGAAATGATTTAAATCTTGATAGTTAAACCAAAATGCATAAATAAATAAAGCAAACCAACAAATACAATTCAAATTGATATTCGAAACAAACTAACGTAGCATACCTTCTTCTTTAGAAGTTGCAAAGTCCCCCGCGGAAATGACGTGTGGTCTCAGATGGTTTCAATCTAACTTCCGACACCAATAAAACTTGAAATCCCTTGATAAAATAAAAATTCACAACATGCACCATCGAATAAATAACATTGACAGTGGCCACAATAGGTTTTTCCGCTACTGGTCACGTTTTTTATCCCATTATTGTTTCTGAGAAATTGTTACAGTTTTGACGAGTGACCTGACCGTTTTTCTTCCGTCGCTAGTCGGGTAGAATGAAAAATTTTCATGTCCCCCTTGTGTCCCCAGGGTGCCGTAAAACTCGGTCCAGCGCGGGATAGTCCTGACCACCGCCGGACAATTTGTCATATTCATATGTTAACGTGTCCGTCTTTTCTTGCAAAAAGTGGATAACTTAATTCCGGACGGTGGCGGCGCGGTGCGGCCGGTTATCCGATTTGTGGACATTCAAATTGTATGTCTTGTTATGGTAATACAGGTGTTGTCTCGCCTGTGGCGGTTTTTTATGTTTGAAATGTGATTTTCTATATTCTGCTAAAGGGGCAGCCGATTTTGTTTGTTTTTATTACTTACTCTCATCATTTTTCAATACCCAACGCAAAATAGAGGTGTTGAGGTTAACGTGTCTGCGTGTTCATCACCGTAGCTCTGAAACCGATTAAGATGCAGCTTTTTATTAAGCTCTGTTCAGGCGTTCCAAGATCTTTAGCTCATAATGTTAGCTATCGGGGGTTATATATTTGGTTAAAATTGTGCTTACTAAGACACGCAACACTATAAAAAAATGCATCTAACATTTAATAATTTGAAAAATGTGACAACATCTATAAAACTCAAATGTATAAAGGTAGGTACTCAGTATATATATTTTTCCAATATCTCTTTCAAATACTGTCATAGCGCTACCCTACACTTCTCGGCAAGTGACCGAGTCTTATAACGTGCAATATCAATAACCCGTGCAATTGATGCCTTGTCCGATTTGTTTCGACCAATCGTTTCTCACTCGCTTTATTGCGGACGTGTCCCGATCTGACACTATTTGGTGGATACACTAGTATGGTATGTGTAAATAAAATAAAATTAATAAAGCTTTAAGAGTATATAAACCTGTAGAAATATAATTTATTCTGAATAAAAATGTGCATAAATAAAATCGTTAAAATTAAATTCGGAAAGAAAAATCAATCATACAATAATAATTGCTTAAAAAATATATTATACGCTACCAAGACCTTGCATAATACCAATTGTACAGTGATTGTAAAGTGTTATATTACTAGGCTTTATAATTAACATTGGGACAAAGCATAGTGTTGTATAATTTTGCCTTCGTTAGTTTTTTAGCAAATATCAAAATCTTAAAGCTGACGATACAATGATGTTTACATAACAAACTCTACGGATAAGTGAGATACCTAATTAATTTTCTAAGTAGTTCTTACTAATTTCCGTAATTCATGAGAGTACATTACGATAAAGATCAAAACAAGAGAAGCCAGCGGGCACCGCTCTAAAACCTATTACACACGAACTACTTAATTATATCCAATTAATTTACTCTTACGTTGTATAATTTCACAGCTAAAATGCAAAGTAAACAGAATTTTTGTCACCATGCCCAATGAAATTAACAGGGTAGATGTTAACTTATGACAGTTGAACACGCGATCTTGTCATGGTAATGACAGAATAATAAATTATGTTGTAATAACTTATTATAATGTGCTCTAGGGCTTATGATAGCCCCAAAACTGTAATGGAAAAGATGGTAATAAGTAAATTTGGTAAATGAAAGGTGTGACGTTTTGGGCGGCGGGTAAACTGGGGTAAATGGGGTAATAAAGGGTTGCCATATCATATTTACATAGATAAGACGTATAATCGCGAAACAGCAAAAACACACCCGTTTTGACTCATCGTGCTCAGTTACCTTTGTAAGCATTCAATTTTTTTTTTAATTTTCCTTACACCTAATTTGTTATTGTGTTAAAGATAAGTAGAATATTTAAACATCATAAATTATTATTCATATTATTAATAAATATAAATAACAAGTATTATTATAAATAACTTAGAAAAGACCTTCTTCCAGCAGTGGACTGATATAGGTTGATGATTACGATGATAAAACAAATCATTATCATCAGTATGTTTAAAAAAAGCTTTCCATTAGTACAATAAAGCAGCATGCTAATAAATTCAAATTCTTTATTATAGTTTAGCAAACAAACGTGTGCCCTATCAGCCTACTTAGTATGCACCCTTGGGGAGGCTCAACTAGTAAAATAGTAAATTTTTAATTACTGTTTTATTACTGCGCATCCCATCCAATTAAGAAAGAAATATTGAAGCCTTAATTGAATTTAAAGGTGTTCATTTTCATTTCAATAGGCAAAAAAATTAAACATAGGTACTTACTCTATAAATAAACATTAGTTCAGACATCAAATGATTATGTAATCAATTATTAAAATTATCGAGGAGTAAAAAAAAAATTTTTATATTAATCTTAACAATTTAACTGTTTAGATTGATATTGAAGTTTTTTATCGTCTACTAATATTCGACGAAACGCTTTAGTCTTACAAGAAGTCTACCGTATCGTTTTATTCGAATAAAAATATCAATTATTTTTACCCGACTACGCGGAGCAAGGGGAAATCTTAAAAAATAACAATATACTTACTTATAATAAATAGATTGAAAAATTCATTTGTTAGTAGATAGATTGTATCACATAATATATTGAAAACACGGATTTTTATGTATCTTTGAGCACAAAGCTCTCTCCCAAGTGACATTATCAGATAACATACGTATATCGTATTCGTATCGGGTAAAAGCATGGGGGATAGATTTACATCTCGGCCGCATGACGCGAATTTCAAAGGGTTTTTTGAGAACTTCGAAAAAGCGAGAACTCTATAAGTAACAATTCAAAGGAATAGTAAATGTAGTAGTAGGTATGTCTCATTTTTGATATAGTAAAACGACAAATACTTTCAAATAATCAAAATGAAATTGTAAAAAATCTTTTGTTCTACCAAACTGAGTAAAATTGTTAGAACTAAATTGCTGATAGAAAAATTAATAACATATTGTTAAGTATTCATATAAAATCTAAACAAATAAAAATGTGTGCAATATGGATAATTACAATAGGCTAATATTACCTGTTTTTTTTAAGTCATAATTATTTTAAAAATCTACACTATATTTAGTATACATAATAAAGAATTTGCCTCACAAATTTTCTGCAAATACGAATTAGATTGAATTTGTAATGGACAAAAAATGCCTGTAAATTATTGTTAACAATAGAATATGGAGCCCAAAAACCCAACTCAAAAATGCACTAGAAGTTCCGTACATTCATAACTCAATAAATATGATAAAAAGTATTATTGGGGTAACAATGTGCCCGTCGGGAGAGAAAAGCCGGTATTATTGTTTTTATTTTCACCCTTTACGCGTGTAACTTTAAACGTATTGAAATGATATTTGATATAAAGATTTACTGCTGTTTTTCCATTTTTGGGGTGGGTAAAATTTTCCTTAAAATTGCTGTATTTAAAATACTGAACATATTTTTAAAACCCAAAAAGCTTGAAAACAAGCAAAGTAGCCTTCATCCTTTTTGGTAGTATACATAATATGAAAGTGAAGTTTTTTGACGTTTGTTTTGATCTCAACTTATTAACGCTCAATCATCCAGTTACACAGTAATTTAAATCTACTACTACAGCATTAATTTTTTCAAATAGTTTTCATTTAAAATCATAGGTCATAATCATATAATCTATGTAATGTATTGTATTATATGTATATGTCAGTCTTCTAGTGCCCATAATACAAGCTCTGCTTAGCTTGGGGCTAGATGATGTTGTGTATATTGTCCAGCAATATTTATTTATTTATTTATAGGTAATATTTTATTTACCATAAGGTTTAAGTATGTACTCATTTTTGTAAGTATAACACATTTGTTTAGGAGCAAAAATTGATGCTTGGTTTAACTTTGAAGAAAACGATGCTCTATGGTTTTAAAACAAAATATCGATAGATATATCCTTCCCTAATTGTTTTATCTGTCTTGTAAGCATAAGTCCCCTGGCTGACTTGGTTTAATTAATTTGACATGGGTCTGACTTACGCATCACTTAGTTACCTGGAGTTGGGTTATATTTTGTACTATTTCCTTACCTGATATTCTTTTATGAAGTTTGTATTATATCTACTTAGATTTGTTTTTTTTAGAAAGATTTATTGTGTTATTAATAAAAAAAAATGTATCAATACTCCAATTTAGAGTTTAATTAAGCTGCTATTATTGTTTAATTATCGTTATGTTTAAAATATTTGTCCTAAAAAGTTTATGAAAAATATATAAGTAGGTACTTCTTATTATTTTCATAAAAATAAGATCAATTGAGATAAAAAAAGATGTCAATACAATATAATGTTTTCGTATCAGCATTGCTATTCAGCGCGGCAATGCAGCCAGTGTCTTGGGTACGCTTCCGATTGGTACTGATTTGGATCAGTTGAACTATCTATAGATCGTTTGCAACGGTCTGTAGATAGCTCAGCTGTTTCTTATGTATTTTATATGTAAATGTACATTTTGTAAATACTGTATAGTCGTAAGTTTGTTTGTGAATATAATGTTTTATAAAAAATAACATTAACCCAAAACTTCTTTCTTTAACCCAAAGATAAAATCAGAAAATCTAGAGGTCAGAATCAGAATATGTACAGTTGTTAGTTTTTTTAGAGTTTTTATTAAAACCGGTAGCGGGCAAGTAGCGTTTTTCTCGATTCACATTAAAAAACTATGTACCTAGTAAAAATAATACAGCAATATTTTACTAATGTTTTATACGTTACGATTTAAGTTGAAAAATAATATCTATATCTTTGCACGTACTTTTAGTAATAAACCTTTTATATACCAAACAAACAATTTTTAATCAATCTCAGCCCTACCAAATAAACTCCGTATACCCTCCGGAGTTAATTTTTCAAACAAACAAACCAGCCAATATTGTCGCCAATAGTGAAGCAATAACAAGGTAAACGTCCCTGATGCCGGCACGTCCTTATTTACTTATTGTAAACTCACATGACAGGTGCCTTAATGGGCAGAATGACATGGCGGGCGCGGTGCTTCGCAGAGATTAGATAGCGGACAGAGGCCCCTGAGAGGAATTCATTTGATTGTAATGTCTTCTTCGTGTCGATGATCTCAAACACTGTTTTCCCAAAACATGGCCATTTGTATGGCGTTTTCAGTGGCAGCGTACAGATGGGCCAAAGATCAGGTTTTTGGGCACAGCGGACAGGTCAACAAGTGAGACATGGTCTGGGAATCCACACCACAATAACTATAAGATACTTATAGTAACAACCACATATTTTATCTATTACTTATACTTAATAAGTAAAAGATAAAATTTGAGGTTGAAATGTACTTACACATGGAAATACTATGTTTAACAGTAGGTTTAAACTAAACTGTTTTGATTACTTACTGCATTAAATGAGTAATTTTAGCAGTTTAGTGAAAAAAGCTTAAACTATTATGGTATGAAATAATATACTTAAGTTATTTTTGTTCTCATTCGAAGAACTTCCAACAGATATAACTTATAGTAACAATGCATTTCACATCATGACACCACAAACAAGTTATGAGAAAATTAAAACAACCCAGTTAGATTTTTTTAGTATTCATCTGCATTTGGCGATGTTTTTATTTTGTACAGTAGCTCTACCATGAGTTTTTACTATACTGTATTTACTATACTCGCTAGCGTCTGTAGTTAAAATTTTTTATGAAGATTTGTTACCCATAACACAAGCTCTGCTTAGCTTGGGGCTAGATGATGTTGTGTGGATTGTCCAGCATTATTTATTTATTTATTTTTATTTGTACAGCGCCTCTAGCGGATAGTTGGGTACTAAAATTCGTAATACTAATATTTACGTAACTACTGTATAAAATCAGGCGATTTGACTGTGACAACTCATGGTAGAGGTACAGAATATACTGATATGTCTGTCCACTTAGTCTTTGGTCGAACGTTGAACGCAGACCTCTTGGGAAATCGAGTGGTGCGCTAGTTACGGGGTAGGTGCTAGGCGCGGCTTCTCTGGCTAATTAATTAATTACATTGATCGGTAATATGGAGCATATTGTCCTATAATCAGGTATAGTATACAGGGTGTAACAAATGAGGTGGACCAAAAGCAAAAGGGCGATAGGGGACCTCAATGGCTATCCATGTAACCCCCATGTATGTTCAGCGATATTCAGTCGTTCAAAAGTTATTCCCACTTTTATATTTTTTATTCATACACATATTTTAGGTTAGATTTCCCAAGTATACCCAAACTATCAAGGCTACAACCGTAATTTTTTTACACCTTGTAGCTTAATAGTAGACCTTTCGTACTGCAATATCAGTTTGAGTCGTTATTTGATTGATTTCCAAATAAAAAATAATCTTTGCAGAAAAATCCGAAACCTGAACTTCCGCGAAAAACTTTCGGAGCAATTTAAAAAAAAAACTTGCTGAATATTTTTTTCTACAACCTATCTTAAAAACTTCCTCCATCTAAGGAGAAGTTACCCTGAAAATTTCATAAGGCTAGTACGAAAGCATCATGTTGAAATGTAAACTCAAGTGTTGTAAAAGTGCTGAAATCGACGGTTCAATCGACCAACACGATGGTCCGGGCAAGTCTCAGATTGTTTACCACCCCTTCTAATCAATTGCTCTTGGTATATTCTAGCAGCCTCTCGAACGTTTTCTTGAGCTACAACATGACAATAATACATTTCTGCATATCTACGAGGAGAATATGGCATGATACACTAATCGCAAAGTTTGTACAGTCCGTAAACGCGCAGTTTTCGTTAAAGTAAATTAATCCAAATTCAGACTCCTGAGTGGCCGCACTTTTCACAACCTGACTCCGTAATAAAGATTTAAAAACTAAAACCCGACTACGAAAAGCTAAGCTAAGTAGGAAAGGTCTACTATTAAGCTACAAGGTGTAAAAAAATTACGGTTGTAGCCTTGATAGTTTGGGTATACTTGGGAAATCTAACCTAAAATATGTTAATGAAAAAAAAAACATAAAAGTGGGAATAACTTTTGAACGACTGAATATCGCTGAACATATATGGGGGTTATATGGATAGCCATTGAGGTCCCCTATCGCCCTTTTGCTTTTGGTCCACCTCATTTGTTACACCCTGTATAATAATAAAGACATTTATTTTCTCTTCACTAAAGGTTCCTTAAAATTAACAGGTGTTTAACAATGTTTAAAATGGATAAAAACCGACAGATACGAACGACAAAATACGACAGATCAGTGATTCTGATCAGTCAAAAATAATCATGTGAAATATTTTTTGTGTGGTCAAAACTATGCAGGGAATTCGCCAAGTAGAACATGAAGAGAAAAACAATTCCATGCTAATGATATTATTTTTCAACTAAAATCAAAACGTACCTATAAGAATGAAGTAAACTATTCCTGTATTGTTTTTATTCGTATTTTTACCTAATTTGAGAAAAGTGCCTCTCTACCGCAACTTGTTTTAACAAAAACTCTGAAAAACGAAGTACCGTACGTCCATATTCTGAATCTGACCTCTTGATTTTGTTCACCAAAACAATTCAAATTTCGATACCAACAGCAAATTCAAAGTGGCTTTTACTTGAAAACTAAAACCGTATAGTAAGAGGCAACAATAGCGACAGTTACCCTATCCTACGTACCGATAATGGACCGTGAAGTCTCCAGGCGATGTCTGTCTGAATGCAGGTCCTAGGTCTCGTAGACTGGTAGACTGTGTTGTCTGGGTGATTTTATCGCGCTTACATGTGTGGTGTGAAAGGTGAAAGATTTTTAAAACAGATTAAGCATATAAATTAAAAAAATTAAGTGTTGTTAAAAATGGTGATGAATTATTAATAGGTATTTGTATATATTATTACTTAGTATATTTTGCTAAAAGCCGTTTTTTCCTCATTGCAACAGTAGGACGAGATTGATTAGAATTTTAAAAAGTATTTTATATATTCAATGCTGTAAGTAGGTAACTACGTATAACGTATCTGTAATAATATCAAGTCATTGTCAACCAATAACAAAACTTAGTGGAACTTACATATTTTCAGAGGAAAACTAAGATATTATGATTCTTCAGAGAAGGTTCACAATATAAACATTTGTGTGTAACGACGCGGGGAATGCGCCCTGACGGACATAACGTGGGGAGTCGGGGAAATTGTAAATAGTTCCGCACACGTTTAGTTTGCAATATTTGTGCGGTTCCGTGCAAATGGAAAAACGGTGAGCATAGAGTAGTCTGGATACAGAGACTACAGTTTTTATGATGTAAATATGTACAATAAAGCGCACAACAGAGACTAGGTACCTACAGGTTTCTAGAAGTAAATAATAAAGCGGTCAACAAAAATTAAACGTTGGGATTATCATGACTCAGGTTTCCATAAAGTTCTGATGAAGATTTTAGAGTAGATTTTATTTCTAAGTCTAAGAAATATTTTCTACTTTATAAAGTAAATATTGATTTTGCAACCCATAGTTGTTTGTATATATATATGGAAAGCAAGAACTAGAAGTCTACCAATACAGATTAATTATCAATGTCACAAAAAACATGTATAATCTGTAATCTCGGTGTCAGCTACGAGTAAGTGTCATATAAAGCGTAGTAAACAAAAATAAAATAAATGCAGCATGTATTCTCTATTTTCAAGCTACTCTACAAAAAAGGGGGTACAGTATCGGAAACGCTGATGTGTGTAAGTCGGTGGGAATTAGACGTTACGACGATTGGGAATTGCCCTGTGGACTTGCATTACCACGGGTCATAGTGTTACCTGTATAATAGGTTTGTTTTTGTAGCTATGCTTGATATATACTTTTATGTTGGTACTTTTTCTATAGTGATTAAGGTACATAAAAGATTTGCTTGGAAATTAGCTTTTTTGCTTTGAAAGGTGTAATAATTATAAATGGTAAATTTTTTGTAAAACATATTTTAGTATGTACTTATTGTAGTTTAAAAACAAATAAATGATACAATGAACAGCTGTTAAATTTTGGCAGTACGCAATAGCAGAAATGTTTGGGTTAAAAATGCTGAAGATTACTCTCAACTGGCAACACTATCTGTCAAAAATTAAAACATATTAAGTTTTCGAGTTTAGTTTTATTTTCGAATCTAATTCAAGAGTTTTTACAAAATGAGTTATTTTTCACACTTGTCGAATGAAACGAGGAAACTAATGAAAATTTCATAGGTACCTAACTCATGAGCATAAACAAAAGATGTGCTAATGTGTGAATGTGCAAATCACCGACACGTGAGGTCACGTGATTAGCGACACGTGACAACCCGCCTAATGACCGCGGTGGGTTGCCAGGTATAATATCTCTGATGAGAGTGGGTAATGTCAAGTGTGGAGTTTTAGAAGTTATTTGAATAAGGAAAAGCAAACACATTTTTGTATCTGTGTCACGGAGACGGATTGTCTCCGTGACACAGATACAAAAAAGTGTTTGCTAATAATGTGTAAATTAAAAAAACAATAAAAAAACGTAAGCTGACTCCGATATCAAATAATAAATAATCTTAATCGCTTTATTAAATATAATCCAAAAAAGATTGAATTATATTGTCCCATAGTCCCATGTAAATTTCTTAATCGAATTACATGGAAAAAAGTTAGTAAATATATAAAACGCTAACGGCCGGTTTCTGGAAACCCAAATCACGATTGATCCGAGTTTGACACATAGTAATTATTAGATTTTTTCGTTGATCATCGTTCGAGAAACCGGCCGTAAATCTCCACCTGTTTTAGAAGGTTGAAAATACGCACTGCTTGCATGAGAGCTGAACCAAATGAATAAATCATTCATTGTTATGTTTTTTTGATATCATAGCAGTTAATCAATTTATCTAGCTGCCTGTACGTTACGTGTCACGCTCCAATGATCTACATTTGACGTCACCAATTTGGACTCAATTGTACACGCTGTAGGGTAATTTGGGATAACTTGATAATGTACACTCGCCGTGAATAGTGATTTGAATAGTTACCTATTTGATGTTAAGTAAACGACTAAGCAGAATGTTATTTTGTTTGTGATTGAAGGCTTTACGAGGTTTCCGGTTACTATTTTTAAAGTTTCAGGGAGTTTTCAGTTGTACATAACGTGGTAATTTTTTTTAACATCTTTCAACACTATCAATGTTTTACCTATAGGAAAAATTATTATTATTATATTGATAGGTCTTTTAATCCGAGCGTTTTGATATTCTTGCTATAAATCATTGTCGATGGTCTCACATAACATAGCGAGGTTAAATATCTATATTACATGGTCTGCCTGTCTGTTATCTTACAAATTACAGCGGTCAGACTGTGTGACCACAATTAACAAGTGGCAAGTATGGCAACACCAGTTTCTCATTAGAGGGGATTAGTTATTTAATTGTTGTCGATAGATTTATACCTACAGTCGATTCTGCAAACACATTTATACAGAATAATGTGTTTTTTTTAACTTATTGTTGCATTTCTTTTTATGCTGATGCACTTGACTATGATTATGACTTTTTAGGGTTCCATGTCGAAAGGGTAAGACGGGGTTTTTTACTGAGACACCGCTGTCTGTTTGTCTGTCTCTCCGTCTGTCACCAAGCATGAACTGCGATAGATATAGTCCGACTCGTATTTTGCCAGTTTTATTTATTTACTACCCACATAATTAGATATAATTACTAATGCCAATATAGGTGCATAAGCACATAAGTATAGATCTATAGTATTATGGAAGTGTCTTAGAATGATAGGTGGAGTAGGTACAATACATTAAACCACTGAGCTATTAGCTTGGGCCATTATCATCATCATCATCATAAACCTAAATCCACTACTGGATGTAGGTCTCTTCCAAGACGCGGCACTGAGTCCGGTTTTTAGCCGTTACTTGTCATTTGTTCCATCCATAATGGAACAAATGACAAGTAACGGCTAAAAGAGAAGTAAGCTAAGAGTGTAATAAATTACAAAATCTATTACACTCGTCAAAAACTGACAGGTGTAATTAAATAACAATAATAATTGCATTGATGATACAAGGGTCTAGATTCTCCCGGCAATAATTTTAATTGACAAAGCGTTCAGCTGAATTGACGGAGGAGGGGGCAATTAGGGTTCGACAGGGCATCGGTCAAGCTAGGGTTAGGGCGCGATGCACTGGCCCTAATTATGTTTATCTAATGTATTAGTGTATACGTGATGTGAAAACTAAACAACTTTAAGTACAAATTAATTTTAAAGCAATTCCCGATGTAGTACTAGTCCACCAATTTAAAAAAGCTTGTAAACCACCAAAACTAGAATAAAAACAGAACTTACAAGACTAATAAAATAAACCGCCTTTATTAATTAATATTGAAGGTTGTTGATCAAACGCTTTCTGATAATTAAAAAAAAAGTAAGTAATTTTTAGAAAATTATTCAAAAGTAACTTCTATAGGTACTTTCTGGTCCTCTGTGAGGCAATCACGGTATTTTTTTACTATCAAAACAGATAAAGCGATCTACTCTGTAAAATCTTTGATCTAAATCACTCGGGTGCAGTAAACAGGGCGAGAGTAATTAACACAGCGAGGAATAATTCACGGACCGACAAAACGAGAATTTTAATACGCAAATGAAATAATTCCTCAGATTGATGACGAGGATTTTTCGCGCCATTTTTCCTGCTTGGTTTTTTTTTGGGCGCCATTTTAACGTTTGCTTTTCGGGGTTCAACGACAAAGCAAGACGAACGACACGTATCTTGCGAAATGTATCTTGCGAGCTCTGACTACCAAAGGAGAATAGGGTAGGCCTGTAAAAACCCTGTTAAACGTTGAGTTTTTTTTAATTGTTGCCCATAATACCCCATTTCCTTTAAAGATTTTATAAACTTAAAATTATTGTTCCTCTTTAATGGCTAAAAATGAAAACTTGAATAGTGAAACATTTTTTTTAACCTTTTTCATTTTTATGATGTTATCTAAGCTATCAACTTTTTTTTTCCTAACCTATCTCGTTCTACTGCTGGGCAAAAGTAACCCCAAAATCATTCCACTCATCCCTCTTCTCACAATTATTTTCATAGAGAAAAAAAAATCAAAGAACCCATCGTTACGACTCATTGACTCGCACTTGACGGGATTTGTTTTTGTATGGTTTTTCCGAGTTTTTTTCTACAGAATTGAGTTTTTAATTATGTTTTACGGCGTGCGAATTGCAATTTACAGGATTAACTGCGATTAGATACTGTGAAGTTGTTTTGTTTTTTATTATCTTAACATTTAAGTATCTTCTGTATTGCTGGAAGTGTAGGTATAATATTGCAACTTCAAATTTGCTTAGTGATGAATATTATTAAAGGTTACTTATTATGTTTATTTAAGTATTCATATTTAAAATTAAATAATGCTATTTTCGATTCAAAATTTTAAAACTACCCTCTATTCCATTTGAGACGGTACATGGCGCATGAAAAAAATGTAGTTTCACAATCACGTAATCGAGATAAGTCATTATTCTTTGAAAATAACTAACAATAAAATAATAGACAAAAAAAGTTAAAATGGCGGTACTTTTCCCCGCCATTTTCCGCGTCAAACATTTTCGCTAAAGCGTGTTGTACACAGCACTGTACTTTAAAACGATACGTTTCATTTATAAACAGACGGGCACGACCCAACAGCCTCCCTTAGGAGCCAAACTTTCCGTCCACCTAGCGACAATATTTGAAAGTTATTTCAACATTCACAGCCCTCATAGGCACCGTTAAAATTCTCCCTGCCACCTTATTCATAATACACGTATCATCCATCCTTTTCACACCCTAATTTGATTCTCAAGTTAGAAAAGGACACAAATATTTGCAAACTGACATCTCAAAATTAACGGTGGTCGGCTCATGATAATTTACATATTTAGGTGAATTAACCTCGTTGTGTTAAATTGTATGAATATTAATAGGTGTGTGGCATTATACTTTATAGCTGCGTCTTCTGTATGGCTCAGATTTGTCAGAAATTATGGTTGTATGAATATTTTGCATACATTTTCATGCGAGATTAAAGTTTCAAAACGTGTAGGTACTACACACCAAATACACTGGACATAATCAAAATAGAAAAGCCTATCTCAGTGTAAAAACTTATTTATACTCAACCTCATAAAAACTTTTTTTTTAACTAAATATTACAAAACAGTATGCAAACGAACCGCCTTGGTTTATTTGGTTATCTAATAAAATATTACGAGCTTGACAAGTGCCTTGGAGCTGCCCCCTGGTGGCCTGTTCCTACCTTCAGTTATGACTTCGTAAGCATCTACTGCTTTTATGTAAAAAGGTAAATATCTTTTTGCTGAGAAAGTTCCAATGGTTTAACGGCAGTTTTGTATTTTACTTGAAGCTATTTTACATAACACAACTTTTGAAATATGAAATAAAATTTTACTAGATTAAAAAAGTAAGTACTTACCCAAAAACTTTGCAAAATAATTTAAAAAGAAAAATAAGTTCATAATAGAATCTAAGAATAACCTTTAATTTAACAAAAATGTCAAGTAAAAAAGTTTAACGGCCAGCAATAATTCGAAGGGCGGCAAAAATGTGAGGGGATTTAAATTTAATTTTCGAACTGGAACGACGGAAAAATATCCCCTGTGGCAACAAGTTCAAGTCAACGACAAAAATTAAACATGGAACGTAAGAATACTGGCACATTCGAAAAGAAGTAAAAATTAAAAAAACTGAATGTCATTTGAAATGAGAAGTGAATGAAGAAGAATCAAACAAATGAGAAGCAAAATGGCTGACTGCTTAAATCTTTGCTTACCAATTATATCGATTTATTTAATTTTTATCGCTTCAATCATTAAATAAATAATGCTGGACAATCCACACCACATCATCCAGCAAAGTCAAAATTACTTTACTCAGTAAAATCACAAGGATCATTTAGCCTCAAGCTAAGCAGAGCTTAAAAGAACAATATAATCGACCACAACTCGATCAGTTAAATATTAATATTAATAAAGACAAAACATAAAAAGGTTTCCCTTTAGGATGCGACTTGTACTTATAATTAACGGGGACTCCTAAGGGAAGACCCTGGGTCCATCGTACCGATATATTATATTTCAGTTGACACTGAGGGTTGAAGGATCATATCTAACTCCTAAATTGGACATGTTTCGTTGATATTATAATTTTGGAAAAATGTGAATGTTTAAATGAGTTTCTTTGGTTCGGTAACTTTTGGGGAAAATTCATTGTTTTATTGTTAAACCTACTCGACTCATTTATGTCGATAACCTACTCGACTCATATAGTAGGTTTACATATAAATTGGTTTCGGTAAGTCTTTCAATAATAAAATCTTTGCAATAACTTCATTTTTCGTTTTTATTAGTGTAACATATTATTTATGACAAAAATATTATTAGTATTTGTTCTAAACTTATAAGCACCTGAAAAAATATCAAGAATATTTATGCCCTGAAAAACTAGCTCATAGCCTCTTAATAGTATTTTATGTCAAAAAAGTCTCATCTAGATAATGATTATAATGATAAATATAAACTTTCATGATATAAATGGGAAAACAAAGATTACATTGAATTTTCATAGCGTCGGAACATTTTATGATATTTCCGTCGTAACAGTAACTTCTGTGATTAATTCTTTAATATTTAATAAGGTAATAAAGTAATTCATAAACATTGTTATAGGCTATGAATTTTTCTAAATAGTAAATGAATACCTCAATCTGAGTCTTACGACCGGTTCTCGAACGATGATCAACGAAAAAATCAAATAATTACTATGCGTCAAACTCGGATCAATCGTGATTTGGGTTTCCAGAAACCGGCCGTTAGTGGGGTGATCTTAAATCTTAACACTCCGTATCTTCTTGACTCTCACATTGAAACTTTATTTTGGCTAATTATAATTACCAATAACGTAAACAGCATCTATTTATTCTTTCTGTGACATGCTTCCTGCTGTGGGTTTGATGCCCACTAAGAACAGATTTTGTAGATATATTTTCAATCTGTCTTTTTAAGTTCTGAATAGTTTAGACATTTTTTGCAAAATGATTATAAAAACGTTAATTTATTAGTAAAAAAACCGGAAAACTATAAAAGATAACTATTTGTTTTATCAAATATTTACACCATAGCATCTACATCCTACTCTGACACTTTTACAAGAGCTATTTCACCCCTATTGCAAGCCGAATTAGGAACCATTGTACCTACCGATTACAAAAAAAAACATAGTAGGTATAAGCGCATCCTCACCTAATATTGAATTGTCCTCCATTTACAAAGAAGTCAAGAAAAAGAAAAATAATAAATATTGCTATCATAACAGTAGTGTAGGTAGGTTTATCTATTCAAATATAGGTGACCTGCGCGTCACAACGCTGTATCGTTTTCTTCTTCTTTTTTATATGGCTTTTTTCAATCAAGTCGACTATCATTTATTTTAAAGGGAATAAGGTGGAGAATTTTCCAAAACCTTGGAAACGACGATTTTAAAAGATAGAGATAAATTTATTAGCAAGCACATCACATGAATATACAGAGCTAAGATACAAACTTGAACTATAACAACATAAAAATTCATAAAACCTATAAACTTATGATAGTTTCATCAAGAACCGATGTCATATAATACACATTTATCTCAACGGCTTATTTATTACCTTAGCTGTCACATAACTGACAGATCTCACAGCGTCTGTCATTTGTTTTTTTTTTTGACGTTTAGTTTGTTATGCAGTCTGTACACAGAATCTCGTTCATCTTCGTGTCCGTAACTAGTGTTTTTCACACGGACTTTTATGCGCTATTATTTGCAACGGGGTATAAAAGTAAGCCAGTCGAGTTTATGGCCACTGGTCAGAGTCATCTCACAGAATAGTAAAATCTGCAGTAAAGATGGTTTTGAATGTATTGAAAGTAACAATTTTTATAGGTACGTGTACTTACTCTTTTTTCTTTCACGGTGTTTGTTTACTTCGATTAAAAATATTTTTCAACATTTAATTAGATCTTAAAAAGACAAAATTACTTTAATCTTTAACAAGTATGTATGTATAAAGATAATTTTCTGTCACATTGATAAACTTATTCAGAAAATTAAATAAAAAAAGACGTGTGGCACTCGGGGACTGCCGCGGTAAAGCTATTGCATAGTATTTTTTGCTGGATTACGCATGCGCATTGTTAGGTTATTTTCTTTAGGTTTTTTGTTACGTAATTTCTGGATTCTGTCGCAACAAGCATTTTTTTACTGTAACTACTTTATTTGTGTATCTACTGTACCAATAGTTACAATACTGTGCTAATCCTGAAGTAGCTAGGAAACCCCTTTATGTTGTGTTCGATAGTAAAATCTTAGCCTATGTATTGTTTAATGGTAGCCTTGGGCCAATGATGAACTTTACGGGTCGGTTTTATGTTATCATAATAAATTATGTAATCCATGGGCAAGGTGCTTTTTGTCATTTATTTTGTTAGGGTTAATTTATTTTCATTATATCTGTTATTACCAATAATAAATTGTGACAGGGTTACAGGACACAGCCTTCAAAGCCAATAGTCGTGAATACGGTCAAAAATATTTATGTGATTGTACTCTAAAAAATGTAGGTATACTTAACGGCCGGTTTCTGGAAACCCAAATCACGATTGATCCGAGTTTGACACATAGTAATTATTTGTTTTTTTCGTTGATCGTTCGAGAAACCGGCCGTAAGTATTTTAAATATATCTCGAATTCAAAGTTCAAGCTTTACATTGTTCGGGACTAGATGGCGTTGTCTATGAATATATTTGTGAATTTTCTGCACTACCTATTTCACAAATGACTTGCTATAGCAAATAAACTAAACACATAGAAGCAGTAGAAGTGGTATATATTTTATTAAACTTCGCGTCAGATTGCACGTAGCTTAACCCATACCCAGCATTATTTTATTTCACTTACCTTTAGCTTCACATGCAATTGCACATAAAAAGAGCACTATTCTACGAACCGCTCGTAACAATCGACTTTACCGCTCGACTTTACCACTCGACTATACCACTGAAAGTAATTTCGAGCGCACTGAAACCCGGCGCCGTGATTGCGTGAAATTTTCATCGAACGTAAACGTACAAGTTAACGTTATTGACGTGACGGAATTAGTTTGGGGGTTCTCGGAATTGGTAATTGTGGTGGAAGTTCACCTGCGGATGAGGTTGATAATAGAAATCACGTGATTAAAATGGCACTCGATACGTGAATTGATTAGAATAGTTTTAAATGTTCGAGGAAGCTTTAGAGTTTGGTCTCTTTGTGTCTTATATTTTATTGTTTTATTTTTAATCAAGCTATGATGCAGTGGTACTTATTAATTTGTTACTTTTGATCGATTTCTACAGCAGCTATGTTTCCCATATTAGTATTTTAAGCTGTTGTATTTTAAGTAGGCGATATTGTATGTAAAGCTGTAATATTTAAAGTAAGCAATGTTGTATTATAAGAAGGCGATATTGTATGTAAAGCTGCGGTACCTGTTGTTATTTTCGATGTAATTATATATAATATACACATGATTTTATGATGAATTCTACATCATCATTTGATAGATAATTACATGTGTTTTATTAATTTTATTTTAAGTTTTTACTACGTTCAATAGTCGTGGTGACCAAAATATATAATAAGGTTAATATTTTATTGACTAAGTAAATACTTGTATGTCTTGCCTTGCGATATAAACAACAATATTACGATAAACATAAAACAATAACTACTGTACCCCTACCACTTACTTACATGCAATCCAAAAGCCATTTGCGACATAAATAAAATAAGTCTCACGCGCCCCATACCTTTCAATTCCTGGGATATTCCCGGGGATGTGCTAAATAACTGTCATTTTATTTTATCACCTGGCTTTCGCGTAAACTCGCTCGGTAGTGATAAATTTTAATGTTAGACACTCGAAATATTGTCGCGCGGAAGCATCTACGCAAGAAAAGGGCTGTTTTGTGTCTTGACGTTATTTTATAACTCGAGCGGTGTTTGTTTCGTATCGAATTTAAACTGCTAGAAAAAACTATATAAAATGAAAAAAAAAGAAATTCTATCGTCACCATTATTGTCATAAATAGCAAGGTTTCCGACATATAGGAACAACTCTTTTTGTATTTTCAGTCAACTAAACAGATCTTCAAACAATAATCCCAGAAGAATAATGTAACTATGTATTCTCATATCTTATACTCAAAATATAATGTAAAATTGCAATATTACTGATTAAATCCACGTTCAATAACAACTGTGAAAATGTTCCATCTCGAACAGACAACTTAAATCCTTTGAAAAAGTTTTAAGCGCAAAATTTCCCAAATCGACACCTAAAATGTCATTAGATTCTAATAAATATCCCCCTGGAGTTATGAATTTTACCAAGTTTTTGGTAAATTTGGCCTTGTTTCAACCCTTTCACCTGAATATTTAAAAAGTCGTTGGCAACATTTTAATTGGACATGCCTGGTGAGTTACCATCACATTTGTTGATAAAAAAGATTTTATACATTCATTTTTAAATTATAAAAATACTTTTGTTCACTAAAACTTAAACAACAATAATATAAATGTACTTACAAGATCTTCACATTATCATTATCACATAAACAATGGATCTGACGAAAATCTGTAGGCAACTCACTAGATGTAAACCGGTCTCCTCTCCTAGTGTCTCACAGAGCAAGTCCTTTGAAAGCGAATCATAGGTGAGTAGGTAATAATTGTAATCGTACTTAAATGTAAATTAAAGACACACTGCGTGGTACAGTGCAGTGTTCGGCAGTCGAGCTAGCGTCAACGCGTAGTGTCACTTGAATACGCCATCATTTTGATATTTTTCCGATTGTCATTTATTTCATGCTTGAGCCTCTGTGCTTCGGCTACATTAGCGGGCGAATATTCGTATCGTGTTGGCGCGACAAAAACATCGTGTTCGGGTATAGGCGATCTTCTTGTCTAAATACTACGCGATGGCAAGATGTACCCGGCCACATACATCGCGTTAACACGAATATTCGCCGTAGCCCGCTAATGTGGCCCCAGCATTACTAAAACTGGGATACAGAAATAAATGCGATCATGCTTAACAGCAAAACTAACTACAAAAATACCTACAACAAAAAATTCTAAACTTTTTTCATAATCGTGGTTACCCCGTTGCTGGATTAAATTATCAGACACCTAGTTAAGCCTCCCAACTTAATGAATTCAACATGAATTAACCAGGTGGGTTTAATCGCGGATTTGGTCGTTGGCAGATTTGTTATGTTTAACTTAGTGGAAGAGGTAAGTAAGCTATAACTTTTATTTTTAAAGTTTTAAAGTAAAGTACTTACGTAAATATAAATAATGTTTGAATGAATGAATGAATGAATAACACTTTATTGTACACACAAATTACACCAACAAAATACAAGAAGAATAATAGTTATAAAATAAATGCACAATGGGCCTTATCGCTCTATAGCGATCTCTTCCAAGTTTGATGGGTTAACGACACATAAGAGGTTTATCTGGTCAAAATCCTATCTATAGATCTTCCTTTTTCGTAGGAGACACCTATCTCCTCTAACTTCTTAGTTACAGTACGTAGTTACACACCACTGCATTGACCATATCGAAAAAAATTATATGCATAATGTACAATATTTCCAGTTTACACAGTTGTACAATTTCTCAAAAATTACAAATTTTTGAGAAATTTAGTAGGTTGTACTAACCAACCTAATTAACTAACCTTGTTATAAAGCAATTCAAAATGAACAACAACTTTTATAATTTCAATGTATTCAATGTTATAAAATTTTGAAAAAACATCTCTGTTCTTTCAAAATCTTTGACTTCGGAATAAATAAAAGAACAGGCGCCGTAAGGGAACCGTTAAATTATCCAAGTCAAGCTTTACCTAACCCATTGTAAAGTGTCTCTTTAACTCGGAGGAACTTTTTTAAATTCGGCCGTGTCTCAAATCTGGCATTGGTCTCAGAGGAATCCGCTAAAAAATTAACTCAAAGCCCAAAAATAAAAGTTTAAATGTCCCCCTCTTGGAGAGTAAACATTTTACCTCTTGGCATCGTGAATTAAAATGGCTTGCAGGTTTATTTTATGCTTTGATAGGTATATTCGTCATTGTTTCTTGTTTCAACAATCTACTATATCTATTATATGCTCGTAGTTACCCTACATACTATACTTTAGTTTTTGTCTGTTACGACACCACCTACATTTTATACTTAGCATACTTACCTACTAGTTTAGTTCTCGTTAGTGATTTATATATATAGAATTAATAAAGATCTTAAACCATATTTATGAACTTAATTGTTTAAAGATGATATAGGTATGTAACTACTTAGGTAGAAAGTACCTATAGGAACTTATGCTTATAAAGCCATAAAAAGATTTCGATTAATTCAGGACTTCAATTGTTCTAGATAAGAACGATAATCGACTGAGTTGAGAGGATGTTTAATGTTCTTAGCTAGCCTAAGCTAGGCGCTTCTAGGACCTATAAATCAAAACCTTTTGTCTTTTGATCTAAAAATCACAATCAAAATTTTTATTGATATTCTGATATACTAATTCATATTTAACTAGATTTCTTCAAACGATTTAATTATAAAAAAACTAGATCAATTTTATCTTCATCATTTGCAACTTGACTTAATTCACCACTAATTAAAAAGTATCTTTGATCAAAATTACCTGCAAAAGGATTATATTCGACCAAGTCCAGAAATAACTTTAAACTAATCTAACTCAATCGCAACAAAATTATGAGCGTCCAAATATAATCAAGACGCAATATTGGAACATAAAATAAATAGAGACATAAAAAAAAAAATACTTACCTACTTTCCTGCCTCTTATATTTTCTTTACATCCAATTATAATGAAGTAAACAAATAACAGATTAAACGTGACTAATGTTGCCTCTCTTAACTTTATTAAAAATTATAATTTCGTAAAATCATAATTTTCACAAAAAAGACTTCAACGCGCAATAGGCTACGAAAAAATGATACCACGATGTAAACCTTGTCAGTACCTACTACAGTAATCTTTTTATACATACTCAAAAAATCTTGTTTTTTTGGCTTTTTTTATAATACCTATTTTTTTTTAGCAAAAGACCATCCATTGGCTTCCTTCTCGCCATAGAAAGCGCCGATGGAGCCGACGATGGAGCTGGATGGTGTAAAAGATAGGTACCTATTTACCTACATATTATTTACAATTTCATGGGGGTTAGCCAACTTCGCCAATGTCACGTTGTACATATTATTTAACAAAACGTTGTGTTGCTTTTAAAAGATGTTAATACAAGGTACCGTGGCAGTGGGCCGGCCATGTTTGCCGAAGAACCGACAACCGTTGGAGCAAACGGATACTGGAGTGGAGACCGCGTTTAGGAAAGCGTAGTGTAGGACGCCCTCCGGCGAGATGGAGCGACAATCTGCGTAATGTAGCTGGCAAACACTGGATGAGAAGAGCCGAAGACCGGGCTCAGTGGCGCGTCTTGGGAGAGACCTACGTCCAGCAGTGGACTGCCATAGGTTGATGATGATGATGATGATGACAAGGTACCGTCCTAAAGTCAAAATGACATTAGGAAATGACATTCGTTTTTGACAGATAAGTCTCCACAGATTCAATTGTTGCTATACCAGAATAGTCAGGGGACAGACGTGGACAGACAGACGACTAACTTGTAATATTTTCATTACTATCCAGTCCCACTGGTCTTGCGGTCTGCAGTAGTTTTGATCAGCTTAGCTATTTCGGAATTTCTTTTACATTTGCCATTTTGCCGACATCTTTTACCAAAAATATGTCTTAAAAAGTATGAGAGAATAATACGTAGGTACGAATATAGGTACGTTTAATATCCGTGTAGTGTAATATGTAATTTCCTGCGACACACATTTTTATTATCAACGCAAATTATTTTTTTACACATAATGTTACTGTCAATATGAAAAACTTGCTAAATAATTGTAAAAATTCTACTGTAATTTCTTAATTTAACCTCTTAGCACAAGCCTCGGTGGCGCAGTAGGCAGCGCGTAAGTCTCATAATCTTAAGGTCGTGAGTTCGATCCTCACCCGGGGCATAGTTTTGTTCTTGATTAATTTTTTGTTATGGAAACTTTACTTTATTTCCAGTAAATAAAGTTCAAGAATAAAAATTGTAGAAGTGGTTTAATTTTATTTTAGTGCAAATTACATAGATAATATTTTAGAAAATTTTTCTTAAAAATAAATCAATTATTTTTTCTCAAGAAACACAAAGTATGTACGGCACAAAGTAACTACATGATTAAATAAATTATAGCGAGGCAACGCCATCTTTTAGAGCTGTATAAACTATATTAAACAACTAACATTTTGTATGTGAACCAAAATTAGCGCCACCTTGTGATTACTTCTATAACTAAATTATCACGTGGTTAGCGAAAATAGTAACGTGGGTTCGTTCAAACCGACGAGCTGCTCTGAGCGAGTGACATGCCAATCTGTAGTGTAGTTCATGGTTAAATCACAAGATGGCGCTAAACGAAAACTGACACTTTCCAAAAAAATGCGTTTCGTAAAACCGAAATCGGTGAAGTGGTGTTGTATGTTAATTTTAATTTTCTAAGCCAGGATCTCAAAATAATTTTTCCTTGTGTAAAAAATAACTGAACAGATTTTATAATAGGATGTTTTTTCTTTTGGAAATACCTAATACTACCTACTTACTTCAAATCAAAAAGTGTAGCGTAGCAGATGAGACCAAAATGTTTTCTGCAACATAATAATATTATGCAATACTTAGGTATTTTAATAAAAAGACGTCCAATGCGATAAAAATTGCACCTCAAAATCCCAACAGTGTTAGGTTTCAGTCGACCATAAAAACACAATTTATTATATTCAAATTGATAAAACTTTTTTCCTAAAGTCCGCTGTCTAAAAGAGCATTGCTTGATAAAATAATGAATTGCTGTCAAATTTTATAAAATAATATTTTTAATTCATCGGACTGAAACAGTCAAAGCTCGAAGAAAAATATGCTATTTAAAAAAAATGGTTTATACCTACTTATATCTTTGAATATAAAAACATTCTGGGACATTACACACAGCACACTGTAGTCCCAAACTAAGCAAAGCTTTATGGGAACTAGATTGCTGATAGACTATACTATCGGGTACAACATTTAATATTGATAACATTTCAATTTGTCTACGAAATACTTACATGGGTCAAAGATGCAGAACCACGCTTTGGTGGATATCAAGCTTTTGAATAAGTATTTTTCTTTTATTTAGCAAGGTCGTCCACTGGCGCCAATGCCTAAAATTCTACCAGTATTTATTGAATAACAAGGGATTTTACCTCTTTTGTATAAAATTTGCCAAATAATACATAATTGATGAGCATTATAAAACAAAAAAAGGCTATATTGATTATAAATGTTTGACTAACATTTACTTGATTAATTGTTTTATTGTACCTACCAAGAGCCGGAACTTAGATAGAGGAAAATTTTGACAAAAATCTACATTTAAATCCTATCCTACTACTAATCTCTTGTATTATAAACGCGAAGGTGTGTATGGATGGATTTTAATGGAACTTTATAATAATGAAGTTTATACATCAGAATAACACTAGGCTATAATTTATGAAGATATTGTGCTTAATTGTCCAAAATATAACAATAGCAAGACGAATCCGCGGGCATCAGCTAGTAATATTATAAACGCGAAAGTATGTAAGTTTGGATGTATATTTGTTTTTCTTTTACGAAAAAACTGCTGAATGGATTTTAATGAAACTTTACAATCAGAATAACACATAGATAGGCTATCTATATTTATGAAGATGTATTGTGTAGGTAAATTGACAAAAATATAACGATAGCAAGACGAATTCGCGAGCACCAGCTAACATTACCACAAGGCTTTTTAATGATTTTTAGCTGTTTAGAAATATAGTTTACTAACTTAAAATAATCTATGGTATGGTTACCATGGTTACCAGTTCTGCAGTGGCCTTAACCTAAGCATGTTGCGCGTGATGGAATTCCAAACAATACCCCATCAAGTGCTTGTTTTGTTTTACTACCTTCGGCCATTGTTTAAGTTATAGTTAGTATGTAACTTAACTGTCAAACGGGAGGCTGTTGGGATCTTGAAACTATACTTACCGCTTTTTGTTTGAAGTAAAAGGTAGAAAAGTGCCGCGTAGAATCGTCAAACTTATTACTTGAAGCAATTGTTCCCGCGACTTCGTTTTACTATAAAAAATAGATATAGGTAGTTATAATTTGGACAATTCACAGAACATTTTTGTAAATTAAAGCCTATCGGTCTATCTTATATAAAGTTAACGCAGACATGAAGTACTGATTACCATACGTAACGCTAACTTTTTATAAGTACTACTAATACTATACCTACTAATACTATAAATGCAAAAGTTAAAAAAAAAATGCTGGACAATCCACCCAACATCATCTAGCCCCAAGCTAAGCAGAGCTCGTGTTATGGGTTCTAGAAGACTGACATACTTAATACAATACAAGATAGATATTTTTAGTTTGTAAATGTATTTTACTCTTCTACGACAACTACTAAAAAGTCGAATTGAGAACCTCCTCCTTTTCTGAAGTCTGTTAAAAAACATAAATTTCTCTCAACCTGCCACTCGACCTACAAAGGTCGTCAATTATTTACAACGTTTTTTCAACGTTCATCTCATTAATTCCACCCGTTTTAGGACAAAAGGCTGTTCCAAAAATAAATCACATTATTAAACGATGTAGTGGACCCACTGTCTTGGCACCAACCACTTAAGCTTTCGTTAAGGCGAAGATTTATACAAAACTTACTTAACGTATAACGCAAAAAACTAACTAATAAAATAAGTATGATTTTATTGATTAAAATAAAAATATGTTAAGTACTTTTAAATATTTCTATAAAAGTTTTCACCCAAAACGTCGTTACCGTACCGTTATTCGTATTCTTAGTAAGATTTTTTTTTAAGGTTCAAAATGTTCGTTACCTGAATTATCTACAACAAAGTATAATATCTACTCGTAAATTCTACTGTTTTATTACGAAAAGATTTTTAAAATATTGGTGCGTACAAGCTAGCTTGTATAGTTTAGGCGTGATGTGTGAAATGCCAATGAATTAAAAAAACAATATTCCAAAACTACATGTGCCCTTAAATAGTGAAACAGTGACGATGCACCCCTAATCACACAATAATACCCCTTTAAAGGGCGCCGCCCTTAAAATGCTATTAGCTGTTAAACCACTGATTTATCTCCGTAATAATGACCATTGATGATTAACTTAGGATGATTTTGAAAATCGCTAGGTATTTAAGCATCGGTTACTGTTTTACCGGTTTTTTAATTATTTAAATTCTTTGTATTATAGATATAATTTGTTTAAAACAAAACAAAATTCTTATTTTTTTGTTACAGTTTTATATAATGGGTAGGTATTACAGAAATAACTAAAAATAAATGATTATGCAAGTATCTACATTATTTATACTTAATTAATTCTTATTTTGTACATTGTACCTTTCTTATTTGTACTATTTTTTTTATTTATATTTAATTTCTTTATAATATGAATTTTGTTTTCTTATATATATTTCAAAGTATATGGTATCCTGTTGAGATATTGCTATGTCCTTGTAAAAATAATTTGTCATAAAATACCCATTTTTCTTGGAAGTTTTAATCGCGCTAATGAATCATTGATGTAGGTAAAATATTTGGAGGTTATTTATGTGTTATTATTATTATTCAGTGCACATCTTTCACAAAGATGCCGCCGATACACTCGACATCACAAAAATACATAGAGTTACTTCACAGACATTTTTAACTATGTAAATGTTTAAAAAAATAACCTACATCTTAGACATTAGGTAAGCTAAAGAAAATGTTTATAAATGGTTATTTTACAAACAGCTTATAATGAAATGAAATTAAATAATGAATAATGTCTTAATCTAAAAAAAATGCGTGTGTTTTCTGTACTTAAATGAATGTTGTAAAATGACTAACCTGGTTTTCTAATAAACACATTGATTAATTCCTTATTAAATATCACTTAGTTTTTGCCTGTGACTTGGTCTGCACCTTGTTGAATGTCATGTGTTAAAAAAGTAGGAATAAGTAACTCCATTCGTTCTTTGTTTTACAACATCGATCCAAATTGAGTTATCAAGTTTGGTGAAACTCATTGTTTTATATAGGCCTTTTTGTGCTGAACACGTTTAATAGTCAATTAATGGAGCTACCTGGGGCGGTTATCCCAAATTGATCACAAGGATATTGACCAGTCATGGCCTGGGGAGGCGCGGTTATATGCACCCTTACTCCTGACTTCAGTATGGAAACACTCGATTTAAGTTGCATAGACAGCAAAATAAAACTCACGGATGTCCATACTTTGATTTTTATTTTTAATTGATGACCTAATAGAAGATTCTCAATTTGACAGTACAATGTTATTTTTTGCATAGGTATACTTTTAGCGATTACTTTGCCGACGATAAATTCATTTTAACGATTCTTTCTTTGTGGGGTAGTACTTCTGAGGAAAATTCTGCTATAAAATTCCTTAATTTGATAAAATCTGACTAATTATTTTCTTTCACATTAAAATGTGTTTTTAGTTGGTAATACCTACCTGACGATGACGATTGAAGTCGTTTTTAACGTTTTAGGTACAATAAATTATATTGCGTTATTATATGGCTAAATATTAATGAAATCATCATTATTTATCAAGCTTTCATCGTTCCTATGTCATAACCAATAATATCGTAAGTAAAATCATAACCAAAATATTTGGATATGATTCCAATATGATAACGCGATAGCAAGCGGATTTGAGATCGAGTTCCATTTCGTTTCTGGAGTCAAGAGTAAGCCCCTGGACCCGCGTGTCGCTCGGAGGGGTAAATCGATATGTGACTGTTATATCCCCAAAATTAACAGTTACGAAGATTGTTTCGTTGAATTGGACAATTAGGGACGTAAATTAATTAAAATTGTAATAGCGTATATTTTAATAATCTTTTTTGACAAATTGATTTTGTTTTTTTATACGAAACTTATCCGTTACTTTTATTAAAATTGATTTTACCGAAACATTTTTTTAAGTATCTTTTATAGGTAGATCCAGTTATATACCTAAAGTTTAATTAATATAGCTGGAATTAAAACTGTACCTATATTTTAACAATTAATTATTTTTTTACAATTGTCTCAATACACAGTACGCCAAATATCATAAAATCTAGTAACTTGTCATAGATTAAAAAACAGTTAATATTAGAACATAGAGTAGGTATAATCAGTTCGTTCATAAAACGAGCCACAGATTACAGATCACTGTACGTAAGCTGCGGTAGGCGCATCCTGTGTGTTCCCATAACTTGTGTTTTTGCCCTAATCGTGCTTTATCGTTTAGGTCCATTCCAATTTAGATTATTGTTGCTATTAAACTTGGGAACGGTGTTGGTTAAATCTTCGAAAACGCTCCGAAGATTTTGGGTCAGAATTTTTTACAAGCGGAGGTCTAGTGACGTCATCGATACAAATGTCATTGTCGTTGTGTGTGTGTATTATAATGATAGTGGGGTGATATTTCGACGATTACATCAGCGGCCGAAATAGCTCAGTTGGGAGAGCGTCAGACTGAAGATCTGAAGGTCCCTGGTTCAATCCCTGGTTTCGGCAATAACATTTTTGTAATTTGTATTTAATGTATTTCATAACTTATCAGAATTTTGATGTACGAGTTTACTGTACGTATTTATTGTTATTGTTTTTTTTTTGCCAAGAAATAAAATAATTATGAGGGAGATAAATCCCGTACATGTTCCCGTTAAGACGATTCTAAATGATCCTTGTGATTTTACTGAATAAAGTAATTTTTGACTTTGACTTTGACTTTGTTCTATTATTACGATAAGTACCTACCTTTTATAAATATTGCTACTAATAAGTACCTATTTACGGGTATTTCCGTAAATAGGTACTTACAAAAATAATTTGCAATCTGTGAGATACTTAGGTTTAGTACTCATTGTATTAGTACTATAGTTGGTTTTCCGTGATGTCTAATTAGTTTAGAGGTCCTTTATTTCCTTTATTAATTTTATGGAAGTGTTTTAGGTTTTTACCCGTACCACAAGAAAATATATATCTTCTTTAAAGTACGAATGGAATAGTAAGTATTAGATTTTTATTTTTAACGACCTTGCATACATTTGCATACATTCGGAGTTTGCGTTCGAAAACAGATAATGGAACATAACAATAATTGTGCTCGACTTAACAGATACAGATCAATAAATAAAACTTTTTTCGACCCGAAATTTTGTGATGTTTCAAAAGTGTCAAAACTTTGTGCCTATTTTTTATCAAGTTCTAAGACACTTTTAGGTCAATCTAGGACTATTTTTAGGACTTTGAGAGAGTATTGTGAGATTTTGATGAAACAAGCAGGGCTTTCTCTTCTCTCTTCTCTTGATTAACATTTTCGGTATCCGTAAGGATAATTTTAAATAAAAATATCTGTAGGTTTTAAAATTCCAATGTAAGTAATCGTTTCAGGAGTTCAAGGATTAGAAGCAAACAGATATATAGATTTTTTTAAATTCAGATTAGATAATTTTATGCACTTAATCACATCGCCACAGGAAATCAATTTAATTCATGTTATCGATTTATCGCTTATTTTTAGCGAATGAATTTTATAACAATGATAAATTTTATTGCTTGCATTCCATAGAATTAATACAGCATTTTATAATATTTATCGACATGTCACAAAACGCACTAGATTACTGATACTTGTAAGTATGTTTAAAAATACATTCAAACACAATGTTTACTCCTGATAAGTAGGTGTCGAACCCACTATCAGCACTGAAGGATTTTTTTTACTGCGTAAAGAGGTACAACTTAAGGAGGTATGAACAATTTACACAAATATTAACACAACACAATTAACTTATTTTTATTCTATTAGCCTAAAAAATATTAATTGCTTTTATGTTACATCACAAACAGTGACGTCACATGATTATGTGTGACTATCAAGATGCGTCGTTTGATGCCTTTGTCAAAATATCGAAACTCATCATCTTCCTTTCCATTGCGTAGTCTAGTAAAAATACTGACATCGGCAGTTTTTTTAGCCACCGAAAAGCCACAAATACCAAAATGAAGAATTTTTGTAATGAATTGTTGAAACAAAAGTGATATCGGGATATGATGAAACTAGTTTAAAATAAAAGACAGCCGACTTGACAATTGACTAACTTAACTGAGAATATAAGCACTTGACATTAGACAAAAGAAGAATAAACGAAGAAGAACAAGTAAAAATACTGTTCTAATAATACTACTGTAATAAATAATGTTCTATTACTTGCCTAAGTGCGGCCCATTGAACTTAACCGTGGACCAGCCGCGTCTTCTTAACACAATAAGTGGGCAAGTAGCTAAATTTATTATAACATTTAACCCCACAATTACCTGTAGATTATAATTAGTAATACAGTGGAATTACGTTATACGTGTAATATACGATGTAATGGACGATGATAGTGCGTAATTATTTTTGTTCTTGTAAGTGAATCGATTTATTTTGAAAGATCGCTCTTTAAGTGTTGCTGGGATGGAGTAAATACTCTTGGATTATCATAACCCGTTGGAGCTTTTGATCGAAATAAAAAAATATTGATGGACATTTCACACATCACACTCTAGTCCCAAACTAAGCAAAGCTTATAGGTACTATGGAAACTAGAATGCTGATAGAATATTTATATACTTACCTATAATGAAAATAAAACACTGTCGTAGATTAATTTGACTTTATTCTTCAACACACGACTTAATGCGACCGAGTGCCACTCAATGCGACTGAATAACGACTGAACAATGACTGAGTCCCTCTACTGAACGACTCCTCCTTTTATACTCTCTCTTTATCGCACTCATTAGCCAAATTGGCTACCTCATAATCATAATCACACTAATATAATCCTAATTAACACATCGACTAATTACAAAACGATATCAGCTTGTTAGTCATTTGATAATCCAACCGAGATTGCGGCAAGTTCCGTCACAATTAGTCGACGAGTTAATTGTTTACAAAAATACTTTACTAATTATTAAATACTAATTATCGATTCATTACATTCGGCCATCCGTCATCATGCGATCTCCTGACGCATGTTCAAAATTTTACTGATTCGGCCATACTGACTGATGGTAGCCCTCTACCATATTATTCTTTTACTGCTCCAGAAGATTTCCTTTGACAATACAGTCATGATGGTCATCTGCTACTTCATCGTTGATTTAGGCTCTTCAACTCAAGGGTATTTTAAACAAACTGGGATCTGGAATCAATTGGATGTTCTTCAACTGAAACAGAAAACACACACTTATGACTTCTATATTATCCCAATCAAGATATATAGAGAACCTGCATCTTTTAACAACAGCTAAAAACACCGAGTTAGCTTGTCCCTCACGAACTATCACGAAATAGGAGATCCACCTTTAGAATTGTCAACACCACTTTGATATGAGTACTTGAGAAACTGTGTTTTCATCGAGAGAAGGGTCCAAAACATATTTATTTGAGTCTACATTACGTTTTAATTTATTACGTTTTAATTTATAGGTTTGTATTTCTTTAAGTTTGTGCGTTTGTACGAATCTGTACAGGTCCTCGCGTCAAGCAACCATTACTCAGTTGTAAAAACAGATGTCAATGAGTACCTTTTTCTACCACGTCTATTCCTGTAAATCTTACATCTCCATTGAAAACTTTAACTAAATTGTAAATAACCACATTACACGTATACTAGTCTGTCAACTGTCTAATCTATAAAACCTGCAAAGTGTTGTCAAAACCTCGAACAATATACTTCTGTAGTCACCTAGACACTCCTCTTCAGCAAGGAACAATTGTCAAACTCAACAACATACTACACGAAAGACTTTCCTTCACTTTGGAAACCAGAACGGTAAAAACTCCACTCAAGCACCCCTTTTCAAATTCAAGCTACTGCCTACTCGCATTGAAAAATAAAAGTTCAAAACCAAACTCTGTGAATAATCTGTAAATAAAACTCGTTCCGATTCCGTGGGACACTGTCGTATCACCCGTTTCTACAAAAATCGGTCAAAACAATCTTAAATCTGTATCCAGGCCTTGAAGTGAAGCATTTCCTAACATTTTCGTCACGTTCAAAACAAACTACAGTCGACCCAACAATTGACTGACTTAACAATTGACCAACTTAACGATTGGCTGACTTGTCAATTGGCTGACCTCACAATTGACTGGGTTGACAATTGTCTGACTTGAGAATTGACTGACTTTTCAATTGACTGATTTGATAATCGACTCGCTTGACAATTGTCCGACTTGGAAATGGACTTGAGAATTATTTCAATAGAGCACTTGACACTAGCACATCTGTCTGTCAGTTGACGGACAAAAGGTTGTAAAAACTGCTACGACCAATATATAAATAAAACAACTAACAGCAGGTACATCACAAACATTTCCAGATATCTTCAACCCTTAAAACTCAAAACGAATGTAGCAGGAAACCCGATCTATGCCTTCATCTCGCATATCTCATGGCGGAAACACTATTTGACTAGCCTACTATGCGTACACAACACGTACATTACTGCATTTGAAGTAAACAATCTACACCATTGACTCACAACTTGTTCGCTCCTTCTATACAGGTAAACATACCAGAATCTAAAACGATACCAATAATTTTCAGTTCCAACGTCAAATACTTGTGAATACTTGGAAACATCGAGATCCTGATGTTGTAAACCTAAGTAGAACTTAACGTACGATCTGTGATACTGTTTTGTTTCAATAAAATGTTACCGTCAACACACTAACAGTAGCCCAAAGAAATCAAATCGAACCATTTCGTTGTGTACCTTCAACTGTACACTAACGAGTGTACCACTCATAATATGTATTTTAGCAGATGTTAACGTTTGCCGTTTATAATGGCACATATCATAGCAGCGGCCAATAAGTCAGTTTTACACAAAAACACCATTAGTCAGTTCCTTACTTTTGATAAAATCAAGGCGCAAAGTGAGGCACCATCTTATGTGAAATAACTGTTGGCAGACAATTACAGGCGTCGCCCTTCTAGAATCGAACTATCCGGGACAAGCACCCGTCAGTCTGTCACAGTCTCGCTCGTTTTTATGTACTGACACTAAAAATCTATATCCAAATAATAATTATAATCTATATCTATATCCTGAAAACTAGAATGAATATACAAAATCAAAGTAAATGTTTGTATCCGACCTTGCGTATAGCACTCATCACTACTGCGTAGACTTGACGAACGAGCTGTAGATCATGTCACACTCATTTGATGTCATCGACACCGAACTTGTGCATACACCTTGGTGCACTAGTCAATTCCTTTGTCTTCTATGGTTTTGTGCTACTGGAGGTTCCTCCTCAGGAGTCATTGCATCATCAGAATCGATGGACTCTAAATGAAAGAATAGTTATCGAATTAGTGGGTACATGTACATAGTACCAACATGAAACCAAATAAATAAATTAAAAAACACTTTTATAATGACACACTTAGTCTAAGATTACTAAGCAGTACGTGTGATTTTGTGACGTAATTAGTCACCTAGTCACCAGGTCTACTGCATGAATAAAAATAAAAATTTAGTTTCAATCTTGTAATGGCACACTTGGCCTATAATGGCACACTTGGCCTATAATGGTTGACTTAGCCTTATAATGGCACACTTGGCCTAATATTACCAAGAACTCTGTAACACACCTGCAATAATAAAAAAAAAATAATCTTGTAATGGCACACTTGGCCTTTCATCATCATCATCATAGAACACTCTGCCTTCTTTATCATCATCGTCATTATCGTCATCATCGTAAATTACGTGGACTAGCCTTGCCCCGTATAGGCTTAACACTTTCCATGTAATTTTGCGACTAACTTAGTCACGGACAGGTTCCCCATATAGTGCTATTAAGTTTTATAATACATAATAACTGAAATAAATGATTCTATTCTATTCTATCAAAATATACTAGGAGTAACTCAAAAATAAGGCGTACATAGCTCACTTATGTCACGCATGTCTGAACCGAGGCAGACAGTCTCAATAAGTCATTATCTGGCAATCCTACGTATTTTCTGTAACTTAAACTTTATTATATTATTAGGTAATCTCACAATAATAAAAATATTAACTATCAACTGAAGGGTATTCGCACTATCGGATAGTCTTGGTGACCAACCTGTTTATGCGAACCACCATTCCAACCAACATAAAATGTAGGTAGTTCCAGAAAAATTATATGCTACCAAAATTTTAAAAATCTATACCATTTACTGCGTAAGCTAACCAATCTGTCAGTAAGTACTCAACGTTTAATAAATATATATGGGTAGGCGCTAATAAATTCCAAGGTAGAAAAATGCTTGCACAGCCAGATAGTCTCGGAGTACATCCGACTGGTCCATGAAACAAAATTTTCATCCTCTTCGAAACAAATTAGGAACCCATACAAGCTAGCATAACCGGATAGTTTCGTTGCATACCCGAACGATGTGTGCTAAAATATTTCGTTCCATTTTACATTAAATTGACAGAAACATTCTTGGTTGTTTAACGCTTGGGGTATTACAATCTGGTAATTCAACGCTCCTGTGAATAAAATAATTAAAACTGTGAAAAATACAATAAGTTATTGTGAATCAAATTTCTGAATTCTGATCCAGAAAAACATATCGTTGTGGCACTTTAATTCACTTTGAGCTGTAATGAGATTATAATTATCATAAAATAATGATTAAATCTCCTTAAATTTAAGCATAAAATAATAATTATTGAAAGTCTTCAAATTTTAGCATAAATAATTGATAATCATTGAAAGGTTTAAATTCAAACATAAAATAAAATAATAATTATAGAAAGTATTTTAACTCAAGCATAAATTATTACACGCCTGAAATGAGCAGGCTGCTAAAAAAGATTTTATACACAGTTCCACAACAAATGACTTATTCTTGAATATTTTGTCAAACTTTCCAAGTAGGGAAAGATAATGGAAAACATTATCAGTTCTACCCTCCTGTTTCTTACGAAACATCATACTCCAGCCTCAAGATGTGTCAGATGATGCGTACTGACCAAATCATACGACGCAGGCATTTCACTAGAAAAGACTATTCGATAGCCGTATCCATCCACCAATTGAGTGGACTAGGACACTATTACCAACTATTTATTTACTAAAATCTTTAAAGTAGTCAAGAGATTGCGTTACAGGTACTGAAATAACATAATTAAAACAATAGTTCTAAAGTAAAAGAAAATAAATATTAGTTCGTAGTTTGTGAACCATATGTTCGTCTACCACAACACCAAAACTTAAAGAGTTGATAAGATCAGAATGTTAACAATTTGTAAATGTCAAAGCGTTCAAATTCATCTTCAGTTCAGTCTAGAACTGTCTGGTTGACGTAAAATAAGAAACTTTAAAATTGTTGTTCATAATTTTCCTAACACTATTGTTGATGATTTATGAACTCCAAATACAGTGCACGCTGACGAAGCCGCGTGTTCAAGCTAGTCATATTTATATATGTAAAAAAAATTGATACATACGTCGAAGTTAATCCAGTAGACCAACATAGTCCACTCAATCCAGTTAGCAAACATAGCCAACTCCATCCAGTCAGCAAACGTAGCCAACTCAATCCAGTCAGCAAACATAGCCAACTCAATCCTGTCGACTCAATAAAATTAAGGTCCAGATGTAATTTGGAAAATAAGGCATAGGTACATAGCATAAAATATTTCTTGCAATTCACTTTAGGCGCACATAGCCTAAATATGTACTTTAAAATAGGTACTTATATTTAGCCATTTTTGATTCGTGGAATTTTATTGAGGGTAGCTCGCAATTGCCAACTGAAAGGTGTTCGCACTACCGGATAGTCTCGGTTTGATACCGACCGGTTTATGCAAACAACAATTGATACTAAAACTAAATGAGGGTAGTTCTTAAAATTGTACGCTAATGAATTCCAAAAAAAAATAAAAATATAATGGCCTTAAAATGAACACTTTACATACCTTGGTTTATCCCACTTCTGAGATATAATGAAAATAAAACACTGTCGTAGATTAATTTGACTTTATTCTTCAACACACGACTTAATGCGACCGAGTGCCACTCAATGCGACTGAATAACGACTGAACAATGACTGAGTCCCTCTACTGAACGACTCCTCCTTTTATACTCTCTCTTTATCGCACTCATTAGCCAAATTGGCTACCTCATAATCATAATCACACTAATATAATCCTAATTAACACATCGACTAATTACAAAACGATATCAGCTTGTTAGTCATTTGATAATCCAACCGAGATTGCGGCAAGTTCCGTCACAATTAGTCGACGAGTTAATTGTTTACAAAAATACTTTACTAATTATTAAATACTAATTATCGATTCATTACATACCTTTTTACTTAACTAAAACAAATTTTATAGGTAAGTATTATTTCAGCAATCTAAGTAGTTACCATAATACACGATTTGCTTAGACTTCGAAACTAAAGTGTGATGTGTGAATTGTCCGTGAATATTTATATTTATGGTGGTTGTCAAATGAATATCTAAGTTTGTTACTCTAAAAACACCTTTTATACTTCTTAAAATACATTATCAGAAAATATTTTCTAAAAAATATTTTAGGGTAGGTAGGTATATCTTTCTCCATGTTAATGAATACTCCATGGTTACCGACTTGTTTAATTGCTTATGAAATTTATACGTTTAAAATTGCGCTAAGTTATTGTTGAGACCTACTTTACAGCTTTTATGAGTTTTCTTTATGAGAATACGTGATGGCACAAGTTGGTCTACCTGAAGTTGTTATCTAATTAATGGTAAAGCTATAAATAAATATAAATATTCACGGACATTCCACACATCACGCTCTAGTCCCAAACTAAGCAAAGCTTGTACAATGGGAACTAGACTGCTGATAGAATACTAAGTACTAGTACATACTTATCAACTTTTTTTTTGTGTGAATTAATTATCCGTGAATATTTATTTATATTTATCTATGTATAGGTATGCTTTATCAGGCGTACATTTGCGATGCTCAAGTTTCAAGCTTTACTGCAGATATTTGTTACTTTTTTTTGTGATGAAGATTCGATACGTATTTAATAAGAAATCTGTCAAACCTGCGGCAGTTTTCCGTTTTACGTTGCGTAGGCAGCGGCGCCACCGCACCAAAACAAGTTATATTGTATGCTAATTCCAATGATTTGGAATAGTAATTAATACAAAATATAATTTGTAAGTCGCGTTTAAGGGCGCCGAAACTGGTATCTTCATAATGGTAGTACCGGTTTTAAATAAAATAGTTATAACAGTACTTTTAATAATGTTGCATTATGTGGGTAGTTTGAACTAAATGGAATGAGTCAGTCGGCTCCCGAAACACGTGTAAATGTAGAGCATAAACACACCATCTTATATAAATAAATGTTCACTATAGGTACACTGCGCGGTGAGGCTGCAACTTTCAGCTGTGGAGCTTGCGTTGACGCGAAGTGTGACTTAACTGTTTTAGTAACGCAACAAATTCAAAATTATTTCAAACTTGTACGTGATTACTCCCGATGATTATATACAAACTATAGCGCTCGTTAGGATAGATTTATGAAATCAACTCAACGTATAAGACTTCTATAAAAAATCTATTCTATTGAGACCTAAGAGAGACCTGGATAAGAAACAAGAGAGTTTCGGCTAATAATTAAATAAGTTCTTAGGTAGGACTATATTTATTAAATATTTTTAGTGTATTTTTTTAACTAGTATTTTACTAACTCACATTCCTTTTGCTTAATATAGTCTTAATTCAATTAATATTCGATACCAAAAGAATTTTGTTTTCTTATAAACAGCGGCTTCATGCAATAAATTATTATAAGTAATAGCCGTTAAATAATGCTCATTAAATGATGGAACGCCTACCGAAAGTGTTGATGCATATTTTAGTAGCTTTTAATACAGTTATGTTATGCACAAAGATTAGATAACAATAATATTTCAGATGTGCAAAATATTTTTATGTATTGCCTACAGAATATGAGCCTCACAGAGGAATAATACAAATAAAACCGCAAAGAACTTTGCAAAAAATCACAAAAAATATACTTCATTTGTTTTCTTGAATTACTGGTAAAATGAGATTACTGGTCAGAATAAGTATTTTTTTCAAAAATGTTATTGTAACAAGAATGTTTGAATTCATATTATAGACATCCGTTACGTGATCGCATTAGTTAAATACCAAGTGTAACATGATCTCATTGTGAATTTCCGATGTAGGCATTATTTCATAACTTATTTGATTTGGAACATCTTTATCTTTGGTCTTTATCTATGCTAATAACCATTGTACATGTCCATGCAAAGAATATTGAGTAAAAAAATCAAATCGGACATACGTTAACGCCTCATTTTACATGCAAATTGCTGACACTTTGACGTCTACTGATTTTTTCTTTTTTTTTTTAATATTTTGTATCTCATTTTCTTTCGTAACTGTGTAGTTACGATCATAATAGTTGGTATTGTATAGGTGATGATTTTGGGTGGTCCGCGAGGAAGTAATGATGTTATTATTTATATGAGAATATTAATGATGGACTTCATCTCAACTGTCTCATCAAGATGATTTTGTTTTCGACGAGCTCTCATTAGTTTTTATCAGATGTACGATTGACTTTTAAAAGTTTATCTGTACTTGATATTTTGGATCGATTGCTTGGTACAGTATATTATATGATTCTGTTACTTGTGTATTTTTTTTTAGTTGTATAATTTGAGTTATTTGGTTTGTCAATTTTCATACATTTTGATGATTCTCAAATTTTAACTTGCCTGATTATATACCGTTATTTTTTAAATAGTATGAGTATTTCTCTGAAACTCTGTTTAAATTTCATTTTGGACTTTAAGTTCTAAGAAATCCGCTGTTCAAATATTTTTCACCAACATTACAATGACAAGGTTCCAACACTTTTAATTACATAAGGGACAAAGCGGTTGCATGCGCCCATCGTGGGAACCCTGTCTATTTACCATCTACATTTGTTCTCTTCAAGTTCCGACGGCCAAACACTCGAGATCTTTTGTCCGAAAACGTAATGGGAATACTTGAGTAAATAATAATAAAAGGACCTCAATAAGACTGGCGCTATGGAGAATCAGGACGTAGGTTAACGGATTTTTACTCTGTAATATGTCTATGTCTATATGTAGGCATTGTTTTAATGCGACTATGATGTTATATTGTCACATCTGTGCGAAATTCAATCTATGTCACTGCTCTACTTGATTCATAGACTATTTGTGGCTCTTTTTTCCGACAAAATAACTTTTAACTGCAATATTTTATATAAGTTTCCTATCGTATATGGTATTTTTTATGGGATTGACAACTACATAAACATTTAAATATATCTCGATATGTAGACTTAATCATTTTTAACTACAGCAATAGAATTCTTATTTTTATGCTAAATTACTTCCTGCAGATAAGGAAATTACTTTTACATTTATTTCATTTAATTTACAGCTAGAGTAGGTAATGCTTTTTTTCATTCGCTTGTCAACTTCAGATTCCAGAGAGGAGACTGGGCAAACATAGTCATTCAACCCTTCAATTCGGCTTGACAAAAAATACTCTACTCAGTCAATATTAGCCGTCCAGTTTCTGAGACAATAACAAGATGGAAGCGCAGGCGTTTTTGGATTTTTAATATATTCTGATTATCCGATTGGTACTGATTTGGAAATTGAGCTGTCTATACTATAGATATATAATGTATAGTAACAACAGTCGAGGCAATGGGGGTATACTCAGCATAAATGTTAATTTAATTTCATTCATTTATTGTCATCATTATGCATATAACACATTGTTTGATCTTAGGACTATTTAGAACAAATATGTCATGTACCCATATAGGTAAGGGTGTTGCAAAAGGGTGTTACAGGAGCGGACACAATTCACAAAGCATGCAAAAATTAATAGAATAACGTAATAAATATGAAAATGTCTTTAATATGTTCATTTTACACAGACGGTGTCTATGCAATGCTGATAAAATGAAATAGCGGCAAAGCCATCATATTCTCAAAGCAGCTCCGGCCATTTTGAAAGTAACCGCTTGTAATTTAAGCCACAGGTTCAATGTTAGCCCTTCGTCCTTTTTACGCCACTCTTGTTTGAGGACTACGGGTATTACAAGTCCATTAGTTCGTTTGCGGATCTGTCACAAGACTGTCTTCACCGAAATGAATAATCTTTAGTTATTTTCTTCGACTGTTAGCTAGTTTTTTTTATATATCCTATCGTATATCCTATCGTATCCTATCGTAGATATCCTCATCAATATAAAACTAAAATTTAACTATAAAACTAACTTGCACATGAACCTACTTGTGAAATAGCTTGTCCGGGGAAGTACTAGCACCGTACTTTCTGCGGCATATCACTTATGTTCACATTGTTGTGTTTAGGTCTGAAGGGTGCCAACGAATTTATAGGCACATAAGAGACTTTGACTTGGATTGGTGGACACATTTTGAAGCTTGCAGGGCTCATTTTTAATAGATGTGCTTAGTAAGGTAATCAGCAAAGGTTTCCACTTCTTCTTCTTCTTCTAGCGTGTCAATTACACAGCAAAAATAATTTTAAACAAAGTTCAAGTAGAATTTTGCTACTAGTATCCCATTATCTGTGGCGTTTCCACTAAAAAGGCTTTAGAAGCTTGTTTCATCACTGAATAAAAACATGGATATATAACCAAGAGTTAGGTATGACCAATTTCGCAAAATAGAAAGTTCATATGAGCTACTTCTATCCCCATTCGCCTATTTGCAAAACACTCCACCTTGCTTGTAGTCGGTATAATCCACCGATCGTCTGAGTCAGGGTAAGTGGGTACTATTGCCAAACCCTGCGTCACTGTACATAGAAAGACTATGTAAACTGAACTTTGATAAGCAGACTTAAAGACGCAAATAAATATTCAAATTAGAGACAAACATTGTTAGTTTTTGGGACACAAGAATTAATTAAAAAATACTGATACTGATAGAATTTTTTTGTAAATACGTACATAACATCCAGACTAGAACAAATATTTAAGTTAATCACGCAATCATTTGCTCTCGGTGGGGTGCAAACCCACGACCACAGTATGAAAGGCAGAACTACTACCAACTGAGCTGTGACGCCTGTCAAACACAAAAACACCCCAAAATCACCACGACACGACATGTCCTTTCGATATAATCTCTATAAGGTTTTTGAACACAGATGTACTAGAAGTAGAAGTTTAACGGCCGGTTTCTCGAACGATGATCAACGAAAAAATCGAATAATTACTATGTGTCAAACTCGGATCAATCGTGATTTGGGTTTCCAGAAACCCTCAGAAAACCGTTTAGTTTTAAATCTACGATCAAGTTATCTTCCCTGGAAAAAAAGCTAAGCCTACAGCAATTATTATATGTTTTACTTACCAGCATTTGCATAGGTCAGTAAAAACCAGCTTGAATCAGGAGGCAGGTTAACCAACGGGCATGTTGTCATGTTTAACCAAACATTTAGCAGGTACTCGGTACCGAGTAGACGCATCAAGTTGATTAGATCTTTTTTTTTCAAAGTAACTTATTTATACTGAACTTTTAACTGCTCTAGAGTTGAAAAAGCGAGTTTGAGAGTTTTTACTATATATCATCATCGTCAACCTATATCAGTCCACTGCTGGACGTAGGTCTCTCCAAGACGCGCCACTGAGCCCGGTCTTCAGCTCTTCACATCCAGTGTTTGCCAGCTACACTCCGCAGATCGTCGCTCTATTTCGCCGGAGGTCGTCCTACACTCCTATTCATAAGTAGTAAGTTACTTACAGTTAGTACTTACTTATATATAGTAAAATTACTTATAGTTAGTACTTACTTATATATAGTAAGTTTATAGTGTATAACAAGAGTTCAGAAATTATATTGTATGTTTAAGTACCTTCTATGGATATGTGATGGACTGTAGGTATTATTTTGATATCTAGTAATAATTGTTTTGCTTACCTACGTAGGTATACAAAGACTTCATACATTGACAACAGAATAAGTAATACTAACTTACACGAGTAAAGTATCAAAGTTCTTACTCGTGCCAAAATATGACATAAGACATGATTACGTCAGAAAATAAATATAATACCTATTTTAGCTATTGAAAATGATTCGCAAAATCAAATACTTACCAACTCATTGATGAAAATTTTGAGTCAGTTTTTTTTCAATTATAGGTAGGTATTTAATTGTAGCTGCTTTTAAGTAAAAAAATATTAACAGTAATTATATAATAGGACAAACCAAATAGGCGTTAAAGGACTGCCTTCAATACATTGCCTCACTAAGCAGAGCACGTCCACTGAGGATGTGCATCGTAAAGCATTACACTGCGCTGTTCAGGATTAAAGTGTGATGTGTGAAATGTCCAGATTTATTTATTTATTGAATACGCATTGAAATACCAATTTTGTTGATGACCGAAAAATACAATATAAAACTTCCCGACATTTTTATTACAGCTCTTTTACTAAAATAACAACGTAATATAACCAATATTTTCTTTGCAACACAATGTTTGAAAACATCTTCAGATATTTTGTAATCAAACACAACAGGTACAGTCCAAAACGTAATACATATTATCAAAAAGTTAGAAGTAAGTATTAATGCAACAATCTGCAGACAGCTTAATTGTTTTAATTGTAATTTGATATTCTAGGTCTCGTCTCAATTCTAGGTTCTGGGTACTTTTGGGTACAACACGAATAAATGTGACAATCGTAAACGTCTCGAAATAGTGACGTATTTGAGAAACCTTGCGCGTCAACATCAGCTTTACTGTCAAACATTGAGACGTAACTCGTAGTTAGCGTGCAGTGTAATATCAAATGCGTTACGTTTACGATTGTCACATTTTCTCGCCCTCAGTAGGTCCTAGTCGTGTGGAACTAGCACCTCAATTACCTTAGTATATAATACAATTTTAAATGATCTTTCTGATTTCACTGAATAAAGTATAAGTTTGAATTTGACTACTATCTTTGCAGCTGACTGTATCAAACAGGCACTGCCGCTTCGCTATGCAATTTTCAAATAGCTAACATTTTTAGTACGCTTAATAAACTTGTAAGTACTTACACTCGTATCATACATCTATACACCTTCTTGCAGATATTATCCTCAAACATACAAACTAAACACTATGAATCCATTTGCTTAAAAACGCTATTTGATAAGTATGTAAGCATGTTTTATTTATTTTACATAGTGTTGTAAAAATTGGTAGATAAGTGAATTTTCATTGATTTTGCGTTCCGATGTGTTTTTTGATTACGAAATTTTTATCATTCATTCGTGGTTGGCTAGTTACTTAGATATATAAGTTTTCAACACATTAGTTGTTTTTGTCACGTAGTTATATTAATAACATTGTATTGTATTGTGTATAAGCATGAAGCAAATAAATCTTATGTAGAGAATGTAATCGTTTTGATTTTTTTTACTAAAACTGGAATTAATGTTTGAACTTCAAGTCCAGGTTTTGTAACGATAGTAAATTAAAGTTATGAAAGTTAATTACGAATAAATAATTAACACCATTAATTACAAACTTAGCGGTAAGGCGGATCTTAGTAACTGGATCTCGGTAGTAACTTGTTGATTTTTTACCGCGTAACTAAAACCAGCTTATGCTTATGGAAATAAAAATATTAAGGAAAACCAGAGAAAAATCCCTTCATACGTCGATGTCTCAAAACACGATTTCTTTGTTTTTTATTTTTCTGACACATTTATAGAACTTTTACAGAAAACGACCTGAAAAGAAATACCAAAGTAGCGGTAAATATTTTATTATAAAATCGATATCTACAACAATGACCTACATAAAAAATGTAGTTTTTTTTATGCTTTTCCAAAATCTACTTAGTATATTGAAAATAACACCAGTTTTTTAAATGCCAGACCTACCCTAGGTGCTAATCGCACTGCTTGACTCGAGCGAGCAGTTAGTCCCACTTTGCCCTATTTGTTCTAAATATTACTACCCTCTGTACTAATACCTCTCTTCCGGCAACATTATGAGAAATAACGCCTTTTTGTGGTAGTCGGCTACTCTGCAAGCTCAAATATGATGATGTTATTTATGTAGGCAAGTGTACTTAAGCCAGGATTTTGGGTGAATGGAGCATCACGAAACTCGAATTACAAAAAAAAAGTTTTTAAAATAAACGGTACCTAATGTTCTTTTATGTAACTACATAAAATGAAGCTATAGTGAAATAGAGATCAAATCAGTTATTTGAAGTACTTATAATGTAAAAATAAAGTATTAAAAAAATTGTAAGACTAAGTAACTTAAAAATTCGATTATTTTGAATACAGTTGGCTACAAGTTTTTAGGTTTCTTTATTTAGGGGTACTAATAAGGGAATAGATATTTATAAATTTTATAATAATAGATTTTATAGACATGGTAAGGTTAGGTAATAAAGTAACAATTTGCAAGTTAAATAATATGATTTAATTTCGTAATTTTCTTAGCAATTATTTCGTTCTCGGCATCTGAATACTTATAATTAGACACAGTAATACAATACGGAGTGTCACGTCGTAACAAAATGTATATAAGCGCATATTTAACATATATTTGAGTCATATATTATATATCGTTTGGAATGTATTAATGTCTTTTTCTACTGACTATGGAATATAGGAATGTACAACTAACACTGACTGGATACAATTTTATTCATACATTTTTTGCAATGTTTAAGCAAATTATATGAAAGCAAAAAACACTGGGCTAGGATCACTAAGAGAAAATAATCAGGCAACATTTTCCTAAGCAGGTAATCCGTGAAAAAAACTTTAACAGCAAAATCAGTGGGTTTTAACTAATGAATAATTTATCTATATAACTATGAAAAATACAGTGATATATAAAAGAAAAAGATAGTTACAACGGAACACAAACTGTAGTTATACACTGCCACCACGCTATGGCACAGATCTGTTAAAATAACGTATTTTATTAAGTTAAGTATATTATTATGGTATGTAAGTAGGTAGGTACTGCATAGAACACTATAATTTTATAACAAAATTAAATAATAGTAGGTGTGACGCCTTTATTTCCATGTCCAAACTTTTATTCATAAAACTGATTAGTTAAGAACCTTGAAAAGCATCACTTGAAATCAAGAAGAAGGATTTCGATTAAAAGAGATTCAAAAGCCTATCACTCTCATACAAAACAACTTAAAATAATATTTACAAAGCGCTCAAATTATACAAAATTCACAGAATCATACAGAAAATATTCAAAATGAACATTTTATCAAGAAAGCTGTTTCAAAACATGAAGTAAAGAACTAGGTCACTTTGACTGTGGCGAATCACAAGAGAGCGGTCGGTCGGATACATTAGATACCCATTATTAAATACAATACATTTTAATACAACTTTACAACTAACACCTATGCTTCGGGATTAAGTTTTTTGATAAATAAGTAAACATAATCGTTTTATAATATTTACAAGCACATAACACGATCCATACTTAACAGTAAAGCATTTTAAATAATAACACACTGAGAATTGACGTCAAGGCATGTTGCTACACTGAGGGCAAGCCAGCCGGAGCGGTCGAGGGCACCCGTCGATCCTGCACTCTCACAAGGTGTTGCATTCTCGGCACCTCACTCCAGCGGTGGTCTGTCGGAAGACTCGTGACCGGCAACACTTCTATTTGCTCAATCCACAGAAACCTTTTTTCCTTTTAGAGCACGAGTCCGACTGGCATAAGAGCAAACGCCACGATGTTGCACGAGCTTAAGGAATTTCACAGCTCGGGCTCTTTTCCCCGTTCGAATGTTTGCTCTCTCGCTTCAGCTACCATTCACGCGGCGTTTGAAACACCGCGGCCACCGCGAGCTAACCTAACGCTACCCAGTCCACGTCACTGTAATAATACTGCGATTGACTAATACTCTGTCCACGCACAATGTCCATCGACAGCCGGCAACGGAACGCGCGAAGCGTTGAAGCGTAATAATGCTGGTAGCGAGGGAGCGCCTACGTGCCCTCGCAGTTCCTCCGCCTCTGATGCCTGCCGTGGTTGTGGCGCACGCCGTGGCACGGCGGCTTGATGGCGTTCGGGGAAGACGGCCGGAGCCTACGCTGCGGGTACGAGCGCCACTTGGGCAAGTCTCCGGCGAGCATAGTGTTGTGTCGGTTGATGTCGAAGTCGTGGGCCTCCTTCATGAAGGAGAAGCACTTGTGGTGCCGCTCGGACAAGCGACTTTTGCCGCGTCGCAGCTGCACACCGCGTCGGTTGAACCCTATGTAGCGGTCTTCGTTCTTCGCGAGGTGGTATCTGTTGTAGCCGTCCACAAACTTTTCTTTGAACAGGCAGTTCGGCTGTCTCTCCGCTTGGAAACGAGTCTGTGAAGAGCAAACATTGCTTTTAGCTAAAAGTTTTCACTGGTTCGCGTATAAACATAATTAAGAATGACTTTACGATAATGAAACGTTATGTGTACGACACGAAGGTTACTTACCAGCCGCCTGCCGACCAGCCGCGAGCGATTGAAGCACAGGTACATGTCCTGCACCGGCGAGTGGATGAGCAGCTCCAGGTTGAAGCCACGAGTGCTGATGGTGAGATTCGCTGAAACAAAACAAAAAAAAGGTTAAAACTATAAAATTAAAAAGAGTTAAATATTTCAAAGGCATAAGTAATGTTAACTTCAACTATTATTTTGAGTAGGTATTAAAATACTTTAAGTTGTTTATTGAAACTAAACACAAACATCTTAAAGAAGCATCATTATTAATTTGAAATTTTGTTTTCTTAATAGTATTACGAATGAGCGTTTGCACACAACCACTACACGATTTCACATCGTCAATTGCTCTAACAAAAATATCGTTGACACTGTGAATGCGTCTAGGAAAAACAAAATGTCTGACATTAGCCTCCCACAATATCGTGTCGTTGCCAGTGTAAAAACGCCCATTACTACACAACTTTCTACAATCATAGCATAAAAACACATATTAATTAACCCATAACAAGTATTACCAAAATAGATTCGTAAATATGTAAGAAATTCCTAATTTTCGGTTTTCATTGTAATTACTTCGCTCCAGGTGTATCGTATCCGATTTGAATCAACACAGCGGGCCCTGGCCACGTAATAAATTCAATTTACAAATCCAATATACAAAATAAGCGACGTCAGGTGCAAGTACTAATGATATTTGAACGTCAATAAATACAAAATGAAATATCCGTAAATATTAAATGGGATATTGAATATTATATTCTTAGCAAAGATTTACATGTGTCAGTAATTTTTATCGAACTGCGGGTGTGATCATGTCATAAATTACATAGTTATGTACAAACTTAGGGTTTGAGTTATGTACAAACATTTTTATAATGCTGTTTCATGTTTAACTATAAAGTAATACTTAGATATTTTATCTACACACCTGCTATAACTTTGTATTCTGTATAAAAACTCCGTGCAGGGCAAGAAGATTTTAGGGAGACAATTTTGACGCTGATCAGACTGAATGATGATTGTAAAAGTGTGATGAGTGGAAAAGTTTAACGAATCTTTGCCCAGTAGGAAACAATACGTTGAATTAAAAAAATGGTTGATATAAAATACGAGTAATTTAATAGAACCACGAACATTTCGACAATCACGCTACGGTATACGGTGATTTACGGTATATAGTTCCTTCGCCAATTAAAATTGCTTATAATGTAAGTCAAATAACTAATCTCTCTAAAAAAAATCCTAGATAAGCTTAAAGTTACAATTTGTAAAGTCAAATTGTTACTCGACCAACACTTAAATAGTTAAATCCAAACCAGTCCGAGGTCTCGATTCAACTATAACCGATAACGTAAAAGAAAAGTTCTCGAGAATTTATAGATTGAACCAGACACGGATAGAAAGAATTAACGGAATAAAACCAGGAATCGAATCGACCACCGATGATACCGGCGATGTCATTTCAATTAACATTATAGTTAAGGAGCTCAGAAGTGGAAATATTTCATTATCTCTGTTAAAACAGTTAAATAATTAAGTAAGTTAATATAAAGAACCAATCTCAAAAATTGATACAGCTAATAGCTTAAACTAGTAAAATATATAACCGTTCAGCCCTAATAAAAAAAAACCTTAAAAAATTTGAATTATTTTTTATTTTAATAAAATTCTGCTCACATTGACGTACAAAAAGAAGAAAAAAACCTACAGAGGCTATTATATAAAGTGTCAATGCTTTTAATCAATGTCGTGTCCATTTTTACTTTAAGAACCTTAATAATTTTGAATTTAATTAAGGTGCTGCTGGCTCCTGGTCTATAATAATGTAGCATCGGTACTTTCGAACATAATACCTGGGTGTCGATGAATTAGATTGTGTTAATGTATTTCGGAGGATCAGACCACAATATACAACCTTAACAGTAATCTTGACTAGGATTTAAAATCTTATTTTATTTATTTAATGAATTCATGAATATTTCACACATTCCGAATCTTATCCCGAATTACGTAAAGCTATGTATATACTATTATACTATGTATATACTATTTTGTAAATATTTATTAGGGCTAAAACATAAATATTTGCCATCACGCAAATGTTTTTAATTTCTCATCCCAAAAGGCGCTGTTTCTTTGCAAATTTTGAATAAAGATAATTTTTGAATTTTGGTTACTTGATATTTCGATTTTCGGATCTTACTACAAGGCCCTTAACGTTAATAGCTACTCAAAAATGTCGAAAGAAAGTGAAGTTTCATAGCGGCGAGTTCAAAGAATGTTTACATTTGCGACCCGAGATAATGTCGTCTTGACAAAATTAGCCTGAGTCTATTACAGGTTGGGTAATGTTTACATGGACTGCTAGTTTCGAAAGAAAACTCTCAGCATACGTTTGACCATCAAGTTTCAATCATGTATGACACTGATCGCCATGTAGACAAGCATAGAAGATTTGAGTTAGCAACATAACGAAATGAGCGGGTGAAAATATTCATGGAGATTTTATACATCACACTCTAGTCCCAAACTAAGCAAAACTTGTACTATGGGAACTAGATTACTGATAGATGACTTTTTTTTTTAAATACATACATAGAATTCATAGAAACACCCAGACACAGAACAAATATTTATGTTCATCACACAAACATTTGCTCTGGGTGGGAATCGAACCCACAAATGGAAGGCAGAGCTACTACCAACTGAGCTGTGACGCCTGTCGACTGTTGTTACAGTTTTTTGTTCTGTGGTTGTTACAACCAAACTTGGGCTGTGATTCAGAAATGAAAGTAAGCAGATGTAGTCTTTAAAAATTATAGACAGAGCATAACTTCAAAAAAATTACCACTCTCTAGAGAAAAAAAACGCGATAGCCATATAAATCTATAGCCTCACAGTGCAATGCCTGTCCCTTTTCTGTCAGTCTATAATAAAAGATTTAGATAGAGACAACTACTTGCCGCATAGTTTTGTCTCTTAATATGCTTCGGCTACATTAGCGGGCGAATATTCGTATCGTGTTGGCGCGACAAAAACATCGTGTTCGGGGATCTTCTTGTATAAATACTACGCGATGACACGATGTACCCGGCCACATACATCGCGTTAACACGAATATTCGCCGTAGCCCGCTAATGTGGCCCAAGCATTAGACTATATTAAAATCGCATATTGTATATTCAAACATAAATCAACTGGTAGATGAGTACATTTGTAAACGCAGTTGTAGTACACCTAACCTAAAAAGTAACATATAATAATACAAAAAATTCTGAGTTAGGTAATCCAATAATGACAAATGAATCAACCAATCGCAGGTCAACGGACTCGCTATCGTTCGTGATAAGACTATCGACTCTATCTTCGTACTTATTACCTGTATTTCTTAACAGCTTGTCTTAAGAAATCCAACATATTATTTACGACGTAAACTGTAAATTTTTGCTAAGTGGTTCATGATTTTACAGTATATTCTAACCTAAAAATGTTATTAGTAAATGGACAAGTATCTTCCTACTTAATTTGAACACCTATTTGAAATTGTATCTATTTGTTAAAATTTTAAATTTATTTCTTTGACAAAATGTTTACTATATTTTGTTAGACTGAAGCTTTGATAATGGAACGTCTCATGATTTATGGCTGATTGTTTTACGTATTATATTTTGTAATATAAGTAGGTACACAACTTTTTCAAAATTAAATTAAAATGAATTAATCAAACAACGGACTCTGAGCTCCCATTCCGAGTTAGCGTTAGCTTTGCAATATCGAGTCATCAGTAGAAATATGACAACGACAATTTTTTTAAAAAAAACTTTTTCTAACAATTTACAAATCATTGCAATAATGACACATGCTGCAAGGATTTGCATGATGAAAAAACTGAGTCATTCACTTAAACGGAGACTCGTGCCTCTTATCATCAGGCGCCTGGCCTTCAAATCAGACCTACATATTATGCTAGCCTTATTTTTCAAGCTTTGTTTTTGCTCTTATCAAGGTTTAGTTCGATTGTGCACTTAGGTAAGTGCACAATCACCTTTATACTGTTCTATTATTTTATTGTTTATCTTAATCCACTCGTACCTTTAAGAGAGACAAGACAAAGCATTTCAGAGTACTAGAGCGTAGTGTTGCCTTACAGGACACGTCCTCATTAAACATGCCGTGTAACTGAATACATGTTTGTAGGCAGAGGATATCGGATGCGACTAGATTAACTATCACTTTTCTTGTAAAAAGTTTTGAGCCATATGAAAATACCACAAAGTAAAAAAAAAAACAGTGGCGCGTCTTGGGAGAGACCTACGTCCAGCAGTGGACTGATGATGATGAAAAAAAAATTACCAAGTGTAAATTTGCATTGTGTACGTTTTTTAGGTAATTTTTTTATAGAATTTAGTCAAAATACGATTGGAAATTTATTGGGATATACACTTAACCTTGCAAATACTGATAAAAATGTTAATCAGACAGATTTACGTTTCCACGTGCTGATAATGAAATGTCACAGGAATTTATCATCCGTAAACAAACAAAACATACAAAATCTTGCTTCTTCTTCTTATCGTGTCGATGCTACAACTGTTTTACATATTTTGTTGTAGCATCCAACACGATGCTACAACAAAATCTTGCTAATTTAGTGTAAGCCAAAAAAAACTAATAATATTAATTTTAGCACAATAAATGTTTTGAATATACATAATGATACGCTAAATAGCCCGTTATAATCCAAGTCAATGTTTTAAGTAAAATCACAACCAAGATATTAATCCAGTAGCTCTACCATGAGTTTTTACTATACTATATTTACTATACTCGCTAGCGTCTGTAGTTAAAAAAATGTACAGCGCCTCTAGCGGATAGTTGGGTACTAAAATTCGTCATACTAATATTGACGTAACTACTGTAATAAAGTCAGGCGATTTTACTGTGGCAACTCATGCTAGATGTACAGATACCTTAAAAAATACTACACATTACCATAGTATATTTAAAGTACAAACAAAATACTGTCATACTCGTAAACATCATGTCAAAACGCTGTCACATTGACACTTCATTTATAGGTGCAGTGCACACAAGATAACTTACAACCTCGGTATAAAAACCTCGGCTTTCCAGTGTAACTTTATTTAAATCCAGTACAATCGTGTAATCCCTCTAAATCCTGGATTACGCTCGCGGTAGGTCGGGTATTCGGTTCTAGTTCTTCTTAAATGTTTGTGTCCACTGTGATGCGGGACGACTTTTATCTTGTACAAATGTCGTGGCTGGATATCGTGACTAGACGTCACTAAAAATTGTGACACATGAATCGGTATCATCATCATCATCATCAACCTATATCAGTCCACTGCTGGACGTAGGTCTCTCCCAAGACGCGCCACTGAGCCCGGTCTTCGGCTCTTCTCATCCAGTGTTTGCCAGCTACACTACGCCAGTTGGGATGGGCAGCCTTCCGTAACCCGGAGATTCTTAGCACCCCCTGCTCCGCCGTTTCCATGACCGCCGCCTTGGCCATGACTAGCGGAGCTACCGGGAACTGGGGGCCGTCTCTTTTGTGTGTGCTGCATATATAGGGAGGTTTTGCCCTAATCGCCACGCTGGGCATGCGGGTTGGCGATCGCAGGGACACAGTCTGTCGCACCGCTGAGGCTGCTGCCCCTCAGCGGTCAGGGATTTAACTGTGCCTGGATGAGAAGGGTTATACCGCCGTCGACCGGTCGCCAGAGCCACGTCGGTTTCTGTAGGATATACCGCGTGCAGGTGAGGTTCACACTTGGAGCTCAAGTTTTTGTGTAGCTCCCTTACATCCCAAATCCTCTATCAAACTATCCACTTTTCTTACATATTTATTTAAAAGTTTTTTTTTTAAATGACCACTATGTTTTTTTTCAATGGTCGGATGCGAATTAATTTAAAATACAAGAACAGTATCTTTGTGAAGGTTTTATATGTATATACACCTACTACATTTCAACTTTAATTAGTATCTACATATTACTTTATTAACAACTTTGTATTGGCTAAGGCTATTTACATTCCAATTAAATCTTATCAGACATCAAAACGTTTTGTTGCAAATGATTTCAAAAGTGGATAATTGAGGATAACGGATGATAATGGAAACGCGTTATCGTAAGCGCCTTCCAGGCGACAGGATACACCGAATCTATTTTAAAGCCTTGTAATCTTTATTATCACGTTATTAAATGTCAGGAATGTTGATCAAAATAACTGCGTTTACCTAATTATTTTAAATAAGGATATTTATACCTTTGAAAACTGTTTAGACTTCTTTGTCGCTTATAGACGAGGGGCTTGTGTCAAAATTTATGGGTCATTTGAATCATCGGGTCACTTGGTGGTTTAAATGACACATCAATAAATAAAATAAAAAATAATGTAAATAAATAAATCAATCAATCCATTTTTGACACGTCTACTATGCTTCGGCTACATTAGCGGGCGAATATTCGTATCGTGTTGGCGCGACAAAAACATCGTGTTCGGGTATAGGCGATCTTCTTGTCTAAATACTACGCGATGACACGATGTACCCGGCCACATACATCGCGTTAACACGAATATTCGCCGTAGCCCGCTAATGTGGACCCAGCATAGCGATTGTGTTATAGTGGCCACAGACGATCCTTCCTATCGTCCAATCGGCATGACACTGCAGGCTGGATCCAATCTGCAGTACGTCCATATACACCACACACGATCCAATCTATCGTCCAATCTATCGTCCAATCGGCATGACACTGCAGGCTTGACGACGATTATGGCTTTTTGCTTTTGACAGCGTGATTCATGTCGGATTTTGAAAAATTTTTCGACGGATTTGGATAGAAAATTGCACAAATAACAATGCTTTTTAATTTGAGCTCAATCGGACTGCTGGAAAAAAAGTTGGAAGCGATTACCCAAAGAGGGGGGACGAAAAGGGGGGATTTCGATTTTTTCTGGTACTAACCCCTCTTGTTTAGTCGATCTGCATTTTTACTTTTTTCAATTTCAAAGCCCTTCTTACGAACTGAACTGCCAATCGCCCACAGCCACACACGGTCCAATCGGCAGTATCCAATCAATGTGATCAAGCCAAAAAAATTGAACTGCCAATTGCCATCCATTCTAACTGTCATGCCAATCCACTCCCACACACGGTCAATTCTAACTGATCCAATCAGTAGCGTCATGCCGATTGGACGATAGGAAGGATGGTGTGTGGCCAGCATTAGCCGGTTCATCAAGATTTAACATTAAAAAAAACTGCAGAAATATATATTTAATTCACAGTTACGAGTAATTATTCTATAGTTAACGTTTTATGACGGGTTAGTTGTTATTCATCTATATTATTATTGACATACATGTTTTTCTATGTTAATACATTTCTTTTTATGGACTATCATGCATGAAATAGGAAATTATATTTTTTATTCTTCTTCTTCTTATCATGTCGATGCTACAACTGCATTTTGTTGTAGCATCGTGTTGGAAATGACCTAGATACATGTACAAATTAATTAAATATTTTTAATGTAGACTATATTTATTTATTATCTATTCTTTCTTGGTAAAGATAGTAATATAATAGGGTAATATAGTCTAGACTGAAGTTGAAGAAATTGACGTGTAGTTAAGGATTGCTAAAACCGCATTCTTTATCATTTGTTGATGCATATCAATAGGAATGTCATATACCTACTAGTATCATCACGGACCTTGTACATTGACTTTTAATTAACATTTGTAGGAAAAATTTCAACAGGTACTAAAAAGTAAAGTAGGTATTATGTATTAATATTAAACTGAAATATTTGGCTGGTAGGTACAAAGTGCATATATAGTACAAATACTTAAAGATATAAGTAGCAAGCAAGTAGTACTGTTTAGTGGCTCTGTTCCCCGCAATATGACAAAAGGCAAGGCTAGACGGATTTTAACAGTTTCTAGAAGAAATGAGACCTCTTGGCAATAAATTAGTGTATCCTTAGTCCGTCCTTAGTTAAAACCACTAATGAAACATTTATTTACTTCTGACATAAAATGATGTCTGCTATAAATTCCTAAGCAAAACCTTCATAGAATTTTCCTTATGTTATAAACATTGATGTATCTTTATAAAAGGGGAAAGGCGGATAAATTGAACCATCATGTGGACACTACACACTTAAAGAAATAGCGTTGATTAAATAAATAAATAATAATTCACGGACAATTCACAAATCACACTCTAGTCCCAAAGTAAGCAAAGCTTGTACTATGAGAACTAGATTGATAATATACATTTTTTTTTGTAAATACATACATAGAATACTAGTTACACCCAGACACACTATGATCTTAGCCAAAAAGCCGAGAAGCGACACCCAGATACAGAACAAATATTTATGTTCATCACTCAAACATTAGCTCCAGATGGGAATGGAATATGGGGATGGGAGTGGAGTACATCCACGACCCACAGCATGTAAGACCGAGCTACTACCAACTGAGCTGTGACTCCCGCAAGATTGCAAACGATTATTTTCATACTCAAAAATTTAAGACTGAGTAGGTTTTGTTAGATCATGATCAGGCGCCGATATTTTTGTCCGAGACATGTCGGTAGGTAAATGTTGTACTGGTGTGAAAATACTGTAGGTATCTCATCATAGTACAAGTACATAGTAAGAACTAACACATAGTACATACCATTAGCTAAGGATCTATCAAGTTACAGCCTAGCCAGACCAGATTATGACCACAAACATTATGTGGCATTGACACTAATAAGATGGGTACAATATGACACAAATATGCATTGATGATAAATCGAAGTATTCCTAGCATTCAATATATTTTTTTTACTTTTTTTTTATATTATATAATAAATTAATGTAAGTATAAGCATTTTTACTGATACGATTTTTTATCATTTTTGAACAATTTATATAAAATGTTTGGACCGCAAAGGTCATTTTATTTCTTAAAATGGACCCCAAGCGAAACTAATTGGTGACCCCTGAGATAGACCGTATGATGTAGCTTTTATATCGGGAATTCTATTGCTGATCGCATACATATTTTTGTATGTACTTTGAATACTAAGCATAATAACCGTGAAATAAATAAATAAATGGATAATTATATATAATTTTAGTTCGTACGTGACTTCTTCAACGCACTTGAGCTTTGTATCAGTCTTCATTGATTATACGATATTTCCTGCTTCATACTAAAGACTTGTTTGTTTATCTATGGAATTGTTTAAGAATATTTTTTTAAGTAAATTAATAGATAAGATGAAACATAAACAAATTCGACAAAAAACATATTGTGCAACTTTGAAATAGAAAATTTTAATGATAAACGGTCTATCATATAAAAAGTTAGCGCAAACTTGATGTCTTGATTACTATACGTGATGGTGGCATAATGTCATTGCTAACTTTTTATAATATTGGGGGAAAGTATGCAGGTTTACTATGTTTAATAAGCTACATTTATTATTAAACAATGAACTTTATTCACAAACAAACTAACGACTATTACAGTATTTACAAAATACACATAGAAATAAATAAAATACATAAGAAACAGTTGACATATCTACAGACCATTGCAAACGACCTATAGATAGCTCAACTGATCCAAATCAGTACCAATCGGAAGCGCACTTAAGAAACTGGCTGCATTGCCGCGCTGAATTGTGAATTTCTTATAATAACTTGATTGAAGTTGCCTTGTTGAGAGATGACGATGACTTTATCATCATTCGTATCAAAATTCTCGAAATACCTAAATATTATGTACTAAAACTGTGTCAATATCTTGTGCCGAATTGGTTTCCGCAAAAATATGTAATATAGTCTTTATTGCAACGCAAAAAGAGTTATCAACATGATATCAGATAGTATTGCTTGTATCAAATCAGGTCAAACGAATATTTTGATAGTACTTGTACATATTGTAATAAATTGTTTTGCGATAATATTTTAAAGTTTTCAAACTCTTCAGATTCTTCTACATTCGGTAAAAAAAACGAAGAGACCGAGTGTGAAACACTTTTGTCGGAGACCGTGTAGTGGAAATAAATATATTAAATTAAAAATATTTAAACTCAATGTAATATTGTTCTTCGACAAAGAAACTTAAAAACTGGACGTTTACAGCATTACAATGTTATATATTTACAAAACTCACTGCATATTTTTATTCGCGACACAAACTGGACCACCCAACGTGCATTTTGCATATCGTTATTGTATAAAATTGATGTATATTGAACAAAAAAATATACGTAACTTGTTTGATTTGGTTGGATTTCTTATCATTTGGTTGTTTTCAAGGTTACAAAAACTGATACTTTTTACATAAGTTACAAATTATCTTAGCAGATGGATACCTCAATGAGTAACTTTATAAACAGAGCTATAATTGAATTGTTTATTTAAACGTACAAAAACAGAAAGTCACGGTACCTCATTAATTCAAGTATTTAAACATCAATGCTATCAAAAATTTAATTTTGCTACCAACAACAGACATAATGGCAAGCCACTCAAATATTTTCAAACTCAAAGTTACATCAACAACTTGACAAGAAATACTTAAAAGGATACAAAGAAATCAGACAAAAAATATGAGATCCAAACAAAACATTATCGAAATCGGTCAATTTGTCGATCAGAAATTGCTTCATTAATTTCTTATTAGATTAAACGTAACATAATGACTTTGCGTGTGGTATATTAGTTTTTTGCCAAAAGGTACCTTATAGAGGCTTTATTATGGTGTTTATATTATAACAACTTAATTTAGGAAGGCGCCGGTCCGCCTACATCGATTGATTTCTTATAATTTTCATACCGCCGGATTCCTTTCTCGATTGATTGCGGCAAAAAATATAAAAATCGCCGGCAAAAGTGGAAAGCTTCCAATTTTAAATTGCTTTTTTACAACTCGTCTGAAAAAAAAACAAACTGATGTAAGAAGGAAGCACTTCTCATTTTAAAACTTTTTTTTACTTGAATGGTGACATCAATCCAGCCGGCAGTTTGTCTAACGCATAGAGTAATTAAATTTTGTTATCAGCTTTTAAAATCTATTTTTAATTAAAAAGCGTCACATATTTCACGCGGTATTCGGCGGTAGGCGGTGCAGCGTTCATTTTAATGTTACCAGGCAAAAATAATAAGAACTCTTATTCATTAGTATTTCCTTTCGATACGAATTAAGATTAGAGACCATCTCGGTCTGGCGATGAAATATTAAATCGTTAAATTTAATATTGGCTGTAGTTTATTTTATTGCTTCACAACTAACGCGTGCACTGAGAAAACTAATAGTTGAATTTCTGAATGTTGATTCCTTAACAGTTGAGTCAACAATAAATTACGTTGTGACAACCGTAGTACTACATTTAATAGAACAAATTAAAAAAAGTTAAAATCTAATTGTTGTTACAACCAAAAAAATGGGTTAAGCTAACATATTTTTTCATGTATAATCGCATAGCGGTCAATTTAACTAATAATTCGGTAATGTCAACATAATGCTAAGTTGAATCAGCAAATGAACTTAGTCAAAGTTACAAAATTAATTCAACTATTTGCAAATATTTTAAACAACAAAGCAAATTGGTTAAAATAACTATACGTGAATAGTTGTCAACACCTAACATTTCATTACATAGTAGAATCAACAGATACATTTAGTCAAAATAACAAAAATATTTTAACCTTTTGCTAGAAATGTATACAACCAATAAATAATGTTTAATTCAACCATATTGCAAAAGTTGTATCAACAAGCGATCGTAGCTAAATTTACAAAATTGATTCAACTATTTGCAAATATTTTAAACAACAAAGCAAATTGGTTAAAATAACTATTGTGAATAGTTGTCAACCCCTAACATTTAATTACATAGTAGAATCAACAGATACATTTAGTCAAAATAACAAAAACCTTTTTAACCTTTTGCTATAAATGTATACAACCAATAAATAATGTTTAATTCAACCATATTGCAAAAGTCGTATCAACAAGCGAACGTAGCTAAATTTACACAATTGATTCAACTATTTGCAAATATTTTAATAACCAAAGCAAATTGGTTAAAATGACTATTGTGAATAGTTGTTAACACCTAACATTTCATTACATAGTAGATTTAACAGATAATTTAGTCAAAATAACAAAAATATTTTAACCTTTTGCTAGAAATTTATACAACCAATAAATAATGTTTGATTCAACCATATTGCAAAATTTGTATCAACAAGCGAACGTAGCTAAATTTACAAAATTGATTCAACTATTTGCAAATATTTTAATAAACAAAGCAACTTGGTTAAAATGACTATTGTGAGTAGTTGTCAACACCTAACATTTCATTACATAGTAGAATCAACAGATACGTTTAGTCAAAATAACAAAAATATTTTAACCTTTTGCTAGAAATTTAAAAAAAAACAATAAATTATGTTTAATTCAACCATATCGCAAAAGTTGTATCAACAAGCGAACGTAGCTAAATTTACAAAATTGATTCAACTATTTGCAAATATTTTAAACAACAAAGCAAATTGGTTAAAATGACTATTGTGAACAGTTGTCAACACCTAACATTTCATTACATAGTAGATTTAACAGATAAATTTAGTCAAAATAACAAAAATATTTTAACCTTTTGCTAGAAATTTATACAACCAATAAATAATGTTTGATTCAACCATATTGCAAAAGTTGTATCAACAAGCGATCTTAGCTAAATTTACAAAATTGATTCAACTATTTGCAAATATTTTAATAAACAAAGCAAATTGGTTAAAATGACTATTGTAAGTAGTTGTCAACACCTAACATTTCATTACATAGTAGAATCAACAGATACATTTAGTCAAAATAACAAAAATATTTTAACCTTTTGCTAGAAATGTATACAACCAATAAATAATGTTTAATTCAACCATATTGCAAAAGTTGTATCAACAAGCGAACGTAGCTAAATTTACAAAATTGATTGCAAAAACAGACTCGCAAGGTTCTAGCAAATTGCTCTGGAATATCATCTTGTCTATAATCTCAACAAGTGCACAATGCACTCTTCCAATGTAAAACAAAAATGATAGGAAAGACCGGGAGGTTCTCTCTAAAGATTACTATATGGCTATACAAAGCGGTGATCAGGCCAAGGTTGGCATATGGCGTTCTGGTCTGGTGAACGAAGACAGAACTCTCGATCACCATCACCGGACTCCAATGGTTCCAGCGACAAGCCTTTTTAGCTATCACTGGCTGCATGAAAACCACCCCAACAGCAACCATGGAGATAGCCCTATAAATAACTCCACTTGACCTGTACATACAACAAGAGGCCAGCTAGCTGCCATCAGGTTAAAGCATCTAGGCATATGGTGTAAAAACCTCACCACTTCACACGCTAAAATTTATTCATTAAAGGGCAATTTTTTATTTTTTTAAATATCAGCCTCTCAACTCCGCCCCATGTGCCATGAAATAATTTCAGTTTTTTTTCTATGCAAACTTCGGAGATAAGGGACGGTTTTTTTTTACATTTTTCGTCAAAACTCAAAAACTACTTATATTTTATACGCTTTAAGCAGCGTAAAAAAAATAAGTGCTTGAGAATGTGCAAATAGCGCTCTTTCATATGATACCCCACATACCATAGTAGCCCCACTTCGATTTTTTAGACAAAAACTGTTCCAAATTTCAAGTTGATAGCATTAGTACCTAGTTCGTGAGATATACGGTTGATTTGGTTAGGTTTCCTTTGCCGCTGCCGCGGAGCCGCATAGCAAAATTAAAACCAAAACAGGGTTCCCAACTAAAGGGTATTTCCCCCAAATTTTGGCGGTAAATAAGTGGAATGGGATTTTTTAAGGGGCTTTATATTCATATCTTTATTTGCATTCCATAACGTGTGAATATCTTATAATGAATGGGCTTAAAGCTGAGGTACAGTTACGGACCCTGTATAGTTTTAGGTTTTTTTTTATTTATTTTATTTACAAGTATTGGCCCTGAAATAACCCAATTTAGCTAATCTACTTAATTTATTGACCAAGCGACACTATAATGACAATGACAACTAAAGCAATTAATAAAATATAGCTGGTTAGTTGCTGTGTGATCGTGAATTTTAATACATATTTTTCCTTGTTCTTACTTAGTTTTCTTTAAGGCCTAAACATTCATTGCGAAAACAATCGATGTTTTAGAAACATCGATGTATTTCTCAATACATTATATTTAATGTATTTTTTCAAAATTATGTTAAGTTATGGTACTGTAAAATGTGACCTGGCAACACTGTTGACTTCAATCAAATCCAACCGCATCTCCGCAAGTGCGCGTTCGTTGCGTTTGTTTAGTTTGCCCGGCGCCGCCGGCGCCGGCGCCCGCGACGTACCTACTAAACGTTAGACTTTTATTTGAATTATTAAAAACTCACTGCTAAAAGTGGTTTAATAGAACAAACCAAATAAAAGGTGAGTTTAGTGATACGTATCGTTGATTCAGTGGTACCTTAAGTAAATATGGAAGATTTTGAGAAATCACTGGTGCCAGTATATCTCCGAGACTGGGGTTTATCTGAAGAGACAATTAAAATTTTTTGTGGTAAGTACTTACCTTACATAATATAATGTATGAAACGCCAGTCTGATCATGATGAAATTACTAATTGTAGCTAAATAAGTAATTTATCTACAAGTAGGTAAGTAACATAACATAGATTTTATCTAGCTCGTAGTAGTTTTATGTACTCAGTACATAAAACAGCACTGAGTACCTACTCAGTGCTGTTACCTACCTAGGTAACCTAATACGAACAAGAAGTAATAAGTTAAATTAACCTAGATTTTATGTAGATTGCACCTAGAATATGTGGTATTGTTTCTACCACATATTCTAGGTGAAATCTACATAAAATCTAGGTTAATAGTAGCAGGGTCTTTACCCGGGGGTGCAAGGGGTGCGGTGCACCCGGGTGCGGAGCGCCCGTGGGCGCCTGCCGAGCGCTGATTAATGAATATTTAGATATTTCATTGAATTTAACGCCATTGCACAGCTTCATAATACAGGTTACGTACGACAAATACGCAACATTAAATATAAAAAAAATTGTCATCAACAATAATCATTGTTCGTTTTACTTTTATTGCGCTTTCGGTGCTTGTCATACTGCTCATGATGTGCAAGTTAAAATGACTCTTATTACCTACTACACAAATATGTAACAATTTTATTTAATAATACGCGCGCGGCAAATTCTCTAATCCAAAGAGAGTCTTTGACCTGTGCCGCCCGGTCGCCCGCACTTGAAGCAAAATGATCTCTAAGTCAAAGTCAATAAAGTGTAAGTTCATTAAAAATGGGCGCACGGCGCGACAACTTTTCGTCCGCCCTTTGACAAAGCCGCACTTAAAGAAAAATGATCTCTATAACACTACAATTAGGTATAAGTTCATTTGAATTTACAGTGCGGCGCGCGTCGCGTATGTAGGTATGTGTCGGTGAGTAGAAAACCAGGGCGGTAGACATAAGACGGCACTGCAACGTAGGTAGGTAGGTATACCTACACATAATACTACAAGTTTAGGTACCTAGTAGTAGCCACTAGCCAGTAGGTAAGGTACCAAGGTACCTAGTTATTTTTTATAGTAAACTACCAAGATCGCGTACCCAAAACTACGATAGGTTAGGTGGTAGGTTGGTAGGTACCTGAGGAACTTACGTATCTAAGTAATAATATTTGCTTTGTTTTTCAGATAATGAAATCACTATAGATTTACTCCCAGAAATATTAGTGCCGCTTATTATTCAGAGTCGGTGTGAGGAAGCTGGAAAAAATAACCCATGTAAGTAAACCTATCTCTATTATTTTAATCTCACTTGTTAATTAATTATAGGTACTAAATTTAATCTCTATTTATAGGTAATTAGTATTATTAATTTTTAATTACCTATTTATTTAGGTAGGTACTTACCATAGGTTATGGAAGCACTAACAAAATGTAGTGGGTAGGTATATCAAATACGTCACAAAATGTTATTTTAACACAAAAGTAATGTTAACTTATACCTACGCGTAGTAAGGTACGTACGTACTACCACAGAATAAGTAATAGTACAAGTACAGAGGTCGACTCTAAGAGAAAAAAAATGCGAATTTAAACCTACTTACAACGCGGCTAAAGTTCATGCGCGACAAGCTTTTATTTATATCAATATACATTTTATAATTTAATATAATGATGGGTTTGATTGCATTCAAAATTTATTTTGTTCGTTTTAGAGCATTTAAATAAAAGCTTGTTTTAAAAAATGATTTTTAATTAATATTTTATTAGTACCTACCTAGTTTTGAATCATTCGATAATATTTCTGTTGAGTTTTTATTGTCACAGCGTGAAGTCTCTAGTTAAGTCGCACGGATAGCAAACTAGAAAATCTAAAGTTTTAACTTGGTTTATTATTTTACAGGAAACTGCATCGGAAGACACTAATTCTGCTCCTGCAAACCCTACAACGTGCTCTAGTCATAGTAGCTTATGCTGTAGCGTAAAAACGAATGCTGACCTAAAGCAAATACTTAATGTAAGTTTGGATTCTTCATAATTTTATTATGACACACACGTTTTCCTTATGTTTTTTTACTTTTTTTTGTACACATGTTTCTTACTTTTTTTGTACTGTTCTATTTTAGAGTATAGATATACCCACCATTCATAATGAGAACAGATATGGAAAACTGGTTCTGGCCCGTCTGAAATCAAGCTACGACTAGCGATCATATCTAACAAAAAGCATTGTGGCGTGGTATATTAACAAATATCAGTGCATGAAAAAAGAAGACTTCATTGTTTTATCAGAGGCTATCACTCGCTTTGTTCCAACAGAACATAAGGTTTATATACCTACTAGCCTATTTATGATACCTATAGTACATTCTTTACCAAGTACCCTACCTACCTAGTATAAAAAATAATAGTAGTGCGACGTACCTAGTTAGTGACAATAGTGAGCGATATGTAGGTATGTATCTATGATGTGTATCTCCGTTATATTACTTATACCTACCTATTATATATTTTTCATCTTTAAAGTCGTCGTAGTCGTAGAAAGCGTAGTTATCGTAGTGCGACGTAGTTAGTGACAATAGTGAGCGTCATGTTCCTGTCTATGTATATGTATCTGTATCTCCGTTATATTATATACCTATATCTTTCATCTTTAAAGTCATACAGTAGTAGTAGAAGCGTAGTTATGATTCCTTTCAAAAAAATGGTCATAATTTGACACATACTAGTGTGTTTACAAAATTGATTCAAGTTTATACCACTACTCATGTTCACTATCCTTGCATGATTTTTTAGGAAACCTACTACATCCCGGCCATAGTAACAAACAAAAAAACGATTCCTGCCAGAGGAAAACTAGTGGACAGGTATAACAATCAAAGACGCGTCCTAAAAAAAGAGGGGGTCATATCAAGGAAACGCAAATATAATGATGATGAAAAACAAGATTCTGAGGTCGAAGAGAACATAATCATCGGTAATACTTTAGTATAATAGATATTATGTTTGTTTAATATACCTACACATCGCTTTGCAATTATTTATCATACCTCTGCTTTTTGGTTTCAGAAAATGATGAGCTGGTCATCTGGCTAAAATACCATAAAGAACCGTTCCAAGAGGTGCGCAACTGGCTGGCAACAAGAGCGTACCGGGTCGAGAAAGACTATAATGATAAAACGAAACAACTGCAAGAAATATTACAAAAATATCCTATTTTGAAACAAAACTTTGGATATAAACTGGTAAATTACATTCAGATCTATTACTCACAGATTTTTGTGCTAGTGATGTGTTGTTTAGAAATAGAGTCTGTCATTGTTAGGTATGGTTAGGTTTTTCTGGTGTTAATGCAGGTACATACTGTTTGTTGGCCTTAGGCATTTTTTTTAAATATAGCAGAGTATGTCCTGTAGGTAACTACCCTTAAATTCTATTATTTATATAAAAAAGTGTCGCTACCGGTAGGTCTAGTCTGGCATGCAAATGTAATTACTACCGTTTTTTGGATCGTAGCGATTACGATTATTGGTTGTTAGGCCTAACAAAGTTTTATCACTATGGTGATTAAACTATTGTTAGGCCTAACAACTAATGGCGAATGGGCTTTACGCTATGATCCAAAAAACGGTAATTACATTTGCATGACAGACTAGACCTACAGGACGTTTAAAGTCGGGCCTTGCAACATAGGTTCCGCAGCTGGTTAGTTTTAGGCTAGCGTTCATAATGAACAAGCTATAAGTTAAGTTAAGTTTGTGAGTCTGTCAACTGTAATGGTTAAGTTTTATTCTGGCGTTAATGCAGGTACATACTGTTTGTTGGCCTTAGGCATTTTTTTTAAATATAGCAGAGTATGTCCTGTAGGTAACTACCCTTAAATTCTATTATTTATATAAAAAAGTGTCGCTACCGGTAGGTCTAGTCTGGCATGCAAATGTAATTACTACCGTTTTTTGGATCGTAGCGATTACGATTATTGGTTGTTAGGCCTAACAACTAATGGCAAATGGCCATTACGCTACGATCCAGAAAACGGTAATTACATTTGAAAACTTAGGTACTAAACGTATTTGTTAAATCTACTAATAATTGTTAGTTTGTTTGGCAAACTTTGACATTCTCTCGCTAAATGTCTATACGTATTGGACGATTTGCTAGTTGCTTCATTTGAATACTATAAGTTGTATTATGTGTTTATTATGTTTAAATAAATGTTTAATAATGATCTATAACTTTTTTATTTAACTGTCTATAATTAGATTTCCTTTATAGGTAGGTAAGTATTTTCATGAAAGTGTATTGTAGAATAAGCCTGCATTGAGTGGTGTCAATATTATATTGGTATTTTGTAATTAGCTAAGTAATAAGTTAACCTGAAATGTAAAAAATACTTGTTTATACAGAATTTACTTTAATATTATGTTTGTAAAATCAATCTGCATTTTCACGGAAGAAATAGGTATAATGTTGAATTAGGCTTTGTTGTAAACCTATCACTACATTACATACATACACCTCTAGGTGTATGTATGTAATGTAGTGATAGGTTAGAATAGCATTTGCACTTATCATGCCGGCATAGTCCAGTATCAAACCATAATGATCACCGGACAGATCATTTATCATAGCCTACATGGTAAGTACAAAAGTAAGAGATTGCTTTAAGCGATAATACCGCCAATTGTATTACCCTAGTTTAAGTTTCTTTTTTTTTATGTACTTACTATGTCTGTGGTATATGCAATAAAGAGATTTGTATTGTATAGTATGTTATTCTAATCTATTGAGGCGTATCGTTTCAACATTACACCTTTGTCAAAAATACTTTATATTGTAGGTAGATATTACTAATAAATGCAGGTTGATTTTACCAATAACAAGTAATTTTAACTAAATGTCACATGTCAATACTACATTAACAACAGTCAAGAATGCCAATATCGAAGGTTAATTTTACCACTAAATTTAGTTTATTCTAACCTATTGTTACTTGTCGATTCTACATTACACTTTCGTCAAAAATACTATTATGATCTAGGTAGATTTTACCACAGAGCAGAGGTTCATTTAACAAAACACCACAAGTTGTTTCAACTTAAAAATACAGGTTAAGTTTATCATGAAAATTAGGTTGTTACAACTTAATTTCACATGTTAATACTACATTTACAACAGTCAATAATACCAATATACACAGGTTAATTTTACCACCTAATTTAGGTTATTCTAACCTATTGCTACGTGTCGAATCTACATTACACCTTTGTCAAAAATACTATTATGATCTAGGTAGATTTTACCACAAAGCAGAGGTTCATTTAACAAAACACCACAAGTTGTTTAAACTTAAAAATACAGGGTAAGTTTATCATAAAAATTAGGTTGTTTCAACTTAATTTCACATGTTAATACTACATTTACAACAGTCAAGAATACCAATATACACAGGTTAATTTTACCACCTAATTTAGGTTATTCTAACCTATTGCTACTTGTCGAATCTACATTACACCTTTGTCAAAAATACTATTATGATCTAGGTAGATTTTATCACAAAGCAGAGGTTCATTTAACAAAACACCACAAGTTGTTTCAACTTAAAAATACAGGTTAAGTTTATCATGAAAATTAGGTTGTTACAACTTAAGCACTATGTACTTAAAAATACAGGTTTAATAATATAGTTAAAATAACTATTTCAAAATAGTGTTAAAACAACCTAACTGGTGGTTTGGTTAAATTTACCTGTTACAAGTAATTGTTAAACTAACTTAGCTCATGGTTTGGTTAAATTTACCCTACAAGCAACATATTTAAGGTTGATTGATTCAACTATTTAATAAAGGTAGGTTCTATATCAACCTATAATAAACTAGTTGATATTACCATTTCAAAACAGTGTTGAAACAACCTCACTGGGTTTGGTTAAATTTACCTTTAAAAAGTAACAATTTCGGTTTGTTTGATTTAACAAATATTCTATGTAGGTTCTATATTAACACAAAAAATAGGTTGAATAAATGTTGATTCAACTAAATAATTTTTTCAGTGTGTGCTAACAGGTCGAGTGATTATTTTTTAGGCTGGCAACAAATAAATGTTTATTCTCACGCGATTATTGTTCAATCGAATTAATGGTTGTCTGTTTTGTATGAATTTATTGGTAGAAAGTAATAATTTTAAGGTTAAATACATGGACACGTAAACCAATCCAGAGAACTTTTCTGTTAAACCGGTTACTTGTAAAAATGACGTAACAAACATTTACTCAAGAAGAAGAAGACTCTGTATGCGTACAAAATACCGGTGTTCCTTATTGCTTAATTAGATAGTTTATGCAATAATTGATAAACAAATCGTAAAGCAATCACAATTGTAATTTAATAAGTGTCTAAATGCTGATATGAAGCTGACATAGTTCTTATTAGGTCAGGCGTAGTACGTGTCGCTACTTATATGAACTTCATTGTAGTGTCGAAGAAAATCGGCTTTAAAACCACTTCCGTTTACAGAAATGTCACCACTATTTCTAGTGGTGTAAGGTTTATTTTTATGCGATAGCTGATGGCGTAGGAAATTCACTTGTGAAAATGATAGGCGTCTGCAATTCAATTTGTCTGCGTGTTTTGAAATCTTCATATGACTATCTGTTTTGTATATTAAGTTCTATTATAAAGTATCTATTAATAAGGATAATTTCCGATTTGGGTTTTCAATATAAGTTGTGACACACAAATATCTTGTTATATAAATCTAACCTACTTAGTTTTGTTTTGTTATCTAAATTTATTTTCTTATTGTAGGTACACTTAGATATTTACAAAAAAAAATCTAACCATTTTGTGATTTTTGTGATTTGTTTGAGTACTTTCGGTGGTATACTTTACCAACATTTTAAAAACTGAAGTTTATTTATTGACAAAAATTGATAATAAATAATAAATTGAAATATGTAGTGGTAAGGCAATATATTTCTATATTAAAATTGCTAGTCAATATGTATTTGGTTAGTATTTCAACACATGTAACAATTTATAGAGAAACGTGAAAGTAATGTTTATTTCAAACTCTTATAAATTCTAACGAGCACTTACGATTTTATGTAAACATTGAGTAATTTCACGCAAACTATTAGAATTACATATTCGCGAATTGATGTGTACATTGCTTTCGCCAAAGAATAGCAGTATAGTGTGGAATCGCACTGTTTGTTTTATTACAAAATGATTTGCAAACTTTCATCATTATCTTTGAAGATGCCACAGCCTAGTTGGTAGTAGCCATTATTTTTGACAGGTGTCTTTACACCTCAGTTGGTACCTTTGCCTTCCATTCTGCGGATCGTGGGTTCGATGCCCACTGAGAACAAACATCTGTGTAATGAGCACAAATGTTTGTTCTGTTTGCATTCGTAGGTATTCTACGTATTGTTAGTTAAAAATATATATACTTAAGTCAAAAGTCAAATATATTATTATCAGCAATAGGTATAGTTTCAATAGTACAAGCCTAGCTTTAGACTAAAGCGGGATGTGTGAATTGTCCGTGAATATATATCCCAAATTTCATATGCAAAATATCACTATTCATTTTTGTTATTTTTATGTATTGTCTTCAAATGTTTCATACTTAGGTATAAGTACTACTTATTTACAAAATATATAAATATATTTTAAATATAAATATATTTTGTAAATACAATATATATATTTATAAATCAAGTAAACATAGTACTTTGTGGTTGTGTGTGATATTCCTGTATATAATTATAGGTGTTAAAGAAATTGCATTTTTAGAACGTGTCGGGCTAATAGCGAAGTCTTGTACAAAAAAGTCGAGACACCTTTAATTTATAGCTGACGTCAATCTGAAGAAGTTCTTGCATATTTAGGAACAGTCAAGAGAAATAAAAAGCTTATTAGTGGGCCCTAAGAATGTAAGAATTCACGATACTTTTGATTTTTAATTTAACTTATTAAAAATCAAAAGATAGTAGGTATATTCTCGAAACATGATTATATGCAAAATATTTCACAAGGATTAAGACCTGATAAAATAATGACCGGAAGAGATCGCTATTAGCGATAAGACCGCCCATTGTACAAAACTGTTATAATGTTGCATAGATCCCTTGCATAATGATCTTGCGTACAATAAAGAGTTTATCTATCTATCTAATACATTCGTCCAATCCTCAGCATTTTTTCATATTATTTTAACATAATTTATTCATAACCTACAATGTTTTACTTATATAAATCCTGTGACCATAGTCCGTTACTGCAGTGGACTCTAGCAGTTACAGCGGCTGGACGTTGACCCGTCAAGTATTGACATATTTGTATAGTTTCTCACGTCTAGCTTAGGGCTGTCACACATCTTAGCAAATTGTATAATTATTGTTCTATTTTGACATTAGATTGACAACCTTACACTCGACAACCGTACGTATATCTACAGCTAAATGTATTTATTTATTTTTTAAAGTGAGTAAGTTTATAAACTTACAAACAGAAACTATATATACTTACTCACAAACAAACATACGACTATTACAGAATGTTGTTGTATTTACAAAATGTCCGTAGGTAGATAAAATACATAAAAAACAGTTGAGCTATCTATAGACCGTTGCAAACTATCTATAGATAGCTAAATGTAATTGCGTAGGTATAACGTTTTATAACATTGGGTAGACATAATGTTTTATAAAAAAAGCCAAAGGTTTATTCATGATTAATTCAAAAAATGACCAGTACCTCTTTACCATTACATTGTCACCAAATCTTCTAATTTGTATATAAAAAACCGGTTAACAAAAGATAAAAAGGAGAAAAGATTGTAAATACAAATAGGAAATAGAATAGAAGAAATTATTGTTGATCCTAATGAAGACCGTTTCTATTAAAATATTCATAGCAATTAGCAGACAAGGATCGTTGATGTTGCAGGAAACATACAAAGCCTTACAGTAAGGACTTTTGTACTGATATGTCAAGTTTTTTATTGTGACAGTTAACTTTTGCCAAGTTTTTTTTTTATCGCTGCGTGCCCATTTATTATGCCGGGGCCACATTAGCGGGCTACGGCGAATATTCGTGTTAACGCGATGTATGTGGCCGGGTACATCGTGTCATCGCGTAGTATTTAGACAAGAAGATCGCCTATACCCGAACACGATGTTTTTGTCGCGCCAACACGATACGAATATTGGCCCGCTAATGTAGCCGAAGCATTAGTGAAAACTAACTGTCACAAAAAAAACTTTGTGTTCCCTGCAACATCTCTATAATGCTATGAATATTTTAATAGAAACGGTCTTCATTAGGATCAGCGATTTAGAAACAGTGACTTATGACACTTCATAAGTCGCTGTTTAAACTGGCGTCATGTTAGTGTCTACCGCTTTATTTCTGCTGCCAAGCTTTGATGCTCGTATTATTGTTTCGGTTTGAAGGTTAATGTGCTGGTGCAATTATAGACTTTAAAAGACTTGTGGCACTCGGGGACTGCCGCGGTAAAGCTATTACATAGCATTTTTTGCCGGATTACGCATGCGCAGTGTTAGGTTATTTTCGTTACGGAATTTCTGGATTCGGTCTTCACGCTCAAGGCCCGCGATAGAAGCTATGCAATAGCTTAAAAGATTATCCTTATATCTAGCGATAGGTGATAGGTGACTGCACCATAGAGCAGGTCCTCATTGGTCGTGTTTAGTGATAGTGTAGCAATGCATCAGCCGCGGTTACTGCTTAACATTGGACCATCAGATTATTACATCATTTATTGTATTAATAAATGCAGAAATCTGCAACTAAAGCACACAGCATTAGAGACATTTCTGTCGGATCGCATATGCATGTACTTTACGTTCGTATAAGGGCTTAATTGGACTCTTATTAATTCTAAAGCAATCGGATTCTATCGTTTTGTATTTTTACGAAAAAAAGGATTTATGAGTATTTTCACACAGTGTCATATTAATATGACTTATTACGCATTGACATAATTTATATTAATTTGACAACCCTATTATTTATTCACTACACACGATTACCTCTGGTATGTTTTTACTACGCGAGTGTATACACGCTTAGATGCATTTGTTCGTTGGTGTAAACTTTCTTTTATGTGACATTTTGCTACTAAGTCGCTACTGCATTTTGTAATCCTTCAAAAAGGTCACAGGTAAAAATATTGCTTCATTCCCTTCTCTAATTACATGAATCTTTTAAAGAGAGTATTTTATTGTATGTGATTTATTCAAAACGTTGGTAGTCATTTAAATTCTTGTTGTTTTATACTACCACGCACTGAAGGGTTACATCGAAAAGGTTTTAATACAGATAATCCTAAGCTAACACCCCTCAACAACAGACACCAGTATTTCGTGCGAACTGACAGAATCACATTTTTGAACTTTTATTGGCAAATTTATGTCACAAGATAGCATTTCGCTAATTTACTTTGATCCAAAAGATAATCCTAAAAGACCGTAATTTGAAATTCCTTAGCGCCTGCTGATACTTCGATCGGTTCACATTGACGTAAGCAAAACATATTGATTTTTCCTTATAATAAACTTTATTTCCCAGTAAAAGAATGTGTATTATGAAGGTTTTTGCATATGTTAGAAACCAAAGAATAAAATATTCAACTCTTTTTAGTTGATAACACGCTGCTAAATATGTACATACTTTCTCTACACAACTACAATATATTCTTGTCTCACACACATATACCTAAGTAACTTATGCACGCCTAGTACTTTTTTCCAAACCCATCAAATCGGAAACTCCTTCAAGCCACCTCTTATTAATTTCTGCGTTCCTCTGATAGCTTGAAAAAGTTATTTTAATATATTCCCTTTTTTCTATGTTGCTAAAATCAAAAATATGTAACAAAAATGGTACTCACGTTGGTCGTTTCCATCTGAGCGAGCCATGACAGTGCCGTTTGGGAACACGTTGACGTAAAGATGGGAACACTGGCTGTAGAGGCGAACTGACCGGACCATCGATGGCACCGCACCGCAGATCACCACCTATGGAAAAACAAAACAAGCAATGTAACATAAACATCACAAAATTTTAACCCTCGCGAATCACCACACCAAGAGCTGACTTCGCGACTTATGCAGTGTCTTTATATTTTTCCTTCGATTACCAAATAATTATAAACGTCATTGACATTTAGCGTATCGACATTCAAAAATGGACCTTATTAACATCTGTATGACGTTCTTATCTAATCTGCGCAAGAAAAACATTTGCCAAGACATATCACAACAAAACAAACTCTCGAAAGAACACTATGCACCTGTTGCGAATACAAAAGTGTCGCTTGATAATTATAATCTTTTTAGTTAATCTTAGTACCTACGTACTTTAAAACATAGGCTACAAAAGTTTAAGTTTTCACATAGTGTCACATATGCAGTCACAATTTTCATTAAATTTTCCAACGGTTCATTTACGAGTAGGTACATCGTCAACGCACCGAGTGCATTGCAATGACTTGTTCTCACTATCAGAGAGTACGGTCACACGAACGATAACGCATGTAAAACAATGATTTATAGGGTTACTCATTTTCACGGCTGATTTAGGGCCTTTGACAGCATCAGATGACGTAAGTATTACACATAGCTTACACTTGTTTCTGACGTTATGAAGTAGGTAGGATAACAAGACTGTCATAAACAAATGAATCTTGATGACGTGTTTGTCAAAGCACTTGTTTCTGACGTTATAAAGTAGCGATCAGAACTGTCATAACAAATGAATGCTGATGACGTATGTTGTATTATTATGTCCCATTTTGACGTTTCATGACATCACAATTAATGCTTCTGGTATTTACCAACATTGAAACCTTTATTGAGACAGCGTTTTTAGCCTAAAAACCTTTGGTGAATTAAGGAACACCCAACTTTATTTGGTTAATAATATAAATGTTTTAGATTATTTTTATTTTGACGTTAGCAATAATTTTCAATTTTCAATATGTTAAAAACTATTCACCAAAGTTGACATGTTTCTAAGTCTGAAGTTTTATAAAGGATAAACGAAGATCAGACCAAAAGAATTCAAAACGCAGGTGAAAACATTTGATATCCAAATGAACGGCTAATTGAATTAAACTTGATATCGGGAAACGGAAGCAGTAAAAGGTTTGAGGTTTCAAATTAACTTTGAAATAACATGTGACAAAACGGCGGGACAGTTTAATTATACCAGTCATATTAATGATATATTCATTCGAACTATTTGAAATTTATATTCGTGAAACTAGCTATTACAGTAGGTACCTATCTAAGCTGTACGCTCTTTTGTTTTTGTTTCATTTGTTTTTTACACCAATATTAATGGGCATTCTTCTTCTTCTTCGTGTTGATGATCTCAAACAGTGTTTTCCCAAAACTCGGCCACTTCTATTATACTTCTTAATAGGCATTACTAAGTAGTTACTGGTTATGGAACACTCAGGAGTGAGAGGAGATCCTGGGTGGTAGATGTTAACAGGACCCATAGGCGCCATGCACCTCATTATGCTGATACCAATCAAATCAGAGTAACCTCCTGAACTTCACGAGCTTGTTACTCGTTAACCTCGATAATTTGAATCCCCTTTATTTGTCACAAGGATTATCTGATTGTCGTGACTTATTTATTGATAGGCTGATTGTTAGCTTTCTATGGGAGCAGCTTACCATTATCAATTTGAAAGAGGTTAGACGGTCTCAATGGACGCATTGGACAGAACTAATATACCCATTTGATGGCAGTTTGAGTAACCTATTTAAAACATAAGCTCCTTAATTAAAGAGGTTAATATATATAGACAAACCTAACATGGGCTTAAAGGCATTATTAACAAAGAATATGTATGTACTTATGTTAAAATAAATAAATAAATAAATTTCTAGTAACTAAGAAGAATTATATTCACATTTACTTTAAAAAAATACGACTGCTAGAAAGAGAACTTGGGAGATGGCAGCAAGCAACTGACAACTATAAACTTGGGGTTGAGTTATTTAGCCCTTAAGTAAGATATCCAGCTCATAATCTGGACTTTCTTAAAGTAAATTGCCTATTTTTTTCTGGAGGTAAAAGTAAATTGTCTATAGTTTTCTTCTGAAAGAATTTGAATAGGATTTGGATAGGATTCAGTGTTTTTCACAAGAAATCTCTCTCAGGCGATGAACAAAACGCCTAAAATGTTATGGTTTTGAAACGAAGTCAGTTGATGGAGTGATGTAGAATTTTCTCCCCAGACCAGTTGCTGATAAAATTATGCAAGAATGCAATCGACGATCAAGAGGCAGACGTGTGTTGCCTCACTAATTAGTAGTGATAATATTGTCATTAGTAGTATAATCATTGGACATATTAAGGCGTGACCACTGACATGTGCAAATGGGTGAAACGGTTCAGATGAGCGGATTTTTGAGAATCTTACTTTGTATATTTTCTTTCAGAATGTTGAAGTGAAATTGATATTCAATAGTGATAGTTATCTATCGTTCTATAGTTCGTAGAAGTGGTAATTACCGAGGCAAAACGTTTCTATGGAAACCCAAGACAGATTGGCGATAGAGGGAAGACGAAGGTGGACGGAAGTCTGTATAAATGACAATAAAAAAAGATAACAATATGAATATACATAAATACGTATACAGTGTTTAGTATTATTTGAAAAAAGTCTGTTGACTACGTTGTCCCGAAACAATATGTTTGATAGTTACTTTTATTCTAAAGCTTTGACTATAATGTTGTGAATTTTATTGACAATCAAGACTATGTATTTTCAAGCCTTATACAATCTTATAGAAGTTCATAATTTTAAGAGCCAGCCGTCCAGGGCACCACAATAAGGAAACAATCGATCGTTTTAATGGGTCAGCCGTGCTCAGCTAATCCGTCACTGAGGGTTCAAGGTTTCTTCCACAGCAATTCTGAGTTCTATCCAAGTGATAAAAAAGTCTATTTTAGATCAGTGTTATGGTTAATGTTAAGCTGTTTCGTTGTTGGTTGTGTGGTGTCATATTCAGGTGGGAAAGCGTACGCTACCGCGTCGCGGTCACTATTTAGCCATATTGCATTTCACGGTACTTTTTTTGTAAACAATACCGGATTTAGCTTTTTAATATTGATTATTTTGTTCATTTTGTGATTCCTTTTCCTAAGTGGTAATGGGAATTGTGGCGTCTTTGAATTTTATGTTGATTTATTTGTACTTAAGTTTTAGAGAAGTGCATGTGTCATTGTGATATGATTCTTTAAATAAGTACCTACTATTTGGTGCAATAAAATATTGTGTAACATCTTCTGTTTGAATAATTAAATAATAAACAAATGTATTTCAAGTGCATTATAATATAAATATGAAAATTGGAAACAAGGAAAAAAACACCTCAACACGACTCATGCTTTCTCGAAAGTAACGGTGACTGACCAAATACAAAAACATAATTATGATAAATAATTTTTCATTTGAAGTGACTTTTGCTGTATGAAATCGCAGTAAAACAGTAAATTTTATTAGTAGGTTTTCTGAGATTAAATGAGAATTAACGTTACTATTCTTTTTAATCCAACCCTTAAAAATTACAAAATATTCGAAATTAATTACGAAACTTCTATTTCTTTCATGGTAAGTTAATGTGATTTTCAATCAGGGGGGGTATCCTGAAAACTGAAATGTTTTTGAACTGTTATTTGATCAAATTGCAGTTCAGTTTTCTTCTTCGTCTTTTATTGATATTTTGAATGATCGATTTCCATACCGTTTGATGGAATTAACGAAAAATCAGGTAGGCCATGCTCAAATCAGGTAGGCCACGTGCTTAAACCGCGACATTGATGTCATTTTTAACAGCTCAGTCATAATTTTATAAAGCTCAGTCACGTCAGTCCACAAAAATGCCACGGAATACTGATGAGTTACTATAGTAAAATTATCGAAAACTGAACTGCAACTGAAAGGTTATTCGGTCACGCAAGTTTCCCCTTGCTGGACTTCGCCTTGAACGTATTTTTTTTGTTCATATGTGTTTAATGTTCATGTATCTTCTGCTAAGGTGAACATAAAAAAACTTTACTTAGATATAAATTAACACTATTATATGTATTATTATTGTTATTATAAAACACTATGTATAAGTTATTTCAGTATAATTGTCTTCTTAAAGGTTATAAAGCATTTTATTGGTAATACATATGAATTTATGTGGTTAGTACCGTGGCTTTATGTAATTTTAATATTTTAGTAGTATATAAACAACGCCATCTTAGAACCGGCATATCGTAAAGGTTCATTATTATTTATTACTAGTTGTAATTATAATTACTGTAAGTACTATTAAATAAAACTGCATCCGTAAATATAGACAAAACTAATTATATTAGAAAATTACCAAATAAATTAGAAGTAGAAAGCTGTGATAGAAGTTTTATTATTTATTGTAATAGTTCATTTAAGTACTTTTAAAGATTAGAAAATAGTTTAATAGTTTAATATCTACCAAAATAGTAGTATATAAAAAAGTAGCAATCATTTGCAGATCACGGGCAAAGCTTAAAGTAACAACCGTAGCACATGCTACGAATCTTTTTAGTATCACCATCAAGTGATTTTTTTACATTAAAAATGGTATAACTTTTTTATTTGAATAATGTAGATATCAAAAAAATATAAACATAAATTGAAATCGGTTTAGCATAATCATAATCATCAAAAATTATCTAGAAATAAATTCAGATATAAAGGTTTATGTAACTAAACCCAAAAAAGATTCAAAATATGATCATTGAGAGATATCAAATCGAAAATGTTGTATCATCTCGATTTTTGGAGGCAAATCCAAAAGACAACATAAAATTACGCGGAGCGGCTTAAGTCACATTTTGAAGTATACAGGGTCGTGTTTTGTCTGTTTACCACCCTTTTAAAAAAACACCAGTAGCTCTACCATGAGTTGTCACAGTAACATCGCCTGACTTTACTACAGTAGTTACGTAAATATTAGTATTACGAATTTATGTACCCAACTATCCGCTAGAGGCGCTGTACAAATCTTCATACATTTTTTTAACTACAGACGCTAGCGAGTATAGTATCTAAAGTATAGTAAAAACTCATGGTAGAGCTACTGTATAATAGTATAAATAAGCTACCTTCACTTGTGCATGTATCCTATTTTCCGGTTATTAATTTAGCTATTTGTTTCAGCACGGCTGACTGCTTATCCTTCGTATCAACCGATATCTGCTCAAATGCCGTGAAAATTTCCAATACACTTGCTTTAGATAGTTTTGGGTGTGTACTCAAGCGTAAGCAACCGTATAGAAGGACAAGATAAGCACATTGGCTTTACAACCAGTGACCTATGCGAAGATAATAGAATAAATAAATAAATACATAATGCTGGACAATCCACACAACATCTTCTAGCCCCAAGCTAAGCAGAGCTTATGTTATGGGTACTAGATACTTAATACAATATGTAGGCACATTACATAGATAGATATTTTTTATTATACATATAAAATACCCAGAACACCCGAAATAAATATTTGCAGATCGTACAAACATTCATCCCAAGGCGGGAATCGAACCCGCAACCTCCGCGTCGCAGGCAGACCTTCGACCACCGCGCCACATCGGTCGTCAAAAATAATTTCAATCGTATTCAATACACTTGTTGAAGATTGTTTTGGTAGGTTGGATATGTAACGAAGTGTATGTTACCGTAGAGAAAGACATAAGAACAATTTTATACAACCAGTGATTTCTATAATCGATTAAGTTCAATCCTATCTTAGTATACGAACATTGAAGGTACACTTATAATAATAACACTGTTTAAGTTTTTTTATAATATATGTACTTACATTTTTATAATCCATGTACATTTTTAATAATCCATGTACATTTTTATAATCCATGTATATTTGTATAATCCATGTACATTTTAAAATACTTTCCAAGATTTTAAAGAATAATAGGATGAGATGTAGATAAATTACGGAATCTAATAGCAAATTGTACCTAATATAAAACAAGATTTTTTTAAGAAGTTGCATAGTCTGTTTTATTATAAATAATAATTAAAAATAGTGTGCTTAGTATAATAAATACAACTCTTAAAAACTAGCAAGGCTGTTTGTGAAAGAGCTCACCTGAAGAAATACTACTATCATACCTAATTCTTATACTTAGCTTGCTTGCACTAATGTATTCCAGGAAATATGTTCCGGTGCAATAACAGTCACATGATACTTAACACTTATAAGCAAAATACAACCACTGAGGTGACCTTCGACCTGTTAAATTAACACATCACATACCCATTCCACTCAAAGAATATATTTGGCATTGAAAACAAGTATGTCCTAGAAAAATCATTCAAAAGTGTGACTTCCACAAATCGGGGCTTGACCTGACTTCCTGGCAGACGTAAGCCAAGATGATGACCTCCGTATAGAATTGCACATAGTCAAGACAGCCTTCGGTCAATACAGTAAGTAAATATTATGATGATACAGTCGAGGCAGATCAATATTGATGATCTTTATGTTTGATGCATAACCTTAAAATTAAGGTTTTTTTATTGCGCGTTTTGGTTAATAACTATACGAATCATGTACACAATGACAGCTTTTAATATTGTGAGGAAAACAGTTTTTAGTAGCTGCATCGATGTACTTGCAACATGTAAGAAACAAACTACAGACGACCGATGTGGTGCGGTGGGCGATGGTCCGCATGCGACGCGGAAGGTTGCGGGTTCGATTCCCGCCTGGGGATAAATGTTTGTATGTTCTGAAAATATTTATTCCGGGTGTTCTGGGTATTATATGTATAATAAAAAAAAACTATGTAATGTATTGTATATTAAGTATGTCAGTCTTCTAGTACCCATAACACAAGCTCTGCTTAGCTTGGGGCTAGATGACGTTGTGTGGATGTTTAGCATTATTTATTTAATTATTTATTTACAGCTAAAACGTGGGGTTGATTACATTGACGATCCTCTAACTACCCTCATAAATGACCAGAGAGTATTTCAAGTTTGTACACGTATCCTGGGGAAAATAAAAAAAAAGTACTTTTGCCGGGCACAAAAGACAAAAATAATGATAATAATGTCTCATACACATTTCTAGATTTTTATCTAACTTAGTTCATGGAAAGCATTAGTTAATAAGTTTCACGTGAAACTCTTACTAATCAATAAATCCAACGCCCACTATCGGACTTCCTTGTATTATTCAACACGATAGCCTAATTTTGAAATGATCATATGGATCACTGTAATCAAGTTTTTATCTTGGTCTACCTAGACGGATAACATCCATCGACCACACAGACCGATAACAACGCGTAAATAATTCGAAACTAGAAACGAAAGCGAATCAAAATTGAACATTTTAACGCTTGTTTTATAAAGATTTTGGAATGCTTAATAAATAAATTATACTACATAAAAGGTAGTTCATATTAAAAGTGATAAAGAAAAAGGGACAAAACAAAAAAATCAAAAAAGATGCAAACGCATAGTGTGGTGACGTATCTGAAATGCACTACGCGGTGACGCTGCAACGTTCAACAGTTGAACTAGCGTTGACGCGCGCGAATAAACGTTTTTATAACACGGCGTGTGTCAGATATATTCGTGATAACACAAAAATATTCTGTTAACACTGTAATCAGCTCTTATAATTTATAAGGAGATGCCTCCTAGAGTATGAGGCTTGCAAAGCACTTTTCCTGGCTGGTAATAAGGATGACAATTCACAACCAGTCAATTTATTCTTTATTCTGTACTTATGTATTTCTGTATTCTGTCACATACAAAACATAAATAAAAAAATTGTTCTTGACTGTCTGTTTTGTAAGTAAGTTTATATCGTTTCGTTTTTAGCGCTTTTGATTTTGTTACTCAATAAATAAATAAAATATATATAATTATATACATATATATAGAATATGTACATACATGCGACCTTAAAAAGAGAGTTCTCTTCCTGCAAACGTTGGAATGAGTGAGAGCAAAAAAGATGTACGTGTGTCAAAAGTAGAAAGAAAGATGGATGAAAATCTTATTCCCCCTATTCCAATTTATTCACAAACATACTTACAACTATACAGTATTTACAAAATGTACACTGGCATATAAAATACATAAGAAACAGTTGAGCTATCTACAGACCGTTGCAAACGATCTACAGATAGTTCAACTGATCCTAATCAGTACCAATCGGAAGCGTACCCAAGATACTGGCTGCATTGCCGCGCTGAATAGCAATGCCACGCTGGGCCAGATACTCACCAGCCCTCGGGTTCAATTAAAAATCGCCTGTATTTTAGGCACATATTTGCCTTTATACAGCATTGAGTGCAGTTATTTGCTGAAACGCTAAATGATTTGTACCTGGGTGGTCTGTTCGAGGTGAATAGATAATCTTAGTGCTAAATAGCAAAACGTGATATTTCTAAAGAGATCCGTTATTGAGAGTTATTGTAGTTCAGAATATTAAAATCTAGATTTTTTACACAAAAATAGCCGGCTGCTTATCAGTATTCAAAACGTTATTGGCATTCATAGATTATACAATTTATCGCATGATGTTGAAATGAGAATTTAATGTAAAAATTCAACTATTTTTACATAATGCATCATTTTTTATATTCTTTTAAATTCTATATTGGTATAAGATTTTAAAATAGAATATTACTGTATAAAGTATTATAAAGTATATAATAATGATTAATATTGGTCTAAGTTTTTAAATAATATTTTATACAGTATTATAAACATATTTTATATTTATCATGATTAGAAAACATAGAACATTTTTTTCAATTTTGTATAATGTTTGCTTATTTAAAACTTAAGTGTACTTATTTACTTCTGATTATATTGTCGCTTTAAATTGCAATATGTAGAGTAAACGTTAAACGATCCCTTTTACGAGCTATCACCATAATTGAAAACACAACACATGATAGACACCGTCCAATAAGAGCAAATTTCTTCATCTACGGCAAAGTGTTTGACTAGCAATCATAGTAAGTATATAAACTTAGTTATGTGTATGTTGAGGAACGGGTAATCTTGGGTATCATAGTAGTAGATTAGTTGGTAACACTCGCATATACATGGTACGACATAAAATTGTAAAAGACAATATTGTTAGAATTTTTGTATTAAATATAACTTAATCGTTATCGGATTATTGTCTAACGATTAAATAGTTTTGTATCTATTGTTTTGATAGAATAAAAAAATCTTGATATTTCCCTGACATCATAAGCAAAAAAATAAAAATAAAAATTAATATGTTGTACCTGTATCAAGAGTATGAGTATGTACTAACCGGCAGATGCTTTACTTACTTACAACTTGACATAACTCAACTCATTTGGATCAGTTGAGCTATCTATAGATCGTTTGCAACCGTCTGTAGATAGCTCAACTATTTCTTATGTAGGTACTTATTTTTTTTTGTACATTTTGTAAATATTGTAATAGTCGTAAGTTTGTTTATAAATAAAGTAAATTAAAATATAAAAAAATTACACACTTGAAGAATTTATTGAAAATAATATGCCGTGTCTACTGATAAGACACAGTTATCATGAAATTTTGAACTTTGACCTTTAACCCTCTAACCTTAACAGGTAGGATGTTGGTATGGAAGACTCAATAAAAATAACTTTCTTGAAGATCACATAACAAAACAAATTAAATTCTTGAATAGTTTGTTATCTAAGAATTGTCTTCACAACCGTATGACAAAGAGAATCGAATATTTTATCTTGACAATATTAATATTATTAATTTGGAGTTATACTTTACTATTAGTTAAAATTGGAGAACAAATAAGTTTAAATGTTTAAGGAAAGTTAAGTTACTAGATATTTATATACATAAAGATACTAGTAGCAAAGTTCTACTTGAACTTTGTTTAAAATTATTGTTGTGTATAATTGACACGCTAGAAGAAGAAGAAGAAGCAAAGAGTAATCAAAATAAACATAATAACACAAAACATTTAGAAGATTATTAATATATCTAATTATTTTAGATAGGCATTAGCCCAGTTCAATATAAATTAAAAAGTATACTATGGGCTCCTGAATTTGAATACCGTAAGAGTTGTATAGGATTGACCACTGGCGCCAATCCAAAGCGTGGCGCCTATCCGCCTACACAATCGTTATACTAACCGTGCTTCTCGATTTGTGGCTTTCTGACTGACATGGTTATGTTAACTATCAAATCGTTGGATTTGAAAAATATTGTTTGTTTTCATTGACATGTAGGTGCCCCAAGTACGAGTTTGTGCACACACGGATCGCAGAGACGTGATCGTCTAGCGCCGCCGATTTTGTATGGAGATCCAAACTTCTCAAGAAATCTACTAGAGGCGGTGCTTGGATTTTCATACAAAATCGGTGGCGCTCGGCGATCACGTCTCTGCGATCCGTGTGTGCACAAACTCGTACTTGGGGTACTGACCTGTGTCACTAGAAGCAGATAAAAGGTTAACAGAAATTAAAATTGAAATCAGATCTATGTAAGTTGTTACTATGTACCTTTTATCTGTCTGGAAGAGATCGTCTTAGCGATAAGGCCGCTTTTTGTACTTTAAGTTCTATATTATTTTTACTGTTATTATTGTTTCTATTTTTTGTGTCGAATAAAATTTATCCATCGATCTATGTACGTTTACAAATGTATTTAATATATGTCTAATGATATATCTAAATAAATAGTACATATAATGTATGTAATATATATATGCAACCTAGTTCCAACAGACATTATTTTTGGGAAAGATAGCGTTTTGTGAAATGTCCATGAATATTTATACTATTAAAATATATTTACTTAATAAAAAATAGCAATTCAAGGACAGTAGAAACCTCCCACTAGATGACTCGTAGTCATAATCATTGTAACTCAATACTTGATGTGTTACATTCGCAAATATTGTTGACGTTTACATTGATTTGCCAGATTTCCGGATTGACGATAATCTTAGTAACTGATATTTTAATTTGAACACACATTAATCATTTTAATGCTTTAATTTGCATACCTGATTAATTGATTAAGTTTTTATCGCTTTAGTTTCATCTTAGTTTGTTTCTTTGTTTCTTGTTTTTTTAGTAGTACGTCATATTATAATTTAAAGTACTTTTAGTCAGAATTTTGGTATTAAATGTAACGTTATCGTTATCGGATTAAAAATTTATAACGATTAATTTTGTATCTATTGTTTTGATAGATGAAAAATTATTCATAATAGCCAAACGCTTGGCCGCAATCACATCCGATGTTAAATGATGATGCGGCCTACGATATTTTCAGCTGAACATTATCAGTAACATAAATAAATAAAAATTAATATGTCGTACCTGTATCAAGAGTCTGGGTAATCTTACTAACCGGCAGATGGTTTCTCATTAAACCGAGCTAATGTGAATAAAATGATAGCCAGTGCAATTGAAATCGGTAATCCATTTACACCGGACAAGTGATTTTTTATAAGAATCAATGAAGTATGAATCAAAATCAGATACTGATTCTAAAGTAAAAATACACTTACCATCAGGAGGCACAATATCTTTGCAGAGACGGCAAGCTGTGGTAACCTGAAAACAAAAGAAAAATAGCTTGAAATAATCTTTTAATTTAATAAAAGACGTTTGTTTCTACTAAAAAACAAAATTTATTAAATAAAAGAGAATGGGCAATTGTCTATGGAGCGTGGGCCATGACTGAAAGACGGACACATTATTTGAGTTAATTTAGTAAAATAAAGGCAGTAAAAGCCCTTTTAAATGTACATACTATGTGGCAACCCTGAGGGATATTCTTATTAGTCGTGATTCAAAATGCCCATTCATCTTTATTCAAGAACCAACAAAAATACCATGAGGTAATTTTGATTGACAAAAATATAGTGTTATTATGATATATTAAGTATTTTAATTGTTGTGTTTGCGTAAGTCAGAATTCTGTTCTTCTAACATCAACATTAGACAAAGTCCGTCAAGGTATAATGTCAGCAACGTACGTGCCTTATCGACTTCTAGGCATTACATCGATTACCTAAGCCTGATTAGATGGTCTATGAACCATGTTTTTGTTCCTATATGCCATGATCATCATCATTATCAACCAATATCAGCCCACTGTTGGACGTATGTCTTCTCCAAGACGCGCCACTAAGACTTCGGCTTTTCTAATTCAGTGTTTGCCAGCTACACTCCGCAGATCGTCGCTCCATCTCGCTGGAGGGCGTCCTACACTACGCTTGCTTAAACGTGGTTTCCACTCCAATATCCTATCGCTCCAACGATTATCGGTTCTTCGGTAAACATAGCCGACCCACTGCCACTTCAGCTTGCTAATTCTTGGAGCAATTACATTATATGCAATGATACTCGGTATGCGCCACGTTGCAGGTATCATATTACAGCAAAATGACATTGATGATTTGATGATTACATATAATTTACGATACAAATTATCCGAACACTGATTAAATCACATACAGCTTACTTACATCGGGTATATTAAAATGTTATATGATTAAATAAATAGCTTTTATTGTCGGAGTAAGAAATATACAATAATAATTATATATTAACATTTAATCTAAATTATAGGTAATATTTAAATTCGCAATCTTTCACACCGAAATAATGTATGTTTAGTTTATATTAGTGTAAAACAAAGCCATTTAATACATATTTTAAAACATTAAGACATCAATATAGATTTATGAGTCCATAATTCAGAATTGAGACAAGATTTAATCGAATTCTTATGCTAATTAAACGCGGTATAAATATGTATAAACAAAAACTGAGTATGTGTACTTTACCTTATATTCGCCTAGTTTATTGACTCAGTTTATTAGTCCTAATAATTAAATTATTTTGGTTAAACAATTAAAGCTTCAGAGTATGTACTGGTACATGTTTTATTTCATTTTCAGTCAAATTCAGAAAATTTTTAACAGAGCCAATTATGCCATTCTGATGAATTTATAACGCTAATTTGTAATTAAAATCTTCATTTATTTAATATCGAATATAGATGATATCAGGAGTAATAATAATAACGTAAGTTATATAGAAAACTGTTGTAAAATCTTCATAAAATGAGGAAATTTTGTATAAAATTACTACTTACATTGGCTGATAACTGCATCCTTATTTTTAATTGCTTTATTAGACAAAGATGATAAAATCATATGCAGGATATAAAATTAATCGAATCGTAATACCTACATATGTTTTACTACAGCTCCAATGTCTACTGAAGCATTTATAAACAATGCTACATTCCTCTACTTATATGTCTTAAGACCCCATGAATATATATTTTGCGATCTATTTACAAGCAAAGTAAAAAGAAGGAAAAAATGTTTCCTAAGGGCTAAGCACAAAAAGTGACAATGGTAAACGTTACGTATTTAGGATACACTGCACGCTAACGCTGCAACGTTTGACAGTAAAGCTGATGTTGACACGCAGTGTATCTCAAATACGTTACTGTTACGATACGTTTACGCTTATCACATTTATTCATGCTCACCTCCCAGAACCTCTCGTCTCGATTTTGTTTCCCAATAAAATCGCATTCAAAATTTCGAGATGAAATTTTGAGTTGTTTTTCCAATAAGATCTCAGTCAAAATTTTGTTCGTAGCAAGACGCATCAGTGGACAGTGTGCTTAATTAACTAACTATAAAAATAGGTGGTGATTGTTTTATTGGCTGCATTATGACACCTCGTCACGGAATTGTGACGGTTAATAGCGTTATTATAACGCTTGCAGTTTCTTAGGTATAAAATTAAATCTTTTTACTTCTTTATGGATCATTATTTAACTTGCAACTTTGTTTGCGGGTTTTAAAGGCTTGTAAATGATGGAACGGTTTTGTGCTTGTCAATGTCTCATTTTGAAGATTTTTAAAGAAAATTTAGAAGTTTTAATGAGAGGCTATGTCACACAAAAAAAAATATTTCTATTATTATTCCTATCAGGCGAAATATTCATGTAATAATTTTATGACACTTGTTACGCTTTGCACATGTCATTATTTGGCGCTTTCCTAGTTTTATATCTCATTATTATTTTTTATTAAAATATTTGATTTACTTATTAAATTAATGTTTATATTATTCAAGCAACCAAATAAAAAGGTTGCCAAACACTTTCAATTAATTATCAAAAACTTGTATGATTTCCGCAAAACAAGTTTAATAACTAATTAATTTAAATTATACATAGCATTTAAAAATCAATTAATTTTGAATTAATCAAATTAGAAGATTAAGAGGTTATGCGTGAAATCTATTGATTTACATAAAGTTCCGTTAATATTGTTTTGCGTTAAAGTTCGATTTAAACATATTTTATGATGAATGCTATTGGGTTATGAAACAACTTATATATTTTTTGATACTTTAAATAAGTCATTAAGTTGGTTGTCATTTGTTTTGATGTTGATAATGAGAGCTTGGTTTGACCTCAGAAGACGTGCGCCACGCGTGTAATTTTATGTTAAACTTTTTTGTAAATAAATACATTAAACTAGGTTACCTAAAGAATTTAGCACACAAGGTGTCAATAACGCATGTTGTACGAATCAAGTGAATGCATGATGAGCATTTATTACAAACAATATTTTCGATGCATTCATAAATTGGATATTTTGTAGGTAAATTTTATTGAATGAAATTCAGTTTATGCTTATTAATATAAAGAGCTATCGGACTATTTATTATCGTTTCCTTTTGATAAGCACGCAATTGAATCTTTATCTCTAATTTTGAAGATACAAAAAGTTTCCGTTCATAAAAACATAAATAAAATAAAGCGAAATTATTACAGGAAAAATAAAAAATATAAGACGTATTACAAAAATATTTATATAATTACAGTTTTGTTTGATAAATCGGAGAAGAAGAAGAAGTTTGATCAAAATAATGATGAATAATTGTTTAAAATGATTACGAATTATTTTATATCTACTTATTGACGATACAGGACAATCAATTCTTCATCTCTACTGATTTATTTTAGTAAGTCATAAGGAAAAGTTGATAAAACAATTATTCAGAAAAATTTAATAATTTGCATTTATAATTATTAATTTAGCAATATAAAATTAACTTTTGACTGTTTACCTACAGGTAAATAATTATATTAAATATATCTATATCGACTTAATAAAGTTTTAAAACGTGGACTTTATAAACAGATAATTTATATTAACAGCATAATCAGTGTACCGGCGTCTCGATCGATAAGATTTTAATAAATGCTACAGTCTTAACAAGTTAGATAAAATTCCAATGTAAATACTAAAACACACCAAAAAGCACAGTACAAACAAGTACATTCCAAGTACAAGTTACAAATGTTGCAGTGTGTTCAAACACATAATAAAACACAAACATTTTCATAACACTTACATAGCCAAACTTTGCCGTCATGTTGTGTCCCGTTGTATATTATGTTGAACATACATCTAACTGAGTTGCCCAACCGCTTTTCCTTGATTAAAACTGAACAATCCACTTTTACGTAATAATTTTTCAACACACTTTTCATACATTTGAACAAAACACTGAAAACAGTTTTTGTTACTATTCAACTGAACTGGAACAATAGCTTTTGTAGTCACAACCAAAAAAAAAGTTACTGAACGAACTGAAGAGAAACACGTACGTTTCACATCACTTTCATAATTTTCCGAATAAGCCCGACGAGGCGCGATTTTTGAAATGGAACACTTGTGCCGTCAAAGGTGTTTTGCGGTCGGGGGTGGGGATTCAAACGGGGAATTCTTTAGATTTTTCTTATGCGGGTGGGGATATTACGTTCGTGTTTATGTTGGATGGAGTGTGAGCGACATGCGCGCTCCCCGACGTGCGGCGAACGACTACGTCTACAAGCAGATAAAAACCTCGTTTGATTATAAACTTATAAGCTAAGTTTTTGATGTGTGCGTGCGTTTGAGATAGTGTGCAGCAAGGCTTTGTTGGTGACCTTACAAAGTTTTCACTATAACATGAGGATTCTCGGATTTATTAAAATTAATTGGTGGCGCTATGGAATTAGGGTTAGCAAAACTGTTTAAATGCTAATCAAATATATATGCCGCCTCAATAAGGTATCCTAATATATTATCTAACAGTCTTTTTGGGTATTCTAAAAGGATTTTTTTTCCACAAAGTATTTTGACAATTATGAATCTCACGGTGAACGAAACAATTCATTTTGAAGAAGTATATTAAACCCAATTATAATAAATCCGCTTCACAAATTCAAACTGATTTGTATTATTAAGAATCTGTTATAAGCAACAAAATACACAAAAATAAATGCAGTTCAACATGTGACCAAAACCAAGTGCGATTTGAGTTTCAGACAAGACTAAAACTTCCATATTATCACACCAACCCGAAAATATCATTAAATTATCTGACAACGCGAAACAAAACGAGAATTGTTTTAAACAACTTATTCTCACTATTACACGTTAAAAAATTAAGATAGTTGTTCGTGTATCATGCACTAATTCTGACTTAAAATATTTTTCTAATTTATAAAATATTTTCAAATCCCAATAGCAAGCACCTGTACAAAATACGTTCATAATCTACACGAGAGTTATCAAAATGGGTCAATGCGGCAGCGCGGCGCAGTAGTCGATAAAAACGACTTGTTTCGCGTCAAACGCTCGTTTTCTTCTATTGTTTTTGGTTCATGCTTGTGGAATGTGTCGATGGTGTAGCGAAGACGCTTAAAATTCTAGAAAATACTGCGCGCAACTACGTTACGTGTTTTTTAAGCTATTGCATAGCTTTTATCGCGGGCCTTAGCTTGGAGACTGAATCCAGAAATTCCGTAACGAAATGACCTAACACTGCGCATGCGTATTCCAGCAAAAAATGATATGCAATAGCTTTACCGCGGCAGTCCCCGAGTGCTACATGTCTTTTTTTTTCTTATTATTATTCTTGACCAATAGCAGAATGGTCGTCATTTTGTGCAGGAATGGTTTGGTTTACCACCACTCCTTTTGTAACTTTTTATTTTTCTATCTTTCTTAAAATATTGTTTTTTATATTATTATAAAATAAAAGAAAATTTTTGAATGGGTAGTCCGTTATTGTCAAAGTTGTCTGGAATGAATTATAGTGATATGAGCGCTTATTGTAAATCTCAATACTGTGTTATACAATATTTTTATATTCATACAATAATTTAATGAATGTAATGGTTTTTCTAATTTTGGCATAGTTAACGCCTTTATTTACCGTTGAAACCTATATTAGTGTTTTGTAAAATGTCCATGAATATTTATAACAAACATTATCGTCCTAAAAATCAATTATGCGTACAATAAAAACATCTGCTAAAAGTTAGTAAATATTGATAGCAATTTATATAACTAAGTATATTTACCCAAACAATTTAATTACCAGTAGGTATGTGAACTTAAAGATAACTTCAATACACAGTTAATATAAAATTATTAACGTTTTACGTTTTTATCAAATTATTTTATGGCTATATTTTTTTATTAAAAACAATATACTTACCCACGTTGATTATATTATCAGCTTCAGTTAACATCGGGTGGGCCACCGAGTTCACCTATGTTTAAGTTGAAAAATAATAATCAAGTTCAGACAAGGCTTGTTTAATAATTTAGATTACAAGTTTCCGAATCATGTCACAATATAAAAAAAACTATTTTTTTATTTTATTTCGAAACGGGATATTTACTATGATTGGTTTGATTATTTCCTGAATCAGAAATATCATAAATATCAATATGGAAGTCTTCCATGCACCATGATCACGGGTCGAACTGAAGTCCCGTTTATAAAGAATTTTATGTTCAAAACTGATAGTTTAAAATATATCTAGATATCTTTACGCACTATAAAAAAAAACCTATAATTATTATCAGCGGCGGATCGATGTTTTATATTTCAGGTTGTTACCTTTTCACCTAATAAGTAGGTTTGTTACTTTAGGGTAAACAACATACCAAATATCAAAGTACAATCGTTATTTGCTCAGCCGTGTGCCAACCCTGCATTTTAACTAGGTGTCTTCTAGCTATTAAAGTAGGTGTGAGTATATCAACGTGCTTCGACATAATTCGAACTTTGTCGTTTTAGTATTGTTTATTTTACTAAGTACTTACTGGGTGTTCAAAATGTATGATATGTTTTTGAAATTATAATTTTGAATTAACATGTTTTCGACTTGCAAATTATGTTTTTTATGGCGTCACAGCTCATTTGGTAGGCCTTCGATGCTGTGGGTCGGGGGTTCGATTGTTCGAGAGTAAATGTTTGTGTGTTGAACATAAATATTTGTTATTCCTGGGTGTTCCTATATATCTTATGTATGTATTTGCGATGTTCTATTTTTTAATAATTATTATTTTAAATTAGTAGGTGATTAGGGGGGAGACCTTTGCCCAGCCGTGGGAAAGTATAGGTTACAAAAAAAAAGTATGTGATTTAAATTATTTGCAGTTATAATAAATTTTGTCTACTTGACCATTTCAAAACATCCTGTAGGTATATTCAGTATAATAAAAAAATATACGACAAAGTTCACCAATAATGTTGTAAAACGTTAACTACCAATGTGGCGCCAGTTAATATCCGTGCTAATTCGCTAAAAATCGTTTTTATTTGTACAAAATTGGCAAAAAATCTAAAATCTAAACAATGAAGATGGTTTTTACGGTTGTAAAGTTACGTGAAACAGGACCTAATTTGTGCTTACTAAATGGTATTATTTAAAAAACAATATAATATTAGGCACACTATCCACCAAACCCTGCTTACGTAAAACTTCTTATACAGATACAAAACACGTCAATATGTTTTCAAATAATTAAATATAATAAAAAATATATATTTCAAAATATACATGATTCATATGATAAGCTTTACCATTCCTACTTAAGAAAAAAAGAAATAGAAGATAGGTATACGTTTATTGACAGGAAAAAAACATCAGTACCTACCCTGTAGGTACAAAAAAAAATCCTAGCGGCATAGTCGTCATCCTACAGTACTTTTTTAGCTTCTGTCTGATCGTCGCGTTTTGTTATATTAAATGCTTTTGTAGGTGATGTGCTTAAAATAAATAATTTAGATTGACCGATAGCGAGCTGATCTTTGATCTATGTTGAGGAAACAAATGAGGACAATTTGTATAAAAGCAACCAAAATAACGAATTCTTGAAAGTTTTGTTAGAATAGATTTAGGAGGTGGTCGTTTTAATATTTTAGTTAGTATAAATTGTCAAAGCAAAGTTCATAATTGTAGAGGAAATAGGAGGTAAAGGTAAAGGTTTGAAGCTGCATCACGTAACCTTAACGTATTCAAGTCACACTGCGCGTCAATCAGCATTAGCTTACCAAGCGTTGCAGTGTCACCGCGTAGTGTACCTACCGTTAAATTTTGGTCGCGTCATAAAAAATTGCTCTTACTATTTTAGCCTAAGAGTTAGCATTCAGACCTTCGACATTATAAAAAAGCTAAAAGTTTACCTGTAACTGTTTTTAATAGAGCGTGAAGTATAGCAATAATTTTGAATTATGATAGTATTGGTAAAATATTTCAGTGTACGCAGTGTTTTTCCAGCGCTATACGTGTATTGACGGCCTAGTGACGTCACAGTTCTACTTACCAATCAATGATTTCCATATTGTATAGACGTTAATTATTTCCGACTATTTTTGAAATAAATAATATTTATTTTATCAAGGGGGTTTCCCTGGTCATCTCAACCAAGAATTATAAATGTATAATAATATAATATGTAATTAACTAATTTACCTAAGTAGGTACCTTGCGTTTCTTTGTAAAAGAACCCACTACTCTGGACTATTGACCTCAATTAATCAGCCTCACGTCTTTTTTCAAAACACTTGACTTCCCATTTCCGATTTGTAAGTTTTTTTTTATTAAAAAGTTTCCTTGTTTAGCCAAGCTGACGCTGCGAAGGTTATGTAAAATACATTAACCTTTCTGGCTTTTTCACATCCACACGATCACGATAACGACATCGACACGAAAACTACAGCGATACGGTAACTGCATGATGCTGTCAGTGGATCACACAAAAATATCGTAGACGAGGACAATGTGTCTAATACTAAATCTGTGAGATTAGTACTCAAAATATCGTGTAGCTGTCATGTTTCGTCAGTGTAGAACTTCCTTATTTTCATAAATAATCTAAGTAACATATGGCCACAGAAAAATTCAGAAAAACAAAATAAATAAAAAGAGTTCCTATCTCAACATATTTAAAAGTTATACATATCTACCAAAAAAACTTTTTTAAAATATGAAAATAGCAATATCTAACAGTCAGGTTAAAACTTTTGTAACAAATGTGAAAATTAAATTAAAAAAAAACTTTTATTTTTTAATTCCGTATTAAATCATTGATATTATACTGCATTCTACTAAAAATTAATGTTCAAATTGTAAGTATGTTTTGTGGTTTTCATATTATTTGACTGAAAAAGTAATATAGATTCGTTGTGTCAAAGTCGCCTTGACCGAACCTCCGTCGGTTGACCGTTTGATGGCTCCCAAAAAATCTTGACCTTTGAAGGCGCATTTCATTTCCTCTATTTGTATTGACGATATTTACTGTCACAGTCTTTCCTTGACTGGTTAGCTGGAAAATTCCGCTTTTTGATTCCATTACAACTTCTAATTAAATAGAATCGATTTAATTAAAATTTATTTAAGCTTAATTTGGTTTTCGAAATTAATTTAAAGTACCTACTTATGTTATGATAAGCATTATATAGAAATACCTGCTTTAGATATTTTATTGGTTTTGTTATTACATTTGTATCGATACTTTTTATAGGTTTACTACCTATACCAGGGGTCACCAAATGGCGGACCGTGGTCCGCATGCGGACCGCCGACCCTTTGTATGCGGACCGAAAAATATATCCCACGCAGTATTTTTGTTGACGTTAATTCGAAAAATTCCGGGCAAAGTAACGAGTAATGTCAATAAATAAATAAATAAATAAATAAATAATGCTGGACAATCCACACAACGTCATGTAGCCCCAAGCTAAGCAGAGCTTGTGTTATGAGTACTATAAGACTGACATACTTAATATTATACATTACATACATAGATATTTTTTATTATACATATAATACCCAGAACACCCGGAATAAATATTTGCAGAACATACAAACATTTATTCCGAGGCGGGAATCAAACCCGCAACCTTCCGCGTCGCAGGCGGACCATCGCCCACCGCGCCACATCGGTCGTCGATAGTTTCAATAGTTTGCACCAATTCCACTCCAAACATCAAACAGATAATAAACAATAAAAAATGACACTTCTCTCATTGATATGTAAATAATAATACCTTTGTTTTCCGTAATTACCTATGTTCAATATTTTTTTTTATAAAATGTGCGGACCGCGAATGTCATTTTATTTCTTAAAATGGACCCCGAGCGAAACTAATTGGTGACCCCTGACCATAAAAGTCCTTAACCTACATATGTGAAAAGAGTATTCCTGACACAAAACATATTAATCTTCTATGAGGAATCTATGCAGCATAGTACAAACTTTGTCCAAATGGCGTTGTGTCACATGTATGTATACCACACTATTATAGATCTTATAGAATTTCTGTTACACACTGTACCTCTCCGCCTTACAGTCAATTCACCATTGACGATGTAAACAGAGTCCTTATTCAAAACAACTCAGTTGTGTCGCTCTAGTGTTTATTTACTGAACAGCACAATAGTTGTATCACGCTATAAAGACGACCAACCATAATCAGAGGTTTCCTTCAAGTCGGCACTTAAGGGGCCAGGGGTGGACTCAGGACAGAACATCGGGGGCAGCATTTACATTTAATTCAGCTGGCCAAATAAAATCTAAAATCTAGTACAAACCTTGAATGAGATATTGAGTACTTATAACTTATAACTTGAACTTATAGCTAGCTTCTGTGAAATCATATAACAAATTCTTAAACGCCATGTGTGAATGTAAGTTAAACATATTAGATCGGAGTCAGTTTTCTTTTCTTTATAATTATCACACATCTGTTTTTACTTGGATTCAATTTATAAAAAAACTCAGCAAAATTAAATAATAGAGTTTACCCAAAATACTTTTATCACTAAGTCCACCTCTGAAATGTACTTAAATGAACCTTTACTCACCGTGTGTTTCACATCGATAAAATGTCCCGAGAACAGCCCCCGTCTAACGTCTTATTCTAGTTTTACAGCTTACAACAATGTAAGGTATGCGACAACCGACTATTCTGAAAATTTATGCTTCAGGTACACGCGAAAAGTCTAAGACCTTGCCAAGTAAATTATAACGTGAAGTTAGAAAGCATAGAGGCGGTACAAATACGACAAAGGATGAAAGACAACCGATTTGCAGATCATGTCTGTATTCTATGATTTATCGAGCGTCGGGGGCAACTTTAGGTTGCCCCTGTTTACGATGCAACCTCGGCAGCATTTAAATATAAAAATATCAAACACAATTTGTTTACTTCTCGGGAGTTTCAGGTTTTTTTTAAGTGTTTTATCTAGAAAGTTTTATTTTATCAAATCAAGAGCTAGTTTGTATTCTGTTATGATGACTGCATCACCCTAAATGATATAATGATATCTGATATTTTTATCGATTCTTAGGTATATGGGCTTAAAGTTAGACTAGTAGATGTTTTATTGGGCGAATTAATAAAATGTTGGATTATAATTTTGCTGTTGAGCTTATAATATTGTCATAATTAACACAAAGCTCTCATAGATTTGCTTAGCTGTTATAATTAGACCATTGGATGTACATTTTAAAACCATATTGTTCAAAATATTATGCCATATCAATAGTATTATAACTGCTGGTTTAAGAATGCTTGGACGCTGGAAAATTTTACTTTACCTTACATAACTTCATGCAACAATAAATTTTATCTCAATAGAAATAAGATATATTTTAAGAAACCCATTATTATGTAAGTACAACATTCAATAATTTAAGTGTGTATGTAAAGCAAATAGGTGAAGAAACACACATTTATTAGTCTCAACTATTTATATAATTAAATATTTACTTTACTTATTTTCATTGATGTGATAAATGGGATACATATATCATGCAAATAAATAATTTAATTTCATCACTTTACTTCATTTAGTGTTTATACAATGTAGTAGCTAGGTTGTTATTGGGTTATAGTACAAAATAATTATTATGTCAACATGTGCACATTTTACCAGGTTTTTTAACCCATTATTCTGCTAAAATAATAGCTAATTTGCCCAATCGAATAACGCCAAAATTGAGTCCTTAGTATTAGATTTTAGCATTATTCAGCATTTGTTGACTAAATTGATATACCAAATCAGATTAATCAGATAAGTAAATTAGATTAAATGAGATTTGTCTTAAAATATTATAAAAATGGGTCTTATTTGTAAGAATTCCAAAAAAAAAGGTATCAAAAAATTCGTTGAATCTGATTAAATTAGAGGATTAAATAAACACGTCATTTTCAGATTGGTGACATCAATTTCTGATGTCAGAATTCAAAGGAAAAACATTGTCATATCGTCAGATAAATTATTATATTACGCGATGCTTAGGTAAGAAATATACTGAATTGCTAGTTATTTCAATTATACAAGGAAAATTACTTTTATATCACACAAAACATATTAATGGTCCTTAATACTTTGACGTAAATAATAACGAAGAAAAAACACAATGAACAGAGTTCTATAATTGTGCTATGATATTTTCGTTGTCTGCGTTTGCCCCAAAATGCAATCCGAGGTGCGTCTCTGTGTTTGAATTCATACAGTGAACTGTTAAATAATCAACGCTTGATATCTTCTATAAAATTAGCCCTACTTAACAAAAACTGCAGACCTTAATTTGTGACTTGTTTTACACTTGCCACAGAATATTTTTTTTTATAAATTAAGTATAGGTTAATGCTTGGCCGCATAATATATAGAAATAGATAAGCAAAGGGAAACAGAACGTTACCTACAGCTACAACTACAATATATATATTATACTACAATATCTACATTTAGTTTGTTTGCCTACTGGCGCCTGCCTGTGTAATTGCCCGAACAAATACACGTACGTTTAATTTACCTACTAACCTATCTGAAATTTAGTAGGTACTATGAATTCAATATTTGGTAAAAAAACGTAGTCTTCTGGTAAAAACTGCGCGGATTTTCATTTATTCTAATCCTAAAAGTTTCAAATGGACACGCCACTGAATACATCTTGTATAAACCTCGTAAATATTTATGAGTGTGTAAAAAAAATAGATACATATTTTGGTATAAATGAAAGGAGAATGATTGACAAGAAAAATGCGTATTTTCGCTATGTACATAAATATATACTGTAAAAACGAAGTTACTTTATCATTCAGCGCAAGTAGCTATATTTTAAATCATAAGCCCACTAAGTCATGTTTTGTTTTTATTTCTTTTTTATAGTTGTACCTCAGTAGGTACAGCGGGTATAACGCTACACAATCATCTAATATAAAATGTAAATGTATATGTGCACAGAAGATCAAATGAGGGTAATTTGTGTAACTGTCGTCAATTCTTACAGACAGTAGCTACATTTGTAAGCTACAGTTTACCCGTGACCTACTACTACTATTATTACTACTATTGCAAGGTAGCCGAAACGTCGGGAAAAATAATAATAGGTACGCAATAAAACCTCGTGTAACTTTATCTCTTTACTAAAGTATTTTGTTAAACTTCGACTGTAAATTTTATGCCTATAATTCCACTTTCGCTGTAACACTGATATACCTACTTCGTTCTCTTCAAATTCCGCAAGAAAATACGTCATTTTGTGTTGCCCCTGAGAGGCACATTTTTTTGGCTGTAGAGACAATTTTGGTATGATCAATTTATAATTTATAGTAGATAGCTCAACTGTTTCTTATGTATTTTATACGCCAATATACATTTTTTAAATACTGTATATTCGTAAGTTTGTTTATGAATAAATATTTAGCATTAAATTTATAAGTAGATACCGTATGCATCTTTTAACGAACGCTTTACATAGACATAGACTTATTTGTTGCGTTATTTGGGTTTAAAGCAAATAAATATTTTGAGAATCTTTGATTTTTGTAGTTTTAAACAAGTCCACCTTCAACGTTTTTGTTTAATTTCATTAGGGACAAAAGTTATGACAACTTTGAAAAATCAATTTTATATTTTCAAATTCTTTATAAAATTTAGTAGGTAAGTAGGTATAATTAGTTTATAGACAGGTTACATTTTTGGTTTACCTTTAAAATTTCAAAGCATGTCTTCTATTAGGTAGTGATATCACTCTGCTCCTTACATTTCTAGACACAAATCTTCTTTTCCACTCGCGAATAAAGACAGATTGGATTGTTTTCTAGACGCCGAAGGATAAACAATGTTACCAAACTTTGTTCATGGAATACGTAAACTGGTTTTATTTTATGTCGTGAGTTACTGAAGGAATAGTTTTCCTACATTTTAGTATATTTACGTGGTCAATAAAAGGAAAAATCTTGATTTTTATGATTTATATGATCTCTCATGATTTGTTGGCCAGAACTCGGTTAACTGAAGAGTATTTCGAATTTGGAATTGTCATTGATGATGAATCAGACAACCTTTTTTTGTTTAAGTTATTCTTTTTTTGAAGTGAAAACTTCTTTAGCGGCGCTGGGTGGGTAAAAACTTTCAAACTCGCGTCAGGGTCACGTGATGCTGATCGAAAAAGCGTAAGATCGAGGGGAAGGGAGAGGAACTAGTATCTCCCACTCTTTCTACCGTGCCTGAGTGTGCTGCTCTGTTTAGGCGGCACAGGGCGAAAAATAAAAAATAAAAAACAATAAAAACATGAACATTGTATTCTACCTCATAAATGATAGTACTTTTATACTTATAATTAAACACAACGTTAATAATGAAGTTTTCACTTCTGCCGGCACTCCCGGAGTGCTACCTTTTTTTTTGAAGTGAAAACTTCTTTAGCGGCGCTGGGTGGGTAAAAACTTTCAAACTCGCGTCAGGGTCACGTGATGCTGATCGAAAAAGCGTAAGATCGAGGGGAAGGGAGAGGAACTAGTATCTCCCACTCTTTCTACCGTGCCTGAGTGTGCTGCTCTGTTTAGGCGGCACAGGGCGAAAAATAAAAAATAAAAAAAAATAAAAACATAAACATTGTATTCTACCTCATAAATGATAGTACTTTTATACTTATAATTAAACACAACGTTAATATTGAAGTTTTCACTTCTGCCGGCACTCCCGGAGTGCTACCTTTTTTTTTAGTTGTATTTTTTATACGTTTATTTTCAAAAAGTTGCACTCATTCAAAGCTAACAAATTAGCGTACGGTGTTTGAATTGTCTGTAGTGTTTGTAATATTAACCACAATACTTATTTACAAATATTAGGACTTTGTCTTTTTAAGATGTGTCAGTTTTTTGTGTGTTCGATTTACGTCAATCTAAAGTGCAAAGGTGACTTACCGAAGTGACATGACAAAAATCATAATACCAAAATAATTAGTGATGTTTTTCTTGTATAGGCGACCAAGAAATTGGTTTACCACTCTAAGGTTGAATATGATTTGCACGTACAAAACATCAAGGGCTATTTTCGCTTGACAGATTCATAACTGCTACGTCAGAATCTGTCAATCTGTAATCCTTAGCGAATAATTATGTTACTGGGAGATGTCATCAAAAGTGGTAAACCAATTTCTTGGTCGCCTATACTTGTAAGTACGGTTACCTATATCGGCTAGGTATATAAAAAAACCGTGTGATTGTTAACTACTTAAAGTGTTTTATGAGTAAAAAGTTATTTGACAGTTTTTCGACCGGATATTGTAGGTACCCTTTTTAAGTTCAAGTTTCAGTATTAAATACTTGTAATTAATGAGTCATAAAGAAACCCCACTATTTAATTGAAGTATTTTGTTTCCTTACTGGCGGGTTAATATTATAGGGTTGGTATTGAAAGTCCCTCATACCTACATTTAGCTACTACCATTACCTTAGGAAAAATAATTTCCATTTTGAAATAAACTACAGGTAAGTACTATTTTTCATTATATATTAAAGAACAGTTTTTAATTCAGCTTTAAACTTGACGACATCTGATGTCAAGAAAACTTTTGTTTCATTTTGAAATCAATGTTCATTTTCTTTTAATTTTCAACAATAAAGTTGACAGCTAGATATATGCATTATCTGACATATCAAAGGTTAATTAAATAATGTCACAATTGCATAATAATATTTATCCCAAGGCGGGAATCGAACCCGCAAACTTCCCTGTTGCAGGCGGACCTTAGCCCGCGTCACATCGGTCGTCAATAAGAAGGAAATAAACACTTAACTCATGTAAAAAAATATTTAAGTAAAAGTTTGCAATAAGCTGATAAATTACGGCTTTTATCGGCTTTCATTCAAAACATGATACGATGTGTTATCGCCTTTATATCAACATCATTGATACATGGCGCCACGATAACAGTACAGTCAGCTGCAAAATATTTACATTATTAAATGATTAGCAATATAAAAAATATAGTTAAGTTAACGACGTAGGTTACTATTGTACCTATACCTACGTTGTATCGTACCCACTAAAAGGAAATTATAAATTTATCAGTAAGATTTTTTGTGGATAACGATATAAAATAATATTAAGAATCAAAGTCCTGACGATTGCTAATAGAGAATGCAAAACCTAAACCGAAACTAGAGACTTGAAATTGGGAGTGTGTCAGACACAAGATAATATTATTTCACCAAATAAATATGCACTTTATTATTGACCTTTAGGTACCTTTAATTCCAAGTGCGTATCCAGTAGTGAACTAGTGAGTATAAAACACGTATACCTACGTAAACTTAATAATAATATGCGCTTTTCGCTGGCACGATGTTCGTCTAACTGACAGGACGAATGTTACTTATCAGCATTGTATCAGCTTTTAAAAAATCAAGAATCAAGTGTCGCCACGCCCGCTTTGCCTGCATGTTCTAAGCCTAATAAGTACTATTTATACAATAAAATACAAATGAACGTGGTTGAAGCATGTGGCTGATAACGATGTCGTAACAAGAGCGATGGTCACACTGTCATGCGTAATGACGTCATTCAATGACATGTCATGTGGCCAATTATATCGGCGTGTCACTGAACTGTGGCCTGACTGAATCAAACTTAAGTGGCTGTGATATAGTTATCTTGGAGATATTTGAAATTAAGCGTCCGCTAGATTACAGCTGATATTTATTTTTTTACAAAAGTCTTTTAGCCAAGATCTCATTTGGCGTGATTTTCTTTAGTGAGTGTACTAGAGTAGTATAATGAGAACACTAAATAAGTAAAATAATTATTACATATTTGCTATTATTTTTATGCTGTTATTTACACAATTACATAAATATCCTAGCAGCATTAGAATCCAATTAACAAATCAGAATATTTACATTTCACTGCACCATCGAAACTGATATTTGGAATTGAACTTTTGTGACTACTGTTTTTGCAAAAACACACTTTGATAGGTTTTTAAAAAACGATTTGAAAAAAAATCACACTTGTTTGACGTACCTATAGTTGCCTTGCAATGTAGTCTCAACATGCTGTGACGTTTACCGTATTATAAGAACTCAAAGTCTTTATAAGACGGTAACCTTTCTTTTGATTTGACATCTTAATTGGTCGAGATTGTTGACCAATTGATACGTTTCAATCACAAAGCAGATTGAAACTGCTTTGTGATTGAAAGTGTTGGAGTTGAATGCCAATCAAATTAGAGGACTTTTGGATGATGCGCTTTATTATTTAAGCTACTTGTCAAATTGACAGTTCAATAATAACAATTAATTTTGAGCATCAAAATTGCCGTTCATAATATTTTGTTCTTGGCGAGGATTGATCCCACGACCCACAGCACGGAAAGCATCGCCAACCAACTGATTCTTCTAGACTCTGATCGCAAGGACACTTAGTAAAAGGCGACTCTAAATGATCCTTTAATATCGCCTGGAAGATATCACTCTTAGCAATAATGCCACCCATTATACTGTAGATTTAATGTTTCTTCTATATAAAATATCCATTTGTATGCAATAAAGTATGTGTAATCTATCTATCTATCTATACTTATTATTTTACGGAATAAATATTATATTGTGACTTCGAGCTGTAAAAAATGTCAAATAGCAAATCAACCGTTACAATAAAAACAATATTAAAAAATATATATCATCATACTTCGACTTCAAACACAGAAAAAACCTACTGTAACACATAACAAATCCAAAAATCAATTTGACTGCACCATTATTCACGTTGGTCAAACATTATGTAAATTGTGTTCTATACACTTACCTATAACTTACTCAACAATAGGTAGTCATATAACCGACAAAGTCGAAATGAAAAAAGAAAAAACCATAAAACTCTGTGAATCATATTACTTGAACACGGGTTTCGTGCAATGAGCATAAATCAACAGTTACCTACTATTTGAAGGTATTTTTTATTGGAAAGTGTTGGAAGGAAGCAAAACACTTACTTATTACCGAATTTACCGAATATCATATATTATTATTATTTTATATTATATATATTATGTAAACATTTAAAACAATTACGTCAATTGTTTTAAATGTTGTTAGTTTAAATAAAGATAAAAATATGTTAAAAAATTAATTACTTTTCAAAAGTGTCAAAATTGTGGCATTGTTTGCAATGACATATTTGCCCCGTTACTATGAACAACTCACTCAAAGTGAATCTTACTTGGCATACCTAGTGATCCATGTTGTTGGTTGTAGGATCGATTTACACGAAGGACATTTTTTTGTGCATTTTTTACTAATGCCTCGTTTATTTTGTTTTAAAACGAAAAATTATGGAAAGAAATTCAAATAAACGTTACTATGATTTGATTGTCAATATCCTTTAGAAAAAGAACTCATATCCTCAAAAAATATCTACTTCAGTGAGAGAACGAGTACGTAAGGAAATTCAAAGATAACTGAGTTAAATACAGTCAAAAGGTTCTAAAAAGAGCAACGTCCGTCGACAGTCAGCAGTCGAAAGGCAAAAGAACGATTCCCTTATCAAGCATTTAGCAAGTAAAGTAAGCTCCACTGTCTACTAAAGCGGGGTCCTCGCCGAGCCAAAGGTCGCTCGGCGTGGAAGATCTTCCCTTTTCCGAGGACCTATCTCCTCACATATGTAGATGATATTCAGTGCAACACAATTACAGGCATAAGAATTATCATCCTTATTTTCACAAAGATAATACGCAGTGGTGTAATACTTCACAAAGTATGAAAAAAAACCATCTGAGAGTTTAAAGCTTTTATTTTACTTAAAAAGTGTGACACAAAACGTCACAATATCATTTTATAGCGAAAACTCTTCAAAGGTTATCAATCAGAGTGATAGCTTGGTCATATACTGAGTAGATACTAATAAAAAAAAGACATTTCATACAACGCCATCTAGTCCCAAACAAAGCAAGGTATAAAAATAGAGTGCTGATAAAAGTTTATACCAATTTTTGCATTAACACAGAATGTTTGTGAACTGAGCTGTGTCGTCTGTCAAAATGACAAAATGAATATTAAGATAATATCATCACTAAATATTTACATAAAAATGAGAATGGAAGAAAAGAACATGTTGTACCCCAGTGGGACAAGGGCAGGAAGAAGAAGAACCGCGACAAAATGTCCAAATTTATTTTACATACATTTTATTTTCTTAGTAGCTTGTTTAAGTTTAATTTACCTTTCTAAACGACCACGTGCTTAGTAGACAATGTCCTTAACAAAATTTTAGTCATAGCTGTGCTCGTGAAATTCGTTAATCTATTTAGCGTTTCAGCTAACAGCTCTAACCGAGTTCTTGTTTGTTAGGCTTAGGAATAAGAGTTACAGCAAAACGTGGGCTAAAAATCTGCTTATCACTCTATGAGCTACAGAAACAATGACAGAATACAGTTAGACCCGAATTCTAAAACAATGTTTTACCTACAAGTGTTTTTGTATTGTTTTTAATTTTGGAGAGTCAATACAGGCAGACTTCAGCAAGTTAAGAACTTTAGAACAGGCTAAAAATAGACTAAAATGTATCTTTTAGCCTTTATGAATCAATTCTATCTAAGCCGCACTAATTTTAAAATTTATTTCAGTTAAAATACTTTTATCATAACTCAAAATGAAAATGAAATGAAAAATGAAAATGAAATGAAATATATTTATTTGACAAAAACAACACAGAGAATACAGAACATAAAAGAAAAGCAACATAATAATAGAATACAAATACAGTAGAATTAACAAGATAGAATGTCAAAAAGGCTCAGTCTCAGCTTGTTTGCTGCCCCGCAAAAGGCAGAGCAGCGCTGTTTTTCAGACTGAGCCAGAAAATACGGGTGACGTCAATACAGGATAGATACAGAACACTTTGTAAATAGATAATAATGATATATAATAAAAATAGGTAAGTACATTTACAGTTTCAAAAAAGTTATAGATAGGCAGACAAATACACAGTACACAGTTTTAGAGAATAAAAAGGTAATTACATCACTTTGATAGATATAGATATAGAATTAAACGATAATAATACATAACAAATTATATGTAATAAAAGACGAGAACTAACAAACATTGTTGGCAACACTGCACCACAGATAGCATAAGTTGTTCACATACTAGACAAATTATACAATCTAAGTTTTAGCACTCATAACAGTATCTGATCGGTTGAACCATGTGATGCAAGTTATACTAGCGTGTGTGAATACCAAGGAAGACAACATAAAAAATAAAATTAAAAATTCTTATATCCCTCAGTAGTTCAACCAATATAATCGAGTACTTAAAAGGAACAAAATATGTATAATATACCTCCAAACTATCCAAACAATAGACTCATTCACATCAGTTTAAAATCAGTCAGTCAGTCAACTCAGAAAAATCTCAACAGTCAATTCGCTAAATGTCAATCAAAGAAAACAACAAAAATGGCGTCGGCCGTTTGTGTCTCTTTTCTTCTCTATGATTTTGCTGTGAGCGATGGTTGTGTTGTGTGGTGTGTTGTGTTGTGTTACGCGCGGACAAATTAAATCAAACTGTGAGTGACACTGTAACTATGGAACTTCCACGAAGGTGAAGAAGACAAAAACAAATGGTTGGAAAATATGATCCAGAAGTGTGCAAAATGCGCAGGAACAAGGTAAGTCCTTCAAGCTGTAATATTTTAATTTTAGGCGTGTGGAACCGAACCAGTGCCATCCACACCGATCCCACAACAGTAAGCTAAGTTACGTAGATATTTGGAACGCTAAGAGTAGTTTCTTGAGGTTGAGTTTGAATGTGCCGACCGTTCTCAAAGCACGAATTGGTGGTGGCAGGTCATTCCAACACCGAGACGCCGCAAACCTGAAGGAACCGCGAAACGCAACCGTCTTGTGTCTCGGTGATACAAAAACATGAGTACACTCTCTCTTCCCGAAGCGAGAATACTCCTTCGCCCATTTCAGCTTATGAAAAAGATAAGAAGGCTTCTCATTATTCACCACACCAAAAAGCAAGGTCGCTAGGTGAAGGTTTCTACGAGCTTTCATTTTTAATATTTTTTTGCTATTAAGGTAGGGAGTAATGTGTGTGCGTGTAGGAATATAAAAGCAGAACCTTGCGCAAGCATTCTGGACACGCTGAATCAATTTCTCTGTTCTTACTAAAAGACATGGACCATATACAACATCACAATAATTTAATTTTGATAAGACCAATGACTCACACAGGTTTACTCTGACAGCTTCACTTAAGTATGGGCGTATCTTATATAATAATTTCAACCTGTAGAAACAGTTTCGCACACACTCAGCTACATAACTTTCAAAATGAAGACTACTATCAAGAGTGAGTCCTAGGCTTTTAGCTTCAGTGACACTTTTAACATCCTCGCCACCCAACCGGATGCTGGCCAGGTTTTGTGTCATATGTAGTTTATTTAACCCAGCCTTTGTGCCGAAAAGCATATACTTTGATTTTTTTGGGTTAAGAACTAGAGAATTAGATTTGGACCAGCAAAGAACCTGCTCTAAATCATTATTAATTTTTATTACAGCATTGTCAAAATCCAAAGGCGGGAAAGAATGGTACAGTTGAAGATCATCTGCATACAAATGAAACTTACAGTGCGTGATTACTTTGATAATGTCTGCACTATAGAGGATAAATAGAATTGGACCGAGGATTGATCCTTGCGGGACTCCTCTCAAAACTGGCTGTAAGGATGATCTGATGGTGCTCCCGTTGACCTGCTTCAACTCCACACATTGCTGCCTTTGATACAGGTAACTGGAAAACCAATTCACTGTCACTGAGTCAAAACCATAGAATATCAGCTTTGAAATAAGGAGTGGAATGCTGATTGAGTCAAAAGCCCGTGAATAGTCCAGTAATACTAGGGCACTGCACATCCCCTGGTCGTGTGCTGCAAGTATGTTGTCGACTACATCTGTGAGAGCTGTGGATGTGCTCAAGCCTTTTCGAAATCCAGACTGGAATTCAGGTAGTATGCTATGGGCCTCAAGGTATTCCACAAGTTGCTGGCATACTACCTTTTCTAAAACTTTTGAGACAAGTGGAAGCAGACTGATGGGCCTAAGTTTACTCAGGGTAGAGGGTGCTCCAGCTTTGGGTATTGGTTTTACTACGGCAGTCTTCCAATCCTCAGGAAAAATCCCCGTTATTATTGACCTATTAATTATAACAGTTAATGCTGGCAATGAATAAGGTAAAGTCAATAACAACATATCCAATGATATACTATCCATTCCTTGAGCGTTCGATTGAAAATTATTGATTATTTTTTTAACAATGTCTTCGCTTACAGGGATCAAGGAGAAAGTTGCTGAACTGTATCGGTTTTGCTCAAAAAAGTTGAGCTGTGGGATATCAATCGCTCCATCTCCAGGTATGTTGAGAAAGTGTGAATTTATCTGGTCGGGGTCATTGAACTGGGGCGGTAGGACTAGTGCCTCCTTTTTATTTGGTAGAAGTATATTATTTTTTAAACTTTTCCACAGTTGTTTTGGGTTTTTATAATTTGCATTAATATTTTCAGTAAAATATGCTTCTTTTTCACTCTCAATAGCAGCCAAAACTATATTTTTCATAAATTTATAAGATTTTTTTGAGCACTCAGTTTTGAGTAATTTGTAATTAGCATGATAACCATCCCGAATCCTAATCATGGTCTTTACTGTATCAGTTAACCAGGGATGGGGTGGACCCTTAAACTTAGTGGTTTTAAGTGGAGCGTGCAAGTCAAACAGTGCCACGATTGTAGATGTGAAAGCAGATACTAGCTCATTCAAATCTGTGATTGTATGAAAGAAATCCCAGCAGATGATGCTAAGATCTTTATTGAACAAATCACTAACTATATTTTTAAGGGGTCTGTAAGTAACTAAACGCGGGGGTGGTTTCTCTTTTTTTATATTAAATTCTACCACTATCATAGCATGCCGGCCCAGGTCCTCAGTGTGTTTCATAGCTATCTTCCGGAATGGGGTATCGGTGCATACAATGTCTATTAAAGTCTTAGTATGCTCATCCGCTGTATGAGTTGGTTCACAAATGATCTGTTTTAGACTTAGAGTATGCAGGAATTGCTGAATCAATAAGTACTTATTGTTGTTTGGATCAAGCATATTAATATTGAAATCTCCCAGTAGTATTAAATGATCACATTTAGGGAAAGAGACAATGGAGTCGGTGAGAGCATCGAGGTGCTCAACAGCACTCTGCCAGGGGGCTCGGTATGCAGTTCCTATAATGACACTCTTACCAATTATACTCAGGCGCAGCCACATTTGTTCCACAGTAGGAACAGGTGGGTGGGAACACACACGAGCATTGACTCCCTTCCTTATGTAGAATCCGACCCCTCCTCCTCGCCCATTCTTGATACAGGCTGGCCTCGGCAGATGCACCATTCGATAACCCGGTATGTTAGGTGCCTTATACTCCTCACCCTCCCTCATCCAAGTCTCATTTATTGCAAGAATATCAGGGATTAATTCTCCTACTGCCACCACAAACTCATCGTGACCAGTGTTCAATGAGCCAGGATTAAAAATACCAACTTTTAAGTGGTTTAAAGGAAGTGTGACAAGATAGAAATACCACAGTCGGGAATACTGGTATCGGTTAAAAGGTTTGTAGCAAAATTATAATAATAAATGAATAAATGTTTGGTAGGAGATTTAGAAGATATGTACAACAATTTCCAATTGGCTGACAAATAAAGAAAATGCTTATTGCAGCATGTGGCACATAAACTATGAATAATGTGATTGAGTCCGTTCAAGTGAGTCTTAAAGTCATGAGATATGTATGTCGAGCAAAGTGAATGTCGATCAAAAAAATTTGTTTGAGTCAAATTATTTAGAATGGGCACATATGGAGTTGTTGTGATGTATGTAACAAAAAGTAAAATAATAAGAAAAGACATGGTGTAGCATAACTTATAATAAGTTACCAACAGAATAACATTTGACAAAAATAATTTAAAGATATTAATAATATTAGAGATAACTACTTTATTAGACATAAAACAGATATTAAGCAGAAAAAGATATGCAGAACAGATTACTTGAGGATTTATTTTACAGGTGATACAATCAAACCAGATTTGGCCCAAAAACACGTTTTATATCCGCATCAGACCTAATGGGATAGGCTTGCTCGCCATCCCCACGGCGGGCGTACACTCGACCACGCTTGGTCCACGCATACTTCCACTGAACCCTCCGACACTCCTCGCGTACTCGAAAGAACAGCACCCGGTTGGCGCGCGTGAGCCGCTCGTTGACGAAGATTCGCTGCGAAGCAACCGGCGGCCCGCCAGCGTCGGCGGCGGTCAGCGTGCGGCGCACTCGCGCGGCTTGCAGGAGCTGGTCCCGCAGGTGGCGCCGCGCCAGCCGCACCACGACGCGGCGAGCGCGCGGCGCAGAGCCGGCCACCGCCGCGAGCTGCCGCACCCCGACGCGCTCCGCGAACACTACATCACGCTCCTCAAGCGGAACACCCAGCTTGGCGGCCAGCACCGCCACGGCATGCAGCACGTTCTCTCCCTGGGCCTCCGGGAGATGACCGATCTCGAGGTCGGACAGCAGCGCCTCCTGGTCCCGCTCGTTCAGCTCGCCCTTGAGCTGGTCGACGGTGCGCTCCAGCTCGGCGACGGCCCCCTCTGGCACGGCGTGCGCGCGCTGATGCTCGACTGCCTCGAGGCGCCGCTCGAAGCCGTCCATGCGCGCATTGATGCCCGCCACGGATATCCGAAGCTCGGCCATCTCGGCGCGGAACTCCCTCATCTCCGAGCTCAACGCGCCGAAATCAGCTTTGAAGTCTCTAATCTCGTTCAAGATGCTCTGCTGTATGGAGTCGAAGTCGGAAGTTCCTGCATAGTCCTTCGCGTGTAACTGAAGTTCCATATCAGTGAATTCTGCGGTTATGTTGTGGGCCGTGTCATCCAGAACCATCAGATGAGCTGCTGGCAACACACACTTGGCAGGTTTGGCCTCATGGAAGAGAACTTCCTGCATTACTCGTACCGGTGTAGACGGATCCCGTCCTTTTGGCTCTTTCATTTGACATTCTCCACAGCGCCAAGAACCAGATATCTGCGTTCCTATAGGTATTCTCACACACTCGTTATGGCTTTGGGATTGAAAACAAAAAGCTATTAAAAAAGTTTTCTATGTTTTCATGTCGAATACACAAACATTGTAATTTTAAACTTGACCTTAGTCAACAGGGACTCACTCATCTTTACGGCATATCTCTGCAAAGTGGTCTTGCAACTAAGCCAAGGCATGCAGTCTGCAAACAATACCCTTGCACACTGTCCGATACTTATGTCAATGTCAAAGGAACGTAACGTCAGTGGAAGTCCATAAGTGCCTAATATGTCGTGTCATTGCCGATATCGTGTCGGTTGATGTGTGAACAGTCTAAGGCTCCGATGTACATGAAATTTGACTTAGCAAGCTAACACGAAACCTTTTGATAAACAAGAAAATGTTTGTAATTAGTACAATGGGTAAGTGCTTTGAGTAGGTAGCTACGTATTACGTGTAAACAAATATAAAGAAACAAATGAAAGTCTGCGATTTTTCGCTTTGTACGTAGGTACTACATATTTTAATACAACTGCACCCAAAGCGAGTGAATTTTCTCTTCAAACAAAACCATGGTCAATTATATTCAGCTTAAACAAAATCATATGCTTTCGTAGAATAGGAACACCATCAAATATTTTTTTTTATTCAGAAAAAAGATTATAACGGCTTTAGGTTTTTTCAAGCTTAATTTATTTTATTTTATTTATTCCCAAATTTTACAAACTTAAGGTCTTTAAGGTAAAATGCAGTAAAAGATTATGATTCGACTGGTTTTGAGAATGCGCACACGCACGCGAAAGTTTCATTGTATTTAATTACATGTATCACTAAATAAACATACATTTAAAATAAACTTCCGGAAGGAACAAAAAGATTTCCTCAAATTGTGTTTTGGAATGCATTAGCACTTCATAAACAAGTATTTTGACTTTACGACCAAACACGTTCAGCGAAATGAAAGGTTACACAAAGATGGGTTTGACTTAACTCTATAAATAAATTGACATTTACAAACGTCAAACTTGTTCGTGACTTTTTAAGTATAAGGACATTTGACACTGGCAGGTATCTATTAGCAGGCAGAAGTCATAAAAAAGAAGAAGAACCGTTTCCAAATATCAATTTGGTTTCGGTCATTTTGAAAATTATTTAAACGGCGGTGTTTTATGATGTTCATTCTTGAAAGTAGCTGAAAGACAAGAAAAAAAAAAGACGTGTGGCACTCGGGGACTGCCGCGGTAAAGCTATTGCATAGCATTTTTTGCTGGATTACGCATGCGCAGTGTTAGGTTAATTAGTTACGGAATTTCTGAATTCGGTCTCCACGCTCAAGGCCCGCGATATAAGCTATGCAATAGCTTAAAAATATTTCTAGATGTAACGTTTTCTGTAAAAACGCCTCGAAATATTGATTTATAAATAAATATGCAAATAATAAATCAATAGTGAATAGAAGTGTGACAGATGTCGATAGTCAACGGCTTCTGAGTGATCTATAAGTGCTAGCTAATATGTAAAGAAAATTCTTAAAAACTTAAATAACGTGGTTATAAAATGTATGTCAGTAATGTATTATGCTAGGCACATTGCTCGAGTAAAATAATGAATGCGAGAACACGATCGTTTGTGTCTGGCCACCATTATTACATTTTCATATTTGGCGTGCCTAATTTACAGTACACGGCACGTATCTACACGCTTTTTAAAGTCAAAATGATGGTATAAGTTTCGCAGGATTATAGTGCTGCCAAGCTAACCTGGCGAGGATAGAAAGCGAGAATCTCATGTTATTAGACGCAAAGAAAAGTTTTCTACGCAGTTTTCAATAAACTATTTAGATATAACTAGGTAATACCTACGGTTAAGCCAGTGAACAAAATTGCTAATGTTATCAATCAAATATTATCTTATTTTTTTCTATAGCGTCTGTCTGTCCGCGTATTGCAACTATAGCGTAGCAGACTGCTTGTAGCTTCGATTCTACAGGTAATATGAATTTATTACAGGAGTAAATTTTATGTGTCAAAGTATCAACCGATTACTGTAGTTTTAAAACATGCAAATACATCCAGTCAATACAAGTAAGAAGGTATGTTCCGTTAATTACATAATTTTAAAGGAACGAATAGTGTCATCGGGCTAATAATACGTCTAATTTATGCGCCGACACGATTTATTTCGTGTCAAGAATATTCGCGGTGTGTGTAAACATCAAATAAAGCTTGTTTTTGTTAGACGAAAAACTTTGTAGGCAAGCATTTTATGTGTATCCAAGCTGAGTCTATAAAATGTACAGAACTGGCATACAAAACAGTTGTATTGTGGGAGGTAGGTACCTATGGGTAGTATTTGTGCAGTTTTTTAAATAAATAGACGCAAGCAGTTACCGGTATGTGCAGTGGCTTGAATAAAAATATCATTATCTAATAAAAATATATTAAACTAGCTGACCCGTGCCCACTTCGTTGGGCATAATTCGACCGTTTTTTCTCCGATTCGCTTTGCAAAACGGATTACCACGTAAAAGCCTTTTTATTTTTCGGTTTTGTATATAGCCTATGACACTCAGCAATAATGTGGCTTTCTATTGGTGAAAGAGTTTTTAAAATCGGTTCAGTAGATCCTGAGATTACCCCTTACAATTGAACAAATATACAAACATACAAACTTTAGTATAGATATAGATATTATATAGATACTTACTTAATATAGATATAGATATTATATAGATATAGATATCTAACAGCTTTTGTGCAAAACATAACTTGTTTAATAAACTGCAGATTTGCCTTGGAACGGTGAACATGGGGTCCTGTAAAAGACGGGTTGACCACTTCCCATCAGACGGCCCGCTTGCTCATCTGCCAGATGGCATAAAAAAACGATTGCCTGATAGTTAAAAAAGTGCGCACAGTCACATAAATGATTCATGACCTCAAAATATCAGATTCTACAAATCAGGTAAAGACCCGGTAAAGATCCGGTAAAGTTCCGGTAAAGCAAGCGTCTCGATCGTGTAGGTGTCGTGTCGTAGGCAATGTAAAACCAGCCAATCAGAAAGCAGAGTAGATATTGTAATAATGTGAGTTTATCGCATTCCATTCGATATAATACGGCCTTCAATGGAAATCGAGACTTGTGGTTGGTCAGATTATAACAAGTTTGAATAAATGACAAACCTCCTAGACACATCAAAATGAACGCTGTCAATCTTGCATAGCAACAAGATTATCACGGTAAACTCCACAGTGCGATGTGTTACTATCAGCTTATGTATATGTAACCTAAGATCAATCTACATATTGTTAAATAATATTTAGCGTCTAATAATCAGTTCTCTAAAATATGTCAAAAGTGAAAAGCGTCACAGCTTAGTTGGTAGCTCTGCCTTCCATGCTGTGGGTCGTGGATTCGATTCCCACACAAAGCAAATGTTTGTGTGATGAACAAAGATAATTATGTTCTGTGTCTGGATGTTGCTTTGTATTCTATGTAAGTATTTATAAATAAAATGTATAGGTATTTTATCAGTAATTTTGTTCCCATAGTACAATCTTTGTTTAATTTAAGACTAGAGTATCATGTGCTTATTGTCAAAAAAAAAAGATTCGCACCAGGCACTGACTAGACTATTGGACTCTTTAAATCAGTAACGGTCAAATTAGACCAAAAAATAAGAGTAAAGTTACATAAATTCCCACCAACCTGAAAATCAGTAAGATTGTTTAAAATATCATTAAAAACAAAATTTGAAAGTTCCCCATCTTTCCCCTGTAAGGAAAAAAAAATATTCAAGGTCAAAGGTCAAAAAATGAGTTTCGCAATTTTCAGAAAATCGGTAAGTTTTATCATAAAAATACCTAATACAAAAATTGTAGATCATAAAATTATCTACAAGAAATTTATTAATACTTTTTTTTCTACTAGCCACTGTTTTTGAGATGCAGAATGTTGTGTGCACTAACTCGTACTTGGGGTACTGATGATTTAATAGCCAATCACCGACAAGCATCATCACGTAACATGCACCATCCTGCGGTATTTGTCACGTCACGAGGTATTCGTAATCGTCTCGACGTGCGGTCGCGAGTGCCATCCTAATAACCATTTGATGATGATACCAGCCTTGGAGGTGTCAACTGGATGACGTACACCAAGGTGGATGGAATTTACTGTATTTATTTGTTAACTTGGACATCATCTACATAACAATACTAAGATAAGAATCTTCAAATGTTTTAAGATAGATACAATTATGTATGTTTCAAATGGACATGCCACTCCGTCTAAAAAAAAATAAGAATTAAATAAATAAATAAATAATGCAGGACAATTCACACAACGTCATCTAGCCCCAAGCTAAGCAGATTAACACTCTTGATGTTTAGATCTAGATTATAATGCAATAAGCTGTGTTGTAATAGATATATCTCTCTCAGGGTTCTAGGCCGAAATCACATATTTGAAAAACTTAAATAACTCATAAAATCTAACAGAAAATACATAAATCTGAAATTCAGTTCTTGATGCATTGCCGCGCTGAATAGCAATGCTGATACGTTGGGCCAGATACTCACCAGCCCTCGGGTCACGCGTCGCTTCGACTAGACGCCCAGAAATATTTCAGCGCGGCAATGCAGCCAGTGTCTTGGGTACGCTTCCGATTGGTACTGATTTGGATCAGTTGAACTATCTATAGATCGTTTGCAACGGTCTGTAGATAGCTCAACTGTTTCTTATGTATTTTATATGACTATGTACATTTTGTAAATAATGTATAGTCGTAAGTTTGTTTGTGAATAAAGTTCTTGATAGAAAACAGCTGCAATTCGCAAACCAAGTTGCAGGCAGTTTGCTAGATCATAAGGCACCAAGCTGACATCAAATGAGCGAAGATAAAAGCCTACAACCTCACAAATTTATTCCTCTCATTCATTCAAACAGCAATAAAAATAATAATAACTGTAGACAACTAAACTATTATAGTGATACTACTATCACAAACTATAATTATATTATTCTCGTTAAAACTAAGGGAAAATTGTATAAAGCGCCAATGTCGACGTGTATGAACCTCGAACGAAATTTTCAATCAGATTATCTCGTTTGCATTGCAAAATTAATAGCTAGATTCTGAGATGTCATAAAAATGACATACTTTTCATTCCATGACTACTAGCGCCAGTTTAATGTCTTTAGATTGAATGATTTTTCCTTAGCATAGGCGAGTGCTAACACCAATACAACTGCAGAAGAGACTGACATCACAAATAAATGTCACAATCGTAAACATCACATTAGCGTATTTAAATCTAACTGCATGTTAACGATAGCTCGACTGACGAACGTTGCAGCGTCAACGAGCAGTTTATCTAACTTTACGATACGTTTGCGATTGTCACTTTTTTTTGCTAGCCCCCAGTTATACAGGTTATTATTTGATACCGATTTTTACGTTCATACGTCAAGTTACGTGACTTCAACAAATGTCTTGTGTGCGCTTAACCTTATTCGTGTTGGAACTGCCTGTAGAAGCTATTATATGGATTGAGATAGAAACGTCAAAAAACAGGTGCTTATTTTTCTAATTTCTAGTGAATAATTGTCTGTTGATAAAAGGAAAAAACCATGGGTTAGGCCTTGAAGTTTTTTTTATTCCATAGCAATAAATTGAACATTTACTTCGTTAGGTATAAAGACATTTCATGCAGTAACTAAATTACTGGAAGCACGAACGTTAGTAAATAAAAATGCTTCTATACTAGGTACTTGTTTTATTACCTAGAACATACCTGGAAACAAGAACACTCTCTAGTCTGTTTATTCTACTCAGTGAACTAAAGTAAATATTAGCAAAGGTAATTCAGATAAACCTAAGAGATGCCTTCACGCGAACTTTAACTGGAAGCTGGACAAGCTTGTTTCGTTATTAGAATCATTAAAGAGTATACACGCTAAGTTTTATGCTTAAGCAGTAAAATATTGCAGTTGGTTATTTTATGAGGAAGGTATAGTATTGAGCATTCTGGTAGGAACAGGGTCCTTATGAGTTTATGACACGACCTCCGTAGAGAGCGGCCGATTTCTGCATGACAAAATATTTACGATTTATGATTGCATATAATAATAGGCGTTTATTAGCAATCATACATCAAACCTCCTCATGGCTGAGTTAAAAATACATACAAAGAAACTGTAAGAACCAAGCCGCAATTTTCTTGTTCGTTCCTTCTTTTTATGTTCTGTGGTTCCTTCCGAGATGGTTCGTCTTAATCGAGAAATTGACATTAAGAATCTTTCAGATAAGTAAGAAAATAATCCTTGTGATTTAACATAATAATGAAGATTAACAGTTAGGTGAGGTCAGTTATTAACAGTGAGGTCTGGATTATAAACAACCTACCATCACCGGTGTAAAGATTCCAAATAATTAGTATTCATCCATATAGCAAAGCATACTCTGATAAAAACACATCAATTACAAACATACTTGAGACTAAAAGGGAACTTCTACAGAGCTTGTAGTTTTATTCAATCTGATTGTCAAAAAAGTGGGATAGGAAAAAAAATCTACTTTACTAATCTACTAAAAGACTCGTTATAAAAAATCTATAATACAATGATCGTATTACATAAATAGAATCAGAAAACAAGCTAACCTTTTATCAGTTAGATAGGTTTCGAAGAATCAGATGAAACTAAGCATTGTGCGTTGATAGCAACTATGTGTGTGTCACTAGATAATCAATTCGTTGAATTCTAAGGCCATTATGTTATTAACTTACATGTTAATTCATTTCACAATGTTGGAAGATCTTTGCTGTTTTATTAAACTGATTGGCGCCTAATGAGAATCTGAGTGGGAGTTCACAAATCAGTGTAAAGTTACTATAAGACAAAATATTAGCGCGATTTTCTTTGCTTGTATTACTTTTACTATATTATTACGATTTAACTTACCGTGTAAGAGTTTAAATGCCTAATTTTAAAAAAATATACTTACCTATATCTTTATATTTTCCACTTAAACTCTTTAGCAAAAATTTTAATCTAAAAAATTTCTCAACTAATAAGACCGCAAAAGTAATGTATTCAATAAATAAAACAGATTCACATTAACGTGAAATCCGATATTAAATACTAGGTACTTCTCATATATTTCACATTCAATTAATATGCACGTGAGAAGCATCAAGCAACCGAAACTTTTCCACAACTACCTCAAAATTTGCATGAGCACGCGACCTTTTGGATGTAAAGGGTAATACACGTTTCATAGGCTTCATATTGAATTGGATTAATCAATGACCGCAACCCCGTTGCACACATTTCGTGTCACGCGACCAGAAACCTACTAGCTTAGTTTATTCAAGTAAAATCAATTCAGGACAACAATCACGCCTAGCAATTTCAAGCTCTTGATTGGAATAGCTAGGGCAAAATTGTAGTCATAACAATGTCTCCCAACAAGATATATACTGTCTTCTAGTTCAATGAGACACCTCTAGATCTCAGTGCTTAATAAAACCTGTCTATAATGTCTGTATAGCGTCGTTATAGGCAGTGGTCACTACTTAGGTTGGTAGTCATTGGCTCCATCATTAGGTTAAACAATAAAAGATTTACTGAGAACGCTACGTCTTGTTTTGTTTGATTATAATCCGATAATTATCGGAATCAAAATCTTTGGTTTTAGAACAAGAACCGCAGGCAGAAGACATCTCTAAGATTATCGTCTCAGGACGATCAGGTACGTGGAAAGTAATATGTAAGTACATCTTAGATACACAGTCTAAGGAGTAATTTGTGGATTTATTCTATAACCCTCGTAATCGTAATAATTAATAGTCAACTTATCATATAGTCCACTTTTTATCGTAACGCTTTCGTACATTTTGGTTGCGAACTGCGATTTGTTTTTACTTGAATCCTAGTGGTTTTAGAAAAGCTATCTACATATATCCTTAGTATCCAGTTTCTAGTCTATGAATGCTTACATTATCTATGTAGTCTTCGTTGCATACTTAGATACCTGTCAGACAAATTAACTTGTAACTTTAACGTCGTATGATGGTTTGCTCGTTTCATACCAGTATGACGAGGCCACTGAACATTACTGACACGAATTGAACAAATATTTGATTTCGCTAACAGTATTAACATACTAGACTCGAGACACGTCTTCTGATACAAGTCTTGATTGAAATATAATTTTTAGAAATCAGGAAATGTGCTTTTTTATTACTATGTTTCTTGTAACTATTACCTAACGTTATAGGTTATTTGAATTTTTTAATAAAAAAATGATATTTAAATTTGAAAGTACATACCTATATAATATGGGTGTTATATTCCAGAACCCATAAATTAATCAGATTTTTTTATTATATTAATTTTAAGCTTGCTTAAAAATGTGAAGTTACGTAAAATATAATTATTTAAAGTATATTTTTGCCGTAGATAAAAAGTAGGTAATATCACTCACATAACCAATTTTATCTGATGCATATAATTTGCCATTTATCAAATATCTTCAATACTTAAAATGTTAATTTTGAAAGTAAAATTGAATTTAAATCGCTAATTATGTCTATTATAATTTATAACTGTAAAGATGTCATAGCAACTAATACAAATGTCTATTTGGAAATCGAAATCTTATACAAAGATGTGATATATTAAAGGGCTTGATGAGCTTTCTTTGACCTCAACTCAAATAGGGACAAATTATATGAATAAATTAATTAAAATATTGTATTTTCGAATTGATATTTTGCAACTAAGGTATTTGTAACAAAAAATAGGCTATTGTTTTCATTTGAATACTTTAGCTATAAACAATGTATAAAAAAAACCGCTGCTTATTAAGCTATGCACGTATTATTTGTCCTTTCTGTGAATAAGGCCGACTAAGCTGAGATAGGATAGATGGTGTTAAGCAATTATTAAAAACCTGTATAAATATAAATTAGATGCAAAAACCAATATTAAAAACAAGTTTGAAAAAACAATAACAAGGAATCATAACATCAACATTTAATTTAAAGTAAATAAATATTAAAATTAATTTATTAATTGAATATATTTTGTTGCAAATTCCTTACTGACGCGACAACTTGTACCACCCAATAACTATTTGTCGATTTATTAATTTATTATACAATTTAAATGTTAATAAAAAAATACAAGTAGGCAACACGAGACTAATCAGGTTTTAAGGAATTTTGGAATTTTAGTATCTTTTTTTATTGTTTCATTTTCCTAATGTCAAGATTTTAGTCGCTAGTGCTGACGTGATTGGAGTTAATTTCGAATAATACATAATTAATGCATAATATAGTGTCTTCAGAGTTTATTTATTATGGAGGGGTCAAAATGGCAGACAACTTGGCTGATACCATTTCGATTAGTCATCGATATTTTGTGTAATGTAGACCAGGAGTCGAAGATGACTATCTTAAAACCAAATAATTAAAGTAAGTAATATAAAGTAGAATATTATCTTTATTGTACACCAGGAAAGAAGAAACAGAGCAAAGAAACGATAAAAACAAGACGTACCTACAGTGGGCGGTCTTATCGCTATGAGATCTATTCCAGAAAAACTTTGCGCTATTTAACTGAATTAAGGATAAAATGCTTAGACTGTAGAGTTTTGTATTAACCTAAATAAATAAAATAAATAAATAAATAAATAATGCTGGACAATCCACACAACATCATCTAGCCCCAAGCTAAGCAGAGCTTGTGTTATGGGTACTAGAAGACTGACATACATATAGATATTTTTTTATTATACATATCAAATACCCAGAACCGGAATAAATATTTGCAGAACATACAAACATTTATCCCAAGGCAGGAATCGAACCCGCAACCTTCCGCGTCGCAGGCGGACCATCGCCCACCGCGCCACATCGGTCTTCAAAAATAAATCGCAAAAGAGGATCTACTTATTACAAAAAAAGTAATATGAGTTCGGGAAAAAAGTATAAGTATCTATACCAACAATATGTATCAAATTATAAAAAAATCATCATTTTAACTGTGAAAAACCAAGTTACTTTTTTATTCTTTTTATCAATTTATTATCAAAAAGAAGTCATAAAATAACCCGGATTACCTTAATAAAAAAAAAACAAATAATTAAAAGTATCTAATTAATTATACATTAGTCTATCCGTTTTACATAGTTAAATTATTTCTCCAAATATTGCAAAAAATCCGCATCTTTGCAAGGTCGTAAATAAAATTCGATATAAAAATCACAAATTAAATTTTGTAGAATATATGAATGTATCAATGACTTGTAAATTGGCTAATTTACAATCCATATCGACCATCGTTTCGGTCAAATTTGGCTTTACGAGGTTCCTTGAAGAAGTTTACTGATACTGTAGGCTACTGGTAGGTGACTTAGCAACAACAATTTATTTTTTGAATATTTTTTTTAAAGATGTACCAAATTATTTATATTGACAGCAAAAATTTTAAAATCTCTAAGTTATTAAAATATGAAACTTAGTTATTAGACATCGTGGGTTCAAATCCTGCTAAATTAAATATTGGGATTTTAAAATCTTTGTTATATTGGTTTAAGTGCAGAAGTACTTTGCTATAAAAATAGAATTACTATTGTCAAAATTTTACATAATATTTACGGAAACAAGCGAAAAAGTGTTATAAATGTGTTTTGTGTTTTTATAGGCAAACGTATTCAAACAGAATTTCAAACGAAAACTTAGAGCATTGACTCATTTAGTCACATAGATTTATCGAATGGAAAATTTTCAAAGAATCTGTGCCTAAATCTGCTCAAGTCTGCGATTCGCAGTGTACAGTATGATTTCTTGTGTTACGAAACTTAAATATACTTACTCAAAAATAATTAGAATCGCTTCCATTAATTTGTTGTTATATTTTCTATTGTATAGAAAAAGTCATTAAATACAAATTAAATACGGCGTAAATATAATTTAATTTTATTGAATATTATTAATATTATCAATATAATTTTAAAATCGAATAATTTATTACGTGCATTAATAATATAATACTTAAGTTTGTTAATTTAAATTTGAGTTGAAATGGAGTATAAAAAGTAGAAAAAAAATATAAATGATTAATACCTAGTTATAAAAATTACTTTTCTATTTATTTTGAAATTTTCCCAATAATAATTAACTTGAAGTACTCTTCTTAAGCTATGAACTAAAAACTAAAGAAACTTTGGAATTCCAACTAATAAAAATTAAAACTAACAGACGCACCGTCCCCAATCGAAATACCTTCCAAAATACCACTTAATTAGTATTCAATTCTTGCTCGCCACTGGTGTGTTCGTTTTAGTATTCAAAATACATAATGCAGTCGATTTAGTACTGATATCAATTTGTAGTTAGCGGCCCTGTTTGAATATAAAGCAGAACCATGTGGTTTTATTATTTTTAAAGGCTGTTTGCATTGTCATATTGTTTTTTTTATGTATGTGTGAATAATTGTAGTATGGGTAGCGATTTAGATATTACACTAGAATATAAGTTATTTGGTAAGGATCTTCTTCTTCTTATCGTGTCGATGCTACAACTGTGTTTTGTTGTAGCATCGTGTTGGAAAGATTAGCCAGACTAGACTTGGTAAGGATTATATGTTTATATGTGATTATATTATTGTGGTAATGTTGCCATTTTATATTTCATAAGCAATCGGCTGTTATAAGAGTTGGATTAATATTGTCTTGCGTAAATATTCCGTTCTTTTGCGGTTTTGTAAACTTAAATGGTTAACTAAAAACTAAAACTAAAAGCTCTTATTATTTCGGTTATTAATCCTAAAGTTCTAAAACTCTGTTTAAAAAAAAAATATGTGATCATTCATATACGATTTTGACGTTTTATATTTATAGCAATTATAGAAAAAAACATATCAACTGAGCTAGAGGTCATTGAACCAACACATGAGCTTATAAATTCTATGTCATGAAAAATAGTATCGTAACTACTCAAAAAATTACAACTCTACATATGTGTTTTGATAGCAAAAAGTGATATTTCCTTGTTGCACTTTAGTTACAAAACAGTTTCAATACCAATAACAAGATAATTAATCATGTAATAATCTAAGATGGATAAAATTATGTACTATCTATTTATTACTAGAAGCTTAAACATGATGGCGCCACTGTCAATGATATCGCACCGGAGCTCTTTGAATTGCCGCTACTTAGGCCTAGGACACACTGGGACAATTGATTTAATTAAATAAATTACTTAGTGCAGGCAAAAAATAAAATAGGCTGACTATTTGCTGTGCGATTTTTTTACGAACCAATCGGAGCGCTCAGATTTTGGAGTAGTTTTATTTAAATGATAGAACTTCGAACATTATTTATTTACTTCGAATTGACTAACTAATTAACTGAGGTGAAATTGCTTGGAGAGAAAAAAATGTAATTAAGTCTCAGTATAAATAATCTTGAGAAATATCATACAGGTAAACGCTATCGAGACTTTTACAGAAAACCTTCTAAAAGGCGATAAAGTTGAAAAATCGCAACGGTTTTTTAACCAAAAGTCATACAGTGTACTATGTGTTCCGCACTCAACATCAAAGACTTAACCTGCCCTTCAGTATATCTCGATTGTTTTGCATATCGGCAAACCACTCCTGCGCAGCCGATGCGCGGCAAATTAACGATCAAATGGATCCCGCCACTATCCGCCTTTCTTGAACTTCCGACGCATGCGCAAAACAAAATAAGAGTGCGCCTACTAAACCATCATCCATCAAACATTGAGCTCTATGTCGTGGAAGAACGAAGAGTCGCGATAACGAGGCACGAAATTAATTTGGCATCGTAATTCAATTACTACCGTCCTTGGCAAGTGGCAGGCGAGTCCATCAATCACACTTTCAACTGTATCAAGTTTTTTGTCTCTTGCGCCATCTACTTCTTACGGGCCGCCTCCTCCGACATAATTTGTCAAACTTTTTCATTCAATTAATTGATCACCGTGACGAGGCTTCGGCATGCGTCGAGGAAATATTAACGCACTCGTCGATTGTGTATCTAAGAACTGAATGTCATTAAGTATTTCCTGCACAAGAGTCTCGAGTGTCCGTCTTCGGAGCCAGTGTGCTATTGAATAAATATTGTTCGACAAGTTGCCAAGTGACATTTTGTGGCGCGGACGCGCGGCCCACGTCAACTCGACGTCCACTTGCGAACAATTTATTTTCAATATGCAAAACATTACAATTAAAATTGTTTTATGAATTCATAGCTGCGTCGATTAAGATTTCATTTTGATAAGGAGGCTGCTTTTGTGGACCGTATCATTAGGGTATATCATGTCGCTGTACTGCACGATGACTTACAGTGGCGATTGATGACTGTGTTATAGCATGATTTGCGGTAATTAATATAGCGTTTAATCGTTTACAATTAGCCATAGCCATTATATTGGTCCCTGTGAGACGAGGATTGGTCCGAGTGCATCAGAGAGGGAGGTTCTACAGGTTGCATGCGTAATTGGCATGTCAGTGGTTTTCAAGTTAATTGGATGTCGTTGCTTCTATAGGACCAGAAAATATGTCTTGCAAAATGTAGGTCCTTTAGAGCACTCAACATTTTACCAAACTCAATACTCGACAATAAGGGTACATAAGCTACATCACGGAAGATCAGCGTTGTAGTACTACTATAACATAATATTATGCTGAAGTTTTGTTTTCACACTTATACGCGTTTTAAACTAGACTCCTGGTTCTTCACCGAGCTTGAACAGTTATTTGAAGAATCCTAACTTGCTATAAAGTTATCACAACCCATAAAAACAGCAAAAGATTTAAAGCTGCGAGTAACGGCGCCAACCGTCTCTTGAAGTTTGTATTTATGACAGAGCAGGGTTATGGTGCAACGGACGCACATATTATATGTGTGTATCTTCAAAAATGATGTTTTACACTTTTAAAACTACCAGTTACTACCAACAATGAAAGAGCGGCGTCAATGCGCGAACAAAAGTTTCTTTCGCACTTTTCTGAAGTACCAATTTTTACAGCTTATGCTCGTAAAATAAAAAAAGAGGGGTTAAATGAAGACATAAATGATAATAGCTGGCAAAAATGGTGTTACTTTTCTGCGATATGAGCATTATTTACCAGCTTTGAACACTAGGGATAGGTATAATCCTATTATGTTTGGTTTCGTGGGAATTTCTTCAAATTTCTTCAAAAAAATCTTTAATGGATTATCTAATCTCATTGGATTCTTAAAACAATGTTTGAAATGATTGACCTTTTTGGTCTCATTTGAGACCTGTACTAGAGCTTAAACCCTTTACTTTACACAGTTTATCGATTTGAAACATTTTTATTCGTAGTTGAATAATTGCACTGGGATTGACCGTCATTTTTTTTTTAACTTTATAGAAACAGTATTTTACCCATAAGGTTATTAAGATAAGTACAGTCGCAAACAAAGCACAAGCAGGTAAATAGAAACAGTAATTTCTATCGGCAACATGAAAGACTTTCCATTTTCGGCCGGGAATGTGGAAGCGATAGTAAGAATCTTAAGAGACGAAGCTTTTACGTCTTTATCCGAGAAGCCTTGAAGGAAAAAGTTACACATTTCTCTCTATAAATTCACAATGAAGTGCGACCACCCGTTAACAACTTCATTGGTTCGAAACTTGTAAAGAAATACAGTTGTCTGAACGCCCAAAACGGAACGTTAAATATCTTAGCTATACAACGATCTATAAAAAAAGAAATCACCCGTTGCTATAGTTACACTGCGCGGCCGCCTTAAGCTTACAATCAACAGCTCTTGAAATCTCTTCAATAAAAAGCAGTGTAACTTAAAACGACTGAGATAAACCGTTTATCGTTTCACGTAATACAGATATGATTGTATTTCTCAGCAAAGGAATCGGATACAATAAACGCTGTCATGTCGCGAAATGTATTTATAAGATTTATTGGTAAAGTAATGTTCACAATAACGTCTTAACTTACTGCACTGCAATCTTACTTTAACCCACTTTAGATAATAAATGGATGAAAAGAATGTACAGTCGTGTGCAAAAGTTTTAGATGAAATATTTTGTTGACCTAACGACCTCTTGGTTCAACCGAGGTATTATATGCGCTTTTGTTTCGGCTAACTTTCAACGGAAAAACATCTAATATCAATATATGAACAATTTATTGCCAATAAAGGGCTTTGGGTGTTAGGTTAATTTAGGATACAGTAGATGAATTAACATGCTAATCGCATAAAACTAGAAAAAATATATAACTATATACATATAACTCCCAATGGTCTGAACTAGACAAAAAGATCTTCTGTCTCAGTACAAATTAAATTTGAAAATGATTGAAACTCACAACAAACATCCTACATATATATTTTTTTATTAAAAGATAGATACTTACTATGTAGTTATTCGTATGTAATCTATACTAATCTAAATAATCCTAATTAATCGTTCAACGCGTCGGCACTTACAAGAGGTTGTAGTCAAAAGATTAATAAAAAAAGTTATTGCTGTTAAACCTTAAAAAACAAAACGTAGGTGGGCTAAACAAAAACTTCATCAATATTAGCACGTCTGGCGTCTTTTAATTTAGTCTGTAGAAAATAAAAAAAATGCTAATAATGTCTGATCGTGACCACTCATCATTCCACAATTCGTTTCAAACCCATTTGTGATCTTCAAAGTCTTCAAGCATCAAGATCAGTCATTAGATTGATTTTGATATTGATTGCTTGCTTCCGCATGTCTTCAAGTGTATGTTATTGTATGTTTGTATGATATGGTACATGTTTGAAGACAAATTGGATTGTATTGCATCACTGATTACTTTTAATAATTGTTGTGTGGGATCAGTGCACTAGTTTCATTAAAAAAAAAGACGTGTGGCACTCAGGGACTGCCGCGGTAAAGCTATTGCATAGCATTTTTTGCTTACGCATGCGCAGTGTTAGGTTATTTCGTTACGGAATGTCTGGATTCGGTCTTTACGCTCAAGGCCCGTGATAAAAACTATGCGATAGCATAAAAATTAAGACACAGACTAATAGAACAGTGGTAGGAAAAGCTACATTTTAATAGGACCTTTGTCCAGCGGTGGGACAATATATGTAGATATTTTTTTTCATAAATTTACCTGAGAGCTTTTGTAGTTTGTTCCCATGGTACAACCTTTGCTTAGTTGCAGACTAGTGTGAAATGTACATAAATATTTTTTAAGCTATTTCATAGCTTTTATCGCGGGCCTTGAGCGTGGAGACCGAATCTAGAAATAAGGTAAGTAATTAAAAAACCTAACGAAAATAACCTAACACTGCGCATGTGTAATCCAGCAAAAAATGCTATACAATAGCTTTACCGCGGCAGTCCCCGATGGCGCATTTCTTTTTTTTATTTATTAGTTTAAATTATTACTAGAATGCAAAAAGGTGAGCTCCCGTTTAATGTAAAGTTTCATCTTAGGTTGCTGACTGCTGACTGTGTTATCATTAAGAACGTATTAGTACCGCACTGGGAGGCTGACGGGCACAAACGATAGCCTTAATGAAGAAACACGAGCGCGATTACCATTGCATTAATATAATCATTTATTATTTTTAAGGCCCAGTCGATAGGTCGATGTACGGTAAAAACTATAATGTGACCATTGCATCTACAAATATTCAGATGTGTAGATTGCGCGATGTGTTTTTCAATGAACTTGAACATTGTATTTTGTTTTAACTAAAACTGGCAAGTTCACAATATGAGTGTGAGTGAGACGAAGCGAGTTAATTGTAGAAGTGTGAGTAGTGTGAACGTTTTCGCTTTAGTTAACTGACATTCGGCCGGTTTCTGGAAACCCAAATCACGATTGATCCGAGTTTGACACCTAGTAATTATTTGATTTTTTCGTTGATCATCGTTCGAGAAACCGGCCGATTGGCATGTACCATTTTTAGTAATATAAAGAGTAAATAACGAGTTCCTTCCCGATATCGCAGGGAAGGAACTCGTTTACTAAATGAGAACCGTAATCTGTTCCCAGTCTGCTAATTCCACTAATTTATTTTTTCTTCGTTGTAATTGAATATTATTTTCAATACGGATGATTTATATTGTAATACCTATTAAGGAGTGTACAATTAGAGATCGCGGATCTAAAAGTGATCTAGAACTGCGCTAAAGAGTTTGGAGCAAATTAATTCACGCCCAATGGGGGGTTTTGATTTAGTACTTCTATTAGGTGGCGATTGGTTCTATGTTGCTCATTTTGTTTGCATGTTTGTAAGTATATGATTGTATGAAATAAGGTTTTATACAATTTATATTGAAGAAGGTTGGAGAATATCTGCTTTGATAATAAACGTTTTGTTGTTCAGTTGTGAGTTTAGTTTTAAAAGTGTATAATTGCGTGTAACCTATTAATAAAACAAACATATTTCGACGACCGATGTGGCGCGGTGGGCGATGGTCCGCCTGCGCCGCGGAAGGTTGCGGGTTCGATTCCCGCCTTGGGATAAATGTTTGTATGTTCTGCAAATATTTATTCCGGGTGTTCTGGGTATTATATGTATAATAAAAAAATATCTATCTATGTAATGTATTGTATTGTATTAAGTATGTCAGTCTTCTAGTACCCATAACACAAGCTCTGCTTAGCTTGGGGCTAGATGATGTTGTGTGGATTGTCCAGCATTATTATATTATTATATTATATTATTTATGCCTGAAAAGATTGCTATCAGCTGTAAAGCCCCCCATTATAGTATTTTTTTACCACAAAATCCCTAGTTATTTACAAAAAAGTATATTTGTACCTTTTATATATTTATTATTATTTAGCCACTGCAGGGCAATATTTCAAAAACATATTTAAAAAAAAAAATTCTTATGTAAAATGGAACATTATCACAAAGATACTTATATAAATACTTACACATTTTAGGTATGTATGTATGTAGGTAAGTAAGTATGTAGGTACCTAACTTCTAACAAACCCACATAAAAACCAGACAGATAAAATCACCGATTCGAATTCTTTCGAAAGCGAATTACATGTCGTAAATAATTTACGGAAAAAGACATTATATTGCTTCATTAATTAAGTATCGATAAACAGAAGCGTATAAAAAAGTCGTGTATGTTTTTCCCAGTCTGTGGAGCTTTTTTTAAAAATAAAGCTGCGTTCACATGTAAATAAGAATATTTTTGTTTATAATTTGCAATATTTTTATGTAAGTAAGTATATATTCGTGTCAAAGTTATACTTAACCGATTGATATAACTATATAGATATAATACGTAGGTATGTTATTATTTTTTAACTAAATTAAAACCACATTATTGCAACTTATTCCTAACATAACGCGTTCTTCTAGACTCTAATCGAACATCTATATTTTAGCTTTTAGAAGTAGAAGTTTGTTTATCAAGTATAGAATATATTTTATTACGTGTCGATTATTTTCTTTTTTTTTTCAAATTTTCTTGTTTTATTCTCCATAGACACCAGACTAGACTAACCGCTACAATAACCAACATTTTTATTTACATCGCAAATATTTTTACAACCCTTGATATATCAGATATCAAAAGGCCAGATAAAATCTTTTTGGTATATAAAAATTCTTACAAGTTGTAAACATTTAACAAGCTGGTAATTGTAATTTTAATTATTCTTCGGTATAAATAAATTTTGCATTTTATTATCATTTAGACGGACACTTTTGTTTGTCGGACTTACTGAATGGTAATCGAGTACAAATTGAATATTTCTTACATGTCTACTTATTTTTATAGTGTACGTACACACAATACTGCACGATACGATATTTATTTTGTAACGATGCCGATAAGTGGTCAAGCAAAAACAAAATCTTTGATATTCGCGCCACCGTCGCGCGCGCTATTAATAAATATAGTCATATACCTACTACATTTTTGCACTCCGTCAATGAAGTTTAGATGTCGTATCGGTGCTTGTGTTGTAGCAGCGAGCGGAGTGGTACTACGAGAATAAAGATAAGAAAATGTTGATAAATAAATTATTCAATAATCGATAGCAGTGAGCTTTCATGATAGTTCTCAGTAGTTTATCTAAAACTAGTTTAAGATTAAATTGTTTTTTTACAGATATTTTTACTTGAGAGTGTGATAAATTGATAAATACGGAGTGCAATATAGTTTTTTCCTATATATACCTTTTTTGTACCTATTTTTGTATATTATATACAAAATAAATAAATATTCATGGACATTTCACACATCACACTTTAGTACTAAATGAAGCAAAGCTACTTTTAAGACAAGATGGCAATAGAATACTTGAATACATTTATTTTAATACATACTTACCTAGTATCACCTAGTCTCAGAGCATACATAAGTGTTCATCGCACAAACATTTGTTCTCGGCGGGATCGAACCCACGGCCCACATCATGGAAGGCAGAGCTACTACCAACTGAGCTGTGACACCTGTCAAAGTTTTAATACATGCGTATCCAAAGATTACAATGTCTCCCTATCCTCACATCATTGGCATTCATTTTGCTTGCTAATTGGCTATTTACAGTACACTTCACTTTATTATGCGCATGAGTTTATTGCACCAAATTGAAATAAAATTTGCAACTTTTGCGATAATACTAGAAATATTTAGATCACTTGAACTTTGACCCGGAAATTACACATAAATAAATTGCAGTAAGTAATTATAAAAATTATAATTCACATATCCTTCTGTCGAAACTGCATAATATAAACACGGTTATCTTGAATACATAGTATTTGTCGTCTTATTACTTTAAAAAACTGCATTATATTTTATTTTACACCTAATTTTTAAATACATCTATGTAAACCTTTCTGAAAATAAAGTTCTTATTAAAAAAAAATATTCTTTTTCATATTTTTATAAAGTTTTGGCACTTGGGTTCCATACAATTTAGCCCAAAACTCTTTTTTTCGTCTATTTTTACAATCGTAAAGTTTCAGTGCGTTATTAAAAGCCACGCAGTAGACTCTATAAACGAGTTTAGGTCATTTTTTACTTTTTATTCTGTCATGATTTACTTAAGGTTTGCTATTGATTAGGATAATTATTCAAATCGGTAAGGGACGCTAATGTTGCTATTTGTAGATTTAAAAATATACGAGTTTCAAGTAGTAGAATATTTTAGGTCTTGTGTACCTACAGCATGCTAAATATGTAAGTAAGTCAAATAAAGTTTGTAGTAGGTACATTTTTAATCCCATGTTTTATAACCATATTTTTAATATTAGTATCTAATCAAAAAAACATTTGGGTTTTCGGACAAAATTGAAATCTTTGCTTGGCTTGGAGGGATACCTTGCTGTCGGTCAGCACTGACCGCGTCGGAGTTCATCGTGTTAAGCATTACATTTATTATACATTTACATAGTTAAGCATTTAACATTTTTATCTCAAAATACTCACAAAATTAAGTAAAAAGCACTTTATGATGGAATTCCTGAAACGATTTCAATAATAAAGGCTAGGTTGACCTCGTTGATACCTATCGGCCTGAACTAGAAATAGTTACGTAAACCTAGGCCTCAGATTGCCAAATCAGATAAATTCGATCAAGCACTAAGATAAGTCGGTAACATGAGCTTGGGATACGGGTCAGGGACTTGAAAATAATGAAAAATATCACCGAGTTTTACGATGCTTGATCGTTGAGGGCTGATTCTTGATTCATAATTATTTTATTGCTTGTCTTTTTGTTGTTCGTACAGGCGAAAAGTTGTCGGAAAGAGACGTATTACCTGAATTAAAAAAATATTGTTTCTTGTAATTTTTTCAATCAAATATCTGAAAAAATTAGATTATGGCGTACCGGATGTTAAAAAGTTAATTTCTGACTTAACACTGCGTAACAATAGTTTCGCTTATTAGGGAATATAATTTGAATAAAATAATCAAAAACAATATTGATTAAAACACCCAGCCTTGATTTTTATACGAAATAATAAAATGTGCGATAAACAAAATTATTCGTTAGTAAAATAAGCGTTTTATTATTGGTTTAAACCAGGTTGTACTTGTTGTGAACACGCAATTAATTAAACGTCAGTACTCAGAACTGACCTATGTATTAAAACCTATTCGTATTTTTCTGGCCACACCCTAAAATTACGCCAAGCTTGTAAAATTTCACACTAATAATTTAAAACACAGGATGCATTCAAACAGAAATCAGGTACAGAACTGGTTAAAAATTTAAAAACCACATAATTATCGAACTAAACAATTTATTTCAATTTCGTTTCTGTAAATCACTAAAGTTTCGCTAAATATTTATTTACATGAACTGATATTTCTATTACTTACACAAACTTTAAATTATGCTATTTTGTATCGAAACGCTAAAAATGAAACTCACTCAAAATATTTTTGTTATTAGCTATCATATTCAGGAGACCGATAGAATGATAAAAAAATAACAACTAACATTATTTACAAAATTTTTGTTCTTTACAAACTACTTCGTATTAAAAATTAAATAGAAAACATAGAAAACATCCGTAGACGCTTGTACGCGCTGGTAACCGGCTTTCTGTGTAAATGCAGCCTTACACTGAGCGACAGGAAAATGGAACACAACTACGAACATTATAATTACACGGTGTTTAATTTAAATTAACAAACCGTAAGATGATTTTACGGCTATAAATATCAATAACTAGAGAGTTGTGCACTGCAGGCCAAAATTAATGCGCTAACTTTTACACTTTTTTTTACTTAGATTCATAATTATTTATGTAATTTTTTAATACATTTTTATCTGTGTATTGGCCCTTACAACTTTTTATTAGGTTTATTTCAGCTTGTAATAGTTTAGCAGTTCATTTTGGATAAAAAAATAATGTTTCTCAAATGACAAAAATACAAAAAATGCTTTTATGTCATTCACGGATTCACAGAAAAATCACACGCTAGTCCCAATTAAGCAAAGCTTGAACTATGGAAACTATATTGCTGATAAAATACTTATTTACAGATTCTTTTGCTATACATAATACATTATAATAAGAAGTAACACCCAGACACAGAAATCATCACACAAATAAATATTTGTGCTGTGGGTAGGAATCGAACCCACGACAGCAAGCAGAGCTACTACCAACTGAGCTGTAACGCCTGTCATTATGATTTTTTTAAATTAAAAACTCAAACGCGCTAACCCAAAAAAATTGCAGCTTTACAGTTGTACAAGCATATAATCTTCTAATAAATGTTTTTAAGTTTGTATGCAAATTCTTATCCACTATTGATGTTCTATAGCAACATACTATTGCGCATGTTACTTAGTTAAAGATGAAACTTTCTAGTAGTATAAAGTTATCTTGCAAGGAAGTTCTATGCAATGAAGTCACCAAACATAAAGTTGCATAAAACCGTGTCAAGTAATAATAATTGGAAACACGCGGTTATTAATTTATTATAACTTAACTAGGTATTTCTGGATTCGTTAGGCGTGTACTTTTATTGATATTTACTGCTTTTATGATGTAATTAGATAAATGATAGGGCATCAAGATACAATGTTGTAAGACGTCGGGAACATGTAAAATGTTTTTGCTTAGGAAAATCCATATTGTTCTTTTTTATACATGATCGCTGTCCATCATATAAACTATTTTACATGTTTAGCGACATATAGATAAAGATTTTATTACCGAATATAATGTATATAATGCTTTGTAACTGCTAAAAAAGTTCTAGGTAGTAATAACCGATTTACGAATGATACGGCACAACACTAGAAGACGCGGGCAGCCCTAGAGAGTGGATAAAACAAAAGAGAAGAAATAAGGAAGATGGCGGAATGTAACAAAAAAAACAAGAACGTTGCTTTGAATATCAGTGGAAAATAAAGGCCTCTATAGCTTTCTTTTCGGCAAATCTATAGATATTTCTTATTTCTAACAGTAGGTATACAAAATACGAGTACAACACAAAATGTCTATATTGTTATAGAACCATACCATACAACCTTCGTGATAGATTTAATTTGTCTGTTATTTTTATTAAAGAATATTACAAAGATTTTCCCCAAAAATCGGAAAAAATCCATCATTGACGATATCACCTTTTGATTAAATAATGGTAAAAGTTAGATAAAATGACTGAAGTTATTATTGACAAAAGTATTTGTAATATTATTTATTAGGTGAAAGTAAACATACAAAAAGAAAGTAAACAACGTGATCTATCATTCATTGATTTAACATCAAATTAGAGTCAGCACCAGTAAAGTGCCACAAAAAGACAGATGGTTCTAGTGATATAGGGTTCCGTCTTCAATTTGGTAATTCTTGCAAACTTTACAGAGTAACTTTAGTACCATAGTACTAACTAAGTACATTTAAGAGTAACAGTAGAGAAACTTTAAATTTAATTTGTTTATTTTTTATCAAGAAGTAAGTAGTTTTAATAAAAAAATACTAAAATTCAATATTTTTTTAATAGATTGCTATATTTTTTGTTGAATAACATAAATATATTTTGTACGGAAACTTCAAATAAGTAGTTTTATCTCTCTGACAGATATGAAACATAGGTCAAATTTTTCATTTAAAACTAGATTTTTCGTTATTTTTTTATTTAAATAGATTCTTTTACATATAACATATAATAGTCATTCTTTATAGGAATTTTTCTAGCCCTACTCGCACTTGCCAGAATATTATAACAAGGTGCTAAGGCGATTTATCAGAGCTTGTCAATTATTATTCTAGTAGCAAACGTGCGCTTCGTCGCCTTGTTCGATTTAATTAAAATTTATTTGACACAATATACGACTGTAATTTAGACTTTGGTTGTGAAATGTTAGCGTTTTTAAGCAATTTTTATCTGTTCTCAATGAAGATAGCTTTAGGAGCACAGTTTAGCTGCTAAAACCTATGTAGAAAAACCCGTAATTTAGTGAAACGAAAAATGTTTTTTTATAGATGGCTTTTTTTATATTTATTGTTAGTTCCATGGTGTAAGAACTAAAATTATTTATAAAAAGCTTAAATAAAAACGACTAAGTGTATTTATCAGAGATACAGATTTTAAACGTCTGAAAAAAAAATGAAAGATTAAAAAAGCGAGTGGGTTTTATTGGTACCTACTATCCAAGCCCAAACTATATGGTTCTGTGGTGATAACTTCTATGTTCGGGAGCCTATACTATAAGTAAGACGCTGACAATAATGCTAAAGTATGAGCAAAATGTAGAGACAATTTAAATTAAGGGTACAGTTATGTGATTATTTGTTATGTTTTCCGTAAGACAATAATTTGATTATAAAATGTTATAACCAAGCTCAAGTCAGAAATTAAAATGATAGATATATCTATTGTAACACTTTTTATTTAGTTTTTCGACCACTTTTATTTCTAAGTCTCATGTTTTTATAATCACGTCAGCAAGTATATTCAACCAATGCAAACAATGCTGCTTTGCAGCAGAATCAGATGTAGTAGTAAGTACTTCTTCTTTGAAGTAGCTTTTCCAGAAAGAGCCCTACTACTGGTTTGTCCCGTATATTATTTTATATCTTAGTTTAACATCAAAACATCTTTTGCAAGATTCTATATGACTCGTTTATATTTCAAAATCATCTTATAATTTATGCATTGTTAATAACTATGCGTCTTGCTTATTAAGACATTAAAATATTTACCTATTAAATAAATTTAAGGTGACATACAACGGGTCTTGTTAGTACCCGTAAAATGCATTTGACACTTAATACAGATGACTAAATGACAACAAAGCGAAAAGCTACACAATTGTAATTAAAGAAAAAAACAATTTTAAATGATAATTTTCTAGAATCACTCCAAGACTTTTAATTAGGAAACTGTTTTTTTTGTTTCCAAGTTACAATTATATTATTTAATTTTGTAACTACAAAGGAATAGATTAATATTTAGGTACCTACCTACCTAATACATACTAACTAAATAGGTAAGGAGGTACATCTTTCCTCTATATTTTTTTTCTTTCCTATATCTTTCCTTTTCAATCTATGAAATATGTATTATGAAATTATGTGAATAAACTAGATTCGAACCAATCTCAGCAATAAAAAGATCAAATAATGAGTTCAAAGTCCTCAGATTCAGATACATAATAACGGTAAAAGAAAAAAAAGTAAAAAAGACATTGATTAACTCCACGCATCGGTCATGAAGACGGTTCATTTGTCGTGTCGCATCAAAGTCCTTTCACACTTATTTAATAGATATTAATCCCTATCACATCATCCCACACGGATTAGAAATCATACTTATGTTACTGATACATTCTTACACTGTGGTTTCTAATCAGTTTTGTTTTTTTACTTATTTTAATGGTATGATTTTAGTATATTTAGGTTTAAACCTAAAGTTGTCGTTACAATATTTATTATAATAAATAATGCTGGACAATTCACATAAGTCATCTAGCCACAAGCTAAGCTGAGCTTGTGTTATGGGTACTAGAAGACTGACATACATAATACAATACATAACATAGATACTTAGATTTTTTTTATTATACTTATGAAATACCCAGAACACCCAGAATAAATATTTGCAGATCATACAAATATTTATACCAAGGCGAGAATCGAACCCGCAACCTCCGCGTTGCAGAGGACCTTCGCCCGCCGCGCCACATCGGTCGTCAATTACAATAAAACAGTACATAAAAAATCCGATCGTATAAACCGTTAATTTATGAAAATTATCTAACACTGGCAGGAAACAGCTGCATTTTCAAAATAGAAATCCATAATCAAATTAGCGTCTTTGAAAATTAAAAAAAGTCCAAAATGACGGGACGTCCTACCGACACGGTAAAGCGACAGACGACCGCCGTGGGGCGCCGTCCTCACGACACATACCATCGCGTTTTATACCCATCAAATCGTCTGATAATTGAAATGAGTTCCTTGTAAAAAGCAGAAAAACGATTATCCCCATACCTTTTAAGACGTCCGAGATACACAAATGGACTTTGTATTAGAATTTATGTCACTTAAAAGAGATGATATAAAAAAGCGCCGACGGTTTTACACGCAATAAAAATATGGGAACGACGAGGATGCCTTCCCGGTTGTCAATCGAAAGGTTTAATAATCGTAAAATGGTTTTTGATCTATTCAAATCGTGAATAGAAGACATGCGTCTATCGTCTTACTGAGAGAATAAACACGCTTCACTTTGTTGCTAACAAAATAATTTTGTTCGAAAACATTAAATTCGAAAAATTATAGAAATATTAATTTACAACCGTATAAATGTAGACTTTTATCGTCAGCCATATTAATTAATTTGATTGATTGATATATTTTTATTGAAGTTTAATAAAATATATACAAATTGAGTCACTGCGATTTACCAACTTGCTTGAAAGTAATTTAAAAATATTAAATTAGAATCACGCTGTGTGCCATAGCGCTTGACACATCAATATTCCGAAATTGATTTTTACGACTGTAACCGGCAATCATGTGCGTGGTTTATCTAAAAAAACCATTTTATTCGCTCACGACCGAACTTTACGATCAATCTACCAAATTAGTTAAGCTAAGAAGTGATAAAAAAACATTTTTACATTCTCACACGCCGATAAAAAAGCGTATATTACAACTTTCACTTAAATCGATCATTTTACTAAATATCTTGGTTATATAATTGTGTTTAATTATTAAGGCGCCTCCTTGTGATCGTTTTTCTCGTTTATAAATATTTTCTGACAGCTAATAACGTGGTAGGTAATTTATATTGGATTCGACGCCTTAAACTATTAAAAAGTGATGCTCCTTAGTATTCATAATACATTGCTTCTTTTTGTTGAGCGGATGCACCTCTCAATCGATCAAAAGTTTTTTAGACTACTTGAGGTATTGTTAAGTGGAAATAAAGAATGTATACACAAACAATTCAATAAAAGGCGTTTTAATAAACATTTTTTTCTTATTCACCAAAATACCAACATACAACCTTATAACCAAGATAATTGATACATATTTTTAGTTTTATAAAAGTGCTAATATTGTGTATTAATTAGTTATAATTAAATCTTCTGCTACTGCGGAAACTCCCTAGCTAAAAGTTATTTCGCCGAAATGTATAATCACATAAATCAAATCATTTCCTACAATTAACATTTTCAAAAAAATATACCAACTTTGACCTCGTCAGTCCTTTTAGTACAGATTAAGATGTCATACACGGTTTTCTTAATCTTGTAGTCGTATCCAACATTGTCTTACAAGCAGCAAAGAAATTATAATTAAAAACTTTAACACTGAATATATTTCACGTTAATCGAACCTCAATAGCCTCCGGTAATAAGACATCAGCGGTTTATGGAACGGCCCCCAAGATAATGTACCTATTCATTAAAAACACTTGCGCCGTGTACAAAAAGATGTGCACAACGCGGTGCAAGTTATAAGCTAAGCGAGTAGAGTTTTGGTGTGTTAAAACGCGATAACGCGCGCTTGTTTTGTCTGCCAATGTTCGAGTAAATAGTCACAAGACAACTAAATAATCGAAGTATTTGAGTTTTATTCGGTTTAGCGCTAAGGCACCTGCACAGAGCCCTTAGTCCGAAGGTGCATTTTAGAACTCCCTACTCTCGAGCCGACAGTCGTCTCTCGGATCGCCATACAAAAATGTATGGACATCCGAGAGAGTTTTAAAATGCGTCTTCGGACTAAGCCCTCATATATTGTGTTTAGTAAAAAAGATCATAATTAAGTAAGAGCATCGCAAAGTAGCGTATTCGAAACACACTGCGCGGTGACGCTGCAACGTTTCGTGGTCGAGCTGGTGTTGAAACGCAGTGTGAGTCGTATACGTTAGCGATTTACGATGTGATCGGCGACTAGATCATCCAGTGTAGTTTATTTACTTGACCTCCACGTGACTCACAAAGGAGTTTTACGGGTATAAGTAAAGTAATACCAAAACAATGTAATTTTTACTTTCACCGCCCACGCTTATAATTTAGACCGAGGTGCTAAACGGTGAGCCACAATTACGCATATTGGTCGATGAGATCAAAAGCACCGACTCTATTATGACGTGGAAATTAAAAGTATGTCTTAGTAGAGTTTTATAATGAAAAATGTAGCAATATTAAGCAATATCGGCTATAAATACTTTTTGATTGACTGATGACAAACTGTATCAACCTCGGTACAGTTTATTAGCCTAAGAGCCGACCTCAGCCAGACCTTCGTTATTTTAGTAAGGCTGAAAGTTTCTCTGTGTGAGCCTCCTCTTCAGTCAAGTCAATTCATCAAGTCAAGCTCATCAGTCAAAACCGAAAACGGAAACAAAAATATTTTGTTTTTTTATACTATTACTTATCCAAATACACCTTTTCTAAAGAAATTAACATTAAACTAATAACAACAATTTATTAGTGGTTTAATTTCTAGCATATTATATGCCGCATTTTTTTTGCTTACAAACCTACCTATACATAAGCTATAAGTATAAATAGAGTAAGTATACTTATTTTGTGACACCTTGTACGTAAAATTTGAATTTATAATTTTCGTATAACTTAGGGCAGCGTTACACGAGGCGTGTTATTTCCGCCCGCACTTACAAGGGTGCTTGCTTTCTTTCATACCCACAAAGTTCCACAGATAACACACAATACGTTTTAGCCCTCAAAAATGGTTTTCCCTCTTGAATCAGAAAAGGGACGAGACCACCTGACCTGATAAAAATAAGGCTGACAGCACACGTTTAGTCATGACAAGTATTGAATATTTTTGCTTATAATTTTAAACGTATCGTTTAGGTACTCAACAAATCATCAAAACATTTTTGGCTTCTTAATGTTGATACTCAAATGTATTGTGTGGCTTGTTTTGTATTTTTTTATATAACTGTATTCAATAAATCGAATTATAATAATTAAATAAATATATATAAAATAAATATTCACGAACATTTCACATTTCACTCTAGTCCCAAACTAAGTAATGCTTGTACTACATGGCTGATAGAAACACATTTAATTATATTTATTTAAATTATAACATATTTTCAAACATCTTACATATTATCTTTTTTCCCTTTGTTTTGAAAGTAAATAAAGATGCCATGCGTCATATTTATATGCAGTTCTTGTTTCACGTTTGTCGTAACAAAACTGATTTTTCAATTAAAACTGACAGTGTAAACAGTACCTTAAGCATGACGAACAGAAAGATCCGGATCGCGGGGATATGCTAATTAATTTATTGTTACGTACAGTCAACACCAAAAATAAATAATGATAGTACAACGAATCAAAAAGGTTAGGTACATGGAAAAATAGGCAACGTTCATATTATGACGAAAACATATGAACTGAGGTAGGTACAATAAAAAAAAAGACGTGTGGCACTCGGGGACTGCCGCGGTAAAGCATAGCATTTTTTGCCATCCGGTTGGAGTGTTAGATTATTTTCGTTAGGTTATTTCGTTACGGAATTTCTGGATTTGGTCTCCACGTTCAAGGCCCGCGATAGAAGCAATATAGAAGCGATATGCAATAGCTTAATAGTTGTATTTCTAAAATTATTGCCATGCGAATCTCATTTGAAAGTCATAAATATTATATTGCTAATTTTGCAAAAATAATCTGCAGTCTACATTAAAAAAAAATGAATTTATTATGTACCTCTCTTCTATATTTTCCGTGTGTATTTTTTGTGATGTATGGTTTATTATTTATGAGGTATTTAAGTTGACTGTGTGTAGTGTGGTGAATGGAAACAGGCCATCGGGGCACCCATTGATTTCAGCTTGGGTCAAGCTACATATGTGCTGCGAGCTAGTAGTACAAAAGTACAGCTAAACCACATATCATGCCACTAGTTATTACTGCCTTTTTAATATTTCTATCCGGCTACTAGTTATCACAACCCCTTCATATACCTACTTATTAAATTATTACGAACTAAATTGAAATATATTTTTATTTAATTTTTTGTATTAAACTATAGCATTTATTGTACGTAATCTGTATGTCAAATAAATGTTTTATCTATCTATCTATCTAGCATGTTTGTTTTTATGGCTTATCAAAAACACGCAAAAGAAAACTCATAATTTATTTAATTAAGTTCATTATTATTTTATTAATAAAATATGCATATTTGAACTAAATGAACGGATAATAATGATAATGGATATAATGGAATAATGAGAATGAACGGAACCTACAAACTACATGTAGTTTGTAGGTTCTGTTTCATCCGTTTAAAAAACATTTTGTAAAAACAACTCCAACAATATCCAAAATTATTTATGTTTCTTTATTTGGGCGCGATTTCAATATGATAATGCTACTCCATATAAGGAAACTACAATAAACCGAGTATCCAAATATTTTTCTTTGTATTTTTATGGAAAGACTATCTCGTAAATCATTCTCAAATGTATCTAAACTAGAGTATACCAAAATTAGACTGTCTATAACAAAAGCATAAAAATCAAATGACTTAAACATGGAGCAATCCTTTAAGTCCAATAAGGCCGCCTACACACGAAGATATAAATTATTTTAATAACTGGATAATATTTTGTAGCTTTGCCTTAAAATCAAAGTAGGTACGCAAAAATGGGTGAAAAATATTGCATTACTTCACGACTGATGTAAGTTTGATGTATTCTGTAATTTTACTTAAGTAGGTACTTACCAATATTTTTGAAACATCAACATTAAATTAGTCGTATAAAAAAAATTGTTATGAAATCACATAAGATTTATAAACAAAAAAATAACTAAAACTAAAAATAAAAAAATAATCTGTTTTGTTCTATCCTAATTACTAAGTTGTTAAACTTATGTGAAGTAAGCCTAGTAATTTTAAGTCGGCTTCTTCTTTGTTGGCTCGTCTTAAGACGTTGAATTGAGAACCTCTTCTGTTTTTTTGTAGGTACTACTACTAAACTACTGTAAAATTACCATCAAGTAAGCATGACAATTATCACATTACACTAAGAACCCGCCCACTAGACCACCTATTAGCTAAACAAATGCTAATCAATACAACAGTAATGTCTAATTAGCCTCTATTAATTTAAAAGGTTACCACTGTATTAATTATTTCTACATACTGTTGTAAGGTGACATTGTAATATTTGCGTTTCAATATTTTTTTCGAAAATTAACAAAACTTCGATCATCATAGCCAACCTAAACACATTTTTAAGGATTCCCACCTGTAAAATATTGTCTATCAAATAAAAAAATATTATCAAAATCGGTTCATAACTGGTACAGTAATCGCATATCATACGCGTGCATAAACTGATTATAAATAACTGAACTTACCTAAATTATTTAAACTTCTGTAAGATATATAAACTTTAGGCATTGACTAATATCTCAGTCTGCTTAATCGGCCCGTGTATAAGTACCCTAATCCAACAACTTCTAAGTAATATAAGATATTACATAAAGTTAAGCCAGTGACCTGAATTAATTGCTCTCAAGTGTATTAGCGATGTAACACTGATTAATGTATTTCCAATACACCTACGAGCATCAGTACAAATAAAATAATGTCTACTTTTCAATCTGTCTAGACGATGTTGCAACGAAATCTGACCTCAAAGAATTTTTTTATATTGTCCGACACGATACCGATATTAGTGGCTCAAATAAATACAATCATGGACATTTCACGCAAGTCGTTAGTAACCACCACACCAACCTAAGCAAAGTTTGTGAACAAAATATAGTTATGGGAGTAACACGCGTGTAATTGTTTAATGCGAATTATTAAAACTAAGCTGGCTACCCATTTTAGACATGGATTAGATATAAAGTAGGCATAACAAGACATAAAAAGATTAAACGGGCAATGTTTTGCGGCGATTTGTGGCTGCAATTATTGGCAAACATTGCCCAGCCATCAATAAAACATTTTATGGCTTAACAATCAATTGCAGGCAACATGTTGCAATATGGCTGCAATAGTATGGCCTTTGATTGAGAACCCTTTAATAAGCCACACAATCCAGCAACAATGGCCGACGAAATGTCAAAAAATATGTGGCTATAATGCCGGGCCATCCTTAAAATATTGCATAGTGTGGCTGGTATTGGTAGCAATGTTGCCGGCCACAGTATTGCAGCCACAAAGTGTGGCCCGTTTAGACGCCCCATTAGAAAATATGTCGACTCTATTACTGAGACTTCGTTGTCCGTCTGTCATCAGGTTGTAGTCGCATAAACCTTGATAGTTAAAGAGTTGAAATTTTCCTAGTTATAACAATGACTAAAAAACCGGACCAGTGCAAGTCGGACGTGCACTTGTCCGGGTTTTCTTAATTATACGTCGGACACGAATTTTTTTTGTTTGGTTTTTATTTTGTTAACTTTACTGTAACAGCGTTAAATCGCGAAGAGTGGAAGGAGGCCTTTTCGATGCAGTGGGACAGCAATAGCTAAATAATAATAATAAGTAAATACTAGTTGTTTTAAAATATCGTGTAGGTCGTGTCGTTGGTAGTGTGAAATCAGTAATACGATTCCAAACAATGATACTGCCCACACATAGTGTTATTGTTTGCTGTCAAAGACTACTGTTTAATATGCGAATAAAAAACTGTAAATGAACTATAGATTTTGATCTCTAATGGGTATTAAAATAAGATACAATGGAGTATTTATTACTGTTGTAAAATTTAATTCAAATAAATCTTCCAACTCCCACTATTAAGAACGCTTTTATCTACAAAAATATAGATATTAATAGCTCAAAAAATGTACTTTGAAATTATAAAACAATAAATAAAAAAAATACAACCTTAATAATTTTTTAATTTATACGGTTATGAAAAGTTAGCTAGTAGATTTTGAAATTAATTCACTCTAAAAAATGATAAAAATACGACGATATTCATATGACCTTCCTACATTACATAATCATATATTCCCATAACAAAAGTTATACGATCCGTTTTAAGAGAAAGGTAGTATAATATTCAATATTACGTACTATGAATCGTTTAATTTTCATATTTTCTCTAACTACCTGCACTTGATGCTCACAGCGGGGGCTTGTGTCAACAGCACAGAATTTTGAAACCACCTTAAGACACAGAATAGAAGTAATATCCGGATTTAATAAATTTTCACTCTAAATAACATGTAATTTATAAAGTTCAATTTTTGAACATGTACGTACAAAATGAATAATACGGCATTAAACTATACCTACAGGGTGCAAAATTATGCCACCGACTTCATTATAACCTATTAATAACACATAAGAGGTAGGTTTCTAGGAATACAAACATTTAAATTTGTCAACCGAAGATATAAAAAAACATGTCCAAGGTAAAACAAATCGTATAACATTGAAATAAAACTTGTTTCACATTGAAAACTGATTTGGAGTCACACAGCCCTGTAGAGTCATCCGTTTTGATGGAGTGAGTTTGTAACCGTTCTCGCTTGCAAATTACAATTAAACAACCAGTCTTTAATATTTGAAACAACGTTGTAAGTAACCATTACTAAGAAAACCTGAACCTTTAAGAAACTCCAGTTTAGAAACACAAAGTAATTAAAAATTTAAAATAATTACAAGAAAACCATTGCACTATCTATTAGTACGTGATAAATTTAAAACAATTCTATGTGTCTTTGCAAGTGATATATCTTCCCATTTCAAATCATAACTTCCCACTTCGCGTAAATAATGAGACGTTTTACACACTAATGTAAAATATGCCGACAGAAAGTTCTTTAAATCATTTTCTAGTAAGTAACTGTATCGTAAAGCTCGTGCAGGAAAATTACGTATAGCTGAAATAGTTTATGTAAATGTTATTCGTCCAAGTCGACCACTTACCCTAACTAAAGTACACTGGCGCTTTCCGTATCATATCAATATCTAAATTAAGCTGAGAAAGTTTCGTTAACCCTTTTTATTATTCCTGAAGAATATTTGCGTCATTTTATCTTATAGATTCTTCTTCTTCTTCTTCGTCGTATTCTTCATTACTGAAGGTCGTGCCCGTCCTGAAATGTCCTAGTAGAGTAGTCGACTAGCTGTCTCCATGCTGTTCTATCCCGAGATTCTTCTAGGTTCTACTAGATATAGATCCTATTTACAAATGCCTAAGCAACCGAATCAAACGTATCGTAACGGTAGCATATTCAAGATACATTGCGCAGTGACGCTGCAACGTTCGACAGTGAAACTAGCGGCAACGCGTAGTGTCAATCGAATACGCCACCCTTTCGACACGTTCGCAACTGTCACATTTATTCGTGCTCGAGCCTTCGATCTTGCTTCCGCTTGCGTACAAATTCATTGTGCTCCGTACTTACTTACCTTTTTGAGTATGGGTTTAGTTCTTTCTTGTTTTCATTCTTACTTAGCCAGATCATAAATTCTGATGATTGAAAATAATGTAGGTAAACATTTTATTCACAAACAAACTTACGACTATAACAGTATTTACAAAATGTACATAGAAATATATAAAATACATAAGAAACAATTGAGCTACCTACAGACCGTTGCAAACGATCATATATATCTCAACTGATCCAAAACAGTAAAATGTAATTAGCAAGTGATGATAACGAACATATATCCGTCTTACAAACCAATTATATTAAGATACAATGAAAAGCAAGATATTATGGTAATCTGAACCGAACGTCTGTACATTTCTTACGAAGTATGTAGATATTTACATATTAATACATACAGTATCTACTGTATTACGTAGAAAAATTTGAATATATTGCGGTTACATTGGGATATTTGCAAAGTAGCTTTATAACCACTCATATTATATTGAATAATATAAGTACCTACCTATATTATTTAAAATAAGCTTAGAATTGTGGTCTGTTTTGGTCAAATAAAAATATTTTTTAATTAAATGGTAATTCCACCCCCTTAATTTGCCGGTTTGTGGGGTTGTACCTTGTATTATAAAAATGTAAGGTACGTCAAACATGTTATTCAATTCAATATTGGTGGAATATCGTTAAAAACCGGAATAAGTGGATAGTGTTGGGGACCTTTGCCCAGCAGTGGGACACTCTAAGGAGAAAAAAAAAGATGACACTGCATAAATTCAAAAATTTCAGTGGTATTTTTGCAATGCACGATAAAAAAACAACTTTCGTTTGACTTAAGTGGATTTTTTATACCTTAGACTACTTTACCAGACTACAAATTAGTTATGCATCATCCCAGACTAACGTTGATTATTAATTGACCCATTGTGTACAAATCGGGCGTTTTGTGGGTGGAACCGATCGGTCAAGGTACCATACAGTATGTTTACAACCAAAAAGTATATTTTTGACCTTTAAGATAGGATACAGATGCCTTAAAAGTAGAGCTTTTGTTTATTGTTTTTATTTCATATGGAGTTTATAAAAAAACTCAACTTTTAGCTCGCGTTTCTTAAGCTGAGATTGACTTATATACTTACTTACATATTTTTTTATATGAAGTGATGAAACAAGCAACAGTCCCATCTCATGTAAAATCCAAAAAAAAGCTTTCTTCAATCCAAATAGACCTTTTCAATATTTACTACCGTAACATAACGATCGCCGTTTTTTAAGACACCGTCATATATAATAATAATAATTCTTTTTTGGGCACTAATATTATTTGACTAATTTGATATCCATATAAATTCGATCCAGACTAACGTATATGGAAATTCATCGTTATACAAGTATTATTAAAATATATTTTATATGCGATGCACTAATAAAATAAATACCTAACGTTCAATATATAGACATTAAAAATATAGATCAGCAGGTAGGTGCTATTTGTATTAATTTGTATAAATCTGAATTATCTTCAGTTAATTGAAAATTTACAGAGTGGTGTGAGGGCGAATAAAAGTGACAATAGTAAAAGTATCGTATTGTGGCATCCATAAACTAACGGCTTACTATCACCGTACCTACGTTTGTTTTAGTAATGGTAATAAATATAATATAAATTAAGTAAACAAAAAAATAGACAAAAACTCAATTAGAATAAGAAGAAGAATCTATTTCTTTGACATACACTTCAAAATAAATAGCTCGTATAGCAAGCGAATCTACCTAGGTAGATACCATTAGCGATATATTCCGGATATTTTATTGGTGTGCATCTTATATAGTGATGTCCAAACTATAAATAATTTATGACCCTACACCAAACACGTTAATTAATCTCGTAATGACAAATTATCTGTTTGATAACCAAATATCATGACATTTTTTTTTGCAATTTGACACATCGTCGCGACATTTTCTGCAAACTATGTGTGCAAATATGATCATGTTGTCGACAAATATTTTTAAAGTCTGACCACAATCAATCTGCAATATGAACATTGAATTATGAGACTTGAGACTTGAACTTACGTAGTCATTTCCGACAGACTCTTTTACAAGCAAACAGTTTTCGCAGCGAGGTTTGCAACGTGAGTTACAAAGTCCAAAGGTTAGCTATGTTTGCAGACGTAGCGTGGTTAAACTTTATCGACGATTAGTTTGTATCAATGTGCTCTTTTGTCTGGTAAATTCATCTTAGTTAAAATAAAATATACCAGACAATGTTTGAGCATAAAACAAACATACTGACTGCTAAAACATGACACTGTCATTTTTGACATATTGAAATATACTAACGAATGTAATGTTTGCATTGTTATTACATAATTATTGTGACATAATTATAAAATGTTGTCCGCACTTTAGCTGTTCCTAAGTATTTTTTTTCTTAATTCTATTATTTATCTGATACTATAAACGTCAAAAATTAAAGTGAATCAGCGTTAATATTTGTTTTAAAATGAAATAGATTTGTTATTGTAAGTAATAATATCAACTTGCCTAAAACTTCAAATCTCGATATCAGATCCGCAATCAAAACTAAAATGATTAATAAATTTATATTCATGGAAATTTCAGACAACCATTTACTCCCAAATTCTTTATTTTTTGTAAATAAATTCTTACAAAAAAAAATGAAATTGATAATACTTACATTAATGTAGGCAGAACATTTTCAAATTGATGATTTTTTAATTAAATTATTATTTATTTATTTATTTCTTCGTTTTGATATTAAATCAAGAATTTCTTGGCACACGAATTGAGTCCGAATTGGCGTTTAGATTGCAGGATACATGCTTATGTCATGATCATGCTTGTTTTATGCCAACACAATAAATCTACACATTCCTGACATGTAAGCAATTACAAAGTAAAGATTATCTGTCGGAAGTACGAATCAATGTGAACGAACTTTATCTGCACCTATCTCAAAGCACTTTGGTTGTAATCTGTCGATGAGAATTTATTAGTGGCTCCGCTACTAGCTGAGATATTAACTTGACTATTATTTGTTTTTATTTATTAAAATAAACATAGGACTTAGATATTATGTGAGTTTAGAGAAAATTTACCAATTAGTACCTAATAACAAACGTACAACTGATAAGGCGAAGTCAATTCTAATATCGAATTTAAAATATTTTAACGTTTCCTTAAAAATAGATCAAATAAAAAGTGAAAATCATTTCGAAACCTTGTAAAAACAACTTTAATATGCCTTACTTCCTGGATTATAATAATATAGTTCGGAACCTAGGTACATACTCGTAGGCGTACTCGGTCACAAAACGAAACGCGGACAAGTCGTGAGCGGAAACATGTTCATAGATACTATAAAAAAGTTCAAGTAAATATAGAATTAAAGTAAAAAGAAAGTGTACTCACGTGTATACAGTTAGTAGCATCCAGCACTGAAGTCGTGCGCCGGGAAGCCACGTGACGTAGCGACCAGTCAGCGCACAGTCGATCCAAGATGCAATATAAAGCATACCACCTCAGTGGCGATTCCAGAAAACACGCACTTGATCTTTGTAACCTCTATTGGTAACTCACTATTGATATCTAAAAATGATCTCCGTTTCAGTTATTTTAAGGATTATTTTATTTCGTTACTGTAATGACTAGTTTGGTTTTTCGTTATTCGAATCAGAGTCGACAAGTCTACTTATCTAAGCACCGGCTGTCTACAGCCGAGCTGTAACCGATGTCTTTTGAGAAAGATCTGAATGAGGTTACTCTCCCGAGAGCACACCCCAGCATCTTCGTTTTTCAGACGGTTTATAAAAACTTTGTTTTAGTTTAAGAAATATTGAACTTTATTTTATAGATTTCCTAAAACCGTGCCGGTCGAACCACTCATTTCCATATTGTTCCTGCAACAAAAGAAATAGAACATTAAACAGGTTGTTGGCATCGGAACATCCGCGCGAAGGTCGTACAAATATGTCAGAAACCACCCAAAGTCGGTCAAGAAGCTTTTAAAGGCGAAGTCGTAAATAAATCACACCTTCGCAAACCCAAGAAAAAGAATCCCTGTTGTTTCAAACGCTACCAAGCTTACAAAAAAGTATATTTCTCGCAACCTGCACAGAAAAAACACTATCCAAGAGTTGCGCAATATCAGAACAGAGAAGTCATTAAACAATGCGTCTGACTTTGCTTGGAATTGAGGTGTTTATTATATCGGCCGCTCGTTGCGAGTCACTCAGCAAAAAAAGTTTACGTTCAGGTAAGCTAAAGCTTTTTTTGCACCTCGTGGAACTTATTATGCGGGATTTATGTCAGTTTTTGTAGCGTCCGAGCTAATTATTGTTATCTGCTTTCTTGACCAGCGCTTTGCTTTGCTTTTCTATAGCAATAATGGCCCACTAATTCTCACAACACCTTCGGAGTTAAAGCGTCAATCACCTCGAGCTGGCATTGTGTTGAACAAAGCCACCCGCAATGTCTACTGTGCTTCAACTTTTTTTATTTGCATTGTCGATGTCTTATTCATCGTTAGTACCTTCGAATAGAAATACCAATCTGTGTTGTTTTGACGGATTATGTAATTATGCTGGTTCATTTAACGCAAGCGGCGGCGGCGCAGTATTGCAAATTAAATTTGGTTTCGGCTTACAAAAGCAAAAAACGAATTTAGACCAGGGTTCTTTATTTTAGCCAACAATGTACAAAACCATTTACAATAAATCATTTTGAATGCTTTCTCGGTTCCCATGCGAGCGGCGACGCAAAGGGTGATTTTCTGTCTGAGTGTACATAAATAAAGGTGAAGGTCCTGTGAAGTCCAGGTACGTGTGCTCAGGTGAGAGCATAGAAACAATATGGAATGGAACAGCCAAAAATTACACACGCAAGCAATGAATATGAGTTGTTCTGTCGGATCAACTTGCATGCTCAGTCTATTCTTTCCTGGACACGGAAGGAACAGGTAAGTTTTACAGAAAGAGTTTATTATATTTTTCTTAAACAAATGTATTGCTATTTTTTAATATAAAAAAAATATTCTGCAAAAGGTTTTTTAATTGGGTTTTAACCCAATAAAAATATGTGTAAAATTGGGCTATTCTAGTAACAGACTTATTTGGTAGACCACATAGTACATTCACCAAATAAAATTTCCTATCTTACAAGTTTAAATACAATCAAATTGTGAACCTTGCCTATTAAACTCCCGTTAAATAATGAGGAATCTTCTTTACTTCTTACTTTGTAGCTAGTTTAAGTACACACGGCTTTGTTTGTTTTTTTGCAATGACAGGGAATAGTTATTATTGACGTACAACTATGTATTACGTACAACACATCATAAAAACAAATGAGTATCGTAAAAAAAATGTGCGTACAAATAAACTTGTGACTCTTGCTCATGCAAGAAAGATTAAGACGGGGATACAAAAGGCGGTGGGGCATTTTATGTGCTTGCTTGCATATTTTTTTCGTGATTTACTATTTGATATTTTTTAGAGATGATACAAAATAACAATCAAACAAAAGATGTAGAACAAACTATAAATACGTAATTAGCTATGACATTAAATATAAAAGTTGTTATTTTTACGTTAAGCATATTTAAACCGATATTTATCGAATTAGTAATGCTTGGCCCTGCATATTAATGATTTAAAACTTGTCTTGTAAAACCATTGTAACAAATGAAGTTATGTAACTACTTAAAAAAATTGGACGTGGACTCTATACAATAGTACCTACCCCAAATCCTTTAGACATTTCGTTCTTAATATAAATACTGGTTGACATACAATGTTTTGAGTTAATTTATGCAAGTTCTATGCGTAATTATATAAGTAATTATGTGGGTGTGTCTACAAAGTTGTCTGGTTTTCAATGAGTAACATGATCACATTGTTTTTTGAATATATTAGGTTGTAGTTGAAAGGGCATTTTCGTCATTGATATTATTATATACTCTTGTACTTAAGAAGGACAATAAGTGAGTTTGATATGTTCAAGATATATCGATGGGACCAGATCTGGGCTAAGGTTTGGAATCGATTTTTTACTAGATGTCGGCTACTAAAAGCAAAATATTAACTAAGAAACAATATCGGTAGGTATAATGCCAAATATTGTCAATGACTTTTATTTGAACAAAACTTTTTTAAGTCTCTGTAAGTATATGAAAAGTATGAATTAAAAAAATCGTAAGTCGTCGTAAGTCATGGTGTAAATAAATATTTTTTTCTTTCTTTCATATTGTAAAACATAGAAATCTGTAAGTTATTCTACTTACAGATTTCTATGTTTTACAATATGAAAGAAAGAAAAAAATATTTATTTACACCATGACTTACATACTATGACATAAAACATTACATATGAAACTTCTTTTTGACCTAGAAACTGAAAATATAAAAAAGTCAACATGCGATTTTTTTAATTCATACTTTTCATATACTTACAGAGACTTAAAAAAGTTTTGTTCAAATAAAAGTCATTGACAATATTTGGCATTATACCTACCGATATTGTTTCTTAGTTAATATTTTGCTTTTAGTAGCCGACATCTAGTAATTATGAGATACAAAGTACATTAATATTTTTCTTAGATATTCTCAGAAGAAGCACAGATATAGTTGTAAATGACAGATTGTCATTTGAAGGTTATTGTCATCTGTCAAGAGGCTCAATGGCACAACTTGACAGGAAAATTACTGTGCACTTTTTACGAATTAATATTCAATATAAGGTTCAAAGCTCATTCTAGAGCACTTATATAAATTTGAACTAAAATTATATATTTACAAAAAAATATTAAAGGTACTACAGGTACCCAAAAGCCTGTGATTCTGTGTTCAGTTTGCAAAATAATTATTTTTATTGAAGTGCTTTGAATTGAATTGTTATTTATAAATGTTAAAATAAATGTCATATTATTGAATTAAAAAAAAACATATACCAAAATAAAATAACAGATCGTTCTGATGTAAATTAACCAGATATTAGACTCCGCACCAAAAGTGGAAACAACACACAATAAACTACGGTCATAATAACTGTCATTTTATTAAACCTCTTTAAAATATTCATGACATGTCACAAATATGTCAGCGAAGAATCATTTTCTAGCTATTTTAGCTTTTGTGAACCTACCATCTTGTAAGACCAAAAATAAATAACTGAATAATCTTTAATACGTTTCTATTCATTACTGGTATTATTAATAGTATTGCTGTCTATCTAGTGAACCGACAATCATTGTAGTAAACGGATACTGGAGTGGAGACCGCGCTAAAGCAAGCGTAGTTGAAGCGTAATGTAGCTGGCATACACTGAAGGAGAAGAGACGAAGACCTGGCTCAGTGGCGCGTCTTGGGAGAGACGTGGACTCATGTAGGTTGGTGATAATTGCCATCTAGCTTACCTACTCTACCTAATTGGACAAGCAATGGTCAACGCAACATCCAAAGTTCTCACTGTCTCGTAAACACATCGCACACAAACAACTATCACGAAAAATATCCACGTCATTTACTAGATATTCTTCAATCGGCAATTTATAACAAAACGGAAGCTAGGAGTTAGTTGACTGTTTACCGAGAGCTGAATAAAGTGCTACTATGGTGTCGAAAGTCACTTTGAACTCGCGAGTTATTCGTTTCGTGTTTCTAGATATTTTATAATGAAAACATCGTTAAAAAACTTCACAAAAACACAATAAAAGAGCTTAAAATCAGTTAGAATATCTGTCTTTTATATCTAGATTTTTTACCTAAGTCATTAAGGATTGCGTGGAATTGATTTATACCTAAACACTACTGAATAAATAATTGTAATATAAACAACATTTATACTGATACCCCAAAAAAAACTGATAAGAGTATTAGTAATTATTTATAGGTACTGTTTGAATAAAACCTTTGTCATACATATATCGTATTAAAATATATAAGTAGCTACATTACAAATACATTTTTGGCATTTTTTTTTTCTTGCTACACCCAGTTTATTAACAGTCTTCAGTTAAACATTGTAAAAAATATTTTTGATGAATAAAAATCGAGTTCTCAATGAGTTCGAGATTCACATAGTAACGAAAAATCCTATCAATTCCGTAAATACGCGTAGCAACGTAACGTACGTATTCGGAAATTGGCAAACGTAGCGTGTCACAGAGTGCAACGAACGAGGGTTTCCACTTGTGGACGATTTGTAAATTGAAAAACCCTCTTTTTACAGAATAGTTGGGTAAAATGTTGAGCGCTGTGAAATATGTTGGTTGAAAGTGCTGTTTAACATATGAATTGCGAATGTATGTTTTAAGAAATGAACATTTAGGAGCAATAGTGTTGTTGTAATATGTCATTACCTGACAGGGACTATAGGACTCCTTGAATTGACGGAAAATAAAGTTGAAATGCGTTAGAGTGCTGTGCTATGGGTTGTGGGTTCGATCCCAAAAACAACTCTTTTTCCATACTTACATATTTGCTTAGTTTGGGGCTTGAGACTGGATGAAAGCATTTTACATTCAAAATTTACCACAACTTAAATTGCTAAACAAACAGAATGCCGAATAAATTTATTAGAAATCCAATCAATCAACTCATCTAATTAACATGTAAACTTCTCTATTAATTAAAAAGTTAATTCGAAAGTTATAGCCGCTAATTAAAAAACTATAGGTATTAATAATTATCAGAAGCCATCAATAGACATTATGCACAATACATCTTCAAGTTATTTAAAAAAAAAACAAAATTGTCAGAAAAGTATTCGTTTTTTAAAAACTCGAACACGATGTAGGTTTAATACACGTGTGTTGATTTGAAAATGGAATTAAAAATCTTTACGGCCGGTTTCTCGAATGCTTCGGCTACATTAGCGGGCGAATATTCGTATCGTGTTGGCGCGACAACAAAATCGTGTTCGGATAAAGGCGATATACTAAGCGATGACACGATGTACCCGGCCACATACATCGCGTTAACACGAATATTCGCCGTAGCCCGCTTATGTGGCTCCAGCAGAACGATGATCAACAAAAAAATCTAATAATTACTATGTGTCAAACTCGGATCAATCGTGATTTGGGTTTCCAGAAACCGACCGTTAGTTTTTTTAAAACTTTTGAAAAATATCACACTTTATAACTTTATTTACAAACAAACTTACGACTATACAGTATTTACAAAATGTACATAGTCATATAAAATACATAATCACACTTTTGATTTGCATTTACTTATTTGATGTTGTAATTTTTTTTTTCATTTCTAAATTCGAACTTAGATTTTTAGAGTTTAGAGTCTTGTAGTTTGCTATGTGAAACTTTTATTAGTAAACACTATGTATTATTCTTTGGCAATAGACAAGTAGGATTGTGAGTGTATAATTAATCAATCATATGCCAGAACGTCAGCTTCCTACCTTAATTATTAACTAGACCCGTTTGCAGAGGTCTTTAGTTTGTTTTATTAGTTTAATCTAGTATCCTTTCTAATTATGGTGATAAATCCAGTTATTGCATAGCATTATTTTGATATTTTGAATGGTCATAAAAATTTAATGATTGGATTCGACGCGAATGCGTCTGATTTTTGGGGTAAAGAAATAAAAAAAGTTTTTTTAAGTTTTATCCGAATTGATGCATATAAATAGTTACGTTATTGAGGATCAAACATTTAAATATATATTTTTTTACAAATAATTATTTTTTATTAATAGTATGTGGTCATTTATATAGAAATAATAGAAATAAAGGTGGACGAGATATTTCCATTTTCTATTTATATTATTTGTATTATATTTTAATGTAATTACCTACTTACATATTTTAAGGTTCGTAGAATTGTATCAGATCAAGTTAAATAAAATTATATTCATCTATCATATTTTGACAAAACTTACCCAGTTCCATTTTATTAGGAGACGAAAATAACAGAAAATCGTTTTAAAGTTTTCCCTCCAGATAACAGTAATGTCTCTAACTTCATCCAAAACAAATTCTTATGAAACCAGTAGGTAGAAATTGAGCGACCTGGATCAAGACATATCCAGTTCTCTCAATTTCTATTATTCATCTATTCAATTTGATCTATTCATCTATTCAATGTGATCTATTCAGGGTAATTTCATCTATTAAATTTGATCTATTCAAAGTGATTTCATTGATTAAATTTGATCTATTTCAAGATGATCTATTCGAAGAGTCTTATATTCAAAATGTATTTGATCTATTCAATGTGATACATTCAAAAATGATGTTTTATTTATTTATTTATTATTAATTTTCATGTTCAAGAATCAAATGTGCTGTTTATTAAAAATAGGCCTCTGTTTATTTAAATTTTTATTTTAACTTGACCTAGATTAAGACAAAGTTTCTTATACATTACTATTGTTTTAATAAGTTATTTAGCTACTAAGATATATATTTAGCAAATAATACAGATATTCAATGGATACCTACTTAAACTATACCTATGTAAATAAAATATACCATACATTTTTAAACTGATTAGAGAATAAAGCTGCTCTTCAATTTAATCTTGTAACTGATGGCATAATTTAAGACAGTTAAGCTGTTAAAACTAAAAACTGCTTACTGCTTTTAACTGTTATGATTAGATTTTGAATCATTACAATGAAAGTTGTTTAAAACTCTGACATGACAAATAAATAAGTTCTGAACCTATTTGACTTATTTTCTGAAGATAATTCTTTAGCAAATAATACTGATATTCAATGGATACTTAAACTGTACCTTTATAAATAAAATATACCATACATTTTTTTACTGATTAGAGAATAAAACTGCTCTGCAATTTAATCTTGAAACTGGTGGCATAATTTTAAGCAGTTAAGCTGTTAAAACTAAAAACTGCTTACTGCTTTTAACTGTTATGATTAGATTTCGAATAATTACAACGAAAGTTGTTTAAAACTCTAACATGACAAATAAATAAGTTCTAAACCTATTTGACTTATTTTCTGAAGATAGATATTTAGCAAATAATACTGATATTCAATGGATACTTAAACTGTACCTATATAAATAAAATAAAATATACCATACTTTTTTTAACTGATTAGAGAATAAAACTGCTCTGCAATTTAATCTTGAAACTGACGGCATAATTTTCGCTCGTTAAGCTGTTAAAACTAAAATCTGCTTTTAACTGCTATGATTAGATTTTGAATCATTACAACGAAAGTTGTTTAAAACTCTGACATGACAAATAAATAAGTTCTGAACCTATTTGACTTATTTCTGAAACAATATAAATAGTACTGATTTTATTAAATAAAGCACACAGTAAAATAAGCTAGCAAAGGCAACATCATTTTCTTCAATAATAAAATTCATCAAGCAGACTTTGTCATTGAAAATAAGCAACTTAAACTTAGATAATAACAAAAAAGGTGTTAGACATAGTCCTCTTTTACCGAATTCAATACGCATCATAATAGGTCCATCAAATTGTGGAAAAACTAATGTTATGGTTAGTCTTTTATTAGATCACAATGGACTTAAGTTTAAAAATATATATTTATATTCTAAAACAGCTTATCAACCTAAGTATTTATTCTTAAAAGAAGTTTTGAAAAGAATTGATCATACAATTTTATTTATATTTAATGCAAGTGTTGAAGTAATACATTCTAATGGAGCGTTGAGAAGATCTATAATGACGTAACATGTGAGAATGAAACTAATATCCAGAACTATTTTGCTATGGAGAGACATCAGAATATTGATTGCTTTTACTTATCTCAAACTTATTCAAAAGTACCTAAACAATTAATTCATGACCACACGAACTTATTAATTGTATATAAACAAGATTCAGTAAATTTAAGACTAAATCTCTATGACGAACATGTGAATTCCGATATTGAGTGACTCAAATTTAAGGAGTTATGTTCTTTGATATAGACACAGTTTTTTACTTATAAATGAAGATTGTCTTATCGATGAGGGAAGGTATTGAAAAGGCTTTGATATTTTTATTGATTTTGAGTCAAATAATGTGAAGCATTCTGTCTATATAAGATTTGAATTTAAAATAGACAATACTCAGTTTGACGCTTCCTTAAGTGAATAAACAGCGCATTTGATTCGTGAACATGAAAATTATTAATAAATAAATAAATAAATAAATAATACATCATTTTGAATGGATCACCATGAATAGATCAAATACATTTTGAATACATGACTATTTGAATAGATCAAATTTAATCGATGAAATCACATTGAATAGATACAATTTAATAGATGAAATTATCTTGAATAGATCACATTGAATAGATGAATAATAGAAATTGAGAGAACTAGATATGTCTTGATCTAGGTCAAGTAAAAATAAAAATTTAAATAAACAGAGGCCTATTTTTAATAAACAGCACATTTGATTCTTGAACATGAAAATTAATAATAAATAAATAAATAAAACATCATTTTTGAATGTATCACATTGAATAGATCAAATACATTTTGAATATAAGACTCTTCGAATAGATCATCTTGAAATAGATCAAATTTAATCGATGAAATCACTTTGAATAGATCAAATTTAATAGATGAAATTACCCTGAATAGATCACATTGAATAGATGAATAGATCAAATTGAATAGATGAATAATAGAAATTGAGAGAACTGGATATGTCTTGATCCAGGTCGCTCAATTTCTACCTACTGAAACCTTCAAAACATCGACTAAATAACTGCCGAGCGGAAACTTTTCACGGAAATAATAACGCTGATATAAGGATGTTTTCAGGATGCGGTACAGTCAGCCACAAAAATCGAGGCATGTTTAAAAAACATTATGACGTCACAACCGTTTCAAAATAGCATTCGAAATTTGAGGTCAGTTAGTAGTAAGTAATATTTTTTTTTAAAGCAGTCTTGCACCTTGTGCTGGGCCAAAATATAGAAAGATGCTAATTTTAATTAGAGTCTAAAGACTCATACTACAATTTTGTCTTTTTCGGGACATTTTGTAAATTAAGTAATATTTTTTTTACATAAAACGCCTTATGTGGTTAGATTATGTGTAGGTAAGTACCTTTAAATATTTTTATATTCCACAATCAGGTCTTGTGTGTCATGGGAAATATAATCCTAAGAAATTATTTCAAAATCATACTTCACAACAGTACCTATTGATAATTGTCTACTAAAACCAAAGGTCATGAGAAGATTTCGACAAAATTGCACCCAATGTTATATACATAGTAATGTTTATGTGCAACTTATGCCGTTGACTGTACAAACTGCAAGACGTTCAGTACATTTCAGCTGCATTCGCTTTGTTATTCCCAAAGTTTTCCAAACACGAGTCAATAACACCGTTAGCTTAAATGTATGGAGTTTCATGGTTTTCTATTTGGAAGGATGAAAATCTTTGAACACTACGCAGTTCATTTTATCGCTATTTTTGTGTCTTACATTCATATATGTATTTTTTTTATGCATTATAGGCAAACGCTTGGCCGCAATCACATCTGATGTTAAATGATGATGCGGCCTACGGTGTAACGCGTTTACCTAGATAGAACCTATTCACTCTCCTCTTGAAAACGTCCAAATTATATGCATCTGGAAACACCGACGCTGGCAACGAATTCCACTCCTTAGCGGTATGACGACCGATGAGGCGCGGTGGGCGAAGGACCGCAACGCGGAGGTTGCCGGTTCGATTTCCGCATTGGGATAAATGTTTGTAAATATTTATTCCGGGTGTTCTGGGTACTAAAAAATATCTATCTATGTAATGTATTGTATTAAATATGTCAGTCTTCTAGTACTCATAACACAAGCTCTGCTTAGCTTGAGACTAGATGATGTGTGGATTCTCCAGCATTATTTATTTATTTATATCACTAAAACTATTTGCCCATTTCGTGCAAACATTCTTATAAGTAAATAATATATACATATTGCGTTTCATTTTCAAACTTCAATATGCATTTGTTTTTTTTTAGGTACGTATTCCTAAAAGCGGTTGTAGTTCTATCCACATAGATTGAACATAAAAACGAGTTTGGAATATTAGCAGTAATTTATTGCTGTTATTAATAGTCTATAATCATCGGTAATTAAAATATTTAAAAACCCATAAAATAACGCACGATATCTAACACATTATATTCTAATTATATTTAAGTCTACGATACCTAGGTATAAGTAGGTTATTTAATAACGAAGCGGTACCGTACCATCCGGTACCAACTTAATAAAACTATTTTGTAATGGTATTCATTTGACCCTGCAAAAATTCCTTCAACTAGTACAGTTAAAAGGGCAAACGAGCAACATGTTGCTGCCAATATCGGGCAACATATTGCTTGCATCTATCAACATTAAATGATATCGCAAATGCTCTTGGTTCTCATAGTTTTGCTTCGTAGAGATGGCATTGAGTAAAAAAACCTACCTACGTGAATAAGTTTATGTTTTGGCCTCTGACTTTACAATGCAAATAGATTTCGTCTAGTAAAATTTTGTGTTCAATAAACAATCGTGAGCTTGATCGAAAATAATACAACAATAATTGACATAGGTAAAGTTATTTATGTGATGATCTTTGTATTTAATTATCATCATAAAAAATCACGCTTAAGCAGAGTCTAATGGCTTTACACTAGTACAATATAATCATTTTTGGGAATCGTAACTTTAAAAAAAAGGTACAGCTTTTCGTGTCCAGTATTAACTTTGAATAGAAGTAAGATACCATTTTTGAACGATACTATACAATTTTGAGAATGCCATAACCTCTAAAAATAATGTTTTGTTTTTTGTGTTAATGTTTGTGATGTAACAGTAGGACCAGAAAACTTATAGATATTTTTCTTTACTTTGTTATGAAAGAACCGCGCGAGACAGAATATTGTCAAATTAGAAGCAACACATTGCCACGACAATGTTGCTCGTTTACTAACCCCTTTAGGTTTATCCTTGTCTTCTCTCATATACTTTCTTCGTTATGACTTCAGAGTTTCATGATAAAAAACTATTATTTTCTGAATATAAATACAATATCCAATGCCGTTTGATACCGATCAAGGATGGGCCTATAATTTTGATAATTTATTAGACGAAGGCCGAGAATGTTGTCACGCGAACTGACTACTGCGGTTACTTGTTATATACCTACATAAAAATATTTGATTTCCTTTTCAATTTTTTATTATTTTTTACATGATCATATATAAACGTGGATTAGACGAAGCATTTTTTTTTGTTTTTTTTTTTCTGCTTTATTCTTATTGAAAGGTAGGTAGTATGTATACACTAAGTAGTATAGTACATCATATGATAAGTAATATATTCAATGGATATTATTATATATTATAAGAATACATGATGATCAAGTCTGACTATACTGGTACATATTAACTTATCTGACTATACATTGCTTCCTAGTTCGTTTTCATAGTTCGATTTCCTAGCTCTATGGTCTGCAACTCAACAAAAATTTTTTTTGTGTAAATGCAGTACAAAATGCATTTTATATGTGAATAAATTTAAAAAACCCGCTACTTTAAAGCGATAAGCATGAGATGAGCCAAATCTCATAGTAATTTTTATATACTTAAGCGTTTTTCTTTTTTTTACTATTTACCCCGTTATCAATTTTCTTTACAATTAGTATTAAAATGTAAACTTTTACAAAATATTAAAGTTGATTTTATGAAAAATTGAGGACAAAAACCACTTTAAATGTATGAAGTAAACGAGCAGTATTTCAAAAAAATAGTTAAATAAAAAAAGTTAAATCATTCTATATAATTAATGTCGTATGTACTTACTTGTTGTGTTTGCAAATAAACTTTTCTTTATCTTTATCTTTTATCTTTATATGGCAAGCTACCAAATACACGAACAATCTTTTAATAGTGAATGCTAGTTAAAAATTCAAGAATAAAGGTACCTAAAAGTGTAAATGACAAAAGATAAAAGTTTATGTACACTCTGTAAACTGCTTTAAAAATACAGTTAAATACCAACCTGTATACCACTTCAACTAAATATTAACCCAAATACATTATTAATATCTTCGTAATTTTTTTGTGAATAAATTATTAAAAGGGTAAATAAAAACACAAACTTAGTAACTTACATCCGCAAAACTCTCTCCTATAATCCTCATATCATAAAGTTAAAAAAATGCCTATCTAAAGTATTTTATTACTCAAAAATACTTAAAACGCTTCAGAACATTAAAATTTCTCGTCAGCTATTAAACTAGGTATAAATTTTCATCGAGTTAGATCTCAGATTTTATCAACGTTCATATAACTGCCTAAGTACTGTAAGCAGACTGGACTTTGCAACGATATCATTTAAATAGATAAAATAATATACCAGCGCGATTATGATAAGACAACCACTTAATCACACAAAAAACATATTATAACTATTATAAATAATTAATTAAATAAAATAATAAAATAACCAACCAAAAAAATCCGGAGCAAAAAAATCCAAATCAAAAGAATGCACATAAAAACACATCACACGAACATTATGTTTCGGCACATACATCGGAAAAAGCACATTTAGGAAAATCTTAGAAAGCTCTGAAAGTTCACTTTAGTGGCACAACACACAACTTTACCGTTTGCCGCCAACTCCTTCAACTTTTGAAAGAAAGTTTAAAAAAATATATTAATATTTGTTTCGAAATTAAAACAGTTTTGCGAAATTCGGTATCGCGTGGTTTGGCGCGCGTGATCCCCGTTTCGGTAGTGAATTTTCGGCTATGTTAGGGAAGATGTTCGCATAGCAGTGGCTTAGATGAGACTGTGGTGTGCCGCGTCCGTCCAACTCTATGGCCGGAGTCGACTTTCGCCCCGACCGGTCGCCCTACAGCTCCGACGACCGGTGACGCATCCAGGAATTAATATTTTAAAACTGTGACTAAATTCGTCTAATCCACATTATTAACTCGCGAATAGTCAAAAATATAATTATACACAAGTGTACCGGTCGGCAAGCCGATCGTGACTGAATAAGGGTTGTAAAATATACAGGTATGAATGAACGTGCTTGCACTGATTTTCTGATGCAGTCACATTTCTGTTTTAATAGGCACAATGGTGCATAAGATTACTGAGAAAACAGCTATGCATCTTGTTTTTCAGCAAATCACAAAAAAACATATAAAAACTGTATTTTATATCTCGTCGTCTTATTTATTGTTCGTACATATTTTGTGATAAATATATTTGGGATAAATATAAATAGTAGCCTACATGTTAATCCAGGTTAAAAACTATACATAGTTTTAATCGGTAGTTGCATCGTCACATTAATAATTTTTTTTTATGGCTCACACATTAAGTGCATAGCATAATATTAGTAGGAGTATATTATGACACTATTCTACGAAAACAGCCATCAGTCATAAACATCAGTCTCTCAGTATCACTAAAATGATTTGTCTGAATTCTGAATCACAATTAATTAATACATGAATTATTCATAGTTCCCGACTAAGCATAATTTGCGGAACTAGGTCGCAATACTTTAATACACTTTTCTGTGAATAACATTGAAATACCGCGAAACAGGAAAATGAGATGCATAATGTAAACGGATAAGATTCACCTTTGAAATATTATATGTAAACTAATTATTACGTAAGTAAATATAATATTTCAAAGGTATATAAGCTGTATAATTATCTAATTATATAGCTTATATCCTTTTAACTAACTAAAGAGTAATCTTATAGTGGCAGAACTTATCAGGGGTTGATGTTTGTTAATAATTTGTATAAAATAAAAATAGATCCAAAAAAGAAGATTTTTGATCCTTAAGTACCAAAGTATGAATAAGGGGAACTGTGTCTATTATGTAATAATTTATTGTGGAAAACTTATAATGATATGTTTCAAAATTTATCAAAATTTATTCAGTCCCAAATATAAAAACTATTCTTTTAGAAAAAAAAGTACATACGTACACAATTATGTTTAGTTTTGACGTAGTTCGATATAACTCGTAGCGACAAACAGTGCAATGTAGCGCATTGCAAAGGAAGTTGCCTTGTATCCTGCACCGCTCCTGTTTCCTGCGCTCCTGGTACAACTGGGTTAGTGTTGACAACAGTTTGTACACTGTTTGTTGTGTTGTATTGTTGATAGTTTTGTTCATACAAAGTTGCACTACTACTACAATACTCTTTGCTCTACTCAGTTCAGTATCTTTAATATCTGAAATGTTTCGGTGTCACAATACGCTATGTTTATTAAATTTCAAAGACTTAATATCAAAACTGATAATCAAAGTAACCAGCTTCCAAGTACTTTGTGGTCAATAGTTTTTTAGTTTAAACATAGTTTTAGTTGGTCTCTTTTTTTTCAAACACAAACTATGCATAAACACAACGAAATTGTTATTTAAAATCCATCGCGATATCATGGTACAGAATAAGTTTTTCCTAATAATCAGCAATCTAGTTCTCATACTAAATCTGTTGTACTAATAAATCAAGGTTAATTTGAGATCACGGTCGTCATACAAAAACCTCTGTCATCCAAAAAGTACCTTATCTTAAAAGCATCGCACCTCTAAATATAAATATTTAAATACGAATATCACTGAGACATTGTCATTCATTAAACTTTCTCCCGAGACGAACGCCCTTTGAATGGTGGCAAAGGGTTCTCGACTAATAGATTTCAAAACGTTACTTCGGTACTCCAATTCAAAGACCTTTATGAATAGGTACCATAGTACTTACTTTTAAAGTGATTGGGTGCATTTGTACCATACGTGATAATTAGTTTATTTTGTTAGTAATTAATTATGGTAGTTAATACAATTAGCCAATGCTAATAAAAATACATTTCCCTAATGAAATAGACATTTATAAACTTTTTGTTTATTTACACTTATAATAATTTAAATGATAGATATTATAAGTTCAATAAATAATCCAATAAATACAAAAACCTTTAATTTATAAATAAAACCCTGTTTTCTTTTAAATCAATTAATCTTCATTATGTTAATAATTACTTTTATCATACCATTGTCGAGCTAGATACTTGTAGGTACTGGTATGAGAAGTCAAAACTTCTTTGAGGCAGTAGTAATCAGGTCATCCAGGTTTCTTGACATTAATTAACTATGTGAACTTGAACTTCGCAGTTCAAATTATAATAAAAGAGTGGTCCTTTCAGCAGAGTCGCTCTTCAATTTCAAGAAAAAAGGCCACAGTCATAGTTGCGACTAGATTTTAGGCAATCAATGAACATATTAGACACAAGATAATTTCTTGGTGAGATATATCATTGTTTTATGTATTATTTGCATATAACATGTTATAAAATACATCAAGAATAAATTACCAAGTCGTTGTTTCCACATATACGATGCTAAAGAACTAGTCTTCAGAGTATTCAATTAACAAAAGAACATAAGTTCCTATTGATACTTGATCGTAAATGAAATTAAAATGAAAACTATTCTTGTAGTTACATCAAAGTTAAATGTTATGATGTGCAAAACTCACTTTATATGAGTAAAATTAATGCAGTTCGAGTCTGACCAGTTTGATGAGGAACCTGACTAGTTTGATGAGAAATCTCTGTTTACCTGTGACCATCATTTCGCGAGGATCAGAGTTATAATTGCTGAAGTCACGGTGCAATTGTTTATCGACGATTTCACCCTTAACCATGTTAACGGATCTTAAAATGATCTTAGAAGTATTTGGGACCGTAGGTATGGCACCTTCACGCATAGGACTTATTAAGTAGTCAGTAAGATGTATTATTTCATTAATTTATATAATAATAGTTTATAGTGGAAGATTAAGTCTAATTCTTGATTTCATAGTTTTTAACGTCCGACACATGAAGATCACTGTTAGTTTAGGAAATTCTATCTCGTCAAACTAGAACCAAAAATATTCCTTACCATACATATCAGATTCGCAGACAACTCACTTGTAAATACGCCCTGTGTCACTGAAATTGCCAGGTAAATTAAAGGGCTTTATCTCTATAACATAAGGTTTAAAATTGCTATTCACGTCACACAGCTGCAAAAATTTGGGATCTTGTATTATTGTTAATCAGATTTGAGGTATGCTACGTCACTATGGGTATCATCTGAATTTCACCGTGCGGTTGTTTAAACGTCACTAAAGTGAACTTTATGATGCAGACTGTATTGGTTATTCTGTGACGTAGCTTCTGCATGGCTATAATAAACAGAAATCCGATATCCTTGGCTACAACAACTTTAACTACAAGATCGCTGATAAGAGGATCGTTCGCCTTATTATTTACAGCCTGCTCATCGGCGTTGATTACGCCAAAATTGACTGCGCACTTTTATTACTTTAACGTTTGATCAAACGCTGCTTAGGGATTTTGCACTATCATTTGCCGTTAGCATCATCATTCGCTGTCTTTAACATTGAGCTCCTGTTGCGATCAGAGGCCCGAGCACAAATAAATGAGAATCGCAAACGTATCATATTCGAATTGACGCTAGTTGGGCTACCTAACGTAGCAGCGTCACCGCACAGTATTTCATACTAGATGATTCTTGGAGCCAGTTCCATGCGGCCAGAGCCTAGAAGAACGGGAGGATCGAGAGCACCAATATCGAAAGCGTATGTATGTCGCATTGCCTATGCTGCTTATAGTAATGTCTGTCAAGTTAATCGTTTTGATTGATGTAAAAGCTTGATTGAAATTGGTGGTCCTAGAGACAGCAAAGTTTGGGTTAGATTGAGATGTGGTATGCACATAAAGTAATGCATAATCTTACAAGTGAGTTTGGTTTACAGCGGAGACGCGGATCCAAATAATTTATCTCATAATCATATATTTGGATATTTGATGGTCATCGTTTCCTAGTCCCAAATCCAAAGGGTAAGGATTGGCACACGGCAGCTGCGGGTTAGATTCTAAGGCGATATGTAAAAAAAAATCACCCTTCACGCCCTAATCGTGGCGAATAGAAGGGGTTTCATTGTCGCGTGCGCATACACATCTATCGCGGCGATGCACGCCGAATTGATTTGTAAGCACGTGTCATATTTTTACTTTAACATTAGTTTATATTACTAAAAATATATTTTTAGTGGAGAAAAATATTGCTTTTTCCATAGTTCAATTATAAAAATAACGCACGATAGTAGGTTGTAAGTTCTCTAACAAAATGATGTCTTAGGCAAACCTAGTTTCAGTAAAATGTCTATTTTACACAAACAAACTCGACAACAAAATTAAAACAAACTTTGTAGTAATAGATACTTCTTTGGATTCTACGTCTACTTTTTTGCATGACACTTTTATAAACGATTTATCAAGAAAAGCCGTAATAATGTTAAATGATTTACAAATTAAAAGCAAAAAAAACATTTGCGGTCCGGAAACCAGGGGTGGCAGGAAGTGTTGCTTGTATTTCCCCACGTATTGATTCACATTGTCACCGCAAGGGGGCCACTTTTGAATTTTTGATTGATGCTCTATCTATTGTATTCTATATCTATGGAACTGTGAATGATTTTGTTGTGGAATTCAGGTTGTGTTAGCTCTACAGGGTACCAAACATTTGCTTCTTGTATTTATACATATTTTCTATACAATGTGACTTAAAGGCTCCCCTGTATAATTATTGCGGGCGATAATTTTTGCAGATTATTTCAATTTTATAAACCAACCCCAAAATTTGACCCTCAATTTGGTATCGTCTCTTTCTCTTCATACTGAAATGACAAAGATAAAAAAAAGCCATAAATAAATATATAAAAATTAATAAATTACTTAAATGCATCTACAATAAACATAATTAAAAGATTCGGGAGAACTTCCGAAGACTAACGATGTACTAAGACCCGATCACAATACGTTTATTATATATCGAAACGATTCAATTGGTCTATTGAATTGTAATCAGGACTCAAAAAATAATTAATCATCATCATCATCAACCTATATTAGTCCACTTTTGGCCGTAGGTCTCTTCCAAAACCGCGGCACTGCGCCAGGTCTTCGGGTCTTCTCATCCAGTGTTGCGAGCTATACTCGTAAATCGTCTCCCACCTTGCTAGAAGAACAATTATGCAATGTAAAGCCGTAACTCAAATAACTGCTCTAATTTCTATTCAAACACACCAACAATATTGCAGTTTCAATGCATCGTAAAACTACCCCGGTCTAAATCTCTAATCAAAATGCATTATAATGCAAACATCCCCTATTCCCTTAGGAATAACCCTAAAAAGGATGAAGATATTAAGCGTACGACGAACCGGTTTGTTTCAATGAAGCCGTTTGCAACTATTGTTAACATTTAATTGGCAACAGCATATTCACAGACTAAATCATGACAGCTGGACATTTACAGTTCATTTTTCTAGCGTTCGTGCGTTCTATCTGAAAAAATATTCATTCAGCAGCGTCCGTGCAAACAGCAGTACGATTACTAGCTACGCGTTCAAATTGTTTGTATGGCTAACTTTACTAAATTATAGCATAAAAATACATACCTAATTAACTAGCATTAAAATTACTTAAAATGCTGTCAAAATGCGTCCTTTTGAATCCGTCGATCACTTCTCATCGCAAGACAAACAAAGGTTTTATGAAAATGCTCGTTTACTCAGCATCATCATCATCAGGAGGATAAAAAGTAAAAGTAAAAGTATTCGGTCTAACTTTCTCCGCATTTGTTGGTCCTACTGTCCTTTAAATCCTAATGTTATTTGGTTTAAACTTTCACTTTTCTTAGCAAAGATTGTTATTTTTTTTTAAAGTTCAGTAGTTAACTAGTGATTCTTTGACGGGCTGTGTCTCGTGATTTACATAAGATAAAGGGTCACAATCGCAACGGTTTGAATATATGCAGCTCCCTGAATGAGCAACAAATTGATCTGAAATCTCTATAAGTAAATTGTTTTCTTTATGTATGTATTTACAAAAAAAGTAAGTATATTATGTATTCAATCAGCAACTCTTTTTCTTAATAAAAGCTTTGCTTAGTAGGACTAGAGTGTGATGTGTGAAATGTCCATGAATATTTATTTATACACTGATAACAAACACATGCGATGACTGTGGGTATATGATGTAAAAATTATGTAGCTTGTTACATATAAAGTAGATTAGAACGTTATATTAGTAATCTGGTTGATGATATTTTTTTTTAATTATTGCCTAATATGAAATGGTAATATAACAACATAATAAAAAAATGTGTTACCTATTATTATACAATGTGAAATGATGTGTGAAATGTCCGTAGATATTTATTTAATACTCTTTAAACCAGAACACAGCAATGCAAACACTGCTTTGCGGCAAATAGGTAATTGCAAGCGAAGGTTTTCGACCTTCGCTATGGCATAACAAAAGCTTCATATAACAATAGAATAGAAAAACATTTATTTGCAACACAGAAATATAAAACTAAAAAATAAGGTAGGTACAATAATAAAAAAAGAAAAGAAACAATAACTAATTAAAAGAGACTACAATCTTATTTATAAAACAATCTACTGTGCTGCAAAATGGATCCTAGCTCAGCATAATGTGGATTGAAAAAACAACCCACGCTGGTCTTCCGCTAGGACCAATTTCAAAGAGCGGACGTGAAAAATAACCCGTCAAGTAATATTAATAAGATTATGCTCACGTAACCCAAAGCCTCTGTCCACAAAACTCATGTTATACTGATATTAAATAATTTAAATTATCGACAGATATAATTTCACGGCGATAGGCGGGACTAATAGATTCTAATGATCGCCACGCCTTTACTTTCCACTCATTATGCAAAACACAATAAAAATATAATCTTATCGGTATCTATATCGAGATAAAGATATGTACCTACATAGAAGCAACCGTTATGAAGTAACATGTACAACTTGATGGAACAAGTTGCACAATACGATGTTTATAGACATAACATAACGCCATCTAGTCCTACAAACTTATACTAAGTATAGAAAACTTATACTAAAACTTATACTAAGTATAGCAAAAAGCTTGTGGTAGGTATATGCATTTGGTTTTTAAATACTAACGGTCTATATTATAAAAAGTTAGCGCAGACTTGATGTGTTGATTACCATACGTAATGATGACATAAAGTCAACGCTAACTTTTTATAAGTAAGGGGGTAATTATATGCGAGTATGTTTTTATTATATTACCTATCTCCGAGTAACTGTATTTTACTTCGACAAGTAATCATGCATTATTAAGAATAATTCTACCTTTGTCAGGTCTGGATAAAATATGGGATGTCCACTTTTTGGAAAAGCAGGAAATTTCAAATATAAAAATTATAATTTGTAAGCTTCACCAAGATATAACAATTTTGGATTCGCAGTTAAATTCAGAAGCTCTTATTCGTCGGTTCTCCGTCCGTCGATGATGATGATATCTCTCGTCATTATTTCAAAATAGACTGAATTCTTACAAGACATGATGTATTAAACGTAAACGAACATAAATAATGTAGTGTAATAAAATGTACCGAATGGCGTATTAGTGGTCGTGTAATAAATATACATTTATAGCGTATTAAACATCTGTAAAAACTCAATAAAACGAAAACTGTACGACATATTGTGAAACTGAGGATTAACAATGGATAAATATAAATTGAATGTTTTAAATGAATGTGGATTAAACTGATTGGCTGTTAAAAAGTGCGCGTGAGACTTGAAATACATAGTTTTATTCTGATACACCAATAGTTTTCAGCAAACGATGGTGTACAAATCTTTAAAAACTAATTATAGGTAGGTAATGTTTTGTAAAGATTACAGGCTAATAAAGATACTCCATAATCTATTAGCCTGGCAAAATCTAGATAAAATGAAGGTTAACGATTAACAACCAAAATATCTGCTTCATCAAAATAACTTTATATTCAAAATATTTGTTGTTAATATTTGTCGCGTAAAAATATATAATACAACAAACAAAAATATCAATAAATCTAACACAGTATCATAGATAAATTTGTATAATAAGGACTTGTAACAGACGATGCTTGAATACAAAAAGATAACATTTAATATTCCCCTGACAATCAAGATACATACAATATCAACGAAAATAACTCAAAATATCACCATCGACGTATCTATAATGTATCTCCAAGATATTTATTACATCGACTCGATAGATTACGTGTTCTATAGTATCATAGTTTTCACAGCACTATCGCGGGATATAAAACAAAATATTGCATCATAGCCAACTTCACATTATTATAATGATAATATCAGAAACTCACGAGCTTTCATACCAATAAAACAATATAAAAAGTTATTGATAATAATTTATTCAACACTACTCCAATACGTGGAGGTGAGAAACAAAATTGACTAGATCTACATATTACCATCAAACTACATCAAGACCTAAAATTAAAAAAAAAAAGAAAATGGTAGCACTCCGGGAGTGCCGGCAGAAGTGAAAACTTCAATATTAACGTTGTGTTTTCACTTTTAAGTTTTCACTTCAAAAATATAACCACAGTCGTCATAATGACAATGACAATCACAATGACACAGACACATTCGCGCAAGTGCGAATGTGTCTGTGTCATTGTGATTGTGTCATGTCATTGTGTCAGAGTGGGAGATACTAGTTCCTCTCCCTTTCCCACGATCTTACGCTTAATTTCGAACGTCACGTGACCCTGACGCGAGTTTGAAAGTTTTTACCCACCCAGCGCCGCTAAAGAAGTTTTCACTTCAAAAACTTCGAATGGTAAGTTTTATTCTAGAATTCATAAATGTTCTTTTATTTTCTGACTAGTGTGTAGAAATGCCATAAAGAGTATCCATATCTTCATTGCCATTTTGTAGAAATATTTCTTCGGCCTGTATCTAAGGACCGCTTCTGATTTTGATCACATAATCTATCTAAATAAAGTTTGTTTACATTCTGCAGATAGTTTAACTGTTTAATGTAGTTTTTTATAAGTTTGTCAAAAAGTATCAAATGTGACCTAAGATTCTGGGCACCGAGAAATAAATACCTGAGTAGGACAAGTTACCTACTATTGAAAACTTGTGTGTTTTGCTTGTACATTGCTATATATTTCATATAATGATATTTTAGCAACCCAATGAATTAGAAAAAAAAAATATAGGTTATTTTATGAACCAGATCAGTAATTTAGGCTTTCTATACTTTAGAGTTAATGTTGCCTTATCCATTCAAATGTTAGTCACACATTTTTGTCTACCGAATCAGTAATAGCGCATAAGTAAAACTCTATGGGAAGCAATGTGGGCGGTAATCTAGTGATTACAACGCATTACCATCGGTCACACCAAAGCAACGATAAACTTTCATATAAATACCCAATTTGCTTACTATTCATACGTTTGTTTATTCAATAAGCATGATTTTAAATCTTGGATTAAGCATGACCAGCGACTTAGCACAGAGGATTATCCACCAAAATTAATTTATCTCTGACTAATAAAAATAAATTCACACACGTTTTGAATTCTTAAGATAAAATTAAAGTAATATATTAACATTTGACACGTTGATCATTAATATTTAATGTTAATGAATTACTTTTTGTTACACCTCTCGATAAGATCGTATGCGATGAAGACGTCAGTGGGCGAAATCGAAACGAAGAACGATGTTGTATATTAGCAAAATACAGTTATGTGGACAGGAATGAGGCTACTAATGAATTTTCTCATGCAAATTTTGTGAAGTAAATTGGAGATGGCACAGAAACCGGATAGGTGGTCAAAACGTGCACACAAATTGTCATAATTATTTGTTAATTATATAAACTAAGAGCCCTATGAATTCAATGAAGATCAAGAATTTTATAATTTTGTAGCTGTTGCGTTAAATTTTAATTGAATTTTCTTAAATCTTCATACATTTAGATGTAAAGTAACGGCTTAGAGTAACCAACGTCGCCCATACGTTCACATTAAAATATTTTAAGCATTTAAATTATTTACTCATCTGACCGAGTTTTCTTAATAAGTGATTTGAAATAATAAATAAATATTTCACATCCAAGCACTTATACAGGTACATATGGGTACAATACAAATTAATTTAATAAATAGCAAATACTTTTAGTACAACAAAACGAACAACAAAAAAAAATATGTTAATATGTATACCTATTGAAAACCTACCAACCTACCAAGCCCAATAAACCTATACAAGTGAAGTCACCAGTCCGTCCAGTGTTCACAAATACTGCGCAGACGCAGGGCACCAAGTCATCGCTCCCTAAAGTGTTGACATTCGATTGTTTATTCGTCTCCACACACACACAGTTGCACTCACTAATTACAAACATAAAAACCTTTTTGCACTTTGAATGAGGAATTCTTAGCTGTATTTATACAATCTTTATTTTTAATGCGTTTGTCTTATTTACGAACAATACTTACAATCAATATAAATAAATATAATAATAAATAATAAATAATGCTGGACAATCCACACAACATCATCTAGCCCCAAGCTAAGCAGAGCTTGTGTTATGGGTACTAGAAGACTGACATACTTAATATAATACATTACATAGATAGATATTTTTTATTATACATATAATACCCAGAACACCCGGAATAAATGTTTGCAGAACATACAAACATTTATCCCGGGGCGGGAATCGAACCCGCAACCTTCCGCGTCGCAGGCGGACCATCGCCCACCGCGCCACATCGGTCGTCAAAATATAATAGTAACATAACAACTAAAATTAGTCAGATTTAATACCAAGAAAGTTCTTCAATATATGTAGATTTTTAAAAGTAAAAAGTACCTCTTTGCTTATAAAGTCTCGAACATTCTACTACATAGGAAGTTAACAAGAGTTTACTCACTTCTATGTAAAAAGTTTCGTATACCTCACCGTGTTTTGTTTTTCATTTTCGACCAAATATATAAAGAATATTAAAAGTAGATAATAATATAAAACAGCTAGCGTAGCAGGTTAGTACTATAGCAAGACTATGGAGAGTGGAAGGCTTAAGATGCCCAGCAGTGGACAAACTAAAGCAACGGATAATGATGATATTAAAATATCTCTCTATGTAGATTTATATTCATTCGCTGATCGGAAAAGCAATAATGATATATGAATTCGCATCTCATATTTTATCTTTATCAATATGTATAATCAAAGTTTCATAACCAGACTATTACTAATTACCATTATCTGCCTTTGGAGTATCATCAGAAAATATGTCAGATAACACTTTCAGTATGGAGCATTGTCTTAGAATGGCCTCGCACTGTTATCTTTGTAAGTACTTACTTCCAGGTCTTCGATCGGCTTTTCTTGAAATGAATCATATAATTTACTTGAATAATAAAATAAAGTCAGGATCATTTCAAAAAATTACGCTATCCCAATAAATAAAAGTTCTATCAAAAGAAGATGCATAGGTAGATATATTTTTGTGTGAGTCTATGAATATTTAAAATGAATGAATGAAAATTTTTATTGCTCACATTAAGAAGAAGGACAAGAAAATAACCCAAGTAGAATAATATGTACAATATGTTTTAAGTAACGCTACTAGCAAATATTATAAGGTATATCTTAAGTAAATTCTTTGATTGTTTTACTTAACCGTACGTAAAAATTGCTCTCTCCAGTACCCCAAGTACGAGTTTGTGCAAACACGGATCGCAGACGCAATCGCCGAGCGCCTATCGGCCGGTTTCTCGAATGATGATCAACGAAAAAATCAAAGAATTACTATGTGTCAAACTCGGATCAATCGTGATTTGGGTTTCCAGAAACCGGCCGTATATGTATGAAGATCCAAGCAACGCCCGACCCTAGCAGATTTCTTGAGAAGCTTGGATTTCCATACAAAATCGGTGGCGCTCGGCGATTGCGTCTCTGTGATCCGTGTGTGCACAAACTCGTACTTGGGGTACTGTTCCTCACAAATTACAATCAGATATGGTTAAGATTACAAGTCGGTATTTGCAATCTTTTGGAATGTTAAGTGTTTGCAGCGTGTGCTCTTCAGATCAAGATATTGATTTCAGTATTTTGAAAGAAGGTGATTGCGTTTTAGTAAAGTCACTTCTCATATAAAATTAGATATAACTCCAACTGAAGAAATTTATCTATGAGCTCAAGAGTAATTCTGCCATCAATGTTGTGGGTTCGATTCCCGTCAACAAATATGTCTGATGAGAAATATAGATAGGTGCTTGTTCAGAGGTTTTAAACTGGCCTCTACATCAGTTCTGTTCTATTCTGTTCTGTTCTGTATAATTAATTAAGTCATGACATAATTTATTGATTATTCCAAATTCATTAATTTACCCACCAATCAAGATTGCTACAGCAAGGATATGTTTATTTCTGGGCGTCTAGTCGAAGCGACGCGTGACCCGAGGACTGGTGAGTATCTGGCCCAGCGTATCGTATTCAGCGCGGCAATGCAGCCAGTGTCTTGGGTACGCTTCCGATTGGTACTGATTTGGATCAGTTGAACTATCTATAGGTCGTTTGCAACGGTCTGTAGATAGCTCAACTGTTTCTTATGTATTTTATATGACAATGTACATGTAAATATTTTATAGTCGTAAGTTTCTTTGTGAATAAAATAAATAAATGTTTAGGATATGTTTGATTGATTTCCTGACGTTAATATCTCTGGATCAAACAAATATTTTTATGATCCCTTTTAATATTGAAAGTCTTCACAGGTCCCACAATTTATGCTCACAATTACCATGTTAATGCGAATTCGAGACTGTAACCTATCAATAAACTTGACCGCCCAATAAATCGTAATTTGGGGAAAGTGGGAACCAATTATACGGTGAAGTATGTCTATCCAGAAGTAATCTAATTGGTTTCATAAACAAACTTACGACTATTACAGTATATACACAGGCATATAAATACATAAGAAACCAAAACGATCTATAGATAGCTCAACTGATCATTTGAATTGGTTTCATTTTTTTTTGAAATAAGACGATTTTAATCTTTTTTTCAGCTTTATGGGTAAGATTTTTTTAAAATTATATTTCTGATATCTTTCCTTTATTGGTAATAGTAGGTCGGTTTTAAACTAGGGAGTTGACAAGTAATTTTGTATATTATATTGTAACTAAATTGATGTTAGTTTAAATAACTGCACATACCGTTATAGATCTTATAAAATGCCACCAAATGCTTATAAACCGGCTTAACTTTGAATTACAAAATGAAATGTTGTACGGTTTATCTAAATCTATATTGTATAGCAAACCACGTATTCGTTTGTCTAACAATATACACATAACTTTAACATAATAAACAACAAAATTAGCGAAATTTAAGAGGATACAAATTACATTGACCATACTAAAATTTAACACTAATAAATGAACAAACATACCGAATACTCAGTAACCACTTCAAGTGCCTAGTTCTACCGCATTAGTATAAGTAAAGTGTAAACAAATGGTATGTTTATACGTATAAGTATTGTAAAAAACATGTATGTATATGTCTGATACGCCAGTCACGCACTTGACGACATACAGACACATATACCATATACTTACAGTTATAACAATTAGAGACGAATTTATTATAACACTTAGCAAAGTTTTCCTACAAATAACACATTGTCGCATTATCTTGGCGATAAAATGAACATTTTATTTTGTGGTTTTTCTGAGACTCCCGACACACGCAGAAATTGTTATTTAGAAGTTATGAAAACAAACGCAAATAATAATGAGATTTTTCTAAAGTTATGTGTGACTACATAATCTGCTTTTATAACCTCACTTTATCGATATAGTGATTGAGTTTTATAAAGTGTAGGACTCATTTCTATTTTCCAACCTGGCTTCCCATCCTAGGTTATAATGTTGGGAGTAGGTACGTTATCTTATTTTTTTTCCCAAATACCTTATTGCTGAATTTCGGTTTATATGTATGGCGTATTTGCAATAAACGGTTCATATGACTTCTTTAGTGTCAGATTGATGAGTGAGGTGCTATGCATCATTGAGTACGTTACCAACCGACTTGTAAATGCTCAATGTGACAATGAATTTTTATACGTTTTATTAATCTTACACAGACTTATTAAGACTGCCGCATAGTGAGCTCCAGACTGCCCATCGTATAGTTGTCAAAATACATAAAATGTGAGGCAAAGGCGTCCCCTTAACCTTTTTACTTATCCACTTATCAAATATAAATAAATGAATATACTTATCATTTCAATACTATAGATGTTATGCAATTAAGTAGGTAAGTTTTCTACGCAATTTATAAGTATAATTTATATGTTATTTTAAGTACTTATGATTGTATTTCGTAATATATTTATCAATTTATGCGCCGATGCGCCACAGATATGATTAAGTGCAATGTTTTCTAAGAACTAGTTATCAATTGTAGTTGAGATAATAATATTATCAAACACGCGACTTATTTACAAATAAATAAATTGCTAATTATATTAGGGGGATTAACATAGAAAATACAACTTTATATTTAGGTCAATAGCACTTGAATGTTATTTTATTATCAAATGGATTTCGTAACCTTCGATTTTAACGAGTGATATTAGACCAGAACTTCTAGAACTCCGAGGTCCTAGAAAATGGTTCTAGACCCAGGTCTTAATACTGATTATTTTCTACAATTTAATTTATTATGCTTTAATAAAGTAGGAAAAATGAATTTGGTGTCACACGCTTAAGAAAAAGGTAAATAAATTGATTATAACTGTTGATCTCCTTATAAAATGAAATCGTGTGATTAGTTTTATAGTTTTGATACTGCCTTGATATCAAGATTTTTGATGGATACTTTCTATAATTTCTGTCCTAATCGGATTAGTGGTCGTTAACTAAAAGTCGTTTAAAACTATGGGAAAACTAAAACTAAAAGTTCTTGATTTTTTATATTTTGATATTTTCAACAACCCGAAAGTTAAGAACTATAAACAACGGTGTTCTTACAATGTTCAAAATTCTTAAAGTAATTGTATGATGAGTATTACGGCATTTTGTTAACTGAATTTATACATCGAACGATTTCCCTATATGAAGTTGCTGTTGCTACCCTAAATATAATATAATTGTATTACCCCAACTACCGCAAAAACGACAATTTAGAGCAAAATAATTCATTTAACGATATTGTTATCGAATGACTAATAAATCGATTACTAGTGACCGAATAACTGACCTTTTTTTCACACCCTAGCGCCATCTGTCAAGGAACAAAATGACCAACAATTACTGTCAATTATGAATAGGGAACGTATGAATTCACGGATAAATTGATCTATTTCCGTTGAAATTCACGATTCAATTTGTTACGCTATGGACATACGTTGCAAATCACGTGCAAGGTATTAAAAGCCTTATTCCCTTTGAAAAGGCATTAGTTTTGCTTGAAGATTATCCATATTAATTGAGATAATTTGATAATTGTTTCCTATTATACTTTTATAAATCGGTTTAATGCCAAAATGTATCGTTTAGACCACCCAGAGCAACGCCATAGAAATTAAATAGGCAAAGAGTTCTAAAACTAACCTTGTTAATGATTTGACTGCCTGCGGTTATGTTTATTACTAACTTTACCGAAGGGTAGAGATTTGCTGCCGGAAAATGGCATAACTGCGAAAGATATGTCGATAGATAGGTATAGTTTAATATAACTGGGTGATACTGAATATTTCCTTAATTTTCTTTTCTTCCTTGCCTTCCTCTTTCCTATTGCATAGCTTCTATCGCGGGCCTTGAACGTGGAGACCGTATCCATAAATTCCGTAACGAAAATAACCTAACACTGCGCATGCATAATCCAGCAAAAAATACTATACAATAACTTTACCGCGGCAGTTCCCGAGTGCCACACGTCTTTTTTTTCTCGACAGTTCATATCTACTCAATTCCCCACGCAGTGTCATGCCATCTGCTAGTCCAAAATATTGCCACGTGCGAGTTGCAAAGCTATAAATCGCATTACTATAATCTATGGTCACAATAGGCGTGAAACGGACAACCAATCATATAGAATTGAAGTCAATAGAAGTTTTTATTGACGCCAAAGTTGAATCAAACTATTCGATCTTGTGACGCGCTTTTAGCTATAAATGTGGGTGGTGCAGTATTTTTGATGATTATCTAACCAGTTAAAATAAATAAGGTGGCGGTTAAACGGTCAAAATGCTTCACCGATAACAAGACGTCTTAAAAATAATTTTCAAAAAATAGATCAGGTTTTTAAAAAAAAAAAAATTTTTTTTAATTTTCTCTGTAAAATGGAAACACGTTACCTTCTACTGCTTTCAGCAAACGTGTAATATTTAGTGAATAATTGGTAACTATCCTCTTTAAACATTGACATTGTTATGGTCGCGGGACACACCTGGGTGAGAAAAGCCCAAAACCGAGGACGCTGGCATAGCAATATACCTTGCAGTGGGTGTTACCGGGCTGAAGTATTAGTAGTAGTAGTAGCCTTAAGCCACTAGATGGAATAGCTTTATTCTCGTAAGTTTCTTGCCCGTTCTTCCAGGCTCTGGTCGCGTGGAACTGGCACCTAGAATCACCTAGTAAGACTTCTAGAGATTCTAAGTGATCCTTGTGATTTTATTGAATAAAGAACTTTACTTACTTACTTACTTACTTCTCTTTGACGACTACTACACATCATGTTGCGTGGATTGTGCAGCATTTTTTATTATTATCATAAAAAGCAGGCCCAACTATGGTCTATTTTCTGGCAATCCCGTTTATTATCCTACTTTAAAGATACAAAAGACTTATTGCTATAAGTTTTAGCTGTAGTAAACCGTTATTTCTAAACATGATATGACTGATATTATATCTGTAACGGGTTCGAACCTAAACTCATGCACGACACGATGCATCGCGATAAGAACACCTACACGAATCGCGGTTACCGATTAATTAGTGATTAAATACTTTCCGTAAGTAAGAGCTGCATCAGTATTAAGAATGAAGTTTAAACTGACTGACGACTAACGTCAACGCGCAGTCTAAACCTATCCACTTTTATAAAGACTTGAAGCAGGATGTGTCCATAACTATACCAAAGTAAATGTGAGACTAAAAGAGCTAAGCTTAAGGGGTCCCTAAATGAACACATTTTTTCTATATATCAACTCGTTTCATCATAGAAGTAACAGATTTATTTATTTTAATTTTTATTGAAAATTTAAAGTTTTAAGATTTTCAATCTTTTGCATTTGGTTCCTTATCTTATCATTGCTGGTTCTCTTGCATACGCTACTATCGATAAACTTTCATAAATATTCTATAAAATGAACGGAAAAGTAAGGCCTATTTTGCTATTTATATGTGTCGTAAAGTAGTTTTGACATCAACCAAAATATTATCGACTAAACCCAACACAGTTTCAAAGATTTGGTTATTCATATCTCAATAAAAAAGATTAACGACTTTTTATTAATATTTATCACCCACAAAAAATATTAAGGTGACAAATTATAAGATAAGTTCTAAAAATAGACTTACTTGTAAAAAAACTGAATGCGAGTTGGTAATTAGCAAGAATAGTGAAAAAATTACAAGAGTGGTGTTAAACTATACCTACTTTGTAACATTTCGGCAAACTTGTAGGCATAGAGTATTGTATCTTGTAGGTATGAACAGTTCAATATTTATAGTGACTGTTATAGTAAACTCTACTCAGACAGGAAGAAAGAAACGTCTTTGTCACTGAAAGCCTTATTATTAGCAAACGTATCGAAGCTGTGGCGAATTCGAATGACACTATGTGTTGACGCTAGCTTGACTACCGAACGTTGCAGCGTCACCGCGCAGTCTCGAATGTGTTACGTTACGATACGTTTACGATTGTTACATTTATTTGAGCTCACTTACTTACACTTACCAAACATACTCACAAAACTTCCCACACTCTCGCTTGAACAACACTAAGACCACGTCTACATTACACTCACAACATACACACACACAAACACACCCTCTCACTTCCTACACTCACACACACACCCTCTCACTTCCTACACTCACACACACACCCTCTCACTTCCTACACTCACACACACACACCCTCTCACATATATTTAGTTACCACAATTTTACATGTTTGTTTTTCTGACGTTTGATTTAACTTGTTATTTTTTAAGTCTAAGTTTGTTTTTGTTCGTTTTGTAAGTTTGGTACCTCACAGGTACTAAACACGTTGTGAACACCTGTCTCCTCTTTGTCAAAGGTTGGGAACTGGAAACTGCAACACAGTTTATATTATAGTAGTTTCCAGTGTTCGTTTAAAATTTGTAACTAATGTTAAGTTCACCAATAAAATTTCAATTTCAATTTTTCATTTCAATTTCACTTCTTCTTGTAACAGTAGAATACTTTGATAATTCTACAATATGATGTGTATATAAATATAATTCCAAGATTCATCACAATAATAGTCTTTATTTTCAAAGAAAAAGAATACAAAGTAGCCGGAACATAATCAATCAACAATTGTTTGGAGTTCTTAGTCACCGTGTATTCATGACTGCAAATAAAATGTCTTTGTAATGCTGCAACAAAAAATATGGAACAATTAGATACAACAAGAGGACCTATGATAGAAAACGTTCGATAAACGGCATGAGATGAAACGACGTCAAAAACTTTTGGAATTACTAAGCCATCATTGACAGCTTTCAATCTCAACATTCAGCCACTTCGAAACGTCACCACAAGTTTTCAAGAAATCGAATTGAATCGACAGTTATTATAGCGTACCTTTAACTTCAGCCTTGGTCATCTGTGGATAACATAACTAGAAAAAACTCAGTAATACATTTTAAGCAAGAAGAGTTATATCAAAGTAAAACTCTGACGTATCGAGAAGTTTGTACAAATCAATTTTAAAAAAATTGAAAATTTAATACATCAGTCATTTAATATTTCGAGTCATTGCACTGCGAGTGTAATAGAGCAGTTATGCGAAAATTCTTTGCGATGACATTTTATCTATTACTTCCGAGAATAGGCTCCTGGGACGGAATACAAATCGCCAGACAGCGTGCCGCTTATGTTTCTAGCCAATTTAATTTTACATGAAGCTTAGATACTGTAATTGTTGGATGTGCAATAAAATACAATAAATATTATAATTTTAGTTCGAAGAAAAGACTGGAAGGAATTGGGGAAGACCTTTGCCCAGTAGTAAGACGAGTTAAGAAAGATAATAAAAAATATAACTTAACTTAAGTTATATTTTTTTACAATTTTGTTCATTTACATTTCAAACAGATCTCCTAAAAGCTGTTGACAAAATTATCAATTAAAAAACAATTAGTAGATATAAATATCATTGTTTTTTAAAGAAAAAATGAGTGATAATTTGGTGCAGAATGTTCTAACAATCAATAAAAATAACAATAAGGCAACAAAATGGACAATATTTTTATTTTAAATTAAGTAGTTTAACTAGCAATGTGGGAACCACCTTTACTCACACGCTCTGAAAAAATCTCTGTAATTATACAGAGATTATATAATTTTGAAGAACACTAAACTCAAAAACAAGTTGCCGACTCCAATACAAAGTAGCTCAATGTAAATCAGAACATCTGGACAAAACAAGGTCTTGCACAGAGGAAACCAGCCACGAACACCACAAAAAGCCAACACGAACTTCAATAACACTAAAGATCATAAATTCTCGATAAAAAAAACCAATACAAATAGTAACCACAAAAAACTGCGACAAAGAATATAAAGTAGATCAATTACTTCCTACATAAGCACAGTTATCTTGTTAATTATTAAAAAAAAATACTTTGCATTAAACATCTGTACCACTGTGTCTTTGCACACTAGACGATACCGACATCTATACGATATCAACTTGTCAAATAGCCGAACAAAAATAATATACAGCCTAATACTGTATTATGAATATCCTTGCGTTGGAGATGACATAGGGTTTTACATAATACATATTTGTATTTAATTTTAAAGTTTCACTTCACTTTTGGCCGTTTACTCCCACCTGTTCTGTTGATTAGTTCTGTTGACAGCACTACTGGGATTTTTTCCCCCATTAGTTCTGTGACTTAAAAGACTACGCTTTACACCTGACTTTTACCTGTACTAATAATAACACTACTGGGATTTTTTTTGTGATAAGTTCTGTCCATAAAGCAAATGGGAATACAATGCTCTGAAAAAAATATTTTCTCTTCGCGTAAAAGAGCTCTTGCAAAAAATCAAAATACATGCCTTCGGACTCATCATTATTACTACATTTTAGGGAGCCAAGTACCAGGAAAGCAGAATTATATAAGAGGTTCGTAAAGGCTATACGATCCATACTTATTATTTTTTGGAATTCATGAAGATATTTGAATAAAAGAGTATTTGAATCAAAAGTACCAGGTGAGCAGAACTTAGTAAGCGGTGGTTATAAATATATTTTAATGAATTGAAATGCTATACCACCTTATGCTTCTGCTAGCCTGGTAGGTACTTTTGGTTTTAAATGTAAAATCCAAAAACATTAATTTACCAACAGAACAAGTGAGCATTGTATTCCCATTTGTTTTGTGGACAGAACTAATGGGGGAAAAATTCCCAGTAGTTCTGTCAACAGAACTATTCAACAGAACAGGTGGGAGTAAACGCTTTTGGCAATATCAGCCTAAAGCGGTCAAAAAAGATCATCTACAGTGTAACAAATAATCATGAGCAAGCTTTGACAGTTCTCAATCGGGTCAAATTATTCACTCTGTGTCACTGGTACTACTAAACAGTACAACTGGTACTATTTCTGTGTCATTTTACTACTAAAAAATATTTACTAGGACCCTTGGTTAAATAAATGCGGATTTAACTTTATTTTTTTTATTTCTTGTTCAAATTTGATTTGTTAGACATGAACTAATAACGTTTTTAAGTCATCGACGGTATCGTTTTGTAATCGTATCGGTGGAAGTAAAAAAATACCGATCTAGTTAAAACTGGTTAGAATTCAATCAATTGTTACAGTTAATAAATCTCATTTTTATAAGCTGTAAAAAAATTAATAACGTGTGTTACTATGTTACTAAACAGTATTTATTTATCTGTATCTTAAAATTGTTGCTTAAATTTTTTGTCCTTGTGATTATCGTTTGGTCAAATCGACATCACCATCAACCTACATCAGTCCACTGCTGGACGTAGGTCACATTCTTTAACATAAGAGTATAGATGTGAAGAATAACTGTCAAAAAAGTACATAGGTTATTACGTAGTACATTAATTGGACTCAGTAGGTAAATAAATAAATACTTAATAATAATACTGGACAATCCACACAACATCATCTAGTCCCAGGCTATTCAGAGCTTGTGTTATGGGAACTAGAAGACTGACATACTTAATAGACATGACAAAACTACATGACAAAATACTTTACATAGATAGATTTTTTTTATACATATAAATAGTTTAAAATATTCTACAAAATGAATTTAAACAATTATAATAAAATCTATGTATCTACTTAATCGAAAACGACAATAGTTTTTGAAGAATAACTAAAATTATTGATAGAAATACCTAAATTAAAAATAATAAAACTTAAACGAAATAAATTTGAGATTAGATTACCTCGTCAAATTAGAATTATGTAGGTAGTTACTACATAATTTAATGCGAATTTGGCTGGAGGGCATATCCACGGCCGCATTAATATGCTAATGTTACATTTTTAGGTAAAACTCAGCTTCTTTATATCAAACCAGAGGTGTGAATTAAATCTATTGATTGCCAGTAGCTATTGCCAAATAAAAATAACTATTTGACACTCCTCAGAAAGCGTCATCATTGACCCGAATATAATAAAAGGCCAAGCAACGGCTTCACCTTTTATTTTACTCAAAACTAAGATATTTGTTCGGAAATATAATCAAGACTAGTAGATTAACCCTATCTTGTAAAAATGTAGCGTTGACTTTATATCATCATTACGTATGGTAATCAAGACATCAAGTCTGCGCTAACTTTTTATAAGATAGACCGATAGTGTTTTCAATATGTACTTATAAATTAATACTATTTTATTTAATATCATTTATGTTTATATCAATCTATAATGTAAGACTGGCGTCACAGCTCAGTTGGTAGTAGCTCTGCCTTCTATGCTGTGGGTTGTGGGTTCGATTTCCGCCCAGGGCAAATATTTGTGTGATGAACAAAAATATTTTTTCTGTGTCTGGGTGTTACTAGTATGTATTTTAAAAAAATATACATAATTATTCTATCAGCAGTCTAGTTCCAATAGCTTTGCTCAGTTTGGGACAAGAGTTTGATGTGTGAAATTTCCGTGAATATTTAGTTATTTATAATGAAAAAGCAAACACAATGCTTTTCTTTAAAAAAATCACACCGGATTTAACTTAAAACATTTAATTATATTTAAAAAAATCGTATTTACAACAAACACTCAGCTATAACATAATGTAAGCTTCAAAACTAGTCTTAAGTTACACATGCCTTATTATTTCCAAATAAAATAAAATTATGTCTAAATACTTAAAGTCCATCATAAATCACGACATCTTATCGAATAACTAATAAATATTGCATCATAAACATTATGCAGATTTCTTTATGGCACTTTAAAAATTGTGTTTTTTAAACAAGTTACGCGTGTCTATCAAAAATATCAGTTACATCACCTTTCTCGCTCTAACACACCGGACTTGAAGAGTGAGACAGTGGCTTTAGCATAAAGTGTCAAAATGATCAATGACAGTTAGGTGTCAAAACGAACAGCTGTATCAATATTCATGGATATTTGACACAACTCTATCTAGTCTAAGCAAAACTATGGGAACTAGATCGTTGGTTAAATATTTACGATTTCTTGAAAAATGTCTTTAGATCAAAAATAACCACACCTTAGATCAAAAATGTTGTCTTGTTTTTGTTAAAACAAGACAACTCAGTCAACATTTTTTTGATGCAAAGATATGTTACAAGAAATCGTTTATCATATTTGATTCAGTAAAATCACATGAATCATATAAGCCAGAACCTAAAGGAACGGGCAGTTTCCTACCATTTTTTTATTTTTTGAAACTAACGTAACTTTACCGTTAGGTACATAAAAATCCATATCATTAGGATAACCCTCTAATTATAAAAGTAAACTTATTTTATTAAATCAACCCAAATAGTAGCATGAACGTCAAACCTGATCTAAACTAGGAAATTAAATTGATTGATTATCAACATAAAAATGCGACGCTGTTAGGCTGCAAGTGCATTTGTGGCCATGACGACCGTGCAGTCAGTAACAAAAATCAGTAACAGTTTTGTCATAAAATAATTTGAAACTATGTAAACTAATGAAGTACGCTCAAGCAAGGAGCAAGTCAAAGATTTCATGACGTCTATACCGTTTAATTAATCGTCATTGTTATTGTATTTGTCACGCACTAGCAACAATTTCAGCAGGATGGTCTAGAAGATACCTGTTATTTTAGGAATGAAAAAAAACTAATTGTCTTCATCGACATTATCTTCACCACACCTATGAATAAAAAATGTGAATCTCATTCAAATCAAAGGATGAAAAAAAACGACCTCTCGTCGCTGACTTGTTCAACTAAGTGCACAAACAGCTTTATAAAGACGTCAATCAAATAGAGTAATAAACTACTTTGTTCTTAACTGGAGGGCTGATTAAGTTGCGGTAGCTTTGAAACTTTTGAGGTTAATGTTGGTTTTAGTGTTTATAGAAATCTGTACGCTAATGATCTGAGGTCAGCACTTTCGAGTTGATAAATATCTACTATGTAGTTCAACTAGTCCAAAATGCATAAATATTAACGGAATGCAAACTTTTAACGTGCTTATACTGTGGCATCAAAGATCGTCTGATGAATGTTGACTTAAAATACCTCAGCAAGTTTCCACACAAGTATACAAAGAAGAAGAGCAATTGTATCCTGTTTCCCTCTTCTTCGACGTGGGCGTATAAAAATGGCAATAATTTCCGTAATCCGTCATATTTGTCCAAAGCGTCGATTCAGCTGTGCTATTTTCGTAACGTTCGATAAATAATATGTAGTTGGATGAGATCAATACAAAATTCTATAAAAAATACCCTAAAATCTGTTTAGCTTGACCTTTATTTTTTATGTCTAAACATATAACTTTCGACTCGGAAAAAGGTGGTAAGTAATCATGTTTTCATTAAATTTGCTTAAAAGCTATATTTTGCCTTTATAACAAATGCCAGCCGTTTTGACAATTGCAAGTGAGTCTGCCTATCAGATGGTGAGAGCCTATTCAAAAAAGTAAACATTTTTGACGCGCCGAATTTGACGTTTTAGTTTAGGTTTTTAACGCTGTGTGATGTTATTGATGAGATTTCTCGAATGTTTAGGGAAATAGGTCCCCAGGTGCGCAGACAAATCACTTTATGGCGCGTATGATTTGATTTTCGAAATTTTTATCGCCATGTTTTCGTCACGACCGCACTTCCTGTTGTTCGTCGTTTCTATTCGAAGACGACGGTTTTATTGTTTTCGACAAATTTGTGTTTTCTTCGTAGAAATATAATGAAGTTCGTTTATAGGACGTTATAACTTAAGAAAAACACGGTGGGTTAAGCCTTTATCAAGAAAAAATGGTTTTATTACATCGTCTAGACTAGAGACAATTGAGATAAAAATAATACGTCGTCCATAGCTGAATTTATCAGAGTTGACAGCATATCCAACTAAGCAGTTAAAATGCTCCTACGTCACTTTTCACTATAGTAGAGATAATATTTATGTCATTGAATTAAATAAAATAAATATTAACAGATAACTCATACACCATGATTTAGTCCCAAACTAGACAAAGCATTTTTTTATGCATTATAGGCAAACGCTTATCTGATGTTAAATGGTGCCGTCTACGGTGTGACGCGTTTGCCTGGAAAGAACCTATTCACTCTCCTCTTGAAAATGTCCAAATTATAGCTATCTGTAAACAATGACGCCAGCAAGAAATTCTACTCCTTGGCGGTCCTCAAAATAAAAGTTGAATAATCTTTCAATATTTAAATCAATCAATTCAAATAATATTAAAACCCTGTTTTTTTAAATTGAATTCGCTACGGTTCTGCAGGGCGCGCTTCATTTGTTAACTAGGTCTTACATTCCCTGTGGATGCTTCCAATATATTTAGGCTCCGAATAAACGTAGCGATAGCCGTACGATACAGCGTGCGTGTTGCACAGAAGTTTTATTTTAATTTGGCTTTTGTAAACTTCGTAACTCTTATTAAAGCGAAGAAATCATTATAAATTCGTCTTCAAACTACACATTTGTTTTTTTTATTTTATATTTGAATTTACTTGGAAAGTATAAAAGCAACAATGCACATGATAGCAAAGAATTTGAGATATCCTAAAGTTATTCGGTACAAATTACATGACAAAACAAATGGCACACAAAAACGTAGAATATTTAATTTGTTTTCATGCATATCTATTGTAAGGCAAACTTTATTATGTATCCTATTATGTCAGTTTACTTGGCAAAGGGTATACCAACGCTTTCTCGGCCGCCTTGATTACCTTACATTTTTTTTAATATAGCTGTCATACACCGTACTGCAGCGGCAAACACCGGACCGTCTACATCCAGCCTAACTGAAAATGCCTATTGTACTGAAACGAAAATGTAGGTATCTCTTAATTAAATCTTTGTTACATAACGAAACAACCTGGCCAAACTGAAAACTGCTTATTAAAACCCATTTGTTGCTTGAATTAATTAATTTTATCTCAGTAGAGCAAGTGAATTGGATATTCAAATATTTTTATGGATGTTTTACATAATAAACTATTCGTAACATTAAACGAAGACAATAATAATGTCACTATGATTTACTGGAGTGTGACGTAAAAAGTTAAAAGCTTATGAAAATGGAAAGTTTGATAAGCTTTCATTTAAATTGTGCAATGGCATCTCATTATGTTTTTTTTTAAACAAAAGCCTTTTCGTTCTTTTCCATATAATGCGGCACGAACAGGCATTCACTTGCACTGCTATTAACAAGTTAGTGACTTATTAGTGACTTATCGAACACGGTCACAGAAGACTCAAGTTTTTATTAAAGCTCTGCCAGTCTATGGTGTTAGTAATTTGACTAAAAAGTTTGACCTTGTTTTCTTTTTTTTTTAAATCTTAGTAAGTAAAATTCAAGAAACAAATGAATGAATATGATTCTATCAGTAGATAAGTACTGGCAGCAAGCCAAAAAGTTTGAGACGAAAAAATAAATGCTAGAGGTCAGACAGAAATTGACAGAATCAAATATCTGATAAGCTCTACTAGCTTGAAGGCAATTTGCAGTTATTTGATAAAACTGTATTACGTACCTGTTGTTAAGTTTATATGAGAAAATATATGGTATGTTTTATGTTACCTTCGTAAACTAATGTAGATAAGAACATGCTAAATCAAAAAACTCAGGACCGAATCTTAACCTCATAAATCTAGGGTTATATCGAAATAGTTATAACAAGATTTGTATCTTTTGACGAACAACATTACTACTCCCTATTACTATTTAGTGCTTTTTATTATGTTTGGAAGTAATACATTTTTGGGCACTCTCGTCTGAAGCCTGATCAAGGCACCAGTGATGTTTTTTTAAATATTGAGGAATGTCTGATATTAAAATTCTGATATACCAAGAAATCATCTTTCCTTGTCAGATCCATACAAAAGTAAGTTGAGCCTAATTATGGTACCATTAAGGAAATAACTGCCCACGCAAAAATCCATAACTGATTTGCCTGAACTGATTACATCTATCACAAAATTGATAGGGCTTGACGGTTTGACGTCTGGGAATTTGGCAAAGACAATAAGGTATTATTTATGTACTCTTGAATCAAGAGTACATACTAGGGATGTAACAAGAAATACTATAATAAATTAAGCAATATAAGAACCACTACTTTTTTTCTTATCTAGATGTTTAAAACTAAAACTTTAAAATATAAACTAAACAATTGTTTGGTTACTGAAACTGTAATTTAACTTAATATTCAACAATCTCTTTCTAACTCGGTACTAAGAAACAATCTTTTACAGAACAGCAATTTCACTCTTTATTTGCATTCAATGTGATCATACACCAATTTCACACCTCGCGTCGTCATTTAACTAGAACGCGAATACCATCAGTTTGTTGAACGATGACCCCTAACAAGAAGCTATAAAAGCATCTAAGCATCGGTTCATCATTTCGGTTGCGTGGGAGATAAAGAGATGCGAATTCTTTATCTCCCACGCAAACGCCTAATGTCGGGAGAAGTATGAATGGGGTCTGGCCACGGTTTGGGCGACTGCCAGCCCCGGCCAGGAAGTCTAGCGGTTCCGCACACAATCTTGCAAAGGTTAAGGGTGACGAAAATAATGTAACAAGCCACTTTGGGGTGTTATGAATCAGCAATGGCCTACATTTAGCTGAATTACTTGAGAATCTACAGGGAAATTGCGCAATGGCGTGAAATGTGGACGGTATGTTGCGTTTATGGCTGTCTTTATTATTTTTGAATGTCCGGTTTATTTTTAAGCGTACAGTCAATCGTATTTTGTTTATTATACTCTATAAGTTCCCTTTCATTCTTTATATGCTGCCACTAAAAAGCCATATGTACGGGTGGCTAAATATTGGTTAATTCGGGAACGCATTATTTAGTAACACCGCATCTTCAACACGAAGAAAAAGAAGAGTTGACAAAGTTGATTAAATTAAGTTGAATTATGGTCTTTATTTCATAATTTTATCATTTTATTTTTGTCTTGGGTACGCTTCCGATTGGTACTGATTTGGATCAGTTGAACTATCTATAGATCGTTTGCAACGGTCTGTAGATAGCTCAGCTGTTTCTTATGTATTTTATATGTAAATGTACATTTTGCAAATAAATGATAATAAAAAAAAAAAAAAAAATAATTTTATCATGGCTATATTAATACTTGGAGTCCAGATAGTAGACATATGTTTTTTTTTCAGGCTTAGCTCCCAAGATTACATCCAAACGCTTAAGACGGATTCGATTTCTTCAGGTTACATCAGATAAAGTTCTTGCATTAGCATAAGTAAAGTCGTTCAAAGGATAGTCTAAACTGTCCTCTATTCAACCTTTGTGGCATATGACGTCACTTGTACCTACCCCCATGTTTTTCAATGACTAAGCTTTAATATACTACCAATGTATTAAGTTCGCCTACGCTCCTAAAAGAAGCGTGGGAGTCTCCTGAAACTTATGTAGGTACAGGGAGTTCTTTTAAAAACGTCATGTAAAATTTACTTTAAATATGTGCTAAGTATCATCAGCTCAATATCAACCCAACAGCAGGTGATTTTATATACACCATCATTTTTTCGGTCTCTTCTTTAGGATTCTGCTTCAGTTTTCAGTTTGCACATAAATACACTTCCTCTCTCGTACTAGCTACCTAGGAAAAATAGTTTCAAATATTAACTACCTGCATAGGTAAGTCCTCATGTCATGACGATGATAGCTAAGTCCAGCTAAAAATGCAGATACCCACGCATAAGAAACCCTTGTTTTTCCAACCCACCATGTATAGCCATGGCGACGCTCTGGCTCAAATGCCGACACACTTTCCATTGACGGGGCCACCCCACCTCCCTCTGGTGGTATTTTTGGATGAAAATAATCGTCTAATGGCGTTATATTCGTCCGTCTATTTTAAGAACAAAACAATATTTTAGAAGTGTTTGACAAAGGTATAACACCTGTAACTTGAGCATTTAATTGTGATTCTGTGTAATAATAATAATAGCAACATAATAATAAATTTTGCTGGAAAATCCACACATCATCTAGCCCCAAGCTAAACAGAGCATGTGTTATGGGTACTAGAAGACTGACATACTTAATAAAATACATATTTTATATGTAAGAAGGATCATATAAAATATCAGTATCTTGTCTATTCTTCTAGACTTTGGTCGTGTGCCTGGTATCTAGAACCACCTAGAATATTATGACGATTCTATTCTAAATGATTCATGTGATTTACGGAATGTAGAATATTTGACCTTGATAAGAATGTTTGAGTTTGGTGGGAAATTGTTTTTGTAGAATATCTAAAAATGTAAATACGATGAGACTACCTACATATAACATCTCCTTAGCTGTGTCGGTAGTCTCTAAGTATTAAATTTTGAGAATGAAATTAACTCCCAATAGAGGCATGAAACACGTCATTTTTAAACCTAACCTTTCAACCTAATTTTTGCGATGCGATGTTCTGGTGTTAACATTTTTCTGAAGTACTCTGTAACAACGTTATCGTAAAAAATTATGAGACAAGATTTTAAGAATGTGTGAATAAGAAGTAAAGTGTTACCCCCTATCTTATAAAAAGTTAGCGTTGACATTATGTCACGTATGGTAATCAAGACAAGAAGTCTTGATTACCATACGCTATGCCATACAAACTTTTTATATGATAGACCGTTACAATATTAGAGAAAAATAATCAAAGCCTTAATTAAAATATATCAATTTTATAAAGTCATAAATAACTTTCGACGCCTATATGATAACTTTACGCCGTTGAAGGTAGAACCTAGGTACATAGTATATTTAAATAAATAAATAAAGTAATAAAATAAAAAAATCTTTTATTCGCTGACCTTACCTTAGTAATACAGTATTATTGATTTAAATTAACACCGGTGTTCTGTAGCTCTACCATGAGTTTTTACTATACTATGTTTACTATACTCGCTAGCGTCTGTAGTTAAAAAAATGTATGAAGATTTGTACAGCGCCTCTATCGGATAGTTGGGTACTAAAATTCGTCATACTAATATTGACGTAACTACTGTAGTAAAGTCAGGCAATTTTACTGTGATAACTCATGGTAGAGGTACTGGTCAGGTTGTCCCCCGGACAAAAGCCTCCAGGGCTTTCCAACTTGTGTGGTCTTTGCACGTTCTCCGCCATTCTTTAGGAAGTTCATCCTCCCAGCGCATGAACTGCCTTCCTCTGCTGCGCTTGCCATTCACTCACAGTATATTTGAGCAAGCTTAAATAAAGAGTGTTTGGATTCAGTGCAACGGGTCTTTACAAAAACTCCTTAATCCTTTATTATTCTCTGTCAATGGGTATTCGCGCTGTGTGGTATGACGTCATGACACTAATCCCTACATGGATGGGCATGGGCCTCATTCGACAAAGGGCCCGCCGGCTTAGCATAACTGTTGATTATGTTGTAGACAAATAAGTAAGGATATCAAACGTGGGTCTGAATATTGGGGTCACCAATTTTGCCATTCATAAATCAAGATTGCATGGATTTTTTTATTGATTATAATTTGTATGTGAAGTATATTTTTGAAAAAATTTCAACTAATCTGGCGATTTATAGTTATATATTCAGCATAAAAAATATTTAAGACAGCATTATGATATACCGTAAGATTAAAAAAAAATTGAACTTAGTGTTTCCCTTAAGACACGCGTATGTCGAAATAAGTAACTATTTGCTTTATAATTCTAAAGATTAATAGTACAAACGTTTGAGAGTGCAACAAACGCCGTAAATAGAAGGCTAGATGTTAAACAAAGTGGCGGCTTCGAAAAAAAAAGAATCTACCTGCACTGCATTCGTGTTCCGAGAATATGGTATTGTAAAGTCAAATAAACGCGGTTTGCTCTCCGAACGCACCTTATAGTCTAAGATCCGGCTGCAGGATGACTTCGCTCATCTGTTTTTTGCTTAAAACCGATTTTTTATGTATATTTATAATTAGGAGAATATATATTTATCAGGTTGCCAAGCAAAATTTGGCCGCATGTATGTTTAATTAAATTAGTTTTAATTGGTTTCTGGGAAAACATTTCGTTCACTTGTTTTTTAAATAAAATAACGTCTACATCATAGCAATTTATATGAAGATTCAAAAAAATCACGGCTGCCGTTGCGCACTTGGCCGCACCTCTTTGCAGCCAGGTGTAAACAGGTATGATTTCGATACATTTATACGTTCATAACGTTTATTTATAAATTATACATCAAATTAAAGCTAATTTTTTTCTATTTATTACCATATATGGGTGCCTAATGAAATCTAGCCGCAAATAAGGGGTGCTGGCTTTTAAAAATTATAAATATCTAAGGTAGAGTGAAAGAGAGTTAGCGCGTAACATCATTTGTCAGAAGAGGATAGCGATTGCCGGCTGTGCTACGCTTTTAAGCCATTGCGCATGCGTCGAATGTTAGTGAAAATTTTTAATTGAAATTTTTTATTTGCTTAAATGTTTAATTAACATGTAACAAACGATTTAATCCCTGAACAAAATCTACTAAAATTTCAAATAGTACTTTCACAATAAAATTTTCTTTTACTTAGGTCACCTTGGTTTTATTTTTGTACTTTTTAAATTAATACTAATTTTATTAATTAAATAATGTCATTAATATAATGCTAGCCTCAACGACATCATCCGGCGGGCTTTTACCAGCGTGAACGTGCCAGCCATTCTAGAGCCGAATGGTCTGATGCGTGACGATGGTAAACGGCCTGACGGTATGACGCTTGTTCCGTGGGAGGCGGGAAGGCCTTTGGTGTGGGACGCAACTTGTGTCGATACCCTTGCACCTTCTCACCTGTCACAGACATCCGTTCGGGCTGGTGCGGCGGCGGATTCGGCCGAGGATCTCAAGAGACGCAAATATGCAGGTCTCGACAGGGCATACATATTTGCTCCTCTTGGGGTCGAGACTCTAGGTCCGTGGGGTACCGAGGCCCACCGCGTTTTCAAAATTATTTCTGGGCGTCTAGTCGAAGCGACGCGTGACCCGAGGGCTGGTGAGTATCTGGCCCAACGTATCAGCATTGCTATTCAGCGCGGCAATGCAGCCAGTGTCTTGGGTACGCTTCCGATTGGTACTGATTTGGATCAGTTGAACTATCTATAGATCGTTTGCAACGGTCTGTAGATAGCTCAACTGTTTCTTATGTATTTTATATGACTATGTACATTTTGTAAATACTGTATAGTCATAAATATATTAAATAAATATTAAATATTTTTTTTTGTAAGTAATTTTCAAATTTATCTTTTTGAAAAGGAAGACATATTTTTTGGATTATTTATTAAGTCGTATATTACTCCTCGGTGGTTGAGAACACTAACATCCGACGCATGCGCAATGGCTTAAAAGCGTAGCACAGCCGGCAATCGCTATCCTCTTCTGACAAATGATGTTACGCGCTAACTCTCTTTCACTCTACCTTAGATATTTATAATTTTTAAAAGCCAGCACCACTTATTTGCGGCTAGATTTCATTAGGCACCCATATATGGTAATAAATAGAAAAAAAAATAGCTTTAATTTGATGTATAATTTATAAATAAACGTTATGAACGTATAAATGTATCAAAATCATACCTGTTTACACCTGGCTGCAAAGAGGTGCGGCCAAGTGCGCAACGGCAGCCGTGATTTTTTTGAATCTTCATATAAATTGCTATGATGTAGACGTTATTTTATTTAAAAAACAAGTGAACGAAATGTTTTCCCAGAAACCAATTAAAAATAATTTAATTAAACATACATGCGGCCAAATTTTGCTAGGCAACCTGATAAATATATATTCTCCTAATTATAAATATACATAAAAAATCGGTTTTAAGCAAAAAACAGATGAGCGAAGTCATCCTGCAGCCGGATCTCGTACTATTACCACAGATGTTATAACAGTTATTTACGTACAGATAAGTCAATTGACTGCTTTTATTCATGACTTTTGCAGGCTATATTAGTTTTTGCATTGCATTAGTGTTGTCAAGACGTGTTCAGCTTTCTGAACGCCCCCACGAACTAGACTTTCTTAGTTATGTTTAGACTTTTTGATATTTTTTACAATATCTTATAAAATGTGAACTTTTTTGAATAGTATTGTAATGCGGTATCATTTTTGAGAAATAATAATAATGTAATACTTTTAGAGTTAACAGTACATATAACAGAACTCTCATAGGCAATAAATAACCTACTTTTATTTTTACGTCATATTTCTTCCAAACTGTCCAATACAAAGAACTTAAACGCGCTTCTTCAAAAATAGTGATTTCATAATTAGCGGTCGATACATCCGGTCATTTGATTCAACAAAACACAGGAAATTTGATATAAAAATTTCACTTCACAATACTAGACTAAAACTGTCGTAGCAACGCTACGAAAGTGCTACGAGAAATATCTTATATCAAATAATAATATCATGTTTCTTGTGTTTTAGTAATCAAAGTTTCTTGCCCGTTCTTCTTATTATTACCAGTCGAAAGAGACTTGTGTTGTGGGGGGACACAACACAGCTTTTTACCTAGGGTGGGGGTAAGTGCCCTAGCTAAAATGTTTTAGTCATTATTTGTTCTTTTGTTTAATAAGCTGTACTTAGGTACTATTGTCTAAGATTGCATGTCTAGTTCTAAGCTAAGATTATTTGTTGGTTCAAATAAATTCTTTCATTCTAGGCTCTGGTCGCGTGGAACTGGCACCTAGAATCACCTTGTATGTAAGACGATTCTAAATGATCCTTGTGATTTTATTGAATAAACTATATTTGAATTTGAAATTGTATTCAATCCAAAACGGTGTAAGAAAAATCGTAAGAATCTTTATTATCTTTTTAGCGACTATCTGTTCTGGGAGTTCACATTGCTACTATTTTAAAATGATTTATATTTTTACTATCATTTGTCTGCGATTTTGAGAACTTTTTACGGTTTATTTTTATGGTCTTATTTCTCATCTCTCGAAAATTGAGAGCTACACTCGAGAGCAATGAATCCGGGTCACTTAAAGAATGTTAAAAATCTCGGAAACTAAAAATGATAGGTTAATGCAATAAATTGTATTTAATAGACAATGTAATACTCCTTAAATGAAAGTAAAAAAAATATGAGTCACCATACATTTTATTAACACAAAATTACATAAAGAAAAAAACTGCTGATCTCTCCTTAAAACAAAAATAGGAAACATGAAATTTTTGAACTTTATTACGATTTTCTTGAATTTTAATACTTCGTATTGCCTCCTCGTGCTTCCATTACTGCGTTTACGCGGTTTGGCATGCTGTACACCAAGTTCCTTATACGATTTTGGGGAATATTCTCCCATTCCTCTGTGAGAGCAATTTTGAGCTCACGAAGCGTGATTGGGGGAGGGTTTCGTTGTTTTACGCATCTGCCTAGCTCGTCCCAAGCATGCTCGATCGGGTTAATATCCGGGCTGCGCGCTGGCCACTCCATACGAGTAATGTTCATCTCTTGAAGGTAGTCATTCACAATCCTACCTGTATGAGGTCGGGCATTGTCATGCATAAATATAGCATCCTCACCTAAATTGACCATAAATGGACCAACGTGATCATTGAGGATTTCTTCCACATATCTTACGCTAGTTAAAGAGCCGTTTTCTATGATCACCAGCTCTGTGCGACTTTCAGAAGAAATTCCGGCCCACACAAGTACAGACCCACCACCGTAGGCTACTTTTTCTTCGATGCATGCTTGCTTGAATCTTTCCCCTGGTCTTCGATACACTCTGTGTCTTCCATCGTGCTTGTAGAGCATAAATTTTGATTCGTCGGAGAACATAACTTTTGACCAATCTTCAATACTCCAATTTACGTGGCTCTGGGCATATCTTAGTCTCGAAATACGATGCCCACGCTCCAGTTTAGGGCCGTTTGCAGGTCTAAGGGGTTTTAAGTTAGATTCAGCAAGCCGACGTCTTACTGTCCATGCACTTGGGTTACTTCCTCCGAGGCGTCGAAACTGATTGGTGAGTTCAGTTCCTGTGAGAAAGCGATTTCGAAGCATGGTGTTCACCAAGTATCGGTCTTCTCGTGCTGTGGTACACCTGGTTCTGCCCGTTCCTGGTCTGCGTAGGTTAGAACCAGTTTCTTCGTAACGTCGGAGAACTCTTTGTACTGTTGACAGCGACACACCGACAGTCCTGGCTGTATCGCGCTGACTCCGGCCGGTTTCCAGCATTGTAAGTATTCTGGTGCATTCTTCAGGCGTAAGCGACATAATTTCAGCTTGAATAATGAATATAGAGCACTATCAACATGGTTTATGTACCCACATAAATGACAGATTACAAACAAAAGCAAAACCAAATGCTGTAATTTCGTAGTTCCATCTTCGAAAGTGGCCCTTTTTCAAATTTGATTTTTTTATGATATAACTTTACAATAACTAAGAAGTTTTAATACCTTCATTTAAGGAGTATTACATTGTCTATTAAATACAATTTATTGCATTAACCTAGCATTTTTAGTTTCCGAGATTTTTAGGATTCTTTAAGTGACCCGGATTCATTGCTCTCGAGTGTATTTCCCGATCAGCTGTGACCAGGTTCCTATCCGCCTACACATGTAAAATGTATCTAATCTAACAGATAACACAACGATATACGTGATTGATAGTCTGAGAAAAAGCTTAGTGAATTAGTAGCAATAAGTAGGTATTAAGTCTTTTTTTAATGGTGTTTTAAATTCTGGAATTTAGGTGCTTTCCTAAAACCTGTGTAGGTTTTGAAGCTAAGATAATAAAAATGAAAGCATTGAGTGCTTTTATTTTTATTACATTATGTTAAATAATATCAAATTATTGGAAATTTATTAATTTTAATAATGCTCGTTACTCGTAATAAAGAGCAGTAACAAATTAATCTGTATCAAATTATGTGAAACAAAAAGCAAAGAGTATGTTAAGGTATCTTAACATACGCTAATAAAACTTCAGTCAGAAACATTCAATTAAAAGTTTGAAGTACTTTTATGGGGCGTTGAAGATGATTCATAGCCCAGACATGCACTAGAGTGCTGAAACACAGCCTGATATGGGCAATAAAGCCAGTACACATGACAATTACATGTACAACCAATTGTGGAAACGTACAACTGAATGTTGCAGTCGAAGTTGAATAGTAGAAAAAAGAAGACTGTATGAGAAATGTCATATTTTATATAATATCCAGGAGTTATTCGCTGTTATACATTTTTAGTGACCCATAAAATAACAACAAAAATGTTTAAATTAAAATACTCTCATGATATACAAACTTACGACTATTACAATATTTACAAAATGTACATAAATATACTATAATATTATAAAATAAGAACTATAATAAGAAACAGTTGAGCTATCTACAGACCGTTGCAAACGATCTATAGAAAGCTCAATTGATCCAAATCAGAAGCAATCGGAATGGCTGCATTGCCGCGCTAAATAGCAATGCTGATACGCTGGGTCAGATACTCACCAGCCCTCGGGTCACGCGTCCCTGTTACTTTTACTTTTACTTTACAAAAGTATCTAAATTAAAAAGACGTGTAAGATTTAAAAACTAGCTGCAGCACTCGCGCCGGTTCGCGAAGCCTCATGAGTTATGTTGCGGGATCGTCTCGCTGCAATTTGAGGTTCCGTCGGCTGTTTGCTCGCTGCCAAAATTGTAGACTTTCCGCCTTGCTAGCTCCAGCCTTCGGCACAAGCAGGTTCATGCTTGATAGAACTGAAACTTACTAGATTTTCTTATAGACAAATAAAGAGCTAACTTAAGACGATTCTAAATGATCATTGTGATTTTATTGAATAAAGATTTTTTTGAAGTGAAAACTTCTTTAGCGGCGCTGGGTGGGTAAAAACTTTCAAACTCGCGTCAGGGTCACGTGACGTTGATAAAAAGCGTAAGATCGAGGGGAAGGGAGAGGAACTAGTATCTCCCACTCTTTCTACCGTGCCTGAGTGTGCTCTGTTTAGGCGGCACAGGGCGCTTGCGCGAATGTGTCTGTGTCATTGTGATTGTCATTGTCATTATGACGTCTGTGGTTATATTTTTGAAGTGAAAACTTAAAAGTGAAAACACAACGTTAATATTGAAGTTTTCACTTCTGCCGGCACTCCCGGAGTGCTACCTTTTTTTTTACTTTACTTAAGTGTTTAAAATCGTCACAAAGACACGTTTGCTCACTTATTTTGTGGTAGGTACTGGACAAAGGTCTCTGTGATTAAAAGGTATTTTAGTTTTAACATAGAATTAAAAAGTAAAGTTACATTATCATTTTAAATCATAATAAAAGAAATTGATATCAAAACCAATTTTATGTATTTATGTTGTATGTTTTCAAGTATAGATAAGTATTCTATCAGCAATTGGGTTGCTATCAGCTTTCTTAGAATTAAATAGCGTTTATGAAAATTAGTTTAATTAATTTTAGATATTAGTATCAGTTCTACAAACACAAGTAATACATACGACGTAACTTAATCTGGGATTGAGAGCGGTGCTTTCATTTACATGTGCTGAGACGTCGCTGGTACAGTTACATATTACAGTCTGATGTAGCATTTTCTAAAGATTTGGAACACACTTGCCTAAGCTTTGAAAGTCTTGCGAAATTAAAATTCTCTGCCTCATGTCTAGTGTTTTACTTCTTCATATTTGATACTAGAGTTTTCTTTATCTTATATTAGATCTAGTTTTCTTTAGATATTATTATCTACTTTTATATATTACCTGCTACATTCTTGTTACTTGTCTCTTCTCTCTTGGATACTGAAAAATAGATTTTTTCATACATTCGTGATTAGGACCACCAGTGCACCGGTCAGCGTAATTATAATAAGGTACGCGATAAAATGCCGTATCTCCTTACTGCTAAATTATTTATGTTATTATTTATATTAATATGTAGCATTAAGTTTATCTGAAATAAACTGTTCTATTCTATTCTATTTAAATAAATCTAAGAAAGTATGATATCAATACATTTTGATACATAAAATGCCTTGACTTATTGTTGTAATGGCGTTCATCCAAACCCATTGTATGCTTAAATGAGGTTAATCACATCACATTCCCATTTTTGTAATAACTTCATAGCAAACGCATTTAAAATAAAGCGTTTCCAATACGAGGCATATTGGAAAAGCATTATTTTAAATGGATTGCGTTTTTAAAATGCATCGTTTTGACAATAATATGGATGTGATCCAACGACAGCACATAATTTATTAAAAGTTATAAAACTTTCAGTAGGTAAAAGAATGAATCATTCCAATAAAAGTTATATATTTTGTCTTGACTATTTTGATCATGAAATTGTCTGTTTTTTTATTTGAAGTTATAGTTGTATTCGATTGATATTTATTGAAGTGAAAACTTCTTTAGCGGCGCTGAGCACTTTTTTTTGTATGGGTAAAAACTTTCAAACTCGCGTCAGGGTCACGTGATGCTGATCGAAAAAGCGTAAGATCGAGGGGAAGGGAGAGGAACTAGTATCTCCCACTCTTTCTACCGTGCTGCTCTGTTTAGGCGGCACAGGGCGAAAAATAAAAAATAAAAACATAAACATTGTATTCTACCTCATAAATGATAGTACTTTTATACTTATAATTAAACACAACGTTAATATTGAAGTTTTCACTTCTGCCGGCACTCCCGGAGTGCTAGCTTTTTTTTTATTTATTTGCCTTTACACATGGACTCTTAGATTTGTGAAGTTACAAAAACTGTCTTGCAAGCTACATCAGAACATCCAAGAAAACTTGACAAACCCAGCTATCAATCACATTAAAACTGCCACAAGTTTTCACTCGGTTATCCCGAGCTGAGAACATACCACATCTGTTTGTAATATTCCGCCAACCAGTTCCGTTGTAAGGCTTATGGGTCGGTATCTTGGTACGGGTCTCTACTCCCAAAAGCTCCAAAGATCTTGTAGATCTATTGAGTGTTATCAGAAATAAAGTACAGGACACCCCAATAAAATAAAAAATCTTATTTTATTTTTATTATTTACAAAAAAAATTTAATAAAATTATTTTATAAAACTCTATAGGGTCTTCTCGTCTTTTTAATTTATTTTAACTTTTTAATTAAAAAAATAAGTTTTATAAATTAATAAAGAGACAGTATATATTTCATTCAATCTTTCATACAAGTCATCAATTAAATGACTAATGATTATGCTACCTTTGTACAGTCAGTATATTGCAGCCCTTTGTTTCTTGACAACCACCTGTATGTAAGTAGGTACAACCACAATGTACTTAAGTATTCAATATGCAATCTAGTTATTAGTTTTACTTAGTTTGGGACTAGAGTGTGATGTGTGATATTTTCATAAATACTTATATATTTATTATTACTTATTTATTATTCACCTATTTCTGCCGCTGAACAGTAATGCAAAATTGTTGTGTTCCGGTCTGTAGGGCAGCAATGCATCTTTATAGCAATGCTTTGCGTTTGACGTCTGGACAAAAAAACAATCTTGACTGCTTGAACCAAAAATAAAAATCGTGTAAGTAAATAATTAATAATGTTGCTTTTAAAATGCAATGTACTTGTCAATTTATGGGTATTCCGGCTCCTATCTCCGACCCTGGTCCACGTTCGTCTGATATTCCGCGTCCAATTCACAAGGCTCGTAAACTGCGGTTAGGCAGACGCATCACACGGTACGCTTTGATTTGAAAACACCGCAAAGGTTTCGCTCGCACGATAGATTGCTCATGATAACATGACCTAACCTAACTTAACCTACCTTTCATGTTCGACAATAGACTCAAACTCTTTTCTTAGTACGGTATTCCTACAAATGCTATTCTATGGATTGTTTGTTACTATATCAAGCAAAAACTACTGAATGGATTTTAATGAAACTTTACAACGATCTTCAAACTTTAAAAAATTACAGGTAGTAAATAATAAGTGCACAAGTAATTGATAGATGCTGGTACCAGGGCCAAATTTTTATCTGTTTTAGTTAAAATTGTATGAAAATATATAATGTCTAAGCAACACTTGTTTTTTTTTTACCAAACAATGTTTTTTTGCTACAGTACTAGTCATATTTAGACAGCTGATAATTTACCTAGATACTTATTTATTACGTATTGCTTATACTAAATTATATAATGTGACGCATGAGCAGAGGGCTGATTAGTACCTATTTGACCTAAAGTAAAAACGCTAAATAGCAACATTGTTAATTAGCTTGATAATAAATTAGCTGCCAGTATATTCGAGACTCTACATAATTGGATCATTTGAGCTATCTAGGCCATACTGAAATCGTCTTCAGAATACTATTTCATGGTTTTTTTATTATGAATTGTCATATTATAACAGTTTTAATATTCATGAATATATTATAAACCGTAACATAAAACCTATAGTTTGTGCATTGGTTTTAAGTATGCTAGGTTGCACGTAGCCATAATACAACCGTAACAAATGATTACCGTTTGATTTGTAACTACACGACTCACGGACGGCGCGGCGCTGCGCGAGTAAAAGTGATGAGCGATAGTGTGCGAGTGACGTCATGCACGGAATGCAAGCCTTCAATTTAGCTGTCTAGATATGCGGCTCGTTGGTCTAGGGGTATGATTCTCGCTTTGGGTGCGAGAGGTCCCGGGTTCAAATCCCGGACGAGCCCATCTTTTGAAACTCGATATTATTATTGTGATTTGATATGATCGATTTATCGATTTGCAGAAGATCAGTGACACACCTATGCCTTGTATTGGTTCAATTTTTTTATATCATGTTGCATGTCTTTGTTGTTAAATATGTTTTTTTTCTTAGAAAAAACCAAGTACATCTCCGCATTATATTTATTTCAAAAATACGTTTAAAGCAAAAATTACTGGTTTAACAGAAGTTTGAAAAACGACGATTGTAGGAAAAGTTTTAGGAGCTAGTCACAGACATGTCCAAAATATTAAGCATTTAATTTTTATGATTAAGAACGTGACAACCTGCTAACTTATCTACAGCATCAAACCATGAATTTTTATACGAATTATTTAGTTGGATCGACAATTATCTTCGCCGCCAAAGATTCCTAAAATATTATTTAAATATTAGTTTTATTACAAAACTATTACACGCTTATAATAAATAGCTTATAAATAATATAAAATCCGTAAAGCAAGAATAACGTCGTATTAATGAGGTAAAGAAAACATCCAAGCGCAATATATTACAACTTAATTACCAATACATTATACTTATCACGAGTACGGGAAGATATAGTCAAAGCTCCGGTCACCTAAACATACCTCTACAGTAAAACAAACACATAAGGCAAACTGTAAGGTAACATATTCGGTTTTATGTACTTGGTTAACAAAAACTCCTATCGCCAAAATAACAAATAGTTTTAGTAACCATGATTTTTATAATTTCAACTTACTTTACTTTTTCCTTGTCTTCTTCAATATTTACAATACAAAAATACTAGATATATATTTTTTATACACCTTAAATATTTGTGTTTAGAACGATTGGCCTAAAAATACTAACAGGTATTTTACAGGTATTTAGACCAAAATTTCGTGAATGTATGCTTTACCTGAAAGTAATGGTCTTCATTAATAAAAAAATATAATTATAATAATTGAAGTGAATTGACTTGAATCTTTTTACTTAAATTAGAAATAGTGAGGTAAGCTTTCAACATTTGCAGCTTTTAGTAGTTCAGAGTACGTAGCAGGTTCGAGTTCGACGCTGTTGAGATTTATCTAGTATTTACAAGTGTATCTAATAATAAGATTAGGGGATCTGCCTTTGCATGTTTGTAAAAGCAACGGGTCATTGAGATATGTTGCATCTGTCAATAAGTTTATATAAGCGGTGCTTTTAGATGTAAAAGTGGTGTCATAAATATAGACTTTTTAGTAAAGCTCTTTCAACAAAAAAGACGTGTGGCAGTGGTAAAGCTATACAATAAAACTTTACAATTAAAAAAAGGGCTCGTCCGGGATTTGAACCCGGGACCTCTCGCACCCAAAGCGAGAATCATACCCCTAGACCAACGAGCCACATGAAGTACAGGCTGAAGTTTATAGTTTTCAGAACCAAATTTAAGTTTATCAGCTGAATAAATAGTTTTATTAGTCACGAAATAGATAAACCTTCTGAATGAGATATATTATTTTAAATTTACAATTAAAAAAATAGGGCTCGTCCGGGATTTGAACCCGGGACCTCTCGCACCCAAAGCGAGAATCATACCCCTAGACCAACGAGCCACATGAAGTACAGGCTGTAGTTTATAGTTTTCAGAACCACATTTAGTTTTACCAGCTGAAGTTTTATTAGTCACGAAATAGATAATCCTTGTTAATAATAGATATATTATTTTATTTAATATTATTTACAGTAGGTTTTATAGAACATGACCCCTCTGAGGAACTACAATATTGATGCCTATAGATACAGCTTATTAGTAGGTAGGTACATAACAAAATTATAACTTTTAACTATGAACTTCTTCGAATTGTTTAAAAAGTAATAAAAATGGTTATATGTATTTGAACTTCCATGTGGTACCTTCCAGTATGCCGAAGAATGGACAACTTTTTGAGGCAACGGATATTGGAGTAAAAAGGCCGCGTGTAGCTGACAAACACAATCTGAAGAGCCGAAGAGCGGGCTCTGTAACGCTTCTTGGGAGAGACCTACGACCAGCAGTAGACTGACATATGATTATAATGTAAGTAAGTACCTACAATTCGAATGAACAATCAACGCTATATTTTCAGTGTCAGATACCTTAACAAATATTGTAAATATGGTGGTATCAATGAAATTGTTTTTTTTTTAAAACGTAATTAGTTTTTAAGATATAGCTTGAACTTAGATTTTTTGTAGAAAATAGGGACAGGTGACACATTTAAATGTTAACATCACTCTCACTGCTTTCAAAAATAACTAAATATTAAAACAAGTTTCACTATCAGACGTTAGCGGCTCTCATATCGATGGTTTCATCAGATTTTATAATAAATCGCTTCCTGTCCCACTATCGAATTATCAAAACTTGTAAAGTAATCAATATAAAAAGTGAGGGTGTTATGATGAGGAAATTCTTGTTCTTATAACTATTTTATGTTTTAACAATGTGGTATATGTTATAAGTTACTCAATTTTATAATAGTTAAAATATCAGATGACAGAATAAATACGTACCTACTAGCTAAGGGAAAATATAAAAAAGCTTTAAAAAAAAAGTTAGGTGTGATCAACCAAAAAAAACACGTTGAGAGCCTCCTCCGTTTTTTGCGTTGGTTAAAATTAGTCGCGGACATGTTATGTTATGTAGTCCCGAACTTTTATATAGAACAAACTTTTACTACAGGAACAAGACTGCTGAAATAAAGAGATATATTTGCTAAACTTGTTTTTAAATGTCAAAGATACTGTAAAAATAAACGCGTATTGTGACAAGGATCACAATCAGATGATAAGTAAACAAAATAAAATTTCGAGAACAGAAAACATCCTCAGCCCTTGTGTTTAAAGTAAACGCAAATGCCCTCGGCTGCATCACACATAAGGTAAACATTTTGTTAATAAGTGTAATGACACCTATACGCGGAATTCCGCACTGGACCACTAGTGGTTTAGTGGTGTCGAGTCGACCTCAGTTTAGTTTGACTTCAAATCCTTTAGAGCATTCAATTTTTCAATTTATAAATAACATACCAGGGTAATTTACGGATTAAATGGTTATGGCCTATTATTTTTTTACAGATAAGCATTACTATCATTATACCTATATACTTCTTATAACTTAAAATTATAAGAAATGTATTCTTTAAATGACATCATATTTGCCGTGTAAATGCCCACAGTCGGACAATCAGGTTATATCTTACATATAGTTTTCCAGAAATAAGGATTCTGAGCTGTCCCACAATCGTAACAATACTCACTCGTTCGGCTCTGAAAGCCTTCCTATACCTCACCTTCTGGCTTGTAGTCGCATTCTGCAATCTTAGTTCCCAGTCGGTTGTCATGTCAGATCTGCTTGTAGGTACTTAGGTAAATGTGGCCGCACGTACCTACAGTTCGGTCTTTTGTTAAAATAGCCCGACGAAAGGTGGATCTTTACGGCTAAAAAGTCTTTCGGAAATCGGCTCACCTGCCCGAAAAAATCAAGGAATAATTCTTTAATTTTGTAGATACTTCTCACGTTTTCTTTACTTCGTTTTTCAATAGCCTTATCTTTTGAAGGGACGTAAATTAGCGTCGCTTTGTCAGATCTCTATAAAACTAAACATCTTAATTGTTATCTCATATTTTTGTTCCGATCTTTACTACCTGGCTTCCGTCAAGAGGTCCTAGCCTTTGGTCAAGCTACATATCAATGACGCTACAGCAATGAGCTATAAGGTTAAAATTATTCTGCATGTTTTAGATTCTTGCGTTAATTTTAATTGAAAAGAAACCCTATCATAGCTTGTATCTATGCTAAACCAATGCTTAAATCAGAATTTAATGACACACATTTCTGACAGTTTATCACTGTCATATTTTTTATTTCCGTTATGAAATGTTCAGGAAAGCTTTGCCATTTGTGTACCTAGATGTAGAGATAAAGCTTGAGGTGACATGTAGCTTCACCCTTAAGACTTTGAGTGACGTGGATGAGTGTTTAATTTATGTCCATTGCTTGGAAGCGTTTCATTTTAATGTGCTCGTTAGTTACTGTGACAGTTGGTGACACTTCGGGCGCCATTTTGATTCCTATCTGCGCCGGCGGCATTCAGTAGGTCAGTTGGGTTTCGATTTTAGAATCAATAATGATTTTTGTGCAATATTGTGGTTTATGGCGGTTTAGTTCATGATATACGAGATAGATGCTTCTCGTAACTAAATTTAACGATTCTAAGAAGGACACTGTTCAAACTTTAATCAGCACATGGACAAGAAACTTTGATATATCGTACATTTGTACAAGAATAGTACCTTTTTTCCTACGAAGAGGAGCAAACCAATATTTATACTCATCACACAAACATTTGCTCTGGGTGGAAATCGAACCCACGACCCACAGCATGGAAGGCAAAGCTACTACATACTGAGCTGTGACGCATGTCAAAATACCCTTATATGTTCTTGCACAAATAAGTAGGAACTAGAATAATCTTATCCGCCTTAAACCACTTTACAGCGAGCTTCAATAAACAAGTTAGTTCAATAGCTCCTATAATTAAAGTAGCTGGAACAATATATAGGGGCATTACTCTCGCGATCCTATTATCGGATCGATAATTCAATCTGGGGTGATATTGTCTGCGCCCCTGGGCTGTGCCGCTTCTGTACCATAGAGTAGGTGACTCAGATGGCTGTGGGGTCTAAATGTTCTAAATGATGCTTGTGTATAAAAAAAATGTTTTTTTGAGTTTGAACGCCTATTGTGCTTATTTTATCTTTATAGACCCCTAACACATTTTATTCAATTGAAAATAGGTAGATGAAAAGAAAGGCGTGCGGAATGGAAAAAACAAAGAGAGGCCTATACCCAGCAGTGGGTCAAGTCAGGCTCTGGATGATGATGATGAGATGAATATAAAAAAGCACCTCTAGTGTCTAAGAGATTTGTCAATACATATTATAAAACATATTTTATTATCTACTAAAAAGTGCTCAGAAAACAAGCTTTGACTTATCTATTATTACAAGATACATGGAAAAATGTAAAAGCAAGGAAGGTAGTTTTTCCATAAAATTAAGGAATGTGTTTGTCTGTCCACTGTCTGTAACTTATCTTTGCTGAATAAAGCGATTAATAAACAGGACCGGTGAAATGTATCATCGAATTAAATATCCGAAGACAATTAAAGGGTTCTGTCGGATTCCAATACTGGGTCATGTTTTAATTATAACCCATTTATGAAACATACGATTAAATTATATTTCTATTGATATATTAAACGTAATTGTAGGATATGTTTTAGAAAGTATACCGTATGTTTTAGTTTCAATTTGTAGGATTGACCTAAAAACAACATAATCGAAAAAGAGTAAGTACTTATACTAGAGTAGTAGGTACCATAGGTGATTCTTAGTCATGTCGAACCTGAACCAATTTTGCATTAATGGCTTTTGTAGTTGTTATAAGGTTTTAAGGTGTGTTGTAGAAGTTTTCAGGATATGAGGGCAATGAAATACATAATATTAAGTATATGGCTTGACATCTCATTCTCCTGTGTTTTGTTTCCTTTGCTCAGTAGATAGATTCATTTATTGCATCATGTTGGTTACAATTATAGGTCTTAAATTAAGAATAGAGCCAAGCATGATCCCGTTGTGGCACTACAATATTAGGTACAGAAACAAGAATATTCTTAGTATATATTCGTAGTTTTTCTTTATTGTTGTATTGCCTAATACTTTGTGAATAGGTTCCTACCTAGGTAGGTACCTACCTATCTTCGGAGGTATGTAAATTGTCAACAGCTCGTTCTTAGTTTACCGCACACTTGCTATTCATTCTGACACAGATGCTAGGAACTGCCGGTACAATACATAGTGGTTACAAGTAAATTACTTTAGTGCCGGAGGGCAATAAATGCGATGCGAGAGAATGTATCGGCAGTAAATAAATAAAGGATTGTATGGATGAGATGACTTCAATATTTACGTTCATATGAATAGATTTTAAATCCTGATCATCGTATTCTCTATGATACTTACCACACTTACCCGTTACGATTTAAAGTAGCTTACTGAGTTTAGGACTATTTTATTGAATTTCAACTTTATTAAAACGCTCGTCCGGTGATGTACCTACCTACCTATTTTTGTCAAGTAGTCTAGTAATGACTATTGATGCTCGCATTTCCGAGTACTTACCGGTCATTTAAAGGCAGACTTACCTCCTTTGTGTCATTGTGATCGACGCTTTAATACGTAATACAGGTCCTCAGAGGATGTGCTCCGTGCTTTATTATAGGCAGTGGCTAGCGATGATGTTAAACATGTCATCAAGCATAGTACAAAATATGACAAAAACAACGGCGTGACACAAGGAAAACAGATTAGAAGAAGTCTAAAACTAGAAACCTACTTTTATCTGAACGGCGAGGAGGCATAAGAAAAATAGAGATAAAATAAATCTAGAACTAGAAACCTTCTTTCGTCTATAACAAACTGGTATCTACCAATCAAATCAAATCAAATATTTCTTTATTCAATAAAATCACAAGGATCATTTAGAATCGTCTTACATAGGTACTAGGTGATTCTAGGTGCCAGTTCCACGCGACCAGAGCCTAGAAGAACGGGCAAGAAACTTACGGCCTGGTTCCTACCATTTTTTTATATGCTAGATTAATCCGGTTAGAACTAACTTCTATGATAAAAACTGACTAAAAAAGTGCTTCAAGGATTTAGGCTACCGTCACGTACCTATCATTCCAAGATTAATCTCACCTAAGAGTCATAAAACCTATGTTAAATCCAGTACTTACCATGATGTCAATTTTATGTTGGGTTTTCTTGAATTCTTCCACGAGATATTTCGTAAATAATCTAAAGGGCATCGGGACAGGTAGACGGAAAACTTTACTGCGTAGAAAATTAACTATAACGATGTTTTGTTTATTAAGTCACTAGATATGATTGTATCAAAGGGCCTTTCTTTTTAGAAGTTGTACCTACTACAGATTGTATAATCATACTTACTTTACTTACTTCAAAGCGTTTTTCCGATGCTTTTCTCGATCATCTGAACTCAAAACGCCAATGAAAACCCTATTTTACAACTAACCTGAGGAACTCTTAATCTCATATATTATTTACTACGCAACGATAAAGGCATTAGGCGTAGGTACCTATTATGTAAGTCAGTAAAGTCAGTCAAAAAGAACTTGTGTGAAAATGCTCAAAGAAAAGCTGTTTTCTTTTCTGGTTCGCCAATAAGGAATATCAGAAGATTTGGTTATCCCATATTGTTATCAACCAGTTTAGATCCAAAAAACTTGATAATATCATCTAATAATAATCTTGATAATACCCTTAGGGGGTAGAAGACGTCGCGGGCGCCCGAGAAAGCGTTGGTGCGACGATCTGGACTCCTTTGAACGGGAATGGGCAGAATTAGCCAGGGATAGAGAGAGGTGGAAAGAGAGGGGGGAGACCTTTGCCCAGTGGGAGAGCATAGGTTGATTAAAAAAATATCATCTAGGCTCAGTTTAGCCGCTGCTGAAAAGCCATCTCACAGACAGACCTCCAGAAAGGCATTTTATTTGGCATCTATGCATGATGAATAAGAAGTAGACTATGTCACAGCTTACCTCCGCCGCGATAGGATCGAGCACGTCTGCTGCTCCGTATTACGTGATGTCAATATTCTCCGTAATAAGACGCATTCACATGAATATACTCACATAATCTTGGATAACATACTCCTAGTAGACATTGCTTATTTTTTAAAAATATGTAATTTTTAGGTTCAATTAGAACGTCTCGTAAACTCTCGGTTTGATTTAGGTTTAAAATTTGCTTTATCGCATGATCTAGAATCTAGATCATTATGAAGCAAATTTCAGCAAATTTTCATGAAGCAAAATGAAGCAAAAAGAAATATAGATTCTAGATCGTCACCATCATTCGATTTTTATTTAGGGAGATGGTAATAAAAACACAATTATACAATTATAGCCATTTATTTACCAAAAAGTATAAAATGGTTGTATTTAATAATGCCAATATAATATATTATTAAAACATACACTTGAAGTTATCATTCATAGAAGTCCGGAAGTCCGAATATATGAAAACCATGATGAGTGTAGATATTATGATATTCAATGGTGTCTGACACGCCAATTGGTTGAGGAGCTAGAGCCTAGAATATATAACTTAAAGTAAGTAAGTATACTAAAACTTAAAGCTTAGATCACCATCAAACAACTTCCAAAACCAATATTTTTTAATATATAAATTGAATATCTACAAAAAATTGTACCAGAGTGAATTAAATCTCGCTAAAAATATTTCTACATCGGCATTTATTTTTCATAATATATTTATAGAATATTGGAATGTAGAAGTTGTTTGACGGTAATCAGTTTAAAAATACATTCTTAAGTAAAAGATAAATAAATATTTACACTTAAAAAATAAGTGATATTATACAAATATAACACAAGTTAAGATTTACATGTGCAATGATTTGATTCTTGTCTTTAATAATAAATCCCAAAATAATGATTTATAACCACGGGTTATATCTGTGATATCCACTATTATCATTAGTCCGATTCCCATTATATCCGTTACTATTATAATTTCTATTTCCGTTAAATTCATTATTATTAAAAGTTCTGTCCCCGTTATATCTGCTATTAACAGTATTATTCCCGTTATACGCACTCCCTCCCATCAGCAAATCTATTGCCATTATACCCACTACTATTAACAGCATTTCTGTTATATCCATTGCTATCAACAGTTCTATAATCGTTATATCTACTGCTACCAACACTTCTATTATCGTTATATCCACTTCTAACATTTCTATCCCCGTTATATCCATTGCTATCAACAGCACTATTACCATTATATCCATGGCTATTCCTATTATATCCACTGATATCAACAATTTTGTTTCTGTTACCATTTCTTTCGTCTCTATTGTTCCATACAGGCGCGTTAGGTCTTACATGTTTGTTCTCTCTGCTACCACTTGAATTGTGCATGTTATTATATCTATTAGTGTAGCACGAAAACAAACCATTATTTGTACTTGGGGATGGTTTGTTGTTAAATCTATTACGATCTTTATAGGTATTGTTATAAGAACTTTTGTTTCCATACTGCTGAGTATACGCCGTATCTCTATTACCGTGTTGCGAGGGTATATATCTTTTTTCTACATTTTGTACAGGTACCACTTCGATCTCACCTATATTTGATGGCTGTGTACTAGAATTTCCTAATATACTTTTGATATAGACATCTCGTTCCATTTTGTAACCACGAGCCGCTTCGAATTCTGAAACAAGTTTTTACATTAGATACAACATTACAAACAAAAATTATAAAACACATTTTTGTAAATACATCGAGTGCCTACATCCTACATCACTAAATATCAGTACCAAGATACAGAAACAAACATGAATGTTTGTATGATATGAGTGAAGTCCAAGTCTGCTGCATATTTTTTTTGTCCATAGTTCTAAGGTTCTATTTTAAAAAAATAACAGTGAATGTACCCAAATGGACTTAATACTGACTTGCGATAGCCTCCTGCGCAGGTATGCCAAGCTTGTCACGCATGTACCGGCACACCATATAGCCGGTTCGATTCAGCCCGTGTGTACAATGCACACCTATCAAAACATCTGAAAAAATAAAAAAAGAATATTAAATAATACGATAAATTCTGTCTTTTTATGCATATTAAACGATGTCTTGATAAACCGGTTAAATTCAATGTTCTCATTTACTAAAATACTAACAACCAAGTAATGACTTTATTCACGAACAAACTTACGACTATACAGTATTTACAAAATGTCCATTGTCATATAATATACAACTAATTAAGCTAACTCTTCTCGGTAACTCGAAACATTGGATCACTTTGGATATCCACGTGTGTTCCACTATGTATGTATTTACAAAAGAAATGTAAGGATACAAGTATTCTATCAGCAATCTAATTACCATACAAGCTCTGCTTAGTTTCTGGGACTAGATTGTGTGAATTGTCTGTGAATAATTATATTTATTTAACTATGATATGATTTATAACAAGAGATCCCAGATCAACCTGTGCAAACAAGCTTCCATTAAACCTAGCTCGAACAGCTCACTAAACGGTTGAAATCGATATCCACGAGCAGTAAAATGCTTCACGATAAACAAACCAAAAAATCTCTTGTTTGTGTCTTCAAAATCGCACCGCAAACATCGGCGAGAGGTCGTTGACATTACACCCCTTGCATGGGGGTTGAGGGGTGGCGGGCGGTGCAACAAGGGGGGAGGGGTGAAGGAAGTCGTGGCCGCGGTTTGACACTTCCTCAGGAAGACCTTTGAAGTGGGTACGAAGACGGCGCGGTACAGTACAGCCAACCGTTTAAACTGCTTTTTCCAAATATAGATACATACCTAAAAGCCTATTTAAATGCAGTTGTGTTAAATAATTTATTTATTGATTGTAAATGTAGCAATCCTTGATATTGCTCGTTTATCGAAAACAAGATAAAGAAAGGTTAAATTACTTTAATACAGTCATACATTGAACATAAACTTTAAAGTTCTAAGTGAATTCAATAGTTTTCGAATTGTTAAATAAAGTGAAAAGTGACATTTTATTCGCCTTATTACCAGTTTAGTATCTCATACGTACGCCCACTTTCATGCTAACATCAAAAAACCTGCGCTCAAGTGTTTTAGCGCGAGACAAAAATAATACAAAATCTTCAGTCACAGTACGGATACACAGTACGGTTCCGAAACAGTAAGAACACTACACTATGTAAGTTTGGCATATTTAGAACCGATATATTTGTTCTAGCAGACCGATATTTTAACGAAGTTAAGTGTATACGTACTATAATTTGATTTCATTTCAACAAGCGTAAACATATTACATAAGTATTTTTTTCGTACAACATACAAAATCGACTTCGTCATCGATAAGTAATAATTAAATCTTTAAATGAAATAACATGAAAAGTTACATATTTTAATAAAAAAGAATTAACCGTTTTTAATTTAAGCTTTTAAAAATATATTGTTGAATTAAAAACATTATCCTTTTTCAAGTCTTTTGAAAGAGCCTTACTCAGTGTGTATTATTGTAAACCAAGCTTAAGCTCAAACAAGTTGTTTATTGCAAACAAATGGATACTTATTCCCAGTATCCGTACTGAATGATATCTATAGTCTGCTCGTTTAAGATGCAGGATTCCCACGAGTCGCGGCGCGGGCGAGCAATGCGTTTGTTGCATTACATATGCAAATACATGCCAAATCGAGTCGGAGAAAAAAAAAAACAATACATTACAATCCATCAGGCTTTCGTCGGCGACTTGATAAACGAGAAAGGATTGTTTCAATTACAGAAACAAACACGTTGTAATTATTGAGGTAACGTTTGTTTATGACTGTAATTATAGAGTTTTGTTTTGTTAGAATTTTGCGATTACAAAAAAACCATGTTTAGTTTGTTCGCTGAGCTCGCAGTCTGCGTTTTACTTGAACGAGTCTCGAAAAGTAAAACGCAATGAGTATGGAGCGATACGATATGTCGAGTGATTTCACGTTAAGAGAAGGATGATACACTTTTTACCAAATAATTAAACTAAAATTTAAAACCAAATATTTTCGGATGGTTTACCTTACCATAAAGTTTAAGATTGTTGACATACACAAACATTTGATACGAGTAATTGAACTCGAAAGTAATTCAATTAATGCGTAATCAGTGTCATATAATAAAAATACCGAGGCAAGAATGTGGTTTCGTACAATTAATATTCTTAAATAGCTAATCAGTCATCTGATCATCGGCGGCCGCCTACGCTTGGCGCCGTATCAACTAACTCTCTAGTAACCTTTCAGAGAGGAACATTATAAGAGAGTACGAACAAAACATACATCGTTTTTATGTTTTAAAAAAAAATATGTTGTTTTTTGTTCCCAAATAAATACTTTTTGATTTTTGATACTGTTAATGTCTAGTTGTTGGCTCTGACATAATTTGCATGCTTTGTCATAAGCTCTTACCCACATAATAAGGTATTTTTACGGTAAACAAATGTAAATCTCATTTTATGTCAAACACAAGTAATCTGTGTTTTTATGAGAATAAAATATCTTTCAACGCAACTTTTTGATGTAATTGCAATGGTTTGATAATTCCAATGAGAAGAGAAATAATGCAATACTCATTAGGACCTTCTATTAGTAATTTAAACTTCTCAATAATTTCGACGATATTAGAAATGTAACGTAGCTTCGTATATTTTGCCTCTAAGGTTAAATATAACGTTTGAAGTTGTAGCTTCTTGTTAGATTGGGATCGCTAATAAACGCGATAATTAATGAGAAATCATCACTTATGGTAAATTTAATAAGAATTATCACAACGATGTTGATATTTTTGAAGTGAAAACTTCTTTAGCGGCGCTGAGCACTTTTTTTTGTATGGGTAAAAACTTTCAAACTCGCGTCAGGGTCACGTGATGCTGATCGAAAAAGCGTAAGATCGAGGGGAAGGGAGAGGAACTAGTATCTCCCACTCTTTCTACCGTGCCTGAGTGTGCTGCTCTGTTTAGGCGGCACAGGGCGAAAAATAAAAAATAATAAAAAATAAAAACATAAACATTGTATTCTACCTCATAAATGATAGTACTTTTATACTTATAATTACACACAACGTTAATATTGAAGTTTTCACTTCTGCCGGCACTCCCGGAGTGCTACCTTTTTTTTTTATTTGAGTACGTGATAGAATAAGGATATAGCCCATGATGTCAAGTGGTAACCTTAGTGCATTGCATCCATTACTCGGAGGCGTAAGTATGGATACATAGAAAGATATTTAGTTTCATGTATTTGAGAACGCACCGGCACCCATACGCTTTAAACTAGAATGCGAGAATCACTACTATGAGCTAATTGGTACGGCAGTAGTACTTCCCCAAATGAGCTGTTTCACAAAAAGTTTTACTTTTTTTACAAGTTATAGGCAAGCGTTTGACCTTACTTTCATAGAGTTCATGAGAAATATCGAGCAAAGAACAGTTTTTAGATTCTATCGTATTTTTTTAGTTAAATTTTTCAATGAAGTTGAAAATGCAATTTAAGAAAACAATGTATCATAATTTCAATTTCTAGTTTTCTTACTCAACCAATTTGTGGTTTATACCAGTCTATCTGTTGATGGTCATGGAGATATTTTACAAGCTTTTCCTCAAAGCAATTCCGAAAACCCATCTCGAAACCGACAAAGGTAAACCTAGGTCTAATACACCGCAGTCACATGCGTGTGGTAAATCCTAATAAGCCGATTACGGTGCAAACGATCGCAATCGCACAGAAACCAGGTTTGTTAAAACTTACCAGTAGGTATAGATAAACCAGTGAGATGAGTAGAAATAAACCATTCTTTATCCTCCACCACGCACATGCACAAATGGCGTACATGTGTACGCCATTGACAAGTAAATTGAGTTTAGTCATTGGTTGTTTAGTCACCTTTCAATAAAGAATGGCTGGATCTGTCGGCTTATTAGAGCAATAAATGCGTGTTAAATTTTTTTTTACGGATGTCAATAGATTTCCAGTTTGTGAGTTTGGCAAAGAATTATAAATTGCTAGGTGCTAGAATAGGTTTTTTTTTAAGTAGATCTCTCAAAATGCATAGTAAAGTAACACGCAGACACAGTAGGTCTACCATGAATTTTTACTATACTATATTTACTATACTCGCTAGCGTCTGTAGTTAAAAAAATGTATGAAGATTTGTACAGCGCCTCTAGCGGATAGTTGGGTACTAAAATTCGTCATACTAATATTGACGTAACTACTGTAGTAAAGTCAGGCGATTTTACTGTGACATCTCATGGTAGATACACTGAACATCAATGTCTTGCTTTAAAACAAAAGGTTGTCAAACATGCAGGAGGTCAACTCGCCACTCACTCATAGCGCAGAAAAAAAGCTCTCTATCTGTCTTTCTCTCTCTCTAAGGAAGACTTTTAATTATTTTGCAAGACACATATAAAAGACTTTTGGCACTTATCTGCCATTCGTTCCACTCAGAAATCGTTAGTAAACTCTAGTAAGCGGTTTCTATGTGAATAAGGTCCCAGGCTCGAGATGTTAGCGTAGGCGATCATACCATCACCGCCATCGAATCGTCTCGTACACAATCGATTGTCGACCGATCCGCACTACTCGATGCAACCGCATATAATGCATATTCTGACATAGAGCTGTTAATGTGGACGAAATGACTAGATGCAGAAAATATACACATTGGTACCAGCAGTCAAACAGTGCAAGCTAGGATGGAATGTACCTATTCAGTACATTTTTGATTATTTTTTGGTAATAAATATTAATTTAAGAAAAAATATGATTATCCTTAGCGCATTACCATGCTCTTAACATGAAGGTATAGTGTTTCTAGTTCATAAATAAATACCTAGTTGTCAATTGTAACCTAATCTACCTGGCCATTTAAATAATAATAAATAAATAATTGATACGGCATTCTAAAGAATCGTATGCAAGTATAGTATCTCTTTAATATTCCTAGGCTCTTCATTTTTTTTTTGCATTAAATATATAGTAACTACAAAATCAAAACCGTCTACACTAAAGGCGCTATCTTTTAATACGTATAGATTCAATATAGATATTTCGGTTAGCATCGAGTGACGTCAATAAAATTTCACGCTTACATATTGGAAAACACACTTCAGAATAGGCGTCTAAACTACTTTTGCATACAGAAACGTTTTAGCATTTATTTTTTTTGTACGTCGCTAAATACTATCAAATATCACTTTGTGGCTTGTTTGCATTTGTTTATTTCCTGGCGCCCGCTCTAGCAGTTTCCAAGCCTGCGGTAGGTCCTACCATTGAGCAATGATATTCGTTTATATACATGAACAGACACATCACTATTATAATTACGTAACGCCCTATTTTGATACCTTTTGTCTGTTTGTTGGGCCAGTTGGTGCGGTATACCGTGTTCATTTTCTATAGATTTTTATACACAGTCCCGCTTTCTATGCTAAGTAACATACAAGTGGTAACACGTATTGGCTTATTGTACTGTCAGAGATATTTGCATGAGAATCAAAAACCACTTTTATAATGGCTGATTGACATTTCAAACGTCAGTCGGAATCCGTTACTGTGGTATATGCGTCGTCAGTAGCTAAAAACCGTAGGTTAAAGTTATAATTCATAAGTAAACAGATGAAACTTTGCTGTTTTGCGAAAAACCTTAAAACGATTATTACAAATACTTTTTAGTTATTAAGTAATCTACAAGGACTATTCCATAATATTTAGTAAAATAAAAACAAAAGTACGTGCAAAGAACAATACAATCGATGCAAGAAAAGACATCACGTAACAACAGACAATACGGTTACAAATGATTCTAAAAAATCCAGTCAAATATTTTGTATTTCAGTATAAAGTAATAGTAAACAAAGCATGATACGAACGTGCGATTAACCATGCCGAATCGACAAACAAGAACTTTCATAGTGCAACGACATTAAAAATGAGATTAAAACCCAAAACAAAATAAAGATCTGAAAGTTTAAGACAGTTATTTATATACAAAATAAGTTATACGATCCAAACTATAAACTGCGTTATCATGACAAACATATTCTTCAGCAACATTTGCTAGTTGTGAGACTGTTTTCAGTCTACGGCAACTTTAAAGTTACAACTGTCTTTGTAAGTAAGAGAACTGTTTGGAACGCGAGCTATAGATCCAGGTTCCATATCAACAAACTTGCGAAGTTTCCAGCGATTCATGACGTCAGCTCAATAGTTTCAAACATTGTTCGTAGGTACGTTTCATTTGTTAAAACTTGAGACTCGATTACTGATAAATTATGCTTTACAAAACTTCTTCGGAATGGTATGAACTAATTCTCAGTAGTTAAGAGATTTTTGCTTGATCATTAGACTACTTTGAATATTCATTGTATCACTAAAACATATGCTCACGCTCTTGTCTGAGCACACGATTCAATTTTCAGAGTGCAAAAGCCGAACTACACATTTGCGCTGCTTAAATGTCCTAGTCTATATATGAAAATATTTCGAGCTGCTTTATTATATATATAGATTATATAGATCACGAGGTCAACAACCTCTACTTTAATTTATGGATACAACACAACAATTACGTAAACATTAACACGATGCGAGAGAAAGACGATTTCATAGTATTCTGTTACACTGAATTGGACACTACTTTAAACGATAACAGTAACTTTAACAGTTGTTATATAACTTCATAAATATTCAATTGAAAAAGAAAAAACAATTTACGCTAACAAGTCATTCGATAAGCTGTAACTTATGTAAGGAACATTAACATAGCTGTCAAAGTTGAAGCAAATAAAATTAAACCACTTGAAGAGTCACCCACCTACAGTTTATCATTATCGTGTGATTTAATTAAAATTGACAACAAGATCACGAACACTGAACAAGAAATTCCACAGGTTATTTATTATTGTAAAAAATTAAATGGCAAGTCACTTGGCAACGGTAAACTGATTCATCTATCAATCGGTGGCATGCGCTGGCGCATGATGTGACATGTGCTGTGAGAAACGTCAAATAACTTTGTGTCAAACATTTATAATGGCGATAAGTTTTTTAAATTGATTTCTGCGACACTCTTGCTTGATAGAATGTCGGTAATGAATTCAAAAACTATTTCATAACTAAGTAACAGACTTAGTTTTAGCAGTTGATGGTTTAAATAAACTTTTATCTAAGTATACTAATATTATAAAGAAGTAGAGTTTGTGTGTTTGTATATTTGTTAAATTGTACGGGGTTCAGTAGATCCAATTTTACCGAATTAACATTAAATATAACATATAATACCGAAATAAACATTAAACCGATTTTAAAAATTCTTTTAAAATCGGTTCAGTAGATCCAATAGAAAGCCACATTATTGCTGAGGAGGTATAGGTTATATAAAAAACCGAAATATAAAAAGGCTTTTACGTGGTAGTCCGTTTTGCAAAGTGAATCGGAGAAAAAACGGTCGAATTATGCCCATAGTGGGCACGGATCAGCTAGTGATAAATAAAATTACTTTATTTCATCTATTCGTTTTCTGATATTTTTTGGGATAAAAAAAGCTAATCTAGGTTTTTTCATATTTCATCCAAATCCTCAATTATCCAAACATCTAAACTTTGACATTAAGGTATTAGCAGAGTAGGGTAAATAAATATGTTTACAAGTGAACAGCCCTAGTACCCTTACGATATATCAAGTAAAAACGCACTGTTGTTTGTAAATAAGAAGGTTTTAAAATTGAGATCGCGACACAAACACGCAGATCTGCAAGAGCACATTACGACCACCCCAGGGTATGTTCAGTAGCCGCGGCCTCGGCGGCATTCCCATGCATTTTACTTTATAGGGCTGGAACCAATACCTGAATAAACAATATTTTTGGAATATTTTTATCGGACCTTTATCTATAGCACCTTTATTTTTATTAGACATTTGCCCAGCAGTGGGACGAGATAAGTTAGTAAAAAATTAATTATCGGGTTAAAATTTTGAATATTCGGGATGGTTTACCCAAGAAGTAGTAGATAAGGATCAGTCGCATACTTAGATACTTACTAAAAATAATTGTACCTAAGTTATGCATGTAGAGCCTCTTAAAGGATGGTAACTAAGGATAGCCTGCTTTAACCAATATATTATTACTATAATACGATAGAACAGTCCTATCAAATATAAGTATATTATAAACGTAACATTGATGTACATTAATCATGTAACTTTATTATTATAAATGCTTATCAAACTTCATTAAAAATATCAAAGAGTTTGAGCTAGTAGGTACCTACAGTAATAAAAAAATATATAATATTAGTAACTTATTATTACATTCAGTAATACACCGAGTAGATCCAAGTACGTCCCTATTCCCAAGCATGCAATATCTGGCGCGATATCGTGTAAATCAGGACGCACGCGCGATTCCCGCCGCGATACAAGTGATATATGAATATCGTCGCATTACCGCCGCTACCGATGCGTGTCGCTCGTTTGTTTGAATGGCGTCGTATTTGTTAATCTGATTTTATATCGCTTACAAGATACCGATGTCGTATTGATCGACAGTTTAGCTGCAGTTAGCCCACTCGTTTGAAAACAATGTTACATCTACGCTACCTATAACGGTTCAGTTAGTATTTCTTGGCAGGTTTAGATCGATTGTCTTTTTGATACTATAAAACGTAATTCAAAGGTTTAGAGAAACCATTGCAACTCAATTTGCCCTACTCTCAGTAATCCTTATCACTGACATTCGACACAACATACGATTTCAATTAAAGAAAGCTTCGATTTGAACGTGGAATTCGTTACGCGTTCAATATCATAAGAACCCGAACTGTTTCTACTACATTAGGTACACGGGACAGAATAGTTTGAAGCGAGAGTGTTCCAAGAGGTCTTTTTAAATTGGTCCATCAGTAACTCATCCCAGTCAAAACTAGTAGGTGCAGTGTGCGTCATTATCGGCACTCGGGAGTCACACTTTTAATTACACTGACACAAATCGTGGTTATCGTTTGAGTCTCACGGTGCCGAACTCCATATAATGTTCATTAGGTTCATTACGAGTGCGCTTGTTTGTCTTGTTCACAAGAACTAGCTTTTATTAGATTACGTGGGCAGTTTCAATTAATTGTGGGCATACCTATCTGACGGCGGTTACGTTGGGCATGGCAGGTTATCGGTGTCGCTAAGTAGATTGAGTGAGAGGTGTCTCTATATATGGTGTAGTAGTCTAGGAACATAAGACATAATTTAAAAAAATGGTATGTGCAATTGCATAAAGCAATAAATTAAAGATTCCACCGTTTCATTTTTTAAATTAAATATTATTACGGTTAGGATCCGCAATTTGATTTAGATGTAACATTATATTTTATTTTCTCTGATATCATAATCCTCCTTTACGAACGCTTGGAACACTCTGTATAAAAAATATAACACTCTATATAAAAAAGCTTGGAACACTCTGTATAAAAGTCTGTTAGCGCCAGATTCCAAAAGAATGTAATCCGCTCCGTCCGGATTGATCTGCCTGTTTTGGAAACTATTTATTTTATTGTGGGCAATAATAATTACCGTGCAGTTTATTACTCTAATAGATATAAACGGGAATTATTAATTCGGTAGATAAATAATCGTTTTGGTTAAGTCCCGCAGTAACCAGATAGTTATGTTTATAATCTGTTGAATTAGCATCACAACGTATTCTGAATAACTCATTGAATTCGTTTTTATAATCATAACTGCGATTAGCGTTTTGTACAGACTCAGATTACATTCTCGTAAAAAGTAATGTGTTACAGATAACGCGTAAAATATGCACTCCAAAAACTTGTTTAGGAACCAGCCAATGTTGTAAGAAACGGATGCACACATTAAACAATTTGTTATATTGGTCTCATACACCTCGAAAGAAATAAAACTACACAGAATAGCGGACGTTTGTTCAACGACTAGAAATTTCAAAGTTTATAGAGGAATGCTTCTGGAACTTGAACGTTTCTTCAAAAACAACTTAGTTAAAGTAATCCGAAGAATCCTGTTACAGGCAACTTTCATTAATTTTAGTAACGCATTTCATACTTGGATATACACTCGAGAGCAATGAATCCGGGTCACTTAAAGAATGTTAAAAATCTCGGAAACTAAAAATGATAGGTTAATGCAATAAATTGTATTTAATAGACAATGTAATACTCCTTAAATGAAAGTAAAAAAAATATGAGTCACCATACATTTTATTAACACAAAATTACATAAAGAAAAAAACTGCTGATCTCTCCTTAAAACAAAAATAGGAAACATGAAATTTTTGAACTTTATTACGATTTTCTTTAATTTTAATACTTCGTATTGCCTCCTCGTGCTTCCATTACTGCGTTTACGCGGTTTGGCATGCTGTACACCAAGTTCCTTATACGATTTTGGGGAATATTCTCCCATTCCTCTGTGAGAGCAATTTTGAGCTCACGAAGCGTGATTGGGGGAGGGTTTCGTTGTTTTACGCATCTGCCTAGCTCGTCCCAAGCATGCTCGATCGGGTTGATATCCGGGCTGCGCGCTGGCCACTCCATACGAGTAATGTTCATCTCTTGAAGGTAGTCATTCACAATCCTACCTGTATGAGGTCGGGCATTGTCATGCATAAATATAGCATCCTCACCTAAATTGACCATAAATGGACCAACGTGATCATTGAGGATTTCTTCCACATATCTTACGCTAGTTAAAGAGCCGTTTTCTATGATCACCAGCTCTGTGCGACTTTCAGAAGAAATTCCGGCCCACACAAGTACAGACCCACCACCGTAGGCTACTTTTTCTTCGATGCATGCTTGCTTGAATCTTTCCCCTGGTCTTCGATACACTCTGTGTCTTCCATCGTGCTTGTAGAGCATAAATTTTGATTCGTCGGAGAACATAACTTTTGACCAATCTTCAATACTCCAATTTACGTGGCTCTGGGCATATCTTAGTCTCGAAATACGATGCCCACGCTCCAGTTTAGGGCCGTTTGCAGGTCTAAGGGGTTTTAAGTTAGATTCAGCAAGCCGACGTCTTACTGTCCATGCACTTGGGTTACTTCCTCCGAGGCGTCGAAACTGATTGGTGAGTTCAGTTCCTGTGAGAAAGCGATTTCGAAGCATGGTGTTCACCAAGTATCGGTCTTCTCGTGGTGTGGTACACCTGGTTCTGCCCGTTCCTGGTCTGCGTAGGTTAGAACCAGTTTCTTCGTAACGTCGGAGAACTCTTTGTACTGTTGACAGCGACACACCGACAGTCCTGGCTGTATCGCGCTGACTCCGGCCGGTTTCCAGCATTGTAAGTATTCTGGTGCATTCTTCAGGCGTAAGCGACATAATTTCAGCTTGAATAATGAATATAGAGCACTATCAACATGGTTTATGTACCCACATAAATGACAGATTACAAACAAAAGCAAAACCAAATGCTGTAATTTCGTAGTTCCATCTTCGAAAGTGGCCCTTTTTCAAATTTGATTTTTTTATGATATAACTTTACAATAACTAAGAAGTTTTAATACCTTCATTTAAGGAGTATTACATTGTCTATTAAATACAATTTATTGCATTAACCTAGCATTTTTAGTTTCCGAGATTTTTAGGATTCTTTAAGTGACCCGGATTCATTGCTCTCGAGTGTATAAATTGCATCACAGTTAAACTGTAGATTTTACTGCCGCGATCCACTCCACCGTCAAATGACCATATTTATCAGAACTCTCTCACAATAGAATAACGATTAGTGACTATAAAGAGCTTTATGGTGGTCTCATAAGGCAATATACAATTAGGTAACGTGCATTAACACCTAGCCTCTTCACAGGCACCCACGCATTAGACTCGTGAATTTAACCTACTTCTGAATTTACAGTATAACTAACAGTTAGTACGGTAAACCATAGATGGCTGAACAGTTAGTAAGATGGAAAACGCACAAACAGCACACCCAATTGTAGACACTGACTGTTTAGAGATATGTGTGTGATCTTGCCAACGGTCATCTCGGATAAACAATACACGGACGCACCTAGGTGCCTAAACCCTTATTTACAGTGATAACTATGCTGTCAATGTCAATGATCACATATCAATGGCAGGGTATGATCACTTCAAAATATAACAGAACAGCCATATTGTTTGCTCGTTATCTCTAAGATTTATGATATACAGAAGAGTATAGGGACACTGGTTGAATGTTGACAGTTTGCTCATAAAGCCGTTTTAAATGAAAGAATAAGAATATAATATAGCACTGTAGAAAACGGATAGTTTCTGCAGACCTCCTCGCAGCTGTCAATGTGACATCTCATTACACATGTATCTGTTTACTCCAACTGCCACAAAACGTGTGAAGACAGGATTATTCTCCTGTTATTGTCCTGGTTCGTTTCTATGATAGAAACATGCCTTCACCCTTTCTAAATCTCTCTTTATTAATTTTAAAATTCTTTTGAAAAATATTTGTAGATAATCTCTAAGCTTTGAAGGGCGTCATCGTCCTGCTTCATTTGTGAAGAGCTCGTGCGTTAAGACCGCAAGACCACAACAACCGTAATTGGCCAAACCCGAATGCTAATTAAACATGGTAATTTGTAAGGTAAATATTACTCACCGTTATCTTTGGCCAGGAACTCGTCAACTGCATCCATAAATCTGGAGAAGAGAAATTGAAATATAGTAAGAATTAAAATGAAACAGATTAATAGGTGATAACATGTCAATTTCCACGAACAAATATTTGTATGATGGCAAACATCAACGTTCGTTCTAAATGTTTAATAAATATTTTATCAGCAACCAAGTAATCATAGTACAAGCTAGCAAGCTTAATGGCGTTGTGTAAAAATACGTAAAAGATAACTAGTGTTTGAGAATGTATTAAGTAGGAATGTTCAACGAGTACTCTCAGCTGCTGTATTTTGTGAGAAAAATGAAGATGCTAACAATATAAGAGCCATTAAATAAAGCTTAGCAGTTAAGTCGCTTCGCGTACTTTACGGGCTAAACAGACCATTCCCCGTTTTATTTTACTTCTTACACTATAAAAACGATGTAAACTGATACGCAGCAACAGTTATTCCGCTATAAAACATTTAATTGAATTTCACAAAAATATAGGAATCTACGGCACCCGTCACGATACAGATGAAATATTATCATGTATCGATCACAGCGTGTCGCCTTTCTTTAATCGATTTTTTTACACCTAAACCGCACGATCAGTGGGCGTGCGGTTACAAGGCATTTCTGCCGAACCCTATTTATGAAATATGTTTGTTTTCATCATAACGAATGCCTTTTCATATTTGCCGAGGGTGCCGCCAATTCCTGGCATTATTGTGGTGTTTTCTGAACGAACTTCCGAGGGTGGTCTTCATTCACGGTTGTTCATGTTTTTATCAGTGTCAACGTCGTAGATAAGCTAATAGAGGGGTTCCCGCGATTATGGTTTGTCATGCAAAATTGCAACCGTTTTCTAGACGATGCAAATCTAGTTATTATGCCAGCCCCGAGGGACGGGAACATCAGCGGAGACGAGAAATTCATCACAGGTTTATTAATGCGAATTCATCTTTTTAAAGATTTAAATAAAGTTTATTATAAAAGATGACGAGTTCAAATTCGTTACGATTCTAACCAGGATACAGAATGCGGATCCTGAGTTTACACAATACCGTAAATAATGTATAAAACACGTAAAATTATACAAAAACAAATACATGCAACAATTAAAACTAAAGTGCGTGAAATTTTACGTCGTGAAGTAAATTTAAAATTGACCGTGAAACTACAAATTGAATTAAAATGTCGAGTATGTAACTACGAATATTTATTATTTTAGAGCCGGCTTCCGCTATCAATTCGATCAAACACATAAGTCAATTGACCACTATATATTATACAATGTACTTGTTTAACTAAATTTTAACATTCTACCTTTTCGTTAATCTTATACTAATTAGTGTATTGCAGAATAGTTTATAATAAGTATAGTACCCCAGTGATAGACAGACGATTGTGATGTGTAGATCAGAATTTGTTTACAGATCCAACAATAAGTAAATGGAGTAGAAGTGGGGTTTCGACACAAGTAAGAACATGAAATAAGTAAAACGGAATAATAAAAAATAATATCAGAAATATAATCAACTTCATACAAGCCAAGCATGAAACTGATGTTTTTATTGTAAAATCGTATTCAACAACCGTTGGAGAGCGAATCCTAAGAACACACCACTTCTTTCTACGCAGAATAGTTTCTCAGAACTAAATCTAGGTAAGTATTTGAATCAAGTTGTATTTAACAGTTCAAACAAAACTTTATAAAAGCATTTACCGTGTACGCTATTAACGTGTTCAAATCAAACTAAGGATGTGTGGCGCCATAAAGTAAACAGTTTAATTAATGTACAGAGTCACGATTTCATAGAACACTCGTCGACAATCCTGTCATTGTTTTGAGCACTTGCAAATATATTGTCACTCTCAAGTTGTTTTAACTTAGAAATCAATTCAACAATCTCCGGGTTAATGGTACCTTCATCGAAGAACACACACAGAAACAAAGTCGTAGAGTTGGACTATTTGCCAGAGGCAAAGAGGCACGGAACATTATGGACATAGTAAAATGAAATGCCCTATATTACTCGTAAAATATGAATAGACCACACCATAACTCACTACCATGCTGAACATGACCAGTGAACCATTTAAAGAAACAAATTGAAACCGAACTTTCTAAGCATTTCCTGGGCAACGCGGACGTCATTATTTAAAATCTGTCAAAATTTTGTATTTTATTACACGCGAGGCACATCGGACCAAACGTGAATTACATGCTTTCTTATTTAATATTAGTGGCTTCTTGCGTTTGTCGGATAATTTATATCTAGTCTTATCTGTGGAGTAGATCGCTCCTGAGCTATAATCCGTATATTTTTCATGTGGCAGTGCCGCGGTCCCTCTTACTGGAAAATTTATGTAACTACGAGAAGGTATCGCCGCAATTATTATTGCCCTAACAATATTCAAAGCGGAAAACCGCGGTGCATGCGAAACGGATGAAATAACTCACACTTTAAAATGTGAATGCATGTAAACTGCACTGATATCGTAAATTTAACTTGATTGCCATGTAAACAGGAACTGATTAACCTATAAAACAATTATCGAATTAACGATAATGTAACGCGTTGATAACTGATATCAAAACATAAGAACAGAGTGGTTTTTAATGAAAAATTCCATGAGCTTTAAATTTAGTCGGCCATAAAACGCCAAATTTACAAGACCATTGCGACGTATGATCATAAAAACGCATATAAAATTGTTTAATAATTTTATTGCAAATTGATAACGACATTTATTTAAAAATTTCGATTCTTGTTCCTGGTCCAAACGAAATAAATCTTACCATAATTGGGTTGTAAAACGATTTCTTGGATAATGTACAACAGCAGTATTATAATGAAGTCCACAAATTCGACAGGACGTAGTAACATGCTTTCACGAGACCTCACATACGGGACGCAGGCGCATCCATCATGGTAGACCTGTAGCACAGACCGAAGTGTCGTTACGTGGCTGTACAACAAGCAACTCTGCGTCATTCCTAATTAAATTTCAATGCAAAATGTACTTTCCTACACTGAGTTTAGATGCTTTGTAGATTTGAGGCAAAATATTGGAGCGTATATTTTTCATCACGTAAAAATAACCTCTAACACGCTGAGATTAACGATCATTGCTCCAATTCATCTCAGATTCTTCGTTTGTTTAGTGGATTTTAAGCATACAGGTTCTCACTTCTTCTGTGTGTACGTGTCGGTACAACAAGCGCCAAAGTGCCCAAGAGAGAGATAATAGGCGACATTTTGATACAAATCGAGATAAGGAGCAAGGAGGTTCCCATGAAGGGTGATCTACATGCATGGAAAAAAGTCAGGGCCAGAGGTCAGACGCGAACAAAATACAAAAGGTGCATCCGGCATACGATAAAAGAAACATTTCCGTATAACACGCGTTTTATAGATTATTATAAGGACCAGTAAACGTGCGCTTCATTGAAATAGTGCATGAGGGAAACATTGAGACCCAACAAACAAAGGCGTGAAAAAAGTGAAAAAACTATTTTAATACTGACAAGCTCACACCTCAGTTGGCTCATGAATTCTATCAGCAATCTAGTTCCCATCGTGAAAGCTTTGCGTACTTGTAGTTTAGGGCAAAAGTGTCGTGTGATATGTCCATGAATATTTATTGAACAGTGAATTATAGAGATTTTAATATTAAAAAGCACTTCATGTATTAGCGCATTTGTAAGAAAATATAATAAAGTTTTTGATATTATATTTACACATTATGACAACATTATTAATTTACGTAGTAATATTAATATACACCAACGATTTAATTATCAATATATTGCAATGTTTATGAACCGCATAAAAATTAAGATATTATCCTGTACAACTATGAATGTTTAACGATTTCATATTAATAGTATGGTGTAAGCTTGTATCTGTTAACGACTGTTTACTTATACGGTAGAAGTCCCTTTAAATCTTTTGTTACATTCAGATTAGAACAATACGGGTGTTTAAAACAAGGAATCGCTTATAAATTTTTTATCATGCGCTTTTAAGCTCTGTTAAAATCACCGAGCTTGGATTTTTTTTCTACTCTTCAGTTTTTTTAATATTTTGACGTTTTTATTTTTTGAGCCCTTGAACAAAAATTTTTTTTAACGTTATACTTCTTATTTTATGTAATAAGTTTTGTAGTTCTGGAACCGCCCCAAAAGAGGTTTAGTAGGTTTGGTAAGCCTAGTAAATTTATGTACATATCGGCCCGTGTATCGTGATATTTTATAGCGTGCGAACTGTTTGACGGCTGGTGGCAAAATGCCTTCGGGAACCAATTAGTGACTGATGTATAGCTGTCACTGTCACTGCTAGTAAATGATAACTTAATATAGCTAGGTGTAGCGCCATCATTACCACAATTACTGTAACCGCAGGCTTTATAAATAAATATTCATGGATACACATTTAGTAGTACCTAGTAGATTTTTTGTAAAAAAAAAACCTGTGCGATATATCACGATACTTGCACATAGAACTTGCTGTTGAGAAAGTTATAATAAAGTTGAAAAAGTAGTAGGAGTATTCTAACTACTTCTAGCTTTGCTTAGTTTGGGATTAGAGTGTGAGTAGAATTGTATCTATGGAGAGTTATTTATAACAATAGCTGAAAACTGTGAAATCTGAAAGTCTTCTGGAGAGTTTTTGAACCCAACAGAAATTATTTAATTAAACGCAAAAACATCATAAAGCTTCCAAGATTATTCGCGAACCACTGATCAGTTACTCTACCATTCCCAGGCCGTCACTAAACTGTTGCAGATAAACTATCGACAAGTAAAATACCGATATCGATAGATTCGCCCTAAGGAAGGAACCCGTCAGTGTTTGAATTACATGATAGCCCCTTTCTAGTTATTTTATCTGATTTATTTTAATTGTGGGAATAGTGTGGAAGCTTGTATTAATTGTCAAAGTAATAATTTAAATCCTATGACTATCGCCTACAATGTAAGCATCGATAAATTGAGGCGTTCAATAATTTCACAAAATTTGAATTTCAATAAATAAAATTCGAATATTCGAAATTCAGACTTCACAATAGCATTTACCTTGGTTCCAATTAACTTAGAAGGTTTGAGTTATGTCGACCTTTGCCTAAAAAATGGCTTAACTCAAATTAAAATATACGAAGCGGGTTGCCGCAATTGATTAGGTAAAAAGATATAACATTGACCCGCGCTACAAAAGGGTCGTAATGATTATGAAATTAATGAATTCCAATATTTATATCGTAAAATATATAACTTTAAATGACACTTAAAACGAACCCACCATAAAAGCTAATGTTTTCAAATTGTTTTAGCCTTCTCGAATTAAATATCGTTCAGAACACAAGGGTCAAGTGTTTATGATTATTAACATTTTTTTTGTCATGTCCTATGTTTTCTTCTGTTGTGTAATTCGCATCAAAAACCAATTGCTACTTTGATACACATACCATAAATTGTAACTTTATAACGGCAATAATAACACCTTTTAACTGCTGTCGGTACTATAACACGTTTAAAATAAATTATTTTATTTCCACACTCAGAAGCTCGGCCATCGAGCTTTTTAGGGTTCCACAGGTTTTGGAGCAACTCATAAAATTACTCCTTGTCTGCGTTTTCGAGACAGTTATAGTGAATTTATTTAATGCTTAGATAAACCAAACAAATATGTATGCATGCACACTCCACCATCTAAAACCATCTAGTATCAAACTGATCAATTGATAGAAGTCCAATTTTTTTGAACGAATTTTTAGTTTTTTTTTTCATTTACTTACAAAGAAACTAGGACTATCGCGACGCCAATATCAAAATAATACACTACGGAATCTTATTCTATGAAATAACCAACACGTACCTACAGCTGGTTTTTGATTACACTTATCAATACTTGCATCATCTCAAACTATGATCACCATGTCGACAAGATGATGGCGAATGTAGATAAGAATAGGTATATGTTTGATTTATGAATTAAAATTTTAAAGACGATTACTAGTCGAGCTTATTTGTACCCAAAGACTAGAGCTACCAAGCTTTTAGTTTAGTATTTAGTTTAGCTTTTAGTTTAGTTAGTTTAGTTAGAGCTGCCAATTAATTTGATTTTTTCAGATATGTTCGGTTTTTTATACGAATTTTGTTCGGTATTTTTAATTTATCCTTTTTTTTCAATGATCATTATAATGGTCGTATCGAACAACGCTATCTATCCACAATAAGACAAACTTGTACTATTTCAATTAGATTGCTGATATAACTTTAGATTAGTTGAATAAAATTTACGCAAAATTGTCGAATATCAGGAACGTACCTAATATGATAAATCAAACCAGTATTTGAGTTTGCTTTTATGGTTGATTTCTTTAGCAATTGAGACAAAAGCTAAGAAATTTGAATTCAAAGAGATACAAAATATCTAAGAAGCCTTTGCAAAAATATCTTTTGAAATGTTTCGTCGAGGTCACGTCTTTCAAAGTTCCTTTGAGTATAATTCAAAGAATATACACCTCAACTACTAATGTATTAGGTATGTACTAGACACGTTCAAAGGGAATAAAAACTTTGGGATGGGAAACTTTTTGGGTCTAGGGACTCTGACCGACCTTGATATGTCTGGGTGGAGCCACTCAAACATGAAAATGAAATTAGCTTAGCTTAAAAAAATATAGCAAAAATAAAATTATTAATGGAACGAAGCACCTTGTGTGTTTATCAAGAGGAAAACCGACATAGTTCTTTATTTATTTTAGTTTTTATTACCATGGGTAATAAAAAACCAATAACTATTTTATCAGAGTACTTGCCTCAGCTTTTTCTGCATATTTTCTTGAAATAAAAACATTTTTATTCTTGTTTCAAACATACAAAGTAAATCAAGGAAAAATATATAATCATATCAAAAAAAATCATCAAGGAAAAATAACGTCATAAATTCTAGAAAGAATGCACAGCGTATGACCAAATATGAAATTTCTCAGAAGCTATTTAAGTGTTTGCCCACAACAATTCCTTCGTCTCCACAATTGAACAAAACTAAATATACATAAAGGAATTTTCACGTCTCGCAAAGCAGCTAACAACCCAGAAATGATCACCGTCTACGCTACATCTACGAGCTTTAGCTTACTGCACTGTTTTGCAATTTTAATACAAGAAACGTATGCATTTTTGAGAATATTTCTATAGAAATATTCTAAGACATAAAATGATATTTGTATGGATACAAATATCATTTTATGTCTTCTTTCTAGGTTAGTGTGTATTCAACGACTTTGTTTTCCTTGTGAATTAATGAATCTAAATAAAAAATGTATATTTTTTATAATTTCACGAGTGGATTGACAACACTTAAATAATTTATTAAACTAGATTCATTTAATCATTGTATTTAGTTTTTTTTTCTTGCGGTAACAAAAATATGGACTAACAAGTACCCTTGACAGATGTAAATAAATTTAAAAAAAAACTATTTATGTAACATTCCCCGATACTTTAAGCTAGGATATATTACTCATCTTGCATAAACAGTCACCAAGTTTCCAGACAAACATTAAAGCCAGACGAACTAATTACTACCATGAAAACGGGACAGTCATTATACCATAGCATGAGTCATACCGTATTAACTATTATATTCATCACGGGTATTATGCAAAACTTACCTAGTCATAAAATTATCCCAATTGTATGGTATGAATCAGATGGTTTAAGGCGCGTTCACTCAATCCACAAATTATTTAAAAAAAAATTGCGTTGTTTGGAAATCATTGATACAGATTAAGGTTTATGTAACCTGTCAAATTTTGATTCGGAATTAAATTAGATTGACGTTTGTTTAACATTCTGTAAACATTGGCAAACAAAACAAACTTGCAATTATAAAATTCGAAATACAAGATCGTGGATACTTTTTTAAAAGTTAGATCAAATCGTTCAGAAAGTAAAAAAAACTAATAATTTATACCTAATAGTTACAAACAAAGCTCAAAAATCAAATAAAAAAACCATAAACAGTATAATCAGGCCCTCGTTTACAAACACTACAAATGCTTACAAATAACGGTTCTAAGAATTCAGCATCCTTTGCGGTAAACTATTGCCGCCAATGTTTTTATCACAACGACCTTATTATTGCTACTGTATAAATAAAACCGCAATGTATAAATAAAATAAAATATTTTCGCACTGAATTGTTCTCCGGTTATAACTATGGTAGTAAAGCCTTTGAAGCTTAGATAATATATTGAATACCGACTAGGTATGTCATATAGATGAGAAGAGCCGAAGACCGCGCTCAGTGGCGTGTCTTGGGAGAGACCTGTCCAGCAGTGGACTGATATATGTTGAAAATGATGATATCATAAAGAACGATTTATTTTTGCTAGTTTAATTTAAAATAATGCTTAGTAGAAATAGAACGCTTCGTGAAAGAGTTCGACGAGTAAGTACTACTGTTTCATGGTGTACAATAAAGTATCATCCTGAATTCATTCATTCAGACTACTGCCAAGCAGTGATAGGAGCAAAGTGCATTGCTGGGTTTGAAGGGTATAGGTGCCGGTATTACGAGCACTTGAGACTCAGTCTGTGTGACATGTTTAAAGACTGAAAAAAATGTATAATGTACGTATAATACACGTAGACTTGAGAATTTGAAAATTTTAAAAAACAACGCACAGTAAAATGATCCTTTCATTTCGCGGAATCCAGTATAGAATTAAACTCATCAGATCTAGGATATGAGCGTGCACCAATGGAAGTAATTATTTTATACATTACTCACGTAAATGTGCGAAGTTTTGAGTAATACATATTTAATGCTTGGTTTATGTGTCACTGGCGTCTCTTGTTCCTCTCAATTAATATTTTATTATTATAAGATGACTAATGTTTATTGTGGTTTCTGAAATGAAAACTATATTTGGTGCGAAATTGCTTTTACAATGCTATTTATGAATAATAATAATCTAAAATAGAAATAGGTACGAGAAGAAAAAATATTAATAATTACAAAATCTGATCATGGTTGCGATATACAGGGGAGAAATAAATAGTGCATGTTACTGGAATATGTTATAAAATAAAATACATATTCATAGACATACGCAATAGACATGAACATACATAAAACAATTAAACCATGTCCAGACCATTACACCGACCTTAGGATAGCCCAACTGATCCAAACCAGTACCATAAGCGACTCAAACCAACTGACTTAATATTAGATTTAATTAAATATTCAGTTTTCATTAGTATGATTATATAAGATTTTTTCTGAACTCACGCTTAATTGAAACCATTATATTAATATTATCTACAACATGTACCAACATGTTTATATTATAATATAACAACAATTACTACAAAATGAGAAGGTATAATAAAACAAGTTAATAACGCCCAAGAAACGGATGTCTCAATTACGCAAGTCTGTGTGGTCCAAAATCAAACGATTATCATCCTACTCCATAATAAAACAAATGTCTAACATGAAGATATTCAGATCAATGATTAAACCGTTTCAGACTCAGCAACCACTGGTAATAGGCGTGTTATTAGCATCATTATGGAAATTATAGAAAATCGGCATGATATTTCAACATTCGATAAATTCATGTTATTAATAGGCCGTGCTCATGAATCTAATGTTATAAGAATCAAAGTTTGGCTGACAATACACCATCTATGGTTTTCTCTGGAAAATCGTGCATGCATCAAGATTTGTATTTTGATTCGTCCCAATATTTCAAAACAACTGCACGCATTTTGTAAAGGGAACTATATTCTATCCTATTGTCTGTGTTTGAACTTAGTTAATACTAAAAATGGATGTAAACCCCCACTATGTCTAATTTCAGTGCAAGTTGTGTTTACCTGTTATTGGTTTCTCATGTAGCAAAATACTCAGTGCCTATGTAAACTAGCATGTAAGCTTGAAGAAATTGTTGGTAGACCTAATAAATAAATAAATAAATAAATCTAAAATACTAAGAGACTTGGAGCGGAAGCGCACTCTATTAATTTTGGAAATTCATATAGACTCCAAAAGTAAGTACATATACAGTGTTTAAGTGTGTTCACATGGGCAAAGTCACGGGAATTTCAATATCAATGCGGTATGTTGAAACAAAAAAAAATGATCACTTATTTGTGCGGGTATAATTGGTGCAACATGATAGCGGTGACAGATCTTATCACGTTCATTAGAGCGCATTAACATAACCGGTAAGAGGATAAAATTAATGTTGAAAATATCAGTCTTTCTTGTAAACGTTATTCAGTAGCCTTGTGAAGTGTCCTGTTCAATATTACCCTGGCAACATGAATTAGATTGGCCTATCAGACGATAATAACACTTGTCTCAAGGATACTTTTATATCTTTTGGACATTTAGAGAAAAGTGCCGCGCCATAGATAGGTGGCGATGACAGTAAATTCAGACAATGGCTGGCGGTCGCCTTATTTATGTGTTTGTTATCTATCACAATCGGAAGTCTACTAACTTTGATTTACACTTTTAAAAGACACTGTCAACAGAGTGAGAATTTATTTTCAACACCTTTACTGTGACAAACAGGTTCACGCCTTATTACTAACGTTACAGGAAACCAAGTAGTTTCCTTAAGGACTTTACCGTTGGAATATCTTGTTTGAAACTTGAATATTAGTAATAGTCGGAAGCGAATAAAACATAATAATACAAGCGCCAGTGTCAATACAGCAAATGTTCAATTTGTTTGCACTATTCACATGTAAGCTTGTATCTTCATAACATAACTACTAAGTAAATCAGGTTTTTCCAATCCGGAGTAAAAGAACATCTAAAAACAAGAAATGACTTAACCGTGCCAAAATGTCTCGTTATAAGTCTCAATCGTCCGCTAATCCAATCACAAATAAAAAACAAAGGCAAAAAAGCTCAAATGCGGATTTAACATGTTTGTATGGCATAGAATCTGATGTATCAATATTGGATCAAGCGATGACTGCGATAATAATTTGTTTGCATTAAGACTGTAATTCTATTGACATTGCATTTGCAACTGTTATTTTTAGACCGCAAGATATAAAACACATAAAAGACAATGTCGCAATCTAGCGAGTTAATGCAGTGACAATAGAAATGGTCAACTGTGAGACAATAAAATTCTATTAATCGGATGGAGAACGGCACCACCGTCGGTGGTCACAATTTATAGATAGGGTGATGGTTACAACTGGCTGGATTGTAATGAGGACATGATTGTCGACAGGCGACATGGACAAACAAGTAAAAATACTGCCGTGATAAATGGTTGGGGTGAGGCACGCGAGCATCATTAGGTACCGGCGCCTGATGCTAGTAAAACGGTTAAAAGGCTGAGTGTGTATCCGATCTGAAAACCGATTTATTTGTTTTTGAAGTTTTGGAGAATATTCATTTAAAGGCGTCGGGACGATTTTAAAGTCTTCATTTGGTATTACATAATATTTTTTTATATATTTTTGGGTTTACAGTGGCGATCATAAAAACACAGAATAATTATTTATTTTTATGTGAACACATTTAAAAACGATAATATAATCAAATCAGTATTTGTCGATGTGGGCTGTCTAATTATTAACGTTTCCCGCTGCTTTTTAATTAAATCATTATTTATAATATCTAACATATTTATAAGTAGGTCATGATAGTAGACCCAAAAGCACGAGTCCTAGTTTTTAAACAAAAGTATTAACTTCGAAAACAATACACTGTCCACTAACAATAATGATCAGACCACCATTCAACAATCCTAATTGCCTGCATAGCTCAACATATTCCAAATAGTTACCGATCCTTAAAACATATAGACCTGTCGAAGGACGACATACTTCGAAATAGCTACACGGGTGGCTCATTTGTCTCATACTAACTGACAAACAGATGCGAGGTCCTTCATTGTGATAACAGGGGCGCCCTATCTGAGGATTCCGATAGATATTTATATCTTTTAACCTTCGATTATGGTAAGGAAGTCAATAAATGACATAGATAATCTAAATCACGTTAATAATTCTTTGTTTGTTGAAGATGAAGACTTCAATGAAACAATGAATGTATATTTGCAATAATAACACCTAAAGGCAATTAAAAGTCAAATGACTAGGAATTTATGCCTAGACGCAACACAATAACAGGAAAACTAATAAAATTAACGATACATATATAAGAAATCGATTAATAATGTATATTGTAATATGATTATGATTTTATGGTGTCGAAATTTATGGGTTAATAAAACTGTGGTACAGGGTACAAGTGTAGCACGTGAGATGACACGGGCCAGTATGAAGGTATGCCTTTCGAATTCCAAGAGGGAGCGCGTGGGCGGGACAGTCATCGCTATACATGTGACCGCAGCTCCACTGCAACTTTATATGTCTTTAGATTAGACGAGACGTCGATTTATGCAAATCACCAATGCACCTTAGGAGGCTGTGTTTTGACCTTATTTTATATTTCTATTAATTGACTTTTTGGACGCATTCTTATTTGTTTTGCTAGATGTAAGTAGTTCAGTTAATTGTATCGACTGTAAATAGTTTAATACTGCTGCTTTAAGTTTTGTATTTGAATTAAAGCTACAAACTGTATAACCATACATCATCTATGTTTACCGTCAAATAAATAATCAACTGTCGCTTCCAGAACCATTAATTCTTCACTTGTGACCGTAGTTGTACAAGTAACCGTGAATGCTTATTCAAGCGAGTTCATCGGATTGTTTAGCTGTTTGTCACTTCTATTACACAAACAGTTTATATTCTATGTTCACGACCAGTGGTCGGCCTAAGGCGCGCGCCACCTCCCACACAACCGCCGCAGATTTATAACATTACCCATATTCGGCCGACGAATGGCGCCGATTTGACGCTTCAAATTAAAATCGACCGCGAATGCAAAACGATTGGCCACTTGATAGATAGCTGTAAGGTTTCTGATTTATTGACCACCGTATATGGGGTGTAAAGCTGTTAATGCTTATTCTCTGAGGCAGTGTTCTAACTGGTTGGGTATGAAGCCAGAGAAAGTATTATTCCCTACTTACTTAGATCACTTTGATTTTAACAACTAAAGAGAGCAGATCGAGAAATTGAAAACCAGTTAATATTAATCTTTGGTTTTAAGTTGGTTGGTGAGTATTTAAAATAAGTACATCGCAATGAACATTTTACATAATATGTAATAGCATAAAAACACAATTCAAAATGTCAGTATACAAATGTGCAGGATTAAAGTTGCGTGCCCGATAAACCCTCAACTTGGGCGAGCAACAAGGACGAGATTAATAGCAAGTGAAGCCAGCATTCAATGTATACTTACTCTTTGACCGAACTCTCCGGTGGTATGATACGTCCAGGCATTAATATTTTCCTGTGCAAAATATTTGCCCTCAAGAAGTCCTATAACAAAGACAGAAAGTTGTTATTAATAGTATATTTTATTTTAAATCCAATGTTAATTATTAAGAAAGAATACAAATAATCTTTTAAAAGGATTATATAACACCAAAAATACAACAGTTAATATATGAAATCGGAATAATCAAATTGTATGCAAATAAAAATACATAAGAACGACGTATTCGGATCAATAAAATCAAGAAATGTCAAGGCATTAGACATTTTACTTATAATCCCGCAAAATGTTAAGATTACATTCAAAGTTACAGCCATAAAAACACCAATACTCGTATGACCAACACTTAACGACGTGAACCCAATCACAGAAGAAGTACCCAGCTAATCCAAATTAAATTAACTCTTAATTAAAACCAGTTCTCGACATGTCATGTACACAGATTTGAATAAAGTAGTTCATGATAAAGTCGTACTTATTAATGCGACCAACTTAGTCGTGCGCACGATCAAAACTGTATTTATTATGATGAAGGTGGCTTCATAGAAAGGTACTAATAAATGTCAATCTGTCTTTATATTAAAAGCAAGCACGAGCTTCATGTCCGATGACAATCGCTAGAGAGATGATCGGAGGTGTCGAAATGTAAATGATAGCAGATTCTGCCTTTGATTGAGTGAAGTTCAATTGATTAGACAACTAGAGTTGAATAACGATTCAATTAGTGAGAGTCAACAGAGCGCTTCTTGAATCGTAGTTATAAATAAAATATCTGTTAAGTATATTTTTTATTCGGACATCCAAAGAAGTATACACAAATGAAAGTAAATTATGTGTATAGAAGTATACCAGTGATTTAAAACTGTTTACATATGGCAATTATCAAATTATATAGAGCCATTTAGAAGCTTCATCGACTTTGCGTTCACGCGTAAACAATTAACGATCATTAGCCATGATCAACAAAAACGCTTCATAAGTCGAAATCAAAGTACTTTCATGACAATACAGATACAAATTTTACCATCCTTTGCATGTAATAAAAACGTGTCTGAGGACTAATATGCAAGAAGCCCGATAACTATTCAAAACGGTGTGGGAAATACCCAGACTACTATTCCATACATACATTGTATCATAGTTCTCTACACGTCGCTACTTCTTACGCCTATGTTCAACAAAATTTCACACTTTGCTGACGCATAACGGACAACGGAACACTTCATATGGATTAGCAGAAACCCTACCTTCGAGTTTACAGTAAAAGCTTAGTGTGTGCGAAACTGCGAACTGCCGGAGTCGAAAAGGAAAACGTTATATAATAACGAAATTTGAAAACAAATGACAGTCGACTTGAGGTTTCTCTATCTTGACTGATGTATTCAAAATTCACACTTGACATTGGCAGAATTGCCTGTCGTGTTGACGGACAGAAGCCATGTAAAAAAGAAGAGGAAGAAAGATGTAAGTAATAAGAGACGGGTCGATGACATTGTGATTGCAGGAATGTACGAGACGAGATGAATGGTACAATATGAGACAAGATGAACAGGGTTCAAAACAACCACAAACATTTGAACACAAGTTATGTGAAAGTAATCCATGTTAAGAATATTAAAATGCTATAATTTACGGGGTGTAAAGTGATAAGCATCAAAATATCGTTCTAAGCAACCCTTAAAAGTAGTTGATTATATTATGTTTATATTAGACGTGGTAATAAAGAATGCAAAACAACTGCATTGTAATGCTAGCACTCTTAAACAATATAAGAAAATCAACGTAAGATCATTATGCAATATGTTATTATTATCATAGTGTTTTGTCTTTCAAAGACGGCCCAAGATTGAAAACCATTCAGAAAACATAAATATTTCTACAGCAAATTATAAGTTTTAAGAGTCAGGAAAATAAAATACAAAATACATTTAAAATGAATAAACAAGATGAGTCAAAACAATGCAACATAATAAACAATTCATAAAGAATATAAACTTTACAACCAGAAGCTTACATTATCCGCACATTATTGTCGTCATCCAATCGCTTGGACCACAGGCTCTGCAGCCCCATGAAAACGTCGTTTTACGATCGGATTATGCTAGAAGATGAATGCAAGGCAATCACACGTATGTTCGAACAAAGCCTCGTAGTGGAAAATGTGACTTTCAATACTAAAACTGAGCATAATTTTATTACTTCCCGGAATTCTAACAGGGCGGTAAGAGCGTCCTGAGGCGCTACAACGAGCTACGACCAAGAACAAGTAAAAGTCATAATTCTGAACTTAAACATGTTGTCTTATATTAGCGACGGCAGTGCTCGTTACTTCTCATTTATTAGTAACAATCTTAGAAGGAATGTTTATGAAAACGTCGGTTTCGGTTTGTTTGTGATTGTTTGAAGGTACACAATTCGCATAGCTAAACTTTTGTGAGAATATTTTTACAACAATGTCAAATGACAAACATTCCGATACATGTATGCTGTTACATGATCATATATAAGATGTAAATACATACCGCCGGATTGTAATATCGGGCTGTGTTTGTGAGGTCGATAACAGCACCCAGTTTGGGAATATCTTCTAAAACTGTAGGTATGTCCCATCTGCAATGGAACACTTTATATTAGTTTAAAATAAAAATAATGTGTTAAATATCTCGGAAGATGTTCAATCAATAAGAGCCAATAAAACAGCTTAAAATAAAGCAACAAATCTTGCGGAACACAAGTACATAGCGGAATTTCAAATTAAACGTTGATTGATACGTAGGAGGAAACTTAAAATGTGTCCAATTACAGAAAACATTATCCGTTAACGGTTCAAAACTTTTAGCTGATAATAAATTTACTGGATGTTGGTTGTGGCAACGTTAAGTATATTTGGATCATTATAATGGTAAATATAACACTAACTTAACGCTATATAAAAGATCTTCCTACTATTAATAATTATTTTATTGCTATTGTTTAGAATATTCAGATTTAGCTACCTTGTTATCTAATACGATTTGTTTTACGATGATGGAATATTTATGAGCAATGAGCATCCATTATATACGGAATACATATATTTTAATGTCTTCAAAGATTATGTAAAGTAGCATTAAGTGTCACATTTTTAATAGCCGTATTAGCAAATTATATGGGATTAAGTTACCATTCGTCATTATTTTGTGACCTAAAATTTAAATGAAATGACTTCTAATCTCCTTTCTAAAGATACATTTCAATTTGTGTAAATTTTGATCTGTTTGTCATGAGTGTCACAACTAAAACTTTGAATAATGTAAAATAAATATATGCCTAGTTCTATAATAACAAATAATATGGTTAAATATAATACTAATGAGTTTATTCGATAAAATAGTAAACTTACATTTTATTTATTTCACGGACGTTGCTTTGAACATTCTGAAACAAATGGAAAACAACAGTTATTATTTATTAACACCATAATCAAGAGTATTTTGGTGAAGTGCATCTTTTAAGTAGGTAAACTAAAAACATGGTTTCATTACAATATGCCTTTGACAAAGCCGAACGTAGGCGACACAGCGCAGTGATAAGGGCCAAGATCAATCATCCACTGGCCCTACCTGACCGGTGTCGATGAACTTTGCCCAATGTGGCAAGACGAGACTCACTTTACCTCCACTGGACCAAACGCTATCACAAAATTAATATGTAAATGCTCAAATTAAATTTGTATTCAAACCAAACGATCGAGACAACAAATTAAAAACAATTTCTGAAGGTAATACCAACAATGCATTAGAATTTTAAATTTTATAAAAGTATTTCGTCATAAATCTTAAAACCCATTCCACTTGCTCCGCAGGCAAAATTTTTTGGGAGAAAATTTTCAATTTTGCTAAAATTGCTTTAAACAAAATGACAGGTCCTATAATAATAGGTTGTTAGAATGGTCATAATTTACGAACGGTGTTGACATGACGAAAAATACTGATTTAAAATATTTGAACGCCAGGAGGTGTGTCTAAATGGGGTTAATTTTCAATTGGAATTCGCCGGTGGCCTGTATAAATCTGACAACGGTTTAAAATAAATTCCAGTGGTTATACTGGGAAGCGTGCATAAATTGTGGATATTGCTACTTGATTACAGTTTAAATTGATTAACAATTTATGTCAAAGATAAAACTTAATCGACCACATGCAGAAGTTGCCGAAAAGTTGTTCGATGTCTCTTTTATTTTGATACTCAGAAATGTAGCTGTTAAGTTTCGTTGTTAATTAAATGATAAAGTGGGTTTTGTAAATTAATCGTTATGGATAAAAGCAAAAAAGCATTAAGAAAATGGCAAACCCTGTTATGGAAACATTCCCAAAACGAAAACGGATCTTTTAAATAAAACAATCGCGGCAACTCCGTCACTTACCGCGATTTTCAATTAACAGTAAGATACCGGAACAAATAAAATGCAGACAGAACAAAGGAATTCTTCAGAACTGCGAATATCAGTGCGAAATGAACGCGAACGGCACACAAAATCGAACCTTCGAAATGAACCTGTGACTGCAATTTACTTTTAAATTCCAGCAGTGATTTTTAACGAACGAAGACAAACAAACACTTCAAATAATATAAAAAATGACAAAAATATTGCAAGCCGCCAACGAGATAGCAAATTGGAGTCCCACAATAAAACATCGTTCGAAATGTAGCTAGAATTAAATACGGCACGAGAGAGGAGCAATAAAATCGATGTGATGATCCTCGATCATAAATCGAGTCCATTACGGTATTAATGACAATCGTAACTCTCAATCACAAGTTGAAATTGCACGCAAAGATACGCACCTACATTATTGATACTTTCAAATAACGTCAACACAACAAGAGCTTTTAAAGAAAACTATTTTTAAGATATGGCTCGAGGGTCGTTTTAAAATATTGCTCGTATTTCATCACCCTGTGTTTTGTTATCCGATGAAGGTTAATAAATTATTGAAGAGTATTAATACCTGCAGACTGTGCAATTATTTATGCACTAAGTTGAGCAATTTATAACACCAATTAGTAATTTGCCTATACTTTTATAGTGTAAAAAAATATGATCAACGTAGGTATTTGCTGACTCTACGAGTAGCAATAAGTGTTTTAGCAGGTGAAACAAATTTCAGACAGATATTGTGCCGCGAATACGAAACATCAGTTTTCTTTATCATGATTGGGTTTACCTATTGAGAAGTGATATTATACACAAATTGTACAGGACATGACATTGGATTTAAACAATATGGCAGAGCCCGTGTTAAATGATTTCTTTTAGCCAAATATTAATAAACTAGTAGTACGCCCCGGCTTCGCACGGGTAGCCTATATAAAAAATATCATTATAATATAGCTAATATGTTACTCAGTATAAATGTATTTTCGAAATGATAAAAAATATAGACCCTATAGTGTGTAACCCCCCCGCATATACTCCCGTGACCGGCAGCGGCGCGGCGCCCGCTGACTTTTTTCTAATAAGTACTTACATTTTTGAACTCGTGATATCTTTCGAATGGAATGTCCGAATTCAATAATTTAAAAAGTAATAGAAAGGTATTGAAGCAGTCTTAATTTTAAAGTAATTTATTTAGATAAGGATTAATACCTAAGTACAAATATAGAACGTTTTCTGGCGTCGTCATTTTAATTATATTTTTTTAATATTAAAACACTTATTATGACATATCTATAATAGTTAGACATATGCTGTCGCTGACTTTTTTGTGGATGATGATGTGTTCTACAAAATTGTAGTACATAATTTCTTTCTATCATCAATAGTTTCCGCAGCGCACGCGATGTAAGGAATTTCTTATACACCTTGGGTTACATAATTGAAGTTTTAGTAAGGATCCCTAATTTTTTTGAAAATATAATATAGCCTATGTTCAGTACAGATAATGTAGCTTCACAACAGTGAAAGAATTTTTGAAATCGGTCCAGTAGTTTCGGAGCCTATTCGATGCAAACAAACAAACAAACAAACAAACAATCAAATCTTTCCTCTTTATAATATTAGTTTAGAAGTTTAGATGTAGTTTATATCTTAATAAGCTTCAAAAAACTAAGAATAAGCTTTCAGGATCGTTGTAAAATCTTAGGTTTGCATACTTACTTAGATGTTTTTCACATGTGTGAAACTGAAAGAACAACAAGAGTATAATATTATATTATGAGTATGCAAAGTACCCGTTCAATAAGAGAAAGCTTTCCGAATCTCGCAGTTAATAACTTGTGATAAACATTGATTCGTCAAGCGTTTCAGCAGACCAGCTTGTTTTGACAGGAGGATTTAAGCCCCGATGACTCCAATGATGATAAACAAGATACGGTAAATGTCGTTAATAAAATAATCAACAATGAACATCAATAAATCGCGGATTGCCCGCTGACAAAACCCATACGAGACGAGACATTACTTACGTGTGTCGTACAAAACGATAAATGTGAAATTGTCATTTTTACGACATCCAAGTTGTATGAACATTCATATACATTTGCAAACAGAGGAGACCACCACCTGCAGCGAGCCGGCGGTATTAAGATGTATTCATACTGATATTAAAGTAATAATTATACTATATTATATAATCATCATTATGATGTCCATTGCTGCATAATTTAAGTCACATACAAAATAAGTAATTAAAGAAAAAGTTTCGAAGTAAAAATTACAATCGATCTTAAACTAATACAAACGTAATTTTTGTAAACATTTAATGTAAGTAGTACAAACCAAAATCCAAATGAATAAATTATATCCAATAACGCAAATGTATTAAACAAATCAGAACATAAAAAGAATCAAACTCAAAAGCCCGAAGACCTCCCGTCAAATTACAAGTGGCAACCATTCGAGTTATCGGTTGATCGCGTGTCGACAAAACGAATAACACCTTCGCACGCCTCGATCATATTTGACAAATGCGAGGATCAAATAATCGCAAATACACCACTTACGATACATTCAACAATATGAACCTAAAACTTACAACAATAAAGATTCAATCCGAACAGCAAGGGCTGGCAAACCGAGCGATAGCGATCAGAATATGCTAAATAATGATGTAGACCCACCGGTAAACAGTGACAGAAAATTTATCAACTCAAGGAAGTTATGTACTGCCTATTATGAATTGTACTGATTGAATTTCGCTATTTAAACAATATGGAAACCAACAATCATGTAAAGATTACGTAAACTGAAACGGTGTGAGTCAAGTCAATGTTTTGTTTTAGTATTCGATTTCAATTGTAACGTCAAGAGAACAAATGTAGCCGATATCGAACTAAATTTATGATGTTACACAAAAGAGCTTGTAGTTTATCATGATCCACAAACACCAAATCACAATGGTCACTTTCCCTGAATGATGCACGAACGAAGTAAATGCGATTTGAGCAAGAGAGGACAAAATCGAGAAGCTCTAAATCTTAGGTGTCTAGAATTTATACGTTCTGAAATAAATCCTTCGAGAAACGAGAGTAATAACGTCACAGACTTTTAATGGATCTGAACTCACTGTTACAATAATAATGATATAAAACACCAATGTATAGAAAAACAGTAAGCATTTTAAAGATTTCAATAATATGATGAAAATAAAAAATAAACCAATTATAATTTCATTACCCGAGTAGCATATTAACGAGTCTGATTTGAATAAAACTCATAGCATATTGTAACAGAAATTAAGACGGCGCCAAACACCATTAATCATTTATAGGGTAACAGTTTCGAAATACGCGCATTCATCTTCTCAGTTCCATCTGATAAAATGTTTTATTCATTAGCATTTAAGATTTAATTTACATTGTCATGCTGCGCTAGTTATCCAAAAAGTTTGACACGATGTTGTTTTTGACAAGTATCTGATCCGTTACGTCGTTTATCCAGATGGTAATGACGGCATAATTGACAGTGCACTATTGTTCTCATTGTGTTCTATTGATATTAGAGTTTTGTCGCCTTGTAACTGTGGTTCCGTACGTATTGTTCGGTCATATAAAAGAACCACTTGAATGAGAACAGATAGATCACTTTACAGAATGTAAAGTTTATCAAGAGGTTTGATAAGCTTTAGTTGTTTCTACCAGACGTACGATATATCAACAAGACAAAGTAGTTTAAATCCTTGGTATAACAACATCATGGATTAAGATTGCATGCAGACGACGGTAACAATTGTAAACAAACGAAGCGGTAAAGGTAAATATATAAAGCCTAGTCTTAGCCTAGCCGAAGTGAACCAGCTTTTTCAAGAGCTCTGTTACTCGTCCCGTGAGTTTTATGACTGTGTAGGCATATGACGTGGTTCTGTGATGACGTAGTGTCATATTTATCAACTTTATGCAAAACCGCTACAGTTGTGCTATTTACTTCAAAACTCTCGCGTCAGCGTTCACTATGACCAAGCCCTTATGCACAGCGGTAGATTCGAAAAGGGTGGAGTTGTCCCATTGAATTCCGTGACCTCAAGAATATGTATGTCATTGTCATTAGCAGCGTCGTAGTTACATCTGTTTTTAAACTGTCATAAACTGGTTTGACGGTTTCCGTCACCCCAAAAATGTGACTTAAAATTTAAATAAACAACAAAGTACAAACCAATAAAATATAATGTTTTGTTTATCGTTTAAAACGTGTCGGTCGCAAACTAAACACAGACAAATATCAAGAGGCGCTTGAAGCTTGAATAAATTGAATTATGAATTGTCACAAAAAACAATAAATCGGTACTAAATGTCTTATAAAAAATGTACTACAAATTGAGACGTAACCTTAACACGATGTAATTGATTAACGACCAAAAAATTACGTTGGGTGTCAAAGTAAATGATATGTGACTTCTTACGCATGCGGGCCTGTCAACACACTAACTAACCACATGATTATTCTTTACGAAATCAATAATTTAAATAGGTATACGGGTGTTTATTGCTACTATTTCAATAAACATTTCTGGTAATCAATATTAAGACCTATATTTTTGCCTAGTCTATTTACTACGTGGGTCCATTCCCTCACACCGGTAACATCGGCCAATACTAGACGCTATGTCCATTTGCATCGCGGCCGCCAACAAAGACGCACGCATTACAAAATTTTTATAACATGATTTTCTTCATGATTATAAATCTTTCATACAAAATGCGTATTACAGTAGTTTCAAACAACTACTCATTATTATTTGGCATAGGCGAAGAAATAAAATATTGATTTTGATTTGAGAGTTTTCATAACATAAAAGCGCATAACTTGCAACAGTCAATAAAACTGAGGGGAGAACAAAGATTAAAGATACCGCAAGGCGTGTAAACAAGCAAAAGAAACGACCTGCTGAAATCGGATTGTGTCCGATTAATCGGATGAGGAGTGTCCGATGTCAGTGGCATTTATCGTGCCTAATTGCAACTGTTCCTTTACCAAAACGAGTTGGGTGGCTGATGTGAGATACCCTGCGAGGGTGACTGGAAGGACGACTAATTAATGGACAATTGGTAATACCTTTCACTACCTTTCTCGAATTCATCTCTAGAAAGTTGGATAATTAAAACTTTACGAATACTATAATACATATTACACTTTTTGTTCAATAGGTATTCATCATCATAACACGAAATTCAAGCAACAAGCAAGTGAGTGTAAGAGGTCGCTACAATTTAACCCGATCATTTAATCTTTTAGGTTTGCCACCGCCGAATTCTTGTTATCGTATATCAAGACTACTTTATGGTAACATGACCTGGCCACCCTACACGATATCGCTTTTTGGGCGTTGCGAAATTACAGAGGTAATTGATTTCTTTTTGGGTTGAAGCACGCGCTAAAGCTTTCGCCACACAGAATACGTGCAACGCCATATTGACAAGCAAATTATTTTAATCATGTACATTATACATCTATTAAATACCGATTGCTGTAGCTTTTGATTACACAGGAAATTCCACTCAAATCATTATTGATAGCAAAAACAAATACTTCCGATACATTTGTAATAACTAAGGTCAAATAAATTTAATTTATATGCGCCACAATGTACGTGCTATATTTCCTTCCTCGTCATCACTACTCCTTGTTATTCTTAGAAGACAGTCTAATTAAGAAAACCTACATTAATCTAGAAAGACCGGTCCTATCATCCTGCGTTGCATGGGCTATAGTTGAAGTAATTACAAGTTGATGAAAATTCTCGACATTAACATGGACAAGAGAAAAATAACAGAATATTCAGAAATTGAATATCCGCGATGAAGTGTCTGTCAGCACTTTCGTTTGAAGGCTTTGTGTGAAATAAATCGTAATCGAAAAGTGTTCAGTTTAACTTCCACATGCACCAACTACTTCGTATCTCGAGTTCACGAGGAATATATCAAGACTAAAGTTCAATATGCTGAGTTATTCGAGGGTCAAAGTCATGGTGCAACTGGTGCTTACGTCTCTCAGCTTCGTAAATTCCGAGATTACGGTTATTAACCACCGAAATATCATCGGATGACAAGCAGCCGACGTGTAAATGAAACCATGCGAAAACTGCCCGCCCTTCGCGCCTGTCATTATACAACGTTGCAGCGAACGTTGAACCGAGGGAACATGGAAGGCTTTGACTGCCGGAAGTCACAGTAATGTTAACAGAAGAATTAATCTAGAGTAGAGACGAAAACTTCACAGGCATTTGCTTCATAGACTTGCCTACCTACTTCGCCACAACGCAAGGCCACGAAAACCTTCAAGTTCGTTTCCAGATTTCATCATAAAGTCAAAGGAACCTTCTGAATGATGGAAGTAAAATAATACCTTGGATTACCTAATATAGGTAATTGTCTATAAGTTAGCCACGGATATTAGGTTACTGAAAATAGAAAGTAGCAATTATTCAATAGTTAAAAATGGTGAGTTTCAATCACAGAAAACATCCGATTCTACCTTGACGATAAAAACAGATGGAAACTTAATCTTTAAGAAAGTAACTACTTCCTCTAAAATAATGCGCCCTTTTAAAGTAATCATTATATAGGATTGGACTGATGCTAAATAAAAGCTAGAATCCGTTTTAACTATTTCAAAAGACAATTCTCTGGTGTATAGGTTCTACTACTAAGAGTTGGTAACAATCAGCCAGCAAAACAGAGGGACGAATACACTAAACAAATGAGTGCTACATGCATAAATTACACTCTCCATTCTGATGGTCTCACCTCTATGGCAACCGATGAAAACAAGACGGTCAAGAAAGCTGATTACACGGTGCTCCCACGATCTCGTGCCCTGGCGGCGTGGAGTACGAAACTTGGCGCGTACGTGTCAAAAGATGTAATTATGAAGAAATCCAATCAGCGGCCGCCGACTAGTGTTGCCAGCGGGATGGCTTGATAAAGCCAACTTCGCATAAAAAATCGCGTATAAAAATCTTTAAAGGTTTAAGTGCGTTACTATGTAAATTTACGGTGTGAAAATTCAAAAAGTTAACCTCCATAGTGTGGAAAAGTAAGCGTAAATGCATAAGAAAACCAAATTGAACAGCTGTAAACTAAAGGAAACAAATACATATATATTCATTTAATCCTAATTATTTTGACAATAAGCTAAATCAAACTGTAAAGTACGAGCTGGCAATACTGAAGTTGACCGGCGCAAGCGCCGACGTTGATTGAGCGATAAATTTATTGAAGATAAATCACCCTTGCGACAATTTCGGTAGCAGGAGCCCTCAACTTTAGGTCGCGAATTCACAGTGTTGTAAGCCGTGCAGACCTCTAGACTAATTACAAAAGCTAATTAATGTTTGCCTAGATTGCATACATTGCTAAACTTATATTTTAATAATATAAGTTTAGCAATGTAGCGCAAAATAGATTTATGCTCAGCTTTCAGTAGCTAAACTTAGGCCAATAAATCTGTTGCCATTTCTTTCTTATGCAAGTGTCATCGCATACAAAAATAATAATGTTTTGAAAGTTGAATGTGAAACGTACTAAAGATTGTCGTGCGATTCAAAGCAATGCTTAGAATGTCGCATCTACGCAATTACCATTTACAAGCGTACCCGTTCAACTGTCAACAATACTTGACCCGACTTTCTTGTTTATGGTGCAGTGAACGCCCAACTATAATAGCAATAAACCCTTATATGGACCCATCCAGTTTCATCACTAAGTCAATACAAGCCATTTTAGATGACAAAACCATTAATCCGTAGCGGATTATTACTTATCTACGACATTCAAAGAATAGCATGCGAAATAAAGGATGATATTTATACAATGAATTCAATAAACAGTTATTCAAAATAACAGATACACGATTCAGATTAATTTCACCGTCGTCGGCGCCACCATGTCGCCGTTTCACATTATGTATCTGTTTCAAAATATTTTCTCGTGACCCGAACTCGCATGGCATTAATGATGTACAATTGAAGCTTTTAAGAGATGAAATCGATCCCATCCAATATCCTTACCAAAAAGGCACTTCAATACCCAGCCAATATCAATACAATAAGTCATAGCAAACAACATACGTACGAGTCTGTTTACACAAGACGAGATTTCGTCGACACATAAGAATGGTTAAAGAAAATATATCACAGGACCTCGTGTCCTATTCAACGCAGAGGACACCGCACTCGACTGCAATAAATCCGACAAAATATACCCTTTGATATCTGTTGACAATGATAATGGACAAAACCGTCATACGAGGGGTTTTAATGTCACTTGTGAATATTCTTATGAATAAGCGAGCCAGATGAATCTGTGCACGACTCTGAAATACGATGTCCTCTCGGACGGTTAATGTAAAGCAAGGATGTTATTGCATTGTAGTAGGCGTATCGACGGCGCCTTTGGGTACTTCTATAAATTTGAGAACGAGACTTGCATTTTATAATTTAAAGGATAAGTTTGGTATTTTAAGAAATATCAGCACGTATTACATATCAATAAATAACGCGATTTCACGGCGCATAATGCTCTATGGGCCCGCGGCGAGTGTGGTACTAAACAGTCTGACTAATTAGACGCACTAGGCAACAAAGGGCCGTCGTCTGCTCATATCATTTGTATGAAGTTCATGTGAAATTGAGCTTTACGCGATTGTGATAGCGGTGAGGTGGTAAATTGGATACGTTGTGTGTGATACGTGCGATGGCGGCGTGGATAGGCCGCCCACGCGAGGCGCCGCGAAATTCGTGAGAATAGCTGCGCCGGCGCCGACGCTGCTCCAACATAATCTGATGGCAGACTCGTAGACAAGTGATACCTTACCGCAGTCTCAGTCGAGCATGCAATGATAGAAACTACGTTCAAATTGAAAAATGGGGCCAACTTGAAAGTTCTTGGTGGTCGGTCATGCTTGGTTTGTTTATGCATTGGTCTTATTGTAGCGTACATGTCAAGTATCTTAAATAAATGATAATGAACATTACTAAAAGATTTCAAAGATAACAACTAATCCATTTGAGTTATACGTAAGGCGTGTTTGAACAGGTGCATAAAACTTAAGCTCCTGACTTGAAAATAATTTGTCTGATATCTTTGTATATTTTCTTGGAAATTTCTGGATATTTTATTGTCGTTGTGACCGCATCGCGTTTAATGTTGCATTACGATTTCCATTTAAAGTCAAGCTGCATGATCCTATTAAAAATACAAATACAAGGATGTTTTATGTAGTATAAGCTTCTCTACCCAATAAGTTAAAGCACATATTTTTTTGGTGATTGTAGAAAAAATATTGTTCTTTGAAGGATTTATAATTATCATAAGCTGCTATAGTGAACTATGTATGCCTGATATGCTCTCAGATCTTTCGTGACTAATATTTTCCTCCATGATGATCATCGAACTGGGGTAGTCAGTATTCAAACTTGTCACTTGGCACGTGAAAATCCAGCGGATCGTTATTCGTATATAATATAGAGTAGCTTTTAGCAATGGCAGCTTGCACTAAAAAGTTACATAACAGAATGTACCTAATTGTCAATTCGCCAAAAGCGGGCCATCCTGATTCACGTGCCCATTTACTGCAAAAATGCAACACCGCGGAATAAATAATAGCGGTACAGTTCACGGCATTAGCTGTGGCATTTTTACCAAAATTAATTACAAGATTAACGAAGTTTCTTCAAAAAATCATTGTATTAAGGATATTAAAAAACCGGAAAAATCAGACCGTAGTTTCACACTAGTTATTTGAGGCTATGGTCGCATTTAACTGCACCAAGAATCACCTAGTAAGTATATAAAATGATTCTAAATGATCCTTGTGATTTTATGGAAAAATAATTTTTGACTTTGAGTTTTTACTTAGAGACATACTATGATCACTACAAGGAAAAGGGCTTGATCTTGCTACATCATATAGCGTTTACTGCACGAAAAATACAAAGAATCCACAATCAAGACGATCACGTTATAAACAGCGAAAGAGAGATGATTCAGAATATTTATGCAAATTGGTTTTGACAAGCGTAGCGATAAGTTTAAATACAACTTCAATGTGATTCAAAATGTGTAGTAATATGAGGTTGTTGTATCATACAATTATTACATCACTAGTTTTCAGTCTATGTATACAATGTTTATCATATAGATTCCGATAACAACTATGGGTTACTACTATAGTCTAATTGCAGATGTAATTTAGGTTTCTGATTATTTCGTATTTATTCTCGTAAAGAAAAGACACTTTTGATTTGTTTACATGTCTTGGCACTAAATGCTTTTTAGGGATCAGTCAACAGTTGTAATGTTGTCTCGTTTGATTTGATTTGTTTACATGTCTTGGCACTAAATGCTTTTTAGGGATCAGTCAACAGTTGTAATGTTGTCTCGTATAAATAGGTATTGGAACTGTTATGCCAAAAAATAGCAAGAAAAACAGTAGATCCGACGGTATTTTTCATAAGCTTTAAGCTTCATCCATTAGCGCTTCTAGAAGTGATTTATAAACACCATTTATTATTTTTGTCGATCAATCTAAAATGTGACCACAAAAATAGCACTCGAGTTTATTGCTTGAAGTAGCCCGAAGCGGACATTTCTATAGAGATTTCAATAGACTGATTAATTGGAGAACTCTCGAATAACAGAACATGTCATATTGAGTACTGAGAAAGTGAATAGTAAATTATTGCGCAAGAGCACGGCTATTACGTAACGTTGTTTGTAATCGTCCTGCTTAGATTTCATTGATTTCTATCCTATATCAAAACAGTACTTAAATAAATTTTAAAATACTACATTTTATATGTAGCACAAAATAGTTGTAATAACTCAATCAGGACAATGGAACGATAGAAAAAAAATTAGCAAGTTTAATATCCTTACGTAAACGTACCTAAGCTAAAGCCTAACCCCCTATCTTATAAAAAGTTGGCGTTGACTTTAAGTTATCATTACTTATGGTAATCAGTACTTCAAATCTGCGCTAACTTTTTATAAGATAGGCCGTATGTAAACACAAGCTGTCTTAAGCAGCAGATTGCGTTGACATATCAACGTATAGGCGGGACGGAACACCCTTTCATTACAGTAAAGGCATCTACTTTACAGTAATATTGTTGTTAAAATGAACCTAAACCAGTCTCAACTAGATTGAAATGACACCATTGTGAAACTATTTTTTTTGATTTAGTTACTGTTAACATTAGAAAATAATAACGTGATAACTTGATAGATAGATTTAATTCGTCACGCGTCACAAGAGGGAAGGACATACTTATGTTTAAAGTAAAATATATAAGCTTTGATTAGTTTCAGTGTACATTGCGTATGAGATATTAAACGTTAAGTGGAAATGAATTTATGTTTAATTTATAGATGAAACACAAATAATTAACAATAAAAACTCAAGCATATCTTTATAGATAGTAAAGCCGTTCAATGGTCTTATTTAAATTATTAAGCAATAATATCACGGTATCTATGATTTACACATCTAAATCTATTTTCTAGCTACTTAATATTCACATTTTTACATATGTAATAAAATAAGAAAACATTAACAATAAATTAAATACAGCTATTATACTCATTAATTAATTAATAATTAAATAAAGATGCTCAATCAACACTAACTTCAAAATTAGCTGACAGAAAAATTAATATGTAAAAAATAGCTATAAAATCTGTGTAAATGCAAGATGAGTTTTACGATTTGACGGGTAATAAAAGTAGTCTATAAATTACAAAGATAATTATAAGGACTATAGTATTTTATCAATTCATATAATAATCGTAAAATAAGAAATATACAAAAGGTATAGAAGCGAAACTCATATTTAAAGGCTTTTAAAGCATTTAAACTAAATATACGTGAACAAGTCGGTTTACTCAATACATTTATTTCTGTCATATAATTGTTTGGTTATTGCAATGTAGGTAGGTGTCACGTATAAACCCCTATCTACAGGAAAGATTGGATCAGTAATGCAGAGCTGACAATTAAGTACGTAAGTATGATTAAATTACTAGTTACAAACAAAATGTAATTATACTAATTATATAATCATAATCGACTAAAGCAATTTAGAAGGGTATTGAAAATGCACATAATATTTCGGGAGTTTCACATCTATCAAGAATTATTTAAAATCATATAGCCTTGTAATGGTAGTAAAACTAGATTAACTGACTATATCCGCATTAAAACAATACTTACTGCCACACTCATAGATGTCACTCAATAATAAGTGCTTATTATGTAATATACTAAAACGAGTAGGTAGTTAAACTCGCGTGTACAAAAATAAAGCGCAAAGTATATTTCATCAAGTAATAACTATATTAACTAGTAAAAAAAGCCCTTTCACCTTACTTAATATTTTTTTGTATAATTAACTTTTTATTATTTTTTGGACCTTGATAAATCACTGGTAAAAGGCGTCAATAGATTAAGCTTAGATTATTATTTAATGAACGTCTCTGAGTGTGGTAGTTACTTAGATATCATAGAAATAAATCATGGTTAATTGGTTATGGTATAAAACACATGTTTCATCTATTTACGATCAACTGCAAAGGACGAGAGTGTACTTTGTTATGTTTGGACGTGCCGCTGTCTACCATTTTTAAACATCTACAAGAAAGTTCTTAGAAATATTCTGTGTGGTGAAAGAAAACATTTTTTATTTTGTTATTCAGAGAAGTTCGTAAATCTAGATAAAGTAAAATAGATAAAAGTATCCAAATAATAAAGTCTAGTTTTTCATCATTAGACGCAAGACAAATGGATAAATCATAAAAATCCCGCCAGCGTCACGAAATATCGAAAACTCATTAGTATAACGAAAACAATGCATTCACATGAATTATTCACGATGAAAAATATCACTTAATTACATCGTATATCAAAGATGCACGAACATCTCAATTTGCATCGGCGGTGACACTAACGACGAAAACAACAGAATACTATTAATTTCGATGTCAAAAAAGTTTTTATTAAAAATTGTATGGCTGTGTCGAAATGCGACTGAATTTAATGCGCCAACGTCGTTGAAAAAACACACTATTTTAAACCTTCGATACTACGACTAATTTAAAAACAACTGATTCGTATTATCGTTTCGTATGGGAAATAAGTTATGGAAATCAACTTTTCTTTCAGATATCGATAAATTATAAAAACGTACATCAACACATGCTTACATTTTGCCGTAGGTAGTTTGTTTTCAAATAAACTACCAAGGTAAATTGAAAATTGTATAAAATGTTTTTTAATGTAATAAAGTAGCTGATTAAAATGAGCTCCACCATCAACCAAAGAAAATATTTTAAAACCGTAAAGATAAATCTAATGTATTTTTTATTAAGTTTCAATCAAACGACTTTTGCGTGCGACCACCAGACGCACGGAAACGCGACACCCATTCATGGTGGACATACCACCTGTCCGCACAAAGCGCTTTGGCTCTAGTTTCATTTTGAGAACCGCTAAAGAGTGGAATTCGTTGCCGGCGTCGGTGTTTCCAGACACATATAATTTGGACGTTTTTAAGAGGAGAGTGAATAGGTTCTATCTAGGCAAACGCGTTACACCGTAGGCCGCATCATCATTTAACATCAGATGTGATTGCGGCCAAGCGTTAGCCTATAATGCATAAAAAAAAAAAAAACTTTTAATCAAAAATATACATTCACCACGTTACTTCGGCACAGTGTAAAATAGCTTTCCCTATAGAATTATGGTAGTTCGCATGTCAGTTTACGATATTTTAACAGCTGAATCGTTTAAGAGTTCATAATACAGAGGTTGCCGACACAACTGTTTAGAATAGACACATTAATAGACAGTACAGCTTAGAGAAAGCTAGCTGGCTCACATCGAAATACTACCACTGAAGAAGTGAGTTTACTAACATGCATTGTCACTTCTCCTAGTGGTAGGGCCAAAGTAGACGCACAAATTGTCATAGCAGCATCATTTTGCAATATTTTGCAGTGTGAAATGGCATAGTTAAACGACAGAATCACATTTTAGATTTTTAACCACCTGCGTTGAAACAGAGGTATGAGCGGTCTTTAGGCAGAATAAGTTTTGAGTCAGCCGTTTTGTAAGCACTACCGATAAATAGGTTGTTTATTAACTTAGGAATGCAATAAAATAATCACAGCATAGGCCAGTTAATCACAGTTTTGATATCTTATTTAGAGGGAGCTAATGAGAGGCGTATATCACATTCGGTAATGATGACAGCTGGGGATTTATCAAACACTTTCGATCCACAACTTACATAGGTGATTAGGGGTATTCGTGTTGACATAATCACCGGTCAAACAGTGTTAAACGCAACTATTTCTCATTTACCGTTTAGTTAACATATGTACGGGAGTTATTTATTGTTGGTAAAGATATATTTTTGGTAAACATGACTTTTGTTCCGGTTTTTGTAGCTGCTATTTTGTGCCCAATTTAAAAATATGAAACGCATTTCGCAAGAACCTTTTATATGAATAAACAAAATAAGGAAGAAGCGTGTTCACGATGAACTAAATGTATTCACAAGATACAAAAGTTCTTACCTAGCAGACACGTGTAAAAAAGTAAGTTGACATGAATGAGAATCAGTGCCAAACCTTTAGTAACTAATGTTGCATCTGCGATGCTCTCATGAATAAACGTAGTCATCAAACAACCGTGGCAATAATTAAACGCATTATGCATGCTGTGGTAGCGATGACGAAACGCAAAGAAAGCAAGCTGCAATTTGGCTCACACTACGACAACAAGTAGAGGAGTCGCCCACTCATGTCTTTTTTGTTCGACTCTAGGTATGTGCTGGTGCTCTCAAAACGGGTCATAGAGCAAATTTAATAATCAGTTGTAGATATAAAAGATTGTAAGTGTTATACAAAATATGGAGAAACTAATGACAGTTTCGTAATTTGAGACGCATAACGATTTAAAACACATATTAATTGCTAAAATAGTGTAAACATAATAAAACAGAGTACGATAATAAAAAGGCAGACATAGAAACTAAGCACCGTATCGAAATGTAAAACGATCGGGAGTACCGTGCTGAGACATCATTATTAAAACAAGATGTCGCATCCACGATCGGCTTACACGCGAAACGGACCACTGCATATTGTACGCTAAATGGTGTCCCATTAAATGGTACGACGCTTAATACACACATTACAGTGCGATATTAGGCGCGAGCGCAGAGCCGACGTGATTAAGCGACAGGAACGTGGGAACTGACAGAGAGGGAGTGCGATGAAAGAGGATAGTAATAATAAACAAGCGGATTGAGCAATATGCCTTGGGAATTCGCTAGATGTATAAGGAAAGCTGTGGGAAGTCACATGAGAACAGCTAATAGACGAACGCGGAACCTGAAATCACCGGAAGCACAAAATGATTGAAGCAAACCGTAAAAAGTCAATAAAAGAACCAACTGCAATAGAATACCATGTATAAAATGACAAACATAACGAAGTCTTAAAACCAGACGCGCATTGAGCTTGATCATACAATGGATTCGAGCTTTTATGAAAATATCAATAATGGTATTGAACGAAGTTTAGTGCGCTATTAATCCGCGTGGCGCTGCAGACAAATTCAATTGCCTCCGGGTGTGCCCGGGCCCTAGAGTGTCCCGTTTACGTCTGCCCGCCTATCCGTAAATAGCATTTACGCTGTGAACGCTGGATGGTTCAGCTATAAAACTGTGACATGGTTGAACTGATATGTTTAATATATCTTGGAAGCCGCAAATGGAAACGTATCTGTCTTTCGTAATATTGGGTAGGTATGAAAATAATTATCAAAATACGACGTTAGACCAGTTGTAAGTTAAAGTACCACGAACGAAGTCGGGTATTTGCACTATTAATAAATAAAATGGAGCTGTAAGATTGTACTGGCACTTTCAAAGGGTGCGATTGGAATTTTACGACGAGATTTTACTGTCGACACTATCGTCTGTATAAATGCCGCAAGAAGTTCACATGGAGTGTAAAATAGAATATATCTCGGACGATTAACTCAAAATGTTAACCCGTTAAAATGATTGTTATAGAATTGTTCAATTGAAATGGCACGATACCGTTGTGCCGTTGAGCATTGTCGCATAGCTTTGCTCCTAACCCGATCGTCTCAATAGGAGATGCGTCCTACTAGCGTTATCACAAAATATGATAGATCGTCGGTCGTACGACGACGGTCTCCCACGCGACGCGACTGTGATTAATTATAATTCGAATTTTATTCAAAGTGAACAGCGGACAAACTACGATACCAATCAATAAACGGTTCCATACCGACGACGACGGTACCGACATGATACCACAATTTACTGTTGCCGATAGCACGTATGAAGACGTCAAAGCTGGAGTAAATAACAAGCTCAGATAGAAAGCCCCGGAACAATAGTAGCAGCTTTTCATTGTAATACAGAATGGTAATTCCTTTATTGTGATACTGCCCTGAGTAATAACATTGTTATGATGAAACATTGAATATTAACGGTTGCATAGTTTGGACGGCATGACTTTGGCTTGAGGTAAGAGTAAGATAACAATAAAATACACACGAAAGTCGTCACAATCCTCAACTAGTAACATTTTAAATTGTGCAACAGGTTTATTATTCAATAAACACATTTGTATACACAAATTCCTCTGAGCCGTGTGTTTTGATCATTAGCTTTAGATATTAGACCCCCGCGAGTACCGGCTCACACTGTGTGAGAAATTGTCGACCATTTGACAATATCGTCGCTAGTATATACTCCGTCCACATTACTCGGCCAATATCTCGGCGCATTATAATGCCCAGGATATCGTTATCTTGTAATGCCGCATCTTGATATAAACATTTTATGAATGGGAGAGTCCTGTTTGATTTCTGTATATTAAAAAAAACTTTTAGAGAAATGAGGCTCAATGCGCCATACAAGCGCAGTGTTGGAATGAGAAAGAATATGAGTATTCATATGACGCTAATCGCGTACTTATAACCGCATAAATCATAGAGCTCGCTCAAGCGCCACAAAGCTAGAAGCGACGCATCCCCGACTCGAGATAATAAATAACATCCAGTTCTCGCTTTCAAAGCGCGGCTGGAAGGCAATAAGTCGTGGACGGGTCAGAGGTGAAGTGAATAAAAAACATCAGACAATTAAATAGCGTTCTTGAAGGTTAATGAGCACAATAAATATGTTGTCGGCACCGCAGCTGCGGACAAACAAATGTAAGACCCCATCGCACGTGAGGACGGTCGGTTCTACTTGGTCATAGTACACTCGCAACTCTATGGGAAAGCGAGACGGTTCTATGGCAGCGCCCGCGCTGCCGCCGCCTGACTGGCAAGTTCATTGTCGAGACGCTTCCACGATCTATTACGAACGTGACACATTTACTATAGAAACGAATCGAGGTTAAACAAATATTGGGCCACGCAAAGAAAAGAGTTACATACAACTTTGAAATGAACCTTATTGTAAGAGTCTACGCAGTCGGCTGAAGAGGTTATGGAATTTCTTAATCTGGTAATTTATAGATTAATCTGTCCGGTATTAAATATGACCCAATTTTTTATTGCTATTAGACGTGTTTATGAAAACAAACTATACAAAATCAGTGATGCGTATTAGAGTGAAGAAAATGAAATCTTTATTAATATAAGCCTTTATTTATTGATCAAATAGCATTAGGAAGGTGATTTTTCATAATAATTGTCGAAGTTTTGTTAGAGCCGTCAATAGAATTTGTAGAGAGAGAGTAACCCATATGATATTTGGTATTCTGTGCCAAAGCTATGCACAAAATTCTCACGCTGCGTAGCAACACAGAAATGGAAATAAAATTAAATAAGTGATAGCTATGATTTAAATTGTTTTAAGCTTTAATTTATTTTTTTATGTATTGTGTCGTCCCTTTTAAAAGGCTAACAATTATAACAAATCTGAAGAATGATTTTATATAGTTTTCCTACTTACCGCTTTTGGACGCTGATCTGCGTCTAAAGCTTTTTCTCGCAAATTGCGTGACAGTAAACGTAGGTTTATATATTTTATATAGCTATCGTTAATTATGATATCGCCAGAAACAGAGGCTGTGCAACCACTGTGCAAATTCCCTCGCTAGGGTTTGCAGCATTCCACACGACTGGCCCAGACGGAACCATACCTGCGTTTGATTTATAACGAGTAGGGGACAGGGGGAGCCGTAGTGTGAATTCAATCGGCGGACTAAAACGTCCTGGGGAAACGAGACCAAGATTACAAGGCCCCCGAAAAAACAAGCAACGTGATAACTGAGAATGATTTGCAGTAAAATAAGTGTCTACTTATATTGGGAGGTGCGAGCTATCACAGCGGGTATCAACTGCTGGCGCCTTGCACAATATCGGGCACCTTCGTGACCACGGACTATTATCAGTCTCATATAGATTTTTTACCCTTGACTCTTTATACAGAACGTGACTATACTGTTTAATGAAATCCGTCGACAGCTCAATATGGCTTCGTGCATATGTAATTTTAAGGGCTAGTTATAATTTACTAAAACTTATGGCGCCAGACACCGCATTTCTTGCCATTAATAAAAGCCGTAATCTGTTTCATTATTTCTGCTTAGAATATGCGCGACCTTTTAACGTGGCTTAACCTTCAAAGAATAACTCGGAAATGCGTATTAATAATTTGATTAACGTATGCAGACGTCATTATAATAAAAAAAAATGCATTACCACAGCCATGATTACATCTCTGTTGGGTTTCACAAAGTTCAGCTAAATACATAGTGTGAATTAGAGTCGGCTCGTGCACGGCCAGACAATTTTGGTGTTGTAAAGGGCCGTTTTGTCCAGAGATAGGGAGCATTATTGCTTCCGTTAAAATCGAGATAAATCTTGTCGGAGCACAAAATCAACAGGAACATATTAACACCATCCGGATGGTAGAAACCTGTGGGTGTTCTTAACCAGTCACATTTTTGTATGAGCTGACTAACACAAGAATATTGAGTAATGGATGTGAATGAGATAGAAGCACGCGCTAATGCTTTTTAAGCCGCTGAAGATAATCGGTGAATCTCTTAGATCCAAGTATTCGGTTAAACCAAACAATAAAGGTTCTAAGTAGTATATCAAACAAAAAACTAGTTACTCTCCATTCAAATGCATCGGTATATCGACACACCTTTATAAACGGTTTTGTTACTAACAGGAGAAACAAGATTGACCTAAACACAGACAACTAGGAATTCAAACTAGAATCTGATCATTAATCATTTAGAAACTAAACCTAGATATATCAAAGATGCTATTAATCTAGTCAAACACAGTCAGCATATAGATCGTTATTTGAACTTTTACAAAAAAGCACAATACGATCCAATACCAATACAAAAGCATAACCCGAAACCGAGTTGCACTTATGCCTTTAAACACACCGGTGGCTGACCGAGACGCCGCCCTGTGTTCTAGAGTCAAACAAACAAACCCATAGACAAACAAATGTAAACGACCGAAATGTGAACGTCATGTTTGGCATTCCCATAAAGCAAGGTTAACACGTCATTAGAGGTAATGATGGCGTTATTACATAGAGGGAGCTGGTGAACGATGAGCCAGTGATTGGCTCGCGTGTGGTCTGGAGCCTTTACAAATACTGGACCACGTGTCTTTGGCCTTCAAACAGGTGGGTTAGAATCAGGCTTCATTAGCCTGTTTGTCTTTGAACAAATATGAGTTAAAATTTAAACAATGGACCAGGGTTTCTGTTTGAACTTGAGCTATACATTCATCGCACGTTAATATACTGAGCATGGTTTATTGGTGGATTATCATGATTTTACTGGTTTTTTTTTGGGTAGGTAGACTGTATTATTATAAGCTTGTTTTATTGAAAAAATGGTTGTCTGTAAAGTCGGTTTACTGACGATAGTTGAACGTGACAACGTCAATCGTATCTTATCTTGGAACGCCTCAGAACGCCGGAACGCCGGAACGCTTCATGAGTCATGTTTTTTCGTGCGTGCAGCCGGCTCTATCGAATTATAAGACGTTGTCACGTCAAAAAGGTTTTGGTTAAAATATTATATCTACTCCATTACATAGTTCTTTATAAAAAACTACTTGTATAATTTCAATTCAATTTTACAATAATGAAATCTGTTTTAATAGATTTATAACAAATCCCTAACCCTTAAGCTGTGATCAATGAACACAATCTTCATATCCCTTCTTTAAATCATCTTTTGAACAAAAATTTCAACATGGCCGACGCTCCCGTCCTGGTAGATGGTATCGAAGCGAACGATAATTTATCGAGTCCTTATCGCCCGATCTGCGTAATTGATACGGGTGAAATCATGGGAGCTGAAGGGGCGCTAGCTTTATCGTAGTAAATTGAACTTGGAGCTCAAACATCATATAACTGCTTTTCAAAAAAGTCAAAGAGCAAAAAAAATGTGACACAGACAATAAACAAAATAATAAAATATCACTTGCTAAAAGTAGCTTAAGTACGTTAGATTATATAAAAAATCTTATATACCAGTATTGTGATCAAAAATAAAAAAGTACAATTTATTCATGACATTGCACAACGAATAAAATATGTCAATACTTATTGGATGTGAGTTTTCTGAATCGAATCCTCCGGTGGTCTGTAGATCAGCTTCTGTTGCGTTAGTAACAGGCCTGTGCCACTTTCGATGGAATTTTAATACAAAATTGACTCTATCGTTCTATCTTTGATATAATTTACATGGATAAAATGCGTGCAATTAATAAATAAAACGGAAAACTATGGCAGTTTCTTTGACGAAACTGACGGACAGAGCATCAATCTATCAATTTTAGATTTGCCTGAGAAATTGTTACAGTAAATATAATTAAGCCATTGCATAAAAACAAGATGATTAAAGGCTTTTTTATCCATGTGGTCAAACCTTACGAACATAGCTCTGTAATAAGATATGTTGAATGACTAAAACCTATACTATCTCAGTCTAGTCTGCCTTGTATGATTCAGTAATAAGGGTATCTTGTCGCCGCATATCTCGCTACTAGTATTTCTCTTATTGCGACAAATAGCGCCAATGATTGGGGTGATTCTGCAGGCGCGTGCGCCTAACAGGCGTCACTGATTGAGCGGCGCATAAAGCCGCCACCCACCGCCTGTCATTCGCATTGTAACCGCGTGCAGTCGTTTAGGGATGCATCGGATCGCATTGTCGCTAAATACTTTTTACTCCAAACTCGATTTAAATAAAGCTTCAATCTGGCAACAATTTTACAACGTTTGTTTTTTTTGAATTAGGTTATTTTTTCATACATAATTATTACTGACTTTTTACTTAGTAAGATCATGTATGTTCTGCTCAAAAATCGATTTCTACAGGATTGAGATTAGCGAAGTAGGCACACTTGTGTTAATTTATAAGAAAAAATAATTTGATAACCCTAATCCCCAATACTATATTTATAAGATACTATACTATATTTTAAAAAGATATTGCATGTAACTCAGGCTATTGGTGTGTGGTCTGTACGTGCGCTTTTTCCTTATGAGGATTACACATCGTACTCATCAACCAGTCGACCGTTAAGTTTTGGTGGCCCTTAAATTATCAACACTTAAAGAATAGCGCCTTAATCATAACAAACGAATGCACAATGCTTTCTCAAGCAAATTAGGTGCAGTAAATTCTAAGCACGTCTGCATGTAGAGCGAAATAAATCAATAAAGAAAACTATGTCGTCCGTAATGAGGAATGCATACACAGTCGTGTCGGTAGTTCGTTATTTAACTGTAACATTGTAATAAATTTGGAGTAATCTAATTTGTTTGACAGAATAAATAATTGTGCTCAATGTCACCAACTAACTACTAATACAAATAGAAAACCATTATTTTGTGTTACAAGCAAAACCAAATTTCTAAATTGTAAAAGCCGCATAACTCTAAAAATACTGTGTGTGCCTCTCTCGTCTAGCCTAACTTGACCAAAAACTAAATTATTCTAGGAACACAAGAATTCCAAACTTGCACCCCTGTCGGAACACTGATTGAATGCACTGTGCACTGCAATCGTGACTATATAGTGGTGCAAATTGCCAATCAACTAGAAGATTAACAAGGGTACATTTTCCGCCATTCTATAACTGCAGCAGTATACAAAAATATTCTCACATAAATTGCATCATTGCATTGACCAATAATGAAAAACAAATTGGCACCGTTCATTTTTATTAATTAATTGGCCGACCCAATAATCATATCTCAATTTCCCATCGCTTAATGTCACCCCCTACTTAACGGTTTATGCATAACTAAATTGAATAGCCACACAATCGCACAATCAAAAGAGTTGAAACCAACTAAATAAATGAGCTCATAACTTAGCATGGTAATAGCAGACGGGGCGTAAAGCATCACGATATTCACGATTATCGTGTCCAGAATCTGTCGGTGACATCAGCGCAATGATTCCACGACAAGAGAAAAAAACACCATAAGATACAAAACGAGACGATGACAGCACTAGTACAATACAAGTTTGACGCAATTGTATGACGATGCCCGGTAGGTGTGTATTGAGAAATGAAATTAGCATATCCAAAATGCATTATGTACAAAAACAAAGTGTTCGTAAACGACTATTTTAAGATCAAACAGCTTTAAACGGCGACCATTAACACTACCCACCGTAGTACGGAATCGATACGGCGCTAATCGACTTCTCAGCGATTCTATTTTAGCACTTCAGTACTAATCACCAATTAACACGAGCCTATCAAGACATTTGCACATGACCACATGCCAAACCTTTCAACTTAATAGTTACTAGTACTTCACATTCGCATGGTACCTACTCTTTAGTCCACTAAAACAAAATAAACTATGTTAGAACTAGACACAAGTTCCACTTTCGTTTGGCCAAGTAACGCAAAAATCTGTACAAATACGACATGTGAAGCGCACATTAGGTACAAACGTTTACTAAGTTGGATTTTACTACTGAATAGAAATGTCTAGCAAATTATCTACTAGAGCCTAGCATGCATATAAACCTACATAGTACGGTAAGCTACAAAGTGTCTAATGAATAATCATACATTCTACACACAAGTTGTTTTTCTCGCACTATTGCAAAATTGAGTCTTCACTATTTAGCAGTGACAATTATTTTGTATGCGAGTATAAAATAAACGACTTCCTGATTTGACCCCCGAATATTCTCCGCTTGACGCCACGCGGAAGCCAGACCAGAATAAATTATTACCCTCCCTTCGATCCGCACAAAAGCGTCTGGCATTTTTTTTTTTAATTCCTTCTCATAATTGAGGTGTAATTTTGAGGACAATGTCAAACCGCACCGGTGTGCAAGGACGTAACGAGATCAGCGTACAAAAGGAATAAAGCAAAATTAGAAAGTTCCTTTGTCCAGCGCCTTGTGATGATCATGATTTACGTCAAGCTAGACAACGGGTGCCAGCTCATAAATTACCCGTAGTCTTTAACATGAATTGTTACGCCAACCTCACATAATACAACAATAGACTTTTTGGGGGGCGACGTGAACTTTGTAACATTTCAAAGGATTCCGTTAGGACGTCTATCAAACTGAACGGAGAATGAAGCCGGCTCTACATATTACTAACGCTCAATCGGTTTCTTTATTAATTACAGGATGCTTTACACGCTGATGAATATTGAATTCGGTTCGAACTAATTCGATCCGTCCTCGGCCGGACTAGTTTTAAGTTCATATTTTATGATCGTGTTGCGCTATATTTCGTAGTGATAAAAATGATAAGTGCAACGTACAACTTGCTGTTGTCGGCGTCATGAAATGCACGTCCTTATCGACCCACATTACCACCCCGTGTTCCCAAGCCTGTCATCGGTTTATGACTTTTTTATTCCGCCTGATAGCCAGAGAAATGCAACACCACTGATTTCCACGCCGATACTGAAGTGCGACGCGCTATAAAATGTGTAAATGAATCGTTTTAGATCAATCACATCGCTATAAAGTCGACCAACCGTAATGGAAGTAGGTATATCGCTACAATAAGTAAACACGGTGAAAGGATAACCTAGTACCATGAGCAACGAGCCGGTGATAAAGCATAAAGGAAACAAAGGGAACAAAAAGTAATAACCCTCGTAATCCGGGACACATATCACTTCGATGGGATTCATAAAAGGACCAAAATTGAAATTCGATCGCTTCACTGATACGTAATAATCATGTCTTATTATGGCGACCTGTCATAATAGTGGGGAAGGAAGTTTATTACCGTTGGTATGTTTTGACATGGACGCGCCCAGCCGACTCGGCGTGAACTTTTGATACAGGATCACATCTACATTATTCTTTCACACGTACGAAGGACCACACATTAAAGTAGAGGAATCGATACTAGCACCGATTTAGTTTCTCGGCTATAACCGCCGCATACCGATGCGTTATGAAATCGATTAAAGCTGCGATACTGATCAATCGCATTAAAACCACTAATCTATTACCGGTTCACACCTCCACGAAAGAAACCAAACTTCTCAATATAATTACTGGATTTACCGATTCGGGATTCGACTTTCTTTCGGATTATATTTCTCGAAGAATTTAAAAACAGAGTGAACTGCAGTGTCATACCATAAGAGAAATAATAAAAATGTTGTAAAAGTGTCGTTTTATAACTTTATCTTTATACGCGTGCCAAATGAAAACATAAGGGATCTTCGATGCGATGCTGTTCAGACTACGAATGATATCATAAATATCGGAAAAGAAAATAAAGTGATGTTTGTGTAGTCGTTGAAGTATTCGACTGATTGATAAAACGCGTAAATCCTCTGCAATCTGCTCAATCGCTTTCGCTGATGAAAGTCAAAACATAACAGTTCTAAAAATACTTTATTGTCTGACAGAGTATCATATCAGTAACACACCGCACGTAGTATGTATTTAGTTTTTATAGCAACGAGCAATTCGTAACACTTTTGATCCGTCAACTGTAAGCACAAAAGTGCCATCTGCCGGTTCGATGAAAGGCAAAGCCCTTGTAGCTGTCCTCATTCATCATAATTACAATAAGGACATCAAAAAAATAACTATAGAAAAATATTTAAAGCCTTTAGGAACGATGGTGTGTCACGAGCGAAACACAATAGAACTTAGAGAATGTTAAATTAAAATAAGAACTATTCAAGAAACCGAATATCAACAGTGAATCATAATAAAGAAACAATTGTAGAATGGTATCCAATTACACCGATTGATATTACTACACACCGCTATAATTCAAAGGGAACAAAACTATCTTAATTTATGGCTCAAGTCCCGTTGAATAAAGGAACCGAATCAAAGCGCCACGGAAACCGTGTAGATGTTTTTTTTAAGATTAAAAGATAAAAAGATTCCACAATTCATAGAAGCTCCCGCTGTTTTATCAGAAACGGGATTAGTCCTTCGAAAGGACCGTTACTTTAGACAAATATTTTGACGAGTCGCGACGCAAATAAAGATGCGACGGATTAAGGTCACCTTGAGCAAATACTTATTTTAATCTTAATAATCCTTTATTTTAGAAGCTGCTTCTATATCCTCATCTTACGAAACGGTTTATCTCTGTCTATAAACTTCTCACACAAAGCGTAATCGTCCTCACGCCTAATTTAAATCTGAGGGTAGCATCAAACGCTACCGCCATACCGTATGTCGGCAGTTCATATCCTATACTGTACCATGAAAACTAGAGGAATAAATTTAATGCTAAATAGTCTGCAACTTTCAAGAAAATAAACGGTAGAGCGTGTATTATTGTATTGCACTACAACAACAAAAGCAAGGTAAAAAAAAACCTACAGGGCCTGATCGGGTTTTGCTCTACAACCACAAAATCATTGATACAAATATTCGAATATTTGTAACCCACAAGTGAGTATGAGAGTGAGATGTACCTAGAATCTAGTAATGTAAGGAAATAGGATCAGTACGTAGGTACATCTAGGACCTAGATGTACCTACGTACTGATCCTATTTCCTTACATTTATCTAAGAAGGTCTAAAAGTTTTGCGTTATTTAAAGAATTTGGCAGATTTGCTAAGATTTGATTGTTTCAATCTGTTTTAAGAAGGTATAGGTAAATCAATAACCTGTATTACCAAATACAGGTTATTGAGTTACTTCTTGAATCCGTAAGTCCATGAACACCGGTTCATGTATTTAGAAGTTCATAGAACTAGTTTTAAAACATTAAATCACAAAACATCCCTCAAAACATTTGTGAATTCAAAACTCGATATCCATTCAAATTTTCCCTTAGTAGGGCGATATGCGGGAGCAAAGGTATTCCAGTCTCGCCTGGCATGTCTAACTCGGATTGTGAGGACCGTCTGGCACGAACGGGTTAATACTGATCCAGCGGTGACCCACATGATGAGAATCCTAAAGGTTTATCAGATATTTTCATCACACTTGGAATTTAGCTGAGAATATTCGCAGCTCCACTTTAGAATATAGGTAAATAACTCCGGAAAAATATACAGCTTTTTGATTTCCGCATATTTTTGGAAATTCGACGGAAGTAAACTTGCGAGGTTTTTAGAGAGAATTTCAATTTTAGTAGTTCTTTGTAACCGTATTATAAAATAATGGATTTTAAAGTATCAGCTGCTGTTATTGGTTTCAAAATAACCATGTTTTTTTTGTTATTGTATTTTTAAATTATGTAAAGTGGGTACTCGTATGCTATCTATATTACACACGCTTATAGAAATTAACTTTCGACATTTCTAGTTACTTATCCATGTCTATAAAGACGAGTTATGTGTTGACTGTAACAATAATACAAGCTAACAAGTATCAAACAGGCAGTTACAAAAATTAAACTTTGGTTTATACAGCTAGTACAACGTTGGAACATCCGGTTGTGCGTGAAGAAAATTGGGATAGGTATGCAATTTTGAATGTTATTACTACGATATCTTGTCTCTTCTGTAAATAGGGATAATAGCCTAAGTTTTTTTAACGGACTCAATTTTTTGTATTTATTTCTAAGAAGGTGAAATGCTAGTTATCTTTTACATTTTATCTATAAAAATATTTGTTTTCGCTTGCAGCGCAATTCACGGTGCGGTATTTCTAGACTTATTTATTATAAATATCTTGTAATGCCGTGGTTCCGGAACGAATACAAGCCGAAGTCCTATCGGCAAAGCAATGCAGAACAAATTAACACAGATAGTCGAGTGTACTATAAGTTGTTTGCTATCTAACTGTGGAGTCGAGTGAACGCCCAGGCGCGCACAGTTAAACAAACACGCATTGTACCTTGTGAACCAATAATGCATTTCATTGTGAGTGCTAATGCAGGTGCAAATGGTACCATTTAAAGCCTAAATAGCTTATGATTAGATTGCCTACTTATCTACCTTTCCTTTATTTACTAGCCTCCTATCTTATAAAAAGTTAGCGTTGACTTTATGTCATCATTACGTATGGTAATCAATACATCAAGTCTGCGCTAACTTTTTATAAGATAGACCGCATATCATTATGTTATATGATCGATCCAAACAATAACCAACGATGATAGCCATAACAGTTGGTTATCTGTATAAATGAAATACAAATAACCCAAGTTTTCTTTTTTAGTCTTCGGGGAAAAAAGCTTGCTAAATTGTAGCAGAACTCTTGCAAGCTAAAGTATATTCTTTAAAAGGTATGTGTAAATCATGTAAGCAACGCCATCTCGTGTGGTGCAGCGCAACTAAGTAATACCAAGGAATCATATTGCTATACAAGTTTTACAATAGATGGCGTTGTTTTAAACCAAATTCAACTAACACAATACTAAGTTACATCTGCTGGTAAGGTTTGGTATTGCACAAACTAATCATCAATTATCATGTTTTAAGGTAAGATATTTTTTTTAGAGCAAATCCAATAATAAATGTGATTTATGATCAAATCGTGTTGAACATTAATACAGTGTATCGAAATAGCAAACATTATTACTTTAGGTAAAATAATAAAATTGAAGGTTTGCAATAACAATAACATGAAAAGTGCAATAAAACAGAGTCTATTTGCCGTATCAAAATGAAAAATTTCAGAGTTTTTTCTTTTTAGCCTTTTACAATCTACAGCTAGCAAAGTGTAAATCATATGGACTTGAACAATTATCATCAGGTTCAATAGAATAATAGTTGGGTTTATTTGTTTATTTTGAGTTCAAGATAAAACTCACTCAGTGTACTCCGTTATATACAGAGCCAATGTTTTAAAGTAGTAAATATTATGAGATTACTGACATGAGGAGTAAAAAACAAAATAGTACATATAATTACAAGAAAATAAATTGAGACTAAACTTTCCATACCTCTATTTGTTTAGCTACAGATCGCAGACAAGGCCTGTTCTAAGTTGAGTTCACAGACTTACTTTTTAGTAAATTCGGCTATTGATGTACGGACTTACCCGACTTAGAGGTACTTTGAAGCAAATAAATCTTGTGCCTTCTATTACTTTTCCACAGGCACTGTAGGCAGTCCATCTAAAATCAAAACAAAATTATATGTATGTCTCACTCAGTTGACGTAGATTAATAAAACAGTATATTTACAAAAAAACCTCACCTGTCTGGAATAGGTTTTGGCATTTTAATGTACTACTAATGCCTTACAACGAAACCTATAATACAGAAATAAACAACGAAACAAATTAACCTCAAATATATATTTTTTTGTTTTTTGCTTGCTATAATTTTCTCTTCTTCTTGTTTATTTGTTGTGGTTGTCATCTGCCAGTTCATAACCAATGTCAAACAATACAATAATTTAGCACTGTTCAGTACAGTCAAATACATTTATTTATTTACTACACGAGATATTATATCAAAAATCTCAAAGCTTCAGGAAAACTGTTCAAGCCGGAAAGTGTTTTTCAGTATTTTATACCTCTATTCCTTCCTAGGGAAATAAAATAATGGAAACATTCGAATTCGTGACTGGCAGCACTGGCTGCCGTACGTACGTAAATAAATATAAACATTGTCGCTCGTCGTCAATATTTCGACGACTTATTATTTTATTTCTAATCGTTAGGTTCCAAGCTCAACCACGCTTCCTCTCTCCTGTATCAACTGTATCAATTCATCCAATCTTTTCAACTAAGTAGGTACCTTCACTGCAGCATAACCTGCCTGTGCAAATCATTGAAGTGGTTACCATAGTAACTATGAAATGAAGAGTTTGTTTGTTCGAAAACTTTAAAATATTGGATATTAAAGAAAAATAGAGAGTCAATCATAAAATGCATAGAAACAGCATTTGGTATAGGTCCCTTCTTGACGCTGAGAAAACATGCCTAAAGGAGGATAAACTAAAGAAGATCCACTATAAATTTGATGATGGCAGGGAAATGGTTGAAGAGTACAATGTGGACACTAATGTTATGTGCCGAAGAGCTTGGAAAGTTAAAGGGAAGCTCGGAGGCGAGGGTAAATGGGATGCTGAAGTAGGAGACCCAATTCCTGATGCCACCCCTAACAATGATGTTGATATTATGGAGGCTAATGATCAGGTAAGCCTTTCCCATCAATGCCATTAATGGATATACATTTTTGTATGGTTACACAGATCATTTTATTTCTTGAAGACACTTGTCTTTTTGACTAAGTAGGTTCTTCTTATGTATAATCAATTGTAGATCAAGCTGATGTACCTACCCACACTTATATATTGTATGCATAATATATAATTTATTGCACCTGTACCTATAAGTGCTGAATTTCATATTTTTGTCCAAGTATTAAAAGTATTATAAATATATTATCTATTTTTTCCAGCCTACAGTGACAAGACGAAATACTCGAATCAATTTAGAATGGCGAATCAGAAACTTGCCATACCCCATAGAAACATATTCTATTAGCGCCAACAATGATGAGAAATGTATTATTATCCGAACAACTAATAAGAAATACTTCAAAAAACTGCAAGTGCCTGAACTTCTTAGGCTAAACTTGCCGATAGAGCAAGCTAATATACAGTCTAGTCATCAGTACAATACTCTGATCATTTTGGTAAGATTTTATACTATTGATAAAAATGCTTTTACAACATTTCTAGATGAATAATATAATGTCAAGGGCTACTTGAGCTTATTGTTAGTAGTTGGTATCTGCCTTCCATGCTGTGGGTTTGATTCCCACCCAGAGCAAATTTTTGTGTAATGAAGATACATATTTGTTGTGTCTGGGTGTAACTAGGTATTCCATGTATTTACAAAAAAATTGTATATAGGTATATTCTAGTTCCCATAGTACAAGCTTTGTTTAGTTTGGGACTAGAGTGGGTTGTGTAAAATGTCAGTGAATATTTATTATTATTATTATTCATCTTTACTTATTTATTGATTTCAGTACAAGAAACCTCAGCAGCTTTTGGAAATGGATAAAGATTGGTTTGAACAACTTAAGAATGTGAAACCTGTGAAAGATGTACCAAATGAATGTAAAACACAATAATGTTATGTTCACTTAAGATTTTTGTAAACAAGTTGGTTTTACTACTAGTGTTACTTATCTAGGTACCTACTTAGTGTCATGTTTAAGTTTAGTTTATTTAAACCACAAAGAGCTTTTTTATTTCTATGAATTAACCTGAGTCATTTTTAATTCAAGCTTTCAATAAAAACTAAGTACAATAAAATGTAATTTTTATTTACTTAAAGTACTAATAAACCCTATTAATCCATAACTAATGCATCAGCCTGCTTCTTCAACTCTTCTTCATCAATATCTTCATCTAGTAAACCTTTAGAAGCCAAATACTCAGCGTATTGTTTAGGTATCCCCATAAAAGTTTTAATTTTCTGTCTGAGCTGTTTCCATGTCTCTTGGTAGAAATTCTTCTTGTCCCTTTCCATAGCTTTGTAATCGTGTCCATATTTGTCTAGCAAGTATGTAATGAATTCTACTTGACCTTTTGGTAACCTGTAAATGATAATTCATTTTGAATTTAAATGAATGCATATTTAAATATATATTACATGCATATATTACAGCTCAGTGGTAATAGCTATGCTGTGGGTTGTGGGTTTGATTCCCCACTGAGAGCAAATATTTTTGTGATGAACACATATATTTGTTCTGGTCTGGGTGTCCCTATATTATATGTATGTATGTATGTACAAAAAAACTTGAACAGCTTGGTAGGTAGAGCTACTACCAATGCCCATGACAGGTATCACAGCTCAGCCTGAAGAGCTCTCAATCTGTCTCAATCCGTAATGGAACTTTGGTACCTTTGATTTGAGACTGATGAGATAATAGAGGTGTCTAAAAACAAAAAGGTTTTATCTTACATGAACTTTCGAGCTCTTGGTGCCTTTGCTTCTTTTTCCAAAACTTCAGCGATAGCTTTTTTAGCAGGAGGCTGTCTAGGGATTTCTTCTTCTTCTTCAGATTCATCATCATTCACTATTTTCCTGGCCTGTTTCATTTTTATCTGTTTGATGTTGGGAATTTTTATAGCTAAGTTTGGATCATTTACTAATCCCATACTTTTGAGATTACGATGCGATGACTTACTGTGGTCCCATGCGTCGTTAATAACTTTACTGTAAATACAAACAAAACATTAGAATTCTTCCGTTTTATACAAGAAAATATCTGTCTTTATAAAAAATATCTGTAAAATATATACTTACAATTTCACGTTGCCTGTACTTTTTAGTTTGAGGTGCATTCGTTTGCGATTAAGTTTATGCTGGTAAGTCTTCTTACGATGTTGCTTTTTAATTTTCATTTTGAACTTTCTTCTGTCGCTGTTTCTACTCGCAAATTAAATATTTCTGAAAACAGTACCTATTTCAACAATCCAAAATAACGCAGACAAACAACACGTGCAATGCAATACCAATACCACCGCTGTATTGTTAAATGAATGTCACATAATGTCAATGTCTTGTCAACTGCAATTGTAAATAATGCGAAGGCTGTGCCTATTCGTACCAAAACCAGTGTGCTACTAGGGCTAAATACATTTTGTCACATCTAGCAAAGAATGACGGATTAATTAATTATGTCACAGGCATGCATAATATATACAACATTTCTGAAAAGGTCAAAGTTTTATCTCAATTGATTTACTCGTTGAGACTTGTCGTTTCATACCATAAAGGTCACTCAAAAAGCAAAACACAATTGATTTATTATTATTTCGTCATGCGAATCGTGATCCTAAACTTGAACTTGTTGGACTTGTTAAGCCTTTATTATGTTTTTGCGCTGGCAACACAGTCTCTTTATACGTACGTATAGTAGTTTTAGACTTTCGATTTTAACGTTAAAATAGTGCTAAGCCTGTGGTCTGTCTGTGAGCCTTGCCCTGCCCCTTTTTTGTTGTCCGCATTCCTTAGTGATGTGATTGCTAATATATGGTGGGTAAACGATTAAGAAAGATAACTAAAACAATAGCTGTGTGATATAATTGATCGATTTTTGTTTTCCTTTCAGGTCTGCTACATGCTATAGGTTAGATTATACAGAATTAGCCGACTACGGAGGGTTATACACCACACATTGCAACTGTTTTATTCTAACCTGGAAATCAAAACCCTGCAAAATGCCACAAACAGGTGCCACGAGGTACCAAAAGTTCCTCAAATCAGAGAAGTCAAAAACAAAATTGAAAGCTAAGAAAGACTTGCCGAAAGGAACAAATGTAACTAAAACAAATTTCAAGGTGAAGAAGATTGTTATTAAAGAACAGTTGAAGAAACATATAGAATCAGAGTGGTTATCTACCAGAAAACTAAATGTCAACGAACTTTTATCTCGTTTAAAACATTTTAACACACACACTAAAAAAGAAGCTCTTGAGGGTCTGAAGGACCTGTTAAATGTACATCCAGAGGTGCTGGAGCAAAATCTCGGGCAACTTATCAATGGAGTTACTCCATTGACCTTGGATATTGAAAAAGTTGTAAGTACATGGACCTTTGGACCTTTTTGATGTATCAACTATTGTGTATAATGTATCTTTTAATATTCCATCTCTTTCAGATTCGAAGAGAATGCCTTCAAGTCTTGAGCAAAATATTAACAAATTCAAACATTGAAAAGATAGACCCATTCTATGATATCATGTCAACTTACTTGAGAAGTGCAATGACAAACATAGATTTCAGATTACAGGAAGATTCTCTCCTATTCCTGGATATACTGCTAGTATGTACACCTCAAAAAGTTGCTGATGACTTCCACAAGGTGATACCAAATTTCTTGAGCATGATATCAAAGTTACGAGTTGATTCTAAGCCAGGAAGAACTCTGACCGTCAACTTGGGAAGTCAAATGACTAGTGTTAAATGGAGAGTTCAAGTGTTACATCGCCTTCAAGACTATTTGAAGAAGTTTGTTCATAATGAACACATTTTTGATGACGATAAGATTGTTACTGACACAACAAAAAAATTTAATAAACTGGAATATTCCTACTATCCTTTATTCAATTCAAACTACACAGCAACATGTCATTTGTCATGTTTTTCATCAAAGGCACAGGAAACTTCACTAGTAGATGAAGTTGACAAGTTTATAGAATACATTGATACTTTAATGCCTCTACTGTTTGAAACATGGCTGGAAGTATGCCCTCATACATCTTCAGAGAAGAGTTTTGAAACTGTGGTTAGTGAAGACGCAGCATCTTTGCTTAAGCACACCTTGGAAGTTATTACTTTATTATGGAGCCTTGTTCAACATTTCAACAAAAAAAATCCAAGTTCCAACATTGAGCATTTATTTTGCCAAAAATACCGCCAGATGTATACAGAGCACTTTGTCAAAAGCTTCCCATATGTTGTCAATAAAAGATTGAAGCAGAAAAATGATGGCACACTGATTGAGAATGAGATTACAGACTCAAAATTAGTGGCAGAAAATTTGCAAATATGCCATCTTTTCATTTTACTGAATCCTAAAATTAATGTAAAGGATAACCAGCAATGTATTGTATCTGTGTTGAATTACATAGAGAAAACATTCAATCAGAACACACAAGACAGTGTAAACAATGCTATCTTAAAAATCCTTCACACAATATTTGCAAACGAAATGAATGGGTGGACTAAGACTTTGACAGTCATGGATTCACTGTTCAGAAAAATTATATGGGCTTACTTCAATAAAAATATGTCCAGTTCATTCAAACAGAAGATTTTTGGGCTACTGTGTCAGATAGCAATGAATGATAACTTGAACCATTTCCATAACACTGATGCCTTTGAAAAGTGGAGAACAAACCTACCAGATATCTTATTAGATCCTACAATAAATATTCAAACTATAGAAATCTTAAATAAATATGCTACTCGTTACAACAAACGCTTCAATGAAGTAATTGAGCCCAAGTTTTTAAGAATCCTTGAAAATCTACCCTCTCTTAAAATAACTGATGGTGCAAATGATCTGACCAGTTATAATAAATTATTTTCTCTGCTGTACTGGATCAAAAAGTGGGATATTATATCTTTAGATTTACTTGAAAAGCAGCTATTAGCTAATTTGTACAATGAGCAACATGCCAAATTCATTTATAGTACATTAAAATTAAAATCAAAAGATTAAAATACATTTTATTACTGTAGAACATTTTTTATTTCAATTAAAACTCAAACATGTTTTGCATAGTGACATTCATTATTTTAAAGTATATGTACATAGAGGGTAACTTAATACATGGTAACAATATTGTAACTTTAAAACCTTGAGAATTTACATCTAGCAACATTTTAGGGCACTAAATAAAAACATGATTGCAACAACCACACTTATTACCAACATTTGCTACATCATTATGCATAATACTGAGAATAACTTCTACTAGAGTATTTCATACATTTTATTACAAAAACAAGGAACTTATGTACATAATATAACTACACAAAGTTAATATAAGGGAAAGAGAGAGATTAAATAATTGTTATAAATAGAAACACACTCACAAAATGATTTAATTATATTCTGGAACTTTACAGAGCATACTCTTGTCTTTCATTTATGATGGAAGCATAATCAAACCATAACAAGCCTCATATGAACAATTAAATTAACAAGTATTTTTTGAAGTGAAAACTTCTTTAGCGGCGCTGGGTGGGTAAAAACTTTCAAACTCGCGTCAGGGTCACGTGACGTCGAAAAAGCGTAAGATCTTATTTAATTTTCATACATTGCTCGTAAAACAAGAGACGACAAAAGAACACACTTGCGGTCACGCGACGTATGACTCAAACAATTAATTGTGTTGTGGCGCAGACACATTCGCGCTTGCGCGAATGTGTCTGTGTCTTCGTTGTCTTCGTCGTTGTGTCACATTCGCGCTTGCGCGAATGTGACACAATGACATGACACAATCACAATCACAATTGTCATTATGACGACTGTGGTTATATTTTTGAAGTGAAAACACAACGTTAATATTGAAGTTTTCACTTCTGCCGGCACTCCCGGAGTGCTACCATTTTTTTTATTCAAATCACATTTGACGTTTATTTTGATAGGACCTAGGTAGTTTAAAACTAATTAGGGCTTGAATCTGCAAGCAGTAGCGATCTCATTATTTATTTAATTAAAATTAAGATCAGAGAATTACCACTACTCTCAGATAAAAAAATCAGGGACTGCCGCGGTAAAGCTATTGCATAGCATTTGTTGCCGGATTACGCATGTTAGGTTATTTCGTTACGGATTTTTTAGAATTCGGTCTCCACGCTCATTTATACGCTCCCGCGATAGAAGCTATGCAATAGCTTAAAAATTACGACTTTTCTTAGTTTATTAGCGAACATGCGAACGTATTCAGTTTACTTTGTCTATACATCAATGTCAGATAATTAGAGAAAAAATCGACTAGTTTTATTTTGGGTACGTACCACGGTTAGGTACATACCTCATCCATATAATAAATACCTATACAAATATTCAATTATTATGTTACATAATCATCGTTGACCTAGTTAAGTGTACTTTTGGCAAATTTTGGCGAAATTATACATTGTACGAAGACCAAAAGTATTTGCATCAAGTCTTAAAAAACACAGCCGTGCATATTATTATGTACGCTCATGCTGAACACATACACACATTCTACGAAAATAAAACTAAGTACTTCTAATAGTACGTTTAATTCACACCTAATATTGTATTCCTTGAGCGGTATGAGTACAATGGTCTTATTCATAATCTCTGGTTTTTAACGCCTCTAAAATAATCTGCCCTTCATTCCCTTTGGATACAAATTACACGTTTTAAATATAGAGATGGTGATTTAGCATTCTTTTACCTAGTGGAATCCTCATCAGTATAAATAATAATGTAATAATCTAAAATATACCTACATTTATAAATGTTTTTTTTCAAACAGTCCAAAAAATATGCAAATAATATTTAAAAATAAATATCTTTCATTACCTATGAGAATTATGAAATAAAGGCTGTGGCTCATTCTTTTAGCAAGCTAAGTTGGCTAGCGTCTCTACCTGTGCATATTGAGAGCAAAAAGCAGAAGTAATATTTAAATACCTACATAATGCATTCTATTGGGTTTTCCTTTTATTGGTTTTTTTTGCGCGGGGTAATGTATTTGTAGCTGAGGCCGTCAGCATTGCCTGAAAATAAAACGAATAAATTGAAACTAATTGAAAAAAGCATAAGCAAACTGAAAGTGCTTACTCTCACTCACAATATTGCAGTATTCTCAGCGGATCTTTATGGCTTAACAACGCTATTTTCTATCTCAGTCGGAAATGCATTTCGGAAAGATATCGCAAACTTATTCAGTATATTATACTAATATATTATAATTGCAACACCCAAACTTTACATAGGGTACATTATGTGTAAGACAAAAAAATGTTTTTACTTTTTAGTCATAACAACTGACTGTATAACATAATAGAGACAGTAAATATACTGAATACTTTTTAAAAAGCTAATTTGTACCAATCTGAAAATGCTTTCCGAATGAAGTTGTCTGTGATGCAAGATTTGGTAAACCAACAAGCTTCAATAAACACTAGTCCTGTTTCTTGAGCAAGTTGCTTTAGAGCTCATGCTAAGCGTGCAGCCACAAAGATTCATATCGAGTACAGCAAGTTATTAATTTAAAATGACTAGATACTAATAAACAAACGCATAAGCTCTGAACATTTATACTAAGTTTTGTCTTTCAAGTTGAGACAGATTCAACTCACTGGTTGGCCGTCATAACCAGCTATTTTTAATAGTAACTGAACAACTAATCTCAAAAACCAATTTATGTATATTGTATCTGTACACCACTTTCGCATTGCATGTGGGTGTAACTGCGGCAGAAGTGTGCAGTTTTATAATAGTTCATCTATTCAAAGCTATCGTTAAGTTTATTAGCAACAAGGTAAACTTACAGTCGTTACGATTTCGAATACACAACATGCAATACTCGATTATCAATTTTTTTAAAGCGAGTAGTAACTAATAAGGCTCTAAAGGTATTCATTGCAAAAAATCGTAAGTATATTATAAAAAAAACACAAAAATTAAAAAGATAAAATAAGAAACTAAACACACACGAAAATATTATACATACGAAAATAATGAATAAACAATTGGAAAAAGGAACAGCAAGAAGTATATATAATTTTAGTGGGCATTATGGTAAATTGAAATATGAATGGTTACGGGTTTATATTTTCTTTTCTTTCATGTCAGTCATTGTGTAGTAAATAAAATAAAACAGTCCATGCTGATAAAACGGCACACAAAACAATAAACATACTGTTCTGCTTATATCCAGAATAATTTAAACGGAATCGGGATTCTAAAGGACATCACACATCAGTGCTTTTAGAGGTTGTTGGTATTTCAGCGTGTAAGGCAACTATTTTGTATTCCGGATGGCTTTCTATCTTCGCCTCGATCAGTTTCTGAAGAGCGTCACTTTTATCAATAATATCTTGTGCAATATCTTCGTTTTCGAACGCATCTTTATAGCTCATCTGATCCTCAGATCCTTCACATTTTTCAAAGGTAATTTTGCTGAGGTCAGCACAACTCTGAAACTCATCAATAACTCCTTGATCAATGTTAGAGGATCTTCTACTATGATCTGAAATTTCGGATACGTCTGATTTGGATTTGTGCGTGTCGTCAGTTTTATTCCAAAAAGCTAATTTTCCGGGTAGTTGTAATAGCCTACCAATTGTAGTTGTATTGCCTTTGGAAACATTTCCTGGCGATTTAGATTTGTGGCGTCTTTTGTTTTCAGCTATTGGATTGACTACTTGAAGAGATCTGTTGTCTTTGTGGTATGTGCCAGATTCCTTAATTGCTGTATTAGGCATTCTATTCACAACATCTAATAAACTTTCTTGTGACGTTGTATCACCAACGTCTAGGTCTGTTTTGTTTATATCATCCTTTGTAATAGTAATGTTGTCTATGGTAGGTGGAGGTGGTGCTTTGCCTTTTCCATATTTTCCTTTGGCTAGTTTTTTTTTACTCTTCGGTGAATTATCGGGTGTTCCAAATGATGCTTCATCATCGCCACTTTCGGCTAGCTTATTATCGTTAAGCGAGGCATTTAAACTAGCAGTTTCTTGTTCAATTTCTTTATCAGCTATGTTAGCATTTTGTTCTGATACTACAGTATCTTTTTCCAAAAATACATTCATCTCATTTTCTATGGTTTTATCTGTTTCTGGTAGTTTTTGTTTCGAATCTAAATTAGTACATTTATCATCAACAGTTTCTAAAACATTAGATATTTCATTAGCATCAGTTTTATGAGTTGTATCACATTCTTTTGAGAGATCTATAGTATTTTCAAGGGTCTCTTTTGTTTCTAAAGTATTTTCAAGTGTTTTTATAGACTCTACAGTTTTTATTTCAGTTTCATTTGTGGTTGTTTCTTTATTACCTAAACTATTTATATTATTGTTAATATTATCTTCAGAGATTTCATTATTTTCAGTGTTTTTACTAAATTTTGATACTATGGGATCATCGCCTAGTACTTGGATGATTCTGACTTGGTCTCCGATATATTGATATAAGAAAGGGGGATCGGTATGGGACATAAATATTTGTGCAGGAAGGTTAACTAAAGAGGGCATATTCGCATAGTCTAATTCGTCGTCTCGTAGTTCCTCGAAGATAACTTCACTCTCCTTAAAATAAAAAGCACTAAAGTCTAAATCATGAAAAATAAGCTAGTAAATGCATAAACAGACTTATAAATATACATAAAACTAAATAAATAAGGAATATAAATATTGATGAAATAGTGATTCTATCATGCAATTTTAGTTCATATGCCTTAAAAATCTAAATAGTTCTAATTAGCTATCGTGCCTAGGGTACAATTTTCATGTCACCCTATTTTAATTTTAGTTTCTATTTCTATATTACTCGAATTATATAAGGCGTTTTCCAACCGATAAAATTATTTTATAAAAATTATACTGGAAAAAGTTAACAATCTTTTCTCAGCACCATTCAACCCTGACGCACCAACATACTTTTAGCTTTGAAACTTTTTGAAACTAATTTAACTTTTAAAATCTTTTTTTTTTGTATTTTTATAACAATGCTTTTTCTATACCACACAGAATACTAAGTGCGAAAGCATTTTAGCTCACAAAACTTTATAAAACTTTTGTATTACCCTTTTATAAACTTAATAATGGTTATATTATTCATTGATGATGTATTTTTATGACTACTACCTTAAACCAATCATCAGTCTAATAATATAGTTATGCTGGGGCCACATTAGCGGGCTACGGCGAATATTCGTGTTAACGCGATGTATGTGGCCGGGTACATCGTGTCATCGCGTAGTATTTAGACAAGAAGATCGCCTATACTCGAACACGATGTTTTTGTCGCGCCAACACGATACGAATATTCGCCCGCTAATGTAGCCGAAGCCTTAAAAAAACAGATTTGTCGAAAATGGTTCAGTTCTTTTAAAATACTGTAAAAATGTTATCATTCAATGGAAATTTATCACTTTTGATTTGATCTAAACTATTAAGTTAAACCAGAAATTTTCAGTACAATATGTTACAAAGTGTTATTGTCAGCTGGAATAGCTTTAGCTCAAAGCAGCTCATATCTTTTAACGATATTGGATAATCCCATACATAATTATTACTCGAAATAATTTATCTCACTCGCACTGAGCCGTTAGCAATGAGAGTAGACGAGATAGTTATATAACAGGTGTTTTCTATGTAAATACCAATGTTTTTATTCATTCAACAAGCCTTAACTGATCGATATGAGAAAAAAGAAAGTTTATAATAATTATAATACCAAATTCGAAATCTCGAAAGTTTCCGATATCGATCCTAAAACATCGCAGTTTCTGTTCCGATCTACCGATGTTCTCAAGTGTACGAGACAGATGTATAATAGTAACGTCGTGCGAGTGAGCGAGACAGATATATGGTACATTTGATATGGGGTGAATTCCAAATACAAAGGTTACCAGACCTCGGCTGCCTGAGGGCGCTTGATTGTAGTGACTTGAGTGCGGCCCGTGCGAGAGCGAGCGCGAGCACCCAGCGACGCCGTGCGAGTGAGCGAGACAGAGTTATCCGCGCTAGAGTAGCCCGAACTGATATCTTCTGTTGATTTTATGTGGCTGGAATAAAAAAGTTACTTTTGAGTTTCATACGCTTTGTGAATCTATTTTCTAATTATGCGCATTGTTATTTATAAAGCTTGGTCCTAATACGTGGGTGTGTTAGACAATATTCAATATGAAAGATATTCCCAATCATCTTCATCTTTCTTACTATTAAAAAATGTTTTATAATCATAGACATAGTCATCCAGCCCTAAGCAAAAAAGCAAGCTTGCAAGTTGCTAGGCTTCTATTTCATAATACTTTTTAGCAGACTGACTGTCTGCAAAATAAAAAATAGCTAATATAGTAGAAAAACAAATACACACCTGAAGTCTGGCTCATCGCTTCTAGGCCTAGGTCGTACATCAACATCAACTTCAGGAAAATACATTGGAGATCTCGTCGCAGATTCAGAAGCGCTGCGTCTTGTGTTATATCCACTGAAAAAAATACTTTATGACTACAAAATTAAAAATATAACTTTTTTTTTTAAACTTGCACTCTCTACTATCAATATCGGACAGTCCTCGTTATATCTACTTATACTTACTAATATTATTGTAGAGAAAAATTTGTGATGGTTTGAATATCTGGATCTACAAAACCGATTTAGAAAATTATTTTCACAAAAGTCATGATATTTCGGAGTGTCATAGGTCATAAATCCGATAGGATAAAAAGTTTACCCATAGTTTTATTTGCGAAGCCGAGAAGGGCCGCTAATTAAAATATTTTATATCCTTTTAAACTGTGTTTTTGACACTGTTTTTTTATTAAGTTAGCACGCCAACCATTTTTTCAACCTTAAATATTGGCAGGCAGAAAATGCTAATAGCATTAAGCCCTCCTTTTATTATATTTCTGTTATTTATTCGTGCAATAAAGTGTTAAATAAATAAACATTATTTACTGTTTTTCTGGATATTATCTAAACCCAATAAATTAATAACTTACCTTTTAGGAACTCGTCGAATCAGTCTCGGTTCAGTCATGACGTCATCAGCCTCATCATTGCCTCTTTCTTCACGAGGATCGCACTCAGTCAGATCGGATAAGCTATAGCTCTTGCGAATTTGTTGCACTAATCCTCCTCCGCCCTGAAATATAGCAGGTTTATCTTTTTAGGACACCTTTTATGTCACGCAGTTATACAAGACAGGTGAAAGAAACTGCATAATGTAACGAAAATTAATCAAGTATGTATATATATATCAAATGATTTATGATTTTGAATCATTCATTGTTATAAAATAATTGTGCAGTTTTGTGCAAGAAAAGTCAGAAACATGTATTGAATGTTACGATTTAAGAATACTTTACTTTGATTTTGATTCTTACGAAATATTGCTAAATAATTCATGTATGCCGGTTATTTGTAAAAATAAATGAAATACTTACGATTTAGTGTAGTGTCATACTGCCAGTGTAGTTACTAAAGCTAAGCTCATGCAATCCAAAATTACATTTAAAAATCATAGTCATAATCTATGACTCTGAAATCGGTATCTGCTAATATGTATCTCATTTCATGTATCTGCGATCATGTGAAGAACAATACTACTTTATCAAAAATATGTCAAATGATGATCTAAACATCCATAATTGCTAAGCAGATGTGATAATCTTGAACGAGATTTGATAAACAATTTCAGAACCAACAAGATTCACTATGACTGTAATGAAGTAAAACAAACAAATACAAAAAAAAAATACTAAATTTATTTAGAAGTTACGTATAAACTAAATCAGTCACGCGATTCTAAACCTAAATAACATACACACAGCTCACTTTATTACTAATATAACTAGTTACTTTAAAAGTCATGCGAATATTATAAAATGTACATAAATCTTGTGTGATTGTGCACAAAGGAACAATTAATGAAAATCTAAGCGAAACTAAAGAAAATAGGCAATTTTGGCACAGGACGGTTGATACTATAAATTCAATTATTTTGAAAATATACAGAAATATATAGAAATACAAAATACTAGAGAGATTTTTAAAATGGTAGAAAAGATATACCTTATAATAACTGCATAAATATATCTAAAATTACAGTATAAGTAAGGATATGACACTAAAAGTTACTGTACTTTAAAAATATTAGATTAGCACGTAACATGAAAACTTTGGTCTAAGTTGCGGTGTTAAAGAACTGGCTTTTTACTTCGACAAACTAATTCACAAATGATTGACATAAAAATCTTTAAATTAATCTGGGATGTGAGCACGAATAAATGGTACAATCGTATTGACACAGTGACGTATTTGAGATACACTGCGCGTCGACATCAGTTTTACTGTTGAACGTTGCAGCATTAACAAGCAGTGTATCTTAAATTCGTTAGGTTTACGTTTGTCACATTTATTCGTGTTCAGCTCTCTGGTCATTAGTTAAGAATTAAAATTGAATTTAACAACCTTATTGAGCAAAATGAGATCGAATTCGAGTCGAATTTTGAAATAATGTGCATGCGACCGGCGCCATTACAGATGAAACAAAACAAAATATTATGACTCAAAATTTAACTAAACATAGTACATATTTAAAACGATAAATACATTCTGCTAATTAAATCTAAACATACGAAAAAATCATAGAACCTACAAAGACAAATTTAGATAAGTTTATTTTTTTAACGAACAATTGATTTAAATTTTACCTCATATTTTCTTCCCACCGAATGATGCTACTGTTCAAATAAATTTATTCTAATTCATTCAACAAGATTTTTCGGATCGAAGAAAATTCAAAGATTTAAAATAACGAATTCAATATTACAAGAATCCAAAAAATCTTGTTGAATCTGAGAAGACATGTTTAGTTTTTTTATACTTGGCGCATTTAGTGAGGGAAAACCCTAAATCTCATGTCAAAATTTTCGCTACAATGAAAAGCCTCGGTCGTTTCGAAACGCTAACAAATTTAGGCCGACTAATTATTTATTCATGGTATATTTGAGTATATAATTCAGAAACGGTTCCTTATTTATAATAGACGACTAGTCGGCCTGAATCATCGATCGTTGTCGTGTAATTTTCAATCAGTCGACGGCAATTTCGCTTATTTTGGACTGACTTCTGGTTTTACGGCCTCTAGACTTGCTACGGGGTCGTTCCTGTTTTTTTGTGGTCTTCCGTTTCCTAATGACGTCACCTCTCGAACGAGCAGCCGATTCTTCTGGTTCATAATCAGGATCGTTCGAGTCATTGATTAAAGAATCATGGTCGTTCTCAAGTTCAACTATCTCTATAATTCCTGGTAAATTTTCCCTCTCGAATCTCTGGTACTCCATATCCTCGTAGGTAGGTCCGTCAGTGACGTCACGAGCTTGGATCTCCCTGGCTACCCCCTCGCGCTCGGGGCTCGGCAGATTGAAATTCTAAGCACCAGGGAAAGGAATAGGGTCGGAATGGGAGAAATTAAAAAAGCGTGTTAATACAAATTAAAATGATAATTAAAGCGAATGTGGTTCAAATTAAGATGTGGAGTGACATGCCTGATGACAAATGCCGTTAACAAGGCAATCGAAAACATACTGAACGCGCCTCTTACAAATTAATTCAACGTTGATAAATATATTTTCAAACATTATTCGAGTTCGTTGTAAACATCTTGTTTCTTATTTACAAGAGAAAACTTCCGGTATGTGTTCAGCAAGAATCAGTATAAACGAACACAACTTGTTGTGATGGGGTTTGTTTAGGTTTGCACTGCATCCTATTCCAGCAATTTAAAAACAATTTGGTATTTTCCATGAATTTGACAAATAGAGATGCTTCATAAAACACAATTTACTTATAGCAAACCTTGACTATTCCTATAAAAGCAGTTGATTTGAATCCCAATTTTTTTTAATCTACAAATGTACTATTTACTTTCATATCAGTAACGCGAGTCCTTTTCTATTGCTTAGATTTAGAACAAGCATCATGTTCCCCATGGGATATCAAGGGGAAGCCATGATACGCGCCGCAGGTTCAAAACCTGCTTAATAACTTTTGAATTTCGAAAAAATTGTCATTTAATAACCCATATTGTCTGCGTTCTTTTTGTTTTCTTAGCTTGTCATAAGGCAGGTGATTGTGTAAAAAAAACATCGAAATACGTACACAAGCGTGCAGTTTAGCACTGTACAGTAACATTCACTGCATTGAAATCAAACATGCCACTGCTACAATAATTGCTTGTGATAACAAAATAAAGTGGTATGAAAATAAAACCAAAATCAACACGTTATTCACTTTACTCAGTGATTATATGTTAAACCAATCACCTTTGTTTAATTTGGCGTTTGGCTTTGGAATTAACTGTATTTTATAAAAAGCATGCGATTGTGAAACCTTATATCCAACGCAAAGAAAGCGGCATGTTAAAGTTAACCAAAGAATCAAGATATGTTATCGTTTTATGTTAAGTAGTCGTAAGAAAATGGCCCAACCAATCCGAAATAAGCGCACGAAAATGGCAATTTCGATAACCAATCAAATGCCAAATCAACCACAGACAATAAGTAATATTCGTATCTGTTACAGCCGGTTTCTGAAAACCCAAATCACGATTGATCCGAGTTAGACACATAGTAATTACCTATTTGATTTTTTCGTTGATCATCGTTCGAGAAACCGGCCGTAAGTCGCGCTGTTTAATTATTAAGTACCCTCCAAAATGTAAAAAAAAAATATTATTTTATTGGTTATACTTAACATTTCCGCTTCATTTTTATGGATATAAGGCATATAATAGAGTAGACAAACTCACCTTTATCGCTGTCTGCATGATGACCGTAGTGGCATAGTTCACGCCTTTTGTGCCCAGATTGAGCACTGTATGGTAACCCTGGTCTTTGGCCTTAGCTATGTATTCATCTATTTCCTGTAAATGTCAAAACAGAGAAGTTTTATTAATAAGAAATAATAATTTCGTATAATTTCTGCAATGCATTGCTAGTATCATCGAAGAGGTACACAGTTAGCAATTAGCAATGCACTGCGTCAATCTTTCCGAGACAAAGATATGAAATTCCCTGTGTCTGTTGTTGGAAACATTAATTTGATAATAAAAAAATATTCACGGACATTTCACACATCACACTCTAGTCCCTAACTAAGCACAGTTTGTACTATGAGTACTAGATTGCGGATAAAATACCATGTAGTACAAAGTACAAAGCTTGTATTATGGGTACATAGTAAGTACCCATAGTACAAGCTTTGCTTAGATTGGGACTAGAGTGTGATGTGTGCAATGTCCATGAATATGTATTTATTTATCCTACAACAACATAACTCCGACAATAAAAAACGTATAGTGATAAAAGCATTTCTATAACGTAGTTTTACGTAGTTAAGCGAGCTGAAAGCATTTTTATAAGGTCAAAGCGATGCCCTTATCCGACCGACTAATAATGAACTTAATTGACACACAGTTTTATTTTTAAATTCCCGGTCATAACGAACTAAATAAACTTTTACAGCGATCAACATTATCCTGTATGAAGTGACCTGGTTACAATATATTAGGTTATAACTTCCCGTTGTTTTTAATTCGATTTTGTTCACAAAAATAGACTAACGGCCGGTTTCTGGAAACCCAAATCACGATTGATCCGAGATTGACACATAGTAATTATTTTATTTTTTCGTTGATCATCGTTCGACCGTTTCGTTGACCACTTTGTATAATAACGTATTGTGTCCAAAGTCGATATAGATCGATAGTCGACCATTTACTCGTAGGTTAATCTTGTCGACTCAAAATATGTACTACGATTTTACTTGCTAAGTAAAATCTAAAGATTTAAAGAAATCGATGGTGTAAAATCTTCTTTATAGAAAAGATTTGTAGGCAAGTTTTACCATGGCAATTTTTTTTAGTATTTACAAAATATTTCGTCCTGAGAATATTAAACATGTTTCTATTTATAATCACCTGTTCTCTCCTGCAAAGTGCTGGATGCACAAACTTTCTGTAAAGTATAGAAGATCCCTTCGTCGCTGGCGAGAGAAGCCACAGGACGAGCACTATCTTCACCTCGTAGTAGAACGGGAACCATGATAGGAAGACGTCGGTGAACGTCTCCATGCATGTGAATAAGGCGAACACTATCCAGTACATCATCCATTTTACCTGAAATATACATTTTACCATTACATCTTGTAGCTTCGATGAAAATTATTTCAACACACATTCGGAAGAAATCACTAATATGTAAGCAGACGAAGTTTACACATAAAAAATATTTATCAAAGCATGCCTAAGGAAATAGCATTTTTATGTTTCAAAGAAACTTAAACTGCTTGACGAGGAAGTGTTAGAAAAATTGTAAAAACAAAAGCACATAATCAGTTTAACCAATCTAAAGCCTTGATAGAATATAAACGTAAATGGTCACGTTCATGGTCACGGTAAATTTAAGCAGTCAAAATTTCGGCAGTGGGTAATTCTCAACAAAGAGTTAGCTAGAGTCGCTAGCTACAGTAATTACTCGTAGGAAGCCAGGAAACAAGGTAAAGGACGTAGCGGGAATCCGAGCGTTTCAACGCGTGCATCCGTGACAAGGCCATTGTTGTACTTTAGGGCATTCACTGTGACAGCAGAACTTCAGTATGGAATGGACAAAATGTAAATAAACTTGTTAAACATCACTTGCTTCCAGTTTCTCTACACCGGGTTGTCTAAAAAGTGGCCTTGTTACTTGTATACGTCATGTCACAAGCCAGCTGTATTGGCTAGCATTTGCGCTGGTTTAGTTTAAGTCAAATATTGAGAGACTGTTTGGTTTTCATAAATGGTTTTAGAGAAATGTAAAAGATACAACATAAAATAGTTCAATTCATACACAAAAGATAAAAAAACTTACGTATTCTTTTAAATTCTTCGTCCGAACAGCTTTGTATGAGGCGTAAGCAGGATAGAGGGTCCCAAATACCAATCTGCAAAATGGATACACAACCATGTAAGACAGCATCTTCGGGGCGAAGAGTCCGATCGTCACAGCCACAACGCCAAAGTTCCCGAACGTGACGCTAGGTATCCACCTCCTCATGTAAAAGCCTAGTGTTTGAAAGAAGACTTGTCCTCTCGATCGATCGAAAGGAAAGTCATCGTCGTAACCCTCGTCGGTGTTCGGATCGTATTTGACGAGTTGTTTACTGTCTTCCAAGGAGACACGTGCGTATCGCGACTCGAACTTGTTGACAATGAGCCGGACGCTGGACAGGCCGAGGCTCAGAGTCGGCACACGAGGACTGTCGTCACGGTAACCGCACGCACGACCTGCCTCCATGGATACCATAACCACGACATCGGTGGCGTATTGTTTATGCACTGAGTGTGTCTATGTAATGTTTGCGAGTGCGCTCAATATGAATTATATTAGCACGCGACTGATTAACTGTACTAAATTCAAGTGGTTCTTTATTGACTTTAGTCTTGAAATCAATATTAAAATGTTGCTTTGGACACAGTTTGAATTGTTAGTAATCAAATGGCCTTGAATAAATCAACGTAGTTTATTTTTGGTCACTGAAGGAGGATTGACAATTGATTTCACTTTAAATAAAAGAATAGTGTTTGCCACAACTAATATTTCTATTAACCGTGTCAGTCTGTCAATATTGTGTGGGCAAACCAATAAGAAGCCATTTTTCTGACACTCAAATGTGAATTAGCGGCATATAACGTGGATTATAGCAAACACAGTTAGTTTATTGCTTTTATATGATGAGCAACTTAAATCATGCACTGCATATAGGCTAGATACCTACTACCCACTTGCTCATAACCGGCAAAATGCATGTGTGCGTGAAAATTTAACAAGTGAACGATAAACGTAATTAGTAAATGAACGATACGGATATTACTAATATGAAAATTTTTGAAATCCCTGCAGTCAATTTCAGTAGAAGTTATGGAATGCAATAAATGAAAACAAATAGTTCGACGGAAATACGCATCGCATTGCAAGACAGGACAATTTAGCGAGCGAATAATAAACAGAGGCAGCCAAGGCGTCGACGATACAACCAGAATTGAATCAACCGCCCCGATCGTAAAACCACTAGGATTCATCTTTAAGAAAAGTGTCTTCTTACACTGGCTAGATTCAAAAATAAACAAACTCAATTGCAATGCAGATGCACGACTTGTAGCTTCTGGTATGATAGCTCTGTAAGGCAACAATCGGTATTGTTTTATTCCTTTAATGGTTGTTTAGCTAATTAATAAGTGTTTGTAAACAAAGATAATTCATTTTCAAATGAGCACAATACCATGCTGGTGGCATATGTTTTGGAAATAGAAATCTTCACTACTAAGTTTGCATTCTAAGAAATATTATCAAAATTTACCTACAAGCCGTTTAAGAAAGTGATCTCATTTTTCAGATAATATGAAAAGCCTACGCAAAAGAATCAAGACTTTCAATTCATGTTGTGGGAGTTGAGTTTTATGAATGAAACAACATGCCATAATTGGCTCGACCGTAAATCTGATTCAAATCGAACCAGAAACACCAATAAAATACTTTATGAAACCATAAACATTGTAGACAAATGTGGGGCAGTATTTCTTTGAGCAGACACCAAAATAAACAGAGAGCGATGGACTTATAAACTTAAGAGCACAGATTTCCTAATGCTTTCGAAACTTCTCTACATCAACTCTTGTAATAGGCCTGAATCAGACCTATTAAGCCGCCTGATGTTCAGCTGTCGGGATTGGAACATGCTTGCTCTAATTATTTTACACTGAACAGATACTTACTTAGCTTTTATAAAGATGGTTAACATTTTTAACTACGACTTTCTATTCTTTAATGAATCAACGCTTCACCGTATCTTTTATGTTCAGAAATATTTTTTTAGCGGTTCACAGAGTAGTGTAGTTAAAAAATAATTACCGGAGGTGATGACGCAAGTTAAATGAAACCTAAAACTCGATCAACTGTAAAAAGACGTTTAGTTTATCGATTTCCAAACCTAAACTATACAAAAGTAGTTATTCAATGAGCTTAGATTCATAGCTGGCTAGTACCACATGTAATGTAGTAGATCGATACTGAAATGTTGGTTTTCCCAGAAACGCTTGAACTTTTCACTGAAAACTTGCATACCATGCATTTTATAGATATCTACCTACAGGTCACCGCAGGTTATTATTGAACCATATTTTTTTTCATGGAAAGTTTACGTTTCTTTTTGTGTTGGGGTTAGTTGAAATGTAACCGGTTTAGTCTAGTTATAAAAATACTTCCCAGCGCATGTAGGTCAAGAACCTTTGATAAATCTACAGAGGCAGTGCATCTCACGCGATGTTCTTTGTTTGCGAGGGTGTAAATTGATGAGCAATCAATGCAATCTACGTATTCAGTACTGCATTTACATATTGAACGAGTACTTTTGTCTAGATACAGAGGTTCTTTGAAGTATCTACTGTATACTGAACGGATGAATGTATTTTGTTTTAATAAATATTCACGGACAATTCACACATGTCAGTCTCAAACTAAGCGAAGATCTATTAATCTCTATAATGTAAGATACATATATGATCAAGTGAAAGGAATAGTTTATTATTTTAAACATTCTGTTTGTTTATTTGTTGTTTCAAGTGCTCCCAGAAAGCGATGGTACTTGTATTGAAGTCCCCAAACTTGTTCACCAAGTTATTCCTAAAACTGGTTTCTATTACTCCTCATATTCTACTCACGTTTTAATCGGAATGCATCCTGCCCGATAGTTCCTTTCTATATTTATTTTATACCGTTAATGCACCAAATATGGATTGTGGGTTCGAAGTCTTCGAACATCGTTTCGTTTTCTTCAGGGTCGATGTAATAGAGACTTATGTATTTTGTAGTAGTTACTAAATCATAATCTGTGGCAGTAGGCAGTAGAGCGTGGTTTACGAACATATAGGATAAGTTTCTACCTATGTACTAAAATTCCGCCGCTTTGAATTAGCAGTTTACTGTAGGAATACTTAAATTTAATATAATTATGTATTTAAAACTTAATACTATATTGATATTTACTAAGTTGTTTACACCTGTAATGGTATATCATATTGTCCTAGATTGTAACAAATATATTGTGTATATTATTATGAGTGAATATGCCGTTGGTGTAACATAAATAAATAAATACTCTGGAATACATGTTTGTAAATCTTACGTATGATAATATTTATTATAATTATTGTCACATTAGAGGATTTTAATCTGCGACTCATTAGTATGTAATACCTAAATAAGTTCTCATTCCAATTCAACTCAATTTCTTTTTATAATAATGTGCGGAGCATATTGTTATACCTACTTGTATTCCTCTTATCTGATTTATGACAACAAGTATTTTTTATTCTTTGAACCTAAATGTTCCTTTCCTATTGTCCTACCTCACGTAGTTAACAGAGCATAGCGTTGTTACAAATAACCATACATAACCATGAAGGTATAATTTTATACCATTCATATTTTTACTCTTGGATAACATAACTATTCGATCTCAAATATCAACACAGCAGTTGAATATTTTTTATAAACTAGAGTAGCTTATTAATAACAAACAAAAGACTTTCATCATGAACAGCTCAAGTCATTAATATTTTATTTTTGACTCTCATTTGTAGATTTTTATGAACTTCTAAATATCGAGTTTTTCAGTATATAGGGCACCAAGCAACGCGTATTTTATGTCAAAGCTAACCCCCATCCTCTACGGGCGGATTACCTATACCAATTCAATATTTTTCGTAAGAGTTTTATTTTCGGTTCAAAATAGACAACTGTCTTAATATCCTGTGCTGTTACGGAACTGCTATGAAAGATAATAAGTTACGAGAGTTATTTCTCGAGAGCGACGACGCGATGACTAATTCGACAGGCGATTTTTTTTAAACTAGACGAGTTTTTTTTCCCATTCCGTAAAATGATGGTAAAACTGAGAGAAACGCTTGGGTGCGCGTCATTCATCCCGGTCATTATGCCATGGCTATTTTGGTTGGTAACCTATTTACATGTAGCTCTTTGGTAGATGGATTTGCTTTCAACAAGGAGATCTTAAGTTGAAGGAGGTTACGTTGTATGATCAAATGTGATGATTTGGAAACAAATACAATACACAATCGACATAAAAAAAAGTAATACTTTATTGAAAAATCTGAATGATTACATTTTATCGTTTCATTTTCGCGTTTTTTCTGCATCCGTGACTATACTTAAAAATATTCTGAATCTTGTAACAAAGATACCAAAAAACCAGAATAGTTAAATAAATACATACCGTTAAATATATATTACCACTACCTGATTCTCATAATAAATAGTAATTCGTATATCGAGTTTCGTTCGAGACGACATTTAAATATTTTATAATAAACGATACAAAACTATGTCGGTCACAAAAGTGGGTAAAGGTGCGCTTAATTCAGCCGAGGTTACACCTTTTACGGTAAGACAAGCTCACTAAGAGGCTGTGAGCATGAAGTGTCGCTGTCAAGGCACACAGGTCGGGGCATATGTATGAGCGCACTCGGAACAAACAGTACACAAAAAGTCCTTGCAAAAACCGATTGCCGATAATGAATCACCACACTACAGTTAGGTGTCAACGACTTCACTTAGATTGCATAGAGCAGGACGGATCACGCAGCCGTGAGCGACACTAACCACGTCTTCACTGCAGCACGAGAGGCGAACGGCCGAGCAGCGACGGAAATAGCACCCGGCAATGCATTGGGATACCCTGATGACGAATACGCTTCTTTGTTCAGGACTACACCAGATAGGGTTTCAAGCACTGCGTCGTAGCTTAATTTGGAATTGGATCAGTTTCGTTTCAAACAAATCAAGAGTTTTAATGTGATAGCAGCAGCACTACAACAGCAATTATTAGACTGCTAGTCAAATAGAAAGTGAGTCGACGTGTGAAGGTATTAAAGTAATTAAGTTAAAGTATTGCAATGCTGCCAAACTTCACGCTGCCCAGCTGATGTTAAAACTCAAACAGTTGGAGTGATGCCAGTTTGGGATAACATTGGTAGAGGATATTAATATTACAAAACAAAGCATATTGTTATATACCATGAAACATAAAACTTATTATTATGGTAACAGATTTCGTCCAATTAGTAGTACACTAATTTAATATTTTATTTGTGGATCAAACAGATTACACTGTGATGACCTATATTCTTTCATAACATTTTCTTCCCATTGTTTTTGGTCAGAAAATTTTATTTTATAATTTATCTAACAATATGTCAAGTATGTCATAGAACAATACAACAAAATTTGATTGATTAAGTTAAGTGATATTGCATTGTGTTAAAGTTTGTTAAATAGGAACATATAAAACACTATAATATGTATGACATACTCTAAATAAAAATGATTTTGTTATTGATAGTTATTGACTGCTAATATTAATCAGTCTTGCTTGCTATGCGTTTGATTTCCACAAATACAAACATTTTGTGTATCATAAATATCATAAACATGATGTATTGTTATTATGTTTTCTATGTCAGTATGTATTTAAAAAATGCCTTTATAAAATATTTTTTCCGCAATTTAAGTTGTTTAGTTTGGGACTTGCATGATGTTGATATTCACAACCATCAATACATTTATGTAGTTGTTCAATTATAAGAATCATAAGGCATTATTAGCATTATAAATGTATGCAAAGGTATTTAGCAATAAGTAAATCTGCCTTTGAAAACCACAGAAAATCTTAAGGCGACGGGTAGGGTGAAATTTTTCATAATAAATAAAAATGACAATAACTTCCAACTTTATTATTTATTTATTATATCTACACACACGTTAAACTTGTAACACGGCATAGTTTTTGCCGCAGTGGTTAAACTCTAGATAGTCAGCGTGGCAACGTCGCATTTTCAACTTCAGTAAGAATGCTGAAAACGACGCAAAACACATAGTGAGCCGCGCACAGTTTGGATTGTCAAACTCTTAAGCAGCGCCTTATGAATATTTGCGAGCACACAGCAATGGAACACTTATAGTTCCTAAGGCGCTACTCTTCTTCTTCTTTAAACACCTTAATGTAGAATTTTTTTTCCTTGGATGTATAGATATCAACCATAAGAATAGCTGTGCTGAGTTTGGTACCAAACAAATCTGCCAAACCCATAAAAAATGGGATCAAAAACCACACTTTTGCAAAAGGTGTTGGTACTAAACTTACATTTTAAAGTAAACTATAACCAAGAGCACAGATTTTGTTCCCTACCTGACTAGTTCAATATATGTGTTATAGGAAATAATAAGTTTCACAACTCCACATGCTATGACTTCTTCAGAAAACACTCCCAAAAACACGCATTTGGCTATACCCGTCACCTTAAATGAAATATTTAAGATGTTGGTGATGCCAAGTTGGTGCCAAGCATTGATGTTGGTGATCAAATTAAGTTTTGGTAGGTACTCTAGTTTCAATCAACTAAAAAAATTTTAGAAACCACACCATAGTTCCTTGCCCATTCTGCTAGGCTCTGATCGTTTGGGACTGGCACCTAGTATATAACTTTTTTATATCAAACTTCAAATTATAAAATTTGCTAATTACAGTAGTGGCTTTATTACCCAAAGTCCTTCTCCGTTACTTTAAGGAGTTGGGCTGGCTGGAGTGAGGTTAGCCGGGGGACAATGCACAATACACCCCATTGCGGGACATCAGTGCAGATCTTATTACTCCAACCAGAATTAGAATTAGTGGCTTTATTTGAACCATATGAACAATGATTATTACTTGTTGTATTTACTGATATGATTTCAGCCTCAGGTTCCATTTGAAATAAATATTATATTTAACTTTGTTTTACGCTCATAAATGTCCTTGTTCATACAGAATTAGAAAAGTCCCTAAATGTGAGTAATTTTATATTATACATAGAGGTTCATTGGTAAGCTTTTTTTATAACTTGAGCAGATGGTGCCTGCGTTTACTTGTATTATGTGTTAAGATATACATAATACATATAACATTTTAAATAAATCAGGTTAAAATAAACTGCGTAGGCATTTTTGTTGTGATTAATATTATGAATGCTATTTTTCAGACAAAGAAAATTACGATTCACCCTCATTAATACCTACTTAACTCCAGATGAGACTACAAAGATCATGCCTATAGTAAGTATTTTTTTCTTACGGTTCTAGGATTATGTCTATTAGTTACTATTTTCAGAAATAAGAACCTTGCATATGCCCTTGTAATCTATCAAAACGAACCAGTGTGATTAAAAACCAGGGTGCACCCCTTTGCTTCTATTATTCTATTTCATCATAAATGGTACATACAAAAAATAGGAAATTATTGTAAATACTTACATAACCAATCGCGAAATAATAGAAGATATCATAATTAAAATCACCAGCGATATTTCACTCAAACAAACACAATAACAGCGGTGGTCAAAACACAACCGATCGTCGAAAAAGCAAAGTCGCCATCTTGTTTTTTATTTAGACATAATTTTGACACATTCGTATGCGTGACATGACAGCGAACATCTCAAAAACACTGTCACTCTATGTAAAAATTAAATGATTTTTCATTTTTTTGTCCATACGCAGAAATGTTACGCAGGTTTTTGAGCAGTTATAAGATTAGATAAATAATCCTTCAACAAAGTTCAAGAAATTAGATTATATTAATATAATCTGTGCTGCAGAGACAAATGTAAAGTTAATCAAACAGATAGATGTCGCTGTACTCGAAAACAGTTAAAAAGTAGTAGTGAGATGGGTAATCTAGCAAATTAATATTTAAATATTCATAGACATTTCGGACATTACAATCAGTAACAGTACTAGTAAAATATATTATCAATATTGATTCCTTTCAGGCATATTTATAAATAAAATAAACCTGTATATTATTATGATTTATAACAAATTAAACTCTAATCAAATGTTTTTAAATGGTTCTTTCGTATGTAATATTTTTTTAAGTATGTAAGTACTTACATATATATTTATGTATATCATATATGTATATCATAAATAGCCTTTGTATTAATTGCCATAATCTTACTAAAATTAAGTATTTTAGTAAGATTTTGGCAATTAATGCAATAAAGTTGTTATTAAGAGACATCTACCGTACATGGTTCAAACTAAAATGAAAATGGAGGATACAAACGGATTACAGAAAAGAAATTACGGTAATGTTTCAATGCTTTGATCAGAAGGCAAAAAAAGTTCTAAATAATTTATAAAAATAATCTTTAGAAGAAATCATTGTAAAAATTCAGCGTTTTTGTACAAATTTGTGGTAAATGTACATTTAGTTTCGTTGGACTTACCTTTCATGTTTCGTTATAGTGCAGCCAATTTCAAAAGCCTGTTTTGTCGGAGGATTTGCACTGCTTTGTGTATTTCTTGATTTAGCAACTTACTACGTTTTGCTTTCCGTCTCTTTTTGACTCGGCACTTGTACTACACTAGTCTTTACCAACACCAAACCTCCTCGTCTCGTCCGTCCCGTCCCGTAGTTTCTCTTCGCCCAACGCTGAGGGGGACGTGTGATGTGCGCGATTGTCCGCATATTTTCTTGACGTTGTTCTGTGTAGTTTTTTTTAATGTGAATTATGTGATTGTGCTCTAAAGTTCGTTATGGCCTATAAATACCGTGAAGATTTAGTTGGCAAACGATTTCTTGCTGTGAGTGGTGTGACAAAAATTAATGTGAATAAAGTTTCTGAATGGGGGTGGAAAGCTGGTGTTATCAGGGCAGCATCACTGAAAGATAACAAACATAAAGAGCTTCAGGTAAGATCTTAAAACTATGTATTATAGTTCATTAGCACGATACAGGCACAACCAAAAGGCACCTACTGTATCAAACCCACCGTTACTTATTTAGAGATTAGCATACCCAATTAAAAAAAAGTGCCTAGATTGAGTAGAGGTATTTCCTCTATGAAACAAAGTCACATTATTTAGGTAGGTATACCTAAACAACCCACCCGACCAAAGCGCCCAATAAGGTATCTTCCCGTTGGACCTCAAGCTCAAACAATACGCGCTGTACGCCGCATTACCTAGGTATGTGTCTTGAGTAGCATAGGTACTTGCTAGGTAGAGCAGTAGGTAGTATTTACGTAGTATGTCACGTACCCATAACTATCTTGACATCATCGTCATCATTTCAGTCTGCTGAATTGAAGTAGGTACACAGCTGGACGTAGGATAGATTGAGAGATAATGCAGTGCGCTCTACATGTCAAGATTTTTGAGAAGTAGCCAATTAAAAAGATTATTATAATATAGGTAAGATACAAATAACAGCCAAAAAAACTCAATAAATTATCTACTCAATATCTAATTATCTAGCAATTTTTTTGAAAATGTTATTTTATCTTCAGAGATGAACGAATATCATTAATATCTAATCTACCTAGCTGCTCTAGCTATCAACTTCCTACTTCATTAAACTGTGTAGAAGACCTAGGTAGGTACTAGGTATAATCGAATCCACCTTTAAACTTACTATGTGCGTTCATCATAATTTTACCTATTTCCTTATTTCACTTCATGAGCTACACTTTCTACACTAACTAAGCTAAGTACCTACTTACAGGCATTTAACTTGTAAACATTACTTACATAGGTAAATCACAATCTTAAATTATCTATTCTTATCTGACAGATAAAAGTAGAAGATTTGAAGATAATATTTAAAATGTAAAGTCCTTGTATTTTAGGCTTGTAATATGCACTGACAGATCTTCGTAAGCAAGTTTCACTCACATTCTCTATCCTAGCCAATAAGTTTTTTATTAAGTACTTTTTTATAAGTACGTATTCATCATAGGTACAGTATTGGTAAAGTAATGTAGAAAACAAACTGAGCATTTTATAATGCATATGGCGGGAAAGTTTGTTGACCCCGCTCTCACCGCGTTCGATGCACCGACCGACGCACTGGCTGACTCGACGGCTGTCTTCGTTTACGAAGAAAAAAATGTTAGACGACACGAAAACGCTTTCGGACTTTCAAAAGCATTCCGATTCGATAATAAATTATTCCAAATCGACATATCCTTTCTTTTAGATATATGTATATCCCGATTGTTTGTGCGTTGTTGTGGGAGAATGAACTAAAGAGTGATATTCATTCAAAAAGTAAATGTTTCCGAATCTTAATAAGCTAAACACAAACATGACATAAAATTCGTAAGACAAGCAAATAGTATTCAATCTCAAGAATAACAATATCAAACACTTAAAAATGCATTGTCGACTGTATTCTCATTCTTGTAAACTGGTTGATGGCAAGCCGATACTGAACTTCAACCGGTACTGGTCATAAAAGCTTAATATTTTATACCATCTTCATTATTGCTACTAAAATATGTATCTACTTATTACAAAACTTGCCTGTTTGCTACTAATTTAATTTCTCTATACTGTTGGTAAAATTCGGTTTACAAGTTTATAAACAACCCCTCGATTTGAAAGGATTAGGCTAACTTCATTTTGGTAGACCACTACAACGAGCGAAGAGTTTGTTGACGTTCAGCGAATAGCCATACAATACGCTGCCGCTATGGGATGCAATTTCTGACAGGACGATTGTGCAAGTCACAGCAAAAGTTTGGAACTGACGCATCTGGGTGGAATGTTTGTACAAAACGTTCAAAATCAAGACTTACCTACTACAAAAGCCAACTCGCGATGCGTCCACACGGCTGCAAGCCAGTCGGTTATAAATAGACGACATATCTTTGTACTGCGCTGTGTGCTGCAGCTATTCCGCTCTCCCAGCGAGTAAAACCAGACCACCTTACTCTCTAGTCACACTCGTCACATACTATGACGTTTTTGTTTAATTTATTTAGACATCAAAAACTTAATAATGCACCGAGCTTTGTATGAAAACAGCATTGAAACCGTAGTTTAATTATCTCTTCATTTCAATTATGTTCCATAATTATTTCATCCATAATTTATATATAATTCAAGACATAATTAATACCTACCTACTGTTACTGATAACATACATAATTTATTCGAATAGATAATGCCCGTATGTCAAGCCACTTAGTTGACCTTTGCTAATGCTTTATCGATCTAACGATTCATTACTCGGCATTGTCGATTCCATTTAATGCTGAAGGCGTTTTAATTAAATTATAATCTTAAAAATACTGCAATGTAAGGATCATCATCAAGGATACGTTACGTACGCGGAAGATAATGAAATGTGTCCTACACCTACTTATCTAGGGCAGGTGTTATACTGGAAATGTGTGACCTTCACAAGGTCTGAGTAACATTGTGATGGTTGATGGTATACATAGCAGCATAGAAGAATTTCTATCAGTATTCCAAATTATCAGGGGTTGTCATAGCATACTTAGCTATCAAATGGCGATGTCTGTATCCTGTGGCTGATTGACCTACTAAGTAGGCTTATGCCAAGTATACCAAGCATAATAATAATAAGCATGTTTTTAATCCTTAACTTTAATATGTTGTTTATGAGTGTTCAACAAAATCTGAAGAACGTAACTGTTTTCTCGTGATTTTTTGACTTTGTACTTGTAAACTGGTTCACCCTTACCTAAAAAGGTATCTAGGCTTCGCTGTAAAACATAGCTACAATTTTTATCCGATAATGTAATTAATTAGTGCGGCACAGATATCTGCCAAGTAGAAGAATCAAATATGTAGATATCAAGATGTTTCGTAATCCGATCTAAATATCTAACAACGCGTGTTGACGCTATCTTCCAATGTTCCAGCTGATATCTGTTGTGCAAGTGGCGTGCATGCAGCACAAAGATCGCGAGGGCGAAGGGCGAGAAGTAGGTCAGAGGGGTACGGAGGGAGCCCTTAGGCCACTTATCAAACGAGCGGGGCCGGCCGCTGCGCTGCTGTAGGGAAAGCTAGGCTGTCTCTTGAAATTTTTGTTTGGCACAGTAGATAAGTAGATATCGCGCTATACCTACTGCGAGTGTTATAACGTAGAGAAAGTTGACAGCTATTTTATTGTTAATAGTTAGGTAGGTGGTTTTAATACGTTTATTTAAACTAAGGAATATCAGGTGTAATACTACGACAGAACCAGTTCGTAGGATTGCTGACAGCTGAATTTTTTTGATGATAAAGGAGCCCTTGACATCTTAATTAACCTTTAAAACCCTAGACCACAATTTTTACTTACAATGTAGTTTAACCTACTTAACACATACTTCTTCGAACATTGCTGTTCATTATTACAATGCATATTGTGATCATTTATCATCAACCGGTTGAAAAAAGGTTTATTTGCTTGTTGTCCTTACGAAGGTTGATGTTGTAATGTAACCTCGCAGACCCTTTGTGGTGATTACTGGTGATCAACCTGCGCGGCCTCAGTCGGATGCTCAGTCAGTGCCATCAACTAAAATAATACTTACAAACTGGTTTGGTCATTTACGTCGTCGCCATTTTTCCGTTAACCAGTTTGACTGTACCTGTACCCTGATCGAAATTGAATACACCGTAATAATTGCCTTTTCTGATCATCTGACGAGCAATAAAGGTTCTTGTTAAGTTTAATTTAATTTGTATTATTTGCTACGGTGCGCTTGGGAATAAACCTAAAATTATCAAAACTGTTTTGATGCAAATTTAGATTTAAATAAAGTATTTAAAACCTCTAAGAAAGCAGACTCTGATACAGTTTATCTCAAAAAGTATATTCCTGATTCTTAACAGATTTAAATGATGTTATTGAGTCAAAGTGGTTTGTAAATATAGTAGTAAGTAGGTACTAGTTGAAGATACATTACTTAATTACTAGTACGTAAGAAGTGCTAAGTACTAAATAAACCTAGATATGATGCTAAAATGTTTCTTGGGCTTTGTTTGTATATTTAAGTACATTTAGCGCACGCTCAGACAAGTTTTACGGCCGGTTTCTGGAAACCCAAATCACGATTGATCCGAGTTTGACACATAGTAATTATTTGTTATTTTCGTTGATCATCGTTCGAGAAACCGGCCGTAAGAAACTTACTTTTGATATCTTTATTTGATGTCCTAAATAATTAAGAATTATGAAAAAGATAAAATTCTGTGTATTGAGCATTGGTAGGGAGGGATAAGTAGAAACTCCAACACTTAACTTAAAACAACTTTTGAGACTATACAGTATTTACAAAATGTACAATGTCATATAAAATACATAAGAAACAGTTGAGCTATCTACAGACCGTTGCAAACGATCTATAGATAGTTCAACTGATCCAAATCAGTACCAATCGGAAGCGTACCCAAGACACTGGCTGCATTGCCGCGACTTAACTTTTGAGTAAGTCTATTTGATTGGATGCCAACGTCCTCGCTCTGAAACCACAGAATATTGGAATAATAAGGGCCTACTAACGCTGAAACTGTGTTTCTGCCCCAAGGTCTTGCAAATATTACAAAATGCAAGATGAATGCAGGCAATGCAGCCAACCTATTGTTCTGTATTGTATGAATACCTACACTGCTCCTACATACCTAGACGTTGTTTATCTAATCTATCTTCTTGAGAACAATAAAGGCTGATTACTTGCTCATTAACAATAGACTTTTATTAAAAATGGCTGTGGTCTTTGATAACATACAATAACTACAGTAGTACAGATATAGTAGAGCTTTAGTAAGACCAGGTAGAGTCCTAGAAAAGCTAAGAATCGTAAAAACATATTTGCTACATTCTTGTTTTTTGGTACAACTGGTACAAGGACCAGGCCCGTACGTTAGGTTCACATAACCTTGATGTATTGATTTAAAACAGTAGTTTTACAGTGTTGGTAGTTTACAGCCTAGATAGGTATTTTTCGGAAGGTTGAAGACCCATGTTTTTGATAATAAAAACGGATAAAAAGATCGCAGCTGACGGACGCACATGACGTAATCTGAGGTGATGTACAAATATCTCTACCTGCTAAGAGTACATGAGCTGTCATGGGCAAGCTGCCAGTTTGTCACTCCTCTTAAAAATGTCTCTACCACCATGCCGGTACCTTACTTTGTAAGATGTGCGTCACCCAACTCAGACATTATTTTAGCTGTTGCTACAAGGACCTTTGACTTTATATTCTTCAAAACTCAAGCTTATTTCTATTTTACTATTATCATGATGACAGCACAGGATATGCTGTCATCGCCATTTCGCCGCGTTTCATGTTTACGATCAAAGATCTTTTACATAATCCAGTGAGAGTTTCCGTAATTCCATCCGACATTCTTTGAATATTTGCAAACGAATCATCTATCAATGACCTTCTGATATATATAAGACGAGACTTATTAAAGCTTTGAGACCCTTTAAATGCCAAAAGGGATTTCGGTAGTGTTCATGATTTAAGTCTGTGACAATAAATATTTTATAATTTTGTCTATGATAGGTACTTTTCTTTCGCTCTATGTTTCTTGTCTACGCTACAATTAATTATGCCATTATACGTTTTGTCATTTAAAACACGCATTAAAATAAGTTTTAATTAAAATATCCAAAATTAAATTAAATTAAAGTAATCAGACAGTCACGTCAAGTAGTATCGTACAGGTAAAAATAGAGATTTGTTGAATTTTTCAGTGTGTATTGCTTAGTGTCACTGTGGCTAGGTCGAATAAATTATTTGACTTCCGCATACTCGTCGATACGAATGATTATATCCCTCGGCACAGAAGGACGTGTCTTCGTCGGTCACGCACACTGTCTTCCGTTCGTGTTTTACTTGCTCTGCATTCTTAGTATTATTTTGATAGTCCGCGAACTTATATATTTATATACCTAGTAAGTTTGTATTTTACCCAGCTCTAACAATGATTCTGTATTCAAACACAACATTTGATCATTCATGTAAATTATACCTACTCTTTGGTCTGCCATATTCTCATTCACCTTCTCCACTTTGAATAAAATTCCAAAAATTCATACAAACCATCGAATCAATGAACTAAATTGATGTCAAGAATAACGTCTTGTAATATTGTAATCAAGGCTATCTAGTGAAAGTAGAGGTTTACTTTATATCTTAAAATGATCAAAAAATAAAGTTCTAAGTACACAATTATAAAATTAACACGCGCTACAGAACGGCCCGTGGTTAGTAGTAGTTTAGGTAATTTAAAGAAAGTTTATTTTGCACTAATTGTATCAATGTAAAATCTAAAAAGCAAGTTAGTTATAAACATAGGTAATATAAATGCAAGACTAAAAAGGCATTCAACTATTGAATCGAAAAGCATAAACCATCGCTGAACAACAGGAATCCGCGACTTGAAGAAGGAAGGTTGGATCACGCGACGCGGCCTAACGGAGCGTAACACTAGAAATTAACTGTTTATAAACCGAATGGCCCCGTTGAAATAACCTGTTACAGCATTGACGAAAGTATTTCGGTACGTGAAGCAACTAGGTAGTTTAGGAACGCATTTCCAGTTACGAAAATAAACACAAACTCAGATGAGTGCATTCCAAAACGTTGCGCAATTCATAGATCTTGCAGGCAACGGCGAAATCAATATATTTAGTGCAAGTTTTAGTGGAGATAAAACACCAGAAAGGAAAAATATTTCTGATAGGTAGTTCTTTAAGTATTCAAAGCATTCCAAAATTATACTTGCATCGGTAACATACATAACGTTATACGCAATTGATAAAAGAATGCCAATATTTTAGCATTAGGTCAAATGATAATAGAAACAACAAACATACCACGTAGTAAATACAATACTGTCGTCTACTTGTATTGTATTACTTTCGTTGCATTATTCATTGATCTTAGAATATTTTTTATCTAACTTCATTGATTTTTCAATCACGAGGTGCAAGTATGTATTTAGTACTACAACCAGCCATGACCACTGGCCTTGGTCGGTGAGCGGTATCTTGAAGGTTTACTTCAAAGGTTTCTGATAATTTCGCAACATCGTCTGCACCGAGTTCATAATTTACCTGCATTATTCTCTCGACAATGTTCTCTTTGGCTCTGATTTTCTTCTTATTGCCTGTGTATTGTGTGTAGTTCCATCGTTTAGATGAAATGTTGCAATTAGGTTCGTTCATTGTTACGTAATACGCGTAGGTTTTAATCGATTGCTGATATTGTACGAGTCCGACCACACAAGTAATAATAAAGTTTCCTACATAACACACCATAGCCCTGAATGCATAATTCTCCGAAGTAATTGTTCTATGTTTGCTAATCAAATCTTTATTATCATGACAGTGTTGCCTAAGATTCTTCTCTAAGATCTTTTCCTTGTAGCATCTTTTTATTTCCCCTACTAGGTTAGATACTTGTCCAAAAAAACTCCCACGCTTCATGGTTACATTTTAAATAAGCATAAAATAAGGTTTATATTCTATACTGCAGAATACGAGCATTTATATATTAGATCTACATTCAGAAATAATACCGAAAATCTATGCTGGACAAGCAGTGAAAGCAGTGATATGCAAGCTATTATGGTGCGTGTGAATAATCAGAACCAAAAAAATACTAGGATTGATGTATGAGGAACATTAATGACCAGATTCTAGCAGTGTTTCGTATACCGAATGTGGTTCATTGACTTCCTTTATTGTTTAAAAAGCCAATCGTGTCTTCGGTCGGAATTTAAATGTCTTCATTTCTTTGCAATTATTTACGGCTTCGCCGGTTCTACGTCCTACCTTATTATGTTGGTAAGTGGACATACTAAAGTACTTATATGTTTTGAGAATATTGTTTGTGATGTAGAGTGTTCAGATTATATTGTTTGTTACGACAATACAGAATGTAATTAAGATAAGTGCATGTTCAGTACATAGCCTGTTTATATCTTTGGTGTTTGTTAGTGATAAGGGGTTGAAGTTTTATCACAGAATACCTCATGTACTAGCATAGTTTTATCACAACTCAAGTCACCAGACTTAAATGTTCGTAATAAATTCAAGATTCTAGCAACCAGCAATATTAAGTCATCGTCGGTATTCATTCTCTTATCTTTTATGATGCAAAATAAGTCAATGACATAGCAGAACATTCGATAAAACATAAAATACTTTTTTATCACTACATTTATTAATGTGTAAATCTTGGGTAGGTACTATACAAATAAAAATCTAAAAAAGTAGCTTCAGACGTTCGCTATTCGATTGTACCTGATACGAAGTAGGTTGGTTTGGTTGGTACTTTTTAGTTTAGTGCTGTGTAGTCAACTTGTGCAATATGCAATTCTCGCTTGACAACTCCGGGTCAGCCAAACCGGTTGAAGCTGAGTCTCAGTTCCTTACTCTGAATTGTCGGAATACTGCTCGTAAACGTAAACACTTTCGCAGACTGACTTGGTAATTGTACATCGTGTTATTTCTTCGAAAATAACAGAGGCCACGAGAAACTTCGAGTAATCCGACAGGTTGTGTGGAAGTTGTATCAATTTACTAGTCAAAAGCTGTTTCGTAATGTTTTATAAGGTTACATAATGTCATAAACCAACCAATCATCAAACAAGGTTTTCTTTAAGATAGGAAATCCGAGAGACCAGAATAAATACATAATTTAGAAAGTTTAAGTTTTTCAGAATGCCCTTTGGGAGTCGAAAGAGCAATAAATGGTTTGAATTAAAAAAGAAAAAGACGCAAAATCCGCTTGCGTTTTCTCAGATAATCTTATTTTCTCATAGGGATTTCCACGAGAGATAATAGTGGCGCTCATAGTCATCAATCATTCTTCCGTAATAAAATACGTAATTTGCAATTGTGTCATGAACAATGGACACGGAAGCTAATATATTAACTTTGATCATAGCACTCAGTCCACTAAAGCAGACATGATGTAGCTATCTGTATAGAAACAAGCAAAGTAAATCATAACAAACTTTTAAAAACAATAAGATAACTGATTCGTAATAATAAACAATAAGAAAGGAATGGAAAACTAAATAATTTAAAGTTATAATAATTTGATGCAAGAAGCATCCTTTAAGAAGAAACAGGATAAGCAAAGTAGTGTTATAATTATAACTAACATATGAATCGCGTAAAATGGTAGTAAAAAAGACTATGAAACATATACCCACAAGATTTATTCAAACGATTATTTAAAATCAAGCCTAGGAGACTGGTATCTCAGCCAACACGATCAGAACAAAAACTGGTATAATAATTTGGTAATTAAACTTGTCACGATTGCTTTATAATGTGTAGATAACCATTCTAGATCGTCGTAATTTTAGTATTCGGCTCTTTGTGACATCAAATTGTCTTCTTTTTATCTCACACACGTTTTTATTACAATTAAGTATGTTTTATCAAAAGTTTTTACCTTAGAACGATTCTGCTCAAAGACCTCGAGCTTCGAGCAGAAGCTTGTCTCTCGAGGTCAATTCTAAATCTGGAATCTTGAACTGTCTTCATTACGTCAGTAGCATGATTTCTCTTGCAATTTCCAACATCGCGCTTGGTTTTTGCCTACTAATAAGAAACATAAAAATATATTAAATGTTTGTATTAAAGAAATGTTCTTCCGCGATAACACCTTAACCGCAGTTTTCCGACCATAATGTCTTTATGATTTCCTATATACTTAATAAGTAAATAGGTTGTTGCCTACATAATGTATCTCTGTACTTCATACCTTTTTCGACGCAATCCATAGTTTTGTACAGAAAAGGCACTCTTATCTTGTAAATCAGTTTAATACAACTTTACGTCTATTCTCTTAGCTTAGCTACGAGTGTGTGTATATTGTTAACATTGTTTAGAATTAATATTTAATACTATCTGAGCTAGATCATATTTTAAACATCTATCTATGTCAATATATAGTTTAAATACATAAATACTTACTTACCTATATTCGTCCACTGCTGGATGTAGGTCTCTTCCAAGACGCGTCACTGAGCCCGGTCTTCGGCTCTTCTCATCCAGTGTTTGCCAGCTACATTTCACAGATCTTCGCTCCATCTCGCCGGAGGGCATCCTACACTACGCTTACGTATAGAAATAGCTAAATGTATCAGGGTAGGTGTATTGCAATTGCCGAAATTACAACGGCCTTGCCGGTAGAATGTTGCAACATGACACCGTATTTCGGCTGTCAATAGAGGTCGTCGACCTCACGCGAGAGAGTCTGTGCTTCATGAGTTACTTTGATTTTAGTTTTATGAGCGTGGATCTGTAGTAAAAAGTAGCTTAGTTAAGTAATAGTAGGTAAATCTCAACGGCAATATAATACAATCATTACTATTTCAGTTTAAACATAGGGTTGCTTTATGATAATGTCATTCTAGCGGCGAGGCCGTTGTAATTTCGGCAATAAATTGTAAATAGTAATGATTTCGGCGAAATCAGAAAGAAAAGTGTACTTAAACAATTTATAAATCATAGAATAGATATCAGTGGGATAAGTATAATATTTGAAACTATCACGGTTTTGAACATAGTTTTCATTATGGACATAGTGATCATGGCGCATGCAACTGTGCCGAAATATCGGGAAATAATCAAACTCACAAATCATGGTAAATATCCCGTTTATAATGAAAACTATAGTGGGATAAGTGTAGAAAAAAGAGTACGATAAAAGTAAAAATAAAAATACACCTAAAAATCTTTTGTTTAGAACCAATTCCAAGTCAAAGAATGTCGATGTAGTAGATTTTATCATAAGTACCGTTTTACATCCGAAGTCATACAAAACGTTGCCTCTAAAGTATTCAGTAAATCGCAGAGGGCTGAAACATGCAACCCCATTTTAAAGCAACGCCAAACGAGCTCCTTTCACAACTAGGTCAGTGCGGAATTGGGACGAACCCTTAGGGAGATGGGCTTAGTTACTGTTTTATGATGAACACGGGCAGGGTTTTCAATTAGTAGAATACCTACGCGTTCTGTCTCTGTACCAGTAATCTACAGTTCTCTATACTTACCTAGTAAGGAATATTATCTAACAGCATAAGTACTTGGTTGTTTTTGTTTATCTACAAGCGATGCGACCTTGACTAGACCACTTTTTGTTTCGAAAATTACAAACGATGTCAATGACAGACTATTAATTTGCTGACGCATTGTACACAATGAGGCAAAACCACACAAAAACAGTGCAAGTACTTCATTAAATTCATTATTGAGATAGCCAAGACCTTTTGTTATTTATCGGGAATTCAGACACTTGCCAAGAACAAAGTACATATTCAACGCCTCGACTTGTAAAAATCGCTTGTAAATTGGGATTCCCGCGGTATATCTAAGGTCTGTTCATGAATTCTCGCAAGTTTACCAATTCAATTAGCACTTAGTCATTCAAAGCAGAATTTCCAAGTGATCTATTAAACATTTATAACGTAGAAGTCCTACTCTCAAGTTCGGTAGCAGAAAGTCAACGCACGTATAAAAATTTGAGGCCAGCTAAGCGGTGGCGCAAGCTGATTTCGTAACAACTAATTTTGTTTTATTGACGACGTGACTTACATTTTATTTGCTTGCTCTTTGTCGTGTTTAGATAATGGTCAGATGACGGACTAATAATAGAATTACTTTTTTATTGAATCACAATCACAGACATATTGTAAAGTGTTGATTAAAATAAATTATCGTTTAAGAATATTTATTTCTTAGTTTCCTAACAGTATTTGTATGCTTTTACTGATAACACTGTTTGACCGATTATAATAATGTTATTTTTACCATTTCTATCAAGTAAGTTATTTCGTTGGCAAAAATTTATTCCCAAGGAAAGTTTCACGTTTCTATCAATATTGAATCAATGTGCATATACTATGGTACTAGGTATACATGATTCAGAAGTAGGTAATCTCATTCTATTCAATTCACGTAAGGCTGTCGGAGTATCATAAGATGGATCGTCTACTGAATAGCGGTTCAAGATCGTCCCTTGATTTATTTGTAGCCCTGGTAGTTCTCTATCAGGCATAGATAACATGATCGATATATTGAAGAAAACCTTCATTGAAACTTGGGCACGAACTGTCAATTATAATTTATTTATAAAATGTTTCCTAGTTTGTTAAAGTTAACTTCTAGCAGTATGTATGTTCCGTTTTGCATTATAAGGGCTTTGAATTATTATTGAGCTACTCTACGTGTTCATTGTCCTGTCTTCAATAAATATTATTTTCCACCTTTTAGAGGTCATGTATCTTTAGATAAAAAATGAACTCAACTTTTTATAAATGTATGAATCACTTCTTCAGCGTGTTTTCTCAGAATTCAATTAGCATTCTTGTTTTAAAACAGGTTGCTTTTCAGAATTACTTATTATCGTTACTTTAATCTGTAGTTGATTTAATCGTGTTTGTCCAAAACTTTTAGCTTCAATGCTCTGTATTTTATCAAACGGAAAACTAGTTGTATTCCTTCCTTTGGTAACATATTCTTCGCTCAAACCTATTCCTAGCTGCACTCCTGAAAATTATATCTACGAGCAAGCGTACCCCCGTACTCCCATAACCCTGTATCGATCCCTCCCTAATGTCCTTTCCTCTCCTCCCCTTTCCATTCAATCCAACTCTAATTCACCGCGACTGAAAAATTAACGCCTCTGAACGACGCCGGGTCTATTCGGTCTTTCCAACCTTTTTGTGTCTCAATCTTTCTAATTGCTATGCCAGCGTCTCGCCTCGACACTGTATTTTAATATTCGCTAGACCGAGTAATTTACCGCGAAATGACTATCCTTTGTTTGAATCTGCTTGTTCTATTTCTTTTTTTGTTGTATAAATTCAAATCATTGCTTGCTATCGTCATTGAATGGGTTGAGAAATGAATTCAGTTACTTCTTAGTCAGTGACATAGCATGCCTTGGCGGAGCCCCGTATATAAAATTGTTTGAAGGCCTCTTATATAATGATTTTTTACAAAAACTTACGCATGTCGGGGACCCCTGTGGTCCGGGGGCCCCGTATAACTGCTACGGCAGATACGGCGGTAGCCACGCCCCAGTTCTTAGTGTCTAATAAATAAACAACCTACATACAGGTTACCTGTGCTATGATCTAAAAAACTTTACTGCTTAGTCCGCCTACTGTTTACTATAAACAGACTTTGTTTACTATCCATATTACTACACTACGCTACGTGTCATAGTTTGTTTTGAACTCGCGGGTGGTAGAGGGGAGTATAATGGAGGCAGAGATTTTATATGGCGCGTATTCAGAGCTTTTATGAGACAAGTTTATGGTGCGATGAGAATTAATTAACTTTTGCTGGCGAATTGAGAAAGAGTTAAACAATTCCGATGTTGTGTAGGTTCTTATACTTACGTACTCAACAACAACATAGTTGAGTCTGCGTAAAATAAAAATTATCCAAGGTGAACTCGGATCGTGGTATAAATACCTGTTCTGTTCGTTAGGTACTTATGTAGAGAACGCAAAATATCCCAGAAAAAAATGTTTAAAAATATTATGTTGCTTTTATAATACAATTAAATGGTAAACCTTATCGTAGAAACAATAGGAACTGCACAAACCTTACGACAGTATGAAGTGTTGAATATAAAAACCACAAAGGTAACCTAAGTACAAGAGTTTTCCGCGTCTGCTCACCTAGATTTCACTTCCTCATTCCAGCCAGCTATAGCACTCTAGCGTCATTCCTTAGACTAGTGCCAAACAAATAAACAGAATGCCGTGGATCTGAGACCAATTATATCTAATAACATACACATTAACAGTACACATTTAGGTAATTAAATATAAATATTCTTGGACTTTCACACAACATTATCTAGCCCAAAAGTAAGCATTATTGCTATTATCTGTAGCTAGCTAGTGGATGGAGCTTCCATTCCGTTGCGGCCAAGGTTTTTTTTTACAAATTGATGCCATTTTTATTACAAGTTTAATTTCTATTAATCAGAATGATGAATTTCAATTTTATGCTTTTCATGGCATATCCTCAGTGAATGTGCCAAATGAGGCAATACATTGATATACTTACAAAGATTATATTTTAAATCTCGTAATCCATCACTTTACGCACATAGGTTTTTTGGAGGAATAATTGAACTGCAAAGTAGATAAAGAACAATATTAAACCAAATTTTAAAACCAGTACATGAAATAAACTGTTGTGAATTGATTCACTTTACCTATACGCAAATAATATACTTACAGAAAGATAATATGATATATTATCTCTTATGTTAAGTATGGGCGGACGGATACCGATTTAGTATAGTATAGAAGTATCCATTCGATCGTTGACCGAGTGGAATGCACTACTTACATCTCCACAGCTGTTCGTCTCTATGAAAAGTTGGTTAAGAAATTTTACAGGTATAGGCCAATAAGAAGCAGTTTCATAATTAACAGGGATTTAGAAAAACCGTAAAAATGTAAAACAGTTCCTTGATTGGTTCACAGTACAATACGGCGCAAACTATTTCACGTTTTCACCGTTGTGCTCGATATGTTATAAAAAACGTTTTTATACGTATTTTTGTGATTTTATGAAATGAGTAAAGTTGACGTTTTATCGGCAGTTTATAATGTGTTATTTTATAAAGAAACAGAGAGAGGAGTCACAACAATTTTGAAAGAGTTAGACCATGAAGCCTTTAAGTAAAGTTGAACAATAAAAACATACTAAACTTTATTTACTTACTCACCTTCATTGGCCGCTTTATAATAATGTAGGTTGAACTTTGCACGTTTATTGTATTCAATCAAGGTTATTCAAAAGAATGCATGCTGATCATCATTGAAAATCGCCATTGTTGTTCACAAAAAACAGAGGTAGTAAGAGGTAGTAGTAAGTAGGTTTTATACCCAGATACCCGGACCCGTGTATACCCGGGTATTTTTCATTTTAGTACCCGGATACTATTTCATTGTCAGGTATTTATTTACTTACAATATCGACAAATTAAACATGAAACAGTTGAACTATGCAGATCGTTGCTAACGACCTATATCTCAACTGATCCAAATTAGTACTAATCAGGAGTCTCTTAGACATGTTTTAAGTCTACCACAGTGTACCAATGCTGATACGCTGCGCTGAACCAAATACTCATTAGCACTCGGGTCACGCGATGCTCCAAAAAAATTTCAATACCCAGAGGATCCCTGCAACCCCCGGAAAAGTCTCGCTCGACCCTTTTCGAAGCATTTCGCATAACGTATCTTGCATGTATATGTAGAAATACAAGTATTTTATTTGTTATCGATACTGTAGTAATGTAAGAATATAGTCAGGAGCAAAATGAACGCTAAAACTGCTCCTAAGGGAAGAATGCGCTAGTAAGGAAGTTGCCTCGAAAGCGGAAGGTCTTACGAAGTGCTTTACGGTAAATACGGGATGCGACAAAGTGGTAATGTAGAGCAAGACAAAACTATAGCATGCTCTCTTTCTAACAGGGGCAATGACTGCATAAAAAAATCTCTCTAAATATGTTTGATATTTGCGTTAATTTTATCTTTCCGTAGTCGATATTGATATCGTAAATATTGCCAATCCTATCAAAAAGATAAGTTTATTGACAAATGTATGGCAGCAGAAGAAATACAACTAAACTTGGCATATTTACAATACAATGTTCAACTAAGCATGTTCAAATTGTTTAAACTCATTAAAAATTATAATAGGAATTGATCTGGTCAACCTAAGCACTTTATTTATTTAACTCGATGATATCACCACACATTTAGCATGCAATGCCAGACTGTAGATTTGCTTTCAAGGTACATTACTTACCTATTGTTTATACCGGTTCTACCCATTTTCCGGTTCATCAATGATTTACCGACGTAACTTTGAGTATTAGAAGATAGCGTTATGTAAAGGCAATAGTTCCAACACGAGACAGCACTCTCCAAGTCCCATGACAGTATCTTAATATCTGACACATTTCCAAACTTTGCAATGAGACCGCGTCTCACGCCCACCTCCCTACCTACCCCCTTTTATCCCTCGAAGAGCAACACCAGGGGCTAGCCTTATAATGGAATCTGGTTTTACTGCCCGGTCTGAAGATTCCTTGGGAAATACTCGTAAATATTTCATGACACTGTTAGAGCGTTTTCACATTATCCGATCCGATATCGGTGTCGGACGCCGATCCGATATCGGGGTAAGTAAAATGTATGAAATATGTACCGCCGATATCCGATATCGGGCCGGACAATATGAAAGACAGGTAGATACATATTTCGTACATTTTACTTACCCCGATATAAGTCGGCGTCCGACACCGATATCGGATCGGATAATGTGAAAACGCTCTTACGGGGTTCACGTAACATTCTGTCATAAAGGAGCGTAGTAGAGTTGTGTTGAATTACCTTTCGTAGGAGCCAACATTGGCTCAGTATATCGTAACTTTCATCGTGATTTATTATTAAATTTAATCTTTTTGACCACTATCGAAAGAAGTTTAACCCCGACTTGAACCATTTAAAAACTCAAAAATACCTTGCTTTATCTCAACTTCTCAACTAATATTATAAAGAGGAAAGATTTGATTGTTTGTTTGTTTGCATCAAATAGGCTCCAAAACTACTGGACCGATTTCAAAAATTCTTTCACTGTTGTGAAGCTACATTATCTGCGCTGAACATAGGCTATATTATAATGATATTTTTTTATATAGGCTACCCGTGCGAAGCTGGGGCGTACTACTAGTAATAATAATAATAAAAAATATATATATAATAATATTAAAAAGTTTACTGACTGAAAAAACAACGTACAACTTAGGTATAGATTAAATACATTTGATGACAAATTTAGGGATTGTACATTAATATAAACATGCGGTCAAATTACGTAAACCTCGGTACAAAGAAAGATGCTTCGTGCAAAAGATCCATTTGGCGTAACGAACTAGCTCCGTAGCTCTACCATGAGATGTCACAGTAAAATCGCCTGACTTTACTACAGTAGTTACGTCAATATTAGTATATGAAGAATTTTAGTACCCAACTATCCGCTAGAGGCGCTGTACAAATCTTCATACATTTTTTTAACTACAGACGCTAGCGAGTATACTAAAGAGTATAGTAAATATAGTACATAATAGTAAAAACTTATGGTAGATAGACCTAACAAGGATGTAATTTTCTTTGAACCTATAAAAGGTATAGTTTCCGTTTTCATTGTGTTAATAAAGTTGTATATATGTACTAAGTAGGTATGCTTTGTCTAATTGAATATGCATTAGGTATTCACAGGTCGGTCAGTGACTGTAAGGTCACTATAATTTGATGAAAGTTGGAACCTACATACGTAGGTCAATTTACTTGGTTACTTGTAGTGTAAAAATAAATAAATATTCTATATTTCGCACGCCATATAGACCCCAACTCAAAGCTAGTTCTTTAAAAACTGGATTACTGATACTTAAGTAAGTACTTGTATTTCACAAACTTTACTCTTTGCACTGTTTAAAGTAATTTGAACGTTAGTACTCTAAAAGCTAGATTGCTGATACTCACATCATCATCATCCACAGCCTTTCATGACCCACTGCTGGGTATAGGTCTCTCTTATCTTTCCATTCCGCGTATAATAGTATTGCAAATACTTTTTGCTATTCAGCGCGGCAATGCAGCCAGTGTCTTGGGTACGCTTCCGATTGGTACTGATTTGGATCAGTTGAACTATCTATAGATCGTTTGCAACGGTCTGTAGATAGCTCATCTGTTTCTTATGTATTTTATATGACAAATATGACAATGTACATTTTGTAAATACTGTACCTATAGTCGTAAGTTTGTTTGTGAATAAATATTTCTTTTTGCTTGTCCAGTTAATTGTTACGAACTTAACATAGATAAATAACCATTAAAAGTTTCCAGTTCATTACTCGTGTTGAATCAACCAAGGCCGCCGTTATCACGTTATTTTTATGATGTAAGTTAAAATTCTTTATCTGATATTCTCACGCCATGTACGCGGAGACTTGTCATTTTTGTACTAGCTTTGTTTACTTTACGACTTGTTTTTTATAAATAAAAAAATAAAAAAGTAATGCTGAACAATCCACACGTCATCTAGCCCCAAGCTAAGCAGAGCTTGTATTATGTTATGGGTACTAGAATACTGACATACTTAATACAATACATAACATAGATAGATATTTTTTATGCATATAAAATACCCAGAACACCCGGAATAAATATTTGCAGAACGTACAAACATTTATCCCAAAGCGAGAATCGAGCCCGCAACCATCGCGTCGCAGGCGGACCTTCGCCCGCTGCGCCATGGTCGTTATAACTTACTTACCTAAATATTCAGTATTTTTTTTCAACATAAATCCTACATTAATTGAATAAAAATTAGAAACAATTTTGTATCACTTTGGAATTGATTCAGATTGGAAAACATAGATATAGGTAAATACTAATACTTCTGGCTGTATGTTTTACGGATATTACATATCGATGTGTTGATAGGCTAGGGCTACCATCCGTCCGGGTTTCCCCGGATTTGTCCTAGTTTGGAAGACGTCCGGGAGCGCCCGGGTGGGGTTTAGATTGTATTCCGGGTGCAACCCTGACTATTTTTTCTTCTATCAAGTACGGAGTAAAATATATTTTAATCAAGATGTAAGTGGATGAAAAAAGCATTGAAATGTTTCCCATATAGTTTGGGACTAGAGCGCGATTTGTGAAATGTCCGTGAATATATTTTTTTTTATGCCATAGCTGGCGGACGAGCTTTTAATTAATTTATTTAATGATCTTTCTTATCATTGATTGCTTACCTAATTCGCAATGCAAAAATACCTAACTCATGGGGCGAGTTTTCCTCGTGACGACGTCATATAACGTCGACAGGTCTGTCGATAAGTCGATACAGACTAGTAGTAGTAGTACCTACACATAGTACCTTACCTACCCGTCTGACTTATCGAGTTCATTGACCCACTGAACTAGAGAGAGACGCGACACGGAGCCCGGGCAACTTTTTGGAGGCAAATTACATTCTAGAACTTTCGCGACTGCTTTACAATAATTTACCTTTTACAAGTGTATCTTTGTGGAATGAAATAAATTGATTAAAGGACTTATTAAGTAAGTATATAAATAAATATAAATATAATTAATATTAATATAAATAAATATTTCATGGATATTTCACACATCACACTCTAGTCCCAAACTAAGCAGAGCTTGTACTATGGGAACTAGATTGCTGAGAGAATACTTATCTATTTACTTTTTTTGTAAATACATAAGTACATAGAATTCATAAAAACACCTAGACACAGAACAAATATTTATGTTCATTACACAAACATTTGCTCTGGGTGGGAATCGAACCCACGACCCACAACATGGAGGGCAGAGCTACTACCAACTGAGCTGTGAAGCCTGTCACATTGAATGGATGCATAACATTATCATTTCAACTTCTTATTGTAAATAGTTTTTATAAACGGAATATTTAAATATTTACCATGATTTGTGAGTTTGATTACTTCCCGATATATCCTATAAGCCTCAGACATAAAACCCAGTCAGTTACGGTTTAAGATATAATAGAATCGAATCATTTATTTCAGTTGTTTTTATAAAACTTAATGCTAGGACATATTAAACGATATAATTATACTATGTTAAAATAACTGAAATGGTCATAACTCAGCTTGTGCTGGTGTAAAACCATATTTATTTTCAAAGAATTTCCGATTATATCAGGTTGCTACATCAGATTAACTAACGTACTTTATTTACCTACCATTTTATCGGAATATCACAGTCAGGTTGTGAAGTTGCAGTGATCTCGCGGCCTAGTTTCACAACCTTGAAGGTACCTACTCAGTTTCTAATAATAATGGCGGCCACCGCTATGTAGATGCGTCGATTGAGAGGATAAATAATAAACCATGGTTTAAACGTTCTGGGTAGCTATTATAGGAAGTATTAGACTACACATAGTAAGCTATCCACGAAGAAGTTTTCTGAATTAATATTTATGAGCGAAAAAGTTTTGTACAAAACTTATAACCTTATGTAGAGTAGAACAAAAAAAAGTAGTACATACCTACCGTACTTATAGTAACTGAGTTTCTCGCACTAGGACAAAGGCTTGTAAGTCGGAATATATTAAACGTACTTAGAGTTTTTCGTAAGGGCCTGATTGAATTGAATTTAATTTAATGGCAGCTCAAACCTACATAAAATAATAAAAAATATAAATTTTAAAGTCTTTTATTTCTTATATAATTAACATGAAAAAAAAAACTAAGTAACCAAAAAAATAAAAAAGCTCATAAGGTCATTCATTTAGAATCGTCTTGAACACTAGGTGTTAGTTCATCGCGACCAGAGCCTAGAAGAACGTCTCCCAACGTTGAAAACGTTACTACGTTATACTTAATTATTTATTACCTACATAAATTCATTGTTTGCTTCATGTAGTCTTATTTGCAGTGGTAGGTGTTACCTAGTATGTACCTATAATAATAATAATCCCGACATAGATCGCGTACCTCCCGTTCAGCTTTGTGGGAGATGGAGATGGCATAAGTAGGCCAAGCTTTGATCAATCGCAGAGCAAACGTTCAAACACTTTCGCTCTCTGTTCATGTTGACTTTGAGTTGCTGGGAGATTCGGTAAAGATTAATCACTTACGGCCGGTTTCTCGAACGATGATCAACGAAAAAATTCTAATAATTAATATGTATCAAACTCGGATCAATCGTGATTTGGGTTTCCAGAAACCGGCCGATAATCTATGAGCTTTAACATAGTCTGAGTTTTAGTAGGCATAAAAATAGTTAAGCTATTGCATACCTTCTATTGCGGGCCTTGAGCGTGGAGAGTGGAGACCGAATCCAGAAATTCCGTAACGAAAATAACCTAACACTGCGCATGCGTAATCCAGCGAAAAATGCTATGCAATAGCTTTACCACGGTTGTCCCGAGTGCCACACGTCTTTTTTTTTAAACTTTCACGATCAGAACTAGCAAGAGATACTTTATCACGTTCTCTATATTTACACATTTATTTAAAATCTTAGCAAACATCCTACAAACTTTACGTACCATTTGCCAGCGAATATAATATGTCTTAGAATTAAAACAAACAATATTTTGATTGAAGAATAAAAGCATAGTTTTGTAGATAATGTTTCCAAACCGTACAGAATGACCGTAACCTATTATAATGCGTGATTATGATTAGAATAATCACTAGGTCTAAAGCATGAACTAGGTATACCTATATACCTAGATGATTAGGTACGTCTATGTACGGACAAGGTTGCATAGCTCCAGCACTACCGCCAACTAAAAAATGTTATCTAAAGTTTTATTTAAGTAGGTACTTTCTTAAATAAAACTTTAGATTACTTTTCAAATGAAGTATTGATAATATGTTGTTAATTTAACATGTTTAATACAGCTGATAAACCTACACTTTTTTAAAGTGTTTGTGTGCTAACTAGCTGATGTCTTGCTACTTGCTACCGATATATTTTGGACAATACACACAATATCTTTATATATCATGCCTATGTTATTTACACATTTATTTAAAATCTTAGAAAAAAGTTTTTTACAATATACATTATAAAAATACATATAAGTATTATAAAAAACTTAAAACTAGGTTGCCGCCGGCGGCAGCGGGGCAAGGCCCAAATAGCCTATGTTATTATTATTATGATGTTTAAATAAGCTATATTGTAATATTTCATTAAAATCCATTCAGTAGTTTTTTTTAAAAGAGTTACATACATCCATCCATCCATACATACAAACTTTCGCGTTATATACATAGAATGGGCATAAAATGAACAAAAGTTTTTGAAATTCAATACTTAGCGGTAATGCGGCTGATATGGTAGGGCTTCATTGTAACTAGGACGTGGGTACGACATCATATCGATAATAGTTGCTCGATTTAATCGCTGACGTAAGGCTATTTCATCGACAGGCGTCACAGATCAGTTGGTCCCCTGCCGTCCATGCTGTGGGTCGTGGGTTCGATTCCTACCCAGCCCAGAGCAAATGTTTATGTGATGAACATAAATAATTATTTATAATATGATAATACCTACACTTACTTACCTACCTATACTTAATGTCAATATAATACCGCCATTACTTACTTATTTTACTATACCAACTTAATTTAATTATTAAATAAAATAAATATTTTAATAACCAATTTAAAAATAATAATAAATCAGATGAGTTAAGGTTCAAAAACTTTCGAGTTTCAAATTCTTTACGCACGCGTTTTAGAAAACTCGAACAAAAAAAAGTATATAAAGACAATAGGTAAAGGTACCTAGGAAGGTAGTTAGTAACATTACTACAAACGTAATAGCACGTATATAGATAGTAACAGAAAACACCTGTCTACTCTTCGTAACAAAATAACAGCACATCCGTAAACGCAAAACCAAAGCAAAGAATGTTGAAGTCTGTGTAGTTGTAGCACAGAATAAATTGTAGTAACTAGAAGTTGATTTGTTATTGTTGCTATCTCTCTCTGAAACTTTTCCGACATGGGCGGGGTCGTACAGCACTTGCATCGATTCAGTAGTTTTAAAAACTGGTAGCGCCATCTAGTGAGTTCTTTGTAGTAACAAACATTTAAACGTCGTCGCGCCACTCAATTTGCGGACAGAAAGGGAGCGCTTAGTTGTTTGGTTCTGCCACTCCCTCATAGATGGCGTAGTTGAAACTGTGGTGCAGTTTAATAATTTTAGTTTTTCTTTTGTTTCAGGTTTTAGTGGAATATGATGGCGTTGACTGGCAAAGGCGCGAGTGGGTGTCAGTGTATTCCCGTAGGTTATTTAGAGTGTTTTTAGTGGAACGAACTTTAATCTGGGCGCCTCGGGTAATCGAGGGAAAAGAAGCAAAATGGCCTGCTTTAGTAAGTAAAACTTAATGATCTATTTGCTTTCAAATATAACTTTTTAGTTTTTTTAAGTTTTTGATACAATATACATGAACCTTGGACGTTTTAAACTAAGTGGTTCGAATGTACCCGTGAGAATGTTGTAAACATCAACTTAATGCTGCTACTCCACCACAGATGGCGTCACGAGTATCAACCAGCAATGTTCTTGCATCTAAACACATTATGTAGTTTATAAAATTCTTTTGAATTCATATTTTTTTTAAGTTAATCATACCAAACGTATGTAAGTGGAAGACTTTGGGGGAGCAGTGGGACAATATAATAGATTGAAAATAAAAACACAAAAATTAAGGCTACCTAATACAAAAAAAAACTCCTTAAATCACTTGCCTACAATACTCAATTTATTGGTTTATCTACGAGAAAGTAGTACCTATAGGGGCTAGGTTGCTTTGCAGTCATAAAAAGTAAAAATTTTCCGCAGACATTCACGGCACTGGCGGCAGACTTGACTCTGCAGAACGACGCGCAGCCCGTGGAATTCTTGCACGACAGGCAGCTGAGGTTTCAAGACTATTCCACACTTCTGCCGTATCAGGTAACTTCATTTTTCTAGTACATTTACAACAGAATATAGCTATAGCAATAGTAGCTTAGGTAGCTACTATTGCTACGCATCATGCTAACATTAAATACTTCGAAATTTCTCCAAGTAACATAATCAATTAATCATCATCTTCCTACCCTAGTTCCACGCTATGTGGGGTCGGTACAACACTTCTTCTTCCACTCTCCTCTATCAGACGTCATCTCAATGCTCACTATATAGCTGCATAAACGTTCATATGATACTCAGCATATTGTATTCAGAAAATTGAATGTGAATTACTTATTGAAATATGAAATAATCAATTATTATTGTTAATTTTTCGCGTAGGCCGCATCATCATTTAACATCAGATGTGATTGCGGCCAAGCGTTTGCCTATAATGCATAAAAAAAAAAGAATTGTTGTCCCGTGGTCCGCTCGGCAACATTATTTATCATAATCTAGGTATTCTGATTTGATAGTGTTAGGTACAAAAGCCGTTATCTTTAAGTATGTAGTAAGTATATATCTTTAAGTATGTAGTTATATTTTTAGCCGATAACGGTTGGTTTGCGTGGCGATAACCTCATACGATTATGTTTTATCTTTATTTACAAAACATGTTTTCAACATATTCGCATACCTAGAATTACTACAGCATTCCATCTATTTTTAGGTATTATGCCATACTATAACAATGTAGGTATAATTGTATTCTTATTTTCTTATGCAAATATTTTCTAAAATCCTGCCAAGCGTATAAGTTAGTGACTTACCATAAATTACCTTTTTTTTAACGTGGTGCCTGCCTGTAGGTATCCAATATGGAATTAGAGCAGTAGATTATGTCAGACTTGACTGACCAAGACCTCACGGTCCGTCAGACACTTCTGCCACACACGAGTGCGCGTTGATATTCTTCCGCGATACCATAAAAAAAAATAAAAAAAAATATTAAAAAAATATTAATAAAATACCTAGGAGTCCAAAGCTTGTAGAAGAACTAAGGTTACCGACGTTTGACGTCTAACATAGCTCTTGAAGTTAGTAAAAGTGGCAATGTCCAATGCGATCATATAAATTCTGTTCGTAGACTACAATACAAACCTCAACACAGAACTTCTCGGGAGAAACGTGTAGGTATCTTAGAATGTTCAGTAATACTGAAATGTTCAGAGTAAGGCCTAAACAGGATTTTTTATCTAATGATCGTAGTGGTAGGTGAGGTTGTAGTCTTTTTTTGTGGCTGATTGCGGTCGAAAGTTTGCATATAAAATATATACAGGGTGTAACAGGAGGGATGCTTTATCTACGCTTTCTGATAATTAATTGCACATCACATACATTGAACATTTATCATCCACATAACCTACACAAAACTGCCAGTAATTAGTACCTCTACCTACGTAGGTAATTACTAGTAGATTAACTATACACTTTCTTGCCCCATCGTTTCATACTAATTATTCAAAGGACGCGTGGGAGTATGAAATAAAAGTAGCTTGTGCGATAAATAAATTACTCAAGGATTTATATGTATTTACTTACCGTTGTACAATCTAATAACTCAGTTAGCGCAGACTTGATGAATTGATTACCATACGTAATGATGACATAAAGTCGACACTAACTTTTTATAAGATATAAGTATACCTGTTTTCTGAGTAGTAGGTGTAAGAGGGTTTTATACCCTAATGTAGATAGATAGATAAATAAACACATTATTGTACACAAAGAACATTACACAAGGGAAAACATAGTAATAGTTTTGTGCTATGGGCGGCCTGTACCTGTGAATTAAATTTAACTAAATCTTAAAAAAATACTAAACATCAAAGTAGATTAGAAATTCTAAGAAATAAGCTAGTCAAAGAAGCTTAATAAAGTGGGGTGTTATGACAAAACGTATAACCGACCCAATTTCCAAGGAGATGGTTCGAGTGTTTATCCAAAGTTGGTAGCTAGGGAGATCAAGGACGGTGTCTGCCAAACATGGGCCGGGTATCCCGGGAGACGGGCGAGGCGCCGGCTGAGCCCTGGGCGCGGGAGGAGGGGAGTGTGGGGCAACGTGGCCCAACGTGTTTTGATGCGCACCCTCTTTATTGATTTTCCTCCCCGCTCCCCGGCGTTGCTATAGTAGGTACTAGGAATGGGTGGGTAGATGCCAGGTGGTACTATTTTCGGTACGGTCGGTTCGGCCGGGCTCGTGAAAAGCGATGATTGATCGTCGGACCGAGTCAAATCCCTTTTGGCGCTACCAATTTTATCGCAATCTCAAAATGAAGGTCGCTTATTATGCTTTGTGCTCTTCGATTACTAACGTGTATAAAAAGAGGAAGGTGGAGGCTTGAAAAAATCAGAGGTTTATCGAAGTTCCCAACTAAAACTATATTGACTTCGCAGGCACCGAGATCTAAAAATATATATGCCTAATATGCCTATAGTCTTGATTATGTAGGTGTAGCCAAATAGGTAGTTATATTATTTCAAATTATTATTAGTAACTAAACAAAGCTTATAATAGTCTTAATATTTTCTAATAGTAAATGAGTGATACTTTGTATAAGTTAGAAAACGAGCCCTTCAGACCTTTATCTCTAAAATATACGTACAAAGGGGACGTTCATTAGTGTTAAACCTTTTATATTACAACAAAGCGAATTCCTTATCCCCATTTTCCTCTGACATTTTGTTTAATATCGTTTTATTTAAACGGCAACATGCCCTCTTTTGTTTCAGAAAATTTAATTATAACAGTTACTTGTGTAACGGTAGAATGAACACAAAAAGGACTTCAACGACTTCTTCCGAAAAGGGTTATATTTCGACGACAATTACAAGCTAAAACTCAAATAAAATACTGAGACCCATCGTTACAAAGGAATTATGTACAGATATTTTGGTCCTAGACAAAGTAAATATTTTTACTATCCCTATTCTAACAATTACTAAAATAGCTAAACTCAAACTAGTAGGTTGTTTTCATATAATTTTTGTTAATGAATTTATATATTTATCAATATTCCTTTTTCATTAGAAATAAATGCAAGTTTTCAAAGTCAACGATGAAAATTTTGAAATACAATGCCTGTGCGTGATGAAAGTAAAAACTTAATTATACTTAAGTATAATGTTACATAAACTTTCGTTGAAAGTATTTATAATTAAAAACTCAATTAGCAACCGGCAATAGAAGTTTATCGTGAGTTTCTTAACTTTGTCGACATCAGTATGCACGCAACCCGACTCTGGAGCAGTTCCCCGCAAAATTTAAACGAGTAAAGTTTGTTTCAGTTAGCTTACTCTACTGCTGTCCGGCTTGCCATGTTACCCCATCCTCCCCTATTCAACCCGGCTTTAGGGAGAAATTGGGGTGGGTTGGGGGGCGAAATAGGAGTGTGTTAGACACGAGACAATGTTACTTTGATCGCGCTCTTTAGGTATTTTATGAAGGGCAAGATAATGATATGAGTGGAAGTTTTCTTTGTACAAGGAAAATGTTACGCTTAATTATGCTGGGAATTTATTTCATGTTTCTTTGTAGAAAAACAAAGATTGAGATAACTGAGTAATAAAAAACTTTGTGGGTCTCGTCTCGGAATGTTACTGGCATTAATGAACCACAATCTACCGACTACAAAATCTGGTATAACCGGTTTGATGATTAACGGGTTGGTGTTGAAATCTTGTTTGAGTTCCATTTAGATTTTGTTTGCAACTATTATTAATCTTGTTGTTTCTACCTTCGCTGGCATTTTCTTCTTGTTATTTAATAGCTGTACTTTCAAGCTGTTTACACAAAAGCTCAATTTATGGACTCGGAAGCTTTGTGAGCTGTATTTTCTCATTTTACAATTATACAGGCTGCCTTTGCGGATCTAATGACGGAAGAACTTTTAGCTTAGCAGGAGATCTTAAGCTTGCTTATTTAGTGTAGACTTTCAAATTGTTGAAAGGTGTGTGTGTGTACATTGTTTTACTAATACATATCAATCATTATCAATTATTGTTAATGACTTTTTAACAAGCTAGTAATCCTGTAATACAAATTACAGAACCATCTGCGAAACTGAACCAGTAGCCGTAAATATTGTTTAATGCTTGTATAATCTATCTATATGCAGTATGGACCAAACTAAATTGATCAGATCTGAACCGAAGTTAGGAACCATATTGCGTTAAAAGCAATTTACTCGTATGTAAAGCTCGTAGCTAACCGCATCGAATTAATATTTGCTACTAACCATGCAAATATTATAGTACCTACTCCTATGCATATGTATATTACCTACGTACGCTATATTATAATCATCATCTTATATCAGTACACTGCTGGACGTCGGTCTCTCCCAAGACGCGTCACTGAGCCCGGTCTTCGACTCTTCTCATCCAGTGTTTGCCAGCTACACTCCGCAGATCGTCGCTCCATCTCGCCGGTGGGCTTCCTACACTAAGCTTCCCATAACGCGGTCAAATATAATAACATTTTACCTGCCTCGTGTCTTATACCATAGACTACACAGATTATAGCAACAAAACACAATGTTTTGTTTATATCTGTGTTGCCTGACAGAATGCGTAGCGATCAGACCGGCACTCAAACCAGGAAGGCATTGGCATACATTCGTGATCCCGCAGTCTCATTCAATTTCCTGCCGCCGGCGTCGATTACAATAATAATTTATCGTTTTATGTACATGGTGCTATGTACTGTGTTTTATGATGTAAGGTTACAACACCAAGATTCCTATCTAGTGTATGTGGAATTTCTGCATTTGTGTCCTAAAAATCATAGAGAAACTTTCAGATAATATGCAAGATGAAGTAGGTACGTATCATTGTTAAAACATATTATGTGACTTGTATAAGGGCTAAATCAAAGATACTACTTGCAGAATTTATAATATACTCAAGAGCAATAGCATTAGGTATCAAAACTGTTCTTTGTTTGTATAATTATAATTGAAGAACATTACGCAGATAGATAGGCATAAAAGTAGGTAAGTACACAAAGTACCAACATGTGGCACACTGACACATGCTCGCAGATAAGAAGGTTACGTTATCTTATCACAGCCAGTGACATAATCTTCTCTATTTCATTCCATTTTACTCGTATCTACTTAGTTGTGAGACCATTTCGACCTAACATGAAAGTAAAACCCGTAGCTTTTATTACAACCTACAGTCTCTAGTAATTTACTTTTATGCTTTCATATAGAACTTACTATAATATATTTCATATAGAACATAGTGCCCGCCCTCTAAACCAGACCGATTGACGAGTCTCTTTGAACTTATACGAATCGAATTCCCCTATAAACTGCCCTTTTTATTAATCCTTTAGATTCAGCTATTCAAACATACCATCTAAAGATGTACATAACATTACGATCACCATAACTTTGAGTCCGATTAATCGTAAAATGTTTTACTGTTATCGATAAATCTTTATTGCCGCATCTTGTACTTTCTAGCCGTTAATCCTTGTTTTGATTAGGATTATTAATTCTGACAAAGAGAGGTTAATCCACGGTATCTACAGGCCACGGTTGTTATTATTAATCAATTTGTAGACGATAAGGAGTCTGCTATTTTGACTTCGAGTAATGTAGAGCAGTTACTCGCATATATACAGCTTTTTATGACTACTTTTGAGTGTTGATTTTAGATCTACTTTACAAGATATTGTCACAACATTTTCTTACAGACGAATATCTAAACAGAACGTGTCGTAAAGCATCTAAACTATTTAATATTAGAAATCCTAAAGCTGGTTTCTTAGTGGATCAACTGTACTTATATAAAAGTTTTTTTTTTTTTAATTTTTTTTATGCGTTATAGGCAAATGTCTGGCCGCAATCACATCTATGTATATGTGAGCATATGTGAAGTATATGTGAGCATAGCCAAAGACAAAAGCTCTCTTCTATATCTTTACATTTTTTTTTATTTATTTATTTCCATACTCAAAAACACAAAATACAATTATAATATTGTACTCTATAAACCACGCAAGGTTTGTGTGGGTACTCACACTCGTAAAAAGTTAGACTTACAAAATTAAACTTACACGACAAAAATACAGCTAAATCTAAGTCCTCACACACATCTCACACATCTCATAGATCTATTCATAAATGCTGACTATAAATGTAAACAGAGAGGGGTAAGCCAAGGTATCATCTCGGGGCCACAACCTGATATTAATCACAACGTAAGCTCCGAACTCTAGAGACCGGCATAGAAAATAAACAGTAATGGTTGGATTGCGCAACCTGGCTGAGTCATTGCTGTGCTGACTCAATCATAGCTAAGAAATAGATCAGCTAGTTGAAAAGGGAACACTCATCACCCGTCAAATTGTGCCATTTTAAGGTTATGTCCTTATTGATAAGACATATTTTGCAAAAGGCTACCTCAAAATGAGACTACTAATTTGACAAGATGAATGATTACCTAAGTTTATAAAATATCCCAATATTTGAAACACTTTACGTCCACACTATGATCTAAAAAATCGTTAGATCATGGATGGGTTAAATGATACTAAATTGAATAGCCATTATAAAACCCATTCCAAAGCCCTTAAAATCTTTATATTCTTTCAATCTCATTAGTAGCAAGCTTTTAAAATCTTTAGTAGTTCTTCCAATCTATGTTGCGAGAGGGATTTGAACGGATTATGCGTCTCGTGAGTTTGGTCGTGACGATTTGTTTTGTTTGCAGTCTGTTTGCTAGCACTCATCATGTTTTGGAGCTGGGAGTCCATTGGCCACAGCACATACCTACATACTGGCTTATTTTTTTTTACAAGTTATTGCGATTGACCGCGATCTCATGTGATGTTAAGTGACGATGCGGTCGACGATGTAGCACGCTTACCTAAAAAAAATACTTATTAGTGACTGAGCATATCTTATTTCACATTTTTTTTTAGTTAACCTATTGTGTCCCACTGCAGGGCAATGGTTTCCCCCAAACTCTTCCATGCATATAATTTTTACATATAAGAGCAATAATTTCTCAAGGTCCACAGTGAGTAGGTATTCCGTGTGGATTCCAAAAGTAATGCTTTTTTTGGGACTTGCTCAATTATTTTTTTGGGATGGACAGTTCATTCAATTGTTTGTATTTGTAATAATACTCTTTCTGTTTTATCTCGGTATCACTCCCATTGTTTATTTCATCGCAGTTTTCTTCCTTACTATAAAAGGTCTGACCCTGAACGTTCCAATAGCCATTGTTAGCTCAAGCGAAGTACACATAACTGTTTAGTAAATGGATAGGGCATTATGGGGGTAGGCTGGGAGGAGGGGGGCGGGTTCAACGCACCGGATACGTCTGTCGCTGAACAGAAGCTATTACCTAAGCTACGGCAGTATGCAACGAACAGGTGTGGGTGTTTGCGCCTGTGTGCGTGGACTGTAACATTGACATAAATACTGCTTATTTGTGTGCAGTGTACGTGTATGTTGTGTCTCGTGTACGTACACGTTGAGTTATTACTGCACTTAACACGACTGGCGAGTTGGTACTAATGTTGATTTGTCGGTGTAATGTAGGCCATAATGTTTATATGTGATTGTGTCGTACGTAATGCAGATCAACTGTGGCTTATAAATCTTGATTTTGCCTTATTGGTAACTAATCTAAATTGCGTTTAGATTAGGACTGTTTATTAAAATATACTTACTTACCTAGAAATGGCCTTCAGGTTTTGTGGCATGTACTTATGTAATCCGACAGGGGTCCATTTTGAGATTAACTAGTGTATCTTTGTCGGAACGCCATTTTTTCGTTTGTAAATAATAAAGGTATACCTAGTGGTTCCTAGTCTTACGAACATCAATGGTTCTTCTTAAAATCCTAGAGTAAGACCATCCCGAATAAAACCTATAAGTAATTTTAATTTAATTATTCAGATGACCTGAGGGGCTTAAAGTCTAACAAAGTAGAACTTAAGATAATAAAAACAAATCGAAGCAACTACGGCAACGTTGAGTTTTGATAGCTATGCTTTCTAACTTCATCTAAAGCTTCAGGACTAACTTAAACTAGCCAACTTGGACCTGAAGCCTGAACAATTTAGTTCTAAAACATGTATAGGAGTCAATTTGAGCGCAATATTGGTTCAAAACCAGGGTATTTGATTAGATTTTCGTGTTTGATTAAATATCAAAATTGCCACTTGTTTGAGGAGTAATATCTTGTCAAATATAATTTCTAGATAAATTCTCATATTAAACTCAGACACAATATTAGGCTGTCACAATATTAGATTTAAGTAATTAAATTTTTATATTTTTTATATTGTTATTATTTTTGTATGTTACCTATATAACATCGTAACAAAATTGGAATGATATAAACTTGTATCTATTTACTTGACTCTCCGTTTGTCTATGAAATACAGTAACTTCATTTCTCATCTCTTTGAACTATACAAGATTACCTGTCAATCCTGTCATCAACACTGATGAAATGTTTGTATGCTAACAAGCAGGATCTAGTCTAGACCCTAGAGAATCGAAATATTAACTTCTCACCATCACTTTTGACGTACCACGTAATTTTCCAAAATAGACGGGACAGTTAACGTGTTAAGATCTATGTAATTTTCATGACATGTATTTTTAAATAAATGATTCTTATTCTTTTGTTCTACCTAGATTCACAGACAATAAAATGATTTGATAATATCATTATGTTTCGTTCTTTTTCAGGACTGGGACGCTCGCCTCGCTGGCGGTGATGCCGTTGAAGCCACAACCCTGACCGCACTCTCTGCTGAGGCTTCAGAATGGCGGACAATGCAGGACGGCCAGCGTATCTTGACCACAACACCATCAGTGCTGGGCGGCTGCAGAGCACAGGTGTATAGAGTTGCTGGTGCGACGCAGTGGTACACAGCTGTCATCGTTGGTGTCAATGAACATACTGGCGTAAGTTGAAATTAATATATTCTAATGTAGTAGTAAGAGAATAAGTATATAAAACATCGCTATCCCACTGGCACCAGGGGGCCAGTGGGGGGCCGTCTTTTTTCGACCTATGTCGAATTCGACTTAATCTCTAAAGAGCGAGAATACCAAAAACTCTTGCTACGCCGTCAATATTTGCAAATCATATTACGTCAACCTTTTAGCAGCAATATAGACTAGACAGGATATAACGACGAACCCTCCGATAATTCTATTACTTAACCAACTTAAAAGATACTATCAACATCGTACTTTATCGATCTTCATTATATTAATTGCTAAAACCCATAAGGAGCAGGTGAGTCTTAAAAGATACGGCTCAAATAACAGTAAAAGCATTCTACAAGATGTCTCGAAGCGGGAAGCTCTTATAGAAACTCACAGAACCTGTTTGGCGTATTGAACGCGATGGCATCCTTCGTCGGATTTATAAGGGCAATGAGAGAGCACCGGTTCGGACATTACGACTATTCAAATAAATAGCTATTTTAATTCTTTCAAGTAATTACACAGTCAGCTGGCTCTCCGTCTTATTGACCAGTAAAGGCAATTTCGTGGTCAAAATCTAGTATATTCATTGGGGTTGAACAAATGGATTTTGTGTAGGAGAATGCTGCCAACTTTCTGATCATGAACAGAAAGAATTGGCAACATGCTCCTACGTACTTATTTTCCCGTCAAATTATATAATTTTATCAGATGGTCTAACTAAAACATAAAAGTTACTTACTTTAAGATATAATTAAGTATAATTTGTTCTGTTCTGTTGGTCTTGTACTTTCAACAAGATTCTTTCCAACACGATGCTACAACAAAATACAGTTGTAGCATCGACACGATAAGAAGAAAAAGAAGAAGAACAAGATTCTCCGTGTCTTAGATCTGCATGCTTTTTTGGCATAGAAAAAGTGTAATTGGTATTAATCTTTTCGCAAAAACGTGTATCAGTACATAATACAAACAGCTAAAACGATAACGCTAACGTTCCCAAAACGGCGACACTAGTGCTAAAGGTCTACCTTCAGCCAGCCATATCTCTTCCCTTGTGTGGAAACCAGTTACCGCTCGTGTGGAATGTCCAGTCCACTAGTCTCCACCTGTCTCCGATTTTAATTAATCACCGGTCTAAAAAGGGTAACGGCCCAATCGATTTATGTAGCTATACACCTATATCAGTATTCTGTACGGTACGAGCCCGTTCAATATCTCTTGATCGGAATTTTATACGGTCCGGTTTTCAAAGGATTGGAGATCAATACTCGTGATTTGAATGCGGTGGAACTGGTGCTGTACCTAAATATAGAGCTAGGAACAAACATTCATTTGTTTTATTCAATTCTGAAATAACTCTTGGTACTTGTATCGTGCTTTGTGGATATTACGGCTAAAAATATCAAGCGTTGCAAATTTTACATAATAGGTATTGATTTTGCCACGCTTGATATTTTATATCCTCCATTAAATATAATATGTAAGTATAGATGTTATGGAAAAGCAAAGAAGAATTTATTGAAATTGAATAAGTTTTAGATAATTATTATTATTTTCTCTAGCCTAAATCGTCCCACTGCTGGGCCTTGGCAGTGTTCGACTAATCCACATATCCACACTAATTAAATAATAATTAAAAAAGTTTATGGACATAAAAACAACGTACGGATTCAATAAACAAATCATTACAGTAGAGTAGGTAAGTAAGTGTGTCATGATATACCATAAATAAAAATAGTTATTAAGATGAAAAATCTCAACATTTCACCAAAGTGGTAAACTGAGCAAAGTCAACTTATTTACCAATAATTCTGTATAACTTATGCCACCCACCCCCCACCCGTCAGAGTTGATCATGCTACCCACCCTTCACTAACACCAAACAAAGTTGCTTTTGCTATATTGAAACACTTTATTGTTTTTCTTTCATCTCTTCGCCTTTGAGCACGGAGTTTCTTGTTTTGGTACAAAACAATCTAGACTTCAACATAATAGAATGTGATTTTAAAATAAGCTTTAATAAACACCGAAGTTTGAAAGAAAAAGAACATTAAAAAAGTTATAATTAATAACTTTTTTAATGTTTTTAGAACTGAGAGTCGTACACGTATCTACCAAAAATGTGTTGGTGACTTAGTGGAAGCAGGCACTTTCTTCTTTGACTATTCTGCTGTAATATTTATATTACTTATTTTTGTCGTTTTATATTATAGGAATCTGAAGAACAAAACGACAGGGCTTATTATATATATTTAGGGCTTTTTCTTCTAGTTGTCTTCTTTTAGTTTAGGAATGAAATAACCTATCGTTACCAGCAACTGACGTATAGGCGACAAAGAAATTGGTTTACCACTCTAAGGCTGAATATCATTTGCACGTACAAAACGTCAAGGGCTATTTTCGCTTGACAGATTAATAACTGCTACGTCAGAATCTGTCAATCTGTAATCCTTAGCGAATAATTATGTTACTGGGAGATGTCATCAAAAGTGGTAAACCAATTTCTTTGTCGCCTATACCTACGTTTGTAAGACGATTCTAAATGATCCTTGTGATTTTACTAAATAAAGTAATTTAGACTTTGATTTTGACAACAAATACAGGTCACGTTTTTTGGAACATGTGAAACTGAAGACCTTCAAATGATCTCGCTGCAGACTTCTAGAATCTTCCAATCCATCAGCGAGTAGTCTAAAACTTTCAAGGATTATAGTTAAAAAGTTGAGACATTAAACAAAATTTATACAGCTAATTAGCAAGTGGTAAACTTTCCGAAGTTCGTATAACCAACGAACAAGTTGGGTAACTCCCTCTCCCCTTTACTCTAGAAACTTGTTTCTTTGTTCCTTGAAGTTCGCGAACTTCCTCTTGGATGACATTGTGTCGTATTAGAAACACTTGAATTAAATGTGAGTGTCTCAACATGATGCTTTTAAAAGCATTTGTAACCCTGACTACCACAGGATTTATACCATACCTATTTGTTACTATTTTTGTTTTTCTATGTATACTCATATGTTACGTAATTACTTCGCCAGTTATGAACCGATTTTGATGATTTTTTTTTGTTTGGTGTATTATACTTCAGAGGTAGTCCCATGTAAATTTTAATAGGATATTGCCAGTATATTTTGAGTTATCATTAAAAATGTGCCATTTCCTTTATCTTCCCACCCTTACGTTTAGGCAGGATCGGCACAACATGTTTACTTCCTTCCATTTACTCCTATCATTCGCCAACCCTGAGATATAGGCGGGTTTCATTATTAAAGGTCATACAAATGTATAATCAATATACTTAAAATTCCATAACTTAGACAAAAAAATATGCATAAGCAACTGTAATATATAAATATGGATGTAATGCCGTCGAGCTTTCGTGATGAAAGCAATATATTTTCCTCATGTTATTAATGTGATTTTTGTTGACAGGAACTGACAGTCACCGATGACACCGTTTTAGAGGAGCATAGTGAAGACCCTTCGCTGGTGCAGATGAGGCTACTTGGTGATGGAGGTAAATTACTATTTAAGATAAGATAAGATAAAGAAAAAAATATTTGCAAACACAGTACAACATTAATTATATCTAAATATACTAAAAAACTATGCTAAAATAAAAATATACATAACCTAAAAATAAAAAATGGTAGTGTTGCAAATTGAACTTTGACTCAGTATGTAGTTAGTTGCAAGTAACTAACGCTGATCTTCCGTCAGAGCCGTCAAGCCGATTTAAATCGGTAGGTATCATATTTTTCTTATAAGTACTTATCTATTCCAATTTGATCTTTTCTTGCCAGGTCTTCTAGAATCTAGTCGCGACGAACTGGCGCCTAAAATCATCTAGTATGTAAGACGTTTCAAAGTGATCCTTGTGCTTTGATTGAATAAAGAAATTTTGACGTTGACTTTGATCTACCATATCTTATCGTCGATAAATCGATGCGATAACGTGTCAGATTTATATGTATAAATAAAGTTTTACCCAAAAAAGTGTGTACAAAGTACCACTATTATAATACAAGAGCCTAAAATTGGACCTTATGTGGTTTCATCTCAGCAATGTGAAAGAAATATTTGGATATTATTATACCCTCCAAAAAGGTAGGTATGTATGTAGGTAATTGAGTTGTATCCATAGAAAAGCAAAAATAACAATGCAACAAAGTTCGCTGCCCCTAAACATAACCAAAGCGTTTGAAATAAATAAGAATGGAATTCGAAATAGGTATTGAAACTTCATTCGTAGGTATTTCAGCGAATTGTTTTTAGAATTGGTATCACAATAAATCTTGTAATTTAGAATTAAATATAAAATAAGAGATGGCGCCACTAGTCTGTAACTGATACACGTTTTATTAACAGGAATTATCTTGTCCCCAGTTATCGAATCCATAATGAGAGGCGAAGTAGTTGGTGTCATGCCAAGAAGATCACGCTCAAACTTACAAGTAAGTAACTTTTTGTTCTATACCTCTATCAATTTCTCCTAAATAGTCTATTTTATTCGCTTAAAAAGCTCGACCATGTTTGACTCGACTTCCATATAGAACATCATGACGAGCTGTGCTTAAAACGAACACTTACTGATCATTATAAATATATAAATATTCACGGACATTCACACTCTAGTCCCAAGCGAAGCTTGTACTATGGGAACTAGACTGCTGATATAGTAATACATATATGTACTTATACATTTTTTTAAATACATACACAGAATACATTGTATGTAACACCTAGACACAGATCAAATATTTATGTTCAGCACATAAACTTTTGCTCTGGGTGGGAATCGAACCCACGACCCACAGCATGGAAGGCAGAGCTACTACCAAATGAGCTGTGACGCCTGTCAAAAGACGTGCCCTTTGAGTCATCATACCCTTGTTTCGTCTTTTACCTTCAAACTTATAGATTTTATGTCTCATCGCCTGTAATTGCGCAATTGATCTTAAAACTACATAACTTTGTTATATATCTTAATTTAACAATATGTGACACTGACAAAATCCTCGTAACTAAAGTTCAAAGTGACAAGCGTGTTGCTATTCAATGTAAATAGCGTGTGACGGTTCCTATATTGTTTATTTTGCTGCTACCGGTCGACTCGCGACATGTCTCGCCTAAACGTGATATGTATAAACTGTGAAGAAATGGTAGAAAATGGTAGAATATGGTAAGAAGTAGCAGTCTTTTGTTAAACAATACACATACTAAAGCTATGTAGATTAAGAATTTTATAAATACGAGATTGGGATTTAAAAGCTATTTTAAAAAAATTGGGAATTTCGGAGATCAGGAATTCTTTGCTTTAAAATTTGGGTGATTTGATAATGGTAGCAGATTTGATATTTTATTTTCACAAGTTCATCTAAAAATTCAACAAGGGTGGTAAGATTATTTTTAAAAAAAAATCTTAGGACACTTAACACACCTACACACCAATATCCGTCTTCAGAAACAGTCTGCTTTTTATATGTAGCATAGCAGTATGCATATTTAATGATACAAAATTACCATGGCATACACCTTTCTCTGTCTTTCTACCAGACACTTAATAATTCAATTAAGTTCTTCAGACTTTCCCGACGATAGATGTCTACCCTCCAATCATCATGTCCACCTGCTTTATTATTACTTGTCACTTCACATAAACTGCTTACTATTCTGTGTCGCGGCGCCCGTGACTCACACTTCAACAATATCCCGCCATACAAGATGGCGTTAATGACTAACAGGTTATTTATGGCGGAGCCTACTAGATTAATCCTAGGGATTTGAACGTTAGCGATTCTTCGAACACGAACCCTTGGGTTTCGAAGTTTTGTTTGGTTGTTGGAATTGGGAATTGTATGTTCGTTTAATTAATTCGTTTATACAAAATCGTATATAGTAGTGCTATTTTTATCAAATTTATTCTTTTTCGAAATTTTTGTCCACACAATTAAGACCTATAATTGTGACACACGTTTTTTTTTATTGTTTATTGTAATTTAAGACCTATATTTGTAACCAAAATTATGCAATACATGATTCTATCTATCTATCAATTAGGAGGACCTTTAGAGAAGAAGTTAGATTGTGTGAAAGATGATTATGAATGTGAAAGAAATAAGTAGAATAGAGATGATGAATGATAAAAGAGAGTCGAAGAAAAAAACATGTCTAGCGTCAAGGTCAAGAAGATGATGATGGTTCACTCCACACTGAATGATTTAGGTATCATCATAATCATCAACCTATACCAGTCCACTGCTGGGACGTCGGTCTCTCCCAAGACGCGCCACTGAGCTCGGTCTTCGGCTTTTTCTCATCCAATGTTTGCCAGCTACACTTTGCAGATCGTCTCTCCATCTCACCGGAGTGCGTCCTAATCCTAAACGATTGATTTTAATCAAATAATAATACGTCTTTTCGATTTACAAAGCAAAAAAAGACGGAAAGCAATTGTATTAGAAGTAAAGCATCTCAACTTGTTTTGAGCTTTGTTTTATCTTGAAGAGCAGATCTAAATTAAACTGAACTCCTTCAAGTGCTGAGATAATTACACTCAGTCCATAAATAAGTCCGGGGGCCTATCCAGACCGCTGAAATGTTTTTGAGCTTTTATTTGATCAAATAACATTTCAGTTTTCTTCTTCGTCTTTTATTGATATTTTGACTGTAAATTAACTTTGACAGAATTGTGACATGCCGAAGTTTGTTTTGGTTTCATTTTGCAGAATTCATGGATTCATACAAACACGAAAATTATAATGTTTTGTGACAATTTCAAAGTAGTTTTAAAATTAAAACGCAATTAGCTGCGATTTCAATGCTGACCTGTGAATTTTTATAGGTTTTCAGGACTACCATCTACACATTTTCTGAAAAAAACCTAAGTAGGTATGGGCAAGATAACTTCAAAGTAATATCATCGCTTCATCCTTTTAGTTCTTACTTAACACTTGTTTTTAAATAGTCTAAGACAACAAGGAACATAAATGCCTAACTAGTTGTATGTAATCGTAGTTATAAATCCTATTAGTCTCATCATATTTAAAATATTTATGGCAAATTTATATAGAGACAACATAATTTCAGTACCTATCCTGAAATAAATTTTTGCTAAGATAAACCATCATTGAGATTAGTAGCATAAAGTTACATCTAAAATGTAGGTACAATAACATAAGATAAGAATATAGTACATCATCATCTTCCTACCCTTGTCCCACATTATGTGGGTCGGTACAACATGTCCTCTTCTTCCACTCACTTCTATCAGACGTCATCTCAATGTTCACACCTTTCTTACACGTCATCATTCACATTCACATAGTACATACCTACAAAACTTTCTTACCTATTATTTTGTTTCAGAATACTATGCAGATTACCATGAAGTTTCTACTTGTGTAGTAGACAGTATAGGACTATATAAAATTAATCTGCAAGTTGTAATTTGTAAAATGACTAGAATTCAAGGAATAAAACCATTTTGATTCTTTATTATTATTATATCTTATATATGTGGTAAAGAATGATTACATAGTTTATAATATGATATTAAAATCTGTACATAATCTAATTTTTTTTTCCTTTATTTCATTAGACTTGAACAAGTATTCATGAACATTTGACAGTAAGTATTTGGTAGTAAGCTCTGCCTTCCATGCTGTGGGTTGTGGGTTCGATTCACACCCAGAGCAAATTTTAATGTTTGTGTGATGAATATAAATATTTTTTCTGAATCTGGGTGTTTCTATGAATGTGTTTACAAAAAAAATGTAAGTATGTAAGTATTCTATCAGCAATCTAGTTCCCATACATATAGAGCTTTGCTTAGTTTGGGACTAGAGTGTGAAGTGTGAATTGTCCAAAAATATTTATTTATTTCCCAAGGCATGCACTTGAACCAAACTAAACAAAACTTGTATGGGAAATAGATTGCTTGAATACTATTATAAGTAAGTATTCTAAAAATTAATACATATTAACACCCAGATGCAGAACACATATTTATGTTCACAAATAGTAATAAATAAATATTTTACCAATGACAAGTAATCACATAAATGTTTGTTTGTGGTGGGGATTGAACCCACCATCCTAGCATAGATGCCAGAACTAATGCCAATACTGAGCTGAGATATATATATTATTAAGTATATATTATTTTGTTTCAGAATATGCAAATTACCATGATGGTACTACTTCACTATCCTAATCTGTTTATGACTATTAAACTAATCTTTGTTTTCATTTGTGAAATAATATAGTAATTCAATAAAACCATGTTTCAGTATTATTTTATTAAAACATTTCTAAATAGATAGATAACTCTTTATTGTTCATCACACATAAATAAAAACAAAGAGCTTAAACAAGTAGTAATAGGCATCAGAATGGGTGGCCTTATCGCTGAGAGAGATCTCTTCCTGGCAACCGAAATTTGCTCGTGTCACATCCCAGATATACCTGAAATAAAATGAAGTGTATTGTAAATAGAGTTAATACGCATAGAGTTCAATACTAAAATATTTTACAGTCTTGAAATCTGAACATAAATCATTTTCTTTTATTTCATTACACTTAAACAAGTTAAAAAAATGTTTATGAACATTTCACAAAGCTTGTATGGCAACTAGAATACTCATATACTGTTTTATGAATAAATTCATAGATATGTAACATGTTGACACCCAAAAGCAGAACATACATTAATATTTACTAATAGTAATAAAAAAATGTTTTACCAATAAAGACTTATTGAACTTTTAAAAAATATTTATTCTTGGTGGGGATCGAACCCACAGAGAAGACAGAACTAGTACCAAATGAGCTGTGATGCCTATTGCAATGATTGATTTAGTTTGTTATAGGTATATTTATGAACCTATCAAGTGAAGTAATCAACTACCTGGACGATTAAATAGAATGATTCATGTCTTAGTCTTAAATTGTTGTGTTCTGATTTCTGATCTGCTAACCCATACTGGGCACCGGCATCTTGTGTGCATCTGAAACATGAATAAGTGGTGACCAAACATGTTAGAAACTCTGCAACAGATGTCCACCTCCGACGCGGAGGTTGTGGGTTCGATTACCGCCTTGAAATAAATGTTTGTACGATCTGCAAATATTTATTCCGGGTGCTCTGGTTATTTTATATGTAGGTAAAATAAAAAATACCTATCTATATAAGTAATGTATTGTATTAAGTATGTCAGTCTCCTAGTATTGAAAAACAGGACAAGCCCGACATACGTTTCATGTTTATGATTAGATTTGACATTAAAATCTTCCATAATTAGGTAGTACACTGATTTATTCACTTTTCAATAACATACTTGTTTGCGAAATGCGCAAATCCGGTGTAGGTTTGCCAAAGCTGAGGTTTTTATTCTCCGTGAAATACTTACAAAGATTTCACCATTTTCTCAATTATGTATGTATTAAAACTTTCACATACTCACATATTTTTTTTTTTATAATCCTTTGGCTTCAATCTCGCCTGATGGAAAGCGCCGATGAAGCCGACGATGGAGCAGGATGGTCTAGAAGACACCTATTTATATTGGCCTTGAATTGATCTAGGTTGTAATGATTGGGAAAAACAGACGCAGGCAGCGTACCTATTCCATTCCTTGGCAGTTCGCACCAAAACGTTTGGTGCGAATGGATGGTAAGTCAACAAGGAATGGGTGATACTGGGCCGTGCGTCTGCTTGTACGGTTATAGAAAGGAGATGGCGGTATCAAGTCGTGCAGTTCCTGGGCACATTCCCCGAAATGTATCCTATAGAAAATGGATAGGCAAGCAACTTTACGACGGTGTTCGAGACTATGGATCTTAGTCTCCGCCATATGTTGCTCACCTATTATCCTGAAGGCTCTTCGCTCAATCGAGTCCAAGGCAGCCAGCAATATTATGATGGCACATAACAATATTATGATACAACAATCACGAAAGTTACAATGAAAATGCAAAATCTTTAGGTTATAAATAATAAATGTAAACAAACTATAGGGACGGAATATTCGATAAACTTCGATGCATCGAAAACATCGATATTTACAATGCGATACCTACATCGAATCGATCCGATGTTTTGAAATGCTTTTGATATACTCGAAATATCGATGTTTTTTCAGTTTTTAGTAGAAAAACATCGAGTCAATAATTATATCCAAATAATTTCATAAAAATTCCAGTTTGAACATTATAATTTTACTAATTTTTTTCCTATTTGATTATTTAAAAATGAAAAGTTTATTATTGGACTGACAATATAATAAAAATATTGTCTGTAAATATGTGTACTAAAAAAATGGCGGGCTTCAATGTTTACAAACAACGAATTGTGAATAACATTTGGTTTTGTGGACGAAATAAAATTGAAGTAGATTGTGTATTGTATAATTATATTATATTTATATACCAACTCATTACAATAAAATCTCATCTTTGTGTGAGCTCTTAAACTCAATTGGACGACATCGATGTTAGTTCTGATTTATCGAATCTAAAAAAACAACGATGATTTTTCAAAATGGACACCCCTAAAACGAACAAGTATGAAGACATGTTAGAGCGGTACAGAAATATGCGCCCGCGAAGCCCCGTTGCAAGTGCGAGCGAGATGCATGCGCCAGCTCGTTGACGTCATTTTTAACAGTTCAGTCATATCTAAAACATTTCAGTCATTATTTAAAACATTTCAGTCATATTTTGAACAGCTCAGCCACGTCAATCCACAAAAAATGCCTACAAAACTGACCTGCAACTGAAAGGATATTCCGTCACGCAAGTTTGCCCCTTCTGGATAGGGCCCCTGGTCCAGACTAATTCAGTTTTAGTTCAGTATTCAAAGGAGCTATTTAATTAGTGACTCAAACTGATTTATGTTCTTATATGTATTAAATAGAATTAATATTAGTATTAAGAAGTTTTTATATTAATTTATTTTTTTAAGACCGTGGTGAAACTCTCTGAAAAATTCTTGGAAATGTACGAATTAGCAAAATTCATACTTTTTGCATACTTTTTGCGTCATGGTTGGATATAAAAATAAATACTAAAGTATTTAGAAAATATAAACGAGTGTTCTTTATAACGGAGACTTAATTTGTATTCATCTGTTTAAATATATTGAAGCTTTATTTAATCTTAATTGTTTAGTTCTCAGAAAAAACCTTGACAATACACCTTGTAAATAGAGACACAAACACGGCTTTAATAGAACAAGTTTCTAGAAATTCATTATCTATCTTTAACTCTAGCTGCAAAACATAGCCCTCACAGAATCCTTATATTATATTACATAACTTATTTACTAGTTAACGTAATACTTTACAAGGACTTTGTGATATATGTATACTCGTACTAAGTTTAGCGCAATCTGTGTACAAGGTTCCAGGAGCGGTCGATTCAAGGTTGGGTCCCTGGCAAAGGTTGTTTTTGTATCCTCACAGAATTCTGAATAGCTTATTTACACTTCATGTCACCTCTGACAGACATTGTATGCTTATCATTTTCTAAAACATCTTGTCGTGTTTCATTCGTATGTTTGTGCGTTCAACCGTGTGCTGTAAAGTAGCATAATTATTGACTTCGATAGACTTTTGGCCAGAATGCCGAATAACTTCGTAACTTCCATCGTTATATTACCGTAGATATATCCTCTTTTAGTTACCTATGTATTTTGATCATAGTGAAATCTGACTCCATTTCTTGCATGTTACCCTTTCTTACCGCTTCTCTTTGTTTTCAAGAAAATAGATGATCTGGTTACCTGTGAGTGATCAACAAAGGATATTATATTAATAGGTTAAAGACAAAGGAATCTTGTATAGTGCGCAGCGGCCCGTCCTACCCTTAGGGCGCTGTCATGACCACCAACCCAAGGACCCTATGTCCTTCGAAACCGTTTAAATTCCTCTGTATTTTCAAGATATTATCATACAAATTATTGGTTATGCGTAGAAAGCGGTTTCAAATAACACTGGTCGTGTTTTGACTACCCACCCACACATTTTCCATACTTCGCTGTGGGCAAATTAATTTAATAGACGTTAAATGTTTGGTTTTTGATGTTAGTGTACCACTACGTATTTATCGTACAAGTACATATATTCGAGAAACACAATCTATTACAGGTTTGTTAAAAATGCTGGTCTAGATTATCGTGTTTTATATTATTCTTCTGTATCTGCTATTCTTCTTGATACATGCCTGATGAACTCGTCAAAGCCCATAAAACATTTTTCTGTTCATTTAGCTGTTCAATGCCTGATATTCTCTAGTATGCGATGCAGCCAAACACCAGCCTATAATTCAGAATATGCCAAGATTGGCCATGTTTGCCGAGATTCGACACGTTCCCTGTAAATCAAACTGATCGGAGCATCACCTGCATCACATACAAAGTAAGCCTAATGATGGGACTCAACCGCAGTCCCTGAATTTCTGAGAATCAAACCATGTTCCTTTTCTGAACTGAAGGAATTCTATCTGTTTTTAATAACTACATAGAATAAAGCATACACATTCTCAAATGAAGATAGAAAACAACAATGACTTGCTTATTAAGCAGGATGTTACTTCATACACGAAGCCGCTCGATAGAAACAGTTACGAATACACAATTGAAAGTTTGAAGCGCTCGTGAGCGTGCCATAAATAATTCACGTTGCACTCCCAGCAAAACAATTCACATTACCATACGACGGAAACTTAGTTTGATATGCAAAGGTGGAATTTATGCTCAATTACTGCAAATTCTCTCTAATTTTAATCTATCTGAATGAACAGGAACACCCCAAGCGAGCAATGCGATTAAACCCAAACACGATGCTCTAAAGCTCCGATTTGACAAAGGGGCTCTCGCTCTTGCCAATTTGTCTGGTTCACCAACCCTATTTGGATAATGTATTATCTTTCTCCCTCTGCCTATAAACATTTCATTTTGCAAAATCTACGCAGAGGAAAGAATGCTATCGATTCTAAAAAGCATTCAAACAAATCATCCTTTTCCCTCTAGCTGTGCTGTAATAGCCCTGTCTCTCTCCGTACGTGAGTGGACTCGCGAGCTGTATGTAGGTAATCCTGTGTCGGTTGCGTCGGTGCTCACGTTCCCCGGGAGTGCTAAATGGGACTTTGCAAACTGCACTTCAGAGTGCTTTTTGATTGCTATGACATTTGTGTGCAGGTGTTCTGCGATCGTGAAACTGCTATTACGAAACTCTTTCTACGTATTGACTTTTTGAATTGAACGGTCAAAACACATTTAGAAATGTTAAAAACTATAAGATTGCTGTTCTTGACGTAAAATCGAATTGAAATATTATTTCTTCAGATTTTAAATGTGGGAAACAGTAAAACGGAAAATTCTGGTTCACAGAAAATTGTCTCAATGAATAAAATATTCGGTATCATGACGCAACCGAATTGGCAGCGTTACCCCCTTTGTTGTCGGTCTAATAAATCTTAATAATGCGCCAAAACTTTAAACTTGTTAAATTGAATATAATTAATTTAGTCAAACTACTTGTTTCTACTGGTACCGCAATCTCATACCTTAGTCTAAATTTTATTCAAATTGATTCTTGAAAAGTTTTAGTGCCTATTACTCACTCGTATCATTAAAATGTCCAAATTATACCTACGTTTTATAATCTAAATGTAGTTCTATATAACTTCTGACAGATACACTAGGTAGGTTAATTTACGTATATTATAAATAATAAATTATCTCTTGTTAAATTACTCTATAATTATGTTTTTCAAGTGAGTTGCGTATTTTGATACCCGCTAGAGATTATTTGAATACAATTTTGCTTTGATGTCGAAACTGCGCAGTTCACTAACCTTTGCTTTATTGAAGAGGACATCCCATATATGTACTTATTTGCTCCCTCTCGTGTAGCACACATACATATGTATTGATCGGAAACGTTAGTATTCAAGTATTTTTCGTGCGATTGTTTAAATAAAGGTAAAAATTCGGCAATCTACTTACATACTTCCCATATTGTTTGGCATATTTTGGTACTAAATGGTTTTGCAGGAAAAATATTTGTAAAAGCATACTTTTGGAATGTAGACTAAGTAAACCTAAATAAATGGTTTAGTATGTACCTAATGTACATGTGTAACGTATAGGTTATTTTAATTTATACTTACTATCCATTTTCCTTATTACCTCGGTATTGGTATTTTAGGTTACTTAGGTAATGATATAAGTAAGTACAAATATGTGCTTACATTTAGGTACATGTGTTTTACGTATAACGTATTGTGTAACACAAGCTCTGCTTAGCTTGGGGCTGAACTAGTAACTCAGTAACTTTAACTAACTACCTAGGTATGTACATAAACTTACGTTATTAACGAGTTATTACTAACACAAAGACTAAACAAACGTTAAACAGACAGACGCAAGGAAATCCTCTATGATTTGCAGTTACATTTCGGTGAAACCATTTCATTTTGGATCTTTGCCAAAGCTTGTGCACCTTGCCAATCGGAATAATTGAAACACTATGTTTATAAACACTGGCAGATGATGATACGTAATTTGAAACTGTTGCAAAAATAAATAAACTGAAGAATAGTGACGTGTCACGTCTAGGGATGAGCGCTCCATCCGTAACTGTTTTACTTTTACGGAATCTGATCGTTTAGTAGGTAAGTGCGGTGCATAGTACGAAATGGTTAATTTCCATTTCTTACGTCAAAATATTTTACTTATAACAAAACCACTAGAGAACTTTAGCTTCATCCAGTTATATAAAAATTTAATTTGATTTGTTATGTGGAAAAAGAACAAAAATATTGGTAATTTTTGAACTAAATAAGTATAGGTACATACAGGAGTATCTAATAAAGAGGTAAATAAACAACATACGAACGGGAACACGGAAGTAGCGTAAAGTAGGTGTGTGAATCTAGAGAATGGGATATTACATGCAAATTTAGATAGCACAATGTTCGCAGTCAAGACTGGCAAGGCCATATCTGTGCAGTATGCAACTATGCATGTCGTAGAAACTGACTCGGTTCTCACAGAGCGCTGAATCGATTGAAACTTTTCCCATTACCATGGAATTGGCTTCGGGCGTCCGCGTCACGCTTGTTTTTGTCGGTTTATGCGAATAGTCACCCGCCTTCCTCAACTTGGGCGTTTGTGTTCACATTCCTTTGTTATCGAATGTTTTGTTATTAATATAATTATTTAGTTTTGTTTTCGTTTCTGTCTTCTGTTCTTTTTAGCAATATTGTAGATACACTTTCGATATGTTTTGTTTAGTAAGAGTGATTATAACTCAATCAAGTTTGAAGTCAATTTGGCTAGATTGGTTCTTCTAGCAGTTTAAAATGTTAAAATAGTATCGATCACGTTCGCAATTTTAACAAGGTGTAATGGTTGCCATTTGCAATTTATTTTGCTATCATCACCGTGTCCGCTCTGGAGCCGCCCGTAGCGAGTGTCCTACTTTATTTTATTTGGATGAATGAACATTTTGCAATCCCAAAGGTCATTGAATGTTTAATTGAATTTTGGTTGGTCCAATTTGAGTTAATCAATGTAAAATATTATCATTGTTAACTGTATTTGATATGCTACTTATGTTGTTTTAGTATGTAAAGTAATCTACAGTAAACTACATTGTTTAGTATTTCTTATTTGTGCTTAGTTATTTAATAATGGCTATCCTCACCTCAATAACACCATGTTTCTTCGAACCGTGGTATTGATATACGAGTTCTTATGAGTTATGTAATCCAATGCGGTTATTTATCACTGACACCAAAATCCATAAACCGCTATTATCGACGTGTGTGGTTTACTACCACATGCTGTATTATATAAGTGATCACTATAATATAGGTCAGTATAAATATCTAATGTTTTAGTTGTTCATCACATTTAGTAAATTTAAGAGAGGAGAGGCACTCAAACTTTAGCCCACTTGCCCATTCCGCCTTTGTTAATAACTTAGTCTGGTAACGAGTTGTTGAATCATTTAGAAACAACAAGAGCGAGAGTTTACTCCGTCGAACTGTAATCGGTAAAGTTTGCAACAACATCGGCCGACTTTCCACCTCAGTCAGTGAAGTTAGTTAATGCGAGTTACAGTAGCGTGCAGCGAATACGAATATCGATCCAGTGGTGGCTGGTTGCCGGATTCGTCTGGCGAGCCACCCTCTTCCACCTCTTCCACCCACTCCCTCAAATCCGTCAAAAGACTTCGTATCCACCTGCTTGTTCTTGTTTTGTTTGAAGGTTAAAGCACGTTTTGACCTAAAAGACGGGATATTCTTTGGCCCGAGGGAATTACTTTGAGACGTATTCGACTGTTAAACGGCAAAAAGATTTTCGCAACTTATTTTATCTCCGCTTCATTTATCATTGGGATTAAACTCTGTGATGGATGGTCTAAGTTTTTTGTTCGAGTTACTTTCTAATTTAGTACTCCACGTTCACGAGAATTGCAGATTACATTATCAGGTGTCCAGTTGTGTCTTTGTAAGTAATTTGTAGCATACATACTTTTCGGTTATTCAGCCATTCGTCGACGTCCCAGTCTTCTTCCACTGCCCTTAAAAGCTAGAAGTGGCATTGGCGAAATCAATTTCATATAACTACTTTACTACATTTCATATAAGTACATAGCTGTTATGGTATTACGGATTGCCAGCAAAATTCATAATGAATTAACATTAAACAAAACTGATGTCATTGCTAAAAAGCATTTAGAAATGTTTGTTTAATTGTAAAAAAAATACAAAATAGGCCAATAAAAATCTTTATCAGCTGTTTTAAAACTGACTCAGTTACAAAAGGAATGTTTGGATATCGAAACTCATCACGAAAAAGGTGACCTTGCATAAACGGAAGGCGCAATGTGTGTGATGTATAATTAATTATGCAAGCTTGTGTCTGGTGGCCGGGCTTGCGAGCCGGAGGGCCGGAGGACGCAGGAGGGGCGGAGTGCGCGGGGTGCCCCTGCCCCTCCCTACCTACGGCAGTTTGCGCCATTCTCCCGCGCTGGCAGCACCACAACGGTTACTCGTTAATCGGAACGGTTTGCCGAACGCATCTTACCTTTCACCGCACAAACGTCACCAGGGGCATTATTCTCTATTGTATTGCTAACCACGCGCGTTACTTGACTTAGGCAAGACAAGAGCGTGTAATCTGAAAAAACTGTATGGCGTAAGCCTTAGTTGTCATTCCCCACCGCGACACGTTACGTTTTGGCCACAATTTGAACTGTCAACTAATCGGGCCGACGTCTGTCGTGTTATGAAAACTATTCGTTTCAAAACGTGTCATGCGCGATTCGAATAATTTATATACAAATCAATCATTTTTGAAGTTTGCGTTTTGGAACGCGTTGTGACGTAGCACGTTTGGGGAAGGAATCTCCTATGTCATAGAGAATAAGGCCCCTGTTATTTTCGAATGTTTGAGCGACGTCTGGCGTCGTGAAGTGTTTTCGTGCTTTGTGGCAGTAGACTGGCCCCCCTCTACGCCGACGCCACCGGTACTTATCATGACTCATTGTTTATTAGACTATTATCTTTCAGCTTTTATCATTATTCATGTATGAATTTAAATTGTTGTTTGCCATCGCTTCCTGTTTCCGTAAGATACCTTAACTAATTCCTTACCTAGTAGATAGAAACTCGTAGTACGCTATTAAGGGTATATTTCGACCATTTTGTTCTATTATTAGTTCATATAGGCTACATATATTCGTATTAGCTTATATCATTATTAGCATTAGTTATTTCCTTTTACAATATTTAGTTAATAAGGTTAAATACTACTATTTACTAACACGGCATAATTATATTCACTTACGTCACTTAAATATAATTTCCTGTTTAATGCAAATTATATTCTGGAACGACACTTAAAATAGGTATGTTATATGCTAATAAGTATTGTAATCGAACCCGTTTTATTTAGGTGATATACATGATATACCTACATACATTAAACATTGTGCATACACTCCTGTAAAACACGTGCATATGATTTAACCATAACTATGTAGGCGTCGTGCATACATCTATACAAAGTAGAGATAGCCACACCCCGGTATCCGGGCCTTCTCTTTCCCACCGGGACGGGAGTAATCACCTTTATGCCAGAGAAACGGATCATTCGTCCGTTAACATGAATTACGGATGATAGTTACGGATGATTTGTTTAGTACGCTCTCGCGTCCAGAATTAGCTCACTCGCGCGCATCACTAATTGTAATAAACATAGCAGAGTCCGCCATATTGTTGATAGCAACATCGTCTTTGAAGGAAACGTAACTTTTGACTCAATCGCCATGTTTGTTTTGTTTTGCTCTTTGTAAAATGTATTGTTCTTTTGTTCCGGCGGATAAAAGCGGCCATTATTTATAAACAATCTTGATTACACTACGTCGCTTCACGCCGTAAATAAAAGGTCATACTTTATCCGTTCAAATTGGTTACGTAATCGGCTTAAATGACAGGTGTTGGCATAACTACAGCTATTGTAGCTGTGTTGCTACACGAAATAAAAAGGTCCGTAAAAGGCAATATTATACCCGCATATGGAGATAGCTGATGTTGAATACAAAGGTATAGGAATATCAAGGATGTCTCCGTTTGCGTCCCACGTAAGCACGCCCACCGAGCAATACGTGAATAATTCTCATCTGACAACGCCCGGTTCTATTCTATCTAGCGACCCAAGTACCCAACCCACCTACCTAATGGCTAGCCGTAGAAGCCACGGTATGTATATGGCGAGTTTGCATAGAAATCACGATCCAGCCATAGAATAAAATGATAGTGCTCAGAATTTCGCTCTTGCTCTGTGCTGCCTTTGTCCCGGTTCAATTTATCATTACAACAATACGTTTATGATGCGAGAATTCCCAGGCAATTCAATTGTATGAATTCTAGACGTTTATTGAGAGAACCGAGAAGGAACTGAATTAGTATCGGTTATGATTCTATAATAAGTGCTAATCGTATATAATTGCTTTGATGTAAATGATCTGTACTGTAGCATGACGATGTGGCGTAAGCTTTTGATTTAAATAAATAGTGGTTCATTTTTTTCGAAATATTCATCAGCAAAGTCAAAGTCAAAGTCAAAGTCAAAAGTCAAAGTCAAAGTCAAAAATTACTTTATTCAGTAAAATCACAAGGATCATTTAGAATCGTCTTACATACTAGGTGATTCTAGGTGCCAGTTCCACGCGACCAGAGCCTAGAAGAACGGGCAAGAAACTTACGGCCTGGTTCCTACCGTTTTTTTATATGATCCTTCTTACAAAGCTTACAGCCTTGTGATTACTTACTCATATTAATATTCAGATACAAATAATTTTATTAAAGTATGCGCATATAAAACAGCAGTCAACTACTTTGTAATTCGGAAATAACCTTGCCATTAAAACTTTAAATATATGGCTCAATTTTAAATTCAGTTTGTGAACCCTGCGCTAGTTGGTCGGTAGTTAAAGTATTAATCTCTTCTTTATTGTTTTGACCTAGTTTTAACGCGGAAATTAATGACTTAGGTATTTTGCTTTATGTAAGCACTAAGTACTTAGTTGTAGCAACAAGATATTTCGTAAAAGAGTTGGGATAATGCCAAGATCTGCTACCTATATCATGTGTGTGGATGAAAGCGTACGAAAGCCATTTATAGTCAAACCGAGACAGTTGTATTTTGCTTTTTCTCTCCGTAAACTATTTATCTTTCCTCTGTACCTACGCCGTATACCCGTCAGCTTGTTTTGTAAACTCCTCTGAATTATATAGATTTATAACATTCTGTTTATTTATACACGTTGAAACCGAGCAGTTCAAAATAAGACCAATGAAGAGACCAAACGTTTAATTAAACTTCTAGTTACTGGATGGGTTGTTTATGAATTGGAGCAATTCTAATAGATTTCCATTCCGGGTTCATTGATCTATCGGTCAGTTCGCTCTCATAAAAGCAAATTAGTTGCCATATTAGTCTACTTATTAGATACGGCAAAAAAACTATTAAAATAGATATAAACAGAAAGCCATAACCCATAACCAGTTAGCAGCATATCGGTTTTGTAATCTAGTTTGCGAGCTATGCTCGGCTCGGCTGCCTACCGGTTTCAAAGAGGAACTGCCAACCGGTCGAACTAGTATAGTTGCAGCCCTGGGCACTGCACTGGCTTCTCGACTAGTATATAAATGTATATAATCCTAAGTTTAACGAGACGCACTGTTGGTTAATGCCCTGTGGTATTGCCTTGTTTTTCAAGAGAAAGTACTGTAGTATCTTATCCTTTCTTGATAACTGGTTGTATACGGCTGAGAAAAAATAATTTAAATCGCAAAATTGGATAAGAACTTATACAAAAAAAATCTATAAGTTATACCTAAGTATATAAATTGCCAACTGTATTAAATGCTTACACAAATATCATCATAGAGATAATTAATAATGATAGGTATTTATCTAGTATCACCTAACAAGGTATAAATAGTAAATGATGTAGTAAATCAATTAGCTAAGAATTGTGACACAGGTGTTTCGCCGTTAACAGCACATGACATAATTAAACTTTATTAAAAAGGTGTGGCGATAAATTAACTGATATGAACTGATACATTTATCATTGACTCATAGATTAAGATAATAATACCTACGCCTGTATCCAAGACGTAAATGGGTTTTAGACATGCAATGGAACTATTAAAGAAATGTTAACTTAGTTACGCTATAAATAGAAACCATTTTCACTGTAAAGCCTTGACTTTTAACATTTAGGAAAAAAATGCATGTTTGGCATTTGCCGTAAAATATAGAGAAACTATCTACAGTACTATTCTCGTTCCTAACTCAATTAGTTTTGTTGTAAGATACTAAGAAAGCAATTTCGTTGAAAAGTAAAAGCACATTGCTCTTGCACTCCTCTAACAAGCCAATTACTCAGAAACACAATGGGTATAATGTAACAAGGAAGATTGCATTTGCTATCTAAACATAAACATTGTCTGTTTCCATATACGAGTACCTACACCATTGTATAGTAACATAACTAACACAAAGGTCAGGCGAGCAATCATTGCATAAGGTTTGCATGTAGGTAGATGTTTTATAATGATCTATGCATCTGCATTATGTAACTTGATGATTCTCATTGTGGTATTAGAATATACTTATGTAGTAGTGAAACCACATTTTGTCTAATTAACGATACGGTAATCAACCACTAGAATGAACAGGATTTACTGTGTATAAACTTGCATAAAGCCGTTACCATCTCGCGATGCCTTTCAAACTCCTTGCTTGGAGCTAGTAGACCGTTAACCTTATAAATTGGCCAATCATTCGAGACCCCTGTCTTGTTATATCGTTGTATGCTCCTCATACGAGAGTTATCAAGATGTAAAAGGGAAGAGGGTTCATCTTGACTTGGTTACGGTGCTATTTTCCTGTAGACATCGAGTTCTGAGTACCCAGAAGGTGAATTTGTAAATAAATCACCCCGTGGTGCTTCTTGGGACATTCACCTGCTATCTACGAGGGATGTAGCTATATTTTATGTACGTGGGGTGACGAATTGATGAGCTCTTTTCAAATTTATTGCGACTGATGTTGGGAATTATTAAATTTTGAAGTGAACATTACCTTGTGGTGTGCCTGGCTTAATTTGTTAAGAATATATCTAGTACTATATAACTAGTCTACAATATACCAACATCAATAAAAAGATAAGATTGGATTCGCGATATAGACACGTAATTAGAATAAGAAATAGCGTAGGTGACTAAAATAATATCCTTCTTGTGTTCCACGTGTAGGCGAACTTGCTCTAAATCTGTGTAATTCTTGAAAATGGCTTCCACAATCTTGTTTGTTGCCTTAACATTGATAGATAGATAGAATAACATAACAAAAACATTTTGAATATTTTGGCGTTGAAGCATCATATGAAGTATGTACTTCGATTAATCTGAAAGTATAATAAGAGTTTCATTTATTTGAAAGAATAACTATTATTTTTACTGAGCTTTAGATTTTGTTGTAGGAAAAAACCCCGAAGTATTCGTCGTGCAATATTTGAAACCACCCTTGCCTTATCGTCCTCTACCTACACCATCTGCTACCTGGAATATATACATAAAAAGGTATCGAGGAAACCTAATCTTATAAGAGAAGGCGTACCTTCTTATCAAAAGATACATCTAGCAGAGCAAAGATAAGAGGCAATACCGTTATGGTATAGCGTAGCTGGTTCAGTGCACTCTACAATGCCGGCTTGTTTATTGTATGCCCATTTCAAAGGGTGTGCCACAAAGGCTTTGTACACAATGTCAGAGTTACGTGCGAGAGACACAATATAATGTACTATACTGGTATACAATATGCATGAATATTGAACAGTGATGTGGTTGAGAATAACGTAACGACCTTCGTCATTGTTGTTTGGAATTGACCCAAGAGTTACTTGCTACGGACGCCAGTGCATTTGAATCTGCATGTATAAAAATAATATCAGCTAAATTATTGGCGACATTAGATGAAACTAGTTTAGTAGGTATACAAATAAAGTAAACGAACAAAAACCTTGGTATCTACTCGTACAACAAAGGAAGTTGTTAGATAGGTACTCGTAATGCAGTATGGCATAAAACAGACCATTAGCTTTTATGAAACAACCTATATTGCTAACAGTAAACTGTTATGTTTCGATCCACCGTTCAGTAGCGAATAGAGGTATTAAAACGTTTTTGCTTGTGTCTGTAGGTGAGGCATTTAACCTGCTACATTTCCCAGAAGTGCTCGCCAGTACAAATGGTATTACACATATTCTATTGTAAACAAAGCCTCGTTTCGCCAATTATCTCCATATTTCACCAGCTGTTAACGCCGCAACTGTATCTATAAAATAAAACGGAACGATTTGGAGCCACGCCAAAAACCGTTCTACAAAAACCTCTCATTAATTTCTTTATATCCGTATAGTGATGTATGCAGTCACGAACGAGTGGGTGGAATTAATGCTATTACGACGGGAAACTTCAGCGGGAAGGTGCTAAGTCTAAGTCGTTTAGTGGCAGTAAAATGCTAAGCATGCATTTCTTGTGCAACATCAGCCGTGGCCTAGTTTAAAGTCGCATTGCGTAGGTCAGTCATGTCATGAGTGGCGTGCAAACCGCACTTTCTCCTTACTGCAATTCACTTTCACTAAGATAGCGTTTTGTCAGATTTACTGCAGCTTTCATGTTATCTGATGGCTAATATCGAACCCATTCATTGGCTTTGATTTGAGATGTCCGATAATTCCACTCTCAACCTATAGACTCGTGTTCCGCCAATTTGTGTAAGTATGTATATATTAAACATCTTGTAAAGATTTTTGAAATATTTGCACAATAGATTGTAATAATATGAAGTGCTAACAATGACAACCTACATTATGAAACTCGGTCAGAGCACAGGCACACATCATACAATACAGCATTTTGTAAAGCTAGTGGTATAAATTCAATAGCTAATATTTATGCAACAACTCAATTTAAGAGGTAACAAAATGTGACGTACCTTTATAGCAAATACCAATGCAATCATTATTGGATTTGCGAATCAAAGCTTACAAACAACTATTTGAAATGACGCAACATAAAATGGCGGCGTCTGGCTGGACCAAAGTCAATATTAAACTGAGTTAAATGATTCATAACTTTCACCCGCCCATTCTCTCCGAATGTAAAGTTATAATTAACGTTTTAAAACTTTATATTCATATTCATAAGTAACAGCGCGTGTTGATTGTTTCAATTACTCGTTAATGTTCTTGATCATTGTTGTTATTAGTAGGCTTGTATAACTATATACTTACTTTCCTATATAGATACTTTACTATCAAAATGATTGGGTTCTTCATTTAGTTGTAGCTTTTTTGTTCTAAGTACAGAAATGGTGATTCATATATGTAGCAGATTATTTGTCGATTTTACGCTGACGCTGCGAGTTTTCAAAGCATAAAGCTCGGTGGGTCGCATAAACAGTTAAATAGCGTCCTACGGCGGGCCCATACTGCCATCCCAACCCAAACAGGGAGACCTCTCACACCGCCTGCCGCCTCCTCTTCTGCCCCATTTTTCACGAGGCCTTACCATGTCGTGGTCGGGCGAAACTTTGACTGAACCCCAGCGTCGACGATTCTCCAAGTTTCACGTGTTTTTGTCGTAAACTTTGTTGTTATGATGCGGCCGGGCTAATGTTTTGAAAACAACAAACATTATCGAGACTTTTTAATACATGAACGTAAAACCTTTCTTTACACATATTTTTATTTATATATTCCCGTTAGAATTCATTTCGGCTCTTGTTTGGAAATGAAATGTGATATTGTTACGCTTCTTACACTTAAGCATTAATTAAATTAAGAGATCTTTGCTCTTGTATGTTCTGCTCTTAAAGGTTAACGCTCTCATAGCCTTCGTTTAAGATGTTTGATATCTTACAGAATTGAAAGGTGTTTATTGAAGTTGCCGGAGGTTTAGTTTATCGGATATCAATCAATGTTAGTGCATTAGGGAGCAGCAGTCGCTCGATAGCTGATTCCGTCTAGTCAGCACAATAACAGGCGAGGTACGCCTCAGACACTGTTATATAATCTGCAACGCTGACACGACAGAATTCGTGTTCTTGCCGAGTCTGACGTGACTCAGCACGAGGCACCGATCGCCATGACTCATGACTCAACGTATTTCCGACCGGGATTACTCGCTATCCGAAATAAGTGGATTGCTTCTTCACGACCGAATAATTTCATTTTAAAGAACTTTGTGATGATATTATCTACGTCAGTCTAAGTCTATTATTCTCGACTCAAAACAAGCTCATTCAGTCGTCTCGTCCGGCAATTGAGGATATTAAGCTCCTCGTTTGCGTCCCGAACCGTTGGAGATTAGACGATGTCCTAAATTACTTTTTAATGACTCTAAACGCTTGCCCCAATTTACGGGCCGTCACGGTTGTATCTCTGATATGTATCAGGTTTCTGTGTACTTGAATTTTTAAATATATGTTTTGTTTCAGAGAATCGAGCGAGAGACCACAAAGAGTCCAGCTACTACTGGCAGCAGGAAGAAAACGGCAGCTGTGAGAAGTAACGGGCAGATCACTCCGACAGAACCGGCTCCTCCTCCTTCAGGTAAGATTAAAAATGTTAAGCACACAGACTTTGTAAGGCAAAAGGCAATAAAACAATGAACAAACTTTGTAACAAAACTGTTATTGTTTAACGAAAGGACAATTTATTAGGCAGTTTCAAAGTTTACCCATCTTAGTTTGAAAGTGAATACAATTCGAAGAAAACTCCTTCGCACATAATTTGATATCATCATAAAATGAAATGTTTTTACAGCTGAGTATGATTGATTGACCAAGTTTCTTTAGAAGTTATCTAAAGTCGGTTCATTAATGTTTTTAGTATCGTTCGCGAAGAGCCATCACTTCTTGCCTAAGATTACTTTCCTCTGACTATAAATCATTTTGCAAATCCTATTCAATTCATTGTTTATCTTGGAAGTTCATAAATGTTTTGCTAACATTATACCTTACTCCTGTGCATCTACAGTTTCCTTTGTTCTCGAAGCCAAGCTATTACGCTCTATACTTCATGGTGTAATATATTTCTCTTTGTGAACATATGTGCATTTCGCAATTGAGCTCAGCTATGTATCTTCCTCGTGGGACACTTACAAAGGCTCCTCTGAGAGGGATCTATGCTGTAGAATTCAGGGCATTCAGGTATAAAGAGCAACTAACCACATTTTCCATTGGTATTGGAAGTCAAAGCTTTTGCTCGGATTGAAAGCAGTACATCTTTTGAAATAACCAGGTTTACATTGAAGGAAATACATCATACAGAATAGTTACACAACTTATAATTTAGGTTATTTGGTTCACTGCAAATCATACATCAAATTACGCTATCTCTGTCAGTAATATAAAGTAGCGAATTCCGTTTCTGTTCCTCTTTAGGAAGTCCTGAAATACTAGACCGTTGCTTGTTTGCATAATAATACGGCCAAGTTTCGAATGAATGTTGTTTGGCTCATTGCCAGGTGCTGCTTTAAGCTAAGCTTTACTTAAGTTAGTGAATATACTCTCGGTACAATTTCCAGTTATTGCATTGAAGTTTTTTAGTATTGTTAGCCAACAAAAGTGTTCAAGATGAAGCAACTGTTTTGTTATTAAAATATGTAAGTACATAACTTTTATGCTTATCTGCCTAAATGCAAATAAAATAACAAGGGTATATACATAGTTTTTGATAAAATACTTCCATATTTGTCGCACAATGTCGTATTGTTTGTAAAATAAACTACAATACGTATATTAAAGGTACCTAAACACAATTTATTCACGTGTTTCCATTACAATAGATATACAAAAATAGTCATTGATATAGTACTAGGCTAGGTAATAAATATAAAATGTACATTTTACCCATACTTTTACGTTAATGGATGATCCTGCTTCGAGTCTTGACTGCGCCAAGATGGATGTGAGCCATTTGCAACAGAATGATTTACCTTTCAATACCGTTCTTAAGTCCTCGTGACATTCACTATGGATCGGTTCCGCTTCTTTTTTGTTGAAATCTTTTGTTTCTTTATTGAGTGCGGTAGGTACTATACCAAGTTTGTTTTGCTCTAATAGCTTCTTTTCGGGGGCGGTTGCCATATTTTCAAATATATCTCTACTCTTATTATTATAAATAGTATTAGTAAGTATTAATTATTATTTGTTTCTATTGAATTCTTAAGATTCATTTTTGACAACAGAAACAACTATGTATTCAACTATATATGTAGATACTGTGCTCTAGACTGTCTTCATTTAAACCATTCCGGTTTGTGAGTACAATGTAGGTAAGCCTGTTTGAAAGCCCGGGAGAGATAATTAGAGGCATTCAGGTGCCAAGCGGCATTAGCTTAATGAACTACACCGCTAGTAGGCAACTAACTACGCTAGGAAAGGGTAATATAGTTATTAAACCATGTTATTTTCTAAACGGTTTGTTTAAGTAAGTTATTTTAATAATTTTGGCTGAAAAATAGGCTCAATTCTTTGGGTACGGGTAAAGGGTCATCAACCTCAGCTTTATTTTAATTAAGAAGACTTAACTTACCTTTGAAATAATAATGTTCAAAATACCTACTTTCAAATCAAAACTCAAACAACAAAGTAACAAAAGCTCACGAATAATTTCGCTCCCCCAACGAAACTTCCGGAACTTAAGCTATCCTTTGTTTAATTTGGGATCTTAGCAAAAATGTTTGCGAGATAATAATTAAATCGGAAGCTTTTGTATGAGTCCAGTAGTTATCCTTTGAAATATGTTCGCGATGAACGATTATGCTTTCATTTTGTGCTATAGTTGCCTGTAGATGACACGCTGTGACGACGCTGGATTTCCCCTCCTCTGGTGGGTGGACGGTGGTGTGGGATGGTGTGGGGTGGAGGGTGTTCTGTTTGAAACATTCTGTGCTCGTGTTCGTATCATATTAAGTATCGACGTGAATCGCTTTTACCCACTGCTAATGATGGCGCTTTGATATTCATTCCACGTGTTCTTATATTATCTTTGATCGTAGTTTGAATACATAATTACTGAATTATTCCTGCTAAGAATTTCATCCCTGCTCTGCAATGAATTAACGTCATGCATATTTTTACATGATTATTTTTGTGAATGAGTCGAGACTCGTTTGTCATCTCTTGAATTATTCAAATGTTAATACCTGTCGCGGGTTCGTTTCATTTGCATATGAACAGGAAAATTATCTAGTTGTTTTTGCATACTTTTTGTAAAATATATTTAGGTATCTATTAATATGTCTAGCTTGTTAAATATTTTGTTTTTATTAAACATTTGAGATTTTTCTTCAACAATATCCGTATTTACATATTTATGTACATATCTTTTAAAATATACCGACGATCTATGTGTTTGTGTGCACGGAGGTTCATGCAACAGAATATTTGAAAAGCTTTTTATTAGATAAGTTATTAAATAAGTTATTATTAAATAAGCTTTATTAGATTACCAATAGTCGTAGCAACTAGACTAGCATTCAGACTTCTAGGTTTTAGCTAGGTTTAAGTATGCGTTCATAGTTCATCAAGTTGGTCACTCTCGTAACCCTCGGGCAGGCAAGCTTCAATGCGAAACTTTCGGAGTTCCCAAGGTTCAACAAGCAAACAAGCAACTTCGATATCGAGCCGGTAAACAGAGGGCTTTACATAATTGAGAATGTTTAGGTATTTTCCCTGTTCAAAATGTTTGTATAGGTGGCTTTGAGTCACGTTTGTGTGTATTGTGCTCAACGGTATTATTCCAAGCTGTTATGTAGTGCCTACAATCTACATGTGTATGTCGTCTAACGTTTGTGTTCGGCGTGTTCACAAAGCGACGTGGCACCGACAGTCCTTTGTGTCAGTTAACGGAATTCGGATATTGGATAAGCTTCCGCACGAGCTTGTTTACCTAACAATTTGCTTTTAATTGGTTTCGCTGTGTTTGATCGTGGTGATCGTGTCAACCACACGCGCCTTAAATGAGACGATGGACTCGATTAACAAAGCTGATGGAAGTAATTTACTGCGTTCCTATTTGTTCTGGCAATCAATTTAAGTCTACCAATTCATTAGACTAGACCTAACGTCTTGATCTAATTGAAAGCAATCTCGATTGCTTTGCTAAAGCTGAAACGGCCTTCTAAAGAGAACCTAACACTTGTAAGCTATTTGACCTACTTATTTGACTTTAGTATGTGTGTCCGTATTATACTCTGAAAAGGGTAGTGAATGAGATCCATAAATTACTTCATCAACCCCTTTTTCGACTCCCCTGATTTTACATATAGATAGCGGACGGGTTTTTATAAAATAAATTCTCTTTATTTTCCCAACATGAAAGGAAATTTTTATACAAAGCTTTATGGTTATGATTAAAAGCTAAATGAATATCAGAAAAAACTAATAAAGAACTAATCATGATCACATAATCATTGCTGAATGAAATCTCGACATACTAGGGCCTAACGAAGTAATCTGGGTACCAGAAGTTGTGTCACAAGTTTTGCGTCCTGTCTCGCAATACAGTTTGCATCACTTTACATATTATATGTGCTTATTTACTTACTTACACACAGGCCCCACCCTACTAAGATAGAACTAAAGAGTAAAGATCCGGGTATTAGAAAATACGGCATTGCAGAAAAATTCTTCAACGTCGGAGTTTATCCAACAATACATAAACTAAAAAAAACAACTACTCAACTACTTCTTAGTAAAACCTAACCTACAAAAAAGGTTCTAGAGCAAACTTCATATATCATAATGTATCCAATAATAGCAACATCCAAGTTGGCATCCAAGTTGGCACATGAATTTATCAAACGTCTAAAAGAACCGCGAATTTCCTACTTCGTACTACTAAATAAATATCTTCGAGACAGTTCTAAAATTACACGTGGAATGGGGAGCATTACAGATAATGCCCCTTTATCAAACTTCACTCCCCCACTGCCCTTGTAAAGTCGGATTAAGAATAACAGTATTAAATTTGCATGCCGACAAAACTGGTTGGAGCACGCGAGTGGTGCGAGTGGTGCGACCCTCCCCTAGCTCCCCACAAAAGGTGGTGGGGGAATTGTGACACGTCTAGGACACGCGGGGGGTCGATTGATGTTCGTGCAGGAATGCAGTGTCTCCCTGTCTGCCCCTCACCTGGTTGTTATGATGTCAGCGAGTAATGAAGCGATATTATTCACTTTATTGGGTTTTTTCCCGGAGGATTTTTTATTTGATCGAGTTTTTCTTTTGAATGCTTTATGGCTTCGTTTACACTTTACAGAATCGATTTGTAGTCAGCTAGCGGTGTGGCTGTGATTTCGTTTATTTTGATATTTGATAAATGAATAAATGTTGGTGTTTTAATTCTAACTCTTGTTGCAAACTAGTGTTTTACTTTAATCCTCAATATAAACTGCGCTAAATCATTTGCAAACATTTTTTCACCGTACAAAAACGAAGCTTAGGGGCACAATATATCCCCTTTGAGGATGCCCGGTCAGCCGCTGGGAATAATTTAATGGGGCAGACCAACGCTTATTTCTGATGCCTTGTAAGTTTTTGCTGAGCCTATCATCATCGGGACCATAATCTAGCTAGTAGAATGTAGTCGAGTAAGTAGCTAATATAATGATTACTGGTTTAGTCAGGTATCTAGCTAGCAGCTGTCTAATATGTCTACTTATTTAGCGAATTGAATGGTTTCTTGCAGATTATGGTAGGCGTGTATAGTTAATTAGAATGGTTGATGTATAATGAAATATCAAAGTAGGTAAGGTTAAATTCTAGAAATTATTATACTACAAAGCCCCTCGTATACCCTTTTCCTCTGGGGTTCCATTGAACCGAAAGACGTCGTCGTCGCTATTTTATTCATTTGAACAGGCAGTGTTTTGTTTCTTGTTTGAATAAAGTTGGGAAATAGACGTTCAGTAAACTGTAAATGTAAAATAAGTATGTACTTAGGTATCTCCACTACCTCCCTATACACATAGAAGTCATATTAGTTAAGTATAAGTGAAGATGAAATAGATTCAGATTTGTTATATAACTCTTTTACCGATGTAAGTAATATAGATAGATAAATTTTGCAATAAAAAATCTCTTAGTTCACAGATTAGTAAATCTACTACTATAGATTACTTACAGGTACCTACTGCTTACATTCATAGTCACATAGATTTGTTAATATGAAGTTGTATCTAAATGTAGATAAAAACCTACAAACTGTTAAATTTAATTATTAAAACCCTCACTAACACCGCACGGACCAACGCGCAAAAGTAGGCTCAAAATACGTATTTTAACATCTCTCAGAATATTATGGCCTGGTTTTGAACCCAGACAACCTATATTTCTATTCAACTCTAACAAAAGCCGGCCGAATCTGAATCACCACGCCGCATTTATCTCCAAATTGTTGGAGGCTGAGATTTATTGTGTTTCTATGTCGAATCTTAATGGGGTTCCCAAAACGTAAAAATACCTGCTCAGTCTACCTATCTCTGGATGGTTATCCGTCTTTAATGTTAAGATTTATAACGAATTAATATATCTACTTGTACTTGTACGGAAATTACCATTACCTAGCTACTTATTTTTTTAATTAGGTAAGTATGTATATAGTTTTAATCTTAATTCTAATAAAACATCATAGTTACCAAGTATTATTTTATTTTTAAACTTAAAATCAATTCAGTGACGAAACAGTAACATAACAGTAACACTCTGGATAGAATATACAAATAAGATCCGTAGAAAAACAGAAACATTTTATATTTTATTAACAATGATACGTGTATTTAGCTTTGTTCTGTGCAGCTCATTGTTATACTTCAAAGTGTGATATATTCTGAAGCGCAAGAATAACTTCTTCGCATAAATAGTCGGAAAGCACTTACATGGCATTACAATGCTGTCATTTTTGGTTTCCGTAGATTTTAACAAGCAACTTAAAAGTGCATTGTTGTCTGAACGTAATATTATATCCTTATTCATAAATGTCCTGAAAATGATCTCCAGTGATTCTACAAATTCAACGAAAGAAACGCTTGGCAGCAGACATACACCGTTCCTAACTTCATTTATAATGCTTTGACACATAGAAATAGTCTCCAACTCATTGGCTGTTTTATCGATGTACGCATTAAAGTCAATACATGAACATTTATGAAAGTCGGCGCATTTTTTTAACAGAAACCCAGCTATTAATATAATTCCATCTTTTCTTCCCATTCCGACGTCTAATGTTGCATACTCTGACGTATGGACTTTATATTTTTTTGATATTCTATAACTGGATGTTTGAGGTTTATCTGGCACATATTTTAACTTATTGATTATTTTAGTATACTCGTCTAATACTCCTTCCATATTAGACTTCTTGCGGCGAGTTGAAGAGACCTTCAATAAATTGATTATTGCAGTTTGTCTGAATATAGAATCAACTTCCTTGGCTGTAGGTTTGGTGATGCTCTTGCTGTGGTTTCGGACTTGATTGAAGAATAACTTTATAGCATTATTGGAGAATCGCCCAAAAGGAACGTTTTTGCTATTTTCGGTTTTGAAGTGCTCCGACATTGATAAAACATCGTTAATATTGCTTTTAAACAAAGCTACTCCTCTCTTATGTGACGCTTCAATGTTAAATGCTAAATTACGTTTTGGTTTATGGAGGTTCAACTGGTCAAAAAATAAAAACATTTCTGCTAAAAATTCTAATTGTGATGTTTCACCTTCAAGGCCTTTCATAGTTACATTGTCACAACTATCGACACTTAAAATGTTGTAAAGTTTGTTCATTTTTTTTATTAGTACAACTGTGGGTTTAGCAGATGTATCTATGAGGTCGAAATCAATATATGATGAAATAGCTGCTGCTGTGGTCAAACTAAAGACTTCCATAACAAATTCGATATCTATCTCTTCGATGCTTTCAGGGCTTAAGAGATTTTCAGTTAATTTTGGTGTTATTGGAACTTCTCTATTACTATCCATCTGAACGTAGTCTCTAATATCCTGGAACTTAGCAATCGAGTCGTGAAACTTGTAATTACACTTTGTAAAGTTATAATAGAAGTTTATGAATAATGATGAAAGATCGCTCAGAAAGTAAAACTTCTTTTTCTGAGTATGTAAGGTATCTTTGCTAAGATATCTGAAATCGGTATTACAGACAACAGCATGTACATCAAATCCAATATCGGCTATGCTTTTTATACTTTTTTTGGCCCATTTCTTGATAGACGATGGTATGTCATTTGCTAAATAAATTGTTGCGATAGGTTGTTTCCATTTCACAAAAATGCCTTGTAGTATCATGACAACAACTGTTGTTGCAGGCTGCGGTTTTAAATCATCGGCATCATCATGTATTCCTAATAAATTATCTTTCTTTATGTCATAGTAAAACCTAGGTTTTATATTGCATTCACCAATACTGATAAAGCATTGTTTTTCTTCATCTGACATACTTCGAGTTTTTTCAGTAAGATAATGCTTAAATAACGGGGTATTGCATGAAATGCATGAATCATTAAACACGTCCTTTAACTCGTGTTTCGGTGGTGTGTTCAGCAGTGTATGTAAGATGCTATATTCTTGCGGGAACCTTAAATATAATAAAAGAGCTAATTGCTTGATAGATTCACCTGTGCAGCCCAGCAGTTGTTCTATTCTCATCTGTAATTGGTGTATTTTAAGGGTGTAGGAGTTCGCTCCCGGAGTTAGTCCAGATAACCCAGGATTAGTTGTTGAATTATTTTTTACTCGTCCTTGATATGTGATAATGGGTTTATTATTTGGAAATGGAGTTTTAGAAGGTTCTGGAGCTTTGTTCTTAACCAGTCCTTGATATGTGACAGAGGGTTTCTTTTTTGGAAGTAGTTCCTTTTTTTTAGGGTTTGGTGGAGTTCTAGTTACGAGTTTTCGTACGAGTCTGCTGTTTGGTTCGGATATTTCACTAGTAGCTGGTGTAGAACACAACTCGGTAACTAGTGGTTGACATTGATTATGTATTGGCATTGATACATCAATATTTATTCTCTTCTCAGATTCTGTTGAAGTATTTGGAGGGCTCCGTTCAATGTCGGATAAAGATAAAGGGTCATCCATATTTTAGCTTGATCCTTTTTATCATCTATTAGTTGTAATTTCAATGTAAGTCAAGGCTTAGTTTCAATGCTTCTCACAAACAAAAGCAGTTCGGCGTGAACGGCGTGTTACATTACATACAGCGCATTCTCACCGTTGTAACCAAAATTGTGATCTGAAACCAAATAAATTATTAAATGAGCTTAGTATACTCACAATCATTATGAAGACGAGACTGGTAGGGAGATTGTTATTATTTTATAGCATATAATTTATTACTGTGTTAGTGTTGTGGTTTTTTTACTTTTTAGATTCACATAAAAACGACAAGCAGCTGAGAAAGCGAGGTTTTCGGACATAATGGTGACAAACAGGCAACATTTTCAGATGTACAATATTCTAAGAGTAGTGACATCTCATGGTAGCTTTATTGATATACCAAAAACGCGGCTTTTATTCACCTTCGTCGCGTTGTTTGTACTTTTGAAGTCGATACTAAAAAACAAGTAAAAATCGCAAAAAAGTCGCGAAATGAGTTGGTTAGGTAGGTTATAAAGAGTAACCGTACCTACTTTCCCATAAAACGAATAATGTGAAAGCAACACGCTTACGATTCTGTGTTCGTCCTTCCTGTACTGACAGTAAACTTGTAAGCCGCCATTCACTAAGCCACGCTGTGATAAAAAAAACGCACGCGACTCAGGCAAATACCGCGGCCAGACTGACTGAAGGGAAGTGCAGGGAGCGGGGCGGGGATAGCTTGGAGGGGCGCGGGCGGGTGGAAGAGGGCAGGGGCGTATGTAAGGGAATAAAAAAAAAGAGAATTGGGACACAATACGCACACAATAGTTTTTTCCTAGTTTTAATATTCAAGTCTGATCATATCAACTCAAATTATTTGATCACTTGATAAATAGGTAGTATAAATAAATAGTTAATTCATATTGATACCAAGAAAATCACTAAGCATAAAATATAGAACACAATCCGCGTTTGTTTATCAACACATGAAACTTTCTATACTTACTAAGCTGTATCAACTTGATACAGCTTACAAATATGAATAGGTAAGTATACTTATTCAAATACAAAGTATAATATGTAAATGTACATACTTTCGAGTGCTAAAGCTGCAAATAAATGACAGTCTATGTATGTCTGTGATTGGCGGCAGCGTGGCCTTGGTGCTGCTCACAGCTCGCAACCAATTTATTATTCAATCTCATGTCGCGAATTGGTACGAGGTCCGGCGGTCGTTGACCCCGTTGCTACTTTACTTGTTCGTTCTCCAATAGATAATTATTTAAAATACGAGTATAACATACATGTTCATAGTATTCTGATAGACTAAGTAGTTACGGCCGGTACAAAATTATAAAATAACGTCATTATTGAGACCTAAATATTTTTATTTATGTTCCTCCATATCCATAATTTAAGATAATGGTAAACCATTTCTAAGGTCGTCGCCGAGACGGTCGAACTGTCGTGAATCCGACACGGTCCGTTATATCCCCGAGAACAATGAACGGTTCGCGTTACTTGCCACTTGCCTAATGAGAAATGTTTGTTTTTAGCATCACAATAGCTTCTGTTCAGTCAGACACGCTATTATTACTAAGATAATGCCTCATTTAAATATACTCATAACTATCTCTGCATAATCTGATATTTATCTGATTTATTTAGTCTGATAAAAACAGTCGAAAGAACAACGATATTCTAATAAATTCTCTCAAAATATCGTAAGCAATAAAACAGACTACGTGTTTTATTATTGCCATACCTACCTAAAAGAGCGTGATAAAAACTGAAATCAACAACCGCGTATAAATAATTTCAAGTATAAATAATACGAATGGTTTTTTTCCTTATGTATATTAAGTACCGCAGGTTATAAGACAGCGTCGACCTTGATTGAAGGCTCATTAGCCGAGACGAGACCACGCACCGGACTGGATCGTGCGCCCGCCGCCCGCATGATTTATGCCCTCGCCTTTACATTTACAACAAGTCGTTTTTTGCCCCAAACCGGTTTACCCGCCTCTCCCCTAGTTGGGCTACCTGGCCGAGAAAAAATATGGTGTCCACTTTTTTTAATAATAATACTGAGCATTCCTTTTGTAGTGCATGCGGACGTGGTTACTGTACAGAATACGCAACTGACTGTAGGTGGGTAGGGTAGGTATACTTACGTGATGTAATGGCGTTGTGGCTTCATTATATTAATGTGCTTGACAGGATGAATACAAAGGTTAGCTTTTAAACTTTAAAGACGGGTTTCTTAAAGTATTCGTTTTGAATGTATGCCGATAGAGAGAGTTGATTAAGTATATTACGTTTTGGAAATGTTTGGTAAGTGACAGCGTACCTACTATAGATAGGATATCTAATCTAGCTATTTTTAACCAGATAAATAGATGATAAGTAGTGTTAGTTATTTACTTAGTTAGGTATCCTAGTGTCATCTTTTTAACCTCTGTCAGATAAGTAAGTATCTAAATTATTTTATGTACTTATACATCAATAGCACCAAATATAAAGATCACAACGCAATAAAATGTCTCTTAAATATTTTACAAAACAAAAAATAAAGGCGCCTAGCAAACTTTACGCAAGATTTCCGTCGACCTTCATGTGACATTGCAACTTCGGCCGTTCTTGCCTCGGTTGCCTTCCAAGTTTTTGCTGCATTTTTTTCCAATTTATTCAGTCATCCGCCATTTTATATACCACCTGCCGGTCGTTACCCGATGAAAAAAACTCCCCTCTATTCAACAAAAGAGATTCCCAAAGTTATTCTTATTATAATTACGCTTGACAAAGCGGTTCGGGCAGAAAGCATCATTTTTTGCTGAAGAAAAAAACTTATAATTTCTTGGAAAGGTCTAAATGCCGGTTTTAAACATGTTTTTGTGGGGTATAAAAAATGTAAACAATTCTCTTGGGGTGTGTTATTTTTTTGCTTTTAATAAGTATTTTTGATATTATGTAAGTAAGTATAGCAATGTGCAATAAAGTGTAGATTAGAGTTGTCAATTTGTGTCTTATCATTTCATTATCTTGCTTTGCTGGTCAACATCAAAATTGTTTTGAAAACTATTTTTGTAGGTAATTTAACTATCTAGATAGAAGATTACCTAAGTACATTTACGGATTTACCTATACTGATATTTTGTAAAATACCAACGTATTTTATAAGTCTAGATTTTATTACTCACCCGATTCCACATTAATAAAAATAAAAAATGTGATCACATGATCACATTACATTGAATCATGCATGTATGACGATACTGATGTTATTGTGAGAACTTGAGAAGTTATCTAAATTCATATAGTACGCCTATGTTACTACTTAGGTAGATATAGATGTTTGGCCATGTTTGCCGAAGAACCGACAACCGTTGGAGCAAACGGATACTGGAGTGGAGACCGCGTTTAGGCAAGCGTAGTGTAGGACGCCCTCCGGCGAGATGGAGCGACGATCTGCGGAGTGTAGCTGGCAAACACTGGATGAGAAGGGCCAAAGACCGGGCTCAGTGGCGCGTCTTGGGAGAGACCTACGTCCAGCAGTGGACTAATTTAGGTTGATGATGATGATGATGAGATATAGATTGTTCAATAACATTACATGAGTACCTTATAAAAATAATAGATGGCGCTGAATATGAAAATAATTTTAATAACACAAGTTTAAGTTACGTTAGTAATCTCCCACAGCTTATTATTGTTTGTTTAGTGTTCGTATATTAATCGTTCTATTTATCTAGCATCGTTAATATTTATAGGTATAGCTAAACCGGTATGTAAATTTAAAGTCGTTTTATAAATTAACTTCTTCTTAGGCAATTGGACTACCTAGTAATAAACCGGTTCTAAAGCTATTAAGACTATTATCGAAGTAATAATATATCGTACGGTAATTTTAATGATCATAATCGGTACATATGTAATTTATACGAATATCTAAGCATACTTACTTAAACATTATGGTGATTGTTAGTGGTTTTTTTATTATTACTTAATGAAATAAACCAAGATATACATACTTAGATCAATGTTATATATATACAATAATATCAGTGTGTTGACGGCCGTTACGTTATATAAGTGTTATATGAACCATGTATGGTTCTTCTATTCCAAATGAAACTGCACAATAAAAACCTATATTTTTACTCAATTCTGTATTCATATGAACGCCAAATCAAGCTAATAAGAAAAGCTATTGAACAAATCAACAGAAACTTTCACAATCAAGCAAATCGTACCTCCTACCTAACGTAGCATTGTCAAACAAGTTGTAAGACTTGTAAGCGAACATAAATCACGTCGGCCACGCTCTCCCACAAAGTTTACAAACTTCTCAAAAGAAATAACCAACTTTTAATGTTCCTTTTTGATTCTAATAATAGAAGGCAAACTTGGTCTTTGGCTATGAAAATATGTTTTAGGTAAGTTATTATTACAACTCATAATTCAATCAAGACAGTAGGTAGGTCCCGAATTACTTAAGCTAAATCTTCTAGGATTAATAACCTACAATATTCATACCATATTCAATATGTTACATTAACGAAAAAATTAAACCTAAAAATTATAAACCTTTTTTTTTATCTTACCTAATTACTAACTTCTTAACCTAATCCGAGTATCTCCAAGTAATTTAGAGACGGCGGCTGCAGATCAATAAACTTTCAGGTCACCAGGTCCATCTTATAACAAGTCCATTAGGTTTTGAACAAGCTGGTAACAAAGCCACGTCTGACTAAACTCGTCAAACTCCGTAGAAACCCGGTTGATTGTAATCCGTTTGGGATATAGAATACTGACAGACTGAAAGACTGACATAATGAGCTAGGAACACGCATGCTCCAGATCGGATGACTGTTTTTTTATAAACAAGCTCTTTTATGATGAGTCTGCTTTGACTTTCCACTTGACCTTTGTACCTCGAAACTTGATTCTGAACAGCTGTGTTGTTCGGTTAGCGCATGACGATGCTTTGGGTTTTAATTTACGCTTGTTTATCTTTTTTTTCTTAGTAAAACTGCTGTTTACTAATAATACCAATCAAGGCAAACGTGCATTTTTAACAAGAGGGCCTTTTATCTAATATGACCATCCATCTACAAATAGATGTTTACTTAAATAAATATACTTAATTGTACATTAAATTAGTTTTTTTTTTAAGCTATTGCATAGCTTCTATCGCGGGCCTTGAGCGTGGAAACCGAATCCGGAAATTCTGTAACGAAATAACCTAACACTGCGCATGCGTAATCCAGCAAAAAATGGTTTGCAATAGCTTTACCGCGGCAGTCCCCGAGTGCCACACATCTTTTTTATCAAAGAACGTATGAGCATCGAGTATCTTACCATCTGCCTGGCCTACATATTTGCATATGTTTAATTAGTTAGCCAAGTTAGTTGGGTATATTTAAATGTTTGTTATGACGCACACATTTCTCAGAAACACGTGCATTGCATTATCATAGTTACGAAGAACAGATATTTATTCAATAACTTTATCCATTGTAATATATTATATTGTTGTACTTAAGTATAATATATTCTATCTCATAAAACTAGGTTTATTGATTACTTACTTAATTCAAGTTTTGTTCCGATAGCAGCATAACTTTAGAGATACTTACATATAATAAAAATAGAATAGAATAATTTATTTCAGTTATTATTATTACTTATAAAACTTAATGCTAGGATATAATTATTATAAGTATAATCGCATCGGTGTCATTGTGTTCTTGATTATATTCCTTAGTCTTGACTCTAGCTGTATCATTATTGTCTACTCTTATATTAATCCATCCTTATTTAACGAACAAAGTCACGTCATGATGTCAAGTGCTCGTTGTCATACAGACCCCCTGCGTGATGACCCGACAATTGGACGTGATGGATAACTGATTGCACACTGATGACGAAATTATGTGAACTAAGCGCTGTTAGTTACTATCGAGTTGAGTCTGTCGTTTACCATCACAGGATGTTATGCGAATGATGTATTCGGATGGTTTGATCCACGTTTGATCTGACAGCTTTTTACATGTCAATAAAAGTTGCATTTGCTATAGTCAAGCAAGCTCAATAAAAAGACGTGTGGCACTCGGGGACTGCCGCGGTAAAGCTATTGCATAGCATTTTTTGTTGGATTATGCATGCGCTGTGTTAGGTTATTTCGTTACGAAATTTTTGGATTCGGTCTCCACGCTCAAGGCCCGCGATAGAAGCTATGCAATAGCTAAATAATATTCCTAATCCAGTCAGTTCAAACCTTTCAAGGAAGCTGGGGTTAGGCAGCTTCCTTGAAAGGTTTGAACTGACTGGAGCTAAGAAGTAAAACTAACTGAACTAAATAATATAAATTATAATATTCCGAAAAGATGACTTTATTACTTGTAGTTGAAAACAATTTAGAAAGTAAACTATCACGCGTAACTTGATCGGTTACCTGCTTCGTTCTTCGATCGGTTTATACATTGTTCACACGTTATGCATAAACTTGTCGCAACATGAAAAGACAACTTTTAATAGGTTGGTCAATAATCTACATAGGGAACTGCAGTTTAACAGGCAATTAATTAACGCTGCGGTCCGTTGGGTGGACTGACCCGCTTGAACTGTGTGATATAACTTATTCTGTATCTACTGTCTGTGTTACTCGTGTAGGTTTTCCATGAGCTCCGAGCCCACGTACCTAGCGTTTACTCTACATCTACTTGAATGATCACTAATCATGAAATACATTTTACGGGATCTTACTTAGGTACCTACTTACTTAAGGTCAGTGTGGGCAAGTCCGGCATAGTTTTCTTAAATTGAATTTCAATTTAACTTTAAAAATCGAAATAAAATTTGTTAGTTACTTTAAGTAGTCGGAAAATATTGGTATAACATTTATCTTTCTATATCTATCTAAAAATAGGGTTAATTGTAATTGTCTTCAGATTTATTGCATTTTTTTGTAAATTAGGCATTTAGACGGACTTCCCAACCAGTTTGAGGCAAGTCCGTCTAGTAGCAATAAAATCGTAACTAGTGAGCCAATATGTATGAAAACCTTATCGATGAATGATGAAAAGCTGCCGTTGAAATACGTGTTTTAAACGTGTGACTATAAGGTATACTAATAAAGAAAATTAAAATTATTAAAATCAAGGGCAAGTCCGGCATATCTTTGCTGATGATGTACTTTCAGTGGTTGTAAACATTTTCACAAAGTACCCACTTACGATTTTTTTTGTCAATAACATACAAATCAATACACAAGAATCTTCATTTGTAAACAAGTAATCGTTAATAATGTAATGTATGAATTTAGAAATGGTGTGGCAAACTATTGCCGGATCTGTAGCTACATTTATAACACTTTCTGCCAGTACGAAATAAATGAGTATGGGATAATTTTCTAAATCAGATCTTTGTTAAAACGATAAATGTTCACAAAGTCCAACATGATGTGCCATGCTACATGAGTCAGGTATAAAAAATCAGAAACTAAAAAAAAGGTTGGATAGTTCCATGGTTTCAAAATATGTATTCACAATTAATAAACTTTTAAAGAATACTTATAGGTGATGCTAGTCCTCTTGCAAACATACCAGTGCATCTTTCACTTAATTATTTATTATACACAAAGTAAATACAGAAAAATAAACTTAAATAGATTAGATTTACAGAGGCAAGCTTAACCCTGAAAAGAGTTCACTTTTGTAGACAAGCGAATAATACTTACAAGTTGAATAAACAGTATAAAATAATTATAAAATTTTAACTACTAAAAAGGTTGACAATATCTGGAATTAAGGCAAGACCGGCATATGACGGACTTGCCTTATGTATAGTAGACGGACTTCCCAACTATAACATTCGAAGCTTGGATTTTTTCTATTTGTTATAATTACGAAACTAATGCGTTATTTTTGAATCGGACACCAGATATACATTCCCGAATCTGTAAATGGCCTACGTTATCACAGATACTTAGAAAATTTCTTAGATTTCATACCTTTTTTTTTCATTTTTCGACGAGACGTCAAACTTCAACTTCAAGTTAAATTCGCGGAAAAAATTGGTTGTCAATTTTTTTCCAACATTAAGATGTTAGCGACATCTATTATCCCTAGTTCGAACAAACTCAATGATACTGTTTTACCAACCGAGTTATACGGCTCTAGCTATTCAAAAACGGAAGTTATTGCCACTAGACGGACTTAGAGCCTAGACGGACTTACCCACACTGACCTTACCTATATTTATATTTTTCCGAAGTTTTGATCGCGAAAGTTGAAAAAAAAAACTTTATTTTCACTTACTTACACTATTCTATGTCACGCTTGGAAAAAATCTCCATCTTCTTTTTTTTTTAAATGGCCTCTGCTGTCAATATGACAGATGAGGTTGTTTATGTTTTGGGCTACTTTATCTATGGTTGCCGGGAGAACTGGCTTTGACGGATATGGTAGAACAAGATACATATCAAATGCACTAAAACACAAAAAAAAGAAGATATATTATTACTACTTATTTGGCATCGTGAAACTTGAAAATGAAAAAAAAAAAAAAAGAAATAACTGACATTTATTGGGTAATTTCTAACACTCGTGATAACTGTGATAAGAGATACTGTAAGAGATACTGTAATGCAGAGCTATGATGCCTGTCCATTATGAGGGTTCTTTTGTTAAGATACTGTTATATATTCCATATGAGTGAACCGACCAGTGCGGCAGCAGTAGGAGTGGCAGACTCATTAAATGGCCCCGTCAGACAAGATTTATCGAAGCTATTAAAATTCAAATTAGCGAAAGTTATGCTTGAATATATTGTGTCACCGGACATTATAATAAAATATAGAATAATATACTTAACAGAATATGGCATATTATATTATATATGTATTGTTATTTTAATTATATTTAAGTATAAGTACATATAACGGTTCGGGGTCGTAATGTTATCACTGTTGGGTTATCAGAGTGAATGAGGTAGGTAGCACAAATAAATTATTGAAGTCAGTAATAAAATATATACTTAGTCATTGATAAAAAAAATATTAATATAAGTTCAGGTTCTTAGAAATAAGTTACTTAACTATTTGTATCTACCTACACCCTTATGTACTAATTATAGTAAGAACTTAATTAAGTTTGTATTTGGGAAAGTAAATAAATAAATTTTAAACATCAAAGTATAAATATAAATAATAACAAGCTGAACTCTTAAGTTACTCGAATGTTATACGAAAGAATATGTGATGGTTTTGTTTGGCAGAATCCCAAATAACTTTCTATAGTTATCAATGTTATCTTTGAAAAGTATGTTATGTAAACTCAGTAGCAACCCTGGCACTAATCGCAATAGCTATAAAATAAACTGTTTCACTCACTAATTGTATTTATTTTTTGTTACAGGTATGTCATGGTGAAAATGATTTATTTTGTACCGTATGGTAAGAGTAGTATGTATTTGCAATTTTTAACTATTTTAATTGTTTTCATAAACATAATGGGCAAATGCTTAAAAGAAGAGTTCCCAACCTTGTTAACACTTGTTACCATTTTTTTTTTAACTTTTGGCCGCGAGTACATTTGATGTTAAATGATGATGCGGTCTACGGTGTAGCGCGTTTCAGATGTAAGATTTCTAATACTTACTAGCTTTGATATAATTGAATATTTATTATTATTTATTTAATTAAATTCTTTTGTCGAGTAACATCGGCAACATTGAAAAGTATTAAAATCACTTAACCTACTTATCTATTTCAATTATCTGTATGTTATTTCTCTTATCTTGTCTTGGTATTTGTATTATTTATCTTTACTAAGAAGTTTCTCGTTTTTGTGTCTACTCGTGGATTTTTATAACCTTGGACGTATTTTTCGTAAAATTATAACAATAATAAATAAAATACTTAATCGTTTTTTTAAAGTTTTTAGTTTTTTAAAGTATTTAAATATTAATGGATATTGCACACAACGTTGTCTTGTAGTAACTAAGCATAATGTACGGGGAACCAGATTTCTGATATATTCATCTATCAAGCGATTTTGTTTAAAAAATCAGAATTATCACTAGGTAGGTATTAATATTTATTTATTAGCTGTTTATTTCCAATTCCGCGATTTAATAATTTGATAAGCTCTATTATCGTTACTCCAATTTCCTCGGAAAATAACCTTTTATATTATTCATTCCTAGTCTCATATTAAAATTCCGTATTGGCATGCTAACTAGTAACTACTCAATCGATAATGTCCGCGCAGAGATTTAAATTTCCTACAGACCTTGTTACTTACATAAACATCTATAAAACCCTCGTTTTTCATTGAACCGTAGCTTCATAACCTTAAAGTATATTTTTCATTGTACTTTTGTATAAATAACAACAGCCATGGACATGACCTGTTTTCTGTTTACTCAGACATCTGATAGCGTTTGCCAACAGTTCGTGACTTTGCTTTTGTATTGGGGATCTAGATTGTTTTGGAATCTAAACAATTTCAGATAAATTGCTTGGTTGTCTATAACATCATGCAATAACGATCAAATTAAGATATTTATAAGATATTGCATAGCTTCTATCGCGGGCCTTGGGCGTGGAGACCGAATCCAGAAATTCCGTAACGAAATAACCTAACACTCCTACCGGCGGCAAAAAATGCTATGCAATATGCTTTACCGCGGCAGTCCCCGAGTGCCACACGTCTTTTTTTATATACATACTTTAATTTAAGGATACCTAAAGAATCAGATACGCAGATGAGAGGTATAGTATAGGTACCTAATGTTAACCCAAATAGAAAAAAAAACATTTTTTTTAACATAAGACATAGAGCAAAATAAGGTGAACAAATCATTGTAGGATGAAATTATCAGTTTGACGTCAGAGCAATTGACGCATTATTGTGATTGTGGGAAACCAATGTTGTTGTACTAGGAACGTGATGAATGGAATGGACAGTTTACCGTGTAATATATGGTTTTCCATATCAGTTATAGAATAACAACATATTATATATAATGTTTATTGTAAAACATCGCGAATATAATTATAATAAAACACAGCGTATATCACTATAAGTGAAAGCTATTTCAGGCTTGTGTTACACTCACTCTATTAATTTTAATTTAAGATTGTCATTGCAAAATAAAATAAGAATAATATATGGAAATCACACTGAATCGTACAGGAAGCAATAAGCTAAATTCAAGAGAAAGCCTCTCTCTAATCTGTGATTCATGTTCAATTTCCAAGAGACATCTTAAATTATTTTAGCACAAACACATCCTTCCTTAATTACATACAAAAACAAACTTAATAAGTCATTCTGTTTTCATTAGAAAATGTTCGTAACTCTCTAGATTTGATCAAAACAGGCCCTTAGTCATAAATATGCGCTCTATATCGTCCCACTTCAGATCCCATTTAGTAGAACTATCTCGGATAAATACTTAGATGCTGTTACTGGTACATATAGCGCAGTTGTTAGGCAACTTGCCAGAACCGCTCACCAGACTATTCTGTCTGTTTTCATTATAAATCAACATTATTGGACGATATAAAATTCTCAAATGTTGTGTCTTAATAGATATGAATAATAAATGATGTCATTGACGCTTCGAAAATATTTAAAACGATATAGCAATAAAACTTCTGAATATGCAAATATATTAGCATATGAATCGTTTTAAATTATTCATATTTTGTTTGCATTTTAAAATTGCAAATTATGTATTAATTCTATGTATGACATAACGTTTGTCATTACAAGGTGATGTATTTAAATATTACTTATTGTTAGGTACCTATTTTAAGATGAAAGACAACCAAAAATGTATATTTTTATTATAAACGCACATAAAAATCTTTATAAATATCATTGTAAATCATCATGACTATATTTTATGGTGACTTATCATTATATACGCAATGCAGAACGAACTTGTTATCTACATGCTATAAGATAGTAAACTTAATTGAAATTATCAGTGTTGTCAGTTTATTCGTCATGACTGCGAATCAGGTCAAATTCCACTATACTACGTTGTCGCCGTTCAATTGTAGGTACATGTTTTATAAGCAAACCTTGAATACAATTGTGCCTACTCGTTAGCTGTATACCTACCCTCAATTAGTCTATTTATAGTTATAACAACTTATCTTACCTACCTTACAACCTCGGTAAATATTTATGAACACAAGTCAATTACACAATTATTTAGATTATATAATGGATTTTTTTGTATATTGAACAGTCATTTAACAAAAAAAATAGCGGTTCACCTTGGTGCTATGTTAATACAAACTTTAATCTTATGTAAATAAATTGCCTTTTTAGTGTGTCTGTAGTTTACTTGTTTTTTAAATAGACGACATATACTAAATTTTGCAATATGGTAGGTACATTAGTTACTATGTCTTATAATAGTGAATACGTTAGTAATAATTTAGTAGCAGTAATAAGTAGTAAGTACAGTTGTCAAGGAAAAGGTGGGAATATTGCCAGTTGGCCTCGCTAGTTTGCATTTAAAATCATTCGCATTAAGTGCTATTATAGCACGATCAATAAACTGAGTATGAACATAGATAATATCAGTTTATTTATATTTGCAAGTGTAACCTCTTTTATTTATTATGAATGTAATTTTAATATATTTTGTTTTATACGTAAAGTTCATAATAGGCCCATTTATTTTTGTATAACTAGTCAATGTTATTTCTGGTAAATGTGCATTCCATTAGTAACTTTGTTATTTTTATACCAGGTTCTAAATAAATTTATCTTTGTTTTGTAGCATAGCACCATAAATATTTCAAATCTTTTAAATAGAAAATTCCATTCAAAGGCTTTATTAAATATCTTATTATTTAGTAGATAAAAAGTCCTGGGACAATCTGGCTCCAATTTTTTCAATAAACTGTTTTAAAAACTATAATACAAATACTAAATAAAAAATCGGACTTCTCTATAAAAAGTTACGTTAGATCAAACATAAAAAAAATCTTTGACTTGACTTGAGAACCTTCTCCGTTTATTCGCCGGTTAATAACTTTGACTTCTTGACTCCTCTGTTTGAGTTAATATTCTTGATTCGACTATAAATTCCATAATTGACGTGTAAATTATGGAAAATAACGATATTATCTCGTAATCAATATGCGAGGAACGGACGTGTCCAATCGTCTTTCTCTATAAAGAGTTACGTTAGATCAAACCTAAAAAAATCGTTGACTTGTAACCTCTTCCGTTTTTTCGCCGGTTCATAACTTTGACTTCTTGACTTGTCTGTTTGAGTTTATATTCTTGATTCGACTATAAATTCCATAATTGACGTGTAAATTATGGAAAATAACGAGATTATCTCGTAATCAATATGCGAGGAACGGACGTGTCCAATCGTCTTGATATTGGTCAAGGCGAGGCTGATGACCGTGGCGGCACGCCAAGCGACGTAATGGATGCCATTTGTCATATTTTTTTATTGAAAACAATGAAAATTATTTACGGTAATGCTTGCTAGACATAAATATATAAATACTTACGGTCTATCTTATAAAAAGTTAGCGCAGACTTGTTGATTACTTACCTAATTGATTACCATACGTAATGATGACTTAAAGTCAACGCTAACTTTTTATAAGATAGGTAATATTCAGACATTTTACACATCACACTCTAGTCCCAAACAAACCAAAGCTTGTATTATGGGAACTATACATTTTTGAATTGTATTATTTACAAAGATTATTTTTAAAGTAATTACGGAAAATATATTGTTAAAGTCAATTATGATAGGACGTGAGAGGTCATGACCCTCAGGAATGAGGAAACATGCACTATAGATTTATCATCGTTCAAGTCTCATGCAGTCTGTAATGCAAATAAAAAATCGTGTATAGAATGTTAGACATTCAATCACATAACAGCAGGTATATTCATAAACACATGATTCCGCATCTATTTATTTATTAGGTCATTCAACGAAAAATAACTATCATAAGATTAAGGAACGTTTGATATTATTTCTTTTTAATGACTGTTATAATTGCTAATAATAAATCATTGATTTACGGGTCTTACTCGACATCCTTGTCTTAAATTATTAATAGAATAGAATATATCTGTATTGTACACCAGATGAATAAAACATAAAAACAGTAAAAAAACCGTTAAGGGTAAGGATACAAACGGCGGTTTTATCGCTACAAGCGATCTCTTCATCAGTTTTCACATTTTGTATTCTGTAGTAAACCGTACATTTTGATGATTCAGAAGCGCTTAATATGATGTATAAATGCAGAATTATCCCTCTTACTATAACAATAATCTGCGGAAAATAACTCTTGCGAAGTTATTGTTATTGGCAAACATTTTATTCCTGTTTGTTGGGTTATCTGCGTTAGTTACTGTAAATAAAATACGTATTCTAGGTAAGTTGTTAGCATAATAAAATGTAAATCTCCATTGCCAATAAATTACTGTTATTTGTTTTAATAGGTGATTTTCCTTCCCTATTAGTATTTGCTGTTTATGTACCAAGAGGATAAATAGTTGAATATTTGCCAAAATTAATGTTTGAGTTTATGCGTTTATTAGAAACCATAACTTAAGGTAAAACAAAAACATCATGGAAAACGATGACATCTGAGTAGTGAAGGACGCCCTCCGGCGAGATGGAGCGACGATCTGCGGAGTGTAGCTGGCAAACACTGGATGAGAAGAGCCGAAGACCGGGCTCAGTGGCCCGTCTTGGGAGAGACCTACGTCCAGCATAGCAGTGGACTGATATAGGATGATGATGATGAATGTTTGAGTGATCGAATTTTGAGTGCTAGTATCAACTTAGTGTTGATTGATTTTATCCTTCTCAGTGACCTTTGCAATTGGTTTGATTTGAAAAATGTAGCTACGCCTACGTCAAATGTCGAATTCGATTATTTCTTTGACATAATCTTCACCTTGTTTTTAATGTTTCCTTACCTACGTACTTATTTTGTTTGTAAAAAAATAATGGATTTACTTTATTTTTATATTTTATTTTATTTTCATTTGTTATTGTTTAGGTTGAATCTTATCGTAATATAAACAAATATTACATAAGTTTTTCATCAGAAACTTACCACGTGATTCATAAGGCGTTGTATAAGTCTGTCATAATTAATTTCATATCCTCATACATTATATTATACCAGCGAGATTGTCGGTATAATATATAGCACAGTTTTTAATGAGTTAAAAGTTTAATTTACAGTTGTTGTTTTATTCGAGTCGCCGTGAATTTTGGGACATTAGTTGAATACCAAAGTAGGCTTAAACTTAACATTAAGTACCTAATCAGGTTTAATGTATTATCTGAATGTTATTGCATATATGTATGTACATAAAATATATTAAATTTAAATTTAAAAGAACATTTTCATAAGTTTTTCATAGCTTCGATCTCCGAGAGCATTCCAGATAAAAAATTAAATACTAACCTAATTAACTTAATAATTAAGCTTGGTTTACATAATATAAAAATCGGTTAATACGTAATGTGGTTTTGATTTTGGATTACGTTTTGCTATAAATAGTGTAGGTAAGTATTTTGACTGGTTATTATAGGTAGGTAAGTATTTTGACTACCTCATGTTATAAATGTGTACTTATCAAAAACTTCTTGAAATAATCGATACCGACACGTTATTTACCGAAATTGGATTTCATGTACTTATCCTCCTTCCAATTTCCAAGTGAATAATCAAGCACCAAAGTTTTTGATCTACCAACTCAATTACTAGGTCGATGTTATGAGAACTTTCCAGCCTAACTAACATATTCATAAGGTTGTGGATTTGAAGTTCTAAGCGGTCTAATTATAGCGTTTCCTCCGTTGATCCTTGTTTTTTTTAAAGTTTAACATTTGTAAGAAGCATCGGTAGCAAGCTAACAACGATACAAGCACCTTTTTTAATTTTTCGACTCTCTACAAGATTTCTAGAGCGTGTGAAATGTCCGTAAATATTTTTATTACCTACTAGCAAAAAGGCTACTTATAAAACTGGTTTCAACATTTCTAAAAATAATAAAAGAATATTATAATTTTAGCAGTTCGAAACAACTGTTTATTTTTCTTTAGTTTGTTTTCGTCTTGCGCGACAAACGCCTCAGGGGTTTCTTAAAGTTGGCAAGTGGTAAAACGTGCTTTTGTTTGCCACCTTGAGAAAACTTGGAAACTCGAAAATTTCTCTTTTAGTTGCGAAATGTTTAAAAAAGGTATACATATTTTATAACGTTGCAAAATCTGCTTACGTTACAGTTAACTAATTATAACATATTGTACTTAGTTTACTAATCCGTCGTTTTGACCTTCATTAATAAGCTTACTCAATTGGAAATGTATTTATTAAATTCGTAACATGTTTAATTAATGGTTCGAACCATATTTGTACTTCCACGCAAACTGCCGTTCGAGCCAAGTTCGAACACCAACATGAAGTCGAATTAAAGTTGAAATTTATTAACGTTGATCTTTGATAAATGTTATTTAACTTCTCATTGATAAGTTCCTTTTACGCAATGGTGCACGAAACAGCATGAAATATGAAAGCTTGTTACATCCGATAAAGCTGTCTTAAAAAGTTGGCTATCAAGATCTCGACGGTAAAGTAAATTAAGGATCGCATTACTGAAGTTCGGTACCAGTGACAAACTTGCAGATTATCTTCTCAAGTTTGAAGTAGCCGAGCTCAAGCCTGCAGAAGTTGCCAACTTGGCAAACTTCGACAAACTCCCGTCACAACTTCACGTCTTCCTACTTGGAAATAACGTGTTTACGTCCGACCTTCTTTGTTGTTTTATTCACTTTTCTATAACGCGCGTCTGTTACTTCGTCCGATATTATAATGTAATAATAATATCAAATGCGAAAACGAGTATCCAGTTTGCGAGTCGAGGGAGAGTAGGTATCATTCAAAGTACTCAATCAAGCGGTCCATAATGCTCACGCCACGCCTAATGGAGTAACGCTCCATCGACTCTGACTGCGTAGGCTGAGCGTCCACGCCAGACGTTTCCAATTTACCGACAACAATGATTAATGAAATCACATTGAATTCGATCACTCTGTTGGCGACCGATCAAACTTTTTTCTGTAACGAATCGACTCTCGGAGAAAGTTAGTTTTATTATTCCAAAATAATCTGATAGCGTCAGGGTGGTGAAAGCTCCGAAACTTCAACAATACCCCTGCTGAGTTTGAAACGTTTCAAAGGGGTTAGGAGGGATGAGGGAGGACAAACCTCCACTTTGGTGTTCGTGAATACCGCTTAAAGTTCTCGACGTAATTGCTGTCTGGCTGCGAATAAACTTTGTATTACATTACCCGAGTTAATTTATAGTGTCTTCTTATTCATTGCGTTAAGTTAGTTTTGTTTTCCAAACGACCGGAGTTATTCTAACTAGGAAAGTTTGCAAGAACATTATTTGTGTTTACTTTGAAAACACGCTTGACATTCTCACTATTTGTTGGGTCACGGCTTTCAACATGTTGGAAATATGAATTTGATTAATTTCCTTGTTTTTTTTTAATAGAAATATGTGCTGCAGTTAAATGTATCAATGCACGAAGGTTAGCTCGTACTGCCTATAGTACTTTTCAAGTTAAGTAGCAAATTAACTATCTATGTACCTACTAGTTAATCAATCAAAATCAAATGGTTGGGTTCGTGCTTGACCTTGACTTCGCAATATACTTGATCCAAAAATTTAATTTGTTGATCCTTAAGTCATGCACTACACGTTTAATCAAGAATTATTGATTCGTAATCAAGATTATCTGGTTGGAAAAATAAGTTATACATCATAAAGAGCCATCCTCCGAGCTTGTGTTAAGCGAGCTCGGAAACAAAAAGCTTATGAAAGTACAAAATGAGCACACATTTGTTTTCTATAAATTCTACTAACAAAATAGTCTACTAAATACTAATAATCTTAGCGAGTAAAGCATCGATTGTGCAAGCAATCCAACGAACGGCTGTGTCGCTAATAAATTTGATGATCTGCCGTGCGTTCGAAGGTTATCTGCGCTGAACCAGCATTCCGCGACGAGCAAAATCCATTTAGGAGTGAATTATTTATGGTCGTGCCGTATGATAACGATATACCAACGAGGTCAGCCAAGAGCGTGCAAAAAATAGAAACTCGGTTTTTATTTTCGCGTGACTGGAGCCCGTCCGATGCAGGCAAGATGGCGTGTCCGTCCCTCTCTAACTATTTTATTCTATTAGGTCTTTACCTATGAAATTGCCGTTCTGCAGTACTGGCCATTTCAAATCAAAATAATTTTTGTTTGGCTAAGAATTATAATTTCTAATTAATTTTATTTTAAAAACATGGATTTTTTTTCCAAAAGTAGTCATTTGTTTATTGATTAGTGTTACATTTTCATCGCATTTCAATCTTTTTCGTCATCATGGATACGTTAAAAATTCGAGTAATTATGGAATATGAGTACCGTCGTGGCAGCAACGCGGCACAAGCGGCACGCAACATCAACGACGTTTACGGAGCTAACACTACAAACCAACGCACCACCTGTTATTGGTTTGCTCGCTTCCGTTTTGGAAATTTCGACCTGAAAAATGAACCTCGCGGTCGTCCGAAGACTTTGGTCGACAATGACGAATTAAAGGCGATTGTGGAAGCTGATGGTACACAATCTACGGCTGAATTAGCAGCAGCTTTCAACGTTAGCGTCAAAACAATATTGGTCCATTTGCGTCAAATTGGCAAGGTAAAAAAGCCTTACGAATGGGTGCCCCACGAACTCAATGATCGCCAGCGCGAAGTACGCGTCGAGACGTGCCTTGCACTGCTCAACAGACACTCAAATGAAAGAATTTTGAACCGCATGTTACCTGCGATGAAAAATGGATTCTGTTTGATAACCGCAAGCGCTCAGGATCCTGGTTCAGCACCTAAACAATGCCCTAAACGAAAACTTACCCCTAGAAAAGTGATGGTCACTGTTTGGTGGTCTAGCGCCGGTGTGATTCATCACAGCTCTCTCCAAACGGGGTGAGCATTACTGCAGATGTGTACTGTGAAGAACTGAACACAATGATGGAGAAGCTGGCACATCTCCGGGTAAAGACCTATTATTAGATACCTCATGTCTTGCTCTACTAAATTTGGCAGAGATTTTTGCAAACTTATTTTAGCCAGCGATCATACATATCATCTAATAAAGTTGGATACGACCGACAGTAATAACTATGAAAGCAAAATTGTTAAATAGACCCTTAGGTACAGTTAGAGGGTAAAAATCGTTGGTGAAGATGTCCTCGATCAACGACAAAATGTCGTTAACCACATTTGCATGCAAGACAGTAACCGTCGCGATCCTCATCCAAAATGAAATGGACGAGATATATACAATTTGCATAAAACGTTTTCAGAGTTTGGAAGACCTGTTTTTGTCGAACTCTGTTTTGCATAACGGACCAACATTTTCCCTCGCCTTGGAATTGATTGTCCTACTCGTTCCCCTTTTTATGTGTCATGCTAGTCAAACAATGTAAAGGGTCCATATAACCAGTATCCACTATTCAAGCTATTGTAATCCTAACATTTTCTTAGAAAATGAAGGTTAGATCAAGGTCTGTCCTTCATTTGTTCATAACGTAACAAAGGAATATTAATGAAGATTATCTAGCTCTAGAGAACGCAAGTTGTGTTCTTTAGAACAATACAAACTCCGTAAAAAACGTTTACGTAAATAAAAACTCCCATCACATAGACAAACAATGATTTCGTGGAGATGACAATAAACTAGCAGGTAGAATAAACAGACCAACAAAAAAGGTAAAAGAGCAACATCGCAGCACAATAAACTGACGAAACAGTAATTACTGAGTCACGCATGGCGTGATGCTTTGATGATACGTTTGTCACGAGAAACTTTTTGCACAACCAAATAATTGCGAGCTCTACCTGTATCATAGACAATCATAGTCCATTAAACAGTACGAAGGCTATCAAATACTATATTATGGTTATCATTGATCCAACAGACCGGTTTTGCCATTAACGGCATAAAATGAATATGTGGAAATAGAAGAGTTTTAGATTACCATACAAATAATCAGTGTAGACTTCGAACTCAGTTACGTTGCATAACAGTATCATAAAAATATAACATGTAGAATTGGTTATATAGGCAAGAGCAAAACATTGTATTTTAATGAAATACATATAGCTATAATTAGGTCAAACAAGGTACATAATTCATATTACCAAATGATTAAAGGAATATAATAATTGTACCATATAATTGTTATAGAACATTCTGGAGTAGGTATAGAGCAAGTTTCTAAATTCTCACAGAAATTTAGTGAAGCCATAGGTGGTTAAGTCTGTTGTAATTCCAAAACACGTAGGTTGTCTACTTCTCTGGTTCTTATTCCGTCATTACGAGAACTGGCTGTTACGTGGGCGCCTGAATAGGCAATATTGGTTTTTATTGCTGTTACTTTATGGCCTTTTCAAATCAAAACGAGCCATATCAAACACCAAGAACCGCTGTTTTGGTATAACATTGTCAGTCGTATTAGGTTCGTGATCGTTTTCTTAATAGGTTTCTCTTTCACGAGGTCACATTCAGGGTTCTTGGTATTAATAAACGCGTTGGACCGCGAACTATTCGCAACACAATCCACAGCCACCGAAAGGGTGCGCAGCTCGGATCAATCAATAATTCAACAGCAGTCGGGGAGTGGAATGTTGCACAAATAAAAAGCCACGTGGTGAGTACGAATTGTTCCGCCCCGTTTAACGCATGTACGCTGTTGCCAGGCGGACGCATGGACACGCGATGTTTTCGAGCTCGATTCAAGATGGCCGCCATGCCAGCGCCATTCGCTTTCCCACGTCGTTCGCTCTTCACAGCGCACACAACCATTCGCAAGCTTTATTCTCTTTTCTTTCATTGTGCATCGCAATTTTTTTCGTTGTTTCATTTTCTTACTTCGTTTTATTTTTAATTTTATATCTACAGCAATAACCTTGTCTATCAGCTAATTGATAGACATGTCGGTATGCTGTTTAAGTGTCTATGTCAACCAGCTTGTTTTGTGACTTGTCATTAAGTATAATAATATGAATTCACTTTAAGTGCTTTGATATGAGTATTTACATACTTAGGTATATAAAACTGTTTTATATTATACACGTGGTTATCATGTCAGTTCAAGGTTATGCAAAAACAAATTGTGATTATGACATATTATTATTTAAGTCTTATCCATTGGCTAAATAAATATGGGTTGTCATAGCGTACGAGTTAGTTAATGTATTCGAAAAACTTAGATAAATACATACTTACATCGTACATTTAATATCTTCATTAACCTTTAAGTCAAAAGACATAAAATGCTCTCAGCAAATATTTTTATCGTGGTGTGTATATTAACATACTTATCGCATAATGTTTATTATCGTTGCATTGTGCTGCGGGTGTAATAATATACCTACATACACCTAATACGTTACATACAAGTGCAGGACTAATGCTTCACATTGTTCTCTATTCGCACGATATGACGTCACACACAGCGTATAATAACAAGCACCTATCGTACATGATGAAATCTTAAACAATCTTAAGACATGTCAGGTTATTGGTCGGAAGACTTGCCACATTCCTCGCTTAGTCAAATATTGATAGAAGGCACAACGCTATAAACGAGGCCATTGCCTCAATCGTAATTTAATCATCATTTGGAGGACATCGATGAGCGGAAGTCACAAGACATTATTAACCCGGAGCCACGTCAAAAATCAAGACTAGAATACGCATTATCATTCCACGTAACACACGTAACTTATCTGTTAACAGTGATATATGAACAATAAAAACTCTATCACAAGGAATACTGCTGTATTGTATTCATTCTATTGAATAAACTATCAACTACTGTAATAACTGCGTAGATCTATTATGTAGAGTGGCTGGCACATAAGCTTTACTTCTAAGTATTCTTCACACTTTTGTAACATATCGTTGACCGTTTTTAAAATGTAAATACATTTTTTTTTCTTTAAAAAGATTAGGTTTTAACGGTGAGTGAAAAAAATCGATTGATTTTACTTGTATATGTGTCATCATGGCTGATATTCCGCGTGTGTAGCCGACTCATACATATTCAAAGCGCGCGGCGCTGGACTGCCGATCTCAGTGGTTCGCCATTGGCCCGCAAAACTTGCTGAATACAAATTAGACACATAGCAGGCAGGATCTACAACGAAATCATTTTCAAATTTGGCAACCTTTACGAGCTGTAAATAAACCGACAAAAAGTTATAGTTCTATTTGAAATCGCTATTTCTGTTCGAGACGTTATCGGAAAGACGGATTACCGTCAAAACAATATTCACTATCGCAAATGTCCACGAATGCTCAAACGAAAATATATTTTATCAGCACTACATAATCAGTTTGCTTAGTGTTGTGTTGGTTGACCCAGTTGCAAGAGATAAGCGTTATCAATCCGCTGATGTATTAGTTGTGCAATTTGTTATCGCGACCGGTTAGCACTCGATAAATGATGTTGATTTTTCAAGTTCATCAGCGTCCTTTGTTCTTATCCATTGTTCTGTAAACACTATGTTCGTTTAGCATTCAATATGACTGTATGTATAAACATTGACGTAAATTGTTATATACGTGTAATCATAGAAATTATATTCGTGGTTTCTTTGTTTCCATGTTTTGTTTGGGTATTTTAAATGAACATATCGCTTATTAATTACGCAATATTAATATCTATACGTTATGGTTTATTTGTAAATTGACTCCAACCATCTGTTTACACACAAATGTTCTTATCGCGGTGAGCTCTGTTCAAATAAGTGTTCCCATTGTTTAAGTAGTGTTTGCAAATATTGAACGGAAATACTTACCGATCTTTTTAATACGAACTCAATTTATAAAACCTACATTTTCTACCTGTGACATGCTATTTTATCCAATCATATTTTTGACTTCCAACTTTCAAAAAGTTTAATTGAATTCCATTAAATACATGTTATTCAACGTCCAAAGTACCTAATACAAACCTCTCGGCTCGGTCAAGGTGACCTTCCTAGAACGCTGGCACCGTCGCTGCGCCGCGCCACCGCCGCTACCGCTGCCACTTAAAGGTCTATCCTATTCAATGTAAATTTTGCAAGACCTTGTTTACAACTCCGAGTTCCAAATCTATATGACATAGCCTAGAACTAGCTCACACTCAGTTAATCTTGCGATAACATTGGCTTACCCACCAACGGTGACCACTTACAGGGTTTAGTGTGTGTCGGAGAAATAGAGGTTAAGCAGTCTGCTACATTATATGCACAGGCTTGGTTATATTTTGTGTAATAATAAAAGAAAGAGGAACACGTGCTGCGCGCCGTCCGCCATTTTGCAATATAAATAGCAAGATGGCGGCAGGCGGGCCGTTCGTTGGCGAAAGTACTTGGTAATTATAAGCGGCGTGCGGGAAGCCGAGTGAGCTGAAACGCGAGGATCTATGGCCGGTCGCTGCACGCAATGCTTAGCCTGATTTATATCGCTCTCTGGTTTCCATTCGGTCTATTGTTCTCGGTTTTATGCGCTCAAGACTCGCGAGTCTGGTATTGTTTCCGACGGCGGCCATGGGAAACGAATTCGCGTGGGTTCTCAATGACCTTTATTAATGCCAAGTATAAAGAATTAGTATGTAAGAAATCCGTTGATGTTTATTTTAATAAGCTTTTGGCTTTAATTTATTTATTGCCTATATATTTTACAGATATGACCTTAAAAATACTTGTACTTTAGTTATTCTGAGTTACGTATTATTGTTTTTTCGATGTAATAATATAGTTGTTTGATATACCAACTTATCATTTAATCATATATGTATGAACGTTGTCAGTGCTTTAATTTGGGCTTATAATGTAACCTACATGGTAAAACTTTCCATGAAAGTATAATGTATTGACGCAGATCGACGGCATTATTCAGTCAACAACCGAGTCGATAATAAATGCTAAAAAGATTCTCTGCGCCTTGATCCGTTTCCATTTTATAGCTGCTATTTACAGTCTTCTACTGGTTTATAAAAAGAATAGGTATGTTCATAAATACTCTAGTATTAATGATCGCCTTCCGTGAATCCAAGCAAGACGAAAATACCCTACGTAATGCAATACACTACGCGTTTTATTATGTTAGGTACCTATCTAATCTGCTATTATTAATTACACGGTATCGCTGCCAAATAGATTAAAATTGGATTCTAGGAATTATTTATACCTATTTTTTATACAGTGTATGATATTGTACAATATTGATCTAATTTTTTTAATATCGATATCAGTTATCAAAAAAACAATACCCCAAGTATTGTTTTTTTTTCTAATAATTCGTACGTACCTATAAGTCACGTAAACAAGTGTCTATAAAATACAAAGGCCGATACAAGTTGGTAAGAAATGTATTTAACGGTAAAAAATATCTCATTAGTATACATATACGCACCCGTATTATCACATACATTAGGTATATGACTTTATACAAAGTACCTAAACAATACAAAACGTTTAGGTGGTATTTTTGTGTTCTTTTAAATGTACCTAACTACCATGCTTGTTATAAATTATTTCGATCCATGTCGGGTTACAAAGGTTAACCTGCAGTTTTCTTTGATTAATTGTGTTGATATTGAAGTAACCACTGCGTCGTGTCTCAAGAGATATACGACGCAGGCGGCAACGTGAGCGACAAGATTTATAAACATGCCTTTATTCAACTTAATTACAATTTACAAAGCCGATAAAGCAGTGCGTTGAACGGATACTACTGATAATGCCACAGTACTCCTACACGTAACTTGATTGCATTTCAATTGCTATTGTTATCGCAAAGTACTCAATAAATTATTACGTACCATGTTCCAGTTACGATTCAATCAATTGAAATTCCAAGTATTAGATCATCTCTGATTCATTGTACTGTTCAAATAAATCATAGTTAACATTTCAGAGCAGAATGAAAAGGATAAACAATAAATCTTGTCTAGCAAAAAAGTAAGACATTCCCACATGTCATTCACACGAAGAATTATTTTTAATGGTACGGAGATGCCAGCGTATTGTTTATTGCTGGTGTGTTTCAACAAGCCGGCACTGCGCACTCGGCACTCGGCACTCGGCAGGGATCGCATGCCAACTCGTTTGACCTCATTCCCGAGAACTAGTCTGCGTAAACTCTCATATCGGGTTTATGAAAACATACCTATTTTAAGACTTTATAAAGCTCCAGACCGCTCCAACTTATTATTTGTTTGTTTTACAAGGAACGTGTGCCAAGTTTATGCGCGTTACTCATCCTGATTTACTATAAACATGCCGCGAGAAAGGAGACGACGAGAGATAACTCGTTTTTAACGGCTTCGATTCATTACGGCTGTTGATTGCATGTGATTTTGTAATACTCACGTTAAAATTGTGGGTGTAAATTCCGATTACCGGTAAGATTTTGTTTGTTCTCGACTCGTAACATGAGTACCTACACACAATTATTGTGTGGTTTGGGCGCATATTGAATAATGTTGCTCCGTAACGAAATATTGTGTCTTGCTGGGGTCGTGCCGTATCGTGTCGTGTATCACATTAAAACGCTCATAAATTAAATCGACTTCGTCCGGTACGCTCGGTCTGCCTGAGCTCAGGCTGGAATCAGTACACTGCATCCGCTAACTAGACTGAGCACTCGAGCTACTAGTCACTGCCCCTTATCTTAAATTAGAAAGTAACTTATATATTTAACCGCGTGGACGATTTGATCGATGAAGGAGAAACTGTAATTAATTTATAACCAGACTTCACGCAGTCACTTCTATTTTCTTTCGGCCACCTGGTTTGATCGTAAATTGCAGAAAACGTCTGAGACACAGCACAATTTGATTTCCACAGAGTTCTTGCTATAGAAATATCTTCAACTTTCATACCTAATTATTTACATTACATTTGTTGATTGTAGTTAGTATATATTATTTATTGTATTGTTTAAGTTCGATATAATGGGCTTAGTTATACTAACTGAACTGGTATAATGGACTGTTCTTGACAAACAGAGATCATTTTGTTGAATAATAAAGTGCATAACTGTTAGTCACTCTTACGATTGTAATTTATGAATTCTGTAGAATTGCTCGAAGAACGAAGCTCGGTATATCGGGCAACGAACGCAGCCGAGTCCCCATTTCTCACGTTAAGACCAGTTCTGGAGACTGGTCGGTCTACATGCCAGCCAAGAAAGGCTCTCTGGTCGGCGCCTTAAAGGGTAAACAGCATAAGTTTTTGTGCTTCTCGAAATATGTTGCCAGAGCCAGACATAACGATATCCGTGCGTGCCAGTAGCGGTTGAAATGATGATTAGCTTACCCCTCCATGTGTAGATTTAGAATTCCTAACCTCAGCGATTTAAAACCAATTTGCGTAGCTCATTTCAGCAGAGGGAACGATCGACAGCAAAACAATTTCCAGACCAGCGGATATTAGGTGTAAAAGCCACAAACCGCATACAGAATATTAGCTTATTTAAATACAATCGAAGGAAGTGCCGACGTGGAGCATCTTCCCGGAAAAAATACAAATAATTGAGAACGTGGAATGTTTTAGCAATCATTTGCATGGTAATGCAAATATGATTGCGACACTTGAGTCATACAAGCCCATCTAATAAAAGAGATGGATTCTTTCGGGATTAACTGGTTATGGGCTGCGTCGCGCCTGTCCGTCGTCATTTCCCTTCGATGTTATGTTCAGTGACGATCACTCACAATTTGTCCCGGTACAGAATAATTCCGAGTTGTTTTAATAAATCGACTTAATCCATCTCCGATGAGCCACCTGCGCTTCAGGTCTGGTTTAAATGGTAACTTGCTCGGCTGTCTGTCAATCAGGAGCTGATTAAATATAACTGCCAATTAAATAAACTGGTTCAAACTCTTGCTTCCATTGTAGTACATATATTACATGTACTTACTTTATTGATTTGCTATTATAGCAGGATAATATTTCAAAATTAGGTAAGTACTCAATTTAATATAGGACACCTCTAATATATCCTTGTGTTTTTTCCTTATAAAGTCAAGCATCAAAATACTTTGTGTATGTTAATCTACAATTGACAGGTGATTATGCTAAATAGGCAGCAGCGCAGGCACACCATTAAACGAATACATGTTTTACGTTGCATAACTTACAGAAACAGGTTTCCATAAATGTCAGTCCAGTCGTATGAGCATTTTATACACAGCTGTTCTGCCTACATTACTTTTATGGACGGAGTTTTTCTAATGAATTGATTGCATGCCTAATAAGGCTTACCGTGCCATATTAGGTGGCTATGTTATAAGTGTAAGTTAAAATTATGTTAAATATTGAGCATTTATTGTTATAGACATCCTATTTCCACAAAAAGCATATAACTGACACACATATTGGAATTTGAATATAAGTATGGGCTCGAGAAAGTGCAAATGGCGTATAAAGTTTTATCGTCGACCACACAAGGATTAAAAGGCGGGTGGTAGGGAAATGGAATCACAATTCCATTAGACGACGCATATAACTTCACGGGTTAGTGAACTGGCAGCTGGGTAGACGGCGGCGGTCCGGTGGACGGTGGACATGACACCATGCGGGTGCGGAGAGTAAAGAGAAAGAGAGGCCACCTGCCGTACTGACCAGGCTGGACAGCTTGATCAGATACTACCAGTACCCACCTTGCAATATGGCTGCTATATTATAGACAGGGATATAGACATGCACGTTATATGGGTGACGCGAAATTAAGCAAAATAAACATGGAAAAGATACTTGATGTCATGTGAAATAAATCATAAATCATCATTTATTCATATTTTCTGGTAATATACGTCAATTTGAAATCTAAATATAACTTATTCTACAGTAAGTATTCTTAAGAAAATAAATAATTTTAAGTAATAACAATATCATAACGATAATGATAATAAATTACATTGGGAAAACAATAATATCTATACTTAGATAAATAAAATTCCACATGAAAAAAGAATGTAAAATAAACAATGGCGATTTAATATTCGATTTGTAATCTTAAACAACCCGAAACATTTATTTAAACGACGGGTTTTTTAAGTAGTATTGATAAAAAAGAAGGTGGTTTGCATACCTTTTCCTCGGCTCTCCGAAACGAGTTACCAATGTTGCCATACCGGTCCATATAAATAAATGTTCTCGATAAACTTATAAATACATTTTGCGAATAAAATAATTGACCTTTCGGCTTAAATTGGGGCTCACATTCAGTTGATATACTTAATGATGTCACAAACCTGTTAACCTTTCAAATTATATTTTTATATCTTGTAATTGTCTTTTTAATACCTACATGCTGATTTTATTATTTATTCTTAAGTTTGCTGTGATTTTTTTAATTATATAAAAAAAAACATAAAGTTTAACAATTTATTTTGTTGTTCCAGGCACATCACCAGAACGCGAGCCAATAGAGATAAATAAAAAAGGTAAATCAAACGTAACACAATCCATTTAAAATATTCAATTCCATATATTCAACGAATGCTCTGAAAACCACACATTTTAAAATCAAATATCTGATGTATCCGTCACAGAAACATCGCTCCTACTGGTTAAATATTAAACAATATGGTGACAATGTATTTCGAAGAAATAGAACTTTGCAAAACTCACTTGACAAAAAAAAACTAAGAACAGCGATATGAAACCTGTCCTTGATAATATATTTAGATACAGATCTCACTTTAATAGAGCAACAGATGTTCCTCATTTAGATTTTAATATACCATATGCTGTCCCTCTGAATTACATATATATTTTGTAAGAAGATAGATTCTGAGAAATGTTATGATGATAAAGATCGACCTCAAATTGCTAAAACTTAATTGCGAAAATTTTAGTTCATAAACCTTGATTTCTTAAGCTAAATTAGGTTTAACATTAAAGAGAAAGTCCAGGAAAATATCGAATAGTCGACTGAGAACTAAAATGGTAAGTTGAATATTCAACGGAATAAATTATTCGTTTGTTCGTTAAATATATTATAGCAATTTAGGTTACCAATAATTTATTTTTTATCGTCTCGTTTAATATGTCGTCACCTCAAGAGAATCTTAAACATGTTTTTGTTGAAAATCGAGATCACCGTCCTTAATTTCACATTCAAATCCGTATCTTTGTTTGTCCACTCCTCATCTGCGTATGCATTGATATTATTTATGCTTCAGCGGGCGAGCTTTACTGCAGAGGTCGACGGGGACGACAAATTCATTCGGTTTTTATTCTTTCGAAATCTATAAACTATCCGAGTAACGGGGTCAAGTCTTGCGTTTTGTTCGATAGTTATTTTTATTCAAGTCTCTGTTTGCTCAGATTTATTGGTCGTTTTTTAAACCTGTTAATGTGCCGTTTGAGTTATAATGTGCTGCATAATATGTATCTAACCGGTGTTTTCTATTTGCATTAGGTACTAGTACATGCTTATGTAACTTTCAAAGACCGTGTAGAGTTTCGTTAGATGTTAGATGTTTGCGTTGCAGAGCCCGGGTAGTGTTTGTAGTGGGTTAAAACAACACGTTCCAGGCTCCCTTTGTTTAAAGGCCACAGCCACACTAAAGGTACCGGATAGCTGCCACCCTCTGTTATAGCTTTATTTTCATTTTTGCCGTACCTTTCCATGTTCAACGCAATTAAGTCTGCTTATAATCGTTTGGTCGAACTATAGTCCTTTTGGGGTCCTTGTATTTTCAGTGCTGTCTTTTAAGTTCTTTATTGTGTAAATAACACAAAATTAGTTATGATTAAAAAATAAAATAAAGCGTAAATAATGAAAGTATAATTTTATATTTGCTGTTATTACAAACATCCACGGAACTTTAATAAAATTGTTATAAACGAACTTGATAAATGACAACCTTCGTATTTCAATTATCAGAACCGACAATTAATAACAGAGTTATTCATTATTATTACGTAAGTACACGAAACATTAACAACCTCTTTATTATTTATCAGAGATTCGTTTCTGGGAATCTATGATGTTGTTATTTTGTTCAGTTCGTAGTAAAACCTGTACCTCAGTTCGAGGAATTCATGATATAAAATTTATATTATTGATCAGCGTTGTAAATGAACAGACAACATGGCAATATCTATCCTACATGTGGCGTCATCCATCTAAAATCTGACAAGTATATAAAATACTCAATAAATACTATGTATTTTATATGACAATGTACATTTTGTAAATACTGTATGGTCGTAAGTTTGTTTGTGAATAAACTTTTCATTTAATAGTGAAATACTCAATGAAATTTTAAAATTCTGTATGTTCAGAGCAGTTCGCATAAGACGGATAATATTGTGGTATTACCAAGAACTGGCCTCTCCATTTTTTGTCGGTGTTATTCAACTTCTTATTAATTCAGAATCATTAAGTTTTTATAGCCTTGGATGGAGCTTGTAACATTATTATTTAAACACCTGCGCTGCCGGCGTATGCGTGTACGTTTATGATTAATATAGAATTGTAACGGAAAAAACACATGTATTTTGAATAAATAATTAAGGAGATAGCAGGGTTATTTGATGGGGCAGCCAGCTACATCGAGAATTGTATTCATTAAATAGAAAGGACGCTATAAATAAACGCAGTAATTGGCACACGTATTTATACAAGCAAGGATAATGGTTAAGGAAAATAATGGTTGTAGCTTTATTTACATATTGTTATACTTACACACAACACAAGTAGCTATTAAAGTTGGTAATTAATTTTATAAAATAAATATTAAAGATCAAAAGAACTAGAAGCAAAACTGAAAATTAACGAAAATGCATAAGCTTCTGTTTACCCCTTTATAGATCAAGCTATTTACTACTTGATCTGCTATTATGTACCAATATATCTGAGCTAATGTATACCGTGCTTAGGAATTAAAATCGTGACCGTATTTAATTTAATATATTTTATAATGATCACTATATGCAGATCAGATACCACAATATTTGTAGCTGCGAACAATCCAAAGAGGTCAAACGAACAAGTTAAACAAGATCTCGCGACCAAGAAAGTCGCCGGTGAAAGTACGAAGACCGTGGCTAATTCGCTCGGTTGAATTTTAATACGTTTCATAACAAGCCTCGTAATAAAACTGGTTTTTATTTAGACATGGTTGTATTTACCGCACGATTATAAAATAGAGCAAAGAATAATAATAGAATGTAATGTATGTGGGATTTTGAAGGTGAACCTGTCCTTTTTGTTGTCCGCAGTCCTTGGGACGAAGGGTCCCTTCAGGTATATAATACGACGCAGCCCTATTCCTTTGAAACGGTTACTGTTATTCTTCAAATATTACCTGTTTGGGTGGATTTGCCCTTGAGATTTTTTGTGAGAAGATCTAATCTTTTATTGTGAAGAGCGATTGCGAGTGTTAAATCAAATAAATTATACTTTATACTGAATAGAAATGTATATTTTGAACTAGGGTTTAATTCTTTATCGAAAATTAAAATGTAAATGAGTCTTAATAATTTTGCCGTTTAGTTATTATACACTCGAGAGCAATGAATCCGGGTCACTTAAAGAATGTTAAAAATCTCGGAAACTAAAAATGATAGGTTAATGCAATAAATTGTATTTAATAGACAATGTAATACTCCTTAAATGAAAGTAAAAAAAATATGAGTCACCATACATTTTATTAACACAAAATTACATAAAGAAAAAAACTGCTGATCTCTCCTTAAAACAAAAATAGGAAACATGAAATTTTTGAACTTTATTACGATTTTCTTGAATTTTAATACTTCGTATTGCCTCCTCGTGCTTCCATTACTGCGTTTACGCGGTTTGGCATGCTGTACACCAAGTTCCTTATACGATTTTGGGGAATATTCTCCCATTCCTCTGTGAGAGCAATTTTGAGCTCACGAAGCGTGATTGGGGGAGGGTTTCGTTGTTTTACGCATCTGCCTAGCTCGTCCCAAGCATGCTCGATCGGGTTGATATCCGGGCTGCGCGCTGGCCACTCCATACGAGTAATGTTCATCTCTTGAAGGTAGTCATTCACAATCCTACCTGTATGAGGTCGGGCATTGTCATGTATAAATATAGCATCCTCACCTAAATTGACCATAAATGGACCAACGTGATCATTGAGGATTTCTTCCACATATCTTACGCTAGTTAAAGAGCCGTTTTCTATGATCACCAGCTCTGTGCGACTTTCAGAAGAAATTCCGGCCCACACAACTACAGACCCACCACCGTAGGCTACTTTTTCTTCGATGCATGCTTGCTTGAATCTTTCCCCTGGTCTTCGATACACTCTGTGTCTTCCATCGTGCTTGTAGAGCATAAATTTTGATTCGTCGGAGAACATAACTTTTGACCAATCTTCAATACTCCAATTTACGTGGCTCTGGGCATATCTTAGTCTCGAAATACGATGCCCACGCTCCAGTTTAGGGCCGTTTGCAGGTCTAAGGGGTTTTAAGTTAGATTCAGCAAGCCGACGTCTTACTGTCCATGCACTTGGGTTACTTCCTCCGAGGCGTCGAAACTGATTGGTTAGTTCAGTTCCTGTGAGAAAGCGATTTCGAAGCATGGTGTTCACCAAGTATCGGTCTTCTCGTGCTGTGGTACACCTGGTTCTGCCCGTTCCTGGTCTGCGTAGGTTAGAACCAGTTTCTTCGTAACGTCGGAGAACTCTTTGTACTGTTGACAGCGACACACCGACAGTCCTGGCTGTATCGCGCTGACTCCGGCCGGTTTCCAGCATTGTAAGTATTCTGGTGCATTCTTCAGGCGTAAGCGACATAATTTCAGCTTGAATAATGAATATAGAGCACTATCAACATGGTTTATGTACCCACATAAATGACAGATTACAAACAAAAGCAAAACCAAATGCTGTAATTTCGTAGTTCCATCTTCGAAAGTGGCCCTTTTTCAAATTTGATTTTTTTATGATATAACTTTACAATAACTAAGAAGTTTTAATACCTTCATTTAAGGAGTATTACATTGTCTATTAAATACAATTTATTGCATTAACCTATCATTTTTAGTTTCCGAGATTTTTAGGATTCTTTAAGTGACCCGGATTCATTGCTCTCGAGTGTATTTGAAAGCGTCTTGGACGTTAATACTGACATTGCATAGTCCAGTCTATAGCTAATTGAAAGCGAGCCAGTTCACCTTTAAATCCGCATAGCTATAATAAAATAAGCACGTAGTGGTAATCGTTATTGCAATGTGAATTAATGAGCCCGCATATTGAATGAAAGTCAACGCACTCTTGTCTAATTGCTCCAGACAAACGGGCATTTAGCCAATCTACCGTGACGAGATCGAGGAAGTCACGATTATTATCATCGTAATTGAATAGCCATTAGAAACTGACAAAGTTTCAATGAACAACTTCAATAATGAGGCTGGGGACAAGTCGTGCAACCAGAGAACGAAAGTCGCACATGAAATGCTACGTCGAAAGATAACATATAATTAGAACCATTTAAATATTTTGCCCGCATAAAATTTATCTGTATATTTAATGGTTTGGCGGTTAAACTGGAGTTTTACATAAACAACACACATAGAAACACGTAGATATATCTTAGAACCGGTACTCGGCTGCGAAACGTGCAATTTTAAACGACTTTCTAAGACCAAGTATGTCGGTCATGTGTATAGAATATATGCATACATTTGCAATTACGAAATGCTAGTAATGAATTAAATTGTATAAGTTACGTGTAAACATACATATTGCGTAAGAACCGGTGCTAAAGACAAACAAGAAGTCGATAGTCGTAATGACATAAGTTCCAAAAAATTTATCGTGTTTTTATTACTTTTTATATTAATGCATAAGGATTATGTAATAATTATAGCTATGAATGTTATTATCACAGTAAGAGTGATATTATAACGTGAAATAATGTGTTACTGATGGAGATAAGAAATATATAAATAATCGTGAAAGGTAAAAATGTAACTCATTCAAATCCATTGAAACCAAAGAGCAGAGTATGTTGTATATATCGTGTGTTGACTGAATAATGAATGATTCATGTGATGCTAGTTGTGAGTCGAATCGAATATTTAACGAGCTACACAAAGCGAAAACATGACACCAATACGTACATCAGAAATGACTATAAAATAATTTTCCATGGCAATACCATTTTATTACTTCCTTTTAAATAACTTAATATACATATGCAACGAATAAGTATCCTTGCTTGCTAACCAATTCAATATCAGCTGAATACACGAGTAAGAATTAAAGAATAATATATTCTTGTCTGTTTGCATTCTTATTTAACTTAAAATGCAGAGTTGTTTTTGTGAACCATGGTAAAAGATTATTTTCATGTAAAAAAACTTGCCGTCAATTAACTGCATTGTAAAAACTTGTCAATAATAGCTTGAAATAATTGCTTTGGCCTTTATCAAAATTCAGTTGTGCTCGCTGGCTTTCTGAAAGTAATTGCAGCACAATGCAACGATGCAGTGTTTCAGGGTCGGCTCTGTTTGCGAAGTGGCCAAGTGTTAGCCTCTTGGCGCGCCACCTGCTGACAGCTAGCAACCGGTCCGACCAGTTCTGAACGATCACCATCTCAGTCTAGTACCCTGTCGAGTTATGATACTTTATTTATCGCTGGCATGATTTTATTTTACCGCTTGCGCAATAACTGCCACGACCACGACACGACGGACGCTGTGCTGCGCTATGCTGCGCAGTCTCGGAGTATTTGAATCTCTAAACAAATCGTTATATTCACTACAAATTATTGTAAATATTGTAATACTTATGTATGTAGAGCGGTTTCAAATTTGTGATTAAAAACTAGATTCATTTTTTTTCTAGCATATACTAAATAATGGAGGAATATAGATAAACAGAGATGAAAATTCATAAATAAATAATAACAAAAAGAAATAAACATATTGAAGTAAACCAAATGCCAGGTGAACATTATTTATCTTTGTGTGTCATGGGTAGCAGGTATAAATACATTGTATAGACATATCCCACGATTTGCAAAAAAATCTGTATTGAACAGTCAACAATAGGTACAGTGTGATTGACGCATTTTGAGACCGTCAATTTCGTCACTCTTCAGTTATTTTATAGATTTGGCTTCCAATAATCTTAAAAGAGAAAGTGCACAAGCACGAATCCATTCACGATTCTTTAAAGTAGAATCTGTGATCTATCCATGATGTCGATCATAACATCGATAATGACTTGTGTCTTTAAAACCTATGTGTGCGATTCTCATTCAAGCACGCTCGTGACGCAAAAAATAGACTTCTGTTGGTTTTTCCAGATGCAATAAGTGTCTATTAAATTCAGCTAGCGCGTTGGTAAAATCGGTTCAAGAGTCGCTGAGGTTGATGCGGTCGGGCCGGTATTCTTGCTCTGTCACGATCCGTGCAGCGGCGCCGTGTAGGCAGCTACTTTCTCCTAACGGGACTTACCTCCTCCCCTTTCCCCTCACAGCCAGCGCAGACGCCGATTACGACATTCTGAATTTTATTATCCGCAGAATTCTGAACATTCAACGTTGCGAAATCACACTCTCGGCAATAATTGGTTTGTACCACGCATTTTAATTAGTATCAACTATATTCTCTGCATCGTCTCGTATTTTAACGCCTTCTTTATTTTGTTCGATGATTTATAAAAATACAATATGGGTAACAATATTCATGCTCCATTGTATGCGAGAGAATGTGAAACCTTCGTGGGCCGAGACGAGTTCTTCACGCCCCGGGGGCCTTGGAGTCAAAGGCCACAACTCACGATCTTTGCCTCTTTGGCTTCACCTGTACTTACTGTCAATTCAACCTTACTGTTATTTTGATGATTTACTTACTCTTTATATTTCAGTATATTCCAATTTACTAATAAAGACCGAGAACGATGACCTTTGCCAGTACCTATACTTCATACAGTTGTGTAAAATTGTTGTTATTGGGCTTGTAATTCTATCTTCAGGGATTTAAGTAACTCTTTTCACACCTCCTGTCTTTGTCGAGGAAAGTATTTGGCTTTTTTCCAAATGCTGAACGATTTTCTGAGGAAATATTGATCTCCAAGCAAACCCAGCGCCAACCTTGTTATGCGATTCATACTTTATTAACATTATTATGTCATTCAAAGAGCGATGAGCAATGTCAGTTTGTATACGTGCTGTCACTTTTGACTCATTAATGAATCTCGTGTCTTGGTGAATTAGCAAGTAGCCGTGAAGTTATCTTGCTCGAGTAGAGTTCCGTTGAGCCGAACGTCACGAACATATTGATTTCCTTTCTAGTAAAAACGCTATTGTCCGTTTGAAAGCTTGCGATCACAAAGCGTGAAACAAAAAAAGCAACTGCACAAAAAAAGCTGAAGCGTATCGGTGCGGTTACGCGCAAGACTTGCATTATTCCAATGGATGAAACGGAACGCACATGTGCGGCAGATGTTTAGGGTTATTTTTTAGAATGTATTATAGTTCCCTCACCCTCGCCTCGTACCACCCCGCAGCGCAGTCACTGACCTCGTTCTGTCGGTTGACCGGACACTGTAACTTTGTTTTTAATCTGTTTCTTTACCTCTATTCTATGTAAATTTAAGAATTCATCCGATCTTTGCAATTTTACTTTAAACCTTTCATCTATGTAAGATAAATCTGATGTCCTCGTTTGGTTCGACGTTGACGATGACAATCTAAAAATATAACTACGCGTTGATCTGACATCTGTAACGCCCTTTTAGTATAATCTCAGGAGGGTTGATCACCCGACCGGGCAGACAGGTTCCAAGGTTGTTACCGAACAAAACAGCTGGCCCATATTATTTTTGGAAGTGACTTTCAAGTTTCGAACGCTTGAAATATAAATGTGGAGGTTTCTTCAATGCTATCTGAAATTTGTATTATCCGTGAGAGATAACATTTGCAATTTACTGAGGTTATTGCCCTTAATAAATCTACATTCATAGTCCTGAATACTAAAAGAAATTCTAAGAATCTTTATCGTCAAGTTCAATACTCCAGTCAATATTTAGCCGAGCAATCAAGTCAGCTCAATAAACGCAAAATAACGACTCGCTGGAGGCGAAAATGTCGAAATATTTACGAGATCCGAGACTTTTTGTTTAGTTCCTATTTTTAGGCGCGCAATGTAAACTTTTTATCAAACGACTTTGGACTCAGAAGTTTCTGAATACATCACATTTTGTTTTGTTTTTGCTGGCGGTCGTTATTCTCAATTATAGTGGACCGAGTAGGTCTGCGCGCTCGACGGACCAAATCGTGCGTTCTTCGCGAAACGTGTTTGCCGAAGCTATAAAGGAACTAGTAAAACTTGTATTGTGCTCTCAGTTTCCTTTTGTATCGTTCAACAGTTTTTGCAGTTTGCTAAATTTGATTAAATAAGCAGCTGGAAGGAAGCATCAGACGATTAAATTATCTTATTTAAATAATCATACGATTTAGATTTTTTACGGTAAGTTTGTGTAACATTTTTGCATATTTTCTTGTTATTTTAAAAATCTCTTCTAACGTTCGTACATAGATTTAAATAGTTTTAAATCTATGCGTTCGTAGAGCTTTGTTATAAATATGATTAAATTATTCCGATGGGTCGATGTTAGCAAGTAAGACCAGTGAGAGCTTACCTTCGTTTAATCTCGCCAAACGATCTTCCAGTCGATACACACACATGCATCTCACTCAACATATCCTCAAGTAGGTTCGTTGTAGGGACCGCCATCGGAGCTAGCGTGTTTTATATAGTTTTTTCTCTCCCACGAATATAACCAGTGATGTTAACTTTCAAACCGGTCGTTTTATCGATATCGGAGCTCCCGTCTCGCTCGATTTCTTCTTCCGCGACACTGCATCGGATTGAGCACGACCCGCTCATCAATTATTTATCGTGTAGTTAACTTGTAAAGCGCTGTTATTCTTACATCATAACTGTAATGAAAATTAGTATTGCTATTAATTTGCGTGTCTGGCCTGAGAGGTCCAACGATCGTGACGTATTAGTAAGAATTGGTTATGAATGAACATCATCGATGTAATGCTACGATTTATTTATAGGTTTTTAATGATCATATTCCGTAGATACTTATAATTCTAACTCGCTATTAGTAATAGACCCAAATACATTTAAATGTAATACATAAATCAAACACAATGAGTATTAATTGTAGTACAGGCTGCTAAGAATGTTTGTTGAGCGTAACCAATTCTCGGTAAATCAAGAGATGCATGAACAAGGAACTTTAGGTATTCCAAACAGTCGAGCCAACCAATCTCTTTTGGCACAATGTTTACAAAATCTCGAGGAATCGAATCGAGTTTGCGCTAGTATTTGTAAACATGGCGGCAGCGGGCCGTGGAAGCCGTGCGTGGCTCCTAAAATACTTCAAACAGGAATTGAACCCACGCCAACTGGTGTGCGTAGACGGCGGCTCGCGATACCCTCATAAACTTTTCACTATACGACGTCTCATTTTATTATCATGTCTTTTATGTCCGTTTAATTTATCGTCTCGAGAGCGGTGAGGTGTCCTGCGAAATTGCTTATACATATATATTTTGTATTAATTTCCTCTATAGAAATTAGAAGAGCAAATTCTTGAATGCATTGCATTGCCTACTTACATTATATAATGTACCCTTACTGAACAACAGAAAATCATTTTGACTCTATTAACCTTATAATAGGTATACTATTCAATTAAGGGTGTTTTATACAGTAATATTGAAATTGCTGAAAGTAGAGTAACTATAATTTCGGTTGTCTGTAATCTATTGACCTTGTTTGTATCGTCAGACTCGACAATCGAGCTCAGCAGCACAACACTATTTGCACAACTGGTTGTGCTTGTGTGCACACCTATGCTGAAAACATACTTTGGTAATTTCTGCATCACTTTAAATGTATCTACAATTCTGACAATGTTCTTTCAAATTGGAACTGTTATCATGAATTTAAAAAAACACTTGTGTCTGTATTCGTTGTATTATTACTTTATGTAAGTATAGGCGACAAGGAAAGTGGTTTACCACTTTTGATGACATCTCCCAGTAACATAATTATTCGCTAAGGATTACAGATTGACAGATTCTGAGGTAGCAGTTATTAATCTGTCAAGCGAAAATAGCCCTTGATGTTTTGTACGTGCAAATGATATTCAGTCTTAGAGTGGTAAACCAATTTCATTGTCGCCTATACCTTCTTAGTGAACTTTATTTTGAAGACGCTTAAAACATGATCACCTTCAAATATGCTCAGGTAGTATCAGTACAACGCCTACCTAAATTTGTTTCATTGTTCCATATCGCAGAATACTTTGATTTGATTTCTCAATCGATCTTTATAAGTACAGACATAATATAATTTTACCTTTATATAGAAATCTACGCTACAAAACATATGCTCTCATAAATATCACAAATAATTCAGACGCTTTTGATCGCTTTCTCATTGCCAAAATCCATTTGTTAGAAGTATTCACGAGCAACTGGATGCACCTTTCGTAAGCGTAAAATGTTAATATTGCAACACATTTTGAACCAGTTTCTCGACTTATTAATAAAATGTACACACCTACCTGTATTGAAAGCATGTGTGTAAACATTCATTAGACGTCCGCTGTATAGCTTACATTGCATACCTCGTCTCAGTTTCCACAGTCTCATGCACTTTTTTTTTGTAAATAAAACACCAAGTGTAGCTCTGAAAAGCATCGCCAATGCATTGTTTCTGCGCGGCGGTCGTGTAACCGGTTCTTGGTTCGTCACGCGTGTCGACTTCGAGGAAACCAACAGTAAAGTTGTTTCCATTGGCATTCTTCGCACGCCCCTTGTCGCTCGGCGCAATGTTAGCCAAATTCGACCGACACGACGCAGCTCTCTAAGCCGATCTCATATCTATTCTGTATTGTTTGTGCGACGCGACGACAGTGAAATTAAAACGCCTTTATAATTTGCATCAATGTCGATCATTACCAAATACCGAACAAATCTCTTCGATCACTTTTCATTATTGCCTAATAATGAAAAACACTTTCAGGTAACATATATATAGCTGATACGTCAAGGTTTCTAAACGCATCTGCCCTGCGCCATATCACGGGCGTAAGTATAACTTATTTATTTGTACGGCGGATGTGAGCCTATTTACGTCCGACCAACCCGAAAGAAGGTTATTCGCGTTTACACAACCGAGAAACGTACACAAAGAAGAGTTAAACGAACGCTTCGAACATAAATCAACGTAACCGTAGTTGTCTCCGGGGGATTAACCATACAGAATTATATTCTATTCTTCGAGCATAATTAATAGCTTTTGGCATAGAGCATCGGCGGCGGACGGGTCGGCCGGCGGCACAAATAGGCGTCGTGACGCGGCACTGCAGTTGCGTAATTGGACAATTAACACACGCGATACCAAACAATGTGGGCCTATAGGAAACATTAGTTAGGCATAACTGTATCCTCGGTAATGCGGTGCACATAATGCCGACCCACGCGCGTGTAAAGCAGGCCAACGGCCTTTTGATGGCCTAGGAGTCGACCGACGAGACTGTGGCTAGTCTAGCTAGGCGTTGGCGAAACGAGTGAGCAGTCGACGAATGTTCCACTCTTCAAACCGTTGATTAACCGTAATAACCAGTGATGATATGATTGCGGTGGGACGGCCATAATAACTTATCGAACGCTCACGAAACTATGTAATATCCTCCTACCACACGTCTATTGATAGAGAGTCAAGAAACTCGACATTTAATTAGGTATGACTTATGAACGCCCACGGCACAACAGTTGAGGCAATGACTTTGCCTTTTTGATCCAAGATGCCCGAGGTTATTTTTTACCGTTACTATAGATTTGTTTTTCTGGTCGGATACTATGGCGTGTTATCTTTGGAACTACATCGGGATCCTACTGCGACGTCGTTTTTGTCGACAATCGACCCTCTTGGACGGATGTTTGATGATTGAAGCAGACCCAGATGTATTTCCTTTGCAACAACAAGCGCGAATCGAGAACGTTATGAAGTGTCTAGTCTCTAAGCCTCTGTTTCATTTGATTCCATCGGTAATCCTGCACCATTCGTATCTTTGTTTATCCATAACTATTTTAGGTTTAAACGTAATCTAATTTTATCTTTGTCCGGATATTTTAGATTTATTTTCAGATCTATCCACTTTATCCGGTATCAAACGAGAATTTTAAAACAAGCTTTTTATATCTCCACGAAATTGCCTGTGAATTCAAGCGCGATCACTTCTCACACTCTGTCAGTAAAATCTGGTTACTGATAGAATACTTGATTCATATACATAAGTAAATATAAATCGTTTGCTATTTGAAACACAGATTTAATCAATTTAAAGGTTAAATTAGCTTTTCGAGGCTCATAAACACCGTGGAAACCAGTACCTCGAATCTCAGCTCTAGATATTATGACTTCATTCACCTCGATTTCTTTTCCTGTTTTGATCTCTATATTTGCATATTTAATTGCATGTTTAATATATTTATGAATAATTATGAACGGGTCTGTTCACTCGCGAGTTTTTACTTCTTGGAAGCCTTCATTGTTCTTTTCCGAGTTTATTGTTTTTACAGAAGTTCTTCTCTATACAACCATCGTGTCGTCGATTTAAAGTATTCAAAATCATTGATTACAAATCGATCAGACACGCAACAGCTTTGTTTAGTTAAATAACAAACCAGACTGACCCGAATGATTTTCCTTTTACTGTTATTCAGATACATATACTAATTTAAGCTCGTTGTATTTATTTTATTAATGCATTATGACTAAGGCACAAATTGTGTTGTTTTGCAGAAAATAATACCGTACAATCTTCCCAAAATAAGTTCCGTAACTGCAAAATACTCTAGTAAGTAACTCAAACAAGGAATGTTGAACACCAAAGTAGATATTTTCTAAACGTACGATAGCAATCAAAATTCATCAGTGGCGTTGTTTCGAGGTCACAACTCCAGCATTCAATTGGTGTCGCTGCTGCTTGTTCACGAACTACTTATTGGCAAACTGTGCAGAACTCCAATTTGCATAACATCAAGGCGTATTACAAAACAAACTATTGAGTTTTGAGAGATTTGAGATGATCAGCGTATTTTGTTCGATGAAAACATCGGAGTTGTTAATCATCAATACTTATCCATTGATATGTTTATTTAACTGATGATGATCATAATCACAATAATGTCTCTTATATTGAATACCGCAACACTGACCACAAATTCGGCATTCCAATTTTATTCTTATTCTATAATTTTTGTTTAAAATTGAATCAATAAATAAAAGCCTTACATGGATATAAATGCGTGCTACATTGCCGAGGAAAGTTTCACTTAATCCAGATACCGGAGTGTAGATTATGGAGGTCGAGAAAGTAAAGTGTAAGAGGCGTCCACTGAATAACAAAACACAAGTTTGGCACTGTCGTCTATTATATAACAAATTGTCTCTATTATGGAGTGCGAACGTCACACGGACTGTCTGTACCTACGAGGAATAGCATAGCAAATTAACACGGACCTCTCGCTCCCTAAGCCTCAACGCAAAATATACGTAAATTTATGACTCTATCAGAGATCTCTGATGGCTGGACTTGATGTTGTTTATTAGACAACGAAATTGACGAATAAAAGCGCAAACAAAGCCATTGAAGCGTGAAAACGAAACTATCACGATCCGTAGGTACTTGCGCTACTGGCTACCATACAATTAGAGGAATGCTATTATGCTGCCGTGCTCGCTCACTGGCCTACATAAAGAGTTGATTTTCGGTCCGATAGTGCTGGCCTTGCCACTTAAACCGCTGCCGTTTACATTTCATAAATCGAAATTAACTGTGCAATTTATTCGATGCAACCGGTTTACATGCAATTTGATTCAACCGATAATCGCTGTCGTTGTCGAGGTGAATGAGTCATTGCAGTCGATTATATTGTCGAACACACGCTCCCTATATTAATTTTCATCAAGACTGCCACGAGACGGTGTCAAATAAATTTGCTAGCTACAGTGATGTCATAGTCGCATACTTTGATCCGATTTCAAAAGATGATAATACAGTTTGGTAACGATGGTGCTGACGTGGGTCGAACAGTTTATTTGTGAAGGAACCTAATATGGGATGTAAGTAGGTCGTGACTTGATAATGGAACGTTCAAACGTGATGTAGTCACGAAGACGTGAACGCAATTCGGATAGCTACGCGAACTCGACGAATGCCTCCGAGAATTGTGTTTTATTTACTTGTGACATTAACATAGTGTACGAGTAAAAAGATAATTAGTATTTCAATTAATCAAGGTTCTAACTTATCACTAGTTTAAGTTAATGTACCGTGTCTAGCTGCCGTTCCGTATGAGCGGAGATGGCCAGCTTAAAGTTACGGAATGTTTAAGGTTAACCTCGCAAATGTCGAAGTTTTATCAACCTCACAGTAACTTGCCTGAACGTTTCTTTCTTTAATTTGGATAGGCTGAGGGTGAGGCCGGAGGGTCGTCGCCAACCTTTGTGCTTCTGCAAGCCACAAGGGAAGGGTTGACGAACGCGTATATAACGATGTACCCTCACCTTCCTTTATTTAGGACGAGCCTACTGCGCATTTAATCTCGTTTTAATTGGAATTTGATACGTTCTATATTTGTATACGTTCAGTAATTGAGCGTAGCAGTAAATTGATACGTCCTACATTGCGTCAGCGTTATTAATGTCAATAACCCTACTTAATCATTGTAGTAGTGATTCATTGCCCGCGTTTGTCGTTCTATACTATTATTTTATTTAGGTAATTTAACAATTTATAACGTTGATTATAAGATTACTTCAGAAAAAATAGGTTCAAATACTTCCTCTGCGGATCAAATATAAGAAACGAAATGGTATTATTCGAGTATGAATGAAATCAGCTGCTCGAGGGGGTTCGAACTCATGGCATAATACACTCGAGAGCAATGAATCCGGGTCACTTAAAGAATCCTAAAAATCTCGGAAACTAAAAATGCTAGGTTAATGCAATAAATTGTATTTAATAGACAATGTAATACTCCTTAAATGAAGGTATTAAAACTTCTTAGTTATTGTAAAGTTATATCATAAAAAAATCAAATTTGAAAAAGGGCCACTTTCGAAGATGGAACTACGAAATTACAGCATTTGGTTTTGCTTTTGTTTGTAATCTGTCATTTATGTGGGTACATAAACCATGTTGATAGTGCTCTATATTCATTATTCAAGCTGAAATTATGTCGCTTACGCCTGAAGAATGCACCAGAATACTTACAATGCTGGAAACCGGCCGGAGTCAGCGCGATACAGCCAGGACTGTCGGTGTGTCGCTGTCAACAGTACAAAGAGTTCTCCGACGTTACGAAGAAACTGGTTCTAACCTACGCAGACCAGGAACGGGCAGAACCAGGTGTACCACAGCACGAGAAGACCGATACTTGGTGAACACCATGCTTCGAAATCGCTTTCTCACAGGAACTGAACTCACCAATCAGTTTCGACGCCTCGGAGGAAGTAACCCAAGTGCATGGACAGTAAGACGTCGGCTTGCTGAATCTAACTTAAAACCCCTTAGACCTGCAAACGGCCCTAAACTGGAGCGTGGGCATCGTATTTCGAGACTAAGATATGCCCAGAGCCACGTAAATTGGAGTATTGAAGATTGGTCAAAAGTTATGTTCTCCGACGAATCAAAATTTATGCTCTACAAGCACGATGGAAGACACAGAGTGTATCGAAGACCAGGGGAAAGATTCAAGCAAGCATGCATCGAAGAAAAAGTAGCCTACGGTGGTGGGTCTGTACTTGTGTGGGCCGGAATTTCTTCTGAAAGTCGCACAGAGCTGGTGATCATAGAAAACGGCTCTTTAACTAGCGTAAGATATGTGGAAGAAATCCTCAATGATCACGTTGGTCCATTTATGGTCAATTTAGGTGAGGATGCTATATTTATGCATGACAATGCCCGACCTCATACAGGTAGGATTGTGAATGACTACCTTCAAGAGATGAACATTACTCGTATGGAGTGGCCAGCGCGCAGCCCGGATATCAACCCGATCGAGCATGCTTGGGACGAGCTAGGCAGATGCGTAAAACAACGAAACCCTCCCCCAATCACGCTTCGTGAGCTCAAAATTGCTCTCACAGAGGAATGGGAGAATATTCCCCAAAATCGTATAAGGAACTTGGTGTACAGCATGCCAAACCGCGTAAACGCAGTAATGGAAGCACGAGGAGGCAATACGAAGTATTAAAATTCAAGAAAATCGTAATAAAGTTCAAAAATTTCATGTTTCCTATTTTTGTTATAGGGAGAGATCAGCAGTTTTTTTCTTTATGTAATTTTGTGTTAATAAAATGTATGGTGACTCATATTTTTTTTACTTTCATTTAAGGAGTATTACATTGTCTATTAAATACAATTTATTGCATTAACCTATCATTTTTAGTTTCCGAGATTTTTAACATTCTTTAAGTGACCCGGATTCATTGCTCTCGAGTGTATAAAGGAAATAAAACGGAGGGATGTTTTGTCGGTCTCGTACTTATGTTTATGTAGCGTCGTTGCCATGGAAATCGCCCGGGAGCGGACGCTGACTCCACTGAGCAATAATTAAATATTGATCAAATTATGAGAAGGCCATTAGCAGGACGGAAATTGGATCATGATTATAACTGTTGTTTATGTTCGAGTAAATTCTGTTTAATGAGAGCATTACCTACGTTTAATACTAAAAATTATACTACATAATATAGCATTATTATGTATATTATTATATCATCTTTTTCAATAATTGTATCATCTAAATAAATACCCATCTTATGTTTCTGAGCAGGTTCTAAATGTATCTTCGTACAGGAAACTTATTAAAGTTTCGGGTCAATATTCATCTTCAAAACAGACTGAATTTATTAATTTGCTCGCATTTTTCAAGAGCTTCGCCAAGGTTATTCCCAATAAGCTTGTGATGACAAGCCCGTGAATAAAACAATAACTAATCCAAGTTCTCTCGGGTTCAGCTCGATCCGCGACACGGTAAAGTAAACAGCGAGGTCTGCGAGTGGGCGTCGGGTGGCATTCCACATCCCCTACAGGCCACCCTACTCTCCCTAACAGCCCCATACTTCCCTCACGCTGTAGTGCTTCAATCGCGACATTTCCCTCTTGTTGCCTCTCATGGTTCAGTAATCTTTCGGCTTTTAATTTCCATGTCATATTATATTAGTTATAAATATATTTTATTGTTACAATAGTCATGTTTTCCAACAAACAATACAGTCATTCTGAAAACCAATTATTATATTTAATATTTTCTTAGAATCTACGTTTTATTACTCTGTCTGGAGGTCATAGTAGAACTAAGGTTTCAATACCATTTTATTGATAATACAGAAAGTTGAAAGGTTTCTCTATAATAAGAAAGAATGTGAAAAAGCTTTTGTTACACAGTTTGGCAAATATCCAATAACAAAACCACTGTTTAACTTTGCTGTTATTGAGTCAGGAAGTTTTGCTAAAGCTGTTTGTGTTTCAATACGTATAAATAAACGAGATTGAATTGTTGGTTAGCTATCGACATATTTAAAAACTACTGCTTATATACGGGCATACCTACTACACTGCACCGATTTGAAATTATATCTTTAGATGATACCTAATGTATAGAAGTTTATAGACATTCAAAATCCACTTCATCTATTATTACTGCAGACAGATGCAAACATGTGCTATGCACATTTCGTTCATCGAATTACCTACGTATCGAAATCGAAACATCGTTTGGCTCTGTTCCAAGTACTCGCATACCGGTAGCTTGCAATAGCTTCTAGGAAAACCTCTGATAACCTTCTGCTGGTAATAGCTAAGAGGGCTTATGCCTGCTTTGAATAATACCCGTAAAGGGGTGGATCCACCCCCTTGGTTACCCGTTACGATGCAGGCGGATTAGGTTACATTAAAATAGGTAGGTTGATGAATACACTACGCAGCAGGTACAATAATATAAGCTTACTGAATATATTTAGTTTAAAATATTATGTGTATCAGTTACTTTGGAAAGTAGTTAATAATATGGATTACTAAACTAAACAAATGTGATTACAACATTTTTTACAAATAAAAAAATGTCGCATTATTTCTGCACTTACGGAAGCAAATCTGTTTATAAAGTGAAATGTGTGCAATGAATGCTTCTCGTCAACAATGGAGCTATTGTGCTATTTGATTAGTGAATTGAGGAGCTAGGGGCGTCGCGTCGTGAAGGCGATCACGACTTTACGATCTCACGAAGACTGGGCTCCGTTCCCAGCGCCTCTACAATTTGTTCCGACGTCTACAACATGTGCAAAAAATAATGATATTCTCACTATCTAATCTTATCGCAATCCAAGTATGTATATCTGAGTAGGTGTAACCTATCCAGATCCAGCTCGTGGTAACAACCTAGAAGTAAGTATTTGTTAGATGGAATTTTCGCAATTATCTCAACCGGGTCTACATGAAGCTAATGTTTACGTTAGCATTGAAGTCTGAATTGCTAGGATTATTGATAAAAGGTATATAATTCCGTACCTTTTGTCGATATTCCGTGCATTTGGCTTCTAATAATGTCAAGGTTACGCTTATCGCAAATCAGTCAGTTATAAGATTGTTATTGAGCAGAGCAAGTCATGCAGACTGATACACTCGAGATTTTTTTAAACTGCGTGTCACGAGTATAAAGAATTACAATGTCACTTCGCACGTAAGCAATAGCGTGTTACCTATCGCGTTTTACTCGATAAATATGTCGTAAAAACTCGATGTGTCGAATGTCGACGTAACAATGGGTCGTTGGGTTTACAGGAAGTGCGGCTGGCGTTCACAGCTGTCTTGTTGCTGCTACAAAACACCTTCCATGTTTGACATGCACTTCGATATTAGATACCTTCTTGGTTTTCTTTTATACTATTTTGAGCACTGTCTGCTCTTTTGTTACAAACTTGAGACAGTTTTGGGAACACGAACGAGTTTTCTTCATGATTCACACATTCAATGTCATTTCAATCTTGCCAATCTAATACCTATTAGAATCGACTCAAATCTATTGTCATGTAAATTGTGATTCATTTTCATAATCAAGAAGTGATTGTTTACACCACAGCGTAGGATGTGCATTGTCTGATGATTCTATGACCTTCTCTACTTTCCCCGTCTTTTATTTGTGTCGAATGGGAAATTGTTAAGAATTATCATCCACAGTTTGTTACAAAGCAGTTTAATTATAACTTCCTTTCTAGTCGAGCATAGTTGCATTCTCGAGTGCTCAAGCAGCGTAATAATTCGTAGTTCATGGTTACGCATTCGCTTATATTTATTATGCAGGTTGGCGTGTGGAGGTTGGCGCAGCTCGTTGCGGTTGTGGGGTAGACGAACGGGCGCTATTTCATTTTGCATTATTATGAGTCAACGCGCGGCAGACTTTCATCTGTAATGAGTATTCCACTGTAGGGCGGGTTGGGCCGACCGCAACCTATTCACAGAAAGCCCGTATCTGTAAAATCCGATAAAACATTTGGTATTTTTGTAAACCTCTTATTTAATTTATATATTGGACCGTGTTATCATTCGTTTACAAACTTAAACACAATAAAGCCAGTGAAACATCTAAAGTATGTACTACGCTCACAAAGGTTGACTGCTCTCGTTATAAACTAATTGTTGTGAAACGTTTCTCTATTAACGATGAGTTGCTTTGAGTTCCGAGAGAGAAGACTTTGATTACGATTACACGGTACAATGGGCGCGCGTGAGAGTTACCGCCTCGCATCGCATTGTACCATTGGATTTATTATGTATTACAACGCCGCATGCTCTATTTACTCTGCCGGTAACAATAGAAACTAATAATGATCATTCCGTATTAATTGCACGTTGCGTGCCGAAACGAAGACTGTTTGCAATACTTCGTGCCATGATCGTTACGTGCGCCCGATAGAGCGCGGCGGAAGTAGAGCTAGAAAAAATCGATTCATTTTAAACTGAAGTTATTATTATCTGCGAGCGTGTAGTAGTGGAATATCATAAGGTTGTATTAATATTCACGATGCGGCGCACCCGGGGCGGGCAGGCTTTACAAAATGGCTGCCGGAGGCGGCCGCGGTCGTCCGACCGAGTCGTGACCGCCAGGAATCCACGCGCTCACTCCAAACCCTCATCAATTATGCATGAATGCGGCCGAACGCCGATGTTTACTCTCCATGAGACAACTATTTATTGCGTCTTGCGGTTTTTGACATACGAGACTGGAGTTTCGCTAGCTCCGGTGAGATGACGAAATGGTTACGATTTACGTCCGCTCGCTCTTAAGTATCATGCGTATAAATCGTTCATAATTATGTCTTTACTAACATCCGCTACAGCGTGACATTTTGTGGCTAGTTTCCAAAAAAATGTGTATGTAATACGTTGAAAATTCTAGAATCAGCAAGAGCAAAACTATCTGAATTATGCGTACATCGAGCAAAGAATAGCTAGTAGAATGATAATTGCGTCATTTTGGTTAGTTAGTAGGCACGCCGTTGAAGGCACCTATTGCTTTGCAGCTGTGTAAGCTATCGATAACAAGCTGAATCAGCTCATTGTTCTCGCCGAGCGGAAGGGGTCACGTCACGACACATACATACTCCTGTGTTTCTTTAAGATAAAGGTTTAGAGAAGGGAATTTTACTGTTGTAAGTTGTAAATTCTCCCACGCAACCTGAGTCATAGTTGTCCGGAAATCGAGATATAGCTCTCGTAAAGACTACGCGAGTCAATAACACGTCTCGGCATAACCATATTTGTTCGAGGAATGTCTTTCGTCGAACAACTGAACCGGTATCGCTATATTTCTAGATATCGCAACGTTGAATTATAACTTTTCCAATATTTTACCTGTCGTATCACTTTGTAGAATACACATTCATACCCTATAATATTTCTTCTATTACGTATTCGTGATCAATTTCAAACCTAATTAGTTTGTTTTATTATCAGTTAAATTTATAAATATTTTTTTCTGCATATCCACCATCTTTATCTATTTATGTGTGAGTAGCTCACACACATACATAGTTTTTGCTTCGTTCGCGTAGATTTGTATCGTATCAAACGGCACAATCGATAAAGAGTTTCATATCTTTCAGGGATATTTAAACATGTGTTGTGCAAACAGACGGGTGGATAACGGGCTTGTTATCAGCCGCTGCAACCAGGTTATCAGCTGCTGTGTTTATTCCTCTTATCAGCATTCCCCACCACTCACAATGCCACTTATCTAACGTAGGTATTTGATCATGTACGCCGCTGTTGATGATAGAACGCCTATATTTAGGAGATTATCTGAAGTCGTGAGTTTACTTTCCTTCCTCTTATCTCGTACGTGATTGTTTAGTGATATGCGACTGTACCTACCTATCTAATCGCTATGATTTTAATTGCTTATCATTTTTATATGGAACAGAATATTATCACTGTTATAAGTCAGCACATAAACTAGTTTGGTTTATAAAGGTTTAAGTAAAAATATCGGGTCTTTTTACAGCGTGTGTTGTAAACTATTGAACATTAGCTATTCGCGTGTAGCTGCTAACTCGATTAGCACAAGGCCAGTACGAGGTATGCGACCTCTTTACTTATTTTTTGCCTTCGCAGAATAATTCGTAAACGAGTTTTGCTTTTGCCTACCAATTTGCTTGTGTATCCGCCTGCTCGAATGCCGAAACGGACTCATAAAAAAGTAACAATAACAACGCCACTGCTGCTCGATGGTAATGGTAAAAACATTAACAACTAAAAAGTAATTAGGTTTTTGTTATTGTGCTCATTTGAAATCGGATAAAAACATGGAGAGAGTCGTTTTAGAAGCAGGTAGACAGCGGCGTAGCGGCGGCCCGGGCGGTCCACAAACATTATATGAATTGAAACGCTTTTTATTACTAATCCGACCTTATTTTGGTCCGTGGAATTCAACAAAGGTTTTGTGAACAATATGCAAATTCCCCTATTCACTCATAAATTTAGTTTGACCTGCAAACTGAACTCATGTGTTAAATATATAAAACTGGACGTAGAAACGGATCGCTTGTCACGGAATAGTTGGCTGTTTGCCAAATTGTTGAATACTTTTAGTTTGTTGGTCAACGATCGGGAGGTATTTGTTTATATTGTCTCATGTACATATATGTAACGTTACATTAGGTATTTAACAACAAATAGTTGTTATTTCCTTATTATGTGATTTATGTGTCATGATGATAAGTTAATTCATTTTATGGGACGAACTAACAAGTATCTTAAATTCGATTACTATGACATAGTCTATGAATATGAAGATTTAATTAATTAAACTTGAATTGTAGCAAGTTAATGAACCTCGCGTTAATAACAAAGCTGGTTAATTATGTACTAAACAACGGTCTTTTCAATTATTCTTGGAAGGGAACAACTTAAAAACACAAAATTTCGAAATGATCATGGTGGGACTCTTTATCTTACTAAATAAAATACAACTTTGATAACAAGATTCTTAACGTAACTTTAAAAGCATTTAAAATGAGTTTAAACAACATTATATACGAAAGTATTCTGTAAAGCGTATTTTTCTCTAACGTACGTGGAAGCATGTGGGTAGTTTACTCAATCAATATAAATATTTGATGAATGAGAATAACGCTTTTATGAAACATACATTCTAGACTATTTTCGTTCTCCGTAGTTTATGTTTCATTTACCTACTATTCCGTTTTCAACAACGTATGATTATAAATATTTACTCTACTCTGATTTTAGTGCTCTCCAAAGCAACTTATATATCTAACTGTGCTCATATCTTTTCTTTCTCAATTATTTGATTCATTGTACTTATTCCAAATCGGCTATTATAACCCTCATTATTATCTGTCATTCCAAAATCTCTGTTATTATTCCTGGTTTTTATTTGTCTATTGACTCTCTCAGTGCTAACATCTTTGGATTTAAACATGCTATCCATGCATTAGCGACATCTGCCATTCCTGCTAAGTTCGTTTGTTATCGTTTCCATGTGGAGGCAGACGAGTGCTGCAGCATCGTCATGTCAGGTGCGTTTGTGTGCGAGGGGGGCTCTCCCCAATTCCGCACCCCTCCCCCCCTCGGCACTCACACCCGCTTCACCGTTCACTTGTTGCTACGGTGCCGTCGCCGTCGTGAGACTGCCGAAGCCCCGCACCCCGTCCTCCACACCATTTCCCTCCCCGCCGCGTTTCAGTCAGTTCTTTGTGCGCCACAGAGGCTTTCGCACGTCTGTGCCACGCCACACACGTTTGCAACCAATTTTGACATAGTAGTGATCGTACATACATAGCTAGCTAGTGTGTGTGCAGGTGAACGCTTGACTTCTTCGATTTACCGGCCTTATCCAAGGACAATCGCAGCTGGATTTCAGGATATCAAGCTTTCTTTCCAAGAGGATTTTCGTGGATTTGTGGATTGTGATTGTGACATCAACGTGTTTATTTAGTATCACTTCATTATATTGTGTCACTGATCTAAGAGTTATTAAAGTGATTATTGCCGATATACTGACGCAGCTTTAAAAAGCTTATGCTGAACCTCGTATTGACGAACACGTGCAACTAATTTTGGATAAAGCGTAAGTACATAGTTTATTAATGAATTATTTAGGCACGTTAACTGTAAAACTGAAATATGGGCACTTTTTCAGTTAAACATAACTGTCATGCATCGCAAATATACGGTTCGGTATCTTCTGTTGCCTATTATAGAGCTAAATATATTACTTGATTCTACCGCTTGATAATTAAAAATTTAACCACATAAGGCATATTATTCTACATTTTACTTGCCAAGGCCTACCAGTTCGTGTCTTTGATTTACACACGTCAAGCATTAGCTATGAGATAGCGTTGAAAAACTGTGTTAATTGGCTTGTCTACATCGCCTACCCACAACGCCACCATTACTTGTTAGATAATCACCTACCTCACCACATAATAGCGTTAGACCGGCTCATGTAGTCTATAAATATCCGCTTCGACATTTAGTTTTATTACGTTATTATACTGGTTGTGTTTACGTTGACCTTTCGTATCGCTCGTTATCTCTACAAAGCTATTGTCATGCGCATTATTGGCACACTTACTATAAAGTTATCGAATAGCTTTTGTTTTATCTGAGTAATAATGTTCATTGTTCTTACCTTACCGTCTCGATTACCCCAATTTCGCGATACCTACAGTGTTTTTATCGGTAGCTCTATCGTTTTTATTTCCTTGTTCTTTGACTTTAATATCTTTTATTGAATAAGGTCATTGAGGTTCGTGTAAAAACTTAAGTGAGGTCGCACGTTTTTTTCCAAGACGCTTGTTAATGAAGGAGATAAGTTTTGGACCATTCACAATTTGCCTGACTTTAATTGCTCATTTCGTAGTTCTGGCAGTGTACAAAGTCCTTGAACCACGTTTGAATATTTAGATTGTGCTTTCTAGGGAACGTGATATAATTTACATGTTTTGAATATTCCTGCGGCATAGTAGATAAGATTTATTATGGTAGGATCAAGAATTCTAGTTCCATTGGTAAGTACAATGGAGCTCTGATTCCGGTCACGAGCTATCGGAAAGCTTCGTGAGATGCGAGTCAGATACGAAACTCGCCTCCGTGTGCTCTTTCATTGCGCAATTTACTGCACGAACGAACCAGCTCGTGATCACCAGCATCTTCAAGGCGTTATTGCACTTAATGATCATGTAAACCAATGCGCTTCTCGAACGGTTACAACTCATAAATGTCTAATTATCAATTGACCTGTCCGTAAATAAGCATTTTATTTACGGACGGTTGAAAGGTTTGAAAACTGGGTTGATATCAAACGGGCACTCTGAATAATTTGTAAGCTTCATTTAGAAAGCGAGATCTGAGTGCGGTTTGCGGTGAACTTATTCCAGTTTGGAGAGATGGAATCACATATTATGTTGTGCAGATTACTGCACAACATAATATGTGATGCTGTGCAGATTACTTGCGTCATGTAATGTCAGTGTACATAATTGCCACAGGGAAAGCTTTGTCGCTGTGAATGCCCTATTAACGGTTATTGTCCGAGTGGAAGTGTTTTATTACACGGTTCGTAAGCCGATACGCTCTAGTGGCACTAATGAGATGGCTTTGAGTAGACAAACACGCTTGGATTACGCTGTATGATCTTAACAAGTTATTTGAGATCGGTAGCCGTAGTTGCTGTTAATGGACAAAAACAAATAGATTAGTTTATTATTTCATTACACTAGCGATTTGGAATTGCTAATTTATCCTCTCGACCTTTTGACATTTGTTCAGCACTTAATTAATGTCTGCGAGCTCATGTGACTATGTATCTTCCTACGCCATAGTAAATGACGTCGATTTTACTTGTGGTTTGGATTCTCGGAAGACCTACATAGTTAACTAATAGCTCAGCAAACGGTATTGCACTGCTATGAATAATTCAAAACCACGTTCGTTCTCGCTCACCTACTCGCGGTAAATTCTGGAAAATATGTATATTATTTGCACTTTGCACAATGTTTCAAGTTTCCTTCAACTCATCTTATGGTAGTAGGTAAGTGTCACGTTGTTGTAGTATTTATTTTATTTGAAACTATTTTTAGCCTTGACCAATAGATCGTAGTATGAATTGTAGCAACAAATCTGTCATGTTTTGTTTCAATAAGTTAGATATGCTTGTCCGCTCTTCAAGTTGTGATCTAATTTTTGGCGATGGGTTTCTTGTAAATCGGGCATCGTAGTTAATTCTTTTAATATGATATTATTCTACAACGTAATCTAATGAAAAGCATTTTCACCAGGGCACCGTACGTGCCTGCGTTTGTATTGTCAATCACCCGTCAACAGAACAGAATGCGAGGTTGCTTGCCGCACTTCCCCATCGAGTTATTTGTTGTCCCATTGTCCCTCGCCGTTGATCACAACTTTTGTTTACATTTCGCTCAATACTCGTTTGTTTGTAAAGAGGCAGGTTTGTTTTCTCCGCTTCGTGTATTCTTTTATTTAACATTGCTAACAGCTGTGGCTCTTCGTATTTCTCGTTATCGAATAATGTTTGTTCAACAATCTACCGTTTAGTTTTGTAAGCAATAAGTTATGCTATCGCAACAATTGTAGTTTTGCTATTGTTACGTTAATTTAAGTTCCACGTTACATTGCGTTTCATATGACGCTAAGTAAGCTCATGTGTTTTTGATTAGGTTGACGTTTCAATTCTGCTTGTTTGCACGAGTTGTTATTGCAGGAAAATAAACTGATTTAGCTTATGCTACATGAGTCGCTTTGTCAATCGTTTCGTCTGCGGTATTTATTATTATTCATTAGTCTGACTATCCATAACAAGTAAAGAATGCTGCTCCTGGCGGTACAACGGCGTATAGCGTTTCGTTTTGCGACGTTTTGCCGAGACCGGTTCCACTCCGGTGAGTAATCGCATATTGCATTAAAAATGGCGGCCTCCGGAACCATATCGCTGTACATTATCATATCATTATGCGAACAAGATGATATCTCGTGGCTCACGCACTGCGTAAATAATGACCAGCTGTATACACACAATCGCCGGTCGTCGCTTCGCTGTTCATGTTTGTTATGAATAATTATTTATGCGATTATTCAGACGAGGATCCTCTTTAACCGGCTCCTCATTAAAATTCTTTTGTTGCTTCGTCGACACGCCGAGTTGATCTTTTGTGCAGGTGAATTATCATATCGAATTAACAGAAAGTGTTGTACCACCATTACAATACAATTATCTCAGCGCACTTTAGTTTTTATCTCCTGTATCTCTATCTTTTAATCTTGAAATTTTCATGGATTTTTTCACGTTGCGAATGTTATTAACAAACTTGTTTTTTTTATTTCATACCTTCTTACCATAACGTAGCTCTACAATGTATTTTTATTCTTTCTAGATTTAACATTTCCGTGTAATTTTAATTTTCATAATAATATAATCATAGTTATGTTTAAAATATGGGTTATAAATTTATCTCGTCATGCCTCGACTTTTTGTCACATTGCCCTCGTTCTGGTCGTGCGCCAAATGGCCAGTTGTCAAACGTTGGCCGTTGTCGTTGGCGCAGGGCGTTTTGGACGAAGGCCAGCGCCCATTCACGCATACCCTGCAAAGCCCGGCTTGTCGACATATTTCTCCACCCACGCGCCTATCACGGAAATCTTCCTGTTCCGGTCCGGACGATAACATAAAATTGTAGACATTGCTAACCTGAATATTTTAGGAGCCAATTGCTGTCATATGTTATTTTCCAGGCTATTAATGGCAGACGTTTAATTATATTAAATTCAATGTGTTGATTTCACTTACAAACTATCCTTATTAAAAGCATAAATTAGTAAAATGCTAACGCTTCATACAATAGCACATATTTGAGATCATTCGCTTCGCCGCAAGAACGGTCAGTGTTGCGTGAGTAATTGAAAAGTCCTCTAAACTTGACACTTATGTATTCATACTTGTTTATTTTTGAATGATAATTATAGAATTTTCAAAGTGCCTATATCACCTTGCCAAGTGAAATTAAATTGTCTCGAATAATGCCGAGGTCAAATCGGCCGCATACGACAGATTTCTGCGCGTGTAGGTGGGTGCAGTGTGAATGAGCTTATTTTGGCTTCATCCCAAACGTCGCGAGACCGACGACTGTGCATTGACGTCAGACGTTTGAAAATATGCAGCTGGCAGATCGTTGATAACAGCCGTTATTCATTTCACGCGGAGTTGAGTGACATAGCCTCCCTTTTCCCATGTTTTTATTTTATTAAGGTCTTGCTGCCAGAAGCACAACTTGTCTTCAATTCACAGAACCGATTATTTATCCCTTGTTTCCGTTGTTACAGGTGCCACAGAAAGTGTAAGCGCGAGTGGTGATGTTGCAAAAGTTAGTGACGAAATCAAGTGCGTGAAAAAAGAGGAAGTGATCAAGCAGCAAGAGGGTGTTGAGAGTGCGAGTGAAGTGCCTAGTGCAGTGAGCGTTACAGGCGCGGATGGTGTGGCCAGCGCCGTGGCCTCCGAGGAGGATGATTGTGTGATAGTGAGCTCGCGAGATGCGGACGATAGGTCCGACTCGGGTGTGAGCGGAGTGCGGTCGGGCGGGTCCGCCAGTTCGACGGAGGAGCGCGAGTGGCGCGGCATGGCGCACGGCTACGGAGGCGGGCCCCCGCCGCCGCTGCTGCACCTGCCGCCGCCGCCGCCGGCGCTCTACCCCAGCGAGCTGTGGAAGCAGCGGTACCAGCCGCAGCTCCACGGCCCGCTGCACCATGCCATCGCGGACGACTACCTAGCCGCCGCGCAATTTGATAGAGAGAGACATGAAAGACTGCTACGGTAAGTGCTTACATCATTTTTTGACGACCGATGTGGCGCGTAGGGCGAAGGTCCGCCTGCGACACGGAAGGTTGCGGGATCGATTCCCGCCTTGGGATAAATGTTTGTACGATCGGCAAATATTTCCGAGTGTTCTGGGTATTTATTATATATGTATAATAAAAATATCTATCTATGTAATGTATTGTATTATGTATGTCAGTCTTCTAGTACCCATAACACAAGCTCTGCTTAGCTTGGGGCTAGATGATGCTGTGTATATTTGTCCAGCATTTATTGTTGTAGCTTAAACAGTAGTAAGTTATTCATATTGTTAGACAACAAAACTACGTAAAGAATCAAGGTTTGTATCGTTAGTTAAATATCTGCTCGGCTTCATTGTTTCTCCATGACCTTAGTAACTGACTTACATTAAGAACATTGTATGTTGCTTAAATTTTTTGGCCTTAAATTTCATAATACATAATTAAATATACTATTTCCGCAGCCTCAAAAGTCATACAATAATACATATAACCTCGCGTAAAAATAGCAAGGTTGGTGATATGCGGTTGTAAAAACAGCCATATTTCTTATGATAATCCTGTTAAATCTGAGGTATTTGGGCAAATATTTTGTAATAAATCATGATAATCTGATTAAGTATTTAAAATTAACCTGTTTGTACGTTAAACAAATTATGAGATATAATAAGAAAAACATCGTACAATAAAAACAAATTTGACCTTGAAACCGAGATATTAGTTTGTCGCTCCACTCGTAAAAAGTATTTTATTGCGTTCTTATTTTAATGTTATACATGATATGAAAATGAAAATTTTCACCTAGAATTGAAAAACAAAAAGTATTTAATCACATACATCATATTGCGTTCTTCAAGAGCCAACATAACACATTTATGTTTTATTATGTACTTACATATTTCTCAGTAAAGTGAAATAACCATAAAACACATATGAACACAGTTAATACAGTCTAAACATAGCTCGATGTCCGTTTACACTTGTCATTACGTTGTCATGACTTCGTGACTCACACTCTGGCCACGCACATCTCAACGCCCTAGCGCCGCTTCATGCAAGACCACCCGAAAACCTTGGACCATGGCGACCACTCCCTCGCGATCTCCTTGTATCAACGGACCCACAGAGGCCCACACAACGCCACTGATAGACTCAACAGCAAATCAGGGCCATACCCCTTGACTCGGAGACAGTGTTCTCCGAAGTGGATGCCAGATAAAAGAGCAAGTTCGAATCTTACCCTCATCTCTACAAACCAAGAAGGTAGAGCAAAGTAGAGATGCAGATGACCCTCATTCATTCGTGACTCACATTCACATGTGTGTCAATATATTGCAGATGTTTGTCTGCATTCTACTGTATAAAAAAGTAATCGTTATATCTTGTTAAACACATACACATTTATTACATAGCAAGCATCCGCATTTTATTTTTAAACGTACATATACTTTCGATGTTTCAATCTTCTGTCGGCGGAAATGTGAAATGGCATTCTTGTGTAAAACACTTTTTGCTGGCTAATAAAATGTAAAGAATTTGTTAATTTGTCGCGGATCGTAAAATAATGTAACTGGTATGTAAATATTTGGATGGACAGGATTTTGCATCTTGCTTTTGTAGGTTATGTACCTAATTATTTTTTTCGAGACAGTATTGAAGTAACCAATATTAATTTTTTTATTAAAATTGGTATAAAATATGTGCCTAATCTTAAAGATTATATTTATTAGATTAAAGTAGATTTTAGTAGATTAAACCTAACCTGAGATTACATTATTATTTTATTTCTCGCTTAAAGCTTCTATGCCTTAGAATCTCTACAAACAAAGAATATCTAAAAGTTTTGTCGCTACTTAAAAGCTTATTACGATTATAACTTCTAATTGAATGATGATCTAATAGCTCTGTGACTAACTTAAGAGAAAAAAATAACGTAGGACTAGGCGGTATGGTTCTAAACTATAGCCTGCTCTGAGTAGCGAAAAAAAATATAGTTCTGATTCATTTATTTAGATGGTAGGTAAGTAAATGAGTTTATACATATTATAAGGAATAAATAAATGATAATTCAAGGAACAGATAATTACATTAATGTGTAATCAAAGCTGTAATTCACGACGCCCACCACGTATTGCAAAAACGCTCTGGCATTTTCCTGTCGAAATAATGACAAAAACAAGATCCATGACATATTATGATCTTCGATTAAGGTCACATAATTGTTGGAAAGATCTGAATCTCTGAGAATGATTATTATGTTGTAAGATATCCTGAATTCTGAAGTCAAGTAGGTGCTATTAGCCGATTTTCGAAAGATTTATATGGCAACACTTTTCCTTTTTACCGAGCGTTTGCCTTTATCTATGGTTCGCAGGAGAGCTAATAGGGCGAATACGGTAGAACATGTTGATGCAATCTTGCTGACAATAAGATAAATAAGAGCAAATTTTTGTGTGATGAACATATATTTGTTCTATATCTGAGTGTTACTATGTATTTTATGTATGTATTTACAAAAAAAACGTTTATAAGTACATATATATCTAGTTCCCATGGCACAAGCTTTGCTTAGTTTGGGACTAGAGGATCTGTGAAATATCCTTGAATATTTATTTATTCTTTAATCTAGTTATTGGGTAATTTTAGCCAATAGTTCGTAAAACTACATGAATAAATAACAGGTAGATACAATGCCACAATCTGTTGCCTTGACCTTTGTCAGTACCTATACCTACTCATAATAATTCGCCAACTCTGACGTGGTATTTCCCAAAATAACCCGCTTAAAATCTCAATAAAAAATTATAAAGCTAAGTATAAAAGAATATTGTTACGGCAAAAAATATGGAAATATTGTTATTTAACACAAGTTCGTATTTACTATAATTGATTGAGGAAAACCTATATGAATTGACCTTCGTATTATCACGAATAGAATGACTCATTAATAGGTTAGGTATGTTAGATAATAGCGTATTTACGACGGGTTTTTATAAGTACTAGTACTAGTACTACTATGAGACTGAGACTGACGTATAAACAATTTTTTTAAACCTTGAACGTTCATAGTTATTTTTATGACACAATACTATTAAAACGATAATACAAAAGAATCTCGATATTGAAATGTAATAAACTGTCTTATATTTTGATCTGATACATAAAATAACGTTTATAATAAAAATCTAGATAATAATACAAACAATTAAAATTAATATATTTAAAAGCGAAACCACTCCTAAAAAAAACTTAATTTCGTACACGTATCTAAATAAACGTACCTATATCAATATCAATATTTTGATAAATTACAGATTTAAATATCTAATGCCAGTTCAATAAACATTTGTCATAACTTCTAATCTTTTATATAAGTATTTTTATTTAACAGCTCAGCTCTACAATTTTATTTAGTCTTTATCGGTTATCGCTGTAATCCCAGATTAACTTGATTAATAACAATTTATGCATTGATAAGATACGTACATAATTAAATATAACATTTAATCTTTGTATTTGATAATTTAAGATAAGTCCTGAATACCTATAAAAATATCAGTTCTTATCCATGCTATTCAAACGAATAACGATTAAAATGTTTAGATCTGTTTTAATATAACACAAGCTCTGCTTAGCTTGGGGCTAGATGATGTTGTGTGGATTGTCCAGCAATATATATTATACTTACATATTATATCAATCGACGTAGTAATATAAGTACATATGTAATTATAATTACCTAAGTATATTATTTTCAATATTTTATTTTACATGTAATACTAACAGCTATTAGAACAAAGCACTAATAGAGTGAGTATTATAATAATATGTATAACATGTGTTTGGCATAGGTTTTGTAGGTATATTGGCGTAGGTACCTAGTACTTATCTATGTATACCTACTTTACTTACTACGTATTTAGTCACTATCTTGGGGATTTTGGAATAGGTATTAATTTATTTAAGGAAAACCAACAACGTGCTACACAATTTTTTTTAATGTAATATTGGTATCTGTTTAAGTATTACATCCTTTGACGACTAATTTTTCGACCGAGAATGATGCAATTAATAACAAATATGCCACTAAAATATTTAGATATAATTGCATTCTTATTAAACTTAAGTAAGTATGCAAAGTTATAGGTATTACGTATGTTTCTTTACGTTCATATACGTTTTCAGTTATTTTATATTTTGTCCAATCCATTTCAACAATCATATTTATAATATTAATTGGATAATATGATTTGCCAGTAATGATTATGTAGATTCAGTGCCAACATATAAAAAATACTATCTATTGATAAGCAAAAATGAATGGAAAGAGGAAGAGAGCAGGAAAATGCCATAGGTACTTAAATTATAAATGTTTTGTACAATAATTTAAGAACCAATCTCAAAAATGTATAAGTACAGGGTTTACACAGAAAATAATTGTGTTCGCAAAATAGCTTAAACTAGCAAAAGAAAAGATACAACAGTTCAGCCGCAATAAAAAAAAAACCCTAAAAAATTTGAATTTCCCGCTAGAACGAGAGGTATCACGTACCTAATCGGAATTTAAGAGTTAAGTTCTATCGTTGTTATTGTTTGTTATCAGATTTATAATGAAATTAAATTTGTAAGTTCTTCTTTTAGTTCAAAAGCCCGTTATTTTTGTATCGTACTAGACGGGTGTATTAAAACTCTATAACCCTGAATGTTTGTTGTTTGATACTAACGCCATCTATTATCGAATAGCAGCATAAATCTTACTTCTGGACTACCTATGCCAAAACCACAGAAAATTTATTTTAGTCCAAAACATATCGCACATTATTGAGGCAGATATTAAATTAGACATATACCTACTATTTTTCTTTAATCTTGTTGATAAGCTTATCCAAATAAAAAAAGAATCGGTGGCAGTGAAGGTCAATGAACGGTGGCCGCTGATGTCATGTTCTTAATCAGCTGATTGATTATGCTCTGTATACCTATTTTATATGCATCGTACACGCACGCACCGGATGCAACTAAATTATTAAATCAATCAGACAACATACCATACAAAATAATTACATGAAGTGGTTCAATTTCATTGGGTATTTATGAGCCTTAATTAATCGATCATATTGATAATAATATACTTTCTAGCGGGCGCAAAGTTTAATTTATATAATTCAATCGATTTCATAAAAATTCCCCCTCATTCTATAATCTTGATTCTAACTTTCCAATCATTCATTCCATATTTTTAAAGTACTATGTATGTTCTTAGATTGATCATTCTGTGTTGTGTTGTGTCAGTCAAGTCAGTGTCACGTGTCAGTCGTTTTGATTACGCCGACGCCGCCGACCGATTGCGTCATTCATTTAATCTTGTTTTTTTTGTACGAATCGTAAACGCATTGCTTTTATCTTGTTGAAGTCATCTAAAATTCTAAATGGGTATCATGTATTCGTACGCTAGCATTTAATGTGCGTCATACCATACGTAGGTAACACTTCAGATATCAATAATAATTACATGTCCTACCTACCACTACGAAAATAATTAGAACAAAAAATGTGTGAAATCTATCAGTCGCAGCATACTTTGCGTTTGCAAATGTAAGTAAATAGCATTAACAATAACATGTGAACTAGCTTCATCCGTCAAGCCACTGGTTTAATCTGTTGAACAATTTCTAAATACGAAAAAAAAGAAAAAAAATTAACAATTTACCGTCCAACGTTGCCCACAAACATAAACAAGCCTTGCAACGTGACATTGGCGAAATTGGCTAACCCCCAGACGCCATTAAATAAAAATTGAATTGAATTGAACCTAACATGTACATAGTCGCTCCATTAGAATTCCAAGCATTTTCGGCATTAATGATTTACATATTCTAGTGAGTAAAAAACATAGCGATAAGTCAAAAACTGAGTCAGTATGTTTCAGCTCAGACTGATGATGAGAGATGAGATGAGATGTATTCTTGAGTTTTTTTTTATTTTTTTTTTTTTTTTTTTTTTTTTTTTTATGGAAACAAACATTACAATAGTATTCAAAGTAATGACTTAAAAATAACACAGAAACCGATGAAGTTTCCACCGTAACATAGGACATAAAAAGCGAGTGAACAGAAAAATTATATACCTACTTAAACAATTACATAAAAACTTAACAAAAATAAGATCGAATTAAACAATAACTCTTGAAATAATAAACAATAATAATTCTTAAACTGAAATATTCTAACTAAACAAAAGAAACTAGATTAGTCACTGGCCAAACTACTCATAATGCTCTTGCGGAACTCAACAGCAGATAGGTGGAAAATATCAATGTGAATCTTGAGTTGTATACATCGCAAACTCTATTAATAAACATATTCTTGTTATAGTTCGTTTTAGAAGACGGCGTCCAAAAAGTTTTACTTTTTCTTTAAGAAAGACGAGGACAGAACAAGTAAATACTCTGAAGCAGAAACTCAGAGTCCACTTTATTTGACAATAATTTAAATAGGAACATTTGATCCCTTACAACACGGCGATCTTGAAGGAGATATTTGTTCTTTGACATGACTAAGCATCTCTTTAGATATTAATGTCACACTGCCTGTGTTATTCTGACCTACAAAATACCTAGTCAAAGTCAAAACTGCTTTATTCAGTAAAATCACAAGGATCATTTAGAATCGTCTTACATACTAGGTGATTCGAAGTGCCTGTGCCACTTAAAAAAAATGGTAAAGTTTCATTAAAATTCAGTAGTCATTCCAAACAGAGTTACAAACATACATCCATTCAATACTATTTTTCTATTTAATTATTTTCAATTCAATTAAAAAAATTATTTTCTACTCAATACTAGTAGAATATTAGGATTCAAGACATTGGTAAGAGATTCTTTGAAATCAGAAAACACTTATTAACAATTATGTCTAAGTATACAAAATTAAGTCTCAAGCTATTGAGTCTTCTTCTTCTTATCGTGTCGATGCTAAAACTGTATTTCGTTGTAGCATCGTGTTGGAAAGATTAGCCAGACTAGACACTCCTTTACTGTGCCTAGCTGTTACCGGTGTGCGCCACGAGGAGGCTCTTTCCATGCAGCTATTGAGTTAAACAGTGTGACGATGCATTCTGTGCACTCCGCTGTAAAGCATGTCAAATTATCTTGTAACGGTGACCAACAATTAACAACTTTTTAAAATGATACAATGACCTTGACCCACTTATGTTGCATTCCAAGCACATTACATTGAATGTGAACTAATTTCTTTCTTTGATTTAAAAATAATCTTGATTCTTTGGTTTTTTAAATGAAAAGATTTCACTGTACCATATAACAAGTATTTAATGATTTAAAAAAAACTGACTTCACACACATGTAACGTAACATTAAATACAAGTTATATTCAATATTCATTTATTTGCTTTACTTTATAAAAACCATTGGCTAATAGCCAATGGTAATTAGCCTCTTTATAATATTAGTTTAGACAAGACGCGTTCTAGCCTTTCTAAAAACTATACTAGCGCCATCTAGTTATGATTTCGAAACCAACACTTTTTTTACTTATTTATAATTATTAGAACCTAACTTAGACAGAGCCATTTAAAGGTCTATGCATTTATAAAGAGAATTCAAAAACTACTCAATATTTTGATCAAATTGAATATTTTTTCAAGATCTAGTTATAAACATACACAAAAATGAATTTAAGAACTCCTTTTCAATTGAAATATAATGTAAAATTAGTTAAGTTTTTTATTTCTTCAATCATTTGATGAGTTCTTTATCATTTGTTTTCTCCCTCTCAAATAATTAAGTCTCATTCCGTGTTATTATCTTTCCAGATCTATCTCAGTGTTATCGAAAAACCCTTCTTAACGCTGCAGTTAAAGTCCACTTTAACGATAAAACTCGGTTTTTTGTATTATCAAACACGGTCTAAGTCCATGGCCTACCTGATTTGATACGGCCAATCAGATCCGAGCATGGCCTACCTGTTTTGATACGACCAATCAGATCCGAGCATGGCCTACTTGATTGAAGCCGACCGTGTTTAAAGCAGGTAGACCATGCTCCAATTCAACTTTATTTTTCGTTAAATCTATCAAACGGTATGAAAATCGATTAAGTTACTTGTGTTCATTCACATAATGTGTCTGAACTCCCAAATATCATTATTTGTAATTGTTTTGCAATTATTTTCATAAAAATATTTCTATTTTGGTAGAATAGTAACCTGACCTTTGCTTATAATGACTGAAGAAAAGTGAAAAGCGCGGCAAACTCGCACTACCTAAAGCAGAAAAAAATGTACAAAACGAATGTAAATCATGTGTAGAAATGATTTATTCGTGTAGCAATGTTGCATTACAAATTAAAACAAGTGATGAGAAAAGAAGGAAATATCTAAACATCAAAATTAGTGATAATGTGCTAGCGGCCGGAGATTCTCATTGTTGTGCTTTTTTTTCGCAATGGACATTATCGCACGGCTTAATATTTGAACACACGGCTTGAACTGTGCTTATTCCTGATTTAATGTTTGTATCTAAAAGGTACGTGTACATACTTTCCTGAAAACAACTTCAATAAATACCTACGGGTACCGATGCAGAGAAAAATCAGAAAATAAATAAAACGAGTGTTCGACTTAATTTTCTTGTATTTTTACTTATTTAGTTTCCTTGATAGGTAGGTGAGATCTTTATTTAATAATCATAAATGACGCCTAAAACTTTCAAAGATACCTACATTTAAAATGTTTTGATAGCATATAATATTAGGGACATTAAAATACAAATTCTTTCGAGGGTCATTTTACTGACAATTGTGAACCATGATCTACTGAAACCTTGCCTAATACACGTTTTATAACAGCAGCGAGTATTGTCTGAAAACAAAGTCATTCTGATTTTAGTGGCAAAGCAAACACAAAAGTTGGTCTTAAATAAAAATGTTTTACATTTTGTAATAAAGATACGTACCTACTACAGAATGGAAAATAATAAAAAAGAAGTGATAATGGACGTAAAAGTAAGTACAAAGTACCTACTAATTTATACATATACCTATTTACCTTGTGTACACGGTACCTTTATAAAACCTAAATAAATAAAATAAATAAATAATGCTGGACAATCCACACAACATCATCTAGCCCCAAGCTAAGCAGAGCTTGTGTTATGAGTACTAGAAGACTGACATACTTAATATTATACATTACATAGATAGATATTTTTTATTATACATATAATACCCAGAACACCCGGAATAAATATTTGCAGAACATACAAACATTTATTCCGAGGCGGGAATCGAACCCGCAACCTTCCGCGTCGCAGGCGGACCATCGCCCACCGCGCCACATCGCCGCATCGTATTTTACTAGTCAAGCCCTTAATTTCATATCCACATAGAGGTAATTATGTAAAATTATGTGCTCCATAATTGCACATTTCATAAGATTTATTATTTTATAAAAATTGGTAACATTTTTATAAAATAATAAATAAAAATTAACGACATTTCACACATCACACTCTAGTCACAAACAAAGAACAGCTTATACTATGGGAACTAGATTTCTGATAGAATACTTATATATTTTTTTTGTAAATACGTAGGTACTTACATAGGATACATAGTAACATTCAGACACAGAACAAATATTTATGTTTATCACATTTGCTCTGGGTGGGAATCGAACACACGACCCACAGCATGGAAGGCAGAGCTAATACCATCTGAGCACTAAAGCCCTACGAAACAAAGAAAAGTATACAAAAAAAAACACCAACATTTTATTCCAAAAACTTTACTAAATTCTTTAGCGGTGCCACTTCGACTCCCGACTCCCAAGCAACTCCATGCCTTCTCGGTCCTCCAAATCGAGCAGCACGATGTTCAGAAAATCCATTAGGTACCTATATATATATATAAAGTAATATTGCAAGCAATAAAAACGAATAAAACTACAAAACAAAGACGACAAGATCACAAAATGTGCTTGCACACAGCGAGTTAAAATTTTTAGAAAATGATTGAAAAACAATGACCAATTCCACAAAAATTATAAAGTTCAGAAAAATATCTAATAAAATAGGTAATTCAATCAGAACATGAGTGACGAAATTGATTTTCATATCAAATGTTGACTTAAACCTACCTTAAACTAGGGGTCAGCTAGGTTTAACTAAAATGTAGGGTTAGACCACGGCGGTGGTTTATCGTTGGGCCGAACTATCATTCATAATATGAAAAAACCGAGATTTAGCTTAACACTGGAGTTAAGAGCCGAGTTTTGGTCCGGCGAGATTTAAGTGTGGTCTAACTTTAGTCCACGGTTTTGCTAGTCTAGGTTTAAACCATAGTTTAGTTCCGGTTTCTTAATTAGGCCCATTTAGTTTAATTCATGTTTAAATATTCTTATAGCCCTCTCCTTTTCTTGCAGAGATCGGAGAGACCAGGAGCAACGTGATTTGCTGGAAAAACAGCAAAAAGAGAGAAAAGAGAGAGAACGGATAGAACAGGAAAGAGAAAGGGAGAGAGAAAGAGAACGTGAGAGGGAGAAACAAGAGAGAGAAGATAAAGAAAGGAGGGAACAAGATGCCGCATCGAAATTAGTCTCGAGGCATTTTGAAGAATCTCTGAGGCTGGCCAACCAAAAGGTTAATAACTTGATTGTATGTTAATTTTTCATATCTTTATGTTATTTAACAATTAAATATAGTTGGTTTAAAATGGAACATCCATTTGTTCAGCTAGTAGAGCAAATTTTAAAAATAGATGACCTTGATGGTTAAACTGTTAGTGCCTCATTGCTCATACACAGTCATGTGACCATGCTAATCTTGATCTTGGTTATCAGAGCTTTTCTATATGAATTTATTTACCTATTGTGCATTAGTACCTACCACACTACCACTGTAGCACTTAGGGTGGGCAAGCTGAATAAATTTTTGTAACTTTGTAAATACTGGCTCCAAGTTAAGCTAAATCTGAAATTAGTAAATAGCTAACCTATCATTTACTAGGAGGTTCATTTCCACAATTGATCCGGGTTTAATTGGAACGGTAATGAATAAGTGTTTGTGTTTGTTGCAGCGCGAGCGAAGTGCGTCGTGGTCGCTCCTGCACAGCCTGGCGCCCGTGCGCGGCGCGGCCGAGCACGAGCGCATGCGCGCCGCGCAGTCCGAGCGCGCCTACTACAGCGGCGCCGCGCGCGCGCCCGCCGACTACATGCCGCACGCGCGCCTCGCGCTGCCCGCCAAGCCCGACAAGGGCCCGCCGCACCCCTCGCTGCCCAAGGGCGAGCCCAACTTCGCGCCCTACAACTACCCCTACCGCTCCTACGACAAGATGAAGGACCAGCATCTGCCGGGGCCGCCGCCCCTCGTCCCCGAGAAGAGCACCGTCATCGTCAAGCACGACGCGAAGCAGATCCACCTCGAACAGAAGCACCCCTACCCGAGCAAGGCGCGCTCGCCGCAGTACCACGGGGCGCGCGCCTACCGCGGGGGCGGCGCGGGGGGCGCGCCGGGCCCCGGGGGGCCGGGCGCGCTGCACCCCGCCGGCGCACACGCCGCGCAGCACGCCGCGGCGCTCGCGCAGGCGCAGGACAAGAACCGCCGCCTCTACCCGCCGCAGCCGCCGCGCTCGCCCGCCGCCTACTACCCGCACCACGCGCCGCAGCCGCCCAAGCCGAAGGTGTCCAGTCCCGCGCCGCACCACGTGTACGGCAAGCCGAGCGGCGCCGCGCCCGCGCCCCAGGCGCCGCTGCACTACGCGGTCGCGGTCGACGCGCTCGTGTGCCCCTCCAAGTCGGAGCCGCCGCCGCTGCCCTACCCGCTGCCGTCCGCGTACGCGGCACGCGCGCGGGCCCCGCCCCCCGCGCACGCGCGCCTCCCCGCGCCGCGCCCCGCCGCGCCCGCGCCCGCGCCCGAGCACGCGCCCTGCCAGACGCAGCCGCTCGACCTGGGCGTGGCGCGCGACGAGCGCGACGAGCGTCGCCGCCGGCCCGCGCGCCCCGACCTCGACCCCGAGGCGGAGGCGAAGCGGCGCCGGCTCGAGGAGCCCCCGCCCCCGCAGCCGCTGATCGCGGCGGCGGCGGGTGCCGGGCGCGCCCCGCACGGCTCGGAGCCCGCCCCGCAGGCGCCGGGGCCCCCGTGCGACGTGCGCGTCCCCTCCGCCGACGGCAGCATCGAGGCGCCGGAGCGCGCGGCCGGCGCCTCCCCCGCGCCCCACCGGACGCCGACCGCGAGCCCCGCGCCCGCGACCCCCCTCCCCGCGTCGCCCCCGACGCCGGCGCCGTCCCCCGCGCCGACGCCGCCCGCGCCGCCCGCGACGCCGCCGGTCGCCGAGCAGGGCACGCCCGACAAGAGCGCCGGCTCGCCGCTCGGCGCGACGGCGCCCGTGCGGCACCTCGGCAAGAAGGCGTGGCTGCAGCGGCACGAGACGGCGCCGATCGGCGAGGGCGACTGCTCCGGCGGCGGCGGCACGTGCATCACGCTGCCGATGGCCATCTCGCGCGCCTCCGAGCCGGACGACTCCGGCTCGAACATCGTCGTGCCGGTCGCCGCCAAGTCGATCCAGCGCGGCGCGCGCAAGCCGGCCAAGCCGCGCAAGCCGAAGCCGACCAACGGCCAGCAGGAGGACGCCGAGGGGGACAGCTCGAGCTCGGACCGCGACGCCGCGCCCCCCAAGCGGAAGCCCCCGAAGGCGAAACGGAAAAAGGGCGCCGCGCCGAGGAAGGCGGGCGACGATAGCAAGCGGAAGAAGGCCTCCGAGAGCGGAAGCGAGAGCGACAAGGAATCCGACGACAAGGACTCGGAGTCCGGCGGCAGCGGTAGCGGCAGTGGCAGCGCGTCCGGGCGGCGCGCGGGGGCCGGAGCGGGGCGCGCGCGGGGCCGACGCGCGGGGCGAGGCGCGGGCGCGGGGCGCGGGGGGCGGCGCCGCGACGAGCCCCCGCCGGCCCCGCGCCGCGCCGCCGCGCCGGGCGCCGGCTCGAAGGGTGCGGCGGAGTCGTTCCTGCAGAACGGGCCGTGCTTCGAGGTGGCCCCGCGGCTCGCGAAGTGCCGCGAGTGCCGCTGGTCGCCGGCGCAGCGCGACAAGGACATGCCGAATATCTTCTGCCGATTCTACGCCTTCCGAAGACTGAAATACGCCAAGAACAGACAACTAGCTATAGCCGGATTCTCGGATCCTTACAAAGATGCTGAAGAGGTGGGTTTCGTTCTGTCATAGTTATTCTGCTGCCGTTCTTAAATATCGAGTTCGAATGTTATTTCTCCACCAAACCAAAACATGAATACTAAACTCGTGTCTATAATCGACAGGACGACAAGAAACTATGGCTGTCGTCATCGGCGGGCGCGGCCGAGTTAGACATCGAGATGAGTTGCTTCCTGCTAAGGGAGATCGGAGATCAGTTCTGTGAACTGTTATTACAGGAAAAACAAGCCGTTACGCACCATTTAAATGAAGGTAAATATATGTTTCTTGAAAGGCCGCGCCGGCATTAGTTATTTCTAATTGTGGAGCATTGTCTCACTAGCACTGAATCAAAAGTCCTTAAACCCCGTGTTCAATTCAGCTGTTATTCAGTTGTTTGAAGAAACTTTATTATTCTCAAAAAGAATTACAAAATTCAGCATCTCAGCATGCATGAGAACTTAATATAAAAAAACGTAAGACACTCTGGGACTGCCGCGGTAAAGCTATTGGATAGCATTTTTTGCTGAATTACGCATGCGCAGTGTTAGGTCATTTCGTTACGACTTTCTGGAATCGGTCTCCACGCTCAAGGCCCGCGATAGAAGCTATGCAATAGCTTAAAAACTTCGTATATTTCATACAGTGTAGTTGCGATTACTTGTTGATGGTGTTAAAGTAATGTCATTGGATCACGTTATTTCAAATAGTCCTTTCCATTGTCCATAGATAAGACGATAGCGTGGAAACGCGTGGTGCAAGGCGTAAGAGAAATGTGCGACGTTTGTGAAACTACATTATTCAACTTCCACTGGACTTGTGGGAAGTGCGGTTTCGTTGTCTGCCTGGATTGCTATAAGGTAAATATTATAAGTTGATGAATTTAACAACAGGCGAAATCTCTTTTCAACAACAGTACATAATGTACTTCCAAACTAACATGACTTGAACTATGGAAACTAGATTGCTCATTATGTTCTTATTTCTAACTAAAAGGTTAATTTGCGCAATATAGTGTATATCATATGATGGGCCCTATGAGTGAAAGCTCTCAAAGACGAAAAAAATTAAGTTTTACAAGTTGACTCTCAACAATTTGTAGCATAACTATTGATGGTGACTGAAAACGTTACATTACAATTTGGTGGCAGAAATAGTTCCCTGCATATATTGATACAAACTTTGTTATTATTTTAACTGATTCATGATTTTAACATATTTTATCTTGTTACAGTCAAGAACAAGCGATACAGCGGCTCCGACCACTGAAACGAATAATACCAATGCCACTTCAAACGGCGAAAGAGATTCATTTGGGTGAGTTTATTTACTTAATTATATTGCATAGCTTCTATCGCGGGCCTTGAGCGTGGAGACCGAATCTAGAAATTTCGTAACGAAATAACCTAACTCTGCGCATGCTCCAGCAGAAAATGCTATGCAGCTTTAGCGTGGCAGTCCCCGAGTGCCACATGTCTTTTTTATTAAACATTATTCAGTGATGTCCTAACCTTATTTGACAAGAATTAATAAGCTGTCTTTGTCATATCCAGTGTATTAGACAGGAATAGTAATACATTACAAAAATAAAATAAAATAAAGTGCTCTATTGTTATTTTCCCGATGTTTCGACAACATTGCAATTTTAAAGCGGTTAAAGACTAAAAAAAAACATTTTTAGTGCTTGTTACATTAAATTAGTTCAAAAAAATAAATAACGGAACAGCTATCAATATGAAATTAATTAGTTGATCATATAAAGATCATGACGTAATCACCAAATCTGGTTCATCTATTGCGTCAGAGGTAGAATCGATTTCAGTATTGTATAGGTTATTTATCTTTCGATTAGGCCTGTTAAAGATTGTAATTATTAATAGTTTTGTATTATTTTTTATTCGTATTCTGAGTCTTAATCGGTTTGATTTGCGTATAGCGGTAACTTTATTTTGAAAATATTTTTTAGCTTATGAAAAAGTAACTAGCTACCCAGAGTTCATTACCGTTTTTTAACGATTTTAAAGTTTGAAATATGTAGTTTGCAACCAGGATATTACATTATTTTAAACTAGTATATTCTGTATAGCTTATTTTGGTAAAGTATAACTTCAACGTTCTTCGTACTATCCCAAACTGAGTATTGAATATTAGATTCTGAACTTACGAATTAATCAATCATATCTTGCGAAAGATATGCTTCGCTTAAGCGTCTGTAAATACGATGTTTATAATATAAACTTCTAGATTTCAACAAGATATAGCCTGATAGATTCTTGATATAAAGAACATTGCCCAAACCCTGTACCAGATTGCATCAAAAGCTAATTATCATCAAAATTAATATTTTATTTATACGTGTACTTTGTTAATTTTTAACCGTCTTTTTTAACCGGGTTTAGAAAATTAAAATTAATTATACATAACATGATTATCAATTTCCTACTTCCGAGTGCTTAGTCCGAGCTTGCATTTTAAAACTCCCGACTCTCGAGTCGAGAGTCGTTTTTCGGATATCCATACAAAAATACAAGGACATCCGAGAGACGACTGTCGGCTCGAGAGTAGGGAGTTTTAAAATGCAAGCTCGGACTAAGCCTTCCGCACGTCAGCTATTTTGTTCCGATCCCAGCTGTCACCTATTTTCATGAGTGGACATTGAGCATAAAAATCTTGTTTGCCAAGTAAGCATTAGCTGAGAAGGCATACATGATATAAAATAAAATACATTTTTAAATATTTTGAAATGCGGTTAAACATTGAAAAAAATATTGTTGGTAGCGAAAAGGTGAATAAAAATTAGGGCTTTGAGAGTAAATTCAAATTGATGCAAGTTGGTACAGATTCCCATAGGCCATTGGGCATTGTCCTTTACCTACAAACCCTAATTTTTGATAAATGGGTTTACTGATGAAGGAATATCTTTCAGCTGGCTTACCTGTACGTCTGGTGGTGCGCATCCGGCCCGAAGGTTACTTCTCACGCAGATAGCGGCGGGGGGCGCCCTCGCTGTGTCCATAGAACGGGCGCACACCCTTAGAGCTGCCTTCTCACTGCCCCCTTGCGCGTGTGGGGACAACACTCAGCCCTCTGCACCAACCAAAACTGCAGCAAGGGCGCTACTACAGAAAGCTCTACAAAAGGTATGCAAAATACAATACGCAATGTTTTTATTGTTTTCAAGAAATAGTATTTTAATTTAGATTAAAGTTGAACTAAAATAGGCAAATGAGAGTTGTAGACAGGATTAAATTTAGTTCCGTGAGGGTTGAGTAAAGTAATTGAAGATTGGAAACATTAGTTTGATATGTAATAATGTGGTTCTTGATTTTATTTCCCAATGGATACTTTTTATTCAAATGGCGGGCGAAAAGCTGTTTAAAAGTTTATTTCAATCGTAAACAGTGACTTATTATCCTCTATTTACCCAACTATTGATGTATGTATACTTAAGTCAAAAAGAAGTAGTGATATTCAGTTGGAATAGTTTACTAAACCAGCTTTTGTTTTGTTATAGAACATCAAAAAAGATGATATCAAAGAAGAACCATCAACCAACGGCTCCTCGCCCTTAAAGTCTGAGAACGGCAAATCCGGAAGTCCCCTAGTCAGCTGGTTATCAGACCTGCCCATCAAAACCGACCTCAAGTCAGACAAGTCAGATACCAGTTCCTCTGACTCCGAGGAAGGAGGCAACTTCTCAACGTTAAGAGAGTTACTTATAAGGCCGGCGCCTGAGGGCGGTGATGCGCAACCAAAAAAGAAACAAAAGAAAAGCAAAAGCGATATCTTAGACGATGTTATATCCAGTGTGGTTGATGAGAAGAAGGACGGAGACGATGATGACAAACCATTTGCGTTAGCGAACGTCGTCAAGCGATACGAGAAGTCCGAGAGAGCGTCGGTCAGAATAATGACGTTGACTGAATCTAAACTGTTGTATCCCGATGTGCCGCACGCGTGGTTGTGTGACGGAAAACTGCTGCATCTGACGGAGTCATCGCATCCTGGCAATTACAAGGCTTTCCAGGTAAATTTCTAATAAAATCACATATTTGATTAAAATTGTATATTTAACCTTAATTTACAATTATTTTTGAAGGAACCTATAGTCCATAGTAATCGGTAAACGATCACAGCAGTAGATACTTCAAACAGTTCCTTGTTCACATGACTCCTTCCTGACAACTAGACTAATTTGAAATTTGAAAACAATTCAAGACAATTTGGATCTATGCTCATGTTTGTTTTTCCTCGTTACAGGACCAATGGAAGCGAGGCCAACCAGTTCTAGTATCGGACGTGTCGTCCCTTCTTGACAAGGAGCTGTGGAGCCCCGAGAGCTTCTCGCGCGACTTCGGCGACACGCGGGTCGACCTTGTAAACTGCGCGTCCGGCCTCGTGGTGCCCAACCAGCCCGCGCGCAAGTTCTGGGACGGCTTCGACCTGGCGGCAAAGCGCCTGCGCGACGAGCGCGGCGCGCCCATGGTGCTCAAGCTGAAGGACTGGCCGCCCGGCGAGGACTTCGCCGAGCTGCTGCCGGGCCGGTTCGACGACCTCATGCGCGCGCTGCCGCTGCACGAGTACACGGCGCGGTGCGGCCGCCTCAACCTCGCCGCGCGCCTGCCCGAGTGCTTCGTGCGCCCCGACCTCGGGCCCAAGATGTACACCGCGTACGGCGGCGCCGGCGGCACCACCAACCTGCACCTCGACGTCAGCGACGCCGTCAACGTCATGGTGTACGCGAGCGCGCCGCAAGACGCGCAGGACCGCGCGCGCGAGGCGGCGCGCGCCGCCGAGGAGGCGGGCGTCGACGTGCTGTCGCGCCGCCGCGCGCGCCTCAAGCCGGCCGCCGCGCTGTGGCACATCTACGCGGCGCGCGACGCCGACAAGATCCGCGACTTCCTGGTGCGCGCGGAGCTGGAGCGCGGCGCGCGGCCGCGCGCGCACCACGACCCGGTGCACGACCAGACGTGGTACCTGGACGCGGCGCTGCGCGACCGGCTGTACCGCGAGTACGGCGTGGAGGGGTACGCCATCCTGCAGTGCCCGGGCGACGCCGTGTTCGTGCCGGCGGGCGCGCCGCACCAGGTGCGCAACCTGCTGGACTGCATCAAGGTGGCGGAGGACTTCGTGTCGCCGGAGAACGTGTCGCGCTGCTTCGAGCTGGCGCAGCAGTTCCGGCGGCTGTCCCGCTCGCACTCGAACAAGGAGGACAAGCTGCAGATAAAGAACATCGTGTACCACGCCGTGAAGGACTCGCTGTGCTGCCTGGAGGAGGCGCTCGGCCAGCCCGACGCCGCGAAGGAGTGAAGCGAGCCGAGGCGCCTCCGCGGCCCCATTTGATCTCAACCTCGAACGTAACGTTAGAGTTCCGCATTTAAACGTAAGATTGGGAGCGAGTATGTGTCGGTGCGACTGTGTGTTGTATATTGTATTGTATTGTATATGCCATGTGCGAGCGGACGGCCGCTCAGATTGTGTGCAATGTAAATTAGTCTGATTATGGTGATATCGTTATGAGATGTGGATGTTTTATGTTCCTTAATCGAAATACAAATAGACTCTTCAGGTTATTGACGGCTTAATAGTAGCTATAGTGATATGTATTATTGTGTAAATTTTTAATTCGAATTCCATCGAGTACATAGTAAGGTGTATACTTTTAAGTTATTGTATTGAAGTAAACCGTATTCGCTCGAAGCATTGTACATTAAACACGGCGTGTAGATAAGTTTATCCTATTTCTAGATTTCTCAATTCGGTTAGTATGTTACAAAATAGTTAAAACAAAAAAAATGTGGCAATTTCATTTTGTCCTTATTGCTGTATTAGCAAGTTTTTTTGTACTGTGTATATTATGTATGGTTATAACTTGGAATAAAAAAGATGTTTATATTAAAAATGCTTATGACTTTTATTTTACCACGAATAATACAAATTACTAGGAGTGATAATGAGGAAAAAGTACACACTAATATGTTGCTGCACGATCCCAAGCCCATATTAATGATGATGATTTCTCCATTACGCACTGCTGCAGTGCTAAGTATATCTAAAAACATTTTCAAGAAAACTTCAATATAAGATCCTGAAATCGATTTTCGACTTGCCTGCTAAGGGCTTTACCACAAATATAAAACTTAAATTTCATAAGATAACTTTTTCATCAATATTTTTCTTTAAGCGCAAGTAAATTGCTTCGCTTATGTCGGCAGTAAGGAGTTTAGTTCATATCAATCAAACTATATTAATCATTGACGTACATATTTTCAAAAACCCTGACCATCAAATTGTAATGCTTAAAATTTTTTTTATTGTGCACAGAAACATTACTATTGGTGCTTAGAGCGCCATCTCTTATGCATCTTTTGATGTTGAAAGCTCCATCTGTTACTAAACACGATTACTGGCTGCGAAGCATATACAGAAGCAGTATTGCTACTCGATACTAGATGTCTCTTTACAAAATAATTTAATATTGGCTTATATTTTCTTTTCTCTTGAATTTCCCCGTAAACCTAGATAATCCTATTTCAATTTTGTTAATCAATAATTAAGAGTTTTAATGGTTTTAATTAAACTATAAGGTTATATTTGTACTAGTTCCTACTGGTAGGAATGATGACTCTATCTCAGTAGCTCCAACTCTATATTTATAGAGCTACCTAAATGGAGTTTAGGAGTTTAGGTAATTTAGTTATGATTTGGCTTCATTTACAAAGCTTTACACAGAATTTAAAATATCCAGAATGAGATTTTCGAGTGGTCAAGTCAAGTTAGATAAGATGCCTAGCGTTAGTGTTCCGTCCATTAGGTAGGTATGTACTTATATTGTATCACAGAGAATTTTAACGAATAAGTCAAGAGATTTACGGATCTCTATCCTTAATGCTTTATATGTAGTGTCACAGACTAGTAATATAAATAGACTGCCAATCTCATACAAAAAAACGTGACTCGGAAAAAGGTGAAATCCTAGAGTTGTAGTGGCTTATTTCTAGATGGCGCTGAAAAATTATCAGGTAGTGTATAGTTAGGGACCTTGGCAGGATGCGGTGTAGGTCATACAGGGATATATACATAATAATACATGAGAAAGATACACAGATAGATCATACTTTATTGCGCAACGGTAATATACAACAAATCTTAGATCTGATTTAATTAGTACAATGGGCAGCATTATCACTGATAGCGATAAGGCCGCCATGATTACACAACATGAGACTACATAAAAATATACAAAAATAAAATATAAAATAATTTATTATTAAAAATATCTTAAACTATGCATCTTATTATTCCATTTCATACGGAATCCTAGAACTGAGATTGATAAAAACAATAAGAATTTCCAGTGAATTCTTCGTTTGCAAATAAACTGACCCCAGATTACAGGGTCTCCGACATTTCACTATATTACAGTTACATTGCTGCTTTTAAAGCAACAATGATAAATGCCTCGGCACCAAGAGATGCAATGGATAGCAATCGACTTTATTGAGTAGAACAATACTCCTTCCCCTCTCGGCAGGTTATAAAGAGATTCAGGTGGTCCTTTGAGGTCAGTTCATATTTGTCCGTTGTTGTGTACACTTCTGAATATGAAGTCATCCACTTTGATTGTATTTGGTAAGTTTTGATTTTTAAAAGTTTTTTCAACAGCTTTATGTAGAAATATTTTGTTTTGTTGAGCGCTTGTTTAATTTTGCCTGACATCACGTTTATATAAGAAGGAACGTATTATCTTAGCAAAATATACATGTTATCAAAAAAAAATGGTGTAGAGATGGTAAATTAATTGGCTACGGACTACCGTTGGTATATAAAAAATCTAGCTTGGTTTCTTTTATGTAGGTATATCTATAATTTTTGATATTACTAGGAATTAGATTTATTTAATTGTTCATGAAGTAAAAACAGCTACAAAAGTTATCACAGTTTCAATTTCGAAATCATGAAGATAGAAGTTCTAAGGCAAATCGTATTTCTCAGTCTCAGACTTTCAGTTGATAGTAGGTATAACATACTAGTCTCTGGTATAACGCATAATGAGCTCTAGAGCAATTTTCATCTTAAAGCGAAAATTGACGTTGATCTTGTAAGTGGCCCTCTTCCTGTTTATGTCAGCAACTACGGCTAAGGTCAGGTTCTGGCAGGCGTGGGTGACCAGCTGTCATCACCTTACCTTGTGTCATGATTTCCAAAATATTATTCTAAAATTGTTTAATATATTAGTTTGGTAAATCTATTTAAGAATTATAAAACATTGTTAGCTATTTAAATGAAGATATTTGTGATGATTCTAGAAAAGAATAAAAGTCACATCCGGCACGCCGCCGCCATCTTGTTGTTTACGCTTATGCGGTGATATAAAGAGAATGAGGTGGCTGTGCCGGAGAGTCCTCTTTAAGCCTTCGAACGGTGAAGTCATAGTCGTGAAATAGTGATACCGTGTTAAAAAGTATAATTGTGGTTAGGATAGACTAAAGTGATAGCATATAGTGCAGTTTTATATTATTTCAGAAGTTGGATGAACCAAAAGGAAATGGTATGGTACTTATATTTTTTTAATTTACAATCAAAATGATGGAAAGCTAATTATGAACTGAACTGAATGATGTTTTTAAAATTTATTTCTTTTTCTGACAACCGTCATTTTACGCCCATGTTCAATTTTGAATATTTATGCATTATATGCAGGATATAATGGTATGTGCGCTAACATAAGGTCAGGGCTACTCTCTGACGACGTGATGCGTATGATTCTGTACTGATGTGTCGTTTAGTACTTGGCCGGGGCAACCCTCTGGTAGTATTTTACGGCGCATTTTTGCATTCCAATTTAACTTGTCGGTGCTTGATCAGGGCTACACTCTGATAGCATCTGATATAGTTTTGTTTATATACCTGTTATGTGATGATGAATGATTCATTATAATTATTATTTATTTTTCTGACTACCCTCATTTTACGCCCATATTTAATTTTAAATATTTATGCATTAGATGCAATATATCATGGTATGTACGCTAACATAAGGTCAGGGCTACTCTCTGACGATGTGATGCGTAAGATTCTGTACTGATGTGTGGTTTAGTACTTGGCCGGGGCAACCCTCTGGTGGTATTTTACGGCGCATTTTTGCATTTTAACTTAACTTGTCAGTGCTAGATCAGGGCTACACTCTGATAGCATCTGATATAGTTTTGTTTATATACCTGTTATATGATTCTTAACTTTAATTGTTCTCTCGTTCTTTTTATCTTGTACATTAAAATAATGTGCATAGTATGGTGCAATGGAGTTTGTACGACGTATTATGTCAAGGCTACTCTTTGATGATACAAAATGTTCGTGATAAATCCGGGCTAATCTCTGATTCACATGATACATGATACAATCCTTGGTGTACCTTTAAAGTAAACATTTCATAATTTTCTTTTATTTTTGGTTACATGTTACATGTTTAATAACTTGTTATGTATTGTATTATGATGTATGGTATATTTGATTTAAATTGGTTTCATTTTTGCAACGAAGGTATACTTGTTTATCACAAAGTCTATTGATCTAAAGGTTTTTTCAGAATAGCAGCGCTTACTTGGTCACTTGTAGGTAACTAGCCACTTTCGTGTGCTACGTGTGGTAAATAAATAAATGTCTATGTAATGAAAAATTTTATAACAAGAAACTAATTTGGTTAATTTTTACTTATGGTTTTTTATGGATATTGTATTTTACTATAATCAGCAAAGATACCCTCGCTTGACTTTTCAAGACCGAAAAGCGTATACATGAAGAGTATAATTAATTTCTTATTGAGAAAATCAATTTGTGGCGGTTATCTATTTTTTTAAGGTTATTTGATAAAAACCGGTTAATCTATGATAATTTTAGTTAACGAGCGTACTTTGGTTGTTCATTGGATATTAAAGGACGATCTATTTTGTATTTTTGTACTTTTGAAATTTTTGATTTTGATTTTCCTTTTTATTTGATAACTGCTTTGAGTTAGCTATGTTTGCTAATTGGCTTAAATATACATGTTGGTCTACATGTTTTGAGCTAGCTATGTTTGCTAGGTGGATTGAGTCTGCTATGATTGCTGACTGGATTGAGTTGGCTATGTTTGCTGACTGGATTGAGTTGGCTATGTTTGCTGACTGGATGAGTTTGCTATGTTTGCTGACTGGATTGAGTTGGCTATGTTTGCTGACTGGATTGAGTTGGCTATGTTTGCTGACTGGATGAGTTAGCTATGTTTGCTAACTGGATTGAGTTAGCTATGTTTGCTGACTGAGTGGAGTTAGCTATGTTTGCTGACTGGATTGAGTTGGCTATGTTTGCTGACTGGATGGAGTTGGCTATGTTTGCTGACTGGATGAGTTTGCTATGTTTGCTGACTGGATTGAGTTGGCTATGTTTGCTGACTGGATGGAGTTAGCTATGTTTGTTAACTGGATGGAGTTAGCTATGTTTGCTGACTGGATTGAGTTAGCTATGTTTGCTGACTGGATAGAGTTGGCTATGTTTGCTGACTGGATGGAGTTAGCTATGTTTGCTGACTGGATTGAGTGACTATGTTGGTCTACTGGATTGAGAGGACTATGTTGGTCTACTAGATTGACTGGACTATGTTGGTCTATTGGATTGACTGGACTATGTTGGTCTACTGGATTAACTTTGACGTATGTGTGTATTATTTTTTTTATATATGATAAGCTTGAACGCGCGGCTTCGTCAGCGTGCACTGTTTTATTTTCAAAGTATTTAGAGTTCATAAATCATTAACATAGTGTTATGAAAATTATGAACAACAGTTTTAAAGTTTCTATACGTTAACCAGTCTAGAACTGAAGATGATTGTGAAAGCTTTGACATTCACAAATTGTTAACATTCTGATCATACCAACTCTTAAGTTTTGGTGTTTGGTAATATTTACTTCTTTTTACGTAAGAAGTATTGTTTTATTTATGATATTATGTTATTTCAGTACCTGTAACGCAATCTCTTTGGCAACTTTAAGGATTTTAATAAATAGTTGAATTGGTGGGTACCGATACGGCTATCGAATCGTCTTTTCAAGTGAAATGCCTGTGTCGTATGGTTCGGTCAGTACGCATCATCTTGAGGCTGGAGTATGATGTTTCAATGTTTCGTAAGAAACAGGAAGGTAGCACTGGTAATGTTTTCTGTTATCTTTCCCTTCTTGGAAAGTTTGATGAAATCTTCAAGAATAAGAGTTATTTGTTGTGAAACTGTGTATAAAGTCTTTGATGGAAAGTGTTTTAGCAGCCTGTTCTTTTCGGGCGTGTAATATTTATTCTTGAGTTTAAAGACTTTCTATAATTGTTATTTTATGTTTGAATTTAAACCTTTCAATGATTATTAATTTTTATGCTATAATTTGAAGACTTTCTATAATTATTATTTTATGCTAAAATTTGAAGGAGATGCATTTAATCATTATTTTTATAATAATAATTATAATCTGATTACAGCTCCAAGTGAAGTGAAGTGCCGCAATGATTTGTTTTTCTGGAGCAGAATTCAGAAATATGATTTACAATTGCTTATTGTATTATTCACTTTATTTATATTTATGTTCACAGAAGCGTTGAACTACCAGATCGGAATACCTCAAGCGTTGAACCAATAGTAGTTTTGTCAATTTAATGTAAAATTGAAAGGCTAGATTTTATATACATTATGTATATATGTATAAAACCACCTACAATAATTACCGAATGTCATGATTTATTGTTTCAAGGTCTTTATATTGTTAAAATTGAATATATATCGGTGTTACAACGTACATATTAACTTTAATAATATTGATATATATTGTTTTTAATGTTGTGTGTGCCGGGAGGCGACACATTGTCGGATGGCCGAATGTCATGATTTCCAAAATATTATTCTAAAATTGTTTAATATATTAGTTTGGTAAATCTATTTAAGAATTATAAAACATTGTTAGCTATTTAAATGAAGATATTTGTGATGATTCTAGAAAAGAATAAAAGTCACATCCGGCACGCCGCCGCCATCTTGTTGTTTACGCTTATGCGGTGATATAAAGAGAATGAGGTGGCTGTGCCGGAGAGTCCTCTTTAAGCCTTCGAACGGTGAAGTCATAGTCGTGAAATAGTGATACCGTGTTAAAAAGTATAATTGTGGTTAGGATAGACTAAAGTGATAGCATATAGTGCAGTTTTATATTACTTGATTCTTTTAATGAGACCAAACTCCGAAGTCTTGAAGATCGAATCTAAGTAGTCAAACTCACAACTTGACAGTGACAACCATCAGTGAGCTTTTTGACCACAAGGCTTAATTAGTTAAAAAAAAAGATACGCGACACTCGGGGACTGCCGCGGTATAGCATTACGCATGCTCAGTGTTAGGTTATTTTCGTTAGGTTTTTTCATTATGGAATTTCTATCGGCAACCTAGTTCCCAAAGTACAAGCTTTGCTTAGTTTTGGGACTTGGGTGTGATGTTTTTATTTATCTCGCAGAAAATAAGGATAAAATTTCACATCCTATTTGGTTTCATTAGCTGGGTCTTTGTACCTATATCCTTGTGTGTTGTAGGTGTGATAGGTGTGAATAAAACCGGTTCTGACAATGACCGAGAAATATATCTTTGAATACACCGCAGCGTTTTGCATCTAGGCTGCGATTTACGAGTTAATACTGGTTTTTTTTGACTTTATCTACTATAGTTTTTGTGAGACAAGCTGGTTAGAAAAACTAATGATTTAGTAAGTACTTTGGTGTGGTGCAAAAGTGGATAACGAACTTCTTATAGTTCTATGTTTGTTTGTTTTTTATGTACTTTTTACTTAAATTGTCATATTTTATTTATTATATAAATATTGTTTACTTGTATCATGTGTCTTGTTGTTGCTGATTAACACTCTATCTTATAAAAAGTTAACGCAGACTTGATGTATTGATTACCATACGTTATGATGACATAAAGTCAACGCTAACTTTTTATAAGATAGGGGTAAATGTTTATTCTATTCTATTCTATCTAACAGTATCTAAAGATCTCGTAGAACTGATTGACTGACTAGTCTGTTATGAGGCCTCTTTAGATTGTCGTATCTACATATTTGTCTTTTTGTCAGCTCCAATAAACAAAATAATCAGGCAGATTGACCGGATGCTGTCGCCAGGATATCCAATCAGTTGCGCTGCAAACTCATTTTGACGGTCAACGGTAGGTACTTGGTCATGTCTGAGTTAGTTGTCGTTAAACAAATCCAGTTTTACGGTAATGCCCAACTTATGAGCTAGAAAAAAGTTTAGGTACTATTATTACAAGTAGAGTTGTCAACTAATAACAGGACATGAGTTTGTTGTTAGAGAGATCTGGTTTCAAGTTTTTATTATGAATTTACCTCGTGATAGTTACATGGGTCTTGCGTGTCGATAATTAGTGAAATGTCCTTCATGGTTTATCATTTGGAATCATTTGGCAATTGACTAGCTGAGCCGTACAATGTGCGGGTTCGATTCTCGCAACGGAAATGTACAAAAACTTTCTTGGGTCTGAGAGCAGTAAGGTACTCATAATATCATAATAAAGAACTATTCTATGGCGTATATTAAAAGGTCAACTAGAAAAAATAGAAAAAGTAGAATAAATAATATAAGAATAGATACATAGAAATAAATCATTCTTTCGAAAAGAGTTAAAATACGAAGCGGCATCGAGATACAATGAAATCAAATCTAAATTTCTACTGTGTAACTTCCAGTGGTCCTGGTAGCAGCCGTATCGTGCTACCCTGACAAGACAGACCTCAAGAAGCTGAAGGAGGAGGCTAACCGCAAGAAGGCTTGCATGCACGACTGCACCAAGGTGACCTTCGAGCCGGTATGCGCCGGGAAAACTGGAGAGAAGTCAAAGTCTTTCGGGAGCGAGTGTGTTATGAACAACTACAACTGCGAGAACAAGGACAGTAAGTATTCATTCAAATACCTGCTAGGCTATGACTTTTAGAGTCCCCGCAGACTGTAGACTTTTTATCGGCCGATAGCATAGTTTGGTCGGCTTCTTAATCAGTATGAAGACTGAATCACTGTAATGTGCGCATCTGCATACGTCTTCATACTGATTAAGAAGCCGACCAAACTATCGGCCGATAAAAAGTCTGCAGTTTGCGGGGGCCCTTACTTTGATGCACCATTATTTAAACAACCCGTTATTTAAATAATGGAATGCCAAAGTTGACTAATGACCTCATCTTAAAATATATAGCTCTCTTGAATATAAAAATTAAAACTTCGAGCGTCAAGTCGGTGTACGAGTAGTGCCAATAAGTCTTACTCAGTGAACTTCAGGCTTAGGCCGTAACATAGCCTCTCAAAACCTTACTAGGCTTTAAATCATGTTCAGTTTCTATGTAACTCATCGGTATTCTGGTTGACTGATGTAACTGAGCTGTATTAAGGTCAGGTTTTGAAAGGATACTGCCTCTGATATGATGTTGAAGATCTCTCAAAATGAACATAACCCGTCAAAAACCAGTGCTTGTAATGATGGTGACAAAAAAACAGTTGAGTCACATCACGGTTGGCTGAATTTCATAACAATAGCGCCATGCCACGCTTACCTCACACCGTCATACCACAGTGAGTTAAAAAGGTGGTCACACCACGGTAAACACGGTTAATATGACTCAATGCATGGTATGCATTTTTTTCTTTGTTCTAGGAAGTACCTTGTTAAGAATCTCCGGATTTTTGATAGAGATATGAATCTGACTAAGCGTCATACATAGTATTACCTTCCTCATTTTAAAAATTTTGGCTAATTGGAATCTGTTTTAGTTTTTTATTTGATGTTGTTTGGTTTTGAGAAACATTGAGGATAATAGTTGTAATAGCAGTGAATAATAGTTAACCTCTGAAAAGTGTTGGCAAACCGATCACGATTTAGTAGAAGAATTAGTGGTACCTAACCTACGTATGTCTAAGAACTAAGATTAACTAGGTACTTATAACATTTTAGGAAACAATTTTTATAGTAGTGGCCACTAAAATTTGAAACTTTAATTTAACCATGAGGTTTAACTTAACATTGAAGATAAATGCCATCCTTAGAACCTTTATTAATAAATATTTATTTCTCAATTCCAGCTCTGGCGAAGATCAGCAAAGGTGAATGCCCCGGGTCCGATGGCATCCGTCTTTCCTAAATTGGAAAATGCCAGTCAAAGCTAGACTCTAAAATATGCAACATAAAGTGTATTTTGTCCTAAGCAGTAAGTTATAAGGCTTTGTATATTTAAACCGAACATCAAAGATCCTGTGATGTAGATGTTAGACTATGGGTACAGTTGTTGAAGTAATTAACAAGACAACCCTATCTACTATGTACTACTAACTGAATACTATGAGAATATAGCGTAGCAGTTTGATAATAATATATCAATGTTTTTTTTTTAAGTTCACTTCTATGCTCTTTATCTTTTTTAATAAAACTTACTTATTTTTTTATCTACGCATTTTTTTTTATTGTGTAAATGAAGTACGGAATTAGTCAAACAGTTGCTTCATAGACTCATCATCATTCCCCTGCCCTTATCCCACGTTAAGTGGGGTCGGCACAACATGTCTTTTTCTTCCACTCACTCCTATCATTCGTCAAATCCGAGTCCACTCCTTTCACATTCATATCCTCTTTCACACAATCCAACCACTTTTTTTTCGGCCTTCCTCTATTCGCATACCCAGCCCCGCTCACATTCATAACTTTCTAACTTTTTTAGTTGCTTCATAGACTAAGCAAGTCTAAATCATGTGTATAGTGGAAACTATTTAGGTAAGATGTAGGTTGCGATATGAGCGATTTTTTCATACAAAAAAGCTATAGAGGCCCTATTTTTCTGTGTTGTAGCTATAGAACCTTCTTAATCACGTTCAGTTTCTATAGAACTTCGTTGTTATTCAGTGACTAGATAGTCATTACTTTTGCGGGCATATAATTCGACGATTATTCATATCCACTATCAACAGCTATATATACATATAATATATCTACATAATTATATTCATATTATAGTCCACGCAAGTTTATAGTCCATACAATCTAGATAATTCTAGATAGTTCGGCCGTGAATTAATCTCATGTTTAGATTCATAGGTCGTATCATGTACCTTAGCCTAGAATATAAGATTATCTAGACTGCCTGTCGCCGATCAACGCAAATACTACAATAATTTGTTTGTCTAACATTGTTTACTTACTGTGTTCTGTATATCCTGTTCGAAATACCTATTTAGCGGTTTATATGGTAGTACATATATGGTAATACAATGTAGGTTACGAGTATGTATCAAGATTTTACATAGTTTTGAAAATTAGTATGAGTTAGTGGTGAAATAAGCAGAAAAAGCATTATAAAAAAAACAAAATTGAATGGAACTCTTTATTGAACTATTTTATGTCTACTACAAAAATATCGGGACTGAATAGTCATCTCGTTACAATTACAATGTTTTCGTACTTTGTACAATAAATAAAACAAACTTAACTAAATTAGCAACGCAGGCTTCGATCCACTAAAGCAGCTGGCACAGATTACATGTGGCGGATGAGAACCTATGTTGGATTTTTTTCGCTTTGGTGGGTGCAAGACCTGATTGTGGTACAAATAACTAGATTGTATTTGCACATGACTTTGGCGTTAAAAATACATCTACTTATCTAAGAAATTTGGAATTTTAGGAACTTTACCAAAGCCTGGCATTTTACTATGCCATTTGGTATAAAAAATATAACCAATACAATACTAAGACATAATGTACGAAACAGAGTACAAAAAGAACATGATATTTTTATGATTCATATCGTAAAAAAACTATGAACGAAGTAAGTAAAAATAATTAAATAAGACGTTTTCACTGATATGGTTCTTACACGATATAGTCAGAGCGCTTATATCAAACATTTAGGTACTACAAGTATTTATATACTACAATATATGCAAAATGTAGTCTGTGAAGGTTTGTGGTTGAAATATGATATTATAATTTTATCTCAGGTTTTCAATATCGTGTTTGTGAAGAAAAAGTGCAACAGACTATGAGCATATAATTATGGGTGTTTTCAAACTAAAATTTGGTTTTCAAAAGTTATTGTTGCAATATCCCGATAATGCAATGTTATCAGAAACATTAATGATTCTTTTAAATTGCATAATAAATATTGGTACTGTAGAAACAATGCTTTACTAGTCAAAGGCCCTAACTTTTTAGAAGCACTAGAGAATGTAGAAATGAGATTTTTTGATCAAAAAAGCACATATTTTTGAGTTTTTAAAGTTATTTTTGAAGTTAAAATGTTGCAATGTTCATGTAACTTAAATAAATGTTGTTTTTTTAAGAGCCTGTAAGTACGATAACGTTTGTGCAAACGTCTGTGCTTCATTAACAGAGGATAATTACCCATAGAAAACTTCTGTAAACGATTTTTGAGTTAGATCTATTACAAAGTAAAAACTAAAACTGATGAGAAAATTAAAATTATTGCGTTAGAGCTCTTAGATGATTTTGTAACATCAGCACTCTCCCAAGCTCGTGATCGCGTAATCTGAAAAGGATAATTTTTATAAATCTATGTAGTTTATTGAAGTTTCGATAAACAAAATAAATCTAATAAGAACTTAAATATCGATACGATTTATTGAAGAAGATTAATTCAATAGTTTGCAAACAAATACACCTAAATTTTAATTAAAAGTTTGACGCAATTTAAGTTCATAACTCTTGCATATTCTTCTATTCTAGGGTCATTACAATGACTCTTGCATATTGCACGTTTATCGAAGTTTCTTAAATTCGATTTTTTAAATGTAATTATGCATAGTATTTTTGAGAAGAGCCGAAGACCGGGCTCAGCGTCTTGGGAGAGACCTACGTCCAGCAGTGGACTGATATAGGTTGATGATGATGATGATAGTACTTACACGTGCTCTCGCGACAAGAAACCGCCTCCAGCTCGCAAAGCGTCGCAAAGGTCCTGGCAATGCCAGCCGCGTCGAAAGCACAGACCGGACCGATGGGAGGCGCGACACAGCGGCCCACGCACAGCGGCGGCGGCACTCCCTCCCGCACTCTCGCCCTCACCAGCTCAGGAGGGATGCGCATCTCGGAGGCTGATATCTCGTTGGCATCACCCACCCGGGCCGGGAAGAAAGGCAGGCTAGCGGAAAGCGCCTGGCACCACGCTGGAAATAAACAAACAAAGTTGAAAATAGACCAAGATATAAAAAATGAGCTGGGTGTGCATATGTGAGGAAAGGTAATAGGAATAAGAATTAAGCATTTCACAGAACGGCACGTAAGTATACTTCAAAAAGTATACCACAAAGTAATAAGCCTGTCGCGCCCACGCTGACACCATGGCACCGCAGGCACCATGGCTTGCCGATTGATAACTTTTGTAGTGAATTGAACTACCTAATAATATTCTTTCACATGTTCCTATTTTTTGTCATTGACCCCCGCCCGATGCAATTACGTATTTATACGTTTCTGTAGCATTGTAGCTTCTAAATGCTGATAATGTTTTTTTTAATCATTCTAAATAGTTCCTAGTTACAATATCTCCTCCTCAATGCCATCTCTTCTTTTCTTTATTATCTTAAACTATAGAACAGACAATAGCTTTTGCAATATAATGTCAACCAGTAAATATGATTATTTAACTTGTGACGTGTGAGTATTTAAGGGTATTTTGTTATGCCTGTAAAGTAAAAAGACCCATGTTATTAACATCATCATCAACCTATATCAGTCCACTGCTGGGCGTAGGTCTCTCCCAAGACGCGCCACTGAGCCCGGTCTTCGGCTATCTCATCCAGTTTTTGCCAGCTACACTCCGCAGATCGTCGCTCCATCTCGCCATGTGTTACTAACAACTATAATATAAATGTATTGACGAAAATATTGAGATTCTTATCAACCTTGACGAAAATATTGAGATTCTTATCAACCTACCCTCAGCGAGCAATGATTTTCCACTGCCAGCAAGTATCAGTTTTAGCGATAAACTAAATGAGGACATAAACGTAGCTTAATTGTTTCTTGTTTTATTCCATTGTATGAACAATTGTTATTATATTTTGCGATTATTATATGACCCTCGTTGACTTGAACTCAAGTGGAGAAGCAATCTCGCTACAAACTTCAAGGCGCTGCGCTGCTTTTGATCTACCAAATAAAGAGATACATATTTTCCGACTGACAAGAATAATGAATATTTTAAGTTGTGTTTTTTACTTACACATTTTTATTTATTGAATTAGGTTGTTTCATTAGTGCTTTACGATTGTTGGTGAAAAAGTGGTTACGCTAGTTCAAATACTACATGTCATATAATTAGTATATGATTGATTTCGTATTATATTGTATTTACCTATGTATATGACATATACATAGGTAAATACAATACAATACTATGTAAGTGTTGGCCATTTTAATAAATTTATTTAAATTATTTTTTTAAATTTATTTATTAAACTCATTTTAATAAATAAATATAAAGATTCACAAACTTTTCACACATCACGCTCTCGTACCTACCAAACTTGGCAAAGCATGTACTATGGGAACTAGAATATTCATACAATACAAACATTAATTTATCACAGAAACGTTTGTTCTCGGTCGGGATCGAACCCATACCCACAGCATAGAAGGCAAATTAAATACCTACTGAAAAAAACAAAAAAAAAAAAATAACCGGTACGGCTGATACTGTTTTAATATTAATAACTTTTATCAGTTTTATTTTATACTGTTTATTACTGGGCTCGTAATTAAGTACATATCTGGTGTAATCAGTGTTTATTTACCCAAATTAATCGTGATCTCATGCATACTACGCATTTGTTTCTCGTTATCGCGGGTCAGCGCGTAAACATACGAGTGCACACAACACACCCATGCACATTAGGCTAGTTACACACGGCGCGGGCGAAACGCAAGCGTTTTTTTTTTTTTTTTTTTGTTTAGTAGGTCTTTTTTTCCTGCCTCACTGATGGGCTTGTTAGTGGGTTCGATGGGTATAATAAATAGTGGTTCATCTTACCAAGGCCACAAATTAGATAAGTTTTTTAAGTTTAATGACATAGATATGGCCGTCTATAGGTAGGCTAAGACTATCTGTGCGAAGCTGGAACGTGCCGTTCAGCATTTAACAAATAGGATTTTTTTTATAAGTAAAGCAAGCTTTTGACCGCGATTTATTCAAAAAACCAAAACTCTATGTTGACAGGCGTCACAGCTCTGTTGTTAGTAGCTCTACCTTCCATGATGTGGGTCGTGGTTTCGATTCCCATTGATAGAAAATGTTTGTGTGATGAAAATATTGTTTTTTCTTTGTTTTGTGTCTGGGTATTACTATGTATTCTGTTTGTATTTACAAAAAAAAGTATATAAGTATTTTCTCAATAATCTTGTTCCCATAGTACAAGCTTTGCTTAGTTTGGGACTAGAGTGTGATGTGCGAAAAGTCCAAGAATATTTATTGATTTATGTTTAAATCTTGGCCAACATGTTCGACTGAGCACTGCGGAAATTGGTACCGTGTGTGATTGTATTTATGGGTGTGGTGCTCATTGTTTACGTTCTACTCTTCAATGGAATCAAAGTGCAAACCACTAGATAAAACCTAATACATATTGAATTGATAATAGCCGTTACTAATTAGAATTGTTCAAATATCGCCGTGGAAAATACTCTATTATTCATAACCCCATATTCATATTGGTTTTATTCTTAAACTACGTGATTTGTTATTATTCTATCACTATATTAGAATATGTTTGCCGAAGAACCGACAACCGTTGGAGCAAACGGATACTGGAGTGGAGACCGCGTTTAGGCAAGCGTAGTGTAGGACACCCTCCGGCGAGATGGAGCGACGATCTACGTAGTGTAGCTGGCAGACACTGGATGAGAAGAGCCGAAGACCGGGCTCAGTGACGCGTCTTGGGAGAGACAATGGACTGACATAGGTTGATTGAATGAGATTTACTTGAATTGTGTTTTTTTACAACTGGCAATACTTGAATTATATAAACTCATTGTTATTGAACTTTTAATGGTGAATAGGATATCTGAGGAAATGGAGTATGGAGTGAGGATAAATGTGTGAATTTTTGAAAAAAATTATTGACGATTTATTGTTTTTACTTTATTTTAAAATAAAGTTTAATATCGTAGCCATGACAAAACAGTTGAGATAATTGCACTGCACATGGGCATCTGTTGTACGTTCGATTCAAGTTATAAATAGACATATCCTCTGAGGGTTGATAGCCCAATTATTGTTGAGGACAGTTCTTCTTCGTCTCTGCTGAGTATTTGTAGTGTAGTTAATTCTCCTGAGTTTTTGCCGTACGTTTTATTGTGGCATGCGTGTGGCAAGAGCTTATTTTTTTAGTAGTTTGATCTTTTGGTACCTTGTAAAAAAATCCAAGATTGCCCTTAGTTATCTATAAGGTATCTATAGTCGGATATATAGGACTAAGTATAATAGCGAAAATACAACTTTAATTTGAGCTTGAGTGGAAGTTAATGTGTGAAAACCAACTTGATAATGGAAATTTAGGATTATTATTTATTATTTATTTCTGACATTAATTACTGTTTCTAAATTACTTAATTTTATTCAGTCGGACATTTATTTTATTGCTATTTTTATTATTGTAAAATTGCATGCTAGTGTTAATTAACATTCAGACACGATTTGTAATGATTGTTTATTGAATAAATGATATGATATGATGATATATGATATGAACGACTCTCCGTCATTGACTCGTCGACTTTCGCCGAAACACTTATTTTTAATACAAGCTAAAATGCAAAAGAATGAATAAAAGTACCCACATGTATAATATTAATTATTGAAGAAAATATAATAATAGTCTAAGATCCGGCTGCAGGATTACTGCGCTCATCTGTTTTTTGCTGAAAACCGATTTTTTATGTATATTTATAATTAGGAGAATATATATTTATCAGGTTGCCTAGCAAAATTTGGCCGCCAGTATGTTTAATTAAATTATTTTTAATTATTTTTTTGGAAAAATATCGTTCACTTGTTTTTTAAATCAAATAACGTGACACCTGACAAATATATATTCTCCTAATTATAAATATACATAAAAAATCGGTTTTCAGCAAAAAACAGATGAGCGCAGTAATCCTGCAGCCGGATCTCGTACTATAAGTAATGTGTTAATGATAATTAATTGTATGAATATGTCGAGGGTTGGCCTCATCTGTTCTGCATTTGTTTTAGCAGCTGTCATTTGTTTTAATTTAGAATTACCACCCGCAGCGAAAAGCTTGCATTCGCATTCGACACTCAAGCAATTAAAATAAACGTATGGATCATTGAGCTATCTATAGATCGTTTGCAACGGTGTGTAAATATCTTATGTATTTTATATATGCCTATACAGATTTTATAAATATGTACTGTTATAGTCATAAGTTTGTTAATAAAGTATCTAGTAATTGATAATATTTGCTAAATTTACCTAGAAAGGATGAAAAAGCTAAGTTCAGAGATCTTATTTTGAGGTATAAATAAAATCAGTCTAATAGAGCCTTGTTTTGAAGTGAGATAAAAACGACAGAACCTGAGTTCCTTACAAGTTTTGTAAGGAACTACCCTACATCCTTTACTAGTGTTAGCTAGTTACATGTTGTTATTTTTTTTATCGGGTTTATATAGGTAATAAAGGAATTCTCCTGGTTTGCGGTTTGTTATCAACAGGGAAACTATGTTAGTAAACAAACTTCCTTATTTATCGTCGTATGTAAACAGTTGCATAAAAAAACTGCATATAACACAACTGCATAAATTAAACGCATATTAAAATACCTACTTAGTATTGGAAGTGAACCCAACTTATATAAGTAATACATATCAATGACTACTATTTCAATTTAAATTACCAAAGGTATGATAACTAGGGTATATCATAGCTTTTAAAAATGTAAATAAAACCTTCTTTAATCGTGTGATAAACTTAAAATCGCTTTTTAACTTGTTGGCATACAAGTAAGAACTTGGTACAACAGTCTGCATCAGAAATTGGTAAAATTTCAGTTTTTTTTTGGGTCATCATAAAATTATAAAACATGCTTACCTACTTATCATCACCATCGGAAAAGTGTTAGTTTTCAGTCATAAAACGTATTTAAGAATTCGTACATAAACATAACCAAGCAAAATATACACGAAAAGTAGAGAAGTAGAGATCATGAAAATCAGCCCGTCCGTAAGATTTCACGAGTCGACGTTTGTTTTATTTTATTTTTGAATAATTATTAGAGCATCAAACATATCTGAAATACATGGAATTTGACGATACATCATTTAAAATTCTAAAATCTATACTTAGGTAGCATTTTAGGTTACATTTGAATGAGTTTTTTTAAAAGTATTGGTATTTGATATAATTATACAATGAAACTTACCAGTTACTAAAACTACGCTGAACAGAATCTTCCCGTTTACCATTTCCACCTAGTTTAGTCCTTTCTTGGCGCACGGCACTGCACTTCAATCTATAGTTGTTCGAATTTCAAAATCCAGCGGCTTTTTCTACCAAAAAGTTTCTATACTTTGAAAAAAGTTTTGTTTCAAATCCAGATTCGCGGGAGATTTAAGAATAGTAATGATGCTTATTGTTTCGTACTTATCGGTCCACTGATGCATCGGGTGGAGCGTGGCTCGGAAGCTCGGAGGGGGGTGTCAGGGGGCGGGGGGCTGGCAGCTGCCTGATAACCTCCCGACTCGGCCGGAGGACGAACCGGAGATAACGGGCTCCGACATTCAAATGAGAGCGAGCATTCTTTCAAGCAGATGTTTGCTGAGGATAATTTTTAATGTCTTTTTTATTGAAAGCTTATAAAGTCTATTTGTTCAACTAACAAGCTTTATTCTTACCTGACAATTAAGTACTTAATATAAAGTTTATAACTAAAATAAAAAAAACATTTTGCTGTCACACGATAATTTATTTAATTTCAAAATTATGCTCCGACTATTTAGCAAACATTCAGAAAACAATATTTACAGCAAAATCGGTTCTTTAAACAGTCTATTAGGGTTTCATACAAAAAAATATATTTCTATTGTTCTATTATAATTTTTCTAATTAGTTTTTTATGCTTCTTAACGAACGAGATATCATAACAATAACATTTTTTATTAAATTTTGATTAGTATGAATTTAGACTAGACATTACAGCCAGAAAAACCACGTTCTTTTTGAACTTTAAACTTAATATTATTTGGAGCCATTATTAAAACTTCACACGCCAGTATGCGTGATGTGTATTTTTCTTGTCATTCTTTGAGGTTTAATTTTTCCTGTCCCGTTTTTCAACTAAATCTATTTCCTACACACAAAAACTACATCGCTAAATTTGTAGGTGACTAAAATACGATGTAGTCGAATACTTTCAAATACAATCTTCTTAATATTAACATAAAATAAATAAAAGAAAAACTATTTATTTAACCCTAGAAAGATAATCTTATTAATATGTACGGAAAAGATAATCATACGTCAAAATGACTCCTTACTTTTAAATGGGTTTTATTTCAAAAAATATTTACTTAATTTAATGAACTATGGTGTGTATTTATTTATCATATCAGTTTGAATAAAAATACAATATATTTGTAAAAAAGTACTGCTTATTAATTGTTTAAAAAAATAACAAAACATAATGGCTATCATTTTAAAGAACAAAACTCCTTTAATTAAGAATTCTCATTTTTTAGATTAATCAGACATTTATAATAAAACTGTTAGTTTGAAACAATAGGCTCTATAGATATATAATACTTAAATCTACGGAGATCGATTAGATGCAGCTCAGGCACATGTCAATGTTATGACGACGAGAAGCTGTAGATGGTGGTACTTGTGCAGCATTTCTTCAGGTGGTAGACTGAATGTTATTGATTCTGGTCCCTCTCATCGTCGACAAATGCCTCCTCAACGTCACTCTGCACGTTATCTTCGCTCAGATAGTCCTCGAGCTCGCTGTCAGTATCGGCAGATGAAAGATCCTCATCGCTCTCTAAAAGACCAGCCATGATGCTCTCGTCTTGTAAATTCCGATTTTCCATTGCGACCGGATATTCTCTTATATATACATATAAATATAAAATAAAGGTAAAACTATCGCTAAAACAAAGAAAAGTTACCAAAAAGAACTCAAATTGAAATCTTAAAAGTCACGTAAAAGATAATCATACGTCACTTTGACTCCAACACCTGTTGTATTACGAAAACGGGAATACTTACTTCGGTGTCGCGACCACCACATGAAATGTCCTGAAATGTCATGAAATGTCCGTAAAGCACTGCGCCGAATTCGCGCAAATTAGAACGTGAGAGAAATATTTCGAAACACCCGGAGTCATTTTGACGTAGATTATCTTTCTTGGGTTAAAGACAATTATTTTACAACTTTCTACTAACATTTTGAAATTCCCAATATTTATTTATTGATCAATATCTGATTCTGACTGTAAGTATATAATAATAATAACAAAATAAACAATAATGTTTCTTCTGTGTGGTCATATTGTATTACCATATATTATTTATTCTGTGCTACAATATTTATGTACTTAAGTAATCTGAGAAGTTTATCTACTGCACTCTGTAATACATATAACTTCATACATTTATCTGTACTCCAAGTACGAGTTTGTGCACACACGGATCGTAGAGACGCTATCGCCGAGCGCCACCGATTTTGTATGGAGATCCAAGCTTCTCAAGTAATCTGCTAGGTGCGCTGCTTGGATCTCCATACAAAATCGGTGGCGGTCGGCTATTGCGTCTCTACGATCCGTGTGTGCACAAACTCGTACTTGGGGTACTGGTACGATTATAAACCTACTTGTAAGATGAACTTACTTACTAGCAAAGGCCGCAAAACTCGCAAAGAAACCAACCAACACAAAATCAAGCATAACCACATTGTATTACGATTTATAATAGCAAATATTTGGATTAGTATTGATTTAGTACAGTCAGTATCAATAGTAGTAACTTGTCTATGTTTAGGTCCTTGAAACAGATTCATTTGAAAATATTGGTTTTGTAGATGAAGTACTTACTTACTTACTATCCTGGTGCATCAACCTCAAAGTGGGTCTTGGCCTCCGACACTATAGAACGCCACCGGTCTCTGTCTTGCGCTGCTTCTTTCCAGTTCAGCACTTGAAGACTATGGAGATCTTTCTCTTTCTAAATAAAGTTTGTAGATAAAGTGCATTTAGGCAATCTAAAAAATAAACTTAAGTATTGGTAATTTTCAGATATAAAATCTTAATTATGTATTTTCATTGAAATCTTGACTCATCATCATTACCTAACGATCTTTTCCCTGTAAGTATTTATTTTATAATATTTTTCTTTCGTATTACATTGTACTTACTCTTGACTGCCTTTGTTGTATATATGTAAAACAAACGCTTGAGTAACAAATATAAGTAAGTAATATAACCTACCTACAATTACTTATAACAAGTTACCTAACTAGGGAAATATGTCACTATGTAAAGTACCGGTTCCTTGACAAAGATATAATAAGTATTAACTTATTAGTGCTTCAGCGAAAAACTATGACTCAGAACTACGCCTTGAACTGTCTTGTCAGACCACACGACTATCTATAATCCAGTCATTTTAGGTTTTATCTGCGGAATAATTCCTAGTAGGCTGAATTTTTGTATACACCTTTATTGTGTAATGAAGATGTGAAAAATCGACATTGATATCGTGCCGGCTAAAAAAGTTATAAACGTCAAAAGATCACGAAAATCAGTTTTTTGCAAATATCTCGCGATCTATTGCTCAGAGGTCAAAAAAGTTCATTATTTTCATTAAATTCAGCCCACTAGGAATTATTCCGCAGATTAGGGTTTAAAATAGCTAAAATGACTGTACTACTATATAATAAAGCTATGTATAAGTACGTTTTACATAAAAGTACACACAGAAACCTGCATTATAAAATATCACATTGGTCACATCAGTAACATAAGCGTTTTCGAAAAGTTATAAATAAATAATCATCAATTCACACATCACACTCTAGTCCCAAACTAAGCAACGCTATGGGAACTAGATTGCTGATAAAATACTCACATTTTTTTTGTAAATACATACATGCATTAATACATACACTCGAATTCAAATTGAAATCCCGTAGGTAAAGCTAAGCTTAGTTTGAAAATGAATAGTATTGTATGAAATGTCCACGGGTATTTAATATTACACTTACTAACTTATTTATTTTATTACTTACTTATACATATCGTAAGTGTATAGTTAGGTATTAATATAATTAGGTAATAAGCAAGTAGGTACTTATGTAATTACCTGTTTTTAAAACCTACCAATCTGGTTTCAGACGAAGTCAAGATTTCATAATTTACAAATAAATTGGTAAGTACCTAAAGCACGTGGTTCGACACCAAGGTCATCATCATCATCAACCTATATAAGTTCACTGCTCGACGTAGGTCTCTCCAATGACGCGCCACTGAGCCCGGTCTTCGGCTCTTCTCATCCAGTTTTGCCAGCTACAGTCCGTAGATCGTCGCTGCATCTCGCCGGAGGGCAAGAATTAGCAAGCTGAAGTGGCAGTGGGCTGGCCATGTTATCCAAAGATCCGATAATCGTTGGAGCTAACGGATACTGGAGATAAGAAAGCTGAGATGAAATAAGGGAAAGATTATATTTTAAGGTTATGTTTTATTAACGGCTTGATCGTCAATTATTTTAAAGAGAGGCGGTTTTAAAATGTCAAATGTCAGAAGTGCCAAACTTTTGGTTCGCTATCATTTTTATTAGAATTTTATGACACTTTTTTATTTTTTGTTGAGAATTGGTTTTTTACTTTGACTGGTGTAATGTCCTTCTATAGGGAATACATTTGTGGACAAGTTTTTCCTACAAATAACTGGTTTTAAGCGACATTGAACATGACAACCGTTTTTTTAAGAACAAGTTGTACAAGTTCATCTTACATATAAAATGCATTTGGGATTTCACAAGCAGGTGGACAAAGGAATATTTCTTAACCATATTTACTTGAATGCTTAAGAAGTCAGAATTATTTACTTACTTACACTTAATTTTTTTGAATAAAAAATAATAATACTTAATAAAAAGTAGTAATGGTAATTCAAAAATGTGTTTTTAATTTTTGAATGTTACCGAAACAGGCCCTGATAAGAAAAATTTGTAACAGTGGTAATATTATAAATATAAAAAGATTTGGATGTTAACACGTCACAGAAGTAACGTCATAAGTTTTTTTTTGAACAGATTACGAAGCGGAAAGCAATGTAAGTTGTGGGCTGTAATCATACGTTAGTTAATTAAATAAAACCTTATACTTACTTAATCATTGTACCTATTAATCCCATTAAACTATCATTGTTCATTATTTATTCATTTACAAGGAAAAACCAAGCGCATATAAATCTGTTTTGACGTTCAGACTTGTCATAACCTGAGCCGCCATATTTATTGTATGATTTTTCAAGTTTGGAATACAAATATAAATAATCTTACCGGCCAGTACGCGACAGTGTGTCACGGACCGGCAACAAAGGCAGATCATTTTATCAATATTTTAGTAAATTATTTTAAATTAATACAATCATGGCAAAGCTGTGTGTGCTTCTAGTTTTAGGTAAGTGTTTATTTTATAATGGAATCGCGAAAAGATAGATGTGATTAGGTTACTTAGAATAATCTTGCTATTTATGTGTGTGGGATGATTATCTGTTCCCTCGTAGCCCATAGACAATTTGACAGATATTATATGAAGAACTTTACGATTTAGTTCACCTTTTTTAAGTTAAAATATATTTTAACTTAAAATGAACTAAATTTTGAACTTCTGAACTACAGAATTTAAATGATAGATTTGTAGATATAATACTGAAATATTTTAAATATATTTAAAATATTTCAGTATATGAAAATATGAAATATTTGAAATATTTGAATTTATACAGTATTATATCTACAAATCTATCATTTAAATTCTGTATACGAATCTTCAGAAGTTCAAAATTAGCCGTTACATTTGAACCAACATAATGAGGTACAAATAGTAAATTAATTTGATTGAATATTTATTTATAAAATAAAAAAGGAACGATAAAGCAAATAGAGATTTATTTAATTTGAAGCAACATGTAAAATGTATCAACGTCTAAAAAAAAACATACAATAACAAAGTTTTATTAAAATACACTATTCATTAGATAATCACATAGTTAATTTCAAGTTGATTGTCGCTTGAATCACTTAACCTTCATAACCAAGAAACAAACTAATATGAGGAAAACTGTTAAAAACACCCATTACAGAATTAATGAGACGACTACCTAGCATTTGTTTAATTTATTAAACTACCAAACCGACAGTGGCCTATAAAAATCCATGTTTAATCTATTGACCTTTCCTGAACCGGTTGTCATTGAAAAATAATCATCAAAAAAACCAAATGACAGTCGATGTTTTTTGTTCTTTTGTTCAGACGGGTATCGGCGGCAAATATATTTGCATCAAGAACAGTGCTTTTAATTGCCTGCTGTAGCATAATATGGTGTCACAATAAGTGCACTCTTATGCTAATGAATAATATAGGGGTTGAATTCGAATTTTCAGTTAAATGGAACATAAAATAGTGTGTCTACAAGTCACACTCTATAAGTGTTCTTCTAGCCACTATGACTTTTAGAATCGCAACGTAACCATAGAAATCATATAATACAAATCCTCCTTATCACTATTTCAGCTATTACCTTCAGCCAGATTTTGGGCAAGAACATCAAGCAGAAACGTCAGACAGAAAACAAAGAAGATGATCTTGAAGATAGGTACGGCTGGAACGGTTCTTTCCGGCCAAATCGGCCACAACGCCCAGGACAACAGTTCCCCGGACAACAATTCCCAGGTCAACAACAATTCCCTGGTCAACAACAATTCCCCGGCCAACAACAATTCCCCGGTCAACAACAATTCCCTGGCCAACAACAATTCCCAGGCCAACAACAATTCCCCGGTCAACAACAATTCCCAGGTCAACAACAATTTCCAGATCAACAATTCCCAGGACAGGACCAGACAGGACAAGGACAGACTCCCAGTCAAGGACAACAGACTACTACTACTACTACGACAACGGCGGCACCTACTGGGTAACGTCTATTTTATTATTATAAAAATAAATTACTTTTGCGCTGTTTCATTTGTACACACGCGTTTTGACGTTATAATTTTGGTTTTTGTTGTTAATGTTTTTGTGTTGTAAATGTGTTATTAGCCGCTTTATCAGAGATCAGTCTTAAAAACCATGACCTTCAAACGTTTTCGTCATCCAACTAAAGACCTATACGCGTCCTGCCAGGTCCTCTCAGTTCGCCAACTTTATATAATAAACATAATTTTGAGAGCCCATTTAAAAATCCCACTACACCCCGCACATACACGCAAAAAAAGAAGAACCCGTATTTTAAACATAGCTCGTAGAACCACCTTCATGCAGCACCAATATGCATTCTTATCCATACATGTATACAATAAATTAAATAATATTTTATCTATAAATTCGCTTAATCTGGCAAACTGCAAGTGCACAGTAAAAAAAGTGGCTCTTGAACAAGTCATATGACGATACGGAGAAGCTTCTGACTATCACTCAATAATTACTGGTTACACCCATGTGCATAATTTTTTACACACATTAAGTATACTACTACGTTACAACATTGAAACCTGTCAAACTTTCAATATATTTACTAGGTACTGGGAAATACCTACCACTATATTAACGTTTCACCCACTATTACCTATCTTACTTAAACTATATTAATATCTCTTTACACTCACACTGCTTTCAAAATTCACTGTACCACTATTTTACACACTCACACATGCATCAGACAAACTACAATATATTATTTATTACTATACTTTTACATCCCATACACTCGCACATTATCAAAATTTACACAAAATCTCATCACTTCTACAGTATCATAGCATACATACCTACTCGCCTACCAACTCACGCCTTACCTCATTGTCCTACTGTTACACTACCTATTTATTAATTATATGACTAGTTGTTTCTCATTCATTAGGAAACTATTCCAATGTTTTTCACTGGGAATCCATTATATTGTATTCTTGTTAGTTTAGGCTCCTGTCGATCGAGTCGATAGACCAAATCTTAAGATTTGTATCAGTGTAGACTCGATCGACGGGAGAAATTTCTAAATCTGTATTTTTGAGCAGCAGCTATTGTATTATATAATTTAACATATATTACCACCGGAGGGCACTACGACCGGGATACAGAAACTCTAGTCCGGTTCGTAGTGTGTCATCTTTCCTAGATAGTGCATTGCTTTGTTTTGTTTTACTGTAAATTAGACATTTATTTTTATTTTTTAGATTAAGCAATGTTTCAAGTTTGTGGCAAATAAATATTTCATTTCATTTCATTTCATTTCATTTTATGTTAGATGATTTTTGCAACGACTTTGTTAAATATTTCAGTTCCACGACAGTTTCGGCTACAGCGCAGGAATGCCTACGGACCTGTCCAGTCACTTCTGAATACAACCCTGTATGCGGTACCGACAACGTCACTTACAACAACCCTAGCAGGCTGAGCTGCGCACAGATCTGCGGAACTAGTGAGTTTAATTCATATTTAAATAAAAATAAAATAAATAATGCTGGACAATCCACACAACATCATCTAGCCCCAAGCTAAGCAGAGCTTGTGTTATGGGTACTAGAAGACTGACATACTTAATACAATATAATACATAGATAGATATTTTTTATTATACATATAATACCCAGAACACCCGGAATAAATATTTGCAGAACATACAAACATTTATCCCGAGGCGGGAATCGAACCCGCAACCATCCGCGTCGCAGATCATTATTCTTCTTAATTTTTTTATCCGGACTGAGCGGAAATGCTAGAGGTTGTAGGATGTTGTACGATGGCATTATCGGACTACTGACTAGACTGATTTTTCTTTTTTTATGGTTTTTGTGGCTGTCACAATTCTGCGAGTAGGTATCTGTACATTATAATGTCAAAAACCTTTGGTGGCGGCGATAAAAACACAATGAATAAATAATGCTGGACAATCCACACAACATCATCTAGCCCCAAGCTAATCAGAGCTTGTGTTATGGGTACTAGAAGACTGACATATTTAATACAATACATTACATAGATAGATAATTTTTATTATACATATAAAATAACCAGAACACCCGGAATAAATATTTGCAGAAACATTTATCCCAAGGGAATCGAACCTATTACAGGCTGGTTGACAGTCGTTGTTGGTTGATTGGCCCGCTTACAAAATATGTTTTGGATTTGAACTCTCGAAAATCTAACAAAGTATGATAAATAAGTCAACATTAAAAGTTAAATATTTTTTCTGCTTTTTGTGACCGAAAGGGTTAAAAAGAAGTGTAATGAATTTTTAATTGAAATCTGGTGACTCAATATAATAATGGAACTCAATATTAAAAAATAATTAATTAACGTCACAGTAATTTCCAAATAGATATCCACGTACTTATGTGATTTTCTTACAATGTTTTGTTTTGATTATTTGAAATGCGCATTGAAAGTATAAGATTTTAGGCAGAATTTTTATATTTTTTTGTAACATAATTAATACAAAAAAGAAATCGTGTAGGTATAATTTTCTATAAATCTATCAAATATCTAAAATTATTGTAGGTATACTGCATTCTAAGATGATAACTTAGAACGCAGTATACTATAATTTTCTATAAACCTTCATCAGAAAGCATCGAGCAGTAATAGAGTCACCGTAACCGAATCAGGTCGGGAGGATTATTACATTATTTTTATTTAATTTCAGATGTCTCTGTTCGAAGAACGTCACCGTGCCCGGCGACTACAGTTGCACCAGCCACTAACTAGGTGCTCAAGAAGAAGAAAAACAATTTGGAAAACTGATATTTATTGTTGCATTTTCACGTCACGACTAGGTTTATTAAATGTTTAACAACAGAACTATAATTAGCCCTAAAACCCTTCGAATGAAAACCAACCAAAATTTCATTTTTTTTATTTTTCTAAAGTTATTGCTACCTCCTTGCCTGACTCGCTTTGAAATCACAAAGTTTTAAGAGAAGATCTACAGATAAACCATTTTAAAATGCATATTAATCACAGTAGTGTGATTAACCGAAAATGTCAATGATCACGTGGTTTCCGGCCAGTTATCAAAGTTATGAGTCTGCAGGTTTTCAAGTAAATCAGAATTGTAAAATTTCCTCTCATTGTGAAGATGATATTTAAGGCGATATTCAAGATATATGTACTCATCTCAGTGATGTATTATAGGCATTTTTACCAATTTTGTTTTGTCTCCGAAAATATCTCTGTGTGTTAGTCATTGTGTAATGTTTATTATACGTAGGTACTTAATTATAAATTTAAGATTAAAAAGTGACTGAATCAACTATCTGTGGTTTACTTGATGATATTTTAAAAATTATGAATGAAATAAATGTGAATCGGAAAAAACTGAAAACGAGACTAAGACAAATTACAACGCAAAAGTAGAGATATCACAGTTTTAGAATGGAAATAGACTTAGATAATCTTAGATAAATCTTTTGAAGTGAAAAAATTTAGAAGATAAAAAATTAAACAAAAATAAGGGACTTAATGGCTAGATGGTAGAATATTTAAAAACTTATTATTAATTTTGTCATAATAAGACGCCTGATACATCTGTTATTTTACATAAGGCTATTGCTATAAATATTCAAAAGGCGATTCTTCAAAGCAAGTTGTCTCCTTGTCGTATGCACCGAAAATGTCGAAATGTTTATTTAATATAATAAAAGTTGCGAAATATTCTTAGTGACGCACGCAATATAATACTAATTCTGAGTACTCGATATTTATTTAAGGACTCTAAGAGCAATCAAAGAACTTGAGTAGTCAGAAAGAGTGTTTTTGCTGCTGAGTTACAGCAAAACATGTGAATGAATGCAAACATCTTAGTGCCAGTCTGTAGTTTAATAAATAAATGTTGGATTTTCCACAAGGCAAAATAGTTCAATAATCTTGAGTACGCTTCCGATTGGTACTGATTTGGATCAGTTGAACTATCTATAGATCGTTTGCAACGGTCTGTAGATATCTCATGTATTTTATAGGCCTAATACTGTAGTAGTCGTAAAATAAATAAATAAAACATATAATATAAAAAATAAATACTTACATAGTTCATATAATTTCTAATGCTAATAGTTGGGTTCATCTGTATTATGTTTTTAGTAGGTACTTAGACTTACACATAGGTGGCCAAGTTTTGGGAACGTAATGTTTGAGAGCATCATCGACACGAAGAAGAAGCAGGGAAGGGTACAAGAATAAATTTGACAATCGTAAACGTATCAAGATGAGTGAGATTACACTGCGCGTCAACATCAGCTTTACTGTCGAACGTTGCTCGAATGCTCGCAGTGTGTTTTAAATACGTTACGTTACGATTGCCACATTTATTCGTGCTCAGCCCTTTGTACTTACTTAGACGTTTACTTGAAAAAGTTTCTGTAACTTTGTGCATGGCGTGAGACGTGCACCACGAATTTGCTTTAGGTACGTCAATATTGTTTTTTCAAAGTCAAAGTCAAAATTACTTTATTCAGTAAAATCAGAAGGATCATTTAGAATCGTCTTACATACTAGGTGATTCTAGGTGCCAGTTCCACGCGACCAGAGCCTAGAAAAACGGGCAAGAAACTTAAGTTAAGTTTAGGGGGGCGTTTGGTGATTTTAATAGCCTGCCAAATTATCGTGGTTAACCATTTTAGTATTATATTGGTAAATCTTATTTAATTGTTTCCAAGATCGGAATTTTAGCTTTTTTTGTAATCAAAGTACCGTCGTGTTTGTAATTCTTATGTACCTACACCTACCTGATCAATCAAAATGAATTAACAAATCTAAAAAGTTGTACTTATAGTCAAACTCTATCGTATTGTTGTTGTTTTTCTACGACATATCGATGTGTAGCGCGTTGATATCTTTTGCTTGGAATATACAATCGAATTGAAGATCTACCAAAAAAAATAAGTTACATGATTTTTTTAAAGTAGATCCTTTGATGCTAAACAATGCAATGCAATGGAGTGGAGACCGCGTTTAGGCAAGCGTAGTGTACGTAGTAGACGCCCTCCGACGAGATGGAGCGACGATCTGCGGAGTGTAGCTGGCAAACACTGGATGAGAAGAGCCGAAGACCGGGCTCAGTGGCGCGTCTTGGGAGAGACCTACGTCCAGCAGTGGACTGCTGTAGGTTGATGATGATGATGAATGCAATGCGGTAAGGCGAGTGGAATTGAAAATTATTAATATTGTGATGAGTGGAAAACTTTGGGGGAGACCTTTTAGTCCAGCAGTAAAAAAATATATATTGAGATAAATAAGTATAAGAGCCCAATAATTTTCTTTTATTTTCTTCAACATTTTCTGGGCTTCAAAATGTATCGAAAAATACTTAAAATGTGTTAGGGTCACCGTGACTCCCAACTAAATGTCAACAAAATATAAGCCAATCTTATAAAGTTGGTTCCGGTTTACTGATAAGAAGTCATAGTAAACTGATATGACTTCAGTTGGTCAAACTACATAATCTATCAGCACAAAATTCAGCAATACATGCTTGATGTTGTGACTTTTGAAGAGCAAGATTTCTGTAGAATTTATGACCAAACTAGATGTGCTCGTACAGTTTTTACTAATACACATGGGCTATGCTGTCGCATGCAATGATGTATAGCTCGACCATAAACCGGAACATATATGTATATAAGTAGATATAATAATAAGTCGGAGTAGCGGTATCAGTTAAGCTGAGGGTAAATCCCCAGACCACAAAGTCACTCGGAATTTCAGAAAAGTGCATAAAGAACTGATGCTAATGATACTTAAAGGTAAGTATTTATAGTGATTGTATCTTTAACACTGTTTTCAATACCTGTTCCCAAAACACGAAAGGTAACGTTTATTTTTTGGGGTACGCTTCCGATTGGTACTGATTTGGATCAGTTGAACTATCTATAGATCGTTTGCAACGGTCTGTAGATAGCTCAACTGTTTCTTATGTATTTTATATGACAATGTACATTTTGTAAATACTGTATAGTCGTAAGTTTGTTTTTTATGAATAAAATATTGCTAAGCAGTGGGTGATGTCGGGCTGTGTATAATGATGATTAAGCAAGGTCAATTATTAAGAATTATATTAAGAAAGTTCAGTAGGTGGTAAATTCGTCATAAAAATTCGTCGTAAAAATATTATAGAGCAACATTATGAAGGACGGTAAGACTGTAAACGCATTATACAAGAGCAACTCACAGCGAACCGGCTATATTTCATTGACGACCGATGTGGCGCGGCGGGCGAAGGTCCGCCTGCGACGCGGAAGGTAGCGGGTTCGATTCCCGCCTTGAGATAGATGTTTGTACGGTCTGCAAATATTTATTTCAGGTGTTCTGGGTATTTTATATGTATAATAAAAAAATATCTATCTATGTAATGTATTGTATTAAGTATGTCAATTTTCTAGTACCCATAACCCAAGCTCTGCGTAGCTTGGGGCTCATGTTGTGTGGATTGTCCTGCATTATTTATTTATTTATCATTTTCGTTCTGGCTACCTGTCGTTTGGTTTCAAGTGAGCCAACCAATGACGACATAGTGATTCAAAGGCCTATCATAAAACGTCATCTTTCACTTTGGCCAACTAATGACGTTTTGCAGGCTGCAGTGATTGATTTTTTTTATACGATCATCTCTGTCCGCCAAGTGCGTTAGCAGCCTTATGAACTTACGAATCAGATGAGCGTGTGCGTTGACCTCGACCAAAAACATACCTTTCGACCTGCTTTTGGAAAAATTCTCAGGTTGCTGGATAAAGATAAAAAATCCGCAACATAATTGCCATAATAAAAAATTTGAGAATTAATGTTTTTTTCTTTTTTTCTTAGCGCTATAAAAAAAAAGAAAAAAAGTACCGTTTCTGTAATGGTGATGAACTGGTAAAACCTGCTGTTCTAATAATTATAATTAAATTGAATCAGTAACTTGTATCTATAAATTATAGTGCAAAACTAGCTTGAACTGGAAAGTCTCGTTATCCTGACGAACTAGTAAATATTTTATAATGAATCCAAGAGACTAGAATCTTGTCACTAGATCAAACTAATTGAGTAAATTATATTGGAAGAAATTATAAAGAAAAATATAATTGGATAAAAGTCAAAAGCTTAATTTTTAAACCTTGCTTGGTCATTTCATAAAAAAATGCATTGGTGCTATAAAACAAAAAAACTGCGTCACTGTTATAAACCTTTTGAAAAGAGCTACATAAATAAAAATATCTAAAAATGTTTAATAGCTGTATTATTAAGAATGGTATAGATCCGGGTGGTTAAATCCTTTTGACCTTAACCTCTTTGGTATGTGTGCTGTATGGTATAGATGTTCTATGTCACGAAGTCCGTTTGGCTTGAATGTTGTCAAGCGTGCACATGCTAATTTTTTTTTTTTTTTTTTTTTTTTTTTTTTTTTTAATATAAAATTATTTATTTACCAATCACACAGGATATTTACAAAGTGTATTACTAAAACTATTGTTAGTACAGGCTTTTTCTAAAAATGGTTTATCAGCGAAGGCCAAACTAAGCTTTAAGCTTGTATTTTGGACTTCAAGAGTGCAGTTACTAGAAAATTGAGGTACCTTACAGATTTGAGGGGGTGTAAACGTATCTAACTTAATTTATCCAACTATAATTATTACATATATTATTGTTAATGTTACTAATTTTAATTTATTTATTTTAATTTATTTAATTACTTACTAACTTATAATCTAGGAACTGTATTATGTATGTTGAGTAAACTAAACCAAATAAAACCAAAATTTTATTTAGATTATTAAATCTCGACTTGAATATATATCAGTTTTTTTGTTAATGTTACCTACTTTTACACACACAAGCGCGCTTGTCGGGATACGTCACTACTACAATCAAAGCCGAACGGACTTCGTGAAATAGAACTACTATAAGTGTTCTTCCAAATCATATTTTTTTTTTTAAATATTGTATATTATATTAGCCATGTCAATCACGATAAAGAAAATAAGGGAACGAAGGTTACAAATAATAAAATATTTAAAATATTTCAAAAATCAGAATTTTAAATAAATTATTCACTTCAATATAAATATTTATAATTTGCGGAGTCTAAAATTAATTAAAAAGAATAACAATTACATGACGGAGTTAAACAGTTTTTGAAACAAATATATGGTTAGCGGAGTAAGTTTTAGTTAATTTGGTCTTTTGTACTTTTTGCTTTTACTTGCGAAAGTTTAAAAAAACTTTTCGATTTTGTTTTTACGTCGATAAAGTGTACAAGTTACTGCAGCATCATGTACCGTTAGGTCAAAATATTAAATAAAGTTCATTTAAAATCGAATTTAAAATGTGATTAGCATATACCTACTTCATGAGGAGTGGGGAGATCATATCTTGGACACAGTTGCATATAGAAGTAGTTATTCAGTCTTAAAGAGTGAGCTCGCGGCCACTGGAGTGCCTCGAACGTGTTGTGAGATAAGTTGGTGAGAAATACGAACTGAGTGAACCATGAAGGCCTTACTTTTAATGGGTAAGTATTTTAGTTTTGTTATGGCTACAAAAATGTATACAGACTAAGTTTGTGTAAAAACAAATATTTTTTCATGTTGCGTTCATGATAAGTACAATTTCCCGCACAACAATTTTGTATTTTTGCCAAAAGTTATTGTGCATTTAAAAATAGGTAAAAAAATTACCGATTTTGATAATTTTAGATTTTTCGTGATATTTTTTATGTCAAAGATATACTGTTTAAGATACTGTTTAGCAGTTTACCTTTAATGGACTATGGTTAGATGTTTAGTCTTATGTGCTTGTAACTGAACAGACAATCTTTTGGAACCGGAACACAACAAACAGAAATAGGTGGTTGTAGGTAGGTACTTACTCGGATGAGCTCTTTCAAAAAGAGTTTTACTAAGTACTACGTGATAATCTTTCAGACTGATTTTATAAATTTAGGTAAACTTTTTAAAAATACTTACTGTATTGTTTTAAAATTCATTAAGCTTTTTTCCTGTTATTTTAGATACTTAAATAACCAGAATCGGTCAAGCTATCTATTAGCGGTTTGTTATGTTTATCTAAAAGATGTAATTTCCATATTTTACTTATCACGTTGTACAAACAACACTTATCATTTAAATACTAGCTAGCGACTTATAATATACTAGCTGACCCGTGCCCACTTCGTTGGGCATAATTCGACCGTTTTTTTCCGATTCACTTTGCAAAACGGACTACCACGTAAAAGCTTTTTTATTTTTCCGATAGCAATAACGTGGTTTTCTATTGGTGCAAAAATTTTTAAAATCGGTTTAGTAGATCCCGAGATTACCCCTTACAATTTAACAAATATACAAACACACAAACTTTACCTCCTTATAATATTAGTATAGATGTAAACAATCAATTTGTAAAATACAAAATCAAATCACATGTGTTACTCAGCTAGGTCATATTCTACAACATACGTACTCTACTTATTTGTAACCATTTATTATTTACAGCAATATTAGTCGTCTCAACAGCATCATCTCACGGCATATTTGACTGGCTTGGTGGTGGTAGTGGAAGTGGGAGTGGAAGTGGAAGTGGAAGCGATGAAGAACCGAACCATCCGCCTTGGTGGGGCCCTGGGCACGGAAAGGGGCCTGGAAGAGGGCCTGGAAGGGGGCCTGGAAGGGGGCCTGGTCCACACGGAGGTGGCCAACATTTCGACAAGGGGCCTGGTAATTGGCATCCTTGGTATGTATACTGGCACTGGACTATTTATGCTGTGACAGACATGTGGCAGCTCTCCTTCCATGCTATAGATTGTGGGTTCGATTCCCACCCAGAGCAAATGTTTGTGCGATGAACATACATTTTTGTTCTGTGTCTAGGTGTTATGTATTCTATGCAAGTATTTACAAAAAAATGTAAGTACTTACATAAGTATTCTATTAGTAAACTAGTTCCTTTTGTATCAGTTTAGGACTAAAGTGTGATGTGCGAAACGTCGAATACTTATTTAAATATCTTACGTTACTAAAGCAAATACAAACTTATTCTTTAAAAAGGAAAAAAAAGTAAGCATGGAAACGTCTATACAGCCTAAAGCTGTGGTTTTATTTTGGTACCAGTATCGTTAATAGTTAGCTAGAATTGTTTGTCCGTTGACCACAACTGGACCTCGGACCTTGCTTGCATATAAAATGCGCTAAGCGTCCCTGAACTCGCCAACTTCTATTTTGTATCGTTTCTTTTTAACTAAAATCATGTTAATTTTTGCTTTGCCTTACTAACCCACACGGTTAGTAAAATTGTTTTAATTAACGAAGTATTTCGTAAAAATGAGTCAACAGTATCTTTTGCGGGTTGCGGGTGTCCGCGACTTCGTCTTTTGGTCAATTCACACAATATAATGTGTTATGTGTATTGCCTATGTGTTATTCTGATAAAATCAGTATACTTTTTGCGTGAAAGAGTAACAAACATTCATCCAAACTAAAATATTTACTATCATCAGCAATTCAAAATAGGTTTGTTAATAGTAAGAACCTGATCCAGATGTTTTTTGCAGGAGCAAGCCAACAACGGAAAAACCGGCAAGGGTTACCTACCCTATATACCCTACTCCTAAGCCGGTAACTCCGACTCCCACTCCCACCAATCCAGCTCCTATTCCCACGATACCGGTCACTCTCTCTCCCAGCACTTCGAGTGTTACCGAAACTACAGCAAGTTCTGGATCGTCTACAAGTTCTATGAACCTGGTGATAGAGTCGTGCAAAGCAGCTTGTTTGGTGACCAGAGAGCACAACCCTGTCTGTGGCACTGATAATATTACCTACTCTAATATTGGAAGATTGGAGTGTGCTCGTTCTTGTGGTGTAGGTTAGTATTGGATGTCAGTTTTTGTAAGTTTATTTTGATACAACATTTAAGTTAAATACTCCCAATGATACTCTGCCACTGATATTTTATTTATCGCATGCTTGTGTCTAAAATAAAAGCCTCGAAAGGAGCACGTTCCAAAGATAATCTCTTTACAGTGCTGAAGTAAAATCTAAGCTGAAATTCGTAGGTACATAGTTTGAATTTTTAGAGCCCTTGACTCCTGTTTTGAGTTGAATTTTGGCATTGCCAATTTTTGAATTAATCGTTATCAATTCTTCTTTTATTTCTAGACGTTAAACTCAAGAGAAAGAGCCCGTGTGGTAAAACGACTACTGATCCTACGCCTACTCCTACTACTGATCGCGGTAGAACTGGAAGAAACAGCACTGACTTTAGAACCTGCATCGAAAGCTGCCCTCTGACGTATGAGGACAGTCCTGTATGTGGAAGTGATAATTTAACATACGCCAACGCTGGACGGTTGGAATGTGCAAAGTCTTGTGGTATTAGTATGTATCAATGTCCATTATCTATGACAGTCTCTGTTATTAATGGCGTAAGATCAGAAAGTTAGGTCGTGTTTGCTTCAGAGGCTAGAAATGTCTACTCTGTTAACAATGAAAGGAGTAAGATCAAAAAGTAAGGCCGCGAATGGTTCATGGGCCATTTTTTTAGCAAAGATTCAATTTATGGCTCGTTGTATTGTAGTGCACATTTTTTTCGATAAAGCTTGCCTTATTACCTTTACCATACTCCAACTTGTACGCCTTATCGTCAGGAATACAAGGTCAATACGGTCGTTATTAAATAGAAGTTATTTATAAGTTTAATCGATATCCACATGACATTAGGTAGATACTATTCGGACTAAGTGCGCCGAGTTCTTTAAAGCAAATTTCGATATAATATATAAATTTCAATAATGTGGTAATATGACTCGATTCTTAGTAAGAAAACTCTTACTAAGAATCGATAGTACCACATTTACCACAATGAATCTCTCGAATGATACCTAGTGATAAAAAAGATCTCCATCAAAACTATCAATGATTGCGAGCAATACAATACACAGGAAAACGCAAAATATATATGAGGTCATAAGTCAGTCAAATTTTTTAGTACTAGCCGGTTACCATTTTGAGCTTTTTTTTATATTTGAACGAGACGTTGAAGGATTTAAATATTTATTTACTAGTACTCAGATAAGGTATGTTAGCAAGATAAATATTTACTGTCGGAAGTTTACAAATAATACCACGAAATAAATGCAGGGTGTAATAAGACCACTCCTGAAAGACATACTTTTATAAAAAAAAACCTAAGTGCGCAAATAATCATTTCTTTCGCTCACACCACATACATCATGTAGGTACTTACATTTATATGAATTAGTAGTGTACTCTGCCTCGCTATTTAGTTTTTATACCTATTAGTAGTTTTTGAACATGTTCTTAAATGTTTAAAATCTACGTGTCTTTAAAAGTTTAGGTTCGAGATATTATAAATAAAATATATTTTACTTTCAAGATGTCCGGCTCGTCAGAAAGGCTTCATGCTCCACTCCCGTTGGGCCTGCAGACGCTACAGCAGCATGCATAACTACCTGCTCAGTGACCTCTGAGTACAATCCAGTGTGCGGCACTGATAATGTCACTTACCCCAACCCTGGGCGACTGGAGTGCGCGAGGAACTGTGGTCTAAGTGAGTTTAAATTCAATATTCTTTTGTTTTGATACTGTCACCCATAATATCTATGTTTGTGATTAATATTATGAATAAAGGAAAGTATGAATCATTAATTACCCGCCTTTAATATTAACAACTATGATGATTTCAATTAACAGAGGTAGATATCAGTAGAAAGTCTTCATGCAATGTTCCACCTGGTCAGAATAATCCTGACCTTCGTGGCACTACCGAGTCACCTAAGGGAAATGGCAATGGAGGCGGCAATGGAAATGGAAATGGGGGAGGCAATGGTAATGGTGGCGTTAATGGAGGCGGAAATGGCAATGGAAATGGAGGAGGTAACGGTAATGGAGGCGGCAATGGCAATGGAAATGGAGGAGGTAACGGTAATGGAGGCGGCAATGGCAATGGAAATGGAGGTGGCAATGGCAATAATGGCAACGGGAATGGAGGTGGCAACGGCAATAATGGCAATGGAAACGGAGGTGGTAATGGAAATGGAGGCGGCAATGGAGACGGAAATAAAAAACCAACGATGACAGAAATACTAGCGTGTATGCAGCTTTGCCCTATTACAACCGAAGTTAACGCATTGTGTGGAACAGACGGAGTAACGTACGGCAATCCAGGGAAGTTACTCTGCGCGCAGTTTTGTGGAGTTGGTAAGTTCTTCGTTTAAACAACTAATCTTATCGCAGCTGTTACCAAAACTGTAATGAAATAGGACAAACAAAAATATACTCCAGCTTTTGTGTAGGTACGTCGGTTGTCATGTCGTAGCCAATAGCGCGATTATTGTAGAGTACTTACCTAAAACATGTAAATTGACTATCAATATCAGTGTATGGACGAAGTTTTTTATTTATACCTACTGCACTTTTATGACTCGTATCCTCCAGATACATATAAGAGTAATCTTTTTTCTCGTTTCAGACGTAAAAGTGCGAAAGTTTGCCCCATGTCTGGGCCAACCGATGCCGAATCCAAGTCCTTTTGTTTGCCCCACACTGCCTTCCCCCACGGACGCTTTTACAAACCCTCCCACAACTCAAGATTGCATCAATAGGTGTCCCGGCTCTCAAGAGTTTAAGCCAGTTTGTGGGACAGATGGAGTGACATACATCAACATTCAGAGTCTACAGTGCAAGATCAAGTGTGGAGTTGGTAAGGTTTAACTCACGAACGCTTAAAACTGAAAAAAAAAACAACTTATACCAAAAAATCTCCGCTTAGGAATACTTTTTTTATCAATCGCAAAACTTATACTGGAACTTATTTTGTTTCCTTGATGAGTTGGTAAAGCGCCGCTTAATTAATTTAATTTCAACTCACGCTTATTTTAGAATTATATTTCAAGGCTGCAAGTTGCTTGCCAGTATTTTGGCAAATAGCCAATTCTTACTTGAGCATTTCGATATAGCGGTTTATACTGTTTGATGGAGACAGTAGATACCAAAAGTACTCGATGTTATTACTAAACTGAGTACCTACAATTCTAAAGAACAGAATCCATTCGTCGTAATGCATGCAGCTTAAGCAATGTTATGTTTTTTTGTGTTACAGATGTGTCAGTGTCAAAATTGACAGCGTGTGGACAGACTACAATTGATACAACCACTGCCCAAACTCTCCCTGTCTGGCCTACCCAGCCAACAAAGATCACAAAGCCTACCCAGGCCACAAAACCTACTCAGGCTACTCCACCTACCCCTACGCCTAGCTTTGATCTCAATACATGTAAAAAAAAATGTACAACCTCAAATGAATACTCGCCTGTGTGCGGTACCAATGATCAAACATACCCTAACCTTTCGGCATTACAATGCGAGAAGCGTTGTGGAATAAGTATGTATTTTCTATGTAACTAACTTCCGCTCCGTCACTACTAAAAAGTACAATTGGTAGTAAATATGATACACTTCTTTGTCATTTTTACTAACAGTAGTACTTATTTTTTTATCGTATATTTATGTTATGACTAATGATAAAATCCATCGTCGCTGTGATAATTAAATTATGTGTCGTGGTGTGGGCTATTAATAACTAATTATGATAGTAAGAAATGTATGATGCTTAATAACAGGTTTTGAATCGAATACCACAAAAATGATTTCGTTATCATCAGCCTATTAAAGGAATAGTATCCTTAAACGAATTAAAATGACCAAAAATCTAATATTACCTACTAAGTAAGTAGCCTACTATTACTATGTAAGTAGGTACGATCAGTTTTAGAACACTAGGTACTAACTATTTGCTCGCGTTCCGATAAAAAATACACAGCTTCTATCAAATCTATATTTAATCCAAATTGGTAGTTGCGTTATTGTGAGACAAACATTTCAATCCACAGACAGAGCAGTGGCTCTACCATGAGTTTTTACTATACCATATTTACTATACTCGCTAGCGTCTGTAGTTAAAAAAATGTATGAAGATTTGTACAGCGCCTCTAGCGGATAGTTGGGTACTAAAATTCGTCATACTAATATTGACGTAACTACTGTAGTAAAGTTAGGCGATTTTACTGTGACATCTCATGGTAGAGCCACTGAAACTAACTGTGGCATCTATCAGTCAATAATAAATTAATAATGTATCTTCTATTCCAGATGTCAGCGTGAAGAGTTCGACTGCGTGCTCAAAAAATCCCACGATTGATGGTTCAAAAGACGGGACGTCAACAGTGACCAACGATTTAGGCTTTACCATACCACCTGATGTCCTTGACTTCGTATTTCCAGAGTACGCTACCCATGCCACAACACCTGACACTGACGAGTCGTACGAAATAGACATAAAGTTTGGCGAAGGTGACTCTTCAAAGGCGTAGACTATTAATCTGTTTGATGAAATCCCTTAAAAAAAAGGGATAAAAATCTGATAAAAAAACATGTGGTACCGATACAGAAGCCCGATCGCAAATAAATTTGACAATCGTAAACGCTTCACAATGTAAATTGAAAACATAGTGTATTCGATTCACACTGCGCGTTAACCCTAGCCGAACATTACAGTACGGTACCACGTTACGTGTGATACGTTATCTTTAGAGCTTGGGGATCAAAGCTTTGAGCTATAATGAGTACCTAGTAAAAAGATTACAAGTTTTGACCTGTGTCTAATTAAGAAAAACCGAAACATTTGTATAATCAACTTTGTTACAGCATTTTAAGAACCGATAAGCACTTACATATTTTGTTACTTCTACAATTTATTGAAACTTGACCAAAGATCGCACGGAAATTGAAAGATGTTCGGTAAAATATTAAAATGCATTTATAAAGACTACTTATTTAGGTATTAACATAGAATAAACATAGTTTAGCATAAGTAATTTGTATTTTTAGAGAATAAAATCTGCTTTTTATTATTTTTATTTATTTGATCTTCTTTCTTATGTAACTCTAAACCCCTTTAATTAATGCACATGAAATGTTTCCAGAAAGGGGTATACGTATACATTTATTACGTAAAGCTTTTGGTAATTTTTCGACTCCTTTGGTGAGGTATCATGAGATTTTGGTAGAACCTCTCAATCCTCTACCAAAATAAGATGACCCTTCCACTCCCTCCTCCCTTAAACGTTACGTACGCCTCTTTCATACCTAGAGTTTATTTTTGAGTGTTAGTTATTTACTCGGCCAACGGAATCTTTAAAGTTCAATTCGAAAGTGTTTAACTTACTTATATTAATACATATTTTCAACAATCAGAAATATTTTTTGTTATATTGTGTGGTAAATAAAATACCAAAACAACGACCATGCTCTATAATGTAAGTCTATTTTATTAAAGACCTGAAGAACATCTACTTAGGTAGGTACTTAGTATTGATAGAACTTTTTAATGTTCTAAAATGGACTTAATTATGTAACCTATATCTACTTATAAAATATATTACTGGCCGAAGTACCTACCATAGATAGAAAGTTAATGTAGTAGTCAATACTTCTACAAACTGAAAGCACTCTTCGATATTAGAATTGAATTAGAGTTTATTAAAATTCTAACAGACTTATCAAGATTGAGTCGTATAAAATGTTGTGTTCAGAAATTAGTTCGATGGAATGGTAGTGTAGTTAAGTCGTACCGTGAAAATGGCAGGAAATAAAAAAGTTGTTACTGAAAGTGACGACGTTCAGAAAACCACCCTCCAGAAAATTTACAAAGCTTTAAGACCTCTTATTTTGTTTGAAAGCTGTGCAGGTATATCTCGGTATTATATGAAAAATGGGCAGTTACAATCTCCAAACTGGGCTATGAATCTGTACAGTATCATTTTGCTCTCCCTTATTATCGTAGGGTATGGTTTTTCTTTGCAATTACCCACCTCCTTCATTGGAGAGGAAAATCGTATAGATATTATCGATCAACTGCCTTCATTTGTTATCCTATTACATTATGTGTTGACAATAGTAACAACGTCTTACTTCCTGAATAAATCAAATATAGAAGTTTTAACTAGCATCGCAGAACTTGACGAACAACTTCTCATCAAAACCAACGATGGTGACTTTTACAAGAAAGATCGAACGAGGAACATTAAATATTTGGTAGCTCTATGTGTATCGCAGGCAATCGTTATCGTAATAGACAAAGTCACACAAAATGCACAAGATCAAGATGAACTCAAAGCCGATGCCATCGTTTTTGTCGTGTTCTTGATTGAAAAACTGGAGATTTTATCATTTTGTATTTTTATCGGTATGGTTAAATGCAGACTCACATACATTAATGGCTACATTTACAAGTTCTTAGAAGAAAAGGGCAGTGACAAGAACTGTGTATTCACACTTTGTAATAAAATAACGTCAACGAAAGATATTAATCTAATCGGGCGGCCGTCTGAAAACAACATGAAGATCCGGGATCTGGCCATGATGTATGACAAGCTTGCTATCATTTGTTCCTTGATCAACAAAGTGTACAACTTTCAGATTTTCATGAGCTTGGTGTCCACATTCGTGTACATTGTCATAACAATTTGGACGTCCCTCTATTATTATAGATCATCAGAAGATAACTCGGGGCAGTTATTGAGCATATCGATCTGGTGTTTCTCGACCATCCTAGTAGTTGCTGGAATGTGTTTCGTCTGCGAGAGACTACGATTTGTGCGGAACAACACCAAGATCTTGGTCAACCAGATCATCATGGACTACGATTTGCCGAAAACCATGCGGGTGCAAGCCAAGTCGTTTATGGAACTGGTTGAAGCGTGGCCTTTCCGGATTTTTATATACGATATGTTTTCAGTGGATATCACTCTTATGTTGAAATTCATTAGTGTAGCTACTACTTACTTGATTGTTGTTATACAGATATCTCACTTCATTAATTGAAAGGTCATTTTTCATAGTTATTACCTTTGTTTAATCTAGTTTTGAAGTGCTTTTTAGATTTAATAACTACAGAGATGTTTAGTGTGTGTGTTTCAAATAAATGAATAAAAATTACCAAGATTTACTTCTTTAAAACATCATATTGTGCACGACTCTGCGACTGTGCAGGATTTCTATCTATCTTTGTACAAATAACTTTATAAATTATAGTCCATGTGTATGAGCTATATTAGGATAGTAGGAGTAAGCAGTAGTAGGAAGTAGGGTAATAGACATAAAGTAATTCAATGTTCTATTGATGTTATCATATTGATAACCAAGAGGTATGATTATTACCAAAGTAGGTAATTGACTTTACTTCTGCATAGGTAGGTACTATAAATAAATAAAATAATAAATAATGCTGGACAATCCACACAATATCATCTAGCCCCAAGCTAAGCAGAGCTTGTATTATGGGTACTAGAAGACTGACATACTTAATACAATAACATTATACTTGATATACGACAAGTTTTGCATAGACATCACTCACACGTTGAAATTCATTAGTGTGGCTACTACTTCATCATCATCATCATCATCCACAGCCTGACTTGACCCACTGCTGGGTATTGGCCTCTCTACTCTTTCCAGTCTGCGCGGTTCTGAGCCACTCTCATCCATCTGCGGCCCACGGTATTGACGATATCGTCAGCCCACCGTACCTACTATGTACTTACTTTAAAGAAATTATTAACTTATTTTATTAATTTAAAGTTCACTATATACCACCTTTAAAGTATTGGAACAGATTAATCTCATTAATTGTATTGAGTGACGTGTTGTAAGCATTACAAAAATAAAAAATATCAAGTACTTTTTTAGAATTATTATTAGAACTCCGTCACAGATCAGTAGGGCCGAGAATAAATTGATTTAGTGGAATTTTTTTAAGTAGTCTTCTCATATTTTTCATAATGCTGTTGACACCGTAGTCCACCATAGGATCTCCGAATTCCTCAGCAATCATTCGCCAGTTGTCATTCATAAAGTCAAGCATTGCTTTGTCTGTAAAAAGTAAGAATAAATAATAATAATAAATAATGCTGGACAATCCATCATCTAGCCCCAAGCTAAGCAGAGCTTCTGTTATGGGTTCTAGAAGACTGACATACTTAATACAATAAATTACATAAATATATAGTTTTTATTATACATATAAAATACCCAGAACACCCTGAATAAATATTTGCAATTCGTACAAACATTTATCCCAAGGCGGGAATCGAACCCGCAACCTCCGTAGGCGGTGGTAGGCGGACCTTAGCCCACCGCGCCACGTTGGTCGTCAATAATAATAAGTAAATAGTAGAATTTACAAAATCTACTCCAATCGCCGATACTTCGACTCCGCTCTACTTTTCCACATTGGAAAACCAACATTTAAAGTTAACGTCTTTTTAAAAATCAAAGCAACTTCTTATTTTATTAACATTCCCACTGCTGGGCAAAGGCCTCTTCTCAACTTTTCTAAAAAAACTTGTTCGCTAAATAAATGATGTATTCGTAAAACTTACTGATTTCTGGGTTTCGTCTGAACAGGTTAGTCATGATATAAGAAACTCTTCCATCGTAGCTGTGTGTGACGTTAGCATGTTTGATTTCCAAGTGTTTGAGACCATCATCAAGAACCTTCGATCCTAGTTTGAGGATGCTGTGGATTCTCAGGTTATCTAAAATATAAATAAAATAAATTAATATTCATGGACATTTCACACATCACACTCCTAGTCCCAAACTAAGCAGAGCTTGTACTATGGGAACTAGATTGCTGATAGAATATATACTTACTTTTTTTTTAGCTATTGCATAGCTTATATCGCGGGCCTTGAGCGTAGAGACCCAGAGAGAATCCAGAAATTCCGTAACGAAAATAACCTGACACTGCATGCGTAATCCAGCAAAAAATAGCTTTACCACGGCAGCTATGCTATGCAATAGCTTTACCACGGCAGTCACCGAGTGCCACACGGCTTTTTTTTTGTAAATGCATACATAGAATACATAATAACACCCAGACACCGAACAAATATTTATGTTCATCACACAAACATTTGCTTTGGGAATCGAACCCACCAACTGAAATGATGTTATTTAGTCGCCAGTTATTTATTTTAAATTTTAGTTCTAAGTTACTTACTACATCTTATGGTGGATTCACCATCACCGTCGATGGGAAACATTAGCATTTTCCCCTTTGATTTGTACTGTCCTTTTATTGTTAAGTTGCAATGATACTGTACTTCCAAAGTATCTTGTTCAAATCTGTGAAATAGAAAAACCGTCTCATAAGTAGGTAAACTTAATAAATTGCAATAATTTAATCTAGGTAAAGTGGTCCCATAAATTAATCATATCCTGCATAAACGTGAGTCCTTAAAGGTATACCTATAAATTAAAATTAAAGGAATATGTACTAACATATTCCTTTAATTTTAATTTATATTTGGTTGTCTAAGTAAATAATGTAAGTAAAAAATAAAATAGCGCCAACAAGAGGCAAACAAAAAGTTTTAAAATTTTATTGTAATCTCATTCTAAGTGAACTATGTGTTTTTATGAGAAAATAAATGTCTTTAAACCTTTATTCAGATTGCATAAAATATACATGATATAAATATAATTAAACTTAACATTTATATTAAAAACTTACTTAGCAAAATCTACGATGCATTTCCGAAGACCTCGAGCTACGCCGTGCGAAAACTGGATAAAAATACCCCCTGGTAATGTCATATTTAGACTGTCAATATGGTAAGGGTCTCCTGTTTCCACACCAAGTTCTGGAATGCCATCTATGAAGGTTGGAACTGCGAGCTGCAAACACTTCTTCAAACAACCTGGAGTCAGGTCCGTGCATGGTCTTTTGTAAGGGGCTGAAATATAATGATTATACATATAGGTAACCTAATGACAATAAAGAATTAAGAATTAAGAATTAAAAATAAATGATCTTCTTCTTGCGTGTCAATGGATAACACAAACAATCTAACACCAAATTCGAGTAGAATTTCGCCACTTTAATTCCCTCCTCTATAAATATTCCAATACTTATATGTATAAAGAAATCTAAAATGATATAAATAATATTAATGTGAGAGGAGTATGTACATTCAAAACTGACGAATGATAGGAGTGAGTGGAGAAAGAGAATATGTTCTGCCGACCCACTTACCGTGGGATAAGGGAATGATGATGACGGACTTTCAAAAAAAAAAAAGTAATCAGTCTGCCCGTGACCACGGCTTTTGATCAAAAGCCGTATTATATAATTATTAATTATATCATTAATTATATACTTAATTATATATAATTCCCCACGTTTCGGCTAAGATCTTAGCCGAAACGTGGGGAATTATAATAAGATACAAGATAAAATCCTGTATATAATATATTTTTACTAAAAATAAGTAACAACATGTCGAACTAAAATCAACTTACTGTACGCTGTAGAAGTGTAAAATAAAAAAAATATTGAGCACAAAAATAAATACATGATGGTTACTATTTTGTTAACTGATTTGGCAAACTATCTAAATGGACTGAAAGGTTGGTTTGAAGGTAAGTTCCTTTAAAAATAATTGAGTAACTGATAAAACTATTAGAAAACTAGTTAAGTGCGAGTCGGACTCGTTAATTGATGGTGCAGATACGCAGTTACGCCATCATTATCAACATTATAACAGTCTAACGGCCGGTTTCTAGAAACCCAAATCACGATTGATCCGAGTTTGACACATAGTAATTGTTTGATTTTTTCGTTGATCATCGTTCGAGAAACCAGCTGTAAGTCTAATAGGTAGGTACCTACTGATTGGTGGGCTCACCAGAGTAGGTACATTGTAAAATTTGGGCTCACCTAAGGCGTGCCACTGAGACCAATTCTCAGCCCTTTTTCCCATTGTTTGGTGATTTTAAACCTATTTGGTGAAAATGTTTAATGGTTCTCATTATAAACGGGATATTTACCATGATTTTTGAGTTTGATTATTTCCCGATATTTTGACCCGTGATCAGTGATCAGTCCCGTGACTGTGCCGAAATATCGGGAAATAATCAAACTCAAATATCATGGTAAATATCCCGTTTATAATGAAAACTATGTTCAAAACCATGATAGTTTCAAATATTACATGTTTAATGGTATTGCGGCTCGAACATTTTGATGGTAGGTACCTACCGTCTATTGAGTAATATACGGAACCCTAAAAGTGATGTTCAAACATGTTGATGTTCAACCGCAAATGTTTTTTTAATGAAGTATCCGTCATATTATTCGGGTACTTTTTGTCTACTTTAGATTCTCTAAATAATAAATTAACTTGCTTACCTTCTCATTTAGTGTCAAAAAATGCATCAAAAAGTAGAAATCTATAAATATGTAAATAAAAGGTAATTGTTTAAATACTGCCATCTCTGAAATAACTCTGAGACTTAATACACAACGCGGTACTACCTTGTATCTGCTACTCACCAATAGATGGCACTACTGATGAAATACACGTAGAAAATACTAGTAGTGCCGATTTGAGCGCCATCTGTTTATGGGTTAACAAATAATGGTGATTTTATGCGCAACTAGAGTAAATTACCTTTCTAACTAGTAACATTGTCATATAAGTATGTAGTTTATAAAGTTAAATAAATACTTCTAATAGGTTCTGTTAGAGTTTTCAGCATATATTTTTAACAGGATAAAAAATAGTTTACAATCCCCTTTGCTTAATCGGCCGGTTAGAGTGAAAATATTTTACTTCATATAAAATTTACGAGTAGTTCGATCACACCTTTCAAAAATGTAACCGAATAAAATTGAGACAGGCTCTGCACTGTACCATATTAGGAACATTTGAATGGTACCTACATACGGATTTCAGGTCGATCCTGCCTATTTAGATACAAGCTAATCTTTACCGTATTAAGGGTTCCTTGTCAAGTTTTAAGCAGCCGTGTCAGAGGTTAAGCGTACAATATTGCAAAAAGCCGTTTGGCCGAGCTAGTTACCCTATTCACTGGTATCGACCGGGGGAAAGTAGGTTTGTCCGTTCATTTTAGCGAGCTTTTTTAACACCTATCGATAAAGCTCTTCGGCCCTACAAGACTTTACCTTTATCCTGAAGTTATGTGTTGTGATTGTGATTCATGATGATGTTCAAAATTTGGAAGAAAGATGTCCGATTCCCCCCTTAAGTTTTTACAAAAATGATGTTCTGGTACGCCAGACATAACTGTGTACGTTTTGTGTCGAAAAACATCGATAAGGCTAACCTTTTTGATGTGATTTGACACAAAGCATGGCGCTGTTTAACGATGAAATAGATTTACTTACGTCACTAAGTAAATCCAGTACTTTAAACAAGTACATATCGATGCACAGATCTCATCCCTAGTCGGTACCCTGTGTAGGTCGTAGGGGCGTCGCGCGCCGGTTTCAGTGGACGGAGCGAGCGCGGCAGTGGACGCGTGTCAGACGCCGGGCTGCCACGCGGCCTACCGCGCCGCCTGGCCTCACGGCCACATTCGGCCTCGCTCCACAGAACCTCGCGCATTCAGCATCCGCAGCGCTATGGGTCAGACTTCTGGCGCCGAGCGCACGCCTGCCGATGACGATGAACCTCACATCAGGCACAACCAAACGGAGGCTTCGCTGGTGAGTTACTTAACATCAAATCACGAATAGATTCGGCTTACCCATGAGTCCTGACTTATTAAACACTTTTAGTGCATTTGAATGGTGGAAGTTATGTCATGGTACTTAGCTAATAGGATAATTTGAAATTTTGAAAAAGCTGCTATGTAAGTATGCGAAAAAGAAAAGTATGGATTACGATCATAATCATCAAACAGTCATACATCTCACTCACTTGTTGCTAGAAAGAGTTAGCCACACTCAGATTTGTTGTGGTGTGGGGGGCCGTACAGCTGAGCAGCTGCAACGCTGTTCCACCCACAGCCAAGTCGAGTGAGGCGCTGACCATACTTTTCTCTAGCCAGTAAAGATGAAGAGCATGGCATGATAGTAAAAGATTTAAGAAGACCCAGAGCTGTAACCGACAACGATGAACTATCATTAGGATACCACATGAAACCGCGGTATCCCACTTTACCCGGAACTAGATTTATTTTGCATGATGATGTTTGCATATATCGTACAACTAGATCTTCTCAATAAGATGAGATGTCATAATCTGTCTTTCTCAGCTTTTTGCACAGAGACACGACGAGAACAACAGCGAGTGAGAGCGACAGCGCGCGGTGCCAGAATCAAAAACAAGTTTCGCGCCGAATCATTGTGTTGCGCTGTTCAGCGCGTTCACAGCGCGTTCATCAGTGTTTTTCTTTTCTTTTTTTTTTGTTTGACAGTTGTCGCTCTGACGGCACGAGGAACGGTGCTCGCGTTTTGCGATAGCGACTCGCGTGCGTGCGTGCTTTGCTTGTTTTAGAACGAAACATCAATCTGTCAAACGCATTATTTAAAAAAAATAATCATCTGTTTTTGTTCAGTTCAGCCAGCTGTAGTAGTTTTGTATAAATAATTTTTATTCTATTTTAGAAAATATTTGAATTTATGTATTAGTGACTTCTATTTATCCCACAAACTATAAAAATCATTGAAATCAACATGGGACTCTAGTAGTAAAATCCTATAAAAATATTTGTTTTGTAATTTTTACGTTGCAAAGTGATGCTCTTCGTTTGTTTTCCCTTGAATTTGCCGTGATTATCAAACTACAGTGGCACTCGTGTGATTGAACAATAGTTTTTTTCTGTATTCGTGTTGAATCAACTGTGTACAATATAATACAATGTCTAAGGCGTCCCTTAACAATGTGCCATCCAATCCGAGAATTAGCAGGCTGAGAACATATTCAAGGGTAAGATTTTCGTTCTTATTATTTGAAATATTCCACCAAGGGCCTTCTTGTAACTTGACTATAATTAGAACAGTTTGAGGTTATATTATTTCAGTTTTCAGTCTGTGCGTGTTGTTCAAATATACAGATAATATTAGCTGAACTTATAGTAAAGACATGTAAATCTTTAGCTGTTCTTATTTTGAAAAATATAAACTGATTTGCGATTTGCAATATGAAGAAGTATGACAGACATAGTTATTATGTTTATGTATTCGAACAGAACAATGGGTAGTTTGGTGGTTGATGGCTAATGTGAAAATGATTATGGATGAGTAAGATAAATGATCAAACAATAGTAACAAAGAAGAAGCAGAATATTCATAGAATAAAATATTTCAAAATTAAATTTTCAGTTTTCACACTCTAATTTTGACATCCATGTGTGTAAATTTTTTGAGAGAACTTGTTTAATTCTAACATTAATTTTATCTTTTACATGAAAGTTATTAAAATGCAATAAAAATAAACAAATATTCAGAGACATATCAATCAATACTTTACCAGGAACAAGATCGCATAGAGTACTTGTATAATTACATTTTATTTTCTTATTGTTAATAAATATTTATAGACTATGCACAATGCTTGTCCCAAACTTAGCAAAGCTTATAAAATAAGTACATAAAATACCCCCAGGTATAGAATAAACATCAATGATTACCATTGTACAAATGTTGGTTTTCGGTAAAAATCAAACCTACAACACACAGCACTGATAACAAAGCATATTATTACTGAGGTTTGATGTAAGTATGTCAAATTAAATTAACAGATCTCAGTATGCAACCTCATTACAGTCATAATAATTGAGTCTTCATCAAGCCTTCCCGATATTAGTTCAGCCATGTTGAAAAATACCCGCCTATGAAAAATGATAAGTAAATAACAAAAATCAATCATAAAATTATAATTACTTAGTGCTATTATAATAACCTACTTATGTTAAAATTACTAAGAATTTAGAAGAAAGTCAAATATAAATAAATTATATTTTATATTTTTAATAATACTGACCCGATTGATCTGAAAATCTAATTTTTGCTATTCAATGATGGATGGTCTAATTCAATTGTCATTTTCATTAATTCTAGGTTTAACTTCACATTTTTAGTATGTAAAAATGTGTATAGCCCATATAACTACTTTTTCCTACAATAATATTGCCAAACCCATTGTTTCTCATTTGCTTAATATAATTTAGGTCGGCCATTTTCATTATTTATTGCTTAAGTAGGTATGTAATTTTATCTAAGTGATTTACTTAAGTATAACAATTAAATATGGGTATAATGAGTGGGTGTCATTAAGTAGTTAATTATTTAATCAATATAAATAATCCAGTATAATTATTTTATTTTGTATTTGTTATTGATTTGTACTTGTTAAATAAAAATTTAAAAAAACATTACTTAGTTCTCTTGATAATCTCAATAAGACCAGATTGTGAATATCATTAAATGGTATATCCTTATAAATAAAAATATGTTTGTGAAATTACTGTGTTGATGATTATTATTAAAGTCATTTGTTCATTTTTGTAAACAGTTTGTATTCCATTAAGAATTCTGGTAATTTCTTAATAGAAATCTCATTATCTATGTACTAATGTGATTTTTGTTTTGAATTTGTATTCCAATTGTTTTCCGCTAAGCAATCCAAACAGAGTTAGTCCATGGAGTTCTTTCTATGAATTACCATCTTTTGGTAATTCATTACTAGCATTCTCATTTTTTATTGATTATTCTTTGTTATGAACATTTCAAAGAATTGATTTTAACTGGTTCAACAAACAAATTAGAAAAATATTTTAAGTATAACATATGGTAGCAGTTTAGCCTTGATGTTTTGAACATAATGAGGATCTGACATCACTCATCCACACAGAAGCAGAAAGAAACATCAATTAAATTGATGATGACAACATCATTATTATTTTATGTAGGTACTTACCTTACATACCTTCTAAATGTTTTCAAGCTCAATTTTCTCTTCTTGAAAATATATGCTACCTACTAGGTACCTACTTTACCTATATCAACATTTATTTTGTGTGATTCTGTCATCTTTTGTGGTGATTGGTATCATCTTGTTGAACTTATCAATATTATTTGCAAGATATAGTTACTTACATTGATTCATATTTTGCAAGATAATTTCAGTGGTTGTTCTTCTGTACCTTAACCCCCTTCGTTCGTAACTCGTAGCAAATTGAGATCGCGAATCAAATCAATGAATAACAGCCTTGAAATAATAGGTAGTAACTTGAAACAATTGCATTGCCAGTACCGCCCATCCTAGTAGCCCAATATTGTACCTACTATACTGAAATGTAGCTGAAGGAGTAAGTAGGTAGGTAGGTACATTAAATCCCAAATAAACATCAAGATTTACGTCTTCTGTCAATAGCACCTAAGAATAATAAAGTAGGTAGGTATGTTGCATTGACTCGTTTCATTTGAACTTACATACCTATAATACGTATCTATTAAATGAACACTATCTGCATTGGTTCTCGCTTCTTCAGTTTCGGAATAAGCTAGCTAGAGCGTCTCCAAATATTTAATTAAACCTTTCTGCTAGCTAATTGGGTAGCTAGGTACTTAAACAGGGCTTTAGCCCTGAAATAAGTTGGTTGATGAAACTTGGTACATACTTTTCAGCCCTAAGTATTAGGAGCATGAACTCGTTTGTTCCGCCAGTTTACATGTAATTACATACTTAGTAAGAAGAGCCTTAGTTGTATTAACGAGAGCGTTTGTTCTCTTTGTACTATTCGAACCTACATCGTGTTTATGGTAACCGGGTATGTTTTTTGATATTAATTAGTCATCATACTAATCTGTTATTACAGTTCATAGGATCCGCCCATTCTGTTGTCATGTTCGGAAATAGGCACGTACGTAAAGCAAGCTTAGATAGATTCATTTATTGTTTCATGTCGGTATCTGAAGCAATACCTATAAAACATAGAACTGTTGTATAGTGTTGACTGTGCGGTCAATTTTATCTAAATACATGATTCAATAGTAATGCTCATTTTTGTTTAAAATTTTGTTAATATTTACGTAGGTACGTAAAAAGGTCCTGTTTCGAAGAGAAAGAGCGAATGTGAGTTTGTCAATAAATCGATGCCTTTATTTATTATGTAATCCTTATCGTGAATGAGCTTTTCCACTGTACCAATTTCTGCGGCAATGCAATACAGGTCCTTATTAGACGTGTGTTTTAGTGAGTCGAGTCGATACGTTGTAATAAGAAGTTTATTACGTAAGTGCCTTGCTAACGTACACTTATATCACCATTGTCCCCTGCTTCAGCAAAAAACATGGTAACTTGGCATTTTATATTTTAAGGGTTTTCCTCCACGAACCTATGTCAAAGTCGCGTCTTTGACAATGACCATTCCATAACAAGGTCGTATCGAAACCTTCGTAGGAAACTATACTCAAGGATTTTATTGTAGTTAATATCAACACAAAGGAAAATACACCTTATCGAAACACCACAAGGGTTAATGGTAGATTAATAGTTCTCAGGGTTACTGGAATAGAAATGCCGGTAAAGCGGTACATGATTAAAATTTAATCAATAAAGCAACCGCTTTAACCTTTATGAAGAATGTAAGCACATATTTTCACGTAAGGTTAAGAAAAAAGATATGTTAATGTATAAGGAGAAGAGAGAAGAAGAAATATGATTAGAATGTTTCCTCTGCGGTAAAACTTACTACTCATATTTTACTAATATTCTTTATAATACAATGAATGGTCGTTATAGCGTTGTCGCTCAGTGTATCACGCACGAATACGTTACCTTACGCACAAATAAATCTGACAGCCTTTCAGATATGTCCGAGCCTACTTTCCAGATGTTTGTCGATATAATTTTGAGGATAGAAAACCCTGATGTTAAAGCTTCCTATGTTATTAAACAAGCACTCTCAGACAATGAACCTACATTCTCGAACACCCAAACCATACCAATATTTGCTAATAATATACAAACATAGACGGTTGCTACGAAAACAGTCTATTGTTTAATATTTTCTGTTACAAATTGTAATGATTTATGCACTAAAGTGAGCTGTTTTATTGATCTACTTCGACGAAGTATTTGCTGAGCAAACATTATGGTTGTCAAGCTGTTGATTAATATTAGCTTAGCGCTGGAAAGTGATAAGTTATTTGTAATATCTGCTGGAAAAATTCCTAGCATTTTGTTTGCTAATGTTCATTGTACATTGGAGTTACCTTGTAATTTTAAATGTTTTATTATGCGATCTATAAATAGCAAGCGAAAAGTAAGGTATAAGACTTTTACATACCTACTAACGCACCACGCAGAGTCTCCTTACTCTATACGCAGCCAAAAATAAACGTTACTTATGATAAGTACTAATCGGCTTACCTAATAATTACGATACACTATCATTTTACACCTTATCATGATTATATGTTTAGCTTTCGTTTATTACTTTTTTCTGTACTTTTAAATAAGTAAGTACTTAATTAAAAATATTTGAACTAAGTAAGTTCAAATATTTTTCTACATTTAACAAGGGGAATGTCGACACGAAGAAGAAGAATATTTTTCTAACCAAAGTTTATTATTTACAGTTATATAATCTTGCTGCTTTATGGATGTATGTTGTTTACATGTTTGTCTAATAAATCTATTATGTCCTAGTGCATGGTTCCTTGTGTGTTAGTTGCATTGTAAATACATAAATATGTAAGTAGATATGTTTTACTAGCTATCAATAACACTGAAGACAATACCTATGAAGTATTCATGTCTACTCCCTTCTATTTCCGTTTAACTGCTAGTGGTTTGGCGAACTAAATTATCTTATCACTTACTTATATTAAAAATAAAACAATATTATATTATGTTGCCAACCTTTTTGCAATCGCTCTGATATCTCACTATCCGCAATTTTATTACACCCACTTCGCCGGAATACTGAAAACGCCCTCAAAATAATGAAGTACTTACGTCATATCTATAAAATCCTCATAAAAACAAGTACACAGCTCGCATTAACATCGGTACTCAAATGAACTCCCTAAAAGCCTGCCTAAAGGGTGACCATCACGTTGCCAGTGTTGCCACGCAGACTCTTATTGGTTTTTATTACACCAAGTACTCAGCTTATCGGTTGTGTATTTAGTAGATACGATAAGAACAGATTGCGAACACCGATTAAGTAGGTAATTAATCTTTGGCATGTCTCGAAAACACTGAATTCCGAGTACCTACGTATTATTTCGCAAATTCCAATTTGGACTAAAAGTCGATCTGTGTTTATGCAAATTCATGTAAAATTACGGCGTTACTAAGTTAACATTTTAGAGTTCGAGGCCAATCGAAAATCAATAAACACGCACGCTATTGAGACAAAATGAAATAGGTACACCATAAAATTTTGAAAATAGGTAACAACACAGAAGCGCAAAACCAAAGGCAGGTAATGAAGACGTTTACATCATTTAGGCGCACAGCCAAATATATTTACCTAGAACTCGGTTGTTGAAATTTTACATGGTTCAATGAAAATAGTTTCACAGGGATATATTCTTTAAACTTCAGGACTAAATATCATAATTATTGATAGAACGCGGGTAGATGTGACTTTTTTCATTTTGTATATCTTCGCCTACAGTCAATTAAAACTATTAACTTGAAAGCGCTGAGACTCATAGGAATTCCTATCAGTCATCTCCCATGCACGTGAACATGGTAATTTTATCATTAACAGTCACGCGTTTCAATCAATTCATCATTGTTGCCTTGACATTTTATTACTAGCGGGATGATTGCTGTGTCAACAAATGTAATGTTGCGATTTTGGAGAAATTGTTTTCTACGATATACTTGTCACTAATTTTTAAGATTACCAATCGCACCAACAAGTAAAATTAAAATTTAGGTGTTCTCAAAAAATCGAGCAGATTTATTAGTAAAGATATCAAGATTATATTTTATTGATTATAACACGATTTTATCGAATCACCTGTACACTGTGTGAGGATTTGGATTCGCGTTATCATTGTTAGTTGGTTTTGCAACTGAAGTCGTAGTTGTTGTATCTTTGAGTGTTCAGATATTTTATTATTTGAATCATTCAGAATGGTAAGTTTTTCAAGCATCTTTTGTTTATTAATTTTACTAACGATTTAATTGATCTAAATATAAAAATCCTAAAACAGTTGAAATCTCTCTAAAAACATGTATTTTAAACTGAGTGACCTGATTCTGTCAGTTATGGTTATCATCGTTCAATTGAACGATCAGATTGACATCACATCAGTTTCAGGACAAGGCTAAGAACTTGGTTAGGTTCGCTAAGCGCACGACACTAATCAATTAATAATCATATAGCCATCACGTGCACGATTGGGCCATGTTGGACGCTTTGCTGATTCCCCTGTTCCGTTCGAGTAGGCGCTGTCTTTCAACCAATCTCATTCCTCATGTGCACTGTTCATAATTTATCTAAGTATGTTGGTGCTCCTTGACTTACTTCTTAAGTGTTTCTCTTGTTTGCAGTGGTTTGATGATAAAAATTATTTGTTGTCTCATGTTTTGTTTTATTTCAATTTCTATGAAATCACGTGCATGTGAACGATCGTCCACGTTGTTGCCTCGTTTCGTACTTCGACTCGTATTCTATTCGAGTATATTCCTACTCCAACCAATTGACCGGATCGTATATCTGATCTTTCGAATCAATCAGATACGTGTTCACTGTCCATTACAATTTCATCCAGCTTTTGTTATGTATTTTTTAACAACTCTCGCATTTAGTGAAACTGAAAAAAGTTTTAAAGTGTTTCTCGAGTAGGTACAACATTTATTTTACCTTTCGTCAAAGTTTACGTTAGCATTTTTCGTTGTGAGTAATGGTTTGTTGAACTCTTCTTTGTTGCTTTCGACTGCATTTTGTTAAGGTATATATTATTTTGGGCGCGAGAACTCAATTATTGTATTATGACGTTTTTAAATAACTTCGTCTCGATATGCAAAGTGTACTTGAAAAAATGTATTGGTGTATATTTTTCTGAAATGTATATACATATTATTGAAGTGTAAATAATTTGTTATAACAATATTTTCACGTCGAAGTTATATTACTTACTTAGTTATTTTTATTCTACATTTTGTGCGATCTATATTTTTTCAATATAGGTTTATTGATTTATTAGTATTATTTCAAATGCTGTACAGTACATTTAATATTACTAATACTTAATAATCTCATACATATTTATTTACCTACTTATTCCTTTGTTTATTGTGTATTAACTTAATTTATTTAATAGTTAATCCTGTTATGTTGAAATGATTTAATTGTATGTTTTGAAAATGCGGAATTTAATTTATGAAATAATTAGTTAGTACTAAGTATCAGTACTTAGAACGCGGAATGAATTGCGACATGAATTTTAATTATTGTCACATTTCTAATACTGCGTTCTAGTAGGTTCTAATAACCTCGATAGATGTACAACTATCAAACATTTTAAGGTCATGTAGCTTCCTCATTGCATTTTCCTCTATTTTCCGTCTCGTAACTTCTAAGAATTTCCTAAGTGCATCTCGTCATGTGTTCTCTCCGTAAAATCATAAGGATCATTTAGAATCGTGTAATTTTTCTTTGTACGAGTAGATAGGTAGGTCGAGATAAAATTCTAAAAATGCATGCGCTCCACTGCCGCTCAGCACAGATACAATAGATCCAAATAAATTTGTTTTTTGGCTTTTGTTGTTCAGTCACTGTCTAGACACGTTATTATATTATTAATAAAGAACTGGCTGGATCTGTCGGCCAACTAGTGCATTCTTCTTATTCTTATCGTGTCGATGCAACAACTGTATTTTGTTGTAGCATCGTGTTGGAAACTAGTGCATTAATGACCGAATTGTTCGTGCATTTTTTAAATTGGTTTATCACTAAAATATATTGTGAAATTTATCACCTACTGTATATATTTATTTACCTAACTATAGCTACTACATTACTACAAATATAGGTATTTTATCCTTGTTGTTTACCAAACAATTTTCCTAACCGCGAACGATCATCAATGAATAACCTAACATCATACAACACAGTAATAGTACTTAAATAGTTATTGAGTAATGAAAATACTAACTAATACATCAATCCCTAGATTCTTGTAAATAAAATTCTTAACTACAAAAAGAATTTAAAATCTTTGAATAATTTGGCAAGTGAGGTAAAATTGAAACAATGCGTTTTGATATGTTATGTCCCAGAAAATTAAGGAAGTTTATAACATAATCTGTGTCAACACAATAAATCATTATGCCGGATTAGCTAGGTGTAAGTAAAATGTAAACATAACAAGGTCGAGCACCCGTTCTGCAAACAAAGTAACAAACGCTTTGTTTCTTATTCACACTTGTAAATGTATTTTAATATCATTTTTTTATATTATTATTATCGTTTAATAAATATTCATGTTGAACAACGCCATCGAATGAATGAATAAATAAATATTCATACACCACTCTAGTCCTAAACTAAGTAAAGCTTTTACTATGGGAACTAGATATCTGATTGAATGCTTATATACATTTAATTTTTGTCAATACTTTCATAGATTGCTTGATTGATTTCATAGATTAAAAGAAAAAAACACAAGCGTTTGTTCTCGGTGGGGATCGGAACACGATCAGCATGGAAGGCAGAGCTACTTATCAGAATAAATAATAGTTAGGTCATGTGCTGATTTTTGGAAATCTTTTAGTACCATAAAGATGAATAAACACGCTAAATATTTTTAGCAGCAGGCAATACAAACCACAATGTCTGAGAACTAACCTTGTGTAAATAATATTAAGTGCCCATCGTATCATTTAATAGTCCCAAACACAAACAAACCCATTGGGAAACGTACTAGCTATATTTTATTGAGTGGGAACGACGTCATAGCTTTTATTTTATGATCATTTAAAATATTCCACTCTGGCTTTGTATTAGAACTATATTTTTTGTATATAGCTATTGGGAGAGATTTCCTTTAAGTTTTTGTTCTTATACTAAGCACAAAAAGTACGGTCTCTCTTCGGAATACATATTATATGTACCTACTCTTCATTGTGTTAAAAGTCATAGGTATACCTATTCAGATTCATTTTATGATTAAGTAGGTACTCAACTACTTAATATCTAGAGAATTGTTACTTGAAAATACAATCTTATGTTCTTTTTCTTTATATCTGTCTGTGATATGATTGAGCAAGCGTGATTTTTTATTGTGATTTATCAAAACCTTGGCCCAATTGGGTGTCGTTTAGGGTTTTTACATCGTCGATTTTGGTTCCTTTATTATCATAAATGATTATGTTATTTTCGAGTGATTGATAAACTGTCTATAGATAATTTTGTTTTGTATGTTGTCCTAATTGGTTATTAGTAGAACCGAATTCAGTTGGCTCACTGCAGAATACAATGATTCGTCTGCCAATTTTCACTTCATTATCAGGGGCCCTATCCAGAAGGGGCAAACTTGCGTGACGGAAGATCCTTTCAGTTGCAGGTCAGTTTTGTAGGCATTTTTTGTGGATTGACGTGGCTGAGCTGTTCAAAATATGACTGAAATGTTTTAAATAATGACTGAAATGTTTTAGATATGACTGAACTGTTAAAAATGACGTCAACGAGCTGGCGCATGCATCTCGCTCGCACTTGCAACGGGGCTTCGCGGGCGCATATTTCTGTACCGCTCTAACATGTCTTCATACTTGTTCGTTTTAGGGGTGTCCATTTTGAAAAATCATCGTTGTTTTTTTAGATTCGATAAATCAGAACTAACATCGATGTAGTCCAATTGAGTTTAAGAGCTCACACAAAGATGAGATTTTATTGTAATGAGTTGGTATATAAATATAATAAGTATAATTATACAATACACAATCTACTTCAATTTTATTTCGTCCACAAAACCAAATGTTATTCACAATTCGTTGTTTGTAAACATTGAAGCCCGCCATTTTTTTAGTACACATATTTACATATTTACAGACAATATTTTTATTATATTGTCAGTCCAATAATAAACTTTTCATTTTTAAATAATCAAATAGGAAAAAAATTAGTAAAATTATAATGTTCAAACTGGATTTTTTATGAAATTATTTGGATATAATTATTGACTCGATGTTTTTCTACTAAAAACTGAAAAAACATCGATATTTCGAGTATATCAAAAGCATTTCAAAACATCGGATCGATTCGATGTAGGTATCGCATTGTAAATATCGATGTTTTCGATGCATCGAAGTTTATCGAATATTCCGTCCCTATAGTTTGTTTACATTTATTATTTATAACCTAAAGATTTTGCATTTTCATTGTAACTTTCGTGATTGTTGTATCATAATATTGTTATGTGCCATCATAATATTGCTGGCTGCCTTGGACTCGATTGAGCGAAGAGCCTTCAGGATAATAGGTGAGCAACATATGGCGGAGACTAAGATCCATAGTCTCGAACACCGTCGTAAAGTTGCTTGCCTATCCATTTTCTATAGGATACATTTCGGGGAATGTGCCCAGGAACTGCACGACTTGATACCGCCATCTCCTTTCTATAACCGTACAAGCAGACGCACGGCCCAGTATCACCCATTCCTTGTTGACTTACCATCCATTCGCACCAAACGTTTTGGTGCGAACTGCCAAGGAATGGAATACGCTGCCTGCGTCTGTTTTTCCCAATCATTACAACCTAGATCAATTCAAGGCCAATATAAATAGGTGTCTTCTAGACCATCCTGCTCCATCGTCGGCTTCATCGGCGCTTTCCATCAGGCGAGATTGAAGCCAAAGGATTATAAAAAAAAAAATATGTGAGTATGTGAAAGTTTTAATACATACATAATTGAGAAAATGGTGAAATCTTTGTAAGTATTTCACGGAGAATAAAAACCTCAGCTTTGGCAAACCTACACCGGATTTGCGCATTTCGCAAACAAGTATGTTATTGAAAAGTGAATAAATCAGTGTACTACCTAATTATGGAAGATTTTAATGTCAAATCTAATCATAAACATGAAACGTATGTCGGGCTTGTCCTGTTTTTCAATACTAGGAGACTGACATACTTAATACAATACATTACTTATATAGATAGGTATTTTTTATTTTACCTACATATAAAATAACCAGAGCACCCGGAATAAATATTTGCAGATCGTACAAACATTTATTTCAAGGCGGTCATCGAACCCACAACCTCCGCGTCGGAGGTGGACATCTGTTGCAGAGTTTCTAACATGTTTGGTCACCACTTATTCATGTTTCAGATGCACACAAGATGCTGGTGCCCAGTATGGGTTAGCAGATCAGAAATCAGAACACAACAATTTAAGACTAAGACATGAATCATTCTATTTAATCGTCCAGGTAGTTGATTACTTCACTTGATAGGTTCATAAATATACCTATAACAAACTAAATCAATCATTGCAATAGGCATCACAGCTCATTTGGTACTAGTTCTGTCTTCTCTGTGGGTTCGATCCCCACCAAGAATAAATATTTTTTAAAAGTTCAATAAGTCTTTATTGGTAAAACATTTTTTTATTACTATTAGTAAATATTAATGTATGTTCTGCTTTTGGGTGTCAACATGTTACATATCTATGAATTTATTCATAAAACAGTATATGAGTATTCTAGTTGCCATACAAGCTTTGTGAAATGTTCATAAACATTTTTTTAACTTGTTTAAGTGTAATGAAATAAAAGAAAATGATTTATGTTCAGATTTCAAGACTGTAAAATATTTTAGTATTGAACTCTATGCGTATTAACTCTATTTACAATACACTTCATTTTATTTCAGGTATATCTGGGATGTGACACGAGCAAATTTCGGTTGCCAGGAAGAGATCTCTCTCAGCGATAAGGCCACCCATTCTGATGCCTATTACTACTTGTTTAAGCTCTTTGTTTTTATTTATGTGTGATGAACAATAAAGAGTTATCTATCTATTTAGAAATGTTTTAATAAAATAATACTGAAACATGGTTTTATTGAATTACTATATTATTTCACAAATGAAAACAAAGATTAGTTTAATAGTCATAAACTGATTAGGATAGTGAAGTAGTACCATCATGGTAATTTGCATATTCTGAAACAAAATAATATATACTTAATAATATATATATCTCAGCTCAGTATTGGCATTAGTATAATTTTAGTTTAGATATAGTTTATAAGACTGTTTGTTTTCCTGTGAAATAAAAATAAATAAATAAATTAGTTCTGGCATCTATGCTAGGATGGTGGGTTCAATCCCCACCACAAACAAACATTTATGTGATTACTTGTCATTGGTAAAATATTTATTTATTACTATTTGTGAACATAAATATGTGTTCTGCATTTGGGTGTTAATATGTATTAATTTTTAGAATACTTACTTATAATAGTATTCAAGCAATCTATTTCCCATACAAGTTTTGTTTAGTTTGGTTCAAGTGCATGCCTTGGGAAATAAATAAATATTTTTGGACAATTCACACTTCACACTCTAGTCCCAAACTAAGCAAAGCTCTATATGTATGGGAACTAGATTGCTGATAGAATACTTACATACTTACTTACATTTTTTTTGTAAACACATTCATAGAAACACCCAGATTCAGAAAAAATATTTATATTCATCACACAAACATTAAAATTTGCTCTGGGTGTGAATCGAACCCACAACCCACAGCATGGAAGGCAGAGCTTACTACCAAATACTTACTGTCAAATGTTCATGAATACTTGTTCAAGTCTAATGAAATAAAGGAAAAAAAAATTAGATTATGTACAGATTTTAATATCATATTATAAACTATGTAATCATTCTTTACCACATATATAAGATATAATAATAATAAAGAATCAAAATGGTTTTATTCCTTGAATTCTAGTCATTTTACAAATTACAACTTGCAGATTAATTTTATATAGTCTTATACTGTCTACTACACAAGTAGAAACTTCATGGTAATCTGCATAGTATTCTGAAACAAAATAATAGGTAAGAAAGTTTTGTAGGTATGTACTATGTGAATGTGAATGATGACGTGTAAGAAAGGTGTGAACATTGAGATGACGTCTGATAGAAGTGAGTGGAAGAAGAGGACATGTTGTACCGACCCACATAATGTGGGACAAGGGTAGGAAGATGATGATGTACTATATTCTTATCTTATGTTATTGTACCTACATTTTAGATGTAACTTTATGCTACTAATCTCAATGATGGTTTATCTTAGCAAAAATTTATTTCAGGATAGATACTGAAATTATGTTGTCTCTATATAAATTTGCCATAAATATTTTAAATATGATGAGACTAATAGGATTTATAACTACGATTACATACAACTAGTTAGGCATTTATGTTCCTTGTTGTCTTAGACTATTTAAAAACAAGTGTTAAGTAAGAACTAAAAGGATGAAGCGATGATATTACTTTGAAGTTATCTTGCCCATACCTACTTAGGTTTTTTTCAGAAAATGTGTAGATGGTAGTCCTGAAAACCTATAAAAATTCACAGGTCAGCATTGAAATCGCAGCTAATTGCGTTTTAATTTTAAAACTACTTTGAAATTGTCACAAAACATTATAATTTTCGTGTTTGTATGAATCCATGAATTCTGCAAAATGAAACCAAAACAAACTTCGGCATGTCACAATTCTGTCAAAGTTAATTTACAGTCAAAATATCAATAAAAGACGAAGAAGAAAACTGAAATGTTATTTGATCAAATAAAAGCTCAAAAACATTTCAGCGGTCTGGATAGGCCCCCAGACTTCTTGTGTCACCTACGAATTCTAGAATACGATAATTTGATAATATCGGTTCAGCTTTACGTGTCTACATTGCGATCATACCTACGAGAAAATTTTTACACTCTTTCTGCATCGAATATTGGTTTTTATTATTAAGATGTATTCTAATTATGATTATTTATTATAAATTAATAAGTATTTATTATTTTTTTGCATTATTTATGATCGTTACGATAAGGGCAATGTCTTTAGCTATTTATACAGGTTGTTTCAATAATTAGTGTCAAGCGGAAGCCTAAAGGTGAAAGAATTTAGTACCAAATGTATGAGCTTATTTATTATTAGCTCAGCCTAATATATATTGGTAATGGCTAGCCAGCTGTTTTAGGGCCTGCGCAGACCGGGACAGCAACGATGCCGTGGTATTAAACGTGAACGGAACGGCACATTTTAAAGCATAGCAATTTATATCGTATTTTTGTAATAGTACGGTTGAATATCCATTAGTAAAAATTAAAATCCCTTGCCATGCCGTCCCGGTCTGCGCAGGCCTTTAGGCTCATACTAAACAATACATTTTTTAAGAAAAGCTATACTTTTTATTTGAATTCAGTTGAGTATGGTGAACGTCTTTAAAATCGATACCTATAGTAGACTTTGCTATTGCATATGCTTTGCATCCATTATTTATGTAGCTGTTACAAACCTATACACTATTACTAACTCTTTTAAAAACAGCTTGCGAGCTGCGATAAACGTAGTACATAATTTGCAACATCTCATGATTAATCATGCAAACCACGTGTTGTTGTAGCGTAATGGCCTTCTAGTACCTTCCGATTTGAACATACCAATGACATTGACCGTGAAAAAACTAAATAAACAGATTGATCGATGTTACAAACTGAGTTATGTAAGCGGTAGAAATATAGCCGGGTCATTTGGAAATATTGTGACTAGCATACTATGTATGTTTTATAAATTTATGACAACGGTATTTAAGGCTATTATTACGTACAAACAACACAAGCTGAACAAGTAGGTATATATTTAAGCAATGTCGTAGAAGGCTCTACGACGACGCTACGACATGGCTACGACGGAATACACACGTAGCTTACCTTTCTAACTAAGCTTAATCAAATGTACCGTACTGAAAGCTCAAACGTTTACTAATAAGTTCATTCTGAGCTAACAAGTGTAGTTTTATTGTTACCTGAGCCCTGTTTTTTCATTCAATATGAAAGAATCATGCCCAAACCCTGTACCAGATTGCATCAAAAGCTAATTATCATCAAAATTAATATTTTATTTATACGTGTACTTTGTTAATTTTTAACCGTCTTTTTTAACCGGGTTTAGAAAATTAAAATTAATTATACATAACATGATTATCAATTTCCTACTTCCGAGTGCTTAGTCCGAGCTTGCATTTTAAAACTCCCGACGGCATTGTCCTTTCATTGATATATAAATCAATCAAATACGCAAGGGAAATATTTAACAACACAATAGGTAGATACACTACTTATATTTTTTAAATGCGTGCTTAACTTGAAAGGACAATGCCCAATGGGCTATGGGAATCTGTACCAACTTGCATCAATTTGAACTTACTCTCAAAGCCCTAATTTTTATTTACCTTTTCGCTACCAACAATATTTTTTTCAATGTTTAACCGGATTTCAAAATATTTAAAAATGTATTTTATTTTATATCATATTTGCCTTCTCAGCTAAAGCTTACTTGACAAACAAGATTTTTATGCTCAATGTCCACTCACGAAAATAGGTGACAGCTGGGATCGGAACAAAATAGTTGACGTGTGGAAGGCTTAGTCCGAACTTGCATTTTAACTCCCGACTCTCGAGTCGACAGTCGTCTCTCGGATGTCCTTGTATTTTTGTATGGATATCCGAAAGACGACTCTCGACTCGAGAGTCGGGAGTTTTAAAATGCAAGCTCGGACTAAGCACTCGGAAGTAGGAAATTGATAATCATGTTATGTATAATTAATTTTAATTTTCTAAACCCGGTTAAATAAGAGGGTTAAAAATTAACAAAGTACACGTATAAATAAAATATTAATTTTGATGATAATTAGCTTGTGACGCAATCTGGTACAAGGTTTGGGCAATGTTCTTTTATATTACCGAACTTCCTCGCAAATTTCTTACAAATTAGTAGTCTCGCAACCGAACGTTGACGATTCAGTTTTATTAGAACATTCACTTTACGATTCTATATAAAATGAACAATAATGCTCAACAATTATTGCGCCAAGTATAAAACGACATGTTAATTTTAGTACTGTAATGTTTCATTGTCACGACATCTACACGATATTAGTAGCGACAAGCTAAATGTAACAAACAAATAATAAATGTTTTTTTTTGGTGGTGGATCGGACCCACTACCTATACGACTGCATGGAAAGCAGAGCTTATACCAACAGCTGTAACGCATGTAAAGATACTGACAATATTTTTGTTCGAGCAACTGTCATATCGGTATAGTATGGGCCTGTATGAAAAAGCCTACTGGGATTTGTTTTGCATAGATGAAGTTTTGGTCCTTGTGGTCATGAATTTTGTCGCTTAGTCAATAAAAACCTATTACAACCCACTCGTAAATACGACGCGCAGATGTAGAGCGGGATCTCGGTACATCATAGACAACTTATGCAATAACACAACCGTAGAACAACACTATAAAATGTTGACAGTTTGGTAAACTGTAATAGCGATGTCTTACAAAAGTTAGTTGAAGTTTGAAAGATTATACCTGACAGACTATATTTGTTAAAGTTTAAAAAATCTTCCTATTTTTAGTATCGGCTGTTTTAGTATAGAAAGTGTTTACATTCGTTGATGGATCACTTCACTCGTCCCAGTGATTGTGTTTGTTTTGGCAAAATGAATAATGCATGATATCGTAGGCATACAAATATTTGTATTATCTTCCTGTGATGTGATTGGGTAGGTGGGAAAAGTTTATTATTCTTTATGGTACTAAAATGTAACACCCACCATTTATAACCAAACTGTTTCAGACTCGATAATAACTCTATATTCTATATTCACCCTTCACGTAAAATTATTCAAGTCATAATTCTGCAAAAGTATCAAAATCATTCTGTGCGTTTGAATAAAATAAAGCTGGAAATTATCTCGTGATAAAAAATTGCAAAGACTGCATTGCAACTGCATCGAGATAGATCGGACCTGCGCTGCGCGCGTCCCTTTGTTTTCAATCCATATTACGCAGTAGCCAGTTCTGCAGCTCGAACGTAATATTTGGGTCCCACTGAGATATCTATTGTATATTCATTCCTTTAAACGTAAAACAATACTTGATATGGTTTTCTGTTTGTTCCAGACTGAAAGTGAGACGTCATGCGAAGAAGCAGTAAGACTGACAGCGGAAGGCGCGGCCGAAGCTGATGATGATGAGGCCTACGAGTATGAAATACCGCCTCCGCCGGACGGCGGCTACGGATGGGTGGTTGTCTTCGCTTCCTTTATGTGCAATCTGATTGTGGACGGCATAGCCTACACCTTCGGAATATTTCTGCCAGAGTTGGTGACGTACTTTGGAGAGGGCAAGGGAACGGTTGCGTGGGTCGGCAGTTTGCTGTCTGGAGTGTATCTTGCGGCGGGTAAGTTGATTATTTTGCCTCTATTGCCTTCTTCTATCTGTTTATTTTGCAATTATCTCTTTGAAATCTTTAACCTGAATCAAATCAACATTCTGGTGCCCAATTTGTCCTTTCGGTGAAAATTAGTAAAAACCATAATCAAAAACCGCTTTACTTTAAAATCTTGTAAACATTATCAGCAAAACTAGGTTGGTATGTTCCCTCTAACATCCATCGAATAGTCTCCTTGACTTTAATGAGTTGGATGAATTATCCGGCCTATGGCTGGTTCGTGTTCATTTCCTATCAATTCGGGTCACGTTTTCAAACGCATGCGTCTACTGTATATACCTATATACATACATCTATGTAAACTTTGCTTCGTGTAGCTACTGTTTTGTATAGTGTATCTCAACTAGTGGATATTTCTTAGTCGGGTTTCCTTATTGATAGAATATTTTGCATACTCAATATGCACCATTGAGCAATCATATTATTATTATTGGGTGCTATAACTATTACGAACTTTACCATTACTATAAAATTTATTAGTTTTTTTTTTAAATTAAAATAGAACGTAAAATGACACATGTTATCATTATGGGAATATTGCTTTTAATTAAATATATAAAGTTGTAAATCAATGACGAAGCTATAAATTAAAATGATTAGTATGTTAAAAATCTACTATAATCTAAGATAATTTGGTTATACTTAACGTAACACGCATTTTCGAAATAATAATCTAGAAAATACTTAATTATCTTTTTATCACCGAGTAAAATATGGTGTTATCAGTTTGTTACTGACCTGATTACACTGCCGGATGGCAATCACTTAGCACTTCGACGAATTAGGTAGGTACCTACATATTAATTTAAAGAAAGTATCACAAACTCTATTATGTCACTTGAAGTTTGAATGTTTGAGACGTCGAACAATAGACTGATAGAATTAACCTTTTATCAGTACAATGCAGTTTAATGACCGACCCAGTAGCCTAAACATTTTATGCATGTAATTGTTTATTATCTACCCAATGCAAAGATAATTACCTACTCAGTTTCCTAGTTCGTACCCGAGACTAGTTACTATTGTTCTACTATTCCGAGTTATTACTTAGTAGAGACGCAATCGCCGCGCGCCACCGATTTTGTATGGATATCCAAGCAGCGCTCCTAGCAAATTTCTTGAGAAGCTTGGATTCCCTTGATCATGGACCCTTGTTTACGTTACGCGTTCGTTAAAGGTTTCCTGATTATCTATATTGTTTGTTATATAGTTTGCGACTAAATTAAGATTGCGTAACCCATATGTATGCTACATCATGTAGCATACATGTCATATAGGTGGCATATACATATTATACATTCTTTGCATCACGCATTATGCCACAACACAGTTGATAAAACACAATATCATTTATGCTGTGACCATGCAAAATTACATCTTGTGCGTCAACGATGTGAATAAAATATTTATTTAATATCCGTTGCATCGATCCCTTGAACTGAATAGCGAGTATTTAAATATACTTCGCAGGCAAGTTTGCTATGTAGGTTTTAGTACCAAGGTAGGCAATTACTTGTAACATTTAGCATGATTACGTATATTTATTAGTCATTTTAGGGCAACTTGTTACCATGTGATCTTAGGCTATGATTATCGCTTAGTTGTGGTAAAGCAGTGTCATTTTTAAATAAATGTTTGATTGTCACATTTATTCTTGCTCCTTTCCTTACTAAAGTGCCTGTTTCTGACCGATGTGACATATTTAGCATGTTTTTTTATCTTCCCCAGGGCCTATAGTATCAGCACTATGCAACAAGTACGGGTGCCGAGCGGTTTGTGTAGCGGGCTCGCTGATCGCTTGCGTAGCGTTCGTACTCTCGACGTTCAGCAAAAGCGTCACTATGATGATGATCACGTATGGACTTCTTGGTGGTAAGTGCTATTTTAAATATTTTGAACAATTTGACCGGTACTCGACTAATTACTTGTTACTGTAATACGCTCTACCATGAGTTTTTACTATACTATATTTAATAGCTAGCGTCTGTAGTTAAAAAAATGTATGAAGATTTCTACAGCGCCTCTAGCGGATAGTTGGGTACTAAAACTCGTAATACTAATATTTACGTAACTACTGTAGTAAAGTCAGGCGATTTAACTGTGATGACAACTCATGGTAGAGGTACTGATTCCTTCTGGCACGTCAGTAGCTGTGTCATCCATGCTACTGTGTGTAACTATGTATTTTATGTATGTCTTTATAAAAAGAATGTACATAAGTATTCTATCAGCAATCTCGTTCCTATAGTACAAGCTTTGCTTAGTTCGGGACTTGAGAGTGATGTGTGAATTGTCTATGAATATTTATTTAAATAAAATGTCTCCATATTAGTGACCTTGTTCTATTTTGCATTTTGTGCTGTCTAGAATCTATTATCTCCGTAAAAAAGTTCTCCAATTTCCTTTCAAGTGCACACTTTTATATAGCCAATTTTCAACGTTCTATTCTATCTCGACCCAGTCACCGTACATGACTGTCGTATGATTACGGTCGCTGAGTCAAACTCTACGGAAAAGCTTCTCTGACGGAATTGGATAGAACCCATATCAAGTTATGAACACGAGCTGATTCTGAGATTTGACCTGGATTGATAAGATGTCATGAACTAGAACGAACTAAATAAAGTAACATAATTTAAACGAAAACATAACGCATAATCATTACTTTGTATGTAGTATCTTGAAGAAAGAAAGTCAAAAGGTTAAACTGTTAATATGTTGAGATAATTAATTATTTAATTAGTAATTAATGTTTTAATATTGCATAAAACATCACAAGATTGTTTCTTATTTCTAACCTGATTAGCTTTAAAGTTATTTTGTAACAGTGTTTACGAAAAATCAATGCATTACATGTTTATAGATGTTTATTTTAACCATACATGGTCTTTATCAGATTAGCTTTGATATGCGATGGATGCATGCAATAAAACACTGTTTGCGTATTATGTAAAGGTTTCCCGTAGGTATATATTGTGATAAGATTATGTTATTTGCTTATTGGTTAAGTATTAATAGCAATCGCACTGTGACTAAATAGTTTAAATAGGTTTTTACGAGATAAGTGAGGGAAAAAAAAATTGACGCATTTGGTCGTCGGTACTTGCCTATGTTTTGGTGCCGAGGGACGCTGACAACAAGTCGACAGTGAGTAACGGCAATAAAAATCTTTAATTATAAAAATGACACGTATTATTTACAAACTTCCGTCATTTCAAAGGTGTTTTTCCCACAAAAACATATCAACATGCCTTTCTGAGAATCAAGAATTATTTAAATTCTTGTTTACATCAATAAAATACAAAAATCTACTGTAAGTGAAAATAATCCTTTGGCTTTGTCGGCTCAGGGGAGCAGCGCCAACTTTCTTTGAACTAGCTTTATTTTCTGATTGAAATTCAGGAGCCGCTTGGCCTAAAGGCGATATTACTTTTCCGTCAATTCAATACACAGCCACGTGGCTTAGAATTTATTATTAGTATTCCAAGGGCAAAAGTATTATTAAAAACTGTCGGCGTGCAAAACATTTACTCATCTAATTGATGAATAAGTACATTTCGGTAATATTCATCACTTTGTGTAATGAAACAAAAGATAAACATCGCGTTAGCATTCTGTGACCTGTGTCCATCTACACATAATGATAAAACTCAATATTTCGAAAAGTACTGGTTTGATAATGTGAGTAGGTATTGCTGGGGCCACATTAGCGGGCTACGGCGAATATTCGTGTTAACGCGATGTATGTGGCCGGGTACATCGTGTCATCGCGTAGTATTTATACAAGAAGATCGCCTATACCCGAACACAATGTTTTTGTCGCGCCAACACGATACGAATATTCGCCCGCTAATGTAGCCGAAGCATATGTGAACAATGGTAGATAGGTAGCTCTAAAGATATGTCACGTATATGTCATAGAAAAAATATACAACAATATTGTTTTTGTTTGATAATCGGCTACACTAACATGGTACCGCGGAAGATATTAGAGTCGTGAGGTTTTACTACGAATTTACGATGTTTTTTTTTCCAACGAAGCGGAGTATGCGTATTATGATACAAACCATTTAATACCTAGTTACAAGCCCCAGCTGCCGTGAACGTATTTGAATAAGCATTGAACATAATGTATGTACAACTGAAATCCAAATATTTGGCGAATACAATGCCGCAACTCATCCGTTACCCAGAGACTGAATAATATTAATTTAACGTCTATTCCAAAACGTACGAGCAAATATTATGAGGTACATGCCATGCCAGATCAATTATGCAAGGTGAAGCCAGCGTCTAGTGAGATTCTCATACTCCTATTTATACAGGATGGGTGATTCACTCAACCTGAACCAACGAACAGAAAAACACGAGTTATTTTCATTTTAACAAATGTGGCACATACATTATGTATTTCATGTCGAAGAAACTTATCTTCAGCCGTTTTTGGTAAAAAAATGTGCAGTAAATAAAAGATTTTATGAGTGGCGTCAATATTATGTTGTAACCAATTGATGTAAAATATAGATTAAACATTTTTAACGACGTTGCCATATTGCGATCCGACAAAACATAAAACAGAAGTTGCCTTATGTAAGACCAAAATACATAAATCTAACAGACTTGAAACTCCCAAACTATCAAACAAATTCATAAAGGGCAGAATGTCACTTGGTCGAAGATCTGATTCGTCGCATACTGGAAGAATGGGAATTGCGGTTCTATTAGCTCCAATTATTATTTTTCTGGTAAGACCTTGGCACACTAGCACGGTCTTGCAACCATAAAGCTCTGTGGGACGTCCTTCGAATGTTGGCACCACATTGCAGACATTAAATTAAAGGAATAAAATGTATGTCACTTTAACTAACCCATATCCAAGTGTTCATAATTGAAAACAGACGCTATTTAGGCTAAACAATGAGGAAAATCTACATTAGTCTTTGTTTTATTTGAAACCTACGTATTTGATAAGTAGGTGTGAAACACGACAATTCTGTTGTTTATTGAACAATTGATTTGTGTAGATATAATTGAAGATTTATCTTCGAGTAAATTCACTTGTTAATATTTTACATAATTTAAGAGAATAATAATAGGTCCGTCATCTAACTGCAGCACTGGTTCTCGTATATTCTGATCTAAAATATAAGTACTATATTCTGAAGCGCCTTTATTTTAACTTTTATTTCTAAGCGCTTAAAAGTACATTGCGTGTATAAAAATAACTGATTTTGTTTTCATAACGCATTTATTTTTTTCATTCAACTTCATTTTCAAACTGGAAGGACTCGATGTTTCCATTCAAATAAAAAAGTGTTGCTGCTACATCTAGCAGATAAATTGGCTGGCTCAATTAACTAATTTGATTCCCTATTGGCCACTTGTAGCACTCTACCAGCTAAGTGTTCTGTTAATTGACCGGATAAATATGGATAAGGATTCAAGGTTTTCCACTTTAGTCCAGTCAAAATAGACTAAAATTATGACTTCAGTTTGCATTAATTCCCAACAAGCTGGATTTTTGTGCAGGCCTTGAATACGTCATTATAAATGATATGTCAAAAGTCCCCATCGATCCCGCTTGTGCGTTGTTTTTTATTCGAGGTCAAAGGTCATAAATTTGCGTTTTTTACATATATCTCTGAAAATACGAGAGCTATCGAAAAGTGGTACAGGCAAAGTTTGTACATCGTAAAATTGTCTACAAAAATACTTCAACACTTTTCTTCTACAAAGCATCGCTTTCGAGATATAGTGACTTTAGACCGCAGGAAAATCGACGAAGATGCTGCGTTTTTTTCATTTCAGCCGTTTTATCTGCTTCATTGCCACAGAATAAACAGTATTTTTTGAAATTTACCGAAAGAGGTGATGCGTTCGATGGGTTAGTCCTCCTCCAAGGTAATGAATCGTCTTTTTGTCTCAAGAAATACTGTTTGTTCTGTGGCAATGAAGCAGATAAAACGGCTGAAATGAAAAAAACGCAACATTTTAGTAGATTTTCCTGCGGTTTTAAGTCACTATATCTCAAAAGCGATGCTTTGTAGAAGAAAAGTGTTGAGATATTTTTGTACACAATTTTACGATCTACAAACTTTGTCGGAACCATTTTTCGATAGCTCTCGTTTAAGACTTTTAAACGCAAATTTATGACTTTAACCTGGGTATTTGCGTTTTTCGCGTATATCTCTGAAACAACGAGAGCCATCGAAAAATGGTTCCGACAAAATTTGTAGATCGTAAAATTGTGTACAAAAATATCTCAATACTTTTCTTCTACAAAGCATCGCTTTTGAGATAAAGTGATTTTAAACCGCAGGAAAATCTACTAAAATTCTGCGTTTTTTTCATTTCAGCCGTTTTATCTCCTTCATTGCCATAGAACGAACAGTATTTCTTGAAACAAAAAGATGATTCATTACCTCGGAGGAGGACTAACCCATCGAACCCATCACCCCTTTCAGTAAATTTCAAGAAATACTGTTTGTTCTGTGGCAATGAAGCAGATAAAACGGCTGAAATGAAAAAAACGCAGCATCTTCGACGATTTTCCTGCGGTCTAGAGTCACTATATCTCGAAAGCGATGCTTTGTAGAAGAAAAGTGTTGAGGTATTTTTGTAGACAATTTTACGATCTACAAACTTTGCCTGAACCATTTTTCGATAGCTTTCGTTGTTTCAGAGATATACGCAAAAAACGCAAATTTATGACTTTTAACCTGGAATAAAAAACAACGCACAAGCGGGATCGATGGGGACTTTTGACATATCATTTGTAATGATGTATTCAAGGCCTGTACAAAAATCCAGCTTGTTGGGAATTAATGCAAGCTGGAATGTCTATTTTGACTGGACTACTTAACATTTTTAAAGTTACAATATGTATTCAACGTCCCATATGTAGTTACAACGTTTGTATATACGCTGTATGTGATATAATGATTTGGAACATTTTCTCCTGACGACTTCCGTCTGCTACGCGATGTTCGATTTGTCTATTAAACGTTTTACTCTTAATTTTTCAAACATGCTTCTTCAAAAATAGTTACCGAGTTGACCATAGAAACCGCGCCTTTCATGTTTTATTACAATAGTTGGAGTTTTATCCATGCGTGAATCTTCAAACGGTTTTAATCTTTAAAATCTCGCGAGCTTGCGAAATTGGACATTTGCCAAAAGACGAATAAGCGAAACAGCTTTACCAACACTTCACCAAGGGCTGTTAAGCTTTTCTAACAATTAGCTTTGCGTTGAGTTGCGGGTTTCCCATTCTACGAATGTGAAGACTGCATCAACAAATGACATGATATTCTATGTACGCGACATGCAATCAATTTGCTTGCCCCTTGGTAGGGTTTTCCAATGGGGTGTCTTTCTTGGAAGTTCCTTAAGTTAATGACCTACAATATTGGAATTTACCACTTGCATTACTTTCCTGTATAAGCAAAGTGATGGTATACCCCTCGGAGACTAGAATGTAACAGAGTAAATGCTTCAAATCACAAAGCATACTACGAATTAACATGTCACCTTGAGCCTGTCTCCAACGGGCCCTAATTTTGAAACCGATGTAGATACATCTTTTTTCTCACAATGAACAAAGAACCAGCTACAAAGGCAGATTTTTACAATGAGGTCAAATAATAAGAATGACCAAGTCGTTGGTGATATAAGGACGGATATTGCAATAAAGGGCCCAAAATCTATACATAAGTTGTACCTACAATTCATTTGTAAGAAACGTGTATTAGGGAACGAAAAGAGGTAGTAAAGTTTCGTTATCGAGGACATACAATTCTTGAAGTGTCGGTACATAAAATGTTTACCATAAAGAAGGGTTTTTATTTGCAAAATATAATATAGAATTTAAACACATAAAAACGTCCCAAACTCAGATTATCAGATCCCTAAATTTTAATATTACCCTTGAAAGTGAAACGAATTTATTCCGCGCCTTACTTCTTTTACCGAGTCGAACTTTTGTTTGATCCTTCAAATGAATTTCCTTGTCTGGGTCTAAGACCGAGTCCTGTTTGTTGTGAACCCGCCTTGTCTTGAAAGTCGTGAGAATAGACTTTTGGCGCTGATCCAGATTTTGCAGACTTACCGGCGGCGCCCTGTAGCTACTAATAATTGCTTGATCGTGTTATAAAACCTGTATTAATAGAACACATTACCTACCGTCATGTTATTTGAAAAAGTGCATTATTACCATTGGACTGCATGACATTCGTTAGCAACTAACATGCCTATCAATTATCGAAATACCACAAGGCTTGGTAACAGCCGTGCTAGACATTTTTTATTGGTTTGTTCCTCTCGATGTTTGGTTTTTCCAATAAATTCATCCTCTAGCCTAGAAATTCATTGAAAAACAAGCATATACATTACCTGAGATCTGCTCGTGAAAACGTGTCAACTACACTCTCTTCATTGACCTAATTTCGTCATAGCGCAATCAAATACATGCAGGGTGAACGGTTTTTTTCCTAATTTGTTTATTATACGAGACACAATTTGATGTAATGACTATGTTTACTAAAATTTAGGTCGCTTTTCCTCCCGGTAAACATCAATTTGGGTTACAAAAACTGCTTTTTATTATATTTAAACATTTTTTATCGAACCCGCTCTTAAAAACAATTGATAAATAGGTATATAAATATTTAAACAAGAACAATTTATACAATTTATACTTTTGTAAGAGCAAATTTATCAATTTATCAACCACCTTTTGCGGAATTTCGTAAGAGGTTACTAACTACAAAATCACACAATCCCAGTCAACTTCTGCAAAATATGCGATAATCTTGAAAATTTGAAATAGTTTCAATAGAAGCACAAATGTGTGAACCAGTATGTTGAATTGAAATATTTGGATCATTGCTTCGTGTTTAGCATCGATAGATTTTTGTTAGTAGGTATTGAGATCATCGTTTCTCAATGTCAAGAGAACTGGGAAGGCGACATTGCCAACTCTGAATACTTTTTGAATCATGCAACTAAATTGTCAACAAAATGTTTCTGTTTAGATTAGATCGCCAATTAATTAAGTTTAAAAATCTTATTAATCCAATTAAACGTAATCTTACGCTTTTTGTTATAACAGATTTTTTTTATTTATTTTTCCTTATTTATTTAAGTATATTTTTTATTTTTATATTATTTATATATCATGATATTATTTAAATGAAACCGTTTTTTCTTACCAACTCAATTGATTCAACACGTGACGTAATTTTCGCTAAGCTGCAATATTATCTGCCACATAAATTGCTCCCCGAACTAGGTCACAAAGCCACAATGTCGTCAGTTTTTTAGCTGAAGCGAGTTTTATTAATTGAAAATCTTTTAAACAGTTAACCTTTTTTAATGTTATTTTACACAACACTTAGATCTTCTAAATACTTAGTATGGAACTGTTCTGATTTGAACCCAATTGTTTGGTTTGTTTATGTGTAAGTATTATATACAATAGGTCACTTAACTTATGATATATAGTGATATAAATAAAGTAACTGGTAGCTACAACGGTTTAGGTCCAATAGTTAGAATACAAAAATATATTCGCACAAATACAAATAAGTATTTGCAACCGGTTGGCTTTTGAATAGTTAATTCATATTGGGTGTATGAACACTCAATATTATTGTTTTATTGTGTGTTCATCTGGACTAGTACATGATGCTTTGTTGTTATCGCCTAGTTTCTGCATTATTGTACTTGGTTTAATTATTTAACAGGAGTATTGATGTTTGCACCGAAACATGACGCATAAAGCTGACGACCTCATTGCAGACAGCAACCCATACGCTCTTTGTGTGATTCCAACGGTTTCATATAATGATTGTGGGCCAGCAAACAATGAGTCAGTCTTATCATATTTCAAATTGTTTTACCTACATTTAAATGTACGAATAAAATTCAGGCAATCATTCCTCCCTCAATTGGGTCGCTGACCTAGCGACTAAGAACAAACCAGTAACACAAATAGCGAATTGCATAAAGTTTCAAGAGTTTACCAGCCAAAGAGTCTTCAATGAATAGTTCTTATCAAGCGGTATGTAGGTGCTCGAATGTAGGCCTACAAACTTTTGAACTTTGACTAGGATGACTTTGATAAGACCAGACAATGGTATATTCGTATAAACTCTGATAATATCCTGTACTTCTTCAACAATAGGTTTCATTTATAGTCAATAAACTTATTGTGTCAATAACTCCCAAATCATGTCCTAGAGCTCCTACCTAGGTATAAGTTATTTTTGCAATTCATCAAAAATACACAAAGGAAAGTAATTTCTTTGATTCTCTTATTCATCGCCCCCAAATATAATCGCACAAAATTCAACCAAATTGATCAAAGTCCTCGGTAATTTGGCTTAACGCCAAATTGGGCCACACACCAATCATAGCTCACTCGACACTTGCAGGAATCTTTTTGGCGTGCAAATTACTGGAGACGCTCGACTTCTTGCACACTGTTGATTGTTTTGGTACTTATCAGTTGGCTATCATACAAATAACATACTCTAAGTAGTTATAAATTCATTGCTTAGTCGCGATAGTAGAAAGATGAATGAAAACGCGTGAAGTTGCCTCTGAAAGCTGATTGACAGACAACGTGCCGGTAGGTTATTAAAAATGCGAAGAACCTGCAGACATGCAACGAAACTGAAATCTATACTGGCTGCCGCAAAAGCAAAATAGAACACAATACCAATTATAAGATGGTTATTTTTACAATATTTAAAACTAGAAATGGATTTAGAAGTTAAAAGACGAAGAAAGATATTTACAGATATCCAAAATCCGGTTAAATTGACTGAAGGTCTTATCCTTAGCATTTCTTTCTTCTAGGCATAGGCTTCGGCATGATCTACCTGCCCTCAGTAGTAGCTGTGGGCTACTACTTCGAGACCCGTCGCTCCCTCGCCACCGGCATTGCCGTGTGCGGTTCAGGAGTGGGCACCTTCAGTTTCGCGCCACTGGCCGCCATTTTACTGCGAGAGTTTGGATCGTGGCAGAATGCGAACCTACTTCTTGCGGGACTTATTCTCAACTGCGCGGTGTTTGGCGCTTTGATGAGACCACTGGTGTATCCCAAGGTAAGCTTACTGTCCATGTAGACTAACTTGAAACAGTCCCATTTACGTAGGTATCCCAGCGCTTAAATTGTCTTCTTCTCATCTTTGGGGTTTGGGATCTTTATGAGGAACTTAACGTTTACATACAAACTTATCAATTTCAGACAGCAGGTGAAAAGCCACTCTTGCAGCGGATGGCTGAAGAGAAACGTCTGCAGATGGAACGAGGGTCCATAGGTGGATCTTACTTCTTGGTCCAACGCCCTGACGGCACTATGGAGAAACGAATGAAGGTAAGCTTGATATCTTGAATATTTAATGGATATTAATCGGGTTGTTTCCTCACTAAGTACTTTGGGTTCTGCCTGCCTTTCGGTGGCTTTGTGGTTTGGTGTTGGTCTTCCATTGGTATTTCATTTCATGGGTCTTTATATTCCTGTAAGTAAAATTGGTATGGGTGGCAAAACGTTAGGGGCTCAAAACATTCTAACTATGGAATTACCAACGGCTGACGAAACGTCACATTATGGAAGAAAAAAAAGTATTTGTCTCGAGAGAAGAAAAACCGACGATGATAACTTTTTACATTGAAAAGGAATCCCAAAATAACCCAGCGAAAATAAACGATTTATATAAATAGAACTACTTCAGATCTAAACAGAGACAGTTCTCCTTTTCAAGGCCCCCCTGAACATTGACCCTGGAGTGCATTCCTCTTTGAACTTGGAAGCTTTGGCGCGAGTGCCTACCGTGCCTAATATGCCCGGTGTGCACCCCGTGCCTACTCTCCCCACCATAACTGAGGCTAAAGTTGCTGAAGAACCTGGAAACAAGAAGGTAATTGCATGGAACAGACTTTGAATCCAAAAAATGAGAGTCCAAAAAATTTACTTTACGGGTTGACATTAGAGCAATTGACGAAGTCTAGTTTTAATTACTCACTTAATTTAAATAAAAAAAAAAGATGTTAGCACACGAACAAAACTATGAAAATAAAAACTAGCAACGTGAGCGAAAGATAAAACAGAGTATAACGTATGTGAATACGTCGGCTTGCTTAGCTCAGCTATATCATTATTGTTTAGACAGCAGATTGGACACTCATCACACAATTCACACGCTCAAAATGACATCATTGTATGTTCTGTATCATTTTATTCGAAAGAAACATGGGAATAAAACCAAATACATCGTACCTCATACTGTATGTTAGTTACTATGTTAATCGGGTCGCTTCGCTCACCAGAGGGGTAAGCTCGAATAAACGTGGCAATTGTAAACGTATCGTAACGTTAGCACATTTAAGACACACTGGGATTCGACGCTACTGCAACGTTCGGCAGTCGAGCGTCAACGCGAAGTGTCCCTCGAATACGAGACCGTTTCGATACGTTAACGATTATCAAATTTATTCGTGTTCGGGCCTTAGCTTTTACCGACTTTAATAGTAGTTTGCTATACATTTCAGAATGAAAACGGCAATGGGAATGTCATCGTGAACCCGACCCAGCAACATATGTCACGCAACGTGTCTTCACCCGCGTTTAGCTCGCAAGCCCCCGGATTGCCCAAGAATGGATCAGTGCCGTTCTTCGACAGACAAAGAAAACAGAGCACTGGTGATAGGTCAGCTGATAGGTATTGTAGAACTAGTTTTTTATTACAGGGATATGAAGCGCTATTGGTGATGGTATAGCATTGTGTTGTGGTTTTATTATCATATCTTCCTCATCAAACGTTACAGTCGGCACAACATATTATATTCACATAAATAAATATTATATTCGCTTCAATAAAATTAATGCTTGCTTAAAAAGAATATCGTTGTACACAAACGAATATGCAATTGTAGTAATGACAATTGGGCTATTCTTTTATATATCCATGTAAAGAAAGTATAAAATTGAAAAAAAGCATTACAACCTAACAAAGGTTGTAATGTCGGTGAAAAGAGCTTATGTTGTAGTTGTCGATTTTTTCTGATGTATGATAGTTCTCACTGAAAAATAAAATTACAAGTCACTTAGGTTATATTGAGCGAAAGCTTTAGTGCATTCCTAAGATCAATTCAGAAAATCATTATTTTTATAGAAGAAGCACTGCTCTAGAAGTATTTGGGTCTACTATATATAGATATATATACAGATTGTTTTTTGTGTTTCAGGTTCAAGCCGTCTCTAGCCGCTATCAAAGCCGCATCTAAAACATCTATGAACAGCCAATATCGTGATGTAAGTTAATTATACTTAATCATAGTTAAAACTAATTAAATTCATTATTTAAATTTAATTAGTTTAAACGGCTTTATCCCATTATAGTGCGGTCATGATCAGATAGAAGTTACTACTTAAAATTAAGTGGATCATCTGCTTGTTTCATATCTTATACACAAAAATATTTAATAATAACTTTATTCAGTCTTACAAACATATAATATCTTAAATATGGAAAAATGTTGTGGTATCATTTGCGGACATGAGTCTAAAAATTGAAGCATATCGCTCTAAGCCGGGGCTAGTAAATACTTTGATACTGTACAGTATTATTTTAGATTTTACGTAAATACTAGTTGATTAAACTTGAGTTTGTTATTGACTCAAAATAAGGAGTAAGGTAAACGCAAGGATGCAGAAATACATCAATACAGCAACCAAACAAAGGTAGGGCCTTGAACTTCTATGTTCCTTGCCAAGCAACCCTGGCACCGATCCAATACGATTGTTTTACACGTATTAAGATTCATAAACAGTCATGTCGATGCAATTAAGGCGTTGTAAATGGACACATCCTAATAAGACCAGCGAAAATAGTAACGACACTAACCTACATAACCTAATGCGATATTTAAATGTGAATTTAATTTTTATTGCGTTTAACATTAGTTTTGCGTTGTTGCGCGTAGATAACAAAGAATCTTTAATATTTGGTTATGCCTTAGCTACTTTTATCACATTTTTGCAGTATTCTATTTTTTTGTGGTGACATGTTTTAACCGGTTTTATTTAACTTGGCTACGTTTAAAGGCTGATAAACAAGACACCGCTTTTCTTTGTCAGAAAGTGAGTTTTGATACGCAAGCTTATTCGATCATCATATTTCGGCATTCTAAATTATTTGCTACACCGACAACCAATTAGAAATGTCCTTTAGTAACCCATTTTCTTTCTTGACACATATTACTTAGTTCATTTTATATAGCTTGAATGTAATATAGCTAAATAAGTATACTTATTTTATGTACCCTACAACGGCAATGCAATTTAGATTAGAGACATGTGTTCTTAAAAAAAAAGAAGTAGGTATATTCTTCTAATATTATAAACGTGAAAGTTTGTATGGATGTACGTTTGTTACTTTTTCACAAACTACTGGATAGATTTTAATGAAACATTCGAATAACGTAGCTTATACATCAGAATAACACATTTTTAATAAGATATTGTGTGAATTATGCAATATATAACAATAATGACTAAGTCGCGGTCACCAGTTATTATATCTATATAATGTAAACGTTAGCTTTAAACGATCTATAGATAGTTGAACTGGTCCAAATCAATACCAATCGATTATATAATCATATGTATTAATTATGATAATGTTAACCTATATTATAATTTCCCAGGGAGATACAGAAAGCCAAATGTACACATCAAAAATGTCAGTGTCGGGACCGAAGGAGCCTTCTCGCATGGTGCGTCCGATGTCTCGCAAAGATATCTTCTACTCAGGATCTGTCATCAACTTACCTCAGTACCAGAGTCAGAAGTCACTGCAGGGGTATAGGAATTCTGTTCTCAGTCTGCCTCAGAGTAGAGCGGCCACTGGCGATATGGAAAGACAGGAACGTGAGTAACTACACATAAAATTATATTTTATGTACAAAAATGAACAAAACCGACTCCGATGGTCATCTATCAACAAGTTAAAAAAAATCTAAATATACATTCGTAAAGATTATTCAAGAACTCGGATCTTAGTAAAACACACAAAACTGGATTATATAATTTGAGCAGTAATCACGTTACACGTGTTTGTTTTATAAAGTACATTTTATAATATGCCTTTAAAACGAATTATTGGTGTATTAGGTTTTTGAATTTGCCTATGTATATACAAACAAATATTTTAAGTTTTTTAGTATTCTAAGCACCAATCTCGTTCCCATAGTACAAGCTTATTAAGTTTGGGAATAGAACGTGTTGTGTGAAATGTCCATGTATATTTATTTATTAATTTAGTTCCAATAGCCAATCTTTGCTAAGTTGGACTGTCATATGAATTTTTATGTCGTGCGTTCATGAATATTAATTTATTTATTTTTAAATTTCAAAATACGATCTCTCTTTGCTAAGTTTGGGACTGTCATGTGTGATATGATTTTTTATCACGTTTCAAAAGTCCATGAATATTAATTTATTTATTTTAAATTTCAGAATACGATCTCTGCCCCTGTTTGTCTTTGCCGGCCTCATTCAAGTCAGCGCTTTCGTCGATGCTAGACGTGTCTCTACTGAGAGACCCTGCGTTTATGCTTATTGGAGTGTCCAATATATTTGGAATGGCCGGATTATACGTACCATTTGTGTATATTGTGGACGCTGCGATGCTTAATGTACGTACTTGATTATAATAGAGTAGAATAGAATAAATCTTTATTGTACACCAACGAAAGAAACAAACGAAAGAGTCACAATTAAAAATAAGAGGTACAATGGCCGGTCTCATCGCTGTAAGCGATCGTTTCCAAACAACGTTTGGATGGACAGATAAGAAAAAACAGAGTACACATAAAAAATAGTTTGTAGAACATAACTTAAAGACATGTATCTAGTTAAGGTATCGTTTTTGCAGTAGTCATCGTTTTTATTTTGTCTCTTGTACCTATGTCTGTTCTAACTAAAAACCTTTGTAATATTGAATATTCCAGGGTGTGGAAGCTTCTCAAGCATCATTCTTGCTTTCAATAATCGGAATCACGAACACATTTGGACGTATCGCTTGCGGATGGGTCGCTGACTTCCCTTGGATGGACTCGCTATTGCTCAATAATATCTGCCTCGTTATTGCCACGGTAAGGACTTTATATCTAATGCAATAAGGATCAATATTAAATGCACTTTATGGATAGGACTGTTTATCTGTGCCAATAGTAACTATAATATCAACTACTAATAATGTCGTTAAATGGTGAATGGTGTGTGAATAATAATATCTGCGCGGTATTGCCACGGTATGGACTTTATATTTAATGCAATAAGGATCAATATCGAATGCACTTTAAGGATAGAACTGTTTATCTGTGACAATAGAATCAATAGATCAATATCAACTACTCATAAGTCGTTAAATGATATTCGTGTAAATAATAATACCTGCTCGTTATTGCCACGGTAAGGACTTTTATGTCTATTACAATAAAGATCAGTCGCATTCTTTATGATTTTGAGAATAGAGTTCAATATCAACTGCTGCAATCTGAAGAGTAATATCTGCTTGGTATTGCCACGGTAAGGACTATATGGATCAGTATTGAATGCAATACTAGGTGTTGAAAGCACCCTATTTCAATCGCAGTAAGGTTCAATATCGACTGTTTTATGATTCTATGAATGAACATTCTGTTTCTCAATAATAATGTGTTTTAATATTGCCATTGTAAGGACTTTATGTCTATGGGAATAAAGATCAGTATGGCCTACTAACCTACCTATTATATGTCTTGATAGATAAAATACTTATCAATGGATAAAGCACTATATTTTCAACAATAAAATGGTAAGTTTTCAAATAAATATTTAAAGCATTTTGTTTTATTTCAGATTGCCGTGGGACTAACACCGTTTTGCTATTCGTACGGCGCGTACATCGCTATTGCTATTGCTTTTGGATTAGCTATTTGTAAGTTTATTAACTCATGAAGATATCCTGCTAATATTATAGACGTGAATGTTTGTATGGATGTTTGTTAGTCTTTCACGCAAAAATTATTGAACGAATTTAAATAATATTCTACAATAACATAACTTATACATATTCATTTCATTCATTCGTGCCCCACTGCAGGGCAAAGGCCTCCCTTCCTCTTCTCCAGTTCACTCTGCCCTGGGCTATTGTGGACTAATCTTTATACATATTGATACAAAATATTTGATTAGTTAAAAAAATAAGCTATTCGAAGTACTATTTCTGCGCAGACGAAGTTGCAGGCACCAGCTAGTTTATCATTTTAAATTTGTGTTTTTCATTTCAGCTGGCTACATATCCCTAACCTCAATCATCCTAGTAGATCTACTGGGATTAGACAAACTGACCAATGCGTTTGGTCTGCTCATTTTGTTCCGCGGTGCAGCGGCCATTGTTGGATCCCCATTGGCAGGAGCGGTTTATGACGCGACTAAGAATTATGACGCGTCATTCTACATGGCATCAGCTTTCTTCTTAGCGGCGACGATGACTTCATTCGCGGCGCCTCTATTCCGCAGGTAATTCTATATTGCATATTATGTTGATTGATCTTTTGAGGCGGATTTAATTGCAAAACTTCTTGGGATATAAGTTTTTTTAGAAAAAGTTCTATGGACACAACTTAAAACTATGATATATTGAAAAATTAAGAAATGTATAGGTAAATTAATAAGATCGCTTAATACGGAATTACTAAGTTTATTTCCTTTTTATATTCTCTAGTGCTCGTAAAATATCAATCTGTCTAAGACATTCATTCATTCATTTATTTATTTGCAAAAAAACATGGTAGAATAATGTACAAGATGTCATAGTGGGTAAGTATAAGTGTCACATATTTTTACCAAATTGTGGTGTGCAAAAATTTTAGTCTTATATCTAGGTTCATATTATAATTTTAATTTAGTATTGATTTGATTGATAACATTGAATTGCAAAATAAGATAAATAAAATAGTATTGTCAATAATTGTAAAAGCGACACGAACCCTTTTGCAGAAAATCTGAAATCGAATAAAAGCTCTCAGATATTAACCACTTTTCCAACTCAGTACAAAACTTTTTATAAGGAAGGTCAATAATGTTTTTTGGTAAGGAGTTGTAAATAAGAGGGGCCATATACACACAGTTTTTCCTGTATGTTTCCAACTTAGGCACTGGCATTTTCAGATGAATATTAGTTGTTAGTCTTTTATTTAAGTTACAGTTTTTTTCGAAAAGCGAGTCATTGTTTTTTATAAACTTTGCGATCTCAAATATGTAAATAGAAGGAACAGTTAAAAGGTTTTTGACTTTAAAAACAGGTTTACAGGACTCTGTCCATTTCATGCCAAATATGGCACGAATGCACTTTTTTTGAGCTACAAATACTCTTGATATTTCACCAGTGTTGCCCCAGACAACAATGCCATACCTAATGATCGAGCACACATATGCATGATATACCATTAAAGCTGTTTCCCTAGACGTGCAATTTTTAAGTTTTTTGAGTGCAAAAACAAACCTATTTATTTTTACACAAATATTGTGCACATGAGATTTCCACGATAAATGCTCGTCAATCGTCACTCCTAAGAAGACTGACTCAGTTACCTGATCCACAACAGTTCCCTCAATCTTAACATTTATCGTCAATGGTTTCTTACCGTGTGTCTTAAAACCCAGAATTTTGGTTTTGGATAAGTTCAGCTTAAGTTTATTTAAGTCTAGCCAAGAAATAATGTCATTTAACGCTTTAGTTATTACAGATTCATAGCTATTATTATCATTGCATTTTATTATTAACGTCGTATCATCAGCAAACATCACACAATCATGGTCCAATACTTTAGGTAAGTCATTTATATAAATTAGAAATAATAGTGACAGATTAATCTTGGTATACTTACAGTAAATAACATACGGCTATATTCTTTACCGGCCATTTCCATAAAGTAAACAGCGTGTTAAAAAGCCATAAAAAACAAAGCAACATATTCTTCAATTTCCAGAAAACCTGAAGAAATCGTCCACCCGACAGACGTCCTCACCCCCATCGACGAGGACTTAGAGGAAGGGGATGAGGAAGACCCCGACGACACGCCCATTACGATGGGGGCGCACATCGCAACTCGACCCCCCGCCATAACCCACACTGCGGCCAGTCCCTCTGAACCTAACTCCCCGAGCCCGCCTGAAGAACGAGCTCAAAGGGAAAGTGTGCTCTAAAACTATTGCTATAAAGACCGATTTCGATAACCCCTGCACTCGCTAAATTAAAGGGGATTTTGCTCTAAAAATGCTGAATGACTATGACAGATGCGTATGGAAAATGTATTCTATGATCATTGTACTAAAGACTTAAATAACGTGAATGTATTAACAATCAAATCCGTTTGAAAAATACGCGTAAAGAGATGCTCTAAAATTATTGCGATAAAAACTTTCTTCGCATGAATGCATTGCGTACTAATTTGGTTCGGTTCAGAAATCTTGAAAAACATGCGACGAGCAAAATATACTATGAAATTCTCGTTATAAAGTATTTAATCACGTGATTTTAGAGAACGAGCGTATCTGAAAAATAGGCTGTATCAAACTTCAATAGCATCTTAAACAGCCCGAAAAATGAATGCAGTGGAAAGTGTGCTCTAAACTCAACTAAATAAGTCTTAAATCGCGTAATGGATAAAACTATTCGTAGTGTTACCATAGATAAACATTAGTACGTAAGTAATAAATGGTTTATGGTGTTATGTATCAAGGTACATCTCGAAAGGGCGCGCTGATATGTTCAACAATTTTAGTGAGGTTTCTAGCAAAGAACAAAAAATTATTACGAAGCTAGAAAAAAAGGTTCTAAGATGAACGTCGTAAGGTCCAAACTAGTATTGCGGTGTAATTTGATGCGTAAAGTACGGTTCAGGTATCGAAAACCTTTTTTAATCTTCTTTCTAAACAAATTACGATCTCATTGGAGACAGAAAATGTTTTCGATATCTGTATAATTTGTGTTAAGTGAACTCAGTTAATCGCTAGATACTGCAAACAAAAAAATACATTACAATTTAAAAAAATGTAATGAATAATTTTGTTTTAATAAAATAAGTACTTGGTATCTAAGTTTACTTTCGAGTTATAACTTTGGTATTTATTTTGGCGAAGTGTTTTTAAAATCGCAAAATATTTATTCCTAAACGCATAAAGATGCCCTCCATTACATCTACAAGCTAGATTTTGTACATGATTTGCTATTGATCAATGCATAAATAAATTAGATTGTTTTAATAATAATGAATTAATTGCAATAAAAGTTTTGACTAGCACTTCGCTAAAATAAATCTTAAACGTAAGTAAAAAAAAAACAAAAATAATGTTTATAGATAAGTAACAACTGGAATTGACTGCAAGCAATAAAGCGGCAACGCTTTGCATTTTGTAACTTATTTATGAGGTGGTAAGGTTCTTATTATTCCAAAGTGCCATACAATTGTCGTGGTGCTAGTGTCAATATTTTTCATCTTTTCAAGTCTACTCCAGAAAGTTTTTAATATAAATCTCACTTTCATATTTTAAATATTGGTGAAGCACAAAACCCAACAGATAAATAAATAAATAAATAATGCTGGACAATCCACACAACATCATATAGTCCCGAGATTGATAGCTTGTGTTATGGGTACTAAAAGACTGACATACTTAATACAATACATTACATAGATAGATATTTTTTAATATACTTACATATAAAATACCCAGATCTTCGATATTATTTAATATGCGACATAGATCAGCCTATTATCTGGTTCGCATAGTACAAGTTTTGCTTAGTTTCACAAGATGACCTTGTCTACAGATTCATTTATTATTTTTATTTCAATGAAATCATAAACACGGAAACTTTCAGTAGAGTAGACTTGACTACGACTAATTAATATTCAATACTCAAAAACTGATAAGTTCAGTAGACAAAGTCCAAAATGTCGTTAGCAATAATAATGTGCACCTACAAACGTACTTAGATGTGAGAAAACAAAATCTTTTGGTTTTGACAATAACCTGCAATCTTATGCCTAATTTCAATGTGTTTAAGAATGTAAATAGCATGGCTGTTGTAAATATTTTGATATACTTAGTTTTTGTCTATAGCACTTTCCGTCATGCTCATTTTTCATGGTATTTTCAACAGATAAAGATAAAGATAAAGATAATTTTATTGTTTAACTGTTGCACATATAAGATCTTTATAAGATATTTTTGTCGAACCAAAATAAACCTTGTGATAATAACCAATAAGCACAGTAACATGAACTAAAGTAATAGTTATTATATATTGTTTTTAATGTGTCATGCTATTTTAATTCTAGCGTGTCCAATTTAAGGTTGATTTTCGTGCGGTAAATATTCCAAACTGTGAAATATACCATGAGAAGTTTAGCATCATCTTATGCACAGTAAGTCAAGTCTTTGCTTTTGTTTAGAACTGGCTAACTATCTGACGCTTATACCTGGTTCGCTAATCGAACTTGCATAGTTTCAGAATACGCCTTATAGCTTAGGCTTAATAACCTAGGCACAAATGAGGTTTGTCAAATAGGTCAGTAAAGATAATTAAAACTCAATCGGAGAACTAGTTACAAGTGTGTAATGCTGTTGTAGGTTATCAGTTTAGCCAATTCGACATTCTACATTCGCTAAAGAATAGAATCACAGTAGAAGGAAATTACAATGTCTAAAGTACAATCGAATTTAGACGCTGTGCTAGGCGAATTCTGGTTGAAATTGGTTTAACAGATTTTTCAGCCAACTGATGTTTTCTATTCTCTAGAGATTAGAATCTCAACTTGTCTAAAAAATCTAATACGAGCTTTCCTTTTGAAAGGAATTTCGATATTCTAAAGGGCGCCATTAGTTCAAAGTACAAAAATCTATTTTTTACTGCTATCAATTCGCATGGCAAAACGGTTGTATCTGAACAGTTTTATGTATCTAAATGTGGATTTCAATGCACAATACTAAAATTAAAATTACTAATTATGTGCTTCGGTAATCCAACCAATTTTCGGAGAGATGTATTATGACAAGAGTTGTTAAAACCCTTTTGGGAACTCTAGATAAATATTATAATTGCGCGTTCCCGAATCCGTTTACATACACGTATATTTCCGAGACGCAAATATTTACCTATTGTATTTTTGTGCAAATAATTGTCCATGTGAATTGTTTGCAGTAAACTTATATTCGTTCAGAACTTTTCTGTGTGCCATCACTATGAGCAATGTAAATAATACGCTAGAATTAGAAAGTGATTTTAAAGTAACGCAGTCAATTTTATGTGCATCCCTAATACCAAACCCTTATTGTTAAGTGTAAGTAGGCTATATGTACTTGCCACTTTCTTGGTGTATATACTTTCGATACATAGAGATTCATGCGATATATTTTTATCATAAAATATTGTGTTACTGCATAATTTAGCCGTAAGATCTAGGTACTTAGAATTGAATCATAGAGAGTTATTATGTGATAAAATGGATACTTATCTACAGTTTATATTTAAATATAATTCTTTTTAACCTTATATTTTTAATTCTATGAGTAATTTGTGATTTAAGAATGTTTACAAATGTATAGAAATGTATTATGGAGGCAAATATAGAGATGGATAAAAATGTTACTGTTGTTATAATAGCTTTATGTAAAAACCAAAAGTGTTATTATGTTTTTAAGGAGAGATATTTAGAGGGAAATGTGTTGTAATGTAAACGTTTTAAATTGAAATGTTAGGGTTTTAATTAGAAATGTAAACCGATTGAAGATAGACGTAATTCAAAAACTGAAGGTCTATTTTTTGAGATAGTTTTTTCTCCTGAAATGTATTATTTATTCGGCAGTCTAATCGGTAAGTTTTGATGTATTTAGTTCAGTATTGGCTCAAAGTATTTAAACTTTTATTCATTAGTATTGATATGTTTACAAATTGTTTGTTTGTTGCTTTATTTTTGCTATTTTTGAACTAAAGCTGCAGTAAAGGTGATCATATTACGCGCACAGCTCGCTTGCGCTGAAATCAAAAAGCTTAATGATCATGTCCACCGAAAACTTTTGTAAATAATAGATTCATTAAACTGTTAATGATGACTGAAATTCGCTTTCATTTATTCCAATATCCTTAAGGGTCCATACTTTTCTCTAAGATTATTAGGTAACTTTCGGGCACCACCAAATCAGGTGGGCCTTGTAAAAAACCTACCTACTTTGTAAAATATAAATCAATCAAGTTAAAACCAAACACTAGTTCATATTCTATACCGTGTGCAGTTACCAGAATAAATGGTTTTAAATCAGAATCAAAATATAAATAATCAAACGCACAACATAACCATTAAACACAGGCGTTTGTTTTTGTTATTGTACTTGAAATCAGAATAGTTAGAGTCTGTCAAGCGAAAGATGGCCCTGATAAATCGCGGCAAATTCAAAAACTATTAGTATGGCAATAGTATATCATCTACTTATTCATAATCATCATCAAAAATTATGTAAGTATATTTATTTAGAATAATATCAAAGTATCAAATTATGTAATTCCAAGTTATCCTATTATTTAATGTATTGCCATACTAATAGTTTTTGAATTTGCCGCGATTTATCAGGGCCATCTTTCGCTTGACAGACTCTATAATAACATTAACATTGCTGCATAAAAACATGATAAACGTAGAAGCCAAGGCTCCATGTACTGGCACTTAGTTTAGTTTACAAGGAAACTGCATAGCCAGTAGGTAAAATATGCCACATTATCAGTACCTACCATTGATGGCGGTCTGATACGTAAACAATTTAATTAGCTTGCCCCTATTATCCTATACGGGTGTTATCGAGACGAATCTATTTACTTCTTGGCTATAATTGATTGGTTATGAACTGTTATTGCTATCGATAAGACCTACGAGGTATAAACGTCTTTTTGACCTACACTAGAAATGAGAATTATACAGGGTGTCCTAATATGCCACTCTCTGAGACGCCTAGCCTAGTCGTCAATTATAAATAACTTTTACCTAATTACGTAGAATGTTTTCTCTTAGTTTAGCGCATAAAAAGATTTCTAGCGCCGATTATTTTTAAGAACAATGGCTGAAAGTTTGCAAGCATTTATAAAATATTGTCTGATGTTCAGAAAACATGATTCAGAATGTATTAGGTAGCTTTAACTAGTAGGAAAATAATCATCCAAAATGTGAAATTAATACTATCAGAAAAAGAAGTTAAAAGTATCCGAAGTAATCTACAGTGAATATTTTTGTGTAAATAAATACATAAGTTTTTTTTATATTTCGCATAGTATCACCGAATAGCATTTTATCTAGTATCTCAATAACAATAACAATGTACCTACTGATTGTTTCAGAGTGCTTAGTCCGAGCTTGCATTTTTAAAGTCCCTACTCTCGAGCCGAGAGTCGTCCCTCATATGTCCTCTTATTTTTGTATGGATATCCGAGAGACGACTCTCGGCTCGAGAGTAGGGAGTTTAAAAATGCAACCTCGGACTAAGCACTCTGTACCCCAAGTACGAGTTTGTAAACACACGGATCGCAGAGACGCAATCGCCGAGCGCCACCGATTTTGTATGGAAATCTAAGCAGCGCCCCTAGTAGACTTTTTGAGAAGCTTGGATTTCCATACAAAATGGGTGGCGCTCGGCGATTGCGTCTCTGCGATCCGTGTGTGTACAAACTCGTACCTACTTGGGGTACTGGTCTCTATGCTTTCTACTCACGGGCTCTTCTATCAGTGTTATTTTTCGAACATGTACCTTCCGACCTTTAGTACATCAACAAGGTTTCAACATAGCGCCTTCAGATACTTCAACGGTTTCCTCAAACCCATAAAATGTCAAACCATCTGTAGCTCTACCATGAGTTTTTACTAGACTTACTAAGTATATTTACTATACTCGCTAGCGTCTCACTGTGACAACTCATGGTAGAGGTACAGTAAAATCGCCTGACTTTACTACAGTAGCTACGTAAATATTAGTATTACGAATTTTAGTACCCAACTATTCGCTAGAGGCGCTGTACAAATCTTCATTCATTTTCTTAACTACAGACGCTAGCGAGTACCTATAGTAAATATAGTATAGTAAAAACTCATGGTAGAGCTATTGATTCTACGAGTGTGTCACGCGCGTAACACTACGAAAGTGACTTATTAGTATGAATGGCGCAATGATGATCGATGAGTGACAAAACGTACAACAACGTAAGGTACTGTCATGCACAAACTTAATAGGTACAGTTAGCATGAAACTTAGATTGCTTTTTGAAATCTTTTATTTGTTTAACATAATATTTAAGTAAGAAAATGCTCTTAAGGTTTTCCTTCCCCATTTTTGGATAACAAATGAAAATGTATATCTATTCAAAAGTGTGGTGCATAAACTTAATTTCATGGAAATAGCATAATATTTTATGATCGTAGCAGTCAGCCTATCCGTGTACCACGTTAGATACATTGATATTTTATAGTTAGCTCTTGCATTATTTAGATAACAGTTTTGTTAACGATAATAGTACAGCTATTATCGTGACGTCGCAGACAGAAGCAGCGGCAATGAATTTGCGTTAGTAATTTAAGACGAGGTCAGCCTATCGTATCGTTGGCTATCAAATCAATCTAATATCGGCCTAATTGACCTCAGGGCTGGCTGCTGTAACGGTTCATTTCGTTACATCACTTAGTTAGGTACATGTTTGACACTTGGACACCTTTCTTAACTACTTTAATAGCACTGACCTACAATAGTTGCATTTTTTGCAAAACAAACTTGTACTTAACTTACTAATCTAGCTAGGTAGATACTACAAAATTAGAAATGAAAAAAAAAAAACCCGAAAATTTTACACCAAATTATGTACCATCCCTTAGATTTACGATTTAGTAATTTTAAAGCAAATACTAAACCATGGGATGTCAGTCTCTTTGTGATTAGTGTTTATATACGACCTCATGAGATAATACCTACGTACAACGTGGTCTTGTCAACACGACTACGGAAATCCTATGCAATTATCTAAATCGGAACTATTATAAATAAACATACCAAAGTACAATAAAATTCTTCTATAAATCTATAAAATGTAATTTAATATTGTTCTATTATCTGCACTTCATCATTCCATGTAGGTACTATAAAGTTCCGGTTTTTAGTTCCGGATTAGAGCCTTTATGTTAACTAGGTTGTCGTGATTTTTTGCCACAGATTAAAAGTATTTTTTACATAAAATTACTATATTTATAGATTTTATTTTAAAGTAGAAGTGTCATTTACCTACCTGTCAACGGTTCGAAATATGAAGAATTGTCGGGTAACCATATTTTTAAGTTTTTTCGGACTAAATTGACGAGTTCGCTAGAAACACAACAGTTCTTATGTATGTTCGTATATATCTTACATTGAAACATTAAATAAAATAACTAAAGTTTAATAGTTATATACCTTACAGTAGGGAGCTATATTCTAACACCGTATCTTATAAAAAGTTAACGTTCACATTATGTCACCATTACGTATGGTAATCAAGACATCAAGTCTACGCTAACTTTTATAAGATAAACCGTAAGCGTATTCGTCGTCGTTCAAAGTCTAGCATCCAGTCAGTATTTGAACAACGTGCACCATGATTTTCTAACTCTAAAGAACGTGTACCTACATAACTATATAGACTGGTAGTGCAAGGTCGATGACCGGCGCGTCTGGTGCAACTTGCCTTGTGGTTACATCAGCCGACCTTGTCCGACACGGAACAATGACAGTAGGTACTGTAACTAACGCCCGTAACCGTTTCAGGAGTTATTACAAAAGTTAATTAAATACTTTTATTGATATAGAAAACTTCAAGCTCTAATAAAATTACTATATGAAATATGTTTATTGCATGAAAAAATCGTTTGAAGCAGTTCGATAAATGTAGCTTTAAATCAAGGCTTCAAGTTCAAGGACAAGTTCGAGTCTGAAATGTAAACAGAGGGAATTTGCGAATTTCTTGAATAAATAAATCTAGATTACAAAAATATTGATGGTGAATGAACTAAATGGTAGAAATCCATTTTTAATTCAAAAACATCAAAGTATGGTGGCACTATTCATGAATGGCGTCGAAATTCTGAAATTCACAAGTGCGAGGCTAAAGACGCGTATCAAAGGTTCCATTTTTATAAAAATTGAACTTTTTTGTGTAAACTGTATTAATATAAAAAAAATTTATTCCTAAATTAAAACTCTTTTCAGGTATAATATTTGAAACTATCACGATTTTGAACATAGTTTTCTATATAAACGGGATATTGACTATGATTTGTGGTTTTGATTATTTCGTGATATTTCGGCACAGTTGCATGCGCCATGATCGGGTAATAATCAAACTTACAAATCATGGTAAACATCTTTTAGTATTCAGTATTTTTATTGCCATCGTTATGTACACAGGTCTTAATAGTACATAATGTACCCAAGTTTGGGTGTAGCAATAATAATAAGTAAGTAATTATAATTGGAGAGCGGGCCGACTTTTAGCATGCAAATAAATTTTAATAATTCTGCTTGTAAACAGTGTGCTTTCTTTCTTTTCAGGTTTCATTTCAGGACCCTAAAAACATAGTTGCAAATGTTTTTTTTTTAATGTTTTATGTATGAAGTACCTATCAAAATCGGTACAGCCAAACTTGCTGTAACCATTTCCACTGAAATCATCGACACGCTATGTGGAAACCTTGAAATTGGGCATGTCCGGCGTAAACCTATTTGGTTGAGCGAACGAATGAATCATTCGCCAACCAAACAGAAACTAGGAAATAGGTAAAATAACATAAGACAGACCGCAAACCCATATAAATAGGAATATAACAAGGAAAATACAATTGATTTTAGGTTACCTAAACTTAAAAAAAAAACATTAAAAATATGATTATGGTAGAAAGTTGATTTTTTATTTAATCACCATTGTTTTAAGTTTCTTTCAAATAACAAACAAATATGGTATAATAGTTTCTAAGAAAGGTACACAACCTTACCACAAAACTATTATTAATATTTTTAATAAAAACTGTCGTACTTAAATTATAATTTTTTTTAAAATAACTATGCAATTTTACGTTGAAATTACATCAACTACAGCGATTTTCCTCAACGTGATATTAGGTGTATTATTATGTTAGTATTTTACCTGGATTGTTCAATAAAGTAGTGGTTAGGTGCTTAAAATGTATATAACTATATATACTATATAACTATAACTATAAATAGAGGTCAACTATAAACAAATTTTAGTACGTTTTTGCAAGAAAATAAAGTCTGTCTAACTGAACACACGAATACTCAACACACTTAATACACGAAGTCAACTACAATGAATATTCTTTTTTTTTTAATACATTTTAATAAATATTCTTACCCTTTTCTTTCAAACATCATTGTATAACTACTTATCTACAATGAAAAAAATAAATTTCCAATTATATTCACACTGTTTATATATTATGTGCAAAGGAAATGAGTTTTTAATTACCTAATTGGTTAACAACTGCATGGCCTCGCAATATCAGTATTCTACGTTTGTGTTTATTTATAACAAAATAATTTCTTGTAATAGTAGAGGTAAGCACTTCAACAAGCATCATCTCAATAAATCGCATCGTCAACTCGTTTTACGATAAAAATAACTCGATCATTTATCAACAACCGTACGAATTCCAAGGAGCTATCATGTCATCCATCGAGCTACAAATTACAATGAGCAACTCGATGCCAGCGTGCGTACTACGCATGCCACTACGAAGCAATGACGACGAAAACATCAACAAGACACGCCTTCCATTGAAGATTTCAGGGCGATTTGCATGGAACTTTACCAATATGAGCCGCAATGAATCACGCACAAAAAATTTGCCAGTCAAACTTAATTTGCACACGTATTACGTGGATGATGTAACATTGCACAGACTTGCGCCAGACGAATTCCCGTAAAAGAAACATTTGATTGTTGATTAGCAAAAAATGCATCTACCTTGAAGATAAACGAAAAAGCAGCAACCTTACACCGGAATTATAACAATTGAGTAGAATGAGTTATATTATTTTAGCAATAAATTATTGGAATAGTTTTATTATTTGATAATTATTATTTTGATTTAACGTTGATTAGGTATGATTAAACTTAAAATTAGAAGCAGACGTTTTTTGTAATATCTAACTCATGGTCACCCTTGTTTTTATTTATGTTCGACACGGGTACTATTTTAGTACACATACCTACTCTGACGTAGGTAACTACTTTATACCTACTCTATAAATATCGGTAATTTACCGGCAAAACGTAAAAACCCAATAACTTTTATTATATCTAACCAAACATGACTTATCTGTTAATATATTTGACTGAAAATGATTAAATTGAATAATGTAGGTGTAACTTAATTTATAATATTTATATAGTTCATCATTATAACACTGTTACAATATTATTAACATATCTCGAAACAATACAGAGAAAAGCTTTAAGTATTTACGATTAAAATAGAAAAAAAAACATAAAAGTAACAACATATTTATTTCAATGTAATCTCACCAAAACCATACTTTTTTGTATTTGCTATTTTACAACATACAAGTTTAAAACGTAAGCAATTTTGTAAAAATATTTCAGCTACTGAAACTACAACTGAATTCATCTGATAGTTTAGAAAAATATTTAAGTATGAGTTAGTAATACTAAATTTCTATAATTAAGTAGCAAATGTCAAAAGTATATCTATAAATTTCTACACATATGTTTAGTATATTTTGCAGTCGTATTTTTACTCGATGATTTTCTACAGAGTCAAGCATATCGGTCAAGGTGTTCAGGTAAGGCCAGATCACTAGGTACCTACTTGGATAATTGTTAGGCATTTCTTTTATCGCTTCTCGTTAAATTAAATAAATAAAAAATATTTGTCACTTTTAAACGCCTTCAAATTTAAATTACTTATTTGAAAACTTGCTTTCGTCTGCTGTTTCATTCGCATGTTGCGTTCTTATCACAAACAAACTTACGACTATTACAGTATTTACAAAATGTGTATAAGAATATTTAAAATACATAAGAAAAAGTTGAGTTATCTACAGACCGTTGCAAACGATCTCTAGATAGCTCAACGTATCGAAATCGGTCCCAAGATACTGGCTACATTGCCGCGCTAAATAGCAATGCTGATATGCTGGGACAGATACTCATCAGTCCTCGGATCACGCGTCGCTATCATATATATTATATGCTATTCTGGAACGTTAATAATGAATTATTAAGCTGGAAACATTATCAACTTAAAATACTCTGTTTAAATTTACCTTAAAACTACATCATTTTGTTTTATTTTTTGGAAGAAGTAACATATATGATACCAGCCCGTAAACTAGCCTATTCTTCTAAGAATCGCAAGGATTGGGCACTTCGAATCACGTAGTTTGTAAGCCTTTATATTTGTACAATACAGAATTTAAGTTTACTATAAAATTATATAAATTTTTTAAACTAAATTATTATGTTACCGTTTTAATTCTGCTGTATAAAGTTCTAGTACAAAAGATTTTAACGCGCTCGTACATTGCGCGTTATTTTTGTAAATAGATAGTTCATGTACGTGATGTAATATAATGTGTATTTTTATCATAAACCATAATTTTAACAAGCGTAATATAATCAATTAACAACATTTTTTGTTTGGTTAAAAGTTACGAAAAAATAGTAGAAGAATAGCTACAACGAACAGATAGACCATTTGATGATAAGTCTCTACAATTATTAGAACATTGCCTCACTAAGCACGTGCTCTGAGGACGTGCTGTGAGAAATACTGCGATCATGTACATAATTCACTATCATAGACAAGCGTCACAGTACGGGTTTGTGTGATGAACATAAAAATTTGTTCTATGTATGTGTGTTACTATGTTAACAACGTATTTACAAAAAAAAGTATATAAGTATTCTATCAGCAATCTAGTTTCCATAGTACAAGCTTTGCTTAGTTTGGGACTAGAGCGCGATGTGTGATATATCCATGAATATTTATTTATCACTAGCGAAAAAACAAAATGAACCCGGAACACAGTAAAACATACTGTTACTCTGAATAATAATTTGAATTTGATTTCAATGATATGCAGGATCATGCTAAATTCGTTTATTTCCTTGGTCCCTGAGGCTACATTGTTCGTGGAAGGAAATACCAGTAAGTGCCAACTTGAGAATACTAATTATTCAATGTTTTCACCTTGACATTGTTTTTCTGTTTCCGCTAACACCCACGGTTATCCCTTTAGTACAGTTTTCTTAAGTATTTTGATTTTCACTTACTATTAGATAAAGGTTACTGTTAGATCCACCACTGTTATTCGACGACCGATGTGGCGCAGCGAGCGAAGGTCCGCTTGCGACGCGGAGGTTGCGGGTTCGATTCCAGCCTTGGGATAAATGTTTGTACGATCTGCAAATATTTATTCCGGGTGTTCTGGGTATTTTCTATGTATAATAAAAAAATATATATCTATGTAAGAAATGTATTGTATTAAGTATGTTAGTAGCTTAGGGCTAGATGATGTTGTGTGGATTTTCCAGCATTATTATTTATTTATTTTCGGTCTGATATTTTCTTATCTCTGTGTTTTTGTTGTTAGGTATAAATACACACCTAACCTGCGTTTAGCAGTAGACTTGTTAAAGATCATGATGAATCTGTTGGTATATTATAAAGCTACTCGTTTCTATAAAATATACATAGGTATATAAAAATACGTAAGAATCAGTTGAGCTCGTTTCTTGCTCGGTGTTTTTTTATACGAAAAATTTAATAGTTTTCTTAGAATTTTCCTTATAAACTTGCCTGTAATTTTGCTTGTTTCATAGGTAAGTTACCGCGTATGCGTCATTGTAAATGTATCCTTAGAATCAACTATAGGGGTATTAAAACTGCAGGGAAAACCTATGAAAATCACGTTGAAATTATACAGCAATTTGAGTGACAATTTAATACTTCTTGCGTATTTGCTAAAATTTAAATTTTATGAGTAAGTAACGCTATTTAAAAAGTATTGGATTAGATTAGATATTTATAATTCTACTTACCTTTATTTTTACTATGCTTAGATTTATATCTCTAATAAAAAAAAGTTTATATATACTATTAGCAATCGAGTTCCCATAGTACAAGCTCTGCTTAGTTTGGGACTAGAGTGTGATGTGTGACCGCAAGGTTTTTTTTTTTTTTTTTTTTTTTTTTTTTTTTGCGTGCCTTGAAGAGACCAAGATTGTATTGTTCGGGAAAGACAGAAGCCGGCAACGAGTTCCACTCCCTGGCGGTTCGCATAATAAATGCGTTACCGAAGCGCTTTGTGCGGATCGGGGGTATGGAAACCAGGTAGGGGTGGTACTGCGCGGTGCGTCTGCTTGGTCTTAGATAAATTTGCGGTTTTTTGTTGTATGTTTAGTATGCTTATGGCATATGGTACTAAGTACTATGCACGTATTCACTAAACAATAGTCTCATCATTCTAAATAGTCTAACTCATTCATAAAAATAGTTTATGTTTTAAAACTGTCTGTTTTATTACAAATAAGTATTTGCGAAGATTGTGATACCTCAACAACATATCAACAAATTGTATCTTGAAATGTTTTGATAAATATTTTGACTCCCCTCAAAAGTAGGTATGTTTTGAATCTCGGACGAATTATCACACAAAATGTTATCCTAAACTAAGCAAAGCTAATTTTCAATGATAAATAAATAAAGTGCTATTTATTTCAACGTCAACGATTCTTTGTGTTGAAATCCAGGAAAATCTTGTTATTACTCATTTCATGGAAATTTAAGGGCAATTTCCTATCTAAGGTATTTGTTTTCAGAAAGAATTCATGGACACTACCGTATCGCAACGCCGCCGCGCCGTGAAAAGTGACAAAGAAAGAGAGGCCTATGCTCAGTAGCTCTACCATGAGTTTTTACTATACTATGTATACTATACCCGCTAACGTCTGTAGTTAAAAAAATGTATGAAGATTTGTACAGCGCCTTTAGCGGATAGTTGGGTACTAAAATTCGTAATACATACTAATATTGACGTAACTACTGTAGTAAAGTCAGGCGGTTTTACCGTGACAACTCATGGTAGAGGTACAGTAGTGGGAGTAATAAATAAAATGTAACCTGCGGATGATGATAATGATGACCAAAACATCTAGTCCTGAGCAAAACAAAGCTTGTACCCTAGTATGGAAACTAAGTTTCTGATATCATACTGACAGAAGAAACGTCAATCTTTGCCACATTATTTTTATCAATGGGGTGGAGATAGAACTTTATTTCCATCTGGAAGGCAGAGCGAATACCTACCAACTGAGCTGTGGCACATGCCGCATTGTATATTTTTACACCACGTGAATACACTTACTATGTATATAATAATCTATTGTACATCTAAACATATCTATAAATGTATGTACATTATAAGAACAATCGCCGTACTCCCTAAGCGCCATGAGGCCGCAACAACAGTTAAATGTCCATAGAATACTGATCACATGAACAGACTATTGATAAAAGATACAGTCGACGAAAGGAAAATATTAATATTATTTTATTGTACTTTTCATAAAAAGTTCGTCGCATCAATGGAAGATCTGCGTTGTGTCGCCGTGGCACAGCAAAAGCCTTGCTGTTTTGACTCAATGACAGCAATTTACTTCACTTAATTGTCTGAAAAATTATTTAAAAATAGTCTTGACGCTGCATTTACCTGTCGTATTTGATGAGAATAGTCACAGACGTAGAGAATGACCTGAGCCATAGCTTCATTGACCACTCTGTGCAGCCAATCCCTGTCTGTTTTCTGTAGGTATGTTTAGTGTAGGTATTCAATGGAGCAGTGACAATATGGGTGACTAGTACTGGCCGCACGATTGTTTTCTTTCTCAAGCTTTGTCGCTCGTATTTACTTCATACCAGGATAAGGATCGTATAGTCCAGTCACTAAGTATATGGGACCATAGAGTTCTATGGGCATATGCCATATAAAAAGACGAAGATTTGTCAATCATGCTAGAATGTTACGTGAATGAAAACAAAAGAAATATAATTAAAGTAATAAGAATGTAAATACTAGTTTTGCTAGTTCACATTTTCTCTTTTCCATGCATTTTAAGTTCTGCATCTAACGGCCGGTTTCTCGAACGATGATCAACGAAAAAATGAAATAATTACTATGTGTCAAACTCGGATCAATCGTGATTTGGGTTTCCAGAAACCGGCCGTAAGTGTGGTAAACTGATATGGTGTTTTAAATTGATTAAATATAAAATAGTAGTGTGATGTGTGTTAAGAATTATTTAGATTTAAACTGTACTTTCACGATCAGCATCAGTTGTGAAAGTTATTTAACTTTTTTAGCTGACTGTACTAGTAGTCACGAGTTACGAGGTCTTAAGTGCATTTCAGATGAGGTTGTGTAGTTAGGACAATTATGGATACATTATTATCGTATAAAAGAAAAACATTTTTAAAACAATTAATTTTGAAAAAATAATTTTGTGTATTTTTACTTCATTCATTTAGTAAATAATAATCTAGAGTCGCGATAAAAGCCGAGAGAATGAACAAAAAATCTCTTGATTAAAAAAACTATTTTTTAGTAATGAAGTCAGTCTGATTCTTGGTTTGTTATGTTAAAATATAAATCATATAACAGCTTCATTCTGAGTTATTCATCCAAAAGAATGTCTAAAAGCTGTAACTTTGTATAATTCCACTTAATCTTAATAATCACTTTGCTAGTCGTCCGCGTATAGGTTAGACCAACTTTTAACCAAAAGACAACTAAAAATAAATGCTAAAGCTAACAATAAAACTCATCGTCTAAACAGAGAACTGATAAACAACAGTTCTAAGAATAGATACGAATACACCTGCACGCTCTAATTTCATATGCCAAAAGAACATGGTTTAGTTAGATGCATATAAATTACAGATTGGCATATACAGACAATCACAATGACACAGACACATTCGCGCAAGCGCGAATGTGTCTGTGTCATTTGTATTTTTTATATTTGGACATTCACACCAACACCATCTTGTTTTAAATTTATTCAAGTATATTATTTATTCAAGCATATTAGTTTTATAAACTTAAATTTATTGAAGTATTGGACTCGGAAACTAAAACAAGATGAACTTTCAGTCTTAACAGATTATTCAGTCTTAACAATCTTAACAAAATCATTTGCGATATTTTTTATTGTACTTACCAACTTCTCGGAAACTAAAACAAGATAAACTTTCAGTCTTAACAGATTATTCAGTCTTAACAATCTTAACAAAATAATTTGCGATATTTTTTATTATAGCTACTAACTTTTCATAGCAGGTTTCGTTTTTGATTTATAGTTATTGGAATCAGAATCTAAAACTAAATAAACTTTCAGTCTTAACAATCTTAACAAAATAATTTGTGATATTTTTTTACCAAGTTTTAGTTTTTTAAAGTTTAGTTACCAACTTTTCTCATCATTGCAGGTTTAGTTTTTAATTATAGTTATTGGATTAATTTTAGTTATTATTAACGTAATCTCTAATTAACAAATTATTCACAAACAAACTTACGACTATACAGTATTTACAAAATGTACATAGTCATATAAAATACATAAGAAACAGCTGAGATATCTACAGACCGTTGCAAACGATCTATTTGATTATTATATTATTATATTATTATTATTATTCTATTTATCTATTTTAGTTATTATTGGAATCAGAATCTAAAACTAGATGAACTTTCAGTTCTAATAGATTAATCCGCAAAAAAACACGCTAGATAAGTGTGTACTAGGCGTGCACGACGCGTGTACGTAGCGTGCGTGGTATGAGCAAACGTGCACGCTATGCGCTTAAAATGCACGTACAACATCATAGGCCTTTATATAAAGTTATAGAGTTTCAACTCTGAGGGCAGGCAGTGATAATGCAATATAAGCGCATTTAATTTGTAAAGACATAAATAAATAATGCTGGATAATCCACACAACATCATCTAGCCCCAAGCTAGCGGAGCTTGTGTTATGGGTACTAGAAGACTGACATACTTAATACTACAATACATTATATAGATAGATATTTTATAATATACATATAAAATACCCAGAGCACCCGTTATGAATATTTGCAGAGCCCGTAGTCCGAAGGTGCATTTTAGAACTCCCTACTCTCGAGCCGACAGTCGTCTCTCGGATAGCCATACAAAAATGTATGGACATCTGAGAGACGACTGTCGGCTCGAGAGTAGGGAGTTTTAAAATGCGTCTTCGGACTAAGGGCTCTGATCGTACAAACATTTATCGCAAGGCGGGAATCGAACCCGTAACCTCAGCGTTGCAGGCATCTTATAATTATGTACAATTTACTTTTTTATTACTTACTATAATTTATTTATGGTATGAATAATGCTTCAATCAATAATGTTTCTTCGATTTAGAATCATGGTAAGTACACGTTTTATTAACTAACTTTAACTATAGGTATATGTTTTTATATGTGTAGGACAAACTGCACTGGTATTTTATAACTTAAATGTTTAACTCTTATCGACATCCGTCTGATAAAGCAACCAAACATTACACAACGAGTATATTTACTTAATTTTTTCACACACCATCGTTGGACTCTACATATTACCTATCATGTTGCCTAAAATTTGATTCGAGTGTACCAGACAAATTATCAAGAAGATAATACACATTTACAAACATACGTATAAGCTTATACGCATTGTCATGCCATGCATCTTGTTTGAACTTTTTTGTGCAAAGTTGTAAAATTATTTTGTTATTGTGCACTCGCTAATTTTTCGAAACCATTCTAAGAGTTAACCGACATCAACTTTGAAGGTCACATTTGTAACTTGTTGCTCTGTAAACATTGAGCCCACGCTCCGCTGAAATCACTAGTTATATATTTTTTATCCAACTAACTGTGGTGTGCTTTTAAACATGGCGAAGCATCGCCGGTCGCGTTCAGTACACCCGCAACCGGTGAACCGACAGCACGTGTTTCTCCACATCGCAAACAAACTATATTATAATTTATAGATTACGATTTATGTGCGAAAATATCTCACTAAGAGGTCTGAAAACCAAGTTTTATAAAACAAGTTTTCAAAAACCGCGGGAGTGTGTGCTAAACGCGTTCGCGTGTATGTTAAAAGCCGGCGCCACGGATCAAACCAAATTAAAAGCAATTGGTCAAGGTCCGTGATAGTATATTGATATATCGGTGCTCGCTGGTACATTTTCATCTGGATTCTGGACTGATACGCGGGCAAGGGTGAGTGACACTTTTGAATCCTAGTGTAGTGGCAGCTTTATTTTTAATCTAATGGACGCGCGAGATGCGTGCGCGCAACTATTTTTGGAATCGAGACGTTCACACCTATAGTCTAAACTACAATCTCATGTTACCAAATATTAGAAAGTTAATCAAATCAAAGAATTAGTTTTATATACCAGGAAAATCATCCAAATAAGCAGCACAGTTGATTACCTACTTCGTCTTATGTAAATTAGTGTGATGTCAAACTACATTGTCCACAATGTCGTAACGTATTTACAAAATAATAGGCTATTGTTAAAAGCTTCAACGTAATTATTTTTACCAACGGCGGCGTATCCTGTCCCGCGGTTTCGGTCGCGATAACAGATGCCCAACACGTTGATAATAAAAATAAAGTGTTTAACCACATTGAGCAGCAACGAAATATTATTATTTTGTTAAAAAAATGGTTTTCAGCCTTTACTGCAAGCGTTAAAACTTTGGTCATAAAATACCAATAAAGAATTTAATATCCCAAGAGCTATAGAGTCGAGCAGGATTTAAACCCGCAACCTTCCCTTGATTCCTGCAAGAAAATATAAATACAAGAATTAAAAAAAATTGTATAACACTTCTTTACTATGAAATAAAACCGTAAAACTACGTTACATGAAGCAAAAACAACCAGTTCATTTACTATCAAAACTACGAGCACGCATAAGTGATTCAACGTTTTATGTCCAAAAACCCAACCCTCCTTCCTGTAGTTCTCCCCAAATGCATGTCGATGCACCATTATGCACTGAATCATCAAATTTGAGCACCAGTTGTCATGGTACAGAGTTTAAACACAAATTAACGAGGGAACCGCTATATAAACAAAACCCTATATTGTGCCCGCGACGCCTTCCTATCGTTATATATTTGACAGTTTGCACAATATCTTTGTAAATTTTAGGCTATGTGTTATTCTGATGTATAAACTACATTATTCAAAAGTTTTATTAAATACCATTCAATCGTTTTTTGCGGGAAAGAGCAACAAACATACATACATCCATCCAAATTTTCGCCTTTATTAATAGGGTATACAAATGTGAACCTAGTAATTTATAATTGAATTGGTTCTGTACGAGGATAAAAATATTTAATCTGTGGCTTTCCTTGATTTATAAATAGCAAAATGTAATTGTTCGATGTTACGGCTAGTCTCTGTCTAGCCACATTAGTCACCTTCAGAGAGCCTGTAAACCAAAATATTTATTATTGTATCATACCAATATTTCAAGTCAATAACTTCTATTGTTTTTTTTAAGCCTGTATTACCTTTGCCCAGTTGTGGGGCGATATAAGCTAGATAAAAATATATGTACTTAAAACTAAACTTTAAAATAATGGAATTAAAAAAATTGCCAGGACAGTTTAGTTTTCTGTGCGAAAACTAAACTGTCCTGGCAATCCTGGCAATCCTAGTGACAATTTACTTGGCAAGAAAATTACAGCGTTTGCAAGACCACGATTAAAATAACCGATTAAACTTAAGCACGTAAGTAAATAATGGGTTCGTTAGCAGGAGATTCTCAGGCAATGTGAATTCTATGCTCGTAAGCAATCACTTGAGAAAGTAAGAAATAGGGCTCAACTGTGCAGTTTAAGTGCAATTTTATTTTGGGCATAATAATGTTGCGCCAAAAATTGTAAATTCTGTTCGAATAACAAATGTAATAATGTTTAAAAGATTTAGTCAAAGTTTACTTTATAAAAACATATAGGTATAAGTCAAAGATACAAAAAAGAATACAAAAAAATATATTCATAGACAATTCACACATTACACTCTAAAGAGTTGTAGAGTATCAAAAATGGGTGACATGACATACTTGATTCACTAAGTATACTTGACTAACAAATAGTTAATTATTATTTTTGAATGATATATTCAATGGTTACGAATTATTAAAAATGCTAACTGCGCCACAGGAAAATAACAAACGGATTTTAATTAATCAAAGTACATAAAGCGTTTGATATAACGAACACATTTTGTATTTAGTTTAAATGAAACTTATATTGGCTAAAGAAAATTTTATTATATTATCTGCTGTATGAAATGTAAGTTTTTCAAAGTTACTCCTTATTTTTTAATACATTATTTATTTATTTAAAAGCTTAGTTGGTAGTAGCCTTCCATGCTGTGGGTCGTGGGTTTGATTCCCACCCAAGACAAATGTTTGTGTGATGAACATAAATATTTATTCTGTGTCTGGGTGTTACTATGTATTATACGAATTTAAACAAAAAAAATATATGTTTTAATATCAGCAGTCTAGTTCCCATAGTACCTACAAGAATTGTTTAGTTTGGGACTAGAATGTGATGTGTGAAATGTCCGTGAATATTTTATATTTTATTTTTTAGGATCTAAGAAAAATATATATATATTATATAAACATAAATATTTTATACAATGTAAAAAAACAGTGGCAATCGGATATATCTAGACACAATTATTCACAAATGGCGCAGCCAACCTACACATGCCGAAAACCAGTTATTTAATTGATAAATATTTAAACTCACTATTGAGACATTTTCTAGTCGATCACATGGAGCTATGTCCAATTTAATTCGGTTGTATCTGGATTACAAATGAGTAAGTATATAAGTATTTAAAGTATATAATAATATATATATACAGCTAAATTATATATATATAATATATATATAATAATAATATTATGTATGTCAGTCTTCTAGTACTCATAACACAAGCTCTGCTTAGCTTGGGGCTAGATGATGTTGTGTGGATTGTCCAGCATTATTTATTTATTATATTTTTCTACATTGTTATTACTACCAAAGCAATTTATGAACCAAAACGCGTTATAAATAAGGAAAATCGTCATTAGTTCCAACCTTGAGTTAAAAATTTGATGATATTTTGTGTAACTTTTGTATTAAAAATAAAAAAAGGATTATTAGGTGCCATTAATAAATAAATATTTATGGACATTTCACTTATAGCACTCTAGCTTGTACTATGGGAATTAGACTGCTGATAGAATACGTTTATATACATTTATTTTTGTTAATACATACATAGAATACATAGTAACGTCCAGATAAAAATAATTATGTTCATCACACAAACATTTGCCCAGAGCAAATGTTGTTAGCAAATGTGGGATCGAACCCACGACCCACAGCATGGAAGGCAGAGCTACTACCAACTGAGCTGTGACGCCTGTCAATTAATATAGAATAGTTAGATCTATGACCTACTACTGCTTTAATAAGACGAACGTGCGTGCAATTTTAATATAGTTTGAATAGTTTGTCTTTAACGTGTTTAATAATTATATTTATAAAAATATTGTACGTGTTAAACCAAATCTTATAATAAATAAATAAATAAATAATGCTGGACAATCCACACAACATCATCTAGCCCCAAGCTAAGCAGAGCTTGTGTTATGGGTACTAGAAGACTGACATACTTAATACAATACATTACATAGATAGATACTTTTTATTATACATATAAAACACCCAGAGCACCCGGGATAAATATTTGCAGATCGTACAAACATTTATCCCAAGGCGGGAATCGAACCCGCAACCTTCCGCGTCGCAGGCGGACCATCGCCCACCGCGCCACATCGGTCGTCATTATATTTGTTGGTATAACTACGACAAAGTTAGAGTCATTCTACAGAAGACCGTAACTGATATGTTGACGTATTTAGATAAAACATGACCTAAAAAGATAAGAGAATTCTTTAAATGTTTAGTTGCTGCTTTTCAATGGCCCCATTATTAACTTATGTAAATAAAAGCCTACAAATAAAATATAAATATTTGTGTCTGCGCTATTATGACCTAGTATCATTCCTGTCACTCCTGTCACAATTTCTTAAAAACCATTTGTTCTGCATCGATGAAAATACCCTTTTTTATTGAAGTAGAAAACTTATATAATACTAGTAGTACGCCCCGGCTTCGCACGGGTAGCTATATAAAAAAATAGGTATTTTTATACACCTTGGATTACATAATTGAAGTTTTAGTAAGGAACCCTATTTTTTTGAATATATAATATAGCCTATGTTCAGCGCAGATAATATAGCTTCACAACAGTGAAAACATTTTTGAAATCGGTCCAGTAGTTTCGGAGCCTATTCGATGCAAACAAACAAACAATCAAATCTTTCCTCTTTATAATATTAGTTTAGATACGCTTGTTCTCGTATTTTTGATAAAACTTTAAATAAGTTATAAAAAAAGATGGAACCGAGCTCCATACGATTTTACCCTAAAACCTTTATAATATAACAAATCAATGAATATTTAAATCGTAAAACTCGTAAGACTGTAATATAAAAATATTTGAAATATCTAATCATAAGTCCATCTACATTTACAACATGTCAATAATTACACATAGTATATTGACAGTTGACAATGATGTCATGTTCAAATTTTTATCTCCGACATTTCTCAGCACAATCTCTTCTGCTCTGCTGTGATTATCTTATTAATTACTAAGCTTCTGCTTAGTAAGAGCTGACTAGCTCACTCATTATTTTATTTATAACCTAGAAGGCATCCAGTTAATCTCTCTAATTACGAGATAATGTGAAGATTATGATTTTAAAATGCTACTATCATTTAATTTGAAATATTATGGCACTAAATATTAGGCACTGTGTTATTTTATACACACATTATTTTGTTTTGTTAATGTTTGAAATCCAAAGTGACTTGAATAACTGCACAAAAAACACAAAAGACTATAATTTGAAAAACCAACAACAAAAAGCATTATGCCCAAGAACTTGTGTGATGACCAGTAATGTAAAAAAAACAAGATTAGCGTTATACACAACGCATTCCTAAATTTTAAATTTCTTAAATTTTAACATTTTCTTGACTTGTTATTGCATAGTGCGGTCCCTAAATACAGATTTGACATAGTTAGTATGGAGGGTCGAATGGAAAAGTACTGTAAATACAGAACCATCCCATTCATATTTGAAATATTGCTTACAAAACGATAAAAAAAAGTGAGAACCGATTGATAGCGTTCTCGGAAGTATCGACCCTTAAACCGTGGGATAAAAAATATTTCGGGGCCTTTGAGTTTGTAAGTTACAGTTTGGCGCCAACTTTTGTGCCTTAATAAGATTATTGGTGTCATAAAATATGGTTTTTATGTAGCCGCTTCTTCTTATATAATATTTATTGAAATAAAATTATGATACGTCTTCTAGCTACCAAATTATAAGCTTGGGGAGTATGATGTATGAAATGCCCGTAAAATATGTATTTATTTACAAATGAAGAGTATAAAAAAGTGCATAAGTGCAGTAACGAAGTTGGTCTTGTATTTCATAGACCAATTTTTGTGCGAATTTTGCTAGAGCAGCCTACTGATGTCTGTGCTTCTCTTTAATTTGATGTTTTCAATAGTTTTATTAAGTGGAAAATGCTTCGAAAATTAATGTTACAAAATAATATCAGGCCATTACATTATTAAAAAGAGATAAAAAAGCTAGTCAAATTTAAGGAACTAAAACTTTAGCTTTCGATGAAAATATGTTAAAATCGAATGTAAATAATATAATAAAAGCTAATAGACTCATCACCGATTACTTAATTCATAGAAATAAAGAGAAAAATAATTTATTCGTTAAATTCTCATAACTTTAAATTTTTAAAATACATCCTGTCTAATTTGTGTAAAAATTTAACGCAAATAGCAAAAGCTAATACAGTGATCACCTATTACTTCGTATTATATGGCTTATAGAATTAACACATTATAATTATGCTAAACATACTTACTCCTTTTTTATTCGTCTACGTTTTGGATTCTCAATCATCAATTATCACAATTCAAACACAATTCACAGCAAATAAGTCTGCTACGTCTATTTATGGTGAGTTGTGTTAAGTGATTCCCAAAATTAATGTTAGCAAGTGATAATTATATTTTTTTGGTCTTCTTGCAACTTTATGGATATACTAGATAATGCCCGCGATTTGTCTTATTATCATCATTTTAGATAATTCACACAATATCTTTGTAAATCACCTATGTGTTATTCTGATGTAAAAGCTATATAAATAATAAATAAAAATAAACTGTAGAACTTGATTCACGTTTTTAATTTAGTAAGTCAATTTTAAAAGTATATTAAAAGAATAATTTCAAAAATGGTATATCTGACTAACCTAAGCAATGTCAGTATCTCCCTGAACATTCACACCCGTATTCACAAACATTACTGTGAGGTCTCATAGTGTGCACGTGCGCACAGGGCTAGCGAAACCAATGCAGAAACAATACTTAAGTGTCAGAGCGCACTATGCGTCCGTCAAAATGAACGAACAGCTAAGGAAACGGGCTAGTTTGAAGGCTTGTCAAAAGGAACGCACTGCAAAATGGCATTCTTTGCACAGTGTTGATGCTATACACTCTTTGTGAATACGGGTGTTAGTTAGAATATTTTGACAAGTGACTCGTTATCTCGAATAGATCATCGGTCTACGTTCAATTATGAATGAACGAACCATTTCATTGACTGCAGTATCTCAATAACTTGGAGTGAGTGATTACATATCAGACGGAAGAACCAATATCCCCTTCAAACACTTTTGTGTGTAACTGTACTCATTGTGTACTTTGTATAGGTTGTATAGTCATGCGGTCAATTGGACCATTATCTTTTTGCATTAAATTTTTTGCCCGAATAATTGCGTCAAGCGTCACAGCTCAGTTGGTAGTAGCTCTGCCATCCAATATTTGCTCTGTGTCTGAGTGTATTCTGGGAATGTCTTTACAAAAATATATATATGTATTATGTATTGTATCAGTAGTCTAGTTCGCATAGTACAAGCTTTGCTTAGAGACTAAAGTGTGAAGAGGGAAATATCCGTGAATATCCATGAATGTTTTGATTTTCTGTCAATTTTTATGTAATAACATGCTTACTTCAATCAAGAATCCGATTATGGTCTGTCTGAACGAGCAACTCTCAAAACATGGTGAAGTCGTCGCGGCGAACTATCTGTAGCCCAACTAATTATGATGTTTATTTAACTAGAAGGGTTTTAATAAGTACGAAAAGTAAAAATACAATAATTTTGAGAAAAAAAAACTGTTTGTTTTTATACTAAGAAATTACTAAATATAAACTACCACTTTCTTAGCAACTAGAGCAAAAAAACTCACGTGACTAAAGCATCACTTTCAATTATTTAAACCGCAAGCGCTTATTGTCTAGCCTCTGCGTCAATTATAATTTAGGTAAATATTCCATAAAAGCTTTCAGCTTTATAGATGTGACACACTGTGAAGCATGTTTACTATGCAACGTATAGAAGTACAAGATTGGCGCCACTTTAATAGAGAAATTGACATGACTGATGATATGAAGGAAAAGCAACCTTTAGGAACGGGATGATCCTAGATTGGATAAGTCGAAGCAACTGATACGATCTGTAGCGGCTGTAGTACGATCTCAATCGTAGTAATACCACAGAATAACTTGCCTACAGAAATACAGCTTCAAAGAATGTATGCATCGATGTGTGCGTGAGCGCCACATGAGTGGTCAATGGTCATTGATGACGAATAGCGACATTGATCGATATACATCTTCGGGTATTTCCGAGCGGCTTAAATATCTAGGGTCCGAAGCGACGACGGGACGATATAATGCACTTGACGTCAAGAATGAACGCGACACAGTTTTCAAATCTAAGTATATAATATTATATAATATTGTCATCCCCCATCTCTGGAACTTTTCTCCTTGATATCTGAGTGCAAAAGAAGTTTTTATAGCGAATTTAAAATAAATTTGAAATTCGCTCGCTACCGCTCAGAATTATTATATTAAAATATTTTGCTTGATTAGTCATCAAAATTATGCACACGGTTAAAAAGCAACTTTGCACTCTTGTATATCAAATAACTATTTTAGCCGTTATAAGGTAGTTGTTGCTCTGAAGGACTTTATTACCTGTGGTATATCACGGATACTGACCATGCATCTGTCATTAGAACGAAACACATGATTCCTGGTTATGTGCAAAAATGAACATCTTTTTACTTTACTTTTTTTTTACATCATAAGATAGACGTATCAACAAAACAAACGAGGAGCACTATCTCTGAAAGTGAACACCAAACAGCGATGAAGACAGTGGCGTAGCTACCAAGGGGCGAGGCGGGGCAGTGCCCCGGGGCCCTCCCCCATCTCTGGAACTTTTCTCCTTGATATCTGAGTGCAAAAGAAGTTTTTATAGCGAATTTAAAATAAATTTGAAATTCGCTCGCTACCGCTCAGAATTATTATATTAAAATATTTTGCTTGATTAGTCATCAAAATTATGCACACGGTTAAAAAGCAACTTTGCACTCTTGTATATCAAATAACTATTTTAGCCGTTATAAGGTAGTTGTTGCTCTGAAGGACTTTATTACCTGTGGTATATCACGGATACTGACCATGCATCTGTCATTAGAACGAAACACATGATTCCTGGTTATGTGCAAAAATGAACATCTTTTTACTTTACTTTTTTTTTACATCATAAGATAGACGTATCAACAAAACAAACGAGGAGCACTATCTCTGAAAGTGAACACCAAACAGCGATGAAGACAGTGGCGTAGCTACCAAGGGGCGAGGCGGGGCAGTGCCCCGGGGCCCTCGAGCTCAGGGGGGCCCCCTGAGCTCTATTACTAGAAATTTCGATCAAACTGAACTTTTAGAAAGGAGATAGGGCAATCCTATCCTCTACGGAGCGTGGGCCACGACTTAAAAACTCGTCCCTCAAGGTTGCCACATAATACATATTAAAGGGCTTTTACAGGCCTATTTCTTACTATTTTTATAATAAAATCGGTCCCATTGAAAACGAAAAATTTGAAAAATTTCTCGCGTGAAAAATTAAGCGTACTTTATTTGCTTTTCAGACTGTTTGAAAATCCAACCAGTGGGAATCGATATACTTCCGAATAACTGTATTTCTTTTGTACAATACCACATGCTTTTCAGTAACAACTCACTTTCCACAGGTTGGATTTTCAAACAATCCGAGAAATTAATAAAGCCCGTTTAATGTTAATTATACGCCACACACAACAGTTATCCTTGTGGGCCTTTAGAATTCTAAGTAATATGATGTATTTATTGAAAAACTATTTTTTCGGAATATCTCGATTTACATGGGACGGTTTTTTTCCGTAAATATAGTAAAATATTGGCCTGTTAAAAGAGAAGATTTAAGGGTTTATTGTATAAAGGTCGGGCCTACCAACTGACCAAATAACAATTAAATTTACAATTTTTTCCTAGCTTTAGTTTTTGCAATAACTTCGTTAAAATCCAGGTTTGATGCGGTTTTGTATTCAATTGCTATTAGCGATAAATGTCGGAGTCGAGTTTGGCCCATACCATTTCTTAAATGATCTTTTAGCTGCTGCAGAAGTGACATAGTCCAGTCAAAATAGACATTCCAGTTTGCATTAATTCCCAACCAACAAGCTGGATTTTTGTGCAGGCCTTGAATACGTCATTACAAACGATATGCCAAAAATCCCCATCGATCCCGCTTGTGCGTTGTTTTTTATTCGAGATCAAAGGTCATACATTTGCGTTTTTTACGTATATCTCTGAAACAACGAGAGCTATCGAAAAATGGTTCAGACAAAGCTTGTAGATCGTAAAATTGTCTACAAAAATATAGAAACACCTTTCTTCTACAAAGCATCGCTTTCGAGATATCGTGACTTTAGACCGCAGAAAAATCGTCGAAGATGCTGCGTTTTTTTTCATTTCAACCGTTTGATTTTCAATAGTTATAATTTTTCAATAGTTATAAATAATCATAATTAACAAGTTAATTAACTTTTATGAAAATTTACCGCAGGATCTTATAAAGTACATACATCAGCGGGGCTCCACGAAGTTTGAGATTTTTAGGCCAATTATTTATACCTTTAATTCCATTGTTTAAACCAATGGAAATTACGAAACAAATTGTCAGTTAAAAATTGAATAACTTTTTGAAAAATGATGATTAAGCTTTTTTTTCTTCAGGGCTCGGTTCTTTCAAGTGTTAAGAAGATACAAGATTTTTTTCAAATTTTTATAATCACATTTTATGTAATAAAATATTATTTTTATTGCTGAACTCTCTTTAGCGGCTTGCTGTAACAGCCGCGCGGAGCTCTATTTTCAACGTCTGATTAAAGTTATAAATAATGGAGATAGAGTTCCGAAAGTTAGGACTTTTTTATTGGAAATTTCCTCTTCTTTAACGAGCAAAATTGCTTAAATGTTCATATTTTTCAAGTTATTAACAAAAAAATGGTATATCATTTTTTTTAAATCTTGTTTTGTTAATAACTATTGCAATTTTTAACCTGCACCAAAATCCTTCAAAAACATTTTTCTATAGGTGATTCCGAATCGAATGAGCCATCGCTCATATTTTTAAGTTTTTGAACTTGTTGACTAGTCTAAATCAGTTTACATAGCAGTGGGGCCCCATTTTTTAATTTGCCCCAGGGCCCTTGGTTACCTAGCTACGCCACTGGATGAAGATGATGTTTATTTAAAAAAAAACTACTTTAACAGATATTACGTAGGCATTCCCAAACGGATAAGTAAATCTACTAAGCACGTAAAAAAAAACAATTATTTTTTATACATTGTATGAATAAAGTTATATTAGCATCCTGTAACTTTTGTTTTCTATGAACGTGTGTTTGTGAATACTAAGTAGTATTATTTTGCATAAGATTTAAGTATTTGTCGCGTAGAGTAAGTATACGACGTTGGACGATTGCGATGACGCAAATTTAATAGATACAATTTAATAAATATTGTTTACTTCATAAGAGTATTTAAATTAATTTCAATAATTTAAATACATCATTTTCACCGACCGGGTAACTTGTTCTTTCGTGCCAAAGGAAAATTACACTGCAGTTGTATAAATATGTACTATAAATAATACATTTAATATCTATTATTTAAACAAAATTCTCATGTAACTCTCGCTTTTAATGTTTAGGTAACGTCACTCATTAGTAACCTTCAAAATTTTCTTATACTAATAAGATTTTTAGAAGCTTGAAATTTTAAAATATTTAATCTATATAATGTATAGAAAACATTCATCACAAAATTTCGTTAAGTCGACGAAAATTTGTATGAAAAAAATGCCGTTCGCTGATTGAATTCTACGAAGTTATGGAAAGCCGCGTTTGATTTACTCTTGGCTATGCACTTATATGCTGGTTCTTGTACTGAGATTAACTTAGCACTTATAAATAGCCAACACGTACAAGTAAGACTGACTTAACGGCTTATATCAACCATCTTAATCGTTAGAAATCGGATGTTTGGAAAATGTATGCTGTTTTATAAATTCTATGTATTCGAATCTAGATTCAAACAGCACTTAGGAATAGTTTTTTTTAAGCTATTGCATAGCTTTTATCGCGGGCCTTGAGCGTGGAGACCGAATCCAGAAATTCCGTAACGAAAATACCGAACGAAAATAACCTAACACTGCGCATGCGTAATCCAGCAAAAAATGCTATCCAATAGCTTTGCCGAGTGCCACACGTCTTTTTTTTATTTAAAAAATGTGTGAGTCCAGCATACCATATCTACCCTTTAAACTGAATAGAAAGAGAGTATGATAATAGAATTTCTGTCGACCGTCTTTAAGACAAGAAAAATGCAGGTAAAGACAGTTCACAAACTATTTTATTTGAAGTGACAATAATATATTTTATACTACACCTGCTCGGAAAGTACCTTGATACTTTATCAAATTTACGGTAGAAAGTACGTCATTGCATATCGAACAAATATGCGGCGAGAAAACGCATCTGAGCGGGAGAGAAAAGTGTATGAAAATCCATTTCTTACGTGGTTTTTCTTTTTTAATTTTGGGTAAGACTATGCGCTGGTAACCTAAATATCAAAAGCCAAAAAGTTTTTACAGTGAGTTTTTATCTCCAAGTTCGCAAAATGACACTGGCCACTAGCTGTGTGTTGGATGGTGTCAAACAATTTGAAAAAAGAACATGTGAAAATTTTAGTTTTTTATTTTCCTCGTAGGTGTAGTTTAAAGCACTATGTATCACTCAAGAGAAAGTGCGATTCCCGATCTCGGGTGTTTTAAAGCCCTCGCCTGCGGCTCGGGCTTCAAACGACACCCTCGACGGTAATCGGTCACTTTCTCCTCTCGGTGAACAATGTACTACGGTTTTCGAATTTGTAACTTCTTCTTCTTATCGAGTCGATGCTACAACTGTACTTTGTTGTAGCATCGTGTTGGAAAGATTAGCCAGACTAGACACTGCTTTACCGTGCCTAGCTGTTACCGGTGTGCGCCACGAGGAGGCTCTTTCCATGCACCCAACATGAATTTGTAACTGAATTTAATATGGACCAAAGTGTTTAATTGCAGTTAAATAAATTTATTCTCAAAAGAAATTACAATTTAACTTAATTAGAAATTACAAATTTAGACTTACGTGTTATTTATATGTACAGTTTAAATGTCGCACAGTTTAATTACCCGCTGTACTTATACAGATGGTAATTAAACTTCTTTATTAATAATCAAAGTTTTGTTAATCAGCACGTGTTGATAAAATTTTTCTGTAAGAAGGATTGTTTCTCATATCTTGGTGTCCAAGAACCGGTTCCACTGGTAATGTACCGATGACATAGAACTTGAAAATTAACATATCATATTATGCGATATATAAATATTATCATCCACATTATTCAACTCAGTTCGTAATCAACTCTCGAAGAATAAAGTTGATTTAATAAATCACGTGAAGAACTCTGCGAAGAGATTAAAGTGGTCTGAAGTGAACTTTTAATAGTTAGTGATAGTGCAAACGACTTGAGAGGTCAAGTTTGGTGAGTGACCCTATTCATCTTTTGAAATACACTTATTTATCTATAAGCCCTCTTTTTCATGAATATTGTCTAGGATATAATATACAATAATATATAACACACTAAATATCAAATAGTAAATTTAATTAAAACAAAATTTATGTACTTTTAGTCCTATACTTAAATACTTACCTTAGAACTTAAATACATAATTGCGACGAAGTTAGATTTGATTTTTATAATTACAATTGAAAATTTTTGCCAATACATAGTTTCTTAGATCAAATTCAGCTCACACAGCTCTTTAAAATTTCATTTTAAATATTATTGAATAAAAGGATACTAACGCAAATAATGGTCCAATAATTTTTCTACGCATAATTTTGGAATATAAACAAGCAAAAAGTATTGATTAAATTGTTTTTATTCTCAGTAAGACGAATGATGTAACTAGACAATAGCGTTGTATAGATAAAAAAATATGAAGGGCAGTTTTTTTATGTTTCTAAACCAAATTGCGAATCACGCGAACACGTCATCCTATCAGACAAATAGTTCTAAGAAGAATGTTTAACTATTTTAGTCAAAGTCAAAGATTTTTTGATTGCTTGCAATACATGTTATAAAAGATGTCAAAAGAACCTTTAATTTACCAAGTTTTACTAAAACTAGCAATTCATTTGTTTTTTATTACGTCTCTTCTTCTTCGTCTAATTCTGCAGAAGGTTGTGCCCAACCTGAAACCCTGTTCTATCCTGAGCCTCTCTCAATACAAATGTGACAGGAAGCCCAGTAAGAGTCTTCTTGGTCAGACCATCAGCTAGACTTTCTTATTAGTACATAATATGTAAAAACTTTTATTCACATACAAACTTACGACTATTAAGGTCTTTACATAATATACAAAGATATTTATAAAATACATGATAAACAAGTTTATTTGTGGTTTTTATTTTCGTCAAAGGCCAAAAACTGTGACGGTTTCCATGCACTTTTTCACATCAAAACCGCATAGATTTATAGAATCCTTTGAACTGTAAATGCACCACTGCTTATCAACAGAAATAAAATCGATACTTAAATTAATATCTACTATGTTCTTTTGTTTTTGTCACTCAGCCTTATTGTAAAGTTTATACTATTGTCTTTTGTTTTTAGCATTACCCTTTCAAAAAAGCTCTACAAAAAGCACTAGTTTCAAGTTATATCAGCGTTGAACTAGTTAGTTATACCTTTCTTTTAACATAAAATTTTAAACTTTACCTTCTATACCTAATTCTTACCAGCTTAGGATTAGATGAGACATTGATTTACATGGATGGTTAAAACTACTGTTTTGTTAACTGTTTTTTGTTGTTATGTAATTTTTTAAACTGTGGAAAGTGCCAGCTTTTTGTGTGATATCTATATTATTGTCTGCGATAACAGCGGCGCCAGGTTGGTCCAGGGTTAACTGGATCTGAACTTCTTATCACAGTTAATAAAGAGGCCTCCCCAATGGACGTAACGTTTTTAGTAAATTACTAATAAGTGATCTCGAAACCGTTCATTTGTGGTAGGGATCTAACCCACAACCGAAAAATAAAATAAAAAACCAAAGTTAATAATAATAAATCGTATTGCCAGTCAAATGAAATACTTAGATACTAAGTAAAAATAACGCAGTACTGATATGATCACGCTCGATGATCACTATTAATATGATATAACAAATAAAAGTTTTCTATTGAGATTAAAAAAAAAAAAAAAGTTTGTTTATAGCAATGTCCTTCAAGAATAAACACGAATGTAGAATGTACCTATTAAATAAAATCATTATATTATTAATAAAGGTTGTATTTAAGAATTAGTAATTTTATGGCAATTAGTCTCGTTGTTGAATAAAAAGTAGCCTTGAATTCACTCAGCATAATTATAAAAAATCGATTCAAGAAATAAAGAGTAAGTCCACTTGATATCGGATTTTGAGATAAAATTAAAATACTTAGCAAAATATATCTGACCACAGTTAACGAGAGAGCCTGGTATCCGCCATCTTTATAACTAAGTCTTATCACGGTTCGTAAAATATTAATTACTTACCAACTTCTAATTACGAGTATTATTACTTTGAAATATGTATTTGACTTCGGCAAGAAAAAAAATATTTTATATATAATAATATCAAATATGATATATTAATGGATCATTTGCCCCGGAATTACTAATTAATGCTTGCTGTAGATATTTTTATTTCAAAGTGTTTCATCATAATCTATATAATTCTGACCGCATCTTTATATGTCACAAACAACCCCACACGAACACAGCAAGACATCAACTTGTTATTGTATAATATTGACAAGACATATCTTTCCATAACAAAATACACTTGTACAGTCACCGACACGAGTTAGTTATTTCAATATTTTATTATTTTTACAAATAATTCCTCTGGCGAGATAGAGCGATGATCTACGGAGTGTAGCTGGCTAACACTGGAAGAGCCAAAGACCGGGCTCAGTGGCGCGTCTGCGGAGAGACCAACGTCCAGCAGTGGACTGATATAGGTTGATGATGATGATAATGACAAATAAACTAAGCTCAAAATTTAGCTGATTTAGGTATTAAGCTTGTATGAGCAATCTGTTATAATAATATAGTGAATGGTTCTGATAGCAAAATGACTTATATGAACTAGATATCCAGATCAGTCACATAACACTAAAAGGTTAAAAGTTCATGAAACGTGATAAACTGAAGTTCCCCTTTTATGATTGAAGCTGTTATAAGTGACAGCAGCAGATAATTGTTATATTATTATTGTTAGTGCTATACTTAAATCTTTGCAAGAACTAAATTATACAACTCCTATTCGGGTTCGATTCCCGCCTTGGGATAAATGTTTGTACGATCTGCAAATATTTATTCCGGGTGTTCTGGGTATGTTATATGTATAATAAAAAATATCTATCTATGTAATGTATTGTATTAAGTATGTCAGTCTTCTAGTACCCATAACACAAGCTTTGCTTAGCTTGGGGTTATAGAAGATGTTGTGTGGATTGTCCAGCATTATTTATTTATTTTATTCCTACAACTAAATTGTATAAACACATTGACTTTTTTTGTACAGAAATTCTCAAAAAAATGAGGTTGAATTAGATGGCGTTGTTCAATATTATACTTATCTTATCATTTTTGTTATCAGTCACACAAAAATTCAACAAAAGCCCGTGAAAGCTTTTGATATTGATAAGCAATCAATACTTATAAGTTGTCAATCACGGGGCACCAATTTGTTTTGACCGATAAGCCGAGGTTATAAAGCTTTTTAATAAACCCTTTACTCAGACAGCCTAGAAAAAAAAACTTCTCTACTAGTTGCACTATTCAGTAGTAGATACCTACTAGTGTCACAGAGCGCAATAAATAATCATTTATGTAACTAGAAGCATGGGTTTAAAGCGAATAAGTAGGTAAGTTATAGAATCTCATATGAGTTAGTGGTCGACTTATAGACCGCCCGCATTTTTATCTGTAGCAGCCGAAGACTATTTATTATAGCAATCCGAAGAAGTGATCTAAACAGATCGAAAATAATTGAGCTCGAAGTATCGAAATAGTTACTAAAAGTACCTACCTATGCATGATCACTTAACATCAGGTGTGATTACGGTAAAATTAAAATTGCATTTTTTTTACGGAAGTGTTCGCTGAGTCATGCATTAGATACCTCTGAATAAATAAAGGATATCATAATAGAGAACGATTTTCCTTTTTCTTACTTTCTTCATCTTATAACGAAACACAATATACAATGCAAACATCAATTTACGGTACAAAGAACGGTAAAGTCCACTCGCTAATCTATTACAGGAAGCTTATCTGCAGGCGTGCTAGGTCAAGCTTTGGTAAACATTAGTCTAAAATACCTTTGGCTCCTGTAACACAGTTTTTATAACTAGCACAGGAGCCTATGGATTCAAATTATTCTGTTACAAAATAATTTGTCAATAAAACATTTTTTTTTACTTTTACTTTTACATAAGTAGTATACTTCCTACATGTATTATGGTGGTTGTATGGATGACGTCATGAGTCGCACTGCGCCTTCAGTAAACATAAACATGTGTGTTTGAACTTAAAGTCAATGAAACTGAATGATAAAGTGATGCAAACTCGTTCACTTAGCGGCACAGTGGGTGTGCAGCTTTGTAGGACTACTAGTAAGTAAGTACTTATAATACTTCTGTGACGTATGTCTATAAAGATAAAGATGACATTATATAAATAAGAGGTGAAAATAATAACAAAATTTAGAGATGTGCCCATAAAAACAACTAAGTTAAGAAGTAAAGCTAAGTTAAGAAGTAAAGCTAAGTTAAGAAAATCTAATAAAGTTGGGGATTTTTTTTCTCATTTAGATAAATAAAACACTTTTACAAAATCTAAGGTTATCATGTGTTAATCCCCAACACGAGAGCATACAGGTCGTTGTAATAAATAATAAATATTCACGGACAATTCACACGTCACACTCTAGTCCCAAACTAAGCAAAGCTAATATGGGAACTAGACTATTGATAGAATACTTATATACATTATTTTTTTGTAAATGCATACATAGAATACATAGTAACACCCAGACACAGCAAATATTTATGTTCATCGCACAAAATTTGACGCCTGGCGATGTTATAATTTAATAAGTCGAATAACAAACTAAAAATGTTATTATACGTTGTCCTTGCGATAAGGTTTTATAATCGCGCACATCATGATCAAATTGAACTATCACCTCGTTATCTTTCACCAAAGGTTAGCGGATACACTAGCATTTTCTAGTTTCATTATTCAGCTCATCCCGCAGAGCACGAGAATAGCTGAATAATTTAGGTGTAAAATAAATGGTGTGAAAGAAAGATCATTTATTGACAAAAAAATAAACTAGGTTGGATCTTATATAATATTCGTATATAGGATAAAGTAGATACATGTAAAGTATACCTACATAATATTATATTATCATGTGCGTGTGATAGGTTTAGGTATTCATATAGTCGAACCATAGTATGTTGAGGCAATGGGGGTATGCTTAGCATAAATGTTACATAGACGGTCTGTGCAACGCTGATTTTCAGAATATTGGGCCCGACAGGTGTACGTCGACTAGAATAATACGTTTTTTTACCCTCCGAAAATAAAATAATAAATAAAATATTAAGTCACGTGAGTTACGCATGATACACTTAATATAAGGTGAGCAATGCCATTCGATGGCTATTTGAACAGATGTATTTATATTTGAGTTTACAAAGAAGGTACATAAAAGTAGACGTATTCATAAATAATAATTAAAATATCCTCTAATCTATGGTAAATTTAGTATTAGTGTCGTCCTACGTCAGTACATATATAAAAAAATATAAGTATATTGTTTGTGAATACGGGTTATGAACACGTGCTTAATAGATAATGATGAAACGAGAAAGGTTTAGGTTAAAAACTGGTGATAACTAAGTGCGTCGACTGATGATAGTTTAATTAAAACCAAAACAATTTTATCGATATTAATTTGGCAAACAATTATAAATTACTTAAGTATTAAGTAGGTTTGAGTAAACCTTGACGAAAACAATTTTAGAGACTACAACATTTACGTCCACATTTTTATGAAAAGACACATCATTCGTATGTATTGTATGTACAATGTTACTAAGATGACAATGTTCATTGAATTTCTATATTGTTTACAGGTATCATCATGGTGCAAAGAGTAGCCACGGACGAGCGGCCGTTTGAAACACGCTCGTCGGATGAAAGCGGACTGGGGAGGAGCGACTCGCCCAGTGAAGATACCGAGCCTGAAGCGGCATTGGTAAGTTATAAGTTCCAAGGAGGTTCTTTGTAAAACCTCAATACGCCTTTCACAAAACAAAACAAGCAAAGAGTTTGAGCTTAATCAAACCTACAAATGTCAATAAAAAAGTAAGCAGTAGTAGAGCAAAAAAACATGTCACACTGACATCTAGGACAATCAAAAAAATTAAATACAGGTATCCCAGTGATTTTTTTAACGCATGAAATTGGATCAAATAAATTAAGCGCGATGACCGGGTCTTTCGCACTTTCGCTCGGCTATGACATATATTTTTTATGTTAACACAATAATTGCTTTGGTAGTCAGTGTCCACATAGCATCAGTGTTGCTCGGCTTCGATAAAGTAAGTCTGAAACGGCCACGAGAGCCGGTCGAGGTCCAGACAGAAGAGATTGAAACCAAGTCGGAATGCGCCGAGACGTGCAGCTGTGATATGCCGAAGTCTAAATCATAATTAAACTATTACAATGGAAACCCAACACTGAATAAAACTGACCAAATCAAAACCCCAATATTCAACAATTATGACAGCTTTTGAAAAGAAATTGAAAAGGAGGCGAATGATAAGAAGACTCACAGAGAAGGTCATCAATGCATGTCTACTGGCTACGATTTCATTGGCATTTGCGGAGATAACCATGACCATTCTGATTTTGTTACTATAACGGATATATTACAAAATGGCTTTTCAAAGGATGTGGGGAAGGAGACGGGAGCTCGCACAAAAAGCAATAGAAAGCTTTGTGGACATACTTGCTTGGGCCACTCTTATATTCGGAACATACTTCCTCCTTAGCTTGTGAAGAAACTAATTAAAAAGTTTACTGCCCAGCTCTATTTGCCTGAATGAAAGTTCATTCCAAGCTCTCCAGCTTTCATTCGGTCCGTTTTGACAATCATTATTCTGATCAGTTTATAATACTCTTGAATAAATGTATAAGTAATTGAATTAAACACATAACATTGTATATCTCTTGCTTTGTTTACGTTTATCATATTTATTAATCTTGTGATGTAAGTGGCTAGTCACCTTAACCTTGTAGAGATTCCCTTTTCTATGGGGCGTTTGAGATCGTGAAAATAATCAATGGTTTATGGCGTATAGAAAGAAAAATAAAACATCCAACATTGAAAATAATAATTACTTCAATATATTGTGCCAATGATAAACTGGTGACCCGATTCCGATAGTACCACCACCTCAGAAAATTAGTTCAATGGGCAAAAGCTTTGCCAGTATCAACAACTCATCAATGAAAGTATCTGGGCAATCAATTAGGTGATAACATACGTATAAAAGTTATTGGATAACTTGAGACGAAGGTGTCATGAATGAGGGTCAAGTGTAGGAAGGTTTGACATGACGTCATACTTTTTGGAACAAGGTCTCAAGAACCTAGGTACATAAAATCACAGATAAATAATTCTCATGAGGGTTTTTATTTTTTTAATTTTAATCGAACGTAAACTTTTTTGAACGCCAGGCGTCAAATGTCAGACACAAATATGGCGGGAAATAAATGTCAAAAGTCGGTCAAAGTCAGGACCACGTCGTCAAAGCGTACTGTTTAATCTTTTTATAAATTCTTGTGTATTTTCTATTTTTATGTGTTTTATATCATTAAATTATAATTAATGGCGGAAACTGCAGTCACTGGCAGTGGAGATTCGAGAGGCAGTATCATAAAAACAGATAAAGTACCCAAGTTATATAAAGTTTTTATAGTCTGGACTAATGTTTTGTACATGTTTCTAGTGTTAATTTGATTTTACCTTCTTTTTATGACAAATTAATCAAGCTCTTAGAGTACAAACTAATAACATTCTTAGGAAGCGGGTAGAAACCCTAAATAATGTATTTTAATTTTAAACTAATAGGATTGTATTGTGTAAATAGATTGAAGATTCTTAGAGAGTTAAAAAGAGACTTAAGAGAATTTAACAGAAAACTAAGCAATGTGTGCTTTGTTTTGTTTAATTTTTTTTATAAATACTTTTGGACATTAATATTCAAGGACATTTCACACATCACACTCTAGACCCAAACTAAGCAAAGCTAAGCTAAAACTAAGCTAAGCTTGTACTTTTATATATGTTTTGTTGACAGGTGGTGCCACCAGATGGCGGTTGGGGCTGGGTGGTTGTAATAAGTTCATTCTTCTGCAACGTGCTGGTTGATGGTATCATTTTCTCTGGAAGCAAGCTTGCGGAATCCATCCAAAGTGAATTCAATGTAAGTTTCATTACTAACATATTTCTGAACCGCTTAAGGCAATCATATAACGTCGAAGGAGTTAGAGATACCGTTTTGACGTGACAACGTCTTATAATTCGATAGAGCCGGCTGCACGCACGAAAAAACATGACTCGTGACATGAGGCGTTCTGAGGCGTTCCATGAAGTAACGTTGTCACGTTCAACTATCGTCAGTAAACCGACTTTACAGACAACCATTTTTTATATACAATTTTTGTATATTACTCATCAAAAATGAAGGTTGAACTCTTGAGTACAATGGGATATAAAACTTTGAATAATCAAGGATGGTTCTAGAACAAAGTCATTAGGTATGAGAGGCTACAGAGTATTAGAAAACTGGTTGGTTTGCTCGCATTCACATTAAAAAGTAAAAACGTTGAGAACCAACTTCATTCGCTGACGCCAGACGCGTGCGCTGGCTATTTTAGTCTGCAACCATTCCGACCACACCTATCTTCTCGTCTTTAAGTGTGTTACGTCATAGCCGTGCCTCCACGGTTAAAACTACTTACAATAAGTATGCAAAATCGAAAAAACCCGAACATTTTAAAACACGTGACGCAGACGAGCCGATTCGATACGGCGTCATTTTAGACGATGAAAAATAACTTTATTGCGTCGCGGAATTGGGTGTTTTTTCTAAACTTTTATACGCTTTACTGATTTTCATGCGGTTTTGTTTTTACCATTTTTTGTGCTCTACCTAAGCATTTGACTTTAGGTGTTATAATTATTATTGTTGTACCATAGTTACTGCGCTCGTGGCGTGAGCTTTTCGCGGGTTTCATTATAGACTGTAGGCGTTTTTATTTCTGGTTTCAATTCTCGTCTTTAATTTATTGTAAACTCGTCCAAAAGAGGTATTTTTCAAGGTTACTGAGACAGCTCGTTCTTTGATAGAGATCTGTCGCTTCGTTTTACAAATGAGTAGATAAGTAGTTACTTATTCAAATCGTTTCGATTAATTTAGGTCATTTTTTACTTGATTTTTTGTATGTTTGCATGACTACTGGTGCAGTTATTTCAATTATAATTAATCCTTGATTCTAAGTGACAGTATAATTACCGTTATTCGATTAAAAGGAATGCAAATATTCTGAATGCGCGTTCGAATGACTAATAATACTTAAACCAATGGCGCTCATGTTACTTTTATTGATGTCTGGTTCAAGATTTGTCGATATCAAAACAAGTTTTAAGCCATATTTGGTATCTTCAATTATAAATATTTTCAGATGCTCTACATTACTACACAAGACTAAATATAATTATTTAAAGACCTTATTGACGAACATAAAGGTTTGTAAGGATTTATTATCATCGAGAAGCAAACGCATCTTGTAGTCTGATCTTTATACAGTTTCAAAAATAATCCTAGATTTTTTTGACGCTCACAATCTATCACAAGTATTTTTTTTAATATGTTTATTACATTATAAAAAATATAAAACACCTGATTTGATATTGAAAAGGTGACTCAAAAAAATAACCTTATTGCTACTGTTTTATGAGCCTAGGCCACAGACCAAGAACGAGAAAACAGGTTGACTAGACTAAGTTATTGAATGCAATCTGGTCTAGGTATAGACAATACCTGTCACCATTATGCTAAGGCCAAGGCTTAATCTGTTTAACCAGCTTCCATTCAGAGTTTCATTCAATCTGAGAAGTTATTTATTGTGTTGTAATGTACTCGCAGAGCCCAAAACTAGGACTAACTTGCTGAAGAAAGCTCGTATATATTGTGGAGATAGGTGTGGTATCTCCAACGAAAAGGGAAGATCTTCCACGCCGAGCGACCTTTGGCTCGGGGTCCGAGGACCGATGGATAGTCATCGGTTCTATTACTTATGTTCAAACTCCGTGATAACTTCGTAAGCGCGATCTAGGACTTGTTTCTGCCATCTGTTGGTCTGTTGCGTAGACTACGATGTAGTTTACCATGTAGCGATATAGATGGCGCTACATCACTCCCTTTCCAGACCGGAGGTCGATCCGTCGATAGCAGCGTCGATGATGTCCAAGTTGTGCCAGTAGTGTTGCCCATTGTCTACGGTGAGTCGAGACGCGGAGGGCAGGATGCGATGCGAGCGAGGCGTTCATTGTCTACGGTGAGTCGAGACGGAACGAGATGCGCTGGTTGTGGCTGCAATCCAGGAGGCGTGAATCTGGCGGGTCTGCGGTGAGTCGAGACAGGTGCTGTGATTCATGTGATGGATGCAACGATGAAGATGTCGCGGTAGCCTGCAGGTCCAGGAAGCTGACAGTTGCGGCTGCGATGGAACTGCGGAGGCTGCTGGCTGATGGATGCTGATGCTGCTGCTGCATGGCTGATAGAAGCTGGGAGGATGAGAGAAGGTAGACGAGATGATGCGTAGCTAGATCGGCTTGATTGTTGAAGAAGGTTGTGCGTGTTCAGGAAACTCCAGTCGTCGGGCTTCGGCAGCTGTTCCGTAGCTGTGGACGGCTGGATCACGTCGGGTGGTCACCACTGTGGAGATAGGTGTGGTATCTCCTACGAAAAGGGAAGATCTTCCACGCCGAGCGACCTTTGGCTCGGGGTCCGAGGACCAATGGATAGTCATCGGTTCTATTACTTATGTTCAAACTCCGTGATAACTTCGTAAGCGCGATCTAGGACTTGTTTCTGCCATCTGTTGGTCTGTTGCGTAGACTACGATGTAGTTTACCATGTAGCGATATAGATGGCGCTACAATATAATGCCCTTCGCCTCATAAGCCTTGGTAAAGACGAAGAATTTGAGTCGTTTGTGTTTTTACGAAATTTACAGAGTTTTTATTTTTATTTATGTTAAACTAAGTAGTGATACTAAGTATGTTGTTTACAATGTCGATTTATTTTAAACCTGTTATGGCACTTTATAATGAAGTAAACAAATAATTAATACAAAGTATTTCGATATTCATATTCATAATATTCATTGAATTTGAACGTTGAACAGATTAATAAAATTCTTACAAATTTCACAAAATTGAATAAAGCTAGCAGAAACAGAATTCATCAATTTTTCTGTGTGGTTGTCACAGTGTGGTCAAATTACAATACAATCAGATGAGATAAGCTCTTGACGTCACAGTACATAGAATAAGCAGTAGCTCAGAAGCACAGATATAATTAATTACACAACTTACACCAACCCGACAATTGTGGAATTTACCGAGCGATCCTGTTTAAGGTTGTGAAATGGACATTCAAGTTTGTTTCATTATTTATATTAAACTAGCTGTCCCGGCGAACTCTGTTCCGCCTTAACGGCATTAAATAAGCAGACTACAAAAAATGTGATAAATGAAGAACTACTCGACAGATTATATGCAAATAGATAATAGAGAATAAAGTATTGGTTTGGATAGGAGAGCCCGTTCTTGAGTTATAAAATAACAACGAAAAGTGGCATTGATTTTTATATATATATAGATATTAAAATATTTTTTATGTTTTCTCACAATTTACATTTGTTGTTACGTTCTGAAAAAAACTTTTCGACGAGACAAATAGTTGTGCTCTATATTTTGGTTTATAAATCATCGAAGTAAATTAGAATTGCACGAATTCCAGTACTTTGTCCTTATCTCCAATTACTGTATTCAAAAAGTTACTTTCTACTCGACCTATATAAATTTTACGCGTGTCATATATAAGTACAAATCGTTTTAAAAATTGGTTCTAGAAAGTGAAACCAGAATAAAAAAATTGTTGTTCACTTACCCGAGTTCATATTGATGAATGCAGGAGCCTTGTCTGAAATCCAGTCCGGTTACAATATTGGAAGTTTTCCACTAACTTGTTGCAGGGCCGAAATCAGGATTGTAAAAGGCTGAAAACTGTAGAAATATTATGTGGGCAACTGGCCACTTATTTGTACGTGATTGTTTTCAAGTAAATTTCAAACTTAATAAACTGTATAGTCCAGTAACTTACTAAGTATAACTAGCAACAAATCTACATCAAATATTAGCCTGCAACTACTGAATATTATTTATTTTATTCGTCTATCGCCCCGACACCATATCCAATTTTAATTTTATTAAATTAAAAAAAAACTTTATCATCTGATTACTTTTACTAATCATTTTTCATTCATGAAGGCGAACGAGCGAAAGAGCTATAAAAAAAAAAGACGTGTAGCACTCAGGGTCTGCCGCGGTAAGCGCGGCATAGCATTTTTTGCTGTATTACGCATGCGCAGTGTTAGGTTATTTTCGTTACTCTTAATCCTCGCCAGGTCTTCACTTACTGCAGTCCTGTGTTGGTATCCTCGCGAATGTAGTAATGCACTGAGTTCCCACATAACAGTGAGAGGGCAACGTACGAATGCGGCCTCGAGACTTGAAAACGAGACAAGACAGCATTTAACTTGATCTCGATTGAATCTGATTTGTATCTTTGCTTAAAAATACAATTAAAAAATAAATACATCGGTTTCTTACTTAATAAATAAATAAATGTCTGTCTATGTCTATGTCTTACTTTTTATTTTAATTGTTTTAAGCACTGCAATTAGTGGAAAAAAGCGGAGAATAGGGACGAGTGGTAGGACTTGGGGGAGACCTTTGCCTGGTGCTTTGGCTTAAGTTAACCAAAGACGAATGAACAGTTTCAAACATAAGTATAAATAATATAAATATGTTAAGTATAAGCCTAATTTGATTTTGAAAAAGTTTATGAACAAAACAATGTTTTGTCTAAATAAGTCAACAATACAACAAAGGTGACTTTGAACATTTATGTCGCATCGAAATAAAATGATTAAAATTACACTATCGACCTCAAAAAACCTTTCTAGTGCTAACATCATACCTTAAACAAAGCTGTTAGTTTACTAAATAAATAATCTAGACTGAGAAATAAGAATGTATAGAATAGAGGCATAATGAGTAGGTATACATTATTATTTATTTTACTAGTACAAGATTTTATTCACAAACTTACGACTATTACAGTATTTACGAAATGTACATAGATATATATATACCAATGTACATTTGGCATATTTCTACAAGAAACAGTTGAGATCTACAGACGGTTGCAAACGATCTATAGATAGCTCAACTGATCCGAATTATTTACTTAAAATGTGTGAGATATTGTTGGTATAAGAATATGAAAGAAACACGAGTACGATGCAATTAATATATCTTAAGCTTGCATGCAGAGCGTAAGATCAAATCAATTGTTAATGTATCCTACATTGTTATAATATTCTCTGATAATATTTCAGTAATTCTATTTTAATAACCAAACTTTTCCACAATCCGATACTGTTTACATTTAAATAGGTATCTAAATGCTTCACATTCGTTGACCTCTCCTACAGACAGCCAGTGCTATGATAATTCTTTGATTAAAATAAATTAAATTGCCTGTCTGACAACATCACAGAATATACTAATAGATATTTCATAGAAGTGTTTCATAGAAATTATAAAATAAATAAAAAAAACAAAAGAACATCTAAACGTCAATATTAGTCTTGAGATGGTCAATGTAAAATTGAATGTAAGATTGACGCTTAAAAATTAAAGCTTTGACTCCATGCAAAAAGCGCAGAGTTTAAATAAGTCCAGTGAGCAATTTAAAGCTTAAAATCAAATACATAAAACCTATTTTACTTCAACAGCTAGTTTTGAGTGACACAGGCTAGTGCAAATAGCTGGATTGGAGCCAAAGATAAATAAAAAAATATATTTTTGAATCGACCAAGGCAAGTTTCATAATACATTGCGTAATGCTTACAATTTTTAAAACTTTTCGAGTAAACAAGCAAATACTGATACAGTTTTCACAACACGGCGAATTGTTTTTGTCAAAAACTTGTGTTGTCAAATATCTTGTTTATCAAATATTTAACAGTGCAATAAGTGTAGTTTATAAGTTACAAGTGCGTTACCTTTATATAAACTTTGTGGTTAAACTGTCACCTTGTAGGTACATATGGGGAAGGTCGTAAGGTCGTGGGTTCAAATCCAGCTCGACTCGTAGCTTAAATCTTTGAGTAAGTAAATAAAATATAATAAGGTTTAAGGAGGAACACACTTCCTCTGTTGTCAATACAACAACCATACCATAGTCTTACTGTCTTCTGCCTACTTCTTTGAGTGTAAACTTATACTGATTATTCCTTCGAGAATTTAGTATTCAATGTCTCCATCCTTGTTTTCAATGTCAACGCACTCATTATGCCTATTTACTTAACACTAATTACCAAACTAAGCATGTGCGCATTCCTGAATAAATATTACCTACGCGCAAAATATACAGGGTGTGTAATAAATTAAGTAATTTAATTCATAGTATTTTTTTTTGCCTTAATCTAAGCAAACCTTGTACTATGGGATTGCATAGCTATCCCATAGTTTTATCTTACATCTTAATACTTATAATGCAAAGCATAACACTCAACCGCAGACTTAACATCAATGTTTGCAATAACACAAATGTTTGTTCATGATAAAAATCAAACCCGCAACCCACCGCATAGAAGACGGAGCTAAATCTAACCTGTAATGCCTGTCAAGATATTGTATAAGTAAATAAAATACACAATGGATTTGTTGTTTTTATTTTGGTATGTAATCAAATCTTTATAGTAGGTACCTGTATGTCTGAGAATTAAATTTATTTCTAAATATTCAAATGAGATCAAATGTCCTGGTCAAACGTGAATTTTAATATTTAGTTAAAAAAAGTTGGTATCATTTTATTACGCAATAAAATATACGCTTTTCATTGGGTAGATCAGAACATTTTTGCGCGTTCAATAAAAAGATAAAAATTAAAATAATTTCCATAATAACATACTTTATTCTTATTAAGTTGTAAATATGGTGCATCCAGTATCTCTTGTTCCTCTTGCTCTTAGTGTAGTTAATTATACACTATGATTTGCCATGCAAACGGGGTCAGGCTCATTGTTACCACAAATAATTCAAACTAACCTAAGAATATGTATTTCTGCTTTTAAATTACCTGAAAAAAAAACATTTAAAATTGTGCCAAAATACCGGAAAATAATTAAACAATAAAGGCCAACCGCAGACTTTTTATCGGCCGATAGTTTGGTCGGCTTTTTAATCAGTATAAAGATGTATGCAGATGCGCACATTACAGTGATTCAGTTTTCATACTGATTAAGAAGCCGACCAAACTATCGGCCGATAAAAAGTCTGCAGTCTGCGGGGACTCTAAATCATGACAAATCAGGTTTTCAAAGAACCGTGATAGTTCCAAAAACTACACAGACTACACAAGCGAGTTTTACCTTGAAATTTTTTGATGTCTGTGTATTCTGATAGTGCTATTAAAGTAAGGAAGTCACTATGAATCATATTTATATTTTTATTCAATTTAAAAAGCAAACTACAGTGTATTTTTAATGATTTTTATCAACCTACTTCACACCGGAAACCAACGTACTCTTTTAGCCGTCAAAACAATTAAATTAAAATATGAATTTAATTAGATTTAGAACTGATAAGTAAACCGCACTTTTGCTCTAGTGCCCGTGAAAATGTTTTTTACACATTCATAATTAATTAGGACCTATTCGCATCTATTAAAATTGTATTAAGTATGTCAGTCTTCTAGTACCCATAACACAAGCTCTGTTTAGGTTCGGGCTAGATCATCATCTAGCCTGAATCTAAACAGAGCTTGTGTGGATTGTCCAGCATTATTATTTATTTTATTTATTCTATTAAAAAAAAGTACTTATAACCTTGTTATCATTTATGATGTGCCATAATTTGGTTTGGGACCAGGCCGTGAGGTCTTGCCCGTTCTTTCCCGGTCGCGTGGAACTGGCACCTAGAATCACCTAGGATATAAGACGATTCTAAATGAGCCTTGTGATTTTACTGAATAAACTATTATTGATTTTGATTTTTTTATTTCCGAATAGAGGGCCTGGTGAGACTTTTGGTGTAGGTATAGTAATGCAGCTAGCGCTTATCACTAAATCATGCGTTCTTCTTGTATGAAGAGTTAAAGCTTTTTAAAAGTCCAAACGAATCGAATCTGTAAGTATAGGTCTATTTATGCTCGAAACGAGGGTTTTATACACCCTATTTAGCCTTTGTTCTTGAAGGTGTGTTACATTGCCCGTCAACCATAGTTCTATTGCATAACCATCTAGCGTCACCGCGCAGTGTAACTTATAAACGTTTATGTAATGAGATTATCAGATTGGTTCGTGCTGTTTGTAAGTAGTCGATTCATTGATGAATTTAAATCATTGATTCCGTGTAAATTGTATTATGAACTCTATCACGCCACAGCAATTGACAATGAATGAAGGTTGCATACCTTTCAACATTCAATGATCACGTGATTGTAGTTATTCGTATTTTTATTGTAACATTGACTTTGCTGTGTCAATCAAAGATAGAGCAGGAGCGCGTGCAGTAAAATAAAAGAAGATTTTTTTTTTACATTTACCTACTTATATATGTATACATACCTAAACATACAGAAGCATTAAAAGTTGTTTAAATTCCCAACTTTTAATGCTATTATTTATTTTACATTTTAGAATAAATTGAGTCGCTTTAGTTACTAGGTCAGCCCTGGTAAATCTAGCAATGAATACACACCTTAAGTAAGACCTTAAAGTAAAAAGAACCCGTGTTGATGACTCATTTAAAACGTACATAATTCTTAATTTATTGAAATTGATCATTCCCATTTAATTTCAACATCTTAACTTTCGTGTAAGTTTACAAATACTCAATATATCGGCAAAGTTCCCACGAATTACAAACGACATTTAACTTTCTCTTGTATATTTCTGCTTTCTCTATTATTGACGTTTAACAGCATAAATTGGAGGTTTAGGGCACGACAAGTCTGTTTAGCTTTTTGAACTGTCGAAGGGCATATTGACATTATATACTTATTAACTATCATAGAAGTGAAATAAACCACAGTGCGATTGCAAATACAGACGGGTAGCAATCCGTTTTTAGATAATTAGACCGCACTCTCTCTTCTTACTCTCTTTCTCATGAGCTGAAACGAAAATACAGCTATAATTTTAGTGCTGTCATATTAGTTTAAAAACGCAAGTATAGAATAGATGTTTTGTGACCACTGTTAGTTTCATAGTTACAAAGAGATAATATCTCATTGTATGCGATTTCATGTTAAAAATGGTTTTTAAATTATATGGTTTATGAAATCGCATTCGGCTTCTAATACTCCAGTTGGCCGACAGATCTATTCATTTATGGTAACGTGTCATGACGATGATTAAACAACCAATAGCAAACACTAATTTATTTGTATTGTATCTGTACACCATGTTTGCATGTGAGTGTAAACGCAGTGAAAGCGCGTGCATTTTTAAAATGGTTTATCCCTACGAAGAGCACGATTATACTAAAAAATGTACGAAAACTGTTTTCTTTTTTATTGTATTTTACGCTACGTATGTGACTACTTTTTTAAAGATTTTTTTATATTATAGATACATATATCCAAAACATTCGCGTATAGACTGCGCGGTAATGCTTCAACAGTCTGAAATCGAGCTGGCGTTGACGCGCAGAGTTAACCAACGCGGATTTGTTCAGATTCAATCGTGCAGCATACTCCTATGATTACTTCCGATGTTCGTACTTGTCCAGGCTTCATACGTTAGTCACCCGTTTAGAATTGTTACTCTTAGCCTAGAAAACTTTTGCACCGTTATGCTAATAGAGTGTGTGTCGGTCGGATGCATAGTGTTTGGACAAATAGGACCACACACTGCTTCTGAAGATTGCAGTCAAGGTGCGTCCAAGAATCGCAATTGTTCTACCTACCTTGCAAACCTAGGATTGTAACGGTACATCATTTTACTGTGTTGTGAACGTACTAACTCATTGTCTAAAGACAGTTAGGTCTTAATAGAGCCTAGATTTATATTTGCTTGGAATACTTACTTGCTAAGTTTACGTTTTATATTTCGATACAGTTATTTGAAACAGTCGTTTTAGTTTATGGAAAATTGTGTTTTTAACGATTACGAATTCGATTGTGTTGTGATAATTTGATAGACAATACATTTATAAAGGTATCTATTTTGAGTTACATGCACTGATTATATACATGATTTCTTGAGTCCGGTTCGTTTGCTTTTTTATAGCTTTTTATGATTTTTTATTAAATTTTGTCAATTTCGAAACTTCATGTATACAGAAATTTATGTAATGGATTACTTTAAAAGACTTGATTTTATTCAAGGTCAGTGTTGGTAGAGCTCCAAACTCTGGTAAGCTTGTCTAAAACCAATTACTTATGCTAATTATATGATAACTGGCTCGAAAAACGTTTTATTACTGAAAATTGCCAACTTTAAAAATAGTTTTTAGATAAAGACACCCAAGTTACTAATTCAGTATTAAAATGGAAACTAATTATCAAAATTCATTTATTTATTCTAAAAGGTACGTATACAAATACGTTTCTATGTTGGGTGGTTGTTCTGTTTACATGGTTTATTTATTTATTAATAGGCCAACATTAGATCACAGCCAATGAGCCTACACACAAATAAAAATTACCTACATAGATATTAAGATACTCTATGAGGTTAGATATATGTATTTATAATAGTAATAGTAAAATAGTAATTGTTTATACCTATATTTAATTGTAAATATAGTATATATATAGTACCTGCAAAACTATGAAACTAGGCGTTGTATAATCATAAATTCATATTGTTTATCGTGAAAACGAATGTCACTTTCGAATTTTCGCTTAGCTTTCGATGTATTTTATTTTGACACCGACGTACTTAATGCCATATTTTGCTATTTATTTTACTCGTAGGTACCTATATTGTTACTGTAATTTGTAAGTACATAGTCATATAAATAAGTAACAATACTACGGCCTATATAAGTGGTTTAGTAGGTTATATAAGTTATACTTAAGTACATAAGTTTGGTATGCAAATAAATTCGCATCTAATTCGCATAGTAATTTTCGATGTTTCTAGAACATTATAATTGTAGCGTATTATTCAAACAAAATGTGCATTGAGTTGTGTTGACATGAGCGATAAACGAGGTGAATGAACCAGTTTGTTCTACGGAAATGAAGCTATTACTTCCACATTAATAAACATCATTTTATCAGAAAGCTATAAAGAAAAAAATGAAGGCAATGATAACATTTATCGATGTATAACACTTCATAATGTGTTTTGTTAACAAAATGAATTAAATATGGTAGATAGATTATAGCGAATCAGGCTATAAGAATGTCCCATGATTAATTAATGACATGAGTTTATATAAAATTTTGCACGCCTTGACGAGGCAGAATGTACTGAGATCGAATAATTTATAAACAAGAACTTTTGTACTTACATTTTAATGCAAATAAATGATAAATGATTTAACTTCCCAAAGAAACAGTTAGCTCCAAATGATCACCTTTCCTGGCAACCCTCGTCACCCAAAAGACACAAAAAACAATGAAGATGAAAAAGAACATCACCATAATTAATTTTTAATTAATTTTTATTAGTTAAGAAATATCCACTGAATAAACGTTTAAATTTGTATCAGCCTGCTAATTCTTCATATTTTTTGTTCCAGATTTCTGGTGGAAAAGTGGCTTTCGTGAATTCTTTACTAGCAGGCTTCTATCTTCTAGCTGGACCTTTCGTATCTGCTCTGGCTAACAAGTAAGTTTATATTAATATCTACTCTATTATGTTTAGAAATTCACAGTTTGTCACAACTTTCCGTTTTAGAGATGACCATATGATCCCATTTTGGACCTTAATCATATTCCCATTTTCACTTTTGTTTTCACTCTACCGGGTGAATTGGGTGGGTGTAAAAGGTCACCCTCAATCGTAGTTTGTATTTTCATAAATATCCTCTTCTTCGAAAACATTCTAGTTTCCGTAACTTTCTTTATATATTTCAGGTATGGCTTCCGAGTGGTTACTATCATGGGCAGTATCATATCAGCGAGTGCCTTTGCACTGTCTTACTACGCGAGCAGTGTTGAATACCTTTTCATCGTGTACAGTATTCTAGGAGGTAAGTTATCGGAAAATCAGTCAATACATGACACTTTTCGTACACAAAACTAAATATTCACGGACATTTCACAAAACACTCTCCAGTCCCAAGCTATGGGAACTAGACAGATAAAAAACTAATATATTACAATTTTTTTATAAATACATACTTACATAGAAACACCCAGACAGAACAAATATTTATGTTCATCACACAAACATTTATCTACTCTGGGTGTCATTCGAATGATCCACAACATCAAAGGCAGAGACTAACAAGCCGCCGCCTCGTCCCACTGCTGGGCAAAGGTCTCCCACAAATCCTCCCACTCATACCAGCTCCCCGAGTTTGAACTGTGATGCCTGTCATCACTAAAAAGTAAATATATAAGAACTGACCAAACATTTCGTCCACAGGAATCGGTCTCTGCATGATCTACTTACCAGCAGTTCTAACTGTCGGCTTTTACTTCGAGAAATGGAGAGCGCTCGCGACTGGACTCGCTCTATGTGGCTCCGGCGTCGGTACCTTCGCCGTAGGACATCTCAACGCAATGCTCATGAAAAGTCTGGATAATTGGAGGCTTGTTATCCTAGTTCACGCAGGTTTGTACTTTATGTCTATGAATTAAGGTTGTGCTAGCCCAAAGAGTAGGTACCTAATCTAAAGAAGTGAATAAGAATGCAATCTCGAGGATTTTTTTTAACTTCATGAAAGCAAGCTGAGTTCTGATTGAAACATTGGTTGAAGTTTTATCACCCACAAATAAAAACAGCCATGTAACAAATAGTATTCATTTCCAGGAATGCTCCTCCTGTGCATAATCTTCGGCGCGATGTTCCGTCCCATCAAGCCGGTGCGCGTCACCCTCGACGACGCGCCCGCGGAGGAGAGCGCGCGCCGCCACGAGGAGGCCGTCGAGAAACTCAACTCCATGATCAAGCTGCATAGCAAACTCGACTCCGGCATCTCCATGCCGCCCGAGATGCGCTTCACCAACAAAGCCAGTCCGCACACCTGGATGGGAGTGCCCAACAACACGCGCTACCCGACCGCTGAGGAGGTGTTCCGAGGCAGCAACTCGCATCTCACCAACCAGCTCGGCCGCCGCGCCTCCGCCAACGCGGGCGCGCTCAAGAACGCGCTCGGAGCCAAGCCGCTCTTCATCGACGTGCCGGTCGCCGAGAAGGACGAGCAGGACGACTCCAACAGCAACATCGATAACACCGAACCCCTCATCTCCACTCCCACTCAGGTGAAGATTGTGCCGACGCAGAACCATCACATGTCTCGCCGCTCTCATGCCGACTTGGTCGCGAGGCCGCTGTACCGGGACGACATCTTCTTCGGAGCTAGCTTGACCAGACTGCCGCAGTACACGTCTCGCACGTCTCTCGGCTACCACGCCTTCGTGACGCACGTTCCGACGAAGGCGGACGTTCAGGAGGAGCAGCCGGGAAAATGCAGACTGTGCCCCGAAGCCGTCGTAAGAACTTTGGCTACCATGTTGGATGTCAGCCTATTCAAATCGCCGACGTTCGTTATCCTCGCGCTGAGCGGAATGTTCACGATGCTCGGGTTTTTCGTTCCCTTCATGTACTTGCAGTCGAGGGGTGTAGATGGCAAGATGTCGGAAACCGCGAGTGACTGGTTGGTGCCTGCGATTGGAATAGCGAACATCGTCGGTCGTGTGATGTGCGGGATGGCGTCCTCCGTGCCGAAGATATCTCCGCTGTGGGTGAACAACATCGCGATCACCGCCGGCGGGATCGCGACCATGCTGAGCGGCTTGAGCTATGACCCCATCTACCAGTTTGGTTACTGCTGCGTCTTTGGACTTGCCATTGGTGAGTTTAACTTTTTTAAATATTCGCAGGACTTTTTGACCACAACTCAGACCAAGTACGTTGACAAGCTGCTAGTTGACAAGAATTAATGGATTAGTTCAAATAGCTAATTCTTGTCAACTAGTGATTTACTTTAACTTTTGTCAACTATAGAATCAGCAAAGTTCATAGAGTAAATAACCTACGTTCCGTATATAGCTTCAAATATAGGTACTCAGGTAGATGGTATTCCCTAATATAATGAGCTACGAAGGCAACTAAAATATAATATTTCCACAGCATGCTTCGCGTCTCTCCGGTCGATCCTGGTGGTGGAATACTTGGGACTGGAACAGCTCACCAACTGCTTTGGTCTATTCCTGCTGTTCCAAGGACTTGGCGCTTTGCTAGGAGGACCCATTGCTGGTAAGACTTATTAACCTAATAGTTATTTTAGGATTAAGAAACACCTAAAAAATTCTAAGTTTAGAGAAGTGATGTTTTTATCTTATACCTTAAGCTTACATCATAAATAGTTAGGAGATGACTTAGCAGAAAAATATGATTATTTTAGGATTACTTACTGGAGGAATTCAATATTTAGCAGCTTTTTTAATATAAAAAATATAATATGTACTTATATAATGTAAGTAGTATGTAATATGCATTAAAGTGACCATTTTTTTATGATTGAGCAATGTGGCAATCGTCGGTACATTTTAAGCTCATGGATCAAGGTGCGACTGTCACAAATATTTCGTAGTGGTTAAAGATATGAGTTGGCACCGCGCCGGCATCTAAAATAGATGGGCGCCAGCAGTTAGGCAATGCAGTAATTACATCACAACATACCTAACATATTGTTCACTGCTTTTACCATGCGTTAGGGACATTTTTTTTTAATGCTGGACAATCCACACACCATCATCTAGCCCCAAGCTAAGCAGAGTTTGTGTTATGGGTATTAGAAGACTGACATACAATACATTACATAGATCCATATTTTTTATTATATGACAACTCTCCCAAAATATCCCCTACATAGACGACAGGCGTCACAGCTTAGATGGTAGTAGCTCTGCCTTCCATTCTGTGTGTCGTAGGTTCGATCCCCACCCATGGCAAATATTTGTGTGGTGAACATAAATATTTCTGTGAAAAAAAATTGTATATAAATATTCTATCAGCAATCTAGTTTCTATATTAGGTAGGTACATAGTATTGCTAAGTTTTGGACTAATATTAGTAGAGTGTGATGTGTGAATTGTCCGTGAATATTTATATTTATGCCTATTTATAATCATAATACATTAGATACTTTACATTGACATCGTTTTACTTTCAAGCATTAAACATTATCTGACTTTGATTCAAATTGTTTCAGGTATGCTGTATGACAGCACTAAAAACTATGACATATCCTTCATCGTGTCAGGCAGTTTCCTAGTCCTGTCAGCTTTGATGTGTTATCCCGTCGACAGAATCAGCCGATGGGAAAAATCCAGGGCCAAACTAAACGGTACCCCCAAAGTTTGATCAAATTCATCAAACTGGTTATAAAAATATCCAGTTTTGGTGATAATGGTTTCATTGAGAACCGCTGACCACTATAACAAGATCGACCATTTGATAGCTTGTACGAGCTTGAGTTTGTTATCCATTGCGCTGTTTGTTGATGTGGTTGTAAATATTAGCAGCATACAATCGGCAGACTTTCGTGTGTATGACGATATCATCTAGTGACTAAATTGAATGAACTCCTGCTTAGCTCTTAGGAAATATATAAGCTCCTAGATACAAGAAGCTGTCAGGAGTGACTCAAAGGGAAATACATTTTAATTAGATTCTAGTAACTTAACAAATTTGAGACTTTGTATTCAATTCCCGTATTCATGAATGACTGCAAAATTATCACAATGACTAAATATATTTGTCCATGAATATGAGGATTGCGTTGAGATTTGTATATTTAGATTATTTTTGGATCCTAAGTATAAGTTTATATAATAGTGGTTTACAAAATTTTTAATTTGTACCTATTGTACAAAATATTGGTGAAATCGAATAATTTATGATTAAGTTTGTGTGAATTTTAGAAATTAGTAACATTCCCATTTTTTCCTTTGACAAAACTGCAAGGGACGTTGTTTATACAATTTGCACGGTTAATTAAGTCATTTGAATGCATTTAAATTAGTTTTAGGCGTTTGAAGTACAAAGACTCTAAATTAGTTGCAGTTTTATTGAATCGTCCAATGGAGAGATCTGAAGCCAAAATGTACTTTAACTTTTAGTAGTAGGTCATTAGAATAAGAATTTTAGACGAACTTTGTGGCGAAATAGGCGACTGAAATGCAGGAGCAGGTTCGATTCCCGTAGCGAGGTCTTTTTTGCATTTGCAAATTTTGTTCGCTCTGAGGATTGTACAATGGTCTTGATTACTCAACACACATTTTCAAAATTAACAGTTTGGGACAAGAAGACTGTGTTGCATGTTTTTTTTATACTTAAAAGTGGTGCATACCTAAACCTTAAGTAAATTTTATTATAGTTTTAAATCATATCAGAGTGCGAGTTGAGTGTATTTTGTACACCAGTATAGTTATAAATGTGCCTTATTGTAAAGTGATACTTATTATACTCTTTGTAGAGTTTAAAACTTAAAGGTTTCTACAAATGCCGGTCTAACCATGATCCTTGGATTCTGTAATCTTTTTTAAAAGTGGTAAAATTTTCCAGGACTGTCTTATGAAGTAGTCGGTATAAAACAAATATGTTTAGTACTTATAATAAAATATATAATTAAATTTTATTATATTACAGACATCACAATTATAAAATTGAGGAAATATTTAGACTGTTGGTCGTATTTTCTATTTACAATAGATCACTATTATTTTTAAAATCTAGAGCTAAATTCTTCTCAGGACAAAAATTTCATGAAAATGTTATGTATTTTAACGAAGTATGAAATCTGTAGAAATAGCTTAATTAAGATAATTTTATTACTAAACCAGTCTGTAAAATCTTGTGAGGTTTTTCTGAATTAAATAAAGCAGGGCCATGCTCAAAATATAAGTATCTAGTGTAATTTGAGCATGGCACAGAGAAGCCTACTTAGGACTTTCGTCATAATACCTAACGATCAATGCAGGGTTATAATTTTAGACAGTTTTGTAATAAATTATTTTTTGTTGATTTTCTTGTTTTTGTTTTTACTCTTCATACAAACCCCGTTTGAGTAGACATTTAATATTCTTATCTCATACTAAACTAATGGACATTGTTGACGCGGTTACGTGTCCCTATCCAAAGACCTAGGGTAAAGTACCTACCTTTAGTCGTACCAGCGCCGCACCCGTCGAGAAAAGGTCCTACATCATCGCTATCTGGATGTCCCCAACATCAAGATTCTTGATTTTTGAGTAGGTATGCATTTAGTGCAGAATAGGTGCAATCTAAAAATCTATTAAAAAGGTTTAGGTACCTAAAAACACCGATGTTATAGGCCTAGCCTGCCCTTCTTCTTCTTGCATGTCAACAAACAACAACCTTACACTCGACCTGAGTAGAACTCTGCTACTCTTATCCCCCTGTCTGTAGCGTCGATAAGGTCCTCCCTAGTGCAGGTGGTAGGGCACAACGGGCAAACAAGCATATGGGACATGGACTGAGTGGTCGCCCCGCAGTCGCATTGCCTGCCCTGCCAGGGGCCCATGTCATGTATAGGCGACCAAGAAATTGGTTTACCACTTTTGATGACATCTCCCAGTAATTATTCGCTAAGGATTACAGATTGACAGATTCTGACGTACAAGTTATTAATCTGTCAAGCGAAAATAGCCCTTGATGTTTTGTACGTGCAAATGATATTCAGTCTTAGAGTGGTAAACCAATTTCATTGTCGCCTATACAAATATCTTGTTAGGGCCAAACGGCTGAATGTACAATGTTGCTTTAAGACTCTAGATTTTGTGCTTCATTGGTGCCTAAGGTACCAAAATTTTCAGTGTTCTAGCTTCTCAAATGAATTAACCGTTATATTATTTAAATTCTATGCTGAGTTAATTTAACGCCATCTCTTGACGAATAGATTATTTACTTCATAACCTACGCGCAATCTAGCGGCAAGTAGCTATTTTAAAACAGTGTCAACAGATGTCGCTTTTACGAAATCATATTGGAAACTACATAGGTATGCACTTCGGACACAGATAAAATAATCGGATTCAAACTTAGATAATTCCCTTATTTTAAATAACCAAGTAAAAATGCTCTCAAAATGCTGTTAGTTTTGCATAATCTTCAGTCATTTAATTATATTTTTAAATTTAATTTATGACGTATTAAGCTTTATTCACTAACAAATTTGAGACTATTACAGCATTTACAAAACGTAGTTACTTAGCTTAAATTAACTTCGTGGTCATTTTAATTTCCTCAATATTAAATTTTCATTTAAAAGCAGTCTATCGAAGTTTGAATTTGATTTTATCGGAGTATGGGTTCTTTTACTCATTGAATATTAACTTAAATTACTTGAATGCTTTAAATAAAAGAGATATTGGTGGAAATGATGTTATATTCGCATTTTAATTACAAAAGATAAGCCTATGAGTTGGAGTTGGGTCCACGGCGACGGCCGAAGGTCTGGACAACATTCACGAACCTGAAAAATACAATGTTACTTCATTATTTAGAAAATAAATATGTTTTAATAACAGTACCCCAAGAACGAGTTTGTGCACACACGGATCGCAGTGACGCAATCGCCGAGCGCCACTGATTTTGTATGGAAATCCAAGCTTCTCAAGAAATCTGCTAGGGGCGCTGCTTGGATCTCCATACAAAATCGGTGGCGTTCGGCGATTGCGTCTCTGCGATCCGTGTGTGCACAAACTCGTACTTGGGGTACAGATCTTGTTCCCCCAATTATAATTAGAATTAAAACAACAAGTTTATTAGAGTTGCGTCTACACTTTTAGGTGATGTTTAAGTAAACTTTGTGGCTATCACCTACTGTTACATATTTTCAATTCCTCATCAGTTTTCATGTGCCTTTCATGTGAATGTTTTTAAGTGGAGAGTGGTTTTATCTTGGCAAAAGCGCCACACCACATTATCATAATTGTAGTATGTGTAGCTACACATACTACAATTATAATATCTAATTATAATATCTAATTCTAAATAGCTATTTAGAATTAGATATTATACTAGATATAAGTTATTTAGTATATCATTCTGTGATGCTGCCATATTTAATAAATAAATTACTTACCAACAGGTTTGACCATTGTTGGCATTATATGTATTGTTTATAAATAAAATAAATAAATAATGCTGGACAATCCACACAACATCATCTAGCCCCAAGCTAAGCAGAGCTTGTGTTATGGGTACTAGAAGACTGACATACTTAATACAATACATTACATAGATAGATATTTGTTATTATACTAATACCCAGAACACCCGGAATAAATATTTGCAGAACATACAAACATTTATCCCAAGGCGGGAATCGAACCCGCAACCTTCCGCGTCGCAGGCGGACCATCGCCCACCGCACCACATTGGTCGTCAAAAAAGTTTGTTTAATTATTTTACCTTCTGTTGTACTGGATCCTCCTCTTGGCACGGCCAGTCTTCTTCTTCTTCTTTTGTTGTTTTTCTACCTTGGGGGTCTGCCCCTTGACCTTACCTGGAAAATGGTAATGAATGATAAATACAAATTCTTATGGGATGAAGATTTTGTATTAAATGGAGCTAGTAATAAAGATTGTATAGTGAATTTAATGATATTAGGCAGTTTTAAATGAAATGGCATATATTACATAATCATATTCATCAAATACGGTATTTTTAGAAACTTACACTTATTACAGTATTAACAAAATGTACATAGGCATATATAAAACACAAAGAAACAGTTTAGCTATCTTCATTCCGTTGCAAATGATCTATAGATAGCTCATTTGATCCAAATACATGAATGCATCAACCTTATCTCGACAGATAATGGTACTTACCAGCACGAGCCAAAGATCCGTGCACTTTACCACCAAGCAGGGGGATGGTCAGATCAAGCTCTGAGCAGGAGAGTTCAGACACCAAGCAGGAGTCTTCGAGGGGAGCGCCGCACACAGACAGGGTCAGATCTTCTTCACTGACACCCGCGAGGGCACGGACACGCTCCTACAAATGTTACAAATATGATACAGTCAAACCTGGGTAAGTGAGAACTGGATAAGTGAGAAAACTCTATAAGTGAGAGTAATAGCCAGGACCCGTCATTTTAAGCTCCCAAAACCTCTATTAGCGAGAAACAGAAACCTTAGTAAGCGAGAGTCGTTTTTCCCTCATGGACCTCCGTAAGTGAGACTGCTACTTATCTATACCTCTATAAGCGACAGTCGAGCTTTATTTATTTATGCACATAATATTATTTAGGAGGAACATATGACAAAACAAATTAAAAATTTAACACCTGCTATTTTATGACTCATTCTTAACTTTCGTGGAACTTCCAACCATTGTTTTTGTATTGTTTTCTCGTTAATATTGTTCCTATTCTATATCGTTGAACTAAATAACGTTATTTTATCGCATTCTTTTCATATGGACACGTGTGCCTGTGTACCGTCCTGTTTGTCGGACTTACCTACTCAGTTTATCGTTCATCAATTGCGGAGGAAAGTTCTGTTCTGCATCATGTCAAAACGAAAAATTAAAGTAGGTACTGTCATTACGTGATAAACTTAAAATAGTGAATGCGTTTGAATCCGAAAAATCGCAAAATGAAATTCAGAAGGAGTTTAATTTACCAGAATCTACCTATTATAAAATCATAAAATCAAAAGACTATAACGTCTGAGATAAAAATAGTGTAAAAACCACTTGAAGCTCTTTGGCTTATACTCCATCAAAGTCATATTTACTACATTCGTACCTACTTGCTGTGACTTGTTATTGCTGCGTACCTCTTTAAGAGAGAACGCTACCCATGTACCTGCATTAGCGAGAAACTCGGGTTAGTGAGAAACCTCTATAAGCGAGAATGAGATTGTGCTCCCTTGAACTCTCGCTTATCCAGGTTTGACTGTACCAAAATATGTTACAAATATGATACAAAAATATGATACCAAAATATGTCACAAATATGATACCAAAATATGTTACAAATATGATACAAAAATATGATACCAAAATATGTTACAAATACGATACATAATATTTCTTTAACTTTAGTATATAAAAAACACTGCTACCACCAACCCAAAGTCCTTCTCCGTTACTTTTAGAAGTTGGGCTGGTGAGGTTAGCAGGGGGACAATGCACAATACACCCGATTGTGGGACGTCAGTGCAGATCTTATTCCCCCAATTAGAATTAGAATATAAAACCCTGACATCATGGATATATCATATATTTCTTTGATTGTGTAATGATATTAGAGATAATCTCAAGAAAGCATAATTTTTACCTTTCAACATAATATCCAGGAGAAGAGAAAAGAAGATAGTTTTGTCAATTAATGTTTTTGACACCAACATGTTCACAGTGAAGGTAAAATGTGATAACATATGGTTTAAATATTATAACAAAAGCATTCAAGTGTTGGTAGAGTCCAGCTTGATTTACAGAGCAAACCATGACAGATGGAAACAATACTGATACGATACATAATGTCAATGATTACGGAATGAGGAATTCATATGGGATTCTTATGCACTGAATATATCGTCTAATGTCTGTGAGACTGAGAATAGATACTCCGAAAACAAGATGAGTACGGCGTAAAATAACATAACCTAACATGTTCATGTTTTCTAAATTAATTTAATGTACGCATGTAAACTAACGGTACTATAGCCTTTTTAGATGCTAGATGTTTATCAGTAAATACATCATTGCAGTACAAGCTCGGGGAGGCTACATCGAGACCCTTGCAGTAAGACAGGTTATCATGACATCTCTCGATGGAACTTACCTTGATCTGACCAATGGACTCCTCGCCATTGACGTCAAGTACGTGCGTCGACTGTCCTCTGATATGCAGCTGCATTTTGAGGGTTCTGAAAGAAATACACAAGGTTGGAACAGCGTGGCTACGGAGCACGATACGTGGGGATAGAACAACACAACACAACTCCTGAAGCAATTAACACCACAATGCAATAATTGATCACGGCTATGCTACATTAGCAAACCATTTTAGCCATTGGGTACAATAATATCGATAAAAATTCAGTTTTTTAGTGGAAAATCCGAAATTCTAACCTTATCAATCAAATTTGACAAGCGAAAGAAACAAAGATGGCGGCGAACTTTGGAGGAAAAAAGGAAACGGATATATGAACTAGAGATGCTACCTAAACATCGACTAATTTTACACGAAATTAGTTAGAAAAAACAGCTTACTTTTCTCCATGAATTGGATGGACGGACGGAATAAACAAAAATAATGGAGAACGCTTGGTAGTAGTACGAATTGAAAATGAACAAACATTATAATTATTTAGTACAAATAACGGACACAGTGTAATCAGTGTATGTATGTCGATTGTGATGGTTGGTATGTATCCGAATTATTTCGTTTTATAATGTTGGCTTACTATTTGACACTCATAAGCTCGTGATTGGTGAAAAAGCGGCTGACTGACGAGTTGTCAACTTGCCTGTGCCGTGTGATCGTTCTTCACTTATTGTGAATTTGATAAAATATTGTAAAATGTATAAATAAATAGAAGTACTCTATTGACGTAGAAAAGCAAAGCCCTAAAAATGCTATCAAGACTGCTGCGGCAGTTGCTATTTTCTCTCATACATTTGGTTATAGACGTACTTGTTGCTATTCAGAATTTTCACCAACAATTTTTTAGCAAGAAAAACAGTTTACAAGAGGAAAGAGCTACAAAAAGTGATATAAGGTTGTTACTAGAGCATGTACCTAGGATCAGGAAGAGACCTAAGCATGTGGTGTTCCTCGCGGATACAGATAATCATACATTAGGTGACTTGGCTAACATAGTCATTTGGAGCCTAGTCGCCGGGATTCCCTACGTCAGCTTCCACGATATCACTGGTAAATAAATACAATTAACTTGGTCTATAGGGTCCTTTTCCATAAGTATCACAGAAACTTTTCTAAAAGCTACTTAACCTAATACATATGGTAACTGGATTTCTTTATTTATCTTCATTACTCCTGTTTTTATATATGCTATAGTTTTACAATTGATACATTATTATCTCTTGAAATTCTTAGTGAGTAATGTAAAACTTCACTTCCTGCAGTGCACAATAGTTGCATCATCCACTATCATGACTGTGTTGTGATAATCTATCTTGTGTTTGTCTGCTAATCCCATCCATTAATTTTCAGGAGAACTAAAGGAAAATGAAGAAAAACTATTTCTCGAGGTTGAAAAACATAAAAAAGGAATACCAGGATGCATAAAATGGGCTAAAATGCCTGATTTAAATGGCTACAGTAATGGAATACAAGCATATACTGTCAATGTCAATATATTCACAGAAGATGATGGGAGATCACGGATAGCACAATGCATACAAGACATCGCAGATAAGATCACATTAGACAGTAAAACTGTTGGATTCACAGCACAAGATCTAGATAAATTTGTTAGTTTAGTTTACCCTTCCATTCCTGATCCAGAAATAGTTTTATACACCGGAGTGTCATGTTGTACACATGGGTTTTTACCATGGCAAATAAGACTTACGGAGTTCATCCGACTATCTTTAGATCATAGTGTAAATACAGACAGTTTTGTTGGTGCTATGTACAAATACAGTAAATGTGATCAAAGGTTTGGAAAGTGATCAATAGTCTCTCAGTATAGGCCTAAGTGAAATTTTGTCTGGTGATAGCAAATGTCTAAAAACTGTTTTTATAAGTATGGTTGTTATCTGTGTTTCCAATGATTATTGTAAATACCAAACATTATTTTTATGTTTGCCAACATTCACATAGTTAATGAATGTTTAAATCTAAATATTTCATAAAATTATCTGTATCAGAACCTATGGGTTTATGTTTTATCTACATTAATTTAATTTATTTTACTTTCTTCATCATTCACTTAATTTGTATTATAAATGAAATGTATATAAAAAAATAAGGTTGCAATAATAGTTAGGTACTATTAGATCAAGTCTTATCTCTATGTGTGTAATCTTGTTCTTTAGCCAATCTTTTTTACTACAAGAGATTAATTAGGTATACTCTTTGAGTAACAACTTGTGAGTAGGTAAAGCATTTATAAGGAGCATTTTCTATTGTAAATGGTACCATTAAGTGATTTGTGAACATATAGAAGTTCTATAAATGCTACAAAAAAATCACATATTGTATAAGATATGGCCAACTTTTAAAGCTGTTACCTTTTTGGTAGTCAATCATTCTTAGCTGTTACTGCTGTTACATTCGTCATCTTGTAGTAAGGAATAGTAAAGTACAGTCAACATCATTAGTAAATAAACTTTACTAATATTAGTAAAGTTTCAATTCAATATCATAAAATTCAAAGGTTTTATGTAAACTGGCAACTATTTTTCCATAAAATCACGCTACATGTTTCTGATGCTGACTGTATATAAGTACTACGTATCTAATAAAGTATGTATGTACCTACCTCACAACACATTTGGTTTTAAAAAACAATACATTTATTTTTGTCATTACTTTGATACAAATGTAATAACCAATTATTTCATAGAGACCTAAGATCTAAAAAGGTGAAATTTAGTAATGAGCCTCATTATTTCAGGCTTAAAGAGCCATAAAGAATAAAACATTTAGGAAGTTTGTTTTAATAAACAGAAATTCATAATTATATTGTTTACATTCACAAATAACCACCAGCATAGATATATTTTATACAAAAACTGTACACAAAGTAAGTACCATGAAATTAGTGTTGATGAAATATACATGATGCTTCAAAACATATTTCTTTGTTTTATTCAGGCTAGGATTATTAATTTTAATGCTGCATATTTTATTAAATAAGTGATATTATTTATTTGGCAAAATTTACAATAGGTCTATTTTATATTCTTATATCCAAATCAGAAATCAAATAAGACAACATATTTTCGATAATAAAAGTTTATTGGAATTATGCCTGCCTGTGCACACTAGAATAACACTATTTACAACTGACGCAAGAAATATCACCATCCATCTGAAAGAGAAAAAAATAAAATAATATATCACAGCCTCAATCTTTGGATATCAGAAATGTATGAGCTTATTGCCATAGATGCAAATTTTAGTAAATACCTTTGTTCAAATATGTATCTATGTCATTGAACTACAAATATGTATATGGAACCATCTTTACTGGCCTTTCGTAGTGTAGGTACTATAATCAAGCAGTTGGTGCGTTAGGTACATAGGTACATAAAAAAATGTGCTCAAACTAACTATCGTCTGAGCACAAATTTCACTACCGTCATCCATAAAATATAATATAGCTTGATCTAAGTAGGTACATCTGTTCAAATATGTACCCGAGTAAGATTACAACACTCATTACTAATTAATTCATAGTTTATTTTGTACATCTTTAAGTAGCGATGCAATAATATAAATTAAGGTTCTTTTCAGTTTTCTGACATTCACGCGGACTGCATGTTCGTTGTTATATAAATCATTGCGATAGACTTTATATACCTACAAGATCAGAAACTTACAGAATAATTTAAATTATCTGAGGCATAATAAATGCAAAAATAAATCTTAACCAGATTGTGGGGAGTAAGATTGTAGCAACAGCCAAGATAACATTTTTGAACAGCGATAAAAATCAATAAATAAAACATTGTCGTACATTTCTGATATCGTACATAGGATGCAGTTGGAGTCAAACTGATAACGTATTTCATACTGTCTTTATCTATTTTCGTTGTCAATAGTTACATAATACTAAGTATCTGGTACAATTACAATTTAACGAATTATAACAACTATGGTTACAGATCGGTGCGAAGGGTACTTAATGTAGACAATGTAGATTGGACCCTTTGATATGATAATATAAAAGTCTATTCTAATTAATCAATTCCTAAATAGAAGCGCTTTTTTAGTTGATCTAGCAAGCGAATATTTTTGGATATCTACAATAGTTGAATCTGTTATGAAGTAATCCTGAGAGAAATCCTAACGCTCACTTAGACGCGATTTGTTAGCTAAGGATGTATCTACAATGAAGTAAGTCACGTATGGAAGTTCGATAGGCTTAGACTACTTTCTACTAGCCAAGATCTCGTCAAACATAAATGCATTCTCTCACACCATTCGTCATACATGCTTATTTTAATATAAAATAATCAAAATACAACCTTTTGTGTTAGTAACCTGGTGTTCAGCGGCGGTGCTTGGCTCGGCTGCCGCTGCGTGTCCGCCGTCGCTCGTCCCTAGCCCGCTCATACCTATCGTACTTGTCGTGTCGCTCGTACGACCGGTCGCGTCGGTCGTGCGACCTATCCCGTCGCTCGTGCGACCTGTCCCGTCGGTCGTACGACCTGTCGCGTCGCTCGTGCGACTTGTCCCGCCGCTCGTAGGAGCGGTCGCGCCGCGAGTAGGACCGCTTCTCGCGGCGCCGGTCGTCCGACCGCTCGCGCGACCTGCGCCGCTCGTAGCTGACGGAGCGCGACCGTCTCGCTCGCTTCCGCGGCCGTTCCTCCGAGATGTCCCTATATCTGTCCTTCTCCTTGTGCCGAGAGCGATGCCGGTCGGAGTCGTCCTTCCGTCTGGATTTCGGCGGCTCTCGCTCGTCGTACTTGGAGCTGCGGTCCTCCCTGTGAGATTTCTTCCGCTTCTCTTTTTTCTTCTTGGATTCCGTGGAGCTGGACGATCTGCGCTTGCGTTTTTTCTTGTCGACCTTCACCTCGGGCTCCGGGGACGCGGTGTCGCCGCTCTCCGGGGAGTCGTCCTCGGAGTCGCTGGTCGTGGCGGGCTTGTCGTTCGACCTGCTCGGGCTGGGCGTGCGGTCGTTCCTCGATCTCCTCGATCTCTCCTCCTGAATGACGGGCAACTTCCTAGCGCCGCCGTCGACGTCGTCCGTCGCTCTGTGGTTGAGCTTCTTGTCTCTGGTTCGATTCGGCGAGATCTTTTCGGGGGTTTCTGAATCGGCGGGCGGCGGGGTTGTAGATGCTCCTGTTAAATGTATTCGAGTGTTATGGAGTATGAACGTAGATCAAATGAAAATGTGTCGAGTGAGCAAGGTAACTGACTGGCAGGTATCGCGGGTGGTTCGGGCGTGCCCTGCGGCGTGGCGGGCTCGTCGGCCGCGTCGCGTGCCTCGGCGCGCTTCACCTCCGCCTCGATGTCGCGCGCCACGCGCTCGAAGTCCAGCCGTCGGCGCCTTATGATGTCCTACACATTTTCAAGGTTATGTTAAATGTTAATCATCCGCAAAAGCATTATTTCGAATCGCTTGTATGTATCTAAAGAAGATATTGACAAGGTAAACTGTATATATTTTGAACCAGTAAAAACATTTTAATGGTCCTAAATTAGGTATCACATGGAAATCCAAGAAAATGAGACTCACTTGCAACTGCTGATCAGAAAGGTCATTCAATTCATCTTCTTCGGCTTCGTCGCTACTGCTTTCATAGGCGCCCAGCCCTGTGCATACGAGGAATCGATAGCAAACAGTCTAATCACACGACGCTACTGGGAAACTAACCCTTTGGTGTCCTAACATAGAGTTGAAATTGTCGTAGCAAATTAAATAACTTTGAGTTTAGTATTGTAAGTGGTTTGCAGTTTTTATATTTGTTTGTTCACACTGCGAACCTACAGTTTAAATTCTTTGTTCGTGAATTTAATTAAAACAAATGTATTATAACAATATTTAGTAATTACTTTCAGATTGGCTTTTGTTTTGTGATCTATGCCGAAAAGTATTACATTCTAAATAATATATTAAACAAACTATTTTCAGTATCTGCATAATTCATTTATTTTATACAATATTATAGCACTTTTTTTTCTATTTTAAGTTTTACACCTACATTTTGGTTAACATGACAATTTAGAACAATATCAAAATGATTCTTACCGATATTCCGCAAAATACAATGCGTTCATTGCAATGTGTAGGTATGTCAAAATATACTATTAATATGCCAATTTTGGTTGATCAGCTGAAATGGAACGTTACACGGCATACATGGTGGTTTCTTTATGTACTGTGAAATTTATTAAATAAAATCTAACAGAACAAAGTTGTTATCACATTTTATAAACCACCATTTATGTAAATGACTAAAATATCTCGCAAACTTCATTTGGAACCTTATTTCTCTATGTTAAAGCTAAGTGTGCAATGCAATGGATTTTTGTGGTGTCGAACGTTTTTATCTCGCTACGACTCATATCCGAAAACGAGACGACTTCACAAAAAAACCATCGGATAGTAATGATAGTCAAGTCACACTTGTAGCTTAAAAACATTCGAGAAACAAGGGTGTAATAAAAATAAGGATGATGATAACAAGGGTTGAGGAAGGGTTGTTTGCGAGATAGTTAGATCGCAGCTAGTTAAGTCTGTCCTGGCACATTACTCACCCAGGCCGGTAGCGATAGCGGCTAGCGCCTTGGACTTGCTTGCCTTCATAGCGTTGAGTCGCGACGCTTTTGTCATTGAAATAAAACCATTAATTAATATCGAAACAATTCGGTATCTGAAATAAGACTTTATTAGCTATGAAATAAAGTGTGTTATCACAAAACGCATCACAGTAAATATCACAGTAGGATCACAGGTTTTAGAGTCAATATAATCACGCAGTAAGTAATGTCTTGAAGAGATAGCGCGGTCCGGTTTTGAATAGCTTAGTTTTGCAAATACCTTGTGCGGCGGTATATCTGTTGAATTCTTCCTGGCTCACCATATGAATCTCCTGGTCCGTTACCTCAAGCAGTATCTCGGTTAAAGACATTCGCACAGCCATCATCTGAAAACAAACAAGCGAGGTGATGTATTGGTGAGAGCTAACTGAAAAAGCAACTTAAGTCACCATTTATAGAATGACTGTTCTTGGATATGTAACAGGACAATTTCCTTTTACAAGCTTCACAGTTCCTGATGGGACCCCATCTAGCCTTTTATATGAGAACGCATAATGCAACTTCTATAAACTCTATCTTGCTTTCTCTTCTAGGCTGATAATTTTCTCTAACCCCTTTTTCAGAAGTTGTCCAAAATTTGTTTTAAGTACTTATAAAATTTGTTTCAATAAACTTACGATTTCTTGCAATCATCCATCGATAGGGATGCTGGTTTGTTTTGCGTACGTATGCAACTTATAAAAATGCAATAGACTTACGACTTCTTGCATAATCTCCTCCTTGCTTCTCTTGATTAGCGGCGGCGGGGCGGTTTGCTCTTCTTTCTCCGACTCGAGATCTTCTTCCGAAGGGTCAGGTACTTCAGCCTGCGGCGCCGGCTCCGGTTCCACCTTCTCCATCTCTTCGCCTTCCGAGTCTGATTCCTGAAGACACAAGAGTTTACTAAATACTATCTTTCATACAATAGAAAACGGTGTTCAACATACTTCAAACAACTGACAAAGAAACTGTGAAGTATGTGTTATATTGCACTTGAAACGAGGTCCAAAACAAGACTGTGGAAGCTGATCAGGTCTTGTTTATCACTTTCACCATCTACAAAACCATCAGGGATTCTAGAACACTTCTGCCACTAACCCAAAGTCCTTCTCCGTTACTTTAAGGAGTTGGTCTGTCTGGGGTGAGGTTAGCAGTGGGACAATGCACAAAACACCCCATTGCGGGACGTCAGTGCAGATCTTATTCCCTCAACCAGAATATGAATTAGCTCAAACAATTAGCAAGCTGAACTGGCAGAGGGCCGGCCATGTTTTCTGTAGAATAAATTATCGTTGGAGCTAACATACTGGGAGCGGAGACCGTGTTTAGGCAAACGTAGTGCGATCTGCAGAATGTAGCTGGCAAACACTGGATGAGGAAAGCCTAAGACCAGATCTTTAAGGACAAGCGCGTCTTAAAAATGCGTTTCCAAAAGTGTACAGTAAATTCAACTAAAGTTTGGTATAATACTTACAAACTTGCTCTTGGGTGGTAGAACTGCTTCTCCGCTAGCTTCTGCTTTCATTCTCAAAAGCTCTTCCTCTTCTAATCTCTTCTTTTCCTTCTCGGCTTCTTCTCGCGCTAATAACTCTTGCTCGCGTTCGATCACCCTTTGTTTTTCACGTTCCATTTTCTCTAATCCTGGATAACAAAATCAATCAAATTAGTCTGGGACTAGAGTGTGATGTGTGAATTGTCCATGAATATTTATTTATTTAATTAGAATTTCGTGAACTAAATTGTAGTTTCGTAAACTTGACCGCGAAACTAAATGGTTTATAGTTTTTTAGAAAGCTGATAATTTGGTTAATTGGAACGACATTGAACCAAATCACGAGAGACAAATTAAGGTCTGCTAACATGTAGTCAGAATATCGTTTAAATCTGTTAAAGTCTTTGTGGCAAAACTGTCCTGCGATAGTTCTTCCCCAGACACTCTTTCACAAGGAGTCCTACGTAGAGTTAGAAACGATTTATCTGGATGATATCGCGCAATGCTATATGACCGCCCTCTTAATAAGTCCATTTACTAAACATACTTTGAAAATCTCTCATTTCTCTATTTCTTCTTGAGACCACAAAACCATGTACCTAGTTTATAGTTATTTTACATATTTTTTTTTTTTCAAATTTTCGTCTTGCTCCTTGCCATATGGATCTACCTAGGTATGTTCACATGGTATAGGAGCTATTTATTATTTGAGTGATTTTTAGTCTGCAAATTTTTTGTGTTTGTCTAATAAATACATTTTTATTTTCTTATTCTTGGTTACAAGATAACAATCATCATCAACCTATATCAGTCCACTGCTGGACGTAGGTCTTTCCCAAGACGCGCCACTGAGCCCGGTCTTGGGCTCTTCTCATCCAGTGTTTGCCAGCTAATCGTCGCTCCATCTCGCCGGAGGGCGTCCTACACTACGCTTGCCTAAACGCGGTCTCCACTCCAGTATCCGTTTGCTCCAACGGTTGTCGGTTCTGCGGCAAACATGGCCGGCCCACTGCCACTTCAGCTTGCTAATTCTTTGAGCAAAGATAACAATACCTTCTCTAATCCACGCCGGTAGTTGCCGCCGTTTAGCCGCGTCTATAGTCATCGGCATGCTTGACGCCACTAGTGGCGCCGCGACGGGCAAAGGCGTTGGTCTTTCTCTGTAACTCACGAGTTTTTTTTACCTTGACATTGATCAAGGGTTAGCGATTCTTATGAAGTTTTTTGTATCCCAAAGCATACGAAACTCAATCCTATACAATCTGATGAAACCACAGATTTAAGATGCCAGTTGGCATCTTAAATATAATATTCTGTAGTGGAGCTTAAAAATTTCACACAACACCATTATCAACATAATGATAATGATGACTTTTAAGATTTATAGGTTTTCCTGTGTATAAATAGCCCATCACAATGTGTGATGATGGTTAACATTTACCATGTATTATGGAAAAGCTACTGGCTCCTGAAACTTAGTTTATAAAGGGAGGCTATGGATTCAACACATTGTATGTCATTTATGTCAATAAATATTTTTTGTATCTGTATTTGAAGCTGCACCATACTGACCTATTACTCCTATTAGGTCTAGGTCTCTGGTCACGGTTCTTGCTTTTAGAACGCCTGGTGTCTCGGGTCCGGTTGGTACTGGGTGGCACGGACCCTGGTGTTTGGTCGGTTTGGGGAGCCGTCCAGTAACCATGCTGGAAAGTTGGTGCTGCTGTTCCAGTTGTATATCTGAAGAATTTTAAGGATGCATTTATTTAGTCTAGTTCCGCTAGTACAAGCTTTGTTTAGTTTGGACTAGAGTGTGATGTGTGATTTGTCAGAGAATATATATTTAATGATGAATTCTCATCTCTCATCTATTTCTAATTAAATCTATAAAAAAAAGATGTCCAGTGGTGGATTCTTGTGGCTGATAATTATTTATAGATAACTTAGCTGACCCGTGCCAACTTCGTTGGGCATAATTCGACCGTTTTTTCTCCAATTCACTTTGCAAACGGACTACCACGTAAAAACCTTTTTATTTTTCGGTGGTTTTTTATATAACCTATGACACGCAGCAATAATGTGGCTTTCGATTGGTGAAATAATTTTAAAAATCGGTTCAGTGGATTTCGAGATTACCCCTTACAATTTGAAAAAATATAAAAACTTTACCTCTTTATAATATTAAGTATAGATGATGAAAAACCTATGGAAACTAGATTTACTTACTAATCAAGTGACAGTTAAATTTATTGTGTTATTTATATGTTACTTGAAAAAAAAACATGAATTTATCTTATTTTTGTTTTATTTTATAAATGCTATCTTGACTGAATTATAGTCTAATTAAAAGGTATGATGATTCATTTAGTTTATAAGATTTAAGATTTTATTTGTCATGATATATTTACGTAAAATCATGACATAGCTTACCCAGGCATTTGAGCATTGCCCTCTGGTGGTATGAAGCCATCCATCAAAGGTGCTATACCAGTCATGGAAGGATCCGGCATTTTGGAATCCATCTGACCATTTCCACTCCATCCCCATCCTGAAAATATTTATGTTAAACTAACATCAGCACCGCAATCATGGATGTAAATACACCATTCATATTTTGATAATCATGTCAGTCTTCTAGTACCCATAACACAAGCTCTGCTTAGCTTGGGGATGATGTTGTGTGGATTGTCCAGCATTATTTATTTATAAACATTTAGATAGGCGCAGAGCTCAGTTGGTAGTAGCTCCTCCTCCGTGGATTGTGGGTTCAATTCCCATAGAAAATGTATGTACCACCATATGAAATCAATAAATGTATTGAGTATTGAGTATGTGATGAACATTAATATTTGGTTTTGATCTGGGTGTTACTATGTATTCTACTCTGGTCTGATTGAGTATAAATACTAAACTGGTACAAAAATATTGATAGACGAAGAATTACTTTGCCATTACCAACCTTAGTCATCCATTTACCTATATTAATAATAGATTTAGTCACAAAAACTGTTGAGTCTCAAATATTCTAAGTCTAGGTCACTCTGTTAACACCTTGCTACACACAGACCAATAGTTTGCATAACAATTGAATGTTTTATTCAACAAAACTGCTATGTACCTAGTTAATAACAACTACATATATGTAAATGCATTAAAATTTTTCATTAAAATTTTATGTCTGGTGTGCTATATACTCTTTATTTTAATAATTAAATAGTAAATTATTTAAGAATTTAAACTCAAAGTGTTGTATACCTATCTACCTAAATAGAATATTCTTTGACATTATTGTTTAGCTGTGGTTTGATAAACTAACTGATGCCGAAAATGTATTGCTATCATTTTATTTTAGACCATTTGCAGAATATCATTATGAATTATAGCATGTAGTATGTGACATTGTCATATGTGACTATGTATAAAGTACATTATTGTAAAGTTTAATTAAAATCTATTCAGTTGTATAAGCGTGTAAGAGTAACAAATATACATCCATCCATACAAACTTTCACATTTATAATATTAGTACGATAGGAAGTAGGATTGCTGTGGTCTGGTTCAAGGGGTATGAGCAGTGCAATCACCAACTAATAGGATCAAACTGATCTACAATATCATAGTAATGGACACCATATGTAGACATGACAGAGCATGTCTTCGAAGACATGCTTAAGAGCATGTCTTCGAAGACATGCTTAATGAGGCATAACAGGAACTACTTATTATAGCAGAAGTAGAGAGTGGCTTCCATTTAACATCTGGTGGCTTCATTAAGAATTTAGTCATATAAATTATGACATAAAGCTTGTAAACAGTTTATGAGCCTTCTGAGATGATTCCACTTTTCAAACCAATAACCCTAAAATCTACAATATGTTCACCCAACTTACCCCACTGATTCCATCCACTGTTCCAAGAGTTACTTGACGATGACCACTCCGGTGGCATTGAATCATTATTGTCTATATTTTCTACCTCCATGGGCGCTTCGCCCTCCTCGGCCTCCAGCTTTGCGGGCGGCGCCGGCGGTGGAACCGCGAGCACCGCCGCCGCATCTTTCATAGCAATCCATTGCTGAGCTAATGCAGCCCAGTCCACTGAATTACTGTCCACATTCTGATAAGCCGTGGGATTCAAGGCCCACTGCGTAGGGTACGATGAATTTGCGGCATCTCTATTTGAATACATGGTTTAGCATTTATTTTTCATACGAATGTTGCTTTGATATGACATAGTCTCTGAACATCGGAAATCAATAAACACCACGAATAAATGCTATTTCGATTGTATAACACACTAAAATAACCAAAATCAAGCAATCGAATTTAAGAAGAATGCTGCTTCTGCTTTTTATTTTATTGCCTGCTGACTGACCGAATGAAATTAACTGGATAACTGGTTATTGAATGAAAAAATAAATTATTCATTCAATTTTAACCACAGACAAGACTCATACATATTACCACGCTTACGAAAGGGAACTACTGCTTAAACAAATACCAATATATTTGATCTTTTTATTTAGATATTTTGCTAAGAGAAATCAACAAAAAAACTAAAACAAAATTTATGTAAAGTATAGTAAAAAGATATAACCTAGAAAACGAATATAGCGTTGAATTCAGACATTCATAGATGTCGATACATTCGTTCTACTACTCAGCGCTAGGGTGTTGTTTCAGATACTCGACAGTAGATGGCAGGATTAGTATGTCATGCTGTGTAACTCTGTATTCGATGAATGATAACTTTGGTTTTTTGTTTCTACATATTTGTAAGCTGTAAAAAAATTTTTGCTTTATTTTACCTGTCTGAACATCTATGTGTGTCAATACATAAATATTTATTTCTAGTGGGGAGCATAGCTCTATCACAAAGGCAAAGCTTATACCAACAACGGTAAGAAGTAGGTAAGTAGGTACCAAGGTATATCTATCTAGATATTATGTGCCTGAACCTGAGTATAAGTAATACTCCTTTAATTAATGGAGATGGTGAGTTGTCTAAATAAAAACAAAAGTTTAAATTCTTACAAAATTAATTTATTTCACCGTATCATTCATCCTAATCTCTATCGTTCATTCATCTCGCGTACACCACAACATTTCCGCAACACAGAACACAACTTAGTTATATACATAAATTTTATATTTTAGACAGTGCGGGTTCTTTTCGATTTCGTCACTCCGCGACGATGTCATACAACACTTTTCTACTGGTATTCAGTCACTTATGTAACGCAAGTCTTTGTATTCACTAGCTTTAACTTAACGCTAATAGAGGTTCCTCAGGATCGTACACGGGAGACTTCGTAATGGGTTTCTTCCATTGCTCTTTCTTGTTGATCATTTTCTGCTTTGTTCTTTCCAACTTTGCCTTGGATTTTGAGATCTTTGGCGCAGTCACCGTGGTCTGAGTGGTCTGGGTGGTCCTGTCTAATTGTTCTAGCGTTTCAAAGATGTTCTTAGGTTTAGCTTGTTCAGACACCACGTTTCTAGTTTCCTCGCTGATTTCGTCCATAGTAGAGTTTTTATTGGCGTAAACGACAACGAAATGTGAATAAGCGGAGTTGGCGGGTGTGTTGATATCGGCAAAGTCTCTAAAGTTTGCGAATTGGTCTTGATTGTAGTTCGGTCTAGGGTTCGCGATATATCCTAGATCGTAGGACGGGCGTCCATGTCCGTTATTGTAGTAGGAGTTGTAACCGTCATATTCAGCTGACTCCTCATCGTTTTGCGCTAGGAAAGTCCCTCCTCTGATGATCCCAAAGTTTCCTGAGCCGAGTAGACCCGGGCTCGCTTCAACTACAGGAGCAGCTGTTTGCGTGCTTGGTTTGCCAAAGTTGTCAAGATTTTTGTAAGCACCAAAAAGTGGGTAGTTGAGTAGAGATCTGTAGGAGTTTGGCCGTTGGCTGTATGCTGCTTCTTGATTATTGAATCCCAGCCTGAAGTTATTTTGGCGGGGCTCGAAGAGGTTGGCGAATGTTGGGAAGAAGTTTTGGGAATCGCCGAGGTATTCTATAGAATGATCGGTGTGGTCCGTGGCTGCGGTGTTAGGTTCTGTGTGTCCAGAGGGCGGTGGCACTGCTTCCGAGATGATTTCTGAAGATTCCGCGTTGAGATCACTGGCTTCATCTGAAACAATAGAAACATGTTTTATTAAAACTTATTTAAAAATACCGGTTGATAGATTTCCAAAAGACACTGGTTTAGTAGTTAGAAATCAGATAAGTTATGGGTAGGTTCTAAGTGGATGATCATAAAATATAAGTTAGGATTAAAGTGGCAACTCTAAGTAACATTTAAGTAGTAACTTTGCGCCAGAGGAGCAGTCGAAAACTGTAGCCCCGTTATCGTTATCACTATTTACTAGGTTTGTAGACGGTACGCATAAGAACTCTCGGTATCTAGGTAAACCAGTCTAGTACATAAATTTAGTGTAAGGACCTTGACCAGTCAGGTTTAAGAACAATTTAATATCAATGAAACATTACCAGAAAGTAGACCAAAGCTATTTAAGGCATGTTTAGGTAATTTTAGTGTTGTTCGTACATATCTATGACTGATTTTTTTTATAATAAATGTATTGCGACCCATAAAGCAAGTTAAATGTAAGGCCTGATTTTAATAGCGGCGTTGCGGTTGCTCGCTAGTCGTTACTAAGTACGATTATTGTGTATTTTGTATATTTTTATCAACAAAGTTTAGGTATGTCGGCGTTATTTAATATTTCGACTATCTAATAATTTTTTTCGTTATATTACATACGTTATACATTTGTGCAGAGCACGTAGTCTGAGTTTGATGGAGGAAAACGAAATTTCGGGTTTTTTTATTTGAATTTCTAAATATGCCTCAAATTATTGTTTTGTTCCATTCAAAATTTGCGTTTTAGTTTTAGAGACTTGTTTGGGTTAAATTACTATTAATTATTAAGCTTGCGGGCTTTATTTTGGTGCACCAATGTATGCTTAGAAATCCGTCTATTCACTGATCTGAGACCATTTTTTACTAAGTTGTTTACTACTTATACTTCTGTAGATACTTGTGCTTTGTTCTATCTGTTCTGCGTAGGTATTATATGACATGCATAATATGATTTATACAAAACTGCTTTGTTTAACATGATATATGACGCTATTTCTTGTCCTTATGAAATCTGCTACCGCATTGAGCATATAATATTCATGTTTCCTGGTTGATTTATTAGGCAAAACTATTCCAGTTGAAAGGAAACACATTTTATCCAAAGGAGTTTCTTAACTCTTTGCATATTCAGTGAATAATAAATAGTTAAAATAAAAAAAGAATTTATTCATAACTTAATTACTTGGTATATAGTCTGTGATTCTGTTCATTTATTTGTTCTGATTTTAAAACGAAAACATCTGTTAATGACTTTTTTGTTCAATCAGTGATTACGAAATCTAACTTTGTATTTAGGTAAACTAGGTTGATAGCCAGGAGTTCATACATACCGAAGATTATGCTAAGCTAGATTTGAATCTGTGTTCTGCCTCATTACGTTACGTAGAAGTTACGTGTGTCTTGCACATGCTCGTTAAATGAAGTTTTACGTTAAGTCTGTTTTATTTCACTGTCTTACTAATAATACTTTTGAGAACTAAAACGAATTTTATGTATGATAATATTTGGATATTCTCATAAATAAAATAGTCGGCTATTTTTGGTATTAAATCGTATATCAAAAATAGTCTACTGATAGCTTAGCTTATTAACAGTTATTATTTTATACACTTAAATTTAATATTCAAAATAAAATTTGAACTAAATGAAAAGCCGTCTTTTCATTTTCGTGCTTTTTCGTCATAAAACATTTTTAAACTTGGGCTCGTTGCCTTAGGTAGGTACTTATGATGGTAACTGTACATAAACATTACTATGCAATGAGCTATATTCACACTCCCTAGTTCACATTTGCTTATTATATCACACAGCTTTGACATAATATCACGGCGAAAGCCGCCTACTCTACCCAAATAGAGCAATGTATGGAGAAAACTTGTTATGTCATACACTGGCCGGCATCACATAGTTTGCAGTTGTCAGATGTTTCCTGATAAAAAACTAGTTTGAACCAGGAATAGAGATAAATTGATTACTCGTTAAAAGCTTATAGGAAACACGTAATCCACAGTTGCCTACTTAACTTACTGATCGAATATTTTTTGTTTATTAATGTAATAATGTAGGTACATGTAAAAACAAAAGTGCTTTATTTTTCTGGTATGCGGTAGTAGGTAAAAGTTTATACGATAAATAAAAAAACTTGCAAGATCAATTTATAGGGTTCATTCAAAGAATGAATGATTCAGAAATTTAAAAAATCGAACCATCTTAGTTCATAATAATTATAAATAGGTTAAACGAGTTTATATTACAGTGTTCCACTCTAAATGGAGTGTCAAATAGTAGACACCAAATCAAGAGTCTCACTTTTGTAATTCTCTAGACATTTCCAACAGCCATAAAATTACGTAAAATTAAAGATATTCTGTACGAAATCATTTGATTTAGTTATAACAATTTAATATTTACACATACATATCAAAATCGCGCAGGTAGATAATCCGACCCCGCGACCTGTGTTGTTGAAAACATGCATTTTTCATCGGATAACCATATTATATGTTATGAAAGTGTGCCATAGGTCAGATGAATATTGGTTAAACTCAGGTCAATATATTTCATGGATTTGTTAGTATTAAAGATTGCTATTTCAAATTTTCGCAATGTTTTTATTGGATTAGTTTATTTAGTGAATTAATCAAAAGGAATTAACAGACATACTTGTCAATAACCGTTTTATTTTATTAAAAACGTGCTCGATCAGTGTTATTAACTAATGTAGTACTTACTAATGTTTATTTTATTTCGTAAAAATGTTGAAAATTCTGTTTTTCTGTGAATTACCTACCAAGTAGTTGTACTTACACAACTGCTATTTTAGTTAGCGATATTGATTTAAGTAATAGGCTTTTAAAAAAATTACCAATTCATACAAATGACGAGAACCGCGTTTATATCTTTTGTATGGAAAACGTAAGGTACCTACAAATTAACATTTCTTCTTCTTTTTTATATGAGTTCTGCCCGTCAGTATGACATGCGTTTGTCAATATAATTATGTTGACAATTTGGTTGCCTGGAAAAGATCACTCTCAGCGATAAGACCGCCCATTGTATTGCCATGACTACCTGTTTAAGTTTTTTTGTCCTATTTGTGTGTGGTAAACAATAAAGAATTATCTATCTATGTATTATGATACGGTAAGTACGATAGGTACCTACTCTTAAAGTGATAGCGACGTAAAAAGATACCTAACCGGTTGGTTTTGGAGTTGACACAGTTTACTCCGTTCGTCAGAGTAAACATGGTCGTTAGAAAATGATGACCCTGTAAAGTTTCAAAAACGTTTTAGATTAGAAATAAAAGTAATTTTTTATTATTTTCGATGCTTCCTGCTGAGTGGAATAAGGAATCGGTAGCGTAGTTTGTTGGTTGTTCTCCCTAAGCAAGGAAAATATTCGCGGGTTCAAATCCTGCTCGACTCACTTTTGGGATTTTATAATCTTTTGAAAATGAAAGTACTACAATAAAAAAGGCAAGTACATATTTTTTTGTAACTAGCATTCAAAGCTGTAAAATTACAAAAAATGTCACTTTCTATCAATTATTAAACGAATTGAAACTAGCTCTTAAATATCGTGCAGGTGTCGTATCGGTAGTCAGTGTTGCAGTGTTGCACGTACATTGAATAATTTCTGCATTATAGACATCTAGATTGAATGAAATAGGATCTATTACGTTGTGGTAGACCAAAACAGAGTTGTCATCGACCTCATTATACGGTGACCTACACAGACTTGCCACAAATCACTAGATAAGGCCATTTTTATTATGTTGTTACGCGAATCTCCAGTTTTGTTCAAAGTTGACTAAATTAGAGTGCAATAAGTTTATTAGGCAGATTTATATTACTAAATGGTATAAAACTGTTGTTTTTATTAAAATAAATAAATTATACATAAAAATAAAAATCTTAAATTATATTTGTTTTCGTAGATAACGTAACATTTTTTTGAATCAAGTATATTCTTATTTATTCAGTAAAGAAATAATTTTATTACGAATTTATAAGTAAATGTATAAACAATAACGATTTTATTACTTCACACCCTAGTTACTTAATATACATTTGCACCTTTATTTATATTCAGTCTAGTCTTAGCCATTCAGTTAAGTGGACATCTTATCTTTATATAATACGAGATGATTACTATGTTACCCAAGAAATTGACTTCCACGTCTCTGAAAACAAGAAAAATATAATTTTATGTAACTTTCTATCTTTTTACTATGATGTATAACACGATCACCATTCATATTATTTGGGCCAAAAGTAACAAATTATTTTTAAATTGCATTTGTGGTTTATTTAAAAATGTTGACCGTTATTTGAATCTTATTTTAAGATCATAAAGCTTAAAATCCTTTGATTTTTTTAGTTAATATACTATCTCAGTACATTACTACCATAACTATCTCTTTTATGAAATCGCGATGCGATATAGATAAGTATCAAACAAATTATTTGTGTGGAAATTGTGGCGCGTGCGACGATGTTATTACTGAAATAACAGCAAAAAGGCCCCGTTTATTTATAAAAAATAAAGAATCATCATTTAAATAAGTTTTCCTGGAATATAGTTCTGAAAAATGTGCAGTTGAATTGAGAACATAAAAAAAAGACGTGTGACACTCGGGAACTGCCGCGGTACAGCTATTGCATAGCATTTTTTGCTGGATTACGCAAAAATGAAGCGCAGTGTTAGGTTATTTCGTTACGGAATTTCTGGTCTCCACACTCAAGGCCCGCGATAGAAGCTATGCAATAGCTTAAAAACTGTTTAGTTTGAAACTCCAAAGATTCTCCAAGGATATTCAAGGAGATACGAACATCTTTGTTTCTCAATACGATCTCATCTTTGGCTTACAAAGTGGCGGAAACTGGAGCGTGACATCGATTCGTTCGTCCACACTCGCACATTATGAATTTGTCAACGCGACGTGTGGAATGCTAAGCTATAGATGTTTTGTAACACTTGGATAATCTTATGGAAAATACCAATAAGTGTCAACAAAGTTATACCTATGAAAGTGTCATGAAAAAAATATAACAATAATGTAACACCTATGTAAAAAACCTACTAACAAATGCATACTATTTTGACAAACTCAAATTTTTATCTGTAAATAATTATAGTTATAAGCAAGTTTAGATTACCGACACACATTATGGCATTATTACCGTGTTAATTGATTTAATAACTAATAAACAAATTATCTTTTTGCACGGATTCTTTAATTAAGGTAAGCGCCCATTGTTTGAAATTCATTTTTTTTTAATATCGTATTTATTGTGCTATAACTAAGACTATCTGTGGATTTTAAAATTAATGATTTTGAAGTTTTTTCGTTCACTAACTTCCCACGATGGTAACAATAACAATGCCGTCAATCTTTTTAAACTTTGTTTTCTTGGTCGCGGTTACTATTAAACATGTAATTTTATAATCTTACTTATATTTATAATATTTACTAGATATTAAATATGAGTAAGCCTGGGGCTTTAGGAAAACGGTAGTATTTTATACGCTAGGAAGTTATTGAAATGTGAATATTATACAAATCCGTGTCAACTATTTATAATAAATAGGTACCTATTTACCTACATTAGAATAATTGTACCTATTTACAACAAAGTACTTTTTTTACGTATCAAATGAATATGGCGCGTCCATATTTCACAATGAAAGTGTTACCTACTTATAGATAGATAGATAGATAGATAGATAACACTTTATTGCACAAACAGAAAATACAAAAAACATCTTAGAAGTAACATAAAAATAGTACAATGGGCGGCCTTATCGCTGATAGCGATTTCTTCCAGGCAACCATAGCATGAAAAATTTCGAGCGAAGTAGTAAAAGAAGGGGGAGGGTGCACAAACAACAATGTATATTACAAGTTATTTTTAATAAGTATGTAACTTTATGTTATTTTTTGGAGCTAATGTCATAACTCATTTAACTGATTCTGATGAATCATCAGTAGACATGATTATATACCTAATAAAATAATTAATATTTCTAATCGGTTAGCAATTGCAAGCGGACTGCAAAAAATGAGACAGAAAGTCTATATTTTTCTGATTCTCTTTTACATCAACGTCACTATGTAATAACCAATGTTCTGAGTTGTGATAAACGTTTAATAAAACTAATTGTAGTCAAACTAACAATGGAACAATTTCTCTAGCATTGAATCGTGTTCACGATGCATGAGGTTCGCTATTATTTCAAACGTTCAGTGACATTGATGAATACTTTAATGTGCAGAATATAAATTGTGATAAAGTTACACAATTTTTAGCCTGATTTACTTGTAGCTGAGGAATTTTAGTAGATATATTTTTAAGGCTTTTAAGAGTGAATAAGACTTAGTCTTCAAAAAGCTTTGTTATTTGATAGAAATATTAACTAATACTTAGGTGAAATTTTTTAAGGTTTGTAAAATAGCTTTTTATGGCATGTCTTCGTAAAGTTTTGATTTTTAATAGAATAATTTTATTATTTGTGGAAATGTCATTTCCAGTTACAGGCACATACAAATAATGTTACATTCTGCCAAAAAGTTTTATCAAGTTTTAAAGAGTTAATTATAAAAGCCTTATTACGTTTTCGGGTTAGTAATTTTACGCCATTTATTAAACAAGACCATTATAATTAATATAGTATTAAGTAATAGTAATATAGAATGATTAACAAAGATAATTTGCGACATCAAACAACAATCACGGACGCGGAAATCTTACTATTCATTCTAATGAACGATCGCCTAAGGACTTCACGTTGCGTCTTCTTTATAACTGCAATTCTAGTCTTTATTCACACTAGCATTAAATGTCATAATACTGTGAACGAAATGGAAAGTAAGGATCCATTTGGTCTCGAGTAAGATGATAGCTATAATGGGTAGTGATTTTAGAAATCATCTTCATAGAAGTCGTAACATAAAACGCAATAATGTTTTTGCTATATGTTTTAACTGATTGCAATAAAGTAGCAATGTCTATGTGTTGGCTTACTATTTGCAATATAACTGAAATGAAATGATATTTATTGGACCAAAATACATCATACAATCATGGAATAGTAATATATCTAATATTATAAAATATAAACAAATGTTCATGAGCATTTCACACATCACACTCTAGTAGGTAGGTAACTAAGCAATGCTTGTACTATGGCAACTAGATTACTGATAGAACACATAGTAAATTAGAGCTAAATTATAATTTTTATTCTTGATAAGGAACTGTTGCAATCATTTTGCTACCAAAATGTAAAATTACTTGCGGTAAGTGTTAGCGATTTTACACCGAATAAATTGGTTGTAAACATATTATATAAGTACAACATATCTTATTCCAAACCGTCTCTTTTCTGTCTTTATAAGACTCCAGGTGAAACATTAAAATAAAGGCAAAAAGTAGTTACTTAAATTAGAAAATAAAAATTCCTTCCTCCCGTAATAGCCACTCAACCCAATGTACAACCCAAAAGTAAAAGGAATGTGTCCAAAACTTATGAAGTCGGATGAAGTCGTATTTATCACGGAATTAAAAGCCCATAAACCTACCGCGACCCTTTTCACGCAAATATCCAGTTTCAGATGATAAAATACACAGTGATTTAATAAACAGTTAAGTCATTACATACTAAACATCACTTTTGTACTACCTAGATTCAACGACAATAAAATGATTTGATTTGACAAAAACATCTTAATGTAATTAAAAACCTAATATACTATAATAGGAGGAACGCGGAATTTTACCTCCCATAACCTAACTTATAACACTGAGACGCGGGACAAAACGGGTTATCTAAAAGCAATCTTATTTTGTTCCTGGTTAATTGCATTTAAATGTGTTTAAATCTAGTAAACAAGTATAGGTACTTGCTAGGATACTTGCATTATGATTCCAACACATCTTTCAATAATAGAAAATAAGTTATGGTTGCAAAAAGTGTAATTAGTTTATAATACAAGCTGCTCTGACTAAAGCTGTGTCAAGGTCGACATCGGAATGCGATGATTTTTGTTTGTCTTATTTGTTTAGAAACGCTATCGATTTTATTAGTACTAAAATGTATAAAATCTACTCGCTTACGGACAGTATTTTAGGGGTAACGATAAAATTGAAAAACGTAAAAAGGTCAATATAATTGGATCGTAAACTGATTATTTTACGACGGATGCTTGCGAATTCATCCGTCTGCTATTATTATCTTACAAACATCAAAACCCACTGCATCTTTAGTGAGAGGGCTACCGTGTTTAGTGCATCCTTTACATGAATTAGTATCCATGGAATCCGTATAGGGCCTGTTTTATGTTTTATTTAGGTTCTAGTACGATGTCAGATTTAGTTGATTTTTCTCCATTAGTAAATTGGAGCTAGCAAACTATTTATGTATTTAATCGATAACTTATTACTAGTTACCATTTGGTGGGGCACTAACCTCCACACTAGGAAAAAGCTGTGTTGTGGAGGTTTTTTTACTACTATGGTCTCTTTTTTTGCTACATTGCTTATAATCTGTCAGAGTGTAACAAAAAACTATAGATAAAAGTGGTTAGCGTGATAAAATCTGAATGAAAATGATTCTCGAGGAATCCCAAATCTTATTCATGCACAAATGGATGCGAGTAGGAGAAATAAAACGACACCTCTAACATCATCCCATACATAGCACAGTGGTTTCCATCACACATTCCATCAGGACAGCAGTCAAACTTTATTGCCTTTGCTGGTGAGGAACTGACATTACAATATTGACTTAACACGATCAAGTACTATAATAAATGTATATTATGCTAGTCTTTGTAAATAAACACAAGTTCGTGACTTGTGAACTCGTTTGTACATAACTTATACCTACACTCACTTTATCGCGTAGGTTACTGTTAATATAAACATTATGCAGAATTCAGGTAGTATGCGGTCACACACCATTACTTTGAATTGGCATCTAGACTGATGCAGTTTGAACTAGCCTAGTCATTTAGTCAAGTAGCGCTGAGTGGACACTAACTCGTTTAGTAGACTATGTGACGTCACTATTTAGAATCTTTGTAATTTTGACATTTACAACGGTTTTGAATTAAAAAATAGCTGAAGACTTAAGTTATGTTTACTGACTAAACAGTTATGAAGTTTTTTATTTATTCTAGGCTGATCATCAATTTTAACTCTCTATGTTTTGATGCTAAAACTGGTACCTAAAGCATATTAAGGTTATTCCACAAATTCTGTAAAAAGTAATCAAACTCTTCGTATTATATTTTGATAAAAATAAGTTCATGACCTCAACCTGCTACCTTGCGATAAAAAAGTAACCAATATACAGTCAACCTGTCACGTACTAGTGATTACAAGCAGTTATGTATTTTGTCGTAATAAAATTAGATAACATTATCACGTTTTAGTTTACAATATTACGTATCTGTCTGGTATTTGTAATTGTCACGTTTTTATAATGCGTGCATCTGCAACCACTGACCTCTATTAGATGATGCATGTCAGTGACTAAAGAGATCATGTGCGTTAAGTTTTGATGGTAGTATGTGCCAAACAAAACTACTAAAAAGGTAACTAGGCAGAGTAAGAGCTTAGGTGATGGACTGAGTAATTTCATTTTCATTCGTTTCAGCCTGTGGAGTCCCACTGCAGGTCAAACGCCTCCCTTGCTTCTGATGTTGATGGACTGAGTAATAGTCTCATAAGAATCCCTCTCTAGAAAGAGATAATGCGACTGTGCGGCCAATACCTATTTTTTTCTGTAGGTAGGCAACTGCTGGTTGCACGACTGTATTGATTTTTCTACGTTTTCTCGCCCGTATTTAACTACTTCCTACTATTCTATGTATCTATGAATACGGCAAATAACCAAACGAAATGGAAATAATGTGAACTACATAGTTCATATTATTTCCATTTCGTTTGGTTATTCGCCGTATTCATAGATACAGCAACACACGAGATAGCAACTTACCTCAGTAAAAGTATGCTTAGTACATACTAACCAAGAGTATGTTCACACGAGACAGCAACTTACCTCAGTAAAAGTATGCTTAGTATGTACTAAGCAACTTACCTCAGTAAAAGTATGCTTAGTACATACTAAGCATACTTTTACTGAGGTAAGTTGCTGTCTCGTGTGAACAGACTCTTGGTTAGTATTGAACTAAGTACACAATACTCTATGTCAATCGTCAGGCCGGATTGCCTACTTACTATCCCATCAGAGGATTAGAGCGGTACTCATTCAAGGCTCCATGCAACGAATAAATTGAAGTAACCGTGACTATGGTGTCTGATCTATGTTTAAAGATTACAATGGAAATATTTATGGGCCAATTTGTTTACAGTTGCATATCATCCATTTTGTACATTTTACATTCTAACAACAAACCAAGAGTAGATATACTTAGATAGAAAATTCTTTGTTGCACTTTAAAGTAGTGTACCTACTTACCTACCTACAGACGAACATTAATGCTAAAAAAGCATTGTCTACCAGCTAACCTGTGGGTAGTGGGAATAACAATCCAGGGTAGAAATCCAGCATACATATTTGGTATTGAAAACAAAGCTAAAGACGAACTAATTTTTTAACGTTTATGTCTTTTACTTCTAGTAGACTAAACTAACGGCCGGTTTCTGGAAACCCAAATCACGATTGATCCGAGTTTGACACATAGTAATTGTTTGATTTTATCGTTGATCATCGTTCGAGAAACCGGCCGTAAGGGTCAGTTCTTCTTCTTCATTTTTTTATGGCGCGGTGTTCATCCCACTGTCACATTATTGACTCACAACGAACGAATGAATGAATGAATGAAAGTTTTCAATCATCATTGCACACTGTAGAAAACTATATAACAAAATAGCTAAGAACAAAAGACATCAACGAGCTCTACCAATCAACAAGAATTGTCTGAAATATAAATATATTATTATCTGTAATGTCATTAATGCACTTATTTCTTCTTCATAAGAGAAAAAAGATGAAGACCTTTGACAAGGTACTAATGTGGTTGCTGGTTTTTTTAATTAACTTAAGACCTTTGGTTATGTAATTGTAAGTAGATTTTATCTTAAGTCACCATCGCTTACGTATACAGTATCCTATAAGTAGGTGTTACTCAATTTGGATTATCATTATTGAGCTTAAATAACAATGGTGTATGTACATAAGGTAATAAATATTGATTGAAGAATATTGATCCCTATATTAACATAACATTTATGTAATAATTGAAAAAAAAGAACTTGGTTTTTTCAACAATGGGTCAATGAGATTTTGCCATCAATATGTATAAAAGACGTGAATACCAAGATGACGAATTATACAGAAAAGAAGAAAATAACGTACCAATCCCCCAATAAGTGGGATAAAATCAGAAAGATGAAGTAAAATCTTCTATCAATACAATACTTAAAATTGAATGACATCATTTATTAATTTTAATTACATTACTTAACGATCACACAAAATTAAAAAAAAGATCACTAAAATCCCTTCAATACATTGCTAAACTACTTACTCTATACCTACAACATTGCACATACCAATAAAAATAAACGAAATTTAAAACCTTTTAATATTTTTGTCCTACACTTTTGTTGCGTACACAAAAGATATTAAAATACATCGTTTACTCTTTATAAGGCATTTTGAATATTGCTTAATTAGTTACAAAATAAATAATGCATTAGTTCCGTTCATAAAATTGTCGTAAGTTCTATAAAGACGTGTGTAAGTCGATTTACACAATTATTTCAGGTGATTTATTAAGCCTTCAGACAATACCATTGTAAGATATACATTACATATAATATACTTTTTAATATAATCGATGATGGTTCTCTGTCAAAGCGCTAGTCTTCTGTCAGCAATACTTATTTATAAAAAAAGAAGTGTGGCACTCCGGGACTGCCGCGGCAAAGCTATTTCATAGCATTTTTTGCCGCCAGTCGAAGTGTTAGGTTATTTCGTTACGGAAAGAAGCTATGCAATAGCTTAAAAAAAATTGAAAGTTATGCCATAACAAATTTGTACAATGAAGACTAGCTCTATTTTGCTTAGTTTGAGGCTAGGTCCAGGACAAAATTATTCCTAACATGTTACGTTATTGGCGCAAAAATATCTACTTTTACATTAATTTTAGAGGAATAAAAATTGCCAAATTTTCCATAGGATATAAAATATCTTTTGACCACCATGACATAACATAAAATTTATCGTCAATAAAATCGTTATGTAAACGATTGTTTTTGAAACACTTTATTGATAGTTAAAGTCTAGTGGGTTAACTTGAGGTCAATAGATTTATTTGAGGTCATAGCTCTTGCATTTTGTGTTGAGATACCGATGACCTTCATGGTTTCTGTCACTTTGACACTTAGATCTTCAAGTTAGCAAATAGTTTTTTTAAAGAAAAATAATTTTTATACTAACTTTATTAAATCGATGCAAAAATCAAAACACTACGAAATCATTAAATTATAAATAAAGGTTTACTTAACAGAAATTCTTTAAAACCTATAATTTGCCATGAATATAGCAGTATTTAAGTTCCTTTTGCCTTACAATGTGAACAGAACCGCGGGAAATATTATAAACAATAGACGCTCGCATGATAACCACACCGCACACCGGAACATAGAATTTCCTTGTATGATTCTGATATTTATCTCCTAAAGGTTAATGTTCCAGCTCAACAAATGCAATTGTGAATAATACTCACGAGCATCACTATACCTTAGATCCTAAAATCTTTAGAACATAGAAAAATAAACAAAAAAAGAAAGAATGACACCTATCGACCACTGACGCGCTTCATTCATTTTTTGACATATTATTCTTTAACTTTGCAACTTTGGTAGTATATGAGGGTCATCTGCATCTCTACTTTGCTCTACATCTTTGTTTATAGAGATGAGGGTAGGAGTCGACTCTTACCCTCATTAAACAAAGTGTGCTGCAAACTTGCGTTCTTTTCTCTAGCTTCCACTTCGGAGAGCACTGTCTCCGAGTCACAGGTTTGGCCCTGATTGGTCTTTAGTGCTTTTGAATTCAGTGTGGTGAATTGTTTGAACTGTCGACAAACTGTCAAAAAAGCCAGTGTCAAAATAATAATAATAATTGATGGCTTTATAATCTCGATGCTAATTTCAACTAATTTGACTAACTTAAGTAATTTGCAAACTCATTATGGATTGCATCTTTCAACGGATGCTGATTTCACTGTATTTTTATTAATATAAACTTACATAAGAGTTGTTGCATTTTATGTAGAACAATCAAAGCTTAAAAGATGCCGCGTATTCCAAATACGGAGCTGTCAATTCGAGAACCCATTCAATACATCTCACTGCCTTATTAGGAACTGCATTTTTAAGCCGATTTCAATAATGTTCATTTTAATCTGGTAACTCTATGGATTATGATGTAACAAAAACAATCTTTCTTAAGCCATGTACTATACTTTGTTATGATATAATAATTTAAATCCGTTAGCACACGACTAAGATATATCGGCCATAAGCCTCAGCATGATGGATACAGTGCAATGACATAGTGCGCACGTTTTTGACTTTTCGATACATAGGGGAAGGTTGCTATGAATGGACCACTTAACTTTACGACCTCATATCTTAAAAAGTATATGTGATTAAATGAAACCAATTTAATATTTATATTTGTTAGGACCTTTATTTATTGTAATCAAACGCACATACAATTCGGGCTAACACTTTCCGATATATACAAAGAAAACTAAATCTTTGGCTGTTGCCTTCTTTGGACCATGGGCACCTTCATTGAACCACTAGGTTGCCATCAATGGACTTCGAGAAATTTGTTCTGGAGGTCCAATCATGGCAACTAATTATAATTACCAATATGACTTAGTTATGCCTACTAAGAGAGACAAACTATACTCATACACTTTTTTTTATCCGATACACGATTTTAAACGATGTTTAATATTATTTTTCTCTGCAAACTCAAATAACAGTCGTCTCATGTCCGCAAGAGTAATGCCGTACAAACAACCTTCCATCTCATGAATAGCTCATTTTCTAGTTCTGGAGGAAGATCACTTTCGGATCCTTTTATTTGGACGTGTTCTTCGGCTTTTTGGTTTACTCCATCTAATCTCCGTTTCAGTGTTGCTTTCGGTACTCTGGCATATATTCTGCTTGCCTCATTTAAACCATCGTTTTTTTTACTAATTCTATAGCAAAGTTTATACCGGTTTTCCACGTGATTTTTTTTCTTTTTTTGGCGACATTCTGAAATGTTACATAAAAACAATTTAAAAATGTGGTTAGGTATCTATAGTTTTTTCTCATAAAAAAGTTACAATAAAAAGTTGCTATGATTGGACCGGTCCAACGGTAGAACTCTCTTATGGTCCATTGATGGCAACAAGGTACTTATTAAGAAAAATAAATCCAGACAATACGTAGACATCACTGGGCAAAATTGAATAACACACATGGAATCACAACTATATTACCAAATATCTCCTAATAGTGCACGCAGATAAATATGAATACAATGATACTTACATGAAGTCGTTTAGCGTCAAATTATTAGATTTTGACTGTCGCAAACACACTAACACAGGTAACTCCTCGACGCGTGTCGCAGCGTAACTGAGGTAAGAGGGGGGTGCAACTGAGTCACCAAGGATCTGTTTCGACATGTTTAGTTGTTGCTAGCTTATACAGTTTTGGAAATACCTTAGTGGTCCAATGAAAGCACTGGTCCAATGATCGCAACCTTCCCCTACAAAACATTTAGAAGTTGCAATGCTTTTCTATCGGGCTGTCATCATTTGACAGAAAGTATTTTGATCTAGGAACTCGAGTATATTCTATAAAATTATACGGATGTTCGTATACAGAGTGTTTTTCAACGTAAGGGGTTTCAGTAACCATTCATATATGTATAAGGTTTCATCAGAAGCATTCGAAAAAATCGACAATTTAACCCCTAAAATGTTTAGGACTAATAAATAAACCACATGTAATGGAACGTTACAATTAAAAACATTACCTCTGGTGTTAAACTATTCTTAGACTTTTTAGCAAAACTACAGGGTCAGAGTTGCGTGGTTCGTCTGTTGGCTGGCAAGGTTTACAACTTTCATTGCCGTGCGGAATGCCATTCAAAAATGTAACGAATAATGCTTGGAGGGTATGCATTATCATCGTCACGTGCGTAATATTTTAAGTATTCATCTCACATTGCATGTCTACAACACGTAGACTACTGAACGTTGCAGCGTTATCACGCAGTGTATTTCAAATGCATTACCGTTACGTTATTCCGTGGTTCCTTTTTTTCTGGTCCCTTTGCCCAAAATTTTCATCATAACTCGACCCTGCGCCAATGAGTTTTGAGCACTATTTAAGTCACAGTTATTATGAGAGAAAGTGGTATTGTGTAACTTGTGATATAATCTTGTGTACTTTATGACCTAAAGGACATGATCAAAGAATTTACGCGTCTTTTACAATATGAAATGCGGAAATCCTGTAAAGGTTTTTATTACTATTATGATGGTTGCGAATAAAATGTATAGCAATTATTAAGCTATTGCATAGCTTCTGTGGCGGGCCTTGAGCATAGAGACAGAAATTCCATAACGAAAATAACCTAACACTGTGCATGCGTAATACAGCAAAAAAATGATTTGCAATATAATGCTAAGCTTTACCGGGGCAGTCCCCGAGTGCCACACGTCTTTTTTTACGTTAGGCGCTGAGTTGAAAATTTAAGATGCTGATTTAGTTATGTAGGTATTATCAACTCATTTAGAACTGGTAGTAAATAACGCAATCTAGTCTAATCTAGTTCAAGGTCAAAATGATGTTCTTTCCTCAATTAAATAAAAAAGCTTTTACGATGAGTAAAGATAGATTTATGGTCATAAGTCAACAGGTCGAAGACCCGACCTACTTGTTAATGGGCTCCAAAGAGGCTGTTATGTCATTATGTTGATTATTTTAAAATATCACGCCAATCCGAAATACTATTTACGAGCCCGATTAGTCATTGAAATTGCGATTTATGATTTTTGTAAGTAAGTGAAAAATTATGTAAATTAAATTATGGCACAGATTAAAAAATGTTTTTTTTTACTATGGCTTACTCACAGAGTACGTAATTCCTTCTTCGAAAGCTTTCGAAGGCTTATAGAAGAAGGCTTATGAATCTGCATAACATTTACTGATGTACACCAAAAATATTAAACAACCTAATTATTCTTAATATATTTTATAGGTTGTTTTATATTTTAATAAAACAACCTATAGTAAGTTTAAGTATAATATTTTTTTAAGTATAATATTTTATAAATACACATTTACCTACTATTAAGCTTTATATTATAGTCGCTGTATTGACCTTTTCAAGTGTAAAAAGTCAGAATAGCTTTGACAATTGACCGTGGACGACCGAAAGAGGTTATATTACCCACTGATTAGTCTATGATGTACCGTAAGTGATTTTAAAATACCGTTCAAACTGTATAAGCCGTTATTGTATGCACAAATACGTGTATAACTGCTGTATTATTTATTAGACATAGACATAGACATTTATTTATTTACCACACATAGCACACAAAACAAAAATAAAAAACACAAACAAAACAATAAAAATTAAACTAAGCAATCTAGTTCCCATATTACAAACTTTGCATAGTTTGGTAGCGTGATGTGTAAATTGTCTATGAATATTTATTTATTTATATAAAGCGATTCCTACTTAGACACTAACCCCCTATCTTATAAAAAGTTAGCGTTGACATTATGTCACCATTACGTATGGTAATCAATACATCAAGTCTGCGCTAACTTTTTATAAGATAGACCGTTACGGACTACGGTATACAAAGTTAGCGCAGACTTGATGCCTTAATTACCATACGTAATGGTGACATAATGTCAACATTTCTGAAGGGTTTATATCTTCTACAAAAATACATTTTATTAACCTATTTAAAGTGAGTAGTGAGTCCTTACCTCAGGTTAGTCCTACTTTCCCCTAACCGCGTAATAATTTGCAATATGGCAATAATTGCTCATAATAAGCATAATAACACCGTTTACTTGTTTGCTAACCGTTGTTGCTTTTATAAAATTAATATGTCAGCACGTAAGGTGATTACTTAGATGATTTGTTAGTATTGCACTACGTGAGAAAACAGTTTAAGGTTTGTGGTAGAATGAGTGTCACTGCCTTAGCGTGGTGATTTTTTTTAAACAACCAGTCTTATACTTTGTAGATAAGTTTATTTGTGAATAAAATCAAATTAATAAATAAATAGTGAAACCGGGAATTAACTTTAGGTTATTAAACATTATTTATAAATAAGTTTTTGTGAATTATAATTCGCATAAATAATTAGAATATAAACGCATCATTTATGCGTTAATATAAGTATCAAACGGAAAAGAATGAAATAAAACTTGACTATTTCAACTAGTCACAGTTTGTCACAGTTTTGGTCATGTAGAAAACTATTGATGTTATTTGATGATAAAATGAGTCATTTTTGACGCTCTTTAAAATAGTATATATTCGATAATTCAGACGAAAAACTCCTTGACTAAATACATAATTGTAAAAGTAATGTTTTTTTTAAATGGCGTTTGAATATCCGTATAGCTTTACTAAATCAACGCATTTTACGTTTGAGTGTCTCTTATTTCGTTTTTAATCCAAGTTTATGTTTTTTATATAGAACTTAATAAAATATTATTCTACTTACTGTGATTAAATGTAATAGAGCAATTAATGAACAGGTGTAACAGGATGTTGATATAGTCAATGACAAAATTATATGCAAATGTAGCGGAAAAAATTGGTCTTGTCTTTGTGTCTAATTATGATGAATAGGTTGCTGACATAATTTAAATTTATTTATAGAGATATTTATTATTGTCAACTTATGTGACGAATAACGGCCGGTTTCTGGAAACCCAAATCACGATTGATCCGAGTTTGACACATAGTAATTATTTGATTTTTTCGTTGATCATCGTTCGAGAAACCGGCCGTAAGTAGTGCAACTTATTTTGAATCTGTACTTTTAAGTATTATATCAGCTATTAACACAAATTCAACTGTTATGGGAACCTGGAAATTTTGATGGGAGTTACAGACATTCTATAGACGACCTTCATAGTAACACCATAAGGCTTACATTTAGTTACATTACATCAATGCAAACATCTTCGTCGCTTGAAATGTCACAAAGCATCTCTTCTGTCAAGACCATTGAGACATCATTTCGTCAGCTAATCTGTCAAAGATACAAAAGACTTTAAAAAGTCTGATGAAATTGCTTGCGTTGTGCATGATAACTATTTATTTAGTTTACTAGTCCTTCTAACTAGACGTTTTATTGTAGTTAGTTGGGTGTGCAGTTACGTAGAAAGCAGGTTTTTGGAAATCTGGTTTTCGTACCATATAAAACATAATTTTTTTTTTATTAAATGATTCTGCTTAGTGAGTTTATAGGTAGAGGTTTTTTACAATGAGGTATGCAATGTTTTAAATCTTCGCATCTTTTAAGTCGCAGTAACGACATAACAGAAATATGTTGATGATCTAGAAAATTATGACTTCTTTCTGGATTCCAACAATCACAATTCCAAAATGTTAACAAATAAAAATAGTCTATTTATAGTTTTTTAACGAAAAATAGATTAATAATTATTCAATATGACTTAGCTTTACTTGAAGACATTAGCTAAAATCCGGTCAAAAAGGTTGTGACAACAAAAAGTTTGTGACTGCAGACGGTAGTCTGGTTTTAGGTTAGTACAGTTTTTATCCGGCGCCAATCTGCACACGGTGTGAATGCAGCCTGAACCATTTGCTACTATTGTTAACTGGTTAAGAAACCTTCAAGGCTGCAGTTTTTGTTAAACCAGTAGGTCACAGCGCAACGTCACGGCTTGGTGGCTCTACATGCGAAAGATTTACTGGATTAAAAAATACTTATTTATATATTAACAGTAATGATAATGATAGCTATATAGCATTATTCATACGGGTATCTATGAAACAACCAAAACTAACTCTATTAAACTATTGAACGCTTTTATCGTGGCAGCGGCACTAAGGAACATAATATCGATCGACACTAACACTAGTTTATTCAGTTTTCTTTATAAATGGTATGAGTTTGATTACTTTTTATTTTGACACAGTTCACGTCAGTTTCACACAGTTAGTATCACGTCAGTCAGATCAAATTAACCTATAATAATTATTTATAAAAAATAATTAAACTCGCAAATCATGGTACATAAATAGAGACAACTATGTTCAAAACCTTAATAGTCCTACTGATTTTTTTCGTTCGATAAACTTACATGTTGCTATCGTGTAGGTATCGCCTTATGTGTCTATCCCCCAATTTAAGTTTTAGAAATAGTTGACTAGTTACATAACAAACCTTATTCTAGCTGGGTATTACGGCGTCTTACCTGAAAATGATAAAGATTTATAAATAACAGGATAACAAGTGCAACAATTTACAAGTTAAAACGATGAAACTACAAAAGTAATAAGACTGTGTAGTAGTACAATAACCAGAATCCATAATAATAGCTACAATATAATAATAGCTACAAAATATATAATTCAATTGTTTTTTTCCTTTGCAGGTCTCATTTCCATGTCACAACAGTACGACCCAGGTTCTTCGTGAAGATCACGACATTCAACTCGAAGCCTGACCTATCGCAACACCATGGCGAAGTCCTCATATTTCTAAACAACGATAGCCGTTATTTGATAAACGTCAATTCCTTGCTTTAGTCATAAATATTACATTATTATTTTTAAAAAATATGAGCTGACAAATCTTAATGGTTTTTAGCTACTTAATTATGTTTGATAGAAATTGGTGCAGCTGAGAGGAAAACTTGTCGAGCTGAGTTTTTAGGTTGCATTTATATCACGGAGTGTTTTACTAATTAATTCATGGACTTAAAATTCGCATTACTTTAGATATCATATATGATTAAATCTTAAAAATATAATTTGCACCTATTTGTATGAAGAAAGTATTATGATCTTGATATTACGTGCATCAATCGCCATAAATGGTAAAATAACTGCCGTCTTTATGAAAGACAAAACTTTTCCGAAACGAAGCTTTATCTCAGTGCTATTATTTGGTCTATGGCTTTAGTACAAGTTACCTAACTTCATTTTACTGGGAATTTGATGCTGTAAACCAAGAATGATTGTTTTGAAAGGTTGCTACGGAACTGTGGGGTTATGAAAGATACAATCTTCTTTGGGGCCCTTTACAAAATAGCGTTTTATTGCTTAAATACAACCGAAAGATTTAAAAATTCTCTAAAGACAAAATACGTATTAAAATGTTCATGGAAAATTAGAGCTATGTTTTTTCCCGTGCACTCACCAAATTCTTTTACATAAACCTTAAGTAGTACTCAAAATTTCCCTAATTTTGAGATTTTAAATGTAGTTAGAAACACCAGTTTAATTGCTTAAAACTACAAGTATCTGATACCAAAAACAATGATACCATACAAATATTTTTGGTTTCCTTTATAACAGCTCAATAAAACATTATATTCAAGTAGAATATTGCAGCTATCTTTAAGTTATATGTGTTTAACTAATTAATTAAATAACACTTAAAAAAATCCGTAACCTTTGTTGTATGAATTCATTATCGTCAGCAATGCTTGACAATTTCCTGACGAAATTGAGTTGCGGAACAATATTTTATTTTACATACAATACTATTATAATGCAGTCACATCCTTTTATGTACAGATCCACTTAAGTAAACTATCAACCAATGTTTTATTATTAAATAAACAAATATTCATGGCCACACTCTAGTCCCACACTAAGCAAAGCTTGTAGTATGGGAATAAGATTGATGATAGAATACTTTTATATATTTTTTTAAATACATACATAGAATTCATAGTAACACCCAATTTTAATGATTTTTAAGTTTAATGAGCAGATAAGTAACCATAAGAAAATGACTAAGTTAATACCAGTACCTAGTAGTACCAATTAGTTTTGAAGTTATCTACAATGTATGTTTTGATCCAGGATTAATCACTTTTTTTTAGTTTTATAACGGAAGAGTTGGGTTTATATTTGAACTTATTAATTGTAAATGAAAATAATTAAGCGATTTTGTTTTTTTTTTAAATCACATGCTTTATTTAGAGTAAAAAACGTACCAGATTGACTGGTGTTCTTGCTTTAGTGGACAGTGTACTTGGGACCTTCATAGTCCAGTCAAAATAGACTAAAATTATGACTTCAGTTTGCATTAATTCCCAACAAGCTGGATTTTTGTACAGGCCTTGAATACGTCATTATAAATGATATGTCAAAAGTCCTCATCGATCCCGCTTGTGCGTTGTTTTTTATTCGAGGTCAAAGGTCATAAATTTGTATTTTTTGCTTATATCTCTGAAACAACGAAAGCTATTGAAAAGTGGTTCAGGCAAAGTTTGTACATCGTAAAATTGTCTACAAAAATACCTCAACACTTTTCTTCTACAAAGCATTGCTTTCGAGATATAGTGACTTTAGACCGCAGGAAAATCGTCGAAGATGCTGCGTTTTTTTCATTTCAGCCGTTTTATCTGCTTCATTGCCACAAAACAAACAGTATTTCTTGAAATTTACTGGAAGGGGTGATGGGTTCGATGGGTTAGTCCTCCTCCAAGGTAATGAATCGTCTTTTGTTTCAAGAAATACTGTTCGTTCTATGGCAATGAAGGAGATAAAACGGCTGAAATGAAAAAAACACAGCATTTTAGTAAGTTTTCCTGCGGTCTGAAGTCACTATATCTCAAAAGCGATGCTTTGTAGAAGAACAGTGTTGAGATATTTTTGTAGACAATTTTACGATCTACAAACTTTGTCGGAATCATTTTTCGATAGCTCTCGTTTATGACTATTAAAAGCAAATTTATGACTTTAACCTGGGTATTTGCGTTTTTCGCGTATATCTCTGAAACAACGAGAGCTATCGAAAAATAGTTTGGACAAAGTTTGTAGATCGTAAAATGGTCTATAAAAATATCTTAACACTTTTCTTCTATAAAGCATCGCTTTCGAGATATAGTGACTTTAGACCGCAGGAAAATCTACTAAAATGCTGCGTTTTTTTCATTTCAGCCGTTTTATCTGCTTCATTGCCATAGAACGAACAGTATTTCTTGAAACAAAAAGACGATTTATTACCTCGGAGGAGGACTAACCCATCGAACCCATCACCCCTTCCAGTAAATTTCAAGAAATACTGTTTGTTCTGTGGCAATGAAGCAAATAAAACGGCTGAAATGAAAAAAACGCAGCATCTTCGACGATTTTCCTGCGGTCTAAAGTCACTATATCTCGAAAGCGATGCTTTGTAGAAGAAAAGTGTTGAGGTATTTTTGTAGACAATTTTACGATGTACAAACTTTGCCTGAACCACTTTTCAATAGCTTTCGTTGTTTCAGAGATATAAGCAAAAAATGCAAATTTATGACCTTTGACCTCGAATAAAAAACAACGCACAAGCGGGATCGATGGGGACTTTTGACATATCATTTGTAATGACGTATTCAAGGCCTGTACAAAAATCCAGCTTGTTGGGAATTAATGCAAGCTGGAAAGTCTATTTTGACTGGACTATCAATACTGTATTCTCATAGTGAAATCCATTGTATTACAATATTATAATTAAGATAAACTAAACAATCGTTCACAGAGCAATAGTGGGTACACTGGGTACACTTTTGTAATAATTTGTTATTCTATTCTCATGAAGTTAAGAAATAAGTCTAAACGGCAAAAAAAAATCTTCAAGTCTCGATCGAATATCTTTTAGATATCATAGTAGGTTCATCATCATACAAGTAACATAATTTTTTTTCATAGTAACATTGCCGTCAATCCTCTTAGCCGTCATCGCGCAGTGTAAATCGAACTGCGTTACGTTACGTTTACTTTACATTTATTCGTGCTTATCCCTCAGATGTATTGTCGAATTGGTGTGCGCATCGCGTGACTTTGATAGAAATATTTTCGACGACCGATGTGGCGCGGCGGGCGAAGGTCCGCCTGAGATGCGGAGGTTGCGGGCTCGATTCCCGCCTTGGGTTAAATGTTTGTACGATCTGCAAATATTTATTCCGGGTGTTCTGGGTATTTTATATGTAAGTATAATAAAAAAATATCTATCTATGTAATGTATTGTATTAAGTATGTCAGTATTCTAGTAGGTACCTACCCATAACACAAGCTCTGCTTAGCTTGGGACTAGATGATGTTGTGTGGATTGTCCAGCATTATATTTATTTATTTGTTAGTGTGCGCACGTATGCTTCAACCCAGCCTTCAAAACACAAATCATATGAATTTATAAACAATATAAATACCTTTACGGCGGATGCACCTTATGCTCGGCTTAACTCAGAGGAAGAGCGCAGACGGTAATTTCTAAGCATTATTCTTGCACGCATTTCCTTTGACTAAGAGGTCAAATATATAATTATTTTTCAGTAAGAGAAATCAGTAGAATAAACCACTGTGACATAAAATTGTATGAAATCACTTTGAAATATTTAAATTTTAAACTAATGCACTTTCATTTCATTTATTTATTTATAAGCCAGAAGTTTCCCACTGCAGGGCAAAGGCCTCCCTTTCCTCCTTTCACCAATCTCGGTCTTGGGCTGTTAATGTTTTCATTTCATGCTATTAAAAATTTGCAAGTTTCAAGCACTGGTGTTTTTCCATTTTTTTTGAACTGCATTTCATTAAAAAAACATTTATTTGTAAAATTCTAGTAGCGAAATATGTCATTTACGAAATGTTACTATACCACTTTCCGTGTTATAAACTGTTCCGGAGCTGCTTTTTGTCACAAAGCAATGCAACGCGCGTGCGCGGATTAGTCACGCTATTTTAGCTATTTTATTTTGCGGTTTCTACCTAATGCCTTGATCACACGTACCGAGTAAACCGGCGAGACAGTGACGTATTTAAGATACACTGCGCGCTAACGCTGCAACGTTCAACAGTAAAACTGATGTCGACGCGCTGTGTATCTCAAATACGTCACTGTCTCGCCGGTTTACTCGGTACGTGTGATCAAGGCATAACCTTGAACTAATTGGTCTGTCAGCTTTCTACATAGCTTGGTTAATTAAAATCAACTTTGATACAAGTCAGTAAGTACAAGTTCAAAATAAGGACCATAAACCAAAATTTAAAACTCGCCAATACCACAAGAAAGTTTACAATGTAAAATAATGCAAGAAAGAGCATTCACTCATGTCCTTGACCGCACTGTACAACTGTAAGTTATTCTGTGACCGCACGCAAACAATGGATGGCGTGCTGCAAGATGCAGCGAATCGCATAAAATAATAACTCATAACTCACTGTGGGAACTCGGTTGGTTAATTAACTGACGGACATGAGCATGACTGGATATGGGCATGCGTCTATTGTAGGTGTCTTCGTTTTGACAAGCGATGGTCTTGTCTATGATACTTGAAGGTTTGTTTATGTTTTTTAAAGAATAAGTATGTACATTATACCTTCACTTATGCGCCTCAAACTTCAATTGCATTTATTCAATAAAATCACAAGGATCACTTTGAAACGTCTTACATACTAGATGATTCTAGGCGCCCGTTTGTCGCAATCAGAGTCTAGAAGAACTGGCAAGAAACTATACCTGGATGGTAGCGTTTTTTTATATGATTGTTTAATAAAAAAGTTGGAGCAAATTAAATTCGTTTTAAAATATGTGATGGTTTGAACATAAATACAAAAAAGAAGTTGAAGCAGATTTAAGGGTAGCAGATTTAGGTTTAGGTTTAAAGAATTTTATTCACATAAAGACATATTATCACTTACATGCTAATAGTTATTTAACAATAGTAGGTATAACAATAGTATAGATTTAACACGACACTTAATTTCGAAAACATAAAAACAATCGTATGGGTTAATACATAAGTACAGACGGACTAATCTAAGTGTTTTATTCTGTAATGAGATAATCTTTGTTGTAAACCCACGCATGAATTCTACACAAACAATTTATACAAGATGCTAGGAATGTGTGTCAGTACTGGTACAATAACTCTTAGAATAATGAGGCATCATTATTCATCCTAATAACCCAGTATGCTGACGATAACAGTATACTGACATTATACTTGAATATATTGCTGTATTTACCGCAGCACCACAAGTACCGTATCAAGTACTCTGCACAGATTTCAATATATTGGCAGATATGCTTATGTTTTGGTGTTCTAAAAAACGATAGCTGTCATATGACATACATAAAACATTCAGCATAGCTTATGTCAACATAGCCTAGCGTACTTTAGTGTTAGAACTGTTTTAACTTTGTGGGAGTATAATAAAAGACTTTTATTTATATTTTTTATAGCCTAGCGTAAGGTTTGACTAAATCTTTGTTTTTGTAATTATGACCATTAGGTCATTAAGATAAGTAAGCCATAAGCTATGTATTGAAAAAAATCAACGTACATTTTTTTTTCAGAAAGACCGTCATTCAACGAGCTCTATTCTTCAAAAATCAAGTAGGTATAAATAAAGGCACTAAATTTCGCAAAAAACCAAAGTAGTACTTCTACCAACCATCGTAACCATGACCAAAATAGTTTTTTTTTCCTTACATCTTAAGTATCTTTGTAAACATGTCCAATTATTTATATCAGAAGAACTAATGGATCAATTATGCAATGCACAAAAACAATTTAGAGAGCACAGTAGTATTAAAATAAAATGAGGTTAAGTATAAAAATCTGCAAATGTCAAAGTCACCGTTGACAGATTACTGCTTGTGTGTGACATTATGATGTATAGGATTCAACAAATATCTATGTAGCGTTTTAGTACAAGTCATTGATTTTAATAATAACTAGTAATTTAGTTTAGCGGTTTTCATACAGTTATTTATAAGCAAGTATAGGTAATATTTCTTCACTAAACAATGAGTCATTTTTAATACGACCGTCGACTTCTGGAAGTTTATTGCACTCGGAGGTATTTTTATGTTTAACACATTTATATGTTCGGGATATTATGAGTTTATGCTCAAATTAGTGTGATATTATTGCATGAAAGTAATAAAAAACACAATAAGGTTAGTACAAAAAGTATTTTTAAATACCTACATATTTTTTTAGTTTTATATTTTCTTTGGACATTATATTACACTATGATAGTTAAATAGATACCTACTACTTGTTTATTCATAGTACTATATAAATAACTGACATAAAAAATATCATATAATTATAACTTTAATGATCGTTGGATCATTCCTGCATGAATCGTCCAATTATTTCTTGTTGTATTAATTAAAACTTCATGCTACTTATGGTTATACTAGCATATCTAGATAATCCAGCTTATAACTAGTTCTAATTCCTTATGTGTTCGGGTACTTTATACAGGTAGTGTCTGCTTCCTGATTGGCTATGGCGTTAGATATAGGAATTGACGCCAAATTATTCGCTTTAAAAAAATGAAGTAAGTACTTAAAAAACTCAAATAATCGCGATATATAATAAATATGTAATCTACCATATACCTAAAAATAAGTCGGGTTTTCCTTCCTGGCGATTTAACTCCAGAACGCACAAACCGATTTCCAGGGTTTTGCATTCGTTGGAAAGGTCTCGAGCTCCGTGAGGTTTATAGAAAAAAAAAATCTGGAAAACTTCAACAGAAAAGCGGGAAAATATACCGTGCGAAGCCAGGACGGGCCGCTAGTCTTGTATAAATATATCTATAATGAAGTGTGCATTTACAAACGATGTGCTGACCCAAAGGTTATACTAGAAACTCGGAAGGGCTAAGGGCTTACCTAGAAAGTTTCAAATAAGGTAACTTCATAATACAGACACAGAATATAGAAAATCTTTGCACACACTCATAACTAAAGGCTTTGTTGCGTAAAGAGGCCAACGTAGTAAAACCTTTTTAGAATAAAAAAAAAAAACTTTACATCTTTTACAGTTTTTTTTTCTGGATGCACATGATTAAAGTAGCTACTAAAGAACGCTACGAAAGAGTACGAGCATGTATACCATAAATACTTTTTGCAGATACTCATAGTCGTTCGAATGTAGAATTGCGTTGAGCATGCGCATTTGAATATTTTATGGTGAGGAAAATTGCACCGGAAGTGAATAGTAAAAGACAATAAGGCGTAGTCAACTCCCTCACGATACGTCAACAAGTGAATCGACCATTTTTCTCACGATTATTAGATAACGTGCACTTTTGTTATTTATACTTCGAATGCCTAAGGCGTCTTCACTTCACTGTTGAAGACGACACGACACTGATGAAACATTGATGCCATAAATTATTGTTCATTATAGATTTCATAATACTACAAATAACTAATAGAAAAAATTGTGAATGGATAATCTGCAGATTTTCCTAGTTCTACAGATTCGTATGGAATCTCACACAAAATTAAATCTAATGCCAAGGCATTAGACGATGTACATAGTACGACGATGATATAGAAATAAGATGAACAAATAATTTCAACAACCTATCTTTTTCGATGATGAAGCCTTCTGGCCACTTCTCAAGAAAAATCCCCCTTTGAAAAACTATCAATAATATTAATAAATTCTTAGACTATATCGTACACTTAAATTGAGCTGATTAGTTTATTTAAGTTTTCAAAATATCCAAAAGAAAGCTTGATTAAATTTCGCTGCCGTGAGTAATATCTGAATTACACGCAAAATAACCTTGAAAATTCACACGCACTTCAGTATCGTAAAAACGCGCCACTGCACTGGCCATATTGACTCATACTTGTATTCAAAATGTTTTCTAGAACCGAAATATGCACGTATTCATGCATTTTGTTTGTGTCGTGTCGTAAGTAAAGTGCAGAGCATTTTGCAAGGGCTCTTCAAAGGTGCCAGTTGGCAGGTACTTATCATAAATCAAAACACAGAAGCTGGCTGCACACTCAAGCGTACAAAAAGAGTGGAGTAGGTAAATGGCATTGTGAAAGGATGCAGAATGTGGAAAACTGAATTTTAAAAAATCGAAGACGCATAATTTTATTTTTAAATGTTCATGCATTTTGTTTCTTGTGTTAGTATTATGTGACAAGATCAAGTAGGTAGATAGCTCAACTGATTTTCATGTAGGTACCTATTTTATATATACCTATGTACAGTTTGTAAATAAAGTAACTATTTAATGTCACAAAATACTCAAGTACCTAAATATAATTACACATTTTTGTAACATTTAAATTTAATAATTTAAGTACTCACTTATTTGTAGTACCCGGTAGTGATCTAAGCTAAGTGTCATTCACATACATTTATATTTAGCTCCAATTACCAAAAACATACTAAGTAAAAAATTAATACTACTAATTCATAATAGGTACTTATTACGAATTTACCTAAAAATCAAAGTAGTCGAAATACGTAAGTAAATAAATACGTAAATGATTAAAGTAGTAGTCTCAAACTGATCATTTCAAACAACGACCCAAAATGATTTATGAGGTTTTATTCAATAAACAATTGACGGCTAATATCACTGATAGCAATAAGCAGGCTAAACCAAGAGCTCACCTAAAAAGCCTGGAACAGACGAGGCTTACTTGCAAGCAGATAATTGAGTGAAGATGACTGCGGTAGAGTTAATAATACTGATTGAGTCAGGAGGAATTCTAACAAAAGCGTGAATACCGAACTCCTGGTTGCAAAAGCCAGTTAATTAGGTATAATGTTGCAATCATTGTCACGATGCACCGACCGCAGCCGCATTATACGGTAACCGCGGGTCAGATTAAAAAGTATAGGCGTATTGAAATTCTGTAATAGTGTGCTAATTTGGTTCATTGCACCAACATATTTTATTCAGTTTGTATATTATGAAAAATGAATAAGACAATGAAATTTCCTGAAGTAAAAGGTTTTGGATTCAGAAAACTTCATTTAATAGAATGAACAGGAAAAAAAAAACATTTCAATAGTTTTTAATTACTAACGCGCTGGTGTTATGTTGAAATAAATGTACAAAATAAGAAGAAGAAATAAAAAATAACAGATAAAATAATAAAAAAAAGTATTAATGACATCTTCATCGTGCGGTATGAAGTCAAAATCAAATTTAAATTTAATATATGTGAAGGTCTTTACAAATCTCAGTATTTTCAAATAACATCAAGTAGTAAGTATTTATCGACAGTGCACCTACTAGACTTTCCCACTCACACTCTTTGATTACAATATCCTCTATCTCAGTCATTTAATCTGATTTTGCACAGTAAATTGATACACAAAGGAATGCACCTACTATCTATTTAATGAACGTTTTAAGCAACTATTTCAGACTGTAACGGTTTCAAATCACCACTGTGTTGTAAAATTTTATGAGTCGTGTCTACAAGATTGTTGAAATAAATAACTTTACTTACCTTCATTTATTTTAACAGCCATTTACGAAAAACTTAGAATCCTGGACATTCCAGGAATTGGAAACTTAGAATAATTCTGGACAATCCACACAACATCATCTAGCCCCGAGCTAAGCAGAGCTTGTGTTATGGGTACTAGAAGACTTATAGTATTTATAGTTTTTTATGCATCATCTTTCACTATATGTTTTCACTAAGTATAATGCCTTGATCACACGTACCGAGTAAACCGGCGAGACAGTGACGTATTTAAGATACACTGCGCGCTAATGCCTTGATCACACGTACCGAGTAAACCGGCGAGACAGTGACGTATTTGAGATACACTGCGCGTCGACATCAGTTTTACTGTTGAAGTTGGCAGCGTTAGCGCGCAGTGTATCTTAAATACGTCACTGTCTCGCCGGTTTACTCGGTACGTGTGATCAAGGCATAAGTATATTTAAAGTACCAATAAAGATACTTACTAGTTGTGTAAGTATATTAAAATAAGACTAACGTAAAATACTAAGACTCAATAATTTTATATAAATATATAATTTTATTGATCACGGAATGCTAGTATGTTAATTACTGGATTACTTTTGAAAACGTGATGAACTTATAAATAAACAAGCTGAAGGGCAATCCTCTATCGACCAGCAATAACTAATACCATTCGTGATCAGAAATCAATTGAAACATCAGATACAAATGTTCACGGTGAGGTAAAATAACTAGATCGATCTGTAATTAAAATGAATTGCTTAGTATTTAGATACACTGAGCATTTAGTTATAGCTATAAAAACTATGTAAAATAAAATATATATTATAATATTTGAAACTATCATGGTTTTGAACATAGTTTTCATTATAAACGGGCGCATGCAATTGTGCCGAAATATCGGGAAATAATCAAACTCAAAAATCATGGTAAATATCCCGTTTATAATGAAAACTAAAATATATATTGTTAAAAAAATATTGCGCAGGGCCTTTGAATGGGAAAAAAGATGCGCAGTGGGCTGAGTTTGGCTGTAATAATAATAATAAAATAAAAATTGCAGCAGAGTAGATTAAATACAAATAAGTAGATAAGAAATTTAATTTTATTAAAGCTTATCAAAAAAAATATATCTTAATAGATTTAAACGCACGAAACTTAACACGGTGTTGTATGGATATTGAAATGTTTTTGAAAATAATTGTTTGTTTGACAATAAGGTGAGTTATTCATATGAGCTAAATAAAAATGTGTACTTTATTAGAAAACAAGGGCAACGCACATTAGTTAGATTAAGCTGTTAAATAGAACGTGAGAGTTAACGGTTCGAAACGAATTTTATTTACTTAGTTTTTAACTCAAACGACGTTAATAAAGATGTGTGTTTTAAGGTACTTAAAGTGAAACAAATCAATTTAATATTGATTTTAAAAATACAAAATATACCAACTCGTGATCCCCTTGTAATATGTATGTGTTAAGCACATAAAGGCTAAAAAAACTATTGAAATTAATATATTGTTTTATTTATTACCTAAATGATTAAAAAACCAAATGCATTAACATATTCATCAAATGTTAATAAAATCCATTGAAATGTATTTATTGATATTAAGCACATTGTACTGTATTATTGTTTCTTTATTCGAATGATTTATCACATTTTAATGTGTAATGAACTTACTATGTGTATGAAATTAATATTAATTTATTTTGTAGCCATTTTTGCGTATCTGAAAGGTTAAAATAAAGTTTGTTTTAAATTAAATAAATACAAATAAAAACAGCATGTTTATTTAACAAAAAAATATCGTATTATTTCACAACCAAAGTATTTAAATACAGTAAATTGATAACTTGGATTGGTTAAGCTATCTATAGATCGTTGCCAATAGTGTGCAGATAGCTCAACTGTTTTCTTACATTTTGATTAAAATGTTAATACTGTATTAATTGCAATAAATCATTACTACAAATATTTTATATCATGTAACTAAATAATAATATGTACCTACCTAGTGACAAGTTACTCGTAGATATGATATGATTTTCATATCTAACTTATATGAAAATATATCTAGTTAATGTTAAAAACGAGTACAATAGACATTATTGTAACAATAGAAGCCATATTGATTCATAAGAATAAATATAACAATAGAAGAAAAAACGCAACAGCAAATGCAATTCTAATTACATTTTATGTTGCATTCTAGATAATATCGAACAGACGAGATTCCGTGATACAAACAAAATTGTGCGGAAGTTCAAAACAAAAGCATGCGAGAAGTAGGAAGACTATCGGTTAGTTACGAGATTGTGTGAAAAAGCAATTACTTGAATTATATAAGTCAATGATGTGAAAGAAACTGAGATAACATAATAAACTAAATAAGGTCTATTATTTAAATAGAAGAGTAATCACTGTTTAAATGTTTTGACACATTTTAGGCTGGAGGTTAAATGTCAAACGCTTACGTCAAAAATATGTTATGATAGCTTGGGGCTGTACTATGACCGCAGCTAATAAATGATCTTAATAATGATAAATGTGAAAGTTAAGATGTTTGGATGAAACTAACAAACCTACGACTATTACAGTATTTACAAAATGTACATAGGTATATATAAAATACATAAGAAATAGTTGAGGTATCGACAGACCGTTGCAAACGATTTATAGATAGCACAACTGATCCATATCAGGACCAATCGGAAGCGTGCCCAAGATGCTTGCCGCGCTGAATAGCTATGCTGATACGCTGGGCCAGATACTCACCAGCCCTGATAAAATGAAAAAGATGAAACTTGAAATATAATATATAATTTGTGATCCACATTAACCTATACCCTTATTTTTTTCTTGAGATATCACCTAGAAACATACAGACGCGGACAACTAAACGGATGCAAACTAAATCTTAAACAAAAAAATTAGCATAATCATAGTAGGTTTTGTATAATAAACTATCCTGTAACATAAAATTGTAAGTATCCTTGAACAACATTCGATTTTGTAACGGATCCAGGACCTATTCCGCGGTTATATAGTTAGAAAAAATAACTAGTTTTCAATAACACTTCCTAAGTTTTTGTTACAAATCGTGTATTGAAAGGTATCCGATAAGTGAGATAATGATCGGTTATGTTCAGTTGACAAGCGTTTGAGCGCACAGATGATAAATGACGTGACTCAAAATTATGTCAAAGTCAGATATTATTTTACAAGATTAAAATAAACTGAAAGTTAAAAAAATATACAGAATGGTTCTGCTATAAACATAAAGTTTAAATGATTTTTTCGAACTTCTCAGTGACTTAAACTTAGTGTTACCTTCTCAATTTAAATGAACTTTATTTTTGATAATGTTACATAAGTAATTTAATAAATATGTTAAAGGTAATTAACAGTAAAAAAAAAGCAAGATAACATGTGGTAAGTATTTAAATATTAATAGTTTTTAGCCTAAACAACTCGACAAAAGACAATTCAATATTGCAATGTGGTTAGAATTACTTCATATTATGTATCTAAGTATTCAGTTAGCGCTAGCGATGAGCACACACTCGATTACTTGTGTATCAATCGAGTAATCGAGACGTGTATCTCGGATTCGATTACGTAACGATTCCAAGTTTCACTTTCGCGTGAGTTACAGTTTCGTATGTCGTCTGCGTGCCGAATAGCGTTTGTATCGATACAATACTATCGATACTGGGAATCGATGAAAAAGGTATAAGGTACTACACCTTAAATTACACTATAACTTTTATTACTTGGCGTGATTATTAATAGTATACATGCATGTTGGTAAATGTGAAAGTGGTACATTTTCTGGTATAACTTGTATTTATAACGGTCACTTGTGCAACAATAACTTATTTGATTTTCGTTTTAAAATATTTACGGCCGGTTTCTCGAACGATGATCAACGAAAAAATCAAATAATTACTATGTGTCAAACTCGGATCAATCGTGATTTGGGTTTCCAGAAACCGGCCGTTAGTCTATTCTACTAGTGTTTAAGTTCTATACCTATTAGCTTGACTTTTTTTGCGTCGTTCACGTCTTCAAATGTCAAACTAAAAAAAAAGCTCAATAAATACTCCTTACGTACTAAGGACGTAACCTCGTATTGCTAAGCCCCTTCCTAAAGTAATTAGAAAATCGATTATGCCTGGAAGATCAACATAGTTTAAGTCAAGGCAATAAAGTTCATTTTACAATATACATAGTAGCACAAGTTACCCGGTTTGGTTGTTTCCCTGTGTCCGGCAGGCGACGAAGGCCAATCATTTTTAGGGTTCCGTACCCAAAAGGTAAAAAGTTTTAGCAATAGTGTCCACTAAAACTTCGCTATCGATCTGTGTGATCGTCTATCATTCTGGTGATAGACACATAGAGAGTACATATAGTGTTTGTTTGTCCATCTGTCTCTAGGCTGTCTGTATCTTTTAGACCGTGATAACTAGAAAGATACCATTTTCAAATATGTATTTCTGTTGCGGCTATAACAAATACATATAAACAAATAAAAAAAAATAACTTATGGGTATCTCATTCAAAGAAGTGTTTTTTGTTACGAAATCCTTTGTGCACAAGACCGACTCGCACTTGGCCGATTTAATTTATACGAAACGAGGCTTTACGAAACAAACGCAATTATATATGCTAATGTTTGAAGCAACCGTGTAATTTACAATGTTTAATACATTCAGGCTACGTAGGTACTGAAAAGGAATCGACCATTTTCGTGAGTTATTGAACTTACATTGATGTTTACATTTGCTTTGTTTGTGAACATATCGTAAGGTTAACAGCAATATGATTGCACATTTACAACTAAACGAGCCATTAAGACCCTTGGGTCGATTTTAGGATCCAATCTAAAAGATGTCGTATAATAAGAAAAATGTAAAACAGAACACTTAAAAATAAGTTATTGTGGCACAGGCGCCGTGTTCGACGGTATTTGAGAACACGCTTCTGTTTATCAAATATAATTTATTTAAGTCCAAGTCAAAAATACTTTATTCATTAAAATCACAAGAATAATTTAGAATCGTCTTACATACTAGTGATTCTAGGTGCCAGTTCCACGCGACCTGAGCCTAGAAGAAGACTAAGACTTGATGAAATATAGACTTAATTCTACTAAAAAAAGTTCCATATAACAAAGTTACACTTACGAAAACAGCCAAATGAGATGAAAATGTAAAGTACAAGACTTTTTAAGCTATTGCATAGCTTCTATCGCGGGCCTTGAGCGTGGAGACCGAATCCAAAAATTCCGTAACGAAAATAACCTAACACTGCGCATGCGTAATCCAGCAAAAATGCTATGCAATAGCTTTACCGCGGCAGTCCCCGAGTGCCACACATATTTTTTTCGATCTACGATCTACGACTACATTACTCGGCTAAAAAAAAACCCGCTATGCATCACCGCTCAAGTAGCGCGTGCATCTAGCCATCTAAAACCAAAGCAAGCAATGCTCTTGACCCGAATCAATCATAACAAATGTCAGTTTGATCTGTTATATGAGAATCGGTGAAAGCACTTTTCGAGTGATTGACACTTAAATGCCATTGGTCCAAGGTTAGCTATTGTAAGCGATAATCTACACTAATATTATTAAGATGAAAGATTTGTATTTTTGTGTGTGTATGTTTGTAATACATTAACTCAAAAACTACTGCGTTGATTTCAAAAATTCGTTCACCATTAGAAAGTTTTATTTACCTACTCTAAGTAACATTAGCTATATTTATTGCTAAAAAAGATTTGGAACCCTTACTAAAACTTTAGTAACGTAACCCAATGTCTACCCATGAGAAGCCGGGACGGGCGTACTATTTTTTGCTTTGACTTTTGAAAGATATCTAATTCTAATTCTAATTCTTGTTGGGGGAATAAGATCTGCACTGACGTCCCGCAATGGGGTGTATTGTGCATTATCCCCCTGCTAACCTCACCCCAGCCAGCCCAACTCCTTAAAGTAGCGGAGAAGGACTTTGGGTTGGTGGCAGCATTGTTCTAGTATCCCCGATGTTGTGGTTGATGGTGATGGTGGTATAAAAGACCCGATTAGTTCCTGTAGTCCAGTTTTGGACCTCACTTCATTTGTAGCAGTGCAATGCAGTAGCACATGCTCTACAGTTTCTTTTTCTTGAAGGCAACCCCGACAGAGGTCACTGTCTGTCGCTCCGATTTTAAGGAGATGGCGGTTAAGATCACAGTGGCCTGTGATGATGCCCACAATCATTCTCAAATCTTCACGTCTTAGTTTAAGCAGTGTTGATGTCGTGTGCCTGTTCATTGTTGGAAGCATTGTTCTTGTGTGTTTGCAGTCCGGTCTGCGCTCCCACAGTTTCTGATGTTCCTGTTGGGAGTGCAGCTTTAGTCTGTTTCTTATCTCTGCCGATGACGGTTTGCAGAGAAGTATGTCGTTTGAGTTTGGTGTTAGTTTTGTTCCTGCTTTCGCTAAAGAATCTGCCATTTTGTTGCCTGAGCATGAACCGTGGCTTTTGGTCCATCTTATTTTGACAATATGGTTGTCGGACAGACTCTGAAGCGCTGCATGGCATTTTGCAGTGGACTCTGACCTTGTGTCAGATCTCTTGAGGGCATGCAAGACAGCTGCGCTGTCTGTTATGAATATTAATTCTGCGGGATTATCATCAGTGCCTGCCCGCGGTGCTGGCGTTGTGCACGTTAGCATATGTGTCGCTGCCAGGTAAAGCCCGATAGTTTCTGCCTGGAAAACAGTTGTTGAATTGTTGAGGGGTTGCGCTTGGGATAGCCCTAGTTCAGGGCAGTAGAAGCCGCATCCCGCTCCTGCTTTTTGTTTGGCACCATCCGTGTAGATATGAAAGACATTGGAAGTGGAATCTCCCGCCATCTCTTGACTTTCTACTTGGTACTTTTTGCTCGATATGTATGTTGTCGCTATTCTGTCGGTGCCATTTAGGGCCTCCGGGATGACCCGCGTGGCTTTGTCCAGAATCTTGCTGTGATTTGTTGGTTTACCACTGCCTTTCCACTGATTCGTGGATTTTATCCTTAGAGCCGCAGCCATCGCCTCTTGCTGTATGTGTAAGTGGAGTGGCGTTAGGTTTAGTATTATATCCAACGCCGCTGATGGAGTAGATTTTGCGCAGCCGCTGATCAGGGAGCATGCGAGCCGCTGTACTTGTTGCAGCTTGTTGATAGCTGTTACTAAGTTTTGAAAGATATCTTAAAAACTCTTTTTATTACCACAAAGAAATTGCATATCGAAAATAATTCGCCATACTTTTAGTGAAGCACGAGTACAAGTTTTAAGGGAGATCTCTTCCAGACAACTTTTTAACGTAACCCGTTTAATTACACATTGCGTTATGTTTTAGAGATAGATGGAATAAAGGAGATAAGAGGATAAAGGTTGCCTGGAAGAGATCGCTTTTTACGATAAGGCCGCCCATTGTGCTGTTAATTTTTTGTTTCTTGTGTGTAAAATCCTTTTCTGTGTACAATAAAGTTTTTATCTATCTATCTAAACACGAGATGTGTTTAAAAAATATCCTAAGTCTGAGTTTGGTTTGTTTCGTTTGACGTAAAACTAAACTGTAGTTATTATAACTGCATTGAGTTAATCAAACTAAACAATAAAGTTCAACATACCTGAATAAAAAGCGGATGTTTTCCTTTAGCCATTAATCACTTTATTTGATAAATTACGTGATAAATACAGAAGTTCCATACTCCTTGATCATGATAAACCACTTTCGCTTCTTTAATATGCATAAATCTTAACACGCACGCATATTAATATTGTACATGCAAATCTAAGCTTTATGTCCTTTGCAATAAGATTGAAAACTCCCTGCTTTATTCGTGTACATCTTCTTTTACACGTTTTTTCGATTTACCACATTGCATTTTATTGTGAACGCAAATTTATTCCTTCTACTCTTGTATTAAAGCCGAAAATAGCTTACAGTGTAATCATGAAAAGTGTAAGTTGCATGAGATTAATTTATCAAGCGTTTAACATTTTTATTGCTCTGTGCATATGAAAGTAACATATCCGACTTCAAATGTCAGATGCAAATTTTGATCTAAAATGTGATGTTTTTGATTATGTCACCAAGAATTTGCAAATTAAAAAGTAAAAAAATTGCATTAGCGTTGCGTATTAATTTTACCATTACGATTATAGTTTACAAAATTACCACAATTTTCAAAATGTACATATATATATTATATATAAGTATAAAATACATTAGAAATAGTTGACCTATTTGCCGATAAACCCAATTATATACTCAACTGATCTAATTCAGTAGGTACTTACCAATCGGAAGCGTTTCAAGGTACTGGCTGAATAGCAATGCTGGTACGCTGGGCCCAGATACTTTTGTGAGGTGAGTATAAACTGGTACTTATTTTTATAAAAGCTAATAAGTAATATATACAAATAGTTTGTTTACTCAAACCACGTGTATCATATTCAAATTATATGCATATAGGTCAAATTAATATTGAATACTAATCGTGTCTTCCATATATTGCGCATCGATCAATGACCTTTATGACGTTTTTATATTACAAATAATTGTAAGTATAAAAGTTTATAGCCATTTTATTTTTTGTTTGATTAATCGATTTAAATGAGTTAGCATTTTTTAAGAGTTCTTTTGATTGATGTTTGATTCTTATTATTATTTAATATTGATTGAATAATATTAAAAGCATATTATTTAAATCCGTGTGACGAAGATTATTTTATTTCGATACATTATTAAAAAAAATACTTTACTTTTTAAAACGGACCAAGTGTACAAATACTATCATTTGTCAACCAGTGGAATGACCTGCAGTTTTGATTTTATTTGCATTCCTTATTTTTAAAGGCTTTCGTAAACTTTGGCTCGAAAACGTGACTTTAAAAGGAATATGGCTCTACCCAATTCAATGCGTTTACTCCCACCTGTTCTGTTGATTAGTTCTGTTGACAAAACTACTGGGATTTTTTCCCCCATTAGTTCTGTGACTTAAAAGACTACGCTTTACACCTGACTTTTATCTGTACTAATAATAACACTACTGGGTTTTTTTTTGTGATAAGTTCTGTCCACAAAGCAAATGGGAATACAATGCTCTGAAAAAAATATTTTGTCTTCGCGTAAAAGAGCTCTTGCGAAAAATCAAAATACATGCCTTCGGACTCATCATTATTACTACATTTTAGGGAGCCAAGTACCAGGAAAGCAGAATTATATAAGAGGTTCGTAAAGGCTATACGATCCATACTTATTATTTTTTGGAATTCATGAAGATATTTGAATAAAAGAGTATTTGAATCAAAAGTACCAGGTGAGCAGAACTTAGTAAGCGGTGGTTATAAATATATTTTAATGAATTGAATTGATAAACCACCTTATGCTTCTGCTAGCCTGGTAGGTACTTTAAGTTTTAAAGGTAAAATCCAGAAACATTGATTTACCAACAGAACAAGTGAGCATTGTATTCCCATTTGTTTTGTGGACAGAACTAATGGGGGAAAAAATCCCAGTAGTTCTGTCAACAGAACTACTCAACAGAACAGGTGGGAGTAAACGATTCAATGCTCTTATCCTGTGCGATGTGACGTAGACGGTAGAATGACGTTTCTTGAAGGGTTAGTGGGCTAGTTTTATATTAATTTATCAATTAATTTAGCAAATTAAGGTACTTTTAATATGTCTTAATCTATATTATCAAATATAATTTAATATTAAACTACATTCAACAGATAGGAGTGTAAGGTACGTTATGTATCTCCTAATGTCTTTCTCCTCAAGATAGATATACTTAGATATCAGCTCGATATCTCCAAGCGTCCGGTTCAGTGCCAGTGGGTGGATAAAGAGATTTCTGCTGCAAATCTGAACTGTACCAATTCCACGACCACGTTTCACCACCCACATAGTTATGAAACCAGTAACTTTGACTAAATATTTTGCTTAAAAAAATATGTTACATTGAATATTTTGTCATAAATAAATAAATATTCCCGGTTATGTCCCTAACTACGAAAAGCTTTTATTATATATTTTAAACCGAATACTTATTACATGTTTAAATTTACCTGTATCTACTAATTATAATATACTTTTAATACACTTTTTATTTTTAAGGTTTTGTTATAAAAATCGCTCATGTTAATGAATTCAACATTTTCTTTGACAGTCATCATTTTTTCGATTTTAACGAAATTTTAATCTATTTCCGCATTTTTCAGACTTATGATATCGATACGATACCACATAAATATATATAGATCTCAACTGAATTTGTACCCTTTTTGTACAGCAATAAGTTCTATATTCTATCTCTCATTCCTTGTACCAGTGTTAGCTGACCCTTACCCTGCTGGTTACGTAAGTTTAGACTGCATTACTTCGCCCACCTTATGACACGACGATGAAATAATTTAGCGCAAACAAGTAGGTAGGTATTACCAGCTTTGCAAGCTTCTGCGAAGATTTCACTCGGTTTTTATGTTACAAAGCATTTTTGAGGTACCAAAGGGTAATACCCTATAACTGAGACACTGCTGTCCGTCTATATGTCTATTTCTCCGTCTGTTACGAGGCTGTAGATATCTCATGAACCGTGATAGTAAGAGGGCTGAAATGTTCACAGATCATGTATTTTTGTTGCCGCTTTAACTGCATATTATACTAAAAAAATATATTTAAGGGACCCGTATCAAAAATCAGGTTGTTGTATTGTCCAAGTCCTAGTTGCACTTGGCTAGTATTTTCAATTAAGTACATGTGTTTATAATTAAAAGGCGGCTTTTTCTTTGTATTTTTTTTCTTATTTTTCTTGTTCTTAAACTTTTCCGTTCATGTCGTTTGTTTTATTATATCAGAACAGAATTTGTTGCAAATATAAAATGCTTTTTATTGGACAACGAACCAAGACACATACTATTCGTTACGTAAAATACAATTATATTTTACATAATGTTAATTTCGTTTTACGATATGAAATTATAATATTTTAACGATAACATCTCTATGAAACCATGTTATATGCTGAAATGTAATCACCATTTCTCATTTCACTTTCTACAATTATTTAAGCAACGATCGTTGGTTTGTTGGTAGATGTCCAATTATACACATACATATTGCAGTTTCATTACAATATTATGTACATTTGTATGACGTCATATACCTTTGATGACGGAATTTTTGCGGGGTCTAAGAGTTTTTTACAGCTAGTGATGAAGTTAAAGATTATTAAATGTATTTTATGCATAGAAAAAAAACGTCATCATAGGCAGCCCGTATTAACCCACTGCTGGGTAATATAAAATATAAAAAAACGCTTATTATAAACGTTTTAAAGAAGATTAACCACTTTCAAAATAAAAAAAATAAAATGTTGTATGGCCTTGTAATTTTATATTTGTGGTAAATTTTTATTAAATGTATTTCAAAATAATTGATAAATATCGCTTTTTAACAACATTGTTGTAACGAGATGCACCCAATTATGCACTTCAACGGTTTTGTAAGAGATATCGTAATGCGATGCTCACGGAATATCAAACTGCACAGTATCTAAATTAGGACATTTAAATTCAGTTTTCGTAGAGAAGAGATTTGTTTCAATTATCATGTTTCTTCTTCTTATTTCTTTCTTCTAGAGCTTGGCTCTTGTCTGCGTAATGAGTGCAAGTGTCATGTCTAACAAATGCAAAATCAAAAGTTCTTTATAAGTATTTATTTACATTAGTATGAATGTAGATGTAGAAGTAAAGGAAGGCCTAAGGAACGATGGATGGACTGTGTAAATGATTACATGAGTAAGAAAAGAGAGCACCGAGATGATGTCTAATAGAGGAGAGTAGAAGAAGACGTGTTGTACCGACTCCACATAGCGTGGGGCAAGGGTAAGAAGATGATGATGAATTGTTATGTATGGTAACCTTTTTTTCATCCACACTTTATTTTCTTTGTTGTTTTTTTTTATTCTTGATAGGTTTTCACACGTTAGTCTTATTTATTTTTCTTGAGTTTCTATACCTAGGCGCAAAATACGTGTACGGTATATAGTGCTTGCTGCATTTCATAGTAACATAACAAATCACTGGGCCATTTTTGGCTGTGTTACCAAATTTCTTTACAAATAAAAAACTGAAGAATAAGTAATAATACCATTTTCACGTCAAGGCACACAAAGGTTGGCAATCCCTTTCATTACAAAGAACCTTATTTCAACACCTTGAGGATTTCGCACCGAAAAATCGTGACTTATGGGACGAGGTGCAACACTGAACTAAATACTACAATCATTGAAATTTACTAAATAAATATATCAATATTCATGGACATTACACTCTAATCCCAAACTAAGCAGAGCTTGTACTATGGGAACTAGATAGCTGATAGAATACTTATATCCTTTTTTTGACGTGACAATGTCTTTTAATTCGATAGAGCCGGCTGCACGCACGAAAAAACATGATTCATGAGGCGTTCTGAGGCGTTCCATGAAGTGACGTTGTCACGTTCAACTATTGTCAGTAAACCGACTTTACAGACAACCATTTTTTTCTTCTTTTTTCGTAAATACATACATAGAATACATAATAACACAAGTAAGTAGGTACTGTATGTGTCAAATTGCAGTTATTTTCTAAACACTATTTTTTGTGGGTAATCAATAGTCATTAGTTTTATGGCTATACTATTCAATTGTGCTAAATTATAGTTTGATAAAACAATGTTGTCGTGCGGCCTTCAGAAGCAGATTGCTGTCATCAAATTGATATTGCGAATGGCTATATTGTTCTAATATAGCGTTATTTGAAATAGTGAAATAACGGTATCATTATTATCCATTATAAAAATATTAAATTATTAAAATATAATTCTGTTATAGAGTTCGCCCCATCTAGAATTATTTCTTTATTTTACCTAAAAATTGCTGGAAACCTTTGTCATACTGCAAAGTATTATTTAAAATAAATATGTACTGTTTTTTTGTATCTATTACTTGGTCAGTGATGCTTTTATAAAAATATATTTAAAAAAAGCGCAGAAAAATTCAATTTGTTTATAGATATTTTTTTATTGCTAGATTGTATTAATTTTGAAAGATCGTTAAAAATATGGTAAAATGCTGACCCGCTATAAAACTATTGCACAGTTTTACCACATACTATATGGTGAATCTCTATCTTAGAAAATAAAATAATAAAACAAAATAAAAATAATATCTTTTCTGACTACTTAACGATAATAAACTTTCATCACTTCGAATAAGAAAACACTTTAAAATTACATTATTACTTTGTGCACATAATGTCCTTTTTAGTATGTGTATTGTAAACAATACAGAGTTTGAATATATAAAACCATACATGGTGTTATATACATATAATACAGTTATTTTTTTACATCAACTATTTAACACTATAGAATATGAATACAAGTCGAATATTCTTAACTTTTGCTAAGCTTATTTTTACTAATTAATAAATAGTTTTATCTTTTCAAAGCTTTATAAGACGCTGCATCGTGACTTATGACGTCACACCTAGTTACGAATTTTAAAAATACTTTTACAGTCATGCGGAGGGAAGAAAGCTATTTAACAAGAAGAGTGTTAGATATGAATGTGGATGGATGTAGAAGTAGAGGGAGGCCAAAGAAAAGATGGATGGACTGTGTGAATGATAACATGTTAAAAAAGGTATGAGCATCGAGATGACGTCTGATAGAGGAGAGTGGAAGAAAAGGACGTGTTGTACCGACCCCACATAATGTGAGACAAGGGTAGTAAGATGATGATGATGCTTTTGAAGTTTACTGATTTTTCCACTAAGTGCGTTGGTGACCTCACTATCTTTACCGAAATCTGTAGTTCTCTAGACAGTTAGTGCGACCTTCATTTTCATAGTCAGTGTTGTAAACCTTTGTAAGCAAATTAGAAATGCAAGTACACACCCAAATTAAACTAGTTAGACAGGGTTTCGTAACTTAGACGTGTTATCTAGGTATGCTAAGAGCTAGAGTGATTCATAGATAATAAATATTGATTGTAATTTATATTAGTAGATTCTATTTAATATAACTAATCTTTGTTAGTTTGATTTATTTATATGTAGCTTAAACTAATTATTAATATTAATATGCTTAGACGAATTAAAATAATGAAAGTACTATCAGGAAATTATAAATATTCATAAATATAATTATTTTAAACATGCACCTAATTAGTTTTAATTATTTTTATACACAGGAAAGACTAGACGTTTCCATAACTGCAGATATTGTTTTATCAAATTTCTTCGAGTGATTTGGACTTCAAGTAATTATACAAGTCAAGTTTAGTACCATGTTAATATAATTCGTTACTTTATTTACGAGCTAGCAATTTAGAAGCAATAAAAGGAACAAAGTGCATTGTTCGCAGTTTAGAAATAAAATGTTATTGTGGCACTTTCGATTACGCTTTCACTTTACCTTGAGGTCTGGCCGAGGCAATGACCGGTCTTGTCCCTACAATGAACCCAGAGACCTTATGACATTTCGTTTCAAGTGAACTTCAAGCCCTGAGACGGATATCCGACAAACAGGCAAATGAAACATATTTTTTAACTTATGATAGACCTTTTTTTACGTGACAATAAAAATCAAGATCTTTATTCAAACTAACTAGAGACAATGAGAAACTCTAAAAATTAAAGAATAAACATTAGCGTAGATATTATACAAAGTAGGTCAAATATACCACAGCTTAGAGTTCTAACTACGAGTAATTTAAATAAAACGGAAGTTGAATAACTTAATGAAGTAAACAGTACACTAGAACTGCCTATTTGTTTTGAGAACTGGTAAAACTTGAAATTTGAAACATTACCGAACATCAACTCCTAAAACATTAAAATTAGTGGATCTTTTTTTAAAGCTTGTTATAAGATGCACTAAGTCATTGCTTAGTTTTATAACTAAATAAAAGTAGGTCTTTTGATACTATTATGCGATTAAATTAAACCTGACCGGAAGTCATAGTAAATTGTAATAAAATAATAACTTGTTATAAAACTAAAACCTTTGCGCAAACAGTATTATTGCTATTCATCGAATTTATCACAACATCTTCATTAATTTTGATTGCAATTCCATTATTACACAATTAGTACAAACTGACATAACCGTAATCATATTATTGAATCGTAACATTTTTATAATTATAGCAATAGTGTTACAAAGAATTTGAAATTGTCGTTAACAATATACCTAATCCGATTATAAGTATTTAATAATTGTCAAAGTAAAATCTGATAAAAAATATTATAGAATGTTACACGTGCTTTATCTAGACCTCAAGAATTCTTGTGTAATTTATATCTTATACACCTGCTAACAATAATGTTCTAGGTTAAGTACGTGAGTAAAACAAATAACATAACTGAGATAATAGTATCTCTAAGTTACCAGTTAATAGGTAAGACCTAGTGATGGCTTTTATTGCGTAGCGGAAAAATAACTGGTACGCGTAATGTCACGCGACTTTTGCTACGTTCTGGTACTTATTTGTTAGCCTAATTAATATTGTTTTAGTAAAAGTAGTTTGAAACTTGAATAATAGTTTGTATATTTTGACTGTATAAGTTCATATTTTTGTGTAACTTTTTGTGCAGTACTACACATAGCGTGATTAAGTACACTTATTTGTAATCAAAATATTCATGTAATTTTAGTTGCATTATAAAATGCAATCGATAATTAGATATGCAATCTCGATGTGTCATGGTTTATAACTAACCTTATTACATCGCGCTAATTAGGTCTTATACGTAGACTTGCTTAATGATGACATAAGTATTAAAGATCAATACATTTTCAAAAAAAAATGCAGTACAATAATCTCCTTATTTTCTGAAATTGGTAAATCTGTATAATTTCAATAATGATTTTGTCCTCAATCATTACATATGACTCATAAAACTGTCTTATTGAAAAGTCAATCACCGCTTTGATTCATGATTCATTTTTAAAACTCCAAACCAATTTTCCTGCAACTTCCAAAGGAAGTCAAAAAAAAAAAACAAAAATAAGAGAATAGAAATATTTATATTCAGACATTTAAAAACACTTAAAAGGTTTCAATATTGCTATTATACATAATATTCTTAATACTTCACAGATAACTTACAGACTAGGTATTACAGAGATAAGTACAAAGGCGAGCTTAACCTTAAAAAGAGTTTTCTTCCAGCTAACCTTTGAGGTTAAGGAAAGGTACATACTGTATTTTTCCGCAGCAAATTCTTGAAATAATGAGTCTTAAGTTGGCATGAAGCCGTTAAGTCGGGACACATTGTCAATAATTGTTTTGGGTATGTTGAAAATTTAGGATACACACAGCATAAAAGTTTTTAAGATTTATTTTTTATTAAAATAAAGAATTTTACCAAAATTTTTTTTTTTGAAAAAGCATTTGTTATATGAATATTGTATTACAATGAAATCTAGTTTAATGTGTAAATGAGAGACCTTCACTTAGTGAAGAAATCATTTATCTAATATGATCGGCCAAGAACTACATAGATTGAATGAAAAAGATAACGAAAAAAATCCAATTAGTAACAGTACTGGACTGAACTAACAGTTGTGGTTACTTACCGTATAAACAAAAACGATTTTAGCCTGAACCTGTTGAAATTTATCCAAATCTTTTGAAGTGAAAACTTCTTTAGCGGCGCTGGGTGGGTAAAAACTTTCAAACTCGCGTCAGGGTCACGTGACGTCGAAAAAGCGTAAGATCTTATTTAATTTTTATACATTGCTCGTAAAACAAGAGACGACAAAAGAACACACTTGCGGTCACGCGACGTATGACTCAAACAATTAAATAGTGTTGTGGCGACATCGTACAAGGCGAGTACAAGGCGCTGCCAACACGCGGTGCGGTGCGGAGCGCGGGGGCGGAGGACCGAGGAGCGGCACTCGCGCGCCGGCAGCCGACACACGCTTTGAGCACCCTCGCACGGGAAACACGTATCGCTCGCCGCGCGCGCATAACCAGATAGACGCTATTATATCGTACGAATCGTTTCGCCTAACTTGTATTTAACTGTATCGCTTCCATCTTATTGAAGTGAAAACTCAGTCAGGGTCACGTGACTCGTGACGTTCATCGAACGTGACGTTCATCATTCGTTGTCTTCGTCGTTGTGTCAATGTCAATGACATGTTAATGACACATTCGCGCTTGCGCGAATGTGTCTGTGTCAGTGTGTCTTCGTTGTCTTCGTCGTTGTGTCACATTCGCGCTTGCGCGAGTGACACAATCACAATGACACAGACACATTCGCGCTTGCGCGAATGTGTCTGTGTCATTGTGATTGTCATTGTCATTGTCATTGTCATTGTCGTTGTGTCGACATGACACAATCACACTGACACAGATGTGTGATCTGTGATGTGATGTGTGATCTGTGTCAGTGTGTCTTCGTTGTCTTCGTCGTTGTGTCACATTCGCGCTTGCGCGAATGTGACACAATGACATGACACAATCACAATGACACAGACACATTCGCGCTTGCGCGAATGTGTCTGTGTCATTGTGATTGTCATTGTCATTATGACGACTGTGGTTATATTTTTGAAGTGAAAACTTAAAAGTGAAAACACATTCGCGCTTGCGCGAATGTGTCTGTGTCATTGTGATTGTCATTGTCATTATGACGACTGTGGTTATATTTTTGAAGTGAAAACTTAAAAGTGAAAACACAACGTTAATATTGAAGTTTTCACTTCTGCCGGCACTCCCGGAGTGCTACCATTTTTTTTTTTTTTTTAAATTACCGCAAAGATCAGTCACAAAAAACTGCTAAAATAAGATCAGTAATTTTATTTTCAATATGACTGTTTGTTGTTTTTTTTGTAAGTATGTAAGTAACGCGAGTACTACAGCGATTATAAACCGATTTTGATGATTATTATTTTTTTGTAGATCGCAGGTAGGTACTTCCGTAGGTACCTATTACTTATTTGTGAAGTCGATTTTGTTCATTTTTATAATAGTATTATTATCAATTATACTTAGATTGAGTAAAACCTGCTCTCTTACCTGAATTTTGGCAAATTACATGAGAATATATTATATTTCCTGCACTGTGACGCCTGTCTAAATGTGAAATTTAAATGTGAGAGTGAATACTTTTTGGTCGTGTGTAAGTCAAGGGTAACGAACCACGGCGCCAAAGGTAAAGTAGAAGGCTCAGGTAAGGTCTTCAATCTCAAATTCGGACCGATAACTTGAAGCGTAGGAATGCTGATCAGATAAAGATAATAAGATACGTAACTCAAGATGATGAAGAAATCTGATCTTGATAGTTTTTACTGATATGATAAAACTGAAGGATTTCCAGTTTTAGTGGGCCATATGGTACGAGAAACTAAATAAACAAATATTGACGGATATTTCAGATAACGTGTTTTAATCTTACACCAATCAAATCTTGCACTATGAGAATCATATACTTAATATAAATCTAATAAATAATAATAAATATTCATGGACATATCACTGATATCCCACTCTAGTCTCAAACTAAGCAAAGCTTGTACTATGGGATCTAGATTGATGATAGAGTACTTATATTATGCATTTTTTATATAGTTATAAGTTATAACATTATATTATACATAAAATTATATATAGATATAAATTGCGAAGAGTGGAAGGAAGGAAAGTAGGCATTTGACCTGTAGTGGGCCGAAAATGGCTGAATAGAAATAAATAATATTTTAATATAGAATCTAATATAGAAACATAAATACGTACAACTGTGGGAACGTACCCTAGTTCTGAATTGCAACACGAGATAGTAATGAGTGGAGATATCAACTGATGAGCAAAAAACAAACGTTGACCTACTGTCCCACGGTCTTGCACAATGAACCCTCGGAAGTGGATTACTGGTTCCGTATACAACAATAGAAAAGAGATGAGCATTATACAAACGAGCCGATTGCATCGACAATGCGCAGATGAGTTCATTCGATACAGACGACTCGATTTTATCTACAACATTATATAAATGAGACTCAATTTGTTTGTATAAGTCTTTGTAGAATAGTTAGTAACTTGTTACAATAGAATGTGTTAGGAAATCAGATAGAAGCGTCTTTTGTTGGTATATAATATTGTAGCTCGTACATAAGAGGAAGTTTGAACGTTGCGCCAATAACTGACAAGTTGAATAGTTATAGGTTAGCGTGGTATGGGCATGTCATGCGGAGGGAAGAAAGCCATATTTCAAGAAAGTGTTAGATATAAATTGATGAGGAAGTAGAGGGAGGCCAAAGAAAAGATGGATGGACTGTGTGAGTGATGACATGAGTAAGAAAGGAGTGAGCACCGCGATGACGTCTGATAGAGGAGAGTGGAAGAAGAAGACGTGTTGTACCGACCCCACATAGCGTTGGGCTAGGGTAGGAAGGTGATGATGTAAGTCGTTTAACGCATCGTTTGTGTTGGCAAACACAGAAAGGGTTATGAACTTATGACAGTAACAGCATATCTGCTGTAATTTTCCTAAACTTTATTAACCAGTACTAAAAATATATCTATAAAACAACAAAGATGGCCACAATTATAGCGCTGTTAAATCAAATAAAAAATGAAAATAAGATTATGTGTAATATTTGAAACTATCACAGTTTTGAACATTTTTCTTTATAAACGGGATATTTACCATGATTTGTGAGTTTGATTATTTTCCGATATTTCTTGTAGCCAACTAAACTGGTTGACCTGATTGGTTCTTCTGTATAGTCCTTAACTTTTTGAATGCGACGCAGTATGTTGAAGAGTCTTCGTCCTACACTTGAGGTTAGTAATTAAGCAATATTGTTAAGCCTTGAATTAAATAAACGGTATACGAGTATAACTTTATTTGACGCTGTATTTTTAATTTTTAATGTGTAGGAGTTATTCAACTTGAACTGAGGTCGAGTTTTTTGGAAGTACCTAATAAGTTCTTGTGTAGAAGGATTATTACAAAAAAAAGTGGGTTTATTCAAATATATTATTGTATGAAGCTTTATTTTGTATCATATTTTTTTCTTATAGTTTTAGAGAAAAAATAAATTCAATATAAAAAATGGGTAAATACATCTTAATTTTCAAAATATAACATTTTAAATTATATTTTTATAGAATACACATTTCTAAGTGGTTTTCACACTATTGAATTTCCGCTATTTCACATATAAAAACAATCTAGGCCGAGAACTGTGACACCTAATAAAAACTTGCGAACAACTCTAGTACAGCACTAAAAAGGTCATGAACCTTTGCTATCTATTGATTGTCAACTAAATAAAAAGAAAATAAAATTCAATAAAAAAAGACTTACAACAACTGAATAACATAGCAGAACAGTTTTTAGGGTTCCGTGCCCAAAGGGTAAAACGTCTGTCTGTCCGTTTGTCTGTCTGTTGTATCGTATCTCATGTGCTATATAGCAGGCCGTTTAAACGCACCGAGTTAAAATTTTCACAGATGTATTTGTTGCCACTAAAGTCAAAGTCAAAAATTACTTTATTCAATAAAATCGCAAGGATCATTTAGAATCGTTTTACATACGAGGTGATTCTAGGTGCCAGTTCCACGTGAACAGAGCCTAGAAGAACGGACAAGAAACTTACGGCCTGTACCTCTACCATGAGTTGTCACAGTAAAATTGCCTGACTTTACTACAGTAGTTACGTAAATATTAGTATGACAAATTTTAGTACCCAACTATCCGCTAGAGGCGCTGTGCAAATCTTCATACATTTTTTTAACTACAGCCGTTAGCGAGTATCGTAAATATAGTATAGTAAAAACTCATGGTAGAGGTACTGGTTCGTACTGTTTTTACGTTCACTATAACAGCATATTTGCGTATGCCTTATTAAAATTAGTTCACTATTTAGGTGTGATTCGAACGTATAGTATCAAAAACTGTTTACTGGATACTTTCACCGTTTTGTAATAGTACAGATAAAGTTATCTATCAACAAGACGATGACCAAATCAAACTATAAGTACAACAATACTAGACTAAGTACATCCTTCAGAAGAATCCCTAATCAACAACAAAAACAATCTTACCACAATAATAATTATTATAACTATTATCATTATAATGAGGATAACAAACCGTGAATTACTGAATCTCGTGCATTTTAACAATGCTCTTAGATTGCAATTAGTTAGGTGAGGTACAGTCGAAGATAATAATATAATAATGATAATAAATAGTAGAATGAACAAGAATTATTTGCACAGTAAAAGCAAAAATATGCGTTTTTCGCACCCTATATTTAGCTCACACTAAGTAGTTTTTTTTTAATTTAAAATTAATTTTATATTTTTTGCGTGATATATTTATTTATAGTTTTTTTTACTACTACTACTGTTTACTAATGTTACTAATGTTTTACAAAGAATATAATAACTATAATTTCAAATCTCAATTAAATGCAATTTTATTTTATATTTAATATATTTTCGAGATTAGTCGTTGACTGTACCTACGTACATTAGCATACAGAATGATTGTATGCATGTTGTTAATTGCTTCGTTCAGGGGTAAAATACTTATTAAAATGAAATCAAAATATTGCAAGCGTACTTGGCCTATGCAAGTGAAAATTTGTCATAGAGCAACATTATCACAGACTATGAAACCAAATGCATTCTGTGACAAAAAGAAGGCCACTTGTTTTTTTTTTTTTTTGCGTTCGTTAGTTTATATATATTTAGCGTTCTTTTTATGATTTCTGACACCATTTGAAAGAAGGTAAGTTCTGAATGGAAATAAAAAAGTGATTTTCATTATTTACACAAATTTTCCGACAAATATAAGATTTTATAACTATTCCAAATTTAAAATTGACATAAGTTTGAGGTTATTCAGCTTTGTGTGTAATAACCGATTGCGAGCTCAGCTGATTTCAGTATCTAGTTTTTTCACTTGTCATCCGCCTAAAAACCACCGTTTCGATCCACAATCAAAAAACAAGTGCATAGATTGTACTGTTTTCACACCAAGATCATAATCGATTGCCTATAACTTGTAAAAAAATGAGATCAGAAGAATTATAGATCTACTTACATGATAATGGTTCAACAAGGTTCAACAAGAAAACAAGAAAACAAGAACAAGAAACTCAAATCACGATTGATCATTTGACACATAGTAATTATTTGTTTTTTTCGTTGATCATCGTTCGAGAAACCGGCCGTAATGTGTAAAAGATTACTGAATCTAGAACCATAGCGTCGCGTTCTCAGTAGGTCATTGTCGCAAAGCGCGGACTTTTATTTCACTGTGAAATTACCGGTAAACGCTTTATTATTGTTTTGCAACTAGTTTTCGAATCTTGAATTGATTTGCGTAATTTTTTTATCAATTTACTGCGAAATCGTGTTTCCTTGATTTTATGCGACAGATCCGCTGCACGGAACTATTATTAGTTAATTTACAATTACATTCGTTGCAATTTTATGATATTCGTTGCTTTTTATTTCAATTCAATTATCTTAGGTACCTACCTAGTTGTTTTCACTTAAAAACATACTTATACTTACCTTTTATTATATTAAGATAAAATATAATGTTACTGATACTAAACTAGTATAAAGACGGTGTAAATAAAAAAATATTATTATTGATACATTGCGTGATCATTATTTTTTTAAACGATCGCTGTTTTAGGTGTAGAAATGTTGATGTAAGGTTCCGTAGGTATTATTTAATAGAAATAATGTTATTTTTATTTTAGTTTATAAAAATAATTATTCTGTACGCGGTTTAAATGCATGATTCTTAGAGAAAGATTTATTCAAAATGGGTCATGACTTTAAACCAAAGTTTTACGTTGAAGAATAGATCGCAGTGCATTTAAGGGTTAAAAAGGGTGACTTTGACTTGACTTTGATTTTTTTCTTATGTTTATAACATTATACCTAACACTTACCATAGCTATATACAGCTTTTCTGGAATCACCCGTAGGAACAGCTGTTGCAGCGGAAATCAAGAGAAGCGTTACAACAATCCTTGCACTGACACCCATGTCGATACTTCACGATTTTTGAAATTTCAAATTTAAAATGTTTAAATACACGGACGCAACTATTTCCCGCGTTAGGTCGGTAACATTTGCGTCAGTGAGACGTCCAACCCCGTCAGCGTGCAGTCATCGACTAAACATTGGCGCAGCACTTTCTATTGCTTTATGCGTGTGCGCAACTTCGACGCCCTCATCGTCTGTGTCACTCCGATTCCGATATGAGTTTCGGTGTAAAATTTGTTATTAGTAAGGGTTTTAAACTAAACTTTGTTTTTATGACTCAAAAATTATGAGTATGGTAATGGGTTATCAATGATGAGCTTTTGTATAGATTTAGGTGTAAATGCTCATTGCTCACACAACTTAAGTTACCGACAGTTATTTTGAAGTTATTTATGACTGGCGCTATAGGAGTTTTCAAGCAAATAAATAACTGTACCATGACTTCTATACACTCAATTCACCTAATGCTTGGTGGTAACTGTCTAACATTGATTTACTTTACGAAAACCATCACATAAGTCCACGTACGGGTAAGAATGCAGTTGTACCGGTACCTATGCCCTTTATATCCAAACAAAATAATACGGGCATCATAATCATATAATATAGGTATGTATAATCAATCATATATCTGAAATGTCTATTTTGACTGGGCTATCATTACTTTGCAGTGGAATTAGGTGTAGGACGCAATCCAAAGAGTTGGAGCGACGATCTGCGGAGTGTAGCTGGCAAACACTGGATGAGAAGAGCCGAAGACCGGGCTCAGTGGAGCGTCTTGGGAGAGACCTACGTCCAGCGGTGAACTGATAGACTAGCTTTTCCACAAAAAGCTTTACTTAAGTAATGTATTTCATCAACTTTCAATGTTGACTGTACATACTTATCATAGAACTGTAATACGTTTTTTTAAGTATGACACATGTTTTGATAGAATGTTTATCGGTTGCGCTTTTCGAATTGAACATTTTATTATTTCAATAGATTGCAAAATTTAATGAATATTTAATGTTCACACCTTTGTATTGCATTGTTATACATGAGCAATGAGAGTAGGCTTGCACAATAATTGGTTTACTAAGTCAAATGTATGTACTTATGGAAATAAAGTTGCACCCTAAGTACTTTTTTTTACAAGTTATAGGCAAGCGTTTGACCGCGATCTCACTTGATGTTAAGTGACGATGCGGTCTACGATCGCACACTTGCCTAGAAGATACCCATTAACTCGTCTCTTAAAAATATCCAAGTAATATATTTTTTGATAATGTTAATAAGACATGATTTAATTAATGGTAAATTATTATGGTAAGTATATAAATTTAGTTCTGCCTCTAATGCATCGTGGGTTTGATCCCGACAAAGCATATTTTTTCGTGTTCGTAAACGTTGTTTATTTTTCTATCATATTTTTTTATTAAAAATTCTTTTACTTTAATGTTAGTTCTACTTATTGCATAGATGCATTAGAGAGTTTATGTCAGTGTATTCGAGTTTCTATTATTTTAAAATTTCCGTAGCACTTCGTAGCATTCGCTACATCGTCCATGAAGCACACGATGACTCATTAGCGGGACGCGTTGAAATATTTTTTTAATCGACTTCAAAAAGGTTTTGAAATTCATCACGATCTTTTCTTTTATTTAAAAAATTGTTTTTATTGTTTACAAGGTTTTGTATTGTTATTTTGGAAAAATAAATATCTTGTATAATATCTTCTTACCAAGAATTTATTTGGTCATAACCTGACCACTATTTTTTAAATAATCCTTAAAAATACGTAAGTATTTAATATTACTATATCGTAATAAATTGAAGAGGACTATTCGTTTTGAAAAACATACTTACTTACTAAAAAGAATAGAAATTAAATAATACCGTATAGTTTTCTTACTAGTTTTGAATATATTTTATTATCTACATCTTCATAATAATATCAATAACACTAACATATTGTTAACGACAACGACACCTTGTGGCAAAACAGAGAATTAAATTTAAAAACGTAAACCTTTTTCCGGCCTGTTGAATAGAACCTCTTTGCTATTTTTTCAGTGCAGCGCCATCTAGTAGTAACTTTACAAACTAAGTTTTAATAATGTAAACAAGTTGGTACCTAAGTTGGTGCACAGATGTCGCTGTTAAAATAAGCGCCATCTAGTATCAAGTAGCTGAACTACAATCACCAAATGAATTTTAGTTTTTTAGTTTGACACTAGATGTCACTAACATTGTCAAAAATAAGGTAACTTTCGTTCCAATTAGCTATAATTATACTAGTAATTTACGCTATTTAAGAATTTATAAGAAAGAAATTCAATATAGTATTGAAAAAACTCCAGCCATTCTTTACTAATGGTAACGTGTCTAGATAGTGACAGTTCAACTAATAACAAAAATCAATTTATGTATTTGAATTGTATCTGTGCACTATTTTAGCATGTAGGTAAGTGTAAAAGCGGAGGCGATTTATGTAAATGCCTACTAAAATATTTACACAAATCACTTAAATTTAATACATAATGTCCCCTTAATATTGGTTTTATTATTTAATAATAGTAAATCATTTATATGCATTGCTGAACAATTTTAAGTTATTCTATGCTAATCTATTTATGTTGATAATTTAGCAGCTTTACCGTTTACATGTCAACTGTATGAATAATTGTACAATTTTGATTATTATTTAGCAATAACTTAGAAATGTGGAACTTTTGTAGATATTGTTCGAGAGTTACCTATTGTACTACAAACTCAACATGGACTAAAAATGGATTTATTTCGTCCAACTACATTATATATAGATAATATAGTTTGACATATTGTGCTTAAGTTGAATATTACTTTCTTTCCTAACTTACTTACCTACCTACTCGTTAATGCATAGGTAAATGAAATGATTGTAATCCGATAATGCGACAAGACAACCCTTAAGTGATTTTCGTAGATATTCAGACTGTTAGTAGGTATGAAGACATGTCTGAAGAGTTTTGAATGATAAATGAAAAAAAAATGAATCCTGAAAACCTGTAGGTACCTACGAGTTGATAATACCACCTTTTCGGGCTTTCTTTGTTGAGAGTTTTAATATTGTGAGAATGCGGATTACATATGAAGAAATAAATCTTAAAAATGAAATTGCTTTCTGCTTTTTAATGCGCTAGTTGGCCAACAGATCCAGCCTTTATTTATAGTAATATGCCAAAAAGACAATGTCTGAACAACCAATAACAAAAACCAATGGATTTGTGTTGTACTCTGTACCTATAGCATTTTTGCAAGTGAGTATAATAACCGCGTCGTAGGCGCGTGCATTTTTGACGTGACAACGTCTTATAATTCGATAGAGCCGCACGAAAAAACATGACTCATGAGGCGTTCTGAGGCGTTCCATGAAGTGACGTTGTCACGTTCAACCATCGTCAGTAAACCGACTTTACAGACAACCATTTTTTTTAGATTATCTAAGTACTCCTACTTGGTTATTCACCTACTTGCACCATTTTGTCACTACTCAAAGTGGGTTAACAACTCTAAGTAGGAAAAGGTACATAAATAAACAAAGTTATCTCATTGATGAATCAATTTATTTCAATTAAATACTAAATCATTCACTTATATCCTTCAGATGTAACAAAATTTGCATTATATATGCATCTTACTACACAAGTAACGTATTCACATGGTATCAGTTCATTTATACACTAAAAGCTAACGGCACTTTATACATAGCTATGTATAATTCATATAAATAAGCAACTTAGGTAATTACAGGGCTACAAGTCTTTCTTGGCTAAACGGCATTAAATCGCCTTTTAGTAATACTAATCGAAATAATTAATCGATTAAATTAAATTATATTACAATGATTTTTAGTTAATAATGCTTTGCATAAAACAAATCATGAATCAGATTCATATCAATATCTGCAAATTAATGAGATAATAGAAATTAAATTAATTAAGTACATTAATAAATAAGATAGTCATGAAATAAATTAAGATTTATACAAGATGAAAGGAAATATGAAAAGATGAAGATATAAACAAAGGAACTGAATAGGTAGTCTTAAAGCTAAACAATAAATTAATGTTTTATATCTACTACAGAATACTAAATATCACAGAGAAAGTACCCAATACTTATTCAACAAAACATTGTTTCGTCAAGCACTTTAAACGTAGCAGCTAACAGCGGATCCACTATCGTCACTTTGTTCAAAAAAAACTTGGTGTTATGAATAGCGTTATAAGCGTGTCGAAGACCAGCCACGGTCGTGGAACGCTGCTCGCGTGCTACAGAGAGCATACCGTACCTAACAATAAATACGTAAATTCCATAGACAATACCGTTCGCATCGAATACCAAACTCATCTAAGCTTTCGGTTTTTAGATAATCTATCTTCTCGTTTATCAATGAGTTTGGCTTCGAACGCTGAACATCTACTGTTGCTGCTTATAACTTTCTTGCCTCGCGGACACCTGAATTCTAAGTACCAGTTGCTCAGTAAGTTGCCGTAGGCTCTGAAAGCTATGTAGTCGTTTTTGAGGCACTGAGGCGCGTCTACATGTAGCTGAAACGTCTTTAAGTTTTTGTTTGGAGCTAGTTGGGGTATCGGCATGTTGACGGCGGCCATATTTTCTCTCACTTCCGCAATGGTGCTGTATAGCCGATGTAAGGTCTTGCTGATGAGTTCGTGGCGAGTCTTATTGTATACGTAGAAAGGGTCGTCAGGCAAGTCCACTTCGACTTTGAGAAGGAGCTTGAAGATATCGTGGTGCTCCACTAGCGACTTGTATAACTTGGGCATCAGGTACAAAAACTGGAACAAAAGAAAGTGTACGTTAGTAATGAAATTAATTCTTAAAAAGTAACATTAACGTAACATAAATATGTACCTACTGTTCAAAACTCTAAATGTTAGAACTAAATTTAATGGGGTTATACGAAAGGCACCACCAGCATTAAAATAAGAAAATCATATTTTTTTAGTTTTAATTAATCAAAATATCATATAAAAACAAAAAAAACAGTCTCAACCAGAAAAAAAAATGAGGTTCTACTGAACCTTTTTGAATCAGGCAGTAATGATTTAGAAGAACCAAATCATCGACTTTTTCCAATATTTTTTTTTATTTCTATACAGTAATTTTTGTACATGACAGGATCTAGTTGACAATATTATAATAAACTAATTGCTGACTATCTGACGTCAAGGAATCTGATTGCAATGTGGTGTGGCACATTTATTTGTAAGAGAATGACGCATCTGTCTAAATAGGTGAACTTAAATACGTCAAGTTATTCGCACGAGTTCATTCTGCATCACTTTGAATAATAAATATTTATAGGACATTAAACTTAAACTAGTCCCAAATTAAGCAAAGTTTATAAAGCTTTGGTGGAATACTTATTTGTTTTGTAAATAATACATAAAATATAGTAACGCAGAATAAGCTTGTGTGTTCAAATATTTGTTCTTAATGTGTATCGAACCCACTATGACGTCTGTCACAGCAAATAAATAAAATACTAAATAATATTTGTTTAGTATATTAAATTTAGTAAATTAAATATACGAATTTAGTTGTTTTGGGTAGCGGGTAAGGAATTTCTTAGGTATTTTTTGAAGTGAAAACTTCTTTAGCGGCGCTGGGTGGGTAAAAACTTTCAAACTCGCGTCAGGGTCACGTGACGTCGAAAAAGCGTAAGATCTTATTTAATTTTTATACATTGCTCGTAAAACAAGAGACGACAAAAGAACACACTTGCGGTCACGCGACGTATGACTCAAACAATTAAATAGTGTTGTGGCGACATGACGTGACGATGACGTGGCGACATGACGTGACGTGACGATGACGACGAAGCCAACGAAGACACAGACACATTCGCGCTTGCGCGATGACGTGACGATGACGTGGCGACATGACGTGACGTGACGATGACGACGAAGCCAACGAAGACACAGACACATTCGCGCTTGCGCGAATGTGACACAACGACATGACACAATCACAATGACACAGACACATTCGCGCTTGCGCGAATGTGTCTGTGTCAGTGTGTCTTCGTTGTCTTCGTCGTTGTCACATTCGCGCTTGCGCGAATGTGACACAATGACATGACACAATCACGACTGTGGTTATATTTTTGAAGTGAAAACTTAAAAGTGAAAACACAACGTTAATATTGAAGTTTTCACTTCTGCCGGCACTCCCGGAGTGCTAGCTTTTTTTTTTACACGTTTGGGTTACATAATTGAAGTTTTAGTAAGGATCCCTATTTTTTTGAAAATATAATAACGCCCATGTTCATCGCAGATAGTGTAGCTTCACAACAGTGAAAGAATTTTTTAAATCGGTCCAGTGGTTTCGGAGCCTATTCGATGCAAACAAACAAACAATCAAATCTTTCCTCTTTATAATATTAGTATAGATAAAAATTATGCCCAACGTAGTGGGCACGGGTCAGCTAGTATATTTATATATTAGTTGAGTGTATCACATCATGCCAAAGATATTTTACGACAGCGTAGAATAATGTCGAGGCTGCATATTTGTAGGCATTTGTGACCTCTGTGACATTATTATGACTGTTCTACCATAATAATTATAAATAACTACGTATTATTCAATATTTCATTTTGTAATTTGTACGATTATGGTTCCATAGTATTTTGTTCTTTGTCAGTGAAATATTGGTTTTAATTTATTTTTGTTTAAGATGAGTTATTTGAGATTTTTAACGTTAAGATATATATGTTTATCAATAAATGAATGGTAAGTAGCTATAATATTTTTTTAATAAAATAACTAAGACTTCGTTGGGTATGTTATTTTAATTAAATCCAGTTATAATCTTATAATATTACCCAGTAATTAATATCAAAAAATCATTTTTTCGACCTACCACAATATTACGTCTAGACATACATAGGTAGGTACTTATATGATGTCTACGCAAAAGTAATACAATGTGTACAAGATCTAGTCTAGTATATTTAGTACCTAGAAATACTTATTGAAACTAGTTTGCCTCGATACTTGAAATGGATAGCTTATTATTCCAATTAAAGATAATTAGTTTTGTTCTGTATGGGTTTTTGTCATAACGTGTAATTTCAGTTTTTTTATTACAATAAAAGATGTTAAGAGGTAATTAATGTCTGCTTTAAAATAAATAATATAATAAACCTATATAAGAATTCGTTTTTGTTCAACTTTGAAGCGGTAAAAAAGCGCTGTATAAAACTTCATTTAATATTACAAATAATATTCATCTATCTTCATCTATCTATATAAGGCATACTGATTGATAAAGGATCACGTTACAGGCACGGTAGACATTCTCTCAGATTAGATAGGAACTAATACATTATTGAAACAAAAATAAAATTGTGTTTAAACATATTTGATTAAAACTAGTTATCTATATTCTATACTAATATTATAAAGAAGTAAAGTTAGTGTGTTTGTATATTTGTTAAATTGTAGGGGGTAATCTCGGGATCTACTGAACTGATTTTAAAAATTCTTTCACCAATAGAAAGCCACATTATTGCTGTCATAGGTTATATACAAAACCGAAAAATAAAAAGACTTTTACGTGGTAGTCCGTTTTGCAAAGTGAATCGAAGAAAAAACGGTCGAATTATGCCCAGCGAAGTGGGCACGGGTCAGCTAGTTCATTAATAATATCAAAACTTATGTGTACAAATCTACACAGACGTCATAAAATAAGTATCATTTATAAGTAAACAAGAGAACTTCTAATAACTCGATCAATGAGTAATATTTCTCCAATAAATCCACGCACTTTAAGGTCAATTTCGCTTGCACATCTCACAGTAAATTCGACGAATTCTATAGAGGAAGTTACCTTTTCGTGCAAAGGATTATGATTGTTATTAATTAGTGATCCAATTAGGTATAGTCATCCAGAGAGTCATAATTCCTGGAACGACGGGACGGTTCGTATGTCACCATGACTTCCTATGGTGATTCACCATGGTTCTTGTTCCCATGGCTTACGATACAAAGTATTTTTGTTATTGTTACGATTTTGATGCTTTTGATATTGTTTATAGGTCACTGATAAGAGTGTTAGATGATTCATTGTTCTTATTGACTTGGTTTTATACTTGTGTAACACTTGAGTAAATTAGCGTTTTAGAAATTTAATTTATAGAACTAAAATATTTTTTAAGATATTATGAAAAAATAATCGTATCTATTTCAGGATATATTCAGATATATAGTTCGTTTTTTTAATCAAATAAATACTGTATTGTTACAAATTATGTTTGATTGTACATCGGCTTCTTAAGCTTTGGTATTAATTCGAATTTAATAGATATTTTTACTCGACTGTGCTAATGTTTATGTGCTTAACAGTCCATGTATGTAGATATTTAATATGTAAGCTGTCTCAACCAACATTGATGCATTCTCACAAGACTATTCAATTATCTATATCTAATAAATAAATATTAATGGACATTACACACAACACCATCTAGTCCCAAACAACTAAGAAATAATGCATAGAAATAATAAATAATAATTTAGACTTCGTATTAAGTAAAAGTTAATAAAAATGAGAAAGATTTTAAGCTTCCAAACAATCCCATCTAGTCCCAAACTAATAAAAAATAATGCATGGAAATAATAAATAATTATTGACTTCGTACAACACTAAGTAAAAGTTAATAAAAATAAGAAAGGTTTAAAGCTTCCAAAAACAAAAGGGCATCAACACCATCCTCTGCAAACATCTCAACGCACCAATAAACGATAAATCCCGAAAGAGGTTTTACGCTCATAAACTCATTAGACCCGCATTGTGGAAAACCTGTGATAAAACCAAGTGTTTTCACAAACTGCGAGCTAAAACTGGACAATACGAACATTTGCTTTAGACGCTTCAACATTTAAGACTCGGGCGTGTGGAAGACAAACGTAGCGCACAAGAATCGTGGGCGCATTCGTCGCAGTACAAATAATGTGTTTTTAACATTTCGTGTTGTTTTGTTATATCGTAAATACTGGACAAACATGGGACCGCTAGTGAGACGTGTGGAATTTCTGCCCTTAAGTCAAACACTGAAACGACGTTTGAGATAAGACACTTTAGTGCCGATATTATTATGAAAGTTGAGCTTTCTATATCTTATTATATTTCTGTATTATATTAAGTATATTTATTTATTTAATGGTACCGCACAATTGTTTTATAAATATGTTTAACATTAACTCTGTAGGTATGGTTTTATGAATATAAATGTAGGTAGGTAGATAGTAGTAGGTATATGAAAAAACTTTACACTAAAATGAAAACATTGCGCAATATTATAGTAAAATTAATTTAAGTACGGAAAATAGCAATGAGACCATTATTAGAAACGTATTATATTAACATAACCGGTGTTAAAATCGAGATAATTAATTATTTATTTATTTATTATTTTTACTTATTTGTAAAAGTAAATCGATAAATCGTTAAAATTCCCAAAGTACATATACTCATAATTTCGTCACGCCCTCAGTCTTAGCGAGTCATTTGAACGTTATTCTCAAATTGTCCATAAGTAAACCAAAGATCACTTGAATACTAACGCTTTCTTTGCCCAACGACTAATATTTGAATTTGTTAAGTGGCCATACATTGACAAACTCGACCCGAAATATTCATTATTCTACCACGTGGACACCAAAGTCAATAGTATTAGTGAGATTAAAGGCAAAGGCTTTCCAAATCTCACACAGTACTTAAGGTGTTCAATACACACACTCGTTAAAATATAAGCCACGTTTAGACTAGCTTTTAGTGAGCATAATTAAGATTTAGTAAGTTAGACTGATCTTGTAGTAGTTATAGGGATTGAAAACAACGCACAATTAATTATGCATTATTAAGGATAGCTCAAGCTAACTCGTAAGATCTTATTCAAAAAATAGACACAAAAAGCACTTTCAAATAAAAATCTATTTTCCTTAAACATAAGAAATAGTGTAAGTATTTGATTTGATTGAGAACCTCTTCTTTTTTAAAGTCAGTTAAAAATGAGAAGGATGTGATAAAAAGAACCGATTTTTCAACAGCCTACTGCGAAGGACTTGCTTAAACACGTTCGCGTCAACTGTGTACTAATTAGTTGGTGACCGGCGAGAGCACACTATAGAAAGTCTTGATACTCTCGATGTGTACTCAACAAACAATAAGCTTGTACAAACTCGTTAAAAATCATATGTATTCTATATTTTAACGAACCGAAGCGCTGACAATGTACGAACTGAATACAATAATTAACATAATTATAATGCGGTCCTTTAAAATGGTAAGGTAGGTACAATAAGCGTGCGGTATTGAGAATCGCGTGAGGCGAGCGGAATCATGCGGTGTCAATCTATGCAAATTTCTTCGAAACATTTAACTGGCTCCTTAGTTTGCTCTGCTCCCACAGCGGCTAACCATAAGCATCCAACTTATTCCAAACCAGTATATGCTGAACTCGTTTCATTCTGCCATGCTGTTTAATATTAATGCGGTTGCACTGTCGGATAGAGCTCATCGTTCATTGGATGACGGACGTGGGCGTGCCCTATATCTTTTTTTGCGAAACGTATTTGAATTAATTCGAATAACGATCAAAAAGCGATCCCTCATACATGTGCTACGTAAAACGCAAGTTTATTACGACGACGTAAATGAAGCGATCTCGATTACGTTGCGAGGTAATGAGACCTTATAAAACACTTAAAATCGCACCGATTTCGTACCAAAGCGGCTCGAAAATGAAGGGCTTGCACTTCTAGTTATTGCCCATAAGTACAATGTGAAGTAAATAAACGCGGTACAAAGGCCGGCCACATGTAATTTGGCTCGACGAAACCTCATTTAAGTTGCAACGGAGGAGCCCCGAGCGCGGCTAATGTGCGCGGAGATTCTTTCACTCAAAAAGCAAAAATAAATTAAAAATAACGTAAAAACATTGAACGGGTAAAAAGAGTGATGGGCCGGACCACCACACCCTCGGCGTGGAGTGATCGACCGCAGTAATTACACTGTCAGATCTTTAAAATTCGCATCAAATTCGTATCAAAAACATTGCACCAGTTTAATCACAACGATTAGTCATTATCTATTTAGTTAGACAGACGCAGACTTGTAAAGACGTGTGCGCTCTTGAAGTCAATACCGAATGGGTGATATAGAAATCTAAATACACAAAGGCCAATGGACTCGAGATTATTATGATTCAACGGTATACCTACGTAATCGCTAACGAGTTGTATATCAATTAGTAACAGGTATAAAGCTACTTACTTTTTTTTCAGTGACCGTGGCGCCGGGTCGCCTTGGAGTCCTGTAGTTGTAGAAGTGAATATCGACGAAACTTATCGCGGGCAGCCAGGATGGCATGCCGTCTCTGTATTCTTTCGTTTCGTTGAGCACTCTTCTCTCTTCGTTGAAGAACCTCCTCGTGTTCTTGAGCTTTTTGATTATTTTCTTTGTGGCGTTCTTGAATCGTTCGGCCAGTGCGTTTCTCTGCATCCTCATGGGATCGGTGACGTCTCTGGTGCCGTGCGTGAGACTGTGCGTCTGCTTCCAGTGCGCCCGCCGCCTGTGCTCCACGACCGACATCTCCGGGACCCTCAACCTCTCATCTTTGGGGTGTGCTGCCTCGTGCCGCCCATGTCTCAACTTCACTTTTTCTAACGTCCGAGCCTCAGCTGGGATTAGACACATTGTTATAATCACAACAACTGATGTAGCTACCAGAAGCTTCTTAGGAAAACCTGAAACAAACGAAAGGCGTGTTATTATAGCCGTGTGAAATCTGTTGAAATAGTTATCTACAAAATGATTTGTGTTATAAAGATATCTTTGGAATTGCTATCACATGATTAATGAGACTGATAAGTGAGGTAAAGTCCTAGAGTTGTAGACAATAAGATAATGATCGCAGGTTGATCCTACAGAGCTACAGTACTCGAGTCAGCCGTGTTTACTATGCGGTCTTATTGTATGCTATGATTAATAGTCTAAAGGTCAAATCAGATGTAGCGCACGCACAGTGCGTCCCTATTACGCCTGTTTTTGTTTCTGTGGAGACATAAAAAATAATAAGCTCTGATTATCAGTAAGTAGTGTTGCTCCATTCGTGTGCATAAAGACGATTTCATCTGCGGAGTACTTTCTCAAGCCACCCGGCGCGCGGCGGGATGTGGGAGAATGTGGATATTAAACCAATTCAGCGTTTAAGTATGTACTTACGATATTGACCTTTATTTTTGAGGAAAAAGTGAATTCAAGTTTACGTAATGTGTTTTTTTGATGTTTTATATAACCAATATTTAATTTACAAATTCGTTAAGATGGTGGTTATTTTATTGTCATAACACAATAGATCGACATTTCTATAAATTGATGCCATAAGTCGCAGTTTTTATTGTTAAAATTAATATTGCCTCGTTCAAGACGTGTGTTGTTGAAGTTTTTGATGTGTTGCGTCGGAGTCGTAAAACTTATTTTATGTTCAGCGCCTCACAATACTGCGACTTCAGTTAAAAGGGAAGGAACTCCACTGACTTTAAAAAGCTTACCATTGTCCTCACATAGTGCTAAAACGTAGAAAGTTTATTTTTGTCATACTTTTAACACGTTTTTGTTTTTATCCGCATCGTCACTTTATATAAGGTGGGATCGTGAACGCTTGCCTATAACTTGTAAAAAAACAGTTTTAAAGTATTTTACAATTGGATTTCTTAGATTTACGCTCACGCGCAATTTTGCGGTCTTTATACCCAGAAAAACAAACAATATTTTTTTTTTCCGTGGAAACACTTGAGATATCGATTTGTCAATATTACCAATACAGTGTTGGGTTTTTAGAATGGCGTCAAAGGTAAGCAATGTGGTATTATGACATACAGCATTATCACATTGAACCAGTGATTTAACACCTTTTGTATTACGTCAGACAAGGATAATCTGAAGTTTATGGTCAGTGAATCATTAGGTCAATTCGTGTCGTTGACAATTTAATATTATGTTATGTAAATACGGTGTTACCCGGCGCTACGGCTATAAAAACGTGTGAGGTTTTTGTTTCATTTACAACTGTACATTTTTAGTTTAGTTTTTTTCTTTAATCCCATTGTCTATGGTCAGTACAACGATGAACAATGATTGTTTTAATTGTTACCGAGAAAAGCGGTTGCTACGAACACGATTTTTCCAGCACGGGGTTTCCCGTCCACTTATTATCTAGTAATGACCCGTTTCCGAATCAATATTTATTTAACTATTTTGAGTTGAGGTAACTTATCTAAGCAGCACGACCTGGCAAAAATATCTGCCGATAAGTGTTACTCAAATAAAACACCATTGTTTGTGTCTGTCTGGTGATCTTACTGGTTTAGTTATAATATCGGTTTATGAAATTTAAAATTGACATATTATCTCCTGGCACGGTGAATATACTCACAGATTACTTTGGTACTGACGTGCATTTTGTCAAAATTAAATTAACAACGTTTCGTTTCAAAATTAACTGTTATAAAAAACAATTGACTGGCGAAATTAAACAAATAATGATCGCAACAAAGCCAAAGTAAAATAATGAGATTGTATGACATGATGGACAAATTTCAGCGAAAAATCCGTTTGACCGATTGCCGACGGCGAGTGTTGATCATTCCCACACGATCCGCGCCCGCAATATACGTATTGTTCGCTTCCAAAAACGATCAGCAATTGATACCTATCATCAGCAGCTTTTAGAATAACAATTAGTTTACATAAGAAAATTGTAGTCTCCGTAAATTATATTTTTTGCGGATGCACGCCGTAATGGAACTTAAGAAATCGTTTCTTGATTGCATATTGCCTCCTCACTGGGATAAATATTTGTACTTTGTAACGAAGATACTGTAAATACATTACGATTATTGACTTTTAATTGAAAGTCCTCTCCTCCGAGGCCGCGACCACGGCGTTAAAGTAAACAATCAGATAAGTAAAAATGTCATCGCTTACCCTCAATATTTGGCATTTGTTTACATTCAATCAACCTTCGGCTGCAACTTGCATTTTAACCATAACAAAAACCTTTCAATATAAAATTAACACACACCAGTTAAAAAGACATCCATGAACAACGCATTGATGTGGCTCCAGTAGGCAAGTCCATGTTCATCCGAACAAACTATCCCGGTTACCGAAAGTGCGGAACTTTTCAATCGTGAGATATCACTGGCAGCACTGCAGGGATTGAGCCCTGTTTCGGCACAATTAAAAAAACTCAACTTTCAAAATCACTGGTTTTGAAATTACAATTAGCACTCGATGTTGTATGGTCGTATTGAACGTGTGTCACCGTTGTGGTGTGAGGGACGAGTGTGCGAGACAGGCGCGCGGGCAGCCTTCGCTCCGTTGAATGGGCACCAAAATGCGGCACGGTACATGAAATAGCCGGTCGAACACTATGCGAAAACCCTAACCCGCCCGCCGGAAAACAAAGCTCCAGCCTTCCTTCCAAAGAGACTTCCTTAGCTTTTCACAAAAAAAATAAACTAAACCACACCTTTCACTCTCATCCAAATGTATGTTGTTTACATAAATTCTTGCATCATGATATGACAGATGTTTGATCATTTTATCAATAGAAGTGTTTTAGATACTTACGGAAGAAGTGTTATCTATACATTACCTAGTGTCTGATGATTCATACATTATCTATTTGTAATCCTATCCCAATTTTGAACCTTGATATTATGCAAATTGATATTCATAGATAAGTTTTTAACTTTTTGATCAGTTTTTGTAAAATAGTCGTCTCTTTTCATTTTCTTTCCACATCTTGTGCAAGTAGTCGGCGGTGATTCACCGATGAGTCTCCTAAAAGAGTTTTTATCGCGTCGCGAACGCGTGTGCCGAATCCACACGTGGGCACATCACTATTCAATCAAAAACGAAGGATTAGTGATGTGACAGGTGCGATCAGTGTTATGATAACGAAGGTACCTATTAAATTAAAATTCGATCTTGGATTTTTTGTCAGCGAGTTCTGTCATCATGACATAATTTTTATTAATAATCCCAATTCGATTTATTGATTCGCTTTAGTATGTCAATAAATGATTAGTTCATTGTACGATTGATTTTTTTATATCTAATCTATTACACTGAAACATCGTAAACTGGCCTATCCCTCTAAAAAAGGTATGATTTTGATGTATAGAAAACAAGCAAAATCAATTAATCTATGCAAATTGTCGCCTAGATATTGTGTCGATTTAATAAACAACTTTCATTTTTCTAACACTGTACTGTGAATGTAAGGACTAACATGAAAGTGAGATGACCTAAAATTCTGTGTGACATGATTTGACATACATACAAAGATCAACAGACTGAACCACCGATCGAACGACTTAAACATAAATTTAAAACAATTGACGACAGATTTGACTAGACTAAAAACTCTTTCAAAATAATTAAATTTAGCGGAAGCAAGGGTATATCGATTTTAGAATTTATGAGAAATATTTGTACTGATTTACAATGAATATTAATTTTAAATTATTTATTTTTACCCAAAAAGTAGTTTGTGAAAAGGTTTTTTTTTTGTTTGGGCTCGCACATTGTGAAAAGATTAAAAGTTTACAAATTAAAAAAAAAATCTGTAAAAAAACTTTACAATAACTTTTTCCGTACAATTTCCGATTTAAGTTAGTTTTTTTCTAAGTATAAATTTTTTTTTATGTAATGTCATATTGCTCTTTATTATATATTTAGTTTCGACTAAATGAATTAAAGTTTTGATATTATTTCGTTAGCACTGTATACGATTAGCGTTTTTGTTCTGCCACAGATAAATACTAGTTCTCACTTAGCCACAGATGGGATACTAGTCAGTACGCAACTTTTAACAAGGCTTGGCTTTGTACGCTGTGATAATGTCAATATACGATAATAGTGATTAATATATCCCGAATAGTTCTTTTGTATATTTTGTGATCGTAATAGGTGGTCAAGTATGTTGTGAATTGTAAGCGTAAGAGACAAAACTTTTTCTTGTTTTGACTATAGTGTTATTTTTGTAGGTAAGTACAATTATTACAGACGGATATATTTGGTCTTTCACAAATAAGAATTATTTAACTACTTTTTGATGAACTTTTGATTGTTTTTTTTTCGCATGTTAAAGGAAATCTAAGTTACTAAAAAACAAAAGAAAATCAATTGTGGCTAGAATCTCGCCATGAGCCATCGGTTTAAGTTGACTAACCGCGTCTAATCCGAAGTAAAATAATATGAGAATCATTATTTGTTTTTAAACTAGGTGATTCGAAGTCTCGCCAGTGACTGTGCCAAATGACTAATCCAAGAATTTCAATTTCAAATCATGTTACGAAATGGTACAAAAACGTGATTTATGTCATCAATAATCATACTAAAATGTGTGTGTCAAGTGCAATCCGCCGCGTGGCAATTGTATTTTTTGTGCTTCTTTGTAACGCTTCGCAGTGCTTCTAAGAAGCGTTAACTGTGATATAGCGGTCGTATTAACACGAATATGTCATATAAAGCGGGCGTATTAAGGAGTTTTTTTTGGTAGTAGGTACTAATCTCTTCAGTCAAACAGTAAAGTTATGTTTCAGTTTGAAGGGCGCAATGAAACGATAAGACCGCTCATTCGGTATTTAGTTTATTTGTTTTATGTACTTATTTTTCATTTTAATTAGATTTAAGGTTTAAGTATATTCATTCATTCAATCATCAATTTTTGACATCGGGTGAGCTAGATCTCAATATAACGGTGACCGATTTAGGGAACTAAGCCGTTTTGTTCTCTTCGTCTCTTTTAGTTAAGTAGATAGACATAATGACACGGCTTTCTTCAACTGAATGATTTTAAGTAATTTTTTGCGAAGGCTTTTAACTAGATCTTCCGATGTTTGTCTCATCGATGAGTCACGGAATTTTCCGAATTTTCACCGAAACTGAAACTTATAAGGGTGCTGTCGAGTCATTCTTTGACTCATATAAAGTAACCTAGCTTTTAAACCACCCTGGATAGAGAACTGATTCTTTGTCTGAAATGTTTTTAACTAAGTTTTTTTTATTAAGTAAATATCTATCAATAAGTAGATATAAATCCATTTCATTTCCTTATAAGAAGAAGAAGAAGAAGACTTCATAATGAAAATCGTAAAGATAAACCAGTATAACGTGAGCTTTAATTATTAAGAGTTTGAATCATTTTGTAGATCAGGTTAAACTGGTTATAGATCAATAGTTTATGCGATTCGCGGATCATTTCATAGCGGTTTTTTTCTTTTTAATGGGAATGTCGCGAGAAATCAGTCTGTCAATTGATAGTTCATATCTAAATACTACATAGTTCAATTTTGTAGTTGTTTTGTACAATTTACCTATTAAGTTCATGCCTAAATATTGTTTAAAATCATTTTCGTATTAGTTTTATAGCTTGGTATATATCTACTCTGTGAGTCATACTGTATAGAAAGTAGTTCCTCGCGTAACCTTAAGATTCGTCACGAGTATCGATAATTAAGATGTAGAAAACCTATTACGTGTTCTAAACTGCTCGATTAAAACCCTATTAATCCAATAGGTTGTATTGTATCGTTAATTGGGAGGATGCGATAAAAATGATTAATTGCGAACAATATCATTTAAGTGTTTTATTATTATTTGGTAAGATTTCGTTTTCACTATAACGTATGAGTAAAGTAAAATTGAGTTTGGAAATATTAAAAAAAAACTATGTAGCGCGGCGGGCGAAAGGCGGACGCGGAGATTGCGGGTTCGATTCCCGCCTTGGGATAAATGTTTGTACGATCTGCAAATATTTGTTCCGGGTGTTCTGGGTTTTTATAATAATATATAAAAAAATATATATTATTATAAAAACTACTATCTATGTAATGTACTGTATTAAGTATATAAGTCTTCTAATACCCATAACACAAGCTCTGCTTAGCTTGGGGCTAGATGATGGTGTGTGGATTGTCCAGCTTTATTTATATTTATTTATGTCCAGCAAATGTAAAGGTAATAATGATGATGATAGTTATAAGTGTTTTGGATATTTCAACTAATTTAAATTTACCGTAACATGACTAGCTTCCGCGACCGGGTTCGTCTGCGGCCGCGAATTGCCAATTTGAATGGCATTGTTTGCGAGCCGCAATGTAAATCACCATTTTCTGTACGAGAAAGCTTTTACAAACCTTAACCTCTTTTGAGCCACAGAGAAACAACATTTTACATACATGTTTGCTCTTTTTTTATAATATCACACTTGAAGAGTTGATAACACAAGACAGTGTAAATAGGATTTTGGTTCTAAAAACAAAATGCATGGATGTTTTTTAAGCTATTGTATAGCTTCTGTGGAGACCGAATCCAGAAAGTCCGTAACGAAAATAACCTAACACTGCGCGTGCGTAATCCAGCAAAAAATGCTATGCAATAGCTTTTCCGTGGCCGTTCCCGAGTGCCACACGTCTTTTTTTATTTTCACTTTATGCATGTTGACTACTGAAACTTTGGTTCGAAATAAAATAATTAGCTTTAGTTTTGTTCATTTAACTTGTATGATTGTTTTACTTACGTAATTTTTAGATGATATTTTTTTTTATTGTAAGTATATAATATACTTAATGTAACTTATTATGTGACCGTTATAATTATAAAAAAATAGTAGAATGTAATATAATTGGCTTTATGTATTGTTTGTAAGTTTTGTGTATCAAATTTTAAAAGCTGTTGATTTTATTTGATAAATAAATAAATGATTGCGTATGTAATAGATAAAAATAACTATTAGGTAATGGGATTTTCTGGACAGAAAATGTTACTGTCAATGACCTAATAGATTTGTGACGTATTTGCGCTTTGTCATTGAATGGTCATCACTTTCCTTAATGGTTCGAAAAGCCTGCGGTTTTGTAGGTGTTCATATAATATGTATTGTAGTTATGCATTGCTGTGGGCCGTGGGTTCGTATCCCAGCAAGAACTAAAATTGAATTGAAAAGAACTAAGATTGAAAATTGTTTGATATCAATATTATTAATTATGTGTTAAGAAAATATATTTAATTAAGTATTATTTCAGCAATCAAGATCCCCAAATTTGCTTAGTTTGGGACTGAAGCGCGATGTTGACAAATGTTTTTTTATTTTTTCATGAGTAAGACGTCATTTTTAGAATTTAAGTAAAGTTGTTAATGCCTAAAAATAGATCATTTCAGTCACCGTATCTATCGATTCTTGTATTGATAATCATTTATCATTTTTATAATTCTATATCATTAAGTCATCACATTGATTATATCATTTTGTTTTGCCATAATCAATGAATAATTAGTCTTGAGGTAATCGAACTTACAATGCCTTGATGGTATTGATAAGACTTACCATTTAAATTGGTCCTTTGTCTCCTCACCGGACATCCATTGTATAAACAGGTGCATTCAACCATTTTTTTTTATCACAGGTTTTTATTCTTTGGTAAAACTGTCACTAACACAAGCCACTGTCGTTCAGTCACTATCACTAAATTTTATAATAAACTGTAATGGAACCTTAATGTGCGAGCCATATAAAAAAAAAACTATAATGGAACGCGGGTTATAATTTCAAAAATGATAAACCGCGTTGAAGCTGCGTTCAGGATTCGCGGTTATGTTCAGCTGGCTGCGTTACGTGTAATGTCTGTCCTGAACGGATTTCCACTGCTTTTATGTAGCCGGCCGGCGTTCCAGTGATAAAGGGTGCAAAAAACGGATTGTTTAATTTAGAGGGCCCGGCTTGCTCCATTACGTCACAGCTAAGACGTCGCGCGCGATTAGGACGTACACGGCGCAATCTCTTACGCATTTGCTTAGAAAAATAAATACATGTGGCCGATACCGGATCCAGGAGGTATGTGAAAATGCGGTCTCGGGACGCGCGCGATTGTTGATAACGTTTTTTTTATGACAGGCGTCTAGTCATGAACCCGTTTAAATTGATTCAGTTCTATTTTTAGACTTATTGTAATCTCACGGTAAATATGACTGAATTTATAAGCGTTGCAATTTGGATATTGATACCGATTTTATACATAAAATTATTTAAAACCTACCTGCTCCCAATTATCAATAAGTTCATAATTAACGTTTTAAGAGTAACCAAGTATTGAGAACGCTTTACTTATATAAAAACATTTTTTTTTCTTTATTTTTCTTAATGTTGTAATAAATATGTACCTAAACTAAGTAAGTAATAATAAATGCTCTTAAAGAAAAAGAAAATTATAAATTTGTAAAATACTTATTAATGAAGGTACTTCAAGCGCCCTTTTTTTCTTATGTAATAGTATACCTTACACATTTTTTCGGCCATCTTAGAACATCAGTTTTCTAATTTTAACGTTTAAATTTCAGTCAAGGATGTCGTTATCCCTCCTCCTTTGAAACCGCCTCTAGGTCTAAATTAGAATAGAACGTTGTGATTGGTCCATCTTGTATACTCTCTTCGCTTATTTGGTACATTTTAACGGCTATCTATATTTTGCACCATTTTGTTCGTTGGGGTAAATAACGTTGTTGAGATAGAATTATCGGGTTAATAGGACATAGGTTGTATGAAAATATTTTTTTTAACTCATTTTTTATGTTCTGCCTGCAAAAATTTACAGCGTGGAAAATTTTATTTAAGTAAGTACTTATTCCATTAAATCATATTAATAATTATATTATATTAAAATAAATGATTTATTTCAAGGAAAACTGAATCATATAGATACGCAAATGCACGTATGTAATGAGATGACAATTATGTATTTGGTATATACACAGACTTACATAAAATGCATACGGAAAGATTGTGACCTATATTTAGAATACCTAGTATTTAATAGGTCACCTTTTCTGGTTCTGATTAATTGTATGACGTTAATGGAAATAGTAAAGTCCCTAGTTCTATTGATCTCATAATAAAATTGATCATTATCATTAAAACAATCATCTTTCAAAGAATAATATTTGAAAAAACTAAGTATTTTGTCAGCCACTAGGTATAATACAGTTAGGCTCAGTGTGGGACATAAAAAAGATAAGTAAAAATTCTATAAATATTAATTTATTATTATGTTATAATATCCTTATTATTCCACTGTTAGGAAATTGTTTTTTTTTATGTTTAATAATATATCTTTTATAAGTAGGTACCCAACTGATAGTAGGTAAGTAAGAAATTATGAACATTAATTTAAATAAATAAATATAATATTCATGGACATTTAACACATCACACTCAAGTCCCAAACGAAGCAGAGCTTGTGCTATGGGAACTAGATTGCTGATAGGTTCTTCGCTAGGTTCGATTCCCACCCAGAGAAAATGTTTGTATGATGAACATAAATATTTGTTCTGTGCCTGGTTGTTTCTATGTATTATAGGAATGTACATATTTGCAATAAAAAAATATATAAGTATTCTATCAGCAATCTAGGTGCCATAGTACAAGCTTTACTTTGTTAGGGACTAGAGTGTGATGTGTGAATTGTCCATTAATATTTATTAATATTTATTTAAACACATTTTTCTGTATCGGATATGAAATAAAAAGATCGGAACCTTCCACTTGACGACAGAAGGCATCAGCCTCGTGTTTACTTTGTATTATTATACACGTAATTAGTCGGCGAACAAAAGACACAATTACGTATGGGGTATTCTATCACACCGTAACGAGCGCAGTCTTTAAATGAATAAAAATTCTTTATTGCACATACAAAAAATAGATACATAGACACATATAAAACAAAGTAACTTAAACCAGTAATAATGGGCGGCCTTATCGCTGAGAGCGATTTCTTTCAGGCAACTGAAGCGAAGAAGAGAGTCGCAAGGAACCGTAAAGAATGGCATAATAAAGAGGAGGCCTATACTCAGCAGTGGGTGCCAACGGGCTGAAATGATGATGATGATGACGATGAACTGAAGCGAAAAATAACAGATAAAATAAATCAATATGTACATTGGGTGGTCTTATCGCTAAGTGAGCTTTCTTCTATACAGACAGTTTGTAAAATAAATTTGGTGTTTTTAACATATTTTTAGAATGCGTATTTAATATTATTTGTTGAAGTGCCTGCTATATTTTTTTGTAAAAAATACTTGTTAAATAGATAAAACATTTATTTCACATACTGTAACACACCATAACACACCCTCCACTACTAATACAAACATAAATGAAGTTCTGTGTGTTTGTTGCATATTACATGTTACATAACGGTGTGATTGCGTCCACATTCAGTTACAAAAAGCGTTGCTTTCTCAGGGAATTCTGTAAGATCGTACTACTTAACTCGAAACGTGGGGTATTTCGTACATCCTGATGCATACGATACTCGGAACACCATTAGTTGAAAACCCATGGAAACGTGCATTGTTTATGCAAATGTAGTCATTTAATTGTGAATGATTAGATGTCAGGAATTACCTGAAAACTGAGGACATCAATGACCTGAGATCATCAGGATATGATGATTATGATAGACACATAAATAAATATTCGTGGACACTTCACATATTGCGTCCAAAAAGTTCTAGTCCCAAACTAAGTGACCTATGTGAACTAGATTGCTGATAGAATACTTCCATACTATTTTTTGTTAAATAATAAGTGTATATTTGACATAGAGAGACCTCATGAATAAATAAAGATTAGATTCGAGTATTAGTAGCTTTCGTGTATAAACATTTTATGTATGTATAACTATTTTGTGGCCTATGATTTATTATGCAATGTTTAACTTTTTTTAAATTTTTCTATTGTACTCAATCAAAACCGAACGAGATCCAGTAACAAAGAAATAAATAAATACAAAAACAACACAAAAATCATTTAAGAAAATACTTCGGCCGTATACGAAACTAGAGATTCTTAACCAGTTCATAACCAACGGTAGATGCAAAATTCATCTTTATACGATACAATGGAATTAATTTGATACTATTTTTATTACGTAACTAGTTTCAGTGACCTACTCATGGTACTGTCAGCGTAGCTACTAGTAGTTACATTTGTCAAATTCAATATCAACCGCTCTACGCTGCGTAGCACGTTCGTAGCGCAATTTTGTTACAAAATAATTTGTAGGCATAGTTCTATGAGAAACCTATATACTATAAGACTATATAAGACTTTTTTAACATGCTTAATTAATAGGCTTGAAACCCACTTTATTATGGGTAGATAGCGTATTTGGTTAGTATCCTATTTATTGAGAATAGACTGAGCAATAACCTCACATATTGACAAGTTCGGCCTGTCCGTCTCTTTTCTGTAAAGTCATGGTCAAAGTCAAAACTTACCTTATTCAATAAAATCACAAGGATTATTTAGAATCGTCTTATATACTAGGTGATTCTAGGTGCCAGTTCCACGCGACTCGAGCCTAGAAGAACGGGCAAGAAACTTAGGTATATGTGCCTATGTAGAAATTACAACAACCAACTGAGCTAAGACAGGCATCACAGCTCCATTGATAGTAGCTCTGCCTTCCATGCTGTAGGTCGTGGGTTCGATTCCCACCCAGAGCAAATATTTGTGTAATGAACCTAAATATTTTTTCTGTGTCTGGTTGTTACTTTGTATTCTATGCATGTATTTAAGTGTATAAAGTATTTTATCAGCAATCTAGTTCAAATGTGTTAAGTATGGTAACTATTTATATTTCAAATTTCATTGAAACTGGAATCTCTACTTTTACAGTTGTAATATTAGTTCACGAAATATTGACGCATCCGTTTACAAAGTATCTAACATAAGTATTTAACATATTTCTATAAATTAAGCAAAACTTAAGGAAGTCTGGCTTCAAAGCCCTTTATGCTTTCAAATGCCGTCATAGTTCACATAACCAAGTTTAAGAAAATATTTCATCGAATTTTGAATCATATCACTTTAGACAGGAAAATTACAGAAAAAATCTATGTAATATTATACCTCTACCTTGTTCTTAATTATTGCAAATTGCTGAAGTTTTGAGGATTTTTTCTGTACATTTGTGTACTTAGATATTGTTTTATCTTTTCTGTGCAGTGCAATTAGTATACAATCATTTTAATCAGATACTTAACAGCTGCACAGCAAAATAGTACTCTCTGCCAACACAATAAAGTTTATTTTACTTTGATGAGGATTTCTAGTGTTTCAGACAAGGCATTTGATTCTGACCCTGAATTCCAGCTGTCAGTACCTTATGATTTATAAACTACGATGACTAACTTAGAAATTCGGCTCTGTTCTCGGAAGAACAGACAGGTAGACAATGCTAAAGGAAATTCCGTCATTGGTTAGACATTTGAGAAGGAACTTGCGGTTTCTAATTTAAATACTAGCTTTTTGACTTTTAAAATATGTTGTAATCGATAAATACGAGCATGCTTTTAACTACCTTCCGGCATAGGTGCATAATTACAAAAAGTGTAACAGTCACCGCGTTACGTAAGCGTGTTTGAGGCACATTGCGCCTCAACTCCAGCTCGCGTGCTAAATGTTGTAGTGTCACCGAGCAATGTATCTCAGATACGTTACCGTTACGATATTTACAATCGACATATATATTTTCTGCTGACTCCTCTGTTTTGAGCATTTTTTGGTTGTCTAATACCTTATTTTACGACCAATGTGGCGCAGCGGGCGATAGTCCGCCTGCGACGCGGAGGTTGCGGTTTCGATTTCCGCCTTGGGATAAATGTTTGTACGATCTGCAAATATTTATTCCGGGTGTTCTGGGTATTTTATATGTATGATAAAAATATATATCTATGTAATGTATTGTATTAAGTATGTCAGTCTTCTAGTACCTACCCATAACGCTCTGCTTAGCTGGGCTAGATGATGTTGTGTGAATTGTCCAACATTATTTATATAAAAAACTATTTAGTTATTACAACCCATGTATGTTTTGTATTATTGCTTTTCATCAAAAATATATCAACCAACCTTCTTGCTATGAAGCAGTTTTCATCACAATCCAACCTCATTTTCCAAGGTGGACCGGAAACCGTGGGAGCGATGCCTCCGTATTCAAATCATCTGAAAAAAAAACTGTAATAGAAAACCTTTCCAGTTTTTCCGGTACTATGAGAGACGATTTAAAGGAACATGATTAGAATAATTATTTCTAGATGTTGCTGTTCTATATTCAAATGAGTCTTTGTGGTCTTTGTCAATGCGTATCTTCTTTTTTCAAATCTCTTTGTCTCTGGTCCTGGTTTTTGTTTCGACGAGGTTTTTGTTTATTCAAATGATGGGAACCAAAGGTCTAATTGTTGGATCTAATTGTTTGAAATTATCGAGTTGTTAGTGGATTTTCTGATTGTGATATCTGAGGCAAGATGTACGTTACAAACTGCTTATTAAGCTATCGCATAGCTTCTTGAGCGTAGAGACCGAATCCAGAAATTCCGTAACGAAAATACCGAACGAAAATAACCTAACACTGCGCATGCGTAATCCAGCAAAATTGCTATGTAATAGCTTTATCGCGGTAGTCCTCGAGTGCCATACGCCTTTTTTTATTTTGAAACAAATAAGTACAATATTGTCATAATTTTTTGGACCATTGTCATGTTATCTTCAAAGCAACGGTATTTTTTATTAAAAATATTATTTCGATATAAATTGCAAATGATCCAAATTGCATATAAAATTTTACAACATATTTTATGATGCCATAAGCTACAAAAAAGTTAAAATTGCTGTCTTTTTGTACTTACACAATCATTTAGGCCTTTCCTCAGATCATTTCCTACCATCATTACTCTCACAACAGTTTGCACATCGCCTCACAATAAAAACTCTTCGACTTGCGTTCACCAACACTTTAACCGACCGTTTATTGACTGTTAATACAAGCGAGAATGCATATAACAGGTTTAAGTACTATTATCTTACTGCAAGAGTGTATACCTCGATTAAAGTAATCAAGGTATAGTCTGATCAAGTTAATTAAGCAAGAATATAAATGGACATCTCTTGAATAATAGTTCAGTTGATTTTCGTAATACTACAGATGATTATGCGCTGCAACAAATTAATTTTACTAAAATATCGAATTTTGTAGTTTCTAAGTACGGTAACTGAATTAATATGCTATTTTACTTTGTATAATAGTTCAGAAATTATTTTATAGCTCTAAAAGCTGTACTGTACTTATTCCGCTAGGTTGTCAGAAACGATATAGGGATTAGATCATCCATTGTACTACGCGTTGGTAATAATTGATTTTTCTTTTTACTCAAGGTTACAACAAATATTCTGTATTATTATTTATTGCCTTAACCTATGAAACGTTAACCACTAGATACATTAACCACGTGCGTGTTGGTGAACTTGGATCTAATTCTTCGACAGTTAATGATGCTCAATGCACTTACCCTACCTGTATTTCCTGTTCGGCGCGAGTAAAATTGCTCTCGTCCTCTTAAATTCCATCACTTTTGTATGCTATTGTGATCGCAAATCGGTTCTTAGATATTCGCTTGCTTTGTTTAGTTAAGTTATTGCGTAATTTGTAGGAAAGGTACGATTGTTTTACGCGTTTGTTTCAATGTGCTCGGAAGCTGGTTTGAGATGATTTAGTACTTTTACAATGTACACTGTATTTATATCAAACGCAATTAAAGCAAATCTAACATTTGCTGCCCTTATGTGACTTAAAGAAAAAGTGTGTAAGTATAAAAATAAATGTATTAAAAACCATACATTAATTCTACAAAAAATGAAAATGTTTTATCTACTACTTAATATTTTTTTTTTTTTATATTTGACTTGAAATTTGATATAAATTATCAAACAGTTATTTCGTTGTTTACAGTTTTTTAAGTTAAAAAGCTACAAATCCCGCTATGAATAATTACTAAGCAATATTAAACTAGTACAGTGAATGCCAAAGATAGACCTACCCCCTATCTTATAAAAAGTTAGCGTCGACTTTATTTCATCATTACGTAATCAATACTTAAAGTCTGCGCTAACTTTTTCTAGAATAGACCGTTAGTTTTCAAAGATAAAATGTAGTTCATATGGCAACGTCCTTAAGCCTGTCCTAGAGCTCCGTGGGCGATGGGAGGAGACCTGTCAATAATGACAATGACATTACAATAAACTTATTGTTCGCAGTTATCGTCTGCATTGATGAGCAAATTAAGTACTTAACTAACGGCCGGTTTCTGGAAACCCAAATCACGATTGATCCGAGTTTGACACATAGTAATTACACGATTTTTTCGTTGATCATCGTATAGTAGTAGGTAGTATTAAGTATAGTATTAAGTATTTCAGTGAGTTCAAGAATCTCTGCAAGCGTTTTATAAAGAGAACTATATTTGTATCCTATTATCTGTGTATAAATCTAGTTAATCCTAAAAATAGACTTAAACCCCCACCATGTTTAATTTCAGTGCAAGTTGTGTTTACCTGTTATTGGTTTCTCATGTAGCAAAATAAAATAATCTGCACTTATGTAAACTAGCTTATAATCCTGAAGAAACTGTTGGTAGACCTAATTAATAAATAAATAAATCTCTCAACAAGATTTTTTTGTTTTGTTTTTTTTATCGTTAACGTCATAGGCATACAAATAGATGAGGAGTCTGAAACCACGTGGTGTTTCAGAAACATACAGAATTGTAGCAATAAGCCATAAAACAAGAAGGAAAGACCAATGGTATGTATTGGACATACCAGTTGGTACGATTTCCTGAAAGATCATTTTTATCATTGTACTAAGTTATTTTTAGTATTCTAATGTAGGTATTCTTTGTGACGATACAGAATTATTTATTACATCTATCAAGGCAGGATAATGATGATGAAACGAGGTATATGAAACCTCTTCAAAAATGTTCGGAACCTCTTGCACATAGTACCGTCACCGCACGATAATTCTGATAGTAACTGATATTTTACAAATAGATGACCAATAAAAATTATTATGATGCACTTAGCTCTCCGTGTCAAACCGATGTCCAAACCATTTAATTCAATTGAAAATCTAAATACTGATCATTGCTAAAGGATCATAAAATGTAAAATATGTTCAATTTAATTACTTTTAATACGACATTCACCTACTCGTGTCCATTTTCTGATTCTACGCGTAGGACGATCATAATTTAGTAAACTGCTTACTTGTCATGTATTAGTTAGGATTTGATTTCTTAGGGAGCTACTAACGTAAGCTTATCTGGCCAAGTTGACTGTTATGTCGCTTGGAAATAGAAAACAGAAATGTAATCATGTTGTTTTCAAGGTATTAGTTTGTTTAAAAAAAGTGTAATTTTTTAGACTATTTCAGAATAGAATTTTAATTTGAAAATGATATAATTGTACACTGATTTTGAATTTATATTCATAAGAGCCCCCGCATACTGCAAACTTTTTATCGGCCGGTAGTTTGGTCGGCTTCTTAATCAGTATGAAGAGGTATGCAGATGCGCACATTACAGTGATTTAGTCTTCATACTGATTAAGAAGCCGATCAAACTATCGGCCGATAAAAAGACTGCAGTCTGCGGGGACTCTAAGAGGTCGTGACAGTCGGCCTGGCCATTTATAACCAATATTCACTTAATATGTCTATGAATTTAATAAATTACTCACGGATTTTATATTTTATTGCAATTTGATTGTAAGTTTCACATTTTTATTGATAACAAATATTTGCTTAAAATCGGTCTATTTAGACAGATATTTTATTAAACGTTTATAGGTCGTAATTTCATCATCATCAACCTATATCAGTCCACTGCTGGACGTAGGTAGGTCTCTCCCAAGACGCGCCACTGAGCCCGGTCTTCGGCTCTTCTCATCCAATGTTTGCCAGCCAATGTTTCCAATGTTTGCCAGGTCGTAATTTAGCGTGGACAAAATAAACAATGCTTTATAACGGCCACAGTATTTTAAAAAACTACATCTGATTTAGAATGTGGTATATAAAAATCTTAATTACTCACATCAATCAAAGCTACTGTTTGTCAATAAACAGTTTTTCATGTTTTAGCAAGTTGCTTTACCAAATTAGATTTAACTGTAATGAATTACGGTCTTTTCAAAAAGGAAAAGTTTTTGATTTATAACTAAGTTATTACTATTTTAATTGAAAAATCCATATTCAGAGTAATGAATTATGATATTTTTTATGCTATATCTTTACCTTTTACAGGTATTATGGAAATAAATTAATTAGGATTCTACCATATAGTAATACTAGGCTAATTAATAAATTTTTAAAACTGTCCCTACAAATGGTATGTTGTATTATTAAGTATATTTTGATGGATTAAGATTGCCAGTCTACTATTTATCTTCTTTCCCGAGTCTTAACAAAATACAAGATCAATTACGTACAAAACTATTGCCACTACGACACGATTACAAATGTATAAAAATTGATCATTATTAACTTATTCAGTCATTCTAGAAACTTTAATTAGGTTAAATAGCTGCTAAAATCAAGACGGCTAAACTAAGAATGAACATAAAAAGTGCAAATCATGTATCACATTTGCAAAATTAGCGAATGGCGTAACTAATAATAAAAAATAAAAATACCCAGACTTGACTGGAAGCGGTCGGATCATTTACATTCAAACCTACGTAGTGAAAAATCCATTGCATCGTTTTGCAATCAAAAGAGTTGATTGCGTTGTTTTAATGATTTTGGTCTAATAGCTATATAAGCTTTATATTGATTTGACAACTAATAATATAACGGCCGGTTTCTCGAACGATGATCAACGAAAAAATCAAATAATTACTATGTGTCAAACTCGGATCAATCGTGATTTGGGTTTCCAGAAACCGACCGTAAGTTGTTATATACGCAGTTGTATGTAACCTTTTTGCTGTGTGTATTGCGCCTAAGCTGCACCTATCAAATCCCATTATCACTGTCGTATTAATCGGCAATATGAATTAAAGCTGTTAATAAATAAGCGTTGGCGAGGGTGATGTAAAGCTCACTCGATTAATTTTAGAGACCAATAAATGTTTACGACTCGTTATGTATTATTGAATTAAGAAATAGCATTGAAGTTCAAAACTCTTGTTTTGTCCGTGACAAATAAATAAACTGAAAGAACTAGTGATGGGACTAAGATCTCACACGTTTACTACTAAACGTATCGTCGACGACTATTCTTTTCCTTCACAATCATCACTAGCAGTTTTTTGACGTGACAACGTCTTATAATTCGATAGAGCCGGCTGCACGCACGAAAAAACATGACTCATGAGACGTTCTGAGGCGTTCTGAGGCGTTCCATGAAGTGACGTTGTCACGTTCAACTATCGTAGTAAACCGACTTTACAGACAACCATTTTTTTATAACATTTTCAAATGATTTCATATTTTTTTTCCCTTACGCTTTAAAGTATTCTTCATAATTCATACCTCCACGTGGTGTACTCTGGTAACAGCTAGATCCGGTAACGCAGGGTCTAGTCTGACCAATTCTTTCAACACAATGACATAAAAACATAATTGTTGTTGTGTATTGACACGCTAGAAAAAGAAGAAGAACTTCATACCTGGATATGGAAAGAACTGTCTGTTCTCTCATTCGACACTAAAAGAAATAAAACGTTTGAGTTATCTTCTGGATGAAGCTTTCTATTGTCGATGATCATTCTTGCAAAACAGTGAAATATGTTTTAAAAATATTGTTTAATGTCTGTTTCGCCATAGCGCTCTGATTGATTGTTTACGCTTACGCAGGAAACAAACTTCCCATGCATGCCACAAAAACAAACAAAGGAAATCCATTAGTTTCCGAATTTTTATTGATTTTTCTTCGACGAAAGTGGGACAGCATTATTATAATTATTTGGGAGATGACATACACTTTGTTTGCCGCAGAACCGACAACCGTTGGAGCAAACGGATACTGGAGTGGAGACTGCGTTTAGGCAAGCGTAGTGTAGGACGCCCTCCGGCGAGATGGAGCGACGATCTGCGGAGTGTAGCTGGCAAGCACTGGATGAGAGGAGCCGGAGACCCGGCTCAGTGGCGCGTCTTGAGAGAGACCTACGTCCAGCAGTGGACTGATATAGGATAGTGATGATACACACACAATGGTTTTTGTTTGAGTGTTTTTTCATTTTTTAGTTGAATTCGTTTCTATCCTCGTCGATATCTAAACCTCGTCGCCAATGAACTGCTTGGGTACTACGAGTGAGGGTAAAGGAGATAGTAACAACGCAGTGACTGACGTTTAACTGATTTATTGACATACTTATTCACAAACAAACTTACGACTATACAGTATTTACAAAATGTACATTGGCATATAAAATACATAAGAAACGGTTGAGCTATCTACAGACCGTTGCAAACGATCTATAGATAGCTCAACTGATCCAAATCAGTATCAATCGGTTGCGTACCTACCCAAGATACTGGCTGCATTGCCGCGCTGAATAGCAATGCTGATACGCTAGGGGCCAGATTCTCACCAGCCCTCGGGTCACGCGTCGCTTAGACTAGACATACCGGTATGAGCTTATAACTAAGATGCGTATAAGCAGGTGCCTATCTACATAAGTATACATATACTACAGATTCAGTTTTGATAAATAAGCATATTGAAAATCTAGTTTGATAAAAAGAATGTTCATATAATAGTTTTGATCACAATTAATACAATACAAATACAAAAATCTTTTATTTATTTTATTTTTATTTCACAGGAAAACAAACAGTCTTATAAACTATATCTAAACTAAAATTATATATGCTGACCGATTATACGTTCTCGCATATTGAGACTATTTTTGATCTTGATTATATGAACATCTTATAAGTACTCGTAATTCAGAAAAACTATGCTTGCTGTGTTTAAACCCTATTACGCTAAACATATAGTTGTCTCAAAAGGCTAAAAACAAATCTCAAAGAGGATTTTAGTTATAAAATAAAATAAGTCTATAAATGTACAACTCTACGGTGTCTTCATCCCACCTACGCGTTAATTTGTTTCAACAATACCGCAAAAGGCTAGACTATTATGTACTTCTTAATTACGCTGTGTACATTTATTAAATTTTATATTTAAAGTTATTGAGAGATTGTACATTTGAAGTTTGCAGATTTTATGTGTTTCTTAGATTTAATATTGCATTTGAATGTTACTGAACACTTTGAAATTATTAATGCTATTTGGTTGTTCTTAATATTTCCCTTGATTTTCTTTATTTATTTTATTTTATTTTGTACGGAAAAGCAGACAGCTTCACAATGCGATAGTAAGTAAAAAATAAATTTAAAAAAAGTTTGATACTTCAGTTAAGTGGGATAATAATATAATAGGTACCAATGTCATACGTACAAAGTGGATACCCTCAAATGATGGATGGACATGGTTCAGGGTTTCGGTGCCCATTAAGGCATCTTTATACTAACTTTTTATTTTAGTGAATCAAAAATATATCCTATAAAAATACACTAAGAAAACTGCAACTGTCTCACTCGCCAAAGATGCTGTTATCAAAAAAATGAAATTGTATGCACCCATCCTACGCATTTCGCTACAATTTTCACTTTATTGCAAAAATTTGCATATGGACACTCTAAAAATTTACGCAAAAATGTCCGACAAGTTGCTTTGATTATTTTAGTATCAAAGCAGTAGATATTTAAAGTTGTAGAGAAATAAAAGCGAAATTTCATTGCTAGTAAAATATTTCATTCATTTTATTGCAATTTCATTTGATATCTACTTGTTTATGCGATGAAGGCGTTTATTGGTGTACATGCTAGCTATGTATGGTTTAGTTAGGTAATTTTAACCAGAACATAGTTTTAATACCTACAAGAAATGTGGAAAACAAATAAGATACACATACTTAAACTATGTTTATTCATGTCATTCTACTTAATGACTTTTCCAGAAAAAGCACTTTGTTAAAATTAATTACTTACTTACTTTTAATTTCAAACTACTCTAAGCTCATCATCATCACATCTGTCTGTAGAAGCTCACCGTGTACTAAATTGTAAGAAATCTGCAATCAATTATTTTTACTAAAATGAATATTTCGATCATTTTCAGTAAAAATAATCCCAATCTCAAGTCTTTTCGTTACAATGCTATGACTATTTTCCCGATTAAATTTTCGAATAGAGATTGTTCAGTTTCAGTGGTTACAGTTAAAACTGTAAACAAATATAAAGAGCACTACTGAGCGATACATCCGTCTATTATTAATTTATCCATATTGTTTTAATGTATTTATTTTGGTATTATCCCTATGTACAAAATAGTTTTTCATTCATTTAAAAATTTCGCAATTTCTCACAATAATAATTCTCTAAACATGTCTTTTATCGACTTGTTAGCAAACACACAGACGTTTTTATTTGACTGCGCATCGTGTTAGCGAGTGCGTAAGATGTATTAACTTACTATCTGCCGCCTACGTGCATTATGGAAATCAGTAGGTCACTGGGAGCTACGAGACACTAACAACATAGTACAGTTGCAGTACACCATCTTAATTTTTCTAGGATTACGACTATAAGCTTTGTTCTGTCATAGACAAAGGATAAAACGCCTACGCAATGAGTAAATTGTTAAGTATTTATTTCTTTGTGTATTAGTTATACAATTTAAACTGTATACATATTTACAATGGCAATGTTTCGATGAATGATGGCAAATGTAATTTTATTCTCATTAAAAAGATCCGTGGAGAATCGATAAAAATACCTCTAAATATAAAACAACACTTAATTTTACAACATACAATTTTTCATAAGCTTACAGAACAAACGCTTTTGTATCAAATCATGATAAAAGTTTTCAGGAGCTTGATGAAAAAATCTATGTTACTCTTAGAAGGTACTCTACTATACAAAATTTTAAAATATAAATATATTGTTATTTACAAAAACAAAAACATAAAGAAAATAAATAAAAGAAAATTTATTCAGTAAGCTGAAAAACAACCATCTTTGAACCATCTCGTGGTTCAAAGATGGTTGTTTTTCAACTTAGTTGATATTCCGTAACTTAGTTGATATTCTATTTCTTTAGCTTTACTATGTTACTTGCCTTTGATTCATAACCAGTGGGCGACACATACAAGGTCAATGTACTCGAACTTTTGCGGGACCACATTTTGCATATCAGACTATGAAAAAAATGACACAGTTAGGTGCAAATCGGTATCAAGGTCACTCTCTCTGAGTTACTGGGTAAGTGTAACGCAAACATATGATAGATTGGTTATTGTGAGAGATAAGTGAAGTATAATGGTTTCCTGTGTTGGTGGAGTGAAAGCTGGCAAGGATTTAGGATGTAGCACTTTCAACTGTTTCTGTTTGTTCTCGTTAATGTGGATAGCTGAAATACATTTATATATATTTGAAATTTGAGTTTAGCTCAATGTATTTAAGGTATATAATATTAAGAACTGTAAGTGACAAAAAAACTAACCCTCAAATAATACGTTTACTAAGTATTAGGTACTGGTAGGAACCAATTTGTTAGTCAAATTGAGGTATTGGAGGATTTATTAAAAGCTTTATTATTGACGACCGATGTGGCGAGGCGGGCGAAGGTGCGCCTGCGACGCGGAGGTTGCGGGTACGATTCCAGCCTTGGGATAAATGTTTGTACGATCTGCAAATATTTATTCCGGGTGTTCTGGGTATTTATGTGTATAATAAAAAATATCTATCAATGTAATGTATTGTATTATAATATATACCTATGTCAGTCTTCTAGTACGCTAGCTTCTAGCTCTGCTTAGCTTGGGGCTAGATGATGTTGTGTGGATTGTCCAGCATTATTTATTTATTAATGTAACATTTAAAAGTAGGGTCAACTAATTTCTACATTTTTATTTTACAACTACATATATAAAGTACGGAAAATACGTAAAGGTCTCATTGTGCCTCATTATTTGCGTGCCCGTGTGAAGTAAAGTGTCCAATACCGATTATTAGCAGTTAATTATTGTGACATTACGGAAAACTGGTACAAATGTCAGATATAGCTTCATAACTTTCCGGTCAAATGTACCTGCACAAAAAAATATAACTTACAGCTTTGAATGTTTATTAAATATGTTGAAGAGTTTCTAGGCAGATAGCTTATTATTATTGTCATAATTTTTTTTTAAATCTTTATTTGTATAAGTACTTACTCATTTAATATTATAATTCTTAGTTACATTTTCTCATTTAAATTTAATGAGTTGTAAGTTAAAATAATTTCAAATACAATTCTCATTGTTCCCTAATGAATAAATAAATGAAATGAAATGAAATATTCAGTGTTGGTAGCTTTTGGTAAATTAAAGAGTATCTATGGACGCTTGCAAAAACTTTGGATGTCTGTGTAATTAAGTTTCTAGCCCTGCTTTCGAGCTGTGAGCTAAGTCTGACCTCTCTATCTATGAGTCGAACAAATAAAATTTTAAGATATTGTTTATTTTTAATATTTCGGCTACTTTTTTGGTTTTGGTCTTAATCGCAATATACGAAATACCTACTATATATTGGTTTGGTATTTATTTTATTTCCAAGTCAGAAGTCAGCATCCATCATAAATAAGTGCTAAGGTACTTCTGAGAGTGACTTTACAAATAAGACTAATAAGGCAACGTAGAATTCCATTTACACAATTAAGCTTATTATGTAGACACTAATTCGTTCGCAGGGGACAAGTAAGCTCAGCTTAAGATTATTTCGCGAAGGAAGTCATTTTTATAGATCGAGAGCTTGTAACTAATTTATCACAGCACTGTATTCTGATCTATTTATTTTATTTATAAATTTTTTGTATGCATTAAATGAAAAAAAAAAGTTTGTTGCTGTTTTTTTGTCAATTATTTGCATAACCTATAAAGCAATAATGATCTTTTACAAAAAAAATAAGAATCAAGGAAAGGATTCATATAATTTGGATATTTTTAAGGGTAAATGGGTATTTTCTAGGCAAGCTTGCTACATCGTAGACCGTATTATGACTTAACATCAGGTGAGATCGCGGTCAAACGCTAGCCTATAGCTTGTAAAAAAATGGGAAAATGGTTAATAGTCGTTTGCTAGAAATTTATAAAATCGAAGAATCAGTTGCTAAAAAAAAGTTAATATGTAATAGCTTTTCTTCGCTCTGTTTTGTGCATTGCTTGCATTTAAGAGATATTCCAATTTTCAACGATATTTTACAGTCACCGTTATCTTCCAAGCTCTTTCTGCATGTACCAATGTGCAATAATAATTATTATTTGGTGCTTGCGTTTTTGAGGCACGCCTGCAGTTACGTGCATAATTCATATACAATTTACTAAAATTAACGTTACGTTATTACCTACATTTACGGGGTTCCTGCAAACATTATTACAAATCAATTAGGTATAATAAAGAAATAACGGCTCTAACAGTGTAAATATTATAACGGATACTATGTGAACACATATTTTTAATCATTTACTTTGCTGGTTTTTCATTACATAGTATTTTTTTTAATATTACTTATTTAAATTGTATGTATATTTAGGTAATACTCTTAATAAGTTTATATCAATATAAACGTATTATGAGTCGATGCAAAATTACCTTTTAACTAAATGAAAACACCTATTCCACTAAGTTCAACTATAAGTTCAACCGTTGCTGTACCGTCAAACCTTTGTTTTTTCTCGTTAACAAATATTGTTTGAACATCAATTATAAGCTTAAAAGCTCAACTAGAAACACCTATCGAATGTTTATTATACCATTCTATTCTTTATTATGTATAACAAAACACTAACAAGGCATCAATAAACAAGTCACAAATCAATATTATGTTAAACATAATAGAATCACAGTTTTGTCAGTTTAAGATGTCAATAAAAGCCAAATGAAGCGTAGGCATTGTCTAGTGGGTGTTAAATGTGACCTTGTGTTGAAAAAGAGAGTACTCCATGTCGGGTAATTCTTTTGTTGTCTTTGATGTGGGCCCTTATGCATAACAATAATTACGTCATTTGCATAACAGACGCCATCGTGGTGATGTGATTGATTTGTTTTTTTTATTATCTGACTTAACTTTTTGCAAATGTTTATGTAAAGGTATAAGTATACCAAGCGTTCTATATGTTATTTAAAGCAATCTAGTGCATACAGTTCAGGACCTAGTTTGGGACTGGTACGCAATGTGTGAAATATCCGTGCATGCATTTTTTTCTGATTTAAATCAATGCGATTCCATAGATTCGATATAAGGTTTGTATAGCCAAATTAAAGATAAATATCTATTTTTATACATTAATATAAGAAATTTGAATATATTTCAATATAAATGCAAATAAGAGCCCTTTATTTGCATTATACCGAATGAAACTTTTGCAGTTTATAAGCTTTGAACATAAAGATTTTATTAATTAATAACACTTAACACAAAAAATGCGCTTTATTTTGAGATTTTAGCGGTTTATACATTTTAATGAACATATTATTAAAAAAAAAATACTTTACCTAAACAAAAAAAGCACTACTAACTAAATGTACTACTTTGGAGATATTTTAATAATAATTAAATATAACTGAGCCACGATATTTATCCAGGTGCTAGCTGACTAACCCTTGTTTATATAGACCACAGACTTCGTGCAATTCTCGCAATCAACTTCGTTCACATCCTGATTCTTAGCGGCATGTGACGTCACGGAGGATCCTTCTGGATGTTATCTATGACGTAAATCATGTTATCTATGACGTAAATATAGTTTACACGGTGTAAAAAATAAACGAGCTTGTTAATGCATAGTCGTAAAGAAAAATGGCCTGCCTTAAACTTCAGATGTGGTCTTTTCCGTTTTACAGTTTTTATTGAAATAAAACTTTTTTACCCCTGAATTTAAGTTTCCTTATATATAAAATAGGCGGGAACCCAAAAACATAGTTTCATCAGTGTTAAAAAGAATAGGTTGTTAAAAATTAATAAATAGATAATGACATTTAAACCTTTTTATAGAATTTTATTTTTACAATTTTAATTAGTTAATGTTACTTTGAAATTTTTATGTTTCTTAGTGCAAATAGAGGTAAATAGGTGTGCTGTGCACGCCGAACTCTATGTAGGCATATCGGCTAGACAACGTGGGCGCTTAGAAAGTGAGCAGTGATATATTATGCACACACGAATTGCGATATTAAATTATATTTGATTGAGATCTCTGAAGGATATACCGTATCTTTCGAATTTAGACATCTTTGAAAATTTGAATGAAATATTATTTACTGTAATTAAAATATAACATTAACGGCTGGTTTCTGGAAACCCAAATCACAATTAATCCGAGTTTGACACATAGTAATTATTTGATTTTTCGTTGATCATCGTTCGAGAAACCGGCCGTAAATAAATCAATATTTATGGATATTTCACACATCGCGCTCTAGTCCCGAGCTAAGCAAAGCTTGTACTATGGAAACTAGATTGCTGATAGAAAAAAATAGTAGACATAAAATACATAGTAATACCCAGAACAAATATTTATGTTCAACACACGAACATTTGCTCTCGATGAGGATCAAACCCACGGCATGGAAGGCAGAACTTACTGCTAACTGAGCTTTGACGCCCGTCAAATATAATTTGTCAAATATTAATGTAAGAATGTACCATATTTTACAAGCTAAGTATCTTGTAATAAGATACTATAAATCTTAATCTGTACTTAGGTCTTAGGCAGTATTTAGGACAGGCCGTAAACTAGACGTCATCATAAGTCAAATGATTTAAAGTGATCCGTGAGATATCATTGAATAAACGCATTGTGTTTATGCGTTTCAGTTAAATAAGCTTGTTAGTAGCTTTAGAACCGTCTTATATTGTTATGACCGTTTATATATGTCTATCATTATCATCATCATTTGCCTTCCCTTATCCCAAGCATGGTGGGGTCGGTACAATGTTTTCTTCTTCCACTCACTCCTATCATTCGTTTGTAATGATTATCATTGACTTGTATGCTGTCACAGAAAATGCCATATAGGTGGCTAAGTTTAAAAGCATCATCGACACGAAGAAGAAGTTTGTCGCGATAAACAAATTTGATCGAAGCTTAAATGTTATGAAATCGAAATAATTTTGGGAGAATGACGCATTTTGCTAATGAGTGACTCCTAACACCTACTTTCATGATTGGAGGTGATTTCAGCCCCCGCAATAAACACCGTTATAAAATACCTATCGTCATCACGCGTCAAAAGGTCGTCGTTAACCCTATATGGTTATTTGACATTGAATTCGGTGGTCTCGATGACCAAGCAGTATTTATAAAAAGTTAATAAACAAAACAAAAAGTATTTATTCTTCAAAGATGTATGCGCATTTTGCAATACAAGAAAATTGAATACATAAAAATTTACTAGCAAAATCAAGATTAAGCTAGTCTGCGGAGTCAAACATACTCCGGCTCTCTTTGGGGTCGAAGGGGACGCGTAAAGTATTTTCCTATCGTAAAAATAAAAATATCGTTTTCACCAGTCCGTTTCAATCGGTCAATTTCTCTAAAAACTATTGATTGTGCTTTACATTTATAGAATAAACTAGATTATAAATATAAAGCCTATCATCTCATATTATATCTACATTAACTACAAATGCAATACATCAACTAAACTAATTGATACTAAAGCAAACTTTACAATATGACCTTTCCTCAAAATACTCTATTTTGTGCGTACAATTAAGTTGGTATTTTTAGTACGGAAATGATTAATACACCATGTATGACGCAATATAATGAGATTTTCCAATATCCGTTTAGGGCTATAAATATGAGTGTTATCTATAAATAAATCAAGGCTAATAAAGTCACATTGTAACCTCTTAATTAGGTTAATATGGTGGTATTGCAGACAGTGTCTTGGACTTGAGACGTTTCGTTTCGGTTTGGACAAATACGGATCAGTTGAGCTATAAGTCGTTTTTGTCGGTCAGTTCAGGTCAGATACATTTTTGCTTCTTGGTTTCTGTTACCCATAAACGGGAGAAGTTAAACACAAAAGTTCTTTAGGGATTTTGGAAATTCGCGTTGCGATGGCGAGATGATCTAGACAGCTTTGAAAAGAGATGGTGGGAAGAAACAAAAGAAAGAGAGAAATGGAGGAATTTGGGGGAGACCTTTGCCCAGCAGTGGGACGAAATAGGTTAAAAAAATGTCTGAAATGTAATGATTATGTTTGATCATTGACAACAGTTGTAGTGAGTTAGTTATGCAGCATAGTGTATACTATACAGCTTTTTAAAGAATTCAATATAAATAAAATAAATAAATATTCGTTTTATTTTATATATAACAGTATGCTCGCATCTTTGTCAAATTCTTTTCATTACAATACAGGAACGATTCGATTGTGCTATAATAATGACAAATGTCGGTGCATGAAGCGCTCCATCACGCTACCGACGCGACCGTTCCAATTGGAGAGCCGCTGTACACAAGACGTTGGATAGGAGTCACGATCCTCATCAGTGAGGGACCGACTATGGAGGAGGAGGACTGACAAATTGCCTGACTTCAACTAAGGTCACTATTTATTTGACACCTACGCAGGTTACGGTAACTTTTACTTATTTCCGTAACAGTTCAAACGTTAGTCATAGAATGTCATCCGTCATTATGTAAGGTACGAGGTCAGAAATATACCAGAATGCAATATTTTCTTACTTAAATATTGTTTTTATTTGCATCATTTGTCTTGTAAAACAAAACATGTAAACTACTCATAGACATTTGCATTTTACATGCTGTAAAGGTATGTATGAAAATTTCTTGTAATTGAAGTATTAAATAACATAAACCGGAGTACTCTAGTTAAGTACCAGTAAACCTAATTTATATAAAAACAGGTAAAAGGCTCAAATGAAACTATTTAACAACAGCATTATACTAATTATACTTAGTTATATTATTTATATATCAAGAAAAATAGGAATAAAATAATAAATGTTCATTTTATTTGACATAATCACAGTGAAAACCCAAAATTAAAAATTATTTATTTTGATCTATAAAATATTCTAGGGGTCACCATTCTATGACGTAGCGTACTTTCAGATTGCTCATGTTAACGTGACTACTCTGACTCAATTTCATGATGACAGAATATTTATTTGTACTAATAACTATTTTAAATATAGATCATAGTTATTTCTATCACGAGTGTAATGCTTAACTAAGAATTTCCAATTCTTGAGGAAGGAAGGATAATTTGTGTAGTTGTAGTGATTTAATAAAACCACTGGAGCCATTATTTCATTACTAAAAATACCACACCATAGTTTTTTTTATATATTGAAATAAATCATTAGTTTGTTTAAGATTGAGATTTTATAAGGCTGCATTTTTGTTTATAACAAATCATTTCATATTGTATCGATAATATTTAATATTAATATTATTGCCAGTCTAATCTAGACTTCTTCTTCTTCGAGTCGTTGATAAACCATTTTAAGAAAATCACGTACCGTTTTGAACGAAACGTTCAACGTTTCGTTCAAAACAGCACGCTCAGTATTCCCAGTAAAAAACTCTTACGACCTTATAAATAAAAATCATTTTATCTAGCATAATCTTTACCATTGTTGAAATTTTGGGCACGACGTTACGACGTGTGTAATGACTTGTATGACTAAATATCGCCTACAAATCTATGATTCAGAATTTCAGCATCCAAAAAAGGTAGGTTTTGAGAATGAGTAAATAGGTACGGATGAAACTTACGGATGTGGGCAAATATGTCATGGCTATGAGTGGGGTGGGGGGAAGATGAGTCTTAGATAAACTACTTTCATATTTAAGTAACTATATCTATAGTTAAATATTTTAGTAACTATATAAATAAAATAAATAATACTGCAGAATCCACAACATCATCTAGCCCCCAAGCTAAGCAAAGTTTGTGTTATGGGTACTAAAAGACTGACATACATAATACAATACAATACATAGATAGATATTTTTATTATGCTATAAAATACCCAGAACACCCGGAATAAATATTTGCAGATCGTACAAACATTTATCCCAAGGCGGGAATCAAATCCGCAACCTTCCGTGTCGCAGGCGGACCTTCGCCCGCCGCGCCACATCGGTCGTCAAATATCTATAGTTAAATCCACAGAAATTCTTCATACTTAGTAGAATTAACAAAGTAATGTTTGTTACTTTCCTTTTTGATGTAAACTCTCCCGCAAGCATCAAGGGGGTCGTGGGTTAGAATCTCAGTCGACTATAAAAATCTTAATTTTTTTTGCGTGTAGTTCAGGAAGTGTTTTTTCATAGAACCAGCCAAGTGCAAGACAAACTTGTGCACGAGTGTCAAAACGTGTTTTTTTTATTGGATTATTTATAATTTTAAATTCCAATCATGTTTTTCCCCGTGAACAATAAGATCCTTTAACCTAGATACTAGATGCATTTATCGGTACTTACGTTGTTAGTAAAGTAAATAAAGTTATGCATATGGTCATAACTGAATCATAACTGCATATAAATTTTATTAAATAAATAAATATCCGGGAGTAGGTTCAGCCCTCGGAATTATTACTGTTCTAAGAAATGTACTAAAATCAAACATGATTTTCGTTAACTAAAAATGCGTCATATTGTTACTGTTATTTCAGAAGCCCTACCTAGCGGTTGGCTAGTACACGTTATTACAGAATAAATATAATTCAAAACAAAATAAAATAATAAAAGGAATAAAAGGGTCTGTTCATGATCTACGTCTGTGACAGTAAGTATTTATAATTTTGTCTATGATAGGTACTTTTCTTCCTCTCTATGATTTTGTCTATGTTACAATTAATTGACAAACAAAATGTGTTTTTTTTGTACGGAACCCTTCGTGTGCGAGTCTGACCCGCACTTAGCCTGTTTTATTTTATTTAAACAAAATATCATATTTATAAAGCTTTTTGAGGCTTAGCAGTAAAGTGATAATACCGTTACCCACTTTTACAATCAGCTCTCTTTATCCTCTAAGGTTTTCTGGAAGAAACTCTTTCAGGGTTAAGCTCGCCTTTGTTTATATTATAATTTGTATGTTTGTGTTTCATTGTGTACAATAAAGTATAAATAAAAAAAATTAATAATAATATATTGTGAATTGTGATAGTACCTAAGTGATAATATGATTAGTGATAAAACTTTACAAAGAAGCTTAAGCGTGTCATTCTAACTGTCTTTTATGTATGAAATGTGATTTTAAACAGCGCTAAATGAGCTTAATTCATGCAAATGACGATACGGTGAGCAGTAAAAGTTTATCTATGTATATGTTGTTAATACATGAAAAGATTGTTTGATTCTAAACATAACTTTTTTGTGATTTATTTTGAAAAATAATCCACTATATAAAATAGTCCTTATAAAATAGGACTTTTCATTTGTACTTATATGAAAGAAATTGCGAAAAAAAAATTGTTTTCCGCCTTTTTATAGTGGCGGCCATCTTGAATTTGAAATTGAATATAGTTTATCGTTTTTACTTCAAGCCCTTTCATCTGATACCCATATTGAAAAAATGGTGAAAAAATATGACATTATGTAGCGGCGGCGGTCATCTAAATCCGATTTCGACGACCCTTCACAGAACATCAATTCGAGCATCACTGTTTCTACTGGTAGATTAGTTAGTCCTGGTTTTATTGCGCATATTGTGATAAGTATAACTTTCTCAAAACTCTAGCAAAACTGATCAGAAAACAAGTAAAGTCAGGGTCTAATACTAGTATCTTCAGCCCACACTGATGAACTACACAAACTTGCATTCAAAACACATTCGAATCAAATTAGCTGAGCTAAATGTGCTTTACCGATCTTGTAGGTGTGTGATTGTAGTGTGGTATTAGCATCGTATAAGTACCTACTTGTATCACAGATTTTTTCGGATGTATCATGATTTATGCGTAACTGGGGGTAGTTCAATGAAAATCTGAGTCCCGAGCACGAATAATTGTGACAATCAAAAACATCTTCTTCTCCTTTTATTTTTGGTAACGTTGCGACCTCACCGTGCATCGTAATACGTTTACGATTTATAAGTATGAGTTATATTGCGCGTCGACGTTTATTCGAAGTCGAAGATGAATGAAATCATGAATGAAAATGAAATTATGAAATCTAAAGATATTTATTTTCCAACTTACATTGTAGTGTTGCCTGTTGTCTCCTATATTTTGCAATGAAATGTAATATCGATCAGTAGATTTACAGCAAAAGCAACACATAAAGTTTACTTGGTTTTACAACCGGCGAGACAGTAATGTCTATGTGTGGGGTGACGAATATTGTATTTCTCTATATATATGTATAAGAATCTTTTGGTCTGTCCAGGTTTCTGTTTAGAAGAACAATGTAGATAAAAACGTCACAAATTATAAAAGTGATGATGGATACATTCTTGTTGTTATCGTTAGTCGTCTAGCACTTAAAGACGAGTATTTGTTTTAAATTAAATTAAACAGCCAAAAATAACTTAACACTTAACATCAGGTGAGATAGCGGTCAAACGCTTGCCTATAAATTGTAAACAAAATAAAATAGTTTTACATTACAATAATTGCACATAGGTATCGCACGGCAAAAGTAAAAGGAAAACACTTGTTATAGTTTTTCCATGTACAAGGTATAAAGCTAGTTTGGAACAAATTATTTTATAGGGCTTTATGGTGATCGATTATTTTAGCAAGTGATAAGTTTGGGTATTTTGACGTAAATGTCACGATATTGTAGGTAACTTTCTAGTTGTATTCGAGGGAAACCTACATAATTTACGAACATGAACATTTGGCGGAAACACAAGCATTAAAATACAGTTTCTGTGCTCAGAAAGTATGGTTAGAAAATAATTCATTATTAATAAAAATACTTCAGATGTCTATGATTATTATAACATGTTTTGAGTTATGACTTTGTCTGTTCATTTATAACATATAGATATTATAAGCTGATACGGATGTTAAATCGTCTTAATAATCTTTATTATTACATTTAAACCAAAATAAGCATAAAAGTAGTCACAAAGTAGCACAAACAATCGATGAAAGTCAATTTATTTTCATAGCTCTCCTAAACGATTGTATTCACTTTACTACCTGAACTTCTTCAATGGAATAGAACTTGGTTATTGAATGAACACGCTTTCGACTCAATCACTCCGTTCAATAGGCTGTAACTTTAACCTAACAAGCTATAGAGATGATACAAAAGTATGTCAATGAGGAAAGAGGTGTGATGATGACTCTTTTATGGAAATTATGTCGTTGATATGATAATATCACTGAGTGTTCGGTTACTGCGATATTGTGTATTCAGTTACAAATTTACTTAAGCTATGACATTTCGATTGCTTGCGACATTTGCAAGAAAAGAGTACCTAAAAGTTTACAACATCGGGTAAAGGTTATTTTGTTTCCGTCTTTACTAACTGGGAAACCTAGATTAAACTGTAGATTCTGTTTGCGCTTATATTACTTAAATAAGGTTCCCTTTATCTTTTGTAATAATCAGGTTGTAGTACTTACTCTTCCCTGCTTGATACATTTAGTACAACCTGATCTCTATCCTCTAGATGTACTATAAAAAACAGCCCTTAGCGCTGCGTTTGCCTTTGTAAAAATTGTATCTTTATAGTGTCTACAAATAAATGAATCACTATATCTAAATGAAGACAATGGTAGTGGTACAATATTTGAAACTATCATGCGTCATGATCACGGGTCAAACTGTACCCCAAGTACAAGTGACACACACGGATCGCAGAGGCGCGATCGCCGAGCCCCACCGATTTTGTATGGAACTTGGGGTACTGATCCGCGAAGCAGTTCGACCCGTGATTATGGCGCATGATAGTTTTTATATATTTTACTACTACCTTTGTCTTCATTTTAATATAGTGCAACTGCGCTGAAATATCCGGAAATAATCAAATTCACATATCACGTATATCCTGTTAAAAAAAACATTGGTAGTGGTATTATCTCCTCGCAAAGTTACCGGTTTATACGGTTGCAATGCCTTCGACTGCCATAGCAGACAATTACTCACTGCTGATGGATGCGAGGCGCTACCGTACAGTACTGTGGCCTACGCCACGCCCACTAAATTACATACCATACCTTTAGGTATACTATAACGGACGAATAAGATCTGTGTCCAGTTATAATAGGCGTTAGATATAATGACATTATTTTAAAGAAAAACCAAGGAAACTACATTTATATAAAAATAAATAAATACTCATGAATAAATCACACACTATACTCTAGTCTAGTCCCAAGCTAAGCAAAGTTTGTACTATGGGAACTAGATTGCTGATTGTATACTTATATGTATACTTTTTTTTTGTATAGATGGAATACATACACTCAGACAGGGAACAAATATTTATGTTCATCACACAAGCATAGCGTTCCATAGCATGGAATGCAGAGCTACTACCAACTGTGCTATGACCCCTGTCAATATAAATTGTATTGACTAAGTAAAACCAGACTTATGTGCTTTTCTGACAGGGATTATTTTAATTACATACAAATCCAATCAAGAAAAGACATGTACAGAAAAACTTAAGTAGAATCTATAAAATAGGTTGAAACTTTTGAATAGAGGTAGAATTGAATATGTCTAAATGGAGTATAATAAATAAATTTACTCCTTTAAATATAAATAAGTTTGTACAATTTTACAAAAATGTATATATTACCTGGATATTCAATTTCAAAGTACTGAAGCTGCTGCATTGCATTATGCCGGTACTACTCATCCCACATTTGATTTTAATCAGCGCCGCGAGTTGCGTAAAAGACAAAACTACTCAGTAATCCTGAGTATATAGTAATAACCTCTTCTGACAAATAGAAATAGAAAATATTTACACCATAAGACATGACATTAAATCCCTCCCTCCTTAATCGGTCCCCCATTGTTGGGGATCGTGACCCCGTGCAAGGACTTCATTGATGCTTTTCTTCCATCTACCACGGTCTGCGGCTTGATGGATGGCGACATTGATGGGGGTTTCCAGCTGATCAGACACCTGGTCAGACCAACGTTTTGGACTCCTTCCTCTAGGTCTTTTGCCCTCTACTTTGCCCGTGATTAAAAGTTTTTCCATGTTGTCCGCATTTCGGCGGGCAACAAATATAAAGACCACCACCACATAAGCCATATAATGTTGTTAGTAGCCCCAAAATTCTTTGCGCCGTGCCAATACGCATAGGAAATACAAGAAAAGCAATTTAATCATGGAGTCTCAAGTTTATTGTAAAACTACAAATAGAGTACTTGAGAACTTTTTTTTTCTGAAGTTAGTTAAAATATAGAAAAGTTTTAGCAATAACGGTTATAAACCTTATGTAACATGTTAATTTATGTCGAAATGTTTAAAAAAACGGGGTATGGCCATGTATTTCATTTGTTTCAAGGATTGACTCATTAATCTAACTTTGACGTCTTGCTATGCGACCACTCTTCATAGATTTTGACAAAAAATCACAAGAGCAAGTACCTTTAAGCAAAAGTGCGCAATATTGTCTTTTATACTTATAAGTAATATTGTACGACGAAAGTAAAATTAAAAGAATAACAGGAAAATCCACTGGTTATGACTTATAATGGTCGATATATTTTGAAGGTTACTTCTTCAAAGAATCGTGCTAAATGGTTACAAAAGCATCCTTATCTCCAACCACAATTCACTTACAATTATTGTGCTGATATTCTAAGCACACTCTAGAAATTTAAAGATGCCATATTTAAAAAAAATAATTATGAAATTATATTCATGATAAGTTCACACAACGCCATCTAGTTCCACACTCAGCAAAGTCTACTATGGGAACCAGTTTGCCAATTTTTTTATATTATTGAATACTTTAGTTTCTTTGTTGGTTTTTTTTTTCGCTGGATCGTACTAGGCTAGTGTTTAGTTGCCATTCGTTTTAGTCCGCGTGATTCGAACTAGACGCAAAAGTAGCGACATCTAGTTCTGTTTTACTAAAACACTGAGTGAACTTGAAAATGTATGCAATAGAATACCAAGCCTAGGTTATTCCCAAGTCGTGATTAAATCAAGGTATTACTTGCAGATCTCTTATCTCATAGATCTTAATAGGTTAGAATCAAAATGACGCTATTTCCTTTGTTCAGATTCTTTCGATATGAGTAGCTTTTTGAAAGTTCAAACTATGGTGTCAATACAAAAAAAAAGACTTGTGGGACTCGGGGACTGCCGCGGTAAAGCTATTGCATAGCATTTTTTTATGCATGCGCAGTGTTAGGTTATTTTCGTTACGGAATTTCTGGATTCAGTCTCCACGCTCAAGGCCCGCGATAGAAGCTATGCAATAGCTTAATAATCATAGTTCCGGACTGCTTAAATGTTAGAAAATTGTTTATTAGCAAAGACCTATAAAAAGGATAAAGCACGTGTGAACTAGCTTTTTGAAAATGACAAGCGTAATTTTGAGCTTGAGCTTGACAATACGCAAATGATCATTATTGTTATAAATACAACATAAAAAGTGAGATGCTAGTTAGAAGATAAATATAAATTCAACAATGTTATTATTAATCTAGTAAACAATAAAAAGTGTGTCATATTAGGTTACTAATTATATCCTAACAGATAGTAAACGAGGATCATTGTACTTGCAAATATTTGAGTACTGTATATGTGGACGTAATCGATAGTACAAATAATGACTATGTGGATGACGTGATTGTTGTCAAACAACTTATCTTTATTTAGTATTGTGCGGTTCTTGGTATAATAAGTTAATATGTTCTTACATATTAACTTATTATCCTCTTGGATAATAAGTCAAAAATAGTTTGCTTAAAATTGACTAAGATAGATAGATAAACTCTTTATTGTACACAAAGAAAATAACAAATGAAAAACATAACAATAGATTTGTACAATGGGCGGTCTTATCGCTAATAGCGATCTCTTCCAGACAACCTTTGGATGGAGAGGATAGACAAAAACAGAAAGGCGGTGTACAAAATATCAACTTGTAACTATTTTGATATGTATTGCTTAAAAGCCATAAATAAATTAAATCAATATTTATGGACGTTTCATACATCACACTCTAGTCCCAAACTAATAAGCAAAGTTTGAACTTAGGAAACTAGATTGCTGATATTACTTTTATAAGTACATTTTTTTTTGTAAATACATACATACAATACATAATAACAGCCAGATATAAGACCAACATCGGTACTCAACACACAAATATTTATTTTTAGTGGGGATCGAACTCACGACCCACAGCATGTAAAACAAAGCTACTACCAACTGAGATGTGACGCTTGAATAATCAGAAAGTAAGTAAGGTAGGTTTCTCGTAGTATTTATACCTACTAGGAATATTATTTTATTCTCAGTACCTACTCCATATTTTACCCTACTTACACCTATATATAACTTTTTTCTTATATTTAACTAGTAAATTGTATTACTTATATTCGAAAAAATAAGGTTTTCAACCGGAAATACTATAATTTAAAACTAAACAATTTAGTTTCAACTAGATATTTTAAATAGATCAATGACAGGTCTAATTTTAAGCGGTTAGAAGTTCTTCCAAGTAAATGGTGTGACGTCATCATCTGTTTGATATAGTAGGCGCCACCACAATAAAGGAACTACTATGGGCTATAGATAATAATATTTGCACCGACACGGCGATCTGCGGTTTGTAACCATTTATGGTGAACCATGAATCTAATCTTTTTTCAGTTTAAACTGATAAACTTATCAATTGGAGTTATAATAATTTTTTTCGGTAACAAAAAAATGATAAAAAAGTAAACCATTTGAGTTGGTGGTAAACTGTTTAAACCATTTTAAGCTTTGTGGTTTACTAGCTGGTGCAACTTCGTCATATTATTGTAATATTTTGCACAATTCACACAATTTCCATATAAATTATAGCCTATGTGTTATTCTGATGGAAAAGCTACATTTTTGTAAAGTTTCATCAAAATATATTCAATAGCTTATGCATTAAAGAGTAACAAACATACATCCATCCATCCATAAATACTTTCGCTTTATAACATAAGTAGGATATCGCCAAGAAAAAAAAAATTGTTTAACCTTACTCTGTGCCCACTATCTGTGAATAGGTCAATAATATCCAAAATCAAATGTACAACGCGCAACGTACCTTCTCTATAATAACTTAATAATGTGTGAGTAGGTCGCAATAGTAAATCCTTATAATAAACCACCCACCATCTTTAGACTTTCCACACGTGAATCCAATATATCAAATATCGATAAATAAATAAATAACGTTGGACAATCCACACAACATCATCTAGCCCCAAGCTAAGCAGAGCTTGTGTAATGGGTAAGTACTAGAAGACTGACATACTTAATACAATACATTACATAGATAGATACTTTTTAGTATACATATACAATACCCAGAACACCCGTAATAAATTTTTGCAGATCGTACAAACATTTATCCCAAGGCGGGAATCGAACGCGCAACCTTCCGACCATCGCCAACCGCGCCACATCGGTCGCCAATAAAACAAATTATTTGAAATCAAAAACTCTAGAAGCCTTTTGACGGAATTAACTATCACTTAGTTCATGTATAAAACTTCAGGCTGTCGGCAAGTGTGGAACTCCTTTTTCTTAAGTCGTTAAAAAACTATGCCCAGAGCGTCAAATCGAATAGTTATACTTATCAATCAAACATTTTGATGACCAGTGATTATATCGCACACCTATCAAATTATGCTAATTTGTTTTGATTAGTAATATAATAATCGATTATCGACGGCAAAAACAAGATAGAAGGGCGATTTTATTAAACTCATTATAAGTCTACATAATATATAAATATGTATGTAGATCACAGGAAAATAGACGCCAACACTTCGGAAGACCGTATTCGAAATTTGGCGTCTTATTTACAAAAAAAAATACAACAGCAGTATAGTTCCCATAGTACAAGCTTTGCTTAGTTTGAAACCAGAGCTTAGTGTGTGAAATGTCCATGTTTACTTCTTTATAACATTCAAGAAATTTGATGAGAAATGACGTCACTCGTTAATAAATAAATAAATAAGTAATGCTGGACAATGCACACAACATCATCTAGCTCCAAGCTAAGCAGAGCTTGTGTTGTGGGTACTAGAAGGCTGAATACTTATTACAATATATTACATAGATAGATATTTTTTATGATACATATAAAATACCCAGAACACCCGGAATAAATATTAAAATAATTAAATTAAGATCCTTTAAATTGCTGATTAATTGACAGATTAGTATATAAAATATTCATTGACATTTCATGCATCACACTCTAGTCGCAAATGTTTTTGGGCTGTGACGCCTGTCATTTTTGAAAATACATAATGCATAAATTGGATAATAACAACCAGGCTCAAAATATTTTTGGTAAAGGGTTGGTTTTGCTAAAGACAAACCACACCAATTGTTGTAGCTTGTCCTATTGTGACATTTCACGACTTTGATGAAAATCTTTCAGGTGTGGTTATGTAAATTGAATCAACATAACTTAGGTTACAATTCTAACATTAATAAAGTCATTTTGTTGAGAGAAGGAGTTATTGTTAACGAAAAATGAATAACAAAACATAAAGAAGTAGATTATGTTTATAACATCTTTTACTTTTCTTAACTAAAAAGAAGTAAGTAATTATTTATTTATTTGTGAACTGTATAAAAAAATAAATGTAATAAAACACGGAGTAAAGATAGTTTATTTATTTGCTTCGTTAAAATCTAAACAAAAAATCAAGTTATGAACTATAATCCTAAGGATTTATCAAATAAATGAATAAAATATACTCGTACTATATTATTTATATTAGTATATTTATTTATTTAGGTATAATTAAAACATGTCTTGATGTACGATGGTATTACGCGAGTAGTATTATGCGAGGAAATATAAAGAGCTAGATCACACAAAAAAGTTATACATTAATTATATTTTAATTGTCTATGTATATGTATAACAGTACATAGTTGTTAATTGTCTATGTATGTGTATATAACAGTAGTTGTCTCATAGAAGTGGCACTTCAACGGTACAACGGTAATTTTATCTTCACTGATAATCAGCTAATTATAATGTTTAACAATCCAATTATGATGTGTCAACGTCAATGAATACGTTGTGGGATGATTAATTTGGAACACTATTTATATTTAATACATATTTTTTATACATAAAATAATTATATGACTGCTTGACTGACAATCACCGTAAGTCACCATCTAAGAAAACAATGAATTCAATAAAATGCTGAAAACAATTAATTGGTGATCTTTATTTTTATGTATGCGAAAGACAGAAAAATGTTATAATTGACTGAAAGATATATTTTCTCTTATTTTATTAAAATCGGATTCAATTTCTTTATAATTTAAGAGTCCATCCTTTTAAATTGCCATTTTACGGTAAAGAAAAACGTAATCTGTTTTCCTTTCCAAATGTATAAAATAGTCTAACCAGATACATAAGTAACACTAAACAGAACTCTACTATGTTTATAAACAAATAAATGAAACTTTCTGTACAGAGAATCTATTTAAACTTATCTTGAATTCTGGTTATTTGTGATTCAAGGATTACTTTGTATTCCTAGTTTTATTAATGTGCGAGAGTCGGTAACCTTCCTACTAAGAAAAATATACCTCACCTTGAGAAAACAGTTTCTTCGATGGTTGATTAAGTGGGTACTGCAGATTCCATTCTTTTTCGATGAATTAGTAAAAAAATATACAAATGTTTATATAATCGAACACCTGCAATAGTTTAATAGTTATAATACAGTTATTTAAAAGTGAAAACTAGGAACATGCCATTTTTAAGGTTGCTCCTTAAATAATAACAAAATTTCGAGCAGTCCTGTTATTCGGTAACTATTTCCTACCTATTTGGGTTCAATTTTTTGAGTAAATGAAAAAGAGAAAATAAAACTTAGACTTTGCAAACTCAGACGTGCTTGGGTTGTTATTAAATCTATTCACAATTGCATAAGACCCATTACAAAAATCTGTGTTACCTTACACTTTAAAGCTAACCTTTATGATGATTATTTTTCTAAGCCACGTCCAATAACGCCACTCATCAAATCTTTTGGGACGCTCATATTTTGTAAACAATACCAAAACGCATTCATATTGATACAACAATTCAATTGTAGAACAAACAATATAGCTCTGGCGCTAGTGGTGGCCTTCTGACGTCATATTTTTAAATGTCTGAAGAGGTACTTTATAATTCCTCTTCAGTCCAATTTTTAGGATAAAACTGTCATTACATCCATCTTTTTAAGGTTTTTATTAATTAACTGACAAACACGATACCTTACGCCTCAAAATAATGGACGCATAAATATACAGCGTTGAATGAACGTGCTCAATGAGCCTTACAATAATTGCCTGCTTTATTAGAATAGTTTAAAATAATAAGAATAGGTGGTTTTCCTTTGTTTTCACACTGATCGAAACTAAATGCTGATTGACAAACCATCGAAAGTGGTTTGAAGATGTAAAAGTATCGTGGACTCTGGGACTTTGCCACTTTGGTGGAATGGTTAGGTGTGAGTATTATGTTTGTCTACAATACAACCATTGATGTCCCAAGGTTGCACTTTAAAGCTTTTTAGGTTACATGTGTTTTAAAACGATTACAATATCAATGCAACGAATGTTTTCTTTAATCACAACTTTTGTAGATTATGTATTTTTTGTTACGTATTAGAAAACCAAGAACTTTTTATCTAGTCATAGTTAAATTTCTTAATTTAATTAATATAAGCTTACGCTGCAACTTATATACGTTTTTAATATCTGCGTAGTATACGTATAACAAGGAATTGTACGCAAATTGTTATGTAAAACCGACGCAGGCGCATGAACCCGGCACAAAGGTCGTGCGCACCCCGCCCCGGCACGCAAAAGCTTTACACTTTAGGTACTTACCATACTGGTACTGCAAGTACTGAAATACTAAATTATAAAGACTCAGTTATTAATACTAATAAATGAGGTTGAGTATTTTTAAGCACAAAATAATTGACAGTTTATTGCGAAAAAGTAGAAAAATATATGGTTTTTATTAGAATGTATTTGTGGATATTTAGCTGTTTGAAAAAGTCACAATTTTACAAAGTAATTTTTCCTTTGTACCTATTTAAACCAACTAATGAAGTTCAAATTAAGTCCAAATCTGTCTTTTTTTGTAAACATGATTATATAACCTAAAATCTAAAAACTTAATATAATAATGTAAAAAAGTAATTTAGATGTTCGGTTTACAATCACGTTGTTATAACTGATACTGATTCATCAGATACTTGAAAATATACCTATTTGTGATTCGTAATACACATAAGTTAGGTACTTTATTATTTAAACAAATAAACAAACGGACAAAGTCACTGACAAAATCTAGTTTGTATTATAATGGATGTAACTTAAACAATATGAATGACAACCATCTGTTTGCAAACATTTGAAACCGGCAAACATAATATTACAAAAATAATAAACGCACAAATTGGTGCTTTCACGTACAAAAGCGCTCTTTACTTACCATAGTATTGTTTTAGCAAACAAAGACATACGATATTCTTTATGCCGGTCAAATAGCGCTCCTAGACTGGCCATCACTCGTTTTAACGGCCCGTTAAAGTTTTAAAGCGGTGGGATTATATAAGCGGAGCGATAACAAGCGCTTGTAAGATTTGGTTGATAAAGTTATAAAAACAAATATTTCTTTATTCAATAAAATCACAAGGATCATTTAGAATCGTCTTACATACTAAGTGATTCTAGGTGCCAGTAGTAGGTATCCTTTATAAATAAATAAATGATAAATAATGCTGGACAATCCACACAACATCATCTAGCCCCAAGCTAAGCAGAGCTTGTGTTATGGGTACTAGAAGACTGACATACGTAATACAATACATTACATAGATAGATATTTTTTATTATACATTTAAAATACCCAGAACACCCGAAATAAATATTTGCAGATCGTACAATCATTTATCCTAAGGCAGGAATCAAACCCGTAACTTTCCGCGGCGCAGGCGGACCTTCGCCCGCCGCGCCATATCAGTCTTCAATAGAACTTTGTAAAGTGTAAAACGACACATTGTAAAGCTCGGTGTAAAGAATTGCATGAACCTATCAAACCTTGAATATATTTACTTATAAAAGCTTTAAAAGATAATTAAGTTAACTATCTTTATTGAACTTACAAAAAAACCATTTAGGTTTAGATTATTTTGGTATTAATTTTTTATTTTTTAATATGAACTTAATATTATATAATTTGACAAGTCGTCATAGTGACATCTTATATTTTGAAACTAATAATTTTATTAGTAATTTTATTTTGACTAAATCCTTAGTACATCTAAGTAGACGTAGTAAATTAATAATTGCTAAACTATTAGCATTTAATATTTTTGATACAGTTATAGGTATTATAACGCAGTCCACTGACAAGCCCGTAGTTAGTAGTAGTACTAATGAGGGCCTTCTTGTAACAGGGCCTATTGCTCGACATTTAAACTAGCTTCTAAGACAATGGAAATGCCTCGTACTTTACATATAGTACATCAAAACATGCAAGGTCTTCCCAGCAAAATATTAGAATTAGAGTTATTCTTGAGTCACTTTAATATTGATATTATGTGCATAACCGAACATTGGATAACACAACTTGAGTTACTCCCTTTTTATGAAAACTATAGTACTGTGAGCTCCTATAGACGAAAAACCGCCATACGCGGTGGCTCATTAATAATTGTAAAGAGTAGTATTAAATGTAAGGAGCGTAGAGATATTGCAGGTATATCTATTGAGAGAACTATTGAGCTGTCATGTGTAGAGCTGGAGCGACATCTTGTATTGAGTGTTTACCGTCCTCCCGACGCGGACTTCACGCTATTTGAATCCACTATGGAAGAAGTACTGCTTAAAGCTTTTCAATGTAATAAAACGTTAGTCGTCTGCGGAGACTTTAATATAGATATTCCGGCTCATCCTCTTTCAGCTAGGTTATTAAATCTGTTTAAATGTTTCAATTTGCTCCCTCTGTTTGAGGAACCAACAAGGGTCACACTGACAACCGCCACTTGCTTAGACAATATTTATTGCAATTTTGTACCAATCAGTAAATCAGTAGTCAAACATTTTAGCTCCGATCATTACGGGCATAGCGTAAAGTTTCCTTACAACTTAGTAGATAAATCTGAAGTATTTACCTATCGTCCCATAACAGAAAGTCGTGTCAGTAGATTTCAAAATAATATTGGACTCAAAGTACCACTTATACCATGCATGGCTGACCCTAATGTGGTTTTTACAAAATTATTTAACTTAGTAAATGAACAACATCGAGATACATTTACATTAAAAACATGTAAAGTCAGTACTGGCGTGAAATTTACTGATTGGGCTACACCAGGTATTTTCAAAAGTAGAAACAAATTATATGATCTATACGCTACCAGGGAGTCAATGCTGAATGATAGTGAGTTTATTATATACATACAGAAATATTCCAAAACTTTCAAAAAAGTTTGTCATGTAGCGAAATCTTTGTATATAAGGAATAAAATAGAAAATTCAACTAATAAAATTAGAGCCACTTGGAAAGTAGTAAATAACGAAACAGGAAAATCAAAAACTCGGAATAAGCAGATACAATTACAGATAGATAATAAAGTTTTAACAAAAGACATTGAAGTTGCTAACGCATTCGGTAGCTTTTTCTCCAGTATACCTAAAGTTGTTACCCAATCCTTAAATGCATCAGCTTTAGGAGCGATGACGCTATTAAAATCTAGTGTTGAAAGTTGTAATAGTATATTCAGTTTTTCATATGTTCAGGCTATTGATATTGTTAAAACTTTTAAGTTATTAAATATAAAAAATACGGAGGATCTATGGGGAATGTCAACAAAAGTGCTAGGTTCTATTATATTAGATATCGCACCGTGCTTAGCCTATGTTTTTAATAGATGCGTTGACGAAGGTGTTTTTCCCGACTTAATGAAACATAGTAAACTCATTCCTCTTTACAAGTCGGGAAGTGAAAAAGATCCTGCCAATTACAGGCCAATCTCGGTATTGCCTACGCTAAGTAAAATATTTGAAAAGGTTATTCTTAATCAACTGTTAGCTCATTTTAACTCCAACCAGCTGCTACATGTTAATCAGTTTGGATTTACTAAAGGTCGATCTACAACTGATGCCGGCTCGGTGCTCTTAAAGCACATATATGATGCCTGGGAAAATTCAAAAGACGCAATCGGTATTTTTTGCGATTTATCCAAGGCTTTTGATTGTGTTAGTCATGCAACTCTTATTTATAAACTTAAACATTACGGAGTTCAGAACCGGGCTATTGATCTTATTCAGTCTTACTTAACCAATAGAGTACAAAAAGTTGACGTTAGTGGTGAGAGGTCTTCTGGGTCAATCATTGATATGGGAGTGCCACAAGGCTCGATATTGGGACCTTTCTTATTCTTAGTCTACGTTAATGACCTTGCCTCTTATGTTCAAAAGCTATGTAACATAGTACAGTTTGCAGATGACACCTCCTTAATTTTTAAAGTAGATAGACAAAAGACTGACTACGATGACGTAAATGTATCTCTTTCGCAAGTACTTAACTGGTTTACTGTTAATAATCTGTTACTTAATGCTAAGAAAACGAAATGCATGAAATTCACTCTGCCGAATGTTGTTCAAAGACCAACCAATATTTTATTGAATGGAGAGTCACTTAATCTTGTTGATTCTACTGTCTTCTTAGGCCTAAATATTGATTCGAAATTGCAATGGGCTCCACATATTGGAACGCTTGCTGGTAGGCTGAGCTCAGCTGCTTATGCTGTTCGTACGATAAGATGGCTCACTGATGAAACGACAGCTAGGTTGGTTTATTTCAGTTACTTCCATAGTGTGATGTCATATGGTATACTTCTCTGGGGTAAAGCAGCTGATATACAAACTATATTTGTTTTGCAAAAAAGGGCTATACGTGCCATTTATAAAATGAATCCGCGGGATTCGTTGAGGGAGCGGTTTGGGGAGATTGGTATTCTAACAGTAATTTCACAATATATTTATGAAGTCTTATTGTACACTCATAAAAATAAAGATAGCTTTTTGAAAAAGTGTGAGGTTCATGGTGTGAACACTAGAGGCAAATATAAATTGTGCGTCCCTGGGTTCCGGCTTTGGAGGGTGAGTGGGTCGTTTGTGGGGGGTGCCGTGCGTTTTTATAATAAACTCCCCGAAAATGCAACAAAACTCTCAGTTAGAAAATTTAAAACATACATTAAAAATAATCTTATAAAAAAGGCGTATTATACCTTAGACAGCTATATTAATGACAAAACTGCATGGCCTGATGTCGCTCCACCCGTCAACAGCAACTTTGTCGATTTGTGATGTTAGTAATGTTCTCTTGCCTTGCTTATGTACTTTGTAGTATATTTGTATCTGAAGCGAAGCGTGTGCTGTCTTTTTGATTTACGTATAGCTTTATTATACTTCTTTTTTTTTTAAACTCATTAGTGTATCATTACTAAGTTAAATTGACACCGCACTGAAACTTCAGTACTTAATTTAGTTTAATTGTAATTCTTTGTAAGAAGGATCATATAAAAAAACGGTAGGAACCAGGCCGTAAGTTTCTTGCCCGTTCTTCTAGGCTCTGGTCGCGTGGAACTGGCACCTAGAATCACCTAGTATGTAAGACGATTCTAAATGATCCTTGTGATTTTACTGAATAAAGTAATTTTTGACTTTGACTTTGACTTTGACATTATATAAAACTGAGTAGGTACTGACTTTCAGCTCACACTTTCCTGAATATTTAAGTAGATACAACAATATTTTTCACTGTTAAAATGTGCCAGTGAACTAGCCGAAAGCTGTATCACCTTATAAAATGAAAGGACAAATAAGTAGGTACCTAATCGCGTTTTGACAGCTGACTGATTAGCTTTAATTGAGAAATCAAAACAAAACATATAAATCTAAATCGACCTGGGGCCTTATTCTCTATTTTCCTTCCCCAAACCGTGCTACGTCACAACGCGTTCCAGAGGGCTTAGTCCGAGGTTGCATTTTAAAACTCCCTACTATCGAGCCGAGACTCGTCTCTCGGATATCCATACAAAAATATATGGACATCCGAGAGACGACTGTCGGCTCGAGAGTAGGGAGTTTTAAAATGCAACCTCGGACTAAGCCCTCTGGAACGCAAACTTCAAAAATGATTGATTTGTATCTATATTATTCGAATCGCGCATGACACGCGGCAGACTTCGACACGTTTAGTTGACAGTTCAAACCGTACCGTGTCGCGGTAGGGAATGACAACTAAGGCTTACGCCATAAATTTTTTTCAGATTCCACGCCCGTTGTCTTGCCTAAGCCAAGTAACGCGCGTGGTTTGCAATACAATAGAGAATAAAGCCCCTGAGCTCGATGTGGGTTTGATTTGTAAGGACTTACTTATTATGTCAAAATGGTAATTCACCTAAGTAGCCTAATGTTCTGTAAACTAATAATTGCAGTACAAACTCGAAACCCAGGTTGAAAATAAATTGATAAAGTTCTGACCTGACAGTTTTTGGTCAAAAGAAAGTTTACCAAACACCTCATCATTTTCTTGAACTCCACCTTTGCTTGAACTGTATTAACGATAGATAATAATATTCCTATAAGAGGTAATTTTTTATAACTTTTCATAAAACTGACTTTTGGTATAAACAAGCTATTTCACTTGTTTATATAGTTGAAGTTGTTGAGGTAGTGTTCCATAGTGACAGTGACAGTAGTGTTCCATAAAAGACCCATTGTGATAAATATCACACTGGGTCTTTTATGGAACACTACTTTTTTTATTTAGGCATTTTTATTCATTCATATTGACTTAAAATTTTAAGCATCGTCCTTAGTTCTCCAATTATATTCTGTATCAAACATACAAACCAATTGGCGCTTATCCCATATAAATAATTATAAACTTATGTGCATTCTCGGCTCATAAATCAGTAGTCAGTCATTGAATGATTGTAATAGTCCCATTACATCACCCGACACCCATTAACGCAGTCGTGACTGCAGTCGAAGGACCTCGTTTGCAGTGAGACTAGTGTGACAATGGTAGCATTGTCACACTAGTCTCACTGCAAACGAGGTCCTTCGACTCTATCTAATAAGTGATACAGAAGGTAGCTTCTGTATCACTTATTAGATACAATCCCCCTATCTTATAAAAAAAAATGGTTGTCTGTGAAGTCTGTTTACTGACGATAGTTGAACGACAACGTCACTTCATGGAACGCCTCAGAAAGCCTCAGAATGCCTCATGAGTCATGTTTTTTTGTGCGTGCAGCCGGCTCTATCGAATTATAAGACGTTGTCACGTCAAAAGTTAGCGTTGATATTGAGTCATCATTACGTATGGTAATCAGTACTTCAAGTCTGCGCTAACTTTTTATAAGATAGGGGGAATATGTTAATTTAGCCAAAATTGGTGTAAACCACGATTTTATACGCGTTATACGTTTTAAAAGCTCCAGAACAATGTAGCTGAAAGCGTTATACTTGAATACAGAAATGAGACTTTTAAAGAACAGTTTTATAAGTAAAGATACTTGTACAGCTCAGTTGATTTGTAATTGAAAGAAAGCTTATTCGTTGGTGCGTTTTGTGATACCATATTTTAATGAGTATACCAATCTGTGACGATATAAATACTTATTTATAAAGTACATCATAAAGAATTATCAACAAAAAAAAACATTTATAAGCTATTGCATAGCTTCTACCGGACCTTGAGCTTGACGAGAGAACGAATCCAGAAATTCCGTAATGAAAAAACCTAACGAAAATAACCTAACACTGCGCATGCGTAATCTAGCAAAAAATGCTATGCAATAGCTTTACCGCAGCAGTCCCCGAGTCCCACGCGTAATAACGTAGTAACAATCAATATAAAATGAACCTAATAATATCAGAATGATATATTAGCAACAGGTGTGGCGAAAAACCATGATTAGTATCAAAAACTAGATAAACAACTTCATGTAATATGATACAGCTGACCGATCGGCGTCAGTGCGACTGGCTTTTAAATATTTAAGGTCTTTATAAAACGACGCGAGAAAACGCAACTACTTAATCAAATAAATATCGCGTAGTAGCTTTGACTGTCAAAAGTCTCTTCTAATCTAAAGTATTATAAAGCTCATGACTGTTATTCTGAGTACACAGAATTATGTACTAAATAACTTGTATTAAGTATAAAATCTAAATCGCTACACATACTACAATTATTTACACAACATGAATAATAAAAAAAAATGAACAAAGACAACAAAAATAAAATAATATACCTTATGAAGGAAAAAAATAAATTATTGCACAGCTTATGAGTAAGTACCTAAACTAAAAATATATTATGAATCAAGCAGAGCTAGGGTAGGACTCTGAAAATATAAGGAGATTTGGGGGAAAGTGGATCGTTATAAGCGTATTGGAACGTAGCGTTTTTGAGACGTTTTGTCGCATCAGTCTGAACTTAACTTTATGTGTATCTTAAAATCTTTAGCCAATCGATCCCAAATTTATTGCTCAGCAAACAAAATATAAATGTTTGTTTATTTTCATGTTATAATCAGATTTGATTTTCCTTATTGTGTTTTGATTTCCGATGTTTTGTTGATTGTTTTTAAATAGTATTTTGATTTTATAATTTTAAGGTGTTTGATGAAAGTAGGTAAATAACTAAATACTTACCTATTAATATCTGAAATCCTATGTTGAAAATTACAGTGAAATGGTTAATTAAAATAATACAATGTCTAAAAAAAATATAAAGCAGGTTTTTATTCAATATATAAAATGTTTTATTTCATTAACATAATTTACCTTTGACGACCGATGTGGCGCGACGGGCGAAGGTCCGCCTGCACCGCGGAGGTTGCGGGTTCGATTCCCGCCTTGGGATAAATGTTTGTACGATCTGCAAATATTTATTCCGGGTCTTCTGGGTATTTTATATGTGTAATAAAAAATATCTATCTATGTAATGTATTGTATTAAGTATGTCAGTCAAGCTCAAAAACACAAGCTCTGCTTAGCTTGGGGCTGGATGATATTGTGTGGATTGACCAGCATTATGAATTTTATTTTTTATTTATTACTTACCTATTGAATGGTTATTATATCTTAACTTTTATTATAACTATTTATCTAAAGAAAAAACTTAATATCAAACTTTCGCACTCAGCTCTCAATCATGATATCGCAAATATGAAAAGAAAGATTTTATTTTGGTCAACATTCGAACTCGATTTTTTATAACTCGAGCTGACTCACAAACTCATCGTTTCACCAACTCATACAAAGTGCTATTATTAAAATCCAATTTCCATAATAGCGAATTCTTTTCAAACTTCTCATACCTTGTATGGTAATCTTCTCCAAAGACTTTACACAACTACCGATACGACATCTTCACGATATTGCCAAAAAATACATTGTTTATTCTATAGCATTTTGTAGGGTAAAATAATATACGTTCTTGTTTTATTGTTTTCATTTCTTTTAATATTAAATGTAATTTACCTACAAATTAAACATTAGAAGATTTGTTTAAGTAGTATATATTCGTCGTAACCGTTACCTATACAAAAAGTACCTAATTAGTAAATATTAGGTTGAAATTACACATTATTGATATTATACATTTTGGTAATTTTTGATGTTTTACGTATCCCCCATGTATTGTAAACCATAATAAAATAAACCTTGTATAGTTTTCTCTAAATTTGATTTATAAATAGTTACAAAGATGTTTGGCATTCATGATAGTTTTATTCACTTTTATTTTACCATCTCTTAGTTTAAGACGACAGCAATAAGTTTCATCCGATAAATTTTAGTACGGCAAGTTGACAAAAGAATCGCTTCATACGTTAAGGACCTGCTTTCAAACACTGAGTTGATATCGACCGATATTTTAATTTGCAGCTCATATATCGGTATCGTACAGGTCAAAGTACAAACGCCTTAAAGTGACTCATGGACACCCGGCGAGGTGTATTTTTAAACTTTCCGATACAGATTTGTTGTTTGACTAGTAGTCATAACAATATTCATCATCATCATCATCATCGACCTATATCAGTCCACTGCTGGACGTAGGTCTCTCCCAAGACGTGCCACTGAACCCGTGTTTCTGCTCTTCTCTCAGTATTTACCAGCTACCGCAGATTGTCATAATAATAATAATAATAAACAAAATAATACTGTATTACATACTATGATTTTACAGTATTGGATTGAAAATGACAATGACGAATCACATTATAAAAACTCAAAAACTGGTGAGCAATTTCTTTGCAATTACCATTAACATATTATATAAAATATATTTTTTATGTAAGTAAATAATATGTTTTATGACATTAATTATGATAAATGTGTCTAGATTATAATGACAAACTATGCTAGAACAAAAACATTGTCGGATTGATGATTTGATCATGATTTCAAACCTGACAGGTTTTAACTTTTAACTCAGAAGTTTAGGCGCTGTAGTTCAAATCAATGGCAATAAGTCCATGTGTCATTCCCCTGCTATTTAATTATATAAGTATGTGTACATACATATGAAGTGTGCGTGTGTTGGATATACGCATAGTCGCGTAATTTTACCCGTCGGCCACATTTTCCTTTAGTACCCACTACTAATTGGCGACTCGTGTCTGAGAGCTAAGAACTTTATGGAGAAGTCGGAGTATTTATAACGAGCTGTTGCATGCACCTGCTATATAACCTCCTTAAACTTTTGCGGTCTATCTCATAAACAGTTAGCGCAGACTTGATGTGTTGATTACCGTAATGATGACGTAAAGTCTACGCTAACTTTTTATAAGATAGGGGTGGGCACCTTGGATTTTTCTTCTGTCTTACAAAAACTATTGAGACAGTTGTTGGGTATTTAATTTTCGAAGCAATATCAACTGTACGAAGAAATATTTAAATGCAGCCCCAGATTAAGCTGTAAACAAATAACAAAGTAAGTTTTGAAGGCGGTTGTATAGCATCGACTCGAAGAAGCAATGTTGATTTGTGCATCTTACTCTAAATGAAAAAAGTTAAGGTAGCATTGACAATACATTATTTAAAAAAATCTAGTGTTGGATACTTTTATTACACAACAGAACTAAATTTATTGGAACATAAACTGACAATTAATTATAACAGCTTTTATAATTATTTTTTTTATTCAATTTTAGTTTAAGGCTTTTGCTAAACATGGTATGCCAGCCCCATTTTATAAAATTGTACTAGTCGCTTTTTAATCGTTCGGTGTTATCAGCTCTATAAAAATCTCAAAACCTGCAAGAAATGCAATACGAAACGTAACCGACATCTGAGCGGGTACAACTGCGTACCGACATATAATTTGTCAAGCAATTTAAATAATATGCATGATTATATATCTATTAAAGGCATAAGACGTGTTGATATCGGCTAATGAGGTGAAGTCGGAGCTACTGTACTCAGGGTGATTGAATTTTGAGTGAAAGTCGAAAGGTCGGGGTTTTCTTGTAGTAATTTGTAGCTTGTTTCGGTGCTTGAGTGAGACTTTCCAATTTATTCAAAAATGGTTGTCTGTAAAGTCGGTTTACTGACGATAGTTGAACGTATAGTTGAACAACGAACGCAAAGGCCGATTGTGCTTCTTTGTCGCTCGTTCCGCGCTCTCGCTTGCACTTCAAGCCTTACATGGAACGCCTCAGAGCGAGGTAACGCCGCATGAGTCATGTTTTTTCGTGCGTGCAGCCGGCTCTATCGAATTATAAGACGTTGTCACGTTAAAACTGACAGTACTTTTGGTTTATCTAATGTCTAAAGTCCTAGACTATTCTATCCTGCTTGATAAACGCGAAAGTTTCGAAGTATGGATGAATGTATTGTAAGGTTTATAGATTTATGTTGGAATAAATAGCAACATTGTCATCGTAATAAGACGATACCTACCCAACAGTGGAACGGAGGAGACATAGCATTCGGGACCCGACAGCATTTCGGGACGGACGTTGATAGATTAAACCCCAGATATATTATTTAATATGTATCAGTTATTGACATTGGTTATTAATGATTAACCCCATGTCTTATAAAAAGTTAGCGTTGACTTTATGTCATCATTACGGTAATCAATACTTCAAGTGTGCGCTAACTTTTTATAAGATAGATCGAATGTTTAGATTCATCTACCAAGTTGTTATTTCTAAGGTTCTTACAGTATGTATGTGTGTCAAATCGCGTGTACTTGTAATTACACCGGCATAGTACAGCAATACAAGGAAGTATTACTGCTTGACGGCGTTCTTTCACAAACAGTAGCTCTACCATGAGTTTTTACTATACTATATTCACTATACTCGCTAGCGTGTGTAGTTAGGAAAATGTATGAAGATTTGTACAGCGCCTCTAGCGGATAGTTGGGTACTAAAATTCGTAATACTAATATTGACGTAACTACTGTAGTAAAGTCAGGCGATTTTACTGTGACAACTCATGGTAGAGGTACAGCACTTGAGTACCATGAGTAATGCTCGCGTCTGATTCTATGAAATAGTTTTGGATAGTTTTTTTTTCAAGAAATGTCAAGAAGTCTATTTAACAAATGTACTTACCTTAGCTTACTTTTTGTATGATACAGTACACTAATTTTTTTTTGAGAAACGATCATTTGATAAATACTGCTTCTTGCTAAATTTAGATTAGGTATCGTATATTCACTAATAATTTTACTGAATTTCGTTACTATAATAACACAAAAGTATCCATGTCCCCCCTACCTATGAGAGCGGATAGGGGAGTCAACGTCTCTAAGTCCTGATAACAGCATTTTATATAAAATTAGTCATACGGTTAAAAAAATAGATTCACTTAAAGCTTTTCATATGTTTTGAACAATGATCTCGCTATGATTTAGCTGTTTTAAAACATGTTTCCCGCGTCTAGCATTACCGACGAAATCGTCGAAGCTAGGTGTTTATGTCGGCGTAATTGACTTGTCGTGTAAAATTACCGTTTATTATTTGTGTTACGATATCGGCCGCGTCTTGTTATCCCTGTATTTATGCGCTGACGAAGTGCGAAATTGCATAGACCTTGTTTTTGAATCGAACACTCTATTATTGTGAAGATATTCGAACATATTTATTTTTATATAATTACCTACTGTCTATAGGGAATTCTATAGACATTCGTACTGAGTGATTACTATGGGATAAGCAATAAGATTTTATATAATAGATTTGAATACACCGGTCTCACTGAAAACCAGCGCTATAGGAGACTCACAGTCCCTATAGCATATACTGAGTGGTGACCTTTTTAAACATCTGTTCTTTTGTAAATAAACGTTTTCTATTCTATTCTTGAATATGCGTAAGTTAATACGTTTTTGAGTAGTGTAATGACATATAAATCACAATAGAGAATACATCATCGTATTCTTCTTGTAGCTTTATGTATTTTAGTATTAGAGCTTTAATTAATGTATCGTCCAGGGCAGCAATACCAACGAACCTAATTTTACTAAAACGGTCATGAATAAAAAAAATGAATAACTGTGTTTTAAGGACATAGGTTACGCTGTAATTACAGGAAGGTGCATGGAAAGAGCCTCCTCGTGGCGCACACCGGTAACAGCTAGGCACGGTAAAGCAGTGTCTAGTCTGGCTAATCTTTCCAACACGATGCTACAACAAAAATACAGTTGTAGCATCGACACGATAAGAAGAAGAAGAACAATGTAAGACCAATAAGATATTCTGTGAATTAAAGTATGTATTTTGATTAAAAGTGGAGATCATGTTTATGAAATTGTACCTACAATAGCAGCTATTTATTGTTGTAAAATATTAATTAGTTATTTACAAATTTATGGTAATTATTGAATCATTTATATTTCGCCTTTGGGATAAAGCAGTGTAAAGTCATGAATAGTCATGAATAGTCATGAATAGTCATGAATACCTAAAAAAATGAATAGCAGATGGCGCTAGTGAATCACACTGCTTTATCCTAGAAGTTAGGTCTAAAAAGGTTTCTTGGGCAGTCTTCGTTCGGTCGTCAAAGTGTACAGAGCTTAAAAATTATAAAGTGATATTGTGAATGGTGATAAAGGTATAAGTTGAAGTTTATATTTGTAAATTATTCTTTGGTGAGTTCTTTTAGCCTTCGAACGTTAACAAATCAGAAGCGGGATTAGTAAGTTACATTTAAATTGGTCAAACTTACTTTACTTAGCTCACAAGGTGACCTTCAAGATTAATATACATTTACAATTGTTTTGTGTCGTGAATTAGAATAAAGTAGATTTGAAACAAGTACATGTATAAGTACATGATTTAGAGGTGTGACCTGTCTCAGTAAACAGAGCATGTTTTTATGAAAAAAAAAAAAAATAAAAAAAAAAATTGTCGTTTGAAAACTCAACCATTTGTTAAGAAATTAAGTAAATATATGTGTGTATTATTATGTGAGTGCTATTTCCCATTTAAGTAGAAAACTCGACCACCAACGATTGTCTTGCAAAATTCTGTTTTTTTTTTTAATTTTTGTTTAGGAAATTATAGTGACAGATGCTAGGTACGGTTCTACGGCGAGACCGTCGCGTGGCCGTAAACGACGGTCATCTGGCTCCAGGGACAGCGGCATTGGTCGCTCCTGCAGTCCTGTTCTGGATCGGGTAGCGCGGGCCAGTCATGCCAAGTAGTCAGCCTGCCACCATCGGTGGAGCCCGTTCCTAGTTTGGTGGCCGAGCCGCCTGGTAGCTAGTCCAGCCATTGCAAGCATGGTCGTTGCATCGAGGTTACTGAAGTACCGAGCGCCGGGGCCCTGCGAGACTCGCGCGGCGCTTCAGTGGTCGCACCTGATGAAGCGGAGCGCTTGCATCAGTCCATGGATTCTGTAGGTGCGATGACCCCTGAGGAGGGCTCTCCAGTGGCGCGAAACCATTCAAGACGGAAATAATCCTCGGGTGCATCAAGGCGTATACGCAAGAAGTTCAGTGTCGATGACAACAAATGAGTGTGACATGACTTACAGCTCGTTCGTCACGTCTGCGCAGCAATGATGAGCACGATACACAAGGTCAGATCCAACCATTTACTTTGATTTTGTACATTGATTCTAGTTTACAAGATATTTAGTGTAGGTAGATAGAAACGAGCGTAAAAAGCAAATGCTGGTTTATGACAAGCAAGTCCTTGTTCCGGATAGTTCGATTTTCAAAGGGCGATACTTATAGTTGTCTGCCAACAGTTATTCCACATATGAAGATAGTGCTAGGCGTTTTACTTTACGCCTTTAAATTGTTAGGAATTAAAGAAGGAACAACTGACAATTAGTACAGTTCTGTGTATAACTGACTCATCGGTACGAGCTGCTTTTGTGGTATGTGCCGTTGTCTTATTGTATCCTAATATTCTGGTTGAGTATATTCTACATTTATAGTGCTTATAAGACTTTTTTTTTATGTTTGTGTGTGGTTAAGTCTGCAGTAGTTTTGGTTTACTGTTGTGTGTTGAGGTTAACATGAGGTCTAGGCAAAGCAGTAGTGGTCGTGCGTGAAGTTCTATTTAGGTTTACAACGTTAATTTCTCGATAAGTTCACGAGTATTCACAATATTTGAAGTTGAGACTGAACATTTTAGGTTTTGTTCTAGATTCTGCTGTATAGAAAGAACATCAAGTTGTGAGTCAATGGTGCAGGTTGATTACTTCAAATGTGGTTATGTGTTGTGTGCGCATAGTAGGCTGTTCGAATAGTATTTCGGGTATGAGATATACTAGATGGAGACGTAGGACGGGTTTCCTGCTACATTAGTTTCGAGTTTTAAGGGTCGAAGGAGGCTGGAATTATTTGATGTACCCCCTGTTAGAAGTGTTACTTAATGTATTGATCATAGCGGTATTTTTACAAATCAACCTTACAGACAATTGTGTTAGTGTTGGGTGTCTTATTGAAATCATTCCCAAGTCGGTTAATTGTCAAGTCGGTCAATTGTTAAGTCAACTATAAATTGTTTTGAAGGTGGAATTGTGGAGATGTCTCATTTCACAGCAAGGAAACTCCTGTGTATTGTTTTGACCGACTTTTGTAGAAACAGGTGACATAACGGGGTTCTATAACGAGTGTTTTATTTACATTTTACTTTAAATATCCCGTTTATAATGAAAACTATGTTCAAAACCGTGATAGTTTCAAATATCATATTTTACTTGAGTTTTTCACTTTTCAATGCGAGTAGGCAAAAACTTTGTTTAGTGGGTGTGTAGTATTTGTAGTGAGGCAGTCATTCATTGCACTTGGACACTCTGCTGGTAACTTTCATAAAAAAAAAAAAAAAATCTAGTCGAACAGATTTAGTGGTAAAAGATGTGCTGGAGTAAAATTTTGCCGTTCCTGTTTCAAAAATGAGAGAAAGGTTTTTCGCGTAATATGTTATAGCGGTTGACAATTGTTCTTGGTAAATAAAAGTATCTAAGTAGCTACGGAAGTATAATATTCGAAATTTGATAAAATTTGGAGGTTGTACAGATTAGGGAGAAGACAGAGTTGTGGAAAAGTTTTTATGTCGACAATGTCTGACTTTATGTCGACAATCGTAAACAGATTCAACATTATTTAATATAAGGAATTTAGTGTATAAGTACCTACTACCTGACGGTACCTAGATGAGGTACCCTCATTTGTGGCAGAGTTTATTTTCATGAACGCAAAGTTTAGGTATAGTCAAATACTTACGAGCTAGTCTGTTAGTAAACCGGTGTAATACGGTTATTACAATTTAGTACAGGTTTTCAATAGGGATATCAGATTTACAAAATCGAATGTAGTAGAAATAGGTACTCGTTAGCATTAGTTTTGCGACTGAGCAATGGTTGCTTGGCGCAAAAATCGGCCATTCGTACAAACTTGAGTGGTCATATGGGTTTTGTTTTCGACTTTATTTCAGAGTACATGTTAACTCTGTGCTTTTGTTTGATCTTTAATTTTGTGATAGTTAATGAGAGACAAGGTAACTCTGCGTTTAAGGATGCAGGTTCTATACTATATATCTTGGTTGAGATAAAGAAATGGTCCTGACTGTGTATATTCTCTGTTGAGGAACGTCCTGTTGGGTTGTCCTATATTGTTTGAACACTTTTGGTGTAAGAGCCTGAGTCACCCACGAAAATGGCGGATGACCGTCATGGCCGTGTTATCAAGGGGAGTCTACTGGAGCAGTGATAGATTGGTGTAGTCGAGGACTGCTATCGATCGGTGTGGCCGAATCACCATATTTTGTCTACCATAATCTGTCGTCTGATTCTTCATGAGCAGAGGGTTGTTGTATTGTATTTATACATTTCCAAGAGGTACATTTTGTTGACAGATTAGGCCTGGTAGTAGCATAAGTGCACCCTATAGGGGCGCTGCAAGTAGTTTGTTTACAGTTTTACTAGGTTTGATCGAATAAATTTCGGATCGGTGGTTGTTTTCTGCGGCGAAGAGTTGGGGTGGCGACGCCTCTTTAATATTGCCAAATGTTAAGAGTGGGCTGTACCCAAATGGTTCTGGATTTATTGATTCTGACATGTAAGGTTTTTGTTGTGATTTATTTCTTGTTGGCCGATATAATTATTTGTAACGGAACTTGCCGGAAGTCAGGTCGAATTATTTTTCTATAATTTAAATTGACAGTCGACCACCAGGTCCGTATCGTTTGGTGATCGATCGAGGTGGTGACCATTATGCCTGGAAAATTTTTGATAGGGAGAATATATCAAGGGAGGATAAATCGGTGGTGAATTGGTGGTGTTAACAAGTGTTGTGAAGAGTTAATTTATATGCTATGATCAAACATTTGCGTTGTTATAAGGTGTATTTGAGTAAAATTTTGCCATTTCAGTTTCGAAAAGTGAAAGAAAGTGCAGAGCGTTGCAGCAGGCGCAGTGCAGAGCGTCGCAGCAGGCGCAGTGCAGAGCGTCGCAGCAGACGCAGTGCAGAGCGTCGCAGCAGACGCAGTGCAGAGCGTCGCAGCAGACGCAGTGCAGAGCGTCGCAGCAGGCGCAGTGCAGAGCGTCGCAGCAGACGCAGTGCAGAGCGTCGCAGCAGACGCAGTGCAGAGCGTCGCAGCAGGCGCAGTGCAGAGCGTCGCAGCAGACGCAGTGCAGAGCGTCGCAGCAGGCGCAGTGCAGAGCGTCGCAGCAGACGCAGTGCAGAGCGTCGCAGCAGGCGCAGTGCAGAGCGTCGCAGCAGACGCAGTGCAGAGCGTCGCAGCAGGCACAGTGCAGAGCGTCGCAGCAGACGCAGTGCAGAGCGTCGCAGCAGGCGCAGTGCAGAGCGTCGCAGCAGACGCAGTGCAGAGCGTCGCAGCAGGCGCAGTGCAGAGCGTCGCAGCAGACGCAGTGCAGAGCGTCGCAGCAGGCGCAGTGCAGAGCGTCTCAGCAGACGCAGTGCAAAGCGTCGCAGCAGGCGCAGTGCAGAGCGTCGCAGCAGACGCAGTGCAGAGCGTCATATAAGACACAAGCGACCAGATTGGTCGAGATATGGAAGTCAGTGCAGATTTAGCCTGTAACCATTGTAGGGAAATGGGAGTCAGCAGACTCAAGCTAAAACCATTATTTATTGGGCTAATAAGACAGAAGCGACCAGATTGGTCGAGATATGGAAGTCAGTGCAGATTTAGCCTGTAACCATTGTAGGGAAATGGGAGTCAGCAGACTCAAGCTAAAACCATTATTTATTGGGCGAATAAAACAGAAGCGACCAGATTGGTCGAGATATGGAAGTCAGTGCAGATTTAGCCTGTAACCATTGTAGGGAAATGGGAGTCAGCAGACTCAAGCTAAAACCATTGTTTATTGGGCGAATAAAACAGAATTGACCAGATTGGTCGAGATATGGAAGTCAGTGCAGATTTAGCCTGTAACCATTGTAGGGAAATGGGAGTCAGCAGACTCAAGCTAAAACCATTATTTATTGGGCCTTAGGTTGATTCCTTGTAAGTGCTGTTATATTTGATCAACAAAGGTAGAAACGACCTTAGGTTGATTCCCTGTAAGTGCTGTTATATTTGATCAACAAAGGTAGAAGCGACCTTAGGTTGATTCCTTGTAAGTAGTGTTATATTTGATCAACAAAGGTAGAAGCGACCTTAGGTTGATTCCTTGTAAGTGGTGTTATGTTTGATCAACAAAGGTAGAAGCGACCTTTGGTTGATTCCTTGTAAGTGCTGTTATATTTGATCAACAAAGGTAGAAGCTACCTTTGGTTGATTCCTTGTAAGTGATGTTGTATTTGATCAACAAAGGTAGAAGTGACCTTTGGTTCATTCCTTGTAAGTGCTGTTATATTTGATCAACAAAGGTAGAAGCTACCTTTGGTTGATTCCTTGTAAGTGATGTTGTATTTGATCAACAAAGGTAGAAGTGACCTTCGGTTCATTCCTTGTAAGTGCTGTTATATTTGATCAACAAAGGTAGAAGCTACCTTTGGTTGATTCATTGTAAGTGATGTTGTATTTGAACAACAAAGGTAGAAGTGACCTTTGGTTCATTCCTTGTAAGTGCTGTTATATTTGATCAACAAAGGTAGAAGCTACCTTTGGTTGATTCCTTGTAAGTGATGTTGTATTTGATCAACAAAGGTAGAAGTGACCTTTGGTTCATTCCTTGTAAGTAGTGTTTTATGTTATCACCAAAGTTATGAATTAGTAGCGACTTTTAGTTGATTTCTTTGTAGGTGGTGTTCTAAGTAGAAGCAGCCTAGTACCATGACCTATATGTATATCTTGTAGCTAGTACTTAACTTTGTAATGTTTAATTATCCCTACAGCCACACGAGGACGTGTTACAAAAGTCTGATGGCCGAATGTAAGACCAATAAGATATTCTGTGAATTAAAGTATGTATTTTGATTAAAAGTGGAGATCATGTTTATGAAATTGTACCTACAATAGCAGCTATTTATTGTTGTAAAATATTAATTAGTTATTTACAAATTTATGGTAATTATTGAATCATTTATATTTCGCCTTTGGGATAAAGCAGTGTAAAGTCATGAATAGTCATGAATAGTCATGAATAGTCATGAATACCTAAAAAAATGAATAGCAGATGGCGCTAGTGAATCACACTGCTTTATCCTAGAAGTTAGGTCTAAAAAGGTTTCTTGGGCAGTCTTCGTTCGGTCGTCAAAGTGTACAGAGCTTAAAAATTATAAAGTGATATTGTGAATGGTGATAAAGGTATAAGTTGAAGTTTATATTTGTAAATTATTCTTTGGTGAGTTCTTTTAGCCTTCGAACGTTAACAACAGGAAGGTACGATACGAGAGCCATCTCCTTGTTCCATCACGTACTCTAATAATAAAAAGAAAATAAATGGTTATTGTTCAGGGTTATTTAATTTCTAGCTTCTCTATCTCAAACAAGACTTTGTTATTCAAAAGTTCTGGATAACATCTAAAAATCAAGATTTTTATATAAACTAACAATAATCGCGGTAGTATCAACAAAATTTCACTAAGTGATAAGATAATTTGGAATAAAGCTTTCCAGTCTATTAATAATATAAAACCTTGAAGCTTATCAGACTCTTTGCTAATGTGTCGTTGACATTTTTGTCATTATTGATAAGGACGCTTGCAATTAAGGTGATTGTCATTTTTTAGGGTTTTCTTTTTTATTGCGGCTGAACTGTTATTATCTTTTAAAAATTTAAGCTATTTTGAGAACATAAACAATAATTTGCGAACCCTGTATAAATTTTTCAGAACTGGTTCTTTATGTTTGCTGGAAAGTTGCTGAAACTGTACAAAACAGTTTCCGTACAGTTTCTGCACCTAAAAAAACACTTATGTCAAAAGCTTAGTTAGTGGCTAATGCTCTGCCTTCCATACCCATTCCATGGTGTTGATCTCCACCAAGAACTTTGATGATCAAGGATTTTCTGTGACGGATGGCAAATATTGATGTTTGTTATGTGATCAGTGTTATCTATGTATTATAAGTATGTATTAAAAAATGTGCCAAAGTATAATTTCAGCAATCTAGTTCCATTGTACACTTTGCTTGTTTCTTTTACCTTTCTAACATATTAATTCAGTGTGTATTGCTAAAGATAATATTACTTACATTATTTTACTATAGATAATGGAGTGGAGACCGCGTTTAGGCATGCGCAGTGTAGGACGCCCTCCGGCGAGTTGGAGCGACGATCTGCGGAAGGTAGCTGGCAAACACTGGATGAGAAGAGCCGAAGACTGGGCTCAGTGGAGCGTCGAGACCTACGGACTGATATAACATTATGATGACATTATTTTAACCTAATATATTACTTTAAACAGATGTTGTTTTACTTAGAAAAGCTTTGAGAAGGTATCATTAAAACTAATAGTCGCACACCTGAAGTTCTTCGAAAACAACAGGTGTGATTTTTACACGTAATCCGCAGTCAAAGTTAAAGAAAATAAGTGAATCTCTATTCGTATTTTTACCTTTTTTTCCTGTTTGCCTCAGTTCAACTGCAAGCTTTTTGTTTACTAGTCTCTGTTTTTATGTCAAATGGAATGCTTTATGCTTTGATTATATGAATATGAATCGTAACCACCTTATTTGAAAGGTAGATGTTACCTATATTTTTACAAAAAAAAAACAACTTCAATTAATTGTCATCGACAAGTTATTCTAAAAATACAAACGAAATCATCAAAATCGGTTAGTAAAAAAACCTACAACCAAATTATTTATTAAATACTTAAAACTTATATAAATAGGTACATAATCCAGCCTTTGCATCTCATCTAAACTAATCCTATTTATGCAGCATCATATTTTTTTTTTTATTAAGACTGATGAGAACAGCACTTGAGTCTCTTACAAATAGCTTTCTCCGTACCTACAAATCAACTTAGTCTGTCCAAGTTAATAATTTTACTTACTTACTCCTATGGCGCAGTGACCCAAAATGAGTGTTGGCCTCCGACACGAGAGCTCGCCACTTGTCTCTGTCCAGCACGGATTCCAGCCAGTTATAGGCTTGGAGCTCGTGAAGGTCAGCTTCCACTCTGTCGATCCAGCGATATTTGGGCCGACCAACCGGACAATTACCGAATAATTCTACAGTTCATTCTAAAGAAAACTAGGTGCTAAAGTGCCGAAGATGTGACCGTAGACATTTTTTACCGAATCCCGGATTTAACTTTGGTAAAAACACAAAAACAGCAGTCATTGACTCGGTTTTCCCGATCGTTTGTACATTAGCCACGGATAATCTAATTCATTTACTTAGTACGGTTTTTCGGTAAATCAGGATGTCCGGGCTACGATTGTAATATAAATGAATGTGACGTCATTTTTCTGAGGTCGATTTTATTGCTAATTTCTTGCAAAACTCTAGCTACATTTTTATTGTAGGTACTCAATTTGACTAATTTGTGGTAAATTTTATTGCTTTTCGCATATTTTTGAGTTACGGATTTCCTAGTTGATGTTTGAAATATATTTACAGGTTAAAGGATACATGTAATTTTCAAATAACTTTCACACAAAATAATAATGCTGAGAAATCTTGAATTTTGAGTCTGTTCACAGCCATTTAGTAACTGTCAAAGTGTCGTTTGCCCTTTGTGCACAATTAGTATTCACTATAAATTACTACAATATATTAAATCTAATTGAACAACTATTTGTGCTGTGTCCTATGTGTAGCTTATATTGCGATGCGATAAACGATCGTATTCTATAACGCATAACATTTTATTATCTAAATTTAATTTTCAAAATCAGACGTGTACATTATAATACATTTTTGAATAAAAATTAATAATGGAGATAGATGGTTTAAAAACAATCTCACAAGTTCCTATATAATAATCTACAAGAATAATTGTCAGTGCTAAGTAATTATTCGTGTTAGAAAGGTAATGGATCACATAATTGATTTTCTATATATTTTTACCGTTTAACAACATAGTTTTCGTTGTGTGGGTGGCTGCATTGGTGTGAATTACCTACAATTGATTCCATTGTTGTTAGTACAAGTCAATACTCTTTTGTATGTGTACTGTCACCAGCAAAAGTAATACTCAAAATGATCGAAAATATTTTTTAACATCTGTTAATATTAATATTGTATTTGATAAACTAATAGATTTATCCATAAACCAACTTACGACTATTAAAGTTTTTGTGAAAATGTACATAGGTGTACTTAAAATACATAAGAAACAGTTGAGCTACCTACTATATAGATACATTTTTTAGGATTTATCTAGTAATTTAAGATGTGCATTTGCTACTATTCGATGACAACTGAAATCGTTTTTTTTTTGTACAAAGTAATATTTATATTATCAACTGTACGTTAATACATTGATACAAACGCGAAAATGTCTTTTACCTACAATATTTCATCAGCCAAAGCCTTTGAAACATTCTACACCACTTCCAAACAAAATGAGTACTTATTACCAGCAGTTAGAGTATAGTTTTGTTTGTAGTTTGAAGGGTCAAGAATGTAAATGAGTGTTGGCACCTGCACGTCTAGTCTGTCGATGACGTCAGCGACCATGTAGCCAACATGTCGACAATCAAACTATATTTTATGGATCATTTGCATTTGAATCAGTTTTTTACTTACCTGTACCTATTTAAAGATTACTCACCTCGTATAAAAAAGTAAATTTATTAATGTTTGCGTTTTTTTATGCTTTATGGTTGCTTGCTTAGATACAAAAACTTTTCCAAATATCAATGATCTATTTTACTTTAAATAAATATGAGCTCATGTTTATAACTTTTAGGTACAATTAAGATCTTTTTAGACCTCATCTCAGAGGCTTCCAAGATCCCATAAAATGTATAAAAGTGGAACACATTTGAATACTAAAATATTTTTATTTTTTATATATTCCTATAGAAATTATACTAATTTTATGGACTTTGTTTCATTGTAGTTCAAATGGCTTCATAGCTAACGGAAACTTGAAAGTGAGAGTTTACAACTATGTAAATTTTAGCTCAATGCAAATCGACTCTATATGCTATATGTCTGGCCCTGCACCTAGGTATTAACTGTTGTAGTGCTACAGCATATTTAGAATAGCTAGTTTACTCCAGCATTTCAAACAAATGTCAATGCCACGATAAATTAAAATGTCTGTACTTTCGCCTATTCCAGTAACTTTTTTTACCTACATACATAGTGATATCTCCAGAAAAACTTTACAAATTTAACCAAACCTACTTCAATCGTCATTAGCTTGTGCTATTCATCGTAATATTAATAATAATATTATTTAAGTATAAATATTAATAATAATATTCATTGACAATTCACACATCTTCTAATCCCAAACTAAGCAAAGCTTGTACAAGACTGCTTATAGAATACATATATACTTACATTTTTTTTTATAAATACATACATAGATTACATAGAATCACCCAGACGCAAAACAAATATTTATGAAACACAAACATTTGCTCTGGGTCGAACCCACAACCCACAGCATGGAAGGCAGAGCTACTACCAACTGAGCTGTGACGCCTATTAATAAACTTTTATTCTTTTTTTAATTAAACAAGCTATTCCCCATGAACCTATGCCCATGCTTAGCACACCTTACGAACGGCATTTTCACACCATTTCGGCTTATCTGTAATATTGTCGTCGCGAACACTCACGGAAACAGCTTTACGTAAACGTACTTAAACAATGCTTTAAACATAAATTACTTGTAATATTATTTACTGTGTTTAGCCGTGACTGCGGCACAATATCTCTGATTATAACAACAATGAATCTTAATTTAGATTTTGCTGTAATATTGTTTATTCCGCGGGTTTCCTCACGATGTTTTCCTACTATTAAGTTGCTATTTATAAAGATATTACATAATATATTAATTTATAACAAGTCAAAAATAGATTGTGCAGCTAGGGTAAAGCGCACACCAACGACAAAATGTCTTTTAAAGTCACGTGAATTGCCGTTTTAACATTAGCATCAGTCAGGTAGATAAAGTCTTTATTGTACACAAAGAACATTACACAAGGGAAAACATTAAAACAGATTTGTACAACGGGCGGTCTTATCGCTAGTAGTGATCTCTTCCAAACAACCAAAGAGCGTCGTAAATAATCAGCATAATTGTTTTCTAGTCGTTAGTGTACGCATACCTTAATAATATGACTCGTATCTTTATCATACAATATAAATAATACGGTTCTTTACATGTTTGCCTAAAAGTAATTATTATAGTAATCTATTATAACCAATAATAAATTTATATAATAGTTTATTGTCAGCAATTGTAATAACGAAACGCAAAGCGCATTGAGGTCAATCGTACATAAACAAAACGCACACCGAACTAAGATCCGTGTGTCTCAGCATAACTTATACTACAATGTACAGTCACTCATAAAAGTGTTTCAGAAATACAAGTGTATGAAATATTTGTTTTTTTCGTTCACAGGCATCACAGCTCAGTTGGTAGTAGCTCTGGCTTCCATGCAAAAAATTGTGTAAGTACATAAAATATACATAAATCCAAAAAATATTTGTTCTGTGCCTGGGTGTTACTATGTATGTATTTGAAAACAAAAATGTATATAAATATTCTATCAGTAATCTTCCCATAGTAGCTTTGCTTAGTTTGGGACAAGAGTGTGACGTACGAATGGTGCATGAAAATTTATTTACTTAAGTATTTATTTTATTTAGGTACATAAATTAAAAATGGCTATTTATTTACATAAATAAAAAAATATGGGAAGAAGCAAAAAAAAAGAGATAAATGTGGAATGTGGGGGAGACCATTCCCAGCAGTGGGACGAAATAGGTAAAAAAAAATATTTTATTATTTTGAATCAAGGTATCTAAATTTTAGGGAGCCAAATACCAGTAAAGCAGAATTATATAAGAGGCTATTCGATCCATCCTTTTATACATATTTTTGGAATTCATGAAGATATTTGAATAAAAGTACCAGGTGAGCAGAACTAGTAAGCGGTGGTTATAAATACATATATCATAATTAATTGAAATGCTAAACCACCTTATGCTTCTATATATTATACACTTTTGTGTCCGACTGTACTCTCAAAGGTAGACTGTACAAAAAGATGAATATAACTTAAGGTTACAAGCATCAATGGTTACCACTCAAATACATTGTATTTGTTTTCTCTGTGTACTCAATGGACCTTATTATTTGGACAACAGATTTACAGACAGAACATTATCCTACTAATATTATAAACGCGTTTGTAAGTATGAATGGATAGACTTTTTCGCGCAAAAAGTACTTTTTGCGCGAAAAAGTCTATCCGAAGAATTTAAGTCGAAAAGATTTGAATGAACTTTCAAAAAAAAATTACTTACAAATCAGAATATCATAGAGTAGGCTATATTTAAGTTATTTAAGTTATTGTGCGATGTACTGATCCTACGCAAATGAATTCACGGGCACCAGCTAGTCTGCTTATAAATCTAACTTATTTATAACTTAGCAAATAATATGGAAAATGTCTCGACTTTTCTTCTTTCTGTCTTCGACTTCAATTCTTCGGATAGACTTTTTCGCGCAAAAAGTACTTTTTGCGCGAAAAAGTCTATCCGAAGAATTTAAGTCGAAAAGATTTGAATGAACTTTCAAAAAAAAATAACTTACAAATCAGAATATCATAGAGTAGGCTATATTTAAGTTATTTAAGTTATTGTGCGATGTACTGATCCTACGCAAATGAATTCACGGGCACCAGCTAGTCTGCTTATAAATCTAACTTATTTATAGCTTAGCAAATAATATGGAAAATGTTTTTCATATAACTATAAAGATATAATATTTAACAATTAACGATTTATTATACAATTTTAAAAATAACTGTTGATTTGTATGAGTTTTCAACTTTTCGTTATTGTTGAAACTTTACAAATTACATTTTTTATTTTGAATTAATAAAAAAAATTAACGCCTAAAATATTTTGCAAAATTAAGTCCAAAAATCCCATTCGCAGTATGTATATATTTGGGAGTAAGCTATAAAATTAAGTTATGAAGTTTTTTTTAAGTTATCATGACCTAGTTTACGGTGCCAAGGTTTTATTTTTTAGACCCTTAAGTGTAAAAAACTTGCATCTAAATGTATTTATTTAGATAAATACACATTTTCATAGTATGTAGTAGTACTGATAGAACAACTGCTAAGGTAGTTGTACTTTTAGTATTACTGCTAAGTAAGTACAACTATGAGTAAATAGGTGCAGGCGTCACAATTCATTTTATTTTAGCTCTGTCTTTCATGTGTAGGTCATGGGTTCGATGCCCACTAAAACGTTTGGCAAACATTGGTATTTATTCTGTTTCTGTTACTATAAGTATTTTAAATACTTATAGTAACAGAAAGTAAGTATAGTAACAGTGTTACTATAAGTATTTTAAATACTTATAGTAACAGAAAACTTTGTGGTACAACAAGTTATATAAACACAAAAGGTATAAGTTAAATAAACAAAAGTACAATATACTAGTTATTAATATTCTCACGATAACCATTCATATCACAAATTAATAAATAGGTGCAAATAAATTATTATTGATATTTGCAATTATAAGCCCGCTGACATTAAAACAATTAAATTAACAATAGCTCTAAGCCATTCTTCACAAACTTTATATTGTAGGTACGGTTAGGTTAGGTTTACCAATATTTTCCAACAAAACATCTCTTATCTTATCTTTTATTTATTTATTTATTTATTTATAGGCAACGCCAACATCTTATCTATCTTATCTCTTATCTATCTAATTTCGAACGGAAGAAACAAAACACGGCGATACAATTTACAAGCTTTTCAAAAACTGAACTTTTTTATTTTTGATAGTTTTTATAGGTACCATAGTATTTTATCGCCGCCGTCTTTTGTTTTGCATTCAAATTTCAAACTGCGCGTCCTATCAACAAGAATACAAAACACTTTATATTAAATGCACATACTGCCAACCCAAAAAAAAAAGGATTAAAGTATATTGACGTTACAATGGGTTTATTTATACCAAACGCTATAATTAGACAATGTTCAACAATAAGCTAAAATCATATTCAAATATATCAAAGCAGATATAAACGGTATAAACATATAATTTAATTCCTTTATTTGAGCACACGAACTGTCAGCCGCGGACGATCGATGCGAACCGTATTACATCAGTAGTGACGTCATCGGTATGCCATTTGAATAGACATCGATAGTCGAGTGACGCCACGTTTATAGTATGCACAAAGTTGACATATGTTGCTGACTTGACTACCAAATACATTGCAAACAAGTGATAATATATGTTTTATACATGAAAAATATATTAATTTTTATTTTTGTCTGGAAGAAATCGCTGCCTGCGATAAGACCGCCGATTGTAGGACAGCCCCTAATTAAATTATTAGTTTTGTAAGTCTCTGTAAAGCTTGTCGTCAATAAAGTTTATTTTTTTATTTAATTTCAATCGTTTAATACCACAAGTTAAGTAATAAGCATATTTAGTAATTTTCAGTCGGTACCATTTTGGTAAATGAATGTACGGTAACAAAGGTATACTTTGTATTTTCGCCTTGGTTTGAAACTAAAGCGTGAAGTGTTAGATGTAATATTTATTTATATTTCTAGAGAAAAAGCTCGTGAAAATTCCTTATTGTGAACGTAGCATAATTTATATACTGATCATACTGTGACCACCATTCGTTGATCCTTGTAGCGCATGGCGGCTTTTGGTTATGAAAGGTCAAGCTTAAAATCCAAGTCTCGATCGCAATAAAACAAAGCCCATATTTGACGTAATCCTGATCCAGAATTCAGGCTTATAAATTGTAAAAAAATATTGTGGAGATAGGTGTGGTATCTCCACTGAAAAGGGAAGATCTTCCACGCCGAGCGACCTTTGGCTCGGGGTCCTAGGACCGATGGATAGTCATCGGTTCTATTACTTATGTTCAAACTCCGTGATAACTTCGTAAGCGCGATCTAGGACTTGTTTCTGCCATCTGTTGGTCTGTTGCGTAGACTACGATGTAGTTTACCATGTAGCGATATAGATGGCGCTACAAATATCAAAACTTTCTTACAAACATATAGACACTTTTACAGTTGTTTTAAAAGTAAAGTTCTATTTATTTTATTTGGTTTAGTGTGTACAACCCCAGAAATGCAAACCTAAACCTCAAAAGTGCCCTTCGCAGTTCTAAATAAAACGTGTCATCTTATTTTAATTCTTCGACTGATAGGAATACAAGTAATCTTTTGATATTCATATATTTGTTGTTAGGTACTTTAAAATGACCTCAGATTATTATAATCTTAGATTATAATGTCTTGTAAGTAGATATGTTTAACTCAAAGTTTTTGAAAAATGAAGTTATTACTAAACCTTTACTTTGTATTATATTTATCTATTTTTTAAATTTGATACTAATAATTTTTGTTTTATTTTCAACCTAGATTTTTGAATATGATTTAAATGATGACTTAGCTTCCAATCAATTAATTCACAACTTATCATTGTGTCTGTTTATTTCACAAGTTGTTATGGCAACTTAAAGGGTCCATAGCAGTAATTAAAACCACTGCGTTAGACAATCAGCCATTAATCGCGTCAAAATGATGCATGGCGGCAAGTTAGAATAATTCATTGAAAGTGAGAACAGTTTATTAACAATTCATATGTATATTCAGAACGGTTTATAATTTATATAAACAATCATACTTTTATAATATTTTTATAAACAGTTTATGAAGCATTTATTGTTATATCAATGTATTTGACGACCGATGTGGCGCGGTGGGCGAAGGTCCGCCTGCGACGCGAAAGGTTGCGGGTTCGATTCCTGCCTTGGGATAAATGTTTGTACGATCTGCAAATATTTATTCCGGGTGTTCTGGGTATTTAATATGTATAATAAAAAATATCTATATATGTAAGTAATGTATTGTAAGTATGTCAGACTTCTAGTACCCATAACACAAGCTCTGCTTAGCTTGGGGCTAGATGATGTTGTGTGGATTGTCTAGCATTATTTATTTATTTTATTTATTACACGGACATTTCACACATCACGCTCTAGTCCCACATTAAGCAAATTTTGTACAATGGAAACTAGATCGCTATTAGAATATGTTATCTATTTACATTTTTTTTAATTTTATCACAAAAGGCCATAAAAAATTACATCATATTTTGTGTTATGTAATATTAACTTACAAACATTTTTGTACCAAGCTCCTATAAAGCTTGTTTATTATTATTCAGACACTTAAATTGCACAACGCTCTTGATAGTTTTATTCTTAAGTCTGATCTCATTAAATAAGCGGCACTTAGGTCTACCTCATCTGAGCGCATACAGTTTTGCCCCTTTACTTTTTAAACCTAATTTACAAGCTTTTACACGTATCTAAACCAGATGCTTAGTCCTGATTTATGATAATGTACTAATAATCTTAATGATACGGTCTTAATGTTTTAATGAGTGAGTCAGAGCAGAAAAATGTTACTTATATGTTGACTCAACACAGCGCATGCGCGAATTTCGGAACATGCTTTAAATTAACCGGACAGTTTTATGTAACTTGAGCTGAGATATTTTAAAGTTAAAAATTAAGAATTTTTATTACTGCTGGTCAAAAAAAGAGTTATTTATTTGGCTTAACCTATCGTTGATCTGCGGAGAGTATAAAGAAAGTCAAAAACTTTTTGAATTTAAAATTTTTGCTTGTTCAGGAAAAATATTAAATTCAAGGGTTGCTAGCACGTATCAGGGAGATAAAATTCATAGTAAAATTATGACAGGCGTTATAGCTCAGTTTGGTAGTAGCTCTGCCTTCCATGCTGTGTGTCGTGGGTTCGATTCTCACCCAGAGCAAATGTTTGTGTGATGAACATAAATATTTGTTTTGTGTCTGGTTGTTACTATGTATTCTAAGAATGTATTTACAAAAAAAATAAGTATTCTATCAGCAATCTAGTTCCAATAGTACAAGCTTTGCTTAGTTTGGGAGAGTGAAATGTGAAATGTCCATTAATATATTTTTTTTTATATAAAAATCTCAATAATGTAGCCTTATTCATAGGAATATAATAGGATAGCCTATTTTGAATGACTTGAATGCAATCGTCACATATAAATGCCGATGTATCAAATTATGCCCAAGAACAATCCATACGCTGCTAGAGTTGTGTAAAGATGCTTCAAAATGTATCATTGTCTAAGCCACTGTCCCACTCACGAGAAGGAGGCGCATTGCATACTCAGACTAATATGTGTAGGCAATGTAACGGGACGTCGAGTGCAATAAGCCTTGTTGAAGCAAACACTCAGTCTCTCGCTTTCTTTACTTATACTTGTGCTTTGTAATGTTTAAATGATAATTTAATTAGGCATTTTAGATTGTGTGTGACGCCCACGACTTGTGCGCGCTATTCACATGAAAATTTGTCGTGAATGGGCGAATTTGAGTCGCTAATTTTTGAGAAATTTATTGCGTTTGCGGTACAGCGGATGTCAGCATTTTCGTAAATATTTTCACTCTTATGCAAGATTAATAAAAATAAATAAGTCTACTTACTCTAAGTACTTCAAAAGTGATTAAAATTCTACGCAAACTTAGTTCAATCGCTTTAAACGAAAGAAAACGAAAAAAAAAAGTTTAATTTCAACGAGTCTATTTTAATACGCTTTTTATTTAAGAACGAACGAACAGCTACTACATACCTACTAAGTAACATTGTACTCGTAGGTGCAAATATGTATATATTATATGATTAGTCATTGTATTCAAAATAATTAGACCCCCCATGAAAAAGACCATTAGTTCAATCTAGTGACCAAAACACGTTTATTTAAACAAATAAACTTACAATTTCATTACAAAACAAAGCTGTGAATTTCTAACGAATGAAAGCGCGTGGGCCGCTATCCTTAGATCGCAATTAAACACACAAACCAAAACCGAATCTATTACCCTAAACATAGACTTCAATTTCATAAATCGAACTTGTAAGTTTTGAATTAAGCTATAATGAGCGTTGCACTGAAAATCAGAAAGCTCAAAATTGAGTGCAATAGAAATTCAAAGGAAATTATTAACAATATCGCGTTGAGAACAGGTGGCAGGGCTTTAGTAGGTTTTGCTTACTGTAATTGCTCACTAGTGGCATAGTGTCGCGATAGCAGAGGCGTCTTACGATGAAATATGGATTGTTTCCTTGTAGACAACTAGAACACCCACATAATAAAATAACCTAAGATAACTGATCAAGCTTTCGAAAACTAAGCGCTATTTTTATAACAATAGAGTTGCTTTTCAGGTTTTGCGTTTCGGTGATTTGGGTTGTGAATGGAGGTGTAAGAGAAGGATGAATGAAACCATGTGGGGTTTCTATTTTGAAACGGAAATACTTATCTCAAGTCAGTTACACTTACATAACTAGAGTCAAATGACAAAGATTAGAAAATCCTAAAAGATGTTATGTTGTGCAGGATTTGAACCCATTGACAGAAATATTTTATTAGACCTAAACCAAAAACAAGATGAGGCTTTCTTTGTATTTATTTACCTATTAATTTAATTTATGGTTGCTTTTGTTTTGCGTCACTTTATTAAACTAGTACAATAATTAGGCACTTAATAAAACTAATAACGCTTATAAGTATCTTTAAGTTCCAAAAGAGAAATTACAAAAACTAAACATAAATAAACATTGTCTTTAAATTACTGTCAATAAACAACATTTTTAATAAGTTTGTAATAATAATGTTTCAATTAAGTTTAGAAATAGTTCCGTGTTCTTAAGCAGTTTGTCTAAATAATTAATGATATATTATCTTATAAAGTTAAGTATTTTGGATAATAAATATATGTAAATCGCTTTTAATACAACGATTACAACACAATTAACATTATCAATATTTGCTGTTTTTATTTATTCCTTATTTCAATAAATTTAAACGTACATTTATTCTAACCTATTAATAAAACCGAATATATTAGAAAAACCAACACATTAAAAGGTAAGATAGGCATACAATGTTGTCTCAAGTCATGAAAGCTGAGCCATAAAAAAAAACTACATTGCCCCATCAGTACAAGACCAAAGAATTTTATAAAATGAAACTTTCTCATACTTTGTGTCTCGTAAAACAAAGGGTGACTAGAATCTCGAGCCGACGCGAGCTATCGTCTCACGTGGATCAACACACGGACAATACACTGGACGAGCTTGAGATATACTACTTAGTGTTGCCAACTATTTCTCTCTTTATTCATTTTTTCATCTCTTCTTCTTATTATACTGGTGTCTTTCAGCTAGTTGCCCTAACTTAACTTTCCGCCGTAGTCGTAGTAGCCGTCTACCACTGCCGTTACTCGGTTTAGTAGCAGGCGACCAGTAAAAAAAGATATGCCCATGTAAAAAACTATGTGTCGTCTTCCTATATGTACAGTCTTGTATGTGTAATGAGAACATATTTAGGTACGTAATGATATACATTCTAAAATCTATGCTAAAATATCAATGAAAGCGAGGATAAAAATGCATATACAAAAATTGGTAGGTACCGCGGAAAAAATAATAAATAAATAAATAATTCTGGACAATCCACACAACATCATCTAGCCCCAAGCTAAGCAGAGCTTGTGTTATGGGTACTAGATTACTGAAATTCTTAATACAATACGTTACATAGATAGATATTTTTTATTATACATATCAAACACCCAGAACACCCAGAATAAATTGCAGATCGTAAAAACATTTATCCCAAGGCGGGAATCGAACCCGCAACTTCCGCGTCGCAGGCGGACCTTCGCCCGCCGCGCCACATCAGTCGTCAATGAAAAATGATTTGCATGTTTCGATTGTAATATATTAAACTGTCCAAAGCTCTTGCAGTAAAATATTATGATATACGATTTTTTATCACAAGGCTTTTGTTCCATTTTCTTTGTCCTAAAGTCATTTATTAATATGAATCACAATAAGGTAATATAGTTACTTTTATGTACAATTTATTGCAGGAAGAGAATCAGTTATTTATATCAATGAAAAATAAATGACATTATCGTCGTGAGACTATAAAATAACTTCGATTTCTCAGTGTTTGCTACAATATCGATTATTTAAGTGTAAAAATGTGCTAAGTCTGGTATCGATAAAAATATTATTTATTTTATTTAATCGTATGACACTTTGAGGCGTAAAATAAATATTTGTTTTTCGGTCCTCTTTGGTCAGTTTCTGAGCTCGTTTAGCACCACCCAGGGGACACGTGCAGGGTTGTAAAAAGGTAACTCCTGCGGACGCGAGCATAATCGTCCCCCAAAGAACGATAAAATCGCGATAAAAATAGTAGTAAGAGAATATGACTATTCGTGGCGTTCTAGCCATATATAACATATATAACCGGTAACAGCTAGGCACGGTAAAGCAGTGTCTAGTCTGGCTAATCTTTCCAACACGATGCTACAACAGAATACCTACAGTTGTAGCATCGACACGATAAGAAGAAGAAGAAGCCATATATAGAAAGAACCTGAAGTGTTCCTTTTCCAGGTATGAACTATGAACTAAATAGTAAATACAGACAGCAAAGCGTAAGAGAGACGTAACAATCGTTCTGACAGTAGTTGCAGGACAAGTATTGGCTGCAAGTTGTGGATTTCGCGAGACTATTTCTCAGGGCCTTCTCAATTATTTCTAAACTAAAAGAACAATAGTAGGCACTTAAATGACAAAACTAAATACTAAGGTATAATTCAAATATACATATATATATTTTAAAATTATAATACTTTAAAATGTTTTATTTTTCAAAATAGGTTTAGGATAAAAAAAAACAATGGCGAACTTAGAGACTACTAACAATTATAGCATACAATACAAAAATCAGTTGAAAAATGACAACTCCAATTTTGAGTTAGCGCATTGTTCTATCTAGCAGTCGATACGGTTTATGAGATCACTACAGTCGACAAAGAGAATAAAAATTAATATAAAGAATAGAAGAGACCTATTGGTTAAAATGCAATTAAATATTGATAGCATGAAACTTTATCCATTTTAGCGATTTTATTATATGAAAGATGATCTGCTCATAAACATTTTTTCAAAAAAACGTGTTACATATTAAGAGTCAGGAGAGTTACGTACTAGATTCTGAGGGGACGTCTACCGTGCCTGGAGGTAACCATGACTTTTTAATTTCAATTATTCATCTTTTAAATCAATTATGGACTGTAACATAAGATTTTAACCTAATTTATAAATAGCTAAGAAGCGTATATAAAAATAGATCTGCATGTAGGTACTTACGGTCTATCTTATAAAAAATTAGCGCAGACGTGAAGTACTAATTACCATACGTAATGATGACTTAAAGTCAACGCTAACTTTTATAAGATAGGGGGTTAGAATTTAAAAGTTGAAATAGAGACGCAATAGATTTTTACATACGTATCAACAATCAGTTTCCAAAATATTTTAATGAAAGCATTCTTCGACGGAATTTGACAGCATTATTGTAATAAATATAGTTATTAAATGATATTAGAAAGTACCACTTATAACTGACATTCAATGTATTTATGTGTGCAATGACATTTTATTAGCAACACTAATTAGAAATCTTAGAGACAAAGAAACACCTATAAATTAATGTCACAATGTCAATTAGTGCGTGGGTTTAACTGATTGAAGGTGTGATATAATTGTTTTTATTAAATGATAAATAATTAGTAAGAATAGGTGTTGCTTAGACTAGGTCATCAACATTATTAGAAAAGTTATCTATGTCACTTATATGTGGGTGATAAGGTCAAAGCTCTTGATATGAAATTATTTATTTATCTTGCTCCTTATATGAAAATATTTATTTAACATGGCATGGCAACAACGTCATTCAATCTCAAATCTACCATGCAAATCAATTTCTCTATATACTACCCCCTATCTTAAAAGTTAGCGTTGACTTTATGATATTACGTATGGTAATCAACACATCAAGTCTGCGCTAACTTTTTATAAGATAGACTGTACAACTATATGTATTTAGTTAATACATAAATAAACTGCACACTATCTTTTTAAAAACTAAAGACACAATCGACTTGAAATACATAATCACAGTAGCAAAGTCAAAGTCAAAGTCAAAAATTACTTTTTACTTAATTACTAGCGTACGGTAGCGTATAGTTCAAACAGTACCTTTATGTACAGAACTGTACTCGCCATTACAAAATGATGGGAACTGCAGAAGCACTTTTGCTTCCGTATAACTTGAGCTCATGAATGAAACCAAGGGGCTGAATGAGACTAGGGGCCATAACTCAGACGAGACGTATCAGCCGGCTTACCGCCACCATAAGTCACTGTTTGTGAAATCAGCGCCTTACCCTAGAACTTATCTCTTCAGGACAACGTTTTATGTTTGATAACTGTACCTTTGAAACATATTTTAATTGAAACTAGTTTATTATTGTGGTTGGCTAAACAAAACGACTTTCGGTCTATCTTATAAAAAGTTAGCGCAGACTTGAAGTATTGATTACCATACGTAATGATGAAATAAAGTTAGTGTTAGTGTTTTTTTAACAAAAATAGAAACATTAATCATAAATTAAAAAAAATTTGAAATCTGAACTAGATTTGTACCCATAAAAGTTTTTGGAGGTTACATTTTTCATCGCAAATTAGATAGCACATAGTAAACTTAGTTACGTTTAAACAAGCTAATTCAAAATTTAACTCTTGATATATTTTTCGCCTCCTGTGGTTGTATAGTCAAAGAGTCAGAAAAGCCAGTGGTACTGAATATCTAGACATTTACCTAAACGCGATGTCACAGAATATATTATTTGACGCAACTTCGTGTGGGATCCGAACAGGATTGCGAGCGAGCTACCACCATTTCAACTTTTCTTTTCACTCAAGAATCTATGATAGTACGAAATTGGTTTTTAATCGTCTATCATAATATTTTAAGCTATTGCATAGCCGTAACGAAATAACCTAACACTCCGACCGGCGGCACTGCTGCAGCTTTACCGCGGTAGTGCGTCACACGTATTTTTTTTATTTTTTTTCTCAAAATATCTTTATGATATCAGTTCGGTTAAAAGGTATGTGATTTTATTGCATAAAGTAGGTATATGTCATGTCATCAGGTTTTAAGAAAACCTTTAAAAACTACTCGCCATTTGATTAACTGTCGTAAAATCAAGCGATTTATTAGTTGTACAATATTACGTATACAACATTATTTTATTAACTGTCCGTATAAAGTTTTCAAATATTTTTTTTTTCAAAAATATTTGTTACAGTAAACACTTAAGTAAGTTCAGCAAATAAAGGCTTAATAATAATAATAAAGTTTTCAATTTGGTTCAAAAAGTGTTTTTAAAATATGTATATACATATATTCTTTGAATAAAATTTGAGTTAGCGACGATATCTTAAGCCTTCGTTATTGTAACAATAAGTTTATTAAGTTGTTACATAGCTTTACGAGGCACCTCGCGAGCCACTATTCTCACTGACACCATTTGACAGTTGTATTTTATTTACAGCCTGAATACGCTCTCCAAAGCCTTTTACACTATATATAGACGGGACGGACATATAATGTGACCTGTTGATCTAAAATTGCTAGAAAAATTCATGAGATACATCTAGAGTAACTATGAGATAAGGTAATGGAAAATCGATTGTGTAATATATCACAATTATAAATATTTATTTGTTAACTCTTAAGCTCATAACATTCATCAGTACAGTGTAGACAGATAAATAATTATTTACTAAATATAATAACTCAAATTAATAGCTTGTGGTAGCAAGCGATAAGTCCAAATTTTCAGCAAGCACATGTATAGTGATACTGTTTTTCTTCTCACACGTTGAAATTACAAAAAGTTATGAAGGTAATTAAATAAAAAAAAATACAAGCAAAGCGGCAGTGGACCGACCATGTTTGCGAAATAACTGACAATGATTGGAGTAAGCCGATACTGGACGAAGGACGCTCTGCAGCGTTATAAAGCGACGATCCTTGGCAAACACAATATGAGAAGAGCCGAAGACCGGTCTCAGTGGCGCGTCTTGGGAGAGACCTACGTCCAGCAGTGGACTGATATGTTGATGATAAACTAAAGTAGCTTGAATTTTTAAAAATGGTTTGACAGGCTTCACAGATCAGTTGGTAGCTCATCCTTCCATGCAGTGGGTCGTGGGTTCGATTCTCACTCAGAGCAAATGTTTCATAAATATTTGTTCTGTGTCTGGGTGTTTCTATGTATTTTATGTATGTATTTACAAAAAAATGTATGTAAGTATTCTATCCGCAATGTAGTGGCCATAGTACAAGCTTTGCTAAGTTTGGAACTAGAGTGTGATGTGTAAATTGTCCGTGAATACATATATAAATATATTTTTATCTCTACTACCTTATTTATTTATGAACGGAATCGTCCCTGAAGCTCTCCGTATCGTCATAATATAAGTTTCATAGTCTGGATGTGCGCAGTAGGCGAGAAACGGTCTCCATTGTGCGCGTTTGTAATGAGAAATGTGCCAGGGCAGCTCCTGCCGTTAATAATACAAGAGCTTTAGTATTACTTATTATTGCCATTGCAAAGTAGCCGTACAAAGTATAATAAAAGCTTGTTTTTAGAATTTGTCTGAGTAGTACCATCGTTTGTATATCGTTGAGTTGATTTATTTTTGTATAACAAATACAAAATGAAATGGGCCAAATACGTGACACCGTGGATGCCTGAAGACGGAAGGCGACGTAGAGGCCGACCAAAAAGGCGATGGCGGGACGACCTCGATGCTTTCGAGAGGGATTGGTGGACGAAAGCAGAAAGCAGAGATGAATGGAAGGATTTGGGGGGAGACCTTTGCCCAGCAGTGGGAGGGAGATAGGTTAGGAAAAAATCAATTAAGTACATTATTTATTTTCAACACCATCATTTAGTAACGATGAACTCGAATGTACAGAAAATGCGTAACAGACGAACAAAGTATTTGTAATGCAATATTGAAAAAAAACATTATATTTTGACACAGGTAATTAAATTCAGTGTAACCGTGGGCGGTCTCTATACGCCGCTGTCTAAGCGCCAAACATTTTTCTTCTCATTGAATTAAAACTGGCAACACAGACAAGATATACAGCCTCCGTGTCAGTTAATATAAAAAAAAGTATTTGAAAAAAAACGGCCCTCCAAATCGCGATCCTCTGTTATGACGTCATAATTAAGGGCCCTACACACGACTGTCCAAAATGAGTCACGTTACCGGATCGTGAGAAAAATGAAGGTAAAAAGTAAAAGTGCTTTCTTTGTACAGGACCATGAATCGATTATTTGGGACAGTCAACATCATTAGAAAATAAGTATTTATGGTCCTACCAATACATAAACACTTGATTTTTCCGATTTTTAATTAGTCATTTAAGTTTTTAGACAAATCGTTTTCGTATTAATTTATATAAGACTTTTACGGTCTATCTTATGAAAAGTTAGCGCAGATTTGATGTGTTGATTACCATACGTAATGATGATATAAAGTCAACACTAACGGCCGGTTTCTGGAAACTCAAATCACGATTGATCCGAGTTTGACACATGATAATTGTTTGATTTTTTCGTTGATCATCGTTCGAGAAACTGGCCGTTACTTTTTTTAAGATAGGGGCTTAATATTTACTATGTAATTTATAAAAATTACACATCACATCAAGTCTAAAAACTAAAACTACTTTTTTGGTACTACCCGGTACCAGCCCGGTAACACCAGCGTCCTGCTATTATAAATTATGTCAATTAATAAATTATAGAAAACTACTTTACTGCTGTTTTTTTATTTCTGAATGATCTACTTCCATGCTGACTGTACCTTGTTTTAGAGATGATTCATTTGGTGAGAGGTGGTATTGAGTAAATAATTTTCGATTAAATGAATGATAAAATCTGATTGCTGCATAACGGCATGACAAACGTGTGTAGTCCGAACTTATACGGCCGGTTTCTGGAAACCCAAATTGATCCGAGTTTGACACATAGTAATTGTTTCGAAAAACCGGCCGTTAGTGTTTTAATGTAATTTTTTTTGACTAATTTTAATGTCATACGAATTTAACTTACACGAAAGTAAGTTAGATTCTACATCCGAATCTAAGTTACAATAAAGTTAGTTAGATTCTACATACCGATCTAACTTACACTTAAATAAGTTAGATATAAATCTTGCCAAAATTGATTCTGGTAGTGAATCGCTGAGTCGTCTCAATGCGTCACATTTTAATTGTCCCGCAAAAGGCGCGACCGTTACCGTATTCGATATTTGAATTTTGAATAAAGAACGCTCACATAATTAACGGTAAATTTAACGGGTCGGAGGGCAGGACGAAGATTAAGGACTGATATTAAAACTTTATGCATTTTGGGGTTCAAGAATGAACTGCATATAATGAAGTTACATATTTTGTTACTGATCAAAGTCCTGTCTCATTTTGTAACTGTTTTCATTGAAAATAACAAGTTTAAGTTGTTGTTAATGGACTTGATTATTTGTCTTGTAATTTTCGGCATATTGTCTTGTCTTGATTATAGTTAAAAAAACAGTTTCTTGAAATATTTAATGAAATGAAATGAAATTTGAACTGAAATGAAATTTCTTTATTTGCCTGAAGTATGTATGTATATTTAAACAATAACCCCATATCTTATAAAAAGTTAGCGTTGAGTTTATGTCACCATTACGTATGGTAATCAGGACATCAAGCTTGCGCTAACTTGTTATAAGATAGACCGTATAAATATACAAACTTATCGGTAATATTTTCGCATATAATCATAGCAACATCGTAAATTAGCCTAAGCATCAATATTACGAGCAAAATATCTAATTTGTACAGAACCTTAGGTCAATAAGTGAACGACTTGCGTGGGCGGAACACGAGTACACTTTGAAGACAGTACTGATAAACAAAAGACTTCAGACAGGTTATATAATGGACTCCCGGGATTTCATTTAGACTTGGTTCTTTACAGTCCATTCAGAGGTTCTAATTATTGACGACCGATGTGGTGCAGCGGGGAAGGTCCGCCTACGACGCAGAGATTGCGGGTTCGATTCCCGCCTTGGGATAAATGTTTGTGCGATCTGATATTTATTCCGGGTGTTCTGGGTATTTGATAAGTACTTATAATAAAAAATAAACGTCTATGTAATGTATTGTATTAGGTATGTCAGTCTTCTAGTACCTACCCATAACACAAGCTCTGCTTATCTTGGGGCTAGATGATGTTATGTGTATTTTCCAGCATTATTATTAATTCTTATTGGGGGAAAATTGACACCGCACTGAAACTTCAGTACTTACTTACTTAATTTAGTTTAATTGTAATTCTTTGTAAGAAGGATCATATATACGGTAGGAAACAGGCCGTAAGTTTCTTGCCCGTTCTTCTAGGCTCTGGTCGCGTGGAACTGGCACCTAGAATCACCTAGTATGTAAGACGATTCTACATGATCCTTGTGATTTTACTGAATAAACTAATTTTGACTTTGACAGTCCATTCTGAGGTTCTAATTCTAATTCTGATTGGGAGAATAAGATCTGCACTGACGTCCCGCAATGGGGTGTATTGTGCATTGTACCCCTGCTAACCTCACCCCAGCCAGCCCAACTCCTTAAAGCAACGGAGAAGGGTTGGTGGCAGCAGTGTTCTAGCATCCCCGATGGTGTGATGGATGGCGATAGAGATGAACAAGACCCGATCAGTTCCTACAGTCCTGTTTTGGACCTCGCTTCGTTAGTGGCAGTGCAATATAATAGCACATTCTCTACAGTTTTTTCTTCTTGGCTTCATACAAACTTTTGCTCTGGGTGGGAATCGAACCTCCAACCCACAGCTTGAATGGCAGAGCTCCAACCAACTGAGCTGGATACAGCTCAGTTGATTAAAATTTCAATTTCTAAATATATCCGCAGAAAGCCCTATAATATAAAACTTTACATATGATGAAACCGAGCATTAAACAATGAACTTTGCGTTGGAACTCTGAAAATGGAACGGTAAAATTGTGCTCAGAGGTTTAAACACATTTTGGTTATACATTTGGTATTTTTCTGGTAAGCTTGATCATCAAACATTTTCAGGTTGTTAACAGGAGCACTACAAAATATACTTACTATAATGTATCAGTTTAAAATAGGTGATACATTTTTACGTACACCTTTTATTGGCTCCTTTGTTTTTGTAGTTCAACGGACAAAATAAACTGGTTTTTGGATTAAGATCGGTTCTGTCATAAAATTTGTATCTACTTTAGTTCATTAACTTTCACTGTTCAATCTAGTTAGCAAGTGATGTCATTAATAAGGATATGTCTACATCTTAGATGTAAAAATATTTTATTTTAATTTTAAAGTGCTTTTTGCACAAAGGGACATATGAATTTTCTAATCTTTGTGATGTTATACTGAAAGAACTAAGTTAAGTTATCTAAATATGGCCGTTGTTTTATCATTACAACTTTGATTAAGTAAAAAATATAATATAAACTGTATAAAAAATACTGATGTAAGTATATATAATCATAAACTAAATTAATTTAAACAAAAATCTTTAATTACTTTCATTATGATTATTCATGGTACACCGCGCCGTGACAAAATAAATAAAATATTTCAATTGAAAATTTTATGCAGTTATAAAAATAAAAGTAAGTATGTACTTACTTAGTTTTATTGTAAACCAGAACAGAAAATATCTACATACTACTAACATTTTATAATATTTTCCAATATTTTTGTAATTCTATGTTGTATCATAACCCTAACTAAATTAATGCAAAATAATCTATAATTTTAACACACCAATTAATGTAATGGCTACTCTCAGTAGCCTTTTACATGGATTCATTTTATAGCTCTAATTAATGTATTATTTTAAAAGTAAAACCGGTAGCTATGAGATCATCATATTGGAGAAAGGATATTGTATATAATGTTATTCAAGTGAAATGTACAGTCGGAATCGAAAGTAGATAACCGTTTTCTTGTTTATATACATTTTACTGTTTGTGAACACGGTATATACATATCGTCAGAAATTTAATAAATATTGTGTAGAGAGTCATATATATTTTTTAAATCATTGTTATATAAGGTACCTACCTGAGGGTATTAAGGCCTACTAAGGGAGATTTGCAATACTTACTTATGTGAAAATGTTGTAAAAGCAACCTGATTTTATATTTACCTCTACAATAAAATATCAATACTTATATCAGATCAATTTAAATAACTATGTAATTCAAGACAAAACGTATTAAAAACCATAAATACCTCTAATTTGAACACCAAATCGGTTAAAACTTAGGCTTTGTCAATACGCCATGTCATTAATACGTTCAAAGTGTCGAAAACGACATTTTAAATAAAATTTATCGCAAAATAATCCCTCCAACTTTGCTAATCTTCTGAAACAAGGCACAATAACTTCTGCAAATTACGGTAATCGCATTAAAATATAAAAACAACAAAAAGTTTAGCAGCATAATGACAAGTTTTATATTACATTTATAATTCAATATGGCTACCGTACCACCAATTCTGAAACTAAATGGTTTTGGTTAACACCTAAGCTTTTAAGATGTAGGTAGTACTGCTATCTTGTACAATCAATACCCTCACTAGCCATTTAAGGCTTTGGGTGAATCTCGTCACAACAAAGACACCAAAGAAAAAAAAAAAAAGATCATTTCGCAACGAAAAGCTTAAATCAGTTTTGAACAATATAAAGGAGAATGGGCACTTTGGGCCACGACTAAAAAAAATGTCCCTCAAGGTTGCCACATAGTATGTTTAAAAGGGCTTTTATAAGCCAATATTTTACTATAATTACGGAAAAAATCCGTCCCATGGAAATCGAGATATTTCACTGAAATAGTTTTTCATTTAACATCATATAACTTAGAATTCTGAAGGCCCACAAGAATAACTGTGATGTCGTTTAAAAGAACATTAAAAGGGCTTTAATTATTTCATAGATTGTTTAAAAATCCAACCTGTGGAAATTGAGTTATTCCTGAAAAACTGTAGTATTGCAAAAAATAAAAACAGCTTTTTGGAAATATCTGGATTCCCACAGGTTGGATTTTCAAAATATCTGAGAAACAAATACAGTCCGTTTAATGCCCTTTTGAACGCAACTACAGGCATTTTTGTGGGCCTTCAGAATTCGGAGTAATACGACGTTAAAATAAAAAACAGTTTTTCAAAATATATCGATTTCCATGGGATGGTTTTTTTAAATGAAAATAGTAAAAGGTAGGCCTGTATAAGTCCTTTTAAACATATTATGTGGCAACCTTGAGGGACGAGTTTTTTAGTCGTGGCCCACGCTCCATACAGAATCGCCCATTCTCCTTTAGCCTTTGACACATATCGGCGCGCCCATAAATATCGATCTTTTTGTTTCCTATAAACATTTTTATGTTGTTAAGAATACTTCCCAAATATTTCTGGATGTTCACAGACTGGTTTATACAGCTAGTTCACTTTATAACTCTTGCGATTCGCTTTACATCTTTATTTGACAGGCGTCACAGATCAGTTGGTAGTAGCTCTGCCTTCCATGCTGTGGGTCGATCGATTCCTACCCAGAGCAAATGTTTGTGTGATGAACGTAAATATTTGTTCTGTGTTTGGGTGTTACTATGTATTCTATGTATGTATTTATAAAAAAAATGGACGTAATTAATCTATTAGCAATCTTGTTCCCATAGTACAAGCTCTAATTAATTTGGGACTAGAGTGTGATGTGTGAAATGTCCCAGAATATTTAGTTTTTATTACGTAATGTTTTTTTTGGCAGGTTTTGATAGAAGTAGCAATAGTAGCAAGTTATCTAAATCTGAAATATATGTTACAAATATTTATAGCCTGATTTTTTTTTATTGCAAGGTAACTATACAAAACTTTATGAAAGAAAAGTTTTGTTCATTGTTATTTTTTTTTAACAATAAAGATATTTTTTATTCACAAACAAACTTACGACTTACGAGTATTTACAAAATGTACATAGTCATATAAAATACATAAGAAACAGTTGAGCTATCTACAGACCGTTGCAAACGATCTATAGATAGTTCAACTGATCCAAATCAGTACCAATCGGAAGCGTACCCAAGACACTGGCTGCATTGCCGCGCTGAATAGCAATGCTGATACGCTGGGCCAGATACTCACCAGCCCTCGGGTCATGCGTCGCTTCGACTAGACGCCCAGAAATAATTTTGAATATAATTTTGAAATAATTTTCATTGTGCTATTGAAAAGTGTAGTAAAAATCTTCAAAATCTTTGATATATTTCGTACAAAATATTTTTCCTATTTTGTATATGTGCGTGCAAGCTCTATATATTTAAGTATTGTTAAAACCCATTTTGACATACACTAAAGAAGCTTTTTATACATTACCTGTGGCATATAAATAAAGCAGTGAGGTAGTAAATGTCGATAATATGCAAAATAATGGATGTTAATCTCGAATACAGATGTGATTTGCGAGCGCGTGCTTCAAACATTAGCCGACGAGACTTTTTAGTAGATACATTCTCAAGCTCAAATATTTTGGTTGACGATTTGAATAGACTACTTTGTGATTCACATATTCGTAGTCAAAACAGTAGTTAGATTTGAGTTTTTAAATATTGAGTAACGAAAAACTAGTTTAATAAAAAAATCTGCCGATTGATTTTGAGAATTTGTTTATAGAACATACTTCGAAAGTACTTATTTCCATTTTTTTAATAAAAAATTTTTTTTCTTATTTTCTATACCACAGTGAATGACGATTGAAAATTTTGTTAATTTTTGTAAAAGATAAAGAAAAAATCAAAAGAAATTATTTCATAGACTGAATTTGGTTAACAAAAATGGTTTAAGTATACTTAATTACAATAGTGTGATTGTATGGCACCAACACGGAGAATTAGTAAAAAATATTAAGTTTATTTTTACTGAACTACATGTTCTAACTCGGTGCAAAAAAACCGTCTACAAATGATTATTACATAACTTTAACGTCATAGGTGTGTCTGTCTGTCACTCGCAATAAAATTTCACAACCAAAATTACCTGATGGCAATGACAAAAGAATCATCGGCTGAGCAATGGAAATGTTCTGTCGAGGCTCCGAAACACCTACGTAGCACTCGCATAAACATAGTAAAAATATACGGTACCACTACTTTAGAGAATAACTTATTGAAATTTAGCGACATAATAAAAACAAATTAAAGCACGCACCCAGCCATCTAGCATCAAACTACAACCCAGATGTATATGTTCATTTTGTTGTATGTATAGTATATATTTACAAACATTATACAATATTACCCATAGTACAAGCTCTGCTTAGTTTGGGACTAGAGTGTGAAAATGTCCATGAATATTTATTTATTTTTGGGCTTCAATAAACTTTTTTTGGTGTGCACATCAATCGCATTTCAGTCGCAGAACAATACATTTTGAACACAGATTTATAGATGTTTTATACACATAAAATAAAAGTAGGCATAGTAACAACTAGACACGGAATGTTTGCCAAAACAAGTTCGTTGTGAATCGAACCCCTGACTTTGAAGACTTTGATGCTTTCCGTGCAGAATTATAAAATATGTTTTAGGAATGGTAATAGGTTCAAGATATTTTTACATGGATATTAAGAATATAATTGTAAATTTAAAATTGGTAGGTAGGTAATTGTAAAACTTGCAACACTGAATAATATTTTACAATGTGAATGTACAGGGCGCGTCAAATTAGAGCGAACGTTGCAATTAGGGCGATTACAGACGGGATCTGAACAACTAACAGGATGCGTGTGGGCGAAGCCTTAGTGAACCCGTGGATTTAAAAATAGCGAAAATCTTTATTGTACGTAACTGAGGGTATTATCAAGCTGCCTTCATCCGGTGGGAAGTTGTACCTTCAAAGTATTACTGGGAAGTTGTACCGACATATTATTACTGAAAAGTTGTACCGACAAAGTATTACGGTATTAGTTTTCTGATCCTTATTGTTAGGACGTATAGTATTTGTATTCTAGTCCTCGATATTATTATTAGAACATACAGGTTTGATGTTTTTATGTTCATCTAACTGGGTTTTTCGGGGTTTTATCCAAATATTAGTGTCAAATTTTAGCATGTCAAAAAAAGTAAAAGTTTGAAAGTCTTAATGAGACTCAAAAAGGGATTTTGAGACTAACTTATGAAAAACCTCAAAAATGCCATTAACATTTTTAAAACCCGTAAAATGCATTTCATAAAGGGATTTGAAACAAAATTTTTGAAAAACTTTAAAACATGCAGTTAGTTTTATCAAACCTGTAGGTAAATATAAAATAACTTTCGCTGTAACACTTTCACAAGTACAACGTAGGTGTTTAAATATGTATCACAAAACTCGTCCTTCGTAGAAGTAGGTAGATAGATCAATGACCGAATTCGCACTGCCTAGACGTGGGCCATAGAAAGTGTTTGATGTTTGCGCTGCTTTAAGCAAACATCGGTCAAAAAATATAAAAAACGGCCAAGTACGAATCGGACCCGTGCACCGAGGATTTCACACCACAAAATTACGTTTTTGTATAAAATCCAAATACTCCCCTGTCGATTTTATGTCATAATTAAGTATAGTAAACAGTACATCAAGTCTGCGCTAAACTTTTATAAGATAGATCGTAAATCTTTTGTTATCAGTTGTTTTAGCGGAACAGAAATACATCTGTGAATTTTTCAACTTCTTCTTCTTCTTCGAGTCGATGAAAAACCATTTTATAAAAAAAAAACACTAAGTTAGAACACCCCTGACCAGTAGTTTTCCAACTTTGTAACCACCACAGTTCATGAGATACAGCCTGGTGACTGACTGACAGACAGGCAGACAGACAAACACACAGACGGATAGTGGAGCCCCAGTAATTCCGTTTTACTCTTTGGCTAAGGAACCCTAAAAAACAAAAGTAAAATAATATTGGGAGGCCAATACTGTGAAGCCTGTACATTTTTGAACCAGGCCGTTTCTTGCCCGTTCTTCTAGACTCTGGTCACGTGGAACTGGCACCTAGAATCACCTAGTATGTCATACGATAAATGATCCTTGTGATTTTATTGAATAAAGTAATTTTTGACTTTGACTTTTGAATTCCTTTTTTTTATTTTTTATTGCAAATAAAATAAATCGTCATACGCAGCCAGATTTCGCCCAACGCTGAGCACAGGAAAATAAAAAACAATTACCTTAAAAACCTGAAATGAATAGCTCTAAGGTGGGATACCTTTGTCCAGCAGTGGGTCACTATAAAATTAAAAAATACACAAATTAACCAACGAACGGGGGAATGCAAGACCAGGTTGCCACCACTACACCACCGGTGTTCCAGTGCTCCTTTGGAATTAAAGTTGCACAAAAACGATCACGTCTCCAACATCAGTCGTAATAAACCTGTAAATGGACTTATAATTGATTCTAATCGACGAACTCATCTCGATTTGCGCTTGCGATGCAAAATGTACGCAAAAAATGGGAACGGGCAGCAATCTCTTGTGGCTGATTCATTGCAGTTATGACAAATGCGAAATCATACGAATAATATAACTTAGCTGACCCGACAGACATTGTCCTGTCTTAACGATTAACGGCCGGTTTCTCGAACGATGATCAACGAAAAAATCAAACAATTACTATGTGTCAAACTCGGATCAATCGTGATTTGGGTTTCCAGAAACAGGCCGTAAATGTTTTTTAATTTTCTAATTTTCCCCCCAATTTTTTATTTTTTTTCTTTCATAAGAACCTGTCCTGACAATAAAATACACAACAAAAAAGTTCCAAGTTTCTTTCCCGTTCTTCTAGACTCCGGTCGCGTGGAAGTGACACCTAGAATCACCTAATATATAAGACGATTCTAAATTATCCTTGTGATATTACTGAATAAACTTTTATTGATATTGATTTTTTGTTTTTTAAACTTATATTATAGTATAGAACCTAAGTTATTGGGGTTTTTCGTAAATTCACATACTTATGTGGTCGCAACTAGACTAAATAGTATACGATTCTTAAAATAAGACTAAGAAAATTTGGTAGATATACCAAATTTTCTTAGCCTTAAAAGTAAAATGACTAAAATGTTGCTCCTGGTTGATAAATTATTTAGATTAGATAACTGATTATTTATTACTATTATACGTTCAAATTAGTAAGTAATATTGTTTACATAATAATGAATACCATTGTAAGATGGATGGTGGAATTAAAAGAATTCGCCATAGTCTGGGAGTTGCGCAGACGCATGCGTTGAGCAATATCGATATTTATTGTTTGTATTGCATTAAGAATGTTAATTTTATTTAAATTGGAAAAGATTTCGACAGGCGTCACAGCTCAGTTGGTAGTAGCAATGCCTTCCATGCTCTGGGTCGTGGGTTCGATTCCCACCCAGAGTAAATGTTTGTGTGATGAATAAAATATTTGTTCTGTTTCTGGGTGTTACTATCTATTCTGTCGGTATTTACATAAAAAAAGTATATAAAGTATTCTATTAGCAATCTATAGATTCCATAGTACAAGCTTTGCTTAGTTTGATGCTAGACTGTGATGTGAAATGTCCATCAATATTTATTTATTTGTAAAGGCATACGATGACAGGCATCTCAGCTCTGTTGGTAGTAGCTCCGCCTTCCATGCACTTTCATGTCGTGTGTTCGATTCCCACCCAGAGCAAAAGTTTGTGTGATGAATAAATATTTGTTTTGTGTCTGGGTGTTACAATGTATTCTATGTAAGTATTCTACTCAAACTTCAAACTTCAATTGCATTTATTCAATAAAATCACAAGAATCACTTTGAAACGTCTTACATACTAGATGATTCTAGCGCCAGTTCGTCGCGACCAGAGTCTAGAAGAACTGGAAAGAAACTAGACCTGGTTATCAGCTATCTAGTTCCCATACAAGCTTTGCTTAGTTTGGGGCTAGAGTGTGATGTATGAATTGACCGTGAATATATATTTATTTATAAAAAACTTAAACTTAACAAAGAAATACTAAGACACTCCTAAAACTCATCCTCTAGAATTCTTTAAATTCACAGACATCAACGCGGCACCCGTTAGGCGCCGCTGTATGTAAGTCTTTTTGGTCTTATTTAAGTCTTTTTGGACCTTTTTGAATCGTTTGGGGGTCTAGAGACCTTGTTTTTTAATGAATCGGTGTTAACCTTCCCGTGGCACATGTAACAGGGTGCCGATTGGAGATAAAACCATCGTCCTCTTTCGTAAGGGTAGTAGGACGAATAGATATGAAATTCATGGAACGCACAAATAATAAAAAATAAATAATGTGTGTTTGTATATTTGTTAAATTGTAAGGGCTCGGGATCTACTGAAAAATAAAAAGGCTATTACGTGGTAGTCAGTTTTGCAACGTGAATCGGAGAAAAAACGATCGAAGTATGCCCAACGAAGTAGGCACAGGTCAGCTAGTCATTGATAAAGATGCACTTTCACGTATATGTTTAAATGTTTTGATTATTCACAATAATAATAACGTGGTAGATACGTTCAAATAAATGTTTTTTTTTTTTTTATTAACTTGGCGAGCATTATGGGCTCAAATAAATATGATTATGTAGTATAATATCTACTATATTAGGTACTATATATATCTACTAAATATAAAATATTCTTAAATCACATTATAATCATAGGTATCTAGTATTTTTATGTGTTGTAAATCTCTCTTATTTATATCAATAATTTTCAATTAGAACTTAAAAAACTTTAACTGTAGTAAGTATCTATAAAAACTGCAAGTCGAGAATGAAACAAAAGTCAAGAGCAAAAGCTGCAAAGTGTAAATATAAGACCGAGCGAGTTTCACATCTTCGTTTTTATTATTTTCGGTCATTTTGTTTGAAAAAGTTAAATGGTAGAAATGACAGGATGTTGCCGCGGTCTTTAGCTCTGAATGGCTGATAGCAATCGAGAACGTGATTTTTGGTGTAGTTTTGGTGTTGGATTTTAAAAATAATTAGGTGAGCGTTCGTCTTTTGTTTTTATTGCCGCCCGAGTTCCATTCAGCTTTAGTGGCTTTAAATAACGATGTTTGTTTTAAATGTAAATAGGTAAAATCTATATAAGTACTTTAAATTTTCTTTCTCTTTGGGAGTAATTTAATTACCTAGTATATAATCATTCCTATGTATATTTATGGTAAGTAAAGTTTACTAGTAAATTAATAGTTTCATGTGTTTAATTTTTGTTTTTGTACTTAATAAAGTTTCATTTATTTAAGTACCTTGTGCCGCCATCTGTTATGGTTTTGCTGTAACTTGCAGTGTATTTATCGAAAAATCTCGGTTATATGTCTTGAATAACAATTAAAAATAATTTACTGAGGTATCAAATACATTAATTAAAATATATTGTAAAAATTGTGGTAAAATTCAATATTCTTAGCACATAAACGATTTTTACGCTTAAAACTGCTACTCATCGCTAGATGGCGTAAGTAGTACTTCAATATTAATATATTTTTATAAAATTTATAAACGAAATTCTTAAAATTTTCTTAATAATTAATACTTACTAGAAATAATATTTATTCACAAACAAACTTACGACTATTACAGTATATACAAAATGTACATAGGCATATAAAAATACATAAGAAACAGTTGAACTATCCACGGACCGTAGCAAACGATCTATAGATAGTTCAACTGATCTTATACCTACTTACCTACTTACTGAATATCGATGTTACAAAACAATTAGAGCTTAAGCTGTCTCTCAAAACTTTCTAAGTAGGAACATTTTGAGATCTTATCGTTATTTGACTAAGTTATTTTATTTTATTTATTTATTAAACAAAATCCACAGCTCTTAATAAAAAAACAAAACAAAACTTATAAATATAACATAAAGCCAATTATGGATTTACATTTTATTATAGGCAGAGTATTTGTTTCATAATTTTTAATCTAAAACAAACGCTATTTTTGAGCCATAAATCATTTTGATACATTTACTACTGAAGTTGTCTGTATTTTGTAACTTTCATAGTTGGAAAACGTTAAGATTTCGGTATTCTTTCATCTTTTACAAACGGTTATTATTAGCTACACATTTTTGATGGGTTTGTTTATGATTATTTTCGTCCGCACCGGAAATCGGTTGGAATCGTTGCAAATTTTTCTTTTCAGGTGGTCCTCTGGGAACCTTGTTAGATGAATCATGTTGCTTCTGGACTCAGAGGGCTGAGAACGAATAAATATTATAATCGTAAACGTAGCGTATGTAAGATACGCTACGTTTACGATTATATCTAACATTAAAGTATTTATTAACAAACACTACAGTATTTACAAACGTAAATAGTCATATAAAATACATAAGAAACAGCTGAGCTATCTACAGACCGTTGCAAACTATCTAAAGATAGTTCAACTGATCCAAATCAGTACCAATCGGAAGCGTACCCAAGATATAACATTGTAATTACATTTTATTTATTTTTTGACACAATATTAATACATTTTATTCCTAAATCCGCTACGAATTATCCATATTAATGATTGTTAAATGATTAAAAGATCAAAAAAGCAATGTTATTCCTAAATCCTGTGGTGAAAAATAACGATTTTAATGATAATTAATATAATTAACACATTGAAAGGAAGATCTAAAAAGCTCTTCAGAGGTGGTCAATTTCTGCGAAGATTTATAGTGACATATGACTCACTAATAGGAACACCATGTAGGTATTAAGCGGACGCACACGCCTGCGGTTTCGGTCGTGTTTAATCACTTATTACATCTCATTAAGATTTGATTTGACCGCAAGTATTTTTATAAACATTTTGATTCCGCAAGTTGAGATTTCCCTAATTGTTTTTATTATTTGAAACAGCAAAAAATCAGGAAAGCCATGACTTATTTTTTGTTTACCAGGTTTATCAAGTGGCATAAACAAAGTGGTATTTTTGATAAAAACGTTTATTTGATTACGCGCGTGCTCTTGCGGTTTCTTAAATATAAAAAAAACACAAATGTTATTAAAGCTTTTAGTATTTTTATTAGCTGAAAAAGCTTAGATGCTGTAAAATTTAGTATTGTACCGGAATATGGAAGTAGTAAGCTATTTTAAAAATACAAAAAATATTCATATCTGATTTTTGAGCTAGTTTGAGCAATAGATTTTTTTGTAAATACATACATAGAATACGTGAACAGAACAAACAAAACATAAACTAACGTTCCACTTCACATCACGGTAAGGATCGAACCCACGACCTACACAGCATACAGCATGGAAAGTAGAGCTACTACCAACAGAACTGTGACGCCTGTTAAAATCTAATCTTATCGATACATAGCTCGCTCCTAAAACCATGGTAGTAAATTCGTTGACTGATTAAATACAAAACTCTGTATTGAGTATGTTATAAGTTGTGAAAAAAATGACTGAGTAAATACGGTGACACTTCACAATACAAAAACACTTAAACTCGACTTAACGCATCAATAACACGCGAAAAATCTAGTAGGAACTTAAAGGTCAATTTTGGAATCTCAAAAATATGCGCTCATATAACTTTATTATTATTATTTATATATTATTATATTATCTATATATATCATGTTTTATTAGGTACACCCCGTCACTTTTGTTAATTTAAATCTAGTCGATCCAAAGGTTGTCTGGAAGAGATCGCTCAAAGCGATAAGGCCATTGTATTCACGTACCTACCTACTGAGATAATGGACAATCCAAAGATTAACGGCCGGTTTCTGGAAACCCAAATCACGATTGATCCTAGTTTGACACATAGTAATTATTTGATTTTTCGTTGATCATCGTTCGAGAAACCGGCCGTTAGTCTCATTCTCACTCGAGATATGAGTAAAAAATTAGATTTGTAAAAATCCCGGAGGATGTCTACCATGCCTTTATAATTCTTTCACGTTATACAGTCGGTAGCTTAAAAGAAGATTAAAACCAAAATAAAAATAACAGTACGCCATCTCACGTTAACTACAAAAAAAAATCCTATCTTTCCCCAAGGTGTCACCTCATTCATTGAGGCTTTGCTGGCCCACAGTATTCAAAGTACCGACAAATAGTACTGGGACTGTAATCTCAGATAAAGTTTCTAACAAATAGGTGCTAACACTTCTCAGTCGAAGATCGTTTAAGATAGCAGAAACTCGCCGAAAATTGTACATTGTACAGATGTACAGTATCTCAAATGTTTAAGATAGTGCATGGAATCTATCGCGGGCCTTGAGCGTGCAGACCGAATCCAAAAATTTCAAAATAACCTAACACTGTGTATGCGTAATCCAGCAAAAAATGCTATGCAATAGCTTTACCGTGGCAGTCCCCAAGCGCCACATGTCTTTTTTTTTATTTGCGTCTTCAATACTGTATTGAGTTCGTATTTTATAAAATGATCAAGGTGTGTGTTTCTAGAAATATTGATTTCGTTTAACAAAGATTGAAGCAGTTAAACTAAAAATGGGCTAATTGGATGCGTTTTGGAACATATTTACTAATTGTTCTGTTCTATTAAATAATTGATGTATTTTTTCTTTAATAGCATAGCACAAGACAAAACTTATTTTGTATAAATCTGAAAATGCAAATAGAATAAATAAATATTTGCGGACATTTCACAAATCGCACTCTCAAACTAATTCGTTTTATTTATTGTAAAGGACGTGTATTTGCGATACTGTATTTATTTACATTGCGGTGTCAGTTTGCAAAACTTATAACACTGTTTTAGAGATAACATCTGTGGCTAAACACTCAATGACCGTAACAGTACCTGCGTCCTATCCCTCAATTTGTACTTGAGCTAGATGACCAAACATATTTTTTTGCTAAGCAATCTTCAACCCTATTCTTATACATCTACAACTCAAAATAGAAACAAAAAGAAAACCTTTTTAAATTGTAAATAGCAGTTACAATATAGACCATATTTATAAGGAAATAAAGCGTAGTTTCGAATGCAGAAGGATATGTCTCCGTATTCGGATGCAGAGATAATATTTTCACTTAACACAATGAAAGTAATCCGTTAAAGTAGCCGACAGTATAATAATTTTTACAATTGTTAACCAAACAGCTTTGGATCTTTTATTTGGTAACAAAGGGTAAAATAAATGGTGGTTGAATTGTAAATGGCTTACATTGCTGGATATGTTCGCGTTGACGCTTCTGAATTAGATATGAACGAGCTTTGTGATGCAAATAAAAACATAATTATGATTTATCTCTTAATTGAACCGCTTTGCGATCGATTTCATACATTGACATAATTTCTCGATAAATAAAAAATTTAATGTAAAATATTTTAACACTAATTATTTAAACACATCCATGCTCGTGCGATACATTCTATAAGAATGTGGTCAAAATAAATTATTAAATAATGCTGGACAATCTTGCATAATGCAGATCGTACAAACATTCATCCCAAGGCGGGAATCGAATCCGCAACCTCCGCGTCGCAGGCGGACCTTCGGAGCCCGCGCCACATCGGTCGTCAAATTTAAATTATTTATTTAAACCCATCCATTATCGCGCGATACATTCTATAAAAATATGGTCAATTTATAAATAAGTATAAAAAAATGCAATCTTATTATTTCAAAGTTCATTGCCTGTCTAACATTTAAAACTCGTTGTTGAGAGCTATTTTTGTTTTAGGTTAAGATAACTAGATGTCGCTAGTAGAAAAATTAGAACGCGCTATCGTTGCGTTTTGTGTATTGAGTGGTTAGGTTGTTCTTTAGAAATGATGTTTGCCCACACTTGAGTAATATAAACCTACTTATTATATAAATACATGATGATATATCATATATATACGTAGTATTATTTACTCGCCATCCCAAACCTATCTAAAGTTCGATCATTTGGTCCTTACGAGCCGGACTTTGGACTGGTACTTGGGTGGCAGGAGTTTTTTTGTATTGCTGAGTCTTGTAGTAGTTCTCTGAACCGAACTACGAACAAGCGACGCGACCCCGCGCCTGGAGAAGTAGTGGACCGCTACTCAGGTGCTAATACCTTAGCTCGGTAGGGCTTTTGGCCGCCCGCCCTGAGCTTTTATATCGCCGCCCTGAGTATTTTAATGCCGCCCGCCCTAAGCATTAAGGACGCCCGCCCTGAACGCTTTTTACTTTGAGGCCGCCCGGCTTGGTCGGAGAATATCCAAATTCATTACCAGTACTGCGGAGGAGGTACAATCGCATGTGTGGGTGCGATTGAAGAGAAGTCGTTTATAATAAAATTGTGGTTGAAACTGTGTATGTGTGCATTAATGGTGAGCCTGGACTAACTGTGAGTACTTTTAAAAAACATTATTCCAAACTGAAGATTTTGTGAAACATTGTAATGGACTTTAATTTTTATTTTGTTAAAATTGATTGCATGGTTGTTAAGTAAATTAGGACTTAGAATAGTTTTAAGAATTTGGTTGAGACGGGGAATCCATGCCCGATTTTTGATTTTTATTTGTTTTAAAACACTTAGAAAATTTTTAAGATTTTGTACAAAATTTTAAGTTTATTAAAGTTTGAAAATGGAGGATAAAATTGTGTTACAGAATGATAATGTAAGTAATTTAACTAAAGCTAGAAGAAATTTTAAAAAGACACCTAAGGATAGAATTACAGAAACTTATCTCCAGGTACGGTTAGAAGCTTTAGAGGGATTATGGGCTATATTTGTGGCTACTCACCAGCAATTAATGGAAAATTATGGGGTAGAATTAAAAAAACATGAATATATGCAAAAAGATATCTATGATGAATCAGAAGAACTGTACTTAGAATATAAAATTGAGCTAAAAACCTTGTTAAAAGGTTTTGCCAAATCCACTTCAGTAGAAATTTCAACTGTACCTGGTGGGATGGGACAGGTAGCTCCATTGGTGTCAAAATTTGTTCTACCTAAAATAGTGATTCCAAAGTTTTCAGGGAAATATGAGGAATGGGTTACATTTAGAGATTTATTCTTGTCTCTGGTTCACAAAAATGAGCATTTGGATTGTGTGCAAAAAATGCATTATTTAAAGGGATATTTGTCAGGTGAGGCAGAGCAGTTACTGAGACAAATTCCCATTGCAGGGGATAATTATGAAAAATGTTGGAAGCTATTGGTAGCACGGTACGACAATAAACAATATTTGTCAAATTGTATTTTAAAAAGATTGTTCAGTCAAAAAAGCCAAGTCACTGAATCTGCCCAGGGATTAAAAGATTTGATAGACACAACTACAGATTGTCTGAGTGCGTTGGTAAATTTAGGTGTTGATGTATCGAGTTGGGATATAATTGTAATACACATACTTACTTTGAAGTTGGACAGTGAAACCCGGAAACAATGGGAATTACACGTGACAGGTGGTATTGCTTCTAATACTTTACCAACATTTGAACAATTCAGTAATTTTATAACAAACCGATTTAGAGCTCTGGAGTTTGTAGTACAAAAAAGTAATGTTGTTAGTAGAACTCGATCAATGCATGCTGCACCAGCTGAATCCTCATACCAATGCCCGTTATGTTCTGAAAATCATAAATTGTATTTGTGCAAGAAATTCCAAGCTTTGGATAGTGATGCTCGACGCCAATATGTGTTAGATAACGGAATTTGTTTTAACTGTTTGGGGGTAAACCATTCTGCTAAAGCTTGTAGAAATCCTATTAAGTGTAGAATTTGTAGACGCCACCACAATACGCTGCTGCATCCGAGAACAGCAAGCAAGGAAAAGTTAACGGCCGCCATGGTAACTGAAGACTCGGAGGGAGAACAGGCGGAGGAGTCGCTAGAAGAGTCGACTGAAGAAATACAAGCGAACACAGCTTCGCTGCAAAATAAATCTGTGTTACTAGCAACGGCACTTGTAAACGCTGAAGCTAGAAATGGAACTTACCAAACGGTGAGAGCTCTACTGGACCAGGGATCGCAGGCTTCCTTTGTGACTGAGGCTGTAGTTCAGCTGTTGAAGCTTAAAAAGACACCAGCCCGAAGCACGATATCTGGTGTAGGTGGAGCAAAAATGGTCCAATCAAATTATGTAGTGAGTATAAATCTACAATCTAAGGTGGAACCTCATGAGAGGATACAAGTAAAAGCACACGTGTTAAAAGCTATTACCTCTCTCCTGCCAGGCAAACAAGTGGAAGAAGTACCATGGTTGAAGTCATCTGGAATTCACCTGGCAGATCCTGAATTTGATACTCCTAATAAAATTGACATTTTATTGGGTGCAGATATATTTTGTCAGATCCTGAAAGAAGGATTGCGCAGAGATCCAAGTGGGTTATTAGTAGCACAGGCAACTTTGTTTGGTTGGATAGTGTCGGGAATAGTAGGATCTAATCAAAATGAGTCTAACGCAACAATAGTAATGCACGGTACCTTTAGTAATGAAAATGATATTTTAAAAAAGTTTTGGGAATTAGAATCAGAGTCCATTTATGAAGAGAAGAAAATGCTTACTGAAGAAGAAAAACGGTGTGAAATTTTTTATACCAAAACAACAACAAGAGATGCAGATGGACGGTATGTAGTAAAACTCCCATTTCGGACTAAAAATCCGACTTGTGTAGATGGAAACACAAAGCAGATTGCTCTAAGAAGACTACAGGCTTTAGAAAAAAGGTTATGCAAAGATAAAAAATTAAAGGAAGAATATCAGAAAACATTTGAAGGATATTTAGCAAATAACTATATGGTGCCTGTAAATAAAAATGAAAAAGATAAAAACGCAGTTTACTTACCATATCATGAGGTTATTAGAGAAGACAAAGACACAACAAAGGTAAGAATAGTGATGAACGCGTCTTCGAAGGGTACAAATGGCGTATCGTTGAATGATGATCTCATGGTAGGACCTACCCTACAAATGGACTTGAGGCATATAATCATGCGTTGGCGTAAGTATCCTGTAGTTCTGGTAGCGGATATTGAAAAAATGTACCATCAAGTGAAATTGAATGCAGATGACACTGATTTTCAACGTATTCTCTGGCGCAAAACTCCTGAAGAAGAAATATCAGAATATAAATTAGTACGAGTATTGTTCGGAACTGCGTGTGCGCCGCATTTGGCAGTCCGCAGTCTTATGCAAATAGCTGCAGATGAAGGAAATCTATATCCAGTAGCTGCAGAAAGAGTTGTTAGTGATTTTTACATGGATGATTTACTCACGGGCTGTCAAAATGAAAGTGAAGGGGTTGAGGTTTATAAGCAAATGAATAGTCTTTTAAATAAAGCTGGATTTAAATTACAGAAATGGACAAGTAATAGTGAAGAGCTACTGTCAAAAATAAAAGAAGATAACCAAAAAGAAGATGAAAACAGGAACCTACAAATAAAAATGGACTTTGTTATAAAAATTCTGGGACTTACCTGGAACCGATGCGATGACTCGTACCACTACACGGTGACTCTTCCCACGCTGCACGAATCTGGAACAAAAAGACATATTTTATCGGATATTGCTAAATTGTTCGACCCATTGGGATGGGTCGCGCCAGTGATAATTGTAGCAAAAATAATTATTCAAAAGCTATGGTTAGCAGGAGTGTCATGGGACGAAGAAGTACCAGACAGTGTGTTACAGGAATGGGTAACTTACCGCAAAAGTTTAAAAGATCTGGAACAGGTTAAGATACCTCGCTATGTAGGATGCACAGAAAATGACTCAAACATAGAGTTACATGGATATAGTGATGCATCCCAAGTTGCTTACGCTGCCGTAGTCTACGTGCGAGTTGTTGGAGCTGATGGTGTGATAAACGTCCATTTAGTCGCTGCAAAAACTAAGGTGGCGCCTATCAAGCAGGTGTCTATACCACGATTAGAGTTGTGTGGTGCGGTTCTTTTGTCTAAGCTCTTGGCAGAAATTGGAACAGTTATTCAGGTTCCAAAAAATAAGTGGTTTGCTTGGACAGATTCAACTGTAGTTCTGGCTTGGTTAAATAGCCATCCAAGCAGATGGACAACTTTTATTGCCAATAGAACTACTACAATAATGCAGTCACTAGAACCGCATCAGTGGAGTCATGTTTCCACAAAATTGAATCCGGCCGATTTAGCGTCAAGAGGACTTCATCCAGCGGAGTTGGCGAAGTCTTCATTGTGGTGGAATGGACCTGAAATGTTAAAACAATTAAATATTAAAAAGGACAAGCAAAGGATAGTGCAGACTAATTTAGAAGAAGCAACAAAAAAGGTATGCATGCACGGCGAAACTATGGAAATGGAACTATGGGATAAATATTCATCACTTACCAAAATGCTCAGGGTAGTAGCGTACTGTAGACGGTTCCTTAATATGAAAAAACCGAAGATGGAGAGACATAAAACCTCAGTTTTGAGTAGGGAAGAAATACAGACCGCAGAAGAGTGCTGCATAAGAATATGTCAGAGAATGTGGTTTAACCAAGAAGTTGAAGCAATAGAAAAACAAATGAAGCTGAAAAGAAATAGTAAGTTGTTGTCGTTGAATCCGTTCCTGGACGACAAACAGATTTTACGTGTAGGAGGAAGATTAGGGAATTCGACATTCTCGGAAAATCAAAAACATCAAATAGTGATACCAAAACATGGAAATTATACCAAATTATTGATTGATCGAGCTCATAAAAGTACGTTGCACGGAGGCCCACAGTTAATGCTCAGTTTCTTGTATACTAAATACTGGATAATTGGCGTAAAACAATTAGTGAAGAGTAAAGTTCGAAAATGCACAATCTGTGTAAAAAATATGGCTGTAGTCAAAAACCAAATTATGGGCCAATTACCGTCAGCTAGGGTAACTCCTGGTAGAGCGTTTGAAAAAAGTGGTGTAGACTATGCTGGGCCCATCGACATCAGAACTACAAAAGGAAGAGGACACCGCACTTATAAAGGATATATTTGCCTTTTTATTTGCATGGTAACGCGAGCAGTTCATCTTGAAGCGGTGAGTGACCTTACCACACAAGGGTTCTTGGCAGCATTTAAAAGATTTGTATCTAGGCGAGGTCATTGCACTGATTTATATAGCGATAACGGAACCAATTTTGTTGGTGCTGCACGAGAGTTACGCGTCCTTTTGGATGCAGAGCAATCCATGGTGGGCAGAGAGATAGCTGAAAGCTTGGCCACTAATGGTACATCATGGCATTTTATCCCGCCGCGAGCGCCTAATTTCGGAGGTTTATGGGAGGCAGCTATAAAGTCTACAAAGTTTCATTTAAAACGAGTAGTAGGCAATACTACTCTAACCTATGAAGAGATGGCTACAGTATTGGCACAAATTGAAGCTTGTTTAAATTCCAGACCTTTATCAAGAATTGATGGTGTATCGGATACTCAAGCTATTCTGACACCAGGTCATTTCCTAGTTGGAGAACAGCTCATTACTTTGCCAGACCGTAATTTTGAAACGTCAAATCTATCAACGTTGAGACGATGGCAGCTTACACAAAGAATGCTACAAGACTTTTGGCGTTGCTGGTCTCGGGACTATGTACATCAGTTACAGCAAAGATTTAAGTGGCAAAATCGGAGTCCGGAGCCCAAAGAAGGTGATGTAGTTCTGATTAAGGAAGACGATTTACCCCCCAGCAGATGGTTGCTAGGAAAAATTGTCGCGAAACATCCGGATGCACAAAATGTCACTCGTGTAGTTACTTTACGCACTAAAAACTCCTTAATTAAACGCCCAACTTCAAAGTTAGTTGTGCTACCAGTCTGTGACTGAGTTGAAAAAGTTAGCATACCTAAGTTAGTGGTTAGTTGGTGAAATAGTATTTAAGTTAGATAATTTACTTTAAGTTATTGGTGGAGGTAGTTACTAGTTTAGAAAAGTATGAAAAAAAAAAAAAAAAAAAAACTGTATTTATAGTTATTAAAGATATGTATTTTAATTGCGTTTAATCTGCTTCATGGAAGAACAACATTTGTCAATGTGGTTCTTGGTGGGCAGTATGTTGAGAGCTATTTTTGTTTTAGGTTAAGATAACTAGATGTCGCTAGTAGAAAAATTAGAACGCGCTATCGTTGCGTTTTGTGTATTGAGTGGTTAGGTTGTTCTTTAGAAATGATGTTTGCCCACACTTGAGTAATATAAACCTACTTATTATATAAATACATGATGATATATCATATATATACGTAGTATTATTTACTCGCCATCCCAAACCTATCTAAAGTTCGATCACTCGTCCACTGGCTAATCACCTCAGTTTTATCCATGTTTATAGTTCAAAGCTTCCTGAATTCTTAGTCTTTTATTTATTTTTAACTTGACCAAGTATTTAGGCTAGAATATCCTTTGTCTTAAAACAAGTTATGCAAAACCATACGCGAACGACCACCAAGAATGATTATAATCAAAATTGTACCCATGCGAAGCTAGAACAGGATTGTAAAATAATTAATTTGGTTACAGAAAAGAGACCGCGTCTGTTCATCGAGAAAAAAAGAATAATGTCTCAATTTCGAGAAGACCTACGAGGGACTGTGGGCAAACACACCGCCCAGAGCCTACACTTCACGAATTGCAATAAATTAATTACATGACAACTAAACTGTGAGAAGTTTGCGCTGTGGGCGAGAAACGAGCGAGAACAGAGAGTAGCACCCTGCTGTTAGAAGACCTCACCGATCGGCTGAAGGTACGCTTCTTATCGCTTTTGTCCTATCTCCCCTCCCTTTCTAAAGTACTAGGGTAGAACAAGAGGGATGTATGCCGGCGAAGCCTTTGCGCGTTGGACATCATTTTTCACGTCTCATTCAATAACTCGATGCGTATGGAGATAGTGATCGTTTTGAAATATTTCGATGGGAGCGTCACATTCCCAAGGATATGGTGTTACTTTGCGTGCGGAATGTTGGCGGCATTGTTCAGCCATTTAAACTTGTCTCAGGGTTGAAAAAGTATTATTTTAGGTGATAATTTGGTATAACCTGTTAAGTTCTGTTTGCAAGATAAAAGTGATATAAACCGTTAGATTAACTTATTTAATGTAGGTATTTACAAAATGTACACAGGAATATATAAAATACATAAAAAACAGTTGAGCTATCTACAGACTGTTGCAAACGATCTATTTTTTTAGATTTACTAAAAACTTATTAATAATAATTAGAAAAGGTCGTAATCAACAATAAATTTGTATACGACTATAAAATATGAGGTCACAGCAAAAGTAAAAATACGATAGGTACAACAAACTTGTCATCGGTACCTCTACCATGAGATGTCACAGTAAAATCGCCTGACTTTACTACAGTAGTTACGTCAATATTAGTATTACGAATTTTAGTACCCAACTATCCGCTAGAGGCGCTGTACAAATCTACATACATTTTTTTAACTACAGACGCTAGCGAGTATAGTAAATATAGTATAGTAAAAACTCATGGTAGAGCTACTGAACAACACAAAGTGGCAAAAGCAATAAACCGTAAGACCTGTCAGAATAAAATATATTTCCATAAAAATATCATCCACATCTCGACAATACACCTTAAAATTAAATCTAGAGTTATGTCCGTACTGATACGTACGTGAAAAGCTTACTAACATTCAATTTCATACTTTACTGCCAATAAAACCGGGTGGGGCTGAGTTATGCCACCATAAATAAAAATGTTTATACATAAATAAGAATGTTTATATGATAGATATAATAATTGGGCGTAAAAACTAAATGGAGTTGAAAGGAGCGGATTCCGCTTGCGGTTGGTTGAGGATGTGAACATTGTTGTCGATTTGTTCACCCCATCATTTTACTCTGCGCATATGCACATATTTTATATAAAAGTAATTACAGCGTCAAAATAACATAATAAGTATATATTTTTTCTTGCTTATGTAGGTAAACATATTTTTTCAGCGATAAACTAACATAATGTGTATTTTTTCGTGCATATTTACATTATTTCAACATTAATTTATCATAATGTGTATCGTCACTTTTAGTTAACAAATCATATACGTATTAAAGAGTTAGGTATTTTGTTGATAACAAACTTCAACTTGCAACACAAGTCTTATAAATACAAAAGCACAATATACGAAAAAAAATATTGACATAATAACGTCATTAGGTCTCGGAGTAAGCGAAGCGCACTTATAGAGCACTTTCTCGAAGAAGTTACTACTTAACATCAGGTGGGACTGTTTTTAAACTAACTAAGATATAAAAATAGTTAAAATAATTAAATATTATTGTCCATCCAGCCCCATACATCCCATGTGCGATTACTATCGCCGTGATAAATGGACCGCGTCCAAACAAATCGTGGTCCCTACCCTATTGTCTCAATGACTGCTTTTTTATTGTCATAATATTTAGGGACTTTGACAAGTGGCGGGCGGGATTATGATACATTTCTCTCAAATAACTTCGTCGTTATTGTCAAGAGGATTTGATTCTTATGGATTTTAAAACATCCGTTTGAAAGACTGATCGTAAATTGATTTTGATGTCCGTTTTATGGGGGATAGTGATCGATTTTGATTCTTATTAGGTGATGCCTTTTTCATATGCTAATGTTGAAGATTGCGTTTCGCTATTGCCTTTAAAGGTGGACTATATAATTTGTCCTAGCAAAAAATATAGTTTTATGATTTTGGTAGTTTAAGCGTGTGGTATACCTAAGCAAATAAAAGTTTTAGACAGTTTTAAGTCGAAATTTTATAAAATAATTTACGTAAAGTTCAAGAAACAGGATCAAAATAAAGCAATAAAATTGCGTCAGAGTTAAAATATATTACAGAGTTTTTTATAGTATCAGACTATTTGATAACGTGTTCGGACGTGACGGTCTTTACAAGACCGCGTTAAATGTCAACAAAAAGAACTTAAAATCATCTTAAAACTTAGTTTTTTATAACACGTTCCCGCTTTGAATACAAATGTAATATTGCCGATTATGCTATATATATTAATTTTAAATCACTTTTATACTAAATATTTGGACAAGGGTTTTATTGGGCGTAACTTGATACTTTATCTGAGTTTTGTTTGTGGTTTTATGATTATTAGCTATGAGGAAGGACTGCGAATCAGATAGGTTTTTTAGTAAAAAAATAAGCTCTAGGACGTTAATAGATGAATTCATTAAAAATATTTACTTATAAAATAAATGATTTTGAAAGTAATGAGATACATTGAGATACATTATTAATTTTATAATGAAACACATTAACTATATTTTACCTTAAATATTCAATAAAATAACTTATTTATTACTATGAACTAAACGATAAAATAATGATAAAAGTATGATGGACGAGTAAGTTTTTATTTTGCGTTTGTAAAATATCAAAAATAAAAATTGGCTAGGGCGCGAGCCGCTTAATTTTTTTTTACTGTGATTTATTAAATGGAGACTGCAATAAAATTTAATCTCGTTATCTACGTCGCCGCCGCGTGTTCGAACAATTGACCACAATGTGGTCATGGCAGCTGCTTTGCCATGCGCGTGGACAGGTGGCCACGCTCTGCACATTTACAGATTTGCGACCTTCCGCGTCATCAAAGGATGTGTTTTATTGTTGTTGACAAAATTGAAATATTTTAAATAAGCTTGGATATTTAAAATATTTTTTAATTTTTTATCTTGGTATCTTACATAATTCAATTTCACAGTCAGTCTGAAACTTTGCAAGCACAAAAGATTTTTCAGAACGGATTGTAGTTATTGGATTGTTTATGTGTATTTTAAAAATGATAACTACAAGGGAACTCAATCATAAAAGAAGTATGTATTTTAAAGAAAATGGTCGAGCTATGAGCGAGCGCGTTGATGTTCTTTGTTCTAAAAAAAACTAAGTTTTAATTTTAATGCAACATATCCAAATATATTTTTTTATCTAAGCGATACGAGATACTTTGTCCATATTAATGACTCGATCCAGGTGGATGGGTACAATACAAGTACCTCCAGCAACCGACCAAAAAACTTCGCCAACATTAACGGAAATGCCACCTGGAATTTGCGGCGGCTTTGAACCAAACACTCGTTGTTTGGTTCAAAGCCGCCGCAAATTCCTTCGCATATTGTACGATATCCTGTCCAAGTCATAAATAACCCTGAAACGATCGACACGTCATACTCCGCGCACAAAAACCTTCAATTTGACGTCTAAATTATTGCCAGAGCGCGTTTTCAGCAAGCGAACCGCCCTCGCAACCCCCACGAGCCTTTGCCAAACAATAGCAACACTGAATACATCAGATAAAAGAATTTTCAAAACAAACTCAAAATACTAAAGCGTTTGACACGAGCATCCGCTCGGCCGCAAAAAAAGCGTGACCAATCGCACCGGGAAATTGAACCTTACGTCAATATTTTGAGAGGCGAGTTCGTCATGGCGCCGCGCGCGCTTTGATCCCGCGATAGATCTCAATAGCGGTGATTATAGGCGCCTGTGATTTTGGTTGAATGCTTTTTTTTCTGCGTTGCCTTCATCGGCCATACAAAATAAACGGCATACTACTGTAAAAGAATATACAATTATTGGGCTTTGAATGGTTACAGCGGGGGTGAAGTGCCCATAAATTGTTATTTTTTCTGCCTATCTCGGTTTTGAATGTTGGAAATCTTTTAAAACTCATAAATGGTCTTTCTATGGTGGATTTATTGTATGTGTGAAGGGAGGTGTTGGGGTGTTGTTTGGTGGAAACACTGTTTGCTAATTATACGGTTCGATGTTTTGGGACATGGTTAATCAAATCATTGGTCTGCTTGGTTACGGTTCACGCACATTAACTTGTATGAATCAGAAAAGGATATTATGCTCAACAAAGGAGTATAAAAAGTACTTGAGGAACTTCAACAAGTTGTACATGAGAAGTAAGTAGTTCATACGTTTTTACAATGAACAGTACTTTATACAGGTAATTTTTGTTTATATTTTTTTTTATTGCTGTATATTGTTAAAATTAGTTATTTAATCATTAAATTGGCTGACATTCTCCAGAATTTTACAATGAGAAAATAAAATGTATACTTATTCACTTTGAGATGATAATCTTTCCAAAAAATGACTAACTAAAATATTTCAATTCGTTTTTTAAAAGTCTTTCACAACATTTTAATATTATACTAAATCTTTAAAACCCTAATTAGTAGTGATCAGGAACATAGAAAATATCTTATCTCTTCTGTCCTGTTGTAGCTTAAAAGATTACAAGCGTTAACTTGAAGCATTATTGCCACTGAACTTGCAAAAAAAAAGTTTTAGATAAAAAACTTTTGCTATTTAAGCCTTTTTTGTCTTTGGTCATTCAAACCCTTGTCTATGGTTCTTGATTTTTAAATATTTTGTTTCTTTACTGAATAACCTATATTGTCCCACTGCTGGGCAAAGGTCTCCCCCAAAGCCTTCCATTTGTTCAATATTTATTTTAAATAAATATTTATAGACATTTTACACATCCCACTCTAGACCTAAACTAAGCAAAGTTTGTAATATGGGAGCTAAATTGCTGATAGAATATATAATTTCTGTATAATAAGTACATTATGATAGAGTGTTACTATACTATATTCAGAACAAATATTTATGTTCATCACACAAACATTTGCTCTAGGTGGGAATCGAACCCACGACTCACAGTCACAGCATGTGAGAGCTACTACCAACTGAGTTGTAACGCCTGTCGTTCATTGTCTTGTCTTGATTCGCTCCGCAACATCTTCATTGAGAGGTGTTAATAGTCTCTGTTAAAAGCAGTGCGAGATGCGATCGTAAATTTGTTCGTCCAAGGCCGTACAACAAAAGGACCAAAGTGTCGTTCAATCCTAAAGTCGATTTTACAAGAGGCTGCTTTTGACGCGCGTGTGGGCTGCTTTAATGATGATGTTATTGTGGATAAGACACATCCAACTTTAGTTTGTATAGAACTCTAGAATTAGACCAATATGCTTTCAAAGGTTATAAGATAAAGAAAATTCTAGTTTATTCATACTACAGTTTTCTTTCTCCTAATCTTTTAAGGCTAATTGAGGCTTGTGACTACTACTACTACTACTATAATGCTATACCTTAAATTGTTTAGTTAGAATTTAAAAAATATTTTTTTTTTTTTTTCAATTAGGTATTATAAATCAATCCAGAATGTTTTATTATTGTCTTCATGGTTTGATACCTAAATAAGGTAAGGTCAGTTTTTCACAAATTCAATTTTTTAATTAATAAGCAAATATTATACAATTTACTATGCTTGCTTAATAGATAGCTTAGAATGAAAGATTTATTAAATTTTTAGGTAAATATTGCACTTTTCTCTCTTGTTTTGAAATAAAACATCCAAATACAATTATAAGTCTTATCCACACAACTACAACAAACTCAAATCTCAATAGGTCACCACACCACTGTCCTTATGAATGGGTGGTATCGTCGGGGGCTCTTTACAACGCTCGTTTTGTACGGAATGTTGTAACAAAAACGCCTTAGATACACACAATGATACTCAAACAAATTACAATCACATACCAAACAAGTATTGAAACATGAACTTTATTTAAATAGCAATAAGAGTTAAGTTGATTGATATTTCGGGCAATTAAATTTGGTTTTGAGAAATAAAATAATCTAACACAATTTTCAGTAGAGTCGGGAGTTTGTTTCAACGCTTTATTAATTATGTCTGATTAATTTTGGGACGGTTCGTCTGACGCGATGTTTTCGCCATTTTTGAAACGGTGGTCAAATTGGTTACTGGTTTTATAACGAGTTTATTTATGGTATAAGATTATGAATTATTTGTGTGGGAAGTTTTTTATGAAGTCTGTATTATATCTGTATATTTATTTACGTTACTAATTTTGCAAATAGCTTAGTTTTTCTTTTTGTTATAATTTTGTCTTTTGGGTTTATAATGACGAAATTAGCTGTTTATTACATTCAATAATAAGATTTTAAACGTTACGATCAAACCTTATTTTTATTCATTTTGTGTATTTTTGATATTCATTAAGAATTTGTATATCGATGTCACTTTGATTTCACACGTTCAGAGTATAAAAAAAGCATAAAAACCATGGCATATATTCACTATTCAAATCATAGTGTATACAATCGCCATATGCAATCAATTTTCGACCATAAAATCAACAATATACAGTTTAATTCATACATTTTTCAATGTATAATTAGATAGGCTAAGCACATACATAGTGAATACTGTTAGTTGACATTGTTGTATCAAGCTATATTGAATCTTATATTTGTGTAATAAAGCTCATTTTACAAATCAATGTCATATAATGTGAGAAGGCTTGTATAATTTTTAGGGATCCGTACCCAAAGAGTAAAACAGGACCCTACTACTGATACTCTGCTGTTCTTATGTCTGTTTCTTTGTCTGTCTGTCCTCCTATCATCAGGCTGTATCTCATACACCGTGATAGTATTGTAGTTGAAATTTTAACAAATAATATATACATATATGTTGCAGCTATAAAAACAAATACTAACATACCCTAAACGTGATTTTTTGTACGGGACCCTTCGTGCGCGAATCCGACTCACACTTAGACGGTTTTATTATAATATTTCATGGGGTATTGTGAGTGGTCGCCAAGCCGGCGCCGGCGCATCCGATACACCTATGTTATTGTTGAGGACCCCGAAATTCCTTTATTTGACATACGCGGTGTTTTTGGTGGAATTTTATGTTTTGCCGAGACCGATTGTTTGTTGAATTTATTGATTTTTAGGGTAAAGTTTTCAAATATCTACAACGGGATGGTCTCTGTAGACTTATTCAATTTGCTGGATATAATTTTGTGTGCTTATATTATAAGGGATAAAATTAAACACTCAGAAAGAAATCTTTAGAGAGTAAATTAAAATAAAATCTGCTGCAAATTAAGAATTAACAAACTTAATAATATTGGTCAAACCTTAAAAGAACCCAATAAAAAAACAAGTTATTTAATTGATATATGAACAAAGATTTAGTCATTAATCACTAAGCTTATTAAGTAAGTTATGTATAGAGTTTTTAATATTTTTTTAAAGTGTGCAAAAAGCTAAATAATTGTGGTCAAAAAATACAGACAGGCAAAGCAAATCAAAATACGCAACCACCAAACTATCAATTTTCCGATACACTTCATTCACAAACGATTACTGCATGAAATCCGATACTAAAATCACGATAGATCATTAAACCGTCAATGTAAATCTACCAATACAATAGAAACACAATGCTTAAACTATCGGATTACCTTCCGGCTTAGTAGCTCAGTGGCTGATTGTTTAATAACTCATACAGGTTCATAAGATTGGTTGATATTATAATTATTAAAAAAAATGTACAATTTTTTACATTTAAGGCTGAAGATTACATTTAGAGTAAGGCTTTTAGTGAAAAAGGTCGTCCAGAAAAGTACTGCCACCTATTTTTTTCTGTCTTCAGATAAATTGCTGTGTTATGATAAGAAGAGTACGGTGTCAAAAAATTATATAGATACATGAGACTTTTCGTCAAAGAGACGGACGTAGAGTATTACAACACAGGACACATCCACAATGTATATGAGAATTAAATTGTAACAGAAGTAATAAAAATGATAATTATCATTACATTACATAACACAAGCTCTGCTTAGCTTGGGGCTAGATGATGTTGTGTGGATTGTCCAGCATTATTTATTTATTAATTTATTTATTACAAAATGTAATCTATAAACAATTTCAGAAAAGTGATCCTTTTTTAATGCTGACTGTAAATAACAACCTTTCTAGTTTTTTAATACTAAAATAAAAATTATATTAATATAAACGAAAGCCGCACCTTTTATATCGACCCCGTTTTTCAAAATTATAATAAAGACCACCGAGAAACGTGCCAAAAGAACACAAACATTAAAAAATAGGACACGGCAGCCTAACAAAACAGTCCTGTTGTACAAATAAAAAAAAAAGTATATGTGTCACAGACTATATTCACACGAGCACAGATTATGAATCAATTAACGCGGGCAAAGTAAACTTGCTTGGGAACGCAGCCTTTCTGTGTTTATTTATTTTCACTGTGTCTTGCTAAACGAATTTGAACTTTAAGCCTGTGGCATACAACTTATATTATGAGATTTAAATTTTGTAAAGCATAATTGACCACACAAGAGTGGACTTGAATGTTTAAATCAAGTTAAGATAGTTAAAGAAAATAACGAGTTGCTAAAGTTTAATAAAATATGTATTTAAAATTTGATTTTCATTAATCATATTTTAGAAGACAAACTTATGTATTGATCAACAAAGTCAAAGTCAAATTTTCTTTATTCAATAAAACAAACACAAGAATCACTTTGAAACATCTTACATTAGATGATTCTAGGCGACAGTTCGTCGCGACCAGAGTATAGAAGAACTGGCAAGAAACTAGATTATTTCATAGAACATTTCATTTGGTACTTAAAGTAAAAGTAATTCTACACTCTAAAAAACTCCGTAAGTTACAATACAGAACGATAGAGTACAGTAGAAAAGTATCTATGCTATTCTGTGCGGCATAGTCGATTTGACTGCAGAGGACAGTTGCATACCACAATTTACTCAACTCGTACTCAAAAGTGTGTAAATGAGAGTGGAAATGACGGGAGTTAGCACATCAAATACTAATATCAATTTAAGGCAAGACGAAGCGACGATCTGCAGCTCTACGCTGACACAAGAGAAGAGCCGAAGACCGGGCTCAGTGACCAGTGACGCGACTTGGCAGATATTTACGTCCAGCAGTGGATCTATAATAATAATGATGATGATGATAATAAAAATAAGAGGAAACAATACAGCTTTTTGTACCAGAATCTAGACTACTCAACCAGAACATAAGCGGAGGTCCATTTATATGAGTCACAGTTTAAATGATTCATCTTTCAGCGAATCTTCATGGGAAATCTATGTGAATGTGCCGTGTAAGGAATCTGGTTGAATCTGGGATGATCTAGTTTGTTAAATAAAGTTGGGATTAGTCATGCTAATTGTTTGTGACTATGTAGTTGAATTTTTGGGAATGGATTCTGAAAAATCCTGTGTTGTTCCAGTTATGAACTAAATTTATAAATAATATCACATATTATTTTGATTTATTTCTGGGCGTCTAGTCGAAGCGACGCGTGACCCGAGGGCTGGTGAGTATCTGGCCCAACGTATCAGCATTGCTATTCAGCGCGGCAATGCAGCCAGTGTCTTGGGTACGCTTCCGATTGGTACTGATTTGGATCAGTTGAACTATCTATAGATCGTTTGCAACGGTCTGTAGATAGCTCAGCTGTTTCTTATGTATTTTATATGACTATTATGTACATTTTTTAGAAATAAATGTCTTAAAATTTATTCTTCTTCTTATCGTGTCGATGCTACATGTATTTTGTTGTAGCATCGTGTTAGAAAGATTAGCCAGACTAGACACTGCTTTACCGTGCCTAGCTGTTACCGGTGTGCGCCACGAGGAGTTAAAATTTATTCAGCAACTAGCACTCAACGGATTTCAGTATCTCAACTAGTTCGTCTTTCTATCTGCAATTGTAATGTTGTTCTTCAGATAGAAATACGAACTAGTTATTTATTTATAGGAAAACCAACAGCATAAATAATACAGAATGAGACAGAACAAAACAGAAACATAAGGCCAATAAAAGGTTTTCATGAGTAGTAAAATATGTAGTAGAAAAAGTGTGTGAACTTAGAACAGAAAGATAAATAAATAAATAAATATTCACGGACAATTCACACATGACACTCTAGTCCCAAACTCTAGTAAAAAAAGATAGATAATATGATGATGATAAAAATAAAACTAGCCTCAATAAACCAAATAAAACAAGTGAAAACTATGATTCACAGGTATAATACTGTATCAAATTAGAGCAATCTTGTATTACGTAGTTTTTTGCACAATTATATGGAATTCACCATTACCCATTTGTATGGCCTATCAATTCGTCATCAGTTTTTGCGCTCGCTTTGATTTCTCGTATGAATCACTTTGATGCTCTCGGATGCTGTTACCTTGGCTGATCGGAACTAAGAAACAATGGGAGCAGAAATCCGGTGAATTCCTGAACAGTTGTTAGTCATGGAATGCCCAAATTTTGAGGCCTCATGTCTGACGCATTTGGAAGAGCGTTGAGTTCCGTGCTATACATTGTTGCACCCGTTGAGAACACCCTGTACAATGTATTCTTTTTCTTCTTCTTTTTCGTGTCGATGATCTCAAACAGAGTTTTCCCAAATTTTGGCCACCTCCATGGCGTTTTCAGTGGCAACTGTATTCAATATGATGTATACATCAAAACTGAGCTACAATTTATCTTGGTTCTCAGGTGTCACAGCTCAGTTGGTTCTGCCTTCCATGGGTCTTGGGTTCGATTCCCACCTAGAGCAAATGTTTGTGTAATGAACATAAGTATTCGTTCTATGGCCGGGTTTTAGTATGTATTAAAAGTATTCTATCAGCAATGTATGTAGTTCCCATAGTACAAGCCTTGCTTAGTTTGGGACTAGGACTAGAGTGTGATGTGTGAACTGTCCATGAATATTTATTTATTTAAGTACTTAAGTATATGTTTTTTCGAACAACGCTTTTGCAAACAATTAACACACGATTCATAAGTATTAATTGAGTTAAAAATATCCTCACACTCCCCGACAAAGGATACCTGGCAAACATACCTATGTTGCAGCTATCAGCGGAAAAAACACATTAGTTGTATCACTGAGTCTACAAGTATATTTTGCTAAGAAATAATCGTGTTTTTCCAAGATCTCGGGTCTCCGAAAATAACCAATGACAAGTTCATTAACACTCGACATTGAGTAATAAATAATCGATGACATCTATGACGCGACTTGGACATGTGATGAAAGGTTACATAAGCAATTAAGGGGAAAAATATCGGTAAAACCTCAACTCCTTTTTTTTATTTTGGTTTTCGATCATGAACAAAATAGAATATGTAATTTTCTTTTTTTTTCTGTAGCCTAAATCGTCCCACTGCTGAGCAAAGGCCTCCCCAAACCCTTCCACTTCTCTCAATCCTTGGCAGTGTCCCACCAATCCATTTCAATTACGTCAAGGTTATCCCTCCAACGCTTTCTCGGCCGTCCCCGACGCTGACCTTTAGGTATCCAGGTGGTGGTTATTGCAATCCATCTAATATGTATTACAGAATCAAATAATAAAGTAAAATAAATAATGCTGGACAATCCACACAACATCATCTAGCCCCAAGCTAAGTAGAGCTTATGTTATAGGTACTAGAAGACTGACATACATAATACAGTACCTTACATTACATAGATAGATATTTTTTATTATATATGTATATAAATACCCAAAACAACCGGAATAAATATTGGCAGATCGTACAAATATTTATCCCAAGGCAGGAATCGAACTCGCAACCTCCGCGTCAAATCAAATAATAAATTGGTGTTACCAAAAAAGTGACCTTATTGTATATATTAAAATACTTTCAAGGAAAGGTTTGGCATTGAAAGTAAGCTTTCCAAATCACTATGGAAAACCCCAAAGGCATTCACCAGTTCATGAAGTCCATGAGAATATCAATCAATCAATGTGCTATGCTAATCCGGATAAGGCTGTCACATAAAATCAGGAACCTTAAAGTCATAGTAATAAAGTTTAAAATCCTTCAGCGATTACCTTGGTTTGTACGTAACCTGTAATTGTCGCTATTGGCAAGTGGCGATGACTCATAGTATTCATTATTGCAATTATTTGTCGTGAGAATCACCAGACTTGAAGAAGAATTTCACTTCTTCCGGAATAATTTTAGCTCTGAAAGTTCAATTGAAAGTTGTGACCGTGACATCATTTTTATTTGTAAGAGTGTCAAAAGTAAGAGATATAGTACATTTTCATGTTAATTTATAATTATTTTTTCATTTGATCTATTTTTTTAAATAACTTTAAAATAACATTAACCACGGGTAAACGATGTGTAAAATTTTTGAGAATATTAATATAAGGAGACCTTTGCCCAGCAGTGGGACGATATAGGTTAAGGAAAAAAAAAATTAAGTTTTTGTTGCAATTTTTTTATGGTGGAAAAACACACCACTGATCAGAATTATTTTGTTTTGAAATTACAATATGTTAGGACTAAGATAATGCTATAGCAATCACACCTAATATCTGTTGGTACAATATTGCATCATAGCCAGAGTTACTCAATTATGTTAAAATACACGTTTACACATTTTTGCACAAATAAAATATTTTACTTTTCAAAAATATTGGTCATGTGTTGGAGCAACAACATAATGACCAACATTTTTGAAACCTATTTTTAGTTTGTTTTCATTTTTAATTAACCGATTGATTTTATCTAGAATAGTGTTAACTTTCTAAATTTTTTTTAACAGTAAGTGTCTTACTTCTAATCCTGGCTCCAGTTGCAAGAAAGTATCTAGTTTTTAAGATAACTACAGTCTAAAAATATTTACTACTAAATACTTTAAATGTATTTATGTAAATAAATATAATTTATTTATTAACAATGTAATGAATAAATAAATCTAATTAATGAGCCAAGGGTTGACTACCACTGAGGAAAGGCATGCGCCGCGTTTCCTGTCATAGTTTCGAGAGCGTTGTCATGTCACTGCGCAGATAAAACAGACTCCAAAGACACGAGGTCATATCTCTTTGAACGGCACACGTTTGACCTTATGAGACGATATTATAATTGCTTGAATCAGGCGTCAACATTGTCTGAGTATTGATTACGCTAATTGCATCCTGTTTTGGAGATCTTTCTGTCCGCTACCTTAGAATTGTTCGATTTGTTTCTATATTTTTAGCTTATAAACACCCACGTTGTCCAATATAGTTTCAGTTAAAAGGCTAAATTGAACTAGTTTTAAGAGAAATCAACGCATGAGGCAGTACAGAAATATCAACAGGTGGATAAAGCTTTAAAGGAAAGGTTTATCGAGATGTCATTTTTCAGAAATCAGTTTTATTAATAAAAGTTTTAAATACTAAGGTATTTGTGAAAATTGCAATAATTTGGCCTATATCGCATTAAATAAGTTAAACACATCTTCACAATCTGAAGTATTTTCTGACGTATCAGCAATAACAAAAATGTCCTTGTTTTATTTACAAGCAATACACAACAAGTTTTTGTTTTAAACTCAAGCCGTGTCAAGTTATTTGCTAAAGGCTCGCAAACTGATAATAACAAACAGGCCTTGTTGCCATCCCTTTTTGTTTACCTACTCGGTCAGGGCAGACCTGTGGTTTTGCGTAGGTCAGTGCGATATACATCTACTATGTACATATGTATCTGGGAATGTGTAGCCCCACCTTTAGATCGAAAGGTCGGAATGACTTCAAATCCGGTAGCGGGCGTGTCTGTATGACTCGTACTAAACTACACCTAAGTACAGTACCCCAAGTACGAGTTTGTGAACACACGGATCGTAGAGACGCAATCGCCGAGCGCCACCGATTTTGTATGGAGATCCAAGCAGCGCCCTTAGATATCTTGAGAAGCTTGGATTTCCATACAAAATCGGTGGCGCTCGTATTGTAGTCCATTAAATACAAATGACATATGGTAGTTCGTACTCCAATGTTTACAAATGAAAGAATAAGGTGGCTACTACTTTATATGAGTAAAATAATATCCCACTTGCATATTTTTACAATAAAAAAAATAAGGCACGCTTTGAGAATATATTTAATTTTCTTTTAATTTTGTAACTTTCAGAAAACAACCCCCCAAAAAATAATCTTGACAAGAAGTACCAAGAGAACAGATTTAATTAAGAGGTTTCATAAAATAGTTCTTTATCATTTCAGTTTAAAGAACAGTGGAAATTTTCTCGTTAGCATCACCTGATGCTAGACGTTTAATTTTGTTCATGGCACACTTGTGGTTAACTTAGGTCAGTGTGATTTAGATCTAAGAAAAATGCATGATTTCTGTCTGAATTCTTCTTATAAAATGTATGTCAAGTAAAAATATATTTTATTATATGTGGCTGTCTAATATTGCACCTCTCCTCTCATACAACGAAGTAGGAAGCGCATGCAGCTTAAAGAAACTTCGATGAAGACGATAGTCACGTGTACAGCGCGGACATTAACATACCCAGTTTTTTTAACCCAGATTCGTGACACCGTGTGCGTCCAGTGTCCTCGGTAAATAATAAATCTTTCTAATAAATAAAACAAGAAAACGTGAGTGAGATAAAGAATTTCTTTCTCTTAACGCCAGCGCCGACGATCGTTAACCGAATGTGAAAATATTTCGGACCCTTTTAGGGTTCAATTGGTGACCCAAATGGTAATTATTTTTAATTCTGTAGAATGACGTTCAAAATCAACATGTTATAAATTCCCTAACAATTTGTATTTAAGAATTATTTTTATTATAGAAGGATTCATAGAAACCTATTTGATACTATGCTTTTTTAACTGAAAGAACATACAGATGTCTCCCCTTAGCAGTGACTTCTGGAATTTACAACAATACGCTCATCACTTCCTAGCGGCAGATATAGAAACATAATACTACTAAACGTGTTTTTACACAAAAAGCTCTACTACAAATAAACATAATAAAGATATTTATAAAAAAAATTAAATAGAAAAATGTAACATAAAAAGTAACTTGACTGGACCTTCAATGTGGTAGGTCATTCTCAATGAACTCTGGTTGTTAATGTGTAAATACGTGCTGCTCATTTACACTGCGACATCTTCAGGTATTTTGGGGGAACTCTGTTTGAGGTGCCGCTGTAACATGATCCTATGAGCTTATACCATATATGAAGTCAGTATGTGCTTTGATGAACCGCACTCGTAATTTACCACAAAATGTCCAGTTTTTGAGAAAATGAACTCAAATAAATGTATAATAAACTTACTAAACATCGATGTATAAGAAAATCAATGTTAGCATATTTGATTATGTTTAGTGTCTACAATTGAGTCGTATATAAGGCTGTACGAAGATAATGTTAGTTAGTTAAGTCTAAGGAGGCCAACTCCCTTATGTTTGAAAGAATGCAGAATTTGTATTTGCTAGAAGTAATGTAGGAAGTTGTTGGGCTATTCCGCTTGCTAAACCTAACACCTAGAGCGCTCCCGACAAATTATATCAACACTAACATATAAACCAAACAGCGACGGCGACGTTTGACAAATCGGTTGCAGTAGCCCTTGAAATCTTAGACAAATCCGGACTCTATGCCATCGGAATAGGGGGACAGTTCTAATCCTTTTTATTGTTTTTCTGGTCGCGCCGCACTAATTTGTCAGAGCGTCCAAGTCACCAATGCAAATATTGGGTTCTGTGACGTGAATACGTTGAGTAAAGATATGAAATTGTTTCCAGTAGAGCCTGGGAACTGATGAGGAGGAATGTCGACACGGTGATAAGTGACTTATTTTTAAACCCCTTAGCTTATTTAATTTTGTGATTGTCGCGTGATTGGACCACCGATGATGCGATGTTGTTTTTTGTGGCAGTTTTTTTTTCCAGTTTAACAACAGCTAGGATATCATTGATATCATTGTTTGCAACGGTCTGTAGATAGCTCAACTGTTTCTTATGTATTTTATATGACAATGTACATTTTGTAAAAACTGTATAGTCGTAAGTTTGTTTATTGATAAGTCATTGTTCTATATAATAATTACATCGGGATCAAATGTCCAGCTGTCTTGTCCAGCATTATTTATATTTATTTATTTATGTAACTTTCTTACCTGATAAGTTATCAAGAATATTTTACGAGTTTAAAGAATACTAAACGTAACGATTCGAGGGCAAAGTACCTACATATTTTGAAATACTATTCTAGTTTGTAAGTCAAGTAATAGGTATAAACCTTCTTAGCAGTCATGTCAACGCATTAGCTCTAAAATAATATTTAATATTTTTAATTAAATTTCATAAATAAGTGTGTGAACACAGCCTAAGACTAAACATCTGAAAAAATAAATCGATGTGCTTAGTCATTAGCTAAAATACTTTTAATATTTTGTATATATATGCTATCACAGCGACACTTTGTCCATCCTACCATAAATAACTTATTATTTCTGGTTTATTTATATCTGCCTATAAAAATCCTAAATAAAGGTGCTATGTCATCGTAGGTAAAGTAAATAAAACGTCAAAATAAGTATAATAATAATTTATTTTAACAAACATTGGTTTGCCATCATTATAAATAGGTACTATTTGAACTATACAAATAATGATTATGTTATAAATACACTGGCTCTGCACTTTACAATAATATAATCAACGGCTCTATTAAAGCTAGAGTCTTAATGGATTTATAACAATTAATATAAATAGTTAACAAATAGTCGGGTAATACTAAAGAAAGTAGGAATAAAATGTACAAATTATATTATCTAGCTATCTCGGTGCCAGAAGGTACATTAGTATAATTAACTACCACGGTTTTAGAAAATAATGTAGATATTTATTAATATAATTAGCTGCTTTGATTTAAGAATAGAATGTACGTGTTAATATTAAAATAAGCTGCCTCAGTTTCAGAAAAAAAATACAAATTAATATTACAATGGAATTTACAAGCCAGTATAATTAGCTGCCTGTTTTCACAACAGAATGTACAAATTAATATAATTTGCTTTTAATTCTGAATAAAATACACAAAATTAAACTAATTGCATCGGTTATTGAATAGAATTTACAAAAATATTATTGACTGCCTGGTTTTTTTCATTAAACTAATAGTTATACAAAATGAGAACAAAAAACCATGTGTCATTCATTGATATATTATATTAATACAACAACCGCCATGATTCACTAAAATACAACCTTCAAATTCAACAATTTCATCGTCAAACAACCAAGCGGTGGAATGGATCCTAACACTAAAATACTCTAAAATTAAATAATACAAGAAATTCAAACTAATATTGAGTTAAGCGAGAAATAAATAAGTTAAGACCTTGACTAGGATAATCGGGAAATTTAGAATGTTAATTAGATGTCAATAAATAATACATTTTAAATTCGTCACTATTTACAACAAAAAGGAACTAATTCGTTCTAAACCAAAATGGCAATGTAATGGCAAAGACGATTTAACTACATTCGAACAGACGCAAACTACCCCTTTACATCTCATTGTTATCAACCACAAAAACGGCCATAGCTTTCACTGGATTACTTTTATCGATCACATATAAACAGTTGTTGTCAATAAATAGAAATACAGTGACCGATCAAGCACCAAAATTAAGTACGCTCACGCCTCTGCCCATTATTGGGATATTTAAGCGGAATCCGTTTAGTGAAGATGCTCAAAGACTTGCGCCAAATACTCCAAGTAGTTGAGAGTATCTCTGTAGAGTAGCAGTCCCACTGATAGCCTGTCTTCAGAGTTGAAGTCGGGGATTTCAGAGTCCGGTAGAGGGAGAATTTCGAGATTGCGAGCTTTCATTATGTCCTGTAAAGATAAAAATTGAATTGAGATTTCTATATAAACCATAGGTTTGAAAAACGCATCAAAAAGTGACTACTGATAAGTTTATTTTACAAGTTATCTGAAGAGTATCAGCAAAAAAGTTTTATTAAAAATGATTTGACTTTTATGCAAAATTACATGAAAAAAATTACACTACACCTAAAAGCAAAAAAATCAAAGTTTCTTAGAAAACAAAACAATAAAAAATAACCTATTGAAATCTTAATAAGTGTCTTTAAATTGATTTTCTTTATAAACGGGATATTTACCATGATTTGTAAGTTCGTTTTTTTTTTATTTTTGCGTTTCGTGATCATGGCGCATGCAACTGTGCCGAAATATCAAAAAATAATCAAACTCACAAATCATGGTAAATATCCCGTTTATAAAGTAAACTATGTTCAAAGCTGTGATTATTTAAAATATTATATAACTTGATTGTGACTGATAAATAAAACTTACGCTAAAATAGCAGAGCACAGCTCGCACATCATGCATGGTCTGGTTGATGCTCTCCTTCAGAGTGACGTCAGAACTGATACCGTGGTTCAGCCCATCGGTGGAGAACGCATACAATCCCGCGACAATCATCTTCAAACTCTTATACATAACAGGCAGTACATCATCTATCTTTCCCTGTGAACAAGATACATTTGTGTTAATTGAATTCACACTTAAAAAGCTTGGAAAATTTTAAGGTAAGTATATGGAACCAGGAAGCTTTATAGTAGCGATGATGATGATTAAATAAAACGTTGATATAAAATTACGAATCGTGACATTATTTATCTATCTACATGTTGTTAAAGGTATCTACTATAACGAAATCTAGGTACTTTTCAAAGCGCTACGTGTCACATGTAAAATTTGATACCATTGCCAAACTGTGCGACAAGCCAATCAAAATTGCAATTATCATCCCAATTTCGATAGCATTGCAAAACCATTGTATTCTCACGTAAGCCGGCGAACAACAATGAGTGCCACCGACGATGTCCGATTCTTTGAATTCGATTGAAAAACTCGTACGGATGCACGTTTGCGGTGTCAGCGACTTTGCCGCTGGCTTGTTTTCATTGGGAGCGCTTTGTTTTTTGATCATCGAAATATATCACGGTTCAGCACCAGTTCAATTAAAAATCTTAGTTTTATTAGTACAACCGTATATATGTAAATTTAACCTTTAACTGTGGACGTTACATTTTTGTTACACTACTATGGACGTGGGCCTCACAGACCGCTATTTTTACGCGCAAGTTTCTATCTTGATGAGTAAGAATTGTATCATTTGTTGTTTTTATTCCTTAGATGAGTTACTAAATGTAAATAAAAGATGTACATTTAATGAAAAATGTATGTATTTTAAACTAAATCATCACTGATCATGTTACTTTCATTTTGGATATAAATATAAAGTGATTTGAGCATAAAAATGCTTACCATCAGTTCATTCATATATTCTTCGGGCATCTTCGAGTAGAGCTTCTTATCTTTGGGCAGAACCTCCGGACGGTACCAGCTGAACTTCCGTAGCCACTCGTACTCGTTCCAGAGGTCGAGCAACGAGTCAAAACTCGAAAAACTGTGCAGTTCGGTTGCCTGAAACAAAGAGAAGTGATTTATTAGTTTATATGTGGGTCAATGTTTTTAATTTTTTAATTATGGATTCATGGAAAGCATGAATATTGAATGCAGATTGTTTCGACGTCCGTAAAACGTATTATAAAGCATACTTAAATGTTAATATGTACTTATTAATTTAATTTATAAAAAGTAATCATTAAGTATTGTGGCCCAGCCAGCGTATCAGCATTGTTATTCAGCGCGGCAATGCAGCCAGTGTCTTGGGTACGCTTCCTATTGGTACTGATTTGTATCAGTTGAACTATCTATAGATCGTTTGCAACGGTCTGTAGAAAGCTCAACTGTTTCTTATGTATTTTATATGCCTATGTACATTTTGTAAGTACTGTAATAGTCGGTAAGTTTATCAGTAAGTTGTCACTATCTTTTGCAAGAAAATAAATTTGTTTGCAAAGTTTAACATATTATTTGACTCAATGCTAGCTGACTCTTAGCTCAAAATGCCCTCGAACTTGACAATCACGGTCACTGTTCCAAGACGACTGGACTAGTGAGTCAGTCAATGTACCGTTTGTTTCTGCGAAAGATTGAAATAGACCAGCTAATATGGCTGATTGGCTTTCTGGAAGCCTGGACTGTGTTGTGGAATCGTAGATTTCCTGGATGGCATATATATAAATGCGTTCGTTTAGCACAATATTCATGTACATATACAGGTAAAGCGAACATGTTAATAAAAAAAAGTTAAAGATTAGTTATACAATTATCTCAGCTATTGCTATACACTTTTCGAAATAACATCGGGCAACACTTCTAATAAACAGAAGGACCTAAATAAATGTTATACAGATCATTACAAAAGAAGATGAAAATAATATCAGCACTAATAAGGTTAAAACCCACACAAAACTATTCGAGCGTAAACTGTTCTGAGAAGTCACAATATAGTGCACTCAGTAAGATAACTGACAGACAACCATTGAATCTAGATCTTAGCTTAAAGCTAATGTATGTTGGAAGAGAGCTCATGATAACCTGGTTGTTTGTAACACTATCTCAATCTGTCCATTAAACCATACTTCCGTTTTACTAGAGTAGCAAATAGAGAAGATTTATAAATAAGTTCTACTCAAATATACCATTGTCTTTACGTTTTTTGATAACTGTGGTATGAATAAAAAGTGCCAATAGAAGATAAATTGACAGTAAGTATTAAAGGTCAAATGTAAAAAGATACCGTAACCAGAGGCTTGCCTACATCGAAGGTATTTTCATAGCACTAAAATTTGACGCTTTATCAAAACTCTACTACCCAAACCAAAAGCTTCCGTAGCTCTTTATAAATAAAGTTTAAAATCTAATAGCAGCTAATTTATCGATACGAAGCAGATGTCAACAGTAGCCCTTGTGTAAAAACATTGACAATACTTCTTATTAAAGTCCAAACGTGACAAAACCAGCTAATTTTTGAATTGCCAATTATTATCAACGATAATCGATGTAGATAATATATTGCTAATGTATATTGCAATTAATTGAATATTTGATTCTGTTGCTATACAATATTAACAAAAATCGTGGAAATATTTTTTGCGCTAACATTTTGTAGAAAGCCTACATGGCTTTTGTATAGAATATTGTGCGGAGTATTTTTATTTATTTCAATTGATTTTACGTCACAATTTGAAGTGACCATCCGGATATCTATAGATAAATAATTTAAGACAGAGGTTTTTCCAATAAACCTATAAACTTACAACAATGTTAATTGAAATAAAATCTGTACTTAATAGGATGTTTACAATGTGAAAGAACTACCTGATTGGTAGGAATGTGACAGTTATCATATAATAGGAATGCATGAGTTAGTAGGTACCGAAACACAGGTGCGCGTCCGGCTATGTCCGAATCAGTAGCACAGGTTATAAAACTAAATTACATAATAATTACTTTGTTTATATTTCGATTGGTGAGTTACGAGCACTTGTACATAGAGATCAATTTATTTATTTTCCTATTCTTACTACAGCGAAAATTTAAATTATTTGAAAACAAGTGGTTTGTCATGAAATACATGTACCTACCGAGGTACCACAGTGCAAACTACGATCTTGGCACTGAACGAGCTTTGCTGTGAAGTTCTAATACCGTCATAAAAAATCCAATATGCACTATCTTACAAATCGATTACCACAGCATTCGCAGTGAAAGGCTGGGTGGGCGTCGATGCGAGAAATTTGACGAGTTAGCGTCCAAATGCCTAGCTTGGCATCGGAAACTTATCAAATAAACATGCACCCACACATGCGCGTTACATCGATATATTTACGGCACACGTACGCACCCAACGCCCGCAGACAGTCTGTCGCCGTGAACAACGCTATCGTACCATGTACTTGTGTCGTATATTGTATGTAATTCTATGTAATCTGATGTTTATAAGTTGCTATTGCAAAGTGACGCAAGGATCGGCGGCGGACGCGACCAGCGCACACTGCCGTCGTTCCGATCAAGTTACGGTCAATCTTCACTTAGTTTAGCATAATAAAATTATTTTTTAAAGTATGAGCTCGTTTTAAAGTCTGGAATTCCAGTGCCGAAAATTTGATGCGATTATATGACACCGGCGTGGTCAAAAGCTTGAGTGTTATGACACATTCACACGGTAGCCGGTTGCGAGTACCGTACCTGTAGAGTTCGTTGAATTTGTTATTGCGTTCTTAGTACAACGTGGCCTGTTATTATTTATACGGAACGAGCTCGACGACAGATGTGACCGTCTGATTTATTTCGGGTATACTAGCATTTACATTTACCTTAGAATATTATCTCGGAGCTAACCGAATGACTCATTCTATTAAGATTTATAAAAACTGTACAAACAAAGAGCGGTGAGGTGACAAAGATCACACAGTCTGAACTAAACTGCCTTGTAATGGGTGACAATAGTGGTTCATCGGCACCATTTTGAGCCAAGGTGGGTATTGCAATAATATGATACATTAATAACGAATGACCGACATTAAGGGGATAGACAGAAAAAAATCGTCGAGCAGGTGTGTCGCGCAATACTAATGCGCAATCAGTATTCTCTGCGTACGCGCATCGTCCTGTACATCGTTCCGGCTACTGTGAGTCGATAATGTCGTTTTACGAGGAGGCAGCGGACAGGACGTCGCCGTCGTTACGACCGTCGAGCCTATTACAATGCCACCATACCTCATCGGCTGCAATGCCACCCGTCGCACCGCTGCCTGCTTCCATTGTTCCCTCACCATTGACTGTTCGATACTCGATCGATTGATTACACCACCAGCAATTCCCGAAATGTACACGCAATTAATGAACTTGGATTATTTTCATTATGTGTGGTGGTGGACGGCAATCCATAAATGATTCGTGGCGCGACATCGACACTGCATTATTTCTCGTCGATCGGTTCACCTTACTTCCGATTCGGAAATTGTTATATTCCTGGGATTGATATGATAGAGCCATCATATTTTTAAAATCGATATTTAAAATGCTAAGCGTTTGTTCATGTAGGTATGTTTTATGGATATGTATACTTCGTGTAAGCCATTAGAGTGAGGTACTTATAGGCTGTCAGAGTTGAATTTAAAATTATATTAAGTACTGGCAAAAAACTGGTTCTTCTGAGTATTACCTAAATCTTTTAAACTTAAGTTTCGGATATTGTTACATGAACAAAATGATGCGGTACCAATGAACTTTTAAACAAAACGCCGCCAAACATTAGCAGTTTCAAGAAATAACGCGCAATATCAATTAGGCAGTGCATGCATAAGGTTGTCCGTGTGTTGATATCGACATCACGTCACAGAAGTGCAACGCGAAATTATAATGAGAAGGGAGGAAGCGACTGGCGGACGTAGAGAGGCGAAACCGGCGCCCGCGCGCGATGCGATCTCATCGACACCGACGGCGATACGCGGTGAGAAAACCGCACCAAAACGTGCACGCACTGAATTATCAATCAATCAAATTTAGCATAAAGTTTTGAACAAACGCAGTAAAACATGTGGACAAAGCAGTAAGACCTTCATTAATGACTTAAAACAAGCATTTGTATTTGATCATTTCACCTGCGTCGTTGACACCATTGGTTTTGAAAAATACACATCTGACACGCATATGAATTTAGTAATCATCATTAAATTAGTTGATTATTGCTTAGTTTTTTTGTAAAGTTCAATGGTACAAAATCAACATAAGAATAATATAAAGCACTCATTACAAATTCAGGTAGAGTAGCTGGCACCTATTCATCAGAACATAGCGTTACGAACCTACGTCACACTGGCTTCCCCTAGAGACGGAAGTGTACCACAGACTCTCATTCATAAATCAACAATATCTGCGTACAGTGTATGGTATGCGTCGCTAGCAGCAGTTTTATTAGTATTGGCCGGTCGAAGCCTTCGTCCGTTCATTTAGAAGCACGCGGCGGGCATACAAATGCGCTCGCAAATACTACGACGTCGAAACAATCAATGAAAGCGAAGAAAGACTATTGAATGTGGAAATATATGGTACTTACAAATGTATCCTTGTACTTTGCGGCTGATGTGTGAGCGTTTCTCGCTTGCGCTGCCAGTTTCGGCGCGATGTCTGTCGAATGCTTTGACGAATGCGATGCTGGTTTTGACTGAAAAACCAAAAAATCTTTATCAAACGTACTATTAACACTTTTTTTCAATTTACTTACATATTAATTTGCCTCTCGTTTTACTTTTTAATCTATAACTTATTCTGTCATTCGATTATTATATTTATGGCGCTGAATTTACAATTACAATGAGCATAAATTCGAATGCTTTCATTTTAGGCTGAGCAAAAGAAAATCTTGGAAACACAGATTCCGAAACTTCAATAAGCCACAAACTGCGCCTTCTGTAACAGCAGTTCCTATAACTAATAGATACGTACATTATTCTCAATTACAATACTAATAGATACATACATTAGAACCATTGTAATCGCAGGGATTGGCCCAAAGGCGGTTCTCGCCGTTGGCGCGACGTTGACGCTCCATGACGCGGCTCCGATGCGGCGCCGCTGACGACTGCGGTGAAAGACCTCCGACGAGGAGGAGCAAGCAAACTGCTGCACAGACGTTAACGTATCCTGGAAAAAGATATCATGGTTATTCATTGATTGCAAGGGGCGCACTGGAACTTCAGTACTTAATTTCGTTTAATAGTAATTCTTTGTAAGAAGGATCATATAAAAAAACGGTAGGAACCAGGCCGTACGTTTCTTGCCCGTTCTTCTAGGCTCTGGTCGCGTGGAACTGGCACCTAGAATCACCTAGTATGTAAGACGATAAATCTTCACAAAGTAAAATATAATTTACTTTGATCTCAAATCAACTTGCATACGCAAACGCATATATATTTATTATCCTTCTTGATCTTATAAATGCAATAGCCATTCATGGACGTGGCACTCTTTTCAGAGCACATAAATATATAGAAATCTAAAAGAATATAATAATCTACAAATGCATCTCATTTAACTAAACCTTAAGAGGTAATAGCATAAGAGCTACTTGTTCCGTATGCGGCACGCGCGTTGCTATCGATTATGGTAATCGTTAAACATCCGATGAATAAATACATCGTGGCCCAGAGGTGGACAGCCTTTGCTAATTGTCCAGTGAACTTGTGTGAATCACTAATGCGACAGTAGGTACTTTACAAAACAATTTGTCCGATATCTGACAGCTTCGCGTTTACGCTGCCAATCTATCGATAAATTACCACACATCCCGTGACAGTTGATGAGTGTCAAATTGATGGAAAACATCGTTTTATATCTGCAACATCTATAAGCTGCAAAGATACGCGCAATTCTAACTTTTTAATAGTTTTTCTTGACCGCTTTTATAAAAAACTATTATTTTAAAATAACGACGTTAACTTTTACTGCAGTAGGTATCGATGCAATGCCGATGTGTTGATTGACATTAGTATATTGACAACTCGTTAAAGTGGAATACACTTATTAACTTAAAAGGCATAATTTGATGTGTGATTGACATATTTTTTATTTAGACGTGCGTCGCGTTTACGCACCTGTCTTTGTTTTTGCATCTTTTACATTAATTTGTAAGGAATAACGAACGGCTGCAATAAATAAATAAAAACAATATTAAAAAATATATCTTATTGTTTTTTATAAACAATTGTTATAAAAAAAGTTGATATTAATAAATTCTATAAAAAATCTCCTACTTTTTATAAGTTAAAATATTCATCAATACTAAGTAAAATGAAATTCGTACTTAATAGTTATATATTCATACCTAAAATACGTGTTTTGCACCTGTTGTGTTAATTGGAAATGGGTAAAAAAACTGTAGTCATTTTCATAGTTTCGCGTTAGTCAGATATTTTTTCTTTTTGAGTCAACGAGTGACTCAGTGTTGGTATTATGATGACTAACGTAACAGTAACTATCTAATGAAATGTAAAATTACATTCAAACTACGTAAATAACAACTTTTCTTTCAGTTCTAAGCTAAACATTTGGATTTGCAATTAAATTTTCTTACGGAATTGCAATTTTTCGCTTTTTTTGGACGAAATTTCAAACACGGCAAATAGTAGCATTAAAAAAAATAAGCATAAACTGACCAGTACGATGGGAACGGTCAAAAGGGATCCAAAGTCAAATTCATCAATACTCACACGATAACGCGAATGTGTGCGTGAGTTTTTTTTATTTTTTTATCTCGTTAGCCAGTTTTTCACGTAGTAAATATAACATCATCTGTGGTCAGTTTCGGCCCAGGGGCACGGCGGCATCCAAATAAAAGAAGGCTATAGTTATAGGGCGCCTCGCCGCTTATTATTTAACTAGAGCCTGTGAACTGATACTTTACGCCCCTTTATTTTAGCATGAAGAGGAGAGTCGTATACTTTCGTCTCAATTTGAATCGATCGGTTTTAGGGTACCGTTTTAAGTGTTCGAAGAGTGCGAATTTTGAATTGAATTTCAAGGTATAATAATACAAGTAAGTAATTAAATTACTTAAAATATAAATGGTACAGTCATGAAGCCGCTCGTTATAAAGGATCAGCTGCCATAAAAGCATGCGTGGACTAACTAGCTCCGATTTAGTTGTAGACTATATTGCCCTCTAATTGACACAATAATAATGTTGTTACAATAAGATTACAAAAGGCAACCGCAAAGGTAAAGCCGGTGAATAACGATCATGTCAAAAGGAAGGTCCGACACACACAAAACGCGTTAAACACACGACTATAACATTTTATGAGTGGTTCGGTCAAAAGCAACCGCGCGACCGACGTCAAAAGTTCAAGAAAAAAAAACGTCGACGGGTCAACTCGTAAAAGATATGGAGTCACTGTGAGACACATATTTAAAAAATATCGTGAACGAGATTAAAAATAAAATCTTTGTTGCCTATAGCCGTTATCAACTCAAGAAATACATGATGTATTGTTTCAGTATCTAGCTTTCGTTTACTGCCTACTACGTAATTAGAGCAAAGATGTCAAAGAATTTAAACATCATTAGGATTTTAAATAGGATTTACTTATACGTAATTAAAAACAAATAAAATGTTTTTTCATAAAGGATGGCGTGTAATTGATATCCTCTTTATTCCTCCAGGCAGGTTACGTGAAGATATTTAAGATGAACAATGAGACTCGATCGAATTCCTTAGCCCATTGAAGAACTGACCGGGCGACCATAAAAACCGTAGATACCTACACGTAGGTAGTACACAGGTTATAAGGGGGCATAAAAAAGTAGAGACCGCGTCGGAGGTCGGACCGACTACCCGAGAAACAAAGAGTTCGTTTATTTTTTAACAGCTCGCTCGTTCACAAAAGAGGTCCTCGCGGCACGAAAAACGACCGAAACGAGAACATCTTGTTAACCTTTTTAAAAAGAAATCGCGCGCCCACTAACTAGAATTTTGACTCGAAAACCGAGAAAAGTGCGGTGCGGCGCTCGCGCACCGGACGTCGTCAGCGCAGGCGCCCGCGCACTCATTATGTAAATTTCGATTATTGTTGTTATAAATGCGCTCAAAAAATTGGGATCGAAGTTGCGATCATCATCTTCGCGGCTCGTTACGAAACGCCCGTCAAATTATTGGCGGCTTATCTTTTATGAATCTCAGCGTTGTTTATTTTGAAGACGGGAGTCGCCGCGGGAGCGCGTTTTCTGCCGCCGCGCGCAGGGTTGTCGCGCTACCTCATTAACGGGACGACTAATCCTGTCCGCGTGACGATACCCAAGACCATGTCCAGCCATCATAATAGAGGTTTAATTCAAGTCAGTTCATTATTTTGTTGTGCTCGTAAAATTTGACTGCGCATAATAAGGGCGATTATCGCTCGGAGAGGCGCGTGTCGGCGGGTATCAGAGGCTACGCGGTGATACCACTCTTCATTAACTGAAAATCGCTCTAAATGGTAATAGCTTTGCGATGACGGTCGTTGGTCGACCCTGTCCACTAACGAAATTAACGAAACAAGCACAAATTTATTTTGAATTAATTTTAATAAGGTAAAAACTGACATTATAAATTTTAGTACGCACCTAACTGTTTTTGGCGTTTTCGAAAAAGAAAAATCTTTTTATAATCTCGGGTACATTTCTGAGCCATGTTGTTTTTCGTCGAATAAAAAGATCATTACTCGTAGGTCTAAGTTAGGGTCGTCATCTCTTACTAAACGAATGACAGCTAAACACGGCAATTATGTGTCTCGCGTCTCACTAAAATAACTGTTTATAATTGAAGCGGCTGCCTGGCGCGGGTAAACGAACAACGTTTTATGTGAAATTGTTGCTAATGAGTGAGGATCGCAGCAGCCCTATAATGACGCGGACATAGTTCATGAAATCGAGCTCAGCCCGTACTCACCACAGGATAAGATATAGTACTAAAAGTACTAAAATATCACTTACGGCCGGTTTCTGGAAACCCAAATCACGATTGATCCGAGTTTGACACATAGTAATTATTTGATTTTTTCGTTGATCATCGTTCGAGAAACCGGCCGTTAGTATATCACCATGTATATGAATGCATACCAGTATTAATGATACTGTTTTAGTATTAAAATGATACAAGCAAATTGTATTAGCTTTGTAAATAAATAAAGTTTTTCGAAGCTATGAGCTGCAATTTGACTGGAGTGACAGAGGTCTTGGTACTTTGCGTTAATTATGACATAGCTTTCATAGATAAGTGAGCGATGCAAAAAGTAGAATCAACCTCGATAAAGATGATGATTAACTTAATGGAGCTTAGATATTGTTGTTAGGTGCAGTGTTGTACATAAAACAAGAAAAAACTGTAATACTTTTTTTCTTTAAAGATTTGTCATGATGAGTTCCATCTTTGATGGATATTATCGGCATAATTCATTTTGTTTTAACTTTTCACTCTATCAAACGTCAACCTGTCCTCTATTTTTACTACGGGTAGAATAATAAATGTGTTTAAGTTGATACCTATTTTGTCATGAATTACTTTGAGTTGTGTGTTTGACAGGCGTGACAGCCGCCTGACGAGTGGGAAGCGAGCTGTGAACCAAAGGACTCAACTTCGATTCCCACATTCTTTCAGTCAGACAGTTCGAAGAAGATTATAATGAGCATTTATGAATATTTTACGTACCTATTTCTTCTGTGAATAAAACTTTGCTAATGCAATTTGCATTTAATGGATGCCCGTGAAATAGAAAAAGTAAAGAGGCGTGTAAGTATACATATTTTATGTTTACTGTAGTACTCTGGTAGTACAAACTGATAGTTACTAACAAAAGAAACGAGTATAGATTTTTTATACAATTAATTTAAGATAAGTAAATATTATTGTATAGTTTTAGCAAACTGACAATCTGAAAATAAAGTATTGAGTTATAAATATTGTAAATTGTATAAACTAGTTAAAACCAGATAAATTGTAATGCCTCATGCGCACTGAACACGGACACTGTTCAAGTGTTCCCTGAAATTAATCTAAGTATCAATATGCGCATGAGTCACTTCATCAAGAACGGGAATAAAATTGATATAAGACAATTCTAGTGATTATAATACCCTGACGCACTGGGAATGGTGAAATGGTAGTGAGCTCATCATACCATTCCAAATTCTGAGTAGTTAAACTCTACTCAAAATAATAATATTTCAAACTCAAAAAAATAATGTTATACATTGCGCAAGTCTCAAACGAAGAACAGTATGTTCTATGGAACTAGATGATTGATAGAATATTTGTATTCTTTTTTGTACCTAAAAGAATCTATTAAAACTAAACTGCTAACAATAATAATTGCTTTCATTAAAAATATGGGACTGCAATAATAGGTACTTACTTTAAGTTGAATTTGCCTATCTTAAAGTATAAAAAGATAAAATAAAATTTCATAAAAATAATTTATAATTAATAAATATCTACGTCTGTTAAAATCGTTAAATAAACGGTGCATTTAAATAATCATAATACTATAAACAACTCGACCGTGTCGTACTGATACAAGAAAATATTGATTAGATCATTCGATCATTAGCCACGCAATAATAGTGACGATCATCATATTCAATTCCATGACGGTTTACTTAGAAATAGTTTAAATTCATGACGTATTTTTAACTCAAACAATGTTGGTTTCTAGTTAATATATGCATTGACCTGCGGTAGTCGTGTCTAGGTATAACGATAATTATATACAGTTATATAATTTATCTATTTATAATTTATCTTATATAAATTATAAATAGCTTGTTATTAATAGAATATGTTGACACTATAGTATATTTGCAGTTATAAATTTTAAAAGATTATCAAAATGTTTTAACGATTGACTTTCTGAAAATATGTTAAAATTTTAATAGGGATTGCGTGAACTTTTTAATTTCTTAAAATAAAACATCTTTAATTTATTAAGTTATAGTTATAAAATATTCGAAATGTGTTGCCAGATCTAATTTTTATTTGTAATCCATTATGTAGTATTCCAAAAGAAAGCTGGGATACAAATCTTCCACGTGTCAAATCTATTATCGTATTACATATAATGTTACATTATGTTACTCGTAATTATCTCCATGTTAACCTTCTACGTAAGAATAGACCGTATCCGGTAGGTTATGCCCCTACTCCGCCTATTCATATCTTGTGATTTTATTGAAAATACAATACTTTATTTGCGATTTTCCTATAAGATCCGACGGATAAGAACCGGAATTAGAAACAAAGGGATAAAATATTTAGAAAAAACATTACTTTTACAAAATTTAGATATAAATCTAATACAACGAAAGAAATATTAAAAAAAACGGGTTCTCACACAAATGCGCTGAGATCTCTGCTGGTTGTCACGTATCACGTAAACACCATCTCGCAAGAAAAAGAACAATCACACAAGAAAACTTACTATACTGTAATGAAAAAGACAATTAGTCGCCGGCGGAGTAATTAAAAGCTTTTACACATGGCGAGCTTAATCATGGTCATTTGGACCGAGAGTTACCAACATGGCGTAGTTACGTGACAATTCAGATGTGTAATCATGGATGTGTCGATCGACTTAATTAATATAAACTTCTATATCCAAAAAAAAATAATTATATAAGTACGAAAAATTATCGATTAATCATGATCTTTGACATAAGATAATAATGATTTAAAAACTAAACCAAAAATAGAGTGCCATAAAACATATATTCTTATTTTATAGGGATATTATTAAAGTAATCTTAATTTGGTGAAAATCCATGACTGTAAAGAAGAATAAGTGACCTAACTTATTGGACAATTACCTACTATTCTGAACTTTGCTTATAAGTATGGTATAGTAATAATTAACACAAATGTAATAAAAATACAAGAAATAAAATCATCACAGTTCAATGACATTTGCTTGAGATCTGATGTTATCAATAATGTTGACAAATGCTACAATTACTTTGACCCATAATTGCCAATTTATTAAAAGTTGAATTGCTACAGAGTCAATAAATGATTTATTATGAAAATATATTTAAATCAATTAAACAGCAGAAAATTAATGTAAGAAAACTGATAGGAATACGTTTTGAAATGTCAACTATGCCAACATATTGAGTTTTTGTCATCCGACACTTAAATCATTTTCCCATCCCTATATAGAGAGAGAGGTAAATGCGATAGTACTAATTACGAAATGAATCTACACTCGTAACTGTGCAACTCATAAAGGATAGAAACATTTAGTCAGATATGTCAATCCGGTAACAGTACGTTACTTTAATGAGAGCTGGCTAGTTAGTTCATGTTTAACATTGTAAACGGAGCCAAATGGAGCTGAGTTTTTGTTTGTAATTATATTGTAAGCTCAGTGCGAGCGTCAACAATACCTGTGGAGTCGAGGATGTGGGAACATTGTACCGGATATTTAGCTTATAAATAAATAGGCATAGGTGACACTGTTTTATTGTGATAAGGGTTTATAACTGTAGCGTTGTTTAGTTTGTTGGTGTAAGCTTGTTTGAATTCATAGATGACGTTTGTTTTGAGTTTTATTGAGCTTAACCAACAGCTTTTTAAGTAAACGTTTTTCGAACAACCGTTTTAAAAGTTACTTAAAATCAAGAACTAATAAAAATCATCTAGAAATAAATAGAAAAGAGAATTAAAAGTTGTGTAAATTATAATTCAATTAAAGCGGATGCAATGATATAGTTAATAGTAATTTAATCAATAAATATTTTCCTTTAACATGACGGTGTGAGCTTTTTACAGATTAGAAAAACTTAGATAATAACTCAGAAAACGTTTAAAATATTGTATTTATTTTAATGTCATAAAGAAAGCTCGAAGTATTTTTTTTAAATGGTTAAATTATGAAAACAGTTAGTAATGTATAAAAATAATGAATGCTTACTACTTCTCGCTGTATTCGATCTGTATGGGCGGCATTGGTCCACAACACTATCACAGTCACTATTGTATTTGCTAATGAATCTAGTCCGTTTACATAGTTCACATCCGGGCAACTGGTGTACCGGCTTACGACCGGACGACTGTCCACTGCAGCAGCTGATCACTTCCATCTTCAGTCTAACTATAACAGTACCCACGTTCCTATACATCGCACACGCCGGTATACTAATGAGATCCATTACTGACGATCGCAATCGACATCCCCAAACTGGCGCGATGTATCACGCATGAAGCCTTGTCAGAGACTAAATGAATTCGAGTGACTGCGCGAAGATAAAGCCACCACGTGGACGAGAATACAGGTGGGAGACGCAATGACGAATAGCTGTATGTGAATGGAGGGTGCTTCGCTTAGAGCCAATGAAAACCGGCGGGCGGGTCCGCACGTCTGGTTCACACCCAGTAAGTAAGACTTTATGTACGACATAGGGGTCTCTTCGGCCCGGTAGATAAGGGTTGACTTTTATTGCTTTTTGATTTTAGAGCGTGCGTGCTTAATTATATTGCAAGCTCAACGTTGCATAATCAGTTGATATGCGTTAAAAAGAGAAAGAGAATAAAAATAACTTTTTATAGTAAATAATTTGTGAAAAAGGGGAAGTTTGCCCTTGTCATCGATTACCAAATCAGTATGACGTTGGTCCATTCAAATAGTTTCATTCATTCATAAGAGCACACTCATGCTCGGGTTTTCCCAATGTAGCTGCCTTCACGAACCCGTAGACATCGTATCTCGAGATCTTTAACAAGCTTAAATATTACTTGGTAATGAGTGAGTCATAATACTCTGACATAATTTACTCACTAGAACAAGATGACAGTTTTAGGGTTCCGAAGCGTACCTCGTACAACGTAAAAAAATTTAAGTTTTTTATCAGTCGTTGATTTTCCTTGACGATATGGCTTATATTTTTTACTTTAAGTTTAATTAGATCATGTGATCACAATGATTTTAATTAAAATAAAGAAGATTTATCAAAGTAGTGCATATAAAAATTTAAGATTTATATTTTTTGGCGTATGATAAAATTTCTCTTGCGCGTTTATTTGTACTGACTCACGTTTCATACATTTCAGTTAGTCACTGAATTCTTCAGATTGACTCAGATACCCTTGCTATAATTTATGCTAAATTAAATATTGATTACTTTTGAAAGTTAGAAAAAAAAATCTGCTCAATACTATTCATAAACTCGTTTACAAATAATATTTTAATTTTAAAAATAATTAATTACTTAATTTGTTTTTGTATTAGAAATTTGAAACTAAGGTTAAATAACATAGCCCGATTTAAATGTAGCTTAAATTAAGCTTGTATTTTTTTTGTATATTATGGCGATGAGATTGCTTAATACATACCTAATAAATATATTTCAGTTAAATTTATAGAATCTGATGGGTTATCTAGTCATGTTTTTCCTTTTTGGTCCCTGGCTGATTTCCAACTGAGCATACTAACATGTTTTCTTCGCAATTTGCGATTACTGAACTGTTGAATTTCACCAGTTTGGCAAAGTACCAATAAAATAAATAAATATTCACGGATACATTTCACACAGCGCGCCCTAGTCTTAAACTAAACAAAGCTTGTACTATAGGAACTAGATTTCTGATAGAATACTAGGTTTTTCACTCAGGCACAGATCAAACATCAGTGCTCTTGGCATTTGATCTCGGTAGGAATCTAACCCAGAACACAGAAAATAGAGAGAGCTGGTTTAACAAAAATAATATTCTCTAGGTTCAGAACACATTCTTTATTATCTCTCACTTTTTGAATAGTCAAACGCTACTAATATATAACCAAGAATAAATGTAATTTTTGTAGTCATGATCCTCATCTGTTGCTATTTTATACAGAGAATATTTCATAAGCGTTTTGTAGCTATTCAAAAAATGTCAAAAACAAATTATATGTTTTATTGCCAATTAGCGCATTGCATAAATTATGTGATGAACAACTTAGACCACCCGCCTGTTTAAAATTCAGTTGCATTAGTTAATTATCAAAGAGCTAACGATAGCATAAAATACAGTAAAATACACAAAAGGGTATTCTATATAAGTAGACTAGATATAGGCAGGTGTCATTAGTTCATAATTAGTGTGCGAAAATGCAGTTCTAGAAGCCATAAACAAATTTGTAAATTAGTAGTAGGTACTTTTTATTTGATGCGGTGCTGGCGTATGCGCACCATTTTAATTAATTGATTATTTCTAAGTATAACTCAGTCAGTAGTAAAATTATTTAAAAAAACATATTTCAATAGATATTTTATTATTTGTTACTAATTTTATATCTGCAAGTTAAAAAAACGAAAACTCCTATCAAAGGCATATTATAAAATATTTGATTATTTAGAAGACAAGCAAGCTTGGGACGAACTGGCTCCAACTTTTTTATTAAATAATTGTAAGAAGGATCATATGAAAAAAACACTAGGATCCAGGACTAGTTTCTTGCCAGTTCTTCTAGACTCTCGCGACGAACTGGCGCCTAAAATCATCTAGTATGTAAGACATTTCAAAATGATCCTTGTGATTTTATTGAACAAATTAAATTGAAGTCTGGTAAGTATTTTATTTACATATTTTTCTAGATGTCAGTACAGGATTTGTATATATTTAGGTATATATTTTTAGTAAGTAATAAAAAATATATAATATAAAATTTTTAAACGTCAGTTAATTATATTATAATGAGTTATTATTAGTTTTCATTATATTAAAAATTTTCTAACTCAAATGACTAAAAAATCTTCAATGTTTTCCTAATGATGTGCCGTTCTGAAACCGGATGGTGTTATACGTCAACAGCATTCTCCGAAAGGACTACCTCAGGCGGTGACACCTGCACTGCATCAGCTCGGAGTTTCCTGCTGATAAGCGACACACCTTCATTGATAACACCTACGTACGACTTTTAACTCATGCTACATGTACTATTAGATGATCACATAAGTTCTTAGTAAAAATGTTTGTATGTTTAGTATAGTTTTACCTTATGCTAAAAAATATGTGCTTAAGAGTACAATGCAGCCAAAATGCTTACATCACAATGTTTAAGCTATTGCATAGCTTCCATCGCGGGCCTTGAGCGTGGAGACCGAATCCAGAAATTCCGTATCAAAATAACCTAACACTGCGCACCCACGGTAGTCCCCGAGTACCTACCACTCGTCTTCTTAATTGATTTTATATGGTAGTTGAACCGCAACATTGTAATATAATATTTTTTGTGAATGACACTCACACAGCCATTGGACGTCTGTGTGCGTGACTGATAACATGTAGACATGCTGTCTAGAAATTTTATTGCTTTCTTTTTGCTGACGATAAATTCCATGCTGAACCCACGGAGTACTAATGAATCTGCATAACAGCAAATTCTGCATTGATCCGGTGCATTAGGCTTCCATGTAAAACAAACTTGTATAAGTTTCCAGTCTTTTATTTATTTTTTTGATAGGATAACAAATGAATGGAAGAGTTTGGGGGAGACCTTTGCTCTGAAGTGGGACACAATAGATTAAATAAAAAAAAGAACTAAAAAAATACTATATAAGTTCAATATAAAAATATTACTAATATTTATATATTCTGTAAGGTTTAGAGTTTATTCTTGCATAACCCGTCTTTAAATTTTTAAATAGTTTCTCATAATTTACTGCCGTCATTTAATAATAAAGACATGACACGAGCCACGCAGCTTTGTATACTTACCCATATTCGTCACCGCAATCTCACCGAACTTCAACTACAATTCGTGCTAGCCAAGTCATCGTAGCAATATTAGCATCAATTAAACTTCGTACCAATTTTAGAAGTAAACGTGCTCTGTTTTATTCGATTTGAACAATCGATTTAACAAAATGTTACAGCAAAAAACTAAATGTTACAGTGTTAAAATATTTACGACCGGTTTCTGGAAACCCAAATCACGATTGATCCGAGTTTGACACATAGTAATTATTTGTTTTTTTCGTTGATCATCGTTCGAGAAACCGGCCGTTAGTGTTCAATGTATTTAGCAATCATTGTCATACGTCAAACCTTACAGAACAGAACATTACCGTTTATTTTAAGTTTTGTGTATAGTAATATAAGGTGTTTTAGTATTGACTGACTAATATGGATACTTATACCCGGTGCATGTTACCGAACTATCTATTTTTAGGATTAATGACAAAAAATGTAGTTTTGCTAGAATGGAACACCTAGTTTTAATAAATTTAACACGTTTCTAGGAAATATAACATTGTTAATAAGCAGGTGCTGAATGCGGTATTTTCACTGTATAACATGTATTTGGCTTAATAAAAATAATTAGGATCTTGTTACTTTGCTCAAAATCTATTGAATTACAAACAGCATTAAAACATAATATTTATTTTTTTCAGCTCCCTAGTTCATATTTAAAACGATAATTTGTAACGAAAAAATAGTTACAACGATCGCACGCTCACTTTGCTTATTTCATGACGTCCACTTTTTGCCACTTCAACATACACTCGTTAGTACCAATTAGTAAACGAATTGCAGACCCTCAATGATACTGTAAAAACCGTTTTCCATTTAGAAACCTTCCTATTGACCATTTAAAGTTTTTATACTTACCGCATTGGCCCTAGGTAAAACCTATATCCGTGATTTTTTCATTAACTTACTAAGAAGCAAGATGATTCGTGATCATTTACGCGGATCTTATGCAAAGTAGGTCATGTGCGATAATGATGTCACATTTTTGTATTAAGATCCAAAGGCATTTCCTGCCATATGCAACATCCGATGAGTAGTATCCAAAATAACTTTCAAGATGCAATGCATTTCAAACCATAGTGCAGATAATTTTGGCCAAACGTAATAAGTAAGTAATTAAAATAATTTGTTATTGAGATCCTTTTAAAATAAACAGCAAAGAAAGTATACTGTATACTCCTACTTTACCAAACTTAACACAGAAAAATAAGTAAGTTTTAAATAAAAAAAAAGCTTATATGAGATTGTAGATTTTAACAAAAATATTTAAAAACAAACTGTATCTTTAATAATACATAATAGGATCTATAGTAATATATCTGCGAGTAATTAGAAATTATGGACTTACCAAAAATATGTGAATATCAATAAAATAGCTTGACGTGTTTAAAAACTCTATATGGGGATAAATGTGACAAGGTTCTACATGAACTGCGTTTGAAATTTTGTTGTGTTCATTGACACGAAGAAGAAGAAAAAAAACTTTATAGATCACTATTATATGATTTGATTTGAATAGCTTTCTGAAAACACCCGAACAAAACGCTGTCCAAACACTGACTGAAAAATAAAGTCCTCTGATTCTAATATTTATTTACCGTCATTATTACACCTAAATGTCAAAGTATATTAGTATATTAATATAAATTAGCTGTAAATGATGATACACTAAAATGTAGCTTCGTGAATACTCATTCAAGCAAGGAAGCTAAATCTTAGTTAGAAATATTAATGACCGTTATAATGCCTTTTTCTTACAAAAGTTTGATTTTCAAAAATATCGTATAATAGTTTTAAAAGATGTATCGGAACCTAATCATGACCTTAGACTGTAAACAATAAAGTTATAAAATATAATGATAGTTTATTCAACTTTAAACTATAAATCAGGACAATTTTTATTCAATATTTGACATAGAAAAAATTTGAAAAAGTGGTGGTTTATATAAAAAATATATACTTACATAGATAAAAAACCATACCTGTTTATTAAAATAAATTTGCTTTCAAAATTTCAGGTTTATTATTAGCCACGCCAGACAGAGAAAACAGCAATTAGACAATAAAAATATTCCGGTGCAGAAAGGCGTGACAAAGTCAAAGTCAAGTCAAAGTCAAAAATTACTTTATTCAGTAAAATCACAAGGATCATTTAGAATCGTCTTACATACTAGGTGATTCTAGGTGCCAGTTCCACGCGACCAGAGCCTAGAAGAACGGGCAAGAAACTTACTTGACAGTTATGCTCAATGCAAAAATCCATAAAACAAACAAGGATTTTGCAAACCATTTATTGCGTCGTAAAAATAGTCGACTCCTGTACAAGGAAGCACCTTTGTCTCATCAACACCGACAAAATATACCGTTAGCGAATAACAAGAACAAAGATTCTTGTAACTTTCACTACGTTATATATGACGCAATAAACATGCTTTGTTGAACTTAGTCCCATTTTTAAGGCACCATTTAAAATCTTTGTTTTTATTTTAACGGTAGGAGTATGGCGGAGGTCCAGTGACAAAAACTACTGCATTATTTAGTTGTTGTCGGCTCTTTAAACGGAGAAACACAATGCGTTCCGACCGTACGCAACACAATTATTCTGGACGAAAGCCGTGAAATCGGACCAAGAATAGCTATATAGGGTGCTCTGAATAGACGTATCATTGCTTGATAAATCGTGTGACAACAATACGCCCCCTTTCCAGTCCTAATGTCAAAAGAAGATATAATTAAGCTGTCGGAGGCTTGTTAGGACATGACACGGTTAAGGCTCTATACCAATTTCAAGGTTTATCTGGAGCTACAGCTAATTAATATTGAATCGGACTTGTTTTTACCTGCCGTGAATGTTTAACGTTGTATTTTAATTATTTTTAAAGTAGCAAAAAACATGGTCCCATAGTTTATGATTATTTTATACGAAACCTTGTCTTTTCTATCAACTGAATCACAAAACTAAGTGATTTGATGACATGACAATTAGTTCTATAAGAAATAAAACTAGCAATTTAGAAATTAAGATATACCATACAGAAATCCCAAAGTGTTATAATGAACAGTGCGATAAAAAAAAGTAAAAATACCCATTGCACATGCAAATATTGCGCGAAAAATGACGGATTAATTACGAAACGAAAATGAACGCGGATCGAGGAACTAAAACGAAATGGAACGGACGCGTCATTTGAGCAACATTCATGCAAGTCAAGTAACACTCATAGTAACGTAATGAGTTACTGGTTTGAATGAGTTAAGTACAGATCGGACGAATCATTCATTTCTATTCGATTGTGATACCTACTCATGTTGTTAATCGATTAAATAAATTATTCCGGTTAAAATGTTTTAGAAATTAAATACGTATGTATTTTATGAATGAAAATAATGAATATTTATCAATATAGTGAGAAGTTTTATAAAATATTTAGTATTTTTTTTTAATGTTGCAAATCTTTGTAATCTGCCGTTTGATTCGATTCCATTTCGTAATAATTTTCTCTCCAATTTCTGATCATTATACTTACCAATAAAATTATTACTATTGAACAAAATACAAGAAAATTGCACCAACATCGTGTAATAGATCGAAATCGATGACCAAAAATATGCCGAAAATTAATTTGAGGTCAATGAGTCACCAGTAGTCTCAATGTTACGTCCATTTTTCATAACTCGTTTCTAGAATGCTATGATGAAATTGGTTACAATACATAGCTAGTTTTTTATCTACATATTTTTAGTAAAAGCTCTTTAGCAAGCAATGTATAATCTCAATGTATAAATTGTCCATATGAATTGTCCATAACTCGTTTTTAGAATGTTATGTCGCAATTGGTTACAATACAGCACTAGTTTTTCATCAAGGTATTTTTTTGGGTACGCTCTTTAGCCAGCAATGTACGATAGGTAATTTTAAAAGTATTCTAGAGTAAAAAAAGGTTATGACGTCAATCGCAGGCTGTGATTTCTTAATTTAGAATCTCATTACGAATCCATTGAAAGTATTGTTATGTTACTCACTGTTTTCTTGAAATAATCTGAGTGTTTTCCAATCACGCAAGCCCGTATTTGAGAAGCTAATAATGCAGAGTATGGTGGCGTTAACATTAAGACAAAATAAATTATAGGTTCTCAGTCCTAAAAAAAAATTTCCTCCGTCTATTTGTCGGTTAAAGAATAGCAATCATTTATTTTATGCGCCGGATTGCATTTCCGTAAAAATGACGAATGAAAATTTTATTGAAAAAAACTATAGAGCATTATTAAGTTCTGGTAATTTGCAAATGAAATCTCTTTTCAGGTTTCAGCAAACAAATCCACAAAACTATCTATCAGAAAATTCAAGGTTCCATCTAAAAATAGTACAGTTTCCCTAGCAACCAAGCGCTCGGAACCATTTTTCCTCTCATCGGAACTTCCTTCCCACACGGTCACCGCATCACGTATTCAAACGGCCTTGAGATTACGTCCTACTGTTACAACACACATTTACATTTGCATTACACATCGGATGAGTCAATATAACGGTGTAACAGCCTTCGAAGGAAGGTAGTTTGATCTGTCTACCCGTCTAGCCGGTTATTAGCCACTTTGGTTAATTTTCATCGTACTTCGACTTTAAAATCGTCATAACTTTTTCATGTCCAAACGAGTTCTAATAACAATAGGCTATAATCTAGTGTCCTGTGACTATCCTAAAAGGAGCTATTATTCCCCTTATTGTAGGTTTAATGATTTGTGTGTTGGTTGACTCAGATTAGAAAAATAGATGGCGTTATTTAGGATAAATTGTCCTTGTTTACGTAGGTTCGAGTACAATCTCAAACTGCTACTGAGATTTTAAGCTGCAGATTATATCTGTCAAATACTGGACGTAAAGAGCCTAAGACCGGGCTCAGTGGCGCGTCTTAGGAGAGACCTACAGACTATATCAATCCAGAAGTGGAAGGTTGATGATAATTATGATGACTATAGCGAAGTTTTAGAAAAAAATGCATCGACTTAAGGAAATTTCAAATTCAATGTTTGTATTCACTAAAATGCGGTCTGAACCACCAAGCCTGGTATTCTGAGATAATTAATGGTCGGTAACTTTTTATGGGCATATATACGATGCTTAATGTTCAGTTGAAGTATTAGAACCGCATACTTTCCTCACACCAATCCTTAGATGGCAATACTTGAAGAGGTGATGCTGATGTTTCTTAATGTTTTATGACAGCAGGGAAATAGTATGCATGTTAGTCTTAGTTGCGTAAATATATTTTAGAATAGTACAAACTTCGTCATATAATAAAATCTATTTATTTTGGATTACCGAATTAAGTAATGTGTTCCATTATTAAATCTATTATTGCAAATTGAATTGAATAACAAATAAACTAGTATGTTCCCAGACGATATTGTAGTCAAATGTTTTTTGTTAAAGAGTACTTATATATTATATATATAGAAGAAATTGCTCACAAAGATTTGCTAGATCTATACACGGTTTGGAGACTGTGAAAGAGAAATTCACGTATTAAAGAAACAAATATAGGGTAAACCATACTATTGTTGGCACCCCCCCAGTGATTGGCACTCTGATTTAAAAATTCAGATAATAAGAGAGACATCCTGTTTATTTACTGTTGCAATACTTTATTTGGTAGAATATCTAATAATCTTTAAGAGGCAAAACTGTTGTTAGCCAACTTTCTTTCACACCAGTTTGTGAGTTTAGAATAGTTTAGATGGAAATCAAGTCGTCGCGATCGTGTTGTTTTTTTATCAAAAAGTTTAGTACTGGAGGATAGAAGTGCACGTGAAAAGTTGATTTTTGGGTAAGTTTCTACACCAATTTATATTTGATTATGTTAAATTAGTGTATATGTTGCTATTTTTATCGTTTTCAGAGTTGAAAAATAAGCGTACCGGTAATTTCTTTGGTGCCAATCACTGTATTTTTTCTTGTATAGTGGTACAGTGATTGGCTTGGATGCCAATGATTGTACATTTAATTTTCTGGTGGCATGTGTTAAATTTCATACTTAAATTACATTTCCATCAATATAGACCGTATTCGGTTGCTAAATAAGGCTGTTTTTGCTTATATTAGAATTCTTGGCACTGCCAATCATTATACATTTTTTGGGTGCCAATGAATATACCCTGAAGAACAGTAAGTATTACGCTAAGGCTTCCTCCTCTTCTTCTGCATCTTTTTCAGGTAGGTGCCCGGCTTTAAGATGCCATACCCAATAAAAGACGAGAAGCTCACACGATATGTCCTCAACTGACGACCGATGTGGCGCGGTGGGCGATGGTCCGCCTGCGACGCGGAAGGTTGCGGGTTCGATTCCCGCCTTGGGATAAATGCTTGTATGTTCTGCAAATATTTATTCCGGGTGTTCTGGGTATTATATGTATAATAAAAAATATCTATCTATGTAATGTACTGTATTAAGTACTTATGTCAGTCTTCTAGTACCCATAACACAAGCTCTGCTTAGCTTGGGGCTAGATGATGTTGTGTGGAATGTCCAGCATTATTTATTTATTTATTTATTTATAACTTCAAGAATCGTTATACTATTTTATTATCGCTAACTGCCAATCGTTATACCAAATTCACTGTGCCATTAATTATACTTCAGTGCCAATGATTGTGCAATAACACTAAGTTTTATGTTACTTATTAAGCAATAAAGCAATTTTTTTTAAAGAACCGATTTGTAGATTTATTATCTATGCTTATAGGTATACCTGTTATCTGATATATATTAGACTCATAAAAATATTATTATAACAAAGAATTTACTACCTAAATGTTGAAGGTCATCTTAGAGTGCCAATCACTGTACTGTTTACCCCTATACGTACCGTTATTAAACAAGACATAACAGCATAATTTTGTCTGATTTGACATGCGAAACAATTTAACCATTATCTCCATCAGATTTTTTTTGAAATGCTTACATATAATCAACCCTATTCCTACTACTGAAGGTTGATAGTCGCGGGAAGGATTGGAGAATAGGGCGAGCTATGGCGAAGGAATTGGCGGTATTCGCCAGTGACCGTAATGGGAGACATAGCTGGCTGATATTACTCCGCCGACTGGGTGGGCACCCGCGCCAGGGGCGGTTGGCCCTTTACGCTTTTTGCCTTTTATATTCAAACTTGCAAACTTCGAACTCGCCGGCAATGCACGCGAAAAATAAAGCTTTGGCGCTAGTTACGCTAACGCTAGTTACGCTAACGCTAGTTACGCTAACTACTAATTCTCCATGGATGTAAGTAAGTATTGTTTTTTTTTAATCCTATGTCTACAATAACTAAGTATTTATCCCTCAACATTAAAAAAATATAATAAAAAAAACTAGATTGCAATAAAAAATGTCGCTATATATCGAGACTTCATAGCTAATTTAACAATTAGTCGTACTAATTAGCGAGAAAAAGAGAAAAGGTTATTAAAACATTACTCGCTTGTGGTTGAATTATGTTGTAATTAGCCGGACAATTAAAATCGAAGGGCATTACATTGTAAAAACTGGAGTGGGAAATGATCCTCTTTTACTTTATAGCTACTTAAGAATATTCTAGAAGTGGCTTTTTTGAACACTGTAGAGTCTTCAAACGGCCATTATTAATTCCACTTGAAAAAAATACATAAACGAGTATTTTTTTAAACCATTATTTACAAAGTGCTTAAGGACTTACCCGGATAATACGAAATCAGGGTTTATTTATATTTTATTTAACACTTAAAAAGCTTAATCAAAATCTTTATTATTATAACAAATGGACACATTCTTCCTGTCATTATTCAGTAGAGCTCAGCAACTTATCAGCATTAACTCCGTTCTAAAAAAAACTTTCCTATGTCTATGGTTTAGGAAAGAGGCCTGTGTGAAAACATACATACGATGTTCTCGACATGTGTGGGACTATTACAACTGTATAACGGGACTTGAGGACAGGTAAATACGGCTAATTACCCCCAAGCAGGACAAATATGCTGTTAACGTTTTAATTAGTGAGTTAATTGATTTTGCGAGACTCGTCTCAAACGGAACCTTTGGTAATGAGCAGAGATTTTCTCTTACTGAAAAATCTGTTGAGATATTTGTTAATACGTTATATCAAAAATAGGGCTTAAAAATAAGCATATTTATTGAAAGTTAAATAGTCTGAAACAATCCAGGTTCGTTGAAAAACTAGTGTGTAAAACTAAACTAGCTCATATATATAGTACCTACCTATGTCTTGGGTACGCTTCCGATTGGTACTGATTTGGATCAGTTGAACTATCTATAGATCGTTTGCAACGGTCTGTAGATAGCTCAACTGCTTCTTATGTATTTTATATCACAATGTACATTTTGTAAATACTTACTGTATAGTCGTAAGTTTGTTTGTGAATAAATATTTATACCTATATCTAATAAATACTAGATACAGAAAGTACCTACTAGATAGGTACGTTTTTGAAAAAAAAACTTAAATACTTATAAAAAAAAAGTGCGAAAAATGCATAGACATTTTACTTTTATGTTAAATACCTAATTCAAAAACTTACCAATAAAATCTCTTCTGCGACAAAAGTATTTTCTACTCTTCGATGAAACCATTCGTTCAACATCATGACAAAACAAGAATCCTTTTTCTCGAACACCTAAATAATCCTACCCACCAATACAGTTTACACATGATACATCGCCAAACCAATAAACATTTACCTCAAAAATACAATGACGAAAAATATTTTAAAAACTATATTCGAAATTTTTCACGCACACGCGTTGAAATTACATGAAAATGTCAAACGCGTGACGTTCACATAATCTAGACAGCTTAGCTTTTATAAAAAAAAAACAAATCACAATTGAAGGAGGTTTGAACGTTTTCGTTTGCATACAAACTTTTTGGTTTTCAAAAAGAGAACGCATGCAAAGCGTGAGCGTTGAAGTCTTTTCTACGGTATTTTGGCGCGTTGAGCTTTGTGGTCGTTTCGCGGAGGGCGGTTTTTAAAGTATTGTTTAGACAAAATACACCTTGCGTGAACGAATTACGGTTCATATTACTACAGTAAGAACATTTTAGGTATTTTCTGATATTTAATAGCGCTAGTGAAATAATCATTGCGCGCTTTTTACTCGTACGTGATCGTATTATGTAGTTTTTTTAAATACAGACTATTAAATGATTATTAACGGATTTATTATCAATAATTTTTATTAGGTACTTACCTAAGTATCTATGTTATTCGGACGCTTTTTTTTTTCGCTTTATCAAAGTAGGTAGGTACTTATTTATTTCATTTCTAAACGAATAGTGATGTAATCTCGGTTACAAATAAAATAAATATATATTTAGTATCTATACTGACCTACATATATATATATAGTGCTATGTAAAACTTATTTTAAATATAAAACAAACCTTACCTTACAAAGTCTGCAAATTGTGCTGGTCAGTCCTGCAACGAAAAAAAAAACAAATTAACAAAACAAAACTACAAAGCAAAGCAATTTAAATACACCGATTTCATATTTTAAATAAGTTTTTGCTTAACTAATGATCAGTCTGCATTTGACGATCATTTAGTATTTAAGTTCGATGGTTAGGCCTGGGGCCAGCAATGTTTTCGTGACCTAGATCTTTGAATACATCACCAGTATACAGAAATCTGCACTTCTAAACTGGCAAGACAGCTCTGCCACGCAATAAACGCTCCTATTTCTATAATCTAGTGGTGATTATTGCTTGGTTGTGGTAAACATATTGAAGTTCTATGAGAAATGGCTATTGATATCGAAATTACAACCTGTCATACCCCAGACTAACACCAGACACGACCATGAGGAGCGGCAGAAGGTCATGACAATAATTGGTATTGCAAACCATAAGAAATACATTTAAATCACTAGATGGAGTTTTTGGAGCCAAAATCATGGACACAGAATATATAATAGCTGTTTGTAATTTTGAATGGTTTATTAATTCTTAACTGAATGTATTCAAAGTCAAAATTAATGATAAGGGTTATTTCGCCTTATTATTCAATGTTTAGAACTATTTCTGTTCTAATTCAGTTTTTTGCGATCACAATGTTTAAGTTTGTTTTTATTATACAGAATAGATACTTATTGCTTGATGACTTAATCAATTATAAAAAATAAGGAATACTTCTAAACAAATACTCAATACTATTTATTATAAGTACCTACTTAATAATTAAAATGTTAAAAGATTTTATCTGAATAACTTCTTTGATCATGTTATGCTATTAATACCTACAATTACATTACAAAGGCCTTAATATGTTACATGTTTTTCTGAAAATAAATTTATCTTTAGTTTATAAACAACTTTCAATAAGTTTTTTTATTTCTATATAATAATAAAATAAAAAAGCTTTATTTCCTAAACCTAACATAAATTTCCGATACCAAAACTTTAAATTTATCTTTTTTTAAAATATATGTATATTTTAAAAAAAGATAAATTTAAAGTTTTGGTTGGGCCGCCTTAGCGGTAAAAGCCTCCTCCAAAGTTCTCCATGCGTCTCTGTTCCTTGCCTTCCTTGGCCATATTTTTCCAGCTACGTCAGTTATGTCGTCGTTCCACCTTTTGAAAGGCCTTCCTCTTTTCCTTTTCAAGTTTAGGGGAGTCCAGTTGGTTACTATGTTGTCTACATAATACAAATTAAAAATGGTATCCAGTGCTAGATAGGCATGTTTGTTGAGAAATTTATTATTTAACTAAAGATAATTTTGCCAGATGTTAATGACACAGAGAAAAATCTGTTATGTTATCAAAGAAATTTAAAACCTTGACGTCAGTCCCAACAGTTCAAAAATAATGTCAAAACGCCTCCCAACAATTTGAGTTTGTTCTTGTTGTCTTTTCCAATCAATTAAAAAAGCACTACACTTCTTCTAAATGATATATAAAAGCGAAATTGTAGTTGGTGCAAGTGTTTTTGTGCCATATTTTTCATTTATTCCTTATCGCTTCTTGTTGCCATAGAATAGAAGCACAATTTATTGTTTTTGACGTGACAACTTCTTATAATTCGATAGAGCCGGCTGCACGCACGAAAAAACATGACTCATGCGGCGTTACCTCGCAATGAGGCGTTCCATGAAGTGCAAGCGAGAGCGCAGAACGAGCGACAAAGAAGCACAATCGGCCATTACGTTCGTGTCACGTTCAACTATCGTCAGTAAACCGACTTTACAGACAACCATTTTTTTATTATATCTAGCCTATACTTAATTGCGATATCAAACTGTGATTGTAAGACAAGAATAATCGAAATAAAATTATTTATTTGATTACAAACCCACACTAAACTATTTTGGAACCAGGATTTCCGATCGAAACAATCAGAGCACAGCGCATGCGTAAAACCATTTTGGACTGTCACTGTCCGGTTGAATTAACCAAAAATTTATCACAATAAAAAGAGCAAGAACCCGCATGCGGATCTTGTCTGGGAGAGTCAGTTACTATACGACTCCAATACCACACAACTTGATAAACTAATTCACGTCAAATCAGTTCTTATGTGCCGCATTGTAAGGGTTAAAATTCTGTCACCTGTCAGTTTTGACTTACGCGCAGTGTCAACGTCATTGTGGATTTGCCGTTGCTGTCGCTTCCTATTCCGGCTATTGTTGTACGTCCTGCCTGTCGCAGGCCGGGCTCACACACTAGTGAAACTAAATATCTTAAAGAAGTAAATACATACAAATAAACAGCTGCAATCAAAAACAAGTGTAGGAAAAAGCTAATCTTTCATATTAGGTTATATAGTCTGGATGCAAAATAATCAAGAATTTTATCAGCGCTTACAAAAATACGATTGAGTTATATTTCTAGCTAAAATGAAAAAAATAACATAATATAATACATAAAAAGTTTAAAGAATTGTATAATGATGAACACTTGATAATGTGACAACTGATATCTTAAAACAACTGCCTATCAATGAGGAATTTGCTAATACCCAATTATTTTAAAACAAAAGTTGATATTATACATCGCAGAAGTTCGTTATTGTAAATGTATTTCGGTATTAACAGATGCATCTACCTATCAAGTTTCTTACAGTTTTATAAATATGGAAATTTTGAATTAGTGTCAATCTAACCGATGCGTTTTCCGCAATAAGGTAAACTGTCACTTAACCTGTCCGATGCGCGACAAATGCAATGACAGTTGTGACATTTGTAGAGTTTAAATTGACAGCCGCATGCATTACGCGCTATTTTTATAAATTGCAATGACAGATAGTTTTTCATCAACCTGCTAGATTTTTTTATACGTTTAATGACTGGTGACATTCAATTTGTTAAAGCTTCAACATGTTACAAGAGTCTAGTAGAGTGACTTACCGACAAATTGACGTCTAGATAACAGATAGGTTGTCAATTGGCTGTTCTGTTGACAAACGATTGTTTTTAACATGTCTAAATTGTCTAAGCAGTTGTAACCCGTAAACTTGGCATTTATATTTTATTATAAAATGTGCAATGAAGGTATTACTTGGTCTCTTTAAATATGCGAAAATTTTACGAAGATTAATTTTTGAGTTAAAGTAAAATTTAAAGTGAATTTTAAGGTTTATACCGGTATTTAAAGTTTAAAATCGTACTTGAATACATTGATGAAACACACATACATACGCGTACCATACACAAACGCAAAATATCAATGAGGTGACGTATCACTGCTATAGTATAGGTTATTCTGTGGTCTTCAATGAATGGACCTTGAGCGAGGTTAGTCGATACTAGCGCTGCCGAGGCATTGAACTTGGAATTGTTTTCTGTCAGTTTATATGAATTGTATTAATACTTTATTACATTAAATACAAGGGCTTGAACACCGACGACTTTCTTAATTTAACTTTCAATGTAGTTTCAGAGAAATCACTGGATTTGGAGGCTTCAGAAACCTTCTCCTACTCTATTATGACTTCTTTACACATTATTCATTTATTTATGTACTTTATTTACATATATTATACAACAAAGAGTCTTAAAAACAAGTGACTGCTGAAATTGTGGTTTCTCTCACCCAAAACCCTTTTAACTCACCACAAAATATCAACTCAGTATCGCAAATTAATCATATGGCACAGTCAGTGCGTAAACAGTTTGTATGAATATAGCGGGTTAGTCATTGCAAACATTCAATAGTATAAAAATATTGAGGTATTTGTACTTGGCGCCAATGTTTACTCTAGCTATGATTCATTCATTGATGCTGCGGTAAAATATTATGGTTTTCCTGTCATTATTTTTAGATATTTATTTCAATATATGTTTTGACTATGACCACACTTGGAGGAGCACCAAAATGTGGATAAATAAGGACAATTGTTACATATCGTAACGGTTGCGTATTCGAGATTAATTAAAATTAAATTAATAAATAATTTATTCAAAACATTGAACATTTGTTAAAGTTAGTGTCGATGAGACCGAAAAAGTTAATAACTGTGCTACTGTGTTAGTAAGAGTATGAGAGATAAACTGCGCGGTAATGCAGCAAAATACGGTAGTTAAGCTCTTGTTAACAGGCCTTGTAAATCGATTTCTGTACTTGAATAAAAAATTACTGTGGTATTTTATGATTGTCCAAATATAGACCGTTACTTAACATCGGAAATGACGCAATTTACCTTTTCCCTTCAAAATATCCACAACCAAATCTGCGTTGGCTATCTATGTTTGCATACTCAATGTTCTCAGAGTAATATAATATAGGTAACTATAGAACATAACCTACCTCAGATGTATCAACGTTGTACTGTGAAATAAAGCAGTTGGAAATGTCCATAAAAAGCATTTTTTTCATTCGATATAAACGGAAATAGGCTGAGAAACTTCGTGGCTTGCGTTATTATCTCATGGCAATGTCAATTAATAGGTACTGATAAAAAATACTATAAACAACTAATAAATGGTCATATAAACGGTTATTTATAACGGTTTCTAGACGTTTCAAACACTTCAAACCATTTCATACACTGCGATCTGACTTCACCACACTTCACTTGCGCGATTGTGTTTTGTTTTTCTCTTAAGATCGGTTTTTTCTGGCGTATCAATGGGTAAACGTCAAACTACTTCAAACTAAGTTCGAGTAGAAATCTGCCATTTCTATTGATTAGTCTGTGACATTGATGAGGTCAAGCCTAAGAAGAAGAAGATGGGCAAGATTTATCAAAGTAAAAAAAAATTACACGTTGACTTGAGAACCTCTTCCGTTTTTTTTCGTTGGTTAACAATGGCAGATTTATGATTTTTGCTTACGTTCATAGAAATAAGTATGTATTTACTGTTGCTTGCATGTTATGCCTCCTAAGTACTTAGCTATGTAAAATCTCCATATTTGGCTCCGCAAATACTCGTTTGAATGCAAATTGCCAGTTGGATTACATTTTTTGTTTAGAAATTAAGTTTATTGCACTTGATGTATGGATTTGTATTTATGGTGTTTGTATATTTTAATCAAATTGTCAATCAAATCTAAATTACTTTTAATGCAAAATTATTTTTGTTTTTAAAAATGATTTATTTTGCCCAATAATTTTTAAGTACTTGACTGAATATTTATTACAATTTACCTATTCATCCTTCGCATAATACAATTATTTTGCAAATGTTGATTTAAAACAGTGGTTTGAAAGTTTTTTTTTTTTAGATTTTAATATGTATTTTACAAAATTAGAAAAGAAGTTAGTAGTAAGTTTAGAGTAGAAAATCTATGTAAAAATGATTTCTTAACAAAGTTTTCCTGTTAATATTTAAAATGAAAAGCCCCGTTTTCTAACAGGATATGACGATTGCATGTATCCGTAGGATGTTCGACAACGTGTGACAAACGTGTAAATATTTATCTAGCCTGCATTGTCTAAGCTGGATTAAATATATATACTGAGAGATGGACGCAACATTTTTACTCCATAAACAAACCTTTACGAGTGGAGACTGCGTTTAGGCTTGCGTAGTGTAAGACGCCCTCCGGCGAGATGGAGCGACGATCTGCGGAGTGTATCTGGCAAACACTGCATGAGAAGAGCCAAAGACCGGGCTCAGTGACGCGTCTTGGGAGAGACCTACGTCCAGCAGTGGACTGATACAGGTTGATGATGATGATGAAACAAACCTTTAATGTAAAAGTTGTGCTATTTTTACATACCAAGCCAATTTTGAACGATAATGATTTTTTTTCGTTTGATAAATCAGACTTCTGAGGTCATATTCATTTTCTGAAGATCTGCCTAGTGATTAAGTATATGAATATCAGTAAGATCTGCTTAGTGATTTTTAAATGAGATAAATTAATTATTTTAGCTCTCGATCTATAGGCATATTACTTGGAAATAATTGACAAATCTAGTCTATTTATATGATAATATATCGACCTTCACGATTTCCGACTGGTCTTCATTGAATTTGTTACAAAGCTATTTTGCATCCTAAAAAAAAACGTTGGTACAACTTTTATCTGTTTCGATAAACTCCGCACTAACTACCTCAAACTCAAATATTCTTCATACCGTAAAATCACGCAGATCATCTAGAATCGTTTGTTTTTAGTGGGGATCAAACCCACGACCCACACCATGGAAGGCAGACTTACTACCAACTGAGCTGTTATGTCTGTCAAGTTAAGTTGTCGCTAAGTTACTCGCGAATTGCGGGTAACTCAGAGTACCTACTGTGTCCCGGTAACGTACACCATTACCGGGATACATTACGAAACCAATTATAAAGCACATTAACTCTATTGAAAGATCTATAAACAATTGACTCAAGCTTAAAGCTTACACATGACATCACTTCTCAATAAAAAAACACACACATACGATCACCCGTTACATTCCGTGAAAAATGACGACTGGGGTATACCAAACTGAAAAATTCCAATATAATGATGACCAGATTTTATCCTGATTATATCATGCAGGGTGAAATCTGGTGATATAGTCAGTATAAGTCTAGTCTAAGAAAGAATGGTTCCATTAGAAATTTTCATTTTATTTCATCATCATCATCATCGACCTATATTAGTCCACTGCTGGACGTAGGTCTCTCCCAAGGCGCGCCACTGAGCCCGGTCATCGGCTCTTCTCATCCAGTGTTTGCCAGCTACACTCCGCAGATCGTCGCTCCATCTCGCCGGAGGGCGTCCTACACTACGCTTGCCTAAACGCGGTCTCCACTCCAGTATCCGTTTGCTCCAACGGTTGTCGGTTCTTCGGCAAACATGGCCGATCATTTGATTTAGTTTGTAGTTATATTTCACGGAATCTAATGGGTAATCATTTCGCTCGATCGAAAAATATTATACTGTGATTATCATAATTCAAGTGCCATGAACATGATAATAGGTGCCAGGTAATTAAAATACTTTATTACACACCACTACTTAAAAATAAATATACGATGCTACAACAAAATACAGTTGTAGCATCGACACGATAAGAAGAAGAAGAAGACTTAAAAATAAACAATTATACTGTTCGACAAACAATAGGCAGCCTTAACACAGACATCTTTACAAGTCTGCATACTATGGTCAGGATTGGATAGAAGATTAATTCAAACAAATTCGGTACTACCAATCAGAAAAAGGTACTTATGTAAATATTTATCGCATACGTCATAGTAGCCTGTGTATCTGTTGTGTTGATGTGTAGCAGTGATTCAATAAAGATTATTAGAACTTGGTGACTTATGGTATTACCAAGTCGATTTTTAAACTACCTCATTTCCCTATTCACTTGTTAAAGTGTGAACAGATGTTTTCAGAACACCAAAATGAGGTGTTACCAGCTAAGGCTTGGTACAGTCATTTGTTTTATTATGTGAAACACTGAAAATAGAGTTGGAACCTTGTGTTTCTAACGTTCCCTGTGTTTCATCAAATACTTCAACATAATACATACTATATTTTACCTACTGGATATTATTTTCCATATTATGTTTCATCCTTAGAACGGACTAAAATAAAAACATTATAAAATTTAATAACAATACAATTTATATCATATAAATATCACCTTTAGTAGAGTTAAACGCAGACTAACTTTTCTAAAGGCCTGTATTATTAACAAATGATTTTAATTTATATGGACACTCTTATTTTTAATGTACATGCTAATTGTCACGTAAGAAAAACCAATCTGTGCCAAAAGAGATTTTGGTGACCAATATTATTACTTCGATGACTACTAATGACTTAAGTTATTCAACTATGTTAGATTTGTAAAACGACTAGTCGGTCTATTACTTAAAATACAATCAGCTGGTAGTGAAAGCGAAAGCAAAGCTATCACTTAGCGTCAGTAAATCATATTACAGTAAGTTACTCTGGCTTATCGATAAAAAAACCAGCGTTTGTGTGGCTCTATACTAATACAAATAACATAACATAAAAATAATATTTGATTCACACTTTTATTTATTTATGTGTGATAGCATAAATGTAGCTTTGTAAGCCTTTGGTCTTTCTCTATGTAACTGTAATAAAATTTTACTTTTTTCTTTTCTCCCTTACATCTGCCCCAGCTTTATTATTGCAATATTTTTAAACAGGCTTTTTTCTATCTGAAAAAGGGGTAAGGTACGACCACTCTGTGAAGAGTGGTCAACGATACTGTCAAGTTACGATCAAGAAATTAACAACGGCCGCTCTAAGCGTGATCAAAATCAGATGACGATTTTTTTTTAATGTATTATAGACAAACGCTTGGCTGCAATCACATCTGATGTTAAATGATGATTAAATGTGTTGCTGTCGCGAATAACATAATAAGTGCACTAAGCACATGAGTCAAGTGTCTCGTTGTATTTCATATTTGTTTGGTCTGTTTATAAACTGTGCCAACAATGTGAAGGTCACTTTCTCCATGATTCATTCACACCATGCGTTAAAGAAACGTCATTACTTGCAATATTATGAAATGTAAAGATTTTACCTTATATATAATATTTTTAGCTTAGTTTGGGATTTTTTGTAAATAACCAGAATAGGTACCAGCAGATGGCCTTTAGCGCCTTTGGCGTAAGTTAATTAGATAATTATGTTAGAATAAAGGTTGTCTGGAAGAAATCGCTTCGTGCGATAAGACTGCCTATTGCAGGGCTAATTTTAAGAGTTGCTATTCAATTACTTATTAGTCCTCAATAAAGAATTTAATTATTATTTATTTTCCGAAATTACATTACATTAGCCGAGCATGTCTTGAGGACGTAGTCTGAAATAACGATGAGGATGAATGCTAGTTGCCAATAAATAAAACTACCTTATCATTTGTGCTATAGCAGTGTACACTGTTGGTAGTAATAGTCAAAAATATGTAATTTAACCTCATCTATAAGATTTTTTTAAAACAAACGGACGACTATTATATTACTTACAAAATGTACATAGGTATATATAATATTTAAAGAAAACAGTTAAGCCATCCACTCAACTGAACCAAATCAGTACCTACCAGTTGAAAGCGCACCCAAAATACTGGCTGCATAGCCGCGCTGAATAGAAACGCTGATATTTTTTCCGCATATTTTCAGTACAACATGAAAGATAACGTTTAGTAAGTATATCGAAGTCACAGAAGGTTAAAAACGAGACTAAATTGTTAAAAAACCAGTCCGAATACAAAAAAAAAGCCGTACTTTCCAAAGGCTGACTAAGATCTTAGACATTTCAGTGGAGCACTTTACTGCTTGTGGTTGAGGTAACTAAGATGAGGATGAATCATTATAATATATATTTAAGCAAAAGCTTTGTCAGTTCAACTGACCTTTAAATCAAAGCTTTACATATTTTATGCATCAGTATCACAAAATTAAGAGGAAAAGTTCGACCATTGTAGATATAAACCATTATAAAAAAACGCGCCTCAAGTGCTCTTAAGAGCCGGCTCCACACGTATTGAACTTCCTTTTCTGAGGATAAAGCCAACTAGGCTGAGAGGATGATACCTCTATAGATAGAGTAGGCTCTTTTTAGAGTACTTGGTTACTCTAAAAATAACAAACTCAAAGAATTAGCAAGCTGAAGTGACAGTGGGCCGGCCATGTTTGCCGAAGAACCGACAACCGTCGGAGCAAACGGATACTGGAGTGGAGACCGCGTTTAGGCAAGCGTAGTGTAGGACGCCCTCCGGCGAGATGGAGCGACGATCTGCGGAGTGTAGCTGGCAAGCACTGGATGAGAAGAGCCGAAGACCGGGCTCAGTGGCGCGTCTTGGGAGAGACCTACGTCCAGCAGTGGACTGAGATAGGTTGATGATGATGATGATGATGATTAAAAATTTGTCATAAAGCTGTAAAAGTTGTGTAGATGAGATGCATTTCAATCCATAAATCGTCTTTCATACTAGGTGATTCTAGGTGCCAGTTCTACGCGGCCTAGAAGAAGCAAGAAACTTTCAACATAATATACATATCTTCACATACATTAATATCAAAACAATAATGTAATAATAAACCATCTTCGCTACATAATAACTAAAAAACCGGAATCAAACAAGTATTTAAATAACGGAAAGCCTCAAGGTCAATAAATGCAACAAGTAATAATAGAATTCTCAACTTGATTATTCATAATAACTTTGTTTTGTCATGTAACTTGTCAGAAGTCAAAGTCTATTGATGTAACTGCTCAAAGTCCATATTATGACTGTATAACTCAAAGTCACATTATGGGGAAGGAGCCTTATCTTCAACGTCCGTGATTATAAAAGTTATAAATGGAAACCATGAATAATAGGGAATTTATAAAATATATAAGAAACAGTTGAGCCATTTACAGACCGTTGCAAACGATTTATAGCTAGTTCTATTATAACTGGTCCAAATCAGTACTAATCGGAAGTGTACCCAAGATACTGGCTGCATTGCCGCGCTGAATAGCATTATTAATTTATTTAATAGCATTTTTTTAAAATAATAATTCTAACAGAAAAATCGAATTTGGTCAATAACTAGGTAAGTACTAATTTAACATTATTAAGGATATTTTAATATGTATAATCAGATTTTAATCACATTATAATGGGAAAAATATTCTTTGCTGAAACTAAATAATTTTCCTAATCGGTTCAAATGTGTTCGAATAAATCAGTGAGAATACCGTAAAAAATATTTCGACAATATAAAAAGTATGAATTAAACTTTTACTAAATGTAAAGAAGGATCTTTTCAAAATCAGTTAAAAAGTTTAACTAATCCAAAATTTATTGTTTAACTAAAAAAATAGCTATTTTCCGCGACTTTATTCACAAGGAAAACCCTAGGTAATGTTTAATTTTACTAAGTAGTCGTTTACGGTCATTTACGATTACCGCTTAATGATCGTCATGAATCAACTACATAGTACAAGTGTTCTGTTGTTTGAAGTGAAGTCACGTCATGTAACTTATTAGGTAATTTTGAATCAGCACAACAAAAAGTTCAATACAGACAGGCGACACAGCTCAGTTGGTAGTAGCGAATACTTAATCTTTTTTGTTAATACATACATACTTACATAGAATAAATCGAAACACCCAGAAACAGAACAAATATTGATGTTCATCACACAAACATTTGCTCTGGGTGGGAATCGAACCCCCGACCCACAGCACGGAAGGCAGAACTACTAACTGAGCTGTGACGCCTGTCGAATAAAATAATAGGATTCGATTTCATGATTCACTTCCATTAAATCCCTATTGCTCCTTGTAGTGTTTTGCAAGATAATTTACAAAATTACAAATTCCTATATCTTTTTACTTGCAGTGAGTAATGTTTCACTAACAGACATTTAATGGCGTACCCCTGCATAATATCTGCCACTGTCACAGCTTATAATGACAATAGTTGAGAAACTATATATTTAATAAATAAATAATAATAAATAAATAATGCTGGACAATCCACACAACATCATCTAGCTTCAAGCTAAGCAGAGCTTGTTTTATAGGTACTAGAAGACTGACATACTTAATACAATACATTACATAGATAGATATTTTTTATTATACATATTAAATACCCAGAACACCCGGAATAATTTTTTGCAGATCTTAGAAACGTTTATCCCAAGGCGGGAATCGAACCCGCAACCTCCGCGTCGCAGGCGGACCTTCGCCCACCGCGCCACATCAGTCGTCATTATTTGTCTTATAATATAACAAAAATAACTCAGGTTTCAATCAATATAAGCATTTAAATTATAGTTTTATTAAAATTAGTTCAGTAGTTAAGGCGTAATGTGTTAAACATTGATAATTACATTTTAAATAAATTAAAAAGCTTTTGTATTTGCCGAATTGTTTTATACTTACCAATAAAATGTGTTCAAAGCTAAGCACAGTAAGCATAATGAATTTTTTTGGTATAAATATCTAAATAAAAAAGTTAACGCATCTTCATAATCTTTATTGAAGGTTTTCGTTGTTGATACGATTAATAAAGAAAAAAGTATTAAAATAAGAAAATATAGGAATATAAATTTTAATAATAAAGCAGTTTTACTATTTCATTTGTTTTATAGCATTTTCATTAAAAATTGTTAAGTAAAACTTTATTCTTGTAGTTGTCTATCTATTTAAATTTAGCTGTGACACAATCAAGAACAAAATTGCAGTGTGCCTTTCGTACCTACGTTTAAATGCGTTTTTAAGTATTATATTGAATACGATATTTTATTAACGACATAAAGAAATAATCTTTGTTCGGCCTTTTTTGAATGACACATCGTAGAGACTTAAACTATAAAAAAGTTTTAATGTTATTCGACGTGAATCAAGACCAAGATTTTGATATGAGTGTGAGTGAATAAAGAATAAGTTATTTTTTTGTATCAAAATACATTAAATAATATCTAAAGATTAATCAATTTAGTTAGTTTTGAATTTTTTATTTAATCAGTAAGTATCTTTGTTACGCACTGCTGGTATTGATTTGGATCAATTAAGCTATCTATAGATCGTTTGCAACGGTCTTAGTTTCTTATGTATTTAACATATACCTACCTATGTACATTTTATAAATACTGTAATAGCCGTAAGTTTGTATGTCAATAATGTGTACCTACTGTTAGTAGTACATATGGTTCACGTTACTTATGGCTAGAAATATTCTTCAATATTATTTAAATACTTAATTAATTATATTTTTCCAAAAAAATATTGTATCCAAACACATTGATAGATAATTCAAAGAGTACTTAACAGAAATATGGTTTATCAAAAAAAAAACCATCATCGAAATCGATCTACAATCGGCGGATCAAATAGATACCTGCAGTTGAATTGAGAACCTTATTTTTTGAAGTTGTTTGACGAGTTTGAAAATCATTAGGTATATGAGAATGACTCAATTACAAAAGTCAAAAATGACTGTTTTCAAAAGAATGTTAGCCCCAAGTAAACTACATCGGAATTTCCGTCCTGATTTCTTTGGGTTAAATACTTGCATGATATTGGAAAAAAACTGAACATTTTTCCCAACTTTGACGTAACTGGTGAGTAACTGCAGTGTATGAGTGCCAGTTTTATTCCCGTTATGGGTTTTTTCCAATATCTGCAAACAAGATCAATTTGAGGCTTGGCTATCACGAACTGCAACTGCTATTGCATACACCTATAATAAATAATAAATAATGCTTGACAATCCACACAACATTATCTAGCCCCAAGCTAAGCAGAGCTTGTGTTATGGGTACTAGAAGACTGACATACTTAATACAATACATTGGTACATAGATAGATATTTTTTATTATACACATTAAATAACCAGAACACCCGGAATAAATATTTGCAGATCGTACAAACATTTATCTCAAGGCGGGAATCGAACCCGCAACCTCCGCGCCACATCAGTCGTCGTCACGCCACTATCACGCCACACTAAGAATTTCATATTTATACTAACTTTACTTAGTATAATATATAACTTGATTTTTATGGTATAAAACATAGTATTTGCGGTGAAGCTAAAATATAAGTAGAAATAGACTGATTTGGACCAGTTGAGCTATCTATAGATCGTTTGCAATGGTCTGTAGATAGCTCAACTGGTTCTTATGTATTTTATATGCCTATGTACGTACATTTTGTAAATATTGTAGTAAAAATACAGTATCTTTGAGTTGACAGGCGTCACAGCTCAGTTGGTGATGGTGAACACAGAAAGAGACACAGAACAAATGTTTATGTTCATTACACATTTGCTCTTACTGGGTATCGAACCCACGACCCATAACATGAAAAGCATCAACTGAGCTGTGCCGCCTGTCAGTCATAAATCGACGGTATTGTTCATTTTACGACATTTTTCTAACCCTCGTGGTTAAGAAAAAACATCCTGTTTATTGTACTTAGAGTATAGCAAGTAAGTAAAGTTATTTATTCAGTAAAATCACAAGGATCATTTAGAATCGTCTTACATGCTAGGTGATTCTAGGTGCCAGTTCCACGCGACCAGAGCCTAGAAGAACGGGCAAGAAACTTACGGCCTGGTTCCTACCGTTTTTATATGATCCTTCTTACAAAGAATTACTATTAAACAATTTCACACACAACAAGTCAATTTAATTTAGTAATAATAGGTACATATATATTATTTATTGACCCCAAAAAGAGCAAATATGTCTTGCCAAGAAAATAATACAATATAAGACCTTTATATTTGCGCATCTTGAGAACTGCAACAAAACTGCCGCATTTATAAATAGTAATGTGAGGAAGGAAAATGATAATTTATTTATAGTACAAATCATTATCCTTATTATGATCATTGATCATGTAATAATTGCTTTGGTTTAGAGTTCAGTAGCCTTAAGTTTGTACTTAATCATTTTTTTTACAATAGATAGCCTTAATGCTATAAGCAAAGTCATTTGAACAACCTGCGAATAGATTTAACTTTTAACTACTGTATAAAATAAATACTTAAATAATATATATTCATAAACTTTTCACACATCACACTCTAGCTCCAAACTAAGCAAAGCTGTTATTATGAAAACTAGATTGCCGATATACCTAATACTTATCTACTTAAGATTTTTTTTTGTAAATACGTAAGTATATGCATAGAATATATTGAAACACCCAGACACAGAATATAATGTAAATATCAAATATTTATGTTCATCACACAAACATTTCCTCTGGCTGGGAATCGATCCCACGACCCACATGGAAGGCAGGGCTACTTCCAACTGAGCTGTCACTGCTGACGCCTGTCAAACGTCAAAACTATTTCATTTTATTTTATTTACAATCATCGTTATCATAGTACATATTAAACATAGTACAAGTAGGTCAGAAGTACACTTCCACACATTATGTAAGTACAATCGACCACGACCTCGCGGCGACGCTACATTACGACACGTCAGTACACGATGTAATGACGTCATTGTTTGGAGTGCGGTGCAGATAGCTCACTTTTATATGCAGAAGAGTTTATTTGTTTTTTTTTTTTAGTTTTATGTTTTAACCTTATGGTGACTATCAAGTCTGCGTTTGATTGTTGGAGGTAATTATTTAGCAAACATATAAAAAGCAGTTTACTGATTTTAAACTTAATTTTTTTAATATTAAGGTGCACATGAGTGGGTTCAAATCCTGTCTTACCCATGTCTGTTCTGATGTTATAAAAATATAAAAAAAGACGTGTGGCACTCGGGGACTGCCACGATAAAGCTATTGCATAGCATTTTTTGCAGTATTACACATGCGCAGTGTTAGGTTATTTTGTTACGGAATTTTTGGATTCGGTCTCCACGCTCAAGGCCCACGATAGAAGCTATGCAATAGCTTAATAAAATAAAAAAATACAGATTGAAAATTTTACTTATAGTAGATACATTATAACATCATAAAATTATTTAAAATCAGCGAGTTCAGATAAAAACATTTTATTTCTATAAAAAAATATCAACGAAAGTTACCTCAGTGGTAGTGAACTAGCTGTTCCGATCTCTGACGTCACAACGTCCGTCATAGTACACGTTGGGTTTTACAAGGCAATCTTTGTAATCACGGCTCAGCAGAAATCGTTCAATATCAATAGAACATTTTCCATGAAGTTTTGAGTCAGTGTACCTTTCCACTGCAGTTGACGTGCGAGGTGATGAAGATCCTTTTCCATAGGATATGGGTTAGTTCTTCCTGGTTTGGTTTTTACCTGATGACTAATATCTGTATACATACATACCGCTGCAGTAAGTAGATACACCTTTTCATGCATATAGGGAGCGGCTAAAATTTTGAAACTTTTATCTACTATATAAAAATATAATATTTGAAACTATCACGGTTTTGAACATAGTTTTCATTATAAACGGGATATTTACCATGATTTGTGAGTTTGATTATTTCCCGTTAACTGTGCCGAAATATCGGGAAATAATCAAACTCACAAATCATGGTAAATATCCCGTTTATAATGAAAACTATATATAAAAATAAGTCGGGTTTTCCTTCCTGACGATATAACTCCAGAACGCACGAACCGATTTCCACGGTTTTGCATTCGTTGGAAAGGGTTCGGGCTCCGTGAGGTTTATAGCAAAGAAAATTCTGGAAAAATTTCAACAGAAAAGTGGGAAAGCGGAAAAATATCCCGTGGGAAGCCGGGACGGGCCGCTTGTTTCATATAAAAATATTGCATTTATGCAAATTATGATATTCATTTAAGGTTACAATACTTTCTTATTTAAAATTAAGTACATAAGTAGGTTTGTTATGGTAGGAATTATATAGGTATAATACAATATTATACGTTAATAGACCATTTCAATAAATAATCTACTAAGAATAAAGTTTCAGTGAAATAGGTACAAAACTCGGTAAAAATAAACACTGAAATTTATTATGAAAGTAATCATTACCTTACTGAAACATTTTTGAATGTTAGAGCCTTTTCAGAGAAAATTAAGCTATGCTAGTGACATCTATCAATGAGTAGCAAATTTTTTATTTAGGTATTTCAAGCGCCATCTCGTGAGAAACAAGAACCTTAACTTAAATTGTGAATAGCGACATCTCTTAGCAAGTAGCTGCACTTGAATTAGCAAGGTTGTGCGATAGATTGCTCTGCCAGTCAGTTCACCATTTAATTCGTGGGGTTTTCCTTCAATTAAATTACTCAAGAATGTTTATTTACGTCGATAAATCACGTTTATTACTTATGATTTACGACCCGGATCAGAAAAAATCACTCACTATCATACCAACTAATTAAATTAAACATTTGATTTACACACTGTAATTATTATTAAGTAAGTATGTACCTATGATTTTATTGGTACAAGTAGAGCGAAATAAGAAGAAGCGAGGGAGATATTTCGTAATTAATCTTGAATAATTCAATAGAGCAGTCTGCGGCCGGTCTAAAAGTGTCGGAAGCATTATGTAATTTGAATTTGTCGCGTCTTTGACCGACAAAACCTTGATCTTATATTTAGATTGTGACATTTGCACATTATAGTCAACTATAAGTAGCTATAACAATCTTATTGATCATTTTAGTTCATAATAAATATTCACGGACATTTCACACATCACTCTTGTCCCAAACTAAGCAAAGCTTGTACTATGGACATATTGATCATTTTAGTTCATAATAAACATTCACGGACATTTCACACATCACTCTTGTCCCAAACTAAGCAAAGCTTGTACTATGGGAACTAGGCTGCTTATAAAATACTTATATACCCAGACACAGAACAAATATTTATGTTCATCACACAAACATTTGCTCTGGGTCGGAAATGAACCCACGAGCCGTACCTATTGTATTACGTAGGTACGAGTTATTAAGGCACTAGGTGTCTAACAACTCTTTTGCAAATAAAAATATGAGGTCTGCTTGTATATTTTGGTTATTATGTATGCAGATAAGTTTTTAAAGAGCAGAAAGTTATAAATCAACATTAATTTTAAAAGTCGTCGTTTTATTCTTTGGCTTAAACTATTTGACTCGCAATCAAATGTAATTTTCCTCCGTTTGATGTTGATTTAAAACATGTAAAAGCGTTTATAAAATATGTAATAGTATTCACTTACTAGTCACTGGAAATAAACATGTACCGACGACGATGTGTGACGACGACTGATGTGGCGCGAAGGTCCACCTGCGACGCGGAGGTTGCGGGTTCGATTCCCGCCTTGGGATAAATGTTGCAAACATTTTATTCCGGGTGTTCTGGGTGTTTGATATGTATAATAAAAAAATATCTATCAATCTAATGTATTTGTATTAAATATGTCAGTCTTCTAGTACCCATAACGCGAGCTCTGCTTAGCTTGGGGCTAGATGATGATGTGTGGATTGTCCAGCATTATTATTTATTTATGTAAACGTTTTGAATAAAAAAAAAATTAAAATCAATAACTGTTATCACGTGCACTGCAAATGAGTATATAAAATTAGGTACCTAACACAGATAATTTTGGCATAGCGATAGATAAAATAACAGTAATCTTAAGCAATAAATTACATACATCGCAATAAGCCACATGGCCAGACATCAAAGATACATGTGTTTATTTTACAAAGTACAAGCCAATTTGAATTGAGCTAATCTATTTCATGTTTCAGCTCAACTGCTCAGCTGCTCAGCGTTATGTCAGTGGGTTAGATATAAGGCACGCGCTGTTTAGAGCATTTATTAGGTCTTTCAAAGTGGTGTTCATGATAGAATCTATGGATATAGGTGATTTGTTTATATTACGTGTCGATTGAATTTGTGAGCTTAAAATTTGTTGACATTATATTTAGTTTGTTCTATATTTATTACCGTTAAAGTAATAAAATACAGTAACCTATTGTAAGTAGGTACATTATGCTGAATTAGGATACTATTTTAGAAATTCATTTGATTTGAACAAAACTTTAGTGTTTATATAATTTAGTGTATTTTTTTGTAAATATTGTAAGTAGGTATAGCAAATTATTTACAATGCTAATTAAAATGGTATATTTAATTATTCTAATCAAGGTTCAATTATTTTATTGTTTATGTTGAAATTGAGGTTGACAGAATTAAAATAAAAAAAAAAAAAAAAAAAATCGTTTATTTTCTCCCATAGAAAAAACTTAAATCAAAATTATCAATAAGTAATAGGTAGTAATAGGTAATATAAGTAATAGTAGTAATAGGTAGGTAGTAGTACTAAATAGGTATCGTCTTAGTAGTACTTATTGATAATGTAAGTAAGTTACAGGTTTGTGGGAGACTGGTGCCTGAAATAGGTAACATAATACCTGTGCCACAGGACACCAGGGCTCCACTCCGCTGATTACTTAAGTATACAATCAAATATCAATGAAGATGTTCACATTAACTAACTATATATAATAAACTATAATTTGATATAATAATAGACTAACTTAATGGGTACTTACGAAACTATACATAAATGAAAACTATTATATATGTATATTAAATAACAATGCAATGTGATTGTGTTTTTCAGTGCTAATGATATGGTGTGGGTGTATGTGTATGTGAGAGTGTGTAGTATGATAAAAAGGTGAGGGTGTGAGGGAGTGAGGGTGTGTGTGAAATTTATATTGTGAGAAAGTGTGGATGTATTAGTGAATGAGAGTGAATGATGGTATATTAGTATCTATATGACTGAGATTCCGTAGATAAGATAACTATCGTGTGATAAGGCGTAAGAGAGGTCAAGTGGGGTATAATGAGGCAAGGTTTGTGTTGAGGTCCAGGTATAACTAATATGGAAGTATTATTGTTTTAATCTAGTGATGTTTTAACAAGTAGGGCAAACTTTCTGAAACGTAAGAAGGTGCTATGAGCCTGCTTTAGAATTGACAAAAGACCTAGTTTTAGAGCCGTTACGCACTGTCGACTTGTCGCCGGCGGATCGGTCGCGGGCGACTGTGACTTAATGCAGTTTAAATTGGTGTTTACGCACTTGGTCGTCGGTCGCCTTATTGTTTTTGGTCGCCCGAGCGACCGAGTCGCCGGCGACTCGGTCGCTACTCGGTCAGTATTTTTCCATAAACTTTGTCGATACTGTGTATATAAAGTTAATGGAAAAATACAAATAGGGTTTGCGATATATTATTTACAAATATTGGCTTTACTATTTAGCGTTTGCACGCGACATTTGTTTCCGAAGGGCGTGTTTATATGACTTCCTATGTGGTTTAAACCTATGTGGTTAAGCAGACTTTTTTTTGCTTCCTATAAATACGATGTAAACAAAATTTGTTTAAAAATGTATTCATATTCCTTCTTATTTCTCTTCATTTACTTCAACAAATGTTTCTCAAAAATTTGGCTACCTTATTTTTTGTACTTCAAACTTGTACTTGTAAAAAAAAGTACTCCAAAAAATTGTATACTAGGAAATGAAGTCCTAAACTCAGCAAAACTATAGGAATCAAATTACATATCTAACATAAAATAATAAAAAAATTACAAATACATACATATTTAGTGATATCCAAAAAAGTATAAGCATCAATGTGAAAAACGCTAATGTTTGTATGTGTTAGGGTACTGAACCCACGACCATCAGAATAAAACGCAGCGCCAATACTAACTGAGCTGTGCCTGATGATAGTTACCGACCCGGATTTTTACTTTTTAGTCATTAGTTTGTTATGTTAGTCATTAGTAGGTAGATCACTAATAGGTAAGTTCATTTGATATCTTTGATTGCTATAAGTACATAATATAAAAACTATTCATCATGATGCCACTTTTAATAATAAAAGCGTCTAAAATACTAATTTATATTGACCTTCACCCGACATAAATTACTTTGACTCTACAGACCAAATAATAATGGTCAAGGTTGACTTTTTTGCTCCATTAGTTATACTCATCATTATGACCAATTGAAGAAAACTACTGACGTAACTTTGACTTTAGTGTGATTTCGATATTTTAGATATTAAATAAATAAATAATGCTGGACAATCCACACAACGCTATCTAGCCCCAAGCTAAGCAGAGATTATGTTATGGATACTAGAAGACTGACATACTTAATACAATGCATTACATAGATAGATATTTTTTATTATACATATAAAATACCCAGAACACCCGGAATAAATATTTGCAGAACATACAAACATTTATCCCAAGGCGGGAATCGAACCCGCAACCTTCCGCGTCGCAGGCGGACCATCGCCCACTGCGCCACATCGGTCGTCGAAGAAGTCTAGTGACGTAATTTTGTCTTTAGTTTAGATATTTAGCTTCTCAGTGCGTCCCCATTAGATAGATAGATAGAACATTTATTTGAGATACAGTAGGTAACACACACAAATTACAATAAAAGAGAAGTATGGAGAAAGAATGGTAAACCTAAATGTATAAAACGTATGTATGTATTTATGATATATTTATGATAGTCTGCTTAATTTTGGAGCCTTTGGAGTTCCAATAGAGAATCTCTATCTAAAATAAATTAAGAAGATTTACAAATCTTGCATTGGTAGGTACTCGTCGCTTGTTTTTTTTCTTTTTTAGTCTTCTTTCTTGTACGTTACAAAATATAGGTACTTACCTACTTACTAAATAAAATGATATAAAATTTACTAAATAATATAAAATTTATATTATTTAGTAAGTAGGTAAGGTCAGTGTGGGTAAGTCCGTCTAGGCCCTAAGTCCGTCTAGTGGCAATAACTTCCGTTTTTTAATAGCTAGAGCCATATAACTCGGTTGGTAAAACAGTATCATTGAGTTTGTTCGAACTAGTGATAATAGATGTCGCTAACATCTTAATGTTGGAAAAAAATTGACAACCAATTTTTTCCGCGAATTTAACTTGAAGTTGAAGTTTGACGTCTCGTCGAAAAATGAAAAAAAAGGTGTGAAATCTAAGGAGTTTCCCGAGTATCTGTGATAACGTAGGCCATTTACAGATTCGGGAATGTATATCTGGTGTCCGATTCAAAAATAACGCATTAGTTTTGTAATTATAACAGATAGAAAAAATCCAAGCTTCGAATGTTATAGTTGGGAAGTCCGTCTACTATACATAAGGCAAGTCCGTCATATGCCGGTCTTGCCTTAATTCCAGATATTGTCAACCTTTTTAGTAGTTCAAATTTTATAATTATTTAATACTGTTTATTCAACTTGTAAGTATTATTCGCCTGTCTACGAAGGTGAACTCTTTTCAGGGTTAAGCTTGCCTCTGTAAATGTAATCTATTTACGTTTATTTTTCTGTATTTACTTTGTGTATAATAAATAACTAAGTGAAAGATGCACTGGTATGTTTGCAAGAGGCCTAGCATCACCTATAAGTATTCTTTAAAAGTTTATAAATTGTGAATACATATTTTGAAAGCATGGCACTATCCTACCTTTTTTTTTAATTTCTGATTTTTTATACCTGACTCATGTAGCATGGCACATCATGTTGGACTTTGTGAACATTTATCGTTTTAACAAAGATCTGGTTTAGAAAATTATCCCATACTCACTTATTTCGTACTGGCAGAAAGTGTTATAAATGTAGCTACAGATCCGGCAATAGTTTGCCACACCATTTCAAAATTAATACATTACATTATTAACGATTACTTGTTTACAAATAAAGATTCTTGTGTATTGATTTGTATGTTATTGACAAAAAAAATCGTAAGTGGGTACTATATGAAAATGTTTACAACCACTGAAAGTACATCATCAGCAAAGATATGCCGGACTTGCCCTTGATTTTAATAATTTTGTTTTTCTTTAAAAGTATACCTTATAGTCACACGTTTAAAACACTTATTTCAACGGCAGCTTTTCATCATTTATCGATAAAATTTTCATACATATTGGCTCACTAGTTACGATTTTATTGCTACTAGACGGACTTGCCTCAAACTGGTTGGGAAGTCCGTCTAAATGCCTACTTTACAAAAAAATGCTATAAATCTGAAGACAATTACAATTAACTCTACTTTTAGATAGATATAGAAAGATAAATGTAATACCAATATTTTCCGACTACTTAAAGTAACTAATAAATTTTATTTCGATTTTTAAAGTTAAATTGAAATTCAATTTAAGAAAACTATGCCGGACTTGCCCACACTGACCTTACCTATATTTTGTAACGTACAATATTTCTCAAAAAAAAAAAGAAGCTACGAGTAGGTATGCAAGATCTGTAAATCTTCATAATTAATTTTCCCGTTCTTTAAAATAATATCTTGTTGACCTTGAATTCTATATTTAACAAACCTATAAGACCTCCTTCTACCATATTTGTATCAATATTACCATAGCAACATAAAATTACGTCATCTGTCAAAATAAATATTTGGGGTCAACCACTTAGCTAGTGCTGCTATTTTATCGGTAAATTATATCGATAGAATCGAATCGTGGTTTAGTTCAATAAAATTATCGACAATGGATAATCTACGCAAAAAGTTAAGTATGTAAGTAATACTCTTGTCAGACTTATAAAAAGAAATTGTTGGTTTTATTGAATGCCACAACTATCAAGAGTAACAAATAAGTATAGATATCACAATTAAAAATTAAATAAAATAAAATTATTAAAGAGCGATAAAATGAGTTGTTTTTACCCGGAGGTTTATTTGTTTGATAGTCTATGTAAGGATGTGTATGTGTGAAGTTCATCTGTTTCCATACACAAACCATTCAACTAATTTTGACAAATGAGTGTCAAATTATGCGTCTAAATAGACCGGGTGACGTAGACTAAATCACATCATCGTTTGTTTGCTATAACGGAAAGTAAAGGCATATTTCTCAGCTGAAATGAAATGACAAAAGGCTAATAATATTGCATTTGGTACCAGATGAAAAGGCTTGAAGTGTACAGTGGCACCTAGAATCACCTAGTATGTAAGACGATTCTAAATGATCCTTATGATTTTATGGTATAAAGATTTTTTTTACTTTAGTTTACTTTTACTTTACATTATAATAATATAAGCGTACATTAAATTATTATTTACATCAAGTATTAGTATTTCATAACTCGTAGTAAATATAAATATTTTAACTTGCTTATTTTTTTTTTAATTAGGTATGGATTTGCGTTTTAGGGAGGAGGCTTATACCCAGCAGTGGGCTAGTACGGGCTGCCGATGATGATGATGATGATGAGGTATGGATTTGTAACAAATTGTGAACTATACAACCTTGAAACAGCAACGTCACATGCAGTAATTTCACAGTAATGCAAACATAGTAACACAGTACGTACTATCTACTGCAATACAGCATATGTAAATTATTTTTTATTGAATAACCTCATGTTACTGGGAAACAAGTTATTGTTTTATCAGTTACAGAATACCTATAAGTATACATAATGGTATTTAATTGATCTCGTTACTGACAAGACATATGCATAGTTATGGAGGGAATCACGGATGATGCTCGTTTGTTTTTGTGTACTTTAGATCGTTTTCGGCTGCAACTTTACATATTTTTGAAAGTAGATCAGAATTTTGCGTATTTCAAGGTTTGTAAACATATCTTTGTATTGACAATCTTTATGCTATGCGTTGTTAATGCAGACCCATTTGGTTATAATAAAAGATTAAATATTTTAAAATATGAAGTATTTTAGCCTTTAATTCCAAAGTACGCACCTAATTAAAAAGTCTTAAACCTTATTAGTAAAAATTTACTAAAAATAAATAATTCTTACAATAGTTTGTTATTCTAAGAAAACTCGTGCAAGTAAGTGTATAATAATCTGTAGGTATTAACTGATAAGGACTGGGATTTTATGCCATTTTGCTTTTGCATATGAAATCATAAAAAATTACAGTTTTGCTTAAATCTTGCGTTTCAAGGCTATTTTGCAAAACGGTAGATTACAACTTACCTTCTAATTATCTGCAGATTGGATCACTTCAGCACAGTCTTATCAGCTTATCTATGAGTTCACTTCGATATCACGCACACAATTAAGCATTTAAGACGTGGTAGTTAAACAAGCACAGAGGGCGTAGCTTGCTTCCTTAATGTATTATTCATAAGCCGATTTCAAAACAATTGGTTTCAGTAACACGACTTTCACAAAATAAATAGATCTTCAACACACGCACGTTATCATTCCTCTACTGATAACATTTACAAACAGTAAACAGAAAAAGTAAACAAAACTATCGATATAACATGTCACATCACTAGCATCTGTCAAATTCAAATTCGGAACTTTCGAAAAAAAGTTTTGATTTGTTTTTTTTTTTGTTTCGTTTTTAAATGCACGTCGTTCGCCTTTTGTTATCGCAGTAGTACTAACATGGAGGCATGTTAAATTCACTCGCGCGTCTATCTTAACACACCAACACAATAGTAACCGCGAAAATAGTGGCGCTGGAACCGGTATTATTGTATGCTCAGATGTTTTATATAAACTTGCGTAATCGAACTGAGAAGCGTTGGCGTGGCCTTTCGTTTCGATACTACCGGCATGCCGCATTCCGGCCGGCTCCTACGCTAAACATCATTTTATTTTGGTACCAGACTAGGTACAGATATTGTTTCTAGCGAAATATGGCGCTCGTAAAGTACACCTTAGAACGGGCGCGCATAATCTTGATACGCTGACACAATTTTGTATGACTAATAAAAATAATGATAGATTGTTCCGTCTGTGGGTAATAATGTCGATGTAACAGATGGCACAGATAATATAAACCGAACACAGGCGTGTTCTAGCACTTTATGGTACAAGTTTTGTTTCATTTGAAACTAAAGCGCGATGTGTGAAATGTCCATAAATATTTTAATAAAATAAGTATTACTAAATAGAGTGCTGGAACATTACGCCACTAAAAAATCTAGGTTATATCTTTGGGTGATCGAAAAATTTGAAGAAAATATAGATTGAGTAATTAGGGATAATAATAATTACAAATTATACGGCATATATAAGATTACATAAAATAATACATGTCACATGTAGGATAAAATATATTATACCTAGTGCATCATTAATCAAATAAGTTATTGTGTTGCTTTGCTTACCAGTAATTGGTACTGAATTTATCTCTGTTTGTCTGGATAGTCAAAAATATATATTTTATCTCAGCTTTTATCTAAGTTTTACATTTACTTTACGTAGGAAATAATATCATGTAAAAATGTAATGTACGTGTTGCTGAATCTTGCTGGTAAATAGCCCAACCCCATAATTTATATCTGTGTCATAATTATGGCTGGAAATACCATACCTATGCATACAATAAAACGCATATTAAGTAGCTTTGAAATAATCTTCTGAACTGTTTAATGTAGATACATATATAAGTCCTACAGGTTTTTTTAGATTATTTTATGAACCTACTAGATAACGAAAGATTAAAAAAGGTAAGTATCTTAGATACATTCTAAGTCAAATCTTAAAGTATCAAGATCCCAGGGTCGAGTGTAGGCGTTAATGAGACAAACCAGAGGCCATACAAGGCTCAATGCAAGGCTACTAGCAACAATAGTAAAAAATCTTTGAAATCATGTGGATATACAAAGTAGATTTGCAGTTCTAAGATACTTCTTTTTTAGCTATGTCGTCCCACTGTTGGGTTAAAGACAAGAAACATTTAAATAAATAAATATTCAGGGATACATAACGCGTCCGCTCCAGTCCCAAAGTGAACGAAGCTTGTACTATGGGAAGTAGATCATAGATAGAATATTGTTTATGTCTAAATACATACTTACATAGACCACAACAAAAAAAAACCAAAGAACCTAGACACAGAGCACACAACCCTCTGGTTGCGTCATTAGTATTTTAGTATAAACTACAGGAAAAAGTCGGTATTTAAAATAATTACTTTAAATAAGCATCGCGTCGTATTATTTTAAATACTTTTTAATAAGAGGGGTGACCACGAAAAAAACTAACAATTGCATCATGTGATCCTCACATATTTGAGTTACACTGCTCGTAAACTCTAGCTGGAATATTGATTGATGTGGTATCAGCGCGCAGTGTGTTTCAAATACAATGTTATTACAATCCGCTTGCAATTGTCACATGTCACATTCCTCACGTGACACACGAACCTAACCCTGTGGGGTCAAATATATAGGATAAATGTTTGTACGATCTGCAAATATTTATTTCGGGTGTTCTGGTGTATTTTATTAATAAAAAATATCTATCTGTGTTATGTATTGTATTGAGTATGCCTGTCTTCTAGTACCCATTTAATTACACAAGCTCTGCTTAGCTTGGAGCTAGATGATGTTGTGTGGATTGTCCAGCATTATTTATTTATTTATTTGTCATTGATACATTTTCTCACTATTAGTGACCTTTTAATCTTTAGGATAAGAGTTCAACTTACAGTAGATAGGTGGTAAATCCAGAGATACAATAAAACTATTGTTTATTTAGACAGACTCCTAGCTCTAGACCTAGATTTAGACTAGTCTAAAGTACAGTCCAACCTAGATTGAGATACTTGACACTACACTGACTACTATATACTTACGTTATACTGACTTCTTTTACGACAACTAAGTTGTAGTGTTTGGATTGTGTGAAAGAATATATGAATGTGAAAGGAGTAGACTTAGAGTCGACGTATGATAGGAGTGAGTGGAAGAAAATAACATGTTGTGCCGACCCCACGTAACGGTAAGGTAACTTGACGTGGGATAAGGACTCCTGTCCTAATGATGATGATAAGTTGTAGTTTTTACCAAAGAACCGACAATCGTTGGAGGAAATGGATACTGGAATGGAGACCGCATTTAAATGTGTAGTGTAGGAAGCGATGATCTACGGAGTGTAGCTGGCAAACACTGGATGAGAAGAGCCGAAGACCGGGCTCAGTGGCGCGTCTTGGGAGACCTACGTCCAGCAGTGATTGATATACCTAGGTTTATGATGATGAAGTGGTAGCATCTATGAATTTAAGGAATAAGGTTAGAAATTAAGAAATAAAGTAGCAACTGGCTTTTCAGTATCTGGTGCTTAGTTTTAAAAGGTCTTCTTAACTAAAGTCTAATCTAATAGAAGTCTTCTTAACTGGGACTGTTTTCTTATATTTGTTAACTGTCTCTGCATTTCTACCCTATATTCACTTACCATGACAAACTAAGAGCTTTATAAGCTAATTGTGGATTTCCAGGAAATACTCGTATTGATTTATATAGCTGTTGATAGTTTCGTAGAAAATAGAGGGAGTGAACCTTGAATGAACTTTGCCGAGTAGGTACAATCGATATATGCTTGACGTTTAATGTAGACATATCATAAAACACACGTATCACAACAGTGATAAAACAACAAGGTGTGATAAATAATAATCGCAAACATTTATTAATACTTATAGCAAATTGTTTCCAAATAGCTTTTGTTATGTATTTTATTTTAAATAAATCCAGCTATGAACAAACAAATAGTTCACTAGATCACTCACAAATTTGTTTACTTCTATAAATAAATAAATAATAAATAATTCTGGACAATCCACGCAACATCATCTAGCCCCGAGCTAAGCAGAGCTTGTGTTTACTTCTATGATCAAGGTTCAAGATCACACGAGTAACTGACTGCTCCTGAAATACAAAATAGAACAAGTGGACATCACTATCAAAAACACAGTCAAATTTTGCCACAGAAAATAAAAAAAATATTTATTTATTTATTTTATTTAATTAGTACGGCCTTAGCCAATTACACTAATCAACACAAGTATAAAACAACATATATGAATTAAAAATTAAAATAATTTTATAATTTTTAACACACTAAGAATAAAGAAATGATGAGAGGAAGACTTTGGGAGAGACCTTTGACCAGCAGTGGAACGATATAGGTTAACACCTTCGCTGCGGCACCAATTTTTGCATACTTTCCGTTCCTGCGGCACGAGGTGTTATCGGCCCGCACCGTGACCAGACGTTGGGACGACACGCGGTCTATTAGACCCCACCTCCCTTAACATACTTAAATCCATTTTCTGGCGCGAAATCAAAGATAAATGATAATATTGATCTTTATATATATAGACAGTGGGTTGATGAACCCTAATCTACCGTAGCCTCGGGATCTGCCAGCTAGTTTAGGAGTTAAAAGCAAAACAAAATATGGGATCTTATTCACCTCGTAACGCACTGAAATAATGCAAGTTTTCGCTGAGATTAGTGTTGGGAAAAGTAATATCGACGTGTATACTTTTAACTGTTTATTGAAGATATCTAGTAATAGCAAATCTTTATTTATTTAAAAACATTATGAACTCGATTGATACTCGTTTTAAGCTTTTGAGTAGGTAGGGTCTCGCCTAATTTAATTTCTGTTCATATTTTGCAAATGGGCTTCTAGACAAAAACACACTTAATGAATACTATTTAATTAAAGACTTACCTGTTTTGGCTCTGTCGAATTCAACTTATTCCGACATCATTTGGAGGACATGATTGGTGTTAGAAATACGGACGTGCTCTTTTATCGATGCGACGCACAACACTGGTCACGGGGAGCTCGCGTAGGGTGCGGTACGAGGTCAAGTGCGGTATGGGACTTTTTAGCCTCGTTCCGCACTGGATTAAAATTATATTAATTCAGTGCGGCACGAGGCCTAAGACATCCGGTACCAAGGTAGGTATACCACCGAGTCCGAGACCATTAGCACATCTCAAATATATATTTATCTCGTTCCTACACTGGACCAAACCGAAGTTATGCCCGTCGCACGACAGAGAAGTTTACGTTTTTCCTTGCCGCACCACAGGAAAGTTGCATCTGGGATAATAAGGCCTCGTCCCGCAGCGAACGTGTTAAGGAAAAAAAAAAGAAGAGGAATGAAATTGAAGGTTTGGCGGCAAATCAGAAGTGGTATCTATGCCATACATCATCAACGTCATCAACCTATATCAGTCCACTGCTGGACGTAGGTCTCTCCCAAGACGCGCCACTGAGCCCGGTCTACGGCTCTTCTCATCCAGTTTTTGCCAGTTTATGCCATACATAAAAGTTCATAAAAAAAACTATACATACTTAGTAGTTGGTCCGCTCTAACAAACCAACGCATTTTATGTACACTTGTTTAGTTTTTACTGTAAGGTACACTGACTATTAATTAAGGTAACAATAGAAGCCAGAGATAACTAGTTATCAGAATTCTCAGAAATCCTATCTATCTCTCTGGCGTCGACCTGTCTGTAGGGACAACAGACTTCTAAAAGTGAAATTAAGTTTTTTTGCCCCGACACGTGCCTTAATCAAAATCTATTAATTATTGTTGTTTTTGTAAGATTTTGATCTTCTTATTTGTACGTCGTGATGAACAAGATTAATTTATAAGAGTTGCTTATTCAGTTATTACGGCAACAGAGCTAGAAATTATTATATATATATTTATTATTTTTTAAACTTAGCCTTTGTCATTAAACAGACAATATTGAATATTTTTTAACAGCCTTAAAATATATTCAAAATAAACAAATAAAGACCAGATTTATTCCAATGTGTCATTCACATTATTAGCCATCTCTAACGACAGGACGACATTCCTCAGACTGCGTGACCCTAACCAATTACAACTCGAGAGTAATTTACGAAATGACATTCCAACTCTCGATACATGTCATTTGTCAAATTACAAGGCAAATTGCCAGAGGCTGTGGTAATGATAGAATACATGATATCTAATTGGTGCAAAAATACTGAAAGGATTTAAATATGGCGGTTGAACGAAGTTAATATAAGTCGAAGAAGTAATGGTAGTTACAGTAAGATACATAATTTAGGTATTTACGTGTAAATAATAAATAATGCTTAACCTTTTTTAAGATTTTTCACTCTTTTTATATCAAATATATAAAACCTTAGTGTGTCTGGGTGTTACTATACGTATTCTATAGGTACATGTATTTACAAAAAAAATTATAATATACATTAACATGTGTGAAATGTCCGTGAATATTTATTTAGTGAAAACCTCACAGAACCTACAATCCCTAAAAACCCTTACGAACTCTTACAGAACCTTACGAACCTTTAAAAACCCTTACAAGTATTACAGTTGTTATTTTTTGACCCAACGAGTATGTATTTACTAAGATAATTACTTGAGGCGTATTTCGAAACTATAATCACTCAGTTTTTGTTGTATTTCGCAATATCCGGCACGCCTACATTTTAAAATTATTTAATTTGGTTTAGACTGATATTACCGGATTTTACCAATTAGGTATGTAACTGAAACAGGAGCGCTTAACTCAATTAGCGTACATTGCACTTACATATTTTTCTTTGTAATTTTAATTATGTACAATTCAAACCCAGTGATTTGATAAAACCAAACATTTCACACATCACGATCTTTGCAGTGAAACAGTATTTAGTTTCCACTTATATATTTGTGTACATTAAAATAAATAAAGAATGCTGGACAATCCACACATCATCTAGCCCCAAGCGAAGCAGAGCTTGTGTTACATAAGTAGATATTTTTGATGATACATATAAAATATCCTGAACATCCAGAAAAAATATTTGCAGATCGTACAAACATTTATCCCAAGGCGAGAATCCAACCCGCAACCTCCGCGTCGCAGGCGGACATTGCCGTGCCACATCAGTAGTCAAAATGAAAGTTTTTTTTTTTATTTTTTTTTCCTAACCTATCTCGTCCCACTGCTGGGTAAAGGTCTCCCCAAATCCAAAAAAAATGAAAGTTTATATAAATAAATTAGCTAAACATTAGTTCTTCAGTTCGTCCCAGCCTCCAGTCTCCGCCATGTCGGTCCAACGCCGCCTCTCAGCCAATACCAGTCAAGTTGCACACTGACATACATAATGACATGCATTACCTGCAGGAGATGAGAAAATTGCACGTCTATGTGTAGGATTGCTTTATGTGTAGTCCCCCCTTATATACTTTCTGGTTGGTCCACTTTTGTGAAACTGCTGATTAAAAAGGCTAAAACTTACCTATTGTGCCTAGTCCGAAGACAAAGCGAATCTGTGAGTCTTTGCAATTTAGAATTGCTTTGTATGTTATTTCTCATTATTACATTTTTGTTTTTTTTTTACATTATTATTTAAAAAAAACATAGTTTGGCAATAATCCGTGTAGTTATTTGAGTGGATAGTGCCAGAGTTGTCTAAATATGTTTATATAGGTAGGTAATAAATGATAGTAAATAAATATTCATAAACGATTCATATAACGTCGTCTAGTCCCAAAGCTTTTGTATTCAAAATAAGATTGAATATTTTATTTTATTTTATTTGTAAGTAGGTACATTGCCTTTAGATTCCTTGTGCAGTGCACACCTAAATTGTACATAATTTTCATTTAACGAAATAAACCAGCATTTGTACTACAAAAAGTATTCATAATTGCACCCTACCGAAGATTCCGTGAAGAATCAACATTGGCATTATCATTCATTAGACAAGCAACATAGCAATCAGAAAAACAAGAGACAATATTTGCCGTTACACAAATATTGGTGGAAATCGAACCCACGACCCATGCGATAGTAAAATAAGTGACATTTGTCACGATTTTATTTTTATTGATTCGACAGGTCCAATCTGCGTTAACTGCGAGGTAATAAAATATGGGTTGTTGGTTCCATCTTCATATAGAAAAACATTTTATTTTGTGTATCGTTGACAATGATAGTAAGAGCATCATAATTGCTTACTCAATTAAACCTAATAGTTTATACGAAATCGTGCATTTCCTTCGGGTGTTAATTATGTACTTAAATTATAATAAAACAATTCAATTAGCCTAACACATACATATTGTACATTTTGCATACTTAAATATAATTTAGAATAAAGAAAAACCCAAATTTCCATAGTTTACTAACAAACATTTAGGAAACGTATGCCTAAAGTTTCAAAATCATCATAATATTTGCTGCCTCCTCGGGGTGAGTAGCAGAACTAATTATTCATACGTAGGTTTCGAACAGCGCCATCTCGTAGGTCTTTATTAAACTATTTTGTAAAGCTACTTTATAACTGGTGAATCTCGGTCCCAACCGTTCCGTATCTTTTTTATAAATAGTTGTTTTATTTTGACATAGATGTCACTATACAAAAACATTGTGAAATAATTACTACATTATACGAAACAGATAAAATATATTTGATATATTAAGTATGCAAAATGTACAATATGTACATAATTATAATAAGTAGGTAAACTGTAAATAAAATTGGTGACATAAATAGACTATTGACCCTTATGAAATAGCTAAAAATAAGGTACTTTGAAAAGAGTACGTAGGTACCTAAGTAGATAGATTCGGAAATAATAAATTGCTTCTTTTATGTTGTAAATTAATTCGATGAGTCAACACAATAGCTTTTCATTAAACCGCTGAAACGTTTCATTGAAAATTGACGAGTCATGAATCTACTTAATTATTTCAGGGCACTACAAAAGCAATTATTAAATCAATACAAATTAATATTTTTATTTAGAATGGGTCGTTTGAACACATTAAATTATACCATACTAGTAGTACGCCCCGGCTTCGCACGGGTAAGGAATTTCTTAGGTATTTTTTTTACACCTTGGGTTACATAATTGAAGTTTTAGTAAGGATCCCTAATTTTTTTAAATCTATAATGTAGCCTATGTTCAGCGCAGATAGTGTAGCTTCACAACGGTGAAAGAATTTTTGAAAGCGGTCCAGTAGTTTCGGAGCCTATTCGATGCAAACAAACAAACAATCAAATCTTTCCTCTTTATAATATTAATTTAGACATATAAATTATAAAAAATAAAATTTTAGTAATAACGATAGAATCACAAGTACCTACATACCTACTTTATAATGGATTGTAAAAGTCCTATAGAGGTCTATCTTATTAAAAGTTAGCGCAGACTTGATGTCTTGATTACCATACGTAATGGTGACATAATGTCAACGCTAACTTTTTAAAGATAGGGGGAAAGGTAATAATATACATGAACGATGCGAGCATAATTGCTTGGCGATCGGAAATGTACTACCACCGTACCTATTTTTCTATATAAGCTTGTAGGCTGAATTTTAAATTTCAGATCAAAATATCGACTTGTGCTAAATAACGTTTCGCATCATACAAAATTTGCGTTTGAGGCTCGTTCAAGTAAAACTCCAGACTACGGGTTCTGTGTGTCTACCATGAGATGTCACAGTAAAATCGCCTGACTTTACTACAGTAGTTACGTCATTATTAGTATGACGAATTTTAGTACCCAACTATCCGCTAGAGGCGCTGTACAAATCTTCATACATTTTTTTAACTACAAACGCTAGCGAGTATAGTACCTATATATAGTATAGTAAAATCTCATGGTAGAGCTACTGAAGTGTATTTTCGTTTCGATATAGTTTGCGAGTCCGTTGGGATGGTGTAATGATATCCCTTGCCGCTGGTAACGTCGGGAGTTACCCAAGACTTGATATTTGAAGTAACCCGTGGGAGTTACTCGTACAAAAATGATTTTTTTGTTTACTTAAGTAAAACCTTTTATACCTATTATTCTGGGTTATGATTTTATTAATTTATGGAATGTTAGGTATTATATTTCATCCGTGGGTCGCAGATTGATGAGAGCGACTCAGTACCGCGTAAAATGGAAGGAGCAGAGAGAGGCCTATACCCAGCTTTGGGTCAAGTCAGGCTGTGGATGAGGATGTATTATACAAATTATTTTTATAATAATATTGTAATACTTACTTGGTCAGAACCAATTTTCAAACTCAATTTTCTACTTTTGTAGTACATTGATCTGAGTTAAATATTTTTTATACCAGATACGAAAATTTTTAGCACTAGTGTGGTAAAGTCAATACAAAGTTATAAGTGAACCAAATTTGATGAAACTCACTTAAAAAAATTGGAGAATTTTCAAACATTTTTGTAAGTCGGTTGTAAATATAAGTATTATTATTACACTCAAAGCTGTAAAGTCTTCCTTCTAACTTTCCAGGTGAGCTTAATGGCTTGGAAATCCTTTTGTGTAACCTATCCGGCTTAGCTTAGGAAGTGAAATGTGGCTATATCGCAACTAAGTAGGATTACACGGATTGAGTCTTATTATTTAGACTTTTAAGTCTCTTGAAAGCTGAAGTGGAGATAGGCTTAGAAGACGATGGAATGGTGGCCAAGGGATGCTCCTAGACCAAGAGGCAGACCACCAGCCCGATGGTCCAAAGACATTTCAGAACGAGCCGGGAATCAGTGGATTAGTGTTGCAAGGGACCGTAAAGCATAGTCAAAAGGCCTATGCCTAGAGCATGTGCTAATGTATTGCACTGCTACAAATGAAGCGAGGTCTAAAACAGGACCGCAGGAACTGATCGGGTCTAGTTCATCTCTATCGCCATCCATCACACCATCGAGGATGCACACACCAACCCAAAGTCCTTCTCCGTTACTTTAAGAAGTTGGTCTGTCTGGGGTGAGGTTAGCAGGGGACAATGCACAATACACCCCATTGCGGGACGTCAGTGCAGATCTTATTCCCCCAACCAGAATTAGAATTAGAGGCATATGCTCAGCAGTGGGTGCCAACGGGCTGAAATGATGATTGAGTTCTTAGTGTTATTGAAATTTCCAAGTTTTTTTCTCATACGTCATGTTATCCGTGCGAATAACCGAGTTTCATTTACAAAACTTATGGTTCGTTTATTTTATCGTACCTACTGAATTTGCCACATAACACTTATGAATAATTCAAAGGGATTCAACCTTTTTATGATGTATCACAACCCTTACAGTAAAATCATAGACATGAAACTCCAGGTCTATTGCGAAAGCTGCCTTGTTTATTGCAGGTCAAACTCTTGCATTGCTAGATAGAGCGCTTTTACTCATACGGCCACAAGTTATAGCATATTATGTATATTTAGCATATTTTATTGTAATCTTGTAAAACAATGTATAAGTGTGTAAGTTTCCCATTTTTGCTAAAACTGAGACTGAGAAAGAAAAACTGAGACGCTTTGCTCGCTCGGTCGTTCAGTAAATCTGCTAAGTTATACAATATTTGTATTTTAGACAAGTTAATTACACCTATAATGAATCAAACTCAAAAAATAAACTATTAAGATATTAACTATTTAACGAAGATATGACACCATCTCTGAATTAGCTACCATCTACCAAAACAAACAAAACATCAGACTATTCATAACAAACAGACTAATCTGTAATCAAAAAAATAAATAAAAAAAAACAATAAACAGTCGAATTGAGAACCTACATATAATATTTGAAACTATCACGGTTTTAAACATAGTTTTCTTTATAAACAGGATAATTACAAAGTCTTTTATTTTCTTAATATCTACTTGCAAAGACTTCAGTTCGACCCGTGATCATGGCGCATGCAACTGCGCATAAATATCGGGAAATAATCAAACTCACAAATCATGGTAAATATCCCGTTTATAAAGAAAATTATGAGAAACTACTAGTAGGTTAAAATATGTGTTTCATGTCTATATATTTAGTTAAGTATTTGATTTCAAAAGAACCTTATATAGAGATAGTGGTTGAATCACACGTAACATTTTATCTCCAGACATCATGCAAAGTCAGCTAAAAGAAATAATATAATATTCTATGGAGGATTTTCTATAGCTGCGTTTCATTTATTGTTTTTGTTACATTTTTGTAAGTATATTTTTTTCGGAAACTGCTCTAAACTATTTAAAAAATGTTTGGAAATTATGCTACAAATATTTAAACAATTTAATTTATTTAGAAATTCATTCATTGAAATTGTGTTCAAAATTTATTATGTACTTTCAAGTAGAACAATAAAAAAAACTACTTACTTACATTATTATTTAAAAATCAATTAAATACTTACTACACTATAGTAGGTACATTATAATAATTAAAAATGTCACTAACATTAAATGAGATTCACTAATTATGTAAGTAAGTAGGTAGGTACTAACATTTATTTATTTATGATGAAAATACATAATGCCCAAATATGGATTGTAGGTAAGTAAGTATATATTTTCATCATATAAATAAAACATATGTAGTTATTCCTAAAGTTATTTTTACTACTTTGTAGTAGTTAAAAAAAACATCTCCGTATTTTTAACATTTCTAAGTTTGTAGAAGTTCTACAAAAGCAATTTTCCAAAGAGTTCTTGAGCGTAAGTATTGGCTCTGAGCTCGGATGTGAGCGTCACTTACAAATGGAATATTTGTTCGAAAAATCTAACGTTTTTGAATTTTGAACTAAGACAATACAAGTATTCGTGCGTTTTTGAATTTAAAAATATTCTTTCGTTTTTGAATTTAGTTAAAGAACTTTTTCTCGTCAAAATTTAAAACGGCTTGAAAAGATATAATTACCTATACCTACCGATTCAGTGTAATTACTAATATAAATTTATTCACAAACAAACTTACTACTATACAGTATTTACAAAATGTACATTTACATATAAAATACATAAGAAACAGTTGAGCTATCTACAGACCGTTGCAAACGATCGAAATCGGTACCAATCGGAAGCGTAGATACGTATTCAGTGTACTTACATTTTTTTTATTATTTAGATCAATCCGACCACGGAAAGGATTCAAGATAAAAATAAGTAAGCACTTATGCAGTTATTGTTTAATAACAGAAACAAAATAAAAAAAGTCTACAGACCAAGTGACCTAATTCACAAATTGTAATTTCCCGTCACTCGCCAAAAATGAGGTCTAACTGGGTTACATCCCAAGTCTTATTATAAAAAAAACACATTTACTTCTATTAAACTAAATTCTCAGTCGTAATTGCATAAAACGTCATCTGCTGAACAATTAGGGTTCACTGGGTGCGGCCCCGGGCGGGTTCTGTGAAGAACTGTTAGTTGGGAAACAGACTTACCTACTGCTTTGTTCTTTGTCAGGTATTTCAGTGTTGGAGAATTGCTGACTTGTAGTGACAAAAAGTTGAAGAATTAATATAAGTAGATACTCACTTACTTACATACATGAATAAAGTTTTAACGCAGAAACAGTGGAATTACAGGCAAAAACATTGGTAATCTCAGTCAATATAACTACTTAGGCAAATCAATAAGCACAAAAGATCGATACAGGTCATAGACAAAATATTGCAAATGTGAGTAGGTACGTAATCGGTTCTTTTAATAAATTTGCTGTAAAGTACTAAATTACTCATAATAACTCTGTTAAAATGTTATTTTAATTTTAAAATAGCTTATACTTTTAAAATTAAAATAACATATTAGCAGAAATATGATTATGTAGTACAATACAAATCAAGTACACTAGGCTCCAAATATAAAAATGCGTTAAAAAGCATGACTCTCATTCTACCAAAACGATTTCCCGCCCAATTTTTATTGTCTGTTCCACATTTGAACTTTTTGTTCAGTTTTTTAAAATCTTCATGCCTCACTCATCTTTTTAAACTTTTCGTAAGTTAGTACTACAATGTTAGTAAAAAATAAAGTCATGTTACGTCAAAACCCTTGTCAGATAGGCAGACTATGAAAATAATTCATGGATTATTTTAGCGCGACACATGGCAGTCGGTAGTGACCCGAAAAAAGTACGGACTTTCCAAATGAATAACTTTGCTGCGCGTCAGACATCCGCTGGGCCATCTGCCAGACTTCTCGACAACACCTAAATAAAATGGTAAGTAGACATGACATTCATTAATGATAGAATCGTTTTTACATAAGTAATTTAAAAACAATCTGTGATTTATGTTGCATTGTTTTTTGAGTTGTCATTGTGTTGTCATTCCGCCATTCAATTCAAAAAATGAGTAGGTATTTGTAAAATGTATAAAGATGTTTTTTTTTTTTTTTTTCTAACATAACACGTAAACAGCCAGATAACTTGGAAAATCATGCTGTAACAGGAAAAGTAGAGGGAAAAATACCTCGCGGCCGACCACCTAGTCAATGGTCTGACCAAGTGAAATCTCGTACTGGGCTTCCTGTCACCGTTGCATTGAGAGAGGCTCAGGATAGAACAGCATGGAGAAAGCCAGTCGATACCTCTACTAGGATATTAGTCCAGTCATTTTAGGTTTTATCTGCGGAATAATTCCTAGTGGGCTGAATTTTTGTATACACATTTATTGCGGCATTGTAATGAAGATAAAGAAATTCAGCCCACTAGGAATTATTCCGCAGATTGGGGTTTAAAATAGCTAAAATGACTGGACTATATTTCAGGACGGGTACGACCTTCAGTAATGAAGAATGCGACGAAGAAGAAGAGAAGTAGGTAGGTACATTTAAGTCTATCAAATAAACTAATAAGTGTGATTATTACAAAACTAGTCATGAACGTGTTAGAGGTAAACCACAAACTATAAATTTGGTTATTATAATGTAAACAATATACTCTTAATCACATAAGTAAATTTTAGTAGATACACACAGCAGTTCGATACGATTATCAACTTTATTCCAGTACATTAAAGACTAGATTTCGTTGAAAGCATCAGATCGATTAAGCCGATACTGTAATGGAGAAGTTGTGTTTGTTCCAGATTGTTCTGAAGTTCTTCAGACTTAGCATTGTTGTCTGAGGTATGCTATCTTCGAGTATTCGGTAGGGAATATTTTGTTCACTAACAAGTATTTCAAGCTCTATCAATTATGGTAAGAAACTCACAGTAAAAAAAAACAAAAAAAAAACTGCAAACGGCATTTGATAATCCTTTTTTAGGTAAGTACATCGTTTTATTATTATTATTTATTTTTGGAAAGTTTAAAGCGAATTTCACGAATTTGACGGACTATCTAAGTATATTTATTACTTTAGCTAATAAACATAAAATATAAGATCTTTCTGATTTATTATTCAACAAAAAAAAATACGTTACAAGAGCTGGGCATGCATGAGTTACAGTTTTACTGCAGTTTTACTGCCGCACTAAAAATTGAAGGCTGGAAGATACTCGTATAATACGTTAAACAAAATATCCCTTGAAATCAAAATATTTTTTTATTTTATATACTTACTTACCTAAGTAAATACGATAGGCTACGATCTCATGTATGTTTGGTTAAATTCCACCATCCCGAATTAGACAGCAAAACTCAGCATAACATTGGAAAAACAATTAAATTAAGGCTATGTTTTCTTAACAATATTAAATTGTTTTTTTCGTCGTTTGGATAATTACTTTTAAAAGCGGTACCAACAGGAGCTCGCCTGTAATCAGTGCACCTTAATTAATATTTACCTGTTGTCATTCAACGGCTTAATAAAGTTTTTCAGCAATTCTGTGTAACTTTCAGGATTGCGCAAATTGTTTCCCTGAAATTTAATTTATTGCAACCGAGAGTGGGTTTATATGGATTTATTCGTCCATTACGAGGTTTCTAGAAAATTCATTATAAATCATAAAAAGGTACAAAGCTTTATGGTGTAGCAAAGAAAATTTTCATGTAATAAATTGTAGGTTTTTTTAAGTAGAGTTTTAGTATAAACTAATGTAGGGTTTAAACTATAGTTATAAAGTACTTTTTGTTATTAGGAATCAATTTAAAGAATGTACGTACCTAATAATGTTTATTCAACTAAAGTGATAGATTTTGGAAACATTTCTGTAGATCTACAATCTCACAAATAAAGTCAAATATGATAATCGTAAATGCATCGTAACTATACCTATATAGGTATTTTACTTCTCAAACCATTTTGCGTTTGATAGTTAAACTGTCCTGGTGCGCAGTGTGACTTGAATACGTAACAATTGTGTTAAATTGTAAACAGTTCGTCTAAGCAGCTGCTAAGATTCTCCAACGTAGGTACGTATTCTGGGATTGCGATAGGCGTGTAGCCAAACACGTTCAACATTCGAACGTTAGTGAGCCGAAAATTGTGACATAACCGCTGTCACACGAAGGAAAAAAAGATAAGCGGCTAGCTGTTTACAGCGATACGAAGTTGCACACGCTACGTACACGTTACGTTGGTGAACCTTAGCTGCTGCTTGGACGTTACGTTACAATTTAGCACGATCGGGCCCTGTCAGATTTGTTCGTCGCCATCTTTTCCAACATGGTTCCAGGTTGGATGCCGTGTGCGTGCGTAAACTAACTGAAACTAGCTATTTAAATATTCAGAAACTGCGAATAAGGACAGGATAGCTCGCTCACAGCATCTTTACCCAAAACTTCAAGAGATCCTTTGTAAGTGTGATCAATGACCATAAAGTATCCTTCGAAACTTCTCAATTGCCTTCATAAATTCTTATCCTAACACTAACAGTACCTCAGAGAGTTCATGGTGAGTGCATGCCTTAACTTCTCATGGAATATTTAAGGTCAGGTCGGTGGGCCGGGCCAACGTCTCACTTAAGGCTCGTTAAGTGTTTTTGAAGCCGTCGTTTGTATGAAATATGAATTAACGGTTGTTATGCGGTCGTGTGACGTCATTCTAAATATTGTTTTGGAAGAAAAACTTTGGAGTGGAATAGAACTACAATAATTTGAGTGCAGAAAATTTGCTTGTGTATGCTGCTTAAAAAAATTTCATGAAAATAAAATCAATAGTAAATTGTTTTAGGTTGGTCGAAATGCTAAGTGCTCTCATAGTTATACTTACATATTAAATAAAATGAAATAAGTTACTAATAATATAAATCTCTTACATCTATTAAGAATTAGTGCATCTATCAAACTTTGAGATAAGTATTAAAGTGGATAATAATTTAAAAAACAGTTTCTTTAGTTCGTATGCGTCTTAACTATCAGATATTTTTTTGTAAAATACTATAAAAAATACGATAATCCGCTCCACAGATCCCCAATAAGAAATGCACACAGTCGAGTTAGAAATTACGGGTGGATTATGATTGATTACTTTTTTTCCCTCCGTCATTCGTTCACCGTCTTTCTTACCGTGCAGACCTAAAAGCATTCACTGGAGACACACTGGTATAATAATCTAATTTAAAATGACTAATTTCTATTTTACAGAGAAAAACATCATGATAAAAATTACTTATCAAAATCCACTCGAGTAATCAAATCCATAGAAATAAATTTTCTATATGCATATCATTTTATAAGTCTTTGGAACACTGCTTGTAACGATATTTGTCAAATATAGGTTTCTTTATAAACTTGATATTTACCTATTTGTGAGTTTGATTATTTCCCTATATTTCGGCATAGTTGCATGGGTCCATATCCCGCTTATAAAGAAAACTATGTTCAAAACCGTGATAGTTTCAAATAATTGTCAAATAATTTTATTTTATATTATTAAAAATAATAGAGAAAGAATATTTCTATAAATCTTTTGCTAGCAATTTTGTCTGAACTTGAGTAATTTGGGGCTTAGATATTTTTACGCAATAAAAAAGACCCATGTCCGGTTTCGGAATGTAAGTTATTTCTGCGCTAACATTGAGATCGGTTCAACAGTTTAGCAGTAAAACATAGAAAAAACAAGTCTTATAAATTATGTATTTTAAGAAAAAAAACTAGCAAAAAATAATATTAAAACTGAATGCAATACCTGCCAATAGATTTGAATACGGTACCTAACTCATAAAGTCAAAGTAAATTAAACTTTATTCTGTCAAACATAAAGATCATTTAGAATCGTCTTGTATCTTAGATGATTCTAGGTGCCAGTTCCACGCGACCAGAAGAACAACATAACAAATAGAGTTTCTAAATATATTAAAAAAAAAGTGAAAGCTACTAATTTGACCTCTTAGGCATCTTATAAGGATTTCTTAATAGCTTACTTAGATAATAATATTTTTAGTACTTACATTAAAAGATTATTCTTATACTTTTTTCTAGGAAAAAAAATTAACATGGATGGAGGGGGCAGAGACAGTTTTAGGATCTACAATCCAAACCAAAACGAGAACATCACGAAAAGAGATATGTTTGGCCAGATGAGCGATAAAGAAATGAAAGGTTTCGTATCTACCCTCATTATATTAGTAATTAGTTACAATTTGTAGCCGATTTATATAGACTAAATAAACTTTACTCCTACCTAAGGATTATAGAAAGATATTGTAGGTGAGTTTAATTTGATCTTGATATTGTAGGTGAATACAATATCTCTTTGAAAGTATTCCAAAAGTATTGAAATATTTTTTCACTTTTTGTACACTACCTACTTTCTGTCTATTCTCTTCATCCAAAGATTGTCTGGAAGAAATTGCTTCTAGTGACAAGACCACGTATTATCTTCATTCTAAGGTTGTCTAGAAGAAATCGTTTCTGTACAAGACCTTTCTGTTCAATAAAGAGTTTATTTATCTTAAAATTCAAGACTACAAGCCTGAGGAAGTCCACGGTCCTGAAATAACGGACAAGGATGGTGCTCTTCTCGACCAGCATGACAGGTTCTACTGGACCACACGGAGTCTTCTAGTGCTGTTCCAGATCATGGGTGTTATGCCGATCATGCGGGTTCCTAAAGGTATGTCTCATTATCACTTTAACATACAAACTTTTGCGCTTATAATAATTATTGAAGACCAAACCAGCTCCAAGTACCTAAAACAAACATTTATGTACATGCTTATACAAACATAATACAACATTATACCAACATATAAGCCTTATACGTTGGTATAATGTTGTATGATGAAAGTACTTGATCGATTTTAATGAAACAATTATTTATAGAGATATTATTTATTTATTTACAAACCGGAGCATGACTTCAAAAATCTTGGAGATTCTCAATTTGGACAGTATTTAAAAAATAATAATTTAGTATTCATTTATTAAATTAGGTCACTGTCAAAGTTGCTTTTTAGTTTTCTTTGTTGAGAATTATTAATTTGGCTTGATTTATATCGACATAATGAACTCAATTTTCCTTCTGTCTGCAACCCTAACGTGAATTTTTCTAAAATATTAATAGCCGACACAAAACACCAATTTGTTTTTGAAATGAGGGGGTTTCCGTAATACAACAATGAGCCCGCAAAAAATAAATAACGCAGACAAAAATCCACGTAATCACAGGTATTCAAATGAAATGAGGGTAGATCCTAAAAGTAATCACCATATCCATAAAATTTTTGTTATTTACGTTTTAAATATTCGCCAAAATCTACATATTCATCGAGTTACTTGTCACATTCATGATCTTTCGTGACCGGATTTCTTATAAAATGATTTATTTTAAATTATGAATACGCCTTGTAAGAAAAAACCTGATATTTGTTTAGATATTTCATTTTCTCTTTTTCCCGACTTCTGTAAAATATCTATTCAAATGCAATTATTCGAATTACTCAAGAGGTTTTTCTACTACTTTTTATTTTAACCCTAAGTTGACCACTAGGACCAGCTCGCTTCATTTGTTATGTACGATTTACAAATAGGTAAATAACTGATGTTTTAGGTTCGTGTTGGCGGGAAAATGCAAATAAAACCATGTGCTCTTCTTCTTTTTTATAGCCTGTCAATATGACAGACAATTTTGCCAGTGTCAAGCGTTCCGCTTTACCCACCACAGACTATAATAGCTCAGCCTTCAGTCATCACATCATTACAATAACCTTAGTACCAGTTATTTATATTTTATAGTGTGCTAGAGTTTGATATGACTTTGCAGATGCTCAAACAACCACACGGACAACCTACAACTGGATATCGAAAGCGACTTTGTGGGCTTATTTGGTTTGGAGCCTTGAATCTATAATCGTCTTGAAAGGTACTGTTTATTGATCATTCTTATTGCTGGAAAAAATAATGCTGATATGAATAATATTTTGGGGTATAAGCCACCATATTATGTATAGCAGGGAGTGTATGTTAATGTACTTGTAATAGTAGGTATGTAGATAAACACATGCTGTGTACTTTGTGTTTTTTAAGAAGTACGTTTTTTAAGCAGAGTTATCACTTCAAATCTTTGGAACCGTCTAAGATTATGGCGATAAAAAAATAATATCAATCACACTTTTAAAAAATCATGCACTTATAAAATGAGATTTTTAATTTACCTAAGCTATTTGTTTCAAAAGGTACCTACATTTTGGTTTTTTAATTTGTAACTTTATTAAATTAAATTATCAAGAGTTGCCTGCACGTTTGTTTAAGTTTTGAATGATTTTTCAAACTCAGGAAATGGCTTTGTAATGACCTTTTATTTTCACCAAGTTGGCAAGGAGCGTCTGCAGAACTTCCAAAGTAATTCCAACAAGCGCTTTGACGAGGTGATCTACAACATTATATTTCTGAGCATCCTCATCCCTCACTTCCTTCTGCCGATCGCGTCGTGGCGTCATGGACCTCAAGTGGCTATCTTCAAGAATATGTGGACGCACTATCAGGTATCTACGCTTATCTTAATAAATAAATGACATTGTAATGGATATAAGTATACTAGATCCTAAAGTTGGTATATTATTTGTTAAAGATATGCAAATGTTTGAGTTAAGAGCTTGTATTACTATTGATCCATAAGATATTGGAATACAATCGTATCACATTTATCGATGTTGTATCTATGTTGTTTATAAACAATTAACTATGTAAATTGATTATTATTTCTTTAAACTAAGTTATCATTCATCTGTTTCGAGTAAAGCATAATTTATACTAGAATCATACTAAGCATGCATAGACTAGAAGTATAATATTATTTAAACATATTTTTTCAAATAATTTTCTTTGTTTTTCAGCTGAAATACCTGAAGATAACTGGCACGCCTATAGTATTCCCGAACCTGTACTCTTTGACTTGGGGTCTCTGTGCGTTCTCGTGGGGTCTGAGCTTCGCCGTGATTCTCTCCCAGCACTACCTTCAGGATGACTTCGAGTTGTGGCACTCGTTTGCGTACTACCATATCATTGCTATGCTGGACGGGTTCTGTTCACTTTGGTAAACATAATAACCTAGTTATTTGACTGGCGTCACAGTTCAGTTGGTAGTAGCTCTACCTTCCGTCCTGAGTTCCCACCCAGAGCAAATGTTTGTGTGATGAACACAAATATTTGTTCTGCGTCTAGGTGTTTCTATGAATTGATTTACAAAAAAAAAGTATATTTATATACTTTTTTACAAAAGTATATTTATATATTATGTATTCCATCAGCATTCTAGTTCCCATAGTACAAGCTTTGCTTAGTTTGGGACTAGAGTGTAATGTGAAATGTCCGTAAATATTTTAAATCAAATTCAGCAGATTTTATATTAGTATTAGTAGTAGGTAGGCCTTACAAAGTATACAGGTGCTAGGTAAGTAGGTACATAAGATAATAAAAAAGAAAAAAACAAAAATAATAAAACCTAAAACATGCAAACCCACTGTTTGGGTTACTTCAAACAATGCCATAAATCAAACTAATATGTATTTGCATTATTAAAATTAAATTACTGTTAAATAAATGAATATTCATGGACTTCACACATCGCGCTCTAATCCCAAACTAAACTTGTACTATGGGAATTTATTGCTTAAAGAGATAATACATTTTGTTTAATATTACTACGCACACAATGAATCATCAAGCAAAGTTTGGCCTTTGTGGAGATTGAACCTAAAACCTACCCAATATGTAAGACAAAGCTAATATACCAACGAGCCGTTGCGACTCCTCCCAGTAATCATAATGACGATAAAAAAAACCATTTATGTATTATGTACTTACCTATATGTAATTATAACTGTTTGTATTCCAAGGATTATTCCCAACAAAAGATATTAAGCTTAAAAATATATATTTATTCTATTTGTACCGCTTTTGAATTGTAAATTCGGATTTACACTCCCGCTCGGGGTGAATCAACACAATCAAAGTTTACCACTTCGCAAATGAGAGTGTAACGTGAAATGCATGAGTTACAGTGTTTTTGGTATAACAATTATTTTAGTTTAGCTGCAGCTTTTAAATATACAGGTATTTTCGTTAAGTAAATAAATTAGAATCGTAAGTAAGTAAACTCACAAATATTTAACAACCTTTGCCAAGTATAGTAACATTCTTTTAGGTAATACGAAATATTGTTATTTATCTTATTTAGTTGATAAATCTACAAATCTAATCCTTTGCTATCACTTATTATTGAATTGAAAGTAACAATAACAAAAATATTCTTTATTTCTGTCGAGTACTGCTAGATAAAACCATAGGTAACAATAATAGTTAAATATTTAAAAGTGTGCCAAAATATACTTCAAACAGTAATTGTCCATGAAAATGTATCAATTAATGTTTGCCATCATACAAAAATGTTATTCATTGCACACACTCAAAATTCAAGAAAAGACCTCCCTCACATTTCTTGTGTATTACTTTTCAGGTATATAAACTGTAATGCCTTCGGAACTGCTTCAAAAGGCCTGGCTATGAACCTACACAAAGCATTGCAAGCCGAGCATCCTGCTCTTAAGCTGGCACAGTACCGGCACCTCTGGGTCGACTTATCACATACACTGAGAAAACTAATAGTTGAATTTCTGAATGTTGATTCCTTAACAGTTGAGTCAACAATAAATTACGTTGTGACAACCGTAGTACTACATTTAATAGAACAAATTAAAAAAAGTTAAAATCTAATTGTTGTTACAACCAAAAAAATGGGTTAAGCTAACATATTTTTTCATGTATAATCGCATAGCGGTCAATTTAACTAATAATTCGGTAATGTCAACATAATGTTAAGTTGAATCAGCAAATGAACTAAGTCAAAGTTACAAAATTAATTCAACTATTTGCAAATATTTTAAACAACAAAGCAAATTGGTTAAAATAACTATTGTGAATAGTTGTCAACACCTAACATTTCATTACATAGTAGAATCAACAGATACATTTAGTCAAAATAACAAAAATATTTTAACCTTTTGCTAGAAATGTATACAACCAATAAATAATGTTTAATTCAACCATATTGCAAAAGTTGTATCAACAAGCGAACGTAGCTAAATTTACAAAATTGATTCAACTATTTGCAAATATTTTAAACAACAAAGCAAATTGGTTAAAATAACTATTGTGAATAGTTGTCAACCCCTAACATTTCATTACATAATAGAATCAACAGATACATTTAGTCAAAATAACAAAAACATTTTAACCTTTTGCTAGAAATGTATACAACCAATAAATAATGTTTAATTCAACCATATTGCAAAAGTCGTATCAACAAGCGAACGTAGCTAAATTTACACAATTGATTCAACTATTTGCAAATATTTTAATAACCAAAGCAAATTGGTTAAAATGACTATTGTGAATAGTTGTTAACACCTAACATTTCATTACATAGTAGATTTAACAGATAATTTAGTCAAAATAACAAAAATATTTTAACCTTTTGCTAGAAATTAAAAAAAACAATAAATAATGTTTAATTCAACCATATTGCAAAAGTTGTATCAACAAGCGAACGTAGCTAAATTTACAAAATTGATTCAACTATTTGCAAATATTTTAATAAACAAAGCAAATTGGTTAAAATGACTATTGTGAGTAGTTGTTAACACCTAACATTTCATTACATAGTAGAATCAACAGATACGTTTAGTCAAAATAACAAAAATATTTTAACCTTTTGCTAGAAATTAAAAAAAACAATAAATAATGTTTAATTCAACCATATTGCAAAAGTTGTATCAACAAGCGAACGTAGCTAAATTTACAAAATTGATTCAACTATTTGCAAATATTTTAAACAACAAAGCAAATTGGTTAAAATGACTATTGTGAACAGTTGTCAACACCTAACATTTCATTACATAGTAGATTTAACAGATAAATTTAGTCAAAATAACAAAAATATTTTAACCTTTTGCTAGAAATTTATACAACCAATAAATAATGTTTGATTCAACCATATTGCTAAAGTTGTATCAACAAGCGAACGTAGCTAAATTTACAAAATTGATTCAACTATTTGCAAATATTTTAATAAACAAAGCAAATTGGTTAAAATGACTATTGTGAGTAGTTGTCAACACCTAACATTTCATTACATAGTAGAATCAACAGATACATTTAGTCAAAATAACAAAAATATTTTAACCTTTTGCTAGAAATGTATACAACCAATAAATAATGTTTAATTCAACCATATTGCAAAAGTTGTATCAACAAGCGAACGTAGCTAAATTTACAAAATTGATTGCAAAAACAGACTCGCAAGGTTCTAGCAAATTGCTCTGGAAAATCATCTTGTCTATAATCTCAACAAGTGCACAATGCACTCTTCCAATGTAAAACAAAAATGATAGGAAAGACCGGGGGGCTCTCTCCAAAGATTACTATATGGCTATACAAAGCGGTGATCAGGCCAAGGTTGGCATATGGCGTTCTGGTTTGGTGAACGAGGACAGAACTCTCAACCACCATCACCGGACTCCAATGGTTCCAGCGACAAGCCTTTTCAGCTATCACTGGCTGCATGAAAACCACCCCAACAGCAACCATGGAGATAGCCCTATAAATAACTCCACTTGACCTGTACATACAACAAGTGGCCAGCTAGCTGCCATCAGGTTAAAGCATCTAGGCATATGGTGTAAAAACCTGACCACTTCACACGCTAAAATCCTGGACCGGGCAATTTCTTTTTCAATTTCAATTTCAATAGGTAATTTCAGATTTTTCTCTATGCAAACTTCGGAGATAAGAGACGGTATTTTTTTTAAATTTTTCGTCAAAATTAAAAAACTACTTTATATTTTATACGCTCTATGCAGCGTAAAAAAAATAAGTGCTTGAGAATGTGCAAATAGCGCTCTTTCATATGATACCCCACATACCATAGTAGCCCCACTTCGATTTAATAGGCAAAAACTGTTCCTCAAGTTGATAGCATTAGCATTAGTAGTTCGTGAGATTTACGGCTGAATTGGTTATGTTGTAAGCTATATGTCTATATCTATATATTACGATGTGGGTATGCCAATAAAAGTTAGTTGTTTCTCAGTACTTGAATGAACGTGTTTTACGTAAATTACCTAAAATACTACAGGTTAGGTTTCCTTTGCCGCTGCCGCGGAGCCGCATAGCAAAATTAAAACCCAAACAGGTTTCCCAACTAAAGGGTATTCCCCCCAAATTTAGGCGGTAAATAAGTAGAATGGGATTTTTTAAGGGGCTTTATATTCATATCTTCATTTGCATTCCATAACGTGTGAAGATCTTATAATGAATGGGCTTAAAGCTGTGGTACAGTTACGGACCCTGTATAGTTTTAGGTTTTTTTTTTATTTACAAGTATTGGCCCTGAAATAACCCAATTTAGCTAATCTACTTTATTTATTGACCAAGCGACACGATAATGACAATGACAACTAGAGCAATTGATAAAATATAGCTGATTATTTGCTGTGTGATTGTGAATTTTAATACATATTTTTCCTTGTTCTTACTTAGTTTTCTTTAAGGCCTAAACATTCATTGCGAAAACAATCGTTGTTTTAGAAACATCGATGTAATTCTCAATACATTATATTTAATGTATTTTTTCAAAATTATACAGAATCTAGGGTAAATTGAACCCAAGCCAAGGGTACTGTAAAAATGTGACCTGGCAACACTGTTGACTTCAAATCCAACCGCAACTCCGCAAGTGCGCGTTCGTTGCGTTTGTTTAGTTTAGTCTGCCCGGCACCGGCGCCCGCGACGTACCTAGGTACCTACTATACGTTAGACTATAATTGAAATAATAAAAGTTACTGCTAAAAGTGGTTTAATAGAACAAACCAAATAAAAGGTGAGTTTAGTGATACGTATCGTTGATTCAGTGGTACCTTAAGTAAATATGGAAGATTTTGAGAAATCACTGGTGCCAGTATATCTCCGAGACTGGGGTTTATCTGAAGAGACAATTAAAAATTTTTGTGGTAAGTACTTACCTTAGTTACCTTACATAGAATGTATGAAACGCCAGACTGATCATGATGAAATAACTAATTGTAGCTAAATAAGTAATTTATCTACAAGTAGGTAAGTAACATAACATAGATTTTATGTAGCTCGTAGTAGTTTTATGTACTCAGTACATAAAACAGCACTGAGTACCTACTCAGTGCTGTTACCTACCTAGGTAACCTAATACGAACAAGAAGTAATAAGTTAAATTAACCTAGATTTTATGTAGATTGCACCTAGAATATGTGGTATTGTTTCTACCACATATTCTAGGTGCAATCTACATAAAATCTAGGTTAATAGTAGCAGGGTCTTTACCCGGGGGTGCAAGGGGTGCGGTGCACCCGGGTGCGGAGCGCCCGTGGGCGCCTGCCGAGCGCTGATTAATGAATATTTAGATATTTCATTGAACTTAACGCCATTGCACAGTTTCATATACAGGTTACGACAAACACGTACCTACCTATGCGCAAAATTAAATAAAAAAAAATTGTCATCAACAATAATCATTGTTCGTTTTACTTTTATTACGCTTTCGGTGCTTGTCATACTGCTCATGATGTGCAAGTTAAAATGACTCTTATTACCTACTACACAAATAACAATTTTATTTAATAATACGCGCGCGGCAAATTCTCTAAGCCTTTGACACTTTGCCGCCCGGTCGCCCGCACTTGAAGCAAAATGATCTCTAAGTCAAAGTCAATAAAGTGTAAGTTCATTTAAAATGGGCGCGCGGCGCGGCAACTGTGCGTCCGCCTTTTGACAAAGCCGTCCGGGCGCTCGCACCTAAAGAAAAATGATCTCTATAACACTACAATTAGGTATAAGTTCATTTGAATTTACAGTGCGGCGCGCGTCGCGTATGTAGGTAGGTATGTGTCGGTGAGTAGAAAACCAGGGCGGTAGACATAAGACGGCACTGCAACGTAGGTAGGTAGGTATACCTACACATAATACTACAAGTATAGGTACCTAGTAGTAGCCAGTAGGTAAGGTACCAAGGTACCTAGTTATTTTTTATAGTAAACTACCGAGATCGTGTACCGAAACTACGATAGGTTAGGTGGTAGGTTGGTAGGTACCTAAGGAACTTACGTAGGTATCTAAGTAATAATATTTGTTTTGTTTTTCAGATAATGAAATCACTATAGATTTACTCACAGAAATACAGGATAACGATCTAAAAGAATTAGTGCCGCTTATAAAAGAAAGAATATTATTCAGAGTCGGTGTGAGGAAGCTGGAAAAAATAACCCATGTAAGTAAACCTATCTCTATTATTTTTATTAGGTATTTTAATCTCACTTGTTAATTAATTATAGGTACTAAATTTAATCTCTAATTATAGGTAATTAGTATTATAAATTTTTTAATCACCTATTTATTTAGGTAGGTACCTACTTACCATAGGTTATGGAAGCACTAACAAAATGTAGTGGGTATATCAAATACGTCACAAAATGTTATTTTAACACAAAAATAATGTTAACTTATACCTACGCGTGGTAAGGTACGTACGTACTACCACAGAATAAGTAATAGTACAAGTACAGAAAGTCGACTCTAAGAGAAAAAAAATGCGAATTTAAACCTACTTACAACGCCACTAAAGTTCATGCGCGACAAGCTTTTATTTATATCAATATAAATTTTATAATTTAATATAATGGTGGGTTTGATTGCATTCAAAATTTATTTTGTTCGTTTTAGAGCATTTAAATAAAAGCTTGTTTAAAAAAATGATTTTTAATTAGTATTTTATTGGTACCTACCTAGTTTTGAATCATACGATAATATTTCTGTTGAGTTTTTATTGTTGACGTCACAGCGTGAAGTCTCTAGTTAAGTCGCACGGAGAGAAAACTAGAAAATCTAAAGTTTTAACTTGGTTTATTATTTTACAGGAAACTGCATCGGAAGACACAAATTCTGCTCCTGCAAGCCCTACAACGTGCTCTAGTCATAGTAGCTTATGCTGTAGCGTAAAAACGAATGCTGACCCAAAGCAAATACTTAATGTAAGTTTGGATTCTTCATAATTTTATTATGACACACACGTTTTCTTTATGTTTTTTTACTTTTTTTTGTACACATGTTTCTTACTTTTTTTGTACTGTTCTATTTTAGAGTATAGATATACCCACCATTCTTAATGAGAACAGTTATGGAAAACTGGTTCTGGCCCGTCTGAAATCAAGCTATAAGCTTGATGCGACTAGCAGATCATATCTAACAAAAAGCATTGTGGAGTGGTATATTAACAAATATCAGTGCATGAAAAAAGAAGACTTCATTGTTTTATCAGAGGCTATCACTCGCTTTGTTCCAACAGAACATAAGGTTTATATACCTACCAGCCTATTTATGATACCTATAGATACATTCTTCTTTCTAGTAGATACATTCTTTACCAAGTACCCTACCTACCTAGTATAAATAAATAATAGTAGTGCGACGTACCTAGTTAGTGACAATAGTGAGCGATATGTAGGTATCTATGATGTGTATCTCCGTTATATTACTTATACCTACCTATTATATATTTTTCATCTTTAAAGTCGTCGTAGTCGTAGAAAGCGTAGTTATCGTAGTGCGACGTAGTTAGTGACAATAGTGAGCGTCATGTTCCTGTCTATGTATATGTATCTGTATCTCCGTTATATTATATATATATATACCTATATCTTTCATCTTTAAAGTCATACAGTAGTCGTAGAAGCGTAGTTATGATTCCTTTCAAAAAATGGTCATAATTTGACACATACTAGTGTGTTTACAAAATTGATTCAAGTTCATACCACTATTCATGTTCACTATCCTTGCATAAATTTCTTTTTTTCTAGGAAACCTACTACATCCCGGCCATAGTAACAAATAAAAAAACGATTCCTGCCAGAGGAAAACTAGTGGACAGGTATAACAATCAAAGACGCGTCCTTAAAAAAGAGGGGGTCATATCAAGGAAACGCAAATATAATGATGATGAAAAACAAGATTCTGAGGTCGAAGAGAACATAATCATCGGTAATACTTTTGTATAATAGGTATTATGTTAGTTTAATATACCTACACATCGCTTTGCAATTATTTATCATACCTCTGCTTTTTGGTTTCAGAAAATGATGAGCTGGTCATCTGGCTAAAATACCATAAAGAACCGTTCCAAGAGGTGCGCGAAAACTGGCTGGCAACAAGAGCGTACCGGGTCGAGAAAGACTATAATGATAAAACGAAACAACTGCAAGAAATATTACAAAAATATCCTATTTTGAAACAAAACTTTGGATATAAACTGGTAAATTACATTCAGATCATTACTCACCGACGAGACTTTTGCATTTATATATGTCTATATAGGCCTATATTCTATTATTTTCTTGTTCCTAAATCTAACATCATCCTATGTTTTTATAATATTTTTTAGATTGACATTGACTTCGAATATCGGTATCCGGATAAAGAAGTCGTTCTGTTTGAGAAATTTGATAACTTCATGGAAAAAGCATACACAATTTTCAAAAATGACGTTAAGACGTTCAAAGAGTACAATGCAGTTTTCGAGAAAAATCCAAATGAAGGTTAGTTTGTAAATGCACTAAGTATTTTTACTTTGGCATTGACTGTATGATAATTCAAACACCCATGGCTGACTTGACACCCTATTTTTTGGTCAGATATTTCCTTAAAAGTACGTCTCCGATACGATGACGATACCTCATCGATACGATGAACTTACGTATAGGCGACAAAGAAATTGGTTTACCACTTTTGATGACATCTCCCAGTAACATAATTATTCGCTAAGGATTACAGATTGACAGATTCTGACGTAGCAGTTATTAATCTGTCAAGCGAAAATAGCCCTTGACGTTTTGTACGTGCAAATGATATTCAACCTTAGAGTGGTAAACCAATTTCTTTGTCGATTATACATACAAACATACATAAATAGACTGTTAAACTCCCCTCCCTCCTTTAGCTTTGCCGTAATCGGGTAATTAATATATTATTTTACATAGATTAATTTAATTTCAGATACCAAAGTATTCATAATACTGTCTCTCCTGTGCGGCAAACTAGTCCCTTCAGTTGCACGAGGTCGTGCAGCCTCTACAAAGAAATTTACGAAACCATCTATCTTGGAAGCCCGGGACAATTTGGTCCTGCATGTTAAGGTAAAATGGAATAATAATAAAATAAATAATGCTGGACATATTTTTTCACCCAGCACTATCTAGCCCCAAAATACGCAGAGCTTGTGTTGTATGAACCTATTTATACTATACATAGATATTTTTTTTTTGTAAATACATAGGGACGTATTAAACACAGAGAACAAATTAATATTAACTTCAATGAGAACAGAAAATATTAAGTAGATACGGATACTTAAATAACAAAAAGTTCCTCCCTAGTTTACAAAAGTCATCTGTCTTTGTGTTTGATGGTTTTTTTTTCTTTTCAGACACAAACTGACATAACAAACGTCCTGGTCAAACGGCGAGAAGTCCATCTCGAAAAAAAGTTGACCTGTCAACCCATTGTGGTTTGCGTCGGGCAGTCAGTAGAAGAATTGGAAGCATTTTACGTGAATTACAATGATGTGACCTACCACATGTCAACACTTCTACAGGCCGTGGATATATGTTTCAAGATCTTCCAGGTATTTGACGTCCAATACCCCTCTGAATGCCTACAGCAGTGGATGTTCATTCAACACTATTTCTACAAAATTACAACGCCCCATGACGTCAAATTTCCAAGCGTTTGCTCGTTGATCGCCGACCTAAAGTGATGTTGAGGTAATTAACGTGTTTATAATAATGGTATTGCATTATCGCTGTTATGTTTGTGCTAGTGACTTAGAGTCAATTAAAGGTTTGTTCCTCCACTTTACATACATACATAATGGTTTGTCAGAATATCATTGCGCACAGCATACATGTCGTAGACTATTTCAAAATGAAAAAAGCTTCAAACGCCATCTTCTGATACACAAAGAACAATTTGTTAAATCATTAGAATCTCCGAACGATAGCGTAATAAATAATAGTGAGTGCGAGATCTTATTGCAAGAACACAGTCGTAATTTAGTTTGTGCAGACCAACTAAATTACGACTGCGTTGAAAAGCCTCAGTCACAAAATAACAATGTTCAACTGGAGAATGCTTGTAGTACTTTAGCAAAAAGTGATATATCGCTGCAACACTGTGGCATTTCACAATTTTCAAAACAATTGCCATTGGATGAAACCATAAATAATTATTCTAAACCATTTTCTGTAGATGGATGTTTAAAAGATTTGCAAGATTCAGCAACAGGTTTTGCTTTATCTCTTTATAGCAATCCAAACTTAAATAGAGCTACAGCAAAAAATATTTTACTTGAAGTTACAGATAATATTACAAAAGTGATTGGAAATACTATACGACATTGTATCTCAAATACTCCACAAGGTAGTTCTGCTATTGAATCAGTATTAGACGCATGTTCGTCTCCATTTAAAAACGTAAATACAGAATTTAAATTGTTAAGATATTTTGAGTCAACTGAGTACTACATAAAACCTACGCAATTTGTTATAAACTCATCTGTGAGAACATGCGTACAACATTCTCTGAATGCCATGCAAACTAAAACAGTGACAGGTACAATCATCTCATTAAGGGCTATGTTCAAATCTTTTTTTGAAATTCCGGGCATCTTTGAAGCTACTTTAGCAAATATGCACGTATTAAAATCTCAAACTGATGGAAATATTTCCAATTTCATCCAAGGAACTCTATGGAAATCGAAAATTTCTAAAATGATTGGATTATGTATCCCATACTTTTTGTATTTTGATGACTTTGAGACAGGTAATGCTTTAGGTAGCCATGCTGGAAAACAGTCTATAGCAGCCACATACGTTAGCTTTCCAACAGTTCCTTCCGAATACAACGCGTTATTAGAAAATATATTCGTTGTTACATTATTTAATACTTCATTGAAAGGATTCGGTAAAGATTCATTATTTCATTCACTTGTCAGTCAACTTACAAATTTAGAAACAAATGGTGTTGAAATTGTTATTGAAAATGAGAAGCACACAGTATTTTTTGTTCTTGGATTAATTACAGGCGATAACTTGGGCTTAAATTATCTGTTAGGGTTTAGTCAATCTTTTTCCAGCAACTATTATTGTAGATTTTGTAAAAACCACAAGTCAATTATGTGTAAGCAAACTGTGCAAAAAGCTCATGATATTTTAAGGGATAAAGACAATTATACTGCCGATTTGCTTTCAAATGACTCTACTATGACTGGTTTATACGCGGAAGGCGACAACATTTTTAATACAATACCTTCATTTCATGTCACTGAAAACATGGCTGTTGATATAATGCATGACTTATTGGAAGGAGTTTGTCATTACGATATCTGTAACATGTTATTACACTTTATAGATGTTTCTAAATTTTTCAGTCTAATCACATTAAACAATCGCTTGTCATCATTTGATTATTCTGGCCCGGAACTTCAAAATAAAATTGTAACTGAAATAACATACAAAAATTTAAAAAATAAAAAACTTAAGGTGAGTGCATCTGAAATGTTAGGTTTCGTAAGCATTTTACCATTTCTTATTGGTGATCTTATTCCTGAAGATGATGGCATTTGGAGCTTATTTTTGAATTTATCAATGATAATTGATGTCTTAATGATGCCTGAGCTCAACTATTCAACAATAAAATATTTACAATCTATAATTCAAGAGCACCACGAGCAATATCTTCATTATTTTACCGATAACCTTAAACCAAAACATCATTTTATGGTGCACTATCCACATATTATTCAATGCGTAGGACCTTTGAAACACATTTGGTGTATGCGGTATGAAGCAAAACACAAACAACTGAAACAAACAGCTAATAATACTGCATCAAAGCGCAACTTACCATTAACTTTACTAATTAAACAACAATTAGTATTTGCACAAAGAATTTTTTTGAAGCAAGGATTCGTTAATAGAATTGTCTGTGGTGGTATTGATGATAAACCTTTAACTCCTGAATGTTCTCTTCTGACAGTGAATGGTGTTAGTATAGAAAATTATCGAATAAAGTGGGTTAGAAACTGCGGGACGTTATTTAAACCAGGCTTCGTTGTCCCTATTGTTGAAGATACTGTTATTCTATTTTATAAAATAATTTATATACTCAAGTTGGTCACAGGTATATTTTTGTTTTGTAAACCACTAAACTATATAGGCTTTAATCAACATCTTCAAGCCCATAATGTTGTTATTGAAAGTGTCCCGAACACTCAATTCAAATGTATAGATATTGACGATATATCAAGTTTTCCAACGGTTTGTCATATAATTTGTAATGGAGAAGTTTACTGCAAGATAAAACAATATTTTTCAACAGATAATGAATGTCTTGCAGCCTTACAGTAATAACTTAATGTACGTAACATTGCGCGTGTAGGTAATCGTCGTTAGACTTTGATTTAAAAAAAAACAGTAGGTACGATAAATATAAATAGTCAAGTCAGCCATGTGTTGTTTAGAAATAGAGTCTGTCATTGTAATGGTTAGGTTTTTCTGGTGTTAATGCAGGTACATACTGATTGTTGGCCTTCTAGGCATTTTTTTAAATATAGCAGAGTATGTTCTGTAGGTAACTACCCTTAAATTCTATTATTTATGTATAAAAAAAGTGTCGCTACCGGTAGGTCTAGTCTGTCATGCAAATAAAATTACTACCTACCGTTTTTTGGATCTTAGCAATTAATAGCAAATAATTAATAACAACTAATGGCAAATGGGCTTTACGCTCGATCCAAAAAACGGTAATTACATTTGCATGACAGACTAGACCTAAAGGACGTTTAAAGTCGGGCCTTGCAACATAGGTTCCGCAGCTGGTTAGTTTTAGGCTAGCGTTCATAATGAACGAGCTATAAGTTAAGTTAAGTTTATGAGTCTGTCAACTGTAATGGTTAAGTTTTATTCTGGCGTTAATGCAGGTACATACTGATTGTTGGCCTTAGGCATTTTTTTAAATATAGCATAGTATGTCCTGTAGGTAACTACCCTTAAATTCTATTATTTATATAAAAAAAGTGTCGCTACCGGTAGGTCTAGTCTGGCATGCAAATGTAATTACTACCGTTTTTTGGATCGTAGCGATTACGATTATTGGTTGTTAGGCCTAACAAAGTGATATCACTCGATTGTTAGGCCTAACAACTAATGGCAATTGGCCATTATGCTACAATCCAGAAAACGGTAATTACATTTGAAAACTTAGGTACTAAACGTATTTGTTAAATCTACTAATAATTGTTAGTTTGTTTAGCAAACTTTGACATTCTCTCGCTAAATGTCCATACGTATTGAACGATTTGCTAGTTACTTCATTTGAATAATATAAGTTTTATTATGTGTTTATTATGTTTTTTTATGTTTAAATAAATGTGTAATAATGATCTATAACTTTTTTATTTAATTGTCTATAATTAGATTTCCTTTATAGGTAGGTAAGTATTTTCATGAAAGTGTATTGTAGAATAAGCCTGCATTGAGTGGTGTCAATATTATATTGGTATTTTATAATTAGCTAAGTAATAAGTTCACCTGAAATGTAAAAATACTTGTTTATACAGAATTTACTTTAATATTATGTTTGTAAAATCAATCTGCATTTTCACGGAAGAAGTAGGTATAATGTTGAATTAGGCTTTGTTGTAAAGCTACATTACATACATACACCTAGAGGTGTATGTATGTAATGTAGCGATAGGTTAGAATAGCATTTGCACTTATCATGCCGGCATAGTCCAGTTTCAAACCATAATGATCACCGGACAGATCATTTATCATAGCCTACATGGTAAGTACAAAAGTAAGAGATTGCTTTAAGCGATAATACCGCCAATTGTATTACCCTAGTTTAAGTTTCTTTTTTTTTATGTACCTACTATGTCTGTGGTATATGCAATAAAGAGATTTGTATTGTATAGTATGTTATTCTAATCTATTGAGGCGTATCGTTTCAACATTACGCTTTTGTCAAAAATACTTTATATTGTAGGTAGATATTACTAATAAATGCAGGTTGATTTTACCAATAACAAGTAATTTTAACTAAATGTCACATGTCAATACTACATTTACAACAGTCAAGAATACCAATATGCACAGGTTAATTTTACCACCTAATTTAGGTTATTCTAATCTATTGCTACGTGTCGAATCTACATTACACCTTTGTCAAAAATACTATTATGATCTAGGTAGATTTTACCACAAAGCAGAGGTTCATTTAACAAAACACCACAAGTTGTTTCAACTTAAAAATACAGGTTAAGTTTATCATGAAAATTAGGTTGTTACAACTTAATTTCACATGTTAATACTACATTTACAACAGTCAAGAATACCAATATACACAGGTTAATTTTACCACCTAATTTAGGTTATTCTAACCTATTGCTACGTGTCGAATCTACATTACACCTTTGTCAAAAATACTATTATGATCTAGGTAGATTTTACCACAAAGCAGAGGTTCATTTAACAAAACACCACAAGTTGTTTCAACTTAAAAATACAGGTTAAGTTTATCATAAAAATTAGGTTGTTACAACTTAATTTCACATGTTAATACTACATTTACAACAGTCAAGAATACCAATATACACAGGTTAATTTTACCACCTAATTTAGGTTATTCTAACCTATTGCTACGTGTCGAATCTACATTACACCTTTGTCAAAAATACTATTATGATCTAGGTAGATTTTACCACAAAGCAGAGGTTCATTTAACAAAACACCACAAGTTGTTTCAACTTAAAAATACAGGTTAAGTTTATCATAAAAATTAGGTTATTACAACTTAATTTCACATGTTAATACTACATTTACAACAGTCAAGAATACCAATATACACAGGTTAATTTTACCACCTAATTTAGGTTATTCTAACCTATTGCTACGTGTCGAATCTACATTACACCTTTGTCAAAAATACTATTATGATCTAGGTAGATTTTACCACAAAGCAGAGGTTCATTTAACAAAACACCACAAATTGTTTCAACTTAAAAATACAGGTTAAGTTTATCATGAAAATTAGGTTGTTACAACTTAGGCACTATGTATTTAAAAATACAGGTTTAATAATATAGTTAAAATAACTATTTCAAAATAGTGTTAAAACAACCTAACTGGTGATTTGGTTAAATTTACCTGTTACAAGTAATTGTTAAACTAACTTAGCTCATGGTTTGGTTAAATTTACCCTACAAGCAACATATTTAAGGTTAATTGATTCAACTATTTATTAAAGGTAGGTTCTATATCAACAAAAAAAAATTGTTAAAAAGTTGAATGTTCTGATAACCTATAATAAACTAGTTGATATTACCATTTCAAAACAGTGTTGAAACAACCTCACTGGGTTTGGTTAAATTTACCTTTTAAAAGTAACAATTTCGGTTTGTTTGATTTAACAAATATTCTATGTAGGTTCTATATTAACACAAAAAATAGGTTGAATAAATGTTGATTCAACTAAATAATTTTTTCAGTGTATGATGCAACAATTAGGTAAGATTTATTTGCTGTTGAAATGGCTTGACTAAATTGACTGAACCATATTAGATAGATAGATAACTCTGTATTGTACACACAAATAAAAACAAAGAACTTAAACAAGTAGTAATAGGCATCACAATGGGCGGCCTTATCGCTGAGAGCGATCTCTTCCAGGCAACCGAAATAAGCCAAACTTACGCAAACCTAAGTTAAAAAAATTAGTCTTTCTTCAAAGTAAAGAATTTATTTTTATTAGGTAAATCCTAAATTTATGTTACGTCACTATTTTAATTTTAATTATATGTAAGTATTTCTAAAATTTATAATAATTTCTTTTTGAAGTCAAAATAAACAAATTTTTATAATATTACTACAAGGGTTCTAAGGTTAGGAATAGATATATAAAATAACGGAAAACCATAGGCAAATGTCGCAAAATATTATGTTATAACAAAGTATCCATTTGTACCAACTGTTAACTGCTAAAGGCCTTTTCAAACGGGCACGTTTGAAGGTTAATTCATACGCCTTGACATTTCGGCAAGTGACTTTTTGGTCAATAAAATTGACATTGCATGCGATGTCTAATTAGGAAAAGTACAATAGCATCATCATCACAATATATCAAGTCCAAAGGACGTGTTTAGTGTTACAACGCATCGTAGTAGTGGTTACCACTTAAGGCGACGGGTAGGGTGAAATTTTTCATAATAAATAAAAATGTCAATAACTTCCAAGTTTATTATTTATTTATTATATCTATACACACGTTAAACTTGTAACACGGCATAGTTTTTGCCGTGGTGGTTAAACTCTAGACAGTCAGCGTGGCAACGTCACAATTTCAATTTCAACAAAAATGCTGACAACGGCGCAAAACACATAATGAGCCGCGCACAGTTCGGATAGTCAAACTCTAAAGCAGTGCCTTATGTATATTTGCGAGCACACAGCAATCAAACACTTATAATTCCTAAGGCGCTACTCTTCTTCTTCTTTAAACACCTTAATGTAGAAATGTTTTCTTTAGAGTCACAAGATACGAACCATAAGAATAGCTGTGCTGAGTTTGGTACCAAACAAATCTGCCAAACCCATAAAAAATGGGATCTTAAACCACACTTTTGCAAAAGGTGTTGGTACTAAACTTACATTTAAAAGTAAACTATATCCAAGAGCACAAATTTTGAGTAACAATACACTAGATCAATATATGTGTTATAGGAAATAATAAGTTTCACAACTCCACATGCTATCACTTTTTCTGAAAACAGTTTTCGGTTTCCCCAAAAACACGCATTTGGCTATACCCGTCACCTTAACATCAACTGGGACTGCGGATTGTTTCATCATTCATCAAAATACTTGGTCAAATTTTAATGGATTATGTATAATAGTTTTTCGTTGTCTTATAAGTACTATTATCTACTTGTTTTCCACAAAAAAAGCTGACCAACTTTTGATAGACGACAAAATACAATCCATAAGTTTATTATCAGTGATGACCAGTTTTGTTGTCACGAATATGTGAAGTTAAGTTTTTTATTGTTTGTATTTCTGTTTTATTTGAGACACCATCTCTTCATCTGTCTTCATTGCATCATCATGGTCGCGTACCTAAAATGTAAGACGATTCTAAATGATCCTTGCGATTTTATTGAATAAAGAAATATTTGATTGATTAATTTGACACAAAACAGATTTTTTTCTTTCTTTCTTTATTACCATTAAACCGAAACATTTAAATATATTTTGTAATAATGTTATCAAGATAAAAAGGGTTGTGTGCACAAACCTTATGGAACAGGATAAAGAGAAAAGCAATATAGCAATTTCCACCACCCGCCACGGTTCCGTATCAACCAACCTATGGCAAATTGAGGGAAAATGCGCGAATATTTTCATGAAATCTCACATCGGGACGGTAACGGGATTGTCTTATATGTACCGCGTATAAACGTGTATATGTATTTATATAGGCTTCAGCTTTTTTGGATTAGTCAGTAGTAGAGCCCTTATTGTCACTGACAGAGTGGTGGCCAAGGACTGGAGAAACATGGGGTGCCCAGGGGCACGGTGGACTGACGATATCGTCAATACCTTGGGCCACAGATGGTTGAGAACAGCTCTTCTGAGCTGTTGTGTTTTTCCGTGCGGAAAGGAAAGAGCAAAGAGAGGCCTATACCAGCCTGGGTCAAGCAGGCTGTGGATGATGATGATGAGTAGGGCCCTTCGTGACAGAGCTCTGTGAAGTACCTATTTTTGCCGGCAAGCAGTGTAGTAATATGTAGTATTAGTATGCATATAATACCTAAATATTATAGGTATATTAATATAATTGCAAAGGGTCCTCAAGATATGGGTTATTTACCGTCTTTCTTTATTTTTTATTACTGATTACTCGTATTTTTCTTGTTCCTAATTTATAATGGTCGACTTTCTATATTTGAGAGGATTTTTGATTACTAAGTATTTTTTTGTTCCTTATCTATAATTGCCCCACCGAGCAAAGGTCCAAAATTTCTCTATTTGTCTCTTAACAAAATACAAAATTCAAACTTAATTTCATTATGTACTTTCATGATCTTAACCCAATCTTTTTAATGACTTACTAAATCTTTTTTCAGGCAGAGCATACTCCAATATGTACGGTATCTACTGCATGGTGATTTTCTTCACGACCACCATATCTCTGTACGGAGTGTTGTCAGAGGTTCTGGAACGGGGACTGAGCTACAAAGAGCTGGGGCTATTCGTCATTGTAGGGTACTGCATGACACTGCTGTTCATCATCTGTAATGAAGCTTATCATGCTTCTAGGAAGGTTAGATAAAATAATAAATAAATAATGCTGGACAATCCACACCACATTATTTAGGCCCAAGCTAAGCAGAGCTTGTGTTATGGGTACTAGAAGATTGACATACTTAATACAATACATTACTTACATAGATTGATATTTTTTTTATACATATAAAATACCCAGAGTAAATATTTGCAGATCGTACATACATTTATCCCAAGGCGGGAATCGAACCCGCAACCTCCGCGTCGCAGGACGACCTTCGCCCGCCGCGCCACATCTGTCGTCAAGATGTTTATTAGTTTTCTATTTTACCTTAATAAAGAATAAGTAATTTTTCTAAATTCTTCAAAAAAACAAAAGTACTTAACCATTTTGTAACTTTAGTGTTTTGTGCATTAATGTATATATTGCAAGTAATACATTTAAATCAACTATTTTAATAAACAAATTAGGTAATAATTTTTTTTAGGTAGGTAATTAAAAAAAATCTGCACATCAATTTATGAACCAACTTACAAAAAAATTGTTACAAAATTTATTAAAAAAATAGTGTAGTAATAAATATTTCAGTTTCAGTGTATCTACCATGAGTTGTCACAGTAAAATCGCCTGACTTTACTACAGTAGTTACGTCAATAATAGTATGACGAATTTTAGTACCCTATTTTAGTACACTATCCGCTAGAGGCGCTGTACAAATCTTCATACATTTTTTTAACTACAGACGCTAGCGTGTGTAGTAAATATAGTATAGTAAAAACTCATGGTAGACCTACAGTACGTCTACCATGAGCTGTCACAGTAAAATCGCCTGACTTTACTACAGTAGTTACGTCAATATTAGTATGAAAAATTTTAGTACCCAACTATCCGCTAGAGGCGCTGTACAAATCTTCATACATTTTTTTAACTACAGACGCTAGCGTGTGTAGTAAATATAGTATAGTAAAAATTCATAGTAGAGTTACAGTTATTTCAGTTAAGATACTTACTCACACTACATCTTATACACAAAAGTCGACTTAATTTAGCAGTTAATGATATATTCTCAGGTGGGTCTAGAGTTCCAAACCCGTCTTCTAAACGTGAACCTCGGAGCCATCGACCGCAGCACGCAGCGCGAGGTAGAAATGTTCCTAGTGGCTATCTCCAAAAACCCACCCATCATGAACTTGGACGGATTCACCAATATCAACAGAGAACTGTTTACTGCTGTAGGTTTATTTATATAAGTAATTTATTTAATGAATAGGTATCAAATATTGTATGCTATAAGTACCTACCTGTCTAGTTCTATCAAGCAATCTAGTTCCCATATTACAAGCTTTGCTTAGTTTGGGACTGGAGTGTGATGTGTGAAAATTTATTGAAGTTAGTATAAAATCTGGGAAGGTGATATGCAGAATTTTGTATAATTTGATAGGTTTTTTCTACTCGATTTTTTTTTTCAACTAGTTATAGTTCTTCATAATTGGTATCAATATTTGGTTGAGACAGAAAAATTGACGTACTTAAATAATATTTTATTTTAACAAATCATTGGGTTTGACACTGCAATCACAGAGTCCGTATTTTATGATAAAAAGTGTTAAATTAAATTCTTGAATTATATAAATAACAATCTAATTGTTTATTTTTTCAGAACATATCCTTCATGTCCACATACCTTATTGTGCTGATGCAGTTCAAGCTAACACTTCTGCGGCAAAGCGCTCGGAAGGCAGTCAAGGATATCTACCGTGCTATACTCAACAACACCTTCACTACCGCCCAAGGGTGATGATGGTGATGAGGAAGAGTAGACGGAGGAGAGTTTACTGTTCAAACCAAAGAGTTTGTAACAGTCTTTCTTTTTTTGTTGCTTCTTACTGCGCTTTGTTAAGGTAGACTTTCGAGCAGAGCGGCTCCGGCGTCACTGACGCAGCGATAGTAACGCGGCGATAGAGCGATAGTATTATGCAGTACGGTGTCGCGGCGACAGTGACGCCACGTTCGAACGCTAGTTCATACGTTTCCGTACTGCATAATACTATCGCTCTATCGCCGCGTTACTATCGCTGCGTCAGTGACGCCGGAGCCGCTCTGGTCGAAAGTCTACCTTTAGTGTGATTTAACTTCTGCTTAAGTAGATAGCAATTTTTTAGAGTTCCGATAATAAACTATGTATTATATTATTTTATATTATATTATTTATATTATAGTATTGAAGTAATGTTTTATTTATTTATCAATAGGTAATGCCAACAACACACAAAGTAAACATTTATAATAATCAAAGGCTAACTTATACCATACAATGTGTACAGATTACACGCATGCACAACATTCATAATAATACAGACAACAGGAAATAAAAGTATAATGACGGAATATAAAAGGAATGAGAGAAAAAAAATGTTTGTTATAAGTACAGATAAATGTTTTGATTATTATTCTAATCTTTCGATTGGTTGAATAATAATGAGTTTTCATCTTCTATAGATTTTTGTCGCTTTAACAAGTGAGTTTACTTAGAGTGAGGTTTGATGTGGTGTGTTTATTTGGACCTTTGTAATTTATATTTTATTTTACTTTGGAAATTGATAAAATACAAGAATTTTCTTTCAATAAACTAGTGTATATATATAACCTGCCCAAAGACTTTATAACTTGTCTACAATGTTAGAACGGAGCGGAAACTTTAACGCTTTGCGGACTTTCATGAACGATCGAACGAGCAAAGCGAGTGATCTTAATAACAACTTAGAAATCGGTTTATTATGTATGTTTCCACAATTTTCAATCCAACAATCTTCATAGTAACGGCCGGTTTCTCGAACGATGATCAACGAAAAAATCAAATAATTACTATGTGTCAAACTCGGATCAATCGTAATTTTGGTGTCCAGAAACCGGCCGTAACTCAAGTTTCTTAGTTTCAGTTTTACAACTTGGTTAAATATGGTTAACCAGTTCAAGAGAAAAGTTACAAAATCCAAGGTCAATGACATAGCTCTCATAATACAATTTTTTTTCTAGTTTCACCATCGATATATAGAATGGACTGAACGTTCCCTATCCAGGTATGAAGTAAATACGGGTAGCAAAACGTAAAAGAGACAAAAAAATCTTGCTGCTATTTCTGGATAGACTTACGTATCAACAGAAAAGAGACAAGAATGAATAAAAAAAAAACAATAAAACGCACAAATGCACAAAGTGTACGAGCCAGAAACAAAAAAAACGAGACAGGTTTTGGTCGTACTTGTCAATATCATGAAGCTATTGCTCAGTCTATTCTTCCTATGGGCTTCCCATGCAGATTTTTTTTATTAGATTTCGTAACAAAACTCCTTGCATATACTGTAGAGGTTAACTAAGATCAGAAAGTTTTTCAAACATCTGCTCTACACGTACTTTGAATATTCTAAGAATGCAAATTGAATATTGATTCAGATGGTTCCATTAATTAGTTGGTTCTTATACATTATTCATGTTAGCTTCCCAGAGCTAACGAGCTATCCCGAAGGATCTTGCAATTGTTTTACAAAATGTAATGTTTATCCTGTTTTTACGCAAGTTTGTGAGATAAGAGTTTTCGTTGTGTTTTCTTGTTGTTTTTGCTAAATCTAAGTTTCGGAATCTCTAGGGAAAGTGTCTGGAGTAGTTTGAAAGATAAGTTTGTAGCAGTCATGTTCTTGCTAAACAGTCACTACTGTTTTCTTTGCAACTGCAAAGGTTTCCCGATTACGACAAACATGTTTCTAAAAATCTTTAACTAAAAATCAAAATCCGCCACGGAATATCAATCCAAAATATTGGATAGTTTCAGTTCTTTATTAGCTTAAATTTTTTTTTAATATTATTTCAATAGAGAATGCTGGCATAGCATATTTTCGCATACTGCAGCTGTACAATTCAGAAATTGCCTTTACAAAAAGTATTTACTCTGTATAGAAGCTTCACAAAAAATTTAGTTGTTCTCCAAGAAGGTTTCAATCTAAAAAAAATTAGTATTAAAAACTTTTTCATCATAAAGCAAGCGAAGTCATTGATTGCATTCAAAACAACATCGTCAGCCAATCAGATAAAACTAAAATGAAGTTCAAAATGCTTCAAGCTCGGGCTTTAAAATTAGATTCAGCACTCGATATTTCAAGTTGATTGAATGAAAAATTCAGCGTTGCCCACAGAAATAGGAGGATTTCATAATAATTGTATAGAACTGAAACTCAGTTTATAAATTATTGAATACGATATTATTAGCTTATTAGCGATTATATTATAGAGAACAATAGATAGTATAATCTGTAAAAAAATCATTAATATCTGGTGGTGCGCACAAGCCACTCTCCGATCCTAGCTTCTATCGCGGGCCTTGAGCGTGGAGACCGAATTCAGAAATTCCGTAACGAAATAACCTAACACTGCGCATGCGTAATCCAGCAAAAAATCCTATGCAATAGCTTTACCGCGGCAATCCCCGAGGAACCACACGTCTTTTTTTTATGTTTGATAAAATTACTCTGGACACGTTTCTATACTAAAATATTTAGCTACTTTATAAATGAAAGGTCGAGAGTAAATTAATTGACGTTGAACCGAAGCTTATTAAGTTCGTTTTTAGTTTTTTCGTTTTTCGCAATACTGCATAACTGCGAATTGAACGAATAATACTACTGAAAGAGATAACTGAATCTAACCAATAAAGTAAGGGGCTAGAACAATGACTATACTAGGGTTAAATGACTTCAATCACACTTTTTTCATACTTTAATTACTTATATAAATGAATGATGCAAGATTTTTTTATTCATCAACGGATAAAAATATATTTACTAGGTTTACAAGATGTACCTTACCACCTTTTAATATGAATCTTAATTATGAGATACGTCTTGTTTAAAGCAAAAGAATATAAATAAAAATAAAAAGAAACGATAAAAAGTTTAAAATATTTGAACTTTGTGACATTGACATTCTTAGAATAAGCAAAAAGCAGTTTTCTTATTTGTTTAGCCGATATAATTTTACTTCAAAGATTAAATGACTTTGTTAAAGTTAATTTAGGATAATGGTTGTTGTTGTCTTTGAGATTTAATGGTCCAAGTTAAGTTTTATGCTTGAATTCTGCTTGAATTCACGTAATTTTGTTTAAAACGCCAAATAAGGACTTGTGTTGGCCTTAAAAGTTGTTTCTAAAATAATAAATAAAATAAATAATGCTGGACAATCCACACAACATCATCTAGCCTCAAGCTAAGCAGAGCTTGTGTTATGGGTACTAGATGACTGACTACAATACATTACATAGATAGATGTTTTGTATTATACATATAAAATACCCAGAACACCCGGAATAAATATTTGCAGATCGTACAAACATATCCCAAGACGGGAATTGAACCCGCAACCCCCGCGTCGATTAAACTAAAATACGAACTTATTTCAAAAAAATATGACGTACCTATGGAAAAACTTAAAATAGCATAAAAATAATGGCATAATGTAAAAGTAATATTTTCTTTATTTTATAAATGACGTTGAGATATGTACCTAGATAAAATAATTCTTCTGCAAAAAACAAAAGAAGTCAGCGTATCGTATCTAAAATCGAGTGATTCCACGTCAATAGTTTTGACTAGTTTCATTTCGTCCGTCGTTCATTCAAACGAGTATTCCAAATTAAAAAAAAAAAACAGAAAAAAAAATAGTTTTAATTTTAAAAATATAATGTTACTTTTTATACTGTTCTAATTAGCAAACCGTCTTAGAAAGGCGTCTTATAACCTCGCTTTACCGTCGACGTAGGCAATAACTCAAGCTTAGCCTGACTTGAGCAAGGGGGTGAAGGGAACAACCTGTTGCTATGGTAACCATCCCATGAGATAACATTAGGGATAATGACCTCTAACTCGTAGTTTCAAAGCTCATAATAGCTTGGATTGTTTGAAAAAGTTTTTGATATTTGCTCTTGTATGATCCGAAATTATGTCAAACAATGTCACTTGTCGCAGCTGCTGTTAGAAGGTGGATTCTGTTTGTATTTTTTTCATAAATACATAATATATCTACTATAATTTGACAGATGTTTTATTAAAGTTTTATGACAATTCGTGTAAAAAAGTGTTATTACTTTAACACTTTTTTACACGAATTCAATCGCGAAATCAATAAATATAATTATATAAATATTCACGGACAATTCGTTTGAACTAAGTACTATCAGCCGAAGACCGGGCTCAGTGGCGAGTACTCAGATCTACGTACAGCAAAGGACTGGTATAGGTTGATGATGATGAAGTACTATCTTTGCGTCAAAAACTTAAGTTTTATATTATGAGAGAAGTGAAAAGAACAAATTCGCAAAGTAAAAAATGCTAAGTGGGTATGGAATGCTTTACGTTACTCAGCACATCTACTAAAAACTTTATAATACATTGTACCCATCACTCGAAGGCAAAGAATACAAAGTAGCGGACAGAACTAACATAAATGTTTACTAGACACTGTTATTTCACTAAAACCTCAGGCGTCAAAACTTTGTCCTTTACCTCGTAGTAAATGCACCTCAAACTGTGTTACAGTATAAACAGTAGTGACCTGCTCCATGAATAAACCTGACATCGTTACATAAACCAAGTGTTACACTGCGCGTCAACAACAGTAGCTCTACCATGAGTTTTTACTATACTATATTTACTATACTCGTCGTAGTTAAAAAAATGTATGATTTGTACAGCGCCTCTAGCGGATAGTTGGGTACTAAAATTCGTCATACTAATATTGACGTAACTATTGTAGTAAAGTCAGGCGATTTTACTGTGACAACTCATGGTAGAGATACAGCTCAACTGCAGTGAGCATTTGAGCATGAGTTGCTCAGGTTTGTTAGGTTCTTTGAAGTCTATTCTGTGTTCATGTGTTTCAGATATGCTTCATATATAAAAAACGGGACCTATATACATTTGACTAGTAGTTATTAAGTAATATTTGAACGGGTCTCTTGATTTGTGGATGAACGAGGAAGAGCGTGCTATAGAAATGATCTTAATTCATATTTATTGTTGTCGATATGATCGTTGGAGCTAACAGATACTGGAGACCACGTTTAGGCAAGCGTAGTGTAGGACGCCCTCCGGCGAGATGGAGCGACGATCTGCGGAGTGTAGCTGGCAAACACTGGATGAGAAGAGCCGAAGACCGGGCTCAGTGGCGCGTCTACAGAGAGACCTACGTCTAGCAGTGGACTGATATAGGTTGATGATGATGATGATTGTCGATATGCAAGTCGATTCAAATTACACTCTGCATAGCTGATTAACCAGAGAACGGTGAAGCTGGAACGTTTGACAGCTGGCGTTGACGCACAGTGTAACTACAACACGTTAGGTTTACGTAACGTGTACGGTGTCAGATTCGTGCTGTACCCCCACCCTCTAGCGAGCTTCGGGCGATGCAATTTATCCCTCGAAGTAAGCTCAGTGGTCCATCCTAGAGAAATTCAATTAACCAAGTAAGTTGGTTGCACCTCTTGTCGATATGTTTACTACTAGTACACTTGAGTGCTTACAACACCTTTTTAAATAAGCGAAGTGTCTTAAGATTCCCGCAGACTGCAGACTTTTTATCGGTCGATAGTTTGGTCGGCTTCTTAATTAGTATCAAGACTGAATCACTGTAATGTGCGCATCTGCATATATCTTCATAATGATTAAAAACCGACCAAACTATCGGCCGATAAAAAGTCTGCAGTTTGCGGGGGCCCTTATACTTCTTATATTGTTGATGCTACAATTATTTCTATCAGATTAATTTTGTTATATGTTTTGACAACAAGACTTGATTACTTTTTATAATAAAAATGCATTGCTTTCTGCAGCGTACGACAAACGTGGTCTTACCTTGTGATTTTTCTCAAAATAGTTTTTCAACGACTCAAAGAAGAAGAAGAAGAAGCGTAAGACAAAGTTTTTATCGCGTAGTATCTTATTATTACCATGCATTGATAAAAATCGGTAATCTATATCTCTTTACTATGATTTCGCGGAAATCGATAAAAAATTCGTTCTTAAAATTCTTTTCACATCCTATATGTTCTCGAAAGAACTTTAACACATAAGAGCATCAATATTCTAGGTACGAGCACATTAGCTAGCGTATCTATTAGCTTCACCACCTTGAACACTACATTTTACACTTGACTTACAATCTCCTCCCTCGTTGACCTAAAGAGCATGTTACACTACCACTACCCCTTTTTTTACCCTAGTTTTAACTACCATTACTAGCCCTATTTTTATGCCATATCTGGTAGGCGAGCAAGCGGGTCACCTGATGAAAAGTGGTTGCCACAAATGGACACCTGTAACATCAAATGCGCTGTTACATATATCTACTCATGATTAACAATACGAAGTTGCACACGCTACATACACGTTAAGTTGGTGAAGCTGCTGCTCAGGCGAATTGTTTACATTTTTTTTTAATGCATTATAGGCAAACGCTTGGCCTCAATCACATCTGACGTTAAATGATGATGCGGCCTACGGTGTAACGCGTTCGCCTAGATAGAACCTATTCACTCTCCTTTCCTCTAATTTAAAACAATCGGGGAGCAAAATTGTTTGTGATAGTGTGATACACCCTTTATAGCTGACTGTGCAGCACACATATCCTTCTACCTGACTTGGCTTGCAGGTAGCCGCATCTTGGTGAGTCAGCCAACAGCGTTTTGGAAGGAATTTCACGCGGCTTAAACAAAAGCTAGGGAATTTTTAATTAAATCTTGCTGGATATCTTGAGAGCAAGATAGCTTCGGTTTAAGATATTTTCCGGATTCAAGAATAGAATAGAATATGAGTGGGCTCATCGAAGAGAAAACATATTTAATTATAAACACGGTCCTAATCTTACAATTTTATCTAAATTTTATCAATATCCAAAATTTATTAAATAAATAATCCAATCCAAACATTATCTTACATTAGAATCACAAATAATATATTATGTGTATAAAGTAGATATTTTCAACACCAAAATATATGTAGTTACAGACCCGTAGCAACTACGTAGCAAAGCGCTACGAAAATCAACAAACTATGTATAGTTTGATAATCTTCGTAGCAACTAAATATACCTCTATCGTTATTCTATGACGTAATCACTGAAGATATACAAATCCTTAAATAAATAATTAATAATTGCCTTTTTGCCTTTGCCCAGCAGCGGGAAAATGAGACAAGAATAAAAAAAAATAAAAAAATATCTATCTATGTAATGTTTTGTATTAAGTCTTAATACAATACATACATTACAATGCATTGGATCAGTTGAACTATCTATAGATCGTTTGCAAGGTCTGTAGATAGCTCAACTGTTTCTTATGTATTTTATATGACAATGTACATTTTGTAAATACTGTATAGTCGTAAGTTTGTTTGTGAATAAAGTCTTTATACATTACAAATAGATGTATTATACATATAAAATACCTAAAACACCCGGAATAAATATTTGCAGATTGTACAAACATTTATTCCAAGGTGGGAATCGAACCCGCAACCTCCGTGTCGCAGGCGGACCTTCACCCGCCGCGCCACATCGGTCGCCTTAGACTGAATTTAATGAATAAAATACAAGTAATGCACTCTTTTACTTTTTGTTTGTTACTCTACGTTTTAAAAGCGTATAGCATAGGTGACAACTACGTACCTTGTGACTGTAAGCCGGTTCGACGTCAACTGTAAGCTGCTTGTAACAACATCGTGCTGTTAGCTTAGTTTGCTGTTGCACGGTAAACTTGGATTTTTTATGAAAACGAGGTAGTTCTATGAAGTTTGGGATGGGTTTACAATTTAGGGGTTATTAATAATATGTTATCTCTCAGTTTTAGTACCTTATGTTGTATCTATAAAAAATATGTATAAAGGAAGATATTGCATTAGAAAATATATAAAAAAATATAGTAATTAATAATATGTTATCTCTCTGTTTTAGTACTTTATTACCTTGTGTTGTACCTATAAAAATTATGTGTAAAGGAAGACATTGCATAAGAAAATATAAAAAAAAATATTATAATGAAAGAATCAAGTGTAGTTTTATGTTAACATTCGATGATTAACATGCATTTTATAGAAGAATGTCTATAAATAGACAATAATTTTTCGATAGTGGTGGTTATGTAACGTTGTTAGTTTTTCAGGTAATCTTAACCGGGGCTAAACCTGGATGTATTTTTACAGAAATTTCTGTTACATGAAAAGGATTAAACAAGCTTAAAACTCTTTTAATAAAAAATATTTACTACAAAATATGTTTCTATCACCTTCGGTCCACTGTTGGACGTAAATATATCCCACGCTATTGAGTTATACAAGTTTATAACACTATACACCAAAAATGATTGTGGTTATTCTACTTTCATTTGTTCTACTTCTATTTATTTATAAACAGAAATTTTAGAATTACGAGTTTCGTATTTCTTTTGTTTTATTTAATTTATTTTCAACTTCTTCAGACTAGTTTTACAAAAAGCTAAACGCAATGGAGCAGCAAACCTTCAGCAGACTCGGGATAACCGTGTATCCGAGATAGCGCCTGTAATTGGAGTCTGCACTCTGAGAAAAGAGGTTCCTGTTATTAAAAAAAAATAATTTAATCACATATATTTATGAACTAGCTGTCCCGGCGAACTTCGTACCGCCTTAGAGATATATTTTTTTCTGAGAGATTTTCTTAATATTTTTTTCCGTAAGAACCTTGTACAGAGTATTAGAAAACTACAAAAAAAAATCCAAAGCCAATCTAGCCAAATCGGTCAAGCCGTTTTCATGCTATGTAGTGACAACGGAAAACGGGTTTCATTTTTATGTTTAAATAGATTACTTATAATTTTTTATTTTACACGGAAAAAAATATTGAAAATGATATCAGAAACGAATCATCAATCAAAAGAAAATATCATCAGTTAGTTATAAATAAAATGACTGAACTCTTTTTCTACCTTTTTTTTTTAACATATTATATTGGTCTATAGACCTAAAGAATGAGCGATTAGAATGAGCGTTCCGTACTAATCTAATCTATCTAATCTAGGTATATGACGACCGATGTGGCGCGGTGGGCGATGGTCCACCTGCGACGCGGAAGGTTGCGGGTTCGATTCCCGCCTTGGGATAAATGTTTGTATGTTCTGCAAATATTTATTCCAGGTGTTCTGGGTATTATAATGTATAATAAAAAATATCTATCTATGTAATGTATTATATTAAGTATGTCAATCTTCTAGTACCCATAACACAAGCTCTGCTTAGCTTGGGGCTAGATGATGTTGTGTGGATTGTCCAGCATTATTTATTTATTTATTTATATATGATCTACTAATCTAATCTATCTAATCTAGGTATGAAGTAAATACGGGCAGCAAAGGTTTAGTATTAAAATTAAATAAATAAATGAAATTTAGGTATTAGGCACAGAGCGAATTTTGTTAGTCTATAACTCTGTCTAGTTCTCTACGTCTATACGTTAATAAAATCTTGTACATACCTACTTTGATGGATGGCGAACATGTGGAACACGACGGAAGCGATTGACAAACTTGCCCGTGACGTCAGAGATTACCTCACGAATGCGGTATAAGCACAGTAGATAGAGTGATCTGCAGAAGAATAACTTTTTGTATTTAACTAAAAACTTAACTTAAAAAAACTGAATTATTACATTACTAGCTCAGGTTTTAGCTATATTTTCTGTGCAGTGTTGAGGATTCGATTTTCATCACGAACAAATATTTAGAAATTTACATATTTATACAACTTAAAGGCGGCGGAACATGTGGTTAATTAGAAAAAGGAAATGATTAAAATGATAATTGAAGAAGTAACATAACTAGTTTAATTTTTATTTATAAGTTTTAGCTATTACTATGAAAATGATATCTATATTTTTATTTATTTATTTATTTAGGACAACCAACAAAGAAATCACAATCAGAATTAAAAATTAAAGTAAGTGGGCTTATAGCTATGTGTTTCTTCAATTATAGGGTGCCACGGCAATATTATTACTATCATGAGTGAAAGTAAGGTTTTAATCTACACTGTAACCATCACATTGTAAACATCGGTCCACCATCGGAACCCAGTGATCGTACAAATAGCTTAGTCTCTGTAAGCAATTTATTAATGCTGCCACAGTTCACCTGAAAGTTACTGCGGCAGACCACAGAATACTTGACAGTTAGTGCGCTATAACCACAGTTCAACTTACAGTTAGTGCGATAATGCCACAGTTGAGTAGACAGTTAGTATGATATGTGTGGAGTACAAGATGGATTATAGGATCCGACGGAGCGACGCGATCAAATGAGATTTTGATGGATCACCATCTATTGAAGCGAACTTTGAAGGTGCTTTTAAGCGGTCAGTAATATTGAAATTTTATAAGTACTTATATGATTGTAATAAACTGACATAAGCAAAAATACGGCATTTTCTTCTTATCTTACCAGAGCGTTACTTAAATCTAAAGTACCTATTTGAATGACACTTCGCGTCAACACCAACTCAACTGCCAATCGTTGCAGCGTCACCGCGCAGTGTATATCGATTAAGCAACGTTTACGATTTATTCTTGTTCTCCTAATATGTTCATAGAAAAATACTGATCGTTTGAATGCAACTGATAGTTTGAGTGAAAGTGTTATTGCCTTTAATGCAGTCGTTTGCAATTTTAAGGTATATCTAACAGTTTGTTAATTTATTCACAAACAAACTTACGACTATACAATATTTACAAAATGTACATTGTCATATAAAATACATAAGAAACAGTTGAGCTATCTACATACCGATGCAAACGATCTATATATAGTTCAACTGATCCAAATCAGTACCAATCGGAACCGTACCCAAGACACTGGCTGCGTTGCCGCGCTGAATAGCAATGCTGATACGCTGGGCCAGATACTCACCAGCCCTCGGGTCACGCATCGACAAGACTAGACGTCCAAGACAGTTTGTTATACTATCGAGAGATATACTGATCTATAGATTATGTTTCAGTAAAATTCATTTGCATTTTTTATGCCGCTCTGTAGGTATTATAGCAGATAGGATTATTATTTTCGTGGAATATTTTAACACTGGGCTCTCTGACTGACCTACATTGTTTGTACCATTATATTTGTACAATTAAATATTATAAAAAACATTTTCCATATTAAAAAATATTTTCAGAGTGGAGTTGATTTTAAATAAATAAGATGGTATGCCTTAAGCAAAAAATACTACAAATTTAATATTCCATCAAAGTAAGTAGGTACCTATCGCGTTAGTAATAAAAAACTTTTGAAACTCATAAAACCCCGACTGTGGAATAAAAAATTAACCCTTTAAAAGTAGTAAAATAGAAAAGTTCAATGAACGCAGTGAGTTTAAGTAATTCTAAGGTGACAATGATAGATGGTACCACTCTTCGAGTGCAGACGTGGCCACAGATAAAACACGAAATCGAGATACCCGAATTGACAGCTAAGATTGAACTTTTAACGAAGGACTGTCAATGTCAAGTTGTTAGAAAAAAAGTAAAAATAAAGTTGAAGTTTGCTCAAGACGCGATCTTTGTGAACGTGCTTGAGGTATAAAGTTTGCGTAAAAAGTAAAAAAGCTTGTACAATTTCTTCACGGATGTTGCTCTAACATTATTAAATGCTACCAAAGTAATTAAACTTTTGTACAATTTTGATTACTGCATACATTACTTGCACAGTGAGACTGAAATTGCTTGACTTACCATTCACCATACTGATTTATTTTATTTTATTCTTATTTATGACTTGAATTACTACTCCAACTCTATTCTAAAACTCTACACTATATATTCCAATATAATAAAAAAGTGCTTTTACAAATTTAGATTATTATGCATTATTGTATGACTAAAGCAAGTAAAAACCAAATAACTAAAACTTGATTCGGCTCTTCATCATCTACTACGTAGCATTACATTTATCCTCGAACAACAATACTTATACGATACTAAATAAACATACCTAAACACAAAAACTTATTCCGTACAAATCAATAACTCGCTCAGTATCTATTATTAAACACTTATCTATCGATCTATCTACAAACTGAAAACAAATAGCATATCAGGACCCATTTTATCAGGAAATTGCTGAGAGCCCATTACGCAGACAGTGGCTATACGTAAAACTAGGTTGCGTCTAGGGTGCGGCGGGTGACAGGGGTGGCGGGCGTATCGTAGCAACCGGCTCAGCATCCCTGCCAGTGTGGTGCCGACCCTAGCGCGACTCGCCCGCCCGTGCCAGCCCTAGCCGCGATCGTAAATCCAAATAGTCTTGTGAAGTGTTCAAAATGTTCATACTGTTCATTCTGCTAACTGTGTACTTCATCACGCTGTGTCACGGCTGATGCGTATGATGGATTTGAGTTCGTGAGACTGTGTGCCTGTATGTTAATGGTGAGCTTATTTTTCTTACTTTTGATATAGTTTTTTTGTTCGATTGATCACAACGTGTACTAAAATTACTGAACAAATACAATCAATCCGGATTATAAGTTTACTAACATACTAAAAGCAAGCTCTATCTTTTATTAAAATAACATAACAGCATAACCTTTTTTTAGCTTTATTCTGGCGCTTTTATGAATCGATCCACTCACGTGGCGAACGAGGATGAAAGGAAAATAGAGTAGGTACACTTTATTGAATCCGTATTCAACTGTTTTGTTGTTTATTTGTGTTGGAAACAATTTATTAATTTCGTATAACCGATTTAGAAGGCTGATCCTAGGCATGTTTGACAACTTAAGGAACAACAATATGGTCATTGTAGACCTGATCTGTGCGTTCCCTATTTAAGTATGAAGTTAATACAAGCAGCAAAATGAGAGAGAGAAAACAATCGTGCTTCCAGTAGCTGTCATCCATGTCACCGTTTCTTTGTAATTTACCTTACAGAAAAAAGACAGGTATTGACCGCATAGAGTAGTCAGTTTTGTGAGGCTATGGCTCAGTCCAGTTATCTACGTCTGCGGTGGTCACACACTTGAGGTGTCAGTGTACTGAATTTGAAGACAATCTGTTTAATTAACCCGTTAGATGGCGCTCGTGATTTGGCGGTGTTACGAACGATCTGCCTTCCATACATACATAGTTGTGGGTCAATCCACATCTTAGAAAAAACCATTTGAGCAAAACATATTTCAATACTTATTGAAATCAAACACGAAATAAAAAATGAACGTATTCTATTAGCAATCTAGTTTCCTTATTGGGGCTAGATGTTTTTTTAATACCTTAATATCGGCTTTTCCAGTTCGGAGACAAATAACGTGTATTTACGCAGCAGTGCTATCCCCAGGCACCTGCCTTAACTTTATGTGATCACACCCTTAAAAAACATATTGGGAAAGTACTAAAGGGAAAACTTTACCCTTTGTAATCGGAAAACACTAAACGGATCCTCTCGTCTTAAGTGCTCGAACAAATGCTCTACAAAACGACTTCGCTTTAAGTAATTATTTAAGTAATGTTAAGTAATGCTCTAAGGGTCACATTGACAGCTAATAAAGGACCTTAAAAAGCTGAAGGACTTAAACCTCTGATTTTTTTTCTATTTTCAGCTTCTATGGGTTTTTTTACATTTTATAATTGGAAATAGATTAGTGATTGATGATGAAGTTTTTAGAAAATACTTTAGGTATGTGAGTTTGATTTAATTTTCTATGGAAATGAGGTATATATATGTGGTAGTTTTGATGATGAAACTTTTTTGTTGTGGGTGATAAGCATTTATCTTTTAATGAGTTCTTAATCAAAATATTTTTTTTACATTATTTTAACCAACATTAAGTACGGTACGGAACGCCGGGAATCAGATGAGAGTCGGGATGAAAGTCGCAAGGGACTTGCAGAGTTGCGTTGATAACCAATAAGTCGTATATAATGATGAATGAAGAAGCAGAAGGGACCGGAAAGAAGGACATAATTAAGAGGTGGTCTATACTCAGCAGAAGGTACTAACGTACTGAATTGATGATGATGATGTTAACCAATTCTAAATCTGAAATTAAAGTAGGGTTGAAATGTGATGGTGAGCGGTGATATATTGTCACGGAGAATTCTTATAATAAAAAATTATAATGTACTGTACAGCAGTGGGACGATTCAGGTTAAAGAAAAAAAAAGTACTGTATTATTTGATATCACCTTGATTTCCCACAATATGCTCTAATTTCAAGTTAAGTAAATCTTATTACATAGCAACAAGATACTTTCATTAAATACTTACCTAAAATACTAACGTCTATATGTATTATATTCTAGTTTGGATCTAAAAATGCCTGCAATAACAAAGGGTAAACGTCAAAGTCATTGTTACGAAAATAGCAATCAACGATCGACCAATCTGTCCAATTCACATCTATTTCCCTTTTGCAGGGCGTCGACAAATCTATATCAGGGCTTTGGTAGGCTCGTTAGTTCGTGAATGAAAATTGCTTGACTACCTTTTGAAATAGTTTTTAATTTAGTGGATATTTGCTATACTTATATTGAATACGGTGAAAGCAGTGATTACCTATTATTCGTTTCTCATCTGGCAAAATATTTAGTGTGTAAAACTACCATGTGATCATAAAGAAGCTGTTGGTAGGCCTAATAAATAAATAAAATATTTTTTTATCAATAGCTTTTATAATACATATATATGATGGAATTTTTGATATTGGGAAAGTATAGTGATATGCAAAATAAGTGATGGGTATGCATACATACATACCCACCTATTGGCCTCAAAATTACAAACTAAATACACATTATTATAACATTTTCAACCTTACTTGATTAATGTTACATATGTAATTTGAACAACAATATTTACATTTACCTACATTTTAATGAACCATCCAACTTGTATGCGTATTTCTTCAATTAAAACTATTTCGCTGGAGCAAACAGATACTGGAGTGGAGACCGCGTTTAGGCAAGCGTAGGGTAGGACGCCCTCCGGCGAGATGGAGCGACGATCTGCGGAGTGTAGCTGGCAAAAACTGGATGAGAAGAGCCGAAGACCGGGCTCAGTGGCGCGTCTTGGGAGAGACCTACGTCCAGCAGTGGACTGAGATAGGTTGTTGATGATGAAACTATTTCGCAGAAAATCGTAGGTGTTGATATCCTTTGGGATATCATAACAGCTGAGACCACCATATGCTATGTTTAAGGATGAGTAAAGTCCCACACTAGTGATCAAGTTCAAAAACAGTACCTCTACCATGAGTTGTCACAGTAAAACCGCCTGACTTTACTACAGTAATTACGTCAATATTAGTATGACGAATTTTAGTACCCAACTATCCGCTAGAGGCGCTGTAAAAATCTTCATACATATTTTTAACTACAGACGCTAGCGAGTATAGTAAATATAGTAAAGTAAAAACTCATGGTAGAGCTACAGAGTAAAAGGTCATGTTGGCATTTACGTTGGAATATTTCATTTGTCACTGCCTACGCTATCTCTGTTAGCGTGTTGTGTTTACAATTGACGTATGATATGAGAGCAAATCCTAAGACTAATTTGAACAACGTAGAGATTGACATTGTGTAAGCTTTGTATTAGTTCTATCATTATTAGGTAAACAGAGCAGTTTTTTATTGTTTTCTACTTGTTTTGTTAGAAAAGAACTTAATATGTAGCACTACTAATATAAATTTAAATACTTTATTCACGAACACACTTACTACTATTACAGTATTTACAAAATGTACATGGGCATATAAAATACATAAGAGGCAGTTAAGCTATCTACAGACCGCTGCAAACGATCTATAGATAGCTCAACTGATCCAAATCAGTACCAATCGGAAGTAAATTAAAAATAATTATTATTAATAATAATTAATAATTCAGTTAGTACTAATATTAGTTTGCCATTGATTTGAAGAGAAAAATCTCCTCTGTTGTGTAAAAATAACAAATGAAAATATATATAATATTACATGTCATATTTATGTTTTATAATCTTACTTCGTTACTCCAAGTAATATTATGCAGATTTATCATTATTTCTTTTTTTATGCTGACAAGGTGAGGTGACGCAAGGTTCAAGCAGGTTCAAGCACGTTCAAGCACCTTTTCTTTACAAACCTTTTTAGGATAAAAAATGCTGCCTTACGTTTTAATTCAAAACGTAAGGCAAATATAATTTCTCGTAAATTCAACGTACTTTCGAATTTGCAAGACATCATCATCATCATCATAAACCTATATTAGTCCACTGCTGGACGTAGGTCTCTCCCAAGACGCGCCACTGAGCCCGGTCTTTGGCCCTTCTCATCCAGTGTTTGCCAGCTACACTCCGCAGATCGTCGCTCCATCTCGCCGGATTTGCAAGACGTTTGAGATTTATTCATAAAGCTAACGAGTTGAATATAGAATAGATACTAGTATTAACCTTTAAATATCCTTTGTTTGAAAGAAAATCTTACTTACCTACTTATTATTATTTTTATTTACTTCGAAGAAGGACTTTGAGTCGCTTAGCGACTATGTCAGTAGCTATTTAACAAATCTACTGCTTAATAATATGATGTACTAATCTAAACAGTTTACTAGACATAATAAAATATCTACTCGTGCTTTAGTTTCTAATCTAATATTTCAAAGACAAGGCTTTTGAGTAGTTTGATTAAGTACGATAGTACTAAGTAATATTATAACGATAGTAGGTAGTTTGATACCAAAATTTCTGATCCTATCATGATTTATGATCCTATTTTAATACGTAATTTATATAGATACTTAAGATAGATAACATTTTGAACTTATAGAACCGGCAAGGTTTGCTCAGTGGCTTGTCTTGGTAGGAACTTACGTCCAGCAGCAGACCGATATAGGTCGATGATGATGATGACATAGATCCAAGGATCACTTTTCAAGGTTGCGTACGCAGTTCTTTTTAGTATCACTTTTACAGCCCTTAGCTCTTGAAACTGGGGCGGAACTTAGACTCAAATCCTAGGTCTTATCTCAACCGTATCTTAAAGATTTTGAGTTAAATTAAGGTCTTAGATTCTACAAAAGCTGTACTAGATATTAGTCGTATATGATTTCTTGAGAAATGATTTTGAAGTAGGTTTTAAACATGCTTATTTAATTACTATAATTAATTAGTTTGTTTTAATAGCTACAATCTCTAACATTGTGACGGTAGCTTTCAAATGCTACGATGTAGCTCGTTAGTAAAAATGTTCAATTAATAATTTAAACAAAACAGTAGAGCTCATCGTTTTTCATCAAATATGACGTTATGATTAAATTAAATCAACTGAAACAAATATAAGTATCGGACTGACAGTATAAATCAATGAACGAAGAGGAACAAAGCTAGCGATTCTTGTCATTGAAATAATAGAAATCAATTTAACCCTTCCCAAACTGTGGGCCATTCCCCAAACCCCGGATTACCAGCGGGCAAACGTAATAAAACTAGATCGATGGTAATGCCTGACCTGAAGTTAGACGCACCGCTACGTGCTAACTGCTCCGTGGTAATGCTCACGTGCACGGACCTAGAATAATGTAACATCGAGACAGAGATATTGAAGTTTAGATTACTAAAAGGTAGAAAAAAAAAGAACACGGATAAGGAGATGCGATTAACCCCACTGATCCTCTTCACGTTAGATCTTGCGTATGTGTGTACATACGAGGTTTCCCTATTAGTTTTTATAAAAAAACCGTAAATGTCAAATGGACAAGTGTGAGCATTGCAAAAAAAAACAGATAGGTACGTGAGTTTTCCGCTCCCATATTTTCATCAAGCTTGACAACTTATTTTTAAATAATCTATAAAAAGAAGTCGGTTTGGGTATTTTAGAAAAAAAATAAGTATGTATTATATTTGATGCTAATTTGTATGAAGAGGTTAGTCCCGAAGTCCAATATTCCACTGCAAACCAAATGTGAAAGTACCCAGTTTGAGATATAACATTTGAAATCGATGCGGTTTCTCATTCGGTTACCACTGGTAACTGGCAACGCTGAAATATCATGTTACATTAAACCAACGCTGAATTTTTCAAGAAAAGTGTACATATTTACTGTCGTTTTTTTGTGAAGGTTAGTGACTTCCAATGCCTAAACCACTAGAGATAGATATGTGTAGCTTTCCAGGTTTCTGGACTAATATAAGTCTAATAAAAGTCATGCCTTCACATAAACATTGATTATTTTATTTTTATTTATTTTATTCTTTCGGCTCTATACATACTTATAAGGAAAATAGAGCCGAAAGGTTGGAAAGGTGAAAAAAAATAAGACATCCTTATAAAGAACCGATGGATTCTGCTAATACGGATCATTACTGGCAAATAACAAGTGCAAATGATACTTGTCTCTTTTAAAATAACTTTGTAATTTTGATAATAACAGTAGCTCTACCATGAGTTTTTACTATACTATATTTACTATACTCGCTAGCGTCTGTAGTTAAAAAAATGTATGAAGATTTGTAAAGTGCCTCTAGCGGATAATTGGGTACTAAAATTCGTCATACTAATATTGACGTAACTACTGTAGTAAAGTCAGGCGATTTTACTTTGACATCTCATGGTAGAGGTACAGGAGTTATGTTGAGCCATTTTCTTCAATAGTTACAAAGAGCTTACACGTCCGAACTTCATTCTGTCGATATCAAGTGCCTGGCGCCATCTGTCACAAATTTCTGTCCTTTTTCACAAAAACAATAGGATAGGTTGTTTTTTCGCCTATTAGCCTTCCGCCAATATATCTTATTGCGGCGTGGAACGACGTTGTTTTGACAGCTCCCTGCTGGTTATTTGGGATTTTATTATTTTTCTGTATCTTCTAAGTATACTTAGCCGTGTCTAGTCTGGCTATTCTTTCCAACACGATGCTACAACAAAATACAGTTGTAGCATCGACACGATAAGAAGAAGAAGTAAAAAAACTTATGGCTCCTAAAAACATTCAGTTGAAATCTTATTATGAACAAGATTATATTTACACGTTTGTTTAATTAAAATTTATATGTTTTCTATAGAAAATCTGTTTAAATATTAATATTTTAAAGAATTTAAGAGCTTTACTGTTTACAACTTATGAAAATAAAATAGATATTAATAAGAAATTTTAGTATCTCGACTAAGTGGAAAAGTAACTTCAAACAATGTTGAAAAGCTTTTTTCATAAACTACATATTTTATCTATCTTCTAGTTATTTTATGCTAATAAATAACGAAGGAATGCTAAAAATGTTAATGATGCTTTCAGATCTTTGCAAGTTTAATACATATAATCCAACACTTAACTAAATAATGACGAGTAAGTCAAGTCTTTTTTAATAAGGGTTCTATGAAAACGGTGGTTTTACTACCAAATATGACCGAAAAAGGGTTTTCCATAATAATTTGTATTAAAACAAACAATGTGCATACTATATAACGAAACGTACGTACGGAACCCAAACTATCACGGACATTGAAATAGTTAGTCTAATATGAACAAAGTTATACCTACACAATTTGAATAGTTCCAAAATGCGTTTAATTCATTGGAAAACTAAAAACTTTCAATGCATTTAAATGTAAAAACCATTTTATTAAAGGAATGGTATAAATATTCTGACTTCTGTTTTTTAAGTCTTTGAATGACAGAGCCGATGTGACTTACATGTATAGTATCATATGATTACCTGAATCATATGATTTGTCATTTGCTTTTCCATGCTTATCGTAAATCCTGGAGAGTGAAAGTACGGAAGGGAGGCCTTTACCATGCCGTTGAACACATGATAATATTAATAATAATAGTACCCATAACACAAACTCTGCTTAGCTTGGGGCTAGATAATATTGTGTGCATTGACCAACATTTTTTAATTTATTTATTTATAGTAATAGCATTATGGAGCGAGCCGGGAATCAGTGGATGAGAGTCGCAAGGGATCGTAAATGGCATAACAAAGAGGAGGCCTATACTGAGCAGTGGGTGCCAACGGGCTGAAATGATGACGATGATGAATAGCAATGCGTAAAACGCAAATGGCTAAATAATACAAAAAAATAATATTGAACAGGTAGTATTCGGATTAAATTAGCTCGTATTATCTGTACGCTTTACAAAAGAGTACAGCCATTTGCATATCATCCTCATTCGCCACTGATTTGAATAATTGCTTAATTCCATTTGCTTTTGGGATGCGTTTCGTTATTCTGATTTATTGCAGCCTGTGTTTTTAGTGATTCTTTATAAGTATTAAAAAAACTTTCTATTTTACGCTGTAAATTTTCTTCAATGGGGATTTTGAGATCTTGAACTCGAGATCACCATTTAAATAAAAAGTTTGAAATCAGTGGGATCTTGAGACTAAATGTTTCATAATTCCCAGAATGGGGATTTCGAGTTTCTACAACAGAGGGTAGGAACTCTTACTAATATTATAAGTTTGTTAGGATGGAAGATGTTATATAAAAAACTCTTTCACACAAAAAGTTCAAAATATAACGATAATGACAAAGTCCGGGCACTAGTTAGACTGAAATTATATATTTGTTGTAAATTAAAATATTATTATAAAAATGTCATAGTTAAGTAACTTAAAATATAACCTAAAAGACCTCATATGCCAATGTTCCACACAAGAAAACTTTAGCAAACTATAACGTTATAAGTGAAAGTTACAGCATAGCCTGCTTGGTTGATATTTTGAAAATGTGCTGACCGTAATATAGCGGGAAAAACAAAGTAAAAAAAAAAATTTTTTTGTTAAAGCACGAATGAAAATGATTTGTGAATGCTTTTTGAATTGTACTCCTTTGTTAATAACATGCGTAAAACTTCGTACAATATTCTTAGAACAATAAACGGTTTTCATTTATTATAATATACGCGTATTAAAAATCTTCCGTTTAATGTTTTAATTTCCAGTTTTCTCATAACTCAGTATAAAATTCATGAAAATGCACTTGTCTGCAGGCACATGCACTTATCTGCAAGCACAATACCCTAGAGACGACGATTTTAATTAAAGGTTTCTGGCTGTATATCTACAACTTTTTCCCATTTTGATTGTATTTATTTCAGATAAGATTAATGTTTTGTTTTGTTTTATTCATTTGTCCACAAAATATACACATCAAACAACAGCTTTAATAAAGGAACGAAGTAGGTTGGCCTTATAAAGTATACAAGTGTAAGGGGTAAGTACATATTTATTTTTTACATACACAATATTTAATATTCCCTCCAAAAATGTTTGACGAGTTTTATAATTTAAAAACGGTTACCGTCTCTTAGAAAACCAAAACTAAGTTTTAAACTCTAGTTCAACTTCAAGTTATAAATTATCATACATTAAATAATGGAATTTTAGAACTTTTAGTGCTTGAGTGGTAGCTTACATATAAAGTTTATAACTCAACTAATGTATAATGCAATCGTAATAGCTTGTAAGATTTTTGTAGAATAGTTTTTTATGTATACCAAACATGATATGTATATTGACAGGCGTCACAGCGCAATTGGTAGTAGCTCTGCCTCCTATGCTGTGGGTTCAATTCCCACCCAGAGTTTCCTTCTGTGTCTGGGTGTTACTATGTATTCTAACTATGTGTTTACAAAAAAAAATTATTTTAGTAAGTATTCTCAGCAGTCTAGTTCCCATAGTACCATAGCTTTGCGCTTAGTTTGGGACTAGAGTGTGATGTTTGAATTGTCTGTGAATATTTGTATAAGACAGAATTTAGCGTAGACATGCATTAGTCAAAAATGGGAAGCGACCAAGAACACGGGAAAAACTATGCCTGCCATTTTTTGTGATAATCTTAGGAAAATTACAAAGAGATTTTGAGTCGGTAGTATTAGTTAGCTGCATCTCTGTATCAAAAGGAAGATCACAGGCTTAATGGATAGGTAATGAACTTCCACGGATAGTAGCCATAGTAATTCTACGTGAAAATTCAGGAGAATTTCTGTTAAGTTGCTTAATTACACCGGCCTCCAAGTATCTTCATGTGGAGACCCTCACTCTGCCCTTACTGTAAGTGACTCATCATTTTAATTAAGCTGCCAGGTGGTTCTAACTTTATTAGTCAGCTACTTTCTATACAAAAGGTTTTTGAAGATTCTGTTGATGAGCGTTGAGGTGAATTTTATAACTCAGCTAAAGTTTTTAATAAAAACAACGGGTTCACAAGAAATGTTTGGTCTGAAGATTGTTATTAGCGATAAGGCCGTACTGTATTGCTTGTTGTATTTTTTTTAGGCTTCTTACTAATATGCCTACTCAGAGTTGCGTGGAACTGGCACCGAGAATCACCTAGTTTATAAGACGATTCTAAATAATCCGTGTGATTTTACTGATTAAACTTTAATTGATTTTGATATGACTTTGATATAAGTCCACACTTAATCTATGGCATTATTTTTTGGGGTAATTCTGTAACGGTCCAATCAGCATTCATAATGCAAAAGAAATGTCTTCGAGCAATTTATAACTTAGAAAATACCCAATCTCTACGATGCATCTTTAAAAAAAATAACATTTTAACATTAACAGGAATTTATATATTAGAAATTTGTCTGTTTGTAAAAAATAATAAGCAATCCTTTTTTGATCTTAAGTCTAGCCGCATTGGAAATCTTCGAACAAAGCATAAATTTAATATTGTAATACCACAAATCAAGAACACCATGTTTCATAAAAGCCCATATGTCTCCGCTATAAAAGTTTTCAACCATTTACCAACAGAGTTAAAACAACTTGATGGAATTATATTTAAGAATAGATTAAGAAAATGGCTGATTCAAAAGGTCTTCTATAACTTATGTGAATATTTTGATCTCATATAGATAATATTGATATTTTAAGTAGTTATTTAAATTTAAAAGACTGTTAATGCATATATTTAATATAATATATTAAAGTTAATATAATAAGTTCCTTAAAATTACTTTTAAAACATAATATTTAAGTTAATATATTAAATTCTTAAAACATAATACTTAGATACATATTGTACGTCCGAAACGGACAAACTGTTACTGACTCTGTACCTATTTTATAAGATCTCAATGTACCTACACAGTTTTGCAATAAATATATTCTTATTCTTATATTCTTATAAATTATTTGCTTGTCATTAATCACCTAAAATAACCAATTATTTCAGACAAAATCATCATAATTAAAATCAAAATCAAAAATAGTTCATTCATTAAAATCACATGGATAAATTAGAATCGTTTTATATTAAAATACAAATTAGCCTAAGGTTACATTCTAGTCCGTTTGAACTTTGACCTGCTGCGGTCAAATGCGGTATTCTGTACGTGTGAACAAAACACTATCGCTGGGTTGGTAGTTAGAACAGTGAGTTTAGTTTTAGTCATCCCTTGGTGACGTCATCGTGGAATTGGACTAGTGTGGGTTACCCTAATGTTTACTTATAAGCTCTCTGCTACCTTATTTTTTTAACGAGTCAACAGTAAGTTCAAACTGCTTATACACTATTTTAAAGAAGTCTGTTCTGATATAAGATGGAAGATTAGTAGCAAAGGATTTTCAAAATGTCAATGACGTAGAACTGAACGCATAAATTGGGTGAAAAAACAAACTTCAATCAGAAACTAGCAATATTTAATAAGCATTTTAATCAAATATAACTTAGAAGAAGAAATTGAAAAAAGTCGTGTGACCCGCATAATAACAAAAGTCAAATTGTCAATCACAAAAAATTTCTCATGCAAGGTTGATCGAAAAATAAAGGTTCTTAGTTCGACTAAAGCAAATAAATAAAAAAGCGAAACAAATTATCGTTGAATAATAAAATATCCTATCATCATTTACGCCTTTTATTATTTTCGCAATTTTCAGCTATTTAATAACAAGTCTATGGTTATAAATAGCTGTATACTCGTGGCTGTGTACTGTCGATAACACAAGTGACACAAAGAACACACAGAATATGTAATATCAACTACAGTACAGTCATTAAAACGCCGTCTCTAGAGCATTGTGCCGACAAGTGCATTTTAATTAATATTATAACTGGGATATGAGATAGCTGGTAATTAAAACATTAAAATAAAGGTTATAAAAAGTTAGCGTAGACTTGATGTCTTGAATACCATACGTAATGGTGACTTAATGTTTACGCTAACTTTTTATAAGATAATATTTTAAATTAAAATAGCCAAGGTGTAATTTTTAAAAGCTGTTTGACAAAATTAAAAAATAAAATAAAATAATAAAAAAAAAACACGTTGACTTGAGGACCTTCTCCGTTTCGGTCATCGGTCAACATATAAAAAGTTACATGGTGTACCTACACAGATCCAAACCCACTTAAACTACTGATGGTTTAGTGCGTCAAATAACTAACATCATATTAAAAAAATTAAAAAATCTATAGCATCAAATTACTGAGAGTTTTTTAATTTTCTCTTTGGCCCAACATTTTGTTAAAACAAAACAAAGGTGCGTAATTGTTTATGATGTAAACAAGTGCAGTTAAGTGGAAAATTGTGTTGTTATATTTATGTTGTGTTAAGCATAGTCTACACTGTACCTATTCACGAAAAACTAAAGCATTTTTTATCTAAAATACTTAAAATTAAAAAATATTAACATTCACGGACATTTCACACATCACACTCTAGTCCCAAACTAAGCAAAGCTTGTACTATGGGAACTAGACTGCTGATAATATACCTATAATACTTTTTTTTTCAGTAAATGCATAGAATACATAGTAACACTCCGACACCGAACAAATATTTATGTTTATCACACAAACATTTGCTCTGGGTGGGAATCGAAACCAGGACCACAGCATGGAAGGCAGATGTTTTTCTACAAAGTCATTTTTACATCTTATTCTATTCTACTAATATTTTATTTGTATATAGATTGTCTGATAGGTACCCTTTTATATTATGCAGACAAGATATTTTTGTTCAAACAACTGCATATGATTTTATTTGTCACGTAAAATATTTTTTGTGACTTGTGTAGATGAGACTTTATATGGCTGTGAAAATGATGATAAGTAGTAAAACACAAACGCGTGTGCTCGTATAAATATTTTATTATAATAAAAGCGTGCTTTATCTGTAGAAACGCGTTGTGCGCATTTTTAAATATTGTCACGCAAGGTGTAAATACGTAACTGAAAGTATACTAGTACTCAAGCCAGTGTAGATTCATAATAGACCACAACTTGCTTTTCATCAACCTGTATCAGTCCACTGCTGGACGTAGGTTTCTCCCAAGACGCGCCACTGAGCCCGGTCTTCAGCTCTTCTCATCCAGTGTTTGCCAAACAAACAGAAAATAACTATATTTTAATGAAGTTTTTAAGTTGATTAATCGAAATAAATATTACATTTGCTGCTAAGTTTCTAGCACTAACGAAAAGTTACTGAGCAATACTAACGCTTGCCAGCTACACTCCGCAGATCGTCACTCCATCTCGCCGGAAAGCGTCCTACACTACGCTTGCCCAAACGCGGTCTCCACTCTAGTATCTGTTCCAACGGTTATCGGTTTTCAGCATACAGTACCAAAAAAAATAATATTTTTACTGGTATTATCAGTTCATGTTACGTTACTAAAAGTCATAATTGCCAAAATAAAATATAATATGCCTGTAGAAGCCCACTAGACATCGGGCAGTTTTAAGTCATTAATATAGTACCTATAGTAGATAAAACTTTGCTTTTTACTGTTATCTGCGTTAAATATTTTATATTTGTACTTTTCTATTTCCATTGTTTGGAGATAAAACAAACAAAATAACTAGAGAATTTTTGACTTGTCTTAATATAACAATTACCTGTAAAAGGTGGCCTACATACGACCTATTATACAAATAGCCTCTGGCCGGGCACTAACTAGGTACTCCGTGGTAAATTAGCGTCGGAGTGCCCCGAGGGACGCCGTGCTACGGTTACATTGCAGCTTTAATTACTGTCTCACTTGACTTGGAATATGAAGCCATGTGAAATAAAGCAATGATCATTAAATAGGATATAATGGTTGCATTTGGGAAGTGAGTTGCAACAGTTGTTTTAGTAGATACACAGATGTTTCGACTGACGAGAGGTCTCAAGTAATAATAAACTTAATTTAGTAATAACGTACCTCAAAAGGTACTTTTTCTAGTTTACTACATAAGTTTGAACAATCTCGCAAAAAGTTAGAGTGCTTTGAGATAAAATCCTATCATATTTTTTTTATTATTACATTTTATTATATGACATTTTAAAAATATTAATATTAAACGACTCGCTAAAGTAACGTCTTTATTCATATTCTGAATTCCGTTCTTATAACAAAAATATGTTAATTTATACACAGTCCGTGTTATTTTATGGCTGTGACATTTTGTACTAGCACAACCGTCATATATTAAAACTTTATTTTACTACCATAATGAATAAAAAACTTTAAAAGCTTTTACGATACCGACACCGATACGATACTGTACGTGCACGACAATAAACAGTTTACACTTTATGACACTTTTCGATAATCATAGTCAGACTTCCTCACTGGACGTGCTTTGTAAAGCATTGCACCTTTTTAAAAATTACCAATATCACTTGGGCTTATCTACTTCTTCTATCACCTTTTATTTTTAACCTAATTCGTCCCACAGTTGGGCAAAGGTCTCCCCCAAATTCCACCATTTCTCTCTTTCTCTTGCTTCTTCCCACCAACTCTTTTAAAGCCGTCTATATCAACGCTATTTATCATCTTGTATCATCTATTAAAAAAAACATTATCTATAATTATAGAAAAATACTGACTTATAAAATTAGAAGTTAATTTGTTAGAAGCGCTCTTTTAAATTGGCCTGAAGCTAAAAATACCTTCTTTCAGTATAATTCTCTTCAGCTTATGAAAACATTTATTGGTCCTTTGATGCCACTCATAACTTAATAAATGTAATTATCTCGACTGAACTCAGTTCAAATCAACGAAAGAAAATGTAAAAAGGCGACGTGAAGCTTGTTATCAGAATCAATTAAAAATAAACATTCACGAACATTTAACACAATTCCACTTGTTCCTAACTAAGCATAGGTTTTAATTTGACTATGAAATCTAAAATACATGCAATATACATGTATGTAAATATGTACTATATGCATCAATATTTGATACTATGATTACAAAAATGATTGTTCTTGATGAGAATCAAACCCACAGCATGGATGGCACCAACTGAGTCTGCAAATTTATTTGGAGATATGATTTTTTATATTGAATCAGTATTTTATGAAAATTATAACTTTTGTTTATACCATTCTGGCACAATTTGAAAGATACACAAACGTTTTTGTTCAATTAATCTGGGTGCGATTAAAAGCTTATCGGCTTGTGCTATTGTTAAACAAAATAAGTAACAAAGAAAATATTTACCTCACAGCTCAATCAAACCACAATTATGCTACTATAAGGACCCATAAACCGAGGAAGCGTTGGTGCGACGACCTAGACTCCTTCCACCGGGAATAGGCAGTTAACTAGGGATAGAGAAAGATGGAAGGATCGGGGGGAGACCTTTGCCCAGCAGTGGGATAGCATAGTTCAATAAAAACAAAAAAACATTATTTGAAAATTAATTTGGTTTAATAAGTTCCATAAGAATCTAGTTTACATCAAGTAACAACTTCACTTACAACAAACCCAATAAAAAATATAGAACAATACTAAAATAACAGAATGTAACGATAATAGTTACTATGTATTATCTACTGTGTCATCATAATAGGTACAGACAACTATCTATCTGGTTTCAAATATTATTAAAAAAATAATTGATAACCTTGTCAACTTAGGTTACTTTTGTAAAAGTAACGTACTCTAAAAATGTTTTAAAAGTCTTGTACAAGTCTCAATAATTCACCCTCAAGGACTGCAGACTGTAGCTCTACCATGAGTTTTTACAATCTATATTCGCTAGTAATAATATAGTTTTTATAATCTATAGTGTCTGTAGTTAAAAAAATGTATGAAGATTTGTACAGCGCCTCTAGCGGATAGTTGGGTACTAAAATTCGTAATTCTAATATTTACGTAACTACTGTAGTAAAGTCAGGCGATTTTACTGTGACAACTCATGGTCGAGGTACTTACCCGTGTTTATTTAACTGACGGAATTTTCCTAAAATCGTTACATTGCGCACCATATGCCACCCCTGTGTGTTGAGTCACATAAAGTCATATGAACCGAAACGAACCGTCTCTGGTCCATTGAGCAGAGTATTTGAATTGTATCCTAAGACTTGGAGAATTTCAATATAATAATACTTTGAGTATACTGATCCCAGTGACTAATAGTGGTCTAAACTATTATTAATTTATTTATTCTACTAGCTGTTCCCGCCGCGACTTCGTCCGCGTGCCGTTTTATGAGATTTTGCTATAACCCATTACTATCTTCTTATGAGGGAAATTGATGGTAAAGAGCAGTCTATGACGGAAAACTTAGTATCTATACCTACTTATTAATAAAACCGGGCAAGTGCGCACGAAGAGTTCCGTACCGTATCTATCTCCCGTTGCCCTTATCAATATCGAATAAATAAAAATCACGTTTATGTATAAGCCCTCTTTAATATTAATTTATTCGTGATAGTTATAGAATTGAAAATAGACAGAAATCAAAGACTCAGTAATAAGATCTAGTTTTACCCTCTGGTTTCCGAACCCTAAAAACCCAATAACGTAATGCTTCCATCTTGAACACATTCTCGTATAAAGAATGATCGTATCCTTTTGTGTTTGGTCTTTTGGTGGAATTCTGGCGGATTCTTAGCCATCTTAATTGCTGATTCGTTATCAACACATGCTGGACATTCACCAATGATATCTTTCATGATCTTTCGAAGCCAAATAATTTCTCTAGCAGTTTCACTTGCTGCCACTATTTCTGCCTCGGTGGATAAAATCGCTACTGTGCTCTGGCGTTTACTTTTCCAGGATATTAGACCTCCAGCATACATGCAAAGAATGCCTGAGGTAGACCTTCCAGTTTCATGATCACCTCCGTGGTCAGCGTCACTGTAACATTCTAAATTATGACTATTTCCTGGCTTGTAAACGATGCCTTCTTCTATAGTCCCTTTCAAGTAACGCATTGTCCTCTTGATATTGATGATGTTCTCCCTTGTAGGTTTATCTAAATTTCGAGATACAACACTGACAGCAAAGGCTATGTCAGGCCTCGTGCTTGTCATCAAATAAGCTAGTGATCCAACAGCTTCACGGTACGGGAAGTTCATTGAAACTTCATTAACATCTTGAGCATTATTTGCTTTTAAAATTGGTGTTGGCACTGGCTTACATTTCTCCATGCCAAACCTTTGCAATATGCGAACGATGGATGCAGTAAAATAGAACCATCAGGGTACCTTAACCACACTCTGCTACCATGTTAAAGTAGATATAAGTACTGCAGGATCGAATAAAACCAGTTACAATAAATAAACGAATATTATTAACGTATACTGTATAGAATATTTTTTAGTCTAGAGTGAAGATAGTGACATTGATGACAATCAACAACGTTTGGTTGCTATGGTAACATCTAAGGTTGGTGATAGATATTAAAGGAGTATCTATTCCTAACAGTAACTTCTCCCGTTTTCCCAACATTTCCTTTCACTACTCTGCTCCTATTGATTGTAGCGTGATGAAAAGTATCCTATATGTTGCTCAGGAGTATGAAGAATAATTGTACCAAGTTTCGTTAAAATCCGTCGAGTAGTTTTTGTTTCTATAAGGAACATACATACAGACAGACAGACAGACAGACAGACAGACAGACAAAAATTTTACTGATTGCATTTTTGGCATCAGTATCGATCACTAATCACCCCCTGATAGTTTTTTTTTTAATATATTTAATGTACAGAATTGACCTCTCTACAGTTTTATTATAAGTATAGATAAAAAACATTACTAGATAACATTATTTTGTCTAAACCTTAGTGATATTATAACAAAGTATTTTTTTTAATTACTTTTTGCTCGGATATACCTATCCTAATACTGCGCATATTTGTTCGATCAAGATCAAAACCACTAACATTAAGTATGTAAGTTTCTTGCCCGTTCTTCTAGACTCTGGTCACGTGGAACTGGAACCTAGAATCACCTAGTATGTAAGACGATTCTTAATGATCCTTGTGAGTCTATTGAATAAAGTAATTTTTGACGTTGACTTTTCATATTTTATATTGTTTGGTAGTTGAAAAGCATTTACAATGTATACCAATATCTTAGGAATAAAATATACCACTGTTTAGCATTCGACCCAACTGCATAGTTTCTGAGGCCCAGCGGTCAGGCGACCAACCAGTGTCACTCGAATCTTCTGGCTCCGTGCCAGTACATACTTCACACCTAATAAATACTTTCGCAACTGATTCAATTATTATTAGTGCGCTTCCTTGAAAACAAGCTTTGTGGTTTTGTAATATGTCAGTGGAGGTATTTTTTGGTGATGATTTGTACAATAAGTTACTATAAAGTAATAAGACATAATTTATATAATATAAATAATTGTTTGCCTTTGCTTTGTTTCAGGTACTTAGCAAAAGGTGGTTCAAATTCTCATGGATCATTGAAAGGTATGAATCATAATGAAGCTTTGATTATTGCTGACCATATATGCTGTAGGCAAATTCAGAATAAAAAAGCCTAATATTACCGCAACATTGTAGCGATGTAACGGTATCTCCTAATACAGGTATTACATACTAAAAAGTAGGTATCCAACCACTGTTAGTAAATTACGTTACTGAAATAAAACATTTTGTATTTTGTATTTGTATAACATTGTGTTGACCATCGTTACCAAAACTATCTTAAATCAGAAACACTGGCTAAACTTCTAAGGGTAGAACTAGCGTCCGTCTTCAGAACAAATAGCTAGCTGGACAGCAAGTTGGAATTTGCTAAAGTAATTTATTGGGGTCCAGAAACAGTCGCATTACAATTTATAACCGCAGTCATTGGATTTAGATTCCGTGTCGAGAGTCGTGGACGTGGTTGGAATTATAGCAATAACAATGATGTTTCATTGTTACGTGGTTATTGTAAGATACAAATGTTTGAAGACAATAATTTGACAGGCGTCACAACTCAGTTGGTCGTCGGTTCGATTCCCATCCAGAGAAAATATTTGTGTGATGAGCATAAATATTTGTTCTGTGTCTGGATGTGTAGATGTATTATAATATGTATGTATTTACAAAAAAGTGTTAATAAATATTCTATCAACAATCTATGTAGTTCCCATAGTAGATACAAGCTTTGCTTAGTTTGGGACTGGAGCGCATTGTATCATATGTCCATGAAAAAAAAAACTGTATCTTTTAGTGAAAACCTTTATATAGCTCACTTGTTATCTATATTAGTGATATAAAAATTATTATTGGCCGATGGATTTCCTGATAATTTTATTTGTATTTTGCCATTTATGCAATTTTTACAAATATTAGCAATTACATTTTATATTTTTATATATTTATCAAGAAAATATGTAATCATTTGTCGTTTTGTTTTCTTCAATGTTGATATAATTGTAAATGATTCACTTCATTCAAAATCATTTTCAATGTTCTCTCCGCTGATTTCAAATTGAATCAAAGATAATCCATTCAATATAATTTATAGACCTTTTTACCCTTAAACCGTCACCATAATTCTTCGCCAGACATTTTATAAAACCGAAGGGATTTGAAATAATTTATATATGATATATCCCTCGGTGTATTCATAATACCAATCGCCCGACGCGACGTCTCTACAGACCGTGTAAGATTTATTTGCGACCAACGTCACCTAACTTTCGAGTTGGAACCATGGACCTTGGAAATTTGATAATCGATAACGAGTACAAAATAAATCTTATCATATTTATTCTGATCAGTTGAGCTATCTAAAGATCATTTGCAACGATCTGTAGATAGCTCAACTGATTTTAATGTATTTTATATATATAAATACTGTAATAGTTGTATGTTTGTTTGTGAGTAAAGTATTTAAGTCATTTATTCTTATATTCCTTACAAAATAATAAGTAATAATTCAATTTCACAATAAATATAGGTTACAGAATTTCACGAATAATCAAATTCATTATGAACCCTCTAAGCCAGGGTAGATACTCGGCGTCCGTGCCTTTTGACTAGCCCATATTAAACCCTACATTATCGTTATCGTAAAAAATAATCGTAAGGTTACAGAGAAATCCTATAATAATCGCTTACTATGAACTTACATTTCAATAAAAAACAATGTTTCAAATACTATCTGAAAAGATCATTAAAGAAAAACGTATTTAACTGCATTATTTAAGTCTCAGATTAAAATAAAAAACAAGCTTAGCATTATATAAAATTGTAGGAGATTCGGAACAGGTTGGATATTAATTATGCATTCGGCCTTATCGAATTGTAATTTGGGTTTGAAAGTCGTTTACAAATATATTTACGTATTTTAGCGCTTATGCCATGGTTTCCGTGGTGTAGCGGTTATCACATCTGCCTAACACGCAGAAGGCCCCCGGTTCGATCCCGGGCGGAAACATACTTTTTGCATTTGTTATTTCTATTTGGTCATAGAAGTTAAAAGTATTGTGAAATGCACTAAAACTTTAGCTTCATAATTTATTTTACCAAATTGTTGTTCAATTTTATATTAAGAAAAACTTTATATAATATAATATCATACACCTAAGGTTTATTAAATAAAATCTACGTCAGCTTGTAGATAATCAAATAACAACCACAAGTGTAGCAAAATTTCCAATTTATATCTAGTTACTTAGTCTGTCTTCATAATTCGATTTTCAATAGAGTTGACATTACTTATTCAGGAACCTTTCCAACGCGAGTTCATTTTGTAATCAATTAAATTATGAATTCGTTACACTAAAATATCAATTCCGAAATTTATGAAAATATATTTCGAGATGTTCGTAACACCCTGTATATTAAATTCATTATAATAGGAAGCTCTACTAAAGCCGTACTAAAATTGTTTATGTTAGTTAATAATTTACTGCTATTTCTCTCATAAACAGCTATGAAAGGTCATAAAATGCTTAATTAACCGTATTCTGTGGTAATAACAAACATTTAATACTAATTTTCTTGTTAGACATATAATAATAGTGCAAATGTTATTAACACAACTGTGCTAATGCTGACTAAACCTCTACGGACTTCGCTACGAAACTGTTACTTCTACAAAAAAACGTAGCATTGCTACGATATCTTTTTTGAATACTATACCTACATTATGCAAATAAATAAATGATTATGATTAATATGGTTTACCTATTGATGGAGTGCGCGAAGTGAGCAGATACCATAATATAAATTATCCTATTTTAAGGCAAGTTCCGACTCAGATCATTTGTTTTAAATCAGTCTGAAAGCCCATTATTACACAATATGTTGCCCATTTACTCGGTTCAAAAATGTATATTCAGTATTTCTGAATTTTCGTCTGCCCAGCAGGTACATCTGCTATAATTTTAAGCTCATATAAAATTCAGCGTTGTGCTAAAAATACAAATCAAATTGAAATAAATGTACCCTTGTTATTTTTATGCGAGGTCGTACGGTATTTATACCGTGTTATTATAAATGAGGGTCGAAACAAAGAGATACAACAGAAATACATAACCCTCCATTATGTGTCCGTTCACTAATAAGCATGTCACTGTACCGGCACGAACTAAGGCTGAGACAGAGATGAAATTAGTAGGGGAAACAACAATACACTACAGGAGAAGCAGGGGAGTTACAGGTGAAGTAGGGGAGCCAGAGATGTTAAGAAGGTAATAAAGGTACTAAAGATCCCCTATTGGCTGTGAAGATCAGTTGTTAAAACCTTTTCTATGGAATGTGCTAACAAATATTCAAAAAATAAACTGCAATAATGAAAATAGTGAACATAATAGCAAAATATATATTTATATTCGACTAGCTGACCCGTGCCCACTTCGTTGGGCTTAATTCGACCGTTTTTTCTCCGATTCACTTTGCAAAACGGACTACCACGTAAAAGATTTTTTATTTTTCGGGGTTTTATGTAACCTAGGACACTCAGCAATTATGTGGCTAACTATTGTTGATTATTTTTAAAATCGGTTCAGTAGATCCCTTAAAATTTAACAAATATGCAAACACTCGAACTTTACTTCTTTATAATATTTGTATAGATTATAAGTAAAACAACACAGATATCTATAGCTATACAAGGCCACGTATTTATTTGTAACAGAACGCTCATTCTTAAGACTTAATAATATGATTCCTTACAAAAATCCCTTATGCTCTTTTATTAAAATAGCCATGTCACATTGTCAGCGGTCAGTAATATGCTTTTTGTCCCCAAATTGTATGGAAGTCTGATGGAAACCACGATATGAAATGGCACACCCAGCTTGACGTATGGAGGACAATGTGCAAATTACTATGTTGAATACAAATGGGCTCGGTAATGATCGTTCTTGCTATACATACGAGTACCTATAGAACTGACAAATGATATTGCGCACCGGAATCATTTCCAAGTATTCACATTGTTATAAATCTGGGCCCATAACCTATATACAGTCAATCCTGTTTAATTAGCATTTAAACGCTAAAAAGAGAATATGTAACCATTTGTGTGATGAACACTACTGCTTGTTATTATCTATTAATATAAATAAATATTTACGGACAATTCACACATCACACTCTAGTCCTAAACTAAGCAGAGCTTGTACTTTGGGAACCAGATTGCTGATAGAATACTTATATACTTTTTTTTTGTAAATACATAGAAACAGTTATGTGTGTTACTTTTACTATGTTTTTACCAAGAAAATGTATGAAGTATTCTATCAGCAATCTACATAGTTCCCACACAAGATTTTTTTGGTTTAGGACTGGAGCGTGATGTGTCAAATGTCTGTGAATATTTATTTATTTTAAACGTATGAAAATGACTTAGTTATGTGCATTTATTTTTGAACATTCTTATTCTAGTGTATATCACACAAATAACATTGTACGCGTCATTGACGGCCGGTTTCTGGAAACCCAAATCACGATTGATCCGAGTTTGACACATAGTAATTATTAGATTTTTTCGTTGATCATCGTTCGAGAAACCGGCTGTGAATCTAGTATCACATCAAAACTAGGCCTATAACTTGTAAAACAGTAACGTACTGTCGAACGCAGTAGCGTTGATTTTAAACAAACAAGTGTCCCCTTTCCTCGACGTCGATCGCATGCTCACTTCAGCTATTAATAGACGCACACTGAGAAACCTTATAGCACTAGAACCTATTAGCAGGTGTGTCGAGGCCTCATTCGTAAATAGAAGTTCATAAGGTGCTCACGCAGGCTATACAACACTGACGGCCGGTTTCTGGAAACCCAAATCACGATTGATCCGAGTTTGACACATAGTAATTATTAGATTTTTTCGTTGATCATCGTTCGAGAAACCGGCCTTTTTTTTTACTCAAAAAAAATATTATATTCCGAACAAACTTCTAATTTCACTGAATTAAGTTGGGACTGAAATGTTATAGAATTTATCAAATTGTGTTTTTTCATATGTTATAAACAAAACTTTTCTTATATTATTAATTTGGAAAATAAAAACTGATAACTGCAGTGTTATAGGATTTATCAAATTATATTTTTCACTTTCTTAGACTTATTCATCAAATAAACCAAATAGAATTAGCCTAAGAATTATAATAAAAATCCAATGCTGATAACAATTTGAATACTTATAGATATGTCTTATAGCTTATATCAAGGGCAATCTTTTTGTGTCAAAGGATCTTTTTTATTAATTCCAGTGACACTGATTTTAAAATCTATTATAATCTCAATCACGTCTTACTAATCTCAACTTATGTTTCATATATATATTCAAACTTCTCATCAAATGATTTTCCAATTTATCCCTAAGTATCAGATTATAACCCGTATGGTAATTCAGAATTGGGCGTGAGCCTGATGAAGGAATAATAACCTTATCTACCCAATTTGCAGTCCTAGTTCCCACTTTGAATATAACGAAAATTCATTTGCATATTACTTGCGTTTACACTTATTTAGGTACTTGAAAATTTTCGGTTCCCTATTTTAAGATAAGGTGAGAGCGTGTATGAAAACTTTGCAACGGTATACAGGGTGTTATGAAACCTGTACCTACCGAAAAGATTAGGATAATTTACCCAGAGCTACTTAATATGGTAGTTTTAGGAGCTACCTAAGGGCCTAGCAGAGATAGCAGGCAAGAGTTGGTCAGAAAAAGTGACCGAAAGTATAAGACTCCTCCAAAAGACTTTTGGAGGAGTCCTATACCCAAGGAATATAGCAAAGGAGTCCTTAATTTTTAAATTTGATTTTATTTTTATAAATAGTATTCGTAAATATTTTTAAGGAATATAAAAACTTTATATTTATTATTATTATTTAATTAAGGGCCAAATACAAGTACACAAATTTTGTATCCTTCTATCGGTTTGCATATCCTACTGAGTTTAATCATTAGATTTTCCTAAAATGCTAGAAAAATCACGTTGTCTTTGACCATCGAGTAAACTACTTAAAAATACTCATATCATTGATTTTTCTATAAGGTCACAACCGTCACTATGTAATGTGTAAGTACACTCACCCGCTTCAAGGTAGGTATAATCATCCACACTAGCTGACACCGATATCAATACATAACATCATCATCGACCTATATTAGTCCACTGCTGGACGTAGGTCTCTCCCAAGACGCGCCACTGAGCCCGGTCTTCGGCTCCTCTCATCCAGTGTTTGCCAGCTACACTCCGCAGATCGTCGCTCCATCTCGCCGGAGGGCGTCCTACACTACGCTTTCCTAAACGCGGTCTCCACTCCAGTATCCGTTTGCTCCAACGGTTGTCGGATATTAATACGATACCTACTAATATATGTTTTGTTATTGATTTATCTACATACACTCATTCGCTGAACTAACAAACGAGTATATCTCACAAATATTAATTATTGGGAAGGATTTAACCTACGTCATACAGAATGAAAGTCAGATTTAACCAACTAAGAACTTAAAAAAAAACATTTTTAATCTTTATCCAAATTAGCTATAGAAAAAATGAGAACTTTTAGCAAGTTAAGTTTTCTATTGTGAAGAGATAGTAAGACAATCACTAGTCATCCGACCACGCTAGTTCATCTAGTTAACCACTTTGTAACTACGATATTATAATTCATGATTCAGTGTCGTGTCGTTGGCAGTAAAAACGATCTTTGCAGAACCTTAGCCCAGTTTCCATTGCAAACAAAAGATAATCTGTAGAAAACATACATAAATATGTACAAAGGCTAAGCAGTGATAAGGCTTCGTTCTGCAGTCCTTTAAAAAACTCTTAATTAGGTTAATTACGAAAAGGGTTATGATAAATGTTTCTCTTTTGAAATTACGTCGTGCGTAAGATATTACTGGCTATTAATATCAGACAGGGAAAATCCGCTTTAGTAATTTTTCGGACAGCGTGGACGGTTTAAGATATAAATCATGGGCAGATAAAATACATAAGAAACAGTTGAGCTATCTACAGACCGTTGCAAACGATCTATAGATAGTTCAACTGATCCAAATCAGAACCAATCGGAAGCGTACCCAAGATACTGACTGCATTGCCGCGCTAAATAGCAATGCTGATACGCTGGGCCAGATACTCACCAGCCCTCGGGTCACGCGTCGCTGCGACTAGACGCCATGTACATTGTAAATACTGTAATAGACGTAAGTTTGTTTGTGAATCAATAATATACAAATACATTGATTTTAATGGTTCTTGTTGTAGGTCAACTTATAAAAGAAGCAATTTGACTTTTTGAATGTGTCTTTTTATCAATTACGTTGAAAAATAGATTCACAGTGTAGGAAGTAACCAAGTTTGTTTTATTTAGCGTGATTTATCCAATGATTTTCAACAAATAAATGTCCAAGCATAGTCACATACAGCCCACTTACAATAGATGAAGAATTTGCTCATAATACACCACCAAGTAATATTGTTGTCTCTTTTCTTTTCGTTTACAAAAGCCTTGGGAAAAGAGAGGCAATCATAACGCAGACTAGTTATAATAGAAACATCAAACCAATTACTCAATCCTGTCACCGACATCCTTAATGGTACCCTTAACAAACGTTTCTGAAGATCTCACGTTTCTAAACAATGGTAGCGATACTATATCGTTTTCCAAAAATAATATTTTGACAGCTTCAAGTTATCGCCCTCTTTTTACTTAAACGATTCGATTTTGAAAATGTCGACAGGCAAAGTTTGACATGACTTTTCATTATGTCATGTCTTTTTTTGTAAGTATATAATATCTTTTATGCAAGCTTTTTTGCAACATGCAACGCGAACGAAGTCGCGGGTCGCTATTCAGTATTTTTATTGGCATCATTATGTACATATCTAGGTTTTAATAGTACTTACATAATGTACCCAAGTTTGGGTGTAGCAATAACAGCTACTTTATCTATATAACAAAAACCAGTGCTAAGTTTTTCTTATGCAAGAACGTCGTGAGATATCGACGCGTCACCGTCGAATATTTCATTAACGCACGTTACCCGCCCCAAACACGACCGAAATGAATTGCGTACATTACTTAGCCTACCGTGAATCTTTTAAGGCAGGTTTAATTAAAGCTTCGATGTGTGTGTAGCGTGATGAAATGATCTTCTATATTTAGAAAGCTCTTTTAAGAATACATAATATACGAACGATGCGTACTGCGCGTGATTATGTAAATTGATAACAAATCTTCATCATTCTTTTTAAGGACTTAACCGACGTAGAAAGGTTTGAAAAGTATGTTAAAGTATTTTTAAAGAGTTTTTTGATAGATAGGTTTAAGGTGAATTTGAACCCAGATTATATTGTCATGATTTCAAAAATAGTTTCATTAATTTTGTTATGATTTATTAATATTAAAGTGATTTTTAAAGTAAAAAGGTCTTGAGCTCGATTTTCTTGGCTGTTGCCATCGGATATGCGTTGTCTGACCAATCAAGGTGTACTTTGAGTAGCCATTTTTGTGATATGAAGTGTCTCTTGAGAATTAAAATGTTATTTGATTTATGTATGATAAATTTATATTTATGAAATGATTTTTAAAATTAAAAGATCTTGAGTTTGATTTTCTTGGCTGTTGTAATTTAGACATCCGATACAATGGCCACCGGATATGTGTTGTCTGACCAATCAGGTGGTTTTGAGCAGCCATTTTTACATGAATTGTTTTTGAGATTTAAAAAGAGTCAGTCCATCTTGAGCCTCCGGACGGCGAAGTTATTTTATAATCGCGAAGTAGTGATAGTGTGTTCAAAAAAAGTATAATTGTAGTTATAATAAAACACAGTGAATTCATAAAGAGCAGTTTTATTTCAATATCGTTTACATAGTTAATTGTATGAACTAAGTATATTATTAGGTTAGTACGTCTTTCCAATGTTGTAAAACATCCAAAATGCTTTGTGTATATTACCGTACGTAACACGATTAAAGTTATGGCAACTTTATGTTTCGTGTTTTACTGTTACTTTGTAAAATAAACTGCTACGAAAACGCAATTACTTTATTTTTTATTACGAAAAATATTTTGCAAGGCTTGTAGTTATTCAGTTTTTCAACAATTTTACTTATATATCGGTGGTATTAGTTAAGTACGATCGTAATCAATATTCAGTTTTATAATGACAATACGTGTATGTAGAATACTTACATTTTTGGTAAGGAAATAAGTTAAAACTTAGCGAATTCAACAGGTAAAAAATTAATGAACTTAAATTTATAAATTACTGCCCGAAACCCTGGATAGGTACTTACATATTTTATAACTCAAAGCTTTTATAACGTAAAAATGTGTAATATAAATTTTAGTTGGGTCCATAATTCATCTCTGATCCCTAGATTTAGCCGACACTTTCAAACTCCCATTTCACATCCGTTTTTACGGAGCATAAACTTTTACAATATTTTCAGTGCCCTAATAAAATTAGCGCAGCTCAAGAACCAAACAACAATACACCAAAAATTGTCTTACATAAAATCTTGCGTCCACAAAGAAACATTAAATTTAGGTATAAAATGACTTTTTAAGAGCTTATTTACCATTTTAGTTAAGCTGTATTTACACTTATTTTTACCATTTTCTGAAACCTGCGCACAGCTTGATACGAACATGACAACATGGCGCTCACTTCTATTTTACGAACGCCTCGCAAAATTTTGTCGCCTTCATTTGAATGCCTATGCGGACTAGTCTACCGAAAAGCGTACATGAGAGCTACTCGTATTTTCGTAAATGAAAGAAATGTTTTCGTAAAAGATACATCGTTCTTATTTGCTTTTAGATTTTACTTCTAATAAAATGAGATTCGATTCCTAATATTTAATTTAATTTTGTTCTACTAAAGGTCAATAAACCATTTACTTTGTTAGAAATATATGACTTTGACGCTACCTTCATTCAAGGTTGAATATTAGGTTCAGTTATTTGTATTATGTGTCCAGTTACCTATGCGTAAAATTAACTAGTATTCTGTTTTTCAATAGCGATTACAAATATGCATATAATTGTATTTAAACAACTTCTGTTCATGATAACCAGTTATTTTAAAGAGACTGTCATTGTTTTTTAAAAGAGAAATGTACGCATAAGACTTATCAGCTAACCAATCAGCAAATCCGATAAGAGTTCAACCATTGCTTTAATTAACCTATACTTTCCCACTGCTGGGCAAAGGTCTCCCCCCTACTCTTCCAGTAGGTACTTCCGATCAGCCGCCGCCTCCCACCAGTCTACGTGAAACGTGTCCAAGTCGTCACAACAATTTTGTCAACCTTTATGAAAACAAATAACAAATTCTTCAAATAATATGTACTTATTTGAAGAAAGGGTGTTTTTTTTTATCAAATAGACACACGGCTTTACGAATGAAACAAATTTGGGGGAACAAATAAAACAGGACTGGCACCGAAGGTATTTATTGAAAAAGTTGGATCGGCGTTCTGTTGGTATACAGCGCACGTATTAGTGTTCGTCAAGATTTAGGAGGCACCACGAAGGCGTAAAGTAGAGTTTTTCAATCTAAAAACTTAATACTCTTTGGGACATACCTACTTATGTATAATGACACCTGTGTAACTATTGGAAACATAATCTGAACCTGTAAAGGATATTTCAGTTCTGAAATATTTGATGAACCATTTTTGTATATATTTTACACTTCGTCATAAATGTAATAGTATAAATTATACTGTATAATCGAAAAACCAAACAATTATATGATTCGGATTAAAATGATCAAATTTCGATGCTTATTGTCCTACAAAAACTTATTAAGGCCTGGGTTTCTAAATGCTAAAATACAGTTAAAATTATTTAAAAATTCAAAATGTAACGTTATTTACACTCAAATAAAATTGTAATTCATTACTAGAACACTGCAAGATAAATTGTTGAAACAAGCTTATTTTATCAGCAAAATGTTTATAACTTTTAATGTTTGCAATTGGAAATTTATGGTTCAGACTACATCAGCTAGTTCAGCTGAAAGTATAGAATTCTGTTATTATGATAGCCAGAGCCCTTTGGGAAATCAGTGACATACGACGCAAAATGTATAGTAGTCACACCAAACATAAAAGCTGATAAAAAAAATGCTAAATTCACGTTGTACTATCTATATTCGTGTAATCGATGCCCTATTTTAGTCTACGTTTTGTAATGCGTGATTGATGAATATTTTATAGTGTATCAAAGTGTATCCATTTTATGAGTCATGATTAATAATAAATAAACAATCCACACAACATCATCTAGTCCTGAGCTAAGCAGAGCTTGTGTTATGGGTACTAGAAGACTGACATACTTATTACAACACATTACATAGATAGATATTTTTTATTATACAATTATGAAATACCCAGAACACCCGGATTAAATATCTGCAGGTCGTATAAACATTTATCTCAAGGCGGGAATCGAACCCGCAACCTCCGCGTCGCAGGCGGACCTTCACCCGCCCCGTCATCGATCGTCATGAAAAAGAGACAAAGTATATAATTAGATAATTACAATCTATTAAGGAGTTCAATGTAGGTCCAATTACAATCTATTAAAGAATTTAGTAGGTAGTATAAATAAGTAGACGAAAATTGTCGTAAATATATCATTTGTCAAGGGCTATTATTTGCACCTGACGATTTCCACGTAGTCAGAACAATTTTACAAATGGCTGGATTCGTATTGTCGATTTATCGAATTCCAGTTAATGGATTTTTAAATGAAGCCGTCGGTACATTTAAGCTGGCTCTTACATAATAGATCTGTTATCGGCAAAAGCCTTTCATCAGGTAAATCAAATAATTTGGAAGCGAAAGGTCAGATAAAATTAATGATCATCATCATCATCATCCACAGCCTGACTTGACCCACTGCTGGGCCTGTTTTTGCTCTTTCCATTCCGCACGGTTCTGTGCTGTTTTCAACCATCTGCGGCCCACGGTATTGACGATATCGTAAAAAAAATATAATAAAAATATCTATCTATGTAATGTATTTTATTAAGTTTGCCAGTCTTCTAGTACCCATAACACAAGCTCTGCTTAGCTTGGCTTAGCTCTGGCTAGAGGATGTTGTCTGGATTGTCCAGCATTAAAAAAACTTAAAGTATTTTATACAATATTCTCATATTCTCATTATATATTAAGTATTTATTTAAATATACTCAACACATTTTCATAGTCCGATAGTATGACTGATCGTATTACTAATCATTCGTATCAAATAAAAGTCCTGAAAGCTAGTCTCTTATGAAATACCTAAGCATTATTGGCATTATTACCATAAAAGCAAAGAAAAGGCAAGAAAAAGCATTACATAGCAACAGGTTAATGTTTCATGAATAACTTGAAACAACAATCGTATGTCCAAGTACAAATGAGTCTTATTACTTAGGGAATAAAGGTCAAAATGTCTGTCGGTTGGCAGGTACTTTATAAATACGAGCTTTCTGAATAGTCCATGAGAATGCTTTTATCCTGTTGTGAGATTATTAGTTTGATGCTTCATAAGTGTACCGACAGAATATTAAATTGGGGCTAGAAGACTTTTCGTGTTGGACATTTTGTTTTGGTATTTGAGTTCATAATTTCGTTATGGTTTTAATTTTAAGCCATTTTATTATTATAGGTAAGTACCTATTTAATACTTATTGTAATTTACTTTAAAATAGCAAGTCTTAAAAATAACAGACTCATTTCTACCACAGGCCACAAACCAAAAATACTAAGAGAAAAGTCAATAGTTGCATAGCTGAATAAAAAAAAGTAGCTTGATTAATACACTGTTCTAACGATAGTTATAATACTTTAACAAACAGCAGGAATTAAATATTTTATCGACAGCGTAGTAGTACAAAAATCATTTATTTATTTATTTATAACCAAATTTTACAAACTTAATTAAGTACTTATTTACTATAATTAGGTAGATAAGGGTGTTGGTAGGTACAAATTGGACACGTAATTATCTTAAACTAGATAGTAGGTATGTAAATAATAAGTACCTACACCAACAATTTACCAAACAACGCAAGTGCTGAGTAACCTAACAGATTTTATTAAAACGTTCTGGAGTTTGTAAACAAAGTCATTGATTTGGTTAAGTGACGACTACCCTCCGTACTAGTTTTCACTGTATGACGGACGGGCGCCATTGCTCTTCCAATTTGAGCTTTGTAATAACTTTCGCGGTTATTGTAAACCTATGATAGTCATCGTTTTGTAATATAATCATGTAATTAGTTGGTCATTATGTGTGTCTATTATCTAATCAATGATTAATTCATGACGTTCAGCGCAATAGCTCAGTCTTTTATCGCTGGAACTTAGTAAATCCTTTAATTCTTCCGATTGGTTCAAGAACGGTCCGGACCGCACAGCACTTCGATAAATCCGGATTAGGACTGTTCTTTGTCCCCTATCATATCCCTCTCACCCCCTATATCCCCTTTTTCTCCTTTTCGATGAATGAAGTTGATATCCGGAGCTAATTTATTGGACTACACCCTGCGATCGTTTTTAATATTTTCCGAGTGATTTAACATTTTGAAATGACCAATTTTTCAGGGACAAAGTACCAAATTTATTGGTAGGATAAAGAGGGTCTTTTATCGGAATAAGGTCTAAAATAGGCTAGTTTGAATTTAGCTTTGGAATAGTAGAACGTGATATTATTTACTTTTTAAAGAAAATACATTTCAGAAAATGACATGTTTATTTTGTGATGAATAAATTAATTATGAAAAATAAATAGGCTAAACAAAAAAACTTCAATAATGCAGAAGAGTAGTCTATAACTAACTTATGCCCATAGGTTCATCAACCTAACCTAACCTTTAATTTTATGTAAGTACTACTATGCCAGTTGGTATATTCATATAAAATATAAAAGTGTCCCACAATGTTTGTATAATGCTTCCGAAGCACGACATGACAAAAGTCCCTCACTGTTCTTAAATCTCTCGCCAATATTTCTAGAGTTAGCCAACTTAAGCTTCTTACTTTCGGTGTGATCGAAAAACTTTATATTTTCATTACGCTTCATTTAGTAAGAAATATGTACCTTAACTTTAACTATAACACCAAAAGACGAAACTTTGAGGGTGAGGTGTTTACCATGTTTTTATATATAAGTTGGTAACTATATTTTTCTTCGATAGAGGTCACCGTGATTTATGTCATTGCTCTCAAACAGTGGGGAAAAACATCGCGAAATCTTTATAGATGTGTTCTAACAGCAGCGATGGACTTGTATCCTAGTTCGTATGGAATACAATTAATGGATTAAGTATAATTATTAAAAAAAAAAAGCTAGCACTCCGGGAGTGCCGGCAGAAGTGAAAACTTCAATATTAACGTTGTGTTTTCACTTTTAAGTTTTCACTTCAAAAATATAACCACAGTCGTGATTGTGTCATGTCATTGTGTCACATTCGCGCAAGCGCGAATGTGACACAACGACGAAGACAACGAAGACACACTGACACAGACACATTCGCGCAAGCGCGAATGTGTCTGTGTCATTGTGATTGTGTCATGTCGTTGTGTCACATTCGCGCAAGCGCGAATGTGACACAACGACGAAGCCAACGAAGACACAGACACATTCGCGCAAGCGCGAATGTGTCTGTGTCTTCGTTGGCTTCGTCGTCATCGTCACGTCACGTCATGTCGCCACGTCATCGTCACGTCATGTCGCCACAACACTATTTAATTGTTTGAGTCATACGTCGCGTGACCGCAAGTGTGTTCTTTTGTCGTCTCTTGTTTTACGAGCAATGTATAAAAATTAAATAAGATCTTACGCTTTTTCGACGTCACGTGACCCTGACGCGAGTTTGAAAGTTTTTACCCACCCAGCGCCGCTAAAGAAGTTTTCACTTCAAAAATTAACGTGTGGCACTCGGAGACTGCCGCGGTAATGGTCGATTCACACATATCAGTGAACCCACAGTTCCGGCACAGTACCGTGTCAGTTCCGTATCAGTGATAATTATTCTTTCAAACATTCTCTATGGATGTATTCACACTTGTCCGTGTCAGTGCCGTCTCAGTACCGTCAGTGTCAGTGCCGGCACCGGCTAGAGAATGTTTGAAAGAATAATTATCACTGATACGGAACTGACACGGTACTGTGCCGGAACGGAGGCTTCACTGATATGTGTGAATCGACCTTAAAGCTATTGCATAGCAATTTTTGCAGGATTACGCATGCTAGTTAGGTTATTTCGTCACAGAATCTGGATTCGGTCTCCACGCTCAAGGCCTGCGATAGAAGCTATGCGATACCTTAAAAATAACAAAACCTGCACGAAGCCAACGAAGACACAGACACATTCGCGCAAGCGCGAATGTGTTTGTGTCTTCGTTGGCTTCGTCGTCATCGTCACGTCACGTCATGTCGCCACGTCATCGTCACGTCATGTCGCCACAACACTATTTAATTGTTTGAGTCATACGTCGCGTGACCGCAAGTGTGTTCTTTTGTCGTCTCTTGTTTTACGAGCAATGTATAAAAATTAAATAAGATCTTACGCTTTTTCGACGTCACGTGACCCTGACGCGAGTTTGAAAGTTTTTACCCACCCAGCGCCGCTAAAGAAGTTTTCACTTCAAAAATTAACGTGTGGCACTCGGAGACTGCCGCGGTAATGGTCGATTCACACATATCAGTGAACCCACAGTTCCGGCACAGTACCGTGTCAGTTCCGTATCAGTGATAATTATTCTTTCAAACATTCTCTATGGATGTATTCACACTTGTCCGTGTCAGTGCCGTCTCAGTACCGTCAGTGTCAGTGCCGGCACCGGCTAGAGAATGTTTGAAAGAATAATTATCACTGATACGGAACTGACACGGTACTGTGCCGGAACGGAGGCTTCACTGATATGTGTGAATCGACCTTAAAGCTATTGCATAGCAATTTTTGCAGGATTACGCATGCTAGTTAGGTTATTTCGTCACAGAATCTGGATTCGGTCTCCACGCTCAAGGCCTGCGATAGAAGCTATGCGATACCTTAAAAATAACAAAACCCAATTTTGACACGTAAAACACTTTGATAGCGCGATCGAGGAATTGACAAGATGTGATAGCAGCATCTTATTTTGAAATTTGAACTAAATTTACTTATTAAAATAAATTTAAGTAAGTAAATAAAGATTACTCAAAAAGTATGAGTCAAATAATAATGAAAATACTTCTTCCAAAAATGATCTATCAATAAAGCAATGCAAAGCAAGCGTGTCTCTTTGATAGAAGAAATAAGTACTGTGTCAGTTCACCAAACCCTTTCATAAAAAATTACAAGCTCTAATATCAACAGAAAGACGAAATTTACTACAAAAAATGGATAGTTTAAACAGATCACCACAAAACACTGTTATTCACTTGCCAACCAAACAAAACCGTTTTACGACTTGTAATTGTTCCAAATACAACAAACATTCCAATTTTGCAACGCCTCAGTCCGCTACATCTCAGTTTTTACATCAAGATTCTTGTCCGTCTTGCCATCAGTTGTGTATCGATCTTGACGCGTCAAGTAAGGTTTACTGTTCCGGCTCAAAATAGTTCACTGAACTTGAGGAAAAGGTAAGCTTTTTAGGTTAATGATATCATTTGATTTGGGTCTTATGACCCGTTAAGACAAAGTCTATTTTAATATGCATTGTGATTAGTGGTGTTTTACTCATTCGGAAATAAACGAGAATAATGAGGATGGTATTTTCAGTACGTAATTTAAAGTTCGTCAGTCGACGTCAGTCTAGTAAATATACGGCCTTTTTTTAACAGCTTTTTTCTTAGATCTAACGTAGAAAGATGTCTTTTACTAATTGAAATGGAACTAGTTCATTCCCAACTTGTTTGAATTTTACTTTATTTGTGGAGTTTAACCGAGTTCCATTATTTTTAGCTTCGTTATTGTATACCAAAGTATTACTACAGTTTTCAATTTTATATTGCGATTAGTATCATTTTATTCTATTGTTTTCACTGTATGTAAACTGGTGCATGTGTTATAAGTACACATAATTCTAAAAGCACACAAAACTTCATAATGGTTGTTAACTAGATAAACATTGTAATAGTCAGTTTAATAGCTAAATGTTACTTTGTACGCCATGTTTATAGGCCCGTAAAAGTTCATAAGAGTCATAAACATTTATGGCTTGTAAATACTGAAAAATATACCTAAATATACTTATACCGATAATAACACTAGTTAGTTTTACAGTTTGGTATATTAGCAAATAAAACAATATAAATGTTCGAAAACATACAGAATAGTAAAAGTCTAAACTAGTAAACTTAAACAAGTTTAATTATATGCTTTAAAATTCAAAAAATATATGGAAAGAAGTCAAACTTGGAGAAGCGATTCAAGAGAGCACAATCTCATTCTCGCTTATAGAGGTTTCTCACTAACCCGAGTTTCTCGCTAATGCAGGCATAGATTTAAATCGTTAAATCTATGAATGCAGGTACATGGGTAGCGTTTCTCTCTTATAGAGGTACGCAGCAATAACAAGGCACAGTAAGTACGAATGTAGTAAATAATATGTATTTCAACTTTTAAAAGACTTAAACATTAACACAATACATTGTAAAACGTAGAAAAATATCAGAATTTACCATTTTACAAGTACATAGTTCCTTTATGTCTGTTCTTGGTGGGGATCGAACTCACGACTCACAAGAAGCCAATCAACTTTGCTAAGACATTTTTCCAGATTAACGGTCTATCTTATAAAAAGTTAGCGCAGACTTGATGTATTGATTATCATACGTAATGATGACATAAAGTCAACGCTAACTTTTTATAAGATAGGGGGGTACATGATGTAACTTTTTATTTTAGTTTATCCAATCCCAAAATGTGTGATTATATAAGTGCTTATCCGCTATACAAACATTTAAAACGAAAACTACCGCACTTTCCATTAACTTGCAAATGCAATTTACTGCAAGCAAGCTACTGTTCCATTTTACTGACACGTGTATCCGCTTTTACACGTGTGACGTATTGATCAGTCCATCAATCATAATACAACTAGGTATTGTACGAAAAAACATGTTGTACGATTTGTGGCCACACAAAAATGTATGGGAATTTTGTTTATGGATGCAATATTCTAGCGCTTTTTTCAACGTATGAATTTACGTTTTCCTGTGATAGACTCAGATTTTGTTTTTTGTGAAGCACATATTTATTTTGTTTACTATTTTAGAGAGTAATCAAGAAAGTCTCATGGTTTATAGGAATCCTTATCGATGACCTCAATAAAAATATGATAAGATTTTACGTGTTGTTAAATTTTGATACACGTTTCATATAATATATTAATTAATTCCCATAGCACAAGCTTTGCTTAGTTTGGAACTAGAGTGTAATGTGTGAAATATCTATGAATATTTATAATTATTATATGTATCTATCTAATCTATACACAAAACATGATGATATTGAACGTGAAATAAATAATACTATGTCGAAATTTTATACAATAAACAACCAAAGCCTAAACAAAGCTTCATACGAAATAATGTTTTTCTCGCAAAATATGACTTACTTTAGCGAAGAAGACAGCGCAATAATTACTGGGCGGTAGGTAATCCCGCTGCGCGTTGATTGATGTCACTGCAGGCCGCGCTGGAAAATTAACTGTCTAAAGCACCATCTACACGGGGATAGTTACTCGCCTATTTTTTTTTTAACTTTTTTCCTATGTGATTCGATAAGCTATCGCATAACTTCTATCGCGTGGAGATTGAATCCAGAAATTCCGTAACGAAATAACCTAACACTCTGACCGGTGGCAAAAAATGCTATGCAATAGCTTTACCGCGACAGTCCCTGAGTGCCACATGTCTTAAAAAGTATTATTAGCTAAAAATAATTGATACTTACTCATTTCACTGCTTTATTATGTGCTTATTAATAACAACTTTGAATAGTTGTTTAAGTTAACAAAACATGATAATTTAGTTATTTCAGAATTTATAAAATTGTTATCATCACATAGACACTTTTGTGTGGGTAGGTACTGAACTCAAAGTTTTATTCTGTTAATTCGCAAAAAGTGATTTTATAATTATTTTTAAATAATATTTATTTAATACCAAACACAATATGTACTAAAAGCTTTTTTTATTGGGTTTTTGATTTGATTGAAACTCTAATAATACCAAGTTTTACCATAATTGTAGGTGTCTCTAGGTCTAGCTATAAATAATTGGCTAAGATTTGACCCACATAAAGCTCTTACAGGTCCGGACTGCCAACTTACTTGGTTGAGTTTTGAGAGGGTTATCATATCAAAGAGATAAATCATGATGCTTGAATTAACTTAGACTGAAATGTTGAAATGTCGGTTAGCTATTGCATTGGTACTATTAAAACGAAGCTAGTTCTTTCCTCCTCGACGGAGGTGGAAGGACGAAATAGACGCCTTTCAAAAAAAAGTAACAAAAAATAAATGTCTTTTATTTTTATAACATGATAAATATACATAGTTGGGGTGGGAACTCCTCTTTTAAGTTTTCCAACCTGTGTTAAAAGAGCCTTTGCAAAAGACTGGCAAACAATTGTTCACAATAGAGACCAGTAGCGAGAAGGAAGGGAGGCCATTGCCCTGCAGTGGGACACTACAGGCTGCTAATTATTATTATTAATTAGTTTGTTTTAGGCAGTTATGGTGTAACAAGAAATATCATTTATAAAAATGCAAACCCTACCATTTTTATAATAGAGCGTAGACATAGCGCTCTCTTTAGATTTCTTTGTGTGGCTTTTTAATGTTTCATTTGACGTATTGAATCTCACAGGTCAAAGAGTGATTTTTACATTCTATATTGATAATTTAAGCATACTTTATAAACAAGATTTAGAAGTAGGTACGTTCAAACTCGCTCGCTTATAGCTATCGTTAAAAATCTGTTACAAAAAAATTACCTGAGACGTTTTAACATCATGGTATATTTATATCACCCTTCAAATATTCCATCCTGTTGATGAAAATGTAAGTTGGTAGTGTTTGGGTGTTACTACATATGTACCTATGTATTAAAAAAATAAAAGTAGGTATATAACCATTCTATCAGTAGGTAATCTAGTTTGCATAGTACAAGCTCTGCTTAGTTTGGGACTAGAGTGTGATGTGTGAAATGTCCATGAATATTTTATTTATTTAAGTTTTTTATACTGGAACTGGAGACCAGGAGAGATTGATGGAGTGTCGCCAAAGACCAGGATAAGTGGAATGCTTTGGGGCAGACCTTTGCCCAGCAGTGGGACGGTAAAGGTTGAAAAAAACTGGAACTACTGGTTGCGGTAAAACAGATGCCTGAACTCTGCCACGCCAGACGTCAAACGTCAAAATCAATACATATCTCATTTCAATAAAAGCCGAGATTCACTTAGCATACTCTCATAGAATATTCATCAGCTTCTAAGTTATTTGAACCTTCACCAATTAATTCGACTGAATAGTTCTCGGAGCCTGTGGTTAGAACACTGGCTGGGACATTAGGAATCTGTCAAGTGCAGTCTGAAGTGATCTAGCGATATATATTGCTAATAGACCGTGATTTGGTCAATTACGCGAAATTAATTGGCAAGATTATTTGGAGAAAAAACGAGACTGGTTATTTTGAACTTTATTGGAGCAACAGCATTTGGGTCATCATCATCATTATTATACGCAGACTTTCACTGCTGGGTATATCAAAGCGTTATTTGTGACACTCTGTGCCTATGCTAGTGTCATGCACTCGCTACGTCCTTCTTCTTCTTTTTCATTGCCTTATCTCACTAAGTAGGTCAGCACAAAAAAGTTTTTTTACACAAACCAGCCTACTGCTATTTTATTATTGTTATACTTGCTATTTGTATAATAAATGTTTTTTGACATAATCTTATGTCAAATACGATAATTATTTTTTTTAACCTACATTGTCCCACTGCTGGGCAAAGGTCTCCTCCAAAGTCTTCCACTCATCCTGGTCCTTGGCGACATTCCACCAATCTAATAAATGATAATTATAAAATAATATTAACATTAGAAAAAATGGTTGTCTGTAAAGTCGGTTTACTGACGATAGTTGAACGTGACAACGTCACTTCATGGAACGCCTCAGAACGCCTCAGAACGCCTCATGAGTCATGTTTTTTCGAGCGTGCAGCCGGCTCTATCGAATTATAAGACGTTGTCACGTCAAAAATAAAGCATCTTTTAGCGAAACTTCTGAGTTCTGAAGACTATAAACACCCAGCAGAGAATGAGACGGTGTTCTCAAAGACATTGAAGTTCGCCGATTGAATTTGAATCAGTTACTTGTAAACTTCAAACTTGGGGTGGAGAAACAAACGCCTCCACATTCAAGTACCTAAACCAACCTTAACTAAAGTTATTTGTTGCAAAACTTGCAAAAGTAAATGTAACGTAAACGTGCCTTAGCGTATAATACTGCAAACTCAAATAATAAAACATTTTTGTATATTCTTATTGTTCAACTCAATACTAATTTTATTTACATAAATAATTGTCTGTTTTAAAATTTTTACAATTTTACAAAAGTTGTTAAAATTTTCCTAGCTGCAGAAAGCACTTCATTATAATAATAAGGTGTTCTTAATTTATTAATTTCATTATATAAATTATTATATTTATTAAAATTATAAAAAAAATAGTTATTTGTTGCAAAACTTGCAAAAGTAAATGTAACGTAAACGTGCTTTAGCGTATAATACTGCAAACTCAAATAATAAAACATTTTGTATTTTCTAATTGTTAAATTACTGATTTACATTAATTATTATTTTTATTTAAATTTTATACATTTTTGTAATTTTCCTCACTGCAGAAAGCACTTCATTATACTAATTAGGTATACATATGTATTGTTAACTCAATCCTATTTAAATATTGTCAGTAAGTACATAAATTATTGTTTTAAATAACATCATGACAATTTTTGTGATTATCGTAGCTACAGAGAGCACAATAGATATAATATCAATTTATCAATTAATTAAATAAATATTAAAATGCGTAAAAATCTTTTATAGATTATAGGGATTTTGCCATTTTTCATCTGAATGCAATTTCAGACAGTTTATTGGTTAGCACCTACTTAACTAGATCACTATACGTAATCTAGTTTGGTGGGAACTCCAAAGTATTCAAAATGGCTCTTCCATCATGTACGTCACAGAGACCAGCTCAAAGGTGTGTAAACACGTCCACCTCGACAACGACCACTCGTTGTAGCATTTTCGATTAGATAGAGCTTTGTATGCTCTTCACTTGTTTAGCTTACACGTTGACAAATTAACTTTGTAAAGAAGCAAATGTTTTGTGGTTTATACTGTGGTGTAGACAAAGCATTAAAGTTAGTAAACGGTGTATTAAAACGTTAAATTGTTTTAGGGATTAGTTTTACACCATTAAAGAGAAAACGAATCCCGTTATTTTGACTGACATCATCATCGACCTATATAAGTCCACTCCTGGACGTAGGTCTCTCCCAAGACGCGCCACTGAGCCCGATCTTCGGCTCTTCTCATCCAGTGTTTGCCAGATACACTCCGCAGATCGTCACTACATCTCGCCGGAGGGTATCCTACACTACGCTTGCCTAAACGCGGTCTCCACTCCATACGTTTGCTCCAACGATTGTTGGTTCTTCAGTTTTGACTGTGGTTAAGAAAATTTCAGAAAATAGTTTTAATCAGTCAAAACAGGGTCCTATTTTCCTCTAACGACACAAAACGTCATAACTCCAAACGTTGGTATAAAATCACTGCTAAACAATAAAGTAACATAGTTTTCATTATAAACGGGAAATTTACCATGATTTGTGAGTTTGATTATTTCCTGATATTTCGGCACAGTTGCATGCGCCATGGTAAATATCCCGTTTATAATGAAAACTATGTTCAAATCCGTGATAGTTTGAAATATTATAATAAAGTAACATTTTGCTCAATATTCTCTAAAATGGTGCAACTTCGGCGGGTCTGACCTTCAGGACTGTGTAAAACTTTTTGAACGAAAACATATTTCAACTCCCAACTTAGTTTATGATATACTTAGCCGGCTCAAACTCTAATAAACATGCTAAAAGAATGTTTAATTAAGGGGTGGCTAAACTTTCTGCAGACAAGTATTTTCTCAAGGCTCTGACTAACGTTGAACTACTTTTATTTATATTTCAACACATTCACAACCGGATTTTGATTTAGTATTCTGACATAAAAGTAGATACATCTTTACATACGTATAAAAATTTATAAACACACAAGTGGGTAGAAAAAATCATCAAATCTTTATTTGGATGTTTCTAATGTAATTCCATAACTTTGTTGTTTGCAAGATTTTTTCGTTTTTGTGTGCAACCGAGTGATAATTTAAAAATGTTGTTTGATTGTCGGCGCCTTAAGGGCAAGAGACGGGCATTGTCCAATAAGTCAGGTCCTTAAGTCCAGTGATAGTCTTTGCTTTGTGCTTCGTAGTTTAATTAAACTCGTAAAGACGGACTGCATAAAAGAGAATTGTTGAGGCGAGGACTGACCGATATTGGATTTAGGAGCATAGCACTAGTCTGCTAACTATTCTTAAGCTTTGAAAATCATATTACATTCTCAACGCATATAATGTGGAAAAGTAGAACAAGATGATATTTTTATGATAAGTTTAAGAAAACTTTTAGACCAACAGAATTCAGATGTTACAGATTGAATTAAAGTAAGTAATTTTAATAAAGACGACAATCGCCATCATGATAATTTAAATACCTACACTTTTGTATGTATAACCTCGATAGTACTAGCTAGTTTTTAATAAGCATTATATCATTAAACATCATAAGTTGTTAGTTTTGTCTATAATACATAATCTAATAGAACAAGTCTTTTGAAGACCTTGCGACGGTCATGGAAATAGTGAAGCAAAAGTGTAAAGAACTGGGTTGCGAAAGACTATGAGAAGAACCAAAGACCGGGCTCAGTGACGGCGTTTTGGTAGAAACTTATGTCCAGGAATAGACTGATAAAGGTTAATGATGATAATAATGATTGAAGACGTACTTTGTGAGGTAATACGACAGAGTTTATAAATCACTATGTGACATGCTGGTGTTTAGCCTTATGTGCTTTATTGAACCGTCGTGCTTGACATCAAAACACTGCAATGTAAGTTTGGCTGCTTAGCAGCAAAAGTAAGTACGGTAGTAGTATGTCCCCAAATGAGTTCTTACTGTGAATTTACAAACTAAACAATCACTGGAGTTCTTAATGCAAATGATACAAGTCTGCGCTATATACCGAGTTTACTTTGTTGAAATACATATTATGCTCGAGAAAATGTATTTCCCTCATACAAACTAGTTACTTCACATCATTATATTTACTCTAGCAAACATTCGCGAGATTTTTCATAACTCACTTTGACTGCGACGTCCTCGTTTTATTCTACGAAAAAATAAACTATATACTATCCTTTGTTTGACAAAATGTTACCACCTTTATTTAAAAATTCTTTGAAGATCGTCGTCTAGAGGGTTCGTTTGGTGGTAACAACCCGCCTTATGATTTTAATTTTGTGTCATTATTTCGTCATGCTTCATTTTTCTAATCAGAAATTTCATTTGAGCAATGTCAGTGCACTTTAAGGTGTGAACCACGTGACGACTTAGAGCTGGTTCCCACTTGTCGGGTGTCGGATCCGAATATTAATCGGAGGTTTTACTAGCAGAGCATTTTTATATGAAGCTATTCACACTTATCGGAAACTGATTTTCATATAAAATGAATCCTCCGATTAATATTTGGATCCGAAACCCGACAAGTGGGAACTAGCTCTTAGTCAACTCCGCTCAAATGGAGATAAGTGATTAATATGCAATACAGTTTTTTAACAAGCTCAGGAGCCTATGGATTCAACTTTTTGATTCAACTGTTCAAACATTTATGTCAATAATACATTTTTACTTTTATAGAGGCTGGACAATACTACCGCTGAAGATTATCACATCTAAAATAACCTAAGCACTACAGCGTCCTTTGAATCGAGGCGTGACCATTATAATCATTTAAATTAGTACAAAGACCTGACATTTGACGAACTAGTCATAGTCATATATTTTTATTAAAATCACGCACATTATTTAGAATCGTTTTATATACTAGGTGATTCTAGCTGCCAGCTAAAATAAGCCCTAGATTATCAAACAAGAGCTATGTTTTAGTAAATGTAGAATACGCTATTAGTCATATTTAGTACATGTAACACCATATATCAAACCGCCCCACCTCGTGGCGTCTGCAAATGTGTCCACCGCAAATGAAGCAACAGAATGTCAGCTTTCACCTCGCGACTATAAATGGCTAACCGCGACCATAGAGTTATTTACAGAGTGGACACTAATAGATGAAATTAATATGAGACTTTATTGTATAGTCCTAAATACAAAATGTAAGACAATTCAGTGTTTTTTAAGGAATTTTAAATCCTAAATTGTGCATGAAGGGGTATTAGGTTATAGGTAGACCTTGTTTTTATTGTCGTGTCTAGTGTTCGTAGAACTCACTTTTTTAAACCTGTGAATACCACACTGGTTATCACTTTTTACTAAAACTGTTTTACATAACGAAAAAACTTTTTTGCACTTTTTTATAGAAACGATTTCAAATCCCAAATTGTAAAATAAATTCTAAGAAATTCTAGACATTGTTTATTGTTATGGTTAGTGTTTGTAGAACTCACTTTTTTAAAACCTGTGAATACCACACTGGTTCTCTTCTTTTTCTACTTTTTTTATATTTTCATTATCAGGTTCCATTATAAAATGCAAAAGAAGAGAACCAGTTGAGTCGGGTTCTATGAAGCGTGCATTCTGTTCTTTTACTCTATGACACGAGCGAGTAAATCGCCGCTGCCATTGTACTAATGCCCTTGGTTCATTCGAGCTGAAATAGATTTACAGTCCCGTTACCGAGAGTGCATTTTCGATTGAGTCCTGGGAAAATAAATTCTGAATCTGTTACCTTCAGCAAGCTTTATGTTTAAAAGACTGAAACCGCATAAATCTGTATAGATACCGGCTGTCGTTATAATTTTTATACAATTTTGATGATAAAGTTTTAAGTATTAAATTCTGAGAAACGGGTGTGGGCTTAGTGCTAAAAGCAGGGATTTGACTTGGTTATGCAAAAAGGATACGTGGTGTCTTTATTTTAATGATTTTAAACACACTTTTGGTTGCAGTAAATTGAGAAAATATTTAACGATCCTACAGCTGGGCAAAGATGTCTCTCAAACCCTTCTTCTTCTTCCTAATTCTTGTGTCATTATATTTTTTTGCATATTTTGTACCGTACAAAACCTTTGTATCATTGTTAATTTTCAACAAAATTGTTAATCAACTTACATACAAAAGTTATATAATTTAGTCTAAATAATGAATTCATCAAACAAATTCAAAGTGATACTTACATAAAAATAACTCACAATCACCATTATCAAAATCAAATACAAATAAAACACAAAATGTTATATCAATATCAAAAGCTTTAAAACCAACAAACCATTGCCAATAATATCTCTGATAAATCAGGTTTTCTCCAGATGGAGTCCCATTCCAATATGAGTCCATTCAAAAGGCAGGTGCCAATGCAGTGATGCTAAGAATATGCCAATACGGTATGCCGTTTGTCCCTGCAATATGCCTTTTTATAGGCTGGGGGGCTATCCAGCAAGGGGAAACTTGCGTCACCGAATATCCTTTCAGTTGCAGTTCAGTTTTCGATGATTTTACTATAGTAAATCATCAGGATACCGTGGCATTTTAGTGGAATGACGTGACTGAGCTTTATAAAATTATGATTGGCGTTAAAAATGACGTCAATGCCGCGGTTTGAGTATGGCCTACCTGATTGAGGCATGACCTACCTGATTTTTCGTTAATTCTATCAAACGGTATGAAAATCCATCATTCCAAATATCAGTAAAAGAAGAAGAAAACTGAATTGCAATTTGATCAAATAACAGTTCAAAAACATTTCAGTTGTGAGGATACCCCCTCCCTGCTAGAATTTGTTTTATTATCTGAAGGTAGACATGGTGATTTCTTGGCAGAAGGCAAATGCAAATCTCTTGTAGCGGTGGCGAGAATATTAGTCCAGTCAAAATAGACATTCCAGTTTGCATTAATTCCCAACAAGCTGGATTTTTGTACAGGCCTTGAATACGTCATTACAAATGATATGTCAAAAGTCCCCATCGATCCCGCTTGTGCGTTGTTTTTTATTCCAGGTTAAAAGTCATAAATTTGCGTTTTTTACGTATATCTACGAAACAACGAGAGCTATCGAAAAATGGTTCAGACAAAGTTTGTAGATCGTAAAATTGTCTACAAAAATACCTCAACACTTTTCTTCTACAAAGCATCGCTTTTGAGATATAGTGACTTTAGACCGCAGGAAAATCGTCGAAAATGCTGCGTTTTTTTCATTTCAGCCGTTTTATCTGCTTCATTGCCACAGAACAAACAGTATTTCTTGAAATTTACTGAAAGGGGTGATGGGTTCGATGGGTTAGTCCTCCTCCGAGGTAATGAATCGTCTTTTTGTTTCAAGAAATACTGTTCGTTCTATGGCAATGAAGGAGATAAAACGGCTGAAATGAAAAAAACCCAGAATTTTAGTAGATTTTCCTGCGGTTTAAAATCACTTTATCTCAAAAGCGATGCTTTGTAGAAGAAAAGTGTTGAAATATTTTTGTAGACAATTTTACGATCTACAAACTTTGTCGGAACCATTTTTCGATAGCTCTCGTTGTTTCAGAGATATACGCGAAAAACGCAAATACCCAGGTTAAAGTCATAAATTTGCGTTTAAAAGTCATAAACGAGAGCTATCGAAAAATAGTTCCGACAAAGTTTGTAAATCGTAAAATTGTCTACAAAAATACCTCAACACTTTTCTTCTACAAAGCATCGCTTTCGAGATATAGTGACTTAAGACCGCAGGAAAATATTCTAAAATGTTGCGTTTTTTTCATTTCAGCCGTTTTATCTGCTTCATTGCCACAGAACAAACAGTATTTCTTGAAACAAAAAGACGATTCATTACCTCGGAGGAGGACTAACCCATCGAACCCATCATTCCTTTCAGTAAATTTCAAGAAATACTGTTTATTCTATGGCAATGAAGCAGATAAAACGGCTGAAATGAAAAAAACGCAGCATCTTCGACGATTTTCCTGCGGTCTAAAGTCACTATATCTCGAAAGCGATGCTTTGTAGAAGAAAAGTGTTGAGGTATTTTTGTAGACAATTTTACGATGTACAAACTTTGCCTGAACCACTTTTCAATAGCTTTCGTTGTTTCAGAGATATACGCAAAAAATGCAAATTTATGACCTTTGACCTCGAATAAAAAACAACGCACAAGCGGGATCGATGGGGACTTTTGACATATCATTTATAATGACGTATTCAAGGCCTGCACAAAAATCCAGCTTGTTGGGAATTAATGCAAACTGAAGTCATAATTTTAGTCTATTTTGACTGGACTATATCGCCAGTGTTTTGTTTTATAACCGTATTTCTATTTATTCGTTTTCCAATATCAATAGTGAGTTTTCACACAGGGAAATGTGATGGAGAAGATTATAAAAAAACGAAATAAGTTATTATAATATTCATGATTGCATGGGTTGAGTTTTGGTCTTGATTCATAGTAGTAGCACTCATAGTAAATTGGACCAAAAAACAGTAAATGGTAATCTTCTTAGCCAAGTATGAGTGAGTAAATAAAAAATTGATTGTTTTATTAAAAAAATATACTAGTTTTATTAAAAAAATATTAAGCTGAGACTGGACTTGTTTGACAGCACACTTACATTGTTATTTTTCATGTTTTTTATTTTTAAAATGTTTGTCTTGCTCCTTGCCATGGGATCTACTTAGGTAGGTTCACATGGTATAGGAGCTATTTATTTATTTTTTAAGTGATTTGAGTTAGTTTAGATTAGTGAAAGATTTTTAGTCTGTATAATTTAGTTGTGTTGTCAAATAAATAAATTCTTATTCTTAAGTACCAGTGCAGCAGTGTCATTAAACCTAAGTTAGGTTTGTCTAGATACTAGGTTCTTTAAACGTAGAGCATACACGAAAAGTAGAAATAATAGATTGATAGAATATGCTTTATTGTAGGTACACCAACACAAAAAAGAAACAAAAACGTCGAAATAACCTAAGTTGATAATTAAAGTAAGAATGTTTGTACAATAGGCGGCCTTATTGCTAAAAGCAATCTCTTTCAGGCAACTTTTGGATAGACAGGATTATATAAACTTCTTCATCTTCTTAATTAAAACATAATTATCACAGAATATTGTTCGGAACAACAGCTGGTTGAGTAAATACAAAAACCAGTAAATAAATATTGACTTAATCTATTTTCAGAGAAGAAAGTCTAATGACTGTTATTATTCTTTACTTAAGATTGTTTCTAAAGTTAACGCAAACTTTGAAATAACTTAGCATGATTTCCATTTTATCGAAAACGTAACTTCTCAGCACCTACCTACGTTTAACGTTAGATCAGTTGATAAGAAAAGCCGACTCTGAATTTTGTTCGACACTCCGACTTTGGCAAAAGTCGCCCACTTTCTGTTGTTTTGTTTACACCAACTTCACCTTTGTGTGCAAAACTGAGAGAATAATCCGAGAAGACGATTTCAGACGGTTATAATGAGTTTTTATTTTTTGTACCTTTGTTTTTAAAACTTTGGCTTCTATTTTAAAAGTCACGCTGAGCAGCTTTTATTTTTGCGATGTTTTTTTTTAATTTTATGTGACTATAACCATGTTTGTTTTGGGATATTGTTGTTGTCAAGGTACATTTAAATTAAAAGTAATGCCTTAATTCTTATATACGGGGTAAAATGTTTTTGTTGGGTGCTACGGGCTACAGGCTGAAAATCTATGTAACGTAAACAAAAATAATAATATATAAATATAATACCTTTTTATAATATTCTCTTGGAAAGCATTATGAGAGTGGTCACGTGATTTTATGTTTCGACATTTTGATTTCTATAGTAGAACACAGCGTTTTCTAGGCTATATTTGCAGCACTAATACAAGGAAATGAATAATTTATTTGAAGTGGTAATGTTTTTTTTGACTTAATCGTTTTTACTGTAATAAATTACTTTAGTGCTTAAGTTTTCTTGTGACCTCGGAAATGTATGACCAGAACCGGGGTTTCCGACACAAAACGGCCATTACCCATAAAATATATTTATTCATGAACACTTCAGATATACCTGCTACTTCCGTTGCTAAATCTAGTGATAAAATATAATTTAGTACGGCTAATTTATTGGTTAGAATTATGGGAAAGAATGTTTTAGAACATTTCTTTATCGTACTAATCCATATTCATGTTATAAGATAACGGTGTAAATGTTACTTATTATACATATTTTCAAAATACCACAAAGTCAAACTATGTTTGCTACACGCACACAGATAAACCACATACCCACACCACAATACACCTATTTATAAAATACTCGTACATAAGCAATTGGGACAATAATCACCATGTTCGAATTTCAAATATGTATATTTTTTATTCTTTAATGAGTTCGCCATTTTGAATTCTTTCTATTGGGGCTTTCATTAAAACACCTCCTATTATTTGATTTATGAATGAAATCAAGCTTTTTCTTAACAATTTTTGATATAAAATGATAGTTGTTTTCATACTACCATTAGTTTATCACATTACCAAAGAACCCAACGCGATATCAACTAAAAAATAATGACAAAAAAAAATAAAAAAACTAAACATTAAGCACTACTTTTAGATCATTCATTTATCATCGATGCTCATCTTTAATCCACTTTCATATTAGTATAGTCACTATATATGCACTATATCGATATTAACTAGTGCAGTACCTACATAGGTAGTTATAAATTCAATAGCATCGGACACCAACAATTCAGCTATTCAATTTCCTGCATTCGACTTTAGTACTGGGATTACTACGATTGTAAACATTGAAAGGAATTGAATTCTCGAGTCGGTAGACAATAAGTCATTCAGACTTACTCCAATTTGCGCGAGTCAACAAGATTATCGATGCTCTCATGCGCGCTGGTTTTATTTCCATACTGTCTGGAGTTTGAAAGGTTTGTAGTTTATAGATTGGTCTATGCTTACTGATGCATTTGAAATAAATCAATATTTTTCGAACAAGTATTCAGTTGTTTCTAGCTAAGTTAAATTTTAATTCGTCTTGTAATCAAATCAAGAGCTCGTTGATGCAGAAGTAAGAAAAAGATAAAAAAAATATTATTATTATTTACAAAACGTGAGTAAGTACCTTTACTATGGAAACCTGTCTGCCGACAGAATACATTCTTAAAAAACTTTAAACATCAATAATCCATATCTAAAAAATATTGTTGGAGTTCAAACCCGCAACTCACTAAACCAACTGACCTCTAGATCAATGTGAATAGATATAGGTATATGTTCAACTTGTCTTTTTATTTAGCAGGACCTCAAAGGTATATAAAATCATTTGAGGTTCTCAAACAACACTTGTTTCATAATAAAAAAATCTAAGCTGTATCTTTTAAATAATGTATAAACTCACAAAATACCAGTAATGAGATCCGCGCAGCATCGATATTGAACCGCAACAGAATGCATTCGTTATTTCTGCTCAGAGCCTGAGAGGTACACGTGAGATAATGAGCAGTCCCTATTCTAAAGGAAAACCACAAAGCCAAGACTATATCTTAAAATAACAGTAATAGTTCTTACGGCTTTTTACGCTTTAACAATTTTAATAAGAAATGTCATTTATTCACAAACAAACTTACGACTATACAGTATACAAAATGTATGCATATAAAATACATAAAAAAACAGTTGAGCTATCTACGGACCGTTGCGAACGATCTATAGATAGTCCAACTGATCTAAATCAGTACCAATCGGAAGCGTACCCAAATAAAAAATAAATAAATATTCACAGACAATTCACACATCATGCCCAAACTGACCAAAGCTTGTACTATGAGAACTAGATTGCTGATAAAATACCTATATAATTTTTTTTGTAAATACAATATTGTGTATGTATGTAGGTATATGTGTCTAAACACAGAACAAATATTTATGTTTATTACACAAACATTTGCTATGGGTGGGAACCCACGACCCACAGCATGGAAGGCAGAGCTATTACCAACTGAGCTTTAATGCCTGTCTGTATATTTTGAAACATGCATAATTCAAACTTTACATACGTTTTTACAAATAAATAGACACCAATTATATACTAAAACAAATATTATATAAAAACGTATTATAATTCTGTGGTAAGTTTCGTGAAGTTTATTTTTGAAGTCACAAATGCTTATGAATTTTAAATTAGGAAAACAAGAAACAACAACTTTGAAATTACGTTTAAATCATTAATTTTACTTACAAAGTGGTCCAAAAATGCTTCCGCTTAGACAAGATTCAAACAAATTATGAAAACGCTTAAAAGGTGAAAAGTTGATTACACATCAGAATAAATTAGCGTTTCGTACGACAGCAATCTCGAGCTACGTAGGGTTGCCACACAAAATTTTGAAAAGGCGGTATTCGACTTTTCACGGCTATTTTTTCAAGTTGCTACCAGATGGCGCTACTGATCCTGCAACTACATATGTCAATGTCAAATTTACATTACAGATATTATTGTACCACATAATAATACACTTTTTGAAAGCTCTTAGCTGAAATTAACGAAGAAGCTGTATTTTTAAGAATTGAACAAAAAAACATGTTTGAAGTGCTGTGTGCAAGTTTTGTTTCAAGGCAGATTTAAACCAGCTTCTAACCTCTATCACTATACCTGTATAACTTAGATAAGACCGCCCATAGTACATTTTGTTCGTTTTTTTAATGTGTAATTTTCTTGTATCTCATTCAGTCCCACTGCTGGACGTTGGTTTCTCCTAAGATGCGCCACTAAACCCGGTCTTCACTCCAGTATCTGTTTGCTCCAACGTTTCAAGTAAAACTATTTGTGGAAATAAAGTTTCATGAAAAAGGCCGGATATAGGTACCAACCTTACCAAGTTTGCGTTTTGCTATTCTAAGCTTTCGCGTCGTACCAAATTATACACGCTTGTCATTGCGGTGGTGGAGGTTGATGAAGACAGAATTGGTGAGAGGATTGCTTGTCGTTTTTACATGCCAAGAAGCAGCTGGGTGTCATGCAAATGAACTAAAATAACTTGGTTTTCTTGGCCGAATATAAACTTCATAGTAGTGTTTGTTATGATAACTTGTTGGCTGGTAACATAGCTTTAACAATGATCAAAAAATTTAAATGATTTTGTAGGTCAGGTAAGATTGGGAATCTCTCAATCAGCTAGATCATAAATTGAAATTGTCTATAAAGTTTAGGAATATTTTTTCACAATTTTATTATTTGTATAGATATATATTTAAATAAAGGATGATATTGGAAAACTATTAATAAATATCTTTGTAAAGTTTTCTAAAAACGGGAAATTATACCAAAACTATCATAAAAACATCATGTTTCATACTTTCCATAACTAAATACCTTATTTTTTTTCTATGTAGGTATAACAAAAATTATCTATCTATGTAATGTATTGTATTAAGTATGTCAGTCTTCTGCTTAGCTTGAGGCTAGATGATGTTGTCTGGATTGTCCAGCATTATTTATTTATTTACAGTAGTATAGAACAATAAAATTTACTATATATAGAGTTACTAAAATTCATATAGCTTTAAAAAAAATGATACAAAATATTCGCCTGTAATAGTACATTGTTCACCGAGAGGAGAAAGTGACCGATTACCGTCGAGGGTGTCGTTTGAAGCCCGAGCCGCAGGCGAGGGCTTTAAAACACCCGAGATCGGGAATCGCACTTTCTCTTGAGTGATACATAGTGCTTTATACTACACCTACGAGGAAAATAAAAAACTAAAATTTTCACATGTTCTTTTTTCAAATTGTTTGACACCATCCAACACACAGCTAGTGGCCAGTGTCATTTTGCGAACTTGGAGATAAAAACTCACTGTAAAAACTTTTTGGCTTTTGATATTTAGGTTACCAGCGCATAGTCTTACCCAAAATTAAAAAAGAAAAACCACGTAAGAAATGGATTTTCATACACTTTTCTCTCCCGCTCAGATGCGTTTTCTCGCCGCATATTTGTTCGATATGCAATGACGTACTTTCTACCGTAAATTTGATAAAGTATCAAGGTACTTTCCGAGCAGGTGTAGTATAAATTATTTTTCATGTTACAAGTAGCGTGCATTTCCTGATTGTCACACGAGCTTTGACAATCAACGGCGCGGAAGAGAACATCGCATGTGGACGCTTTTTGTTCAAATTGCACGTAATAAAACTTTTTTTCGTGAAACTAGGTGTTGAATGAAATATGAGACAAAAAAGAGACTTGATAAAAAAAGTATTTGACGATAGCCTGTAGCGATTATTTATAATATTCTGATGTGAAAAATAACTGCTGTATTAATAACAGAAAAAATATGTGATAATAAATATCTAGTACAGTAAAATTTGTTTTTAAAGAAGAAAAGATTTCGGTTGCCTGGAAAAGATCGCTTTCAGCGATAAGGCTGCCCATTGTAACCATTTTAAATGTTTTTTGTTATTTTATCTGTACTTTTCTTGGTGTAACAATAAAGAGTTATCTATCTAGAATAATTGCGAAGAATAATTAATAATATACTGAGATGCTTTATCAAACAGATAAGAAATAATTAAATTACAATAAAACTCGATTCTCAAAGAAAAAAATATAATTAAAATTAAAGTAAGGTCTAAGCTACAAAGGTCATGTAGGTCAACTCAGGCGCAGCTAAGCTTGAACTAAAGATTACTAAAAACAAAAGAAAATCGCTTTTTATACGAAACAAAAACAGAAGTGTCAGCTTCCATTCACAACTGCTCCGAAACAATGAATAATAGCACAAAGGAAACGTTTCAAGGCAGTTATCTCTAAAAGCTCGTCAAATACTCTTACAATATATCCACAGTAGCCGTTAGTATCTTCACCGTACAATGAACTTTATGAGTTTTGTGTTAAAGCACATAATTAAATGCAGAACTCGAGAGTTACGTGCCATTTCACTTAACTCATAAAACAGTTAGTTCATTTTCTAGATTTTAGGAATTTTCTGTAGATAGGTACGTGAGAATACTTGACTTTATTAGACTTAAGAAAGTTGGTAGCTAATCATACTTTATGATTATACAATGTTTGTTCAGAGAGTAAGTGAGAAAGAGTCACACAAGAAGCATAATTATTTTACTCATTCCTGCTTTCCGCTTTCGTCCACCAATTAAAAATACAATTAATTTTTTGATAATTACTTACTTACCTGGCGCATCAACCCCAAAGTGGGTCTTGGCTGACACTATAGAACTCCACCAGTCTCTGTCTTGCGCCGCTTCTTTCCAGTCCAGCACTTGGAAACTAAGAAGATCTTTCTCTACTTCGTCTCTCTACGGATATCTGGGTCGTCCGACTGGCACTCCTCGCAGGGCTCTCTTGACTGCCCGATTCTCCTCCATTCGAAGCACATGCCCTAGCCAACGCAACTTATGAGCTTTAATTTTGTCATTTATTAAAAACATTCTTATACATGACATCGTACATACCATAGTAAATCTTTTAGCAACAAAGATTAACCATTTTGTACATGAAAGTACCTCTCATTTCCACAATATCTTGATGCACTTAGCACACCGTAGGCACTTGCGGGAAACGACCTATTTTATTGCTGCCATAAGAAGCGAGATGTGAGACTTGTATTCATATTTTATTTTATTAATGGTAAAAGGCTGCTGGAATGTAAATATTATGTAATAAAATATGTAACCTAACCTCTCTTTTTTATGTATTATAATGTAAATACCTAATATTAAAAGTTTTACCCAATGCATGAAAAAAGAAAAATATTAATTGTGTACCGTATCTACTTAAGCTATGGAACAAATAGGCTCTTTTATTTTTATTTAACTTCTACAACATTATAAGTAGTAGAGCGAGGGAAGTACTACAGCGCATTTTTGCTGCCAAGCAGTGAAGCAGTTGCTCTGTTCTGGTTTTAAGAACGCCGGTACACTGAGAGGCACATGATATGCAATGTACTGTCTTTCAAGGAACTCAGAGCTGGTTCTCTAACCATTTCACGCAGAACTTTTCGGAACAATATTTTGTTTCAAAGAAACTTTCAAAGAGAAAACTTAAACAACTTGTTTTAAAACACGTCTCTTTAAATTTTATAAAATGTAAGGAATATTTCTAGCCTTTGATCATTTTCGGCTCTTCGCGTGTAAATATATATAATACTAACGTACTGTGTTTTTTCTATAACAAAAAGAAAATATGGCTTCACTTAGCACGCAATGTGAATAGTTATCTTGGGTATGAAACTAATGTGGCAGTGTAAGGGTACAGGCGCATTAGGCGTCCAAACAAGCGACTGACACCAAAAAAAATTATAACAAATGGTTATTTTTTTATCAAAATAATAAAAGTTTACAAGGATCATTTAGAATCGTCTAATATACTATGATTCTAGGCGCCAGTTCCACGCGACCATAACCTAGAAGAACGGGCAAGACAGACAGAAATCATAAATAAGATTGAAATGTAGAATAGAATTAAGTTTAATCTGATCTTCACGACTAGAGTCGCCCAATACACTCGAGCTCAAAAAGTAAACATAGACCACCAACTACCAAGTCTCATCAATCGTCCGCTTTCAACACTATTTCAATCTAACTTTCGGAAACCACCAGATTGCAAGTTTAATATCACACGAGCACCGACAAGATATTGATATAAGTAGTTTTTGAAGGTATAATAAATGGTGAATGGTAATATGTATGACGTGATATGAATAATGCAATGAGAACGAACTTGGATAAGAACTAGCGTAGTATTTGACATGTGGTATTATTCGTTTTGACTTGAAAAATTAAACCTTTTGATGCATACTTTCAAAGTTGTATCTTGCAACAAAGAGAAAGGAAAATACAAACAACATAATTGATACAGTTGTTCGTATTTTCTGATAAGATTGCTAGTATCTAAGGCCTAAAAAGTCGGAAAATATTACTCTACTAACATTATCTCGTTCCTGTCTAAAAAATTTTATCGTTTGTAGGTTTTTATTAAATACTGTATACAGTGAAACCTGGTTAAGTGAGATATCAAGGGACCTGCAATGTCGTTTCACTTATAGAGGTATTTCACTTACCCAGTGTCTCAGATATACAGGTATAAATAAATATCTGTTTCATTTACAGAGGGTTCCATTAATAGAGGTGAGAATACAGGTTATTTCAGTTACAGAGGTGCGATCATTAAATAAAATAGTGGAAAGTGGAATTTGTGGGTAGAATAAAAATGAGTAAACAAACAATAATAACTCAGTTACAGAGGTTTATGCATATAAAATCTACTCTCTGTCTCAGTTATAGAGGTAACTATGATGATAAATCGAAAGAACAAATCCCAGATATAGAGGCTTACCTCGTCCCACTAATAGAGGTAATTCAGTGCCAAAGTGTTGGGACCTCAGCATGAGTTCCGGTTATGGAGGTTTCTCACTTATCCAGGTCCCACTTAACCAAGTTTCACTGTATAAGGTAAATTCATTAAACAATCAATAAGATATTTTATAATTTATTGACATTGAAGACATGTAAGGCTATTCTAATTTTTATAGATATTAATCTATAAAAATTATATAACATCATTACTTTTTACACGAGTTGCAAGTTTGTTGGTCTTCTTCTTCTTTCGTGTCAACGTCCTTTCAAATTGAATCCGCCCAGGAGGTTGCAACCGCTATGGCAGATGCCGTAGCGGAGATCAAGTCGGCCTCAGTACATGTGGGGCAGTTCAGTAGGTGCTGCATGGTTTGGGGAGCCGCATCGCAGTCACACTGTAAGTTTGTTGGTCACGGCTATCAAAGAACTATACAGTTTCAAAGACAATTTCCAAGTGATCCTTCAGATGTTTGATTTACAGAGTTCAGCAGCTACTATCATAATAGACTGTGGACTGCAATATGTTATGATTGCATACCGTCTGCGGCTTCATAGATTTGCTCTCGTATTGATGTTACGGCATTCAAATATTTAATTTGAAAGCTATGGACTATTTTGATAGAACGTTTTAATGGAATTGGAATTCTGATTGATTTTTGGTTTTCAGCATAGTTATTAATATTATTACTATTCAGCCATTGTCGTCCCACTGCAAGTTAAAGACCCTCACTCCTTCGCGATTTAACATAGTTACAAGTTTGTGTTTGGAATAGAACCCACGACCCACAGCTTAAAATACAAAGCTAATAGCAACTAAGTTGCGATAATAAAACCTTGTTTCTGTATTGTTTTATTCATATTTAGAAAAGCCTTCTCAACTATTCTATTTATTCCTACATTATTTGTCCAGCACTATTTATTTATTTATTATTTTTCTCTCTCAGAATAAAATCTATGAATACACTGAACTTCAAATTCCAATTCAAAACCTGTATTTGATAAACGTGACTTCACGTCCCACATATTTCACGTTCACAATAGAACATAATATGCATGCGTGCAAATAAGCATGTTATGAACCCGAGTTCAAACATTCTAAAACAGCTATTATACTCATAACTTGAATAGTTTATACGCAGAACTTACTGATGAATAAAATCAAACTTTAAGTGGTAAACTTATGCATTTAAATAAACATTCCGCCTATTTCTTCTTCTGGAAAAAGATAAAAAATTTATAAGTATATAAATATTCGAGGACTTTTCACTCAACACTTTTGTTTCAAATAAGCTTTGTATTTTGGAAACTTGTTAAGTACTATATTTTTTTAAATGGATACGATATACGAAGAATAAACTGTTAATTGCTAACACATAAAGTGTTCTTGGTGAGGATTGAACCTACAACCTCAGCAGAGTATAAAGCCAAAAGTTGCTTTTAAATCTAGTTTAGTAAAACGAAGGTTTTATAATTAAACTTTTATTGGGTCAGCGCACAACTCAAGTACAATCTTATACCTATTTTTGAAATAGTTTTTCTATCTTTTAAATAACTTAGCATGACGGTTAAAAGGTTTTGAACATCTAGAAAACTTAAACTGAGAGTTGTTAGCAAAGTCTCGACGATAGCAAGAGAAGAAACTTTATAATGATGTTGCATGTTTTTAACCAACTATATATTTTTTTTTTAATAAACCAGTATAAAAGAGTATATTTTTTAAACCATGAACGCGCATTATTTTTCTCTGTTTATCCGGTACATATTAATTTCAATTGAATATTATGGCCCAGCGTATCAGCATTGCTATTCAGCGCGGCAATGCAGCCAGTGTCTTGGGTACGCTTCCGATTGGTACTGATTTGGATCAGTTGAACTATCTATAGATCTAATATTTGAAACTATCACGGTTTTGAACATAGTTTTCATTATAAACGGGATATGATAACGAAATATCGGGAAATAATCAAACTCACAAATCATGGTAAATATCCCGTAATAATGAAAACTATATCTATAGATCTTTTGCAACGGTCTGTAGATAGCTCAACTGTTTCTTATGTATTTTATATGACAATGTACATTTTGTAAATACTGTATAGTCGTAAGTTTGTTTGTGAATAAAGTCGATTTATTTAGAAGAATAAAAAAACTGATTATTTGAATACAATGTTCTTGTACCTACTGCTTTAAAGTAGATGTATGGTCAAATCGTATGTCAATTGTTTGGAAGGCAAAATAAGCTAGGTTACCTACGCCTGACGCTAACCCCACATAAAACCATGTTGACGGAAACCCATTTGCCCCACTCTGACACCACTTGTCCAAACCTTTGATCGATGGATCGCTCGCGAAGACAAAATAACCCTGGGGTATCCTGACAACTGAAATGTTATTGAACTGTTATTTGATCAAATTGCAGTTCAGTTTTCTTCTTCGTCTTTTATTGATATTTTGAATGATCGATTTTCATACCGTTTGATAGAATTAACGAAAAATCAGGTAGGCCATGCTCAAATCAGGTAGGTCATGCTTAAATGCCACGGAATACTCATGAGTTACTATAGTAAAATCATCGAAAACTGAACTGCAACTGAAAGGATATTCGGTCACTCAAGTTTCCCCTTGCTGGATAGCCCCTCTGTCCGTCCATCGCTGCAAAGTTCCGTGAATTTTGTAAATAAAACGGTACATATTTCTGCAGCTGTTTACGCGAAAGTATTTTCCTATCAGAATGAATAATAGCACACATTCTTTCATTGTGCGCTTTGGCAAGCGTCATCAATCATCTTTGTATTTGTTAAAGTTATATGAATAGTGGAATTTATTTGAGGAATGTTTTATTTACTTAAATAATTAAATAGACAAGATAAATATATAGCATATTTTTAAAATTCTTTCTTCTTAAGACTTACACGAAAGCAAAAGTCTAGGATTAGTCTACGTCGTTTGTCTTCGTCGTCTATGTGTTTAATTAAAGAATCATTCTGGATTGTCTTAAATAGTAGGTCATTTTAGGTGCCAGATCAAAGGGCAAAAAACGGGGAAAAAACAGTATATGATCTTTTTACAAATAAATAAAATGAAAAGCTGAAGTGCTTGCTTCCTATCTTACACTCATATACATATTCTTTATACCGTCTATATATCTCTCTTAAAGTAATCTACTTAAAGTCACGCTCTGGAAAAGAGAACAACCAGCTCCACCTGATTTCATCATGAAAGAACACCTGCCTCCAGGGCGTGACCTCCCATGGCCAGTGTGGAAGTCCATCAACCGACTCAGGACTCAGGTTGGTCGTAGCAGAGAGAGCATGTGTAAATGGGGCTTCCGCGACCCTGCACTTAGTCAATGCGACTGCGGGGACCCCATACAAACGATGTCACACCTTCTCGTTTGTCCCTTGTGCCCTACCTCCTGCACTAGGCTTGACCTCATCAATGCCACAAACGACGGAAAAGAAGTTGCCAAGTTCTATTCGAACTTGGTTTGAAGTTGTTATCTTGTTACCAATTGACACGCAAGAAGAAGAATACCGTCTATTTTATTCAAAAGCTTTAATGTTTCTCCTTCTGTTACGAATATTCTGCGTTCACAATAAAATAATATTGTGACATATCTATTTACGTTTATACTGTATTGTAAGAAAACACGCGCATTGTCTGTAAAACCATAACATCATTTACTAAACATTATTATTATTTAGTCGTTCTCGTCTGCCTTTCTTTTGGATAAACCTAGCTAAGAAAACCTGTATTTTATTGTGTATTCTAATTAAGTCATCCGATACTGTAACAACATTGTCTCTCCAATTAAAGTGGCCTTACTCGACGGTTGACAAGGCTGCTGGGGTTGTTATGTATTCAAGTTACGTTTCCAATAACAAGTCCCTTAATTCTTTTTTGTAATTTTAAAACTGAAGGATGTTTTAAATTTTAAAAAAGCTTGAGTCGTAAAATGTAAAGTTCGCTTGAGCTTGCAATTAAGGCAAAGACAATTTATAAATAAATAAATATTCACGGACGATTTACACATCACACTCTAGTCCCAAGCTAAGCAGAGCTTGTGTTATGGTTACTAGAAGACTGACATACTTAATACAATACATTACATAGATAGATATTTTTTTATTATACATATAAAATACCCAGAACAGCCGGAATAAATATTTGCAGATCGTACAAACATTTATCCCAAGGCGGGAATCGAACCCGCAACCTTCCGCGTCGCAGGCGGACCATCGCCCACCGCGCCACATCGGTCGTCATTTAAAATAACTGTATTTAAAATATATTTGTCACGGGCCGGGTAACAATTGTCAATAGCTGTTTGGAACTTCATAACATTTCAGTACAATCGGATTAGTCTAACGTCACTAATTAAATGAAGGTAAGGTCCAAAATTCTAACACATTCTCTGTGAAACTTGTATCATTGACGCAATACTGAATAGCAAGCTGTAGGTACTAATTTCAAGCTTTGTACCCAATTAGTAACTAAATGGATTCGCTGGTACATTAACAGGGTCTGGTATTAGCTCTCTAGTGGCTACAATACGTACATGTAGTGTCTAATGATAAGCAACAATGACATGTATGACGTAATGAAATAAATTGCTTGGTTTCACCTAATTATTTTCCAATAAAAGGATGTGGAACAGTTTTTTTATGAAAAAACTCGAGCGTTTCATAATTGAATATAACTTATCACTATTTTGAAAAATCTCTGTCTTTTGTTATGTGGATCGTGGGTTCAATTTTAACCGATAACAAACATTTGTGTAACCGATAGTAAAAAAATAAAGATTGTTGCTAATTCTGTGTCTGGATGTTGCTACTCCATCAGCAATCTGTTCCTATACAAACTTTGCTACGTTTGGCTGACTAGATATTAAATGTATGAAATATCCCTGAATATATAAAATAATATATTATTCATATCTTTGGATTATATACCTAGGATATAATATATAATCTTATCAGGTATCTGTTCTCAGAATCTAGCTCAGATCGTATTAAACGGGCCGTAACGTAACGCGAGAGGATAATATGCGTGAAATTAATCGTAAATTAAAGGTTGTACACAGAAGTTTAGTCCAAAACAAAGCTTAGAAAATATGACATTTGTGAAAAATATTGGAAATCATTAATGAAAATCGAATATAGGATTTGAATTCGCGACCTTCCCATTGATACGCTGTTCGACTCAATAACTTTTGGGATTTCTAATCTTTGTAATGTTCAGTTGGTGCAGGAGGCACCTTTAATAATAAAAATTTTTTTAGAAAAAAAATCATATTTGTTTTTTATTTTATTTATTTTTTCTCTTTAAGCACTACACAAAGGTTAGTCGGAACAAAATGCTTTTTAGCATTAAGCTTGCCACTGTACGATTTTATTATTTGTGCAATAAATAATTTTCAAATCAAATCAAATATTTAATATGCAGTATAAACTAACCACTCAACGAAAACTGTTAACTAGAAATCGAGCTCAAAACGTTCAAATTGATTCATCAAGAACTTTGCTGCACTTCGCAAAGTTTTAATACAGCAAAGTGGCACTCAGCCATTATAGGTCGTCTTAAAACTTCTATCTAGATCCTATTTTAAGTGCAAAATACGAAAGTTTCTATTGCTCATTAGAACTCTGATTGAATACGTAGAAAATTTGCATGCATTTGAAAATTTGCTGATATTCGATGTCTGCGATTGCAACTCACCCACCTCCTTCATCCTCTCTTGGCATCCTCTCTTGGTGTTTCCAGATTCATATAATTTTGATGTTTTCAAGAGGAGAGTGAATAGGTTCTATCTAGGCAAACGCGTTACACCGTAGGCCGCATCATCATTTAACATCAGATGTGATTGCGGCCAAGCGTTTGCCTATAATGAATTTAAAAAAAAACACTGCAAACCAGCGCTGGTGTAGCTACACCAGCTCAAGCTGAGTGATAACCATTTTCAGTATTTTAGCATTAAATAATTGTATCTTTTTAATGCTAGAACATACATTAACTAAAATCTTATTTTGTCAAAAACTTAAGTGATCTTTTTCTAGACGTGGTTAACAAAAGTTTCCCATTTCAGCTGATACTCAACGATGTTGTGGCACAGAGATGCATTTAGGAACTTTATTCGTAGGTTTAGTTTAACGTATCAAAAAAATAAGATTCAGTATTTTTTTTTACTTTGTAAAAAAAATAGGAAAGTAATATACAGGTACTAAAGTAATCAAAATGATTGTCTTTAAAGACATGTTTAGTAAAGGAGCCCAAGAGGGGATTTCAGGGCGTTGCTGAAGCGCGTCATAAAACCAACCTTTCACCCTGTATTGTAGTTTTATGGGAAGCAGCCACTACAAATGGGAGGGAAATTAGCCTATTTTAATCTCTCAAAACCTGCCAGGTTTTAAATAATTTTCAGTTTCTCGAAGTGTTTTAGCATTTTTTTTTACCTTTCCCACAGCTGTGGGAAAACACAGGTAAAGTTTTTCTCCTCCCATTTGCAGTGGCTGCTTACCACAAAATTTCGTTAAAAATATTCTGTGGCATTTCTGGTGGACTGATGCGACTGAGCTGTATTAAATCCTATCAATAATAACCTCAGTCTACAAGAAATGCTACAGAATACTGATGAGTTACTATAGAAACTGAACGTGGTTTAAAAACTGGCCGGTTTTGAGAGGCTAATGTAGGCTGGTAGAAGTGTTTTAACTTTTCTTTTTTTACCTGTGTTTTCCCACAGCTGGGTAAAGTTTCTCTCCCATTTGCAGTAGCTGCTTCGCACAAAACTATAACTATTCTGTGGCATTTATGGTGGACTTATGCGACTGAGCTGTGTTAGATCCTATCAATAAAAACGTCAGTCTACAAGAAATGCCACAGAATACCGATGAGTTACTATAAAAATTTAACGTGATTTAAAAACTGGCAGTTTTTGTGAGGCTAGGATTCGGCCTCAGTTCAGCTCTGAGTGTTGACGAGGGAGCGTTGTTTTCGCGAGGTAATTGGCGGGCCGCAGCGAGCTCGAGGGTTCCCGAAAGTCGCTTGACACAGATTTCACAATGTAGGCCCTATTTATATTTTTGGTTATATACCTCGGATATTCAGGTGCTATTATGGCCTTTTCTTAAAAATATGTTAATATATATAATGAACTAATATATATAAATATATAATAATATAGAGAGAAGTGGAAGTATAGGAGTGGGACAATGTAGGCTAGAATAAAAAAAAATGTTGATACAACGTCGAGGGTTACTTTGTATTTGAGTGTATAAAGTCGTTATATTATGTGGTGCCTAAGTTTACAAAATGTTGATCTATGGCAGGTTGTTTTGTTCAAACTAAATTTTAAAACGAATTGTGAATTAGTCGTAGAAATCGAAGATTATAAAATACTCGAGTATTTTCAGTCCAATAAATATAATAATAAATGACTTAAAATGATAATGTAATAGCATCTTTGTTTTTAATGTTTATCTAAATTTCCTGTAATGTCACAAAACTGTTTGTAATATGGTTTTATACCATTTTGTAGAACTTTAAAATACAATGTGAAATTTCCTTTGTAAAGTTGTTCCACTATTTTATAACACAGTTTTACTTGAAACTGCCACCCTTCCTCGTACTTTTAAACAAATATTTGTAAATAAAATAATGCATTTTTTATTTGTTACAGGTTTATTAATTCCACCAAATGAGCAACAGTTTCCTGAACTGTAAGTACGAGTATACAATTTACACTATTTTTTTTAACATGTACACTAAAAAACATTCCAGTGACATAAAAATCTTAAAGTTGTTGGGATTAATATATAGAATTTAAATCAAGAAACAAAACAAAAATTCATTCAGAAAGGAAATTACAACTTTTTTAATAAAAAGCTTTATGAAACTCTTTGCAGTTTTAAAATTCCTGCCCACTTCCCGTCGGTTCTTTTTATCTTAACATTGAAGACCACTTTTTATTATTTCACTATCTGCTAAGGAGATTTATTGTCCTCTATTTCTTCAGCCTTATCTGGTTCTGTTGAGAAATGACTTAATTTACGTTCTGCAAGAGAAAATTTTATCTTTGCTCTAATAAAAACTGGGGTTTCTACTTACGTTATTAACGAAACAGGAATCTAAACTGACACCTATTAATTTGGGGAATATCTTTATAATAATGATTTATTTTCAAAATAGGTTTAGGTTAAAAAACAATGGTAGGTACTTAGAGCTAATATGTACTAGGCATATTCACATGATCAGTTACATAAATGTAACTGGCCTAAAGTAGTTCATTATTAAAACCTGTTTTCATAGTTTCATACATTCTTTGCAGTAAATAAAGAGTATTTAAAAAGAGTTAGGATAGTTTGAATAAACATAAATATTTTAGTTTATAGATAGATATATAACTCTTTATTGTATACCACACACAAATAAAACTAAAGAACCTAAACTAGTAATCATGAGTATCACAATGTGCGGCCTTATCGCTGAGAGCGATCTCTTCCAGGCAACCAAAGCGAGATGATTGAAGAATTGATAGTTTATTATGGGAAAAAGATGGAAAAGCGACTCACCAGTGATAGATACAATTTTTTTTGTTTGTTCAAGTTACTAGAACTTAAAATGATGAGATTTTTACCATATTTGTTATGGGATACAAAAAATATAAATGGGTATTTCACGTAACGTTACCCAATGTTTCCTATCACACAAATGCTTCTTTTTGGTAGGAATCGAACCAACAACCTCATGGAAGACAGAGCTGTATCAACTGAGCTGTGACGTCTACTAAAGTACATTTATTGTACTAGTACACAACGCTGTTCGATATTGTCTTAAATTATATGAAGCCAGCTAGTTCTAAGCCTTCTATTGAAACTCTATTATAGCAAAATTAATAATAGTCGAGAACAAGCAGTTCACTGGTTAGCTATTGATGTTTTCTTTGTAAAGTTCGTTCATTGTGAGTGGTTTTAAATAGATTTCTTAGAGGGTATTGTTATCTACGTAACAATAGTTTTGCTACTAGTTTCATGTTAAAAGCCTAACAAGCAGTTGATCTCAGAACTTACGACAGGTTTCTCGAACGATGAACAACGAAAAAATCAAATAATTACTATGTGTCAAACTCGGATCAATCGTGATTTGCGGTTCCAGAACCGGCCGTAAGACTACAAGTCTGTAGAGGTACTATAATTGGTTTTGTAAAAACAGTAGAAATAAAATTAAGTTCTTTAAATGTGTATCAAGTTCAATAGATGCCCTCTATTTTACCCCATATAGAAAAAAGTGGTCGACAAAAAAAATTGAGATGAAGGATTTTGTGTGCGTATTTTTATTAATATTGGTTCTGTCATCAATTTTATATTACCAAATAGCAAGCTGTAAAGTGAACAAAATATCAACATATTTTCAAAACAATTTCCACTGTTTATTGAATACTGTTGAATAGTGTTAATTTTATTTGTGAATTACTAGTACTAGTTATTTTGATAATAATTATTATACTGTTTTTAGGCAACTCGTAACGTGTTTTCTGAGTGGTAAGGTCATACCTAACTTTGAGAAATGTTTAAGACGATGGTTTTAAGTTCAGTCTGACATAACTTTTAGCCTAGACTACTAACTAGGTTCATTTCAGTTTTGCATTTCAAATACAGCGATTAACATAGAAAATAGAAAAGTTTTGGTACATCTGCGATCTGCATGCTTGAGTTTCTTAAAAAAGTAAAATAAAAAGTAAAACTTAAAAATTTGGGCCTAACAACAAATCGTTGCATAAATAAATAGATATGTGAACACGCTATTCTATATACGGTACCCGTTTTTTGGCTCTAGTCACAAAGATAATATTACTGACTCTGGTACTTTTAGACGATAATTATTCTTGTAATTGTAATAAAAACTTTATAAATACTCCACTTCTAAATAACTCAACTTGTAAATATATACATAGAACACAAAGTAACACAGAACACATATTGATGTTCATTACACAAATTGCTCTGCATGGGAATCGAACCCACGACCCACAGATTGGAAGGCAGAGCTACTACCAACTGAGTTGTGACGCCTGCCTGTCAAATGAAGCTAAATTTAAGCTGCTAATATTATGAACGTACAATTTAAGCCCAAATTATTTCTCTTCATAACCGTAGACCACGTTATTAGTCGTCTCATCTTAGTAACCTATATTCCGGCAAGTGGTCATCAACCGTTCATTTCACAGGTTATTACTGAGTTTAGTGATGTTACTATGTATTTTTCATTTTCGGTTTCGGTTTCGGGTTAAAGATAAGATAGGTACGGTGGTTTAGAGTGCAAGAGACCGAGAAGGCGCAGTCCTAATGCCTTGATCACACGTACCGAGTAAACCGGCGAGACAGTGACGTATTTGAGATACACTGCGCGTCGACATCAGTTTTACTGTTGAACGTTGCAGCGTTAGCGCGCAGTGTATCTTAAATACGTCACTGTCTCGCCGGTTTACTCGGTACGTGTGATCAAGGCATTAGCAATGGGCTGACCAAGTGTCGGAGCATTTGCAAATGCCGGTGCATGAAGCGCTCCATCACGCTACCGACCGTTCCAAATGAAGAGTCGCTGTACACAAGACGTTGGATAGGAGTCAGTCCTCATCAGTGAGGGACCGACTATGGAGGAGGAGGTACGGTGAAACGAACTTCACACATCTTAAAGATTACATGACTTTTAACTCTAAAATTTAAGAAATTAATATACACAAATATGAATATTATTGCGTAAAATAGCTTGAGAAAGAACCCGAATATCCGCAATGAATGAATATTATTGCGGACAACGTAAAATTACATTTGATATAATGTAAAAGGTAACACGATATATATTTTAGCGGTTAAAGGCTATTAGTAATATCATTTGTAGTAATTAAATGTTTTAGCATTAATATATAATTACAAACTCGAAAAATACTTTTCACTGCGAAAATCAAAATTAATTAAAAGTTTAATTACATATAAATTATTTTAAATTAAGGCTTATCTGTCATAAGTTCTATACCTCAAACGTACTATTCGGGTTCGGCCTTATTTCGGCATTAGAATTCGGTCTGACTCTAGTCGTTCCCGCTCGAGACAGTGACGCATGCTTTAATTTATAAACCCCCACCCTGTCAACAGGAAACAACTCTATTTACTCTAAACTAAGGTTGAAAATGGCTTGATTTTGTAAAGTGAGAAGTTTGTGACTGCCTATTGTCCTGTGTAAGTGAGACAAGCTGATACTTTGTCGTTTACACATTTATTATTTTTGCATTTAAAAGGGGCCTTAAACTGACTTTAAGAAGAATTATTTGCAGTAATTTAAAGCTTAATTTACGAATTTAATTAATTAAAGTACGAGACGGTGCTTAAGGGTTAGTTATTCGTTCGTCGTTTTGCTCGTAGCCTCTCTACGGCGTAGCATTTGTAGGATGTTGAAAGTTAAAATTATAGCACAATTTCTTTGAATGTTAAAATTGCTTACATTTCTGTATTTAAACTTCAAACAAACAAAACTGTTTTGAATACAACTATATTTTTATTTTTTTAAATGAAATGAAATATTTATTGTTTGTGAAACTAGGTTAGCCATAGATGTTAGTCATTATTTTAAGTTTCGTACTCTAGCTCCTACCGATTGGTGTACAAACATGATTTCACAATATATCTATTTTACACATAATTTATAAATAGAAGTAAGTATTGTTATATTGATTTGCATCTAAATGTAAAAATATTAATAGCTACTACAATATTATGACATATTTTCGAATAAAAAAGATACCTTAATCCAATTTTTAAACAAATCTAGGTTTGATTTGAAATATTTTTGAAACGAGTTTATTTATTTTTATTGCATGAATGTAGGTCGAATGAAATCAAGTAACCAAATATAAAAGGTGTTTCAAATTAACAAAATGTTTTGTTGCGGTGTATTTTCAATTAACTAGAGTGCTTTCAATAAAAATAAGTAATGTTCTCACGAAAGTATATTACTCATATCAAGGAGGGTGTAAAATAGGTGTGTTTTTTGTAAATTAATAAGTAAATTTAAAATAAAAGAGTACAAGTTTTACTAACTTTGGAACGAGATGGCGTTGTAAGTAATATCTGTATATATTTATTTAAACTTTTTTTTTTAAATACATTTAACTCAGTAAAACACAGACACCGGAATTAAAATAATAAAGGTTTTTTTATGACACAAATATTCTTGGTGGGTATTGAACTCACGACCCACACGAGCAAAGCTTATTCCAACCAAGCTGATGCCTGTTTTAAAAAAACTATTCACAAAGAAGCATGGTGTGGGTTCAAACACTCACAAAAGGCAATTCGTGAGAACGTTTCGTGTGAGCGCTCACATTTTGGTAGCCACTTTGCATGAGCCTCGCTGAATCAATTCTAATGCAAATCTAAAGCAAATACCGAGCCCTTACTTATTCATGACTAACTGACGTAGGCAGAAACCGAAATTTGTCTAAATCTTACAATAATATATCAAAAGGTCAAACTGAATTAACCTAATATAAACAAACAGTCTAGCATGTTTTGAAATAAAACTTATGTGTTGGCTTCTCCAGCGTGTTTGCTATGATATAGATGAATTCATTTTGTTAAAGTAATTTTGGGATTTTTTGTACAATTTATAGGCTTAAAGAAACTTTATTCTCAAGAAGGAATTACAAATTCACTTATATGAGAACTTATAGTCTAGATTAGTACGTACAATTTGTACAATTTATGTATTTTGTAAAATAACAAAACTAACCACCAAATTTTATTTATTTAATGTAATAACATGAATCTCATTGCGTCGTCATAGTACTTACTTTTCCAACAAATAAGCTTGAACAATTATCACAAAGCATACGCATTTTCGTAAATAATACCCTCAAGGTCACAATACTTGACTCCCAAATTACGGTTCCATCCAGACCTTATTTCCTCGGAATCCTTAAACCAAATTAAAATTCTTAGGCCGCCTTTATACTTGAACTTGACAAATCGAGGTCTTGAAACACATACCCTCAAATTGTACACCCCGAAGTTTGTTGCTAACTTCACTTTAAATAGGATTAAACTTCAAGTTTTGGAACTAAACCAGTAAACCCAGGTTCGGAGCAGTCACAGTTTACAAAATTTTAGAATAATTTTATTCAAATATAATACGGTTTACCAATTCATCTAAATTATAAACAAGTAATTAATACTAATAGTAATAAAAATACAGAGAAGCGTTCTTTTTGCATTTTTTTAGTTCACAATCATTAAATCATTTGCCTACGACGTACACTGCTGTTTTAGACGGCAAATTTGAATAATTAATCTAACAAATGCCGCTGTGGAGATGGTGCTAGTACTTTGGTATCATGGCTTTTACGATAACGCTGAAATGATCTTACTGATTTGAGACCTGTACCTCTACCATGAGTTGTCACAGTAAAATCGCCTGACTTTACTACAGTAGTTACGTAAATATTAGTACATATTACGAATTTTAGTACCCAACTATCCGCTAGAGGCGCTGTACAAATTATCATACATTTTTTTAACTACAGACGCTAGCGAGTATAGATTGTAAAAATGCATGGTAGAGCTACGTATCAGTAGTTTGTAACAGTTATGACAGTAGCAATTATGAACCTTATTTCTATACACAAATAAGGTCTTAAATAAAACTTAGTAAGAATAATAATCAACCTGTTATTTTCATTCGTAAACTCTCTTTTGACAGCAACAATGAAGTTTAAATTTACGTGCCACGCTAACGTTTAGTTCTCAACTTTAGCTTAAAGGTAGACTTTCATACGGCTAAGATAGTAACGGCGATAGAGCGATAGTATTATGCAGTACGGAAACGTATGAACTAGCGTTCGAATGTAGCGTCTGCTGTCGCCGCGACAGTGACGCCACGTTCGAACGCTGTACGAATCGCTGCGTCAGTGACGCCGGAGCCGCTCTGGTCGAAAGTCTACCTTAAAGCTAAGATAAAACTATTTCTTAACGTTTTTGGAGCTCGAAAAAAAGCTTAAATGTTTTATTTGAGAAATATCGAGCTGGATGGAAGTATTAAAAAGAGCAGGAAATGTTTAATGTAGCTAATATCGTTATTTTTATAGACTTTATCTCGGTATTCAAGTTTTTTTCTCTCAATTGATATTCAGGTACCAAGTTTTACTGTCAATTTTATAGTGCATCTAAAATATAAAAGTGTTTTATACGCAAGTTCGTACCAACACTTTGAGTTACACTACGTAGTATGTATAGATACAATACGCTGGCTGCGGAGCGTTCTTACATTGCCGTGCAGTGTAATATAAATTTGATCATTCGTTTATCGTTTTGCGGAGTAAGTCGTAACGTTTTCGAGCAATATATGGTATACCTATAAAACTGAACAATGTTTTATTTCAGTTTGAAATTATGATTTTATATCTGAATTTCTGGATGAAATTTGCCTGAAATTAATATCAAATTAAAGTAAACTACCGCAAGCAATCTAGCGCTCTACCCTTCTAATGTAAAACACTAAGCTTTACATAAAGTTAAACATCCATGACATACCCAACTCAGTATCAACAACTAGTACAAAGCACTAGGCGTACTAACAAGTACTAATTTGCCTCATCATTAACCTAACAGTACTAACAGCCTGATGTTTCTTTGTCCACAGATTTCCCGCTTATCTAACACTTGCTGGCAAGACTGTACTTACATTGTCCTTGGCAATTCCACAACAATTTGAGTGCGAACTTATGCGTCATTGAAGCAACTTTACGGAGCGAATTTGAGACTTCGACTGTACTCAGTGCTTTAAACTAACTGTACTCAAAAAACAAGGTGTACCTAATTCAATTTTTTGTTATTGGAGCTAACCGAAACCTTTCTAATATTATGCATTACTGAAGTTGTGAAGAACAGTGAATAGTGACATCGACTGTACAATGGAATAGTGTTGTGATGTCATAGTGTGCGCGATGCGTGTGCGCCGGGCGTGTAATGGTGCGGTTTGATTGGCGGAGCGGGAGCGGGTAAAGCTGGGTGCGTTTAGTGTAAAGCACGGCTTCGTCGGTGGAGGGGAGGGAGGGTGCGGGTGGCGAGGAGCCCGCGCCCTCGCCCGACGCGGAGGCCCCCGGGCGCCGCCGCCGCCATCGCCCGCTCTACCGCCGCCTCTTCCACTATGTCCGCACCGCGTGGACTGGCGTCAAGTTTGCACTAGGTTCGTATCTACACACCAGCCCAGAGCCCTTAGTCCGAAGGTGCATTTTAGAACTCCCTACTCTCGAGCCGACAGTCGTCTCTCGGATAGCCATACAAAAATGTATGGACATCCGAGAGACGACTGTCGGCTCGAGAGTAGGGAGTTTTAAAATGCGTCTTCGGACTAAGGGCTCAGTAATTGTGCTAAGTACATCACGCGTTAATAATAAGCACAGTATTCACATGCTTACGCTCTACCCGCCGCCTCTTCCACTATGTCCGCACCGCGTGGACTGGCGTCAAGTTTGCACTAGGTTCGTATCTACACACCAGTACCTCTACCATGAGTTGTCACAGTAAAATCGCCTGACTTTACTACAGTAGTTACGTCAATATTAGTATTACGAATTTTAGTACCCAACTATCCGCTGGAGGCGCTGTACAAATCTTCATACATTTTTTTAACTACAGACGCTAGCGAGTATAGTATATATAGTATAGTGGAAACTCATGGTAGAGCTACTGCTCAGTAATCGTGCTTAGTACATCACGCGTTAATAATAAGCACAGTTTTTACATGTTTAATATCAACGTACAAATGTTTGAAAGCGTTTATAAATATTTAACAAAAGTTGCGATCATTTGCATAATTGTCTCAATTTTTATTAATTAAATAAATTAAAAATTGATATTTTTTACTTTTTACACGTTTGTAGTACCTACATAGAACACACATGCACGACTCTCATCGTAGACACACTTTATTTTATTAGCTACTTTTTAAAATATCAACATGAATTTTCAACAAGCACTCATTCTACAAAACTATTGAATATAACATATTTTTAATATAAATAAGCTGTAATAGAAAGTACAAAAATTTTTATCTAAATGATAATATTGTAATATTTGTTCTTCATGGTGATCAAGCCCAATCCACAATGTGGCGAATAGATTTATATGGACTGTACCAATAAGTGCTACCTCGTGGTAGCCACAAAAAATCCCAAAAATCTACCTACAAATTGCTCTCACGTTTTCGAGTTGGCAACACTATATAGTACATTCCGCTCGCATACCAAACATCGTGTTTTCGAACTTTTCGGGAATGAAAATCGAGGAAAAGTTTGTATTCAAAAATCCCTCGTAATTTAAAAACTAGTTTTTCGTAGATCACTTTTTCAAAGAGCTTACAGACGTACTAGTAGTTTAAATTGCAAAAAGTTTGCATACACCTAAACGATTTCGATATTCTAATGTCAGTTTCTCCTAACAAAGTAATATATAGCTATAACTTTAGTCAGAATATACTGTATAATTATTAAGTTTAGTTAGTTTTATTAACTGATACCAACATTTTCGACGAAACATATAACAAGGACGAAATTTATAAGCTCATAACTTTTAATGAGACAAGCCACATCCTTAAACCTGGAAGTTGTAGCAAGTAATTTGACCTGCAAAAGAACTACACTTTCCTATTACTGTTATTATTTTTATTGAAGACCATAAAACAGCGGGACAGGGATTCTATTGTCGCTTCTTATTCAAATAATAAATACATAATAGACATTTCACACAACCTAAACTAGACTAATTTATTCATTTATTAATTGCAAACATGGTATTCGTTTATTATTACAGCTCAGGTGTTAAATGTAGCTAATAGTACAGTTATGTACCCTGTGAGGGCGCAGCAATTTTGATTTTTATATAAATACTTACAATGCATTAATTTTACTACAAAAAATAATAATAATCGAATAAGATGTCAAAGTAGCAAATCAAATAAGTAAATATAAAGTTAAAAATAATCTATTAATTAGTGGTAGAATACGCTTTAGTTATTAAGCAATATCTACATAATTAGAACAAACTTATATATTTGCCAGATAAGGATTGAACTTACAACAGCATGAAAAGTACAGCTTTTGTTCTTATGATTAGATTTTGTTTGTTGAATGTTTTTTTTAGTTTCAAAAACTTTTTATTGAAAAATACATAAAAAGTTAATAAAATTATGTTCTTAAAACTTGTTACTATGTTGATAATTACTAAATTGCTTACACCTGTAATGGTACATCAAATCGTCCTTGATTGTAACTTTATTGTGTATATATTATGTATGAATATGCCGTTGGTGTAATATAAATAAATAAAAATAAAGCAAACAAAACAGTGACACCTGTCACAGCTGTTAATCAAATTAGCATTATTTATTCAGTATTGTGAGAAAGTTTACTAATAAACAAAGATAGTTGAGTCGAGATAATTATTAGAAAAGTTCCAGTTTGTCCCAGTTAATTCGAGTCCCAACGAACTAAAACGTGGCGAATTCTCGCCGCCCGACTTAATTCTCGATCTCATTTCGAAACTCGTCGGGTTGGATCGCGGTTTTCAGAGGCTTATGGAAACGGTCGCCCACAATTTACACAACACTACAAATACCCTTTAAATGTCTTCATTAGTCTTCATCCTGCCAAATTCAATGGTAAAATAAAACCGCCCTCGAGTTTGGTAAGTTCCTTTAGTGGTCTAGTGGCAACATTTTATAGTATACGGTACAACATCGTCCAAGCGTGAAGCCTGCTCTAAGTTTACAAGTTTATGTTTAATTTTTGGACGATTACGAGAACGTTTTAGTTTAATTTTCAAAATATTAAATAGCCTTTATCAAATATGTTGAAACTTTATCCTAAAAATGTTAATATGATGTATAGAAAAGACAAATATTAATGGTAACTTTTGACGTGACAACGTCTTATAATTCGATAGAGCCGGCTGCACGCACGAAAAAACATGACTCATGAAGCGTTCCGGCGTTCCGGCGTTCTGAGGCATTCCAAGATAAGATAAGATACGATTGACGTTGTCACGTTCAACTATCGTCAGTAAACCGACTTTACAGACAACCATTTTTTAAGAAATGTTTTAGTTGTTACTGGAATTAAGATAACATGACAAGTAAGTATTATATCTCGTATAGAAACCCTTTCTCACCAAAATAAAATAATATCTCACTGAAAAATACAATATTTTTAAATATTCGAGCCGAATTCATCGTTTGAATGCTAGAAGCTCAAAATTTTAGGTCGTAAACGTTGCGGGTTTCAACAAAAGACGTCCTTAGAGTAACAATTTGGGGCTAATGGTCGAAAATGCCTGTACATTTGTCGAAGAATCGTAAGACTCCGGTCCGATCGTTAAGTCTGTCTTCCACTTTGAGCAAAACCGGAGCGGAAATACTTTTACTTTTTAGAAAGAGTTTTGACCGAAACACGTTTCTTTTCTTTTGTATGATACCTTTACTTGTTTTATTCATGTAGTAAGTAAATGAAAAAGTAATTGAGGTGTCCGTGGTGAAGAATGTAGAAAACTTTTATTTAGAATAGACTAAAATAGAATAATACTTAATTTCAGTTATCATTTGGTAAGTAGGCACAAAAACTTATAAGCTAAAACTTAATGCTATTTCTAATTTTATTTGTTAAATATTCATTTACCTTCGTAAGTCATATCAAACACTGGTACTTTGTTATAACAACAAAGCATTTTGAAAGTGTTTAACTGAACTATTGTTTCCTATGTTTTTTTTTCTTTACTATTAAGTTAGCCAACGCCAACCATTTTCTCGACCTTTAAGGTTGGCAGGAAATGCTAATAGCATAATGCCCACCTTTTGTACATAATGTAAATTAGTGCAATAAAGTGTTAAATAAATAAAATATGTTCGGACGTGAACTCTTAAAAATAGTTTACTACAAAATGCTGAAAGAAAACGTTTTTTCTACCACTAGACCATTAAACGTGACAATACGAGTAGTTAGCATCGTCCAATCGAGTTATCAGTGAAACTTATACGTGGGTGAACATCAAACAAACTGCATAGAAATTTTATAGTTAGATTACGTACTTTATTTGAGTGCTTGATAAATAGAAAAACTTTGCGTCGGTTAGTTCTAAGATCAATTAATCTAAAGAGGGTCAAAAAGTTCTGTGAAATTGAGTTCTATAAGAGTTTTAACTTGTAAAAAACTTCGTCTGATAAAGCAGTTTTCCATAAATAAGGTTTTCTCCAAATTTGTAGAATGTTAAAGGGTCGAAGCGAAGTCTGCGCTTACAGTAGAAGGCCTTACGTACCACCCGGTTAATTATCACTTTGCTACAAGAAGTCCTTGAAGAATCCCTAAATTGTGCATTCGAATTATTCCTCTCGTTTTATTTAATGGAAGGGCGATTTATACAAAAATGTTTATGGCGTATCGAGGTCATGTTGAGAGAAGGTACAAAATATTGAGATTTTGAGCAGTAGCCGTACCCAAAATATACAATTAATTAGCTTGTTATTTCGGGTTTTACAACGTTGCTATTTTCTAAATAATGAGCGTCTAGCCTAGACTTAATGTTTACAAAAATAAATTAATAATTTGATAGATTTAGTAAATCAAAAACATTTTTACAGTAAGATTTTCATTATTATTTGATTGTTTCAAACCAACAATCGACGTAGTTATAGAGATTTGACAAAGCGTTATTTCATCATCATCATCAACCTAAATCTGTCCACTTCTGGACGTAGGTCTCTTCCAAAACGCGCCACTAAACCCGGTCTTCGGCTCTTCTCATCCAGAGTTTGCTAGCAACATTCCGCAGTAAAGCGTTTTTTTCGACAAGACAGTTATATTTTTTCACAGACAAAGAGTGATTCAGTGAACCATTCCAAGCTCGTCACGTGAATACAGAAATGCTGGATGTTTGCGTTGGAACTGTACCCCAAATTTACTTGCTAAGGGATGTACCCAGTAATCAACAACATCAATTCCAAACACGCAGCACCATGTATCTTGTTGTTTGATGCAACAGCACGCGCTGTCTTTCATTATGCATCAAACGGCGCTCAATGGCTGAGTTTTAGACCAGCCCAATCTCTTTGAGCTGGTCTAAATACTTATATACAAAAATACACGGTATTTTATTTAGACAATCTAGAGTTTGTTGTACGTGAAATAGTTTTACGATCAGAAATCGTTAATTATAGTTTCAACGTCGAAATTGCAAATATTATTTGAAAATTTAATCACAAAACTATAGCTTAATGTGTAGATATAGTTTACAAGAACTGGAGTTGACGCGAGTGCGATACAACGTCAATACACCAATGTGGTACATAAAATACTTACACTAAAGTTTAATAAAAACAGGTAAAAAAAAAACGTTATTTATTTGTGACTAGTTTACTGTATGAATATGTTAGGTAGTTTGATTTCTTTATTTAGTACTTTGTTACATCAAAAAATACGTATAAAAAGAACTTTAAATATAAATTAAAAATTAATAGTTATTGGTAGTGAAGTAAAATAAAGCGCGTGATACAAAGGATGCTCTCAAATCACGTGACGCACGTGCACAATCGAGTGCTGCAGTAATTCTAAATGCATTCAATTACTCATTTAATTCAGACCAGTTCATAATTAGCTCGACGCATCTAAATTGTCTCCAAACAAATGTCTGGCACAGCACCAATAAACTAGTCGACAGTGCAAGTGACCTGCGCTCACGTCTGTCGGTAAACAATATCGTACTAAACAGTAAAATACAAATATACCTTGTCTGGCCGAGTATTTAATTGATTTACAACAATCTTACAATATTTATCGCTTATTTGAGTGGTTTCGCAGTCGATAGTTGAAACCACGCCAAGTGTCGCCGAGTCTAGTGGACTTACAATCACATGCGTCATAACGGAGTGCGTTCTCACTGCCATTGTGTGTGCCGGGAGACAGTAACGAACAGAAAAAACAACTGTGTTTGAGCGCTTGCTCGAAATTCTCAAGTACGGAGTTAAAGCACTTCAGTAAGCCCAGTCATGTGGCAGCGAGGTTCGCGAATATAGAGAACCAAATGACTAAAAATGTAGAGAGCGCGATCACGATCGAAGGCGCTAAGCCGAACTTATCTTGTGAATCCGAAGTGGTTTATGAAAACGAAGTGAAAACAACCAAGTCTAGTTTAGCAACTTGCAAAAAAACTTGGATATTTGGCGGGCGGTGTAAGAAAAGGGTGAGGTTTTTAGACGAAACTGAGCCGCGGAGCTCGTTGTGCGAACGTTTTGTGAGCCTTTTCCGCCTTCTTTGGACTTGTACGCGAACAGTCACCACGGTTCTGAGCAAAAGTGAGTTTTTCCTGTTTTAACACCTTTGTTTTCCTTTTGTCTTATATTCTCGGGCTTGAAATATTTTAATAACTTCGTCAAAGCTCCATCAGCAGAAAATACAACGTAGATTTCAGAATATATCTTGACAAACATCAAAACAACTTTGTCGTTTGCTACATAGGTAGGTAAACATTAAATTAGGAGGAGAATCAACATTATACGACTTGCTTTTAGTATTACGGTGAACACTCAACGACAGTAAGTACCTACCACAAAGTAAAGCAAGTAAACTTCCCGTGCAATAACTGTATTGAGAAACTTACTTAGGTATCGGATATGAATAATAATATCGGTACTTTCAGACGACGAAAGTACCGATCATCATCTTGCGAAATTGATTGTGAGTGAAGTATTATTGAGGAAAAAGTAAAGTACTTATTTGCAAAATCTGTTGTTGGGATTAGTCCCTGATATACCTATGATAATTTAAACTAAATACGCATACAATACACAAACCTATCACATTTATTATCTTGTCCTAATTATCAATTGTAGGCCCAATAAACACTGTCGTACCAAATACATGAGAACGCCACAACATGCAAACTGGCTTAGTTTGCATGTAACATTTCAGCACTAATTTAATCAACAATTTCGTCCGCGGCGAAACACGTCAAACTTTCGCGACCAACTTTAGAATTTGCAAAATTAATGAAATTTTCTTTGGTGTGTTCAAGAAATATCGATCACCGTTTCAAAATGAAACGTGTATTGAAAGCTTGATCTACGTGTTTGATACCTGATTGAAACCCTTTTTTAAAAAACTGACTTGGTTTGCTGGGTCATGGAGAAATTCGAGATATGGCATAGAATTAAAGAGGTCGAAGGGGTCCTTTGCAACCCTTTCCTTTCGCTAAATTATATAAAGAAGGTCTAGTACCTTTTATAAGCAACTTAGTACGAAGAGATTTCTTCACTACCCTTAACTTTATTGAACCAGATTAATATATAGGTAGAAAAAAGTTTTGTACGCACACTTTTATTCGAGTCTATACGAACACCAGAATAATCTATTTCACTTATTCATCCCACAGCTCCTAACATCTGTACTACTTATTTTTTATCGCAATTTATTACATATATCGAAATATCCAAGGCATAATTCCCATGTATCATTTTTCACGACACCCAAATTGAGCCATTTCAATTCCCAAAGGCTTCTGTGCCCGACGTAAATTGAGGGTCGACTCTGTACTGCATAGAAGTAAGGTCCAATAAATGGTATGAAAGTGAAGTAACCATAAACTTGGACCATTCAATAGAAGCCTATAGGCCAGGTCAACTTCGGACTTTTGTTATTGATTGAAGCGTATGGGATGGACAATTGAGTAAAGGTTTTGTTCTAGTTTGGTTCACTGGAGTTACTGTTTTTGTGTAAATATTTTGTCAACGATACGTTAGACATCTTTTCAGGCTTCTGAACACATATGGTGGGTACTATTTGTTATACAGGTTAAGACAATGAAAAAAAAATCATAAAAGTGCGAATAACTTTTGAACGACTGAATATCGCTGAACATACATGGGGGTTATATCGATATCGGCATTGAGCTACCTCATCGCCCTTTTGCTTTTGGTCCACTTCATTTGTCACCCTGTACACCCTGTATATACCTTGTAAGTCTAAAAGACACGTCTAAGCACTACACGGGATTCTACGTCGTACTTTTGCAGTACATTGTATTCCAATCATAACATATTTCAAGCCTATTTCTGCTAGATCAGTAACTAGTTCCTTAAGGTTAGATGTTTTCCTTCACCAATTGCAAATATGTACTTCGTACTAATATTATCATTACAGGCAGGCCGTAATATTCCACAGCTGGGTATAAGCCTACTGCCTCTTTCACCACTTTTTTCTGTTACGGGCCTTTAGCAGGTCTTTTTCTAGGTTTATTATATTAGTACATAACTGGACTTAAATACGATCTTAGGATCTTTATTACTTCTTACTTAAGATAGATAGATAAGAGCTTGTACACACAAAAAAGAAAAATACAATACAGTAGACAATTACATAGAACTTAAAAGTACAATGTAATTGTACGTCGGTCTTATCAACTTCCAGACAACCTTTGGATGGACAGGAATATACTTTGTTTCATTTTATTTTATTCTTGACATTGGTTAGATTATCCATATAACTGGACAGAGGCCATTAAAAAGAAGACAGGAATTGGGCTTGGTAACATTCAACTTCAAGGCCAAGCTAGTCTAACCTCATAAACTAACGCTATCTGGCATTCTAAAAGGTTTTGGCTTGTGTCCATTTCTTTCAAATAATAAACTCTAAATAAGGCATTGCGATATGTTATATTTTTATACAAATTATTTTACAGTTAATAAAATATAATACATATAAGTAAATTATCACAAAAATCATGGTCCGTCGCAATTATCAAAATCTTTCAAATCATAAATCTAAATGATTTATTTGTCGATTTGGTTTTTAAAATCAAATACAATGATTTTATTTGAAATAAACTGGTAACTGTGAAATCAAAACGATAGTAATAATACCGACAATCAATTAGTTTTATTCTCTATTTTAGATAAAATGTTGATATTCCAATGATATTATTTCTCAGTCAACGGTTTATGATATAAATCTCTTGAAATCTATCTGAAATGATCTTAAACAAATGTCCTGAGTGAGTTGTCCGTGACGTGTTAGTTATTCCTTCAGTCCTGAGGATGTAGACACCCCTGAAAAGAGCTCGCCCGTTGAATAGTCGGCACGCTCCGTCGAGCTTGTAACTAGCCTTTATGCTCAAAGCAAAAATGTAGCAATTTTCCTAATACTTCCTTTTGATAGGGCCGCCGCCATATCTGAGGGTCGCTTCTGAATTTCTGCGAATATTCCTAAAATGTTCTGCAGATTTTTTTTGGTAACGTTCAATTTCTTATTCAATTTAGGTAATGCTCTGACACTTTTTTTAAACCTTTTTTGAGTTACCCACTAATGCGGAAATTAAAGATGAAATCGTGCTGCTTACTTATATTTATAAATATTTACTACTATTACAGTATTTACAAAATGTACATAGGCATATAAAATACATAAGAAACAGCTGACCTATCTACAGACCGTTGCAAACGATCTATAGATAGTTCAACTGATTCAAATCAGTACCAATCGGAAGCGTACCCAAGATACTGGCTGCATTGCCGCGCTGGATTAATATTTTCTTATCTTTAACAGACAAAAATGTAAATTTGTATAAATAAATGCACATTTCATTCGTCACCTAGCCCCAAACAGTTGATACTATAAAAACTAGATTGCTGATTAAATACTTATATATCACAGTTTCAAATGCAAGCAACTTTATATCATTAAGCTTATACTCATTACTTTTTACTATCAAGCACTAAGTTCTGGAAGAAGAGTAACATATCACAAGCTCAGCCAGTCTTAGTACTTATTTGTAGAGTATCATCCTTACAAACGATCAAACGACTTTCAAGTCTTACTCCTTGAGATTCTTCATAACTGCAAAGTATAGTACACAAGTTTGGTGTAGCGAGTTTTGAAACACAAGTAGTACATGTGATCTGTATTATACAATTTCAGTAGATAAAAGTATCTTGTTTTTTTCTATTGAACTTGCTTTTACTTTAAATATAATATTTCAGACGACATGTCTGTTATTTTTTTAGCAAAAAATCACAAAAATCGACAATCCCTAAACGTTATGCGTAGTTGGATAATCAGAGCATCCATCTAAATAATGGTTGCGGGTTCAAATCTTTCTCTGCGCATTTTATAGAACTGCTTGATTTTTTTTTCAACATTCCTTATTACAACATAATTTTGAACAAAAAATTATAAGTAAATAGAAAAAACTTAAATAAAACATCGGCGATCAACTCTAAAAAGAGGTTTCGTCCAAACGTTGGATCCTTTCGGGTAGTTAAAAAGTATATAAAATAATTTCTGATTTTCAGGCTGTTAAATATATAAAATATAACCTAATTACTCCACGTTCAGATAACATGATCCCTGTTTCTCGAACCGAAGCCACAGTGGGAGTTGTTCCTGCTCTGTCAAGCGATACACTGCGTAAACTTTGAAACTTCTAAGCTTACCCAAGCATAGTTACAATAATTAAATGGTCTAGCTAAAGCTAAATAACCTTTAGAAGTGAGCTTACGTCGTAAGCACTGTAATTAAGGTTACATAGTCGTCTTGTTCACATTGTACTTAAATATATATTTCAAGACTTCATGGAGGTAGAGCTAGTGCATAGTTTTCATTATAAACGGGATATTTACCATGATTTTTAAGTTTGATTATTTCCCGATAATGAAAACTATGTTCAAAACCATGATAGTATCAAATATTATAAAGCTAGTGCATTCGCAACTTTTGGTTTGTACCTATAAGCCTTATGCCTATACTAACAGCATCCAGTTTCTGTAGCACAAGCTTTGTTTGGTTTGTGACTAGAGTGTGATGAGTGAATGTCCGTAAATATTTATTTATTATGCTCTCTGGAGGGGAATGTTTCGTAAATCTAAATAAGCTTAAAGAAAAACAAAATAAATAGGGTCATTAACATTAAAGTAAAATATAAAAACAGAAGAAAAGGTGTTAATTTATGTTACAATACCTCAGAATTAGCACAAAATAATGTTTCACTAAATCATTCATACTGCTTAGGAAAATTACTTTCATAAATTTATTAGGACTGTCGCTTTTGGGTATTTTCACTTTATTTTCATAAATGCTTTTTAATTTAGCTATAAGCTTACAAGAAAATCTTTTGTATGCTTTTTTTAAAGATTCTTATTGTTTGCATCAGCGGCAAATAAATATATATATTATAGTTATACAAAATAAGTAGTTTTTCATTAACACGTTGTAAATAAAGAACAATACATATTAAAAAGATCTTAAATGCTTTTCTTTAACGAACAAAAAAAATGTCGATGATAAATAGAAGTTAAGTTTTAAATATCAACAAACTGTCAAAATAAGTTTATTTTTTACTAAAATTTGCGTGTTTACGTGAGAGGCTAAACCAAATCTTTACTACATATTTTTTCTAAACTATGTAATACTTGTTATCTATACTATACAAACAAAACCCTTTTAAACCTTCACCTTCGCCGTCAATATGTAGTTGATTAGGTTATCTATGGATATAAATATCTAATGGTTTAGTCAGTGTCTAATCAATCAATAAACGAAGCGTTACTAATGCAAACAAACATGGCTGAATTTACACAGTCTAATCATTAAGCCGGTCACATAAGTCGTTTCGAGTACGGATTTCGTATTCAACACTTGATAAATCAATATGTTACAAAGTGAACTTAACTTGTATATAGTTTTCTTTATAAACGGAATATTTACCATGATTTGTGCATTTGATTGGCAAATATTCCATTAATAAAGAAAATGATGTTCAAAACCGTGATAGTTTCAAATATGATTCACTTGTATTGGCTAAAAATAAGATGAGATACCACTCTAATTTTGGCATGGTAAATTTATTATTAGAAAGTATGTATTAACTTGTCTCTTCTTTTAAGTCTTCTAAGTCTAGTTAGGCCATTCTTTACTATTTTCTATGGTCCCCGCAAGATTATTTAATGCAATTTTCAGTAAAACTTGTGTAAATATAATAAAATAAAATAACCATTGATTGAGTTACAAAAAATCAGCTGGATTATGAACCGGGACAAAGAAAACAAATTAATCATTTTGCAACTTCGAAACACCTATTATAAGTTACTCTCAAAGGCCTTCCCAATTTCCGCCATTTAGAACCGCGGGAAATCGAAGTCGCGACACTTGCTTGATAAGGTATTTGAATAAAATATTTTTGCGTTAGTCACTTGTTTGGTGACGCAGTTATGCTTCGGCTACATTAGCGGGCGAATATTCGTATCGTGTTGGCGCGACAAAAACATCGTGTTCGGGTATAGGCGATCTTCTTGTCTAAATACTACGCGATGACACGATGTACCCGGCCACATACATCGCGTTAACACGAATATTCGCCGTAGCCCGCTAATGTGGCCCCAGCATAAGAGTAGTAGAAATTCAGGTTTAAAAGTTATATGGAATGCTGTCCCTCTGACTCCATTGTTTTACCTACTATATCTACACGAACAAAAAAATATATAATTTTTTTTGAATTATCTTAAAAAAATACTTCTGGTTTTATACAAGTTAAAGCCCATGTGCATCAATCGTAATCATCTTCAGGTACTATTGTATTGAAATGATTATAATTATAGAAACAATAAATTAAATAAATTATTGTTTCTATAAATCGATAACATTATTTTCCTGTACTTCATAACAGGTATAAGCTTTCACTTTTAGTATTAACAAAGTCAAATATTGAATAATTAATTTAAATTTAATAAGTAAGTAACCGAATGCAACGTCATTGATCGAACATCATTGATTCGATAATGACGCGGCTTACCAGTAATTAATTTGTCAACACTAACCCTAGTTCCGCGCAAACCGCAGATTGATTAGGTTTCGGCAATATAGTCCAAAATAGAAACTAACCGTATCAAACTAACGATACTAGGATATTATAATCAAAATTAAACACACAATAATCTATATGCGTTAAGTAAAAGCGCACACCGATGACAAAACATCTTATAAAGTCACGGCTTGAACTTCGGGTAAAGTGTAGTAAATAAAATAAACTGTTTTAAGAGATTCGTGTATTTGGTGTGCGCACGTCCTCTATAATCAGAAAATAGAAAGAGTTAAATTGTAAGACGATTCTAAATGATCCTTGTGATTTTTTTGAATAAAGAAATCTTTGACTTTGACTATGTAATTATTAATAAAACAACATAATCAACAATAATAATAAAAATACCAAAAAATATTATTAATTGAGTTGAGAGCAACCACAAATCTGGCCCAACGTATCAGCATTGCTATTCAGCGCGGCAATGCAGCCAGTGTCTTGGGTACGCTTCCGATTGGTACTGATTTGGATCAGTTGAGCTATCTGTAGATCGTTTGCAACGGTCTGTAGATAGCTCAACTGTTTCTTATGTATTTTATATGACTATGTACATTTTGTAAATACTGTATAATCGTAAGTTTGTTTGTATATTAAAAAAAAAGTACCACAAATACACTAGAGAATTAAATTATATGTAAGTAATGAAAATATAAATAATATGTTCATTTTGAAGGATATTCAGCTTGATTCAGTATTCATAGCGCGTGCCCCACAAGCATTACTCAGTGAAGACTCACACAATATATCCACGGATATCCATTACTTAATTAAATAAACTGATACAATTACATTTTGCATATGTGCTCAAAATGTTTCAATATAATCATTGAAACGAGTTAAAAGTGATCGACTTTTTGCGACTAAGATTTTTAATCCCAAATTAGTTAAAGTTTGTATTGTGAGAATCACAATGTATTAAGTAAACTTATAAATGTTTGAAAATAAATACTTAGACAAACAAACATCAATGTTTACTACGACACTAATACCAAATGAGAATTGAACCCAGGACCATTAATAAGGAAGGTAGACCTTATATGTACTAACCCCTATCTTATAAAAAGTTAGCGTTGACTTTATGCCATATACGTATGATAATCAATACATCAAATCTGCGCTAACTTTTAAGATAGACTGTAAGACACTAGGCGCTTTTTACATATTAGTATAATATTTACTTTATATACTGAATTTGTGGACCAGCGTCACTTGAACCCACATCTATATCGTTTTTAAATTCAAGGGCGGATCAGGTATACCTGGATACCTTTGCTCTGTAATGAATAGGTTAATAGAGATTATTACAACATAGATAGGTAGGTACGTAGGTACTTTGAGAAACACTGCGCTGAAACCATAAACAATTTCCAAGAAAACGACTAGTTAAATGGATAATTCTGTACAATGATCTCATTGTGGGGAAATAATTATTTAGCGCTGAGTGGTTCTTAGTGGTTAGTATATACAGAACATTGAGTATTAAATTTAATCTTAAACTAACCAATAATCACGTTTTACGGAATACACATTAACAGCGAGCATTTTACTACAGAATATGTTGATTAATTCAAAGATTTACGCTTATTTTTATTGTTTTCATGAATGGTTGTGTTTTTCATAAATAAATAAATAAATAATGCTGGACAATCCATACAACATCATCTAGCCCCAAGCTAAGCAGAGCTTGTGTTATGGGTAGGTACTAGAAGACTGATATACTTAATACAATACAATACTTTGATATTTTTTTTTTATTATACATTGAAAATACCCAAAACACCCGGAACAAATATTTGCAGATCGTACAAAAATTTATTCCAAGGCGGGAATCGAGCCCTATTTCTTTCTTAGCGTGTTTGCTTGCATCAGTAAGTAAGCAAAAAGCCAGCAATCCTTACATGAGTATTAGGGCGCCTTGTAAAAAGAGCTGTAAGGAAATATAAATAAATACTTTAAAAAATTAATTTAATATAATGGTTGATGGTTTTAATGGTAAAATGACTCTTCTTCTTTTCTTAGTGGCTTTTCGCAGGCAAGGGTTGTCACGATTTTGCCAATGTCGGAGTTTATGGTGATTTATGTTTACTAATTTTTTAACAAAAAGGCGGAGATCTGAGTGTTCTAAAATAACCGGTAATGGAGGGATATAGGAGAATAGAGTTTTAGGGAGACTCTAAAAGTTGATTTGCTAAGTGAAAAGTTTATTGATCATTAAGAAAATTATACTCTAAGACTAAATAGTGTAAAATGACTCTCCGTGGTAGATAGTGGTCTATGTGACACCGATTGACATTGGCTTCCATCACCATTTAATTTTAAAAGAACCTTTTTTGATAACGAAAACAAATTGTAAATGGTCTAGATTAGAAGTTCTCATTCAAATAGAAGTCAAAACCGTGCGATCATAAAACCGCCGATTGTTTCCAAAGGTCGAACGCAAAACGTCTTTTGTTAATGAACCCGATGCAGACAAGAATAGAAGTGTTTACATTCTGTGCTGAGATTCGAGATTACATCTATCAGGTGTTATAAAGTTTAATAAAAAATGAATGGAGATGTATTTAAACAGTTACTTATATTCCTGAAAATAGAAATTAAATTAAAAGTGTACGTAACTCTGTACTGAGAGATTCAATATTACGGGTAGGTATTTGCAATTAAATTCGAATTAAATGTAAAAAACATGGAAAAGGCTTTCATTATTTACATCGAAACTTGTCAGTTTTAAATAATGAGAGCCTTCTCCATGCTTGTCCTGCTAAAACTTGGATATGTATAAAATTATTTGCGTCTTCAAGCTGACAGATTTTAAATTACATCTATGAGGTGTTATGAAGTTCGAAGTTCCATAAAAAATGAATGGAGTTGACTCTTTTTATAAATAATTTATACCTAATTAAATAATTGTTATCAAAATAATCAGAATATTAAAACTGTACGTTTATTTCGTTTACGTTTCGTTTTTTTTTAAAGACATTTCAATTTGAGAAGCGTGAACAATGTAATTTCAATTGTTTTCTGCTTCTTTTTCTTTAATATAAAAATATGCGTTAGTTGGTAGATACATACAAATATTATAGAAACAAAAACACGCCTTATTCTAAGTGCAACTGGTGCTATTTTAGAAATGCAGATAAATTTATCCCCAGATACCCTAGGTGTTAATAAGTTGATGGAACGGATAGAGTCGCTAAGTGGGTTCTACCAGCATCCGGTCGCGTGCTACTGAGGGACCTTTTGATATCGAATGCTTATATAACTAGTTTGTTTTTTTTTGTTTTATTTATTTTATCAACTGCTATGCAATTAGACGTTTTATTTATTTGTTTGATACGAAATATATTTTATAACAGATTAAATCTAATAAAGATAAATGTAAAAAGATAAAAAGTATCTTATTCTTTACACACTTGTTATTACTTAAATATTTATATGAACATATTATGGCCAAATAAAACATACTTTTTTTTTGTTTTGTTACCTGTAATTTTATTTTTGGTGTACCAATAAAGAGTTATTTATCTATCAAAATATAATTATGAAAGGACAATGCCCAATGGGCTATGGGAATCTGTACCAACTTGCATCAATTTGAATTTACTCTCAAAGCCCTAATTTTTATTTACCTTTTCGCTACCAACAATATTTTTTTCAATGTTTAACCGGATTTCAAAATATTTAAAAATGTATTTTATTTTATATCATATTTGCCTTCTCAGCTAAAGCTTACTTGACAAACAAGATTTTTATGCTCAATGTCCACTCACGAAAATAGGTGACAGCTGGGATCGGAACAAAATAGTTGACGTGCGGAAGGCTTAGTCCGAACTTGCATTTTAAAACTCCCTACTCTCGAGTCGACAGTCGTCTCTCGGATGTCCTTGTATTTTTGTATGGATATCCGAAAGACGACTCTCGACTCGAGAGTCGGGAGTTTTAAAATGCAAGCTCGGACTAAGCACTCGGAAGTAGGAAATTGATAATCATGTTATGTATAATTAATTTTAATTTTCTAAACCCGGTTAAATAAGAGGGTTAAAAATTAACAAAGTACACGTATAAATAAAATATTAATTTTGATGATAATTAGCTTGTGACGCAATCTGGTACAAGGTTTGGGCAATGTTCTTTTAATTAAAAACACTTGATTATAATTTTTCAATATGCATCTCTACGTATTTCAGTGTGCGTTATAAAGACTTTAGAATGTCGAACGTCGACTGACTGTTACTGATATGCATTTACGCGCAGTATATTCCCGGCTTCCGAAACAAAAGGTTCCTAATTCCGTTACAATTGAAATCAGCGTAAAGTGTGACCTAGTACCAATAAAATAAAGCTTAAAACACGATGTCAGTGAATATAGATATGGAAACGTTTTCGAGGAAAAAAAATTTGAGAAGGCGTACCTTGAATACTATCAAGTCGGCGGTGTCGGCGTTGAAACAAATAGCGAGTAAGTGCTTTCCAATCGTATTGCCTCAAGCTGAGTGTTCGATTTTATATCATTTTGTTCCGTAAATTTAGAATTTGCTTTTAGCCATTCGAAGCCGAGGTAAAGGATGTGTAAGGATTACTTTAAAGCTCAAGATTAGGATCTCTCTTGACATATAACATGAAACAGGTTCTTGGACAGTGTTAAATGTGTGTTACGCTTTCCATGTTAACAAAATAAAAGAGGTCCCTAAAGAAATAAAAGACCGACTCGTTTCTGTAATAATATTAAAATTCTGGAAACGGAGGCCCAGTATTTGCATACTGTTGTTGCTAAGTTTGGACGGTTGGGATCTCTGAGATCATGATATCGCAGCTCACATTTGAAAGTGAAGCCATAACATTTTGCTGAGTGTTCGCAAAACGGTATCTATAATGAAGGTGTCATTGTGGGCTTCGGGAAAGTCATTGTGCCTCTGTCCCGAACAGGCTGCGTCACCGCGAACACTTCTGCCAAGTGTCTTGTTTGTCAAGACTATCTCCGCCCGCATCCTTGAAAACTCTTCGTTACGTTTTACCTTTTGTTACGAGATCCATGGATTTAGAATCGGGGGATATCTTGACATTTATTAATGAACACGGCCGATACGGCACTGTCTCGATCCAATGATTTGACGGAACAATCGTCTGGTCGGATGAATGGATTTGCATAAATAAACCCGTTTTGGCTAAAAGCTTTCGAGTAAACTGATGCATATTTGATGGAAAGCTGTTCCTCAATTTAACCGTTTGTTTTTCAATTTGAGATCAAAAAACAATCGGTGTACTCAAATCATAATCTACTAATTACCTACCGCTTTTTATTTTCAAAACTAAGAATTTGATAGAATCAAATATTACACCGTTAAACGCAGAAAGCTTATCACTTGATCAAAACACGTTTTTATTCTCTCATAATTGCTATTCACAGAATCCCTCAATCTTTCTTTGACTTTTTCTTAGTTCTCAAGTTACTTAGTTCTGAGAACGAAACAATCAAAAAAATCCCTTTGTAATGACATGTTTGCTTATAAAGTTAAAGAAGTAATAATCGAGAGTGTTTACAAAGTGGGCTGGATGTGATTTTGGAAGCCGCGAACTTTGCTACACAAATACTGGCGCCCACCGTGGGACTGCAAGCGATTAAATTATAAACACGCTTCAGAGCTAAAATTACATACATATTCATGTTTAACTCCAATTCTGCCCCTAAATGCTGCAAGATGTTTTGATAGCGTCCCAATTTAATTATACATACAAATAGCGAACAAAACGTGTTGTTATTTTGCATCAAATATTTTAAACAGTTGCTTTTTTTTTGTAAATTAAATTCAGCTCTAAATTGTAGACCCTGCAGAACGTTTCTTTAAATGTCAAAGGGGTAGTGTACCTTCATTTATCCTCCAAAATAATCGTTCGAGTCGTAAATATTCCGGACTCTTCCACGTTCTGGGCAATACGTTCTCGTCCGAAGCCTTTATATTCCCGGTAACGTTTCCTGATCGGTATCTTTCTACCGTCGTCGGTGGAGCTATCGAGTCGCGACGTTTATAGACAGATAAAATGCAGGCTAAACTCGTGTCGTACCTACTTTGATACATTTTATTGATCAGTTTTATTTTTACCCGACCTCAACTGTCTGCAAACTCTTGCATTGGTTCGTGTATGCTGTATGACATTATTGCATTATGTCTTGCTTTTGAAACGATATTATATAATAAGCTTTTCTCATCTGGCAGTGACCAATGAAACCGCTGCAATACGTGCTTTGGACAATGCTGTTCAGTGGGTGAAATGATATACGACCTGCTGTTTACAAAACTATTAGGATTGTAAGAGGTTTCGGACATAGAAAAATACGATGGATATAATATGAATTCTAAAAAGAATAAAGCACTGAGAGATCATTTATAACTGCACCAGACCAAATCCCGTTTAAAAGGAATATGTAATATATTAAGTTAAATTGAGAAGAACTGCATCTATGCATCTGGGGATTCTGTCATACAACATTTTAGTGATCGAAGAATAATAAAGTTATTAAAGTCAGAATAGAGTCAATTTAAGGCAAATACCAAATAATATCATGTAAGATCGACATTCCGATTTCTCGGGTTCATTCATTTCATTCCTTACAGAAAATGCAGTGACCTAACAATGCACAAAGGACCAGGAAATCACCAAGTACAGTCGAGTGCTCAATGCACACAACTCAAGTCTCCACGTAGGAACGTTGCCCTGTCACTATTATTCATACATAATGTACGTTGTCGTACGACACAATTACCGTATAAATCCGAATACTGAATGAATTATGAAATAAAATGTCAGTTTAGACTGGTATTATGGTCGAAAAATCTAATTATAGCAAAAATGTAATTAGACATATCATTATATAACTCAAGGAGACTATACTAAGCTATAAATTTAAAAAAATAAGAACAATAAATTTTAAAATTCCCATTTATCCTCATCGCCTAATCACACACACAATACAATAACATCCCACAGTTTGACGCAATACACGCAACAAGCATCAAGATGTTAAAAAATTTCGTAAACCCGTGTCTCAGTTATTTGTCACAGGAAAACACACTGTCGTCCATTGCATTACAGAACGCATGATTTATAAGGTGTTATGTCAGATAGCAGATACTTAGTGAGCGTCGAGCATGTATTTGCTTCTTGGCAAAATATGCCACACACGACGACAGAATCAACTAAAGGAAGATAAGATGACACATTGCAGTATCTCAGACTCTTTGTTTAGAAATGTTGAATAGGAACTATTAGCATCCTTGCAAATTCTGTGTTAACACTATGATATAAGCAGTTGATATTAGATAGTGTAACTATTTCAATTAATTCTAATTTATTAAGTTTTGAAGTTGGTTGCATAAGTATTTGTCAAAAGCTTACGTTACACGCTATGAATTTTTAATCACACAAATCCCAAATTGAGTACTATAAAGTTTGCTTAGAGACTAGGTGGTCGATGTGTGCAATGTCGATGAATATTTACTTTTTTGAAGTTATTGCAGTGGTTCAAGCTTTTGTATTCGATTTTTACAGTTTAGTACAGTTCTCCCGATTCATAGGCGCCTCGCGTTGGAATTTGAATGACTGACGTGGTCGCTTCAGGGGATTACTTTAGCCCATAAATGGAACGGCAGTTCTGACAACATGTACTGGCAAAAAACTTTTGGAATTTCGAAACAAACAAAGCTCAATTGACGAATGTTTTTTGAGAGACAACCGAACTTAGTAATATAAAAATTGGTCAAATAATCTAGCCTTTGGGATAACATTTTTAAATGTTGTAAAATAAATGTTATATTTCACTACAGAAGTAAAAGATATTTGATTCACATTGTATCATAGCTCAAGGGATGAAAACTACAACTATAATAACAAATAATATTATTTATTTTTACAATTTTCTTAAAAACAAACTGAAAAACAATAACGAAACTATCAGTATTATGTTTCTCACAATAACATAAAAATTCGAAACCGACCAGAGTCAGTACAAAAATAACGTGATACATTGAATATAACAGAACCTTGGACCCAGGAGATAGATCTGATCAGGTTAGTCGCGTCGCAAACTTCAAACTTCAAACTTCAAAATCATTTATTCAATAAAATCACAAGGATCACTTTGAAACGTCTTACATACTAGATGATTCTAGGCGCCAGTTCGTCGCGACCAGTGTCTAGAAGAACTGGCAAGAAACTAGACCTGGATTCTAGCGTTTTTTTCATATGATCCTTCTTACAATTGTTTAACAAAGTTGGAGCTAGTTCGTCCCAAGCTTGCTTGTCTTCTAAATAGTCAGATATTTTATAATATGCTTTTGATAAGAGTTTTCGTTTTATTACGTTTTTGAACTTGCCAATCGGCAATTGACAAACATAGCTTGGGACTATGTTATAGAAGCGTACACATTGCCCTTTAAAAGATTTATTTACTTTGGTGAGCCTAGTAATGGGAACAGCGAGTTTATCCTTATTTCTTGTGTTAACATTATGATTGTCGCTTTTTTTAGGAAAAAGATTAATATTTTTTCGAACATACATTAAGTTTTCGTAAATGTACTGACAAGGCACTGTCATTATGTTTATTTCCTTAAATTTATTTCGTAGCGATTCTCTGGGACCCATGTTATAGATTGCACGAATAGCTCGCTTCTGCAACACAAATACGGTATTTACATCTGCAGCATTCCCCCACAACAAAATGCCATATGACATAATGCTATGAAAGTAGCTGAAATAAACTAGTCTAGCTGTGTCCACGTCTGTAAGGAAGCGGATCTTTTTGACTGCATATGCTGCAGAACTAAGCTTTTTCGATAATTTGTCTATGTGTGGGCCCCATTGAAGTTTATTATCTAAGGTTATTCCTAAAAACACTGTGGTGTCCACTAGATCTATGTTTACATCTTTAATTTTGACATTAGCTAGCGATTGTGTGACATTTGGTAAAACAAATCGTATACATTTAGTTTTTTTTTCGTTTAATAATAAGTTGTTTACATTGAACCAGTTTACAACTTTTGAGATTGTATTATTCACGTCGTCATAATTTGTTTGTCGTCGTTCCAATTTGAACAAAAGTGAAGTGTCATCTGCAAACAGTACAATCTCGTGATCATCTTTAACTACTCGTGGTAGATCATTGATGTAAACTAGAAACAAAAACGGTCCTAGTATTGATCCTTGTGGTACACCCATTTTCACCACAGATCCCGGAGAACGTTTCCCATTTACGTCAACTCTTTGAATTCTGTTGCTTAAATAAGAAGACAGAAGTTCCAGAGCAACACCCCTAACACCATAGTGGTTTAGTTTCCTGACCAACGTTTCATGATGCACACAATCAAACGCCTTGGATAAGTCACAAAATATACCCAAGGCGTCATTTGATTGCTCCCAGTTTTCAAAAATATGTTTTATCAACTCAATGCCTGCGTCGGTCGTTGAGCGTCCCTTCGTAAACCCGAATTGTTTTGTGTCGAGTAAATTGTTATTTTCAAAATGTCTTTGTAATTGTAGAAGCATAAGTTTTTCAAAGATTTTACTAAATGTTGGTAGTACTGAAATCGGTCGAAAGTTAGTAGGGTCTGAACGGTTACCTGATTTGAATAGCGGTGTTATTTTACTATGTTTCATTAAGTCAGGAAACTCACCACAATCGATGCTTTGGTTAAATATAAAGGCCAAATCTTGAGCGATAAGGTCAATCACGGGTTTTACGACGGCAACGGAGACGCCCCAGAGGTCCGTGGTTTTTTTTACATTGATCATTTTAAAAGCTTTGACAATATCCTTTGCATGCACATAATCGAAGTTGAACAGTTTTTGAATTTTAGGCATATTTTCTATCAATAATGACTCCGCGATTATGTGGGAATTTTGTAGTTGAGACAGGAATGTCAGTGAAAAATGTCTCGAATGCTTTGACCACATCAACATCCTGGTCAATGATGATGTCGTCAACCTTCAGTTTGGATATGGTGTTATGTTCTTTGACCCTCCCTGTCTCATTATTGATTATTTTCCACGTAGCTTTTATTTTATCATCACTAGTTTTAATTTTTGAACTTATATATTGAGACTTAGCAGTACGGCAAACACGTTTAAAAATTTTTGAGTAGTTTCTTATTTTTTCTTTAAACTCTTCACTAAAATTGTATTGCTTTTCACTATAAAGATTGTACAAGGTTTGTCTACTTTTGTGGATTCCCGCTGTTGCCCATTCACTGAAATTAATTCGATCAGAGACCATCATGGACTTGGATGTAAAAATAGTGTTAAATAAGTTATTAAACTCATTAAAAAAAATATTATAGGAAATGTTTGAATTATAATTGTTGTAGGATAGTGTAGGAAGCTTCGAAATGAGGTTTATTTTTAGTTTATCCAGACGACTTATGGTCATTGGTACAAAAGTAATTTTTTTTGTTACATTAGTTTTTGTTTTGGCTTCTATTTGAATAAGTTGTCCTAGATGGTCTGAAGGAATCTGACTAATTAGATTTTTGTTAATTATTTTTACATTTGTAAATATATTATCTAGGCATGTAGCCGAAGTGGCTGTAATTCTAGTTGGTTCTAAAAATACATTATCCAGGTCAAATGATTTGAAAAGAGTTAAAAGTCTTGTATTTAATGAGCCTGGTACAAGTAAATTAACATTAAAATCACCGCAAATTATTATCTCTTTATTTGTGCTAGTTATTTTATACAAAATATCTTCCATTACTTTTTCAAAAATATCAAATGAGGCGGACGGTGGGCTGTAAGTGCTTAAAATAATGAACTGCTCCAACTCCACGCAAGCTACTTCAATGTGTCTTTCTACAGAGCGGTGGACAATGTCTTTGCGTTCTTTAAATGTTATTTGTTTATTTAATATTATTAGTGAACCACCTCGAATAAACCGTTCTCTGCAAAAAGCACTACCAACCTGGTGATCACTGAAACTAAACATAAGCTCATGACATTTCAGCCAGTGTTCTGTGACACAAATAATGTCAATGCTGTTCGAGGTCATGTACAGTTCCAGCTCTAGTTCTTTACCGCGCAAACCTTCGATGTTCTGATGCACCAAGCTGGTATATTTAAATTTACTAAGTTTTTTATATTTATTTAATTTGATACATTTAATTTTTGACTCAGATGATTTATTATTATTATTTAAATTATTTTCAAAATGATTATTTAATGGAACTATGCTAGATGATTTATTATTATTATTTAAATTATTTTCAAAATGATTATTTAATGGAACTATGCTAGAGGTTTTCTCTGTTGTCTTATGTTCTAATTTAAATGACTTGGGATAACTTCCATAGCCATGCTTTGCAAACAGCCTACTGCAATTCCCGTACATAGTTTTGATCATTCGAACCGAATATTTTGATTCCTCCAGATTGTGTTATCTTGTTTTGCTATTTTTATTGCTACACTACGTGTACGTTATTTTTGTAAATTTCCGTTGGTCATCGTAAGCTATCTTTGCTACGCAAAATGGCGGACGACTCGGCTATCGAACAAGATATTTTCGAACGAGATATTATCTTAGATGATCTTAAGAGAACGTTGCTTTTTTCTACAACAGATGTTTTACAATATAAATCACGATCCTCCGATCTTACTTCACAACATAGGAAGTTTGGTAAACTTCAATCTAAAATTGAAAAATCCTTAATGAAATTAAAAACTTTTAATAAGGAAGAACAGTTGAAAATTCGTAACGATTTTAGCGATTGTTATTACGCAATTTTAGTGCACGTTAATAAATTTAAAGAAATTGATCAAGAAGGTAGACGCCTGAGCCGTATTTCTGCCAATCCGTTGCCTCACACTCAAAATCATTGCATTAATAAATTACCTACTTTGCCTTTGCCATCGTTTAGCGGGGAATCTACTGATTGGCCCTCGTATTATGATTTATATCGTGCCTTGATCCACAACAATGATGCCTACACACCAGCCGAAAAGTTTCGATACTTACTGCTTACGTTAAAAAACGAACCTCATAATTTGATAAAATCAATTCCTATTACAAATGAGAACTATTCCGTTGCATTAGATATCCTCACGAATAGGTATGAGAATCGTAGAATAATTGCTTCGAAACATTTAGATCGCATTCTTGATATTGAAAAATGCGCAAACGAGTCACATTTAAGTTTACGTAAATTATTGAACATTTACATGGAGAATATAAAAGCACTCGAAATGATGAGTTTTCCAGTACATGAGTGGAGTTTTATTTTATTAAATATCTTGCTACGTAAGATACCACATACCGTTCGTAAGCGTTTCGAGTTATCGCTCAATAGATCTTCCGACATACCTACCGTGGACATACTTATTACGTTTTTAGAACAGGAAATTTCCACATTTGAAATTATGTCCAGTAACGATTCGAAAGTTGAGGGTGGATTTCATTCCCGCGCGCCCGGCGCGAGCCCGTACCGAGCGAGCAACAGCAGCGGTGGGGGTTCGGGGGCCGCGAAACCGAGCGGGTTCGCTCCGCGACACACGTTCGCCGTTACGGAATCTGCCGATGTTCAAAATGCGAAGCGTTGCATTTTATGTGACGATCAACACATTTTAACGAAATGTTCAAAGTTTCTTAATATGTCTCCTAATGATAGGTATAATTTCGTAAAAAATAAGAATATTTGTCACAATTGTTTAAATGTAGGTCATGATTTGCGAACTTGTAGGTCGAATTATACATGTCAGTCGTGTAATAAACGACATCATACTTTGCTTCATTTTGAAAATAAACCGACTAATTTAAATCAGGCATGCGCCGTCTCTTTCCCTCCTACGGAGGAATATACGACTTCGGCCGATAACGGCCTCGCTACTATGCAACCGACTAATGTGAATCATGCGATGCGCGAGAGTGCGGAGTCATCCATTGCGCCTTCAGTTAGGAAGTGTACAGTAATGCTCTCTACTGCGCTCGTCAATGTATGCGTGGGTTCAACGAATCACTCAATACGTTGTTTGATAGACACCGGTAGTCAGGCTAGTTTCATGACGGAAGCATGCGCGCAGCGGTTAGGTTTGAGTTGTAGGTACATTAATATACCTGTGTTTGGAATAGGTGAAGAAAAGCCGATTCAGCCGAAAGGAATAGTTTCGTGTGTTGTTACTCCGCTCAGTTCGAGTCAACCGGCCATAACGGTCGAGGCTTTAATTTTACCTAAGTTATTTTCACAATTTCCTAGAATTCCGTTACCGTTGGAGGCGTGGCCTCACATTCAAAATTTAAATTTAGCCGATCCACATTTCAACGCTGTCAATGCTCAACCTGTAGAAATGCTTTTAGGAGCCGATGTACTTTCTCACATTTTGCTGGGAAATATTGTTAGGGGTCGTTCCGACGCACCGATTGCGATTAATAGTGTCTTCGGATATTTATTAATGGGTAGGGTTTATTTTGACGTTAATTCGTGTACTTCGTCTCCACTCCAGGTGTGTCATAGCTCCTTTTTCGAGGACAATGACTTACAACGTTTTTGGGAGCTGGAGGCCGCTCCGGAGGAGAAAACTTTAAACGCACTGCCCTTTAAAGATGCACCTATACTAGGTCAATCACGTGACATTGCTCTCGCTCATGATGAAGCTGAAATGTTTCCATTGGCGGCCGCGGTCTTGATGAAGGATGTTTTTGTTGACGACGTCGTTTCAGGGGAGGACAGCGAAGCAAGCGCGCTCAACCTACAGAAGCAGCTGTTAGGTATTTGTGCGAGCGCCGGTTTTGATCTGCGCAAGTGGCACAGCAACTCGCCGGCGATTCTCGCCGCGGTGCCCTCGGACTCTCATGGTGAGCGGCCTGAGGCCTTATCTTTTGCAGAAGTCGAAAAAGATCCATCGATAAAGGTGCTCGGACTCCAGTGGAACCCCAGTTCGGATAGTTTTTCTATGCTCGCTTACGGCGACCGAATTCACTTCGATAATGTTTACGCATGGTCCGATTCTACGATCGTACTAGCCTGGCTTCGTTCGTCGCCGCACGAATGGAAGACGTTTGTGTCGAATCGCACCAGCGACATACTGTCGCGGGTTCCTGCCAGTTGTTGGCGACACGTACCGTCCTACGACAACCCAGCTGACTCGGCCTCTCGAGGCATGCTGCCTGCGGTGTTCATCGAGCACTCCTTATGGTTTCAGGGTTCTAGTTGGTTACAGACCGAGTCCAATACTTGGCCGGTAGTTGACCAACAACTTAGTACTGTGGAAGAGAAGCGTACCTTGCCTCTCCTTGCACGTCCGTCTTCCGTAGGTGTCGTAGAAGAACCTGAAATTGTTTCGAAATTTTCCTCCCTAGGAAAACTAGTTCGTGTAGTAACTTACATTTTTCGATTTTACAATAAATGTAAAAAATCACATGTTTCCTTCCCTCGACACATTACTGTGCTCGAGTACAAAACTTGTTTAAATCGGATTATAGGTATAGTCCAACAGTCCACTTTTGCAGAAGATATAAAACATATTTCGCATGGTAAATCTCCTACCAATCAATTAAAACGCTTATTAAACTTTACAGATAAAAATAATTTGTTGCGTGTAGGTGGGCGGTTGCATAAATCTTTGCTTTCTTTCGAGTCAAAACATCAAGTGATACTTCCGAAGAAACATTCATTAACTACGTTAATAATCGACGATACTCATATTACGCACCTACATGCCGGTCCTCAGTCCACTCAATATTTATTGTTACAAAAGTATTGGATCTTATCGGGGCGAGACATAGTTAGACAGCGCATACATAAGTGTGTTCCTTGTTTCCGCGCTCGACCCACACCACCACAGCCGCGCACACACTCAGCGCGTCCATTCATTAAAACAGCTGTTGACTATACCGTACCATTTTACGTTCGTGCGAATAAAGTTAAAAATTCTAAAATCTTTAAATCATACGTAGCGGTATTTGTTTGTATGAGTGTTAAAGCAATACATTTAGAATGGTTTCATGATCGCGGACCACCTTTAAGTGAAGGCATGATCGTTGTGGTACGCGATGATAATTTACCAGTTTTACAATGGAGATTAGCACGGGTACATGCGTTACATCCGGGTACGGATAATATTACTCGTACTGTAACCCTTCGAATGGGCAACTCTTATACTAAGAGACCTGTTGTAAAAATATGCCCCATTCCTTTAAATTAATACCTACATTTTATTTTATTTTCAAATTTTTTAGTTAACATTTCGTGATTGTAAACATCTTATCGTTGTAGTTTTAGTTATTCATTTGTTATGTTAAAAGCAACCACGTTCTTTTAAGGTGAGCGGCATGTTCCGTACCGAAACAGATATTTTGTCGATTTTTTCTTTTGTTCATTGTAGGTACCTAGCATTAATTAAGATATACACAATCTTGAGGGTAAATCAAAATACTTTAGATTGTTTCTATTGGTTGTTTCGGTGTGACGCCTCTTCTGTCCATCGTAACGGTGACAAAACGCGGCAACTGTAGTGCTTTGTCATACGCCTTCCTGGATACACGCACGCGCATATTTCGTGTTTTCGCACATTAACCTTTGTGCTACGGTACCTAAAACTTTACGTGATCATCCATCAAAATCCCACAATCTATGAACCAGTCCCCTTCAGCCTATGGACCTTTGAAGTGCGGTGATTCTCAGTGCAAGCAGGGACGCGAACCTTGGACCCAGGAGATAGATCTGATCAGGTTAGTCGCGTCGCAAACAGCCTACTGCAATTCCCGTACATTCCCGAAATAAATAAATTATATCTGTGTTCAGTTTGATAAAATTCAATGCAAGTTAGATATAACTCAAACTATCTCTTTGCTCTACGTAGTAGAAGCTTTTATACGTCAAATATTTTATTTTATAATTATTTTATGCATTGAAAGCTTTATTTTAAACTATAGACTATGTTAGTTTCAGCAGATAGAAACTAAGGCAAGTTCTATCTACTCAAAATACGTGGTTACATTAACCTAAAATCTAGTTTTGTATAGGTCTAGTAGGTCCTCAATAGGCCCTATCCTTTTCACGACCACGATTTTTGCAGCGTGACTGAATTATCCAGATATCTTTATTCTATAAAAACTGATTCAAATTTTAAAAATACAATAAACCTCCTTGTGCTTCATGTAGTCGGATAAAAAGTTGCACCTATATGCTCTTCATTGTCTGTGTGTCGTCTATGTAATGTATTGTGTTAAGTAAGTCTTCTAGTACTCATAACACAAGCTCTGCTTAGCTTGGGGCTAGATGATGTTGTGTGGATTGTACAGCATTATTTATTTTATGTATTGTGCAACCAAGAGTCTTTTTTATTTTGTATATATCTCGTACAAATTCAGTGTTTCTCAGTATCACTGCGGCATAGTCCGCATCTCATTTCGCATGCGAGAAACGCGCCCACTACTGCCAGCCAACTTGATTGAAAACCTTCTAGAAGTTACAGAAGCTTTGTCGATACTAAGTTCATATAGAGAAAGTTCTGGAACTAGTACGTTGTTACCTTATAATCTTACGAACACGTATGTAGGTGCGTGTTTATTTAGTGGAGCCATCAAAAATAGTCAAGATCATATTTTGACATCTTTCACAAATATGTATGATAAATCGCAAATAGTAAAATTTCTGAAAATCCCATAGCGAAAGTTCACAAAAATATAATTCTGATCTGAGCAAGTTTGTCCAAGAAAATATTAAAGGCTTATAGATAAATAAATCTAAAAAAATTATACGCGTTGACTTAAGAACCTTCTTTTTTTTATCAATTAATAAATTCTTTGTTTTGATCAAAAATATCATTATGGTAAGAATCGTCTATTAGCTACTACTTTTAATTACGTTTCTGTCATCATCATCATCATTCTCCTGCCCTTATCCCACGTTACATGTTACGTTAACGTATGTTAATTACGTTTATGTAAACTAATTTAATCGTAGAAGATCAATCAAAACAGTAGATGGGATCGTGAGGCGTGGGTGCACCAACAGCTTTGTAAACACGACCGTGACTACTGTAATCGATTTCACTTGTTTACCGAACTGAATCGAAGAATATCGGTATAATCCGGTTTCAGGAATAACAACTTGACCAAGATATGAATTTGTTTGTTTTTCAACGTCGAGATTCGATATACGATAGTAGACGACTGAGAAAATATCTGGTAGTAGGAAGTAGGACTTTACATTATATTTATTGCTTCTGTAGTTTTTTTACTAGATCAGGAGCCTATGGATTCAACACTTTCTGTGTAAACATTTATGTCAATAAAACATTTTTTACTTTTATTTACTTTTGATTTCGAAAGCTTGCTTTAAATTCAAAAACCGTGTTCTACATAAATAAATCTGTATTAAAAAAAAGTAATGTACAGTGGTATTTCTGTATATAAAAAGTTTTGTGGCCAAGTGTTAGCTTGTTAATCATGAAGTTTATTTCTTTTTTTTATTCGGAATATTCGCGTAATATTTTCACCATTGTGAGATAGCAAGTGGTTCAATCAGCTCCGCAAGTATCGACCTTGTCTTTCTTGTGGATTAAACCAACTAGTATACAACAACATCTAGTCTAGTAAAAATTTCGTTATAAAAAACCTGTGTAAATGTGAAATTATGATGTATGAAATGCCCGTTGTCAAACACTCTTGCATGTGATAATTTTGTATGCAAACATATGCAGAGTCTCAAGCGGGATATTTCAAAAGTTTGGATTCTGCATACAAATGCACCACACGCGGTGCTAGGCACCGGTTATAAACATCAAAACTTTTACTAGGCCCTCAGCAACACGTCTTAAGCAGCAACGCGTTCACTACGACTATAGTCTAAGATCCGGCTGCAGGATTACTGCGCTCATCTGTTTTTTGCTGAAAACCAAATTTTTATGTATATTTATAATAAGGAGAATATATATTTATCAGGTTGCCTAGCAAAATTTGGCCGCCAGTATGTTTAATTAAATTATTTTTAATTATTTTTTGGGAAAAATATCGTTCACTTGTTTTTTAAATCAAATAACGTCTACATCATGGCAATTAATATGAAGACTCAAAAAAATCAGCAACCCTTATTTGCGGGTAGATTTAATTAAGCAAACAATATGATAAAAAATGAAAAAAAACATAGCTTTAATTTGATATGCAATTAATATATAAACGTTATGCACGTATAAATATATCGAAACCATACCTGTTTACACCTGGCTGCGAAGAGGTGCGGCCAAGTACGCAACGGCAACCGTGATTTTTTTGAATCTTCATATAAATTGCCATGATGTAGACGTTATTTGATTTAAAAAACAAGTGAACGATATTTTTTCCCAAAAAACAAAAAAAATAATTTAATTAAACATACTGGCGGCCAAATTTTGCTAGGCAACCTGATAAATATATATTCTCCTAATTATAAATATACATAAAAAATCGGTTTCCAGCAAAAAACAGATGAGCGCAGTAATCCTGCAGCTGGATCTCGTACTATAATAAATGTGTTCACAGATGTACATAGGAATATATAAAATACATAAGAAACAGTTGAGCTATCTACACCGTTGCAAACAATCTACAGATAGCTCAACTGATCCTAATCAGTACCAATCGGAACTGTACCCAAGATACTGCAAGATACATTGCCGCGCTGAATAGCAATGCTAATACGCTGGGCCAGATACTCACCAGCCCTTGGGTCATGCGTCGCTGCGACTAGACGCCCAGAAATAATTTTGAATACCCGTTAGAGTCTCGACCCCAAGAGGAGCAAATATGTAGGCCCTGTCGAGAACTGCATATTTGCGAAAAAAATAAAAATATAAGCACGTTGCAAAATATAAATCACATACAAACTCGTTATGAATAAGCATTCAAATTTCACTGCAACAACAAAATATTTGAAAACATTATTTATACCAAACTATTTTCTGTTTGATTTACAACCAGTACTGGAATATATTTTGTTATATAGTAACAGACACCTAGAATAAACAAAGAAGTTGTAAAACTGTATCCTCGGGGATGAAGTAGGTTGTAGATGAAATAGCTCTACGTTACTACCCGTTTCCTTTTTATTTCTACTACGCTTTAAGCACTGAGTGTAGGTTAGTTTAGGACAACGTTCAGTTGTGGTAGCACTTCTGTAAAAACCTAGCAAAGATACGTAGCAGTATCTCTCGCTTGTAACGATTGTTTAACGAAAACAGAACTAGATGTCGCTGTTAAATTTGCGTGTAACCTGAATCGCGCTGACGAAAACGCACGGGCATCTAATCATGTACATGTAGTACGGAAAAAATGTTCGGTTTTAAAAAAAAATTGTTGTAAGAGTAGTCAGACTGCCAAAAGCAGTAGTCCGTTCGAAAAAAAAAAAAGAGTTATACGAAATGTTGAAACGTATCCTGTGCGCTAATCCGCTAGGTGGGATCAAGTTAGATACAAACTTATCGTAAAAAATCAAGTATTTTTTTTTAACTGTATTAAAGTAAATGGTATAAAGCTTCAAAACATTTTCTTCCAAGATTCATGAAGAAACTAGGCTAAGTTAAAAATACTGTAGCACTTTAAAATTTAATCAGCTTGATGTGATAACGCTCCAACATGAATTTTAGCTTATACGATGACGTCATAGGTTAGCGTGCTGTTAAAAAGAACTTGTATGACCTAAATAAAGTTTAGTGTCACATTTTTTTATATATTTTGTATCGTAGCCTACCTTAATATTTTCATAATAAAAAAACCGCAAACCAAACCAAGCAATTAACAATAATAATTTATAAAGCACTGGTAAAATCGTGATTACGTTTAAATCGGACCATTATGTAAAGAAGCTTTTAAATGCAAAAAGAATATACAAAATCAGACGAATTTCCTACTTCCGACATTTTTAAATCTATTTAAATTAAACCTCTATTTGTGTAGCTATCTTATTTCAACTCCACAGCCGTTTCTAAGGGCGGCCAAGAAACCGTATCAAAGGACACTTGTGGGTTATTCTATTCAATCGATATTTTCCGGAATGCTTAAAAAATATTTCAGATTTTAAGAGTAATGACCTAAGTTATGTAATCACAAACTAAATCCGTCTCATTTAAAAAAAAAATCTACATAAATCCGCCCATCATCATCATCAGCCCGTTGTCACCCACTGCTGAGTATAGGCCTCCTCTTTACTATGACATTCTATGTTATATTTAAATCCGCCTGATTTCCTAAAAATAATACTTTAAAATTCTGATTAAAATGACCTTAAAAGATGAAACTAAAAACGCTTCACAAACTTTCATTCCACTATCCAATACGATCTATTCCCGCATTTCAGAGTGAAAACCTTTTACGGTTTTCCATCAAAGCCTTAGTACGAAGCAATTAAAACCGGGGCAGGACACTGGGGGGCGATTTTCAGATACCTAGCACTTATTTTTCGTTTCACGCTCACTCTCGCTCGGTACAATAAAATAGGGCATTGGGACCTCGAGACGTAAATAAAACAGTTTGTTACATAAAGAACCTTTTGGAATAAATAACAAGTGATATTTATGCAGCCAGTGTCTTGGGTACGCTTCCGATTGGTACTAATTTGGACCAGTTGAGCTATCTATAGATCGTTTGCAACGGTTTGTAGATAACTCAACTGTTTCTTATGTATTTTATTTGCTTGGGTACATTTTGTAAATACTGTAATAGTCGTAAGTTTGTTTGTGATTAAAGTTTTTAGTGATATTACAAGAGATGAACTTAAGAAACTAGCGCGTATTTAATAAGATTAATATTATGCGAAGTCTTTGAACTAAAATATAGCCGTTTGTGTTCAGTTTATGAAAACAATTTGAGTTATTTTTGTTTAGTGCCTAACTAATTAGTTCAGTATCGTTGTTTTTACAACGAGATATGAACCATATTTGCGAGTTTTTTCTAGATATTTAGGCACAGTTGCATATGTCATGATCACAGGTCAGACTGAAGTTTTTGTAAGTAGATATTATTTTGGCAAACATACAAATCTACATTCTATGGCATTTTTTGATTACAAAGAAAAACTAATGACACAGTGCGCATTGGAATATTGGAGTGAATGTTTGCAACGATGTGCAACGACAATTTTGCGTTTGTAAAAACCATAACCAACAATAGTGTCTCCATTCTGCGTGATATTCATACCAGCTTTCGCCTGTGACTGTTTGCAATCCAAAAGTTAAAACTTCATGCATTATTCAGATAGTTTGACGTCCAGAAGCAGAACTACCCTCTCAGCCATTTCAATTACGGACGGGTAAAACTTGACGTTAGGAATTTTCGGCTATTTTCGGCTTGACCGGTTCAAGAGCCTCCAACGAGTTACTGATGCGTTATAATAGCGTTATAGACTGCTTCTATGATTTATTGTACGGTACTTGATTCGAACCTACAAACCTTTATATGGATATAGAATATAGTAAGTTATTTTTGGTTTTAGAAATTGTTGATTGAATATTGACGGGTTAAGAAGTTATATTAAAATAAAACATCGATTGATTCCTATACTTATCTTTTATTTTGTAGCATTTTTTTAATACTTGCAGTAAAACTTAATAGATTATCCTGTAACCAATTTATGACAGTGTCAAATGTTTTTTTACAAATTAAAATAATATTTTTCGTTGTTTTACAGTAAAAATATTGCGATTTTGTTAGACGAAGCAAAATACCAAAGATATTATTAACATTTATTTTATGAAGCAAATTGTCTCATTGTTAGTTTTGATAAAGACAATTAAGTACATCACAAATATTACTTTGATAATTTGAAACTAAATTAAAATTATAAAATACATTTACACAAATAAAGGTTGCTTTAAATTTCTGTAGTCATAATTATAATATCTAAATCATTATCACAAATTATGAAGCGAGATACTGAACGCTACTTACTTTAGCTACTCATTATCATAAATTATGAAGCGAGCATAGATACCGAACGCTACTTTACCTACTCTTAACAATCACGCCCACATCGAACACCTCCGCATCAGAGAACCTTTCCACACTCCCCAAGGTCGAATGGTCCACCAATTAATTACTGAAGGATTCCTTTTATCGCGTGATCAGAAATAACAAAACGCAACATCTTCCGGTTAAGGCGTTCCCATTAATTTTCATCCGCTTTGCCTAAATCACTGAGAAGTGGGGGATTATTTATGCGCTAATTTCTACAAGCTGCGGAGCCTTGGGCCTTACCCTTGTCTCGATGGGTAAGGTTAAACTGAGGTTAGCGGAGCGGCGGTGGCGATACGTGAAGACACTTTCAAACAACATAAATTGTACATATACAATCAGTTTTATATGGCCAATATGGTCACACTGTGGTTTCCAATTTGTAGATAATTAAAGATAAATTCAGTAACTAACTGCAACAATTAGAAGAAGAAGAAGAGGGCTTTGGGCTTTATGAAATTATATAATTAAAGTAGTACTTAATTAGATAACTCGTTAACTCGTTTAAAAGCTGTAAACGCACAAAAGCGATATGTCAAAAGTATATTGGCCGTCCGCTCGCAGCGATAAAAATTTTGAAAGAAAAATGAATATTCTGGCACTATTTAAACAAAAAAAATTACAGGGGCCAAATACATTTGCGCAGCCATGTAGCAACAACACACGCGGAAACTAATGTGTCATTAATCATGTTTAAAGTTATAAATATTCATTTCATAATAAGGTGGTCAATTCAGGTGAATAGAATATGAAATGAATAAAGCAGTTACAGTTATAGCGTTTTCACATTATCCGATCCGATATCGGTGTCGGACGCCGATCCGATATCGGGGTAAGTAAAATGTATGTACCTCCGATATTCAACATTGGGCCGGACAATATGAAAGACAGGTACATATTTCATACATTTTACTTACCCTGATATCTGATCGGCGTCCGACACCGATATCGGATCGGATAATGTGAAAACGCTCTAACTGTAACTGCTTTATTCATTTCATATTGTATTCACCTGAATCCGGTTAAACCGGCACATTGGGGGCATCTGTTAATAATTTGATATCAGAAATCATTGACAAATAACATTGATTCATAAGAGAACCATATTGCGAAATATAAATTCAAATTTACTAATATATAAAATAAATTAGTACTGCATTCGTCGAAAATGCTCCATTTTGTTTTCCAATTAAGCTCGATTGAAACACTTTAATATTATATTCAGATTGAAAATCTACATTATTGAAATAATTTGAAATTAATTTGGTCAAAAAGCTATCGAAATGTAATTTATTAATCGATTTACCTTTAGATCGTGACATAGATTTTATTTAATTCACTATGCAAAGTTGGACCTCTAGAAGCTCATTCAATTTCAGCTAAAGATTGGGTCCAATAATAAAAAAGACTGAATCGGTTTTTTTAAAACGCTTTAATCCCTTTTAGTCAGCTACGAATTAGGTGTTTTAATTAAGAAAATACTAACGCTTAATTAATAGATTATATAATATCTTATACTGCCAGTTATTAAGGCTAACATTTACTGAACATTTGTATGATCAGCTACAACTCATACACAAACAAACGAGGATTTATAAATTTTTAAGTATACCAATGTAAGTCGCGGTGACTCAATAACTGTCTCGAGAAAGTTCCGGAACAGACAATATTGCTGGCAATAAAGCTGTATTATTTACAACGAGCAAATGAATTCACTCACAAATATTGACTCAGAAAAGAGATGAAAACTCAAGTAATATCAGTCGGTACTTTGAAATAAAGTCATGTTAAAAATTATTATCTCTGGCAATAGAATTACGACGGTCGGAGCCCGAAAAAAGATGTCTATCTTGCTTAAAATGTGCGAGTATGAGCGTACGTGTTTTTGATAGAAATTTATATTGTGAGTTATTGCTGTCAGTCAATGAAATTGATTTTGTATGTAAATATATACTTAGATAAAACACATAAAGCAAGGATTAAAAAAATACCAAATACAATATCAACATTCCTTATAACCAAGTATAAATAAATATTCAGGGGCATATCACACATTACACTCTAATCCCAAACTATGCAAAGCTATGGGAACTAGATTTCTGATAGAATACTAATAAATACTTTTTTGTTTGTAAATACATAGGTACATAGAAAAGATACATAGTAACACCAGAACAAATATTTATGTTCATCACACAAACATTTGCTCTGAGTGGGAATCGAACCCACAACCCACAGCATGGAAGGCAGAGCTACTACCAACTGAGTTATAACGCCTTTGTGGAATAAACCAATCGCACCATAATATTGTTACATTTCTACAGTACATTTCTAAACTTTAAACTAAAGTACAATTCTAAACAAAAGCTGAGACAGTCATCCTTAGTTAAAGCCAACTTTGAATCCTGTATTGTCTAATGCTCTATCCTTTACGAGCCAAGTGTCAAAGTAATAGCACTTTACTAGAACAATACGAACGGTATCGACGATACGCGGATAGCTTTAAAGTTTTATACCTATTTTAAAACAAAATAGTTCTTATCACAAGTAGGTAAGGTTCATTTTGTGTCTACATTTTTCTGATGTTTATATGATATGGTAGTAACGATGTATAGTAGGTACACTGTGTGTTTTGGTTTACAATGTTGTTTATTGAACGCAACTTTGTCTGAACCACTCTGGAATGTTATGAACTAATCAGACAGAGAACCTATTTGAACGCAAACATTTTACGATTTTCATACATTTTGTTGGAAAACTTACACGCAAGCTATACAAGGTAAAGAAAGTTTTAGTTTAAAGAAGAAACTAACACATTTTTATTAATTGTTGTTGTGAGAGGCTCTTTGCAAATAATAAATTGTACAAATTTAACTTAAATTCTGTATTAGATATACACAATCTTTTTTTTTAATCCTATTTATAAAATAAAAAGACTTCAGATAGTATTTTTGCAAGAATTATTATGATAAGAATATTTTTATGTACGTTAATAAAGGACCTCATAGAGATGAAGTGGAAAGAAGAGTAAAAACTACATGGAACAAATTTTGGGCATATAAAGAAGTACTAAAATCTAACCTACCTATTATTTACAAGAAAAAAATTTTGGATTCGTGCTTACTGCCTTGTCTATCGTACGCAAGCCAAACCTGGATTTTTAACAAGTATACGATTAATAAAATTCAAACCACCCAAAGAGCGATGGAAAGAAGTATATTAAACATTAGAAGAAAGGACAGACACAGAAACATAAACATCAGGAAACAGACGAAAGTAATTGATGCTGCACACCACTGTCTAAAACTCAAATGGAAATGGGCGGGCCATATAGGAAGAATGAGCAATAAGAAGTGGACAAAAATCGTAACCATCTGGCGCGGACCGCCAGGTAAAAGAAAAAGAGGTAGACCTCTTGAAAGATGGGAAAATGAAATTAAAGAAATAGCAGGAACAGACTGGACAGAGATCGCTAGAGATAGAGAGACATGGAAACATTTGGAGGAGGCCTTTACCCGAACAGGGATCCTTGAATGAGGGGAAAAGAAAAAGAAAAAAAAAAGTTTATAAAAAAGAAAGCCATTCAATGGGTTTTACAGGCTATAATAATAATAATAATAAAGGACCTAATATTTAACTGTGGTCAGTCAAATCTCATTATATTTTGAAACTGTTTTGACATATATATAGTACGTTAAGTATACTCTCATATTTTACAATTATCATAACACTAGCTAACCCGTGCCCACTTCGTTGGGCATAATTCGACCGTTTTTTCTCCGATTCACTTTGCAAAACGGACTACCAAGTAAAAGCCTTTTTATTTTTCGGTTTTTTATATAGCCTATGACACTCAGCAATAATGTGGCTTTCTATTGGCGAAAGAATTTTTAAAATCGGTTCAGTAGATCCCGAGATTACCCCTTACAATTCAACAAATACACAAACTTTACGTCTTTATAATATTAGTATAGATTTCCTGCAAAAGTACTAACTCAGTCTTTCCATTTGAAAACTAGTCCTACTACTAAGCTAAACATAACACAGACTTATATCCTCATCTTCAAAGCTAGTTGAAACTGCATCCAGGTTTTCAAGCCACGACAGATATGCTGGAGGCTTACCGGCTTTGCCAACCTACCCCTACCCCTACACTACCGTCCCAATGAGTGTCTGTATACCAACCGACACGACATGAACATTAAAGAAAACTAATATTCTATTTAATATTAGACGACGGATGTGGCGATGCGGAGGTTGCGGGTTCGATTCCCGTCTCGGGATAAATGTTTGTACGATCGGCAAATATTTATTCCGAGTGTTCTGGATATTTTATATGTATAATAAAAATATCTATCTATGTAATGTATTGTATTAAGTATGTCAGTCTTCTAGTACCTATAACATAAGCTCTGCATAGCTGGATGATGTTGTGTTGATTGTCCAGCATTATATTCTTCAATAGTCGAGTGCCAGTAACGCTTAGTATACAAAGTCTCATTGATTGGCCGCCTAGTCATAGTCAGCAATGGTTAACAATACCAATGTTGGCGCCGACGCGGGGTTAAAAACCCTTATATATGTAAGTACTTACAAATAGATTTCTCAAAAGAAGTGAACTGACTTCAATCCACGTCGTAATACTACTGAAGATCTATCAGTAGTATTACTCAAAACTATCAGATCTTGATAAAAATAAATTGAAATACACGAAAAGCACCAGATTCCAAATAAAAATAAGTCAAATTAAAAACGTTTCTCTAGGACAGTAAAAAGTTATCACAACAATACGCTTTGCGAATCGCTTTTTTATAGTTTGAAAATAATAAATAGTCGTGATCCCTACTTATACTCACTTAGTACGCGATGCAGTCCAAAGCATGTTATTCGATCTCTAACAATGTCGGATAGATGTCGTATCGGTAGCAGTGTAAAACCATCCAATGTGTCCCGGAGCTTAGGAAATGTATTAGTAACATTGTGCGGTGTCCGCTTAGAGAATTGAAAATGACTTTGTTTTGTTACTGGGTATGTTGTTTATGTTTAAAACATGTTTAAAACTATATTACACAAATAACAAATAATAGGCTGTGGTTCCTGCAACGCTAGTTTTTAGCGTCACTAACGTATCTTATGAGCTGGTGATAGTTACAGATTAAAAAAACAGTTTAATCCATAACATTAAAAGGTTTATTTAAAACGTAACTTACAATTTCACTTCTTCTTAAACTATATATTTCAGCTTTCAACAGTAGTTTTCCCTTTATCCCTATCTTTTTCCATCCTCATCCGCAGATCAAAATCAAAAAACCAAAATCGATAAAAGTTTAGTCTATAAAATCACAAAACACTTTTAGGATCGTCTTATATACTAGGTGGAACTGGCACCTAGAATCACCTTGTATATAAGACGATTATCTTCTAGACTCTGGTCGCGTCGAACTGGCGCCTAGAATCATCTAGATGTAAGACGTTTCAAAGTGATCCTTGTGATTTTATTGAATAAATGCAATTGAAGTTTGAAGTTTGAATCTAAATGATTTTTCCACGCGACCAGAGCCTTAAAGAACGGGCAAGAAAAGATGTTATACCATCTTCTTAAAAAAAAAATGGTAGCACTCCGGGAGTGCCGGCAGAAGTGAAAACTTCAATATTAACGTTGTGTTTTCACTTTTAAGTTTTCACTTCAAAAATATAACCACAGTCGTGATTGTGTCATGTCATTGTGTCACATTCGCGCAAGCGCGAACGACGAAGACAACGAAGACACACTGACACAGACACATTCGCGCAAGCGCGAATGTGTCTGTGTCATTGTGATTGTGTCATGTCGTTGTGTCACATTCGCGCAAGCGCGAATGTGACACAACGACGAAGCCAACGAAGACACAGACACATTCGCGCAAGCGCGAATGTGTCTCGTCATCGTCACGTCATGTCGCCACGTCATCGTCACGTCATGTCGCCACAACACTATTTAATTGTTTACACACACAGACACATTCGCGCAAGCGCGAATGTGTCTGTGTCTTCGTTGGCTTCGTCGTCATCGTCACGTCACGTCATGTCGCCACGTCATCGTCACGTCATGTCGCCACAACACTATTTAATTGTTTGAGTCATACGTCGCGTGACCGCAAGTGTGTTCTTTTGTCGTCTCTTGTTTTACGAGCAATGTATAAAAATTAAATAAGATCTTACGCTTTTTCGACGTCACGTGACCCTGACGCGAGTTTGAAAGTTTTTACCCACCCAGCGCCGCTAAAGAAGTTTTCACTTCAAAACTTAACCTTCAACAAACCCAAATTCCCCAAAACGTATTCTAGTACGAAGCGCCTTGTCGGCAAATACAAGTAGCAAGAGGATTGAAAACTCCATTGAAGGCAAAATGAAGGGTGCTTTAAAATTGATGACGTGTAAAAAGCCGATAGAGCCATCGGGGCTCATTTAAATGACGCGAATGGGACAAGCGGCTCTTAAACCTCCGCATAATATTGAAGGATAATCGAGGTTTGTTCGGCAAGGGGCGGAGCTGAGATATGTTTTATGGGGTCAGAAGTCACATACTACATTGACAACCGATGTGGCGCGGGCGAAAGTCCAGTCCGACGCGGAGGTTGCGGGTTCGATTCCCGCCTTGGGATAAATGTTTGTACGATCTGCAAATATTTATTGCGGGTGTTCTGGGTATTTATATGTATAATATCTATCTATGTAATGTATTGTATTAAGAATGTCAGTCTTCTAATAACACAAGCTCTGCTTAGCTTGGGGCTAGATGATGTTGAGTGGATTGTCCAGCATTATTTATTTATTATAGATCTGATGTTAAGTTAATTTGCATAAACGATTGAATGGTTTTACGTACGTATCCATCTTTGTCATTTCTACATTATAAAAAAATTGTGTGCAGATTTTGTATACCTATTCAAAATAAAAAAACATAATCAATAATAGTTAATTCAGAAAAATTGCAAGGATCATTTAGAATCGTCTTATATTAATACTAAGTGATTCTAGGTGCCAGTTCCACGCGACCAGAGCCTAGAAGGGCAAGAAACTTACTTATTAGATAGATACTAAATAAAATCTCATTATAATATAGCGTTCAGTTGAGTAGGTAGGTTTATCATAAGCAATTTCCTGTTTATGTATCTCACAGCTAGGAACTACAAGGGCTAGACTACATGTCTATATACATGACATATTGGATCCCACATCGCCACTTAACCCTCGTACACTCAATATAGCTTGTAACGGACGTAGCACGAATTGCAACCAGTTGGTCTCCTAATTGAAATGGAAAGGAAACCCCTAAACATTTCGCTTCGAGTGTCCGTATGTTATACGAAAACAGTGTCGGAACAAAGAGGGTGAATTTGTGTGGCAAGCGACCCAGCGAGATGACATACAACTCATTTTGTAAGGACCTTTCTAGGTTCATAACTCGCGTTTTTTGTTAGAGAAACCCTAACATTTTTACACGTAGGAGCGTTTTCACATTATCTCTAAGTCAGAACGAATTTGAGCTGAAAACCTATTAACATCCTTCATCTCGAACAAACGTCGTTTTTATGTAAAAAATAAAGACATTTTTTATTTATAACATCGTGTGCATTAACTTTGTGAATTGAAACATCTTTAAACCTATTTATTTATAAATATAAATATTCACGGACAATGCATACATCATCAGTCCCAAACTAAGGAAAGCTTGTACTTTGGAACTAGATTGCTGATAGAATACTTTTATACCTTTTTTTTGTAAATACTTACATAGAATACATAGTAACACCCAGACACAGAACAAAACTTCAGACGCACAGCTGACTATCATCCTCACTTGGTTGATATTCCACTTATTAGAACTAAGCGCTTTCAAAGTTCTTTTATTATGCGCACTGCTAAAATTTGGAATCAGCTTCCAGCGTCTGTATTTCCGCTTAACTACGACCCCGTTGTTTTCAAAAAGAGAGTTAATAGGCACCTTCTGGGTGGGCTCGCTCCATCGTAGACCTCATCCTTGCACTTGTGTAAGTTTCGAGGTCAAGAGCACACCCATCTTAGCATAAAAAAAAAAAAAAAATTATGTTCATCACACAAACATTTGCCCTGGGTGGGAATCGAACTCGCTGCCCACAGCATGGAAGACAGAGCTACCAACTGAGCTGTGACGTCTGTCTGCCAACTTTTTTTATATTGTTATCACAATAGCTTGTTTTATTTTCTTGAGTATAGTCTAACCTAACTGAGTTTTGTCTTGTAAATTCAAAGCAATTTCAACTGCAGTGAAAAACGAGTTTTCACCCGAACCCCTAATTGAAGACCCGAGAAAAACTGTTGTACATTTGTCCTTTGACACTTTGCACAGTATAATAGGTTTCGTTTTAGAGAAAGTCTTTGAGGACTTGTCTTCGTAATGTTTTATATTTCACAACTCAAATCACGTAAATTTTCAAGCTAAGATTATAAATTTATTTTTCTTTACTTGATTTATAATAAATTCGATATATTCATTTTTCCCCGAAGTCAGTCAATATCCAATAGTAAAAAGTACCGATATACTTCGTCTAATAAAATTACTGTTATTATATTATTTTACAATTTTAGGCCCTCTTTATTTTTAATTTTCATATATGTTAATAAGTGAATATTAATGGTATCTAATCTTACTCGTATTTGTATACATATTATGCATGAATATAACTATTCTAACATCGGTCTAGTTGCCATAGTACAAGCGTTACTTAGTTTAGGACTAGAGCGTGTTGTGAAAAGTCCATGAATATTTATTTTATTTATTTATGTAAAAGGTATGCAAGTAAGGACTTGCGCTCTAGCACCTTTATGACAATTCTAAACGATATATGTCACGTGACAGTTTATTATGTCATTCAACTTACACTTACAGTGTTGGAGTAGGTACACAATTGTCTAACATGTGTAGGTACAACTTGTTGTAAACTTTGACAGTTCACACCCATCTCAAATTATCAGATAAAAACACTCTTGGTAAGCAAATAAAATAAGCTTTATTTAATTATTAATATTAATAAATTTAAGTATTATTTCATTTCATTCACTTCTTGATTATTTTAATTACCTTACTATAGGTACTTCTTCTTTTTTATATCGCTTCTGGCCGTCAGTACGACAGGCAATTCTGCCAATGTCAAGTGTTTATTTTGAAATATATTTCAGTCAAATGACGATTGACTGACTTGACTCAGTTTTCATACATTTTGGTGAAAATGCGGTCTGTTTGAAAAGACTGTCAGTATCTGTCAAAGTTTGCTAAAGATTATTTGTTAAACTTAGTTGAACATTTCGTACACAAATCTACCCACAGAACATTTGTTCTGTGAATCTACCTAAGCTTCACAAAGCAAGTCGTTTCCGATAGTTTTATTTTACTAATCGTGCTGAGTGCACGGATGTTTACGAAGTGAGAGACAAGCATTATTTATGTGAACCTTGTAACGTATGACTGTTTTCGTATCCAATTTACTGTGTTGAAAATGGCTTTTTAACGGTGAAATGTACGAGTATTTGTACCAAGTTTACTTACACTCGAACGCTGGGAGTGTTGTGCTTACCTGTATCGCAAACATTTTATATTTTCAAAATTATTTCTGGGCGTCTAGTCGAAGCGACGCGTGACCCGAGGGCTGGTGAATATCTGGCCCAGCGTATCAGCATTGCTATTCAGCGCGGCAATGCAGCCAGTATCTTGGGTACACTTCCGATTGGTACTGATTTGGATCAGTTGAACTATCTGTAGATCGTTTGCAACGGTCTGTAGATAGCTTAACTGTTTCTTATGTATTTTATATGCCAATGCACATTTTGTAAATACTGTAAAGTCGTAAGTTTGTTTGTGAATGCAAGATTATTTTAATTTTATATCGACTTAAATTACAAGGTTAACTTACAATATTTAAGAACTTGGTAAGTAGGATAAAATAAAAAAATATTTTTTTTTGGTTTTCCGTTTTATTTTATAAAGTTTTAAATTAATAAATGAAGAAGCTATGTAACGTAAACTCGAGTGAATTATATAGATATTATGTGTTATTTTTTCATTTCTATATAAATATAACACAGTCAATTACCCTTTGTCATTTAGACCAGCAATATAATAACACGTATAATAAGTGCTCACAGAATTCAAGGAATTTTAATAATTCATGAAATCACGTTGATGTGTTATATTCTGGGCTCAGGAAATTACCGCCACATTTTATTATGTCTTAAATCTCACTGAGCCTGTGCTCAGACACCCACATGAAGTAAGTCATACTGTGGGCTTGCCACACGTGATATCAACATAACTCATTTTAATATTAAAGTCGGAAATTCATGAAGATTTTTATTTACGTCATATTGATGATCACTCAGTCGGTAGTAGCTCTGCTATTCATCATCATCATCCGCAGCCAGATTTCGCCCACTGCTGGGCATAGGTCTCCCTTTTCTTGTGCCACTCTCCACGGTCCTGTGCATTTTGATATTAAAGTCGGAAATTCATAAAGATTTTTATTTATGTTGTATTGATGATCAACCTGACAGGAGTGAACGCTCGGTAGTGCCTCGGTAGTGCTGGGTCGTGGGTTCGATCCCCATCGAGAGCTGATGTTTGTGTGATGAACATATGATCTTCTAGTCTTTGTTATCTGTTACTATGTATCACATAGTACAAGCTTAGTGTGGGGCTGGAGTATTTCCCCCTATCTTATAAAAAGTTAGCGTTGACATTATGTCATCATTACGTATGGTAATCAAGACATCAAGTCTGCGCTAACTTTTTATAAGATAGACCGTTTATATTTAACTTTTATAACATCTTTCAAAGTTAAAACACAACCTTTTTCTTAAATCTGCTTTTTTTTAATTATTAATTTATTTGTGGAGATAGGTGTAGTGGTATCTCCTAGGGCAAGATCTTCCACGCCGCGACCTTCGGCTCGGGGTCCGAGGACCGATGGATAGTATTCGGTCGTGTTACTTATGTTCAAACTTCGTTTGTGCGATCTAGGATTTGTCTCTGCCATCTGTTGGTTTGTTGCGCAGACTTTGATGTAGTTCATCATGTAGCGAGATAGATGGCGCTACATATTTATTATAGAACTGGTAGTACTTGAAACTAGTAATAACTCTTTGTAGACTCTTTGTTGTGTAGGGATTTGTTTACAAGCGTTGGTTATTATAAGATAAATCCCTCATCCCTCAAATAATAATGAGATAAAGGTTTATTTAGGCCTAAACTAAATTAATTACGCGCTTTTCAAAACTAAACAAATAACTCATGTTTTAGTAGGATATTTAATCATGGTACTCTTGGGGGGAAAAGTTTTAATAAAATCTTTTTTGCTGATTGTCGCTGGAACATGAACGAATTAGGCGAACAAAATGCGTGTTACAAGTACATAAGATGATAAAATAAAACGACTTTGACATATACACGTAATTAAAATGTAACTTTGTAATCAATTGAGTAAATTAACAAAACATTGATTTATATTTGTTAAAATAGCTAACTAAAGCTTTTGGTGTACATGATGTACGTATCTACCAAAAACCATTAGTAAGCTATTGACAGGAAATAAATTTTAAAAATTTACTGCTCTAGATGAGCAGTAAATTTTTAAAATTTATTTTAAATTTATTTTATTATATTTGATAAACAGTTTCACAAACTTATTTCGCCCTTTGACGAAAAAAAATTCTAATATCGCCATGTTTTAAACTGTGGTAAATGTATTGGTTGTGTGTATAGAAAATTGCACATAAATAAACTATAGTCAAGTGTGTGACTCAATTCTCTAACTTATAGAAGCGGAATAAATGTGAATATGTAACATTAAGTAATTAAAGACATAACGTTTATACCTCAAAGTTTTCAAAACCATTCGTACCAAATACTTACCTACTTCAGAAGCAGATGTTCTCGCTGTAAATCGGCGTTCATCCGCCGTAAAGCCAACCACGTTATCTTAGCCAAAGGAATGAAAATATTCCTAATTGAATCCGTAGCAATATCAGTCCCATTAGTCGCTCGTTTCGGACCTTACCGGATTTTACCGGATTTTTCCGGAATTTACCAGTTTTATCAAAATACTCCAAGTCCGCTTTGATGGTGGAAAAGGTGCGTGTTGGAAGGCGGTTTCGTAATAATTAGACAAATTTAAACATTGGAAAAAAATATAGTTTAAGACCACTTGGCCCCAAAATAAAAAATACACTAGTTGATTATTTTTTTTAAAATTGAAGCCTTTGCCCTGCAGTGGGACACCACAGGCTGAAAATGAATGAATGAATGAAACTTTAAAAAAAATTGCTTACATAAATGAAGTAAATCATTGGTTATCAATTGAAATATTTAATTTTCTTTACAGTATTTACAAAATGTACATAGTCATATAAAATACATAAGAAACAGCTGAGCTATCTACAGACCGTTGCAAACGATCTATAGATAGTTCAACTGATCCAAATCAGTACCAAACGGAAGCGTACCCAAGACAAAAATTAAAAAATAAATAAATCTTTAGTTTAGTGAATCTACAGATTCAACTAAGTGTCTGTTACAGAAGTAGAAATAAAACTTTTTTGTGAATACTTTGTGGTTCCGCATAGCCGCGGGCTATTACCCTAAAGGCCTGCGCAGACCGGGACGCCATGGCAAGGAACGACATTTTGACGCCATTTAATTTTTAATAATGAACATTCAACCGTATTGTTACAGAAATACGACATAAATTGCTATGCTTTAAAATGACGCCGTAGCATTGAACGTGAACGGAACGGCATCATTTTAAAGCATAGCAATTTATGTCGTATTTCTGTAACAGTACGGTTGAATGTCCATTAGTAAAAATTAAAATCCCTTGCCATGCCGACCTGGTCTGCGCAGGCCCTAATATAGTATTACATTATCTGTGCCTTTACCCTTTTACTTTGATCATCACTAAAACGTAAATTAATAATACTTTTAATGGATTTTATTTAAGCGTTCTATCAGCCATTTCAATTAATTTGTGCAAAGCTTACTCCTTTTTGTCACGGTTTTCAATTATTTTTAATTGAGGTCTTCTATAACTTAATTTGATTTTCCTGTTGGGAAAATGATATAACAGCTTAACAATTTAATACTAATACAGTTCAATAAAGTAACGAGACATTGTCATTGTCTATTACACTAGTCAAATAATATTTACCTAAAGATTAAACACAGTTTATATCGTAAATGCAATACTAACCAGGCCGTAAGTTTCTTGCCCGTTCTTCTAGGCTCTGGTCGCGTGGAACTGGCATCTAGAATCACCTAGTATGTAAGACGATTCTAGTGATTTCATTGAATAAAAAAGTTATTGATTTGATTTGATTTTTGAAATAATTTATATCAATAATATATAGAACCTATTAGGAAATCGGTGAAAGAACATGTTTTTTCACAAGTAAATAAGAATTTGCTGATCAATTTTTATGGGTCATTGAAACCCATTTGTCAACCAAACAAGTTAGATACAGAAAAAGAGTTTTTTAACAAAAAAAATCGTCTGCCAGCTATAGCATAAAAAAAGCGAATGTTTTATCTTGTGAATTATTTACGTTTCATATTTCATAATCGATCAAAAGTCGAGCTTCTAACAAACATGTACAATATAAAAGAGTCAATCTTCTTCTTCTTATCGTGTCGATGCTACAACTGTATTTTGTTGTTATAGCATCGTGTTGGAAAGATTAGCCAGACTAGACACTGCTTTGCCGTGCCTAGCTGTTACCGGTGTGCGCCACGAGGAGGCTCTTTCCATGCACCCAAAGAGTCAATGATACCTTGAACTATTCGGGCTGCATCGACAAACTCAATAAATATTATATTAAAATACAACATACATACAACATCTCGTAAATCGCATACAAAAGAAAAAAACGGGTTCGAGCGGCACATTGATAAGTCACGACTACAAAGGGTTCAAACGTTACCCTCCCTGTAACTTTGAATACATGCTAAGTTATGTCTAGACTACGCAGTTTTATTGACTAAACTATAAATAAAAAGATACACAGAAATTCGTTAAACATAAAATGAAAAATAATGCAGTAACAAAAACGGTAGTTTTCATCTAGGAACGCAATTTTTATTCGTTTTGTATTTCAGTATTATAAATGTTTTTTAAAGCTATAAATACAAGTACATTGATCCAAGATAAATACTCAATATCACTTTGTGTTTTGGGTTACTCGTATTTGTATCAAATCCTTTGATAACTCTGGTGGATAAACTCACCAATCTGAATTGGGGAAGACCAAATAAAGGGCACAAAATAAGGGTTTTTTCTGCGTCATTTAGATTTAGAAACAGGATGAAGGGTTTGAGGGACGTTCAGAGGTTTCTATTTGTTTGATTCGTAATTTTAATCGGATGTCGCCGCTTTTATTCACACTAGTTGGGTTTTAAGCCCGATCGGAACTGCAGCCGATTTTAGACGGGGATATCCGGGCTTGCCTTCTGAAAAATACGGATAGCACGTTGTGTTAACTCGAGCGAATCCGACACGATTTGAGATAGTGCGCGCGGGCAATCCAGCCGACATTTTTTGTTTTTTTTTGTGTCTCATTCCCGTTGTTTAAGCAAAGCGTCTATTATAGCGAGTAGAATACTTATTACATTATTAGTACGCAGTTGAAACCGAAAAAGACAACGTATGTGGCCACATAGGTAATTCTTTTTTGGTGGAGGTTTTGTCAAAAATAGCTTTCGCTTTCTGTAACTGTATCACTAAGCTGCTAAATTGTAATCTACCGCTATACTTCCAAGATATTGAATTTTGAAACTGTAGCACTAAAAGCCTGAATATATTTAAAATGGAAACGTTAAATCCGTTATACATTTCCGAGATAAATTGCATCAATAAATTAAATCGCCATTGTGCTCGTCGTTGACAAAGCGACGACCGCTGTCGAGGACGTCAAAAACCACCAGCAATTTACTGCAAGATCTGCTACTGGTCGAAACCAACAGAGACGTAGAAGGGTCAGTGGTTACCCACTTTTTTCTTTTCGTGCCTGAAGGGTCCCACAGAAAACCAGCGCTATAGGAACCTCACCCTATAGCATATTTATTTTTATTTTTCTTCCTTTTTTTGTGTTAGGCTAATACAGTTAAATCTAAATAAAGATTAGGATGGTAGATAAGGAAGCTGGTGCCCAAAAGGTTTAGTAATAAAACCTGTTAGATGGGACGATATACTGAGTGGTGACCTTTTTACACAACTTTTATTTAATCATTTGTTTTTAAATGTATGTTCTATGTGTAAATAAACGTTTTCCATTCTATTTCTAAGGATTCTTCTGGTTTTTACTGCTATCAGAAATAGTAATAAAATACTCTTTAACATCATTTAAAAACATATAATATATACTATATCGTTTTTATAATACTAGATACTGAAAACTGATATTTATAACGAACGAAATGAACAGACAAGAATCATACAACCTTGTATATATTTTCTATCTGTATTTTAGGCAGAAAACGCCCTGAAAAGCTCGTTTCTTTAGCAAAAATACTCATAAACAAAACTTTATTCTCTTTCATATAAAAATGTAGGCAAAAAATATAACCCTTTTAGGCAAAACTGGACACGGCCCTGTGCAGATGTTTTTAATTACTTCAAAAGTGGCACTCGCGCAAATGTATGTACTTGTATGATAAATGATGTATGAGATCCATTGATTCGTAACTCGACACCAAACGTGATGGATAGCGTTCATCTATTCCATAGTTCATTGTTGGTCGTGTTATATCAAGGGGTGTCAGCACCCTGTATATAATACTCTATAATTATATATATTTAAAAATATATAAATAATTAATAATTTATTCATAGGTTTGTTTCACACGCCGCTATTTCTTTAAGCACAACAGGAATGTTGAATTAATTAATAATGTTGGACAATCCACACAACATAATCTAGCCCCAAGCTAAGCGGATCTTGTGTTATGGGTACTAGAAGACTGAGATACTTAATACAATACATTACACAGATATATATTTTTTTGTATATATATAAAATACCCAGAACACCTGGAATACATATTTGCATATCGTACAAACATTTATCCCAAGGCCGGGAATCGAACCCGCAGCCTCCGCGTCGCAGGCGGACCTTCGCCCGCCGCGCCACATCGGTCGTCAAAAGATCGACTCTCGTTAAATGTAAAGAACTAAAAGATTTACGTCATATTTTAATATAATAATTTTTGTAAAAGCATTGACCGTTTAATTTTAAATATTGCACAATTCAGTAAGGTGAGGCTAATAGATATTAATAAAGTCTGGCAACCCTACACTCGTCTGATACGGGTGACTGATGCAGGGTAATAAATTTTCTCAGTACAAGGTTAACCTGTTTATTTTTACACAGATTTTTCGCTCTCATCTACTAATATTCGTATCTGACGCGTTTGATGAACTAGCGAACAGATTCTGTCAAGATTTCCTGTTTCACTTAACATAACGAACATAACGAACAGTGTACACTATACACTGGTTATACACTACGCAGCATACAGCAGCACTTCACAATCGATTTGCTTTTACGGTGCAATGTAAAGCCAACGAGAGTCGGTCCTTTGATATAAATGTCGGATACACGTCTAAAAATAACTATGTATGAAAACAAATAGAAATATGTAAACAAAAATACAATAACATTAATAAAAACAATTTCGTTTCATATCACTCATTTGTAAGTTTTCACATTGATTTTACATTATTTTACACTTTTAGAATTTTTATAGGTCTTTTAAGCTAGGCTTTAGTAGAATAAATATTTGTACATATTTAAAACACATAACATTTTGTAGAAATACGCAGCTAATACTAACAAATTGCTGTATTATACCCACAGGTCTCACAGCGCAGTCAGAAAGTAAGCTACTATTTCAACTAAGCATGAACACTAGCTCACAATAACACTCTTAGTGCCTTGATCACACGTACCGAGTAAACCGGCGAGACAGTGACGTATTTGAGATACACTGCGCGTCGACATCAGTTTTACTGTTGAACGTTGCAGCGTTAGCGCGCAGTGTATCTTAAATACGTCACTGTCTCGCCGGTTTACTCGGTACGTGTGATCAAGGCATAGGTCGAGATTCAAACGTCATTTAGCACCATACACTTGCGTTTGTCAAAACCTAAAAAAAATGATTTGGCAAAGGCAGGCATTTGTCAACACTTAGTTTCATCCTTGGCCGCGATCGTGCTAAATTTTAATGTAAACGGTTCGTATAAGCAGCAGAGAAGGTTCACCAACGTAACGTGTACGTAGCATGTGCAACTTCGTATCGCTATTAACGGCTAACTGCTCATCTTTTTACCCTTCGTGTGACAGCGGTTGTCACAATCTTCGGCTCACTAACGTTCGAATGTCGAACGTGTTTGGCTACACGATTATCGCGATCCCAAAATACATAGAACCTTAGGTGCTGCTTAGACGAACTGTTTACGTTACAATTTAACACAATCGGGGCCCTTGTATCACACCCTGAGACATTTGTACACTTGCACAACACTTACACGATATTGACACATGTCAGTTAGAAAAAAAAAGTGACACGTGAAAGCGTCTAGTACTAAATAAATGACAAATTTCTTTTTATATCGTAAATCGTGTTGGTAGTTGTGTGAATACGCCCTTTTGTAGATAGTTCACTGAAGTGATTATTTTAAGAGCTGGTTCAGACAAGGCGGCTTCCGCGCGGAAATCTGCCAAAATCCGCCGAAATCCGCGCGGACAGGTGTGAACGAATGAATAGGCGCTAATGTAAATAAGACCTGCGCGGTTGACCCGCGCGGTTTGGAACCGCGCGGATTCCGCCGTGTCTGAACCAGCTCTAATACCTTTATATAACCTTAATCTCCTAGAGTTATTCATAGAGTAGAAGGAATTCATTATAATTTTAAAGTGAAATTAAAATTGCACTGCGTTTTGACAAGGCAATTTTTTAAAGATATCATTTGAATATACTAGATGTTGGCGCTTTTCAAAGTGTACTAGCTGTTCCTCTCTGTGAGGCAGCTAGTACACTTTTTAAATTAGTACACCGTATAATTAAGAAGTAAATTTGTTAATAGATAGATACATAACGGGCTGACATAGTCGCTAAGCGACTCAAAGTCTTTCAATTTTTAGAAATAAATAAATAAATAAATTAAAGATAGCTATGTCATACTGCGCATTGTAACTTCATGATTACGTCACTGACACATACCATAGATTAGGTAAATCAGTAGTTTAGAGCTGTCAAAATTAGGGTTACCACCTTACCTCTTAAGGTTACCCTAGGCATGCATTATAACCAATATCACGCATGTACGAGTACATACTAAAATCACTGCATATTTTTGTAGTATACTTATATTGCAACATTAAACTATTTAAAAAAAAGTTAAATTATGCATGCTGATTTTGACTTGTATATTTTTCAGATATTTTCAGAAAAAAATAACCTAAGCTAGATTTTAAGTTATTGAAAAAGTTTTCGTTGTAATTCTATTCGATCTATTTTGGGATATCGATACTTTACTGTCACATTTTATAGGACTGGTATACCGAATATCTAATACACTTACTTGTGAATCGATATGTTGACCTTCTACGCATGTCCATAGAATAAACTTACATAGAAACGTAGATGGAAAATAATTTGCATTGTAAAAAGGGTTTTATGTTTTTTTTGTACACAAACACATTCGTTTGTATATTTTTGTTTACCGTTGTTATTTTTCTTTAACGTATTTTTGTTTATAGCTACGTAAAAAATCATCGTAGCAGTTAATATATATTTAAAAACATCTTTAAAAAAACAATTTATCATCTTTATTGTCTTTAAATCTATTAAGATAACTCCTATAATAATATTACTTATACAAAAGTTACAATTTTTGTCGCCATTATTAAATAGGCAATTACAATAATGAATGATAGGAGTGAGTGGAAGAAAAATACATGCTGTGCCGACCCCACTTAACGTGGGATGATGATGATGAACTCAAACTTTTTGTAAAACAAACCTAAATGGTATTTTCTTAGTACTTAGTAGTTTTTGTTGGATAAAAAACTTCTAACATACCATAAAATGATCCTTATATAAACTTAATAAAGATCGAGTTTCATGTCTATTAAAACCTATTCTATAATGTCCTTCTTATATCAGCACGGGGCACTTCAGTCAGTAGCCGCACTCACAAAATAGGTTCCTAAACACGTGTTTCCGATGAAGGGTCACAATCCCTTTTCAATTATTTTGACATTTTATTCGAAGATTTGCTGCTAGTTCTAAAACATAGCCATTTTTATGGTTTCGAGCTGTTACTAGTTGGTACTAGTTTTAGGGTTTTAAGCCTTCATATAATAATAACCTTGAAACTTTATGAAGATTGTCATTTTGGTTACTCTTTTGTGGGTTCGATTCCCACCGAGAGCAAATGTTTGTGTGATAAACATAAATATTTGTTCTGTGCCTGGGTGTTACTATGTATTGTATGTATGTATTTACACAAAAAAAATACTTATATAACTATTCTATCAGCAATCTAGTTCCAATAGTAGGTACAAGCTTTGCTTAGTTTGGGACTAGAATGTCAATATCCGTGAATATTTATTTATTTATACTTATAATGTAGAACACTTGTTTACCCAGCTGCGAAGTAAAAAGGTTTAGTACATGTTTGTGATTTTCCTGTCACCCTACATACATAAGTAAACATTGTCACCGGCATATCGATCAGCAATTAAGTGTAATCAGCTAGTTATCGGCGTTTCTGAATTGATGGACGTTTTATGGCGAACCCACCCGAAGCATGACGTCACAACAGTTAACACCCACAGCGTACATCATGATGCGTATACTAGTGATATTATATAAATAAATAAATAATAAACAGCTACTTTAAATGCTCCCCAGAGAGTATCGGTCTATCTTATAAAAAAGTTAGCGTTGACTTTAAGTCATCATGTATGGTAATCACTACTTCAAGTCTGCGCTAACTTTTTTATAAGATAGACCGATACTCTCTGGGGAGCATTTAAAGTAGCTGTACAATGTGACTGATCAGTAATATATTTAGTTATATTTTTTGGATAATGTAATATTGCTACTACATTACCGCAATTAAGAAAAATCTTACCAAATAACAATAATTAGAGTTAACTACTTTAAAATCGCTGTTTTTTTTTTAAATATATTATTATTGTATTTTATCCTACATAAAAGAACATTTGTGAAAGAATGAGATAGTAAAAACACAAAGAAAAGATCTTAATGTTTTTACTCTTTTAATCGCTTACAAATATTTCTCCGTGTCAAAATACTAAAAAAATATCTATTTGTTTGTGATTAGATACTAAATAACGTGAAGCTATATTTACGAGGTCAGTAAAGCTACTTACAGCGATACCTATCAGCATACACTAACACCTCAGTTATCATTGTTATCATAGTATCATAATATATTTTGTATGACATTGTTTGCAGTAGATTCTGTTCACAGCTCAGCGAGCAAATGAAACTTAACATAATTAATATGGTAAGTGCTTAAATATTTATTAGCAAACTATCGCTGTTCAACAGAATGGAAATAATTGACATAATTTTGAAACAAACTGAAACTTCGTATTATATTTTAACATTACTATCATAAATAAAACTTTGAACGAATTTTAAAAGTGTATTTACATGAAATATATAATGATATAAGAAGATATTTAAAAAAAAAATGAAGTTACAAGAGAATTAAACTATCTTCTCTCGATGACATTTATGAATGGTAGAGACCTAATTGTTTTATCCTAAGCTACAACTTAACCTTAGACTAACCCCCTATCTTATAAAAAGTTAGCGTGTCACCATTACGTATGGTAATCAAGACATCAAGTCTGTGCTAACTGTTAATAACATAGAGCGTAAATCTTTAAAGCTCAAAGATTGGGATTACATATTACGAAAAACCAAAGCTAAAAATAAAAAAATATTGAAAACATCTGCTCTCAAGCTTCATTCAGATGTAGACTAGTAACTAGTATTGGACATTGGCGAAGCTAATCCTTTGGTTACTATCCACCCGATTGGTAACTGTGGTACCATTAAAAGTTTTCCTTTACAAAACTTTGATCATTGTTCAAACTCATTCAAACAAATCTAACTTCGATTCGATAGAATTACACTGTCGGAATTATAGGCTATTTGCTTGATGAATTCGCGATCCGCCCAAATTTTATGACAGGAAATAACGCTCTAACTCGCCCTTCCCTTTATGTAGCTTTTATTGTCTGTCTTGAAGGTTGAACAAGTAAAGCTCGTACATTCTTGATAATACAACTCTATTATAGAGTTTGAACGGTTCGCTTGGTCCAATAACATTTCTTTGTCATACTGTTTTTATCTGATGCTCTGAGATTCCAGTATACAAACTTTCACTAAGCATTTAATACGAAATATAATAAATATTGTAGTCCAAAGTATGTTTTATTTATTTTTAAATATTTCACCGGTTTGGTTAAAGGACTATTTTAAATTAAATATGAAATGAAATACATTATTTATTTTTGACACAACTTTTAGTGTTTAAACATTGCTTAATTAATATAAAGTATAAAGCCTATAAAATTTCTTCAAACGCTTGCCTATAACTTGTAAAAAAAAAAAAAAAATGCTAAATATATATTGTGACGTAGTGACGTTTTCATCAGCTTTCCAGCGATATCGTGTAAGTGATACGATATTTTCCCAAGCATCCAAGCATCAAATTCTGTCTCTGAACGTTGCATTATTCATGCATTCCCAATTCCAGTTAACGATGCTGTTAACAATAATTAATGAATCGTTATTGCAACCCCATTGGCGGTAATGAGATGGTGATGAACAATTTTCATGGTAAACCGGACTAATTTTTAAGTACTCATAATTGTTGGATATTGTATTCTCTCTGAAGTTTGCATATCTTTGTGGTTCCTTTTGAGGTTAGGTAGTTAGATTTTGATTTAGCAAGCGTAAATTGATGCTTGATTTTTTTCTTTTGCTTATGCAGTAATTTTTAATGCACTTACGTAGCTCTTTACTTTTAATAAATCATTAAAAATTATCAGCCCTTACTAACCAACTCATCTATTATTAAATTCAAAATTTATTTATTGACGAACAATTGTTGTTACAAAAATAACTTTTATCCTGTAGATTTGCCTCAAAAGCACTGGCGATGTTTCTCCCAACAGTTTAATAGCAAATTTCCCGGCTCACAGCAAAGTAGGGCTCAAAGTTTACGTATAAAAATTTTCCATAGCACCTTACTTTTTATTGATATTTTCGATGTTTCGTCAACTTTTGTACTCTTGGAATTTTGTTTTGTTTTTGAGACAAAGGATATTATTTTTATAAGGCCATAATTTTTAAGGTACGGTAAACAGAGGCCTTGGAAACATTGATTTTTAGTACTTTGTTTTTATTAAAACTTCACATCGTGTTGATTTTTTTATATAACGTCAACAAAATAGATTCGAACAGAAAATAGTCTAAAGTTAAATAAAAAAGGTTAAAATTGGCTCCGTAAGCATTCCCTTCTTATAATGCATACCACAAAAGGCCGTGTTTTCTTACAAAATGACTCTCTTGAGAAATTATTCTGATGAGTTTACAAAAACGTTGCAAACTTGGAGCTGAGATGCTCATAAAGTTATATCTAAGATAGAAAATTTAAAAAGTTTCGGTATGAATTCTAAGTAGGATTTTATCATTTGCGAGTTTGAAACATCATCCAATTCATCACTTGCTTTATATATAAGGCATTAAGACTTTCCAAAATATTATTAAAAGAATACTTACTTACTTTTGTGAAAGGCGCTTAAAATAATTAAATTTTGTTGAAAATTTAAAGGGTTGGAAAAGTAACGTCCATAGCAACAAAAATTATAGCAATTAATAAAAGCATTACAAACAAGCAAAAATACGTTTATCTAAATGTCCTTTCCATAAATATATTATACATGTTTATTAACAGTAATATACATGAAATGACCTGAGAACTGCTATGCCTCTACCGATGGACATGGCTACGAAGTTGGATGATAAAAAGTTCAATACGTAACTCTGGCAAAAAAAAAATAAATGCTGGACAATCCACACAACATCATCTAGCCCCAAGCTAAGCAGAGCTTGTGTTATGGGTACTAGAAGACTAACATACTTAATACAATACATTACATAGATAGATATTTTTTATTATACATATAAACACCCAGAACACCCGGAATAAATATTTGCAGATCGTACAAACATTTATCCCAAGGCGGGAATCGAACCCGTAACCTCCGCGTCGCAGGCGGACCATCGCCCACCGCGCCACATCGGTTGTCAGAAAAATGACAAGTCCAGTAGGTCTACCATGAGTTTTTACTATACTATATTTACTATACTCGCTAGCGTCTGTAGTTAAAGAAATGTATGAAGATTTGTACAGCGCCTCTAGCGGATAGTTGGGTACTAAAATTCGTCATACTAATATTGACGTAACTACTGTAGTAAAGTCAGGCGATTTTACTGTGACATCTCATGGTAGATACACAGAACGATTGCCATAAAAATTCAATACTTAAGCTAGACAAAGGATGTTGTATAACAAAAACCACAAATCCCTAGAATCGTTCCAGTCATTTTATTATGGTGAAGATCGCTTGTCATAAAACCGGCTTATTCTTTCATTATTCGCTCCGAATGAGGATTCGAAAAGCTCACAGATTTTTTTGTTCGCGTGTAATGCCTCTCTCGGCTCTTATACCTCGTCAAAAATTTAATTACGGTAATGAGAAAAATAATATCTAAGGGGGTTTTTCTCTTTGTCAGTAACCTTTTGAATTACCCCAGAGGTTAAATAGTTACATAAACAGTTTTCTGCTATTTTTCTCTGTACTGCTATTTCTGTAAGAACGATAAAATATTGTTTTTATCTTTAAATTAATAACATTCCTCAGTTCTGAAGCTAAGAATACCCTTGATGCTGGTCGTCAGTTGTTTTTGTTTTGTTTGGAATTCTTCGGAAGATTTAGTTTATCGTTAAGAATGCTGATAGAATTCATACTCGTACACCTTACATCCCGTAAAACTTTATTACTTAGATTAATTCAGAACACAGTTTTTTTTATGACATGTGGACGACCAGGCCCACTGATGCAGTACGCCCGGCAGTAAACTGAGCGGTATTTATAGAGGATCGTGACGATGATAATGAAAAGATAGTGCGCAACTGGGGGACTATCCAGCAAGGGGAAACTTGCGTGACCGAATATCCTTTCAGTTGCAGTTCAGTTTTCGATGGTTTTACTATAGTAACTCATCAGTATTCCGTGGCATTTTGGTGGACTGTCGTGACTGAGCTTTATAAAATTATGACTGAGCTGTTAAAAATGACGTCAATGCCGCGGTTTAGCACGTGGCCTACCTGATTTGAGCATGGCCTACCGGATTTAAGCATGACCTACCTGATTTGAGCATGGCCTACTTAATTTTTCGTTAATTCTATGAAACCGTATGAAAATCGATCATTCAAAATATCAATAAAAGACGAAGAAGAAAACTGAACTGCAATTTGATCAAATAACAGTTCAAAAACATTTCAGTTGTCAGGATACCCCCCCTGCTCACCAAAAGGTATAAGACGACTATCACAAAAGCTTATTGTCGGTAAAGACACGAGCTAAAGTTAGTTGCTTACATTGCTAGTCGCTCCCCCAGAGACTAAAAACGTTGAGGTACATACAAATGCTTATCGCACAGATAGAGAATATTACTTTCACTGATTTCATTTTGATACTGGGTTTGATTCTTTCGATGATTTTGTGTAAAGCGTTGTTTGTTATTAAAATACAATGAAGAAATGACTTAATTTAGGGTATTATGTTGTAATGACAAAAAAGTACTTATCGATGTTTTACGAAAACATAATGTACAAATTGCTTAGAAAGAATGAATGAATGAAAATGCTTTATTGTACATGTACACCTTAGAACTATTGAGAAACAATACATAAAAACATAAACTAATCTAAATACAGTACAATGGGCGGTCTTATCGCTAGGGAGCGATTTCTTCCAGACAACCAAAAAAGAAATTTGGTATTGAATATTTAAAAGTAAAAGGTGTGCACAAAAATGTATTGTGATAGCTTAGTTTGTGAAAGCTTTGATGGAAAAACAACGTGATAAATAAAAGAAAACAAAAACATAAAACAATTCAATTCAACAAACCTTTGTAGACTTTTTCGGTTTCGAAAAAACAAAGCAAAGAAAAACAATTCAATAAAACTTTGTAGCCATATTTTTTGGTTTCAAAAAACAACTGTGAAACTTCGAACAATTAAATTCTCTAACTTGGTAATAAACTCGTAACTGCGCAATTACTTTCAGCTTTAAAGGGTGTTTTTCACGGTAAACGTTTTGAAGACAAAATTGAAAAACAGATTTATTATCATTTCTTTTAATTATTTTTAATGGATTATGACTTCATTTTGGCACATTAAGTCCATTTGTGGATTCCTATTTTTAAGCAAAATCGTAGGTAAAGCTTTTTAATAAAATTGAATTATTCCCTTTAGATTGTACCGCCTTTCTCATCTTCTTCTTTCTGTCTTTATAGGTGGGGTCGGCACAACATGTTATTTTCTTCCATTCTCCTTTATTGTATTGTGTTGTACTACCTTTCATGAATTAATAAATACTCACGAAGATTCTACGCATGACGTTCTAGTATCAAACTAAGCAAAGCTTGCACTGTTAGAACTAATTTTCTGAGAGAACACTTATGAACCTTTTTTAAGTATGAAAACCCAACGCATGGATAGCAAAGTTACGTTACCAACTGAGTTGTGACGCCTATTGATGATGATGATCTGATTTATTTAGAGTGGTTAAAATCGATCGAACGGTTTATTTGCATTTTTACGGTTGAAAAGTAATGAGCGAACAATATTTTCACACTCGTTTGGCAAAGTGCTAACGAAGCGTTATTTAGCTGACGTTATAGCCTTAAATATGAATAATTAAATATTCACGATAAAATAAAATTATAAATCAATGTCAAATTATTATTGTAAAGTAGGATGGATTTCTAAATCTTGTCATAATATGCAATTAATTTGTGTGAAAGGTAAGTTAGGCATTTAAATTACAAAATGCAGAAAAACTCGCACCGTATTATTATTAAATGCCAACCCTCGAACTACCTTATCAGTTATTTATTTTTACTTATAAGACCTCATTTCACAACACATACTCTATGGATTTAATAATAAAATCCTGTTTGACAGTAAATATACCAAAAAGTTATTCTCAAATTAATTCATTTAAATATTTATGTGATGTCAAAGTCAAAGTCAAAATTACTTTATTCAGTAAAATCACAAGGTTCATTTAGAATCAACTTACATACTAGGTGAATCTAGGTGCCAGTTCCACGCGACCAGAGCCTAGAAGAACGGGCAAGAAACTTATGATCGTTCGTTCATCCATTGCATTCGTATATTCAGTACTTACTGTGTTTCCTAACATACAACTCGTAGTTCCTCGAGTACACTTGTACCTAGCAGTAATCCTGGCTGCTTTGAAGATCCTGTTGCGCTGTCACGTTCAAGGAGGCTTTGGAAAACGTGTTTTATCTGGCCCGGACTGTACGGAGCTCGCGATATTTCAATTTGTATAAAATTTTATTCAATTTTGTATTGCAATTTATTTATTTTTATTACAAGTATTTACTTGGTATTATTTTATCGCAGAGGATACAATATTTTTGCCGTTGTGGTACAGCCAATGACTGTTGACAAATATGATACAGCAAATGCCAATACTGTATCAGGTCTTGAAGATACTGGACATCTGGCTACAGCTAACGATGTATCAGGTCTTAAAGATACCTATTTACTCGCATTGAAGAATTCTAGTGGAGTCCGCGTTTAGCGTAGTGTAGGGCGCCCTCCGGCGAGATGGAGCGACGATCTGCGGAGTGTAGCTGGCAAACACTGGATGAGAAGAGTCAAAGACCGGGCTCAGTGGCGCGTCTTGTAAGAGACCTACGTCGATCAGTCGACTGGTTACGTTGATGATTATAGTGACGATCTGCGCCGGAATGTAGCTGGTAAACTGGATAAGAAGAGCCGAAGACCGGGCTCAGTGGCGAGTTTTAAGGCCCCCCGCAAACTGCAGACTTTTTATCGGCCGATAGTTTGGTCGGCTTCTTAATCAGTATGAAGATGTATGCAGATGCGCATTACAGTGATTCAGTCTTCATACTGATTAAGAAGCCGACCAAACTATCGGCCGATAAAAAGTCAGCAGTCTGCGGGGACTCTAAGAGAGACACACGTCCAGCAGTGGACTGGTTAAATTGACGATACAGTAATCTAGATTATACTTAAAAGCTTTCAGTAGATATTCAACCACAAGTATTGCTGTAACCCACGAAAACAGCTCGAAACATAATTCAAGCAGCAGGTTGGCGGTAAATCTCACGGTTGTTCGACGCCGATAAGGAACTTAAGGGGAAATCGAGCTATAAATCAACATTGCATGTCGCATCATGATATCGGAGTGGTTTGTCGCTGGCTTTGAGACTATTTATTGCTGGAGATTGTACACAAACACAACTGTTATTGCTATTTAGACGTACTTTTCAACACTTCATTTATTCATTGTCATCATCTGATCTTAACACTATGTTAGGTACATAATGCCCTATTTGGGTACATAATGTACCCAAATAAGAGTGTTGCAACAGTTAGAAAAAGAGCGGACCGATTTAAAAGCATGCAGAAATTAATATAATTATGTATTAATTTACTTCTTTGATTAGGTATATGTATAAGAATATTTTTATCATGATATTTTAGTTTACAAATTAATGCTGTAACAACACTTTTTTTATCAAGCGAATTAAAAAATAAAAGTTTACCTGAAAAACTCAAAACTTCGATGCTTTCACACTATTATTAAAATGAACGAGTCCAAGAATCGCCACGACAATTCCGACTCGAAGTTATCCGAAGATTTATGAGAAAAACTCTCAGTTAAGCTCACTATACTCTGGATATCTGAGATGCAGATCATTAGTCGACAATTACTTGGAAGTTTCGAGATGAATGGCGGAAAGTTTCTCGACAACTACCCCGCTAGAGTTCATTGTGGATCTCAAAGTTGCACGGAACTTCTAATTTTAATTTTCATTCTGAGTTTCATCATTAATTTTAATGTTACATAATTGTTAAGACCATATTTTTGATTGTGAGTGCTCTGATAGATTAGATATTTCGTAGAACAAGACGACATTATGATTGACAATCAAATCATTAGAACTATCTACAAATTACATTTAGTTAATTATCTGTATTTTTTCTGTGTTATTAGCAATAACAAAAGATTCGCATTTATTAGCTTTGCCATCTTCGCTGTTCGTAATAATCTGTTCTATAATCGTGAATTCAAAAATCTTAATTTGCGCGTTTTGATTTTAAAGTAACTATAAATAATGGAAAATACTTTTGATTAATGTACACTATCATAAATCATATCGTATGTGATAATAAAGAATGGCAATATTGCGTAAAAATTCGACAAGATGTTTTACTTTATTTTATTATAAATCATGCTTTTGCTGCTCGGAGTACGAGAATATGGTTAGCCTCTACCACACCACCCGCAAAGGCTTCTCCAGTCGCATCCGGCAACGTCTGGCCGCTTCCGTTTCCGATCGCACCTCCAAAACTTCGGAAAATCAAACCATAGACTACGAGAACTATAGAATATAGAACGAGACGTATTCCGGGAATAGACGAGGAAGTTCTGGATAGTTACTCATTCGAACAATGTTGAACATCGGACGGGCTCTGTAAACATCCTGATGTTTGTTGTGTGTAAAAATATCTAAAAATATCTGGTTTCTTATCATCGAGCTAGTGATCTTGATATTGAGATATTTTGCTACTTTATTTCTGTTTAGTATCAGAATGTCTATCAGTCAATAATGAGTCGTATTAAAAATCAGTAATTTTGTAGTTTTTTTATATAGTAGGTAAGCACTGAAGCAAGCCGATGTAATGTTTTCTTGACACATTTATTCACATTATGTACCATTTACCAATTTAGTCGAAAATCTATCACAATAACCGTAAATATAACCAGACTCTATGATACTACGAGACGACCGATGTGGCGTGGCGGGCAAAGGTACGCCTGCGACGCCAAGGTTGCGGGTTCGATTCTGCCTTGGGATAAATGTTTGTAAGATCTGCAAATATTTATTCCGGGTGTTCTGGATATTTTATATGTATAATAAAAAATATCGATCTATGTAATGAAAGGTATTAAGAATGTCAGTATTCTAGTACCTACTCATAACACAAGCTCTGCTAAGCTTGGGGCTAGATGATGTTGTATGGATTGTCCATAATTATTTATTTATTTTATTTACTCTAGCATACATAATTTCCATTAAACAAAAAACCTCTCATCTACAATCCAAGAAGTGCATCGAGATACAAAATGCAGTACAAAATTCCAATTCACATCAGATTTAAAAGCCCGCTTTGACATCGCACTCGACACGTACTAACATTTCCGATGCATCGCTAAACTGTACCTATACTACATGTTTTATTCAACACTGTATAAGCTGACTGCGAGAACACAAGCGGAAAAGTGCTGTCGATTTGCAATGATAAGAGTTTGTAAAACTGGGAATTGAAAGCAGAGTAGTGACTAAATAAATAATGCTGGACAATCCACACAACATCATCTAGCCCCAAGCTAAGCAGAGCTTGTGTTATGGGTACTAGAAGACTGACATACTTAATACAATACATTACATAGATAGATATTATTTATTATACATATAAAATACCCAGAACACCTGGAATAAATATTTGCAGATCGTACAAACATTTATAAGCCGGGAATCGAACCCGCAAACTCCGCGTCGCAGGCGCACCTTCACGCTACATCGTCAAACCATTTAATAAATGTCACATTATATTGAAGTAACAATAAATGTGACAGTCGTAAACATATGTACTAACAGAGTACTTGCAAACATAATATCTTATAGAGCTAATATCAACTGAGCTTTGACGTCTGCTAGATAAATAATAAAAAAAAAAAAAAAGGTAGCACTCCGGGAGTGCCGGCAGAAGTGAAAACTTCAATATTAACGTTGTGTTTAATTATAAGTATAAAAGTACTATCATTTATGAGGTAGAATACAATGTTTATGTTTTTATTACTTTTTATTTTTTATTTTTCGCCCTGTGCCGCCTAAACAGAGCAGCACACTCAGGCACGGTAGAAAGAGTGGGAGATACTAGTTCCTCTCCCTTCCCCTCGATCTTACGCTTTTTCGATCAGCATCACGTGACCCTGACGCGAGTTTGAAAGTTTTTACCCATACAAAAAAAAATGCTCAGCGCCGCTAAAGAAGTTTTCACTTCAAAAATCACGGACGTATCAAACATCACACTCTAGTCCCATACTAAGCAAAGCTTGTATTATGGGAACTAGATTTCTGATATATAAATTATTAAATACATAGGATAAAACTAAACAAAGCTTGTACTATGGGAACTAGATTGCTGATATACATTTTTAAATACATGCATAGGATACATAGTAACACCCAAACACAGAACAAATATTATGTTCATCACATAAACATTTGCCCTGGGTGGGGATCGAACCCACGACCCACAGCATGAAAGGTGAACTACTACCAACTGAGCTGTGACCTGTCAAAAAATTAACAACTAGAAAAAGCTTGACAAATCGAAAAAAATCAAAGCAGCTAATTTTCCGCCAGTATTCACAAGTAGTCATTTTTCAAAAAGATCACTAGATATACACTCCATTCATTGACGTCCACTCTCGATACGTGTTCCAATTTCAAATCTGGGTGAGGCATCGAAGGAGGGATCAAAGCGGAAACCATAGATAATGGCAATCGGTCGTGTGAATATATCAGAGATTATAGAGTTTGGCGTCATTTTTTATTTGAAAAGTTTTTTTTTAAATACATAAATATAATGCGTAGTCTGAAATTAAAATATTTTTTTGAAAACTTTTTTTCTTCGTTTTTAATTGATATAATGAAGATAATGCGTGGTCTTAACTTAAAATATTTTGAAACAAGTGATAAGCTATATGCGATAAGGCGAGAAATATTAATTTATTTTGTGTATTCGAAATCCCAAAGTCCCAAAGAGTGTAGTTTATTAGTTTACATGTAGATTATACAGTCTTCGTAGTAGCAAAAATGAGAAAATTCTAAAAGTTAAAAACCTAATCATGCAGCTGCACATTACACATACGAAATAAAACTTACTTTTTATATAAAAAACTAATCTGTAGCGAAAACTTTTAATAATATTTTTCTTTTGTGTTAAAATATCGTGCGCTAACTACTTGGCAAAGAATACCATTATGTGTAAAAAAGTTAGTACAAACTTCGCTTAAATTACCTCGAAAAAAGAAATATCATTATCTTTGTTCAGTTTCGCGAATACTGTTGTATTAATTTATTATGTTTTATAACAAAAATATAAATAAAATCTATTCGTGTTCTTTGTTTCCTTATAAAGTAGTCACGTTTTAACCATTTAATGTATGAAGAAAGCCTCGGTATAAATGTTTGTATTTTAGATTTTTTTGACTCAATTTCATTTGCTCCTTTGCATACTCAATCTCAAAATAAAACGTGACCATTTTATTTTAAAGCTATTGCATAGCTTCTATCGCGAGCCTTGAGCGTAGAGACTGAATCCAGAATTCCGTAACGAAAATACCGAACGAAAATAACCTAACACTGCGCATGCGTAATCCAGCAAAAAATGCTATGCAATAGCTTTACCGCGGCAGTCCCCGAGTGCCACATGTCTTTTTTTAACTGTTTTAGAATAAATAAAATGTCACAGCTTGAAATTGGGTTGAAAAGCTAATTTAATACATCTGCCAGACCAGACCCACATTAGCAGTTGGAAACTAAATATTTAATTCAGAGATCACGAGCCAAAACCCGCTAAATAGGAATCTGAGCTCTGCTTGAGATAGCAACTACTAGACTAAAATATTTAAAAAAAGTACAAGTATACGATCAGCAATCTAGTTCTCATAGTACAAGCTTTGCTTAGTTTAGGACTAAATGTCCGTGAATATGAGTAAATATTTCGTGAACTTTTAGTTTAATTTTATCAAAATGTACATTGTCATATAAAATACCTACTGATCCAAATCAGTACCAATCGGAAGCGTACCTAAGACACTGGCTGCATTGCCTGGGCCAGATACTCATCAGCCCTCGGGTCACGCGTCGCTTCGACTAGAAACTTCGTGAACTTAATTATAAAAATTAATTGTGAAATTCTGATTCCGATTTTGCATTTCGTGCCGTGCTTTTTTTGGAGGAGAATTTTTTTAGCCCCATAATGCGTTTTTTTTTTCTTTTATTTTTACACACCTTACCTCAACTCAAAACATTGTACATTTGTTGGTATGTATAATGTTACGTGTTATTAAAATACACCGATACAAGGTTTAAAATGCGCACTCAAATATCGTCTATTTGCATTATGGCAGCGTCCAAGAGTTGGATGCCCAAATGAATCAGACAAACAAACCAGACAAGAATGGATCCCGTCTGCTCAAAGGTATTAAATTAAACCTCCAGGAATACTGCGATCGTTATACCGCATTATGCGCTCGTTTTATGCATTTGTTTGAAGAATACTGAAACTATTGTTTTTATCACTCTTGTATTCCTGTTTCAGTTCAGAAACTAGAGTTTTACGCTGTTTTTACTGCTCGGTTCGGATTTTTGACGACCGATGTGGCGCGGCGGGCGAAGGTCCGTTTGCGACGCGGAGGTTGCGGTTTCGATTCCCGCCTTGGGATAAATGTTTGTAATATCTGCAAATATTTATTCCGGGTGTTCTGGGTATTTTATTTTATATATATTTTGGATATATATAGATATAAAACCAAAAGATATTGCAATCTACTATACAGCCTAATATCGTGTCGGTATTTGTAAAATTATCAACTGTTTTATTCGTTTGTAACTATTCTCTGCCCAGTGAACCATGATAGAAAAAAATGTAGATAAAACCAAACTTACCATCATTTTTCACTGAGTAATGTCAAAATATAGCTATGTAGGCAGAAAAAACGGCTTTATGTATATACTAATATCGTGTCAGTATCGACCAATCGGTATGTACATCGCTCCATCTCTCACTTTTTAACTCCGCGTATTCATTTGTATTGATGAATTGCAATGGCTGCTGAAAAAGGGAAGGGATTGTTCCAATTTTGCGGACAGGAAACCAAACGCGGGTGGTCGAATGAACGCGGATTTACTTTCCGATGATAAAATATTATAAGCTTTCGCCGTTTTTGCGCGGTTCCGGTTAAAGCTTAGAAAAAAAAGCTTTTAGGTTAGACTTGTATGTAGCGATAGTAACGTGAAATGATTTTTTAATACAACTGTATGATAGAACACATTACACGTTTATCTAGTGTGGGTATCATAGTAATATCATTATATATATATATATCATTTCGACAACAAACCGATTTTTGATGAAAGCCGATGACCCAACTTTATTAAAATTTATGTAAACTTTTTAAATGGGAAATAAATAAAAAAAAAAGGTAGCACTCCGGGAGTGCCGGCAGAAGTGAAAACTTCAATATTAACGTTGTGTTTAATTATAAGTATAAAAGTACTATCATTTATGAGGTAGAATACAATGTTTATGTTTTTATTTTTTATTATTTTTCGCCCTGTGCCGCCTAAACAGAGCAGCACACTCAGGCACGGTAGAAAGAGTGGGAGATACTAGTTCCTCTCCCTTCCCCTCGATCTTACGCTTTTTCGATCAACGTCACGTGACCCTGACGCGAGTTTGAAAGTTTTTACCCACCCAGCGCCGCTAAAGAAGTTTTCACTTCAAAAAAACTAATGTTTAATTTTTTTTCATAATAAATACTCGTTTGTATGTAATATAAGTACATGTTAAATGGTATAAATAAGGACGCTATTTGCAAAAACGCATACTTTATTATCACAACAATAATAAACATAATATCGTACGGCTTTTAATTAAGTCTTGTGCCAAAAAGATCTGAAAAACCAATTAAAATTGGCATACACCGATTTAAATTGGTTTGATTTATCATAAGCTTTTTATTGAATCTTTTTCCTTTTTTTCCGGGAAATTGGATGGATTTAAAATGCAACGGACTAAGCTTGTAATTTATTTTATAATTAAAGTGTACATATATTGGACATGGATTTTCCACTTGAAACTAATTGAGAATAAAAATTGCCTACTACAAATCATCATCATCATTAACCTTTATCGGTCCACTGCTGGACGTAAGTCTCTCCCACCCAAGACGCGTCACTGAATCCGGTCTTTGTCTCTTCTCATATATTGGCCAGCTTGTCATAGAATCTCACTAAATATAGGTTTCCTTCAAAGTCAAAGTCAAGATTACTTTATTCAGTAAAATCACAAGGATCATTTAGAATTGTCTTACATACTAGGTAATTCCAGGTGCCAGTTCCACGCGGCCAGAGCCTAGAATAACGGGCAAGAAACTTAAAATCTTCTGCTTCCAAAATCTTCTACACGCTCTAGTAATTTTAGTTAAATATATTGAATAATGACTCATAATTGCACGAGACTCGGGTCTGTATAGCGTTATTCACATAAAATCCATTTAAATCTGAATTTATCTACTTTCCCTCAGAGTATTGGACAATATCCTTTCATTTCCCGACGGATAGATAAAATTCTAGTATATTTCGAATTGTTGCGATTTTCTGAACCTAGGTCCGAACTGTATGTTGTTAGTGACTTTACAGCATTTTTTTTTTAATTTATTTATTTATAGGAAAACCAACTGCACAAATAATAAAGAATGGGACAAAACGAAATAGAAGGCATAAGGCCAATAAAAGGTTTTCACGAGTAGAACAGAAGTAAAAAAAGTGTAATAAAAATGTAATATTAATGATGAACTAATGCAAAATTTGTATCAATTAAAATTATTTGATCCGCTACGGTCCTGATTTGAAATACTATCACAAAATTAAACTGATAACGTAATTTAATCAGTAACATAACACCTTCGTGACTAAGTCGGACTCAAAATAAAAAATCATTAAAACCTCAAATGAGATAAAACTTTTTTAATTTCATTTCGCTCTGGCACAAATTATTCGCTGCATGTTGGCTGCATGCGATGCGGTGTGCATTCACTCGCATCACAGCCCCTATTTTTTCTTTTTCTGAATACGCTATGGTGGTTTCAACTCTGTGATATTGCATTTTCTAGGTTCAATATTAAACGTTGATACCTATACAAATGAATACACACATAAATGCTTGTGAGGATATAATGTGACATTAAATAAATAATAATAAAAATAAAAAAGCCCATTTATTCCATAACTTTAAATTCTTAAATTAACATATTAAACTTATCATGCATTTCTATTTGAGTAAGTACGTAAAATAGAAGATTAAAATAATATAAATATTTATAATTCATTATACAATTTACACTTTATACATCTACATATTTCTTTCTTATCATTATACATCTTAATTTTATATTATTATTTTTTAATTACGTAATATTTTTGTTTGTTTAATGTTTTTGTTAAATGTTTTTTTTTTTTTTCAGTTGCGTTAGGACCCCTCTCGGGTAAAGGCCTCCTCCAGTTGTTTCCAGCTTTTACGATCGGCTGCTTTTTCTGCCCAATTTTTTGTTTTTAAAAGTTTTCTTATTTCGTCTGACCATCGGGCCAGTGGTCTACCTGCTCTTCTCGTCCCTGTAGGGCCCTTCCAGGTAGTTACTCTGTATGACCACCTTTCTTTATTCATTCTGGCTGCATGTCCTGCCCATTGCCATTTCATTTTAAGTGCATGTTCTAAGGCGTCTATGAATTTCGTTTCGTTTCTTAAGTCTGTATGTCTTATTTTGTCCTTTAATCTTACTCTCAGTATATTTCGTTCCATAGCCCTTTGACATTTCAAAATTTTACTTTTAGCTTCTCTTGTGAACGTCCATGTCTGACTACCGTATGTTAGTGTAGGTAATAGACATGAGTCGACCACTTTCTTCTTTAGGGTTAAGGGTAGGGGTCCCTTTAAAATCTCTTTTAAACTCCAAAATTTGTTCCATGTTTTAGTTATTCTTCTATCAATTTCTTCTATGTTATTAGACGGTTTGAACGAAATCTGTTTCCCAAGATATATGTAGTCCTGTACATTTTCTAGCTGTGTGTTGACATTAATGTGACATTACTTTAGAAAAATGTGTTGGTACATATTTTCTTATCCAATGGCTTTTTTTTTTGCCTAATTCAACCTAAATTTTTGAGTAAGTATCTACCGCAAGTAAGTTAATATAAAGAACCATTCTCAAAAATGTATACAGGGTTACACAGAAAATTATTGTTTATGTTCGCAAAGTAGCTTAAACTAGTAAAAGATATAACAGTTCAGCCACAATAAAACAAAACCCTAAAAAAGTTTGAATTTCCCGCTAGAGCGAGAAGTATCACCTTAAAGGAAATCAAACTGTCAATGCATATATCATATACAAATGAGGTCATAAACTTGAACTGCAACCTTTTTTGTCTGTACGTCTACGGTGACTCCACACGTAATTTTCTTGACTTTTATGACCAAGCGACATGCATGATAGAAGATTAGGAATACTTATTGTTCTAATAAAAATAGCACAAATAGCTGAATGTAAAACATAATTAGCATTTAGTTCCAGTTAACCGTAGAAAAGTAAAGAGTTACTAATGCTAGTTGAATAAGTTTTATCCGCGAAGATTTCTTAAAACTGAAATCTATAAACCTACTTACCAACAATTTTGCTTGGCTTGGGGGAGTGCGATGTGTGAAATGCCCATGAATATGATAGTAATGAAGAACAAACTTCACATAAACCACCGCTAATTAGTCCGAATAAAGCCGGAGGAAGGCTATAATAGGTTTGGATAAGTGAGCCCGTTCTTGAGTTATTAAATAACAACGAAAAGTGGCATTGATTTTTATATACATATATAAGTATAGATTGTGCCAATGTCTTGTTCCATCATTTAGTTGTAAAACAGATTTTCAAAGCCTACTGATTTGTTTTTTATTTTTCTACTAAGCTTTCTATAGACAATACGTATTGTGCCCACAATGGTTTTAAATGAATCGGTGCCTCGTTTGTAATGCAAATGGAATTCAGTCCTCTAACGGAAAAATCAGAAAAATGTGTGTTGTGTGTTCAACAATATTGTGTGTTCTAAAACAAACGTTTGCTTAAGTTTTGCCTTGTTTTAATATGTCATCTAAATGTTAATTTAGATTGTTTGGGCTAGATCTACATGTTGTACCTACTTTGTTAAATTATCAACTATTTCTTGCCCAGTGAGCCATGATAAAAAAAATGTAGAAAAAATCAAACTTATCATCATTTTTCACTGAGTAATGTCAAAATATATAAGCTAGGCTATGTAGGTAGAAGAAACGGCTCGATAGCGAACGTTTGTTGGATGTTTGTTACTGTTCACGCAAAAACTTCTGATTTAAATAAAACTTTACTATATAGCATCACAATAACTCTTAGGTTGTTATATAAAGATATTGTTCAAAATATAACGATAATAAAACAAAGCAGCAAAACATTCTTATATAACATTCGAACGTTAGTGAGCCTAAGATAGTACAGGGCCCCAATCGCCTTAAATTGTAACGTCAGCGGTTCGTTTCAGTAGCAGCTACGGTTCACTAACGTACGTATTTTGGCATCGCGATAAGCGTCTAGCCGAAACCGAAACGTTAGTGAACCGAAGTTGGTGCCATAACCGCTGTCACACGAAGGGAAAAAAGATGAGCGGTTAGCCGTTTACAGCGATACGAATCTGTACACGCTACGTATACGTTACGTTAGTGAACCGTAGCTGCTACTGATACGAACCGTTTACGTTACAATTTAGGGCGATTTTAGCACGATCGCGGCGCCCGGTCTTGTTTTATACTCACTTCAAACTAAAACTGTTAGTAAGTTGTCGCACAAACTAGCTAAGTTACATATTTTTATTGGCCATCTAGAACAACTCAAGTCACAAAGGACGGATGAATCACTTATACCGTTTACTTAATTGCTGGGACTAGTTACACTTCAACCTTGTCTATATATCCGAACACAATCCACTTTAGTAGCTGTGGTTTTAGTATTAATTGCATTTTTTTCATATTTTTGACAGGTATGTAACAAACGGCAATAAACTGTAGGAAACAGGCCGTAGTTTCTTGCCTCCGTTCTTCTAGGCTCTGCTTGCGTAGAACTGGTACTGGTACCAGGTATATAACATCTAAATGATCTTTGTGATTTTACGGAAGAAATTATATTTTGAGTTTTTTGAGAGGCGGCACCAAAGGTTCTGCTTTCTTGGATCATGGGTTCGAAATTTTTATTGAAATAAATAATAAATATTTCACACATCACACTCTAGTCTCTAACTAAACAAAGCTCGTAATATGGGAGCTAGACTGCTGATATAATACTTATTACTTACATTATTTTTGTAAATACATACATAGAATACATACATTTATTAAACAAAAACATAGTATATTTTTTATCTATTAGTAATTTCGTTCTTATAGTAACAATCTTTGCTTAGTTAAATAAGCCTAGAAGGTGATTTGTGAAATGTCCATGAATATATTTTTAATAACTATTGAAAGTCTAAAATATGATGCTTTTAAAGTACAACTCCATGCATATATAAATAGTCGAAGCTCAAAACTGAACTTCCTCTTGAAGTTATTACCGGCTGGAGTAGACGACTTGCTGTCCATGACTTGATTATTCAACTTAATCGTAGGAAATGAGGATGAACTTACTTTAAGTTCAGGAAAATACTTAGTATTCTGCTTTTGTCAACAAGGAAAATATCAATTAGTAACGACACTTTGCAAATTATTTTGTGGAAAATAACAAAGTGGATTTTCTACCAAGCAATAAAAAAAAGAAAAACCAACGTTATTGTTTACGATATGATTAAAATATAAATTAATCAAAAACTCAGAAAATGGAAAAAATCATAGCTTAAAGAAATCATTTATTTATTATTATATTCATTGATTTATCTCGTAAACGATCTATAGATTGAACTCCTCTTACCCTATCTAAACCAACTAAGGAAGATTTATATGAAAAAACATCGTCAATTATTATTTAAAACTGATAAAAGCACTGACAAACATAGCATAAAATTGAAATAATATTATTGCGGTCTGCAACGTTTATCTAATACCTAGTGCGCAAATAAAATTGCAAGTGCTCCAATTTGATTTTAAACTTTATATATTTAAAGCAAGATGTTCTATTTTCAATATTCTGTAGCTTCACTTCAAGGCTCCTGACGGAAATCCAATCAAGTTAGTGCCCGCAAATGCCTTTGAAGTATCCTCAAGACTGGCTGTATGGTCCTCGAGGCCACATAAGCACCTTCGACAGTCATGTGACTTGATACTGCCTGTTTTACCGACACGACACTATCTACAGCTGATTCTGTTTTACCGACACGATGCTATTTTCAGCTAATTCTGTTTTACCGACACGACACTATCTTCAGCTGATTCTGTTTTACCGACACGACACTATCTTCAGCTGATTATGTTTCACCGACACGACACTATCTTCAGTTGATTCTGTTTTACCGACACGAGACTATTTTCAGCTAATTCTGTTTTACCGACACGACACTATCTACATTTGATTCTGTTTTACCGACACGACACTATCTTCAGCTGATTTTGTTTTACCGACACGACACTATCTTCAGCTGATTCTGTTTCACCGACACGACACTATCTTCAGTTGATTCTGTTTTACCGACACGAGACTATTTTCAGCTGATTCTGTTTTACCGACACGACACTATATTCAGCTGATTCTGTTTTACTGACACGATTTATAATTAAAAAAAAAAGCTAGCACTCCGGGAGTGCCGGCAGAAGTGAAAACTTCAATATTAACGTTGTGTTTTCACTTTTAAGTTTTCACTTCAAAAATATAACCACAGTCGTGATTGTGTCATGTCATTGTGTCACATTCGCGCAAGCGCGAATGTGACACAACGACGAAGACAACGAAGACACACTGACACAGACACATTCGCGCAAGCGCGAATGTGTCTGTGTCATTGTGATTGTGTCATGTCGTTGTGTCACATTCGCGCAAGCGCGAATGTGACACAACGACGAAGCCAACGAAGACACAGACACATTCGCGCAAGCGCGAATGTGTCTGTGTCTTCGTTGGCTTCGTCGTCATCGTCACGTCACGTCATGTCGCCACGTCATCGTCACGTGACGATGACGTGGCGACATGACGTGACGATGACTCAAAGCGATGATTAAGCTATTGCATAAGCTTCTATCGCGGGCCATGAGTGTAGTGACCGAATCCAGAAATTCCGTAACGAACATACCGAACGAAAATAACCTAACACTGCGCATGCGTAATCCAGCAAAAAATGCTATGCAATAGCTTTACCGCGGCAGTCCCCGAGTGCCACACGTCTTTTTTTAACTGTTTTAGAATAAATAAAATGTCGCAGACTGAAATTGGGTTGAAAAGCTAATTTAATACATCTGCCAGACCAGACCTACATTAGCAGTTGGAAACTAAATATTTCATTCAGAGATCACGAGCCAAAACCCGCTAAATAGGAATCTGAGCTCTGCTTGAGATAGCAACTACTAGACTAAAATATTTTAAAAAAGTACAACTATACGATCAGCAATTCAGTTCCCATAGTACAAGCTTTGCTTAATCGTACTAGAGCGCGATGTGTGAAATGTCCGTGAATATGAGTAAATATTTCGTGAATTTAATTATAAAAATTAATTGTGAAATTCTTATTCCGATTTTGCATTTCGTGCCGTGCTTTTTTTGGGGGAGAATTTTGTCAGCCTCCATAGTGCGAATGCAAACACACACACACCTTACCTCAACTTAAAAGTAGTACATTTGTTGGTATATCTTAAGACGTGTTATTAAAATACACCGGTACAAGGTTTAAAATGCGCACTCAAATAAATAATAAATAATAAATAAATAATGCTGGACAATCCACACAACATCATCTAGCCCCAAGCTAAGCAGAGCTTGTGTTATGGGTACTAGAAGACTGACATACTTAATATAATACATTACATAGATAGATATTTTTGATTATACATATAATACCCAGAACACCCGGAATAAATATTTGCATACAAACATTTATCCCGAGGCGGGAATCGAACCCGCAACCTTCCGCGTCGCAGGCGGACCATCGCCCACCGCGCCACATCGGTCGTCGTAAATATCGTCTAAAGAGTTTGGTATCGTCAGTTTGCATGATAACAGCGTCCAAGAGTTGGATGCCCAAATGAATCAGACAAACAAACCAGACAAGAATGGATCCCGTCTGCTCAAAGGTATTAAATTAAACCTCCAGGAATATTGCGATCGTTATACCGCATTATGCGCTCGTTTTATGCATTTGTTTGAAGAATACTGAAACTATTGTTTTTATCACTCTTGTATTCCTGTTTCAGTTCAGAAACTAGAGTTTTACGCTGTTTTACTGCTCGGTTCGGATTTTTGACGACCGATGTGGCGGCGGGCGAAGGTCCGCTTGCGATGTGGAGGTTGCGGGTTCGATTCCCGCCTTCATGAGCCGTTCATGAGTTATAAATAGTGTAACTAACACGACTTTCTTTTATATAACATAGATATAAAACCAAAAGATTTTGAAATCTACTGCCTAATATCGTGTCAGTATCGACCAATCGGTATGTACCTACGTCGCTCCATCTCTCACTTTTTAACTCCGCGTATTCATTTGTATTGATGAATTGCATGGCTGCTGAAAAAGGGAAGGGATTGTTCCAATTTTGCGGACAGGAAACCAAACGCGGGTGGTCGAATGAACGCGGATTTACTTTCCGATGATAAAATATTATAAGCTTTCGCCGTTTTTGCGCGGTTCCGGTTAAAGCTTAGAAAAAAAAGCTTTTAGGTCAGACTTGTATGAAGCGATAGTAACGCGAAATGATTTTATAATACAACTATATGATAGAACACAATACAGATATTATTTAGTGTGGGTATCATAGTAAATACATTTCGACAACAAACCGATTTTTGATGAAAGCCGATGACCCAACTTCATTAAAATTTATGTAAACTTTAAAAAAAAAAAAGAAAAACTAATGTTTATTTTTTTCATAATAAATACTCGTTTGTTTTTAGTATAAGTACATGTTAAATGGTATAAATAAGGACGCTATTTGCAAAAACTCATTCATTATTATCACAACAATAATAAACATAATATCGTACGGCCTTTAATTAAGTCTTGTGCCAAAAAGATCAGAAAAACCAATTAAAATTGGCATACACCGATTTAAATTGGTTTGATTTATCATAAGCTTTTTATTGAATCTTTTTCCTTTTTTCCAGGAAATTGGATGGATTTAAAATGCAACGGACTAAGCTTGTAATTTATTTTATAATTAAAGTGTATATTGGACTTGGATTTTCCACTTGAAACTAATTGAGAATAAAAATTGCCTACTACAAATCATCATCATCATTAACCTTTATCGGTCCACTGCTGGACGTAAGTCTCTCCCACCCAAGACGCGTCACTGAATCCGGTCTTTGTCTCTTCTCATATATTGGCCAGCTTGTCATAGAATCTCACTAAATATAACCTATATTTAGTGAGATTCTATGACAAGCTGGCCTTCAAAGTCAAAGTCAAGATTACTTTATTCAGTAAAATCACAAGGATCATTTAGAATCGTCTTACATACTAGACTAGGTGATTCCAGGTGCCAGTTCCACGCGACCAGAGCCTAGAATAACGGGCAAGAAACTTAAAATCTTTTTTTTTTCCAAAACCTTCCACACGCTCTAGTAATTTTAGTTAAATATATTGAATAATGACTCATAATTGCACGAGACTCGGGTCTGTATAGCGTTATTCACATAAAATCCATTTAAATCTGAATTTATCTACTTTCCTTCAGAGTATTGGACAATATCCTTTCATTTCCCGACGGATAGATAAAATTCTAGTATATTTCGAATTGTTGCGATTTTCTGAACCTAGGTCCGAACTGTATGTTGTTAGTGACTTTACAGCATTTTTTTTTTAATTTATTTATTTATAGGAAAACCAACAGCACAAATATTAAAAAATGGGACAAAACGAAATAGAAGGCATAAGGCCAATAAAAGGTTTTCACGAGTAGAACAGAAGTAGAAAAAGTGTTATAATAATGTAATAATTAATGATGAAGTATTGCAAAAGTATCAATTAAAATTATTTGATCCGCTACGGTCCTGATTTGAAATACTATCACAAAATTAAACTGAAAACGCAGAAAAAAAATTAATCAGTAACATAACACCTACGTGACTAAGTCGGATTTAAAATACAAAATCATTAAAACCTCAAATGAGATAAAACTTTTTTAATAACATTTCGCTCTGGCACAAATTATTTGCTGCATGTTGGCTGCATGCGATGCGGTGTGCATTCACTCGCATCACAGCCCCTATTTTTTCCTTTTCTGAATGCGCTATGGTGGTTTCAACTCTGTGATATTGCATTTTCTAGGTTCAATATTAAAAGTTGATATTAATTATTAATTAATTAATAGTATATACAGCTAAACTACCACTCACTGACTGACTGACATAGTTGTTCTCCCAGAAGGAGTTTTAAATTGGAAAATGTAATAATGCAAAAGTACTTAGCAAGGAGGGGTGAGTACGAGAAAAATCCGAAATCCCCCCTTTTTGTCCCCCCTTTTGCTCCCCCCGCCATCAACTTTGGCTGTATGGGTCCGATTGAGCTCATATTAAAACGCATTGCTATTTAGGCTATTCTCTATCCGAATCCGTCGAAAAAATTTTCAAAATCCGACATAAATCTCAAAAGTTATCGGCATCTGAACGAAAATGGTCAAGGGTGTGGACGGTCGACCATCGATTCAAAAGTTTAGAAATAATGGACCGTAATGGGCAAGATTTTTTTTAAATTTCGCGATTTCTTTACTTTTTTAAATGCAATATTGTTGGAAATGATTAATTGTATACGAATTTGCTTTTTAATTTTCAAAAAGTTGACGTAAACTGTCACTTTTGGTCATTTTTCGTCAACTTTTGAAAAACTTTAAAGTCGATTATCTCGGTCGATTTTCAAGATTTTAGGGTCAAAATCACGTTTGGGATGTATAGTTTTATCAACTGAATAGGAATATGAAAAAAAAACTCGATGGTCGAATTTAAAATATTTTTCAGTACATTTGTTGATGGGCGGTGATGGTCGGCTGGCGGCCATGTTTGTTTAGAACACCGAAGGGGGCGGAGTCAATTTTCTTTGCAGAGTTGGAATTAGAACGCGTTTTTCTTTTGTTTTTTATGTAGGTAAGCCTGTATGAGGGTTTGTATATGTTTTCAAACTGAATAAAGGTTTGATATTTATCTTTGAATGTAGGGAAGTTTTGAGTGTTTTAGTGAATATTAATAGTGATAATATTTTTTTCTCCATGTAGGGTTGCCATGTTAGAGGCTTCTATTTAATGTCAAACTGAATAAAGATTTTGTTCTTATTTTGAAATGTAGGGAAGTTTAAGGTGTTTTAATAAATATTCATAGTGATAATATTTTTTCTCCATGTAGGGTTGCCATGTTAGAGGCTTCTATTTAATGTCAACTGAATAAAGATTTTGTTCTTATTTTGAAATGTAGGGAAGTTTAAGGTGTTTTAATAAATATTCATAGTGATAATATTTTTTCTCCATGTAGGGTTGCCATGTATGAGGGTTCTGATTTTAAAAACTAAAGCTGCAACAAGACCACGCGAGCTGCGTGCAGCTCGCGCACCTACATAAACTAGTTATATACTATACAGCTGAATTACCACTCACTGACTGACATAGTTGTTCTCCCAGAAGGGCTTTTAAATTGGAAAATCTAATGATGCAACTTTACTAAACAAGGGGGGGTGAGTACGAGAAAAATCCAAAATCCCCCCTTTTTATCCCCCTTCATGCTCCCCTCGCCATCAACTTTGGCTGTATGGGTCCGATTGAGCTCAAATTAAAACGCATTGCTATTTAGGCTATTCTCTATCCGAATCCGTCGAAAAAATTTTCAAAATCCGACATAAATCTCAAAAGTTATCGGCATCTGAACGAAAATGGTCAAGGGTGTGGACGTTGTCCCAACGATTCAAAAGTTTTGAAATGATGGTCCACGATTGGGCCAATTTTTTTTCAAAATTCGCGATTTCTTTGCTTTTTTAAATGCAATATTGTTGGAAATGGTTCATTGTATACGAATTTGCTTTTTTATTTTCAAAAAGTTGACGTTAACTGTCAGTTTTGGTCAATTTTCGTCAAATTTTGAAAAACTTTAAAGTCGATTATCTCGGTGAATATTCAACTTTTTAGGGTCAAAATCACGTTTGGGGTGTATAGTTTTATTAACTGAATAGGAATATAAAAAAAAAACTTGATGGTCCAATTTAAAATATTTTTCAGTACATTTGTTGTTGGGCGGTGTTGGGAAGTGTTGATCGGCTGGCGGCCATGTTTGTTTCGAATACTGAAGTAGTTCGTTTTTTGAATTTTTCTTCAGTGTGCATTTTCTTTGCGGAGATGGAATTAGAACGCGTTTTTCTTTTGTTTTTATGTAGGTATACCTGTATGAAGGTTTGTATTGGTTTTTAAACTGAATAAAGGCTGTTACTTTTTTACGAATGTAGGGAAGTTTTGAGTGTTTTAGTGAATGTTAATAGTGATTATATTTTTTTCTCCGTGTAGGGTTGCCATGTTAGAGGCTTCTATTTAATGTCAAACTGAATAAAGATTTTGTTCTTATTTTGAAATGTAGGGAAGTTTAAGGTGTTTTAATAAATATTCAAAGTGATAATATTTTTTACTCCATGTAGGGTTGCCATGTATGAGGGTTCTGTTTTTAAAAACTAAAGCTGCAACAAGACCACGCGAGCTGCGTGCAGCTCGCGCACCTTCAAAATGTAAGAAAGTTTTAAGTGTTTTAATAAATATTCATAGTGATAATAATTTTTTTTTCTGTGTAGGGTTGCCATGTATGAGGCTTCTGTTTGATGTCGAACTGAATAAAGGTTTTGTACTTATTTTTGAATGTAGGGAAGTTTTAAGTGTTTTATTATATATTCATAGTGATAATATTTTTTTATCCATGTAGGGTTGCCATGTATGAGGCTTTTAATTGATGTCGAACTGAATAAAGATTTTGTTCTTATTTTTGAATGTAGGGAAGTTTTTTGTGTTTTAATAAATATTCATAGTGATAATATTTTTTTTTTCTGTGTAGGGTTGCCATGTATGAGGCTTCTGTTTGATGTCGAACTGAATAAAGGTTTTGTACTTATTTTTGAATGTAGGGAAGTTTTAAGTGTTTTATTATATATTCATAGTGATAATATTTTTTTATCCATGTAGGGTTGCCATGTATGAGGCTTTTAATTGATGTCAAACTGAATAAAGATTTTGTTCTTATTTTTGAATGTAGGAAAGTTTAAGGTCTTCCAGTAAATATTTATTATGATAATATATTTTTTCCATGTAGGGTTGCCATGTATGAGGCTTCTGTTTTTAAAAACAACAGCTGCAACAAGACCACGCGAGCTGCGTGCAGCTCGCGAACCTTCGAAAAAACTAGTTATACTATATACAGCTCAATTACCACTCACTGACCTATAGAGTTGTTCTCCCAGAAGGACTTTTAAATTGGAAAAAGTAATAATGCAAAAGTACTTAACAAGGGCCGGTGAGTACGAGAAAAATCCGAAATCCCCCCTTTTTGTCCCCCCTCTTTGTCCCCCCTTCATCAACTTTGGCGGTATGGGTCCGATTGAGCTCAAATTAAAACGCATTGCTATTTAGGCTATTCTCTATCCGAATCCGTCGAAAAAATTTTCAAAATCCGACATAAATCTCAAAAGTTATCGGCATCTGAACGAAAATGGTCAAGGGTGTGGACGTTGTCCCAACGATTCAAAAGTTTTGAAATGATGGTCCACGATTGGGCCAATTTTTTTTCAAAATTCGCGATTTCTTTGCTTTTTTAAATGCAGTATTGTTGGAAATGATTAATTGTATACGAATTTGCTTTTTTATTTTCAAAAAGTTGACGTTAACTGTCAGTTTTGGTCAATTTTCGTCAAATTTTGAAAAAACTTTAAAGTCGATTATCTCGGTGAATATTTAACTTTTTAGGGTCAAAATCACGTTTGGGGTGTATAGTTTTATTAACTGAATAGGAATATAAAAAAAAAACTTGATGGTCCAATTTAAAATATTTTTCAGTACATTTGTTGTTGGGCGGTGTTGGGAAGTGTTGATCGGCTGGCGGCCATGTTTGTTTCGAATACTGAAGGAGTTCGTTTTTTGAATTTTTCTTCAGTGTGCATTTTCTTTGCGGAGATGGAATTAGAACACGTTTTTCTTTTGTTTTTATGTAGGTATACCTGTATGAAGGTTTGTATTGGTTTTTAAACTGAATAAAGGCTGTTACTTTTTTACGAATGTAGGGAAGTTTTGAGTGTTTTAGTGAATGTTAATAGTGATTATATTTTTTTCTCCGTGTAGGGTTGCCATGTTAGAGGCTTCTATTTAATGTCAAACTGAATAAAGATTTTGTTCTTATTTTGAAATGTAGGGAAGTTTAAGGTGTTTTAATAAATATTCATAGTGATAATATTTTTTCTCCATGTAGGGTTGCCATCTTAGAGGCTTCTATTTAATGTCAAACTGAATAAAGATTTTGTTCTTATTTTGAAATGTAGGGAAGTTTAAGGTGTTTTAATAAATATTCAAAGTGATAATATTTTTTACTCCATGTAGGGTTGCCATGTATGAGGGTTCTGTTTTTAAAAACTAAAGCTGCAACAAGACCACGCGAGCTGCGTGCAGCTCGCGCACCTTCAAAATGTAAGAAAGTTTTAAGTGTTTTAATAAATATTCATAGTGATAATAATTTTTTTTTCTGTGTAGGGTTGCCATGTATGAGGCTTCTGTTTGATGTCGAACTGAATAAAGGTTTTGTACTTATTTTTGAATGTAGGGAAGTTTTTAGGGTTTTAATAAATATTCATAGTGATAATATTTTTTTTTCTATGTAGGGTTGCCATGTATGAGGCTTCTGTTTGATGTCGAACTGAATAAAGGTTTTGTACTTATTTTTGAATGTAGGGAAGTTTTTAGTGTTTTAATAAATATTCATAGTGATAATATTTTTTTTCTATGTAGGGTTGCCATGTATGAGGCTTCTGTTTGATGTTGAACTGAATAAAGGTTGTGTACTTATTTTTGAATGTAGGGAAGTTTTTGGTGTTTTAATAAATATTCATAGTGATAATATTTTTTTTACTATGTAGGGTTGCCATGTATGAGGCTTCTGTTTGATGACGAACTGAATAAAGGTTTTATACTTATTTTTGAGTGTAGGGAAGTTTTAGGTGTTTTAATAAATATTCATAGTGATAATATTTTTTATCCATGTAGGGTTGCCATGTTTGAGGCTTCTGTTTTTAAAAACAACAGCTGCAACAAGACCACGCGAGCTGCGTGCAGCTCGCGAACCTTCGAAAAAACTAGTTTATATACTATACAGCTGAATTACCACTGACTGACTGACATAGTTGTTCTCCCAGAAGGGCTTTTAAATTGGAAAATGTAATGATGCAACTTTACTAAACAAGGGGGGGTGAGTACGAGAAAAATCTGAAATCCCCCCTTTTCGTCCCCCCTCTTTAGGTAATCGCTTGCAACTTTTTAGTGCTTGCTCCGATTGAGCTCATATTAAAACGCATTGCTATTTAGGCTATTCTCTATTCGAATCCGTCGAAAAAATTTTCAAAATCCGACATAAATCTCAAAAGTTATCGGCATCTGAACGAAAATGGTCAAGGGTGTGGACGGTCGACCATCGATTCAAAAGTTTAGAAATAATGGACGGTAATGGGCAAGATTTTTTTTAAATTTCGCGATTTCTTTACTTTTTTAAATGCAATATTGTTGGAAATGATTAATTGTATACGAATTTGCTTTTTTATTTTCAAAAAGTTGACGTAAACTGTCAGTTTTGGTCATTTTTCGTCAACTTTTGAAAAACTTTAAAGTCGATTATCTCGGTGATTATTCAAGTTTTTAGGGTCAAAATCACGTTTGGGATGTTTAGTTTTATCAACTGAATAAGAATATAAAAAAAAAACTCGATGGTCGAATTTAAAATATTTTTCAGTACATTTGTTGATGGGCGGTGATGGTCGGCTGGCGGCCATGTTTGTTACGAACACTGAACGAGTTCGTTTTTTGAATTTTTCTTCGGTGTGAGTTTTCTTTGCGGAGTTGGAATTAGAACGCGTTTGTCTTTTGTTTTTTATGTAGGTATGCCTGTATTAGGGTTTGTATTGGTTTTCAAACTGAATAAAGGTATGATATTTATCTTTGAATGTAGGGAAGTTTTGAGTGTTTTAGTGAATTTTAATAGTGATAATATTTTTTTCTCCATGTAGGGTTGCCATGTTAGAGGCTTCTATTTAATGTCAAACTGAATAAAGATTTTGTTCTTATTTTGAAATGTAGGGAAGTTTAAGGTGTTTTAATAAATATTCAAAGTGATAATATTTTTTACTCCATGTAGGGTTGCCATGTTAGAGGCTTCTATTTAATGTCAAACTGAATAAAGATTTTGTTCTTATTTTGAAATGTAGGGAAGTTTAAGGTGTTTTAATAAATATTCAAAGTGATAATATTTTTTACTCCATGTAGGGTTGCCATGTATGAGGGTTCTGTTTTTAAAAACTAAAGCTGCAACAAGACCACGCGAGCTGCGTGCAGCTCGCGCACCTTCAAGATGTAAGAAAGTTTTAAGGGTTTTAATAAATATTCATAGTGATAATAATTTTTTTTTCTGTGTAGGGTTGCCATGTATGAGGCTTCTGTTTGATGTCGAACTGAATAAAGGTTTTGTACTTATTTTTGAATGTAGGGAAGTTTTAAGTGTTTTAATATATATTCATAGTGATAATATTTTTTTATCCATGTAGGGTTGCCATGTATGAGGCTTTTAATTGATGTCGAACTGAATAAAGATTTTGTTCTTATTTTTGAATGTAGGGAAGTTTTTTGTGTTTTAATAAATATTCATAGTGATAATATTTTTTATCCATGTAGGGTTGCCATGTATGAGGCTTTTAATTGATGTCGAACTGAATAAAGATTTTGTTCTTATTTTTGAATGTAGGAAAGTTTAAGGTCTTCCAGTAAATATTTATTATGATAATATATTTTTTCCATGTAGGGTTGCCATGTATGAGGCTTCTGTTTTTAAAAACAACAGCTGCAACAAGACCACGCGAGCTGCGTGCAGCTCGCGAACCTTCGAAAAAACTAGTTATACTATATACAGCTCAATTACCACTCACTGACTGACCTATAGAGTTGTTCTCCCAGAAGGAGTTTTAAATTGGAAAAAGTAATAATGCAAAAGTACTTAACAAGGGCCGGTGAGTACGAGAAAAATCCGAAATCCCCCCTTTTTGTCCCCCCTCTTTGTCCCCCCTTCATCAACTTTGGCGGTATGGGTCCGATTGAGCTCAAATTAAAACGCATTGCTATTTAGGCTATTCTCTATCCGAATCCGTCGAAAAAATTTTCAAAATCCGACATAAATCTCAAAAGTTATCGGCATCTGAACGAAAATGGTCAAGGGTGTGGACGGTCGACCATCGATTCAAAAGTTTTGAAATGATGGTCCACGATTGGGCCAATTTTTTTTCAAAATTCGCGATTTCTTTGCTTTTTTAAATGCAGTATTGTTGGAAATGATTAATTGTATACGAATTTGCTTTTTTATTTTCAAAAAGTTGACGTTAACTGTCAGTTTTGGTCAATTTTCGTCAAATTTTGAAAAACTTTAAAGTCGATTATCTCGGTGAATATTTAACTTTTTAGGGTCAAAATCACGTTTGGGGTGTATAGTTTTATTAACTTAATAGGAATATAAAAAAAAAACTTGATGGTCCAATTTAAAATATTTTTCAGTACATTTGTTGTTGGGCGGTGTTGGGAAGTGTTGATCGGCTGGCGGCCATGTTTGTTTCGAACACTGACTGGAGTTCGTTTTTTGAATTTTTCTTCAGTGTGCATTTTCTTTGCGGAGATGGAATTAGAACGCGTTTTTCTTTTGTTTTTATGTAGGTATACCTGTATGAAGGTTTGTATTGGTTTTTAAACTGAATAAAGGCTGTTACTTTTTTACGAATGTAGGGAAGTTTTGAGTGTTTTAGTGAATGTTAATAGTGATTATATTTTTTTCTCCATGTAGGGTTGCCATGTTAGAGGCTTCTATTTAATGTCAAACTGAATAAAGATTTTGTTCTTATTTTGAAATGTAGGGAAGTTTAAGGTGTTTTAATAAATATTCAAAGTGATAATATTTTTTCTCCATGTAGGGTTGCCATGTTAGAGGCTTCTATTTAATGTCAAACTGAATAAAGATTTTGTTCTTATTTTGAAATGTAGGGAAGTTTAAGGTGTTTTAATAAATATTCATAGTGATAATATTTTTTCTCCATGTAGGGTTGCCATGTTAGAGGCTTCTATTTAATGTCAAACTGAATAAAGATTTTGTTCTTATTTTGAAATGTAGGGAAGTTTAAGGTGTTTTAATAAATATTCAAAGTGATAATATTTTTTCTCCATGTAGGGTTGCCATGTATGAGGGTTCTGATTTTAAAAACTAAAGCTGCAACAAGACCACGCGAGCTGCTTGCAGCTCGCGCACCTACATAAACTAGTTTATATACTATACAGCTGAATTACCACTCACTGACTGACATAGTTGTTCTCCCAGAAGGGCTTTTAAATTGGAAAAAGTAATGATGCAACTTTACTAAACAAGGGGGGGTGAGTACGAGAAAAATCCGAAATCTCCCCTTTTTGTCCCCCCTCATGCTCCCCTTGCCATCAACTTTGGCTGTATGGGTCCGATTGAGCTCAAATTAAAACGCATTGCTATTTAGGCTATTTTCTATCCGAATCCGTCGAAAAAATTTTCAAAATCCGACATAAATCTCAAAAGTTATCGGCATCTGAACGAAAATGGTCAAGGGTGTGGACGGTCGACCATCGATTCAAAAGTTTAGAAATAATGGACCGTAATGGGCAAGATTTTTTTTAAATTTCGCGATTTCTTTACTTTTTTAAATGCAATATTGTTGGAAATGATTAATTGTATACGAATTTGCTTTTTTATTTTCAAAAAATTGACGTTAACTGTCACTTTTGGTCATTTTTCGTCAACTTTTGAAAAACTTTAAAGTCGATTATCTCGGTGATTATTCAAGTTTTTAGGGTCAAAATCACGTTTGGGATGTTTAGTTTTATCAACTGAATAAGAATATAAAAAAAAAACTCGATGGTCGAATTTAAAATATTTTTCAGTACATTTGTTGATGGGCGGTGATGGTCGGCTGGCGGCCATGTTTGTTAAGAACACTGAACGAGTTCGTATTTTGAATTTTTCTTCAGTGTGCATTTTCTTTGCGGAGATGGAATTAGAACGCGTTTTTCTTTTATTTTTATGTAGGTATACCTGTATGAAGGTTTGTATTGGTTTTTAAACTGAATAAAGGCTGTTACTTTTTTACGAATGTAGGGAAGTTTTGAGTGTTTTAGTGAATGTTAATAGTGATTATATTTTTTTCTCCGTGTAGGGTTGCCATGTTAGAGGCTTCTATTTAATGTCAAACTGAATAAAGATTTTGTTCTTATTTTGAAATGTAGGGAAGTTTAAGGTGTTTTAATAAATATTCAAAGTGATAATATTTTTTCTCCATGTAGGGTTGCCATGTATGAGGGTTCTGATTTTAAAAACTAAAGCTGCAACAAGACCACGCGAGCTGCGTGCAGCTCGCGCACCTACAAAATGTAAGAAAGTTTTAAGTGTTTTAATAAATATTCATAGTGATAATAATTTTTTTTTCTGTGTAGGGTTGCCATGTATGAGGCTTCTGTTTGATGTCGAACTGAATAAAGGTTTTGTACTTATTTTTGAATGTAGGGAAGTTTTTAGTGTTTTAATAAATATTCATAGTGATAATATTTTTTTTACTATGTAGGGTTGCCATGTATGAGGCTTCTGTTTGATGTCGAACTGAATAAAAATTTTGTACTTATTTTTGAATGTAGGGAAGTTTTTGGATTTTTAATAAATATTCGTAGTGATAATATTTTTTATTCCAAGTAGGGTTGCCATGTATGAGGTTTCTGTTGGATGTCGAACTGAATAAAGGTTTTGTACTTATTTTTGAATGTAGGGAAGTTTTAGGTGTTTTAATAAATATTCATAGTGATAATATTTTTTATCCATGTAGGGTTGCCATGTATGAGGCTTTTAATTCATGTCGAACTGAATAAAAATTTTGTACCTGTTTTTGAATGTAGAAAAGTTTAAGGTCTTCCAGTAAATGTTCATTATGATAATATTTTCAATTCTTTGTAGGGTTGCCATGTATGAGGCTTCTGTTTTTAAAAACAACAGCTGCAACAAGACCACGCGAGCTGCGTGCAGCTCGCGAACCTTCGAAAAAACTAGTTATTATTATACTATATACAGCTCAATTACCACTCACTGACTGACATAGTTGTTCTCCCAGAAGGAGTTTTAAATTGGAAAAAGTAATGATGCAACTTTACTAAACAAGGGGAGGTGAGTACGAGAAAAATCTGAAATCCCCCCTTTTCGTCCCCCCTCTTTAGGTAATCGCTTGCAACTATTTAGTGCTTGCTCCGATTGAGCTCATATTAAAACGCATTGCTATTTAGGCCATCCTCTATCCGAATCCGTCGAAAAAATTTTCAAAATCCGACATAAATCTCAAAAGTTATCGGCATCTGAACGAAAATGGTCAAGGGTGTGGACGTTGTCCCAACGATTCAAAAGTTTTGAAATGATGGTCCACGATTGGGCCAATTTTTTTTCAAAATTCGCGATTTCTTTGCTCTTTTAAATGCAATATTGTTGGAAATGGTTCATTGTATACGAATTTGCTTTTTTATTTTCAAAAAGTTGACGTTAACTGTCAGTTTTGGTCAATTTTCGTCAAATTTTGAAAAACTTTAAAGTTGATTATCTCGGTGAATATTCAACTTTTTAGGGTCAAAATCACGTTTGGGGTGTATAGTTTTATTAACTGAATAGGAATATAAAAAAAAAACTTGATGGTCCAATTTAAAATATTTTTCAGTACATTTGTTGTTGGGCGGTGTTGGGAAGTGTTGATCGGCTGGCGGCCATGTTTGTTTCGAATACTGAAGTAGTTCGTTTTTTGAATTTTTCTTCAGTGTGCATTTTCTTTGCGGAGATGGAATTAGAACGCGTTTTTCTTTTGTTTTTATGTAGGTATACCTGTATGAAGGTTTGTATTGGTTTTTAAACTGAATAAAGGTTTGATATTTATCTTTGAATGTAGGGAAGTTTTGAGTGTTTTAGTGAATATTAATAGTGATAATATTTTTTTCTCCATGTAGGGTTGCCATGTTAGAGGCTTCTATTTAATGTCAAACTGAATAAAGGTTGTGTACTTATTTTTGAATGTAGGGAAGTTTAAGGTGTTTTAATAAATATTCATAGTGATAATATTTTTTCTCCATGTAGGGTTGCCATGTTAGAGGCTTCTATTTAATGTCAAACTGAATAAAGATTTTGTTCTTATTTTGAAATGTAGGGAAGTTTAAGGTGTTTTAATAAATATTCAAAGTGATAATATTTTTAACTCCATTTAGGGTTGCCATGTATGAGGGTTCTGTTTTTAAAAACTAAAGCTGCAACAAGACCACGCGAGCTGCGTGCAGCTCGCGCACCATCAAAATGTAAGAAAGTATTAAGTGTTTTAATAAATATTCATAGTGATAATAATTTTTTTTTCTGTGTAGGGTTGCCATGTATGAGGCTTCTGTTTGATGTCGAACTGAATAAAGGTTTTGTACTTATTTTTGAATGTAGGGAAGTTTTAAGTGTTTTATTATATATTCATAGTGATAATATTTTTTTATCCATGTAGGGTTGCCATGTTAGAGGCTTCTATTTAATGTCAAACTGAATAAAGATTTTGTTCTTATTTTGAAATGTAGGGAAGTTTAAGGTGTTTTAATAAATATTCAAAGTGATAATATTTTTTACTCCATGTAGGGTTGCCATGTATGAGGGTTCTGTTTTTAAAAACTAAAGCTGCAACAAGACCACGCGAGCTGCGTGCAGCTCGCGCACCTTCAAAATGTAAGAAAGTTTAAAGTGTTTTAATAAATATTCATAGTGATAATATTTTTTTTTTCTGTGTAGGGTTGCCATGTATGAGGCTTCTGTTTGATGTCGAACTGAATAAAGGTTTTGTACTTATTTTTGAATGTAGGGAAGTTTTAAGTGTTTTAATATAATATATTCATATTGATAATATTTTTTTATCCATGTAGGGTTGCCATGTATGAGGCTTTTAATTGATGTCGAACTGAATAAAGATTTTGTTATTATTTTTGAATGTAGGAAAGTTTTTTGTGTTTTAATAAATATTCATAGTGATAATATTTTTTATCCATGTAGGGTTGCCATGTATGAGGCTTTTAATTGATGTCGAACTGAATAAAAATTTTGTACCTGTTTTTGAATGTAGGAAAGTTTAAGGTCTTCCAGTAAATGTTCATTGTGATAATATTTTCAATTCTTTGTAGGGTTGCCATGTATGAGGCTTCTGTTTTTAAAAACAACAGCTGCAACAAGACCACGCGAGCTGCGTGCAGCTCGCGAACCTTCGAAAAAACTAGTTATACTATATACAGCTCAATTACCACTCACTGACTGACCTATAGAGTTGTTCTCCCAGAAGGAGTTTTAAATTGGAAAAAGTAATAATGCAAAAGTACTTAACAAGGGCCGGTGAGTACGAGAAAAATCCGAAATCCCCCCTTTTTGTCCCCCCTCTTTGTCCCCCCTTCATCAACTTTGGCGGTATGGGTCCGATTGAGCTCAAATTAAAACGCATTGCTAATTAGGCTATTCTCTATTCGAATCCGTCGAAAAAATTTTCAAAATCCGACATAAATCTCAAAAGTTATCGGCATCTGAACGAAAATGGTCAAGGGTGTGGACGGTCGACCATCGATTCAAAAGTTTAGAAATAATGGACCGTAATGGGCAAGATTTTTTTTAAATTTCGCGATTTCTTTACTTTTTTAAATGCAATATTGTTGGAAATGTTTAATTGTATACGAATTTGCTTTTTAATTTTCAAAAAATTGACGTTAACTGTCAGTTTTGGTCATTTTTCGTCAACTTTTGAAAAACTTTAAAGTCGATTATCTCGGTCAATTTTCAAGATTTTAGGGTCAAAATCACGTTTGGGATGTATAGTTTTATCAACTGAATAGGAATATGAAAAAAAAACTCGATGGTCTAATTTAAAATATTTTTCAGTACATTTGTGGATGGGCGGTATTGGTCGGCTGGCGGCCATGTTTGTTGAGAACACTGAACGAGTTCGTATTTTGAATTTTTCTTCGGTGTGAATTTTCTTTGCGGAGATGGAATTAGAACGCGTTTGTCTTTTGTTTTTTATGTAGGTATGCCTGTATGAGGGTTTGTATATGTTTTCAAACTGATTAAAGGTTTGATATTTATCTTTGAATGTAGGGAAGTTTTGAGTGTTTTAGTGAATATTAATAGTGATAATATTTTTTCTCCACGTAGGGTTGCCATGTTAGAGGCTTCTATTTAATGTCAAACTGAATAAAGATTTTGTTCTTATTTTGAAATGTAGGGAAGTTTAAGGTGTTTTAATAAATATTCATAGTGATAATATTTTTTTTACTATGTAGGGTTGCCATGTATGAGGATTCTGTTTGATGTCGAACTGAATAAAGGTTTTGTACTTATTCTTGAATGTAGGGAAGTTTTTGGTGTTTTAATAAATATTCATAGTGATAATATTTTTTTTACTATGTAGGGTTGCCATGTATGAGGCTTCTGTTTGATGTCGAACTGAATAAAGATTTTGTTCATATTTTTGAATGTAGGGAAGTTTTAGGTGTTGCAGTAAATGTATATAGTGATAATATTTTTTTTTCTATGTAGGGTTGCCATGTATGAGGCTTCTGTTTGATGTCGAACTGAATAAAGGTTGTGTACTTATTTTTGAATGTAGGGAAGTTTTTTGTGTTTTAATAAATATTTATAGTGATAATATTTTTTTTACTATGTAGGGTTGCCATGTATGAGGCTTCTGTTTGATGTCGAATTGAATAAAAGTTTTGTACTTATTTTTGAATGTAGGGAAGTTTTTGGTGTTTTAATAAATATTCATAGTGATAATAATTTTTTTTTCTGTGTAGGGTTGCCATGTATGAGGCTTCTTTTTGATGTCGAACTGAATAAAGGTTTTGTACTTATTTTTGAATGTAGGGAAGTTTTTGGTGTTTTAATAAATATTCATAGTGATAATATTTTTTTTCCTATGTAGGGTTGCCATGTTTGAGGCTTCTGTTTTAAATAGAAAAAGCTGCAACAAGACCACGCGAGCTGCTCGCAGCTCGCGCACCTTCAAAATGTAAGAAAGTTTCAAGTGTTTTAATAAATATAAATTGTGATAATATTTTATTTTTTATGTAGGGTTGCCATGTATGAGGCTTCTGTTTGATGTCGAACTGAATAAAGGTTTTGTTCTTATTTTTGAATGTAGGGAAGTTTTTGGTGTTTTAATAAATATTCATAGTGATAATATTTTTTCTCCATGTAGGGTTGCCATGTTAGAGGCTTCTATTTAATGTCAAACTGAATAAAGATTTTGTTCTTATTTTGAAATGTAGGAAAGTTTAAGGTGTTTTGATAAATATTCATTGTGATAATATTACTTAATATTGTAGGGTTGCCATGTATGAGGGTTCTGTTTTTAAAAACTAAAGCTGCAACAAGACCACGCGAGCTGCGTGCAGCTCGCGCACCTTCAAAATGTAAGAAAGTTTTAAGTGTTTTAATAAATATTCATAGTGATAATATTTTTTTTTCTATGTAGGGTTGCCATGTATGAGGCTTCTGTTTGATGTCGAACTGAATAAAGGTTTTGTACTTATTTTTGAATGTAGGGAAGTTTTTGGTGTTTTAATAAATATTCATAGTGATAATATTTTTTTCTTATGTAGGGTTGCCATGTTTGAGGTTTCTGTTTGATGTCGAACTGAATAAAGGTTTTGTACCTATTTTTGAATGTAGGAAAGTTAAAGGTAACACCGTAAATGTTCATTGTGATAATATTTTCAATTCTTTGTAGGGTTGCCATGTATGAGGGTTCTGTTTTTAAAAACTAAAGCTGCAACAAGACCACGCGAGCTGCTTGCAGCTCGCGCACCTACAAAAAACTAGTTATACTATATACAGCTCAATTACCACTCACTGACTGACATAGTTGTTCTCCCAGAAGGGCTTTTAAATTGGAAAAAGTAATGATGCAACTTTACTAAACAAGGGGGGGTGAGTACGAGAAAAATCTGAAATCCCCCCTTTTCGTCCCCCCTCTTTAGGTAATCGCTTGCAACTTTTTAGTGCTTGCTCCGATTGAGCTCATATTAAAACGCATTGCTATTTAGGCTATTCTCTATCCGAATCCGTCGAAAAAATTTTCAAAATCCGACATAAATCTCAAAAGTTATCGGCATCTGAACGAAAATGGTCAAGGGTGTGGACGGTCGACCATCGATTCAAAAGTTTAGAAATAATGGACCGTAATGGGCAAGATTTTTTTCAAATTTCGCGATTTCTTTACTTTTTTAAATGCAATATTGTTGGAAATGATTAATTGTATACGAATTTGCTTTTTTATTTTCAAAAAGTTGACGTTAACTGTCAGTTTTGGTCATTTTTCGTCAACTTTTGAAAAACTTTAAAGTCGATTATCTCGGTGAATATTCAACTTTTTAGGGTCAAAATCACGTTTGGGGTGTATAGTTTTATCAACTGAATAAGAATATAAAAAAAAAACTCGATGGTCGAATTTAAAATATTTTTCAGTACATTTGATGATGGGCGGTGATGGTCGGCTGGCGGCCATGTTTGTTAAGAACACTGAACGAGTTCGTATTTTGAATTTTTCTTCAGTGTGCATTTTCTTTGCGGAGATGGAATTAGAACGCGTTTTTCTTTTGTTTTTATGTAGGTATACCTGTATGAAGGTTTGTATTGGTTTTTAAACTGAATAAAGGCTGTTACTTTTTTACGAATGTAGGGAAGTTTTGAGTGTTTTAGTGAATGTTAATAGTGATTATATTTTTTTCTCCGTGTAGGGTTGCCATGTTAGAGGCTTCTATTTAATGTCAAACTGAATAAAGATTTTGTTCTTATTTTGAAATGTAGGGAAGTTTAAGGTGTTTTAATAAATATTCATAGTGATAATATTTTTTTTCCATGTAGGGTTGCCATGTTAGAGGCTTCTATTTAATGTCAAACTGAATAAAGATTTTGTTCTTATTTTGAAATGTAGGGAAGTTTAAGGTGTTTTAATAAATATTCAAAGTGATAATATTTTTTCTCCATGTAGGGTTGCCATGTATGAGGGTTCTGATTTTAAAAACTAAAGCTGCAACAAGACCACGCGAGCTGCTTGCAGCTCGCGCACCTACATAAACTAGTTATACTATATACAGCTCAATTACCACTCACTGACTGACATAGTTGTTCTCCCAGAAGGAGTTTTAAATTGGAAAAAGTAATGATGCAACTTTACTAAACAAGGGGGGGCGAGTACGAGAAAAATCCGAAATCCCCCCTTTTTGTCCCCCCTCTTTAGGTAATCGCTTGCAACTTTTTAGTGCTTGCTCCGATTGAGCTCATATTAAAACGCATTGCTATTTAGGCTATTCTCTATCCGAATCCGTCGAAAAAATTTTCAAAATCCGACATAAATCTCAAAAGTTATCGGCATCTGAACGAAAATGGTCAAGGGTGTGGACGGTCGACCATCGATTCAAAAGTTTAGAAATAATGGACCGTAATGGGCAAGATTTTTTTTAAATTTCGCGATTTCTTTACTTTTTTAAATGCAATATTGTTGGAAATGATTAATTGTATACGAATTTGCTTTTTTATTTTAAAAAAGTTGACGTAAACTGTCAGTTTTGGTCATATTTCGTCAACTTTTGAAAAACTTTAAAGTCGATTATCTCGGTGAATATTCAACTTTTTAGGGTCAAAATCACGTTTGGGGTGTATAGTTTTATTAACTGAATAAGAATATAAAAAAAAAACTCGATGGTCGAATTTAAAATATTTTTCAGTACATTTGATGATGGGCGGTGATGGTCGGCTGGCGGCCATGTTTGTTAAGAACACTGAACGAGTTCGTATTTTGAATTTTTCTTCAGTGTGCATTTTCTTTGCGGAGATGGAATTAGAACGCGTTTTTCTTTTGTTTTTATGTAGGTATACCTGTATGAAGGTTTGTATTGGTTTTTAAACTGAATAAAGGCTGTTACTTTTTTACGAATGTAGGGAAGTTTTGAGTGTTTTAGTGAATGTTAATAGTGATTATATTTTTTTCTCCATGTAGGGTTGCCATGTTAGAGGCTTCTATTTAATGTCAAACTGAATAAAGATTTTGTTCTTATTTTGAAATGTAGGGAAGTTTAAGGTGTTTTAATAAATATTCATAGTGATAATATTTTTTCTCCATGTAGGGTTGCCATGTTAGAGGCTTCTATTTAATGTCAAACTGAATAAAGATTTTGTTCTTATTTTGAAATGTAGGGAAGTTTTAGGTGTTTTAATAAATATTCATAGTGATAATATTTTTTCTCCATGTAGGGTTGCCATGTTAGAGGCTTCTATTTAATGTCAAACTGAATAAAGATTTTGTTCTTATTTTGAAATGTAGGGAAGTTTTAGGTGTTTTAATAAATATTCATAGTGATAATATTTTTTCTCCATGTAGGGTTGCCATGTATGAGGGTTCTGATTTTAAAAACTAATAAAGCTGCAACAAGACCACGCGAGCTGCTTGCAGCTCGCGCACCTACATAAACTAGTTATTATACTATATACAGCTAAACTACCACTCACTGACTGACTGACATAGTTGTTCTCCCAGAAGGAGTTTTAAATTGGAAAATGTAATAATGCAAAAGTACTTAGCAAGGAGGGGTGAGTACGAGAAAAATCCGAAATCCCCCCTTTTTGTCCCCCCTTTTGCTCCCCCCGCCATCAACTTTGGCTGTATGGGTCCGATTGAGCTCATATTAAAACGCATTGCTATTTAGGCTATTCTCTATCCGAATCCGTCGAAAAAATTTTCAAAATCCGACATAAATCTCAAAAGTTATCGGCATCTGAACGAAAATGGTCAAGGGTGTGGACGTTGTCCCAACGATTCAAAAGTTTTGAAATGATGGTCCACGATTGGGCCAATTTTTTTTCAAAATTCGCGATTTCTTTGCTTTTTTAAATGCAGTATTGTTGGAAATGATTAATTGTATACGAATTTGCTTTTTTATTTTCAAAAAGTTGACGTTAACTGTCAGTTTTGGTCAATTTTCGTCAAATTTTGAAAAACTTTAAAGTCGATTATCTCGGTGAATATTTAACTTTTTAGGGTCAAAATCACGTTTGGGGTGTATAGTTTTATTAACTGAATAGGAATATAAAAAAAAAACTTGATGGTCCAATTTAAAATATTTTTCAGTACATTTGTTGTTGGGCGGTGTTGGGAAGTGTTGATCGGCTGGCGGCCATGTTTGTTTCGAACACTGACTGGAGTTCGTTTTTTGAATTTTTCTTCAGTGTGCATTTTCTTTGCGGAGATGGAATTAGAACGCGTTTTTCTTTTGTTTTTATGTAGGTATACCTGTATGAAGGTTTGTATTGGTTTTTAAACTGAATAAAGGCTGTTACTTTTTTACGAATGTAGGGAAGTTTTGAGTGTTTTAGTGAATGTTAATAGTGATTATATTTTTTTCTCCATGTAGGGTTGCCATGTTAGAGGCTTCTATTTAATGTCAAACTGAATAAAGATTTTGTTCTTATTTTGAAATGTAGGGAAGTTTAAGGTGTTTTAATAAATATTCAAAGTGATAATATTTTTTCTCCATGTAGGGTTGCCATGTTAGAGGCTTCTATTTAATGTCAAACTGAATAAAGATTTTGTTCTTATTTTGAAATGTAGGGAAGTTTAAGGTGTTTTAATAAATATTCATAGTGATAATATTTTTTCTCCATGTAGGGTTGCCATGTTAGAGGCTTCTATTTAATGTCAAACTGAATAAAGATTTTGTTCTTATTTTGAAATGTAGGGAAGTTTAAGGTGTTTTAATAAATATTCAAAGTGATAATATTTTTTCTCCATGTAGGGTTGCCATGTATGAGGGTTCTGATTTTAAAAACTAAAGCTGCAACAAGACCACGCGAGCTGCTTGCAGCTCGCGCACCTACATAAACTAGTTATACTATATACAGCTCAATTACCATTGACTGACTGACATAGTTGTTCTCCCAGAAGGGCTTTTAAATTGGAAAAAGTAATGATGCAACTTTACTAAACAAGGTCCGGTGAGTACCAGAAAAATCCGAAATGAGCCAAACTGATCCTCCTTCTATGATTTTTTGACGTCAACTTTTTATCCTTAAGTCCAATCGAGCTCAAATTAAAACGCATTGCTATTTAGGCTATTCTCTATCCGAATCCGTCGAAAAAATTTTCAAAATCCGACATAAATCTCAAAAGTTATCGGCATCTGAACGAAAATGGTCAAGGGTGTGGACGGTCGACCATCGATTCAAAAGTTTAGAAATAATGGACCGTAATGGGCAAGATTTTTTTTAAATTTCGCGATTTCTTTGCTTTTTTAAATGCAGTATTGTTGGAAATGATTAATTGTATACGAATTTGCTTTTTAATTTTCAAAAAGTTGACGTTAACTGTCAGTTTTGGTCATTTTTCGTCAAATTTTGAAAAACTTTAAAGTCGATTATCTCGGTGATTATTCAAGTTTTTAGGGTCAAAATCACGTTTGGGATGTTTAGTTTTATCAACTGAATAAGAATATAAAAAAAAAACTCGATGGTCGAATTTAAAATATTTTTCAGTACATTTGTTGATGGGCGGTGATGGTCGGCTGGCGGCCATGTTTGTTACGAACACTGAACGAGTTCGTTTTTTGAATTTTTCTTCGGTGTGAATTTTCTTTGCGGAGTTGGAATTAGAACGCGTTTGTCTTTTGTTTTTTATGTAGGTATGCCTGTATTAGGGTTTGTATTGGTTTTCAAACTGAATAAAGGTATGATATTTATCTTTGAATGTAGGGAAGTTTTGAGTGTTTTAGTGAATTTTAATAGTGATAATATTTTTTTCTCCATGTAGGGTTGCCATGTTAGAGGCTTCTATTTAATGTCAAACTGAATAAAGATTTTGTTCTTATTTTGAAATGTAGGGAAGTTTAAGGTGTTTTAATAAATATTCATAGTGATAATATTTTTTCTCCATGTAGGGTTGCCATGTTAGAGGCTTCTATTTAATGTCAAACTGAATAAAGATTTTGTTCTTATTTTGAAATGTAGGGAAGTTTAAGGTGTTTTAATAAATATTCATAGTGATAATATTTTTTCTCCATGTAGGGTTGCCATGTATGAGGGTTCTGATTTTAAAAACTAAAGCTGCAACAAGACCACGCGAGCTGCTTGCAGCTCGCGCACCTACATAAACTAGTTATACTATATACAGCTAAACTACGACTGACTGACTGACATAGTTGTTCTCCCAGAAGGGCTTTTAAATTGGAAAAAGTAATGATGCAACTTTACTAAACGAGGGGGGGCGAGTACGAGAAAAATCCGAAATCCCCCCTTTTCGTCCCCCCTTTTTGGGTAATCGCTTGCAACTTTTTAGTGCTTGCTCCGATTGAGCTCATATTAAAACGCATTGCTATTTAGGCTATTCTCTATCCGAATCCGTCGAAAAAATTTTCAAAATCCGACATAAATCTCAAAAGTTATCGGCACCAGAACGAAAATGGTCAAGGGTGTGGACGGTCGACCATCGATTCAAAAGTTTAGAAATAATGGACCGTAATGGGCAAGATTTTTTTTAAATTTCGCGATTTCTTTACTTTTTTAAATGCAATATTGTTGGAAATGATTAATTGTATACGAATTTGCTTTTTTATTTTCAAAAAGTTGACGTTAACTGTCAGTTTTGGTCATTTTTCGTCAACTTTTGAAAAACTTTAAAGTCGATTATCTCGGTCAATTTTCAAGATTTTAGGGTCAAAATCACGTTTAGGATGTATAGTTTTATCAACTGAATAGGAATATGAAAAAAAAACTCGATGGTCGAATTTAAAATATTTTTCAGTACATTTGTTGATGGGCGGTGATGGTCGGCTGGCGGCCATGTTTGTTTAGAACACTGAACGAGTTCGTTTTTTGAATTTTTCTTCGGAGTGAATTTTCTTTGCGGAGATGGAATTAGAACGCGTTTGTCTTTTGTTTTTTATGTAGGTATGCCTGTATGAGGGTTTGTATATGTTTTCAAACTGATTAAAGGTTTGATATTTATCTTTGAATGTAGGGAAGTTTTGAGTGTTTTAATGAATTTTAATAGTGCTAATATTTTTTTCTCCATGTAGGGTTGCCATGTTAGAGGCTTCTATTTAATGTCTAACTGAATAAAGATTTTGTTCTTATTTTGAAATGTAGGGAAGTTTAAGGTGTTTTAATAAATATTCATAGTGATAATATTTTTTTTCCATGTAGGGTTGCCATGTTAGAGGCTTCTATTTAATGTCAAACTGAATAAAGGTTGTGTACTTATTTTTGAATGTAGGAAAGTTAAAGGTCTTACAATAAATATTAATAGTGGTAATAGATTTTATTCCATGTAGGGTTGCCATGTATGAGGGTTCTGTTTTTAAAAACTAAAGCTGCAACAAGACCACGCGAGCTGCGTGCAGCTCGCGCACCTACAAAATGTAAGAAAGTTTTAAGTGTTTTAATAAATATTCATAGTGATAATAATTTTTTTTTCTGTGTAGGGTTGCCATGTATGAGGCTTCTGTTTGATGTCGAACTGAATAAAGGTTTTGTACTTATTTTTGAATGTAGGGAAGTTTTAGGTGTTTTAATAAATATTCATAGTGATAATATTTTTTATCCATGTAGGGTTGCCATGTATGAGGCTTTTAATTCATGTCGAACTGAATAAAAATTTTGTACCTGTTTTTGAATGTAGGAAAGTTTAAGGTCTTCCAGTAAATGTTCATTGTGATAATATTTTCAATTCTTTGTAGGGTTGCCATGTATGAGGCTTCTGTTTTTAAAAACAACAGCTGCAACAAGACCACGCGAGCTGCGTGCAGCTCGCGAACCTTCGAAAAAACTAGTTTATATACTATACAGCTGAATTACCACTCACTGACTGACATAGTTGTTCTCCCAGAAGGGCTTTTAAATTGGAAAAAGTAATGATGCAACTTTACTAAACAAGGGGGGGTGAGTACGAGAAAAATCCGAAATCTCCCCTTTTTGTCCCCCCTCATGCTCCCCTCGCCATCAACTTTGGCTGTATGGGTCCGATTGAGCTCAAATTAAAACGCATTGCTATTTAGGCTATTTTCTATCCGAATCCGTCGAAAAAATTTTCAAAATCCGACATAAATCTCAAAAGTTATCGGCATCTGAACGAAAATGGTCAAGGGTGTGGACGGTCGACCATCGATTCAAAAGTTTAGAAATAATGGACCGTAATGGGCAAGATTTTTTTTAAATTTCGCGATTTCTTTACTTTTTTAAATGCAATATTGTTGGAAATGATTAATTGTATACGAATTTGCTTTTTTATTTTCAAAAAATTGACGTTAACTGTCACTTTTGGTCATTTTTCGTCAACTTTTGAAAAACTTTAAAGTCGATTATCTCGGTGATTATTCAAGTTTTTAGGGTCAAAATCACGTTTGGGATGTTTAGTTTTATCAACTGAATAAGAATATAAAAAAAAAACTCGATGGTCGAATTTAAAATATTTTTCAGTACATTTGTTGATGGGCGGTGATGGTCGGCTGGCGGCCATGTTTGTTAAGAACACTGAACGAGTTCGTATTTTGAATTTTTCTTCAGTGTGCATTTTCTTTGCGGAGATGGAATTAGAACGCGTTTTTCTTTTGTTTTTATGTAGGTATACCTGTATGAAGGTTTGTATTGGTTTTTAAACTGAATAAAGGCTGTTACTTTTTTACGAATGTAGGGAAGTTTTGAGTGTTTTAGTGAATGTTAATAGTGATTATATTTTTTTCTCCGTGTAGGGTTGCCATGTTAGAGGCTTCTATTTAATGTCAAACTGAATAAAGATTTTGTTCTTATTTTGAAATGTAGGGAAGTTTAAGGTGTTTTAATAAATATTCATAGTGATAATATTTTTTCTCCATGTAGGGTTGCCATGTTAGAGGCTTCTATTTAATGTCAAACTGAATAAAGATTTTGTTCTTATTTTGAAATGTAGGGAAGTTTAAGGTGTTTTAATAAATATTCAAAGTGATAATATTTTTTCTCCATGTAGGGTTGCCATGTATGAGGGTTCTGATTTTAAAAACTAAAGCTGCAACAAGACCACGCGAGCTGCGTGCAGCTCGCGCACCTACAAAATGTAAGAAAGTTTTAAGTGTTTTAATAAATATTCATAGTGATAATAATTTTTTTTTCTGTGTAGGGTTGCCATGTATGAGGCTTCTGTTTGATGTCGAACTGAATAAAGGTTTTGTACTTATTTTTGAATGTAGGGAAGTTTTTAGTGTTTTAATAAATATTCATAGTGATAATATTTTTTTTACTATGTAGGGTTGCCATGTATGAGGCTTCTGTTTGATGTCGAACTGAATAAAAATTTTGTACTTATTTTTGAATGTAGGGAAGTTTTTGGATTTTTAATAAATATTCGTAGTGATAATATTTTTTATTCCAAGTAGGGTTGCCATGTATGAGGTTTCTGTTGGATGTCGAACTGAATAAAGGTTTTGTACTTATTTTTGAATGTAGGGAAGTTTTAGGTGTTTTAATAAATATTCATAGTGATAATATTTTTTATCCATGTAGGGTTGCCATGTATGAGGCTTTTAATTCATGTCGAACTGAATAAAAATTTTGTACCTGTTTTTGAATGTAGAAAAGTTTAAGGTCTTCCAGTAAATGTTCATTATGATAATATTTTCAATTCTTTGTAGGGTTGCCATGTATGAGGCTTCTGTTTTTAAAAACAACAGCTGCAACAAGACCACGCGAGCTGCGTGCAGCTCGCGAACCTTCGAAAAAACTAGTTATAATACTATACAGCTGAATTACCACTCACTGACCTATAGAGTTGTTCTCCCAGAAGGACTTTTAAATTGAAAAAAGTAATGATGCAACTTTACTAAACAAGGTCCGGTGAGTACCAGAAAAATCCGAAATGAGCCAAACTGATCCTCCTTCTATGATTTTTTGACGTCAACTTTTTATCCTTAAGTCCAATCGAGCTCAAATTAAAACGCATTGCTATTTAGGCTATTCTCTATCCGAATCCGTCGAAAAAATTTTCAAAATCCGACATAAATCTCAAAAGTTATCGGCATCTGAACGAAAATGGTCAAGGGTGTGGACGGTCGACCATCGATTCAAAAGTTTAGAAATAATGGACCGTAATGGGCAAGATTTTTTTTAAATTTCGCGATTTCTTTGCTTTTTTAAATGCAGTATTGTTGGAAATGATTAATTGTATACGAATTTGCTTTTTAATTTTCAAAAAGTTGACGTTAACTGTCAGTTTTGGTCATTTTTCGTCAAATTTTGAAAAACTTTAAAGTCGATTATCTCGGTGATTATTCAAGTTTTTAGGGTCAAAATCACGTTTGGGATGTTTAGTTTTATCAACTGAATAAGAATATAAAAAAAAAACTCGATGGTCGAATTTAAAATATTTTTCAGTACATTTGTTGATGGGCGGTGATGGTCGGCTGGCGGCCATGTTTGTTACGAACACTGAACGAGTTCGTTTTTTGAATTTTTCTTCGGTGTGAATTTTCTTTGCGGAGTTGGAATTAGAACGCGTTTGTCTTTTGTTTTTTATGTAGGTATGCCTGTATTAGGGTTTGTATTGGTTTTCAAACTGAATAAAGGTATGATATTTATCTTTGAATGTAGGGAAGTTTTGAGTGTTTTAGTGAATTTTAATAGTGATAATATTTTTTTCTCCATGTAGGGTTGCCATGTTAGAGGCTTCTATTTAATGTCAAACTGAATAAAGATTTGTTCTTATTTTGAAATGTAGGGAAGTTTAAGGTGTTTTAATAAATATTCATAGTGATAATATTTTTTCTCCATGTAGGGTTGCCATGTTAGAGGCTTCTATTTAATGTCAAACTGAATAAAGATTTTGTTCTTATTTTGAAATGTAGGGAAGTTTAAGGTGTTTTAATAAATATTCATAGTGATAATATTTTTTCTCCATGTAGGGTTGCCATGTATGAGGGTTCTGATTTTAAAAACTAAAGCTGCAACAAGACCACGCGAGCTGCTTGCAGCTCGCGCACCTACATAAACTAGTTATACTATATACAGCTCAATTACCACTGACTGACTGACATAGTTGTTCTCCCAGAAGGGCTTTTAAATTGGAAAAAGTAATGATGCAACTTTACTAAACAAGGGGGGGCGAGTACGAGAAAAATCCGAAATCCCCCCTTTTTGTCCCCCCTCTTTAGGTAATCGCTTGCAACTTTTTAGTGCTTGCTCCGATTGAGCTCATATTAAAACGCATTGCTATTTAGGCTATTCTCTATCCGAATCCGTCGAAAAAATTTTCAAAATCCGACATAAATCTCAAAAGTTATCGGCATCTGAACGAAAATGGTCAAGGGTGTGGACGGTCGACCATCGATTCAAAAGTTTAGAAATAATGGACCGTAATGGGCAAGATTTTTTTTAAATTTCGCGATTTCTTTACTTTTTTAAATGCAATATTGTTGGAAATGATTAATTGTATACGAATTTGCTTTTTTATTTTCAAAAAGTTGACGTTAACTGTCAGTTTTGGTCATTTTTCGTCAACTTTTGAAAAACTTTAAAGTCGATTATCTCGGTGATTATTCAAGTTTTTAGGGTCAAAATCACGTTTGGGATGTATAGTTTTATTAACTGAATAAGAATATAAAAAAAAAACTCGATGGTCGAATTTAAAATATTTTTCAGTACATTTGATGATGGGCGGTGATGGTCGGCTGGCGGCCATGTTTGTTTCGAATACTGAAGGAGTTCGTTTTTTGAATTTTTCTTCAGTGTGCATTTTCTTTGCGGAGATGGAATTAGAACGCGTTTTTCTTTTGTTTTTATGTAGGTATACCTGTATGAAGGTTTGTATTGGTTTTTAAACTGAATAAAGGCTGTTACTTTTTTACGAATGTAGGGAAGTTTTGAGTGTTTTAGTGAATGTTAATAGTGATTATATTTTTTTCTCCGTGTAGGGTTGCCATGTTAGAGGCTTCTATTTAATGTCAAACTGAATAAAGATTTTGTTCTTATTTTGAAATGTAGGGAAGTTTAAGGTGTTTTAATAAATATTCATAGTGATAATATTTTTTCTCCATGTAGGGTTGCCATGTTAGAGGCTTCTATTTAATGTCAAACTGAATAAAGATTTTGTTCTTATTTTGAAATGTAGGGAAGTTTAAGGTGTTTTAATAAATATTCAAAGTGATAATATTTTTTACTCCATGTAGGGTTGCCATGTATGAGGGTTCTGTTTTTAAAAACTAAAGCTGCAACAAGACCACGCGAGCTGCGTGCAGCTCGCGCACCTTCAAAATGTAAGAAAGTTTTAAGTGTTTTAATAAATATTCATAGTGATAATATTTTTTTTTTCTGTGTAGGGTTGCCATGTATGAGGCTTCTGTTTGATGTCGAACTGAATAAAGGTTTTGTACTTATTTTTGAATGTAGGGAAGTTTTAAGTGTTTTAATATACATTCATAGTGATAATATTTTTTTATCCATGTAGGGTTGCCATGTATGAGGCTTTTAATTGATGTCGAACTAAATAAAGATTTTGTTCTTATTTTTGAATGTAGGGAAGTTTTTTGTGTTTTAATAAATATTCATAGTGATAATATTTTTTATCCATGTAGGGTTGCCATGTATGAGGCTTTTAATTGATGTCGAACTGAATAAAGATTTTGTTCTTATTTTGAAATGTAGGGAAGTTTAAGGTGTTTTAATAAATATTCATAGTGATAATATTTTTTCTCCATGTAGGGTTGCCATGTTAGAGGCTTCTATTTAATGTCAAACTGAATAAAGATTTTGTTCTTATTTTGAAATGTAGGGAAGTTTAAGGTGTTTTAATAAATATTCATAGTGATAATATTTTTTACTCCATGTAGGGTTGCCATGTATGAGGGTTCTGTTTTTAAAAACTAAAGCTGCAACAAGACCACGCGAGCTGCGTGCAGCTCGCGCACCTTCAAAATGTAAGAAAGTTTTAAGTGTTTTAATAAATATTCATAGTGATAATATTTTTTTTTTCTGTGTAGGGTTGCCATGTATGAGGCTTCTGTTTGATGTCGAACTGAATAAAGGTTTTGTACTTATTTTTGAATGTAGGGAAGTTTTAAGTGTTTTAATAAATATTCATAGTGATAATGTATTTTTTTCTATGTAGGGTTGCCATGTATGAGGCTTCTGTTTGATGTTGAACTGAATAAAGGTTGTGTACTTATTTTTGAATGTAGGGAAGTTTTTGGTGTTTTAATAAATATTCATAGTGATAATATTTTTTTTACTATGTAGGGTTGCCATGTATGAGGCTTCTGTTTGATGTCGAACTGAATAGAGGTTGTGTACTTATTATTGAATGTAGGGAAGTTTTAGGTGTTTTAATAAATATTCATAGTGATAATATTTTTTATCCATGTAGGGTTGCCATGTATGAGGCTTTTAATTGATGTCGAACTGAATAAAAATTTTGTACCTGTTTTTGAATGTAGGAAAGTTTAAGGTCTTCCAGTAAATGTTCATTGTGATAATATTTTCAATTCTTTGTAGGGTTGCCATGTATGAGGGTTCTGTTTTTAAAAACAACAGCTGCAACAAGACCACGCGAGCTGCGTGCAGCTCGCGAACCTTCGAAAAAACTAGTTATACTATATACAGCTCAATTACCACTCACTGACTGACATAGTTGTTCTCCCAGAAGGAGTTTTAAATTGGAAAAAGTAATGATGCAACTTTACTAAACAAGGGGGGGTGAGTACGAGAAAAATCTGAAATCCCCCCTTTTCGTCCCCCCTCTTTAGGTAATCGCTTGCAACTTTTTAGTGCTTGCTCCGATTGAGCTCATATTAAAACGCATTGCTATTTAGGCCATCCTCTATCCGAATCCGTCGAAAAAATTTTCAAAATCCGACATAAATCTCAAAAGTTATCGGCATCTGAACGAAAATGGTCAAGGGTGTGGACGTTGTCCCAACGATTCAAAAGTTTTGAAATGATGGTCCACGATTGGGCCAATTTTTTTTCAAAATTCGCGATTTCTTTGCTTTTTTAAATGCAATATTGTTGGAAATGGTTCATTGTATACGAATTTGCTTTTTTATTTTCAAAAAGTTGACGTTAACTGTCAGTTTTGGTCAATTTTCGTCAAATTTTGAAAAACTTTAAAGTCGATTATCTCGGTGAATATTCAACTTTTTAGGGTCAAAATCACGTTTGGGGTGTATAGTTTTATTAACTGAATAGGAATATAAAAAAAAAACTTGATGGTCCAATTTAAAATATTTTTCAGTACATTTGTTGTTGGGCGGTGTTGGGAAGTGTTGATCGGCTGGCGGCCATGTTTGTTTCGAATACTGAAGTAGTTCGTTTTTTGAATTTTTCTTCAGTGTGCATTTTCTTTGCGGAGATGGAATTAGAACGCGTTTTTCTTTTGTTTTTATGTAGGTATACCTGTATGAAGGTTTGTATTGGTTTTTAAACTGAATAAAGGTTTGATATTTATCTTTGAATGTAGGGAAGTTTTGAGTGTTTTAGTGAATATTAATAGTGATAATATTTTTTTCTCCATGTAGGGTTGCCATGTTAGAGGCTTCTATTTAATGTCAAACTGAATAAAGGTTGTGTACTTATTTTTGAATGTAGGGAAGTTTAAGGTGTTTTAATAAATATTCATAGTGATAATATTTTTTCTCCATGTAGGGTTGCCATGTTAGAGGCTTCTATTTAATGTCAAACTGAATAAAGATTTTGTTCTTATTTTGAAATGTAGGGAAGTTTAAGGTGTTTTAATAAATATTCAAAGTGATAATATTTTTTACTCCATGTAGGGTTGCCATGTATGAGGGTTCTGTTTTTAAAAACTAAAGCTGCAACAAGACCACGCGAGCTGCGTGCAGCTCGCGCACCATCAAAATGTAAGAAAGTATTAAGTGTTTTAATAAATATTCATAGTGATAATAATTTTTTTTTCTGTGTAGGGTTGCCATGTATGAGGCTTCTGTTTAATGTCGAACTGAATAAAGGTTTTGTACTTATTTTTGAATGTAGGGAAGTTTTAAGTGTTTTATTATATATTCATAGTGATAATATTTTTTTATCCATGTAGGGTTGCCATGTTAGAGGCTTCTATTTAATGTCAAACTGAATAAAGATTTTGTTCTTATTTTGAAATGTAGGGAAGTTTAAGGTGTTTTAATAAATATTCAAAGTGATAATATTTTTTACTCCATGTAGGGTTGCCATGTATGAGGGTTCTGTTTTTAAAAACTAAAGCTGCAACAAGACCACGCGAGCTGCGTGCAGCTCGCGAACCTTCGAAAAAACTAGTTATACTATATACAGCTCAATTACCACTCACTGACTGACATAGTTGTTCTCCCAGAAGGGCTTTTAAATTGGAAAAAGTAATGATGCAACTTTACTAAACAAGGGGGGGTAAGTACGAGAAAAATCCGAAATCCCCCCTTTTCATTCCCCCTTTTTAGGTAATCGCTTGCAACTTTTTAGTGCTTGCTCCGATTGAGCTCATATTAAAACGCATTGCTATTTAGGCTATTCTCTATCCAAATCCGTCGAAAAAATTTTCAAAATCCGACATAAATCTCAAAAGTTATCGGCATCTGAACGAAAATGGTCAAGGGTGTGGACGTTGTCCCAACGATTCAAAAGTTTTGAAATGATGGTCCACGATTGGGCCAATTTTTTTTCAAAATTCGCGATTTCTTTGCTTTTTTAAATGCAATATTGTTGGAAATGGTTCATTGTATACGAATTTGCTTTTTTATTTTCAAAAAGTTTACGTTAACTATCAGTTTTGGTCAATTTTCGTCAAATTTTGAAAAACTTTAAAGTCGATTATCTCGGTGAATATTCAACTTTTTAGGGTCAAAATCACGTTTGGGGTGTATAGTTTTATTAACTGAATAGGAATATAAAAAAAAAACTTGATGGTCCAATTTAAAATATTTTTCAGTACATTTGTTGTTGGGCGGTGTTGGGAAGTGTTGATCGGCTGGCGGCCATGTTTGTTTCGAATACTGAAGTAGTTCGTTTTTTGAATTTTTCTTCAGTGTGCATTTTCTTAGCGGAGATGGAATTAGAACGCGTTTTTCTTTTGTTTTTATGTAGGTATACCTGTATGAAGGTTTGTATTGGTTTTTAAACTGAATAAAGGCTGTTACTTTTTTACGAATGTAGGGAAGTTTTGAGTGTTTTAGTGAATGTTAATAGTGATTATATTTTTTTCTCCGTGTAGGGTTGCCATGTTAGAGGCTTCTATTTAATGTCAAACTGAATAAAGATTTTGTTCTTATTTTGAAATGTAGGGAAGTTTAAGGTGTTTTAATAAATATTCATAGTGATAATATTTTTTCTCCATGTAGGGTTGCCATGTTAGAGGCTTCTATTTAATGTCAAACTGAATAAAGATTTTGTTCTTATTTTGAAATGTAGGGAAGTTTAAGGTGTTTTAATAAATATTCAAAGTGATAATATTTTTTACTCCATGTAGGGTTGCCATGTATGAGGGTTCTGTTTTTAAAAACTAAAGCTGCAACAAGACCACGCGAGCTGCGTGCAGCTCGCGCACCTTCAAAATGTAAGAAAGTTTTAAGTGTTTTAATAAATATTCATAGTGATAATAATTTTTTTTTCTGTGTAGGGTTGCCATGTATGAGGCTTCTGTTTGATGTCGAACTGAATAAAGGTTTTGTACTTATTTTTGAATGTAGGGAAGTTTTAAGTGTTTTATTATATATTCATAGTGATAATATTTTTTTATCCATGTAGGGTTGCCATGTATGAGGCTTTTAATTGATGTCGAACTGAATAAAGATTTTGTTCTTATTTTTGAATGTAGGGAAGTTTTTAGTGTTTTAATAAATATTCATAGTGATAATATTTTTTTTTCTATGTAGGGTTGCCATGTATGAGGCTTCTGTTTGATGACGAACTGAATAAAGGTTTTGTACTTATTTTTGAGTGTAGGGAAGTTTTTGGTGTTTTAATAAATATTCATAGTGATAATATATTTTTTTCTATGTAGGGTTGCCATGTATGAGGCCTCTGTTTGATGTCGAACTGAATAAAGGTTTTGTACTTATTTTTGAATGTAGGGAAGTTTTTAGTGTTTTAATAAATATTCATAGTGATAATATTTTTTTTACTATGTAGGGTTGCCATGTATGAGGCTTCTGTTTGATGTTGAACTGAATAAAGGTTGTGTACTTATTTTTGAATGTAGGGAAGTTTTTGGTGTTTTAATAAATATTCATAGTGATAATATTTTTTTTACTATGTAGGGTTGCCATGTATGAGGCTTCTGTTTGATGTCGAACTGAATAAAGGTTGTGTACTTATTATTGAATGTAGGGAAGTTTTTGGTGTTTTAATAAATATTCATAGTGATAATATTTTTTTTACTATGTAGGGTTGCCATGTATGAGGCTTCTGTTGGATGTCGAACTGAATAAAGGTTTTGTACTTATTTTTGAATGTAGGGAAGTTTTAGGTGTTTTAATAAATATTCATAGTGATAATATTTTTTTTACTATGTAGGGTTGCCATGTATGAGGCTTCTGTTGGATGTCGAACTGAATAAAGGTTTTGTACTTATTTTTGAATGTAGGGAAGTTTTAGGTGTTTTAATAAATATTCATAGTGATAATATTTTTTATCCATGTAGGGTTGCCATGTATGAGGCTTTTAATTGATGTCGAACTGAATAAAAATTTTGTACCTGTTTTTGAATGTAGGAAAGTTTAAGGTCTTCCAGTAAATGTTCATTGTGATAATATTTTCAATTCTTTGTAGGGTTGCCATGTATGAGGGTTCTGTTTTTAAAAACAACAGCTGCAACAAGACCACGCGAGCTGCGTGCAGCTCGCGAACCTTCGAAAAAACTAGTTTATATACTATACAGCTGAATTACCACTCACTGACTGACATAGTTGTTCTCCCAGAAGGGCTTTTAAATTGGAAAAAGTAATGATGCAACTTTACTAAACAAGGGGGGGTGAGTACGAGAAAAATCCGAAATCTCCCCTTTTTGTCCCCCCTCATGCTCCCCTTGCCATCAACTTTGGCTGTATGGGTCCGATTGAGCTCAAATTAAAACGCATTGCTATTTAGGCTATTTTCTATCCGAATCCGTCGAAAAAATTTTCAAAATCCGACATAAATCTCAAAAGTTATCGGCATCTGAACGAAAATGGTCAAGGGTGTGGACGGTCGACCATCGATTCAAAAGTTTAGAAATAATGGACCGTAATGGGCAAGATTTTTTTTAAATTTCGCGATTTCTTTACTTTTTTAAATGCAATATTGTTGGAAATGATTAATTGTATACGAATTTGCTTTTTTATTTTCAAAAAATTGACGTTAACTGTCACTTTTGGTCATTTTTCGTCAACTTTTGAAAAACTTTAAAGTCGATTATCTCGGTGATTATTCAAGTTTTTAGGGTCAAAATCACGTTTGGGATGTTTAGTTTTATCAACTGAATAAGAATATAAAAAAAAAACTCGATGGTCGAATTTAAAATATTTTTCAGTACATTTGTTGATGGGCGGTGATGGTCGGCTGGCGGCCATGTTTGTTAAGAACACTGAACGAGTTCGTATTTTGAATTTTTCTTCAGTGTGCATTTTCTTTGCGGAGATGGAATTAGAACGCGTTTTTCTTTTATTTTTATGTAGGTATACCTGTATGAAGGTTTGTATTGGTTTTTAAACTGAATAAAGGCTGTTACTTTTTTACGAATGTAGGGAAGTTTTGAGTGTTTTAGTGAATGTTAATAGTGATTATATTTTTTTCTCCGTGTAGGGTTGCCATGTTAGAGGCTTCTATTTAATGTCAAACTGAATAAAGATTTTGTTCTTATTTTGAAATGTAGGGAAGTTTAAGGTGTTTTAATAAATATTCATAGTGATAATATTTTTTCTCCATGTAGGGTTGCCATGTTAGAGGCTTCTATTTAATGTCAAACTGAATAAAGATTTTGTTCTTATTTTGAAATGTAGGGAAGTTTAAGGTGTTTTAATAAATATTCATAGTGATAATATTTTTTCTCCATGTAGGGTTGCCATGTATGAGGGTTCTGATTTTAAAAACTAAAGCTGCAACAAGACCACGCGAGCTGCTTGCAGCTCGCGCACCTACATAAACTAGTTATTATTATTATACTATATACAGCTCAATTACCATTGACTGACTGACATAGTTGTTCTCCCAGAAGGAGTTTTAAATTGGAAAAAGTAATGATGCAACTTTACTAAACAAGGGGGGGCGAGTACGAGAAAAATCCGAAATCCCCCCTTTTTGTCCCCCCTCTTTAGGTAATCGCTTGCAACTTTTTAGTGCTTGCTCCGATTGAGCTCATATTAAAACGCATTGCTATTTAGGCTATTCTCTATCCGAATCCGTCGAAAAAATTTTCAAAATCCGACATAAATCTCAAAAGTTATCGGCATCTGAACGAAAATGGTCAAGGGTGTGGACGGTCGACCATCGATTCAAAAGTTTAGAAATAATGGACCGTAATGGGCAAGATTTTTTTTAAATTTCGCGATTTATTTACTTTTTTAAATGCAATATTGTTGGAAATGATTAATTGTATACGAATTTGCTTTTTAATTTTCAAAAAGTTGACGTTAACTGTCAGTTTTGGTCATTTTTCGTCAACTTTTGAAAAACTTTAAAGTCGATTATCTCGGTGATTATTCAAGTTTTTAGGGTCAAAATCACGTTTGGGATGTTTAGTTTTATCAACTGAATAAGAATATAAAAAAAAAACTCGATGGTCGAATTTAAAATATTTTTCAGTACATTTGTTGATGGGCGGTGATGGTCGGCTGGCGGCCATGTTTGTTACGAACACTGAACGAGTTCGTTTTTTGAATTTTTCTTCGGTGTGAATTTTCTTTGCTGAGTTGGAATTAGAACGCGTTTTTCTTTTGTTTTTTATGTAGGTAAGCCTGTATGAGGGTTTGTATATGTTTTCAAACTGATTAAAGGTTTGATATTTATCTTTGAATGTAGGGAAGTTTTGAGTGTTTTAGTGAATGTTAATAGTGATTATATTTTTTTCTCCGTGTAGGGTTGCCATGTTAGAGGCTTCTATTTAATGTCAAACTGAATAAAGATTTTGTTCTTATTTTGAAATGTAGGGAAGTTTAAGGTGTTTTAATAAATATTCATAGTGATAATATTTTTTCTCCATGTAGGGTTGCCATGTTAGAGGCTTCTATTTAATGTCAAACTGAATAAAGATTTTGTTCTTATTTTGAAATGTAGGGAAGTTTAAGGTGTTTTAATAAATATTCATAGTGATAATATTTTTTTCTCCATGTAGGGTTGCCATGTTAGAGGCTTCTATTTAATGTCAAACTGAATAAAGATTTTGTTCTTATTTTGAAATGTAGGGAAGTTTAAGGTGTTTTAATAAATATTCAAAGTGATAATATTTTTTACTCCATGTAGGGTTGCCATGTATGAGGGTTCTGTTTTTAAAAACAACAGCTGCAACAAGACCACGCGAGCTGCGTGCAGCTCGCGAACCTTCGAAAAAACTAGTTATACTATATACAGCTCAATTACCACTCACTGACTGACATAGTTGTTCTCCCAGAAGGAGTTTTAAATTGGAAAAAGTAATGATGCAACTTTACTAAACAAGGGGGGGCGAGTACGAGAAAAATCCGAAATCCCCCCTTTTTGTCCCCCCTCTTTAGGTAATCGCTTGCAACTTTTTAGTGCTTGCTCCGATTGAGCTCATATTAAAACGCATTGCTATTTAGGCTATTCTCTATCCGAATCCGTCGAAAAAATTTTCAAAATCCGACATAAATCTCAAAAGTTATCGGCATCTGAACGAAAATGGTCAAGGGTGTGGACGGTCGACCATCGATTCAAAAGTTTAGAAATAATGGACCGTAATGGGCAAGATTTTTTTTAAATTTCGCGATTTCTTTACTTTTTTAAATGCAATATTGTTGGAAATGATTAATTGTATACGAATTTGCTTTTTTATTTTCAAAAAGTTGACGTAAACTGTCAGTTTTGGTCATATTTCGTCAACTTTTGAAAAACTTTAAAGTCGATTATCTCGGTGAATATTCAACTTTTTAGGGTCAAAATCACGTTTGGGGTGTATAGTTTTATTAACTGAATAAGAATATAAAAAAAAAACTCGATGGTCGAATTTAAAATATTTTTCAGTACATTTGATGATGGGCGGTGATGGTCGGCTGGCGGCCATGTTTGTTAAGAACACTGAACGAGTTCGTATTTTGAATTTTTCTTCAGTGTGCATTTTCTTTGCGGAGATGGAATTAGAACGCGTTTTTCTTTTGTTTTTATGTAGGTATACCTGTATGAAGGTTTGTATTGGTTTTTAAACTGAATAAAGGCTGTTACTTTTTTACGAATGTAGGGAAGTTTTGAGTGTTTTAGTGAATGTTAATAGTGATTATATTTTTTTCTCCGTGTAGGGTTGCCATGTTAGAGGCTTCTATTTAATGTCAAACTGAATAAAGATTTTGTTCTTATTTTGAAATGTAGGGAAGTTTAAGGTGTTTTAATAAATATTCATAGTGATAATATTTTTTCTCCATGTAGGGTTGCCATGTTAGAGGCTTCTATTTAATGTCAAACTGAATAAAGATTTTGTTCTTATTTTGAAATGTAGGGAAGTTTAAGGTGTTTTAATAAATATTCATAGTGATAATATTTTTTCTCCATGTAGGGTTGCCATGTATGAGGGTTCTGATTTTAAAAACTAAAGCTGCAACAAGACCACGCGAGCTGCTTGCAGCTCGCGCACCTACATAAACTAGTTATACTATATACAGCTGAATTACCACTCACTGACTGACCTATAGAGTTGTTCTCCCAGAAGGAGTTTTAAATTGGAAAAAGTAATGATGCAACTTTACTAAACAAGGTCCGGTGAGTACCAGAAAAATCCGAAATGAGCCAAACTGATCCTCCTTCTATGATTTTTTGACGTCAACTTTTTATCCTTAAGTCCAATCGAGCTCAAATTAAAACGCATTGCTATTTAGGCTATTCTCTATCCGAATCCGTCGAAAAAATTTTCAAAATCCGACATAAATCTCAAAAGTTATCGGCATCTGAACGAAAATGGTCAAGGGTGTGGACGTTGTCCCAACGATTCAAAAGTTTTGAAATGATGGTCCACGATTGGGCCAATTTTTTTTCAAAATTCGCGATTTCTTTGCTTTTTTAAATGCAATATTGTTGGAAATGGTTCATTGTATACGAATTTGCTTTTTTATTTTCAAAAAGTTGACGTTAACTGTCAGTTTTGGTCAATTTTCGTCAAATTTTGAAAAACTTTAAAGTCGATTATCTCGGTGAATATTCAACTTTTTAGGGTCAAAATCACGTTTGGGGTGTATAGTTTTATTAACTGAATAGGAATATAAAAAAAAAACTTGATGGTCCAATTTAAAATATTTTTCAGTACATTTGTTGTTGGGCGGTGTTGGGAAGTGTTGATCGGCTGGCGGCCATGTTTGTTTCGAATACTGAAGTAGTTCGTTTTTTGAATTTTTCTTCAGTGTGCATTTTCTTTGCGGAGATGGAATTAGAACGCGTTTTTCTTTTGTTTTTATGTAGGTATACCTGTATGAAGGTTTGTATTGATTTTTAAACTGAATAAAGGCTGTTACTTTTTTACGAATGTAGGGAAGTTTTGAGTGTTTTAGTGAATGTTAATAGTGATTATATTTTTTTCTCCGTGTAGGGTTGCCATGTTAGAGGCTTCTATTTAATGTCAAACTGAATAAAGATTTTGTTCTTATTTTGAAATGTAGGGAAGTTTAAGGTGTTTTAATAAATATTCATAGTGATAATATTTTTTCTCCATGTAGGGTTGCCATGTTAGAGGCTTCTATTTAATGTCAAACTGAATAAAGATTTTGTTCTTATTTTGAAATGTAGGGAAGTTTAAGGTGTTTTAATAAATATTCAAAGTGATAATATTTTTTACTCCATGTAGGGTTGCCATGTATGAGGGTTCTGTTTTTAAAAACTAAAGCTGCAACAAGACCACGCGAGCTGCGTGCAGCTCGCGCACCTTCAAAATGTAAGAAAGTTTTAAGTGTTTTAATAAATATTCATAGTGATAATAATTTTTTTTTCTGTGTAGGGTTGCCATGTATGAGGCTTCTGTTTGATGTCGAACTGAATAAAGGTTTTGTACTTATTTTTGAATGTAGGGAAGTTTTAAGTGTTTTATTATATATTCATAGTGATAATATTTTTTTATCCATGTAGGGTTGCCATGTATGAGGCTTTTAATTGATGTCGAACTGAATAAAGATTTTGTTCTTATTTTTGAATGTAGGGAAGTTTTTTGTGTTTTAATAAATATTCATAGTGATAATATTTTTTGTCCATGTAGGGTTGCCATGTATGAGGCTTTTAATTGATGTCGAACTGAATAAAGATTTTGTTCTTATTTTTGAATGTAGGAAAGTTTAAGGTCTTCCAGTAAATATTTATTATGATAATATATTTTTTCCATGTAGGGTTGCCATGTATGAGGCTTCTGTTTTTAAAAACAACAGCTGCAACAAGACCACGCGAGCTGCGTGCAGCTCGCGAACCTTCGAAAAAACTAGTTATACTATATACAGCTCAATTACCATTGACTGACTGACATAGTTGTTCTCCCAGAAGGGCTTTTAAATTGGAAAAAGTAATGATGCAACTTTACTAAACAAGGGGGGGCGAGTACGAGAAAAATCCGAAATGAGCCAAACTGATCCTCCTTCTATGATTTTTCGACAACAACTTTTAAACCGTTTGTCCGATTGAGCTCAAATTAAAACGCATTGCTATTTAGGCTATTCTCTATCCGAATCCGTCGAAAAAATTTTCAAAATCCGACATAAATCTCAAAAGTTATCGGCATCTGAACGAAAATGGTCAAGGGTGTGGACGGTCGACCATCGATTCAAAAGTTTAGAAATAATGGACGGTAATGGGCAAGATTTTTTTTAAATTTCGCGATTTCTCTGCTTCTTTCGATGCAATATTGTTGGAAATGGTTAATTGTATACGAATTTGCTTTTTTATTTTCAAAAAGTTGACGTTAACTGTCACTTTTGGTCATTTTTCGTCAACTTTTGAAAAACTTTAAAGTCGATTATCTCGGTCAATTTTCAAGATTTTAGGGTCAAAATCACGTTTGGGATGTATAGTTTTATCAACTGAATAGGAATATGAAAAAAAAACTCGATGGTCGAATTTAAAATATTTTTCAGTACATTTGTGGATGGGCGGTATTGGTCGGCTGGCGGCCATGTTTGTTAAGAACACTGAACGAGTTCGTTTTTTGAATTTTTCTTCGGTGTGAATTTTCTTTGCGGAGTTGGAATTAGAACGCGTTTCGCTTTTGTTTTTTATGTAGGAATGCCTGTATTAGGGTTTGTATTGATTTTCAAACTGATTAAAGGTTTGATATTTATCTTTGAATGTAGGGAAGTTTTCAGTGTTTTAGTGAATATTAATAGTGATAATATTTTTTTCTCCATGTAGGGTTGCCATGTTAGAGGCTTCTATTTAATGTCAAACTGAATAAAGATTTTGTTCTTATTTTAAAATGTAGGGAAGTTTAAGGTGTTTTAATAAATATTAATAGTGATAATGTTTTTTTCTCCATGTAGTGTTGCCATGTTAGAGGCTTCTATTTAATGTCAAACTGAATAAAGATTTTGTTCTTATTTTGAAATGTAGGAAAGTTTAAGGTGTTTTGATAAATATTCATAGTGGTAATATATTTTATTCCATGTAGGGTTGCCATGTATGAGGGTTCTGTTTTTAAAAACTAAAGCTGCAACAAGACCACGCGAGCTGCGTGCAGCTCGCGCACCTTCAAAATGTAAGAAAGTTATAAGTGTTTTAATAAATATTCATAGTGATAATATTTTTTTTTTCTGTGTAGGGTTGCCATGTATGAGGCTTCTGTTTGATGTCGAACTGAATAAAGATTTTGTACCTATTTTTGAATGTAGGGAAGTTTTTAGTGTTTTAATAAATATTAATAGTGATAATGTTTTTTTCTCCATGTAGTGTTGCCATGTTAGAGGCTTCTATTTAATGTCAAACTGAATAAAGATTTTGTTCTTATTTTGAAATGTAGGAAAGTTTAAGGTGTTTTGATAAATATTCATAGTGGTAATATATTTTATTCCATGTAGGGTTGCCATGTATGAGGGTTCTGTTTTTAAAAACTAAAGCTGCAACAAGACCACGCGAGCTGCGTGCAGCTCGCGCACCTTCAAAATGTAAGAAAGTTATAAGTGTTTTAATAAATATTCATAGTGATAATATTTTTTTTTTCTGTGTAGGGTTGCCATGTATGAGGCTTCTGTTTGATGTCGAACTGAATAAAGATTTTGTACCTATTTTTGAATGTAGGGAAGTTTTTAGTGTTTTAATAAATATTCATAGTGATAATATTTTTTTTTTATGTAGGGTTGCCAGGTATGAGGCTTCTGTTTGATGACGAACTGAATAAAGGTTTTGTTCTTATTTGTAAACGTAGGGAAGTTTAAGGTCTTACAATAAATATTCATTGTGATAATATTAGTTAATATTGTAGGGTTGCCATGTATGAGGCTTCTGTTTTTAAAAACAACAGCTGCAACAAGACCACGCGAGCTGCGTGCAGCTCGCGAACCTTCGAAAAAACTAGTTATACTATATACAGCTGAATTACCACTGACTGACTGACCTATAGAGTTGTTCTCCCAGAAGGAGTTTTAAATTGGAAAAAGTAATAATGCAAAAGTACTTAACAAGGGCCGGTGAGTACGAGAAAAATCCGAAATCCCCCCTTTTTGTCCCCCCTCTTTGTCCCCCCTTCATCAACTTTGGCGGTATGGGTCCGATTGAGCTCAAATTAAAACGCATTGCTATTTAGGCTATTCTCTATTCGAATCCGTCGAAAAAATTTTCAAAATCCGACATAAATCTCAAAAGTTATCGGCATGTGAACGAAAATGGTCAAGGGTGTGGACGTTGTCCCAACGATTCAAAAGTTTTGAAATGATGGTCCACGATTGGGCCAATTTTTTTTCAAAATTCGCGATTTCTTTGCTTTTTTAAATGCAGTATTGTTGGAAATGGTTCATTGTATACGAATTTGCTTTTTTATTTTCAAAAAGTTGACGTTAACTGTTAGTTTTGGTCAATTTTCGTCAAATTTTGAAAAACTTTAAAGTCGATTATCTCGGTGAATATTTAACTTTTTAGGGTCAAAATCACGTTTGGGGTGTATAGTTTAATTAACTGAATAGGAATATAAAAAAAAAACTTGATGGTCCAATTTAAAATATTTTTCAGTACATTTGTTGTTGGGCGGTGTTGGGAAGTGTTGATCGGCTGGCGGCCATGTTTGTTTCGAATACTGAAGGAGTTCGTTTTTTGAATTTTTCTTCAGTGTGCATTTTCTTTGCGGAGATGGAATTAGAACACGTTTTTCTTTTGTTTTTATGTAGGTATACCTGTATGAAGGTTTGTATTGGTTTTTAAACTGAATAAAGGCTGTTACTTTTTTACGAATGTAGGGAAGTTTTGAGTGTTTTAGTGAATGTTAATAGTGATTATATTTTTTTCTCCGTGTAGGGTTGCCATGTTAGAGGCTTCTATTTAATGTCAAACTGAATAAAGATTTTGTTCTTATTTTGAAATGTAGGGAAGTTTAAGGTGTTTTAATAAATATTCATAGTGATAATATTTTTTCTCCATGTAGGGTTGCCATGTTAGAGGCTTCTATTTAATGTCAAACTGAATAAAGATTTTGTTCTTATTTTGAAATGTAGGGAAGTTTAAGGTGTTTTAATAAATATTCAAAGTGATAATATTTTTTACTCCATGTAGGGTTGCCATGTATGAGGGTTCTGTTTTTAAAAACTAAAGCTGCAACAAGACCACGCGAGCTGCGTGCAGCTCGCGCACCTTCAAAATGTAAGAAAGTTTTAAATGTTTTAATAAATATTCATAGTGATAATATTTTTTTTTTCTGTGTAGGGTTGCCATGTATGAGGCTTCTGTTTGATGTCGAACTGAATAAAGGTTTTGTACTTATTTTTGAATGTAGGGAAGTTTTTAGGGTTTTAATAAATATTCATAGTGATAATATTTTTTTTTCTATGTAGGGTTGCCATGTATGAGGCTTCTGTTTGATGTCGAACTGAATAAAGGTTTTGTACTTATTTTTGAATGTAGGGAAGTTTTTAGGGTTTTAATAAATATTCATAGTGATAATATTTTTTTTCTATGTAGGGTTGCCATGTATGAGGCTTCTGTTTGATGTCGAACTGAATAAAGATTTTGTACCTATTTTTGAATGTAGGGAAGTTTTTAGTGTTTTAATAAATATTCATAGTGATAATATTTTTTTTTTATGTAGGGTTGCCAGGTATGAGGCTTCTGTTTGATGACGAACTGAATAAAGGTTTTGTTCTTATTTGTAAACGTAGGGAAGTTTAAGGTCTTACAATAAATATTCATTGTGATAATATTAGTTAATATTGTAGGGTTGCCATGTATGAGGGTTCTGTTTTTAAAAACAACAGCTGCAACAAGACCACGCGAGCTGCGTGCAGCTCGCGAACCTTCGAAAAAACTAGTTATTTATATACTATACAGCTGAATTACCACTCACTGACTGACATAGTTGTTCTCCCAGAAGGGCTTTTAAATTGGAAAATCTAATGATGCAACTTTACTAAACAAGGGGGGGTGAGTACGAGAAAAATCCAAAATCCCCCCTTTTTATCCCCCTTCATGCTCCCCTCGCCATCAACTTTGGCTGTATGGGTCCGATTGAGCTCAAATTAAAACGCATTGCTATTTAGGCTATTCTCTATCCGAATCCGTCGAAAAAATTTTCAAAATCCGACATAAATCTCAAAAGTTATCGGCATCTGAACGAAAATGGTCAAGGGTGTGGACGTTGTCCCAACGATTCAAAAGTTTTGAAATGATGGTCCACGATTGGGCCAATTTTTTTTCAAAATTCGCGATTTCTTTGCTTTTTTAAATGCAATATTGTTGGAAATGGTTCATTGTATACGAATTTGCTTTTTTATTTTCAAAAAGTTGACGTTAACTGTCAGTTTTGGTCAATTTTCGTCAAATTTTGAAAAACTTTAAAGTCGATTATCTCGGTGAATATTCAACTTTTTAGGGTCAAAATCACGTTTGGGATGTTTAGTTTTATCAACTGAATAAGAATATAAAAAAAAACTCGATGGTCGAATTTAAAATATTTTTCAGTACATTTGTTGATGGGCGGTGATGGTCGGCTGGCGGCCATGTTTGTTTAGAACACCGAAGGGGGCGGAGTCAATTTTCTTTGCAGAGTTGGAATTAGAACGCGTTTTTCTTTTGTTTTTTATGTAGGTAAGCCTGTATGAGGGTTTGTATATGTTTTCAAACTGAATAAAGGTTTGATATTTATCTTTGAATGTAGGGAAGTTTTGAGTGTTTTAGTGAATATTAATAGTGATAATATTTTTTTCTCCATGTAGGGTTGCCATGTTAGAGGCTTCTATTTAATGTCAAACTGAATAAAGATTTTGTTCTTATTTTGAAATGTAGGGAAGTTTAAGGTGTTTTAATAAATATTCATAGTGATAATATTTTTTCTCCATGTAGGGTTGCCATGTTAGAGGCTTCTATTTAATGTCAAACTGAATAAAGATTTTGTTCTTATTTTGAAATGTAGGGAAGTTTAAGGTGTTTTAATAAATATTCAAAGTGATAATATTTTTTCTCCATGTAGGGTTGCCATGTATGAGGGTTCTGATTTTAAAAACTAAAGCTGCAACAAGACCACGCGAGCTGCTTGCAGCTCGCGCACCTACATAAACTAGTTATACTATATACAGCTCAATTACCACTCACTGACTGACATAGTTGTTCTCCCAGAAGGGCTTTTAAATTGGAAAATGTAATGATGCAACTTTACTAAACAGGGGGGGGCGAGTACGAGAAAAATCCGAAATGAGCCAAACTGATCCTTCTTCTATGATTTTTCGACGACAACTTTTTAACCGTTGGTCCGATTGAGCTCAAATTAAAAAGCATTGCTATTTAGGCTATTCTCTATCCGAATCCGTCGAAAAAACTTTGAAAATCCGACATAAATCACAAAAGTTTTTTTTTAATTTCGAGAAATCGAGAGAAATCAAGATGGCGTCGAGTATTTTTCGGTATATCCAGTTCTCGTTTTTATTTCACATGGATATACCTAAAATACCTGAAATTTTGATTTTTTTTGCAATTCTTCACTTTTTCATTTGCACGATTATAGGAAACTGTTTTCTCTACACGATGCTGTTTTTATTTTTTCTAAAAGTCAATTATTACTATGACTTTTGGTCATTTTTCTTCAATTTTAATGAAACTTTGACGTCAATTATCTCAAGAAGCAGAAGGTTAACAGAGTCGAGACCCATACCACGCTAAATGTCATCGTTTAAAGAACAAAGTTCGAAAGAAAAAACGGACTTTTTTGATTTTCGGTCAAAAAACGTAAATTTCATGTACTTTTGGATATTTTCGTGACGTCACAATCGCCTAGCTTTTGTTTTTCAGGGGGCGGAGCCTATAAAATGACTGAAAATGGTCAAGGGTGTGTCGGTTTTCTGCGATTTCTAAACTAGCCGAACGACCCGGCTAATTTTTCTAAAATAGTCGGATAAATGGATTACTTTTTCTCTAATTTTGCGATTCCTTTGCTTTTTTCGATGCAATATTATTGAAAATGGTTAATAATACACGAATTTGTTTTTTTATTGTCAAAAAGTGATCATCAACCGTCAGTTTTGGTCATTTTACGTCAATTTTATGAAAAACTTTCAAGTTGATTATCTCGGTTAATTTTCAAGATTTTAGGGTCGAAATCAGTTTCGGCATACATGTTTTGATTAGCAGAATGCGAATAATAAAAAAAAACTAATTAAAAAAATTCAAAATATTTTTCAGTACATTTGTGAAAAAGGCCGGAAAAAAGCCGGAAAATAATAGTCGGATGACGTCACGGCGGCGGCCATTTTTATTTCTAACAGTGAATGGGGCGGAGTCTGTTTTTTTTTTTTTTTAAAAAGTTAGTTTTGAAAAGGAGTTCTTCTATGTTGCCATGTATGAAGGTCGAACTGAAATAAGGTTTTGTATTTTTTTAATGTAGGGAAGTTGTAGGTGTTTTATTGAATATTCATAGTGATAATATTTTTATTTACTATGTAGGGTTGCCATGTATGAGGCTTCTGTTTGATGTCGAACTGAATAAAGGTTTTGTACTTATTCTTGAGTGTAGGGAAGTTTTTGGTGTTTTAATAAATATTCATAGTGATAATATTTTTATTTACTATGTAGGGTTGCCATGTATGAGGCTTCTGTTTGATGTCGAACTGAATAAAGGTTTTGTACTTATTCTTGAGTGTAGGGAAGTTTTTGGTGTGTTAATAAATATTCATAATGATAATATTTTTTTTTCTGTGTAGGGTTGCCATGTATGAGGCTTCTGTTTGATGTCGAACTGAATAAAGGTTTTGTACTTATTCTTGAGTGTAGGGAAGTTTTTGGTGTTTTAATAAATATTCATAGTGATAATATTTTTATTTACTATGTAGGGTTGCCATGTATGAGGCTTCTGTTTGATGTCGAACTGAATAAAGGTTTTGTTCTTATTTTTGAATGTAGGGAAGTTTTTGGTGTTTTAATAAATATTCAAAGTGATAATATTTTTTTTTCTGTGTAGGGTTGCCATGTATGAGGCTTCTGTTTGATGTCGAACTGAATAAAGGTTTTGTTCTTATTTTTGAATGTAGGGAAGTTTTTGGTGTTTTAATAAATATTCAAAGTGATAATATTTTTTTTTCTGTGTAGGGTTGCCATGTATGAGGCTTCTGTTTGATGTCGAACTGAATAAAGGTTTTGTACTTATTTTTGAATGTAGGGAAGTTTTTGGTGTTTTAATAAATATTCATAGTGATAATATTTTTTTCTACATGTAGGGTTGCCATGTATGAGGCTTTTAATTGATGTCGAACTGAATAAAGGTTTTGTACTTATTTTTGAATGTGGGGAAGTTTTTGGTGTTTTAATAAATATTCATAGTGATAATATTTTTTTCTACATGTAGGGTTGCCATGTATGAGGCTTTTAATTGATGTCGAACTGAATAAAGATTTTGTTCTTATTTTTGAATGTAGGGAAGTTTTTGGTGTTTTAATAAATATTCATAGTGATAATATTTTTTCTCCATGTAGGGTTGCCATGTTAGAGGCTTCTATTTAATGTCAACTGAATAAAGATTTTGTTCTTATTTTGAAATGTAGGGAAGTTTAAGGTGTTTTAATAAATATTCATAGTGATAATATTTTTTCTCCATGTAGGGTTGCCACGTATGAGGGTTCTGATTTTAAAAACTAAAGCTGCAACAAGACCACGCGAGCTGCTTGCAGCTCGCGCACCTACATAAACTAGTTATACTATATACAGCTCAATTACCACTGACTGACCTATAGAGTTGTTCTCCCAGAAGGAGTTTTAAATTGGAAAAAGTAATAATGCAAAAGTACTTAACAAGGGCCGGTGAGTACAAGAAAAATCCGAAATCCCCCCTTTTTGTCCCCCCTCTTTGTCCCCCCTTCATCAACTTTGGCGGTATGGGTCCGATTGAGCTCAAATTAAAACGCATTGCTATTTAGGCTATTCTCTATTCGAATCCGTCGAAAAAATTTTCAAAATCCGACATAAATCTCAAAAGTTATCGGCATCTGAACGAAAATGGTCAAGGGTGTGGACGTTTGCCCATCGTTTTGAAAGTTTCGAAATAATGGACCGTAATGGGCAAGATTTTTTTTAAATTTCGCGATTTCTTTACTTTTTTAAATGCAATATTGTTGGAAATGATTAATTGTATACAAATTTGCTTTTTAATTTTCAAAAAGTTGACGTTAACTGTCACTTTTGGTCATTTTTCGTCAACTTTTGAAAAACTTTAAAGTCGATTATCTCGGTGATTATTCAAGTTTTTAGGGTCAAAATCACGTTTGGGATGTTTAGTTTTATCAACTGAATAAGAATATAAAAAAAAAACTCGATGGTCGAATTTAAAATATTTTTCAGTACATTTGTTGATGGGCGGTGATGGTCGGCTGGCGGCCATGTTTGTTTAGAACACTGAAGGAGTTCGTTTTTTGAATTTTCTTCGGTGTGAATTTTCTTTGTGGAGTTGGAATTAGAACGCGTTTCGCTTTTGTTTTTTATGTAGGAATGCCTGTATGAGGGTTTGTATATGTTTTCAAACTGATTAAAGGTTTGATATTTATCTTTGAATGTAGGGAAGTTAAGGGTTGCCATGTTAGAGGCTTCTATTTAATGTCAAACTGAATAAAGATTTTGTTCTTATTTTGAAATGTAGGGAATTTTAAGGTGTTTTAATAAATATTCATAGTGATAATTTTTTTTCTCCATGTAGGGTTGCCATGTATGAGGCTTTTAATTGATGTCGGACTGAATAAAGATTTTGTTCTTATTTTGAAATGTAGGGAAGTTTTTAGTGTTTTAATAAATATTCATAGTGATAATATTTTTTTCTACATGTAGGGTTGCCATGTATGAGGCTTTTAATTGATGTCAAACTGAATAAAGGTTTTGATCTTATCTTTGAATGTAGGGAAGTTTTGAGTGTTTTAGTGAATATTAATGGTGATAATATTTTTTTCTCCATGTAGGGTTGCCATGTTAGAGGCTTCTATTTAATGTCAAACTGAATAAAGATTTTGTTCTTATTTTGAAATGTAGGGAAGTTTTTAGTGTTTTAATAAATATTCATAGTGATAATATTTTTTTCTACATGTAGGGTTGCCATGTATGAGGCTTTTAATTGATGTCAAACTGAATAAAGGTTTTGATCTTATCTTTGAATGTAGGGAAGTTTTGAGTGTTTTAGTGAATATTAATGGTGATAATATTTTTTTCTCCATGTAGGGTTGCCATGTTAGAGGCTTCTATTTAATGTCAAACTGAATAAAGATTTTGTTCTTATTTTGAAATGTAGGGAAGTTTTTAGTGTTTTAATAAATATTCATAGTGATAATATTTTTTTCTCCATGTAGGGTTGCCATGTATGAGGCTTTTAATTGATGTCGGACTGAATAAAGATTTTGTTCTTATTTTGAAATGTAGGGAAGTTTTTAGTGTTTTAATAAATATTCATAGTGATAATAATTTTTTTTACTATGTAGGGTTGCCATGTATGAGGCTTCTATTTGATGTCGAACTGAATAAAGGTTTTGTACTTATTTTTGAATGTAGGAAAGATTTTGGTGTTTTAATAAATATTCATAGTGATAATAATTTTTTTTCAATGTAGGGTTGCCATGTATGAGACTTCTGTTTGATGTCGAACTGAATAAAGGTTGTGTACTTATTTTTGAATGTAGGGAAGTTTTTGGTGTTTTAATAAATATTCATAGTGATAATATTTTTTCTCCATGTAGGGTTGCCATGTTAGAGGCTTCTATTTAATGTCAAACTGAATAAAGATTTTGTTCTTATTTTGAAATGTAGGGAAGTTTAAGGTGTTTTAATAAATATTCATAGTGATAATATTTTTTCTCCATGTAGGGTTGCCATGTATGAGGGTTCTGATTTTAAAAACTAAAGCTGCAACAAGACCACGCGAGCTGCTTGCAGCTCGCGCACCTACATAAACTAGTTATACTATATACAGCTCAATTACCACTCACTGACCTATAGAGTTGTTCTCCCAGAAGGGCTTTTAAATTGAAAAATGTAATAATGCATCTTTACTAAACAAGGGGGGGTGAGTACGAGAAAAATCCGAAATCCCCCCTTTTTGTCCCCCCTCATGCTCCCCTCGCCATCAACTTTGGCTGTATGGGTCCGATTGAGCTCAAATTAAAACGCATTGCTATTTAAGCTATTTTCTATCCGAATCCGTCGAAAAAATTTTCAAAATCCGACATAAATCTCAAAAGTTATCGGCATCTGAACGAAAATGGTCAAGGGTGTTGACGATTCCCCGCGATTTCTAAAGTTTGGAAATTGTGGGAAAATTTGGGAATTATTTTTTTGTAATTTCGCGATTTCTTTGCTTATTTTGATGCAATATTGTTGGAAATGGTTAATTGTATACGAATTTGCTTTTTTATTGTCATAAAGTCGACATTAACTGCCAGTTTTGGTCATTTTTCGTAAATTATCGAAAACTTTAAAGTTGATTATCTCGGTCAATTTTCAAGTTTTTAGGGTCAAAATCACGTTTGGGATATATAATTTCATCAACCGAATAAGAATATAAAAAAAAAACTGCATGGGAAAAATTAAAATTATTTTTAGTACATTTGTGAAAATTGTCGATGGGAAATTTGGTCGGCTGACGTCACGATCAGCGGCCATGTTTGTTTCGAACGCCGAAGGGGGCGGGGTCAGTTTTCTTTGCTGAGTTGGAATTAGAACGCGTTTTGCTTTTGTTTTTTATGTAGGTATGCCTGTATGAAGGTTTGTATATGTTTTCAAACTGAATAAAGGTTTGATATTTATCTTTGAATGTAGGGAAGTTTTGAGTGTTTTAGTGAATATTAATAGTGATAATATTTTTTTCTCCATGTAGGGTTGCCATGTATGAGGCTTTTAATTGATGTCGAAATGAATAAAGGTTTTGTACTTATTTTTGAATGTAGGGAAGTTTTTGGTGTTTTAATAAATATTTATAGTGATAATATTTTTTTTACTATGTAGGGTTGCCATGTATGAGGCTTTTGTTTGATGTTGAACTGAATAAAGGTTGTGTACTTATTATTGAATGTAGGGAAGTTTTTGGTGTTTTAATAAATATTCATAGTGATAATATTTTTTTTACTATGTAGGGTTGCCATGTATGAGGCTTCTGTTTGATGTCGAACTGAATAAAGGTTGTGTACTTATTTTTGAATGTAGGGAAGTTTTTGGTGTTTTAATAAATATTCATAGTGATAATATTTTTTTTACTATGTAGGGTTGCCATGTACGAGGCTTCTGTTTGATGTTGAACTGAATAAAGGTTGTGTACTTATTTTTGAATGTAGGGAAGTTTTTGGTGTTTTAATAAATATTCATAGTGATAAAAATTTTTTTACTATGTAGGGTTGCCATGTATGAGGCTTCTGTTTGATGTCGAACTGAATAAAGGTTGTGTACTTATTATTGAATGTAGGGAAGTTTTTGGTGTTTTAATTAATATTCATAGTGATAATATTTTTTTTACTATGTAGGGTTGCCATGTATGAGGCTTCTGTTTAATGTCGAACTGAATAAAGGTTGTGTAATTATTATTGAATGTAGGGAAGTTTTTGGTGTTTTAATAAATATTCATAGTGATAATATTTTTTTTACTATGTAGGGTTGCCATGTATGAGGCTTCTGTTTGATGACGAACTGAATAAAGGTTTTGTACTTTTTTTTGAATGTAGGGAAGTTTTTGGTGTTTTAATAAATATTCATAGTTATAATATTTTTTTACTATGTAGGGTTGCCATGTATGAGGCTTCTGTTTGATGTCGAACTGAATAAAGGTTTTGTACTTATTTTTGAATGTAGGGAAGTTTTTGGTGTTTTAATAAATATTCATAGTTATAATATTTTTTTACTATGTAGGGTTGCCATGTATGAGGCTTCTGTTTGATGTCGAACTGAATAAAGGTTTTGTACTTATTTTTGAATGTAGGGAAGTTTTTGGTGTTTTAATAAATATTCATAGTGATAATATTTTTTATTCTGTGTAGGGTTGCCATGTATGAGGCTTTTGTTTAATGTCGAACTGAATAAAGGTTTTGTACTTATTTTTGAATGTAGGGAAGTTTTTGGTGTTTTAATAAATAATGATAATATTTTTTTTCCTATGTAGGGTTGCCATGTTTGAGGCTTCTGTTTTAAATAGAAAAAGCTGCAACAAGACCACGCGAGCTGCTCGCAGCTCGCGCACCTTCAAAATGTAAGAAAGTTTTAAGTGTTTTAATAAATATTCATAGTGATAATATTTTTTATTCTGTGTAGGGTTGCCATGTATGAGGCTTTTGTTTAATGTCGAACTGAATAAAGGTTTTGTACTTATTTTTGAATGTAGGGAAGTTTTTAGTGCTTTAATAAATATTCATAGTGATAATATATTTTTTTCTATGTAGGGTTGCCATGTATGAGGCTTCTGTTTGATGTCGAACTGAATAAAGGTTTTGTACTTATTTTTGAATGTAGGGAAGTTTTTAGTGTTTTAATAAATATTCATAATGATAATATTTTTTTTCTTATGTAGGGTTGCCATGTTTGAGGCTTCTGTTTTAAATAGAAAAAGCTGCAACAAGACCACGCGAGCTGCTCGCAGCTCGCGCACCTTCAAAATGTAAGAAAGTTTTAAGTGTTTTAATAAATATTCATAGTTATAATATTTTTAATTCTGTGTAGGGTTGCCATGTATGAGGCTTTTGTTTAATGTCGAACTGAATTAAAGTTTTGTACTTATTTTTGAATGTAGGGAAGTTTTTGGATTTTTAATAAATATTCATAGTGATAATATTTTTTATTCTGTGTAGGGTTGCCATGTATGAGGCTTTTGTTTAATGTCGAACTGAATAAAGGTTTTGTTCTTATTTTTGAATGTAGGGAAGTTTTTGGTGTTTTAATAAATATTCATAGTGATAATATTTTTTCTTCTATGTAGGGTTGCCATGTATGAGGTTTCTGTTTGTTGTCGAACTGAATAAAGGTTTTGTACTTTTTTTTAAATGTAGAAAAGTTAAAGGTCACACCGTAAATGTTCATTGTGATAATATTTTCAATTCTTTGTAGGGTTGCCATGTATGAGGGTTCTGTTTTTAAAAACTAAAGCTGCAACAAGACCACGCGAGCTGCTTGCAGCTCGCGCCCCTACAAAAAACTAGTTATACTATATACAGCTAAACTACCACTCACTGACTGACTGACATAGTTGTTCTCCCAGAAGGAGTTTTAAATTGGAAAATGTAATAATGCAAAAGTACTTAGCAAGGAGGGGTGAGTACGAGAAAAATCCGAAATCCCCCCTTTTTGTCCCCCCTTTTGCTCCCTCCGCCATCAACTTTGGCTGTATGGGTCCGATTGAGCTCATATTAAAACGCATTGCTATTTAGGCTATTCTCTATCCGAATCCGTCGAAAAAATTTTCAAAATCCGACATAAATCTCAAAAGTTATCGGCACCAGAACGAAAATGGTCAAGGGTGTGGACGGTCGACCATCGATTCAAAAGTTTAGAAATAATGGACCTTAATGGGCAAGATTTTTTTTAAATTTCGCGATTTCTTTACTTTTTTAAATGCAATATTGTTGGAAATGATTAATTGTATACGAATTTGCTTTTTAATTTTCAAAAAGTTGACGTTAACTGTCAGTTTTGGTCAATTTTAGTCAAATTTTGAAAAATTTTAAAGTCGATTATCTCGGTAAATATTCAACTTTTTAGGGTCAAAATCACGTTTGGGATGTTTAGTTTTATCAACTGAATAAGAATTTAAAAAAAAAACTCGATGGTCGAATTTAAAATATTTTTCAGTACATTTGTTGATGGGCGGTGATGGTCGGCTGGCGGCCATGTTTGTTACGAACACTGAACGAGTTCGTTTTTTGAATTTTTCTTCGGTGTGAATTTTCTTTGCTGAGTTGGAATTAGAACGCGTTTTTCTTTTGTTTTTTATGTAGGTAAGCCTGTATGAGGGTTTGTATATGTTTTCAAACTGATTAAAGGTTTGATATTTATCTTTGAATGTAGGGAAGTTTTGAGTGTTTTAGTGAATATTAATAGTCATAATATTTTTTTCTCCATGTAGGGTTGCCATGTTAGAGGCTTCTATTTAATGTCAAACTGAATAAAGATTTTGTTCTTATTTTGAAATGTAGGGAAGTTTAAGGTGTTTTAATAAATATTCATAGTGATAATATTTTTTCTCCATGTAGGGTTGCCATGTTAGAGGCTTCTATTTAATGTCAAACTGAATAAAGATTTTGTTCTTATTTTGAAATGTAGGGAAGTTTAAGGTGTTTTAATAAATATTCATAGTGATAATATTTTTTCTCCATGTAGGGTTGCCATGTATGAGGGTTCTGATTTTAAAAACTAAAGCTGCAACAAGACCACGCGAGCTGCTTGCAGCTCGCGCACCTACATAAACTAGTTATACTATATACAGCTCAATTACCACTCACTGACTGACATAGTTGTTCTCCCAGAAGGAGTTTTAAATTGGAAAAAGTAATGATGCAACTTTACTAAACAAGGGGGGGCGAGTACGAGAAAAATCCGAAATCCCCCCTTTTTGTCCCCCCTCTTTAGGTAATCGCTTGCAACTTTTTAGTGCTTGCTCCGATTGAGCTCATATTAAAACGCATTGCTATTTAGGCTATTCTCTATCCGAATCCGTCGAAAAAATTTTCAAAATCCGACATAAATCTCAAAAGTTATCGGCATCTGAACGAAAATGGTCAAGGGTGTGGACGGTCGACCATCGATTCAAAAGTTTAGAAATAATGGACCGTAATGGGCAAGATTTTTTTTAAATTTCGCGATTTCTTTACTTTTTTAAATGCAATATTGTTGGAAATGATTAATTGTATACGAATTTGCTTTTTTATTTTCAAAAAGTTGACGTAAACTGTCAGTTTTGGTCATATTTCGTCAACTTTTGAAAAACTTTAAAGTCGATTATCTCGGTGAATATTCAACTTTTTAGGGTCAAAATCACGTTTGGGGTGTATAGTTTTATTAACTGAATAAGAATATAAAAAAAAAACTCGATGGTCGAATTTAAAATATTTTTCAGTACAATTGATGATGGGCGGTGATGGTCGGCTGGCGGCCATGTTTGTTAAGAACACTGAACGAGTTCGTATTTTGAATTTTTCTTCAGTGTGCATTTTCTTTGCGGAGATGGAATTAGAACGCGTTTTTCTTTTGTTTTTATGTAGGTATACCTGTATGAAGGTTTGTATTGGTTTTTAAACTGAATAAAGGCTGTTACTTTTTTACGAATGTAGGGAAGTTTTGAGTGTTTTAGTGAATGTTAATAGTGATTATATTTTTTTCTCCGTGTAGGGTTGCCATGTTAGAGGCTTCTATTTAATGTCAAACTGAATAAAGATTTTGTTCTTATTTTGAAATGTAGGGAAGTTTAAGGTGTTTTAATAAATATTCATAGTGATAATATTTTTTCTCCATGTAGGGTTGCCATGTTAGAGGCTTCTATTTAATGTCAAACTGAATAAAGATTTTGTTCTTATTTTGAAATGTAGGGAAGTTTAAGGTGTTTTAATAAATATTCATAGTGATAATATTTTTTCTCCATGTAGGGTTGCCATGTATGAGGGTTCTGATTTTAAAAACTAAAGCTGCAACAAGACCACGCGAGCTGCTTGCAGCTCGCGCACCTACATAAACTAGTTATACTATATACAGCTAAACTACGACTGACTGACTGACATAGTTGTTCTCCCAGAAGGGCTTTTAAATTGGAAAATCTAATGATGCAACTTTACTAAACAAGGGGGGGTGAGTACGAGAAAAATCCGAAATCCCCCCTTTTTGTCCCCCCTCATGCTCCCCTCGCCATCAACTTTGGCTGTATGGGTCCGATTGAGCTCAAATTAAAACGCATTGCTATTTAGGCTATTTTCTATCCGAATCCGTCGAAAAAATTTTCAAAATCCGACATAAATCTCAAAAGTTATCGGCATCTGAACGAAAATGGTCAAGGGTGTGGACGGTCGACCATCGATTCAAAAGTTTAGAAATAATGGACCGTAATGGGCAAGATTTTTTTTAAATTTCGCGATTTCTTTACTTTTTTAAATGCAATATTGTTGGAAATGGTTAATTGTATACGAATTTGCTTTTTTATTTTCAAAAAGTTGACGTTAACTGTCACTTTTGGTCAATTTTAGTCAAATTTTGAAAAATTTTAAAGTCGATTATCTCGGTAAATATTCAACTTTTTAGGGTCAAAATCACGTTTGGGATGTTTAGTTTTATCAACTGAATAAGAATTTAAAAAAAAAACTCGATGGTCGAATTTAAAATATTTTTCAGTACATTTGTTGATGGGCGGTGATGGTCGGCTGGCGGCCATGTTTGTTACGAACACTGAAGGAGTTCGTTTTTTGAATTTTTCTTCAGTGTGAATTTTCTTTGCGGAGTTGGAATTAGAACGCGTTTTTCTTTTGTTTTTTATGTAGGAATGCCTGTATGAGGGTTTGTATATGTTTTCAAACTGATTAAAGGTTTGATATTTATCTTTGAATGTAGGGAAGTTTTGAGTGTTTTAGTGAATATTAATAGTGATAATATTTTTTTCTCCATGTAGGGTTGCCATGTTAGAGGCTTCTATTTAATGTCAAACTGAATAAAGATTTTGTTCTTATTTTGAAATGTAGGGAAGTTTAAGGTGTTTTAATAAATATTCATAGTGATAATATTTTTTCTCCATGTAGGGTTGCCATGTTAGAGGCTTCTATTTAATGTCAAACTGAATAAAGATTTTGTACCTATTTTTGAATGTAGGAAAGTTTAACGTGTTTTGATAAATATTCATTGTGATAATATTAGTTAATATTGTAGGGTTGCCATGTATGAGGCTTCTGTTTTTAAAAACAACAGCTGCAACAAGACCACGCGAGCTGCGTGCAGCTCGCGCACCTTCAAAATGTAAAAAGTTTTAAGTGTTTTAATAAATATTCATAGTGATAATATTTTTTTTTTCTGTGTAGGGTTGCCATGTATGAGGCTTCTGTTTGATGTCGAACTGAATAAAGGTTTTGTACTTATTTTTGAATGTAGGGAAGTTTTAAGTGTTTTAATATATATTCATAGTGATACTATTTTTTTATCTATGTAGGGTTGCCATGTATGAGGCTTTTAATTGATGTCGAACTGAATAAAGATTTTGTTATTATTTTTGAATGTAGGGAAGTTTTTTGTGTTTTAATAAATATTCATAGTGATAATATTTTTTTTACTATGTAGGGTTGCCATGTATGAGGCTTCTGTTTGATGTCGAACTGAATAGAGGTTGTGTACTTATTATTGAATGTAGGGAAGTTTTAGGTGTTTTAATAAATATTCATAGTGATAATATTTTTTATCCATGTAGGGTTGCCATGTATGAGGCTTCTGTTTGATGTCGAACTGAATAAAGGTTTTGTACTTATTTTTGAATGTAGGGAAGTTTTAAGTGTTTTAATAAATATTCATAGTGATAATGTATTTTTTTCTATGTAGGGTTGCCATGTATGAGGCTTCTGTTTGATGTTGAACTGAATAAAGGTTGTGTACTTATTTTTGAATGTAGGGAAGTTTTTGGTGTTTTAATAAATATTCATAGTGATAATATTTTTTTTACTATGTAGGGTTGCCATGTATGAGGCTTCTGTTTGATGTCGAACTGAATAGAGGTTGTGTACTTATTATTGAATGTAGGGAAGTTTTAGGTGTTTTAATAAATATTCATAGTGATAATATTTTTTATCCATGTAGGGTTGCCATGTATGAGGCTTTTAATTGATGTCGAACTGAATAAAAATTTTGTACCTGTTTTTGAATGTAGGAAAGTTTAAGGTCTTCCAGTAAATGTTCATTGTGATAATATTTTCAATTCTTTGTAGGGTTGCCATGTATGAGGGTTCTGTTTTTAAAAACAACAGCTGCAACAAGACCACGCGAGCTGCGTGCAGCTCGCGAACCTTCGAAAAAACTAGTTATACTATATACAGCTCAATTACCACTCACTGACTGACATAGTTGTTCTCCCAGAAGGAGTTTTAAATTGGAAAAAGTAATGATGCAACTTTACTAAACAAGGGGGGGCGAGTACGAGAAAAATCCGAAATCCCCCCTTTTTGTCCCCCCTCTTTAGGTAATCGCTTGCAACTTTTTAGTGCTTGCTCCGATTGAGCTCATATTAAAACGCATTGCTATTTAGGCTATTCTCTATCCGAATCCGTCGAAAAAATTTTCAAAATCCGACATAAATCTCAAAAGTTATCGGCATCTGAACGAAAATGGTCAAGGGTGTGGACGGTCGACCATCGATTCAAAAGTTTAGAAATAATGGACCGTAATGGGCAAGATTTTTTTTAAATTTCGCGATTTCTTTACTTTTTTAAATGCAATATTGTTGGAAATGATTAATTGTATACGAATTTGCTTTTTTATTTTCAAAAAGTTGACGTAAACTGTCAGTTTTGGTCATATTTCGTCAACTTTTGAAAAACTTTAAAGTCGATTATCTCGGTGAATATTCAACTTTTTAGGGTCAAAATCACGTTTGGGGTGTATAGTTTTATTAACTGAATAAGAATATAAAAAAAAAACTCGATGGTCGAATTTAAAATATTTTTCAGTACATTTGATGATGGGCGGTGATGGTCGGCTGGCGGCCATGTTTGTTAAGAACACTGAACGAGTTCGTATTTTGAATTTTTCTTCAGTGTGCATTTTCTTTGCGGAGATGGAATTAGAACGCGTTTTTCTTTTGTTTTTATGTAGGTATACCTGTATGAAGGTTTGTATTGGTTTTTAAACTGAATAAAGGCTGTTACTTTTTTACGAATGTAGGGAAGTTTTGAGTGTTTTAGTGAATGTTAATAGTGATTATATTTTTTTCTCCGTGTAGGGTTGCCATGTTAGAGGCTTCTATTTAATGTCAAACTGAATAAAGATTTTGTTCTTATTTTGAAATGTAGGGAAGTTTAAGGTGTTTTAATAAATATTCATAGTGATAATATTTTTTCTCCATGTAGGGTTGCCATGTTAGAGGCTTCTATTTAATGTCAAACTGAATAAAGATTTTGTTCTTATTTTGAAATGTAGGGAAGTTTAAGGTGTTTTAATAAATATTCATAGTGATAATATTTTTTCTCCATGTAGGGTTGCCATGTATGAGGGTTCTGATTTTAAAAACTAAAGCTGCAACAAGACCACGCGAGCTGCTTGCAGCTCGCGCACCTACATAAACTAGTCTACATATACAAATGAAAAGCTGATATGCTTATGAGCATATTCTGTGACGTCATTTAAAAAAATATGTAGGTACATGTTGTAAAGCGTTCAAATATTTTTTTATGGAATCCTATGGCGTTATTTTTGCTTTTATTTTACCTAAACTTTTGAGTCCCGCAAATACTTAAGGTGATTTATATTAACTAAGTTAATCCTAAAACTGTTTAAAACACTTTTATAATTTATTATTATAAAGAACCACTCTCAAAAATTGATACAGGGTTACACAGAAAGTTATTGTTTATGTTCGCAAAGTAGCTTAAACTAGTAAAAGATATAACAGTTCAGCCGCAATAAAAAAAAACCCCTAAAAAATTTGAATTTCCCGCTTGAGCAAAAGGTACCTTAAAGGAAATCAAACTGTCAATGCATATATCATATACAAATGAGGTCATAAACTTGAACTGCAACCTTTTTTGTCTGTACGTCTACGGTGACTCCACACGTAATTTCCTAGACTTTTATGACCAAGCGACATGCATGATATAAGATTAGGAATACTTATTGTTCTAATAAAAATAGCACAAATAGCTCAATGTTAAACATAATTAGCATTTATTTTCAGTTAACCGTTGAAATTTAAAGAGTTACTAATGCTAGTTGTATAAGTTTTATTCGAGAAGATTTCTTAAAACTGAAATCTATAAACCTACTTACCAATGATTTTGCTTGGCTTGGGGGAGTGCGATGTGTGAAATGCCCATGAATATGATAGTAATGAAGAACAAACTTCACATAAACCACCGCTAATTAGTCCGAATAAAGCCGGAGGAAGGCTATAATAGGTTTGGATAAGTGAGCCCGTTCTTGAGTTATTAAATAACAACGAAAAGTGGCATTGATTTTTATATACATATATAAGTATAGATTGTGCCAATGTCTTGTTCCATCATTTAGTTGTAAAACAGATTTTCAAAGCCTACTGATTTGTTTTTTATTTTTCTACTAAGCTTTCTATAGACAATACGTATTGTGCCCACAATGGTTTTAAATGAATCGGTGCCTCGTTTGTAATGCAAATGGAATTCAGTCCTCTAACGGAAAAATCAGAAAAATGTGTGTTGTGTGTTCAACAATATTGTGTGTTCTAAAACAAACGTTTGCTTAAGTTTTGCCTTGTTTTAATATGTCATCTAAATGTTAATTTAGATTGTTTGGGCTAGATCTACATGTTGTACCTACTTTGTTAAATTATCAACTATTTCTTGCCCAGTGAGCCATGATAAAAAAAATGTAGAAAAAATCAAACTTATCATCATTTTTCACTGAGTAATGTCAAAATATATAAGCTAGGCTATGTAGGTAGAAGAAACGGCTCGATAGCGAACGTTTGTTGGATGTTTGTTACTGTTCACGCAAAAACTTCTGATTTAAATAAAACTTTACTATATAGCATCACAATAACTCTTAGGTTGTTATATAAAGATATTGTTCAAAATATAACGATAATAAAACAAAGCAGCAAAACATTCTTATATAACATTCGAACGTTAGTGAGCCTAAGATAGTACAGGGCCCCAATCGCCTTAAATTGTAACGTCAGCGGTTCGTTTCAGTAGCAGCTACGGTTCACTAACGTACGTATTTTGGCATCGCGATAAGCGTCTAGCCGAAACCGAAACGTTAGTGAACCGAAGTTGGTGCCATAACCGCTGTCACACGAAGGGAAAAAAGATGAGCGGTTAGCCGTTTACAGCGATACGAATCTGTACACGCTACGTATACGTTACGTTAGTGAACCGTAGCTGCTACTGATACGAACCGTTTACGTTACAATTTAGGGCGATTTTAGCACGATCGCGGCGCCCGGTCTTGTTTTATACTCACTTCAAACTAAAACTGTTAGTAAGTTGTCGCACAAACTAGCTAAGTTACATATTTTTATTGGCCATCTAGAACAACTCAAGTCACAAAGGACGGATGAATCACTTATACCGTTTACTTAATTGCTGGGACTAGTTACACTTCAACCTTGTCTATATATCCGAACACAATCCACTTTAGTAGCTGTGGTTTTAGTATTAATTGCATTTTTTTCATATTTTTGACAGGTATGTAACAAACGGCAATAAACTGTAGGAAACAGGCCGTAGTTTCTTGCCTCCGTTCTTCTAGGCTCTGCTTGCGTAGAACTGGTACTGGTACCAGGTATATAACATCTAAATGATCTTTGTGATTTTACGGAAGAAATTATATTTTGAGTTTTTTGAGAGGCGGCACCAAAGGTTCTGCTTTCTTGGATCATGGGTTCGAAATTTTTATTGAAATAAATAATAAATATTTCACACATCACACTCTAGTCTCTAACTAAACAAAGCTCGTAATATGGGAGCTAGACTGCTGATATAATACTTATTACTTACATTATTTTTGTAAATACATACATAGAATACATACATTTATTAAACAAAAACATAGTATATTTTTTATCTATTAGTAATTTCGTTCTTATAGTAACAATCTTTGCTTAGTTAAATAAGCCTAGAAGGTGATTTGTGAAATGTCCATGAATATATTTTTAATAACTATTGAAAGTCTAAAATATGATGCTTTTAAAGTACAACTCCATGCATATATAAATAGTCGAAGCTCAAAACTGAACTTCCTCTTGAAGTTATTACCGGCTGGAGTAGACGACTTGCTGTCCATGACTTGATTATTCAACTTAATCGTAGGAAATGAGGATGAACTTACTTTAAGTTCAGGAAAATACTTAGTATTCTGCTTTTGTCAACAAGGAAAATATCAATTAGTAACGACACTTTGCAAATTATTTTGTGGAAAATAACAAAGTGGATTTTCTACCAAGCAATAAAAAAAAGAAAAACCAACGTTATTGTTTACGATATGATTAAAATATAAATTAATCAAAAACTCAGAAAATGGAAAAAATCATAGCTTAAAGAAATCATTTATTTATTATTATATTCATTGATTTATCTCGTAAACGATCTATAGATTGAACTCCTCTTACCCTATCTAAACCAACTAAGGAAGATTTATATGAAAAAACATCGTCAATTATTATTTAAAACTGATAAAAGCACTGACAAACATAGCATAAAATTGAAATAATATTATTGCGGTCTGCAACGTTTATCTAATACCTAGTGCGCAAATAAAATTGCAAGTGCTCCAATTTGATTTTAAACTTTATATATTTAAAGCAAGATGTTCTATTTTCAATATTCTGTAGCTTCACTTCAAGGCTCCTGACGGAAATCCAATCAAGTTAGTGCCCGCAAATGCCTTTGAAGTATCCTCAAGACTGGCTGTATGGTCCTCGAGGCCACTTAAGCACCTTCGACAGTCATGTGACTTGATATTGCCTGTTTTACCGACACGACACTATCTACAGCTGATTCTGTTTTACCGACACGACACTATCTGCAGCTGATTCTGTTTTACCGACATGACACTATCTTCAGCTGATTCTGTTTTACCGACACGACACTATCTTCAGCTGATTATGTTTTACCGACACGATGCTATTTTCAGCTAATTCTGTTTTACCGACACGACACTATCTTCAGCTGATTCTGTTTTACCGACACGACACTATCTTCAGCTGATTCTGTTTCACCGACACGACACTATCTTCAGTTGATTCTGTTTTACCGACACGATGCTATTTTCAGCTAATTCTGTTTTACCGACACGACACTATCTACATTTGATTCTGTTTTACCGACACGACACTATCTTCAGCTGATTTTGTTTTACCGACACGACACTATCTTCAGCTGATTCTGTTTCACCGACACGACACTATCTTCAGTTGATTCTGTTTTACCGACACGAGACTATTTTCAGCTGATTCTGTTTTACCGACACGACACTATATTCAGCTGATTCTGTTTTACTGACACGATTTATAATTAAAAAAAAAAGCTAGCACTCCGGGAGTGCCGGCAGAAGTGAAAACTTCAATATTAACGTTGTGTTTTCACTTTTAAGTTTTCACTTCAAAAATATAACCACAGTCGTGATTGTGTCATGTCATTGTGTCACATTCGCGCAAGCGCGAATGTGACACAACGACGAAGACAACGAAGACACACTGACACAGACACATTCGCGCAAGCGCGAATGTGTCTGTGTCATTGTGATTGTGTCATGTCGTTGTGTCACATTCGCGCAAGCGCGAATGTGACACAACGACGAAGCCAACGAAGACACAGACACATTCGCGCAAGCGCGAATGTGTCTGTGTCTTCGTTGGCTTCGTCGTCATCGTCACGTCACGTCATGTCGCCACGTCATCGTCACGTGACGATGACGTGGCGACATGACGTGACGATGACGTGGCGACATGACGTGACGTGACGATGACGACGAAGCCAACGAAGACACAGACACATTCGCGCAAGCGTCTGTGTCTTCGTTGGCTTCGTCGTCATCGTCACGTCACGTCATGTCGCCACGTCATCGTCACGTCATCGCGCAAGCGCGAATGTGTCTGTGTCTTCGTTGGCTTCGTCGTCATCGTCACGTCACGTCATGTCGCCACGTCATCGTCACGTCATGTCGCCACAACACTATTTAATTGTTTGAGTCATACGTCGCGTGACCGCAAGTGTGTTCTTTTGTCGTCTCTTGTTTTACGAGCAATGTATAAAAATTAAATAAGATCTTACGCTTTTTCGACGTCACGTGACCCTGACGCGAGTTTGAAAGTTTTTACCCACCCAGCGCCGCTAAAGAAGTTTTCACTTCAAAAATATGTTTGGTTCAACGCTTCTTGGTTTACTTTACTTTACTTATGCAGTTTCACAGTTTTGGAGCACTTCTCACATAAAGCTATCTAATCCTAAACTGAGAAAAACCGTCAATATGTGACAATGGATTGCTGTTGAATACTTTTTTGTTGTATTTTCTTTCTAAATTAAACATTTTTTTCTACAGTAAGCTCATTGTTTACACAAAGGCGTTTAATCTGATCTTCTCGAATACAATATACAAACTAACATTTCAAACCAGTTCAAATCATTTGATGATATCTCTGAAATCAAAGCAAGACGGAGAGATGAATGAAACTAGAACCACAGGTTGGTTAACAGTTACTACGTGTCTAGAACTAAGACGGCCCGCATAGCTGTAATTGCTTTGAGAAACTTATCTCTAAAGACGATAATGCAGCTTTTGCTGAGATAATTTGAACTCTATTTAATTCCGAATTAGACAGAAATCAGATGCTGTCAGGTATTCAATATTATTATGCATTTGTTTATTTTATCTGAGCTTTATTATTTGGCACCAATGTTGGCACAAAGCTAGGCTTATCGTAAGCCCTATCGGAATTAGAGCATGTCTTTTCTAGCGAAGCTATATTGAAGCAAATCTATCTAGAACATTATTTAGTTTTAAACAGACAATTTTTATTAATAATAATAAATAAAAAAAAATTTGGTGTATGCTAGTATAAATAAAAAAAACCATTATCATTGTTTTTATTAAATTAAATTAAAGGTTTTTTATTAAATGATAGAATAGAATAGAAAACGTTTATTTACACATAGAACATACATTTAAAAACAAATAATACAAGAACAGATGAAAAGTGTAAAAAGGTCACCACTCATTATATGCCATAGGAACGATGAGGTTTCTATAGCTCTAATTATATTATATGGTAATTTTAAATCTCATTTATGATCTAAAATTACCGCGTAGAAGCAATCTTGACTTCAAAACCGTCTACTTCGCTAATTACTAAAGGTAAATTGTTAGTTACACAGTTAGTTACTGCGCGGTGAGTGCAGTAACGACCACTTAACTGTGAACTTAGTTCCACGCTGAAGCGCAATGTATTTCGTTGTTTTGTGAAATCTCCGAAAATCTGTCAGCATTTATCCTGCGTAGCACTGCTACGTGACCGTACAACTTCGTAGACATACGCTACGCATTGTAGATGTCTACGAAAAGTATTATTAACGCCCTTTGGTAGAAGGGTACCAAAGGGAGATAAAAAGATGTTGCTATCTCTGTCATTCTCAATTACTTACACTAAGAGATTATTTATGGAATAGCCTTAGTTGTGTTGGTAAAAATACAACCAAATAAAAAACTGGTTATCAGTGTGATTTGTATTGTTATTATTACTAACTTTTAGAAAATTTTTATTTATAACATATGTAATATCAGATTTAATAATATGTTTTCGTTTTTAGAGATATATAACGCTATAATACAATTTCAACAAAGACACTTAATATTATATATTATATTATAATATTATTAATATTTAAATGTATGGAACAGCTGTGTAACACAACCTTTACGTAACGTCGCACTCGTCAACGTAACACCGTTACAACGTTAATTTTAAACGTCAGCTGACTTTAGATATTAAATTAAAAGCTTCGCGGGTATTAAACAACGTCGTTAACTGCTATGAGATTAAATGCTGAAGGGATTTTGACACTGATTAATCTTGGGGATGTTTTAACTCATTAAGGATTATTTTTATGAATAGATGTTATATAATTTGAATGCAAAGTTCTTGGGAAAAAATATGAATAGAAAATTAAATAGGTTAACGAGAAATCAGGTCACTCATAGGTTCTATAGACATGCTGACGTCACAGCTCAGTTGGTAGCTCTGCCTTCCGTATTGTGGGTCGTGGGTTCGATTCCCACCCAGAGTTAATGTTAGTGTGATGAACATTTGTTCTGTGTTAGTACAATCTCTACTTAATTTGGGTCTAGTGTGATGTGCGAAATGTCAATGAATATTTATTTCATTATTTATTATTCGTGGGTACTTACGTTTGTAATGAACAAACTTCGTTTCCATATATCTTAAAATATGCAACCCCTCACAGCAGTCAGTACTCATCGATATTCGAGTGATCCGTTCATCTTAGATATTCATAGAAATTTCTGATCTGATTGAATATTCTGACCGACAAATTATTTATTTCGAAGACTACTAAGCTATTTATGCTGCATATATAAAGTTATACCTACCCCCTATCTTATAAAAATATGCGTTGACATTATGTCAGCATTACGTATAGTAATCAAGACATCAATTCAGCTTATTTATTATCTAAGCTAAACTTATTTACATTGTCGATTAAGTTCAACCTGTAAGGGCATTGTAAAATGAAATAAATAATAAAAGTTAAGTAATAACCGCGCAGATCAGTACCTACCTGTAGCTCTACCATGAGTTTTTACTATACTATATTTACTATACTCGCTAGCGTCTGTAGTTAAAAAAATGTATGAAGATTTGTACAGCGCCTCTGGCGGATAGTTGGGTACTAAAATTCGTCATACTAATATTGACGTAACTACTGTAGTAAAGTCAGGCGATTTTACTGTGACAGCTCATGGTAGAGGCACTGTACCATGAGAAAATCGCCTGACTTTACTACAGTAGTTACGTAAATATTAGTATTACGAATTTTAGTACCCAACTATCCGCTAGAGGTGCTGTACAAATCTTCATACATTTTTTTAACTACAGACGCTAGCGAGTATAGTATAGTATAGTAAAAACTCATGGTAGAGCTTCAGCTAGCCTGAAAAACACAGACCTGATATAGATGCATATCAGGATCAGCACACAAGCTATCCCACGGGCTATCAACTGCAAACATTATTTAATTGGTTTCAGGCTCAATTAAAATGCATTGAGTTACATACCAATTACAAGCACAGTAAACAGACGAAATGAAAATACTGCTCGAAAATTGTGTTATACTTTGCTAATTAAGTTCCGTACAGTACCTCCACATTTAAAAATAAATGGTATTCGTTACATCATACAACAATTAATAATAAGATCTTTTTTCATGACCTCATTTCAACCAATGACAACAAAATTACCGACAAACCTACTTAGTGTATAAGTGTAACTACAAATAAGAAGCGTTTGCGGAAAAAATATCAAGTAAACTAACTTGAAAATTCATCATCATCATCATCATCTTCCTACCCGTATCCCACTCTATGTAGGGTCTTTTTCATCCATTCTCCTCTATCAGCTGTCGTCTCAGTGTCCACTTCTTTTTGCTCACATCATCATTTCTCAGTTTTTATCAGTCTACTTTCAACCATATTCATACCTAAGGCATATTCATACACTCTTCTTGTAATTTACAAGAAGAGTGTTAGATATGAATGTGGATGGATGTAGAAGTAGAGGGAGGCCAAAGAAAAGATGAATGGACTGTGTGAATGATGACATGTGTAAGAAAGGTATGAACGTCGAGATGACGTCTGATAGAGGAGAGTGGAAGAAGAGGACGTGTTGTACCGACCCCATAAAGCATGGAACAAGGGTAGGAAGATAATAATTAATGACTCTCCTTATAATATGGCTTATTTAGCAAGAAAGTTTCTTGTTTTACCACTTAAAAAAAACATTTTACTCTAAAAACCTTTCAAAGTTACACTTACCCTCTTACAACTAAAATGCAATTGCTTCATTTCCAAAAGTGATGTAAAAAGTCGTATTAGTTACGAAGTGAGAGTGATTGAATGGTGAAGTGAGCGATGAACGGCACGACCCTCGTCAAGTTTCGGGCCGAAAACAAACTTTAAGCTACTGTCATTGACTTGGAAATTCTAGAAGAAAAAGCTGGTTTAGCAAGTGTAGTAATCACGAATAAATGTGACAATCGTAAACGTATCGTATGACGTTATGATATGTATAACGATAGCGTAGTTACGTTACGCGGTGACGCTGCAACGTTAGGTAGTCGTGATGACGTTGAGATCACTCTGCTACTGAATTTGTTTTATCAACTGGACTTCAAAGACGGAGGTTCTCAATTACATTACGATCTGATAATTACGTTTTTAGTAATATTACTTGTCAAAGAATAGAAGTCAGTTTGTTGATTTTCAGTACCTACGATAATAGTTTTATTACCAACCTGTTAACTGCAAATTGGTTTGATAAAAGTATAAAACTACCCTAAATACCGCTTTTTCGCGTCATAGCACAATTATTTGTTAGCTCTGCTTTTAAAACTTACTTACTGCTCTGGCGCATCAACCCCAAAGTGGGTCTTGGCCTCCGATACGATAGAACGCCACCGGTCTCTGTCTTGTGCCGCTTCTATCCAGTCCGGCACTTGGAGACTATGGAGATCTTTCACTACCTCGTCCCTCCACCGGTATCTGGGTCGTCCGACAGGTCGCCGGCCGACTGGCACTCCTAGCAGAGCTCTTTTGACTGCCCGATCCTCCTCCATTCGAAGCACATGTCCCAGCCAACGCAATCTATGAGCTTTAAATTCGCCAATGATGTTGGGCTCATCAAAAAGCTCCGCTACCTCTCGGTTCTTTCTAATCCTCCAAGTTCCATTATCTCGTTTAACTGGGCCAAGGATTTTTCTCAGCACTTTTCTCTCCGTCACCAAGAGTTTGAGCTCCTCTTTTTGTGTTAGCGTCCACGCCTCACACCCGTACATTAGAATCGGGCGAATGATCGTCTTATATATGCGAATCTTGGTCCTCCGGGAAAGAAGCTTGGATGCCAAAAGTTTGTGTAAAGCCGCACTGCACCGAAGCGTGTTCTGAATACGCATCTCGATTTCCTCTGGTCTGGTATTTGTGTCCGTGACAGTGCAGCCCAAGTATTTAAACCTATCTACACCTTTAAAGGTCGAATCGCCCACTTTAAGGTCTTCCCTTCGTTGTCGTAGGTTTCTTGCACGCCGCATGTGTATGTACTCAGTCTTATCCTTATTGACCCGTAGACCTACAGTTATTGCTTCCTTTTCCAAGCATTGGATGGCTTCACTTACTTCTCTCTTGTTAACTCCCAGAAGTGCTATGTCGTCGGCATATCCAATCACCTTGTGTTGCCCGTTTAATTCAACTCCGCCATTTAGTGCAAGTACTTTACGCATAATGTGTTCCAAGGCTAGGTTAAACAACATAGGTGACAGAGCATCTCCTTGTTTTAGGCCGGTAACTATTTCAAATTCCTCAGAAAAGTCCGTACCCACACGTACCTTAGCCCGGCTTTCGTGCGTGGCTACTTCGATCATACGGACTAACTTTGCGGGAATTTGAAAGCCTCTGAGTATGTTAAATAAGGTTCCTCGGTCGATGCTATCATAAGCCTTAGAAAAGTCCACAAAAAGAGAATGAATGTTCTGTGCGTATTCCCATTTTTTCTCCATCAACTGCTTAAGGAGAAATATTTGGTCCACAGTGCTACGGTTGTTTCTGAAACCGCACTGGTAATCTCCAACTATACTTTCTGCATACGGCTCCAATCTCTTAAGCAAAACGTAGGACAGGATTTTATACGCACTAGCTAATAACGCTATTCCTCGGTAATTACCACACTTTTTCCGACTTCCCTTTTTATGGATTGGGCATATTATTCCAAGGTTCCATTCCTTCGGTTGATATTCTTTTTCCCAAATCATCAAAATTAGTCGATGAAGCGCTTTTTGAGCTGTTTTACCACTGTGCTTCCACAGTTCCGCTGGAAGGTCATCTGTCCCAGATGCTTTGTTATTCTTTAGCCGCGTTATTCCAGCAGTTACTTCATTGAGACTAGGCGGTTCCACTTCCTCAGTATTCACATCTGCAACTCGATCACTTCCCCCTTCCGGTGATGCACAGTTTAAAAGATCAGCAAAATAATCCCGCCATGTCCTTTGAATGTGCTGAGCATCTGTAATAAGGTTTCCACTTTCGTCTTCCAGAAACTGAGTCATCGGTTGGTACGCTTTCTTCAAAGATCTCACTTCTTGGTAAAACTTACGCGATTCACTTGCATGCTATCTTGGGCAGTCAGCTCAGGCAAATGGGCTTTCTTGAGGTCCCTTTATTGTTCCACCAGGTGGAAGGCGTGCGACTCTTCCCTTCTTTCCTTCTGGTATTTTCAGCGCTATTTGCACCATATGGTCTTCGGTGCGTCTTTTTACATGGCCGTATTATAATGGTGTTGTGAGAAAAATCCGTAAAATATTTGATATTTGGCACAATAAAACGTAAATGACAATGAATTCTCATATCTCCGGTACTGAAATCGGAAGTATTTTCATGATTCATTTTTCAGTGCGCGTCGATTATGTGCCCAATAAAAATTGTACCGCGTTTTTATCGTACAATGTCATTTACACGGACACAGTTTGTCGGCTCGAGGATACGACTTCTTCTTTTCCTTTGTCATTACTGTAAAAAAAAAATTGAACCAAGTTTCGTAGACTTTTCTAGATTTCTCACGAAAAAATATTTATTTTTGCAGATGTATATTTTCTGACTGTTTTATGTATATTCGTTATGTGATTTTAACTTTTATGATAAAAACATACTCAAACATATTTTAATTCTTTTTAACTACGAATCAAGCTAAATAGCAAATATCACTAATTATTTCATTATTTTTTTCAGCTAAAATACTTTCTTTAATTGATTTGCATTCAATAACTACATGCACTATGGGAATGAGCAGATCTAGTTAGCTAGTGCTAACGATAGACGAACGTGGAAGGAGGAGACCGAGACTTTTGCCCAGTAGTGGGACAGTATAGATTAGATAAAACTATGTACATGCATAAATACAGTACGATTTTGACAAAAATCGTGTCAGCTCGTGCCATGTAAACATAGCTTAACAATGCTCGTAAAAAAAGTAAAAATACACCAATACGTCGTTGGTTATCTGTTACTGCTACCCATTGTGTTTTTTGTCTGAGATATAAAACATGTTTTATTTTTGGAGATAAAATAAATGTGATCAGCGGGATGAGGGATGCTGACTTTAGAGGTCAGACTTGCCACATTACAGTATTCAGTTTTACCACCTTTTTACTACGTCGAATCATTTCAGATTGTGCGATGCAAACGGTTTGGATCTACCTTTGACTACCACCAACACGAACAACATATTTTGAATGATAACTAAGTCTAGATACTTTCTAGATCAAGTTATCACTTAAACCTATTTAATTATTATATTATGCATGAACAATTAAATGTCTTTTTTTAATAATAATAATTAAGAGAAGGCAAAGAAAAAATTGTTGACAACTATTTAAATAGACCTAAGGCCAGTAGAACTTCTACAAGTTATTAATAAAATAATAATCTAGTTATAAATGAAAGTGAAGTATAATAGATCTTTTGTACTGAAACATGAGTCGAAAACTTTGAGTTGGTATTTGATGTCTATAACTTTTATATTTGCTATCTTTCTCAAACTTCGCTGTTGTATAACCAGATAGCAGAAGTTGGTCATAAAACGTAGGCCACTTTTATTGTTTCTTGTGTGATCAACATAAATTTTTGCAGAGACAACATGTGTAGGTGGGGCTTTAGAGATGCCAACCTTACTGCGTGTGACTGTGGCGCTCCAACACAATCAATGCAGCATCTGCTGGTGTGCCCATCGTGCCCTAATACCTGCACCAAAGAGGATGTGAATGCAGCCACAAGTGGTGCTGTACAGCTGGCAAAACACCTCTCAAAATTTATTTAAACAGCATCGACACGAAAAGAAGAAGAATTGTTTCTTGTTTATATTTGCCTTTTGGTACGATTTCTTTAATGAAGTACTTTGCTTTTATCACCTGTACTTCCAATTTAATACTAGCTTCTGTATATAATGAGGATCGGTCACATAATCCAACATTGGAATGCTAATAATGGGGACGTATGCTCTATGACATTCTGTTACATATATGATCATAATACGACCGATGTGGCGCGGTGGGCGATGGTCCGCCTGCGACGCGGAAGGTTGCGGGTTCGATTCCCGCCCCGGGATAAATGTTTGTATGTTCTGCAAATATTTATTCCGGGTGTTCTGGGTATTATATGTATTATAAAAAATATCTATCTATGTAATGTATTATATTAAGTATGTCAGTCTTCTAGTACCCATAACACAAGCTCTGCTTAGCTTGGGGCTAGATGATGTTGTGTGGATTGTCCAGCATTATTTATTTATTTATTTATTTAATATTCCTGGACATTTCACACATAAAACTCCAGTCGCAAACTAAGCAAAGCTTGTTTTATGATAACTAGATTGCTGTTATATTAGAAACATTTTTTTTTGTAAATACATACAGTAACACCCAGACACAGAACAAATATTTATGTTCATTACACAAACATTAGCTCTGGGTGGGAATCGAACCCACGATCCAAATGGAAGGCAGAACTATTACCAACCGCTGTTGACGCCTGTCAATAAATAAATATAACATTATATAACATTCTATTACGCCATCTAAGTAGATCCTTCAGAATCAACCAAATAAACCCTCTTATAATTGGACCACAGTAGCCCCAAACTCTATAGAACTCAACAACGTGACTAACGAAACCCCACAAAGAACCCACGGGTTATTCATAATCGCCTCGTGGTACAATTTCTTTCCCAAAGGCGTACTTAACTCTAATCGTATTAAAGGGTTATTCGGCTCACGTGCCTCACATTTTGGTTATACGTGACTACGTGAGCGTGTCGCTATTGTAATTGCTATTGGTATCGGCCCGATCGGAGCAGGTGGAAATTCTAATTTGTACGTATCTAGCAACTGATCTTATTCTGTGCTGTGTCGATTTGTTGCTAAATGACCAATTAGTTTTGAATCGAAAGGTTTCTTCATTGGTTTTAGACTGCCGCCGACACGGCAATATCAATCTAGAGTCTAGATTGATTGTCATTCTTCTTCAGATTTTATCGTCTAGATTCTTGACGATAAAATCACTACGCAAAATGGATCTAGACGATAGAAATAGATTAATTTTCTATTCACAAATAAACTTTTACAATTTGATGTAAGTATTAAGTACTAGTCCGATAAGATAACCTATTTGCAATAAAATAAATGTCAAAAATACGCACTTGAAAACTAAGAAAAAACGGCCAGTGAACGAGATATTGTTCAAGTCATTTAGTCGATATTTGATCAAAACTTTTCAGAAACCTACAAAATTTCTGGATCTTTTGAGTTATATTGAGTCTAGTACTCTTTACATTTTTACTAATGCTGTTTACAAACTCAAGTTGCCTCAAATAAACGTAATAAAGTTCCCTAAGATTTCTAAATTACTACCAAAACAAGGCCAATAAAAACGGACCATCATACAAAACTTTTGTAGTGTAACTGAATAAAAAATAAACGGAGAAATGTAGTAGGTATCAAAGGTCTGTCTATATTCTATCAGTGAGAGAAAGAGACATTTATTTAACACAAAAGTACACAGATACAACACATTCAAAATAGTAACACACATAGGTACACAAAGACAGAAATCAAGAAAACGAAACGAAAATGAATCAGTGAAAACTTACTCTTAATGATATAAGAATACAACCAGGATTATTTGATGATAAAATACTGGAAAACAGGTTCTGATTATATAAGGGTTCAGCCGAATCTTCACTAAATTGAAAACCGTTTGGGCAAAATTCCTAGAAGATCTCGTAAATACGAATAAACTTCAAATATAAAATATATAATTTTATACTAACATCATCAACCTATATCAGTCCACTACTGGTCGTAGGTTTCTTCCGAGACGCGCCAATGAGCCCAGTCTTCGGCTCTTCTCATCCAGTACATTCCGCAGATCGTCACTCCATCTCACCGGACTTTCATATATTAATAATATTTATCTACATAGTTGACCCAACAAACATAGAAAGGCATAATTAACATAAATACAGTAAAAAGACTTGTTTTTAACAGTGAAAACCTAGGTTAACTAGCTATCTACATAAAAGAATATTAGGTTTTGTAATCGGGTGAGAATCATTGCTGCCAACCTACATATAAAAATTAGAACAACAGAAAAAATACAAACTATTCAAATAACGTTCCAAGTAATTTCCCCGAAGTGCAATGCCGGGTTTGGCCCAATTGCTGACGTAAGACGTGCACTGGTTCCTGACAGTTTTGCCTATTTGTTCATTCAACTTGAAACTGCTTTCATTATTCTGTATTGTTGTTCCACTACTAACTGTTTGAACAATTTTGTCGTTTCTCAACTGTAGTCATTGAATTGTCTCGTTTTACAAAAATAACCTAATTTGTCAGCATTAAAATGATAGCAATTATTGCCAAAATTGGTAATGACAAAGACAACAACAGTTTTATTTTATACTGACTAAAAATCCACTATCGTAATCTAAATGATGTTTAGACAAATATTATGATAATAATTATTTTATCAAGCTATAAATTAATTAAAATTCAATAATACTTATTTAAAAAATACTTAAAAAAAGACGTGCGGCACTCGGGGGCTGCCGCGGTAAAGCTATTGCATAGCATTTTTTGCTGGATTACGCATGCGCAGTGTTAGGTTATTTCGTTACAGAATTTCTTCATTCGGTTTCCACGCTCAAGGAACGCGATAGAAGCTATGCAATAGCTTAAAAAATATTAAGAATGCTCAACACTCGATAGAGATTCATAACGTCTACCAATCGAGTTTGCGTAGTACTTTTTGCGGTACATCCAAGCCAACGCCCTCTCTCCTTCAATATTCATTTGCATTCAACATTCGAGCTTTGTGACATAAGACAATAGAACGTACTTTCCTGGCTCGACCCGCGCGCGAATGAAATGCACTATGTTCCGAATTACGAACTATTCAAATAAATAAATATTCACGGACATTTCACACATCACACAAATCAAAGAATGAGTTTCAAATTCAAACATATTTATCAGCCACAATCAGAGTTTCTAGCACGAATTTCCTTTTTTTAGATCCTAACTACCCTAACTCTTCTTGCAACCTAATAATCATAATTATATAAAAAACAGTGCAAGGTGAAACGACTTCCAAATCAAGAAAAAATACAGATGTTTTATTTTTCTTTGCAAATCTTACTTTTTAAAAATAAATACATATACTTATTCTTAAAGAGCTTTTATACCGGTAAAGGTTGAGTGATTATTACCAACATCAATCCCAAAACCTGTACATCCTACCTCATTTATCGAAGTCAGATCATTAGTTCGATCGAAATAGGTTAATAAAACCTCATTCGCACATACGCACTTTACCTAATGGTATTTTTTTTTATTCTTGAAAACCTTTTCGGCAATCAAGCCGAACCAGCCACTTTCAAAACACCATTGCTGTTTCAAATGGGGAAATAGGTCTTATTATTATACCAAAGAAACTTCAGGAAATTACAGCCTATAGATTACATTTCTATAGATTAGAATAAATATTCAGGGGCATTTCACAGTGCGCTTTAGTCCTACTAGGCACCTACTAGAGCTAGATTGCTGATAAAAAACTTTACTAATACGTACTTACTTTCAGAATATAATACCGAAAGTCTTTTAACTATTTAATAATAGAGAAATATTGCAGATACTACATACAAAGAAATAGGTACAAATGGTTCAACAAGTTTATAATTAAGTATGTAAATATTTTGTTAATAATTTTAATTACTACTACAACCTTACCTATTTAACCAGCTTTTCTAACATTAAAAAAGAATGGTTCAATGCATGATTATGGTTACGAGCCTGCGTAGTTCCTTAGTGTAATGTATTCCGTGTTGTAGCCACTTATAATATTCGTTTCGTTCCGAATATAAGCGGAGTAATAATGTCGTGAAATATTGAATGGCAATTAGGGTGCGACGCACTTGTTGCTCGCTTTTGGGGCTGTGGAATTACAGTGGCTAGATCGGCCGCTGGCCAAAAGGAATATTTCCACGCGTAATATTGAAAATCTTACAAAGTTTTTGTTCGCCGTTTGCGAAAAAGAAAGATGATTTTATGAGCATTTTCTAGATAGGTAATTATCATCATCATCATCAACCTATGTCAGTCCACAGCTGGACGTAGGTCTCTCCCAAGACGCGCCACTGAGCCCGGTCTTCGGCTCTTCTTATCCAGTGTTTGCCAGTTACAAATGTTACAATACGCAGATCGTCGCTCCATCTCGCCGGAGGGCGTCCTACACTACAGTGTGTATGATAAGTAATTAGGCAAAACAAAATGGCGTAGCGCGTTATAATTTTGAAAATCAAACAATTGTTTTCTGTTTTGCAGCAAACAATTGATGTTGAATGAATCTGCTTTTATAAATGGAATGATATTTTAACATTGGTCATAACATATTTAAGAACGTATCTTCAGGCCAGTTTATACAAAATTAAGCAAAGTTTTTCATATTATTGAAAAAGTTATATTACTTAAGTTTTATAATTTAATGTATATTAAAGTAACTTTGACTAGAATTTTGATTACTTATGAAAGCAAACGCTGTAAAGTGAACTTTATAAAGTAGTTCTACTCAAAGCGTGAATATTTTAGCACCAACGACCAACATAGAACCTCGATAAAAAATCGGTGTCATTCAACACGTTGAAGCTCTTAGTACTAATATCGTGTAGGAGTCGTGTCGGTCGCATTGTGAAAACAGACAATAGGCATACTTAGAAATCTCGTCATATGATCCCCTGGGTACATCAACTGTTTTAATTTGGATATTAAGCACGTATTTGCATAATTACCAATCATGAACATTTCCGACTGATTGCGGATTATTTGAAGGAATTCGAACCTTATTGACATTACTCACATTTATATTTTAGTAAGTAGGTACTAAAAACGTACAACAAATTACTGACTTAAAGAGAAGAAAGCTTTTAAGCTATTTCACTTCATTATTCTTCATATTATTCATTTGGAAGCCTAAGGTTGGACTAGAGATATGAAGAATAAATTAAGACCATGTAATTGAACTTAGTTTCTACGAACATTAAATATCATTTTATCATTTCATTGACACCCCTTTATGCAAAAATATTTTTTGACGTGACAACGTCTTATAATTCGATAGAGCCGGCTGCACGCACGAAAAAACATGACTCATGAAGCGTTCCGGCGTTCCGGCGTTCCGGCGTTCTGAGGCGTTACCGTATACCGTTCGTTGACGTTGTCACGTTCAACTATCGTCAGTAAACCGACTTTACAGACAACCATTTTTTTTTGACGTGACAACGTCTTATAATTCGATAGAGCCGGCTGCACGCACGAAAAAACATGACTCATGAAGCGTTCCGGCGTTCCGGCGTTCCGGCGTTCTGAGGCGTTCCAAGATAAGATAAGATACGATTGACGTTGTCACGTTCAACTATCGTCAGTAAACCGACTTTACAGACAACCATTTTTTAACAAAGTTGCGGTAGTCCAAAAGCAAATAAACACGAAAAAGTTTATTAAAAGCAATAAACCACGGTTTAAATCACACCTAATCTAAGCCGAGCGTGCCTCCGAATATTTCCCGTTTCTGCAACTGTGGCGCCGAACAAATTTATCGTTATTTGACTTTGAATTCATCGCCAGTACTTATGCTCTAAAAGAAAAACGCTGAAATTGTAATTGAATTTTTTATTGACACATATTTTAAAGACAACTCTTAAATTAGAGCAAAAGCTGTCCAACATTGGTTAAAGTTTAGAAAATCTACCACTAGCTGGTGCTTGCGTGGATTCTTCGAGTAGCTCATTTTATCACAATATCAATGTTGATTATAGCCTTAGTATTATTCTGATATACAAGGAATATTATAGTAAGTAGTAAGTTTCATTAAAATCCATTCAATCGTTTTTACGTGAACAAACATACTTACAATACAAATCGCGTTATTAACATTAGTAGGATACAATCGCTCGGAGCTGTCAGTACTCACTGAAAAGCTGTCAAAAATTTAATTAAAATATTTGTTTACTGACATTTATACACTGCCTGATATTATACCATTAAATTTATTTAAATTATATAAAAACTTGAATTGAGATATTTTTAGCAAAGAATTAAATAATATAAAATGTTGGGTATGTCTACAGTAAAAAAGTTTTAGCACTAGAAAAAGGGTGGATCAGATAGCAACCTTTTTTCTATCAGAAACTGATTTCCGATGCACATACCTACTTTAGTATTATGTAAATACACAGTTTCTGTATATCGGTCACGTAAACACATCGGTCAAACAGAGACGAATCGTAAATGTGTTTATGGCTTCACTCCCCAGGGTCGGATCGGCCAGTAAAATAAATGTCAGTAGCACCTCTCTCCGAGTGCTTTCAGATTTACTGACGATGGGCATTGGGTTTCGCGACGGGACGTCACAATCAGGAAATGTCAATGTCAAAATATAAAAAAAAACAAATTTACACTACGAGTGTATATACATATATTGTACACTATACACATTAAAAGTATTTATGCAATAGTTACTTTTAATTGAACCGAAATAAGTAGGCGAAATATTTGGTTGATTTTTTAAATCCAGTTTCATGCGAAACGTAATTTACTTAGAAAGTTGATCAACTAATCATTATTAATAAAAATTAGGGTCCAGAGGATTTAATTTTAGACCCTTGAATACTGAGGGGGTCCAATTAGGTTTGGAATAAAATACATCCCTTAAAAATTGGTTTGTTCTCTTCACGGGTAAAATTTTCCAGTAAAACCAAATTTAGGGGTAAGTACAGAGTTACGTAAACGTAAATTGAAAGGAAATTAACAGGTTTCAGGAAAATTTGTACTAAGTTCTTTGGGAAAATTTTGTTGTTTTCTTTGAGAAACTTTTTACCAGTTTTATAATTTTTGGTGGCAGTTCTATTTAAAATAAAAAAAATCTTGAGATGCCTTAGCGACGCCTTGCCTTACAGAGTCTGAGGACTAATCCTCATGCATAATCAATGGTTTACTGTAGTTTATGTAGTACTATTTATATTTTAACTATTTATGCTTACATTGTTATGGACAAAGTCAGCCATGGTAGCTATATCATCAGGTGAACTTTCTGCTTGATACATCATGTTTCTCATAAAAATAACGTCAAATATAGACACAACAATTACTTAGTCAATACCTAATGCTCATTATGGTAAGTAAGTTTTCTTTCATTCTTTGTGCTTGGTTTCCGCTATGCAAAACAACTAATATTTGCGGCAAAATAAGTAAAATCATATTCAGGGCAAAATAAATAAAAAATCTTAAGTAATACAACTCAAACATAAAGCGATCCTTACAACCACACTAATCCAGAGACCAAGCGAGTTCCATCCAATTTAAAGAGACCACACTTTAGTACTCTACATTAGGATATGTCACAGTGGTTTTAATTTCCCGGGCGGTTGGCATGACGTGTTGACAGGGCCACAGTCTGTGGAACTGATGGCTAGAATTATGAGGATAGCCATCAATTTAGGAAACAACAGATTATGTCCAAAACAGAGTATAAACCATTATAAACGCTCCGTTCCACCGTTCACTCATCCACAACGAGAGGAGGAAGAGGAAGAACGTACTTCACCATTCAGTTCAGTTTTACGATAATCGCAGACGCACGTCGATATATCGATAATCATGTCTTCCAAATAAAACCTTTAAAGGCTTATCAATTCCCAACAGTGCTATTTTGACAGTGACAAACAAACACAAAATGTTTAGTGTTTTTCATAGGTAATTTTCTCTAAGCTTAGTCAGAGCAGTCTTATCAACAGTAAAGTTGCAGTCAATAAATGAACAGGTAATAACTAACAAAGCCGTAGGTTTCCTCACGTTATTCCGCCTCAATCTAGCACTTTATTAAAGTGTCCCGGCTTTGTCTCTTCAACCTGTGGCTTGACGTGCTGACGTTGAGGACAGGTGGCGATGGGTTGACATCTCTGAGATGCAAGCGAAAATCAACCCAATTGTCTACTAGGCTGGTACATCTCGTCACGAGAATCGCATAACAGAAGCTAGATGTGTCAGTGAGAGATTGCATGTCACTTGACCGGGGGTTTTGATACCTACAATGGTCAGGAAGGGCTTAGTAATTAAACCTATATAAATAATTAGTCGTTTCGTAGGTCCCTCTCTTAGGATCTCAAGATATTGTGGAAGACATCCACAATATCTTGAGATCCTAGCCAGGGGAAAAATCCGTGACCCGTTTTATTAGTATGATGCTAAACCAGATTTCTTATTTGCTATATTCATTGGTCAAAATAATAAATGTGTAATTCTAAATTCCAAGAAAGAGTATTCAATTTTTCATAAAGTATGTCCACCATACATCAATTCATCAACATAAAAGCTAAAGGTATGCCAAAATGTCACAAAAGTAGTTCTGAGGTGTAATCTTATTATTAGAATTGCTGCATTTACACAGAGAGCGGAAATATTTTTCCACTGGTATCATAAAAAATATCACATAAATATGTTCCAATTTCTATTGTTTATTATTATCAATGTTTGTCATCCCACAAATGTTTGTTCTTGGATAAGAGAAATCAGCTAATACCAACAGAGCTGTGACGTCTCTGACATAAATATTCATGGACAAATCACACAACGTTATCTAGCCTCAAACTAAGCAGAGCTTGTAGGAGAACTAGATTGCTGACCGACTTTACCAGTGTGTTGGGAGATGTTTACATTATTGTCTATGATCACTATCTATCTACTGTTTGTCTATGATGTTCTTTCCTATGATTCATTTATCGATTCAGAGGTAAAATTTAAACGTATTTTAATTGAAATTTTCGAAAAATTATACAAGAATCTCAATGTCAATTTCAAAGATTCTTTATTCAGTAAAACCACAAGGATTATTTAGAATCGTCTTCTATGCTAGGTGCAAGTGCCACGCGAACAGCGCTTAAAAAAACGAGTAAGAAACTACGCCCTGGTTCTATTTTTTTTATACGAAGCAAGAGAAGTCAATCAGTCACATCAGTCTCATCAGATATTACATCGTACAGTGTAAATGTATCCTTTACCACATTTTAGTGCCGTGACCTATGGTAATGTCTTGACTTTTATGGTTGTTTTCTTCATTTGGAATTAACGTCCATACGAGTTTATTGTTCGTATTATCACTCCAGCATTTTCTTAGATTGGGAAAACTATGTCGAATCCAAAGTCACCTTGTTTTAGCATATTTGATAGCCTATTTGAGTGAGCTTAGTATGTTTTGCTTGCATATAGAAACATGCTTAAAATTAGTATAATTATTCTACTAAGTATATGAACAGAGTATACTCTGTTAATATAATTCTATAAAATTACAAAAAAAAACTTTGTTTGAGACTAAATGACGGAAAATATTTATAGTTTTTTTATTTATTATGTAACTTGTATCTACTGTGATATTACATTTTCAATACAATCCAGTTTTGACCTACAAAATTACCCTACAATTTAACTACATAACTATCAACTGTTTTACTACAAGGTCCTAAGTATCTACTATCTACTTATAGAAACTACATATAATGAGTTCATTGCGGCGGAGGTAGTGCGACCCTTAGTAAAGAGGTCCCAAGGGCCTGATTTACAGGAACACCATGCCAAGCAGTCCTAAACTAAGTTCTTTTTTTTGCTTTTTGAAGTGAAAACTTCTTTAGCGGCGCTGGGTGGGTAAAAACTTTCAAACTCGCGTCAGGGTCACGTGACGTCGAAAAAGCGTAAGATCTTATTTAATTTTTATACATTGCTCGTAAAACAAGAGACGACAAAAGAACACACTTGCGGTCACGCGACGTATGACTCAAACAATTAATGGCGACATCTGACACACTGACACAGACACATTCGCGCTTGCGCGAATGTGTCTGTGTCTTCGTTGTCTTCGTCGTTGTGTCACATTCGCGCTTGCGCGAATGTGACACAATGACATGACACAATCATAATGACACAGACACATTCGCGCTTGCGCGAATGTGTCTGTGTCATTGTTATTGTCATTGTCATTATGACGACTGTGGTTATATTTTTGACAAGACACATTCGCGCTTGCGCGAATGTGTCTGTGTCATTGTGATTGTCATTGTCATTATGACGACTGTGGTTATATTTTTGAAGTGAAAACTTAAAAGTGAAAACACAACGTTAATATTGAAGTTTTCACTTCTGCCGGCACTCCCGGAGTGCTACCATTTTTTTTTATAACGATCCTTGAGTTGACTTTCTGGCATTTTATTCCAGCATCTACACTATAAAAACTTCTTAGACAGAAACTGTATCGTGTTCAACTAACTCATTTTGTTTATTGCTATCTCCCTTCTCTTAACACACCTTGAACAAGAGTGAAAGGGACAACCGTAGCCGAGAAATCATAACAGAACAATAGGAACAGGCACGTGTTTTATAGCCGCCAATCCCGTAAATCATTTGTTTACGATCTGACCGAATGGTGAATTACAAGATACCTCGATAAACATACTTTGAGAGAAAGTTGTTCAGGAAAGTTTGTTACCTTCTTGTTGATAGGAACTTTTTATTTTATTTTATGCTATAAAAGCTCTTAAGGTTCATCTAGGACCTGGGAGACCGAGTTTGGCAAGCGTAGTCTAGGACGCTCTCAAGATGAAGCGATGATCTGCGATGTAGCCAATACTGGATGAAAAGACCCGAAGACCGGGCTTGTCCAAACCTGTAAAATACTATTTTAAACATAAACCTTATTCTAAGCAATCCATAACCCCATCCCATGTGTCATCATCATCATCATAATCATGGAAGTTAGTAAGATATAATTTTGTAAGATATCTCTTGACAAGATAAGTTTCCAAAAAGATAATATTTTGAGTGTTCCCCTTCTAGAAAGAATTAAAATATCACCTGTCGTGTGGCGTGTTATTTTTATTTATTTATTCAAGCCATCTAAATACCAAGATAGTAACATTTTAAAATAAACAAAGTCCTATTATCTACAAATTACAATGTCAAGGGTTGCCACGCGATCGCGTGCTCAACACAACCCTACCAACTTTATCACCAAAAGTAACTTACCGTCACCACTTCAACTGTCAAATGTCCCTTGAACTAATAGTTATCACAAACATATTCCGTACAATTCAATTTTTGAAGTCTCTCGTTTTATAGGGAACAATCTACACCAATTTATCCTTTAAACAAATGACAGGCGACTTGTTGATTGACTGATTGATTGCTTGTCGTATTGACGTGTACAGGCCATTTAAAAAAAGAAGAAGAAGACAATATACAGTAGGTATTAGTTTCAAAAGGTGATTAGGACCTTATGGATACAAAGCTCACTAAGCAGCTTTATGTTGACTACAATATATGTAGTTGTGAAATTCAACCTATTATGATTTTACAAATTTTCTCTAACTTGGAAAAAAAAGGTTTATTTAAAACTAGTACTTTCTTTTATGCGTCTTAGTCAGCGGCCCGCGTGGAAGGATTTTAGATTCTAGGCAAGCCTACACTATCTTATTAAACATATAGTCCTCCTATGTTTAACTTTATAAACTAAAATACAAATTAAAAATACGAAAAAACTTCAGCAAAAATTCCATCTATGTACTCACTTTATTTACTTACTTTTCTGACAGAAAGCAAGGGAATCATCAACCTATATCAGTCCACTGCTGGACGTAAGTCTCTATATACGCGCTACAGAGCCCGTGTTCTAATTATTATTAGCGAAAAATAACTTAATAAATTGATGCGTTTTTTTTTTCATAAATATTATGTAAGTATTTATATAAATAATTCACAATTAATGTGAATAATGAAATGTTAACAAGTTCCTGCAACACCTATTTAATGGGGTAATATGATGGTGTTGCCAAATTATGCTTCGGGAACATTTGGCACACTTGTCAAGGGCACTATCTTTGGTCGTGAACTAATTTTACAGTTCATTGAAACTGGCAACTTGGCATGTTACTATAAAGTTATTGAGCTTTCTATTCATTAAATTTAATAATAAAAATACTTGTGGATAAATATTCAGGGTCATTTCACACATCAAGCTCTAGTCCCAAACTAAGCGAAGCTTGTAAGTAGGTACTATAGGAACTAGATTGCGATAAATATTTATATATGTACACAGAGAATACATTTTTACACCCAGAGACAGAACACACATCAGTGTTTTCAAAGCATGTTTTATTATTATAATCAACAATAAGTAATAACATATACTAACGTTACAATAAAGATAGCTAATCAAATAATAGAGCGCCTTGTGTGATGATGTTACAATTATTTCCCCGAGGCAAATGTTTTCCTTGTACCTAACTTAGAGGTACTTATGTACCAACATTTATATATACTGTGACAGGAATAGGCCAAGCTAAGGAACCCCACATGACGATAAAAGATATACAATGAAGGCTACTAAGAAAGCAGAAATCGAACCTCGAAATAAACTTTATTGTAAGATTGTGAAAATTCAGTATTTGAATGTAACTAACACTCACATCGATAAGATTTTTACCCATTACAAAATGTTTTGTCGCTACGGTTGAATATGTTGACAGAAAAAAAAGTAATCGCGATATCGTTCAAATAGTTTGTATTTTAAATTAAGCATTAATGTCATGTCAAAAGAATGAAAAAAAAAGTTTTGTCGCTATGATCGAATATGTTGACAAAAAAAGAGGTTACTTTTTAACCGTGACGACGTTTAAATAGTTTGTATTTTGAATTAAACATTAATTGTAGAGTTTTAATGCCTAAGAAAGTTCACCTATGTAAAATATTATTCTTTGGGTAAGGTGGAGGTCGGAAGGAAGGAACCTCACACAAATCACGTGAACCTCTTCGAGAAAGAGTACTTGCATATAGGAAAATCTAAATTTTCTATTCTTACCGTTTCTAATAATATTTTTTGTACTCAATTTATTTCTTAGTTCTTTTCTTTATCAACATAAACCATTTCCAAAGTTGTCGTTAAAAAATAAATATCATCTAAATCTATCACAAAAATCAATTACTTAGAAGTTTGTTGTTCAAAGTTTGTTTTAAATATCATTCTCTAAACATGGAAATCCACTCACGGATATACACTGACTAAAACATTTCATAGTATTTCAGTCGTAGACTAGTGAATGGTATTCGTAGACTACCGATTTTTGACTAAAAATAAAACCAGTATAAAGTGAGCTTCCATTCCTTTTAGCTTCAATGATTTTGTATTTCTACAAAATTGAAACTATTTGCAAGTTTATATCAAACTTATTTATTCTGGTTCACACATTTTTTGCATTTGCCATTCACAGTTTTTTGTATTTGTTTTTTTTTATATTAAAAACATTTAATTTATTTATAATACGCGGGATCTAACGAGAATCAGTAGGATTAGGTTTACATCTCAAATTAAGTTAATTTATTAATATAAAAAAAAATGCTATTTTGCCTTCTTCTTCTTTTTTATATGGTTTCTGCCAATCTGCAATTCTGCAAATGTCAAGTTTATATAATAATTACCTCAGTCAAGTAAGCTGTCATTTTTAATTAGTCAATCGCCATTGGTTTGAAAGTGTAAATGCGGTTTTCAAGTTTGACTGTATTATGTCAAACTGTTCGGAAAGGTCAGAGTTTGAACACGCCTAAAATTAAACCAAATGGCGTCAAGGGACTGATTCGAACTTTGGAACAAAGCGCGGAGCTTTAGGATCTACATTTTAAATTTAATTTTCGAGATAAAAAAATATACAAAATTATAGACTTTTAGATATATAGAGGTGCTATTGTATTGTATTAATGGTGAATTAATATAAAAGTAAACCAAAAGATTGCTTTGGTGGATGGGTCATTCGCAAAAAACAATGTTTATTTTCTATAGTTAGTAGTTGGTTAAATCTCTACCCAAATAAGAATTAGTCCTTGACCTTTATGTAAAGGCATCATAGAAGGTCATATAATACGAAAATATATTACCTACCTAAAGGTAATATATTTTCGTATTATATTTAAGTACCTACATATGGTGTTTATTGATATCCACTCTTATATTTCGATTTATTTATACACTAAAGCACTACCTATAGCTCCACATTACACAAAGGTTAGCTGGAAGAGAATGCTTGTTAGCATTAAGCTCGCCTCTGTATAACTATTTATGTGCAATAAAGTATTTTTTTCTATTAGAAGAAAGTTCACCTCCATAAAATAGGTAAGTAATCTTGTGTGTTGGCAAGAAAAAAAAACAAATTAAGGTTTTCTAACGTCTACGGCAATAAATAAGGTTCGTGCTAGGTCCACGGAAAAAAATATCATAAATAATAACTACAGAACAACAGTGAAAGCGGAGGTAAATAATGAGTGGAATCGGTGTTTGGGGATTCACTTCGGTGGAAATAATGATAAATCGCTTGTTGTATTCAATAACTGCTAGGGTGGTATTTCTTGCTCACTGAATAGAATGTTCTGGAGGGTAGAATTAATTGGTTAAAGTGTAAGTCTCCGGCGACTTGGCTGTTACTATTTATTCTATGTATGTATATATACAAAAATGTATATAAATATTCTATCAGCAATCTAGTTCCCATAGTACAAGCTTCGCTTAGTTTGGGACTAGAGTGTGATGTGTGGAATATATATTTAAGAATCTTTTACTCTAGGTTATTCTAGGTGTCAGTTCTACGTAATAGGTATAAAGATATACTTACATGTGTTATAATTATAAGTAAGGTGTACAGTATTGCATAAAATTATTTTGTATCCTATCGTAGTGCGTTATTAAAATAAATTCCAAGTTTCAACAAAATGTGAAAGAAATCCCTCTGGAAATTTCAATTTTGCTGTGCAACAGCGTACACTTGTACAATCGCGAACAAAAGGATCAATTTACGAAAGCTGCGGAAAAGTTGGAAAGTAAAAGCAATATACAAAGCGGTTTGAATGGTCCAGTTTATTCAAAATGCAGTCATTTAAGTCGAAAGTGGGGTCGCATTTAGAGTATGTAAATATACCAAAAAGTTCATAGATTTTGGTGGGTTTAGCTAGGATTTAAATTGAAAAATAATATGCTAAATATATAAAATTAAAGGTTAGTTATAGGTTTTTAGCATTAAAATAACCCTCGCACTTGATATTAATAAGTTTTATCCCCTGCCTATATCGCTAGTTTGATTTATATTGTTTTTATTTCATTATAGAAATAAAATACGAGAACCTCGGAGCAAACAATGGCGAAAATTCGCAGGCCCTTCGAAAAACATGCTTCATTTACTACGTTATTTTATTAACAATTCTCTAGGAACTAGATTATTTTAGCGTTCTATAATTACTTTGCCATAGAAGCGAACTCGAAAGCCTCGGAAATTACTCTCACACCGTAGTTTATTAAATAGTTAGTAGAGCACTACTGCCGCATGTTGAATAAATAAACGCCCTTAATTACTGCACTCGTACTTTTGTACGCGAGTATACCTCTGAAGAGGTGAGACGGATGCTGTTTTACTTTCAACGTTGCAGAAGAGTTTTGTGAGAGTTTTAATTATTTTAATTTAATTTATTACTACAAACCTAGTTATTAATATGCGTCTACCGTTATTCTTATACATTGGCCATTGTGTTAGAAGAAAAATCATTCCCCATCACCTCGTGTACACAGAAATGCAAAAAAATAGTTTTGGATATATGTACTATGTAACTATGTTATTCAGCCACCGTCTTGCACGTTACCGATAATAGATAGATAATAAAGAATTACTAGATCTGTCGGCCAACAAGTGCATGGATAAGCTGAACGCGCGTGCATTTTAAAAATGGTATATCTCTTGGATTCTATAGCAGAGTTTAGTATCTAGTATCTACTTTTTACTACACATTTAACGATATCTACTCTATTTACCGTTGTAACAAGTAACGACACTGGCGGGTAGAAATAATAAAGATAAAAATTGTAATTGTTTTTAATAAAAACAATTAATTGCATTTTTTTCAATTTTTATCTGAACGCGCGTGGCGTTCAGCTTATCCATGCACTTGTTGGCCGACAGATCTAGTAATTCTTTATTATCTATCTATTATCGGTAACGTGCAAGACGGTGGCTGAATAACATAGTACATATATCCAAAACTATTTTTATAGATGCTTTTTCTACTCCGGATAACTATAATGAGAAAAACTTATGTTTTTATCTGTACGTACTATCTTTTAATATTTATGTAATTATATTATAAAAATCCCAAACAATATCGTGGGCTCTAGATTAGAATAGAAAACATTAATTGGACTTACACAGATTTTTAATACAATAAATAGAAAATAGAACAAACCACGAGACATTTCGTATCTTATTTTTTGTATGTGAGTAATCACAATGCGACAAAATTTCGTAACCTCAATAATAGATAAGTGTAGGTGAGCTGCGAGTTACGACAAACAGAGTCGCTCAAACTCGACGGATATTCGAAAGACTTGCGAAATTCAATTCCGTCTCTCATATCGGATAATCGGCTCAGCGTCGATGCAATCCGAAGTTTCGAAGGCACTTCGTCTGAACCCAGATTACGTAGCTCTAGCTAGTTCACTTTTGATGAAAAACAATTCATGGAACATCTACGTACCTACTGTGCCTCTAGCCTGCCTTTCAATTTGAACCTAAAACTAGATTCATAAGCACTAACCTCATATACCTGTACAATCGCTAAAGTCATCATAGGTATAATATAAACTATACCTAAGTTGTACGTTGTTTTTTCAGTCAATAAACTTTTTATTTATTTAAGTAAGTATTTATTTACCTACCTGATAAAAAGTTATGAATATTTTTGTGTGGTTGGATTATGTAAAAGATGAAATTAATGTAAAAAAAAAGATAAGAAGATAAAATAAGATTTATTATTAACCCAAAAACACAGAAAAATTTACACGACCTAAAATAAAAAATAAACTGAATAATAATAACTAAAAACAAATAAATATAATAAATAGACGCAAAGTTGGTGAATGATGGCAGTTAGTGGAAGAAAATAATATGTTGTGCGGAGTCCATCAAGCCTGGTATAAAGGCAGAGAGATGACGATGATGAGTAAAGTTCAGAATATTGAATTGATGAATTGGCAAAAAAACCTATTCAATAAAAAAATTGTACTTTTTGTTAAAATGGATTATTTATTCTGTCATTAAAACTAGGTAAATTAAATCCTGTGTATTTCCTAAAAATATACTTACCTCTATTTTATTAAATTATACAGTAATTTAAAAGATGGCGGGACGACCTAGAAACTTTTGAGGGAAATTGGTGGAAAAAAGCGAAGAATAGGGACGAGTGGAAGCACTTGGGGGAGAACTTTGCCCAGCAGTGGGACGAGATAGATTAGAGAAAAAAATACAGTAATTGGATTGTACTAGCTGTGCCCAATCTCTACATGAGAATCAGATTTGTCTCATCCGGGAAGTTAGATGGAAGTCGACGTTCAAAACCAATGCACAATATCCAAGATTCAGATACTACAGAGTGCAATTCCGATAAAATTAGAAAGGCATTTTCAAACCCGTAGAGCATTGCATTACAGTATAGGTAAGATTATAACGCTACTTCGGTCGCCTGCAAGAGATAGCTCTGAGCTATAAGGCCGCCCATTGTGTGTGATGCCTATTACTACTTTTTAAGTTCTTTGTTTTATTTGTGTGTGGTAAACAATTAAAATTTATCTATTTATCTTAGGGGCTAAAAAGACGGAAATATCGCTAAATTTTGGGCGGTAAAAATTCAAAACTTTAAAAAAGATAATCAAACATGAGTAGTAGCAGGTTATTTTGCGCAAGACCTTGTCTGGGGAAGTACTACCACCGTAAAAAAGGATTAATAATGGTGCACGTCTATAAATAGTAATGTTTCTTCTTCTCTTCCCCTCCAATAACATCCAAAATCGCCTATTTCAACAAACACGTTTCAATTTTGGCTTCGATCCACAAAATAACGACTGCAATGAAAGCATTGAAGGCCCACAAAGCAATTGACGATTGTTCAGACTATTCAGAGTCTACCCCGCAAAATAAACGAAGGTAACTTGCTACATTTGAGTTACACTGCGCAGTCGCTGTACATATCGTACGCGTTCACGTTGAAAATCGCAGTGTTCGCGCGCGATGTAACTCGAATTAGAATAGTTCATTGTTTTGTTAGGTAGACCTACACCAGTTCCAAATAATGTGTGGCCGTTTATATTCGCAATGCATCTTACCAAACCACATTGTAACTGTTATCTACTGGGGTTCGTTTTGATAGCGGTTGTAAGATCAGAGGTAAATCTTCTGCGTAGAAAGGTAGGGAAATTTACATACAATGTTATTTTGCTTTGTACCTTTATGTGGGTATTATTTATACAGCGTCCTTGGTGTTTCACTAGTACAGTGTGGGTTAGTAATAGCTTATGTTAGTTTTCCCTAGGCTTTTTTATGTTACATGTCTTTGATAGATTTTCTTAAAAAAAATTAGGACCAAAAATAATAGGTTAAAAACAAAACTCAACGCGCATAATTTTTTTTTGTCAACCTATGCTGTCCCACTGCTGGGCAAAGGTCTCCCTCCTCTCTTTCCACCTCTCTCTATCCCTGGCTAACTCTGCCCATAAAAAATATTCCTATAAAAATGTCTCTTTAATCATATACCTACACGTTTATAAATAAATGTTTTGATATACCTATTTTATTTAATATATTATCAATTATATTAAAACACATGCTACATTATATTTATTGTAAGAAATTTGGACCTTGTGCACGTCTCTACCTTCATAAGTTTACGTCACAACCTTTCAAAAAGAGATATGGCCACGGTTGAATATACAAACCCTTACTAAAAAGGCTCACCAACAAAATAAATAAACATGTAGGAAATGTGGATCAAAATTATTGAAAAAAAATGTTTTATTTTTTATCTAGTGAAAAATCTGACCAAGAAGGATATTCAACATAAAGAGAACGCTTAATTCCATTTTCAAAACTTGATTTAATAATTTGTTTTTTTTTTCATATGTCGCAGTATGACTGACCTTTTTATGCACCTACTTAAAATAATTTTCTATGCTTGAATAAAAAACATTAGTTCAAAGTTGTTCGAAATTCAAATAAATTCTCTTAGTTCTTATTGGTTACAAACCACTGACAAGACGAGCTGTACAAAATGGTTTCCGTCTGTCATTGCTAAGCAAGAAGTTTCTATCACCGAGATAAAAACTCTTTGGCGGTTGAATCTACAGAGTCGTTAATTTTATCCCCATTGTCCTGCATCCAAAGGTCATACGTTCTACCCCATTTTCGCTTCTCCATCCTTCACTTTAATGGGCGAGTCCATCAAGCCATCTCCTCTTGGTTGGCCACGGGTCCATTTAACGCTTTATATCTACCCATTTTCTTGGGTAATAGTTCTTTTCTTAGCTTTTTTGGGAATAACATAGGTACTCGTAGTTTCGTGTTGAAACAGTTACTTCTAACTAATAAAAACTTGTTTTAATCTTTGGAAATTGCAAAAGAAGTTCGAGCCAGGAATAGCTTATTTTTGTACTTAACAGGCTATAGACTTGAACAAGTTTTTTTTTAGTTTCAAAAGCTCATATACTTAAGTTAGGTACTACCTGAGACTTTGCCATTTCTGATAGAGTTTTTCAATGATAAAAATATGGTGAGAAATATGGCTCATATGATTTTAAACGACATTTTTTGTACCGGTACTTTAGTGTACACGTATACCTCTTGGATTACGTAGGTAAAATAGTTCTAACCTAAACTCGTAAAACTTTGTTTACCTGTTTCGCAACTCTGGCGAAGTGTTTCGGCTAAATAACTGACATTGGAGCCGGCCAATCTCCAGAATCGATCAACGATTCGAGTTGAAAAAGTAAAGTTTGGAGCGAAGTTTGTTTACATACTAACGACACGACATCTACCTAGTAAGATACCGACCGATGTGGCGCGGCGGGCGCCTGCAATGCGGAGGTTGCGGATTCGATTCCCGCCTTGGGATAAAGGTTTGTACGATCTGCAAATATTTATTCCGGGTGTTCTGGGTATTTTATATGTAAATACGTATAATAAAAAAAAATCTAGGTAGTTATTGGATTGGATTAAGTATGTCAGTCTTCAAGTAAGTACTTAGGTACTGACAGACGTGCTCAAAAAAAGCATGCTAATAAGCTTGCTTAAAATTAGCATGCTCTGCAAACTGTTCACATTTGCCAGAAATAAGCATGCTTTATAAAGCATAGTACTCCTAAATAGGCATGCAAACATGTTCAGACGTGCTCCGAGCACGCCCCCACCTACCCGCGCCTCAGGTAGCATGCTCGAAAATCAAACGTCGTTTGATTTTTGAGCATGCTCTAAATAAGCATGCTCATTACATTACACACGTGCTACTAATGAGCACTTGCTCAATAAAAGCATGCTTTCGTGCTAGTAATGAGCACGTCTGTCAGTACCTTTACCCATAACACAAGCTCTGCTTAGCTTTGGGCTAGATGATGTTGTGTGGATTGTCCAGCATTATTTATTTATTATTATTTATTAAAGCAGCATTTTTATCAATTTATCATTGATTTATCACTAGACGGGAGATGGATTATTTATCGTGCCTCAGATAACTCGATGAATGCCTGATCTGTGAAATGTCCGTGAATATTGATATTGATTTATTTAATAAGCTGGTATCGGCCTTGTGGGTGGAAAACTTCTCAAATAAACAAAGATTTTTTATTTATATAAATAAATTAATTACTTATTTTTTTTATTTTCTCACACAAAGTAACAGGATCATAACACAACAGTACATTTAAATCGATGTTTTAATTAAGTGCATGTTTTATTCTTAAAATGTAAATCCATTTTTGTCTATCTGTATTGTAATTAAGTTTATTTAATTTTCACCTAAGCTGTGGATTTTGTTACACAAAAAATAAATTAATTAATTAAGAAGTCGGTGTCGTGTCGGTCAGTGTGCAAGCCCCTTCTGGAGCAGGGTGCTAGCTACTGCGTAGTATTATCGGTGCTTGAACGTGCTGCTCGCGAAATTTCGGTATCAGCGAGAAATAGCCAAGACTCCGGTAAGACGAACTTGATAAACTTGAATCCGATTTAAAATTAAATTCTGTACCTCCTGTTTTGTATTTAGTATAATACGTTGAGGAAGCTTTCATTATTTGCTAAGAGTTTTGAGTCGAATGTAGAAATTTGAATTCGGATAACATATAAACAAACAGATAGACTGCTATCATCATATATCAATAACATAAGTATAAAATAGACTGATAAAATCATCATTGGTTCACCTCGTGAAGAAATCATAGGAAATACCTTAACGTAAAAAAAAATCTTGACATAATAGATGGCCTTATTTAAATCCAATAAAACAGAAATTGGAATTCATAGCAAAAAGAAAGAGTTTACGTCATTATTAATTCATTTCGACAAACAATAATTTAATATCATTCAACAAAAGAAATATACTTATTTTATAAACTGCAAATTAAGACTCCAATAAAAAGTTGTCTGTTATGCTTCGGCTACATTAGCGGGCGAATATTCGTATCGTGTTGGCGCGACAAAAACATCGTGTTCGGATAAAGGCGATATACTAAGCGATGACACTATGTAGGTACCCGGCCACATACATCGCGTTAACACGAATATTCGCCGTAGCCCGCTAGTGTGGCTCCAGCATTAGAGGTTGTCTAACAGAGAACTTTTTTTTTTAATTTTACATATGATAACAAAAATCCCTTAGAAAATATAATGAAAACATTCTTATCTCCCACCATCTCATAGAGTGTGATGTCGTTTGTAATTCATGAGTGCGGTTGGAACGCGACGCACGTATCGCGGCAACCCTACCAAATGCTACGATTCCTTTGAAACAACTACCGTCAAATCACGGTTAGGTGTCCGAGTTTCACTCAAACGAGTCTCGAAAACTATAGCGAATTCTGAGGGCTTAGTCCGAGCCTGCATTTTAAAACTCACTACTCTCGAGCCGAGAGTCGTCTCTCGGATGTCCTTATATTTTTGTAAGAAATAGAGAGAGAGATCCGAGAGACGACTCTCGGCTCGAGAGTAGGGAGTTTTAAAATGCAAGCTCGGACTAAACCCTCTGAGGCCCTAGCACGAATAAATGTGACAATCGCTAACGTATCGAAACGGTAGCACAATCAAGACACACTACGCGTTGACGTCGGCTCGTCTGCCGAACTTCACATCGTCACTTCCCACTGTGTCTTGAACGTTCTACCGTTTCGATACGTTATCGATTGTCTGAGGCTTTTTCATAGTCCGTACTCATTACCGTAATAAAATCACCGTTTTTTTAGAAAATAAATCATGGGTAAGCCACTCGGGGCCACTTCGAAATACTTAGCTACTGAATAATTAAAGAACAAAATCAGGAGGCTGTAGAGATTACTAACTAGATTGGAAACATACTTACGTACCTACTTAGTAACTGATTAGGGTTTGTTAGAGCAATATTTTCGTATGAGCTTTGTGTTTGACAGGGCCCTGATCGTGCTAAATTGTAAACTAAACGGTTTGTCTAAGCAGCAGCTAAGCTTCACCAACGTAACGATTTTTTTGTATACTTAGGTACTTACAAATATTGTGTAAGTAAATCAATTAAAGAAAACGTTGTAATCAACAACTATACTGGCTCTGAAACTAGTTTTTCTTTGACATCAGGTTATAATCAACACGTTTTTTTACGACTTTGAATTATATTTTACGGAACTAATTTATTTTAACCAACTTTTATGAAAATATAGGTACTTATCGAATAATTTTAATTAAGTACCAAAAGTACTACCTACCTACTACTATTAATATATTAATAGTAATATTAATAATAATATTAATTACAATAGTAGCACACTATTCAAATAACTTCGATCATGGGTCGCAAGTTCGATTCCCACTGAAGTTAACACTCGTATTGTAAATTGGCGACACATTTGAACTACATAACGAGGGTAGTTTCGTTTATTGAATAACTTCCGCAACCTTGCTCCATATTTGCATCACCGATATTTCGCCCTTTTTAGCCGCATTTACATACAAAGCAGTCTTAGTCTGACCGGCTTACACTTACACCGCACGTTTCAGTTATTTTTGACGCGAAAAAAAAATTACTTCAATCGCTTACATTTTTTTCTCTTTAACCTCCTCGTTATTCGAATTATCGTCGTATATATCGTCTCCTCGTTAGATCTCGCGTATTGTAGGTAAATAATATGTTTCCCTAACTTTTAACAAAAAAAAACTTGAAAATGGTAAATGCACAAGATGTGGAAGTCAGGAAAGAAAATCGCTATACTTAACATAACACGAAAACTGATAAAGATGATAAAGTCATTTTGAAACTACCCATTATTATATTTATACTTTTTATTTCAATTTCGCGTTTGGCATAATAGGTGCTTGTTAATTAAATTAAACTAAATAAGGTTTTTGTTACACTTTCTATGTAACTGCAGCCTATAATCCTATATTAAGGATTTCTCACCTTAATAGAAATGAGGGTAGGTAAAATTAAATTTCGTGCAGGGGATCTAAGCCGGGTGGCGTAAAATTGCCTAATTTTAGATTCTGTCCATTCTGATAAATTAATATGCCAGACCCGGACCTTTTGTTTCATTGTGATGTGCTGTGATTATTGTTACTTTCTAATGAAAATGAGGTGGATCTTGGTCACCTGGACTATATTAAAAAACATAATTATATGAAAAAAATCCGTTCATATAATAGGTACATAATTCTGTTTTCATATAAACTATTAATTGTACTGATGGGTTGAATTCAGGAATTTCTAAAATGTAGATATTCGTAGAAAATATATTTAAAAAAATTCGCATAATAAATAGCGCCTTCGTGGAATATATATTTAAAAATATGAAATATCGCATCGTGTTCGATTTTTAAAAATCCGAAAACCCTTTTTATAAATCGAACACGGAGTTTTTATAGAGAATGTGCTTACGTAGCTTTTACGTTACAGAGTTCTGTAAAGCTAGTATTTTTTTATTCAATTTTGTTTTCATTCAATTGGGACTTTTACCAAACATGGTATGGCAGCCCCATTGTAACTTAAAGACTAATTTAGCAACAAAAAACAACGCCTGTTTGAAATCTACCAAAAGTGGTCATTATTTTTCGTACAAGTGCTAAAAATATTAGTGCATTACAAAATGTATTCAGTACCAAAAAAAAATGTCAAATTCATTAATAACAGTGTTCTGTTTATTAGTCTTATTTTTATATATGGTACTTATCTTTATTTACTTAGATTCAGATTCTGTAGAAAATGCAAATATACATAGTTAAATGTAACTTTTACGAGTACTCAAAGGAAACGAGTGTCTGTAGTACTTGATCGCTGATAAAGTAAACACGGCCTTACAGATCATGTTGTTTCATTTGTTTTGCTCTGTTTACGCGTTTTTCGTGAAAGTACACGAACGATTAAAATTGGGCAACATTATTTAAATCTAGTTTTATAAGAATCGTCTTTCACATTTCTGTTTTAACATATTTTGTTAAAACAGAAACAGTTTTAACTAGTTTATAGAATACAAGCATACTTAAGCTTATTTTAGTTTAGGGGCTAAACGTTATATCAGACAAGGTTAGATAAAAAATAAAAATATGTACATTGTCATTTTTTAACACGAATGCAAATAAAAAAACTAAAAAAAAAAATATTTGGTTTTGCATGAATAAAAAAAAAACGTTTTATAAATTAACGTTTTACAATTTAAAAAGTGAAATAAAACTACGAAGTTTTTTTTTCACTTTTTGTATTTTTTTATTACAAAAAGTTAATAAAAAAAATATTTTAATTTTAAGCAACAGTTGGCAGATAATAGTTAGCCGTTTATAAATACATTTAATATTCCACATTTCCGTCCTGTGCAAATACGAATGTTATGATGGTTTTAATTGCTTCTTTTAGTTATTCACGCGGGCAACATTATAATGGCTTTGTGCTGGGTTAGATTTTAATAATGATTTGGTTTATCTACATAAGGTTATGGGATTATGTAAATTGTTGATAAAGGGATAACCATTCACACATACGGATTATATTATAAACTCGCATCTAAAAGGAGAATGGGCATTTTGGGCCTCGACTAAAAGACTCTTCCCTTGCTTGCAAAAGCCCTTTCAAACTATGTGGCAACCCTGATGGAAGAGTTTATTTAGTCATGGCCGACGCTCGATAAAGAATTGCCCATTCTTGTTTCACAAGTTTCGAAAAAAACAATAATAATTTAAAAAAATAGAATAGTAAGTAAAGTAAATAGCTGCGTTAAAAAGTTTGTAAAAAAGTATGTATTCGAAAAAATTCAAAAAATTCCGGTTTCGAAAATAGGACGCTTATTTTTTAAACATTATACACAACCAATGTGTAATGTTCTGAATGCAAACGCCTACTTACCTTTTCATATTTATCACTGCCAAAGCATTTAAGGCGAAAGCGTTCAAACGAAAGTGATTTAAGGTAAACATAAATTAGCCCCAAAAATGCCAGTTAGTTACTCGGAAGCTACGAAAGCTAAGAAATCATTACCACCCTTATTTTAACTGTTTCTACTGCTCCCCCTATTCACAAAACGTCTGATAATCTTCTCTTTTCGAATATTTCACACGAAAAGACAAATGTCGATAGAGATCTGTGCGTTTAGCTTGTAGTTAGTAGGCGCGTTTGTGAACAAGGTTACGACCGGCCCGTGGTAAGGCAATAAATTACCGTTATCAGACATAATTGAACAGCGTGGAACAGAACGTAAATCGCTTGGCAAAGTTGGCAATTAGCTTTAAGGCGCGCCAATTGTAGCGACGATCTGCGTGCAACGGGACGTTCCATTAGTTAGGCGAGGCATGATAGGCATGATCACAGTAGGAATGTGTGATGTGATAGTATTGATGTGATAATCACTTTCAGGCAGAACTTAGTTTATACACAAAGTCACAGCTCAGTTGGTAGTAGCTCTAGACTGCCTTCCATGCTGTGAGTCGTGGGTTTGATTGCCACCGACAGCAAATGTTTTCCAATAGATAGCAAGCTATACATAAGTAGTTTGAGATTACATTTATGTGAAATATCCATAAATATTTATACATTTGCTAAAATACAATGGTGTAAACCAATTCGATTGTAGGTAGCGCAAATATACTTAGTACTCATGTTGGTACCTAGATTTTCAGCCCAAAATCGATTAGTCCAGCTCCAACATTATCCAAGTACCTATTTCTTGTAGCCTACTAGATTATATTAGTCTATGGATTGCTTTATCAGGCCCGGCAGTGTCCAACAAAGCACTAGAACAATGGGCCCTTTATTTACCAGTTATGGGCGGTTTCGGCATCAATACCACAAAATGGCTGTCAGGCCAACACAGGATATTTTGTGGTTTCATCTACTAATAAATTGTAGGTGTGAACAAAATTCTAACGTAAAATATATTGGTTTTGGTTCACGTTCCTGTAAATAAAGTTATGCTCATAATAAGGAGATTCTGAATCATATAAAAACCATAGGCTCCGAAGTAAATACACAATTATTTTTAAGGTGATTTAGTGTTATAGCATAAACCATTTTCAGTTAGCAAATGCTACGTAATTACTTAGAGCATTATTTTCACTCATAAAGTATTTTTATGAGTGTATGTTTTTACCAGTGCTTTCGAGCCAGTTTTATTTCGATTTTCACAAAATAAATTGTTTAAGAAAATAAATTTCTTCTGAGTTTTTATTTTTTCCAATTTTTGTTTAGCTGACATTAGTCAATAAAAGAATACCAACTTAAAAATAATATAATGTCAACATAAAAAAACACTTGGTGCCAATATCCATGTAGTATCTACCTATTCGCAATTGTCTTATTTGAATATGAAATTGTTTCAAAAATTTTATAGTCACTGACCGTCCTTAGACTAGAAAATTTTATTTTTATTTATTTTATTTTATTATAGTATAAATAGAACCATTTCCCTCCCTTCCAGATTCGGAGCTCGAGGAGTTGGGTGAGCAGTTGCCCAGGTACCGGCCGGACTCCATCGCGGCACTACGTCGGCAGACGCGCTTCACAGAACCCGAGCTTAAGCGCCTGTACCGAGGGTTCAAAGCCGAATGCCCTACCGGAGTCGTGAAGGAAGAAACCTTCAAGCTGATTTACAGTCAGTTCTTCCCGCAAGGAGGTAAGTATCGACGCCAGTCTTAGTACTGGGAACTGGGATTGTAGACCACTAGCTATGGGATACGTTTAGCGTGCGGATAGAAAAATGTGGAAGGGGATGGAGGAGGCCTATACTCAAAAAGGGGTCCTCATCTCATAAACTACTTACATATTAATAAAATAATAAACTTAGAATACTAACCTACAATATAAGCTAGCGTTTACTAACACTAAGTACTGTAAATATATAGACATAAGAGATGTGGAAATAAAAGGCTATAATAATAATATATAAATAGCTATGGGATACGTTTAAATAAAAATCAAACTTATAACGTTCGTCTAAGGTTCAAAATATCACGGCGCCTTGCCGCTTGCGACATATAATAACCTAATATAATAATACCATATAATAACCTAATACTTACGGAAACACAATCATGCAAAGTTTTTTGATGATATAATTAAACTAAACAAAAAAACTGCGTTTCGAGAAATGTTAGATACTGCATTTTTTTACTACATTAACATACTTACTGTATTCTTAGTTTTACCTTAACCTTTGTTATGTAAGTTGACTTTTTTCCCCAAAAATAAAAAAATATATTCCTAGGACTCGTTTTATTTACCTCATTTCAACGGCGCGCGGCGATGCCTGTCTCCACTTCGTGCGTCGAGTCTTCGAAGCAGGTAAGTCAGGGTAAGTAAAACCCAAGTTTAGATTAGATTAAGTTAACCCTCAGGTTAATTACCGATAAAGACTAACAAATAAAAGTTTTTAAAAGCAAAAGTGTGATATAAGTTTACTTACTTTCATAATCTGGCTGTCATCAAAATCCCATCAAGCCCAGGGTAAAAAAAAGTATTCATCACCTAGCTAGGCCATACTGTCTAAAGCGCCTACAAACTTCGAATAGCAAGACCAAAACATGGCATTGCTCGCCGATTCTAAAGGTAATATAGAAATAGTAATATACTTAGCCAAAGTAATTTATACATTCAACCATGGGAGCCACACTGAATGATAATCTCCACTCCATAAAATAGAGAAGAAGGAATATGTAGCAATTGGTGTGAACTTGGGAAAACTAAGGAATCATGATCCGGAAGATCGGAGGTACGTAATATCAAACCAAGCTTTATAAATATGTAGGTAGTAGGTAGAGCAGATTCGTATTATTTAAAGTGCTTTCAGATCGACGCTATTCAGTTCCATTATCCACAGGGGCAGGCTTCGCTGCATTTCTGCAATCGAGTGCGCGATTACAAATAACCCAGAAATATAATAGGTTTGCTCGTTTCCAAACAACTGAGACTGCCGGGAATTTATGAAAATAGTTACCAAGTAGGCATCTATTTAACCTACGATCTACTATTACGTAACTCTCTTTTTGATCTAGATAATAATATCGTTTTCATAGTAACTATATTGGTATGCAATGCAAAAGTAATGATATAAATATTCAATAAACTACAGGATTTTTCCATCTAATCACGATTTATCATTATGTTACTACATATGTACCTACAGCGTCATGGCCCGTTCACACGCGCGCGTTCAACTCGACGTTCAACGGGCACGTTCACATTCACGCGCGTGTGAACGGTACGCCCGAGCCCGTAAACGCGCCCGTGCCCGTGCATGCCGCGAACCGGGCGTCAGGTTAACATTTTGACCCTAACCATTAAAAAAGAGATGCTGTATCTTTCCAGCCTATAGTTTGATGATGTTTTAAACTGTTTTGTTCTGACGTACGTATGTGTGCCAGAACGCCCAGAAAAAAACATATTCTGAATAGAAAAATATGTTTGTATTGTGTGATCGAGGAACGGTCACAGGGACGTTGATTGTTTTTAGGTAGAAAGAGAGAATTATTAAATTAAAAATTTGTACCTGCCAGCTGCAAACCTATTTAAAATTTTAAATAGACCATTTTTAAAGAAAAGCAATCGGCCGTGACTTTTTTATTATTATTTAATTTATAATAAGCATTTATCATGACCGCATGAATACTCTGAAGATCATAATTTAAATAATATACATAGGTAAGTCTCAGTTCACAAAGTTCAAAGGAGAATGGGCACTTCGGGCCGCAACTAAAAAAAATATCCCTCAGGGCTGCCACATAGAACGTTTAATAGGTAAAATAAAATAAAAGGTAGGCCCTTTAAGACGTTCTATGTGGCAACCCATATTGTGGACGAGTTTTTTTGTCGTGGCCCATGCTCCATACATAGATCCTTTAAATATTGATGAAAAAATAATTAATTTTAGATATGAGTATATTTATTTATATTAGTGTATTTATATAAATGTAGATTTAAACTTGACGAAAGCCCAACACAGATAGATATAGCTTCAAAAGATTTTACTTGTTTTATGTATCTTCCAATGATGTCTACTACGTTTGTGTTGTCAATAAATCATATACGTAGTACGGAACGCAGAAATGACTCAGCATTTTCGACACTTTCACAACACTAGCCATTTCCGGTCGATTAAAAGTATCGATACTTTTCACATCCCTAGTAAGCGGAAACGTTAACGTTGCTATGTTGGCAAAAGTGGAGTGTACGGAAGTCATAAAACGTTTTTGTTCATGACACTAATAGTTTGTAACTTTTATTATGTACTCCTTTTGCTAAATAAATTTACAATAAAATTGCATAAAAAAACTAATTAAATATTTTTTTCATATATTTATTAGCTATGTGAAATACTGTTATGAATATAAATACATTTTTTATTTTATATGTAAGATTCTTATTGAAATAAATAGATTTTTACGCATACACGTACTTTACATAATCTAATTACTGAATTTTGTAAAGTACTCAGTAAAATATGTATTGAAATGCGCGCCATTTTCCGTTATTTGCCGCGCATCTAAAGTGCGCATGTTCGATATGTTGGCAGAACCGTTTCCTCCAAGCCACGGTTATTCGGCCCGGACGCCATTACCACGCCACCGGATCATAATCTGTCAATAGTGCAAGTTTTGTGAATAAATATATCGAATTCACTCAGAATTTCACTATAATATTGCGAAATTTCTAAAACAATAATAAATCAAAATGTCTGACGAGAAAAAGGTACGTGTTGTAGCGTAATATCAGTGTGAAACAAAAGTGCCTCACCGACATGGCGTTACCTAGAAAATGTGGTTATCTTTACAGAACTTTGTGACGAGTGCTTAAGTTTACCAGTGAATGGATCTCTTATTTACGGACGCAATGTTTTTCGTTTTCAGGGAGAAAGCGAGCACATCAATTTGAAAGTTCTAGGTCAGGACAATGCCATCGTCCAATTCAAAATCAAAAAACACACTCCCCTCAGAAAACTGATGAACGCGTACTGTGATAGAGCGGTAAGTACACAATGTTGCATAAAAATTAGGGTTTATTGCATTCGTTACCATCTCTGACTTGATTTGAGAAAGCTTATTTCATCAATATCTAATTCCGTTTTCTGTCTAGAATAGGCCGCCTATTGTATAGATGCCATCATAGCAATATCCGAAGACTACTTCTAAGATTGCACAATGTTTTTCATTTGTTTAAATAACTTATCTTTATAAAGGAAGATACAATTACCATAGGTTTTATTTAACTGTTTATGCAGGATTTAGCTAAGAATTTGAAAGGTCAAGGACCTTATTTGCAAATGACACATCCACTCAAAACATGCCATGATGTCTAATTCACAAATTTCTGAAATTTGATTCTCTCTATTTTGTCAATAATGACATTTTTAATCCAAGTTCTATTAATTTGTTACATGGACTACTTTAATCTCTGTATATAACCTGCCTAGCAGATGAATTAATGTGCCTCTTGTCTACTGAGTTATGAGAGAAAGTATTGGAATCTTGTAAATAATAGTTCCGATGAATCCTACTTTACTTACTAAACTTGCAGCTCAGTCGGTAGTAGCTCTGCCTGCCATGCTGGGGGTTCGATTCCCACCCAGAGCAAATGTTTGTGTGTTAAACATAAATATTTGTTCTGGGTTACTAACGGCCGGTTTCTGGAAACCCAAATCACGATTGATCCGAGTTTGACACATAGTAATTATTAGATTTTTTTGTTGATCTTTCGAGAAACTGGTCGTAAGTATTTACAAAAAAATATAAGTATCAGCAATCTAGTTACCATAGTACAAGCTGTGCTTAGTTTGGGATAAAGTGTGATGTGTGAATTGTCTGTGAATTTATTTATCTACAGCAATTGTGATTTTTATAATGATCATAAAATTTGTTTGCAGGGTCTGTCAATGCAAGTGGTCCGATTCAGATTTGATGGGCAACCGATCAATGAGAATGACACTCCAACATCACTGGAGATGGAGGAAGGCGACACAATAGAAGTTTACCAGCAACAGACCGGCGGCGCTCTAGTATAAACTCTTATGTATAAGGACTGTTCATCTCCAGTGGGAAAATAGCTATGGCGTGCCCATTCTCACTCCTAATTATAAGTTAATTTTAAAAACCATTGTAACGCAAGGGGAAACTTTTGAGATGCGCAATCGTCCGGCTCAGCTACCTATGTATTGGACATCTCAAAACTTTCATGTAATTTAAGAAATTTTGAGGGAAACCAAATGTCTTAGGTAACTTCAAACAATTATTCCATTGTGATAATTTTTTTTAGTGACACGCAGAAGCATTGAGTATATAACAGCCATGCTGTTGGGCGTATGCTTTTTCTGTTTGTGGTAACTAATTTATTGGACTAGAATCCATTCATACAGATTATCAATGTCTTATCTTTGATGTACCTAACTGAAATAAAGTAAATGTAATAATAACTAATTGTTTCATTTTATACACATGTTGAATCTTGTAGGCAATGCAACAGGGTGAGGTAAATGAATAAAATGTGTGTTTTGTGATCTTGAGTTCTTAAAACTACAAATTTTGATTATTTTCAGTTTTTTTTAGTTAGTAGAATAAACGCATCGCTTTCCAGCAAATATGTATGACTCATTATTCGAAAAAGTAGGTATAATAACATCATGATGATGATAATAATATAAGCAATGACGTCATGCAGGGTAGGTTACCTAACATACCTTAGGTATTGCAGTAAATTGTGAAATATAGTAAATTTTCTTGCATATTTTTAATTCTTGTTAGGAACGAAGAACCAAAAAATATTTTCCCCTTTTGCAGCAAACACTGCACAGTATGCACACCTTGTCTTCAACACACTGGACCAAGACAGAAGCGGCTTGATTAGTTTTGAGGTAAGTGTTCCCTCATCCATAACAAAATATCATGGTGTCCTATGGTCGAAGACCAATAGAAGTTAAATTATAGGATCACTAGTTGATGTCCGCGACTTCGTCTAGAAGCGCCAAAGAGCAGAAAGTCAGATAGAGTTGAGAAGATTCTCATGTAGTTTAGTATTTATCTATGTAATGTATTAGGTATGTCAGTCTTCTAGTACCTCTATCACAAGCTCTGCTTAGCTTGGGGCTAGATGATGTGTGGGTTGTTCAGCATTATTTATTTATACAACTATACACTTCATTTTTATTCCTAGAAAGTAAGATAGGCCTTTTCCAACAGTGGATAAGTTTAGTTATATATAAGTTTACTTTAAGATCTTTATACACAGTTTTACAATAAATGATTTTTATTCTTATAGTTCTTCTACTTTGGATTCCGCACGACTCTAATGTTATTGCTTAAATGATATATGCAATAACATTACTTTTAAATATGCGGTATGATATAAGTTATATCATACCGCAACTATTATTTAAGAGTGTAGAATTCGACCTTATCCGTAAATTATCTTCAATTTTGTAGGAATTCGTAACGGGTCTCTCTGTTCTCTCCCGGGGAACACTGGAAGAGAAACTTCGCTGGACATTTTCTCTCTACGACATCAACGGGGACGGGTACATCACCAAAGATGAGATGACGGAGATTGTAAATGCGATCTACGATCTCATGGGTCGTATCGTCGATCCTAACGTGGATGACGAGATCGTGAGGGATAAGGTGGAGAAACTCTTTCAGGTAAAATAATTATTTGTCGTGTTTCTTTTATGTTTATTTTAACTTTAAATGGTTGGTAACACTTATTTTGATAAAATTAATATCTTGTAACTTGGTGCGGATGTTCGGATGCCAAAGGCACTACAATCAATCTACCGTAAAGACTCTATAATATAGAGCTATGTATTAACAAAACAGGCTCCAATACGCGCGTAGTTTTTCAACCAACAGATGGCGTTGGCTATTTCTCAGCAGTCTATGTAGATCTTTGAGAATGAGTAGGTGGTAATCAGGGACACGCCCATCTAGGTACTTACCTATAACATTTAGCACATCTCAATTTATTAATTTCCCATACGTTGGTAGTCCATCGTCTTATAAATGCTTAATGTGGATTATGATTTTTACAGAAAATGGACCTAAACCGCGATGGGGTACTGACTATAGACGAATTCCTGGACTGCTGCCTGCGTGATGAAGCTCTCATCAGGTCCATGGGGGTTTTTGACAGCAGCTTCTGACGTTCTGCCGACGGCCACCGACGCAAGCGTCGTGTTACCGCCGTTAACCCATAAATTATAATGTAGAATAGAGATAAGAAGACCTCCCAATGTGAGGATTTGATCGGACCATTGAAGTTCTTGTTGTCAACTTCATGCGTGTGTGATACGGTGTTAGAGGAGGCAGTTGGACCCTTGCTTGAAAATTACTGGTTTGTCGCAAAACCTAAACCCTGCAGAGTATGGTATGTCAGTAGTTTACAGATGATTGCAGGAATACATAATTAGTCTACTGCATAGTAAATTAGTCTTACTGAAAGGGGTATTCAATCACGTAGCTATGTATTAAATAAATAAATAAAATTGATATTTGTGAAATCCTCACTTCAAAGTAATCTCTACCTATTCAAAGCAACCTCTGGGAAAATACATCCAAAGAGAGGATTCATTTGCTGTGTATTGTATTCTCTCTGTACCAGCTATTCTGTCTTTCTCAAGTTGTAGAATTAAGTCACTGTTTTTTTCCTAGAATCGTTGTTCTCGTATTAATCTCTTCCTTTAGAATAAGCACTCTTTCGATCCACTATCGAGGCGTATTTTATCTGGTTATTAGAAAAGCCTACATTCCCACATTAATTTTCCTTATAAAATACTGACTTAAGAAACTTGTAGAAAAATTCTTAGGAAGCTGAATAGCAACTTCCCCTCTCCACTGTATAAGTATTAAGTACCTAGGTACACTTGTAGTGATACCTATAACGGCTAAGCTCTGGCCTCTTCTAGATAGTATTTGAATCTAAGATTTTTTGATCTTAAAAGTAAAAATTTCAAGATCAAAATCATCTTCGAAACGTGATCTTACATCATTTAGTTAAAGACTTTCTTAACTTTAAAAGTTGTAGTTAGTATCTTTCGAAATTAATCAATGTAGGTACCTAACTGTAAAAAATACATGAAAAATAAATGTATTTATTAAAGTAAGCGTCGTCTTCAACGTGACTTTGAAAAATAATATGCAATCTACATTTGTGTATGTCGTTATCAAATCGTATCTAACATAAGCTGGAGTAAAATGTACCTTTACTTTTTCTAGTCTAGATACTCTTTGATCTGAAGTATTTTATTAACCTAATTGTGTTTTAAATATTGCTGTGCTTTGAAAAAACCTGAAAAAGATTTTCAAACATTAATTCCTTTCCATCTAAATGCTTATAGCGTGCTAAATTAGGCACATTTTAGATTGTAAATTGTATTTGAACTTACTTCTTTATAATCTCTCCTATCACTTGACTTAGCTACCTTATTACTTTTCTTATTTTTTAAATCGTTCCGGCCATTTTTTATAGAATCTAGAATAATATTTATTAAGAAATATCAAGTCCAATGTCCAACAAATGGAGTACTTACGACTTTTTCAAATATTTGGGCCATAATGTGAAATAGGTCTGAAAAATCTTCTGATAAAGGCCAGCCGAATCTTTGGTCTTTAGAAAAACACTGCCGTAGAACACGTAGACATGTTTAAAAAAAACTAATTACATTCATAGACGAACAATGTTTCTCGTACAACGGATTTACAACGGATAGACAGACAGGTAAGAGTTAATACTCATCTTAGTCTTAACTCTTACCTTGACAACGACTTGAGAGTATGAAGTTTAAATTGATCTTAGTCAAGTCCATTGATGAGCTTGGTCAACTCCACTACGTGAAGTGAAGCAACATCAGAAACCACTAAATTCCATTGTGTCACATAGATTTCATCAGTTTAGTCCCAGAAACAAATAATAAAATGCAATGTTATGTCATTTAATATTCTTTAAAGCGAAAATAATTTATGTCTAGCACTAAAATAGATGCCTATTAAATGATTTATTTATTTTCATTTACTTATTATGTAAATATGGTGTAAATAGTTAATAGAATCTATGTACTTATATGTGTATATTTTCATAGTGGGTGTTTAATGGAACCAAATAACTAGTACGAATAAACAGATACTTACTTAATTAAATCCGATTTGAAAAGTATTGTAGGAGATTTGATGTGATTCTAATTAAAATTGGATAATATCTTAGCGACCTATTGATGTTAACAGAGTTTAAATATGTCTTGACATACCCCACATAACTAGCTAATGTATGTAATTGAGCGAACTTAATATTTTAAAGATATCTTTACCAAATGAGTATTTTTTGCGTAAAAATTTATTTATCCTCGATTCCTGCAGAATTTCGTAAATTCTGTCTGACCTACACAATTTTACCATTTTATCAATGAAAACGAAGATGAACTAATATTTTCACTAAAAGCATAAATGTTACTTCGAGGTCGAGCTTAAATAGATAAGATTTTCGTGTCTTCCCCAATTTATCCAACCTCTCCCACTATTTGTTGTAAACATGAGTGTAAGTAGCAAAAATACATTATTGCGTAAAGATACTTATCTTACCTAGAATTAAGGAATGAATTGAAACGTTCTTATGATGAAAAAAATGTCATTACGTAGACAAATTATTTTATTGCTTTTAAAATTTTATAAAAACTATTTTAGTGAGCCAGTTTCACTTTTTACTGCGAATAACGATTGCTTCATCATCATTACCGCTATTTTTCCTACTGTTCTAAGTAAATTTGTTTTCTTGGTAATTTTTTGGATTCCTATGTCTTACCAATACCTTCTATTACACTTACTTACCTATTCCAAAAATATGTTCATTAAAATAGTGCCAAAAGAAAGAAGGTGAAATAATGATAGCTGCATAAAGCTGGTTTCTAGTTTTAAATAGGCCTAAAAAGTAAAAATCGATTTCGTATGTCCATGTTTTAGCTACAGGTATTCGATGTTTAGCTTTTAGAGTAGTCGCTAAGGTCCTAAGGACTAGTTTCGAAGTACATGCAGTGTCCTAGATATATGCTTAAGTAAATACCATGCCGTATCTATACTCCACAGATCTACAGCGCCCGGTTTGCTAATATTTTTAAATGATAGCAAATAACGGTGCTCGTAGATAAATTCCAATATGTATTGAGCAATGCGGGCGAAGAAACGGCTCTTTGTTTAAAAATGAATGGAATGTGGTTTTATGTTCATTCATCAAGCATTGAATAACATATCAGTCACTAGTTCGGTCCCTAGCTTTCTGGAATTGATGTATTGTATTATTACTTTTGTGTACCGTTAATGTATCCATCACTGAGTTGAAATAGCCTAGCGTGAACGTAATGTTTAGGTACGAAATCTGTAAATTAGATAATTGAATATTAAATTGTTTATTTACAAATTGTATGTGTATTTTATAGAAAAATAAATAAATTGAAATTATAATCTGGTTTCATTGCAAACCTTGAAATATACTAAAAAAATCAAGAATCTTTAATTAACCTAAAATGCTGAAGACATGCACTTTGAAATGATAACACAATAAGTTTGGTTCCAAGTTACTTTATTAAAAAATATTCTATAAATATAGAACTTACTAAATTGTAAGTACCTAAATTACTATGTCTACGTAATACATAGGTAAATATAGTTGTGCCAACAGTTGTATAATAATATACTATTATCAACTACCATTAACAATCAGTCAAATAGTTTGAAATATGTTTACATATAAAAAATCCACACACAAAGTGATTGATCCACAAACACACTAAATACAAGATAAGTAGATTTTGAATACATAATCCGTTTTATTAAAAATAATGTTATGTTCATTGTTATGTCTAAAACTTGAGCGTTTTGCCTAATTTTATGGCACAAGTCTTAAAATTGCTTTCAAAGCTAAATTACCTACCAATTTCAACGTTTATGAGCTACTAATACAGTTAACTCTATAGAGAAAAAAACTAAATAGATATTCAAGAACTTATCAAAGTATCTTTGAAATTATTGTGATGTACATACATTTAATTCTTTAACTATTTCTTGTGATAGAAGAAAAACTATTTTTAATTAATAAGTAAATTTTTCTAGATTATTACTAGTAGACATCTTGAAACGTCGAATTTTTACTTATACATATAATCTTTTAAAACACACTAGAGAGCAATCAAACAATAAAAATACGCGGTGGTTTTTTAACGGCAAATTGCAAAACCTTAAAAGTAAAATTATTATTAAATAAAAGTACCTAAATAAAATTACTTATCTTCAAAATTTAACTAATACTCTTCAAAATATTTATATTTATCTACTTCTAATTAAGACTGAGATTTAAAAATACATAATTTCTATGTACAAAAGGATAAACTTATTTAAAAAACCTACTTGTTCAACATTGTATAAATGTACATTACCAATTTCTTTTGAGCATACAAATGTAATTTTTTAGAGATCCAAAAGTATAGGTAAACATTTCATTTAATTAGTCCAAAAGGAGAGTTCAAAATTTAGACCTAATAATTGATTTCAAGTCTCGTTAATTTTTCTAAACTATTTCTTAAATACACATCATAAAAAATATATGGCAAATATTCGTCAAATCTCTCAAATACATCGTATATTACAATAACTTAGGTATGATAACAGAAGGTACCTTCTTGCAATATCTCGTCCAGGCTGAGCCGTATCTTCTTTGGCACCTAGCGTCGTCTCTCCAAGCCCTGAAACGAATATAAAGTATGTAAGTAAACATGTAATTTCATAAAACTAAGTGGATCAAGATATAAATCTCTTGCAGCTTGAATATCTTTGTTCGTTAAATAAAAACCACTCAATTTTTACTAATTTGGAACATTAAAATTTTTTTTGGTGTAAGTAACTGTTTCATATAAAAATATATGTATGTATGTCATTTAATTTTTTTTTTCGATATTTAGTAGTTTTTGCGTGAAAGAGTTTTTCTTCTTCATCGTGTCGATAGTTTACACCTTTTTTTTTTTTAATTTGTCTTTAAATTTGTTTTGCCCAGAAACGAGCTAAATCTATGGCACTATCCGTGCCATCTCGGAGGTCTTTTGAAAGGTGAAAGAGTAACAAACATACATCCATCCATACATACTTTCGCGTTTATAATATTAACAGGATTACCTGTGCAATAGAACCAAGATGGTGATCAGTGCTGGACTCGCAGCGATTATTTCTCCAGTGACCAGTCCGGGCAAGGCCAGCGCGAGGTGGATGAGGATGTCTCCAGTGTAGTTCGGATGTCGAAGTATTCCCCACATGTGGGAAGTTATCAGTTTATTGCCATTGAACGTGATCATCGACTCAAGATCTGGAAATAGGAGATAGCAAAGTTATTTTTTAGGTATGCAAAGTTTATGTTTTCATGGTGGCTTCTGGTCTGTTAGAAAGACTTACGACTTCGATTTAAAAAAATAAAAATTTATGATAAAAAATTTGGAAATAAAAATGGATTAGAAATAAGGGTTTTTTTTAATCAAATGACTGGTTCATATATCTATATTGAATGGTATTGATTGAGGAATGGTTTACAACAGTGGTTTACAGGCGCGCCGCAAGCTAATGAATAATGTAAATAATAGAAAGCTTTCGCATTAGGACTACATACTTTTTTTCTTTAGCTTTACTAATAGTTATAACACTATAAATGATTATGGTTTTAGTAACACGAAAATCTAACAAACTTTAGACGACACAGCTGACTATAGAAAAACTTTAACTGGTTTTTTTTTAGTTTATGTATTGAGAAATTAATATATAGTGACTACTCAGCTTGCAGATTATGAACTCGATTAAGAAAAAAAACAACTTACATGCCAAGCTCGGCTGCAAAGGGTTCCTCCGAAACTCGTATTTAATATCGTTGCTAGCAAGCATTAGACAGTATCCCAGTAAGTACAGTAGCGAAGCGACAACTAGCACGTTAGGTGAAAATGTTAGGTCCGAATCTGAAATGTGCTTAGACAAAGACGTGAAATAGAATGGATATAATGCGCTAGACACGATCTGCAAATACCCAACTCCCTCAGAATGCCAGTAAAATGTCGACGTCACTCTGTATTCCTTGACGATGAAGTTTAGCGTGTATATTATTTGCATCATAGAGAAAATAGCGACGGACGGGTTTTTTAACTCGTACTGTACTTGGCTTATTAGATGGTCGATGTTTAGTGTGATGTCTTCGGTTCCAGTCCATTCTATCTTGAATGATCGCGTGAATATCAGCAGGGAGAGAATGAGCTGGAAAAAAAATCTGTATGTTGGTTCTAGTTCTTTGGACAAAAATTGATTGTGAAAAGAGTCTTGGATGTTTACTAGCATGAATCGATTAGTAAGATAAGTTACCTACATACATAGGTGCTAAATACTCGTTACATACGAGTACCTACATACAGTTAGTAGTTAAGTATCTATATTCTGCATGTGGCTATACCTAACTAGGGCCGTCCGGGTTTTCCCAGATTTGTCCTAGTTTGGAAGACGTCCGGGGAGCGTCCGGGCGGGATTTAGATTGTAGTCCGAGTGCAACCCGGACATCTTTTATCAAGTACTGAGTAAAATATATTTTAATTAAGATGTAAGTGAATAAAAAAAGTACATTGAAAAACACATTGAAATATCCGGGGTGTAAGATTCAAAATCCGGGGAACATACGCTTACGATCCTGGGAAGCAGATTTTAGAAATGGTATCCCTATACCTAACCAACTACCTACATGTTCTAGTTACTAGAATCAAGTACATGCTGCTATGCATTTGCAACTCAAATACATAATTCATCAGACCACAAATGTAGGTATTTAGTATGAATGCATAGTTATCTATCTAGGTCTATTTATATACCAGGGGTGGCCAACAGGTCGATCGCGACTGTTAGTCCAGTCGATCGTGGCAAGGCAAAATATGTAAATACGTAGAGCTGACTGCACAACAATAAAACAAAAACTATTTGATTTTCTACTGAACTATGCTGTTTTATTTATGATTTCAATAAGTATGTAATTGGTAGATCGCATCGCACAGGGTTTCGTTAGTAAACCGGAGATCTTGGGTCTAATCAAGTTGGCAACCCCTGCTATCTGCCTACCTTCTTATTTGTATCATACTAGTAGAAATAGCTACTAATGTAAGCATGTTCAAGGTTTCAGATAAAATGAGGAAAACTATTAAACTAGGTAGGTACATAATGTACCTATTGTTATACTGTCAAAATAATGACTTATTAATTGATTGTTATAAAATGCAGCTTACATTGTATATTTTTATAATAACAGGAGATAAACAATGTTATTTCTGTATCTACTTGGGGGTAGAGACAATGCACTCAAGATGTTTTTAGTTTGAATACAATCAGATATGAATCAGATATAGAATGCGAGTCATGGAGCTTAAATGGAATTGGGCGGGACACTTGGCTAGACGAGGTGACGACAGATGGAGCAAATCGCTGACAGAGTGGTGGCCGAGGACTGGCAAAAGAAGCGTTGGGCGCCCAGCGGCACGGTGGACTGACGATATCGTCAATACCGTGGGCCGCAGATGGATGAGAACAGCTCAGAACCGTGCGGAATGGAAAGAGCAAAGGGAGGCCTATACCCAGCAGTGGGTCAAGTCGGGTTGTGGATGATGATGACAATCAGATAACATGTTATTTATATTTTGGAGAATATACACATAAATCATAGCCTATATTTTATTCTGATTTATAAGCCATATTATTGTAAAGTTTCTTTAAAATCCATTCAGTAGTTTTTGTGTGAAAGAGTTACAATCATATATCCACACATATATCATTCTTATCCCACTAGGTCTTGACAACTCTGAATTTACTCTCACATACAAGGAATATAATATAAATGGGATCTACAATTTTATTTGTAATTATTCAGGTCATCTTATTATATACTCAGTTAGTGCGAGATTTGAATACTTACGGTATTGATATTACAAATTCTTGAAGTCCAGATCTTGACGTCCAAACTTTTAAAGCATGGATGAATATCTCTTCCAAGAAAGAAGTCATACAAAAAGTACCCCGTGTTTGCATATTGGTTCAGCTCATCTTTATCTAGCTTTTTACTCTTTATATATAGAGTGATGCTTAGTACTACGGCAAAAATGTAAGAAGCCGTCGCTAGTTTCAAATACTCTTGAAGTAAGATATCCTTGTTGATAAGTTCCCAGTAATCCAGTTGGTAAACAAGATTTACAGCAATGATACTAGACATTAGTGCATTAAAACAGTGTTTTTTACCAGTACGGTCCATTCCATCAGTTTTCAGTCCGAAATAAGGAATAATTGCCATAACAGCTTGTAAAAATATTTGTGCTACAATAAAGATACTGGTTGGTACACTGAACCATAGAGAAAGGGACTTGAACGGAGAAAAATTGAGAAGTGTGTGAAATGAGCATGATTTCATACAGGATGTCAGAATTGAAATAACCGTTAGCGGTATTAAGACAATCAGGGCTGCCGTTCCTACTCGGCCTCCAAATTCCCATTGCCTGGCTACCAGGTTGATGTGACTGATGCTGGTTCTCAACGGAGTTGATAATTTTCTGTTTGTTTGGAGTTTTTCTTTGTAATTATCATCAACAGAATTCTCTTCATCGGAATAATTGCCCAGTGACTTGCTAACAGATTCGCTGGGAGTCCTGCTGTGTTTACTGACAGATTTGCTGACGCTGCGCCTGAAGTCTGGCAAGGAGGGGACCACGTCGATAAACTCCCGGAGCCTGCTGGATCTACGAGGTGTGAGTGGGACCTCTTCGATAGCATTTCTATTTCTCAAGCCAAATACATCAGTTTTTTCATTTTTTTCTGGAGTGTAATCTCTTTGAGGAAAAATATCCTGCACAGTGTAGTTGGTACGTTGTTGTGAGCGCGTGCTGCGGTAAATAGTAGATATGTTATCCGGACGTGGTGCGTCTATGTCCGACTTTAGAGCGGGACGCTTTCCGGGAGACTTGGGATATGAGAGTTTCTTTTCCGGTACAGCCGGCTCGATATTCTCCCTCACCGTTCTCGCAGGAGACTTACGTGCAGGGTACTTAGATGTTAATTTGCGACTTGGAGATTTCCTGGCAGGAGATTTCGGTTTTGGCGCGATTTGACGCACAGGCGAAGTCTTCCGAGCCGGCGAACTTTTGCGACTCCTAGCGGGAGACCGAGATAGTCGTGGTGGACTTGGATCAGGGATTCGAGTTTTTCGACGAGTAGACATGCTGACTATAACAATAATTCACTGTTTCTAAAATTAACACTTAACCACACGCATTGATGCTCACATTCCACATGAACTGGCTTTTTTTAAGTGTAAAAAGAAACTAGGCCAGTTGAGCATGGAAGCCAGAACGAAAAATATAACTAATTACTTTACGTATATAAATATAAAACGAGATAAAATACTCTAACATTAATATTGCTAAATCAAAACTGAACTGGCTGCGTTGAATGAAAAGTTTCGGCGTTTGTTTTTTTGAATGACAGCCACACCACAGCAACTGCCAGCCATTCACGTCATACGACGCCAGAATAAATTTAAAATATCTCCTGCTATTGGCTAAAAATAGTTGTTGTGTAACGTTTTCTCTTTCTAACAAATTATAAAAAAAGAGAAGTAAAATGTAAATCAATTGTTATTATGTTGGTAGACGTGCATGAGGAGGTCGCGTCGGTCGCGTTGTTTTTTTATATAAAAATCTAAAAGTGGTTAAATTAGACCACAGACTCTAGTATATAATTTACCATTTTCGAAAGATGCGCAGCCAATGCGCAGCCAAGTTAGAATTAAAATAACCTTTTAATCTAATATTATCATGTCTCCAGTAAGAATATCTCTCACACTCGTTTCTTTGAACTAAACAGTAGACTTAAGTACCTAGTAAGTTAGGTACCAACCTTTTCTATTACTATTTCATGTAATAATAAAATATGAAAGAAAAAATACGTTGATTGATTAAATAGTGCTTTATTACTCAAAACAATAGGTCTTATAATTATACATTATTATCACACTGTGCATGTGAGACATACACATTTTAAATTATGCAATATTTAGCAAGTAACAGTGTTAGTACTTCTCTTATACAACAATAACAATTTAACTACCCACACTAGTAACCAGTAGTAGGTATAGGTAGGTACATCTAGCATAGAAGTGACATTTTTTTTAAATAAATAATGGCCCTATACTGAAAAAAAACTCAATTAGATCACTTAAAATAATGACTGCATAATACCATTTCATTGCTTGTAATTATGATATAGCAATTATTTAAGGATTTATTGAATGTTGTTTCTGTATTTGGGTTCTACAAAAATAAGCGTGAAATAAAAAGTCCCAATCTACTGGAAATCTCCAGGAATGTTCACATGTACCGTAAAATAACAACGAGATAAAGATAAATGCAAAGGGTGACATTTCACCAGTACTTCTCAAGAGACTTCACGAGATCGAGGGGGTCTACATTAGGCCCATGACGTTCAACTGGTACACCTTCCTTGTTGATGATGAATTTTGTGAAGTTCCATTTGATAAAGTTACCCAGAGTTCCACCTTGCTTGTGCTGGAAGTAACAGAAACGCAAATTATTTATGTAACATTAAAACAAATTATGTATATAACATTCATTGAGATTCAATAATAATCATTGACTATGTTAAAATATCATGTTGCATACAACAAAGTTTTTTTTTTTATGCATTATACGCAAACGCTTGGCCACAATCACATCTGATGTTAAATGATGATGCGGCCTACGGTGTAACACATTTGCCTAGATAGATATGCTGTTCACAAAAAGTCAGGTCAAATTGTGGACAGAAATTAATTTATTCATTAAAATTTAATGATGAGTTAGAACAATTTTATATAGATAGTAAATAAGGTGATTTCATTTTGCTTGTTTGTGCATAAGCTGTACAACCAAACAGCATCAAAATGTTGTCTTGAAAATTATATTCATAGATTTTCATAGACATCCATTTTACCATTATGTAAACATACTATGTATAGTATGTCTACATGTAGTAGTATACTAATATAGTACTTACTAAACATACTATGTATAGTAAGTATACTATGTATAGTAAGTACTATATTAGTAGGATTTCAAAATATTCAGAATATGTGCACATAGTATGTTTACATAGTGGTAAAATGGATTTTACACTTGTAAAGGAGATATTTGGGGAACAATATTCCATATCCTTGAATAATAAAGTTGATGCCAACCTAGCAACCATTTATTTTTAACTTGGATTGATTTTTTCACCTGTGAACTAATTATTGTATACAAGGACTACAAGGTCATATGAAATCAATATAACATGTTAGATTCCATCATTCATATTTAATCTCTTTAACCTAGATAAAGATTCTGAAGTACTTTTGTTATGTGGTGACTAATCACATATCATTTGTAGTTTATATTCCTTTGTGGGAACTGAAACATCAGTGTAGGTACATACTCATATAGCATTTGCTTGTATATGTGGCACCTAGAATCACCTAGTATGTAAGACGATTCTAAATGATCCTAGTGATTTTACTGAATAAAGCAATTTTGACTTTGACATAGGTTTAGCGAGGTAAATGAAAATGAGAAATGATATAACAAAAACTCATATGGCATTTGTAAATAGTTTTTTTATAGCCCAAGATAAATAACAAAACTAATTAGTAGAAATATCTTATCAGCTATTTCTTTTTGGAAGAAAAGAAATAGTAATTCTTTTAGGAAAGTATTTCTTTTCGGAAGTTTTTCTAAATTATCCTTGTGATTTTACTGAATAAAGTAGTTTTGACTTTGTCTTTGACTTTGGAAGGAAAGAAATAGTAGCTGATAATATTTTGCTAACAAATATTTTTGTGGGTTTTTTATCACAAAAATATCTGCTTAGTCAATCTGCTTAGTCTCTCGAACTGATCGCAGATAACATTGGAAGAGAAAACTTACTTTACTTACCTTCAAGAATTTCCACAAAGGACTGCCTGAGTCTCCATTGACATCAACTTTCTCAAACAAATCAAATTTGACTTTGCGTTCGGATGCGAAGCACACAATTTCTTCAGGATTTCCGGGTTCTTGGCCGGCGAACTGATTGCAGGGGAATGCCAAAATGCGTAGACCTGGAAAAATATTTTAGAGCATTACACAGCAGAATTTACATGGATCATAAATATTTTAAGTGCTGCCTGGTAGCATCATCATCATCATCATTCCCCTGCCCTTATCCCACGTTACGTGGGGTCGGCACAACATGTTTTTTTCTTCCACTCACTCCTATCATTCGTCAACTCTGAGTCTACTGCTTTCACATTCATATCCTCTTTCACACAATCCAGCCACTTCTTTTTCGGCCTTCCTCTACTTGCATATCCAGACACGCTCACATTCATAACTTTCTTCGTAATATGATTTTCATTCCTCCTCATAACATGTCCATACCACGCTAATCTTGCACTCCTCACTTTTTCAATAACAGGCGCCACAGCAGTAGAGGATAATTAATGGTTACATTACATACCTTTACTCTCTCCATACTGTTCAAACAATTCATTGAGTTGCTTGTAGTTATTAGCGGTAAGGCCGCACTGCGATGCGACGTTCACAATGATGCACACATGACCTTTGTACACATCAAGTTTTACTTCTTCTCCCTTGATGTTATTTACGGTGAATTCGTGGATAGAAGTAGCGCTCTTGTAATCAGGGTTATTAGCAGCCATTTTACTGTAAATTTTAGTAATCACAGCTTGACTTTCCGGCAACTTCAAACACTAGGTACCTATTTATTTTTATTAACATGCAGTGTAAAGTCCCCAGTACACAATGGCGTATGCTGGCCCACGACAGGCCATCGCCATTGTGTACACGGGGCAATGGCGTATGATGGCGGACAATTGCCGATCGTGGCGCGCAATCGGAAAGTTGTCGGTTTTTCGGGCACACTTCAAAGGAATCGTGGCGTAGCGTGGCCTGTGGTGTTCACACAATGGGCCATTGTTTAGTTTGTCACCTACAACTTTCAAGTTTATTTATTTATAATAATTGTAGTATTTTAGGTACGATTTTTTCAGATGAATGATGCATTTAATCGTATAGTAGACTCCCTGAAAATACCTATTTAAAAAAAAGAGACATTTCTTCTACGTCCATCGCAAGTGGATTGCCAGGCAGCAATGAGACATGCGCCATTGTGTGAACACCAAGTGATCGTGGCCTACAGTGGTGCATTGCAAAGCGTGGCCCAGCATACGCCATTGTGTACTGGAGCCATAAACAAAGTGAAGTTTAGGACAGTGTTGCCAGCCCTGAAATTAAAATTTCTCTTTGCCCTATAATTGTTTTCTGGGTGGAACTTGCATTTGCAGATTAATTTACGTGACTTGACTGAGATAAAATTCTAAATCATTTTTTGGACCGGCTTGTTTATTCCGTCGTGGATTAAACTATATAGCTCAGCACAGCACAGACAGACAACATATTGCATCCAAACACCTGCCAGACCGGACGGAACCCACCCGTACCGATTCGCTAGATAACGCGCCGAACTGACGCAATGTTGCACAAATACACAAAAAAATAACCACTAACAATAACATATTACGTAACGTACCCAGCTAATAACACCGTTATAGCTATTTGATCATTAAAACCATAATTCAAAACTTACATTGTACTCAGCTGAGCTCGAGATAAACAAATTCTGTTAGCGAGAATAGGCGCTACAAGCCTAGTTATCACTTTGAAACTGACAGTCATTTTGGTTTTATTTCGATCGCAACATATCTTAGGTAGACGAACGTATCTATAGATAAATAGGTACAGACATGTAGCATGTTGTTTACGACAACTGTTTCAACTATAATAATATTTTCAAATGGATAATCTGATAAAAAACTAAACCAAATAAACTTATATACTAAAAATGAGAAGTAAAGTTATAAAATTATCTTCCATTAGGCCATCAATAAACTACTATAATATTATGACCAGAGTAAATGGAATGGATACAGTATTTGAACGCGCTTGCTTACTATTTCATTTCACAATGGCATGAGATGATTGGTGACGATAACCAACAAAATAAAACCAACAACCAATAGCTGGCGTGACGTTAGCACGCGTCTTGACTTGACTTTATGAAACGACATTGACTTGACTTGCCTGTGATTGATTGATTGATGAAATTTCAGCTGCAGATAAGCGCCGCCTGGACGAAAACTAGTTTGCTATTATGTTCCTTGGCTAGTAGTAAATTACTTGATAGACAACAAAATTTTCAACGAAGCATAAATCGAGATATCAATTCAAAACAATACGATAAATACGAATACAATGGCGTTTGTAGTATCCAGTATACGTAGGTGCATTTGCTTCCGAAGCTTCAGCACTCCAAATATTATCCAGACTGCTGGATATCATGCCAATGTAAGTATGCTAAGTTTTCCTCCATGATCAAGAAATTATCGATTTACTGCCAACGACGTAATTTCACCAAATAACCTTGAACTTCGGTGCAATCAAATATTGATGGGAAATATTTGCTAGTTCTTCTTGGTTATGTGCCCGCCTCGTATAATGTGATTGGAATGAAAACTAACTTAATTCCAACTTTTAGGTGATTGACCATTACGAAAACCCCCGAAATGTTGGGTCACTCGACAAAAAGGACAAGACTGTTGGTACAGGATTGGTTGGTGCTCCTGCTTGTGGTGATGTCATGAAGCTGCAAATCAAAGTAGATGAGAATGGAAAGATAATTGATGCAAAATTCAAGACTTTCGGGTGCGGATCTGCCATTGCTTCAAGCTCTCTTGCAACTGAATGGGTGAAGGGGAAGACAGTGGACGAAGCTTTGAAGCTGAAGAATACAGATATTGCTAAGGAGTTGTCTTTGCCGCCTGTCAAGTTACATTGCTCGAGTAAGTGCAGAACAAATGCATTATTTTACCATGACTTTTATGATGCCTTTTTACTTTCTTTAAGATTTCAGTTGAAAGGTCATATTTGTTGTCAATTTTAAGGAAAGATAGATTCAATAGCTTCATTAAATACATGATAAGTTTGATAACAAAGTTTGTCTTCGGTTCTTCAAGGTCAAAATGCCTATTTGAATGTTCAATTACTCAATATCATTTAAATTCAAAAATATTTGGTTAGGTTAAATAATATAAACTTATTCCAATTCACAGTGCTTGCTGAGGATGCCATCAAAGCTGCTTTATCAGACTACAAGATCAAGCAACAGCCACCGAAGGAATAATTTGAATATAACAATTATTGGAACAGATCTGTGATTTTGTATAGAAAATATTCATAAATGCATACTTTTCAACAAAAGATCTATTACATAATACTTAAATGTAAAGATTTGATCAGAAATATGTAAAAGAAGTATTTATGTGTAATCTCTTGGTTTGAAATTTTGGTGGTTTTCATTAGTGACTAAATTTTGTAGTATTGGTCACTCATACTGTGACTAAATAAATTTGTAGAATTGGTCACTCATACTTAGCAAGAAACTAGTGTAGATGTTTCACATGAATATTATTAATTTAGGATGTGTTATTGTTTGATTATAAATAAATAATTGAAAAAGAAATGTTTTTATCTTGATTTACAATCCTGATTATCTTATTCTTAATAGATAAGAGAGATATCAAACACATTTGTGCATTCTCATAAAATGAATGACATAGTTCTAATAGACCATTAACCTATCATGTTCAACACATTACAGTGTTCTTAGAAATCCAGAACACTTCAATATCCACTGCTGGATATAGTTATCGATTTCCAAAAGTAACAATGATTTTATTGTTTATCAACTTCCTACATAATTAACGCTTCTGACATATTGTAGGTTTAGATAGATACTTTGCCTAATTCTTGTTGGGGGAATAAGATCTGCACTGACGTCCCGCAATGGGGTGTATTGTGCAGATACTTTGCCTATATAAATAAATGATGCTGGACAATCTACACAACATCATCTAGCCCCAAGCTAAGAAGAGCTTGTGTTATGAGTACTAGAAGACTGAAAAATGCGAGAACCTTTTATTCTATGTATATCCTACCTACCTACTATGTATTTACGAAAAAAATGTACTTATGTATTCTATCAGCAATCTAGTTCCCAGAGTACAAGCTTTGCTTTATTTACTTATTAGTTTGGGACTAGAATGTGATGTATGAAATGTCCCAAAATATCATTTGTCATTTATTTATTTATATTTCTAATGACTATATTAAAAAAAAATACAACACACTAGCTTAAATTAACTTTTATTACAGACTTTATTACATTCTACACAACCTCACCACAACACTCAATTCAACACAACGCTCTAACATTATTGCTGAGTGTAAGAACTTTCATTGCGCTGGCAACCCCAATTTCTGCAGTGCGAGTAGTGCGGCGTCAGCTTTCGCCTGCTTTTTGTTTTGGCTCGCCACAGCTGGTTGATACTCGATGCCGTTCACTCTTACCTTGAAGCAAATAAAGTGATGTTATAAATTATTTAAGCTCCAATAAGAATCTTTCAATTATTACAATCATTTTGGGTAATCTTGGCTTAGAGAAATTTGCAACTTCTATGATTGCTACAGAATAGATAATGAATCGGGAGTATAATTATCTATTTATCTGATTAGTTAATTACTAATTTTTATTGTTTTTCTATCACATTATAAATGTTGGTTGTATGATCAAGTCCTTCTTTAACGTTGTATTACTCCGAACTCTGAAGGCCCACAAAAATGGGTGTGGTTTCATTTAAAAGGAAAATTTATGTGATTTTATTCAATAAAGTTCCATTTGATTTAAAGATGTGTAAAGTACCTTAAACAAGAAGTTCTTCTTATGATCAGGTCCGCACTCGAAGCAGAGGTTGTATTCAGGCGGCCCCACTTTGTGCTTTGAACAGTACTCCCCCAGTATGGAGACAGGGTGCTTGCCCCCGGCCGCCGCCACGCTGGAGGCGGCGGGGGCGACGCCCCGGCCTCCGCCGCGACCGCGCGAGGCTTTGCCCTGAAAGCGCATCTTGTTATCAAATGCGAAAAAGCATAATTATTAACGAAGCTTTATAAAATCATTGAAATGATATGAAATATTTATTTGCTCGAACACAGGTAGAGGATAGGTACATAAATGATTAAATAAGTTTCACTGTATTCGACTAGTCAGTCGTGCAAATAATAGAATACATCTAAACTAATATTATAAAGAGGAAAGATTTGATTGTTTGTTTGTTTGTTTGTTTGTTTGTTTGTTTGCATCGAATAGGCTCCGAAACTACTGGACCGATTTCAAAAATTCTTTCACTGTTGTGAAGCTACATTATCTGTGCTGAACATAGGCTATATTATATTTTCAAAAAAATTAGGGATCCTTACTAAAACTTCAATTATGTAACCCAACGTGTAAAAGAAATTCCTTACATCGCGTGCGCTGCGGAAACTATTGATGATAGAAAGAAATTATGTACTACAATTTTGTAGAACACATCATCATCCACAAAAAAGTCAGCGACAGCATATGTCTAACTATTATAGATATGTCATAATAAGTGTTTTAATATCAAAAAAATATAATTAAAATGACGACGCCAGAAAACGTTCTATATTTGTACTTAGGTATTAATCCTTATCTAAATAAATTACTTTAAAATTAAGACTGCTTCAATACCTTTCTATTGCTTTTTAAATTATTGAATTCGGACATTCCATTCGAAAGATATCACGAGTTCAAAAATGTAAGTACTTATTAGAAAAAAGTCAGCGGGCGCCGCGCCGCTGCCGGTCACGGGAGTATATGCGGGGGGGGGGTTACATACTATAGGGTCTATATTTTTTATCATTTCGAAAATACATTTACACTGAGTAACATAATTAGCTATATTATAATGATATTTATTTATATAGGCTACCCGTGCGAAGCCGGGGCGTACTACTAGTAGTCATATAAATTATTAATTAGAATTTAGTATAATTAATTATGTGTATGTAGAAAAACACAGCTTGTTTGTTGAACATAACCTTATTCACTTTAATAGGTAGGTAACTCACAATCCAAAGCCAAGAAAAAGACAAATAAATAAATAAATAATGCTGGAAAATCCACACAACATCATCTAGCCCCAAGCTAAGCAGAGCTTGTGTTATGGGTACTAGAAGACTGACATACTTAATACAATACATTACATAGATAGATATTTTTATTATACATATAAAATAAAAAGATGGCCAGACGACATAAAGCAGACTGCAGGATATAGACAAGAGCTGCAAAAGGACACGCTGTCGTTAACTAGCAACTGAGCGTGGCTCAGAAATCAGAACTAACAATCCATTTATGGGCACTAAAATAAGCTTAAAATATATTAGTAAATTGTGCAATTTTGATAGAAAGCTCTTGCTAATGTATCGACCTAACGACCACCTTGGTTTTCTTTTAAGTTACTTAATTTCACACTTATTCCTTGTAAGGAATGCGCCAGCCGATTGCCAGTTACAACTTCTTGGTGGCGAAGGTCATGGGAGCCCAAGAGCACAATAACAAAGTGATCCGTGATGTTTTATGGACTAGTCTAATTTCAAGTTTGATACCAATACGAAAATATACCTACTCCTCTATTGAACCGCTGCGGTATTTCCTCCTTAGCCTGTAGCCCCTTGGTGTCCAGTTTAACTTCCAGGAGTAGGGGTTGAAGCGCCCCGGTGCCTTCCTTCCCCAGGCCTCGTCCAGGAGTCCAGCCCATCTTTTGAAGCAGGTGCATTCCCATACCCCCCGCTACAGGCGCAGCGCGAGTCAGTTGGTCCTAGATGGAATTCACCTATTAGTTTTGATAATATTTTATAGATTGATAGGTTTGTCCTACAGAAGTTATGTTTATTTCCGAGGTGCGGGTTCGGAATTTTAAGCATTTTTTGAAAGTAGACTTTGTTATAAAAATATTTGTGATATTCAGCACTATTAATTGACATATTGCAAGGCTAAGAATAACAAATAACGATTGTTGTGAAACTATTGAGCGATCAGGTTGAACTAAATAATGAATTATGCAGCACAGCACTACAAAGCTACGGTATATAAACACATTGCATTACGAAGGCCCTAATAATCTGCAAGAAGAATTATTATTTGTAATATTTCTGAACAGTTCATTATTTCTTCATCCGCCATACTTACCTTTGAGAAGATGGTAAGCACCTATCATCGCAGTACCATCTCGCTACAATTCGGCGTCGACGTATCACTTAAAAACTGTAACAAATATTCATGAATTCCCCAATGTAAGCCATGCTTTTCTTTGAAGTCTATTAACGTCATTTTAAATGAAATCTGTTAACTTCTCTCAAAGAATCACTAGGCTTTTAAATAAAGACTGACTTACTCAAATACATAGAATATAATAAGTGACAATAGTAAGTTAGATCAATAAAAAATCAATTTGAATCTAAGCTGAATATATAAGGTGTGATTTTAATACAAATTATTTAGTAAGTATATTAAAAAGCTATATAAAATTATATATACTTAAATATAGTTTTGTAAATATTGGAATTATTTTATTGAAATAATATAATGTGATATTTTAAAATAAATAGGAATATGAATTTATGTATAATATGTATATAAAATAAATATTTATATTAGTCAGTCAAAACAAAAGGGGAAAACTGAATATTTGTATGCAAGACTTCATGATAATTGGCATGCCATAAGCAATGGCATTGAGATTATCATTTTTATGTCCAAATAATGTAATGTGTAAACTGGGGGATGAGCACGAATAAATGTGACAATCGTAAACAGTAACGTATTTGAGATACACTGCGCGTCAAATTCAGCTTTTCTGTCGAACGTTGCAGCGTTAGCGCGCAGTGTGTTTTAAATACGTTACGTTTACGAGTGTCGCATTTATTTGTGCTCAGCCCTCTGAAGTTCGCACTTTACAGGAATACTCTGTTTTTTTGTGAGATGGTTACGGCAACATTTGTTTTATCCACCCAACTCTATGTATAATACTCGAAATATCCTAGATTCTATCCATTCAAGAAAACTCGTAAGTGCATAATATACACGACATTTTTTCTTATAAGAAAATTCAACTATGCATAGAGGTGTCCGAGTATATATTTTCATAGTAAAAAACTAATAACTAATCAGTAAAGAGTCTCCTGAGATCTTGCTGCTGATGCTGAATGAAACGTTTTAAATTATCCAAATTAGTAAATTCATCAAAACGTTAGTTATTTTAATTCTTCCATTCTGATAATTGACCTATGTCTGTATAATACTCTAATTTTGCTGGATATAATTACACCTATAAAAAATCCAAATGTCATTGCAACCATCTCTTTTGGTCCCGAACACTTGAATCACGGCGCTTGTCGAGATGTTATCACATTATGTAGAGAAAGTAATATACATTTGATATACATTGCGCGATATGTGCATACGCTGCGTCAACCGCAATGTACAGTGCCACCAACTTAACTGAGGGCTTAGTCCGAGCCTGCATTTTAAAACTCCCTACTCTCGAGCCGAGAGTCGTCTCTCGGATGTCCTTATATTTTTGTAAGAAGTAGAGCGAGAGATCCGAGAGACGACTCTCGGCTCGAGAGTAGGGAGTTTTAAAATGCAAGCTCGGACTAAGGGCTCTGTTCAGGTGGACAAAATTGGAACTACATTCCGCTGTCAGTTTCTGTCTAGTGTTAGTGCTTATTGTTCGATTTAATTATGAAAAGTGCAAATAAAATGCTGAAATCTCTCAAAAGTGATGCGCAAGAAGTCATTCTAAAAATGTTATTTTATATGAAAGAAGAGAAACGCCTGTGACGCTAGCGACGCCGTCAACTGAACAGATAAGATGGTGGGACTGTAACGGTCTATCTTATAAAAAGTTAGCGCAGACTTGAAGTATTGATTACCATACGTAATGGCGACTTAAAGTCAACGCTAACTTTTTATAAGATAGGGGGTAAGTCATTATCGCCAGGCGAGGTTTTGATTCATCGCTTTTATTATTAGATTTTTAAACTCGACAAACGTCGTTAAAGGACCGCGCACCGCGAGTTTTTTTTTTAAATAAGTCAGAAAACGTAATACAGATGTATTATGAGTTCTGGCCGCGACTCCGCAGTTTGTAGCCACCAAACAGCTGGAAGAAAACATTGCGATAGCGTTTAAAGTATTGAACGGAACCGGCTGATTGCATTTGTACTTTGAAACTATATCATTAAAGTTGAACCAAATCAAAAAGAAAGATGACAACGTTTAAGTCTGAATATATTATGTTACTCTTAGAGTCCCCGCAGACTACAAACTTTCTATCGGCCGATTTTGGTCGGCTTCTTAATCAGTATGAAAACTAAATCACTGTAATGTGCGCATCTGCATACATCTTCATACTGATTAAGAAGCTGACCAAACTATCGGCCGATAGAAAGTTTGTAGTCTGCGGGGACTCTTTAACTCAGCTAAGTTACAGTTACTATATGGCTATGAGTCTATAATATATTATATTATTTATTATTTAAAAAGCTAAAATAGAATAGAAACATTATATTTATAAGCCATTTACGTTTCCTACATTGTATAAAAGAGTTTACAAGATTCTTCAGAACTGAAGGTAAAAAAAAAAGAAAAAAACAACAGATAGATGTATAAGTACAAATTATAGCAGCCTTAGGCTTAGTTCAATACTTCAATACACAATGTATCGAGGCCAAACAAGTTCTTCAATAATCACTTTACTTACAAACGGTAATAATATTTATTTCTCTAAGTTGAAAGTGTGATTACTATGCCTTTTAAAAATGGCATCAAAATAAGAATAACAATATCATTTTTAAAATAAGCACCACTAATGTATCATTAATAAGAACTTTGTATAATTATATAGTTTTAAGTGTGTGTTTTTTATGAAATAAATAAATTTAAAATTTATTATTTATTATTTAATATAAGTAGTCTTTTAATATATTGTTATGTATTTCTAGTTACATATATTGAATATTTGTTGTGTAATGTATTTTTTATTAACTAACTTACCACATTAGTACCTATATGCTAATGCAGTAAACAGCTGAATTTAATAAATAAGAGCAAGACAGTATATAAACAATTTACAAGCCTTTTTACAGTACCCTTTTTTTTTTTTTTTTTTTTTTTTTTTTTTTTTAAATAAACTATAGTGATTATCAAAGAACAATGACCGTAACCGTTTGAAAAGGAGATTTGAGCTCTGTTTTCTCATGGAGTAAATCGAGAATACCTTCTTAGCCCACGCTTGGGTCCCGGCGGCGAGTTCCCTAGGGGTCAGTATCTGGGCGCCCGTGGACCCGGTGAACTGGCCTAGATGTCTGTCCTTGGACCAGCCAAACTGGAAATAAATTCAAAGTTAAATATTTATTATTCAGTAAAATCACAAGGATCATTTAGAATCGTCTTACATACTAGGTGATTCTAGGTGCCAGTTCCACACGACCAGAGCCTAGAAGAACGGGCAAGAAACTTAAATAAATAATGTTTGACAATCCACACAACATCATCTAGCCCCAAGCTAAGCAGAGCTTGTGTTATGGGTACTAGAAGTCTGACATACTTAATACAATACATGATGACATTGATTTTTTGATTAGTATAAATATAGAAAACGCAACTTACGCCATTTGAAGGGCATTCTTTCTTTTCTTGTTCTTTTCGTATCATCAACAGCTTTTGAGAAACAATTGACGCAATATCCTGTAAAAAATAGAAACGCCATTTTTATTGAATTAAAATATAAACAGTTCATAAACGGTATTGACATGGAGACTCCTGGATAAATACCTTTATGTTGTTGTTCTCTTGAACATAAAAAAAACATGTATTTTTTTTTTATTACTTTTGCTTGATTTGTATAGATACTTTTATCGGGTGGACCAGCGAATGTTGTTATATTAAAAAAAACATTTTTTTTTATTCTAATCTTTAGGAACTTTAGTTGGTGGCCGACTATGCCAGTTCCATCGTGCCCTCACGGTATTTGCCGCCTAAACAGAATTTCTATAAAGCCCATATATGGACCGGTATATCATGTTGGCCGCATCAGAGTTGGGTGACACTTTTGATGGGAATTGAACCCACATTCTATGGCAGAGTAACCAGCTGAGCTGTAAAATGGCTATTGCAGGATAGTATTGAGATGTAAATAACTTACGATGTTAGGTGGAGCAATTCCTGGTGGATAGGCTTGAGGCCCGGGGGCTGGTAATGTTGGCATTGTTGCCACAGTTGATAGATCTGTATGTTAAACATTATAAATAAATAAATTAATATTCATGGACATGTCACGCTTCAGCACCAAACTAAGCAAAGCTAGTACTATGGAAACTATATTGCTGATGGAATATGTATTTAGATACTTTTTTTTGTAAACATACATAGAAAACATAGTAACACCCAGACACAAACTTTTGCACTGGGTTTAGTTTAGTAATCTCAGTATGATGAATATAGATCTTTGAACGATCACATAGTTTTTATTAGTGTAGGTACATGACAAGCTTCTACACAAAATACTGCTACTTCTCATATTTTTCATATACATACTTCTCATATAATATATTATTCTCAGTATGAATATAGATCTTTGAATGATCACGTAGTTTTTTATTAGTATACATACGTGATCCACTGGAGAATCCTTTCATGTACGGAGGCGGTTCAACGACCGGCGCCGGCGGCGGGGCGGGCAAGGCAAGCGGCGCTGGCCTGTATCATACAAACCAAATTAATTATATTCACGGACATTTCACACATCGCGCTCTAGTCCTAAACTAAGAAAAGCTTGTATTATGGGACTTCTTCTTCTTCTTCTTTTCGTGTCGATGCTATTTAAATAAATTTTGAGAGGTGTTTTGCCAGCTGTACAGCACCACTTGTGGCTGCATTCACATCCTCTTTGGTGCAGGTATTAGGGCACGATGGGCACACCAGCAGATACTGCATTGATTGTGTTGGAGCGCCACAGTCACACGCAGTAAGGTTGGCATCTCTAAAGCCCCACCTACACATGTTGTCTCTGCTGCGGCCCACTTGAGTGCGGAGACGATTCAGTGACCTCCACACAGGCCAAGGCAAATCATGTCCAAAATTATGGGACTAGAAAGCTGATATTCAAATAATAATAAATATTCATGTACATTTCACACATCACATTCTGGTCCCAAACTAAGCAAAGCTTTTACTATGGGAACTATATTGCTGATATTTTCGCATCACTCTTGATAGAGTGGTCATGTTCATATTTATTCTCGGTGGGAATCGAACCCACGCACGACTCACAGCATGGAAGGTGACAAAGGTACGGTGACAACACTGACAACTGACCGCACGATAGTTTTCCCTCTCAATCTTTGCGACCCGTATTTACATAATAAATAATGTTGGACCATCCACACAACATCATCTAGCCCCAAGCTAAGCAGAGCTTGTGTTATGGGTACTAGAAGACCGACATACTTAATACAATACATTACATAGATAGATATTTTTTATTATACATATACTATACCCAGAACACCCGGAATAAATATTTCCAGATCATACAAACATTTATCCTAAGGCGGGAATCGAACCCGCAACCTCCGCGTCGTAGGCGGACCTTCGCCCGCCGCGCCACATCGGTCGTCATTTGTTTTCTCTCTCACTCTTTACAACCCGTATTACTTAACATCTGAATAGGGAACGCACAGTTCACTTTCGATAATATAATGGACTGAGCCATAGCCTTATAAAATTGACCACTCTGTGCGGCCAATACCTGTCTCTTTCTAAGGTTATGACAAAAGTGCGGTGACAAATACTTAACTACTACGATTGTTTTCTCTCAAGCTTTGCAGCCCGTATTATTTATATTTATATCTAGTCTATGATCATACCGTGGCATAGTCATAGCAGCTGAAAGGCTTGACGCGGCGATCTGGTTCGCCGCTGCGGTGATAGCAGATGCCCCGACGTGTATGTCCAAAGCGTCGATTGGCGCGTTCGGAACGGGAGCTGCGCTGATTGGTGATGCTAGAGTGGGCGGGGCCGGTTCTATAGCTTTCGGCGCCGGTACTGGTTGCGGAGGTTTTGAGTTCAGTTTCGCAACGGTCTGTAAAATAAAATACAGTTGTTTAATACCAGTTTACTGAAACTAATATATTATATAAGTTTCACCCAATAATGCCTGTTTGGTTACTGAAAAACCAAGCTTAATTTTTTTTTTAATTCAGATGTTTCATTTATTATAGTGATAAATAACCAAATCCAGATATTAGGTGAAACCAATCTGAGAATGAAAAAAAATAGAATAGACTATGTAGGTATTCTTTTTCCCATTTAAATGAGATCAAATAATTATAGAACATTGCTACTATGAATGCTAAACTACGCAAATGACTTTACCCACTCCTGAAGAAAAAAAAAGAAATACATATAATGGTGTTGAGCATGGTATTTAGATGCATAGTCTTTCTGCCTAGTCAGTCTAATTTACCAAATTATATTACTAGGCACATAAATTAAAATTACTAGGCACATATAAAATTATATTACTAGACACATATAAAAAAAATTATAAATAAATAAATAATGTAGTCTGGTATTTAGCATAATATTTCAGCCTGGTGAGTTTAATCTACAAAATAGTGTGCCTATATAACTCACCAAATCCTTCTTAGGTTCAACGGGCACCCACTCAGAAGCCTTGTCTCTGTGCTGGCTTCCCGAAGACACGGGAAACTGCAGTCTTAGTTCCTCTTTGTTTGCCACTAGCGCTGTACTCTTCACTGGTAGAGGAGCACCTCCCTGATAAGGATAATTTATTAATGAACAACGAATAACAAAGGCTATAATTTATAAATATATTGTGTGAATTATCCAAAATATAATAATAAGACAAAGTCGCGGGCATCAGCTAGTTAAGAATAAATAATGAATAAGGAACTTTTGAATGTAAATACAATAAACAAATCAAAGTATAATTTGCTCTTAGTCATTTTAGATCAATTCATTCAAACTATTGTTGATATTCTTTCTCTTAATCAATTCAGGAACATTGCATCATTATCTCTTTTTCTTCTACTTTTTTGACGTGACAACGTCTTATAATTCGATAGAGCCGGCTGCACGCACGAAAAAACATGACTCATGAGGGTTCTGGGCGTTCCATGAAGTGACGTTGTCACGTTCAACTATCGTCAGTAAACCGACTTTACAGACAACCATTTTTTGTGATATTTAAACACTTACACATGCAAACTTATATCTTAACTTGATAAATAAAACTCACCCTTATGTTCATGATAATAGGAGCTTTCTCCTTGACAAGGAAAGGATGGTGGAACGCCATAGTATCTTCATTTTCGCTCATACCCTCATCTTCGGAGCAAACCGATGATAGTTCACCGAGGGCTTCCTTTTTGGACAGATGCTTACAGAAGTCTGTTAACTCATCAACTGATTTACCTGAAAGTAATATAAATAAACATCAGTCATCATTTGACGACCGATGTGGCGCGATAGGCGATGATCCGACTGCGACGCGGAAGGTTGCGGGTTCGATACCCGCCTTGGAATAAATGTTTGTATGATCTGCAAATATTTATTCCGGGTGTTCTGGATATTTTATATATACTTATAATAAAAAATATCTATCTATATAATGTATTGTATTAAGTATGTCAGTCTTCTAGTACTCATAACACAAGCTCTGCTTAGCTTGGGGCTAGATGATGTTGTGTGGATTGTCCAGCATTATTTATTTTATTTATTTATTTATCATCAGGTATGTACTATAATATACACATTTCTAAGGTCAGAAGTGGTAATGTAGATTTGATTAAAATCTGATCAATAGATTTTAATCAAAGCTACATTACCACTTCTAGAAGTATGTTATCATAATCCTTACGTCAATAAAAAATTCTCTGCAGTATATATTTAATCGATTTTTATTTTGAAAGGAATGGAAGAGCAGTTATGATGATGGCATCGCGTCTGCCAGGTTAGAATTGGTGCAAGACATTACGGCTCGCCCATTGCCACTTACCCCCAGACTGTATAGCCGCCATGACCTGGTTCCTGGTGTGCGGAGGTAACGCCGCAGTGCCGCCTGGGACTTCTCCGTTCTTGAGCATGTTGATGGCATTCCGTCGAGCTACTTCTAGAAGACGCTTCTTCTCGCTATCAGCTAGTTTCACACCGGTTGGTGATCTGCTGTAGTTATAATAACAGAATATATTTTTTACATAAACAAAACAAGGAGGCATAAATAAATCTGATTATGTTGCGTAACTTAATGTAGGTATTCGAGTTACAATGTGCGTCAACTGCGCAGTGTATCTCGGATAGCGTGACATTTAGTAAAGATCACTCTTAAAAAAGATGAGTATCCTAATCATAATCACATAAACTAACACTTAATTTTTTGGTCTTAATATCTTTGATATTTGGCATTATTTTTTATGATTGAGATCATATTATATTTTTTTAATTTATTTATTTATTAGGTCTACCAACAGCCATAATTACAAGATAGTTTTACACACAGAATATTTTGCTAAATAAGAAACCAATAACAGGTAAACACTGCTTGCACCGAAATTAATCATAGCGGGGTTTTATAATACATTTACAGCTTTTATTCCAGATAGGTTACATCGTAAAATAGTTACAACATATTTATTGAAGGTACAAACCTGGACCTCCGACTTCGGTATCGAGGTGGTGAGTGATGCCTGCTATGCGGATAGGTGCGTGTCCTTGATCTTGACCTCCGACGTGACCTCGAGGATGATCTGTGACGCGACCTCGAGCTTTTGGAGTGGGAATGTCTTCGGGAAGCGGACCGAGATCGAGAACGTCTAGATTTACTGCTAGGTCTGAAAGGGCAATAGGATAAACTCTTATATCCTCCTATAAAATCCTTGAAAAACCACAAGGATCATTTAGAATTGTCTTATATATACACTAGGTGATTTTAAGTTACAGTTCCATAGGAAGAAAGCTTTTTATTTGCTAAGTTCACCCCAGCCATCCCAAATCCTTTTAGTAATTTAGGAAAAGGTCTTTGAGTTGTTAGCAGCAATGTTTAAAGAACTATGTATCTAAAATGTATTATTGTATGTACCTTTTACTTTCTGTTCTCTCTTTATCTTTATCTCTTCGTGATGATTTGTGAGAACTCTCTTTTTTACTACTTTTTTTGTGAGATTTCTCTTCTTCAGGCCTGTAATCAATTTTATACATTTTATTAATAAATATTAACCCCCTATCTTATAAAAAGTTAGCGTTGTCTTTATCATCATTACATCAAGTCTGCGCTAACTTTTTATAAGATAGACCGTTTGAATGTATGTGCAATGTAAACTAACATTTAAAATTAAAATGAACTTACACTTTGATATCTTCAGCAGCTTTTTTTAATATACCTCCTGGATCTGCTGATTTTGGGAACTGTGTGTTGACAATTACTTCTTTCAATGATTCAGATGAGTCCGTGTATTCTCCTTCTTCATACTTCTCTGCTTTCCGTCTCGCTTGTTCTTCAGCTTGTTTTACAGTCTCTTCAAAAACTGTACTGAATTTCAAATTCTTAATCTGAATCTTCCCTTTATTTTTTTCATCAGTATCTGACTTTTTCCCTTCTAACTTTAACCGTAAGTCCGTAGAATCAAGGTCTTTCGGTGACTCAGGCATGGGGATCATACTTGCATCAAGTTTAGGAGAACTATCTTCGATTTTGATCGAAACTCTACGTTTAGGTGTAAGTTCAGGCTCAGATATCTGGTTTTCTTGTTTAACTTTAACATTTTCAGATTTCTCAGATTTTATTTCAGGCTTCAAATTGAGTGAAGTAGAATCAATCTTGATTTTGGGGGAGGTCGATCGATGTTGAGGCGAGTAAGACGGGGAAAATGAACGTTTTTTGGACTTGCTTTTTTTTCTCTTTTTACGTTTGTGGGAGTAATCAGAATCATTAGAGTCATCACTGCTACTACTTCGGCTACGTTTTTTCTTTTCTTTTTTGTGTTTCTTTTTGCCTTTCTTGGATTTCTTTGGTGTTATTTCTTCGATCTTAGGCGGAGCTGCATTGAATGCTCCAAATAGCTCGGAGAGGATTTCATTAGACGATTTAACAGGCTCATTTTTCTTGCGCTCTGGAGAAGTTTTTTCTTTTTTTATTAGTAGTTCTATTTTATCCATAAGGCTCGTCATTTTCACTTAATTTGTCGAATATAAATACCACTAAAAAGTACAAACAAACGAGCACACACAAGATTTACTTTGTCGCCATGTTTGATTGATTGGGCGATTTACAAGTCAAATTAATCAAGTTGTCAATGTCAATTCAAACTTGCGTTGGAAGCGCTAGGATTTTCATTACCGAGGGCTTAGTCCGAGCCTGCATTTTAAAACTCCCTACTCTCGAGCCGAGAGTCGTCTCTCGGATGTCCTTATATTTTTGTAAGAAGTAGAGAGAGAGAGATCCGAGAGAATCTGAGATGAGATCCGAGAAAAAATGACCAGAGGGCTTAGTCCGAAGCCCTCTGGTCATTTTTCAACACTAACTCAAATCCTCGCTTTTTTTTGCTATAGGATTAGTAAACGTACAACACCATAAACTCCGACATGGGTAAATGATTATTCTGAAGAAGCGTTAGGATTGTGTGGTTTGAAATTAATGGTTGCAATACTTGCAATTTGCCTACATTAACGACACATTTTAAAATGAGACTGGAACCGAAAGCTGGATTTTAATTACTTTGTCATTTTAATTTCGTTTATGAACTCTCTATCTGCCTTTTCAAGATATGTAGGTATAAAGGTAATTATTACATTATAGTAAGTATAACCTTTTTCGACTTATCATTATAGTCAGGCCACACACTGTTAATAATATACCTAAACCTAGGTACTTAATAGAATGATAATTTAATATTTATAAGTATGTACTTATCAATCACAGAATATATAAATACTATGGAATTATATTATATTATGTCTGTGAGAGTTACTTAGTGGACTTGCTCGTTCATGCTGCTAAGTATTTATTATCTTAGTACGGAAAGTTTGTTCTTGGTGGGAATCGAACCCACTATCTTCAGCAGACTAGGTACAGTGCGTTGTTTTTATGTAGATAGGTACACATATGTTTAAAATATAGATATTTATTGCAAAAAAATCAGAAGCTGTGCGTGAAACGTGAAATAATAACACAGTATTGATTTGTTCATTTTATTGTTTTCTCAATACCTTTGCAAGGTAGTTAAGTGATAAACATATTTTAACGGTACAGAACGGACACTCGATTCTTATTGTAGGTAATTCACCATTTTCTATTTCATTCAAAAGTTTAAGCGGTTTCAACCGAAGTTTATATTTCATGAGGACGGAAGTGTCCCAATTATTCGTAGCTTAGGAATGTGTACAGAAAAATTGTCCTTACAATTAGGAATTCGAAGAAATTTTGAACTACTTGAGAATGTATCTTTAGGAAAGCTTAGCATGATTGTATGGTTCGTTATTTTCAAATTATTCAGGCAGTCTTTTCATTTTTTTATTGGAATAAATTCCTAATATCTTCCTGATTAATTTCAAAATACTGTTTCTATGAGCTTTAATGTTTACATCACTTTTAGTTTTTTTATTTACGGAAAATAAATAAATAAGACGGCACAATCTTACAAACAGACACTTAAATAATTTTAAATTCAATTCATACAATGATATTAATTTGGCGTTTTTAAATGAATGTCATGGAAGCATTTTATTGAGCAAAATTTTGTGTAGTTACCAAAACATGCCAATGTGAATTCTCTTACAAATAATACTTCATAATAATTATGTGGCACAAGCGCAAATACATGAGCTAACAAGCTTGATTATAGTTAAACTTAATATAAATGGAGTAGAACTTATCAAAAACACATTCGTTTCAAAATATCTAACACTTCTGTCTTAGGAAGACGTTAGTCGAGTTTGAAACAAAATATCATATCACACTTCAATAATTATAGTTAGGTTACAAGTCAATAATAATAAAACTTAATACAATTTCTACGATTAATTAATTAAATAGAAGCAGTTATAATGTCCCGTTTTGTATAAAACACGCCGTATCAGATGCTAAATACTTACACCCCGTATTAAAATACCTACCTATCTACGATTTCGTATCAAATTCATTATCATTTTCCAACAATCTATACTGATATAAAACTGGGCTCTAGGAAAAACTATCAACTAAACACTTAGCTGAAAACTAGGCACAGATCTACGAACCTACCTAACTATATTTTTATAATCTTTGGTGAAAACGACAAAGAATGCTGTAAGAAATTATGTCTAGTTTTCAGTATATTTTAGCAAATTACTTAAATAAATCGACAAAATATATTGAAGAAAGAATAATACAAGTTATACAAAAATTCCATACATCGTAGCTTTCAAATTAAGATGTTTTTTATTTCAAAAATAATGTTATCTGTCCAGTGCATGAATATAGTTGAATTGTGCAATGCAGTGTAGTGTAGGCTGTGTAGGAATGAAATATATTTACTTTGGGTACATTCTTTCTCATTCTTGATTATTAAGGTACTCGTAGATTATAATCTCATGGTAATGTTTCATCTCACAGAGATCTCACAACAACAACGGGTCCCAAACATTTGTAAAACCACGAGATAGGAGTTTCCTAATGGCGACGAAGCACGAAGCTCGCGAATGATTCGCCCTAAATAAATTGGAACCCTATCGCATTTACCATTTCAATTAGTATGATGTCGAACGTTTCGGGATCGCTGTGGATTGAAGTCGACAGGGTTCCACATGAATCGCTAGAATCGTTGAGATCAGTAGGTAACTAGGCCGGCACTGCGCCCGCAACGGCCACCGCTCTCAGTTCTGAAGCGAAGCAGTGATTCAGCTAAACTATTAACAAGTATCAAAATCGAGAAATTCAACAAGAAAGCCTTTCGCTGTAGACTCGAAATAGACTCTAAAGAGATTTAAAAACGCTAACGGCAGAAAAATATAGCGTTGGCTATCACTGCTCAGACCGAGAGCGCTAGCCGCTCGTCTTAAGCTACTACTTACTAGAATTCTCTAGGCGATCGGAGACCGCAAGCTAATTTCAAAAGGTTTAAAAAAATAAAATCTGCTACACTCCGCGCCAAAGATCAACTATCCATTCATTTGTACTAAGATATCTTTCGTTAGTTTCATCCTCGACTACAAATTGTATTCTCTAGCTAGGGCGCATTTAGCGAGGAATTTTTCATCGCTAAGTGCGTCTTACATCACGTTATACAACAAGAGTTAGAATAAGGAATTGCTGTCTTACGATATTACAACAATTATTACCATTTACTTTCTTCTTCTTTTTTCTTCTTTCGACCTCTTCCATATCAGCATCAGACCAGCTCAATGAGACAAGAAGAGGCCTTTATACTATGCAGTGGAAATAGTGTATTTACTCTACAGTCAGAACATGTTGCGTTTGATTTCTTCTTGCTCTTTCACACAATATCTTAATTTACACAAAATGGAGCGAGTATAGCGTCTTTCAAGAAAACTCCCACAAGTTTTATATTTGATATTTTGAAAACATGGCGTCTCACAAGCAATTTGCCTAGCAATATTTCTTGTTACGTGGGCAACACTTGCATCAATATTTTGTGTGAAGTAGATCTTTCACGAACACCGTTCAATTTCCCGCCATAAAGATTCGAAAAAGAAGAAGAAGTGTATTTGAGCGCGGAGCGTGTAGTTTAGAATTAGCGCGGACGCAGGACGGCGCGGACCGTTCGGAACTTCCGCTCGAAGCCGAGCTTGCAGTAGAGAGAGCGCGAGGCATCGTTCTCCGGACGAATCACCACGAAGGGCTTGTAGCCTCGAGCCGCGACCTCCTTAGTCAGCCGGCGAGCCAGGTATATGCCGTACCTGAAACAATCGAAATAAAAAATGTACTTAAACATAAAAAGAAAAATGTAAACATACAACACCAGAAAAAGTTAGTTTAAGTTTATCTATAAAATGCTAATATTTTTCTGCTGTTTTCCTCGATTTCAAAATTATTACAAAGGTTATTGCACTTTTTATCAAAAGTGCGAAAAGAAAGTGACGGAAATTCATATTTCAACACTGTGTGTCGTTGACATAATCAGCGAAAGCTGCTCGTCTATTAATAATTTTATAATAATTTTTATTTCTGCCAACTAGCCTTGTTGTTTTCCGATTCGTAGGACCCAATAAGACAGAACGAATACTAGAACTCGCTTGCCCTTTCCTACGGAAATCTGGGCGCGTTTGCATAGAGAACATCATCACCATCCTGGATGGTGCTGATGTTATGCCAAGCTAGCTTTTTTGGCATAGCTATTCTGTGTTTTGCAACCACACACAAGTGACCTATTAGAGACCCACTCTTCAGAGAGACTACCACACAAAAGTGATCTATTAGAGACCCACTCTTCTTAGAGACTCACCCTTTCCTACGGAACTCGGGGCGTGTTTGCATAGAGAACATGGCACCGTAGTAGGACTGCACCATCCAGGCCGCCAGCTGGCCTTCCACGAAGATACCGTACGCTGGCAGCTCGGCGACCAGCTTCTCGAACACCTCGCGGCACTCGATGTCGCTAGCCGGGTACAGGTCGTGGACCGCCTTCATGTGCTCGGGCCGGAGCCGAACTAGCTCCACGTCCGATGGCAGTCTGGAAGTCGAAGGTGTATGTGCTAAATGGATCGCTTGCCAACTTTTTTGTATATTTACTGTTAAAAAATGGCATACCCTGCAGTGGAACATAAATTACCGTAAGTTGTTTAAAAATGGTCTTATAGAAAATACATGGAAGATGGTTTTGGAATATGTAAAATTAGAAAGTCGATGATAGTTCTGATAATCAGAGGCTGACTTAACACGACGTAAAGTAAGTCTTTAGAGTGTAAATATGTATACCGAAAAGGTTGAAATGTTAAGGTCATACTATAATGTCTTTTTTTTCGTTTTAGCACCTAATCTTTTTACAATCCAATAGGTCCCCATAACCCTTTAGTAACTACCGATTTAGCATCCCCGCCTCCCTCGCTATAAGTGTTCTTACGATGACAGCAATAAACATTTATGTGAGGACAAGTTTTACAACATAATGCGTAACGTTATGAAACGTTACCTCTACGGCGTAGGCGCGTAGAACTTTTCGTAGACACGTCAATGCCGAAAGATGGCTAGTGGAATTAAATGATCGATGTTCATTACTCGTTTGCTATGTTCTCATAACTGAGGTCAGCCAAACTCACCCATCAGTATCCGCTTCAGTGGGCGGGTTATCGCACGCGTAGACATCGCCCGTGATCTTATCGTGAGCTTCATATCGCCGCTCGAATCGGTTGACGATAGCCTCGTGGGTAAAGTTTAGGTACAAAGGAGTGGTTAAGTCGAGAAGTCCGTCTTCTGATGTGAGTAGGTCGACTAACTCAGCGCGCTCCGATGGACAAAACACTGTCACACTTTCGTAGATTTGACTGTTCGGCTGCAATTAAATTATGTATTAGAAAATGAAGTTTTACCCGTCTAGACCGAATAGCAGTCGAAAAATTGCTTAAAACGAATTTATGTTTTCAAAGCCATATTTATATCAAAATCAATAATGAACGGTAAGATCATAGTAGATGCAGGTAAATATGGTTGTTATAAAATTCGATCCCTAACAATTTTTCGATTACCATTTTTCTAGCAAGGATTGATGAACGTTCAAAGCACATTTTTCATCGTTCACCCTCGCTATCCGAGAGTAGACCTTCAATATAAGGCGGATGACAATGACTTTACATAAATGCTCGGTTTCTTAGACCAATATCCATTAGTAGTCGACCGACGGATGATCCCAGTACATGAGTCTATAAGATATGATCTATCTGATGAGATTCACAGATATACTTGAGCTTTTGTTAATGAGCAAGTAATAACTTTTGAATGAAGCATCACACAAAAAACGCTTGTCTATACTAATATTATAAAGAGGTAAAGTTTGTATATTTGTTAAATTGTAAGGGGTAATCTCGGGATCTACTGAACCGATTTTAAAAATTATTTCACCAATAGAAAGCCACATTATTGCTGAGTGTCATAGGTTATATAAAAAAACCGCCAAAATAAAAAGGCTTTTACGTGGTAGCCCGTTTGCAAAGTATTGCCCAACGCAGTGGGCACGGGTCAGCTAGTAGGTAACAAATAAAATAACTTGGTTTAATCATGCCGTTTCTATTGCGTAACTTACAAAGTTATATAGAAATTAAATGATGTTTTCTGATGAACAAGGGTTATAAAATTACGCTTAGGTACTTTAAAATAGGTGTGATAATGAAATCATCTACAGTCTAATCAAGTCGATCCTACTAACGGATATTCGTTGATTAAATTCGAGCTGAAGCACACACTACGTAACCTCACACCATATAAATCTATGCCACAATTTCAAAGCATTTTCTCTTATAAACCTCAAAACATCTTACCAGTGGCGTTGTCGAATTCTGTCGTTCCGTATGTGTTGAAAGTTAGAAAGAAAATTAATATTTTTGAAGTCTAAATCAACCTTTTTGATGAAATGAACACACAAGGCAATTTTGAAAGCATAAAAGCGAGTCTACAAAATTGGTTCACAAACTCAAAATATTGTACAGCTGTAAACCAAAAATGAAATAAAGGAATAGGCAAAAGTAAATCACTTCCCAGTATGTCTTGAAAGCTCTTTTGGTCATCTAGTGGACAAGTAGGCTCATCAAACAAAAGAGTTTAATATTTTACGAAGTGATTACAGCTACTTGAATAAATTAGTGACCTTTTTAGTAATTGTAATATAGCTACTAGCCACAAAAGCTTCAGCTAATCTACACATTCCGCTACTTATCGCGAGCTCGATTTTTTTAAAGTCATATTAGTTAATTCTGTTTTTTTATATCTGCTATTGCATTAAACAACTCAATTAAATTACTACCTGCCTATCTCGATGATCAAAACTGTCTCAATTTTCCTTTCCAGTAGATCAAAATCAGGTTCAATAAGCATTGATTCCAATGATTCAGTAGAATAATAAGGACCACTTTGATCGACGCGACGATGACAACGACCAATAGACCGAAAGGGTTAATTCATTTGACATATTTGTTATAAGATTTATGTATTTTTGAAGTGAAAACTTCTTTAGCGGCGCTGGGTGGGTAAAAACTTTCAAACTCGCGTCAGGGTCACGTGACGTCGAAAAAGCGTAAGATCTTATTTAATTTTTATACATTGCTCGTAAAACAAGAGACGACAAAAGAACACACTTGCGGTCACGCGACGTATGACTCAAACAATTAAATAGTGTTGTGGCGCAGACACATTCGCGCTTGCGCGAATGTGTCTGTGTCATTGTGATTGTCATTGTCATTATGACGACTGTGGTTATATCACAGACACATTCGCGCTTGCGCGAATGTGTCTGTGTCATTGTCATTATGACGACTGTGGTTATATTTTTGAAGTGAAAACTTAAAAGTGAAAACACATTCGCGCTTGCGCGAATGTGTCTGTGTCATTGTGATTGTCATTGTCATTATGACGACTGTGGTTATATTTTTGAAGTGAAAACTTAAAAGTGAAAACACAACGTTAATATTGAAGTTTTCACTTCTGCCGGCACTCCCGGAGTGCTACCATTTTTTTTATCTTATCCTAAATGTAGCACTGTGTGTACCTCTAGTACCAACTAGAAGTACTAAGCTCCTGAAATGCGCATTACGGTAGACGAGGTAATTCTGCATGGCAGGTGTAACCGCTTTGAAGACAGTGTAGGACAGACAGCGTTTTGCGTCGCAAATGGCATGACGATGACGTGTTCGAATATATGTAACAATCTTATAACGGGACCGTATTCGAGACACTACTCGTTGACGCTAGCTTGACTGCCCAACGTTGAAGCGTCACCGCGCAACGTTAGGCGTTAAAGTGCTAATGTTACGATACGTTTACGATTGTCACAATTATTTGTACTAACCCTTCAATACCTCTACCATGAGTTGTCACAGTAAAATCGCCTGACTTTACTACAGTAGTTACGTCAATATTAGTATTACGAATTTTAGTACCCAACTATCCGCTAGAGGCGCTGTACAAATCTTCATACATTTTTTTAACTACAGACGCTAGCGAGTATAGTATAAATAGTATAGTAAAAACTCATGGTAGAGCTACTGAATAGGATTCACCCGCGCTAAAAATATTTCAAGTAAGTAATCTAAAAGTGGGTTAGCGATGACTTTTTTCCAATCTTGTTTTTGTTCTAGTGTTTGTAGAGCTCTAGGTATAGATAAAACGTAACCTATTCCAGTCACAAACTTTCAACGAAAACGCTACTGCGATTGAATTGCTAACAGTAAAAACTTTTGTATTTACTAACTTTATATATCAGCAATAGTCTCTCGGTATCAGTAAAAAATCCTATTACACTGCATTACATAAGACCGGTTTCTGGAAACCCAAATCACGATTGATCCGAGTTTGACACATAGTAATTATTTGATTTTTTCGTTGATCATCGTTCATGATTATAATATATAATATATAAACATGATTGTTATCATCAAGATAAAACAAATAGGCTGCCACTTTGTTTTGTTTTTTTTAAACGAGTTTCAGGCAATTATAAACCGATTGGTATTGGTAGTTTATCTAGATACTATTTGGTTAAACTCAAGAAAAGTATAAATGATTACGCAAAAAATTATATGAATTATAATTATTTTGTTGTACTTGACATTTTATTAATTAGTGTAATTGGTTTTTCAAACTGTTCTAATTGTTTGTAAATAAATAATTATGCCGACTGCAGAGTAACGACTTTTATTTCTACACATTTCGTTAAAAGTTGGTTGGCCGTGACACTGCTAAATTACTACTTAGCGCTACTTAATGAGGATCGAGGGACTAAGCATTTTGTCTTTATACTTTATACTTTACTTTACTTTATACTTTATTTATTTATTTGGTAGAATGAGGGTTTACAGTGGTGTTAATTAATAGTAAAAAATGTTCCAGCACAATCTCACCTTTAAAGGCATGCAAATAATACAGTACTTATCTAAAATAATTCTTACAATAGGGTGGGCAGTCGTTTTTCCTTATAGTTAATTAATTATTCTAATTTAAGATCATCATTTAAAAACTCGGTTATACTGTAATAACATCTCTTTACAAGTAATGCCTTAAGCGTCTTTTTAAAGCACAATATTTCATACCCCTTTACGATTTCTGGCACTTTGTTATATATTTTTGGAGCCATGCAAAATATACTATTTTGCATGAGAGTGGTGTTGGATTTTACTCGACAATATTTATTTCTATTTCTTGTATTTAAATTATTAATGTCAGAAAATTTATTAAATTTATTCATATTTGTTTTCACGAACATTGCTACTTCAAAAATATACAAGCTGGGTAATGTCAGAATTTCATTTGCTTTAAAATATGGCACACAGCTGTCAGTACTTTTGAGTTTAAAAATAGCTCGTATACATTTTTTTTGCGCAATAAAAACGTCTTGTCTGTTTGTGCTATTGCCCCAAAATATCAGACCATACCTTAACAAGGAAGCAACAGAACCGTGGTATGCTGTTAATGTTGTATTATTGCTTGCTACCCGGGATAAGTGATACAGAGCATACGCAAAACTATTTATTCTTTTTATCAAATGTTCTGTGTGGATTTTCCATGTCAATCCTTTGTCTATATATAGTCCTAAAAATTTTGTCACATCTGAGTCTTTTATATTATTATTATTATAATTTATTTTAATTAAATTATCGATTATTCTACGCTGATTAAAATGCATTATTGTAGTTTTATTTATATTAACTTGAAGATTATTCAAATTTAACCAGTCCACAACCTCTTTTAAGCTATTGTTTATGTCATTTTCATAATCTGCATCTTTACGTTTTACAATGACTGTGCTGTCGTCAGCAAAAAGCACCATAGGGTTACTTACATTATTGGGTAAGTCATTAATGTAGCATAGGAACAATAGCGGCCCAAGAACACTGCCTTGTGGTACCCCATATAAATTGTGTCGAAGTTTAGATTTAAAATTCTCTTCTAATTTTTTACCTACATTGATACGAGTTATTTCTGTGTACTGCTTCCTGTTTGTTAAATATGATTCTATTAAATTTAACACATTACCCCTAATATCGTACTGTTCCAACTTGCAAATAAGTACCTTGTGATCCACACAATCAAACGCTTTGGACATGTCCATATATATGGCACATACAGGATTTTTTTTATCGACACTTTCCACTACCTTATCCAAAAAGTCAAAAATAGCTAAGTTTATTGATTTACCTTTTCTGAAACCATTTTGTTCACTATTAAGTATACATTTCTTTTCCAAATATTTATATAAACCATCATATATAACTTTTTCAAAGACCTTAGATATGATTGGAATAAGTGCTACCGGCCTATAATTACTTACTGTTTCTTTATCTCCCTTTTTGAACAAAGGTTTGATTACAGACGTTTTTAACGCTGTTGGGAAAACTCCAGCCTCTATGCACGAATTTAGAATGTAACTTAAGGGGAAGCATATGACATTGGCCACATGTTTTAACATTGATGTCGATATTTCATCGTACCCTACGCTCTTTGTATTTTTTAAATTAATAATTTTTTTATATAAGTCTGTTGGAGATGTTGGGCCAAGAAACATTGATGAACATCTCCTCTGTATTTTATTTGTCGACTTAAAGTTATCATTTGTCACATTAATACAATTAGAATTAGAATTATTGAAGTCAATGAAATAATTATTAAAAATATTAGCAATGTCACTTGGATTGTGATATATGTTTTTGTCATGATGCAATTTATAGATATAACTTTTGGGTACATTTTTATTTTGATTAATTATTTGCCACGTAGTTTTAGTTTTGTTTTTAGACAACCTAATTAGATGGTCGTTTTGCGACCTTTTTGTTAACCGTATTATTTTTTTATATAATTCAGAGTAGGATTTTAGCTTGATTTTATTTGATTCAGTTGGTTTCGTTCTATACTGCCATAAAAGTTGTCTCTTACGTTTGCTGCATATTTTAACTCCCTTAGAAACCCATTTGTTTGTTTTTCGACTACGTATAACAATTCTCTTGATTGGAAAACAGAGATCATAAAAGAGTTTGAAAGTGCTAAGAAAGTAGTCATATGCTAAATTTGGATCTTGTTCTTCATAAATTTCAGAGAAACTTAAGCTTGTGAGGCAATTAGCAAATTTATCTTTATTTTCTATACAGTAGTCCCGAGTTTTTACTGACCATGAGCACAACTTGTACGTGATCGTTACTGGGCATTTAAAAAGAAGTCCACAATGGTCTGATAGGGCCAATTCAACCACTTCACATTGACCTCCTCTGACATTATGTACAACATTACGATACAAGTCATGCTACTGAGCCTTGTTGGTTCGGTAACGGAAAATTTTAAATTGAAACTAGTTATTATATCCTTGAATGTTGTTGTTTGTGCACAATCATGTAAGAGATTTATGTTGAAATCACCGCAAACAAGGAGTTTTTTGTTTGAATTATTACATACTTTATATAAAACTTTTTCTAGAACATCAAAAAACGATGAAAAATTTTTGTACTTAGGGACTCTATATAATGAAACTACAATCAAATTATGCCTTACCAATTCAACGGCACAACATTCCACTTCACTTAAAATTGATAAATCAGATATTCCACTAATCACCTTAAATTCATGACGATTATTTATAATAATACATACACCACCTCTCCGACTTTTTCTAAATATGCAATTTGCCAATTTATAGTTTTGTATGTAAAATGCGCTCTCATCTCCTGGAACCATATTATGTTCATTGATACAAATAACATCGACTGCCCTTCCCAATTCATCAAAACTGTCAAGCTGTACAGTGAGCGGATCTAATTTACTAATTAGACCGTCTATGTTCTGATGCAGTACATTAACATGATTATACACGAAAAAAATCCTCCTCTGAAGGATTTGAACGTTTGCTAAGGCTCACAAGATTATTTTTATTTGTACATTCTGTCTTTTTATTCCTTTCTTTCTTGGAAACAATTGGAAAGTAGTCAAGGATAGTTGTTTTTTTTATTTTCTTTAATTTTAAATCTGTCTTGGTTTTATTAAAATAATATGGAATAGTGCCCTTGATAGCTTTAGCATGTTTCATATCTTTCTGTCCATACCTACTTTGCCTCTTATTTTTTCTACTTGTTTTCAGGAATTTGGAATCGTAGTCATCACCATCAATAAACAAATTAATTTTCCTACATACATTGTCATTCGTAAAATAATAATCGCTTACTCTATTACTATTTTCACATTCCTTAATATCTATAAAGTGACAGTTATTAAATTTATTGCATACATTTTTTATAGTAGAGTTTAATTTATGTACATTAAGATACCTATTACTAATTACACTCAACATTATAACTGTAGATGCCATTACTGATTTCAACGTTGCATACAGTTCAAGTTCTAATTTATATGGATCGGAATCTTCTTCACCGACGCATAACACTAATTTGTCGTTTTTCTTTATTTCCATATTAGTACATAGGTCGAGGAGTACTTCTGTAGGAGCTCCTGGTTTTAAGAAGCCACTAACACTATATTTCTCATAAACATTGTCATGGCGTGCCTTTGAAAGGTTTGACGCAAGGTTTTGACACTGATTACCACCAATAATATATATTTTATTTTCATTTTTTTGTTCCCGTCGTGTCAGATTTTCGTGACTCTCATGGTATTCTTCATTCTGCTTGTCTATTTGAATTATGTTTGCCTTAACGTGATTTTTCTCTATATTAGGAATTGTGATTTCTTGTTTATTTTTATTAAAATCACCGTTGCCCGTAGTAGTTATGACACATTCTCGTTTTCGCAACTTATTTGGTGTTGATTTTCTAGAAGGACTCTCATTTGGGCCTAATAAAGTTTTGTATAGTTCCAACTTTTTTTGCTGCTCCTCGAGCTTCTTTTTTAGACTAATTACTTCGATGTTCAATCTGTCGATCTCATTGTGTGCACTAGACAAGTCTACAGATAGAGATTCTATTTCTTTTCTAAGATCAGTGATTTGCGAGAATTCGATCGTAGAAATGTTTGGTAAACTTTGTGAACTTTCATTCAAGAGAGAGTCGTCATCTAAGTCCTGACTCATTTCAATCCGACTTATATCTTCCATTGATTTGCTTAAATTTAACGCCAGTGGCGTTTTGCGGCTACATATATTTTCATTCATTTGTGGATTTAGAGATGTGGGATTTTTTTGTCTTTTCGATTTCTCCCGAAGCGTTGGCTTCGAAGGGCAAGGTGTAGTTGATTTTTTAACACAGTTGGAGCACTTCCAATTTAATTTTCTTGTTTTTGACATGGTTTTGAAAACTTTGCTGGTTAGATTAGCGCAAGTTAAGTCATAATAGCTCTCGCAACTACTGCATTTCACTTTTTCATTTACTTTCGTTAAATCATGTTTACATTGTTTGCAAAAATTCATTGTACCTGTGTGCTGGATTGGATTACTCAAAAAAAAAAAAAAAAAATTCTAAATAATAAAAAAAAAAATTTTTTTTTTTTATTTTTTTTCCAAGAATCGAACTCGGTGTCTGTTGAATCGTAGTTATGTCATTCAACCGCTGCTCTATACAGCGCGTGACGATTGCCGTGAAATTTATGAACAGTTAGTGAAGTATATTCTCTCGAACTGTTATACCGACTCAGTGCCCAAACGTGTGGTAGATGTCGTCTTTTTCAATTTTACGTTGTAGTTTTGAACTGACTGACGATGACTCACTTTGTTTACATCGAAAGAGAATTTTGTTTATTCTGATTAAATTAGATCTAGTGAGTGCGTTTTAATACTCTGAGCATACTCACAGTTCTTCAAATGTAATCCCTTAGCATAGATGTGTTCTTGAGAGCTATTATTGGAATCAGTTTAGGTCGATAATTCTTGTAAACTTTATGTAATTCTAGCTTCACGGCACTTCCTTTATTTGACGAGATAACGCTTGTCACTGATAATTGTAGTTTATTTTACACGATGAAGACTTTGTTTTGGTTCTACGATAAATATTTTGTTTATGAAAAATATTCAATCACGGAGCAAATTTTACCCTGGCGTATATCGCACTACCCCCCGCACTCTCTACATTTTATTGAACGAGACGAAGCACGATGTAAGTTACTTTTCAAGGTATCTATATTTATAAGTTTATTGATTTTTTTTTGTTCCTTTTTGATCTGCTATCAGTTGGTGTACTATGGGCAGGTGAGCTGATGGTTATGGGTGATGTTTGGGATCCAGACACAACTGTCCTTTCTCCCCTCTTTAGTTAAGATTGTCCAGGATGTGGCTCCCTTTCAACCGTCTTGTTTCCGTGGGGTATTCGACCAGTGCTCTAGCCAACGCACGGGTTCGCATGACACTGAAGTTTATTGATCACTATTTTCCAATCTATTATCCAGCAATTTAATCTTTTTATTCCAGCTAACTACGCTATACTATACTACTTCAATACCTTCCTAAGTTTTAATTTTGTTTGTATAGAATTTCTTAACTTAGTATCGATTTTGATAGAAATACTCGTAAATTTAAAGTTCTGATCAAATGCTAAAATAGTCACTAAATATAATGTTTTCTAATCTCCCTACTTCAAATTAATAGGTACGAACAAAATATGATAACTTAGTTATAAATATTGATTCATCATCATCAACCTATATCAGTCCACTACTACTACTACTAGTAAATATTGATTACTCAACTTAATATAACAATATACCTATAAATAAGATAAATACAAAATCTACCCAACGTTAAAAATCTATTTCATCTTACTAATTTGAAATACGACCTAGATAGCGTCCGGTCTAGACAGATTACGTCAGAGATATAGCTCTGACGTAACGTTACCAACTAAAACATCTAGGGCTAGGGGATAAGCACAAGCAAGCGTGATTCACCGCGTTACGTAAGCTAAGTTCGAATTACACTGCGGATCAACGCCAGCTAGATTGCTGAATGTTGCAGCTTCACCGCGCAATGTTTTTTTGGATACGCTGCTATCACGACACGATCACGATGAGCACATTTTTTGTGGTAAGTCCCAGTTCATACGGATCTGAACGGGACTTACCATTTATTTGTAGGGACTAAGCCGATACTCCGAACTTAAAAAGGGTCCTCAAATGAAGCTCAAAAACGATTTTATTCTCATATTTCTATTCAACAGCTTTTTTTAGTACTTTTTAAGCATGCATAAAGCTTAGATTTATAAACTTCATCATGATTGACGGCAAACTATATTACTCATATAAGGAGATAAGGAGCGACTTCTAAAAAAAGTAAGTACGTACGAATAAAGTAATGCTCAAATATAAAAGTGAGCTGATAGTCAATTCTGTAATTTGACTGCTGTGAAACTACAATCATAAAGTAAGGACTGTTTAACGAGAGAAATGAGCACGAATAAATGTGACAATCGTGAAAGTATCGTAACAGCAGCTTGCCTGAGACACACTGCGCGTCGACACTGCAACGATTGGTAGTCGAGCTTGCGCTGACGCGTAATGTAACTCGAATATGCTAACTTGTCGATACGTTTGCGATTGTCACATTTATTTGCGATCGGTAGCTCTACCATGAGTTTTTACTATACTCGCTAGCGTCTGTAGTAAACAAAATGTATGAAGATTTGTACAGCGCCTCTAGCGGATAGTTGGGTACTAAAATTTGTAATACTAATATTTACGTAACTACTGTAGTAAAGTCAGGCGATTTTACTGTGACAACTCATGGAAGAGGTACTGGTCTCAGGATCGACGGCTACGTGACTTTGGAAGGACGGAAGCGTTCATAGCTCAAAAGCTCCTAGCAGTGTTTTTTTTATGCAATGTTTTTAACGTTATCGTAAACTTACCGTGCTAGTGCACCCGGGGAAGTGCAAACAAATCGGATCCTCTGGCCAGTTTTTCGCTACATAAAAATGGAAGTCCCACACCTTGTTGTTTAGATATGTTTGAATCGTCTGATGAAACTGTAGAAAAAATAATGCGATCTGTTAGTTTCGCAGCCAATTTTCAAGAATTTCTAACATAATGGAAAATTCAATTGGAGTTAAAATAAAGAAGAAAGAAAATTGCCAGAGACACGAAATATTATTTTAGTAACTAAGTAAATTAGTTTATTTTTTTACTTTTATATCGCTACGCAAAATAATCGTAGCGCGGAGTAGTAGGTGATCTACGAGAACTCGTAGACGGTCTACGAAACAAGCAAGACTCAAGCATTTATTTTATCAATTAATTACTGAGAAATGTTATAATCTCATAGTTTACAAATAGAAAGTACCAATAACAGAAGCCAAGTAAAAATATAACTTTGAGGCCAGGGCTGGCCTCGAAATCCTTTTGTTTAATTGTAAATTGAAACTAATTGGTTTGCATGTTATGAAAGCAATTTGACATTAATTGCTTGCGTTTAGAAAACTGCCCTTTGGGAGCCACTATGAATGTACTCGTAACTGGTTTTTGTTTTTTTTCTTTTGTTTTATTTTTGAACAGAATAAATTAAATTTTTATTGTTTGTGAAACCAGGTCAAAGTACATTTCAGATGATATGAAACTGACAACTAGTGGAGAACCTAGGTTCTCAAATTCAGACTATACCTAATGGATGACGATACAGTCGTTAAAAAGTAAAACGATATTAAAGCTCAAAATCATTATTACCAGATTCTAAGCGCAAGTCTTACGTAGTCTTCCGATATTTTTAGCCAAAAAAGTCGGCGTGATGGTTGAAACATTAGTTTTTTAGTGTAATTAGTTTATAAATCGTTCTAGTTATCACATACCTTGAGAGATTCAGGCATATACTGCACTAGCACATCGGCCACGGCTGGAAGCTCGTCTTCTGTTACCAATCGAAAGTTTTTCCCTTCTGGCACGATTTCCATTTCTGAAACAAATATACTTTCAGGACTTACATCCAAGTCTGTGAGTTCTTACAAAATAATTCCCAATAAATGGTTTTATCTTATAATGCTGAGACACCAGTTTTCCCCCATAACCCACACGGTGGGCGGTTTGGTTTGCAGGTGCATGTGTTAGGTTGTTATCGTTACATTATTTCATTTATGATTTTATCTTCCTTTTTTATTATTCCGTATCAGCCTAGCTATTGTTTTGTTATATTTTTTAAAGTATTTTGTGTGTTTGGTACAGATAAATATATATCTACTTATATTTATTTACACTAGTTAATTGTGGTAATCTTTTTGTTCAGGGTCCCGGCACAGGCTAGTCCTAGTATTATTATTATCGTGTCAATGCTACAACTGTACTTTGTTGTAGCTTCGTGTTGGAAAGATTAGCCAGACTAGACACTGCTTTACCGTGCCTAGCTGTTACCGGTGTGCGCCGCGAGGAGGCTCTTTCCATGCACCCCAACTCTTTCCATGCTAGTCCTAGTGCAGGGACCATTAGATTTTTTTTCTAATTTGATGTAATCTTTTTTTTTTGGTAGATGAATATATTTATAAGTAACAGTATTTTGATGTGCATGGAAAGAGCCTCCTCGTGGCGCACACCGGTAACAGCTAGGCACAGTAACGCAGAGTCTAGTCTGGCTAATCTTTCCAACAAGATGCTACAACAAAATAAGTAAAACAGTTGTAGCATGGACACGACAAGAAGAAGAAGAAGTATTTTGTATTACGATGTGGTTTTTAGATATTGGCCATATTCAGAAACATACTCGTACAAAAAAGATAATGATAAAATATTGAAGCTTCTCAAAAACTTGAATCAGAAGCTAAAAAAACCCTGAAAAACGAATTGTTCCGTGTTTATTTACCTTTTCTTTTCAATATCGATACAAAAACACTTTTTAACTTTAAAATTAATTACCTTATAAGCAATTAAAAATATGTAGGTCAACATTACCAACATATTTTTTAAAGGGAAAGTAGAGAGGAAAATAATATCAAAAAAATAACATTTGCAAAATCTTTACTGAGGCTTCATCAAACAACACGGCGATAACGTAGGCGTTATTGTAACTAAAGTTGGAGAAATCTTTGATTGGATTTATATATTCAGACTTACTTATACTTTGAATAACAAATTTCAGTACGTATTTGAATAATAATAAGAAATATTTGGAAATAGGTATCTGTAACACGAACGAAGCAAGTTACATCTAGGTCATTGGAAATATTCTTAAATTTTTCTTAAATAACAAAAATATATAAAATTTATATTTATATATACCTACATTTATATACTTAATAAATATAGTTTTATACAGACTGACAACGGAGTTTCAGTAATAGGGCCCTATTTACCCTTTACATAAGGAACCCTAATAAAACCTACTGTTTTCAAATAATTTCAAAAAGCTCGATAAACGCGTTGTTGAAAAGACAAGCCTCCATTTATCGGTGATTCCGAGGTGAGTGGAATGGATCCGTTACTGTCTAGAGCCGGCACGACACCAAACTTTATAACGTTGACATTACATTCATTAATCCAAGAATAACAAGAAAACATGAACATGTATGATCTACTCATAAGGAGGTCACAGGAAATCAGGAATGATCACGAGTGCTCAAGAGAATGTCTTAGGTACAGACTACAGAGGCACGCCCTTAGGGCTATATTTCACCGGGACACCATGGCGGCGCAACCAGTCGCCGCTACCAACAAAATGTACGTTTGGTTGCGCGACCAAACGGACACCAGATGAATAACTCTCTATAGAGCTGTATACATTTTGTTGGTGGCGGCGACTGGTTGCGCTGCCATGGCGTCCCGGTGAAATATAGCCCTTAGGGTGTGTGCACACCCACGATAAGATTGCAGTAAGACAGTTTCTCTGATCTCAGATCAGATAAGCTCACGCACGTGATGGGACCTACGATTTTTAACCGCCTACCAGATATGATTAAGACTGCACGTAGTCTAGCATGTTTTAAAACAAAACCTAATATTATAAGTCTTGGGTCCTCAAACGTGCGTTCTATAATGTAGATGAATTCTTTTTTTTTATAAAGTAATTTTAGGATATTTTGTAACTATACATATTTACCTACTGATCAATAGTAAAAATAAAATAATTCCATAATGTAGTTTAGTTTGACGTATAATTTTTATAATTACCTACGAATTAAATGAATATCTGTTTTTGTTTTTAAAAAGAATTTTCTGCAGTCAGAAAGTCTTACTTCAGTCGTAACTTTAACTGCGGTGTGTTTAGACACATGACTTATACTACAAATTATGTTTTTCTGTTTAGACATTTCTGAGAATCTTCTATTATCTAATTTATGAGAATTTATTAATATCCAACGTTGTTATTAATAATATCCGTTATTAGTTATCACAAATACTTCTAGGCAAAATCAATTTTGATTATCTATTAGATGTTTGTAACAGGATAATGCTGACACATAAGTCATTAAACGACGGAATAAAGAATAAAGACATAGGTACTTAGTATCTACATATTATTTTTGTATATTTTTGTGAGTTTGTATGTACATATATTATGTTGTGAGTTTTCAAGTACTAAATGAAACGTAAAACCAAACCAAAACAAGCAACCGCTTTCAGTGACGTCAATGACAGTTATAAAAAAAACGAAGTACGCCTGAGTATAACTCAGATCTGACAAAGTTTAAAAATCGTATCAAGGAAACTAGGTCTAGTCTGAATACATTTGCAACAGTCATCTTGCGCATTGCGCACGCCTTGTATAACGAGATGCAAACAAATGCACATCACCTAGTCTCAAACACTTGTGTACATACAACTACACAAGTCTTTGAAACAACTGCTTCGTCAAACTTTAATATTACAATACAAAACCGTATAAAAAAAATCTGCATTGCATAATTACTGCGCTCTGCGTTATCATTTTGCGAGACAAATATAGGCAGGTATATGATGTACCTAACCTATCCTATATAAAAGATAGATCTATTGAAAATGAAATAGGGTCCCAACATTATCCCCAGGCAGGTAGCGATCCTTTTAGACTTCATACCTATACTTAATCGATATACCATTTAGACGTATGAGACGTATGAACTGTGTATTTTTGTATCAACTTTTCTGCCGCAAAATCTAAAAAGATCAAATTATATTTACTGTGAAGTTTTAAGAGCTCAGACTTGTTTCGTTAAAATCAGGAACGTAATAAGTAGGTACAAATTGGGGCTAATTTTACGAGCAATATCTATATTTGATGTAAATGCTACTTTCACTGTTTTGAATTTCATCTTTTTTGACTGTAGAATCTGTAAAAATAACAATGTTTTCAGTTCCAGATAATCGAAGGTCTATGCTAGAAAGTATTGCTAGTCGAGTAGCTTTGTGCTGGGTTATGTAAACATTAATCTAGCTCGTATCGAACCATTCAAATAGACAATGCTATATTGCAGAAGCTTTGAAAGATTTTTATTTGTGCCGCAAATCGATGAAACTGAGTACTTTTTGATTTATTAAGTTTATATTTATTTCATTCTAATAATGAATAATCTCTTTTATGTCCATTTCATCCAAACTACCTTGAACTTTAAAGTAAAAAAAAAATACTTAAAATGAATTTTTTATTTTACTGCTACAAATAATTATTTGTAGCAGTAAAATAAAAATTATAATAGATATATATTATAATAAATAATAAATCATCAGAACATAATAAATCTTTTAACTTTTTAAACTTTATAAGGCGATTTAATCCTTCAGTTTTTTTATTCATTAACTTTAAACCCTGCTTTTACACCTCGTTTATTATTCCGTTTCGCAAGACTGGGCGCAATCCAACTTAGCAATTCAAGGCATTAACATATCACACGTCAGGGACGTATGCAGGTAGGCTGCTATTACCCCCAATTGCTATACTTTGCCCCTCATAGCTAATCAAAATTATAAACAAATTGCAATAAGTATTAAATCTACTAAATAATATTCCTATTTACTTTAAAAGTCTTCATCACAACCAGATATTAGATATTTAGTTGCTAGCACCCCAGTGTGCATGTAAAATGAGAAAAGCTTGAACGAGATAAAACGGTGAAACATACAACCCTCAAAGCGACAAAGCGGGCGCGCAATGCCCCCCGAAATCCTTGCACCATTCAATCCACCACCCCTGCATTTAACTGGGAGGGTTGCAGAGGGTTCAAGGGCAGGAATGACGCCATAACGACGTTGTTATCTGCATGCAATCCAGTCACACGTGTAAATGTATTACAACAATAAATGTATGCAAAAGTGATTAAAAACCATTTGCAGTTCTGAACTTTGTTAATGTGGCAGTAAAATTAGTAGATAATAAACATAATTGTATGTCAAATTATAGATTAACAAAGCTATGTAAAATATGACAAATTAGGTAAACATTGATGTTAGTTCTTTGCCTGGGTGTAAATATATGTTTTTTCTTAAGAATATTCCGAATATTTTGTATCAAGGAAATCCTATAACCTCATTGTTTTTATTATTAACAGATTGGCATGTACTGCAATTCTAAGCTAAAACTATTTCAATTCAAAATCGACCAACAAAGGCATAAACCAGTACAAACTTATTTTGCAAATAAAATATTGCTTATACCTAGTCATTGTTCAGGTCTTTTATATACTTACTCATTAAAAGGAATAAAAAAAGTAAAATAACCTTGGGTCCAAAAAATTGCTGGGGCAAGTAAGGGGCATCGATCACAGCTAAACATTAGATTAGGGTGCTTAATAACTAGGGTGACATATGAAACGACTTTGAGTTTTAAAAGGCTTTCTTATACCAGCTGTTTAGCCCGTTAGAAGTGATAGTTTTTTATGTTGTTTACTACGAAAAACAAAAAAAATATTTTTAATTATTGGGTGACACGTTGTAGACTTAAACTTAACATTATCCGAATATAAAAAGAATCAACCCCCTCTGACCACTGTTTCAAAACATTAATGTTTATCAAATAAGATCTAGATTAAACAAAGTCCCAAATGACCACTGAAGTTAAAAAGAAGATAATCCACGAGTGGTTTGGCAGTTGCGTGAGAAAATTCGGTCGCTAGCCACCCGCCGCCCTTGAGTCTGGAGCATTGCAGTGTTCCACGTCATCGATCGAACTTTTCTTATTTGAATCTACTTCACATATTATTAAAGTTTTAATCTCTCGAGGATTCCCCTCCAGTTTATTAATATGAATTTGATCTAATTTGAAATCGAACCAAAGATTAAAATGGTCAAAACTAGCCAACAATTGGAATGCTGGATGCGGCCTGCGGGAAGCTCTAGATCAATGAGTATTTATTGCAAGCGTTAGAAGATACAATTACCCAGCATGGGGTAATAGGTTGAAGCGAAGTTTCCAAACACCAAATAATTGGTACTCTAATGTAATTAGGCTTTACAAACCGAGATACAGAATGTCAAAAAGTGTAATAGACAACGAAACGCTGAGTGAGTGCGAACATGCAAACTACCGATCAACACAAACTTGGCAGCCGCTATTACAATGCTGTATGGGTAGTTTTGCGTGTGAACAGTCGGCTGCTCGTCCTTGAGCACTGCAGTACCCCGATCGATGCTTACTTTTTATCTCCAAAGTCCGAGCAACACTAAACCTAAATTCTGTATTCCCTCTGCGGTATCGAGTTGTGCGCAATGGGCGTAATTTTAAAATCTTAGATATTATCCTATAGTAATTGAAAAATTTTCAGGTGTGCAATGATTCCATGTACTGCACTAATGAGTTTATTTTGCATATGTTTGCATATTGGTAATGCGCAGTGTGCAATTGGCAAGGTCAAAAGAGAAGCTAAACTAAGTGAGACAATTACTTCCGCGTACGTGTAGGTAAAATAAGCTTCATGTCAAGGTTATTGAAGTTATAGTATAACATGAGAAACGCAGACAACGTATGAACAATACTCCTGGTGGTGGATGACAATGAAGACAATGAATGTTTCTTTCAACGTGGCATGAAAATACTCCCTTGGCAAAAAATGACACTATAGTACGTAAGAATTCATGAGACAGCTCAATTTTATCCAAGAGCTCGATAAAACTAGAATAAAATTTTGGAGATGCCCCCAATGGATTGTCGATTACCTACCTATTTCAGTAACCTTGATCCGTTGAACGAATCCTAAAGAACCTCGCAGGGAGAAATTGGATTTCTTTAGAATAGTGCAGATAAATCTTGGGGCTAATTTTTAATTCTAAAGGTTGAACTGGGTTGCGATCTATTTGTCTCTGTAAGTATTAGAACTTATTTACGGCGAGGACGTAAAATGGCTCAAAAGCTATAAGCTTAAGTACTTAGTTAATCATTATAGACTTTATGTTATAATCAACTGAAGTCACCTTTAAAAGTTTAGCAAAATATTATCCTAATAAATACGATAATAATAATATATACTTATATAAGTTATTTGCATTAAATCTAACGCACTGTTTTATTATAAGGATTTATTTACATTAAGAAGTAATTTTAAAACCTTATACATACCTGTATAAGGTTTTAAATTTGATTATTTATCCTCTTCAGACATCCATACAATGTGTTTTCATAAACAAAAATATTAATGATGCCATTTCTATATTTTACTTCTAAATAATTAATTACACAATGAACATGACAGTATCATGGACATGAATTGCACAGAAGTTATTTTCGTATGATCCATATCTCTTATTTTGGAGTGATGTCAAATTCCAAACTATATGAATAAGTGTCTCGACGAGTAGATATTATTTTTACCACAAAGCTAGCGTGTCAGCTTGTCACATCCTAGTGGCGTGCACGGGAATATAATTTGTAAGCATTTCCTATTATAGCCTGAATCTCAGTTACGATAAGGAAACCCAGCAACGTATTTGTTTTAATCAAAATCACTTGCTTATTTGCTAATAAATGGTTAATTACATTTAAGTTTATGGAAGGTGCAATTAAATAATTGGATTTACAAATATGTTAAAAAACAAGGAAAATTTCGAATGCGTAGGTGTAGGAAAAATGTTATATAAATAAATCGTGTAAAATGAAATCAGTAAATCCTCAAGCTGAAAATGGGATTCGGAGCATCAATAAAAATGAGGCTGGTTTGTTGATCACCTCATGCAATTTCTGTATCAAAAAGCTTTTGGTTCGAGAGTGGTCACCGTTAAGACCGTTAAGTACCTTTTTTAAATGTGTTAAAAAATGTATCTCAAACGCAGAGTTACAAAGAGCTATAGCTGTCATCGCTCTAATGGAAACAAACAATACCTACCTTCCGATCTAGATTATGGGTTCAATCAAATCCTGTCGTACTTAAAGCCTACCGAATAAATAATCTATCGGTCAAAGCTCTCAAGCGATGACGTAAACCATGAGAAAATCTGCACCATGAAGACCAACTAGGTAGAGAGAGCATGGGTAAACAATGGTACTTATATGGCACAGTATAAATTAACTAGATTGACGCATGCAAACACTTATTTATTTATTTTGACTTGGCATATAACCGTCACCGCTTTTATGAAAACAGCTTTTCGCTCGGTTTACTTTTCACTTGACACGATTCCCTAGCGTTTGAGGTTATTTCAATTTTATCTCACTTTGCTCCCAAAATGGTTTTCCAGTGTAATTTGTTTTGGTACACTGATGCCTCTGCGTTATTATCACATTGGTAATTTTCCAGACGTTTCCATTAAAAAATACCATTTCCATTAAAACATTTCTTAGATTTTGTTCTTTCGTTTGTTTTGGGCATTTTATTATTCTCACGCTTGTTTGATATTCTTACAGGTATAAGATAACAATATATACATTATATGTACAAAGCAATTCACGCACTTTCTGATAATAAAAGAAGCAGCAGACCAAGGTAACAAATACATTAGTTAACCAACCGTATTTGAAAAAAGACGCTCGAAAAGAAACGAAGAAAACTAAGTAGTATAATAAAGAAAACGTAGGTATAATAAGAGACCCTACATTTATGGTATACAAACCCTACCGTTTCGTAAGCTATGTACAAAATTATTATGTATAATAACAATGCCAAATAAATACGTTGTTGGTAAATGTTGGCACCCTGCCAATATAATTACGTAGTGCGTAGGTTTACCTAACCCCCCTACTGTACCCTTAGTGCGTGCCTGTATTGAACGAAGGCAGTAAAGTTTAGAAATTAATTAAAAAAATAAGTTATGAAGCCTTGAATTATGGTTTTAAAGCGACACAGACTTTAGATTTGAAGATAAACTTTGCGCGTCTGTGATCACAGTTTTTTCTCTTATAGAGATAAAATACTCTCTCAGTAGATCAACTGATATAAGCTGCTATTTATCTATGTAAATTTATTTAATACATGGGCCATGTGTAAACAAAAATCGCCTCTCCATCATCAATGGCTAAAACACATCAATCTGGTTCTTTGATAGCCAAGGAAACCTTGAAGTAAGAATGATATAGAAAGCATCTCTAGGGCCTGTCTTTGTCAGATAAGTGCTCTCCTACAGATCAATATCTGAAAGCCGTGACACAGAATATTGTTACAGAATTTTTGTAAATTTTCACTTCAACTACTGGACACACTTTAATCTGTTGCAGGCACGAACTAAGTGAAAGTTTCGGTTTAGTGAAATCATCATAATAGTAGGGGAGCCCAAGAGGGGATTTCGGGATTTACTCGAGCGCGGTTGATAAACATACAGGGGGTACCTTGTACCCGGTTAAGTACCTCCACCAAATATGAGCTTCCTATGTATGGCCGCGCGTGAATTATAAAGGATTAGATTTGTAAAAAAAAATTGATCATCTGACATTCTCGAGCGCGTCAGATTAAGTTAGGGTAGGTTAATTACATGCTGAATAGTGTATATTCCACTAATCTGACAATTTGAGAGTGACGAAAAGAAAGGGGAGCGCAGCAAAGTTGTAAAAAAAATCTCGACATTCTCGAGCGTAGCTAATTTTTTTTTTATATTGTAGGATACAATTCAAGGATAACAAAAAATATATATTCTGGCGATTTCCGCAAGCCGAAGTAAGAAAAATTCATCGATAAAGACCATATGACCCTCGCGTTTGAAATGATAGAGTTTTTTTGCGTCACGTTGTCTTGTGATATAAACCCATATATGATCACTTCATATATGGGTTTTACTATGTAAATATGTATTTACAAAAAAAATGTATATAAGTATTCTATCAGCAATCTAGTTTCCATAGTACAAGCTTTGCTTAGTTTGGGACTAGAGTGTGGTGTGTGAAATGTCCGTGAATAATTTATAAAGAAATCCAAAAAAAAATATTTGTTTATGTCAGTTTAGGCGAATCCTTCTAGATAATCGTCAGATTAAGAGACAGCACATTAAGAACGTAAAGATGAACCATATGTATCTCGAGTATGTCAAATCGGCGAATTTTATATAATGGCCGCGAGTTTGCGTCACATCGAAATCGTCAGATTGAAAAATGAAAAAAATGAAAAAAATATTTATTAAACACCATATTACAAGTAGACACAAAAGATACTGAGGAAATTACACAAGTAGGGGTGGCTAAATTAAACAATACCTAAGAAGAACAGGTGAGGTAAGATAAGTACTTATAACAATATGGAGTGCCGAAGGTAGTCGGAATGTTTATATACTATGATACCCACACTAGATAATATCTGTATTGTGGGTATCTTGACATACGATTGATTGGCTATTTGTAAGTTTAACCTCGGTATACAGCTTTATTTATTTGTAACTGTGAAGAACAGATGAATTTTATCAATGAACAGGTATGACAAGGACTAAAATTAAAAACTAAAAACTACTACGTTACACAATTTGGTTGAAAAAAACAAAATAGATAAATAAATAAAATATTAATATAATAATAATTTATTCACAAATAAATAATAAAATAAAATAAAATAATTTATGCAATGGTTTCCAATAAACATTCAGTGCAGTCGTAAGAGAGAGATTTTAGCCACGATGTTATGGACGTTTTGGCTTCAAATACTGAGCAATGCTTAATATCACAGCAGCTGGAGACCCTGTTGTAAAGGAGGGTTGAGATGTAAGGTCTAAAACGTTTTGCAAATGATGACCTGACTGAGACATTCTGTACTTTAAAAGTACGGCGCTGAAGCATCAGGCCATAATTTACATGGTTAATTATTGTCTTATGAACTTCCAGGGCAGTATTCAGGATAAAGAGTTGGCGTACATTAAGTACTCCGCTTTCCCTATACACCTCAGTTGTAGGGTACCGAAATGGTTTCTTTAGCATAGACTTCAAAACTGCTCTTTGAGATATCTCCAAAGGCTTCAGAGTGGTTTTACAGGCGCCTCCCCAGTTTTTAATACCATAAGTAAAAATAGATTGGCATAAAGCAGTGTAGGTAGACCTCAAAGTTTCCAAACAAGCAGAACCGCGCAGAAGCCTCATGATATTAATCATTTTACGTGCCCTGGACGCCAAACTGCCAATATGGCTTTTGAAATTCAAATTTTCATCGAGGAGTATACCAAGGTATCTAATGACGTTTGTTCTACTAATATGTTTACAGTCACAGTTCTTATTACCTATAAAGGTGTTACAAGTATGGATTTTAAGCTGATTAAGGTTAGATGGTTTTGAAACTTGGGTCTTATGAAAACAGATAAACTTTGTCTTTTGTATATTAAGTGTTAAAATGTTAGTTTGAAGCCAACTGCTAACCTGAGCCATACCTTTCTCGGCATAAGCAAAGGCATCTTCCCAGTTGGAACCATGAAATATCAGCGCAGTATCATCCGCATAGCAAATTACTTCCGCGTTAGCCATGTTAAGGCTCAGTATGCTGTTAATATAAACTGTGAAGAGAGTAGGCCCGAGAATACTTCCCTGGGGAACTCCAAACTCTATCTTTTGGGGAGAACTAGAGAAGCCATTTACGCTAAGACACTGTTTCCGTTCTGTAAGGTAGCTACTGAACCATTGCAGAGCAATTCCTCTGATGCCCGAGATTTCCAGCTTTTTGAGAAGTATTGGAACAGAGACAGTGTCAAAAGCCTTAGCGAGATCCAGAAACACCCCCACGCAGCAGCGCTTTTGATCCAGATTGGAAACAATGTTTTTAATGAGAAAAGACAAAGCGTCTTCCGTAGATTTACCTTGCCGAAAACCGAACTGCCTTTGAGATAAAATATTAAGTCTTTCAATGTATTGAACTAGGCGTTTGTTAACAATTTTTTCAAGCAGTTTGGAAAAAACACATAGCAACGAGATGGGGCGGTAGTTACCAGGTAAGTCTCTTGGTCCCCCTTTGTGTATCGGTACAACTGAAGCCATTTTCCAAGACTCCGGGAAAATTCCCAAAGACAAGCTTTTGTTAAAAATTAGTGTTAAGGGTACAATGATCTGATCTTTAATGCGCTTAATTAGGATGTTTGGTAAACCATCTATTCCCGGAGCCTTGTCATTCTGAAGATTTAATATTAGGTTCTCTATTTCCGCTTCATCTGTTGGACGCATGTAAAAAGAGTTTAGTACTGATGCCGTTGATCTTATGGCATTAGCGAGATGTTCCTGAGTCGTTTGCAGTTCTGTCAGTATTTTCGACGCATACTGCTGCCCTATCGTGGAGAAATACATATTTGAAGCGTCCAATGCTTGGCTATTGCTTACGCCTCCGTCCACTGATAAGAGTTCCACCGGTTCGCGTTTATTTGAAGTTAGATAGCATATATTTTTGATAGTCCTCCATAACTTTTTTGGGTTTTTTTTATGACTTTCCAGTTCATTCCTTTCGTAGTCACGCTTAAGTTTACGCAATAAATTGTTACAAAAATTTCTATAACGAGTATACACAGTTCTCAAAATCTCGTCCTGGGGAGCTCGCCTTGAACGGGAGTGTAAGCGATCACGATGACGCATGCAGCGAATTAGGCCGGGAGTGATCCACGGCTTTAAGATGCGTTTATTCCGAGCTATAACAATTTTTTGAGTATGTTTTTCTAAAATCTTAAATAGTATATCGGTGAATATTTTAACTAATGCGTTGACATCGTCTACAACTAGCAGGGTATTCCATTCAATAGATTGCAAATCACTTACAATAGCTTCATAATTTCTCTTGAATAAGTATTTAGGTTGTACTATTTGCCTTGGACTATTAAGTGAGAGGCCCATCAAAACTAGATCATGATCAGTTATGTCTGACTCACAGACAATTCCCATGCATGAACGCTGAGTTTTCACAAAAATGTGATCCAGACAGCTTTCTTTTCTTGTTGGAAGCGTGATGGTAGGAACCAATCCATGTTCCGCCAAGAGACATAGATATTCAAGACTCTGGGTATTACTTTCTAAGGATAAGATATTGATGTTTAGGTCACCGGCAATCACCAGATTGGCTTTATTAGCATTCATGCTTAGAACGTGCTCAAGTGAAGGAAGAAATTTATCCAGGTTCTTAAATGAAGGGGAACGATATAAACCCAGTATTGTAATGACATTGGGGATATCAATCATTAAGCAATTAGCTTCGTCTATGGGGGGTTCTGACACGTTTGCATTCCAAGAATCCCGCAGATAAATAACCACTCCTCCGTTTTGATTTATCGTTTTTACTGTATTGTATGACGAATAGTTTTTAATTTGTGGAATAACAGATGCATCGTTGAGCCAACACTCCGTAAGTATGATGGCGTCGCAAGTTGTTTTAAAACGAGTTAATGTAATAACAAAGTCATCGAAGTTCTTATTTATGCTTCTTATGTTAAACGTAAGTACTGTGAAGTTGTAATTTGGCGTAAGTATGAGATTTACTCCTTCAGGGTTTGATACCGCATGGCACGCTATTTTCAGAGAGTCTAAGTCAGATACTATTTCTTCGATATCCATCATAAATAATTATTAAAAAAGTTTGTGAAACGAGTGAACAAAACCAAGGGTATATCGCCAAGCCGATTGATAACAAGGAGTGCGCAAGTGAACAAAAGGAAAAAGCGTAACAATTCAAGATAAATTAATAAGATCTGGGAACAGGACTGGATCCACGATAATACATGAGTTAAGTTGGACTGCAGCATGATGTTGTGAATATATATATATTTAATGCAATAAATGAAAATAATATAGCTACATACCTTAAGAGCTAACATAAAATAAGATACAATACAACATAATAACATGACGTAATAATTAACAAGCAAACCAATTCTAGTTAAGGGTAGTAGGTGTGGTAGAAGATTCGCGAACATCGCACTCTTAACAAGCGCTGAGCATGTTATCGAGGTTTTCTTGCGAGGACACATGCAAAGCCGCTTTTCCTTCGCGCTGTCGGATGTAGATGACACCTTGGTTACACCAGCAATAGGCGTAACCGTGTGCTTTTGCACGAATCCTGGCTTCTCGAAATAACAAACGGTTTTCTTTAGTAAGGCGTTCATTAAAGTACACCCTGTGTGCTGGTCCTTGAATTTCAAGATCTTTACTAAGTAGATTTTTTTCTCGATTTTGACGCTTTTAGAAAAGAGTCACGCTTAGCTCGTCGCGTGAGGCGGACCACAATAGGACGGGGGTTTGGAGTAGCATTGTTTAGAAGGCTGGTTACAGGTATCCGAGCTCCTACTCGGGTGACCCAGTCAATGTCCTCATCAACCAATTGTACACCAATTTTCTTAGCAGCAACTAATATGATGTGATGGAGATTTTCTGTTTGGTTTTCTGGTACTCCCGATATCTCTAACTCGTTGCGCAGATGACCTTGAGCTTGAGTGTTTAGATCTCGTTTTAGTAATGTAACTGCAGTTTTTAAGGATAACATTTCTTTCTCCCTCTCTTCAATTCCATTTATACGGGCTTCGTTAGCAGCAACTGTCGCACCAAGTTCGTCGAGACGAGAATGGCAGTGGGTCAAGGATTGGGTGGCTTCCTCTAACCTATGCTTCAAGGATGAAATTTCCCTTGTTAGTAGACGTACCTCAGCCGTCAGTTCTTTGACATCTGATGTATCTAGCGATGAGTCTGTTTTTTTCCGAGTAGTAACATTACTGGATTCATTGACTCCGCGCACTGGGGTAGAGCTATTATCTCCTCCCTTTTTGGCTGCAGCCAGACAATCAGGACACTTCCATGTTTTCTTTCTTTCGGATGAAATTGTCGAAATGTTTATACAAAGAGAACAATAATACTTTTCACAGGCAGCAGAAGTACATTTAATACAGGTAAGGTCTTTCCCTGTTTTCCAGCATCCTGAGCATTTCATGATTACTACTTAGTGTTTCACAAGTTCGGATAATAAAAGACAAATGTCGTACTGTGTTGCTTGAACTGTGGCCAGCGAGATGACGCAGCGCTCTGACGGGTAGTTAAGGCGTCCACACGCAAATTTGACCCGTATGTGCTCAGCGCAACCGTGAAAGTCGCGTGCAGGGTTCGCTTACCGAGATGCCGGTAGTTCTATGATTATTTCGCCAGTCATCAAAGTCACAATCACTTATTGCAATATTTACACTGATTTGGGCACTAAAACTGGAGTGGATAGTAGAAGTTAATTATAATCTACTGGTTTATATGTAATTTTGTTAGAAACTCTCGGATTTTACATTTATTTTACAAAGTTTATACGGAGCGATCACGAAACTGTGCTGGCTGTTTACCGAGGCGACCACAGTGTGAATTAGAGCTGTTTTTGGTGCACTTAACACTCCCTTAGAAAATCTGACGAGCTCGATGAAATTTTTGTGTTTTTTTGTAACTTTGCTGCACTCCCCTTTCTTTTCGTCACTCTCAAATTGTCAGATTAGTGGAATATACACTATTTAGCATGTAATTAACTTACCCTACCTTAATCTGACGCGCTCGAGAATGTCCATGCGGCAGTTTTTTTTTACATATTTATAAATCTATAGCCGCTTCCCCCACCGATGAAAGGTATATGTTATATAACATTTTTTTCTTCTTATCATCTAAGCTTTGCAACCCAATAGGTCTCTATGACGCTCGAGTAAATCCACACTTAGCATCGTGGGCTCCCCTACTATAAAAACAAGCACAAAAATTATACAAAAGCTGGCGCGGCGATTTAATCATTTGGAAAAAAACCTTAGTCTGTAGGATTATCTTGTTCGGATGTATGTAAGCATAATAACAATTTTGTTTATTATTGCACCATATCGCTGAAATCATCATACGTATTCACCAAAAATATATATATAGCTATGAAGTAGTGTTAAAAGTAAATTTTACGTAACAATAAAGGGCGGAGATAGCCTAGATTTACAGCGTTTTACAAAATCACCCCTCTCAAGGACAGACCGCAGTTGGTTTAGTATCTAGATCGCGGATCTAGCACTTATTTTGGCATTGTAAGACTGAATGTATACATAGTTTAATTTAGGTAAGTGGTTTTGCTTGTGTATTGATGTCCGGGCCTGTTTAAAAGAAAAATCATCAAGTCATATTATAATGCCTGTACAGTTTTCTCAAAGTTTGCTAGCCCGGAAATGGCTTATAGTCCGGGGTAGATAGCTTGAAAAATGACAAAAAGATAAAGAAATTAATAGCAGGATGAAACCCATTAGAAAAGGAAGAGAATATTATAAAAACATAAGGAAAAATAATTTAGAGGCGATCTGAGTTCGGGAAGGGGGTGGGGGTGAGCTTTTAAGGGTAAAAAACGCTTTTTCTCGATTTCCGGCAAAACTAAAAGTCCTATGCAAAAAAGTCAAATGGCAAAGTTGTAGGTAATTAAAAGATCTAAAACTTTTCTATACACACTTTTTTCACATAACCTCAAGATGTATGTGAAAAATTCAAAAAACCAAGATTTTAGTTTTTTATTAATATCTTTTACAAACAATTATATTTTTTCACTAAATTCGGTGAAAACTTACCTCTTTATGTCCCAAATACGCTGTAATTTATTCGATTAGAAATATATATTCTTTTCACCTTATTTTGATTAAATATCGAAAAAATATCCCAATAATCCCAAAACCTATACCAATTTTTTTAAGAAAGCTGATATTTTGACGGATGAATTTTCGATTGAAAATAAGGATATTTTTTGGTTTTAAAACCTATCGAGCCTGGTCTATTATACTTGGCACGTGGCAACGATTTTCACAGTACTAACTTATTTTTGCAAATTCACGACATGTGTACTGCATGATGAATCGATGACACGCACCTGCTAATTCTTCATTTTGGTGCATGTTACTTTTCTTAAGTTGCTTTCTCACATTAACAGTTAGTCTCACACGTTACCGCATGACCAATATGAAACAAAATCTAATTTGAAAAGAACGTTTTAAGCACTCCTTACTTTACTTCTTACGACTTTTATACATCGGAATCCTATCAAAAGTTTGATATACCATTTAAGGTAGGAAAAACGGCTCGACTTGCGAGAAAAGGAGAAAACAAAGGAATAGAATCCAGACAGAACGAGCACGTTGGATCAGTAGACAGTATCTTCAGTGACGTCACATCAGCTGTCTCGTGTAACACTGACCTTGCTGAGATCAGCAGTGTAGTGCTTCAACCATAAGCTGGGATTTTATATCACGGCATATACTGAATCTACTTATAGGAGGTGCTGAGTATCAAGTACAAGAGAAGCTAGAAAATATTGGAGTAGTTTGTTTGAAAAAGTTTACAGTTTTTTTTAAACGTGGGCGTAAGTCAGAAAACATAGTATGTATGTGAAGTAAACTTGAGATTAAACGGAGTTATCGACCAGATTAGTGAACACGAATTTGATAGCTTTCAATCATGCGACGTATTAAGAGTACTCACTTCCTTTCGACCTACTCAAGAAAACAGCAATACAGCACGATAGTAATCTTGCTTGAAGTTTTTACGGAAAGACTGGTTAGACTGATATTATAGCACAATATCTACTGACAATGTTTAAGTATATCAAACACGGATCGGCACAGTGCAATAGAAGCCGTAATGAAGTAAGGTCACACACATTACCAAGAGATTAACGTAGCATTGTGCGTTGTCCACGAAAAAGTTCACTCCAAGAGATTTTTCTGAACGTATGGCCATAATGCAGCCCCATCATTATAACCAACACGAACGAGCGAATAATTAAAATGTGGCATTGTGAATAGCGATTCTGGGCGGACATGTCTGTTATAATGGAGTGAGTACCTTTGATCCGGCGAGCCCTGTGTGCGAACGCCGGCTTCCGTGCGCTTTGGCTTTGGTGATGCTGTGGGGGTGTTTGAAGCGCCTAGGGCTCCTGGCCGCTAGGGGCCGGCGTTGCTTCGCTGGGCGAGCGATTGGCACGCGTGTGGCTCAGGGTCGGTTTGCCGGCGGAGTGGCCGCAGAGAAGACTGACAGCCGGCAGGATGCGCGCGCCTGCACCGCCGCGCCTGCGCTCTGCTGCGCCGCAAGCTATCCTGAATACGACACGCTAGCTCCACAGTAACGCTATATAGTGCATTTTGCTTACAATACAAAGGTAAGCTTTACTTTTGTTTATCTAAATCTCTTGTTCTGTCTTTGAATGTTTCATAATAATAATTGTTTCTCTAGCCTACAATTTTAATTTCGTTGTGTGAAAGAGTTAGTTGTTGCGGAACAACAGGCTTTGAGAGGGATGACTTTGACCGCACTCATTAACATTTACGGACTCAATTTTTGTATACAGAGTAATTCTATCTTTCTCACCCATTTAGGCATAGGTCCTAAGTTCTTCGGTATAAGGGAATTGTTCATATGAACTCTAAATTAAAAATTACTAAACCTCATTGTCATTTAGTGCACATCAATTTACATATTTTTAATCACTTAGACAAGGTAAGATTAAGACCAGGGCAAGTAATGGTTACATAAACAAAAATGTTGTATTGGTTGCACGATATTATATGGCAATTTAGGCCTGTTATCATGAATAAAGTTAACATTGCGTGACTCATACCCCGTGGCAGGTAGGTATCACCACTGAATCAGCTGTTTGCAAGTTTATTGCTGGAGAGGTATTGATTTGGCGCCACTTTCTCCCCTCGGTTAGAGAGAACCTAGTACCTTGAACATAACCTGTGGTAAGAATCGCTACTGTTGCCCAATTTGAAGGATTTTGATAATTACTTAGTATGTACTAATTTTGAAAACAGTTTAGTAATTTCTAACATTTATATTTGTTTTGTTTAATATGTATGTATTTTATTGTAGCGCAGTAAATCTATAGCGTATTTTTGAATAAAATATCACAGATCTCTAAAAGTGCAATATACCGGCGCCGGTTTTGGTTCATTCTAACTAATTTACTGAGTAGATACATTTCTCACTTCGTTTCAGATTGTCATTGTATTAATTAAGTTGGTTTAATTATAAATTCAGTCTAAATCCAGGTCCAGATTTACTATCGTTATGTTAAGATCGTTCAAATAGCTAAAACTTAACAAAAACAAGTTAATAGTAATATTGACACAATATACAGCACTTAAGTCTCAAAATTGAATGGCAAAAACTTATGCCGTTTTTCTAAATAGTTTGAGTATATAATGCGTCATCAAACCCTCCCTTTAGCACGCGAGGTACAAGCCTACCTACTTAATTATTGTATAAATAACGTGTGAAAATCGTGAGTTAAATGAATAATGTTGACTTTATGTTAACGAATTTACTACATTTATAGGTCTACCAGGATCTGATGGCAAAAATAAAGTTTAAAACATAGCGATTTTCATGTGACTATTTTTCATCATTTTGCTAGCGACAATTTCTTTTTCCCTTTTTTGCCATCAGATCCTGGTAGACCTATAGTTAGCTTAGTTTAATGTTTATTTAGTTAAATTTTAGTTTATTTTTATAACATAGCATTAAGATAGATCTGAGTCAAATATCAATTGCTTGTTTTAGTTTAATTTGGATAAGTTACTACCTAATTGGGTTGCCCCCACCCGCATCGTTCTGTGCTACGCCCCTGTGTTACTAAGTAATAAAGGCCGGATGTCCCATAGATGGTTAGTTAAACTAAAAATCATTTGAAATGATAATTATAAAAATAATAACCGCGCTAATCAATAGATTATTACCTGATTAGGTCAATAAAAAAAATAGGCTACTTTTCGGTTTTTTACACTTAGCTTCTTAGATAATAGAAATCCTAACCGCGGCTAATTCATGCTATTGCACAGTTTTTCAATGATATTTGTTACCAAAAGATAGCATAGGAAGTAGTCATGATAAGTAGGTAGGTACTTATGCTAGACATAACTCTTAATTTTTTTTAGACTATTGAGTATTGAACTGAAAGTAAGTAGGTACTGAAGTACGCATTGTAAAATCAAAACATTAAATAAACTCACCCTTCTTTGGCTGAAGTCCGACATCGTGCATCAACAATTCACACCGACACAAGCGATTTTCAATCAATTCTGTATGCGCTAGCCGGCATTCAACGTACACTGCGGCCATTTTTAATAAATATAAATGTCTTTGTTATAAAATTATAACATTCCCCCTCGACGAACAGGAGGAAACTGAACGCGCGGGGCGAACGCCGATCGTCGCGTGAGCAGATGTCAACCAGGGTGCAGTCAACTGCAAAAGTCAGTGAATAAAACATTACTGGAGTTCTGTAATGAATGGACCAATAACTAGAGTGAACGACCTATTTGTATAGTCTTAAAATATATAGAAAAAGTACTTACCTACTTACAGTAAACTCTAGCATCTATAGATCTATAGTCCAACAAATAATCAGATTCAAACTGTAACAGTTCACACTCTGTTCAAATTATTATCAAATTAAAAAAACTCAGTAAAAAAAATAGCTTAGTTGGTTTTGTTTAACTTTCGATTATTTCATTACAATATAATATATCTCGACCATTTTAATTACCACACTATCAAATCGTTAAAAACCAGCCGCATTATTTGTCAAAGTTTGAATTCGAAATTCAAATCTATAGATTCAAAATCCAAAATAGTTTCGTATCGTAATCTTTTTTTTTTCAAGTTTTGTCATCCACTGTACCTGTACTCTCTAAACTCGTCTCAATGTGAGGGTTGGTTTTTTTGTTATTCCGCGAACTACTGTTGTAAAAAAACAAGTAACTAGCTACAATACCTAATCAACACACACACACACACACACACACACATCATCTTAATGATTCCAAGTACAATTAGTACCTAATCAATGACGTAAGTAGGTACCTACTCTTAGTAGGGTAAGGACTAGTGTTTGGTTTCAAAAGTTCTTTGAAACCAAATTTAATCTCTCGATGCTGCATACCACAACGTGCGCACAAAGGAACCTACTGTAAAGATCCTCACAATAATGACAGAACGGAACCGGTATCTTTATTGTGCATATCCATGGGGCAACCATGCGCTGTTTTTTTCTGTTGTCTGTGTGTGCATATGCAAGTTCGGAATTCGAAATGAGATCTCTTGTCAAAAAGAACCAATTGAAGAAACTATCACTTCCGGTGATGAAATAAAACCATTAAGGGGCTGTAACCACGCTTCATAGGCCGTCAACCTCTCAACGTACTTGTGCTATAAACCCAAAGTTATAACGTTATTTTTAATTAAATGCAATTTCGTCTCGATGTCTATCCAGTAACAAAATCATGCATGTTTTTTACTCCTAAGTAGGTACAGATATTATTTAATTATGTAGGTACTTACATATTTTATTCTCGAAGAAAATTCCAACTATTTTAGTATTTACAATAAAGCTATCTGTAGATCGCTGCTAACTACCTACTTGAAAAATATAAAATACCTCCCTAGTGATGTGTGAGTGATGGACGCAGTACGTTGCCTCACAGAAGTAGGTACGTTCTAAATGAACTTGCAAATATTACATTGGCATAGACAGATGTAATGCCGACTCTAAATGTGTGCCATTATAAAGCTTTTCATATCGATAATCTTCAGGATTTCATTAGTTTACGGCGAGAGTAAGAAAAAGTATTTAGGTACCTATCTATGTCCAGATATCATCAGTGGTCATTTGACCTACCAAATGTAATCTTGGCAAACAATCTACTATCGTCTCCTATAACTTGTCTTAATTTCCGACTGAATAAAACACATTTGGCCCCCTGGCTCCATGTTTTCGCATCGGATCGTCGCATCGGGTCAAGGACGCTGCAATCCGCAGTTCGTATACAACATGACGCATACATACTACTTTATACATATGTACGTACATCTAGATTACTTAGCCGCTTATCTACCTATTTAACGTGTTAATCTTTGCAAACCTTCGTAGATACCATAGAAAATAAAGTAATACCTAGGTTGATTTGGTTTAGTAAGTGTTGTCGGATACCCTATTCCTATTCTAATGTAGGATACCTAGGTTATCCTACCCCACACTAATGTAAAGTAGCACAGTTTATTAATATCTACGTAGTTACTAACACTATAGCTACTAGTAGGTATATACAATACGAATTAGGTACTACAATAACTTACAATTTATATCTATATTTTTTTTTTCAGGTTTCTGTGGTCATTGGTGGTGGATTGAATGACGCGATTATCTCATATCAGAGGTAGGTTATACCCGGTATCAAGGGCGGATCCAGCTTTCGCGCCAGGGGAGGGGTCACATAGTCGTGGTCAAGTCAGGAACTTATAATATTATGTTCAATTAGTGGTCCATCTAAGTCCTGAAACCAGCTCAGGGGGGGGGTCATGACCCCCCCCGTGGATCCGCCGCTGCCCGGTATACTCAAACTATTTCCGCAGTTATATTACACAGGTGAATGGTGGTTCAAATATTTTTACCTGTGGCGTGTATGCATCTTAGTATTTTTAAACGCGCCCTGTAAAACTTTCAAATCATAGTAGCCACCGTAATTAATGATTGCTAAAAACTCCGAAATATTGGTAAAAATTATTTTCAATGTTAAAACTAAAACCACAACACAAGTTTGTTTTGTTTCTTACCCGCACTTCCCATACCTGCTGACTGCTCGCGAGAGTCATGATAGATGGCAGATGACAGAACGATTTGTTTATTTCCAATTTCTTCTCTCATGATTTTGTCAGTTCGTTTACTGTAATTTTAAATAAACAACGAAACGGTTTTCTTTCATAGATTGTTATGGGATTTCACATCTACATAAAATATAGTTTTGTAGGTCCTCACGCAGCTTTTCATCACGCCCATTTCATTGACTTAACTAGACGTATCCATCAGTAGTCTTCTGAGGTACCAGACATTCTAAGATACACAAGTTTCAGCAATTTTCAGCGAGTGTGATTCCGGAACCGTTTTCGCTTGTTAAAAAATCACAAAATAGGGCTATCTATTATTAGCGGTACGTTCTTGATTTGTAATTTCCTATCATGGAAACTCTTGGTCTTTTTTTATTACAACTTATTTACTGTTATTACAGAAAAAATAAAAACCCTGAGCATGTCCAGATTCAGGTTTGGAAGTCAGCACGACGGTTACCGTCTAGTGTCTAACGACGACAGTGGATTCTCCGATGCGCAATTTGAGGAGCCTCCTATAAAAATACCTTGGAAAGCCATCTCATTGGCTGCTTTTCTATTTGTTGTTGGAACTATTTTACTTATAGTTGGTAGTCTTATAGTAACCGGGCACATAGATACTAAGTATTCTGACCGTTTGTGGCCTATGATACTTTTAGGTGGTATAATGTTTCTTCCTGGTGCATATCATATCCGAATAGCTTATTATGCATATAAAGAGTATCCAGGTTTTAGTTTTAATGACATTCCTGAACTAGATTAACATGTGATTGCTATATTTAATATATAAATGACTGGAGTCTCAAACAGTAACATTGTTAGCTAATTTATAAAAAAACTGTTTTTATATTTCTTAGATATCAAAATGATGTTCATGTTAGAACCAGGCACTAATCCAGTTATACTTGTTCCTTAAAAATACCATTGTATTTTAAAAACCTATGTAAAAGTACAAAGGTTTTTTTTTGGATGTGAATAAAATTTGTTTAGATATTTAGATCTAGTGCACCCTGTGCACCCAAGTTTGTTCTATTGTAACAGTTTTATTATTGAATTCAATTATTGTATATTTAAGATAGGTAATGTAAAATGGTAATGATGCCTATATAATACATTACATAAAAGTGTGATAAATGGTCTATCTGTACTACTGTAACTATTAATACTGTTATTTATTAGTATATTATAATACCTCTAGTTATGGAATTATGATTTTAGTTTCCAATGTAAAATTATTCATCCTAGATCTATTTTATGTATTATGTGATTAGTTCAATTGCCACACAGAAATATATTGCAATTTATTAAAATAATTTGACTTGTTTTTTAATGTTTTATGGAATGGGATGATAAGCAGGTAGGTATAAGTTTTGGGCAAACCCATATAAAGTGGTAACTATTAATCAGCCTATAATTATGTATCTAAGTTCTAATTCCCATAGTACAAGCTATGCTTAATTTGGGACTAGATTGTGATGCGTGAATTGTCTGTAAATATTTATTTATTTTATTGTCTCACGGAGCAATAACCCACTATTGCACCTGCACTGCGTCCATCACTCCATTGTCTCATGCCTTTATTTAAATGCACCAGCATCAGCCATGTTTTACAAACAGGAACATGTGTGCATCTAAACACAATGTGCACAAAAGAACATGATATTCTAGTAACAAGTGGTGTTACTAGAATTTGTAGTTGGTGGGAGAAATCGCAGATTAATTGAAAGAAAAAAAACTGCATTCATTAGGCATACTTTAATGACATCAATTGATAATTTCAATAAATAGATTGATAAAGTCACTTTACAACTTGTAGAGATTTAAAGTAAATCACATTCATTCATAATGATTATTTATAAACATTACTTCCTATCTAAATTGCATGTTTACCTATTGCCGCGCTTGCCTTTCTTAGTTTGTGTGAAGCTAGTGTGCGGTAGTGGTATTGAGTGTCCTGTTTTTTTGAGATGTTCAAACAATTTGTTCTTAGATGGAAAGTCTGTTTGACAGATCGCGCACCTAAGGTTTAGGGCTGTGCTTGAATCTTCAGTCTCACTCGTTTTGGTTCGCGCAGGTTTTCTATCAGCTGTCTTTTTCGGCTTGTGTTGGATGTTCGGTTTGATGTTTCTTTGCGCTTTAGGTAGAGCTGGCTTATCTCTTGGGAATGCTGCCTCTCCGTCTGTTGGAGTAGTGCTCGAGACCTCGTATAGGTTTTCTGTAGAGGTTTGAGATTGGGAGCCTTTTTTGAGATCAAGTTCCTTCTTGGCTTGTATTTGGCTTTTGATCATGTTGAATTTCTTTGCTTTCCGGCTGCGCGCGGGCCCTTCGATTTCGTTAAAGCTCATCTCGTCGTGACTGTCGTTGCCCTCGCTCTCCGGCATTGGAATGAATGGCTTCTTCTTGTTTTTCTTTTTCTTCTGACTCTTAGGTAATGCCTGGAAAAAATATTTTAAGTTTTAGGCATATGTCGACTGGACTACAAAAAAAAATAGTTATGTTTTCTACTTTCTAAATCTGTTGATTATTGCATTTGCGAAAAAATGTTTTCGTCAATGATTGGACGTGCCTCAGACTACTTCTCTGTGTTATTCACAATATAATCTTGTGTTGCTAATAGGCACCTATCAAGATGTCTATTGTACCTATTGATTTCATGTTAGTTATTTGGTCTCGTCATATCCGTCAAAAAAAAAATGAGCAATACACACCTGTATTTTATCCGAATCATCACTAAGCGTCTCCCTCAAATCATTGTCCTCAATATCCGAAGTAGAATTATCCTGTGCCTCTTCGTCCTCTGTAGTACCATTGACTTTGGTTTCCTCGGGCACGTCGACCGGAGTTTCTTTCACTTCATCAACTTCCTCATCGCTGACTTCCTCGTCCACGTCAGATATGGCGATATCGTCATCCATCGCCATATTAGCCACATTCTCCTTATGCTTCTTACTGTTCTCATGGTTCTCGAAAGACTTGACGTTCTTGAAAAGTTTACTGCATGCGGAACAGAAGAGGTTTCGCATTTTGTTTTTAGACGATTTAGCTGTTGCTTTTGAAGCTTCACTGGCCTGGAATGGGTGAAATAAAAAGGTAATGAAGGATATCTTACATTATACAACATAGCTTTATAGTCCATGGTATGGATATGATACGGGAAAAGTAGGGTTTCCTAATTTTTTTTTTTTTTATTGAAAAAAAAAAAAAGTAAAATAATGCTGGACAATCCACACAACATCATCTAGCCCCAAGCTAAGCAGAGCTTGTGTTATGGGTACTAGAAGACTGACATACTTAATATAATACATTACATAGATAGATATTTTTTTATTATACATATAATACCCAGAACACCCGGAATAAATATTTGCAGAACATACAAACATTTATCCCAAGGCGGGAATCGAACCCGCAACCTTCCGCGTCGCAGGTGGACCATCGCCCACCGCGCCACATCGGTCGTGAAATGAAATGTTTATTTCTGTAACCAAAAATACTTAAAGTTATGACAATGTGGATGTTCTCTTATAAGTATAAAAATACTTGTGTTAGAGAACATCGCTTTTAATCATCCACAGTGTGGTTACAATCAGGCGCTTATATTACAAACGTTTAAAGACAATAACTAAAAACACCAATTACGTAGATATTAGGTCGTACAGGATGGTTTTTGATGAATGGTGGTAAAGGCCAAAACCACTAGAGTTAGAGAAAAGCTGTGGAAAGAGTAATGCCCTCGATTAATACGAAAACCATAACCATTAGGTACCTAGTTTGTTCAAGGGCGGATCCAGCTTTGGCGCCAGGGGGGGGGTCACGATCCAGCTTTGGTGCCCAGGGGGGGTCACATAGTCGTGGTCAAGTCAAGAACTTATAATTTAATTTTGATAATGTAATTCCCAAACGTTTGCCATTATAAAAAGTTATTACATATGTAGTGACATTAATTCTGTATGGTGACAAAATATATAAATAAAATAATTATGTTCAATTAGTGGTCCACCCTAAGTCCTGGAACTAGCTCAGGGGGGGGGTCATGACCCCCATGACCCCCCCCTGGATCCGCCGTTGGTTGTTTATAAACTTTAACTCAAATAATAAAAAAATAAGGCATTTCTGATTCTGTTGCAGTTAGGGAACAATCTATGTAAATAAATGTATTCCTAAAAATGAATGGAAAGCACAGCACCCTCAGGCCCGTTTGGACTAGTTTCCCGTTTGGTCAAGTCGGTCCGTTACGTCTTATTCCCGGTTACATGCTAGTTGTACTTTTTCAGAAAATTACTTAGCTCTACAATAGTAGAGCAGTAGTGAGTTGTACTTACATGATAAGTAGTAGAGGCTCTACTACTTACATGATACTTACATGATGAGTAGTAGAACCTCTACTACTTATCATGCAAGTACAACCCAACGTCATCATGTGATGACTCGCTCGCTTTCGTGGGACGAGGACGAGAGCGGAGACGCATACCAGCGAGGTACGCAGTTAATTCGCACGTAAATATACATATTTAGGTAGTACACTACCTCCTCAGTCTTGGAACTCTCTTCATTGCTACTCTCCATCCCACCCTCGCTGATTGTATCATCATCAGATGACAAACCAAACTCCTCAGCTAACAAAGACTCGATCTCACTGAGCTTCTTGTGATAATCCTCACTCTGCAGGAACGTTGACTCTCCTTCCTGCTTTTTAGCTTCTTCTATTTCTTTCTGACGCTGTAGTATCCTTTCGCGGCGAACTTGTTCTGCCTGGAAGTTTAATAATTTTAAATTGTCAGTCCTAATTCTAATTCTAATTCTTGTTGGGGGAATAAGATCTGCACTGACGTCCCGCAATGGGGTGTATTGTGCTGTCAGTCCTATTTGAGTCTCAGTAATTTATGCAGTAAAAATGTTATTGTAGAAAGTATTAAAATAGATTTGTAATTAAAAAATATTATGAATATTTTCTAAAAATAAATAAATCTATAAAATAAAATAAGATTAGGTAAGCGTGGCCCGTAGCAAATTTTGACGTGACAACGTCTTATAATTCGATAGAGCCGGCTGCACGCACGAAAAAACATGACTCATGAAGCGTTCCGGCGTTCCGGCGTTCTGAGGCGTTCCAAGATGTTTCGAACGACGATTTATTTTGCAGAACCGCTTACAATACCGTTCGTTGACGTTGTCACGTTCAACTATCGTCAGTAAACCGACTTTACAGACAACCATTTTTTTAAAAAGAATCCTTGTTATGGGTTCCGTTTATTTGCGATCTATAGGTTACCATAGTGGGTTTAAATATGTGGGGCCCCCTTTCGCGCGAGGCCCGAAGCATTTGCTACTCTTGCTACGTGGTTAATCCGGCCCTGGTCTGAAGACTACAAATAATAAGCTCTTTCAGAAAGAGTCCTATACAAGAACTACTATAAAAAATGCCTTACAAAATGTCACCTTAAGGATACCGCTTGCTCTGACGGGAAATAATTTTTTTAGGGTTTTCTTTTTTATTGCGGCTGAACTGTTATATCTTTTACGTTTAAACTATTTTGCGAACATAAACAGTAATTTTGTGTGACCCTGTATCGATTTTTGAGATTGGTTCTTAATATTTGCTGTAAAGGTGCAGAAACTGTACAAAACAGTTTCTGTTCATCAAAAGATTAAGTTGCAATAGTATTGCATAAGATTAAATAACATTACCTTGGCTTTATTAGCTTCAGCCTTCTCCTGCAACAACTTGGTGTGTTCTTGAACGCGCTTATCCTTTCTGCGCACAAAGCTGACCAGTCGTCTAATCTCCTCGTTCCGTTCCTTGCGAGCCCTCTGACGGATTTTGTTGTTCTCCTTTTCCATCAGTTTGATGACTCTGCGATTGTCATTCTGCTGTATTTGATGTTGGTCTAACCAGACATAGCCTGAAATAAGAGAGTGAAAATAAAAATGTTGTTCATATTCAGATATTGTTTTAATACAACTATTCTTCAAAATCATATTTTTGGAAGTAATGTCAGCTTTTTTTTTATTCCGAGACAAACTGTTGCTTTGCTAAATAATCTGATCACCAATTAAGGATAAAGGATAAATAAAACTTGCATACATATTGGAAAATAAAATGGAAACTAATTTTTACTGAAATAAGGTTATGAATATAAAAGAAGTGCCAACAACATTGTTTATAAAGTAAAAATAATGGTTAATCAAAAAATCTTTACATAATATTGATGACTTTTTAAACAGTAACTAATTATTTTTGTTGTATATTTTATTGAATATACCTACCATGTTTGAGGAAAATAAATATTTCATTAATTTCAAACCGGATGAGAATATCAGTCAACTCAACTCTCCGATCCAAAAAACAATTAAATAACCTTAGACTTACTTTTATTGGTAGAGAAAGACATCCAATAAGCATAGAACTCATGAACATCTTCATAAACCGTAGTAGAGTTTCCGAACTTGGGGATCTTTGCCACTTCTTCAGGATCATCCAAGAAGTCAGTTTCTTCTGCAGCCAGCTTCGAAAACACCTAAAATGGAAATACAATAAATATTTGACTTCACCTTACATTTCGATTTTACGAACACAAAAAGAAACAAAATAAACCTACACTATATTAAATATTTTTTGCGGTGAGGTTGTATCAATACCACCAATACCAGGGATTTGATCAAAATGAAATTGGAATAAACCTAGTTTGTAACTAAGATTAGGATACAAACACTTTTTAGTACATACATAAAAAGTATATAAAATATAAAACGAAAAGGTCGATCACCCTTAGCGATAAGGCCGCCCATTGTGTTGCCAACTACTGTTTAAGTTCTTTGTTTTTATTTGTGTGTGGTGAACAATAAAGAGTTCTATTATTTATTTATTTACTGGTTGTTTGTCTGTTTCGCCTTACTGATTTGTACGATGCCACAGAAAACGCCATAGAGGTGGCCAAATATTGGGAAGACACACGAGTTTGAGATCATCGATCAATCACACGAAGAAGAAGCCTTACCTCTGAGTAAACGGTATAGAAGCTCTGTTCATTGTCACCAAATCCTTTGTAGCAGGAAGGACTGAAGTATTGGTACACATCCAGACTGTCATCATTATATGAGCTGCCCGCACCTCTCAGTAGCTGTTCTCTATGATTGTCATACCTGAAATATGTACGGTAAATTAGGGAAGACATGAAAACTACTTTGAGGATGTTTAATTTTAGATTCTATAGAATTTTTCAAAGTTTTCCGATTAGAACTTATAGTACAGAGATATATTATACGGGATTTTATCGCGTGTTTTATAATATGGACCATAATATGGTCTTCAATCCAAAACGCGATAAAATTATAGGAAATACATACATGCTCATTGTCTAAGATGTAGATTCTGTACAAAAAGTTAAAGAAGAATTCCTTACCAGGCTCTTTCCTGAGGATCAGACAGCACCTCATAAGCATTTTGGACAAGCTGGAACTGTTCTTTAGCCTCTACAAGATTTTCTAAATTTTTATCAGGGTGCCATTGCAAAGCAAGGCGCCGATACGCTTTCTTGATATCCGAAGCCCCCGCCTCCTTCTCGATGCACAAAACTTCGTAATGGCACTTCATGTTTTCTTCATTATTATGAAACTTTCACAATAGCTTACAACCTTTTGTAAATGGATAAACGTAACCTTACTGAATCACTTTGAAATCAGGTTTATCAATGAAAATGTGCAATATGCAGTGTCTTATTCCAACTCCACTACATTGCGATCGGAACTTAACAAATGTAATACCAGAAAACCAGTAGCCACGTTAAATTGAAAGAAAATGCAGTGAAATAATTATTTTATCGATCTATTTTCAGTAAATTAGCCGAACGAAATGACTTCGTTCGCAAAAAATGTTGACCGACTGCTGATGACATTAATTGACATTGACAGTGTGTCTTGATGACATTGACATGATATAACAAATTGACATATGCGCAAAAAGCTCTCACTACAACATATGTTTCTCCACCTAAAAGTGATGACAGACTTGTACTCTACTAAATCGTACATGTCGTAATGTAACGTTCATGACCACACACTTGCTCTTTTTACCAACAGAGTGCTCCTTTTTTCAAAAAAGAACAGACTATAATTTGTTAAGAACGATGGCATGGTAAGAGTGAATGAATAAGTGTATATCCAAACATTCGTTTTTTATTCAACTACGATACGATAGAATAAGCCGTTGGCCCGTCTACTGTTATTTATCATTGATTACTGCCTAAGGTAACAATGCATTTCCTCATCTAGCAAGTCCACTAAAGACTTGTTCTGTGAAGCAATAAAACACTGCCCTGGGTATATCTTAGGTGTCTATAATAAAATAAAAGTTACTACAGTGGAGCTTGAGTCCTCTGGGCAGCAAATGCCATGCATACCATTTAGTCCAGTACACTGCAAAATACCTTACGGTACTTTTTCGATTGACGTACTTATGTATAAGTTATTATTGATGTTATTAGTAGTTTCAGATAAATGAATTCATTCGTTTAAAAACGAATATATTTTTATTACATTATTCCTTTGCAGCTCGCACACCTTTAAAATACTAGTTTAAGTATAGGTACACTTAGAAGTCGGTCTATGTATTTAGATGAAACTTATATAAGTTTCATAGACATTAACAAACTTATATAGACATTAACAGACACAGACATTAACAAACTTATATAAGTTTCATCTAGATCAAATTTGTTTGTTTGATGTTGCGGCTTAACCACTGGATGGATCTAGATGAAACTTTAATAATATAATTTTATAATGTTTTATAGATGAAACTCATGAAGCAGATCCATCCAGTGACTTAGCCGTGATGTTATAACAAACAAACAGTCAAACTCGATTTTAGGACTCAAAATCGTTTACCTAGTGCATCTGCATATTAACTTTTTCCATATATTCGTTTTTAATTTTCGGCTCTTTTACAGTTTTATAACAGTATAGATAGATGAAAAAAAAATATACAAAGACATTCTGTAGTATCAGCATTTGTGCTGCCCGAAGCCAGGGCGGGTCGCTAGTAAATAAAATAAATAATTCACAGACATTCATTATTGAGTTATATACACATTACTCATCATTATTTTGTCCCCGTTACACAAGCAAAGCACTTGGTTTCCCCAATGAGATCACAAGGCGTACCCAGTTGACTGAAGAATGACTATCGTGCATGCCTATGCCTTGCCATCATTCACTCATTATCACTCACATACAAGGAGCATACTGTATTTGACCTTGAGATCCGAATGTCCCAACAATGTCAACAACTTAGCGTAGCTTCCCCGAAATTTAGGAATTTTTTCAAGATAAAAAATTGCTCAGGGTATTTGTTAGGGGTATATATATTTAAACAGACACAAAAAAAAGAGAAATGTAAAACATTTGTTTGTGATGTCTTAACGGGAAACCTTTTAACCATTTTTTTAGAAGGAATCTGTGCAAATATGGATAAATTTCGCATATTTTTCACTGAAGTTAGGGAAAATTCTGATTTCAAAGTTGGCAGGACCGAGTCAACTATACAAAAATCGGCCCGTGACGTCATATATTTGTAAATTGAGAGTACGCGTGTGCGGTCGACCATAGAGTTTTCATACAAAATGTATGGAAAGGAGGTGATGAGCGATATTTGATATAGTTCAAATGTGTTACAACCTTAATAGGTACACGCTGATTGGTTTTGGACGTGGACGTGCTCGAGAGCAATGCATCGTTAAGGGCAGTTGGTTGACCAAAGACAAGTGACCTAATATAAGAGTTTGGCGGTAGCATAGTTTGTCCCATGTCCCACCTAGTTGTATAACAAAAACAGGAAACGTACTACCTAACACAATACACATACTAGGTAGGTACCTAGGTACCCTTTGATAACTACGTACGGCCGTAGTAATATGGATAAATCCGATCTGTCTGGAACGGTTTACTTTATCATTATGAAACCCAAGACATTAATATTTACTTTTCATAATAATAAATTGCGTTTCTAAACTATATAAACGTAATATTTTTAACCTCGCAAGTTCAATTTCAACAAATTGCTTCTAGACTGGAATGCAAATTGGCATTTTAATTTTCCCCCGAAGGAGCGAGGGCCTCGAGCCGTGAGTTGTTTTCCCTAATTATCTTTCGCAAAACTAATGCCCGTGATAAACTGTCACGATGGACGGTCACGACGAGCTTTCAAAGTATTTTCGTAGGAACCTATAGGTTTTTTTATTATTTTTTATTTTATATTAAAGTTTGAACTAAACAATACACAAATAGATATATTATGTATAACATCTAAAAACCACTAAGGTTTAACACGGTGCTATACTGAGTTTACAAAATAAAAGTTACCTACAGACTACTAGGTACTTTTGGCAGCTAAATACTTCCAAGACCTAGACAGCAAGACCTAAATACTTTGTAAAAATAATAACAATCGCTTTAACACTCATCAGGATTTTGTAAAAAAAACAGGTTTGGTTATGTTTCAAGTTACTATTTTCCTATTAGAAAAGAAAAAATAAATAAATACGATGCATGTAGGTATATCGTAAATCAACGTTAATTATGTAATAAATACTTAATTAAGTGCAATAAGCTGTTAACCTAGTAAAAAAAGAAACAAAACAATGTATTCAAGACAAATAAAGCGTAGCCTATACTCTACCATTAAATTATATAAAACAAACATTTATACCTACTAGATAAACGATAAATATGATATCTTGTGGCCTTGAAGGTATATACGTAACTAGGGCTATTCTACTAAAGAGCCCCATCTGAATCGTCTTCCATGAGCGGCCTTATAAGCACTGCTCCTGTAAATTATAACGGTATTAGTTCAAACCTATACTTAAATCAACTAGACACAAAATTGACTCTAAAAATGTTTCTTTTTATATTTTAGGCATATATTTTAGGGCAAATCTTCAATACCAATTTATGTCGAGTAAAGCTTATTTAAGAACTTTCGTGATTGATTTTTTTTCAGTAAAATGTAAATCGAAAGCTATTTTAGAATGTTCAAAATTACTTGGATAATAAAATTAAATTAGGAGAACTAACCTACTCCATGGTACTTTAGGTGTATTAAAATAATCGAGTTATTTACGGAGAAAAATAAACTATATTTTTCTCGTAATGGGCAGAAACTTATAAATAAATTGTAATATGATTTTCACTGTTCCGTTACAAGATTAGCAGAAGAATTGAATGTGATAAAAGGACGCGAGTGCCACCTTCCAGTCATTTGTGATGTTGTTGACTTCAGCAGGCCTCTGCACGATTCCTGCAAAAAAAAAAACATCAAATGGAATGCAATAATTCCATGTGACAGGCGTCACAGCTCAGTTAAGAGCTATTGGGAACTTGTAAGTTCAATCTCCACCGAAAATACATTTGTGAAAACACATGTAGGCACCTATGTACTTAGTTATTGTATATTTGTTATTACAGAACTCAACTGTTTCTTGTATCTAGATTTCTTAAATACTGTAATAGTAATAAACCCTTATTTTTTATTATGTAAGTACAAATAAGTTTGCTTGTGAATTATTTTTTATTAAGTACAAATATAAGTAAGTTTTTCCGTTTTGTTTTGAATTTGAGTTGACGCTCGCGCTCTCAAATATAATGGCACATTTTTCTGTCCAAACGAGGGCGCGAGTACACGTTTAAATAATAATTGAATGCCTACTCATACAATACTTTAAGAGGGCTTGAGTGCCAAACTACAGTGCACGACTACTGTAACAACATTTTGTACCTAAATGCAAACGTTTGGCATTATTCGAAATCATTACTTTTATCATAGTGTGCATAATGTACCTAAGTGTGAAAATATACAACTGAAAAAAGATGTAGGTAGGTACTTTTGAATCTCTCTTTTAGATTTGTGAGTGAAAATCAAAATCAATAAAACTTTATTCAGTAAAATCATAAAGATCATTTAGAATCGTCTTATACCTATAACTAGGTGATTCTAGGTGCCAGTTCCACGCGCCCAGAGCCTAGAAAAGCCTAGTGGTTCTCATGATAAAATTACCCCAGTAGTCCGTGAGCAGTCCGTGAAGTCAACACAGCTCTAAGCTGAAAACCAGCGTTGTTGTGTGGCAGCACATGACAACACATTGGCACACATTTTATAGAATAAGTTAGCCTGTAAGTGATAATTATAAATGTTTACTGTGTGTGCTGTTGGCGTTGCCTTTAAATAAATAAATAAATAAAAAAAAAACACATGCTGAGCTGTAGGCCTATTCTCCACCACTACTCTAAACCGTTAGTAATTTTTAAGTTTTAATTTAAGATTGATTTACTTTATTTTAAAGGAACCTGTTTTTATTTATTTTGTTAGGTAGGTATTGCTTTTTTTATTAGTGGTGGTTAAATTAAATGATTTTTCTTCTTTCTTCTTCTTCAGTAAGTAAATAAAGGCCAGTGTCGTTAATACCTCGTCTTCATCCTGTGTGTAGGAGCCGCCGATGGAAAGTCCCCGCGACTCCGAGGGTGATGGCACAGGCAAGTCCACCACGGGCTCTGACCACTCCTCGTAAAGCTCCGGCCGGGGCCCCAGGGGCAAGTCCGGGCTGGTTCGACAATTCTCCAGAATCCACTTCTGCTCATGAGGTGATGGAGACCTGTTAGAGTTTGATTTATAATGATAACTGAGTGGATGAAGTAGGATGGGATTCAATGAATAATAATATTGGGTAATGATTAATTTGTTTGAAAGTTTTTGATCGTGAAACAATAGACACCAGAATGTACGGATTAATATTCATTGGACGTTCTTTATTTATTACAAATGCTTATCAAACATACTTACAGTAAAAAACCAAAGCGTTTGTTGAGCCAGTTAATACAGTGAGTAGGTACTACAATACAATATTATGCCTTTTAGGGAACATTTTTAATTGGCGTTTAGATGAACATACCTACACCTATCTACCTACATAGTAACATACATATTATACTGCGTAGTACATAGGACTATTGTACAACTCTAAACTATTTGCCCTCTCTAGTGATTACAGTTCCCGAACGTATTCTCTTTTATGTTTGTTTTGGGCCATTTTCCAAAGTTTAAACAGCTTGTTAGTGAAATGGCGCGTTCCGGCAGTTCCGCAGCCATTTGCCTGATGCCACAAGACACTGACGGGATAATTATAATTAAGCATATTATAATTGCACCCCACCTCTTCATATCCCGTATGCGAGTATGTAGGTATTAGCTAGAACATATCTGGAGTTTCCATTTTATCTATGACTCAAGTTTAGAGATTAAAATCGTTAGATTTTAATAAATAAGAGCTACTAAGAAAAAGTTTATAAAGACGTCACAGCTTAGTTGTTATAAGCTCTGCTGTAAGCTCGCGCTGTAGGTAGTGGGTTTGGTGATCACGAACATAAATCTTTCACATAATATCTGTGTTCTCAATACCGCTAGTTGTTTTACTACGTTATTATAATATGACAAGTAAATTCGAAAAGTGTACAAGCATTATATCTAGTCATCATAGTACGAGTTTTGCTTTGCTTTTTAGTGCTAGATGGCGATAAGTCATTCGTCAATTAATATTTACTTATTGTTAAAATCACATGCCCGATGACTTGTGGGCTAAGCAAACCACAGAGTGGATCCCTCAAAGGCGACGACGGCGTTTGAGACTCAGAATGAGATGGCGAGACGAGCTGGACTCGCATCTAAGCACGTGGCCTATCACTGCGTTAAATCGCGAAGAGTGGAAGGAGGGAAGAGAGACCTTTGCCCTACAGTGGTAAGTTTACACTTGTAACAATAAGCTCGGAAGTAGGGACATTATGGCCTGCCCATATGCCTCACCGAACTGAGCTATTTTTCCAGCTTACCCTGAATGTTTTCTATTAGCCTGAACATTTCGTTGTATATCGACTCTAATATTTCATCCGCATATACAAAAATCCACAATAAATATGCCGAAACGTCTGGCAAGGATCAAGGATATTGTATAAGTTTGGTAAAATATTTTTAAAATGTGACACTGGCATATAAGCATGCCAGTTCGTTCGTAGAAGTAATATAGTGGTTATACAAAAGTATTATGCCATCTACTTTGAGACCTGGCATAAATAGAAAATATTTTTTTTTGCGAAATGTTGCAGAAATTTGGGTAAAAAGTATACAAAAGTAATAGAAAAAGCGGTTATTTCTGCATATAACAAAACATCGAAGGCAAAGTGGCAATAGACGTATTCTGTAAGCCGTAGGAATATAAATCGCCAAAAATGATGATTTATTTATAACAAAAAAACTTTTTTTTTTTTTGTTTGTTCTCCCTTTCAGATGTCAGCTTTATGCCGCTTGACGTTCAAAGCTCAGCTCGCTAATATGAGGGTAGCTCATATCTAGGGACATATTACCCGAGCCGTTGTAATGTCTACCGTCTGGCAACACCAACACCTTTACAGATTACTTTTTGTGCCCGTCACTTAATTGCACCCTGGATGGTACGAGTTTCGTTGCTAGAGTAAATAGGACGGTATTTTTGTGTTGCCATAACTTTGTTTTATGTTTTATTTGTACGAATGTGACACACGGGTGTATGTCGTGAACGTTATTTAGAATCTACGTAAATGTCGCGTAAAAAACATTTGTGTTGTTAGCCTTATATTGTTTTGATAACATATCTAAGTGGCGTTGCAGTAATAAAATTTGACAAAATAACTGTTTTTTTGTTATTCTTTATTTATAACCTTTTACTTACTTACAAAAGGACTTCGGAGATTTCAAGTTTTCCTAAAAGTATACATTGGACATATATTTTCCGCTTAACATAGTATGCTGGAACCTATGGCCTACATTCGCAACTTTGTGACATTGAGCTCTATAATTGTATAGAGTACTTACAAAAAAAAAATGTTGTGTGAATGTAAAATCCTAACATTCTAGAAAGATCTTCAACGAACGGCATAACACCGTCAAGTCTACGCGTTCGCTATGGGATACAAAATTCTACGACGCAAATTGATACAGTGATGGTTAGAGAGGTAGAGTAGAGCAATCAAAATAACTCAATTAGTACGGCAATTACGAATCCGTCGACAGCTCTAATTAAACTCACCTACCGAACCAATGCATCTCATGTTTTATCGATTAAACGGTATACGAACTTTTAACAGCTATGAATTTATTACACAAACAAGTAAGTTATTGCAGTAATTTGTTACAAATAATTAATTAATTTCGTACTTCTTTTCAAGTTTTATTTTAATCTAGTTTTACATATTTTAGTTGCCTAATAATTACATGTTTTTTAAGTTAGAGCAACTTTTTTCTGTACATAGTTAAGTTGAGTTCTTATTATTATTTGCATGTTGTGGTGTCCTTTAATTGGAAAAACACTTAGATTTAAGTCCTTTGTTTGTATTATTGTATTATATGTGTTTATTCCATTGGATACCCTTAATAAATAAATAAATAAATTGAGTGATACCAGATAAACGTTAATACTTTCAACCGGTTTTTTATACTTTTAACCTGTTGGTTTTCATTTCGTTATCGGTACACTTAACTTAGATTCTGATTCTCAGCTTCGAGCACTTGAGATTAACTTAGACATCTTTTTGTAAACCCTATTAAGATAAGACAATATTTATGAAGTCGGTACAGCTATTATATGCTGGGATTCAAGGGATTTGCAGCCATGTTTCTTGTTATTACGGTTGGAAATGCGAAATGTAATGCCTCCTTCACATGGTTTTTGCGAGTCTGATCCGATCTGTTTTTGTCGCAGGCCACCTCAGAAGCCACCGGATTGTACTTACTCACTGCCGTTTAGAACTAAAACTTCTATCAAGATATTCTAGTAGTCAATAATAATATTCATGGACATTTCATACATCACACTTTAGTCCCAAACTAAGCAAAGTTTATTATGGGAACTAGATTGTTGATAAAACCTACTTAAATACTTTTTTTTTGTAAATACATACATATAATACATAGTAACACCCAGACACACAATAAATATTTATCACATAAACATTTAGTTTGGGTGGGAATCGAACCTACGACCCAAAGCATGGTAGGCAGAACTACTACCAACTGAGCTGTGACGCCTGTCGTTGTTGGAATCTACTACTTATTTAGCATCAATCGCTTTGATTGGCTGCTTTATCAAAGTCTACGATAAAATTCACCTGATGATTGCAGTGATGTCATCCGCGCTGTAAACCACCTTGGTCTTCGGGTCATAGAAGCCGTCACCAGTGTCGTAGAACCCTGCAGGTATGTCTCGTGTTGGCTGGTCAGCGGTCAAATAAGACTGGCCAGCTGGCTGTAGCCCGTTCTCGTACTCTATCGTGAATCTGTAAGGTAATTTGTACCTATAACCAAGATCCAAGGCCTGAGGGCAAATAGTGCTTTTTGTTATCGTCCGTCAACCTCTTTTCTATACAACGTTGGGTTGGAGGGTAGATAATGCTTTAGATAGATAGATAAACTCTTTATTGTACACAAAGAAAATAACAAATGAAAAACATAACAATAGATTTGTACAATGGGCGGTCTTATCGCTAAGAGCGATCTCTTCCAGACAACCTTTGGATGGAGAGGATAGACAAAAACAGAAAGACGGTGTACAAAAGTTCAAAAAAAACAAAACTCGAAATGAAAAAAATAAATAAATTAAAAATCACTAAGTATATGTATAATATCCTAAGCTATAAATAAATATTTTAGCACTAAGTCCTTCCTTTGAACAATAAACATTATTTAACTGTGTGCATTCAATGAATAAAAAGCTCTCGAATTAGAATCCCGAAAGGCTAAAGCTCCTAGCATGTATCCATTGACACTATCACAGACACCATTTATTATATAGAGAGGGAAGACCCAAAAATATATATCTCTAGAAATATATAAAGGAGGCTCTTTTGTTCAGTAATAGATTTCCACAAGCCAATAGCGATGGTTCTACGGATTCCTTATAAATGTAAGCCTTAAAATGGTATGGTTCCCATCGTGAAACAATTCATGTCATTCCCCAGAATAAAGGACTGTACTTATGAACGTAATTTCACTGGCATTTCCCTAATGTATGAAATGAAAGGGGAACATAGCAACTACTCATGGGAAATGGATGGGAATAATATTCTCTTATTACAAGAAATTGAGGAAAATGGGTCGCTGGACTTGAGTAAGTATTTTTGGGTCGTTTATCAGTAGGTACGCGTTATTTAGTGAAAACGAATAAATAATGTAAAAATTATGCAAAAATGCCTGTCTTGTTCCATGTTACATGGCTTTGGTAAAAATTGAAAAATAAGGGTATATTCAATGTGATTATAACATCTTTTCTACTTAAATAGTATGTTTAACATATGTTTTGAACCCTTCAAAGCGAAGAGCTCTTACAGGGCTTTAAACCTGCCTAATTATTTATTTATGATACAACTCTTTTGAAGTAGGTTGCTAAATATTAAAGTTTGTAATTTTTTTATAAAACTATACAGGACTGTTTGAGCTTTAACTCGTACAACATTTAAGCATAGTAACAAATGATTTTAATATATAAGCTACTTTTTAATAATATTTTCTCAATTTAACACGCTTGCCTTTAACCTGTAAAAAAAACCAGGGTTACTCAATATCTACGTGGGTGTGAACAATTTTCACCAAGCGGGTCCTTTTATTTGATTGTAATCAAATTTCGCATCCAATTTGCAAAATTTTCCTTTGGACGTATTTGCGGGACACAGTCGCCTATAACAATGTTATGTCATTGAAAAAAATTATACGTTTTGATGTCAACATATTTTATACCTTTGTTAAGGTAGGCTTCATGAGGTTTCTTCAATTAAATAAAATGTTCTTATTACAATAGTCAGCCTTTTACTTACTTTAATTACATAATACATATTAATATTTTTATTACAATTACAAGGAGCAGTATGGCCGATAGTTTTACTCAGAGTGGAGAGGGCGCGGGGCGAGGCGCGCGATAGGTGTCTCGTTACTGGCTTAGTTTTTTATATTTGCGTTTCGTTTTACGCGTTAACATCTTCCTTATTTAAAAAAAAAAAAAAATGGTTGTCTGTAAAGTCGGTTTACTGACGATAGTTGAACGTGACAACGTCAACGAACGGTATACGGTAACGCCTCAGAACGCCGGAACGCCGGAACGCCGGAACGCTTCATGAGTCATGTTTTTTCGTGCGTGCAGCCGGCTCTATCGAATTATAAGACGTTGTCACGTCAAAAATACACAATTTTGAAACCGACAACGGTATCCGGACACATTATATCGTCTACAAGTTCAATTCTGTGCAGACAATCGGTTTTAGAGAAGGTAGATACATTCGTATGATTCAGTCGTCAATGAACCTACATACAAACCTATATGTGCAATTATGGAAACCGCAATCAACCATTTGACAAGTTCACGTGATGAAGCGAACACATTTCCCGCGGGAAATTGATTTCCCAACCCATCCTGACAGGAATTGAATCTGTGATTGCATCTGTCGAGGATCGTATCTGTACCAAGGTTGCAATGTCTTATATAATCTCAAAAGTAACAGTGTAGAATGATTGTGCATGCAAAGGCATTTTAGGTATTTTTTTAGCATTTTAAGTACTTATAGGTCTAAATTATGTGATGATTATTAGATGAGCTGGACTCGCATCTAAGAACGTGGCCTGTCACTGCATTAAATCGCAAAGAGTGGAAGGAGGGAAGGGAGGCCTTTGCCCTGCAGTGGGACGATAGTGGCTAAATAATAATAAAAAATAGGTCTAAATTAGACCTAATGTGTAGTAGGTATCTGAATTAATTTGCTAAAAAACGTATTCAAAAGCATTATTTTATACTAAACAATATTTTTATCGCGGGCCTTGAACGTGGAAACCGAATCCAGAAATTCCGTAACGAAATAACCTAACACTCCGACCGGCGGCCAAAAATGCTATGAAATAGTTTTACATGCCACACTTCTTTTTTGTAATAAGTTTTATGTTCTTACATAAAAAATATTTGATAAAAAAAAAATGATTTGATGATTCGTGTAACCAGCATATTATATGAAAAAGTCAACTTAGTTTTTTTTTTAATATGGTTTTTGTTATAACGATAATATTCACCTTCTGTCAGGCATCCTGCAGTAAAGCCAGTCATTTTCAGCGTATTCCAAGCCGTCTGCGAATACCAGAGTGCGTTCCACCATGGTTCCTTTACGCCACCTGCCTTGGAGTATGGCGCCGCTCGGGTAGCGAAGCTCACCTTCGCCGTGGAACATTCCATCATCAAACTCACCTTCGTATATCACACCTGAGGTAAACATTTGATGGATGAGATAATTACTCGTATTTATTTATTTTATTCGTTATCTAGTGGTTATTGTTATAGATACCAGTGGGACAGCAATGGCTAAAAATAAATAAATAAAAATAATATCAAGTAGTTTGAAAATTGATATTTCAAGTATACAGACCCGTCTCGATTTATATACATTTGACTCTTTCTACTTTCTATGCCGACAATTCAGCATACAAATACAATAAAAAAACAACAAAAATGATGATCTATACAGAAGTTGAATTACTGAGTCTATAAAACCCTCCGCAGGCCAAAATAAATACTTTCATTAATTTCAATACCAATTGGGTCAGCACGGACAAGCAAAATATAATGAATTTTCTGTGTTTTGTTCAACATTTATTCTATAAGTACTCGCTGATGCCCGCGACTTCGTACTATAGTTATATTTTTGTCAATTCGCACAGTATCTTTATAAATTACTTTACAAGCTCTGCTTAGTTTGCGATTAGTGTGATGTGTGAAATGTCCAAGAATACTTATTTATTATAGACATATGTTACTCTAATCTATAGACAACATTATTGTAAAGTTTCATTAAAATCCATTAAGTAGTTTCTGCTTGAAAGTGTAACAAATAAACATACATAGAAAGAAAGAAAGACGTTTTACGTTTATTTAATCAAAAACAGATCCATACAATCATCCATACAATCTTTCGCATTTATATTATAAGTAGGATTCTTTGCAGCTGTTCTTTGGACTATGTTGGTAAGACCTCTAACCATATCATTAGGGAATAAGTGGTTTTACCATTAGGAAAGTTGTAGGTGCCGTATCCACTCATCCCGAGGACGTCCCAAGTGCCCTCATATTGAGAACCAGTCGGGAACTGCTTAGCGGAACGTGCAGCTCTGGGAATATCTAGTGACACTGTTCTGTGAATGTATAATAAAATAAATAATGCTGGACAATCCACACAACATCATCTAGCCCAAGATAAGCAGAGCTTGTGTTATGGGTACTAGAAGACTGACTTACCTACTTAATACAATACATAACATAGATAGATATTATTTATTAGACGTATAAATACCCAAAACACCCGGAATAAATATTTGCAAATCATACAAACATTTATTCGCGGGAATCGAACCCGCAACCTCCGCATCGCAGGCGGACCTTCGCCCGCCGCGCCACATCGGTCGTTTATAATTAATAGACCGTATTTAATATGTAAAATGATGCTCAATGCAATTAGGTAACCGCATTGACTTTTATGAGCCGATGTGAATAATACATTAATTTGAGCAATCATTCAATTCCATAATATTAATTATAAAATCAATTCAATGAGCATCAATTTGCAGTATGAAACTGAAATACATTGGATGAAATAAGCTATAAATAAATTGCCTAAGTTGTGTCGAGTCTTTACTTATGACGTCCATCATAGTCGTATAGATTTTATTTAGTAAATCATTTAGAATAAGTAGATATACCAATTCTCTTTTCTTAATTGGGCCTTTTGCATCCAGGTCTTACTCTGTACGGCAACGATATCGTCCATCCATCTGGCTGTTGGTCTGCCAAGGACTTTTGAGGGAGGAGGCTTATACCCGCAGCAGTGGGCTGCCTATGATAATGATGATGATACCAATTCAGGATACGTGTTTGGGATTCGGCATGTAAGTCTTCTAGTACCCATAACACAAGCTCTGCTTAGCTTGGGGCTAGATGATGTTGTGTGGATTGTCCAGCATTATTTTTTTTTGACGTGTCAACGTCTTATAATTCGATAGAGCCGGCTGCACGCACGAAAAAACATGACTCATGAGGCGTTCTGAGGCGTTCTGAGGCGTTCCATGAAGTGACGTTGTCACGTTCAATTATCGTCAGTAAACCGACTTTACAGACAACCATTTTTTTTTTTTTTAATTGTATGTTTACGTACTTGCACTCCTCTTTGTGTTCCTCTGAGAATTTCCTCATGATTGCCTCCCATTGCGAGACGCGCTTCTCAGGTCCCCTACAAGGATTCAACAATGCTATCAATGACTGCTGCACATTCGCCGAAATTAAAGTACCTATCTTGTGAATATAGTTCAATCTTTCTATTGCATTTGTCGCGTCCATGATTATAATAACCTATAGCTAATGAAATCAAAGTATAGAGGAATACTGTAATTGTTGAGTAAACGACTTAATTGACATCAAGGTATTGAAGTTTGGAGATTACAATTTGCAACATCGCGATGGTTACGCTATGTACAAATTAATATGTCATGTCAATATTTCACAAAAAAATATTTGATTAATATATTTTTTTGTTATTAAAAATTATATGACACAATGTCTTTGTTGATATGAATAATATAAAAAAAATACCTGTTTTTGGTTCATGGGCTTTTTTGATTAAAAATGACTTTTCTTAATGTTGATATGAAAAATAAGAACTAAATAGGTACTTATAGTGTAGGGTGTTACAAACATTGTATTGATTCTTAGCTGCTTCGACATTTCAGATGCTCCTGAAAATATGAAATGCCCATTTTAAAATCTACGGTCCCTTCAGGTTGAAGGTAATAAGAAATTATAGTGGTTTTAATGAAATAGATTTAAATAGCAAACAATATTATTTAAATGAACGGATATCAATATGTACACTCATTTCATTTAAACTGTTAGTAGACACAACCTTAACTTATTTTAACATTTTTTTTTATAATCATAAACCTAAGTTTTGATTAGGATCCTCGCGTCATCTCATCCCTATCTCGTCACATCAGTAGAGCATCGTTCACATTTTGCTACACGAAATCTGCTTTCCCATATACTTACAGAGCTTCCTCTGAATTTCCCACCAAAAAGTAAAATATTGTAAAAAGTAAAAAAGTTAGAGACACTTCAGGGACATGCGTCAACAACGCCTTTGGCGATACGGATGTAAATATGATACCTGGATGGTATCCTGTTTCTACTTTACCCGTAACATTACCCTGGTTTACCGCTGGGTATAAAAAAATGGAATAATGAAGTGTTACTAGCATTTATCATACCTTAAGATGCCTGTATTATAATAGCTAGTAGGTATAAAGGATTAAATTTGACAATATTTCGAATACGGATGTTAGTCTACTTTTACTAAGATTAACATGCTTAAGTTGAAACCTATGAACTGTTTTAATAAAATTATATTATTTTTTGAAAATTGTACTTATACAGTTAAGTAAACGATTATAAATAGCCCTCATCCCGCAAAAAGGGCACGCTTACGGCTTAGTTGCTGAAACCAACTCGTTCTACAAGAACATATAAGCTATGTAGAGCCCCAAGATTTTACTTTAATTACTGTCTTTTCATTAACCAGTTCCTAACGAGTCATTGATCTACAATTAATGTATCCAGGCTAATCCCCATAACAAAAGAACATGAGAAATCGACGGAGAAATGGACTTTGTCAAACGTTCTGCAGTCAAGTCGCGGCGCGGTCATGGTCATACCGCGGCATGCATTATTTATAGAGAAAGAGTGAAACCTGTTCGGTGACGGACAATAAGTCTGCGCGTGAGGGACCAAGATCCGGTATGAATATTGTAATTGTTTATTTCAGTAGTCAAGAGAATGTGTACGTTAGAATAAATAAATAATGCTGGACAACCCACACAACATCATCTAGCCCCAAGCTAAGCAGAGCTTGTGTTATGGGTACTAGAAGACTGACATACTTAATACAATACATAGATAGATATTTTTTATTATACATATAAAATACCCAGAACACCCGGAATAAATAGAATGATTAGAGAATAGCTGGTGCCCGCTACTTTGTCTTGCTATCGTTATATTATTGACAATACTCACAATATGTTTGTAAATTATAGTCTATGTGTTATTCTGTTGTATAAACTACATTACTGTAAAGTTTCATAAAAATCCATTCAGTAGTTTTTGTGTGAAAGAGTAACAAACATGCATACATCCATCTATCCATACAAACTTTCACATACTCTTAGTAGGATAGTCTTGCGAAAAAGTTTTCTAGATATTATGAATCCAAAAGCTTAAAATAGTACGGATTTAGACTAAAAGCTCCCATAACTAAGCTATTGCTTGGAATTTGGATTGGATTTTAGTTTTGAACGGGCTAGTTTACACCGATAAAAATTATCAGAATCATATAAGTCTGTACCTACTCACATATACGGTAAGTACCTCATTTTAAAATCATTGAAATTCAGGCCTAAAAATGCTTTTGTACAACTCATTTCAAACTATAATACTAAATTGTTTAGTTTACTTGTAAACTAGGGTAAATGTTTTGGATCAACCATTAACGTCGATCTATCAACTTTTGACCGCGGTAAAGTAATTTCAAGCAATAAAGTACGGTACGAGTCGATATCAATAACAAAGTTCAAGAAGATAAATGGGAAAAGTTAAAAAGAATCGGATTTGAAATATTGTCTGCCACATTTGAGTCCGGGGAGCGAGGGCAAGTTTCGAAACTTTCCTACTGTTTTTATTTACTCGCTTTCATATCCTACCATATACCTATAAAAATTATGTCTATATCTTCGTGATCGCGTGGAACTGGCACCTAGAAATCACCTAGTATATAAGATGATTTTAAATGATCCTCGTGGTTTTACTTAATACACTTTTATTGATTTAGATTTTTTTGGAATAAGGTAACTATCGTTTTCATTATAAACGGGATATTTACCATGATTTGTGAGTTTGATTATTTCCCGATATTTCGGCACAGTTGCATGCGCCATGATCACGGGTCGAACTGAAGTCTTTGCAAGTAGATATAAAAGTCATTGGCAGACATACCGGTCTACCCTCTTTCGCACTCTTTTATTACGAACGATACTACCATCGGTCTCGGTCATCGGTATCGTTCGTAATAAAAGAGTGCGAAAGAGGGTAGACCGGTATGTCTGCCAATGACTTTTATATCTACTTGCAAAGACTTCAGTTCGACCCGTGATCATGGCGCATGCAACTGTGCCGAAATATCGGGAAATAATCAAACTCACAAATCATGGTAAATATCCCGTTTATAATGAAAACTATGTTCAAAACCGTGATAGTTTCAAATATTATAAGGTAACTATCGTAATTTACCGTAAGCATCCGAAGGCATCTGACAAAAAAATTACATAAGTAGGCAAGTATTCTATCAGAAATCTAGATCCCATAGTACAAGCTTTGCTTATTTTGGGACTGTGTGATGTGTGGAAGTTTAAGTTAGAAATGAAATATAGTAAAAACCATTTAGATATCTCGAATTGAAGACTACTCAATAACGTGGGAAGTTGGTTTTGTACGTACTTGTACTCATGTTATAATTACGAAGTGCACAGGGCTTCAAACATCTCCCTATTGAAGATGATGAAGTATTAACTTACCTTGAAATCACTTATTTTACGTAATAAGTCCTCCGTAGTATTTTATAACAAATAAAATATAATATTTAAAAATGTAAAAAATTAAACATTTTAATAATTATTTTGATGTTAAAACATCAATGACAGTTGTTTGACATTGTTGTTTTTACAAGGTTGTTTTTTTTAAAGATTCTTGAACTCTTTGGTATGAGTGAAATCTTTTCTATGTATAATTATTATGGTTTTCTTTATTTCAAACTATTGTAGGGGCTGTGCCGGTCAAAATGTATAGGATTCAAAAGAAGGATCGTTAGTTCGCTCGCTTCAAATATCATAGATTTGTAGAATTTGAACCCACATACACCACGACCTTCATTTCATTTCATTTTCAGCCTGTGGTGTCCCACTGCAGGGCAAAGGCCTCCTTTCCTTTTCTCCAGTACGACGACCTTATTTCGTAAAAAAGCGCGCGAACCCACAAAATTTATTTATAAAAAAAAACTATGCTTTTCTATTTTCGAACATCCGTTTTATACATCATTAGTTTTTCAAAAGTTTGAGGCTAATTCGAGTTTCGCCAAGTTGGTTTCGGTTGGTTGGCTTTGGCTCCTAGTACTTACCTTTTTTAAGAGAATGTGCAGTGAGTAGAATGTGTATTGTAACTATCAGAGTGCAATAACCATTGTGTAAGTGTAACTGTGAACCACTTGAACTTAGCACTGTAAACTTGCCACAATGTCGTGAGAAAAGATGTGCGGTCTTTTTACGTAATTCCATTCAATGCTTTGTACTTTATTCTTAATTCTACGTTTCTCAATTAGATCTGGTTTAGATGATCTTTATTTTATTTTGACATAATAAGTAGTTATGATCGTAGGTATATTTAGTTTTTTTTAGGTACTAGAATTTTTGACATGGTAATATTTAGTGTAATTGGTTTTGCAAACCGTTCTAGTTATTAATGAATAAGTAAGTAAATTATCGAATTAGCTGGCAAACACTGGATGAGAAGAGCCGAAGACCGGGCTCAGTGGCGCGTCTTGGGAGAGACCTACGTCCTGCAGTGGACTGATATAGATCGATGATGATGATGATGAAATTATCGAACGGAAGGAAACAAAAATATAATTTTAGGTTCAACTTCACGACAAACTAATACGAATATTTAAAAATACGCATTTTCTGTGAAGTTGTGCAAATAGCTATAAGTAAGCAGTTTAAAAAAAAAAGCTTTTATTTCATACCTAAAGCTAAGAAAATACTAGCTTTTCTTTTAAAATAGTTAGAGTCGGAATTTGTCTTAATTTTAAAGCCATTAGTGGATCCTTAGTCCAGATTTTCTTGTTTCCGTCCGCAGTAAAGTTAGAGTTAAAATTGACTTTGTTTTGAAAAGAAATTCTTGTATTTATTTTCGACAATCAATGTTTAACTTATTCTACAAGGCACTATTCAGCGTAGAATCAGACTTTATCAAATCAAACTGAAGGTGAAAAAAAATAGTGAATGTTCATTTCTTTACTATTTCCTCTAATCCGTGTGAAGAATGAAAGAAAAATGATTCATTCATTTGGACGAACAATCACTTGAGTGAACAGTCTGATTCCACCTTAATTGTGAAATTCTAATCCATTTCCACAACTATCTATTAGAAACAATGTTGCGCAAAACGGAATTAAGTAATGGGAACATTGTTCAAAGAAAAGTTGTTGCATGTGTCGAGACTTTCTCTGAAACGAATTGGGGAATTGTCGTAACTAATTAAAGAATGTGTGGACAGTGTGTTTGGGGACAATACTGTCTGTCGCTGTGCGGTTTTATGAAAGCAAGTGTTTCAATTTCTCGGGAAAAAGTTGTTATGGAATTGACACACATTCATCTATGTTGGTATGTTGGTGTATGACGGTTGGTCATACATTTTGGTAATAAGTAAAAACTGCGATGTGATGAAATAAATGAATATTTTGGTAAAAAAAAAATAGAATAAGTACTTAGATCTTTTAGTAATTTTTAATTGCTAGTTGAAGTGCGATATGTAAAGCGATATTGTTTTCATGTCAAACATCAAATAAAAGGAATAATATTGATTGTCTAAAAAGGTCATGATTTTAATGAGCTCCCTTTGTTTTTTATCTAATTATACAGTCAGCTTTACGCATTGCTCAAGAAGATAAATTCTAAATATTCATTAGTTTAGTAAATTCGTAATAAAATAACAGCATTTTCATGTTGAATTTTTTCTCTCCCTATGGAAATATTCTTCAGAAAGTTATCATACGAACAGATGTGATGAAAATTTTAATGAGTTCAACCGAGTAGGTTGCGTTTTACGAATGCTAATCCTCCATTGTTCAACATTACAAACTTATTGTGCGCTTTCGTTTGGCGAAATAAATATTTATGTTAATGTTTCAAAACGTTCTTGCAAGTTAAATAATCGTGCTATAATTTGGTATTACAGTGTCACGACTATTGTTAGTTTTCTAATCAGATTGTGAGTGTCATATATTCTGTAATGTTCTGTAACTTGATTTTGACACGCTTATCGAACTGCATTTTTTGAGCTCGTAACAATCTGGGCCATCGGTTTGTTCCATCACTTTAGCAGAAAAAAAATATTATTTAAAAATAATATTTACTTCGTTACTTACATTTAAAATTTAATTATTATTTATTTACCGAAAAAATTTCACAGAAGAAGCTTATTGCAGGCTTGTAGGCTTATTTATTACTTCATCATCTAATACATTTTTACCAAATGCTATCTTTTACCCGCATAACAGTAGGACATCAGAACTTAAACTACGGTTTTATTTATCGTTTAAGCATACACTGCATGCCAACATCGCTACCCCTCCACAAATGCCGCGCACATCTAAACGGGCGCGCAGTGTAACACAAAAATCTCTAGTGAACGAATCGACTCTTGATTTTCTGTAGTAGAAACCTGGCTACCTTCCAGAAAAACCCACGTCAATATTGCAACACTCGTTACGTAAACAACCCTTTCAGGCTCCAGTTATCTAATTTAGGGATGCGGAAGTTGACTCCTCCAGGACCATATAGGTACCTAACCTATTGCAGATGTATGAAATTCTTGGGGATACCACAGATTATATTACAGTTACTATTAGATACAACCAATATTTTTAGAATAAAAAACTTGTAACATACTATAACTTTATCATACTCACGTGAAAGAAAAGCTCATTGAATAAAAAGTTATGTAAGTAGGTACATATATGTATATTTGCTTAGTTTTATAAAATGAGCCAATGATTTTTTTCATGTTTTGATATCATGATATATCTTACAAAGCTGGTGAGTCGGATTTATATCTATCGGTATGTGACGTCTAAATATTTTTTCTTATAATAGTCATCAAATTTAAGGATATTATATACTTTAATCTCTACAATTCCATTCCCAATCTAATTTAATTAGTTCGCGCCAAAATCACTGCGATCTTATTATCGAACGCACCTTTCGGTGAAATATGGCTCCGGAATTGGCGGGAAAATCCCTGCCAGTTCGGGAATTACCATCCTTAATTGGGGAAAGGTTACGTAACTATGGTATCAAGGATACGTTCAACATAAATTAGCATTAAACCATAATAGGTTTAAAAAGCTAGAAAGTAGATTCAGGCTGGTCAAGTTGAAAATAACAGTGATTATATATTCCCTTCGAGAGAGATAAAGAGATACTTATGCGCTACGAATGAGCAGGACAAAACATTACATGTCATAGCTCTTAGCCTAAGAGCCGTGCTTGCCATTTAGGCTCATAAGTAAAAACTAAAAAAGGTTTACTCTATAAAAAGACAGCACGTACAAACCAATAGCAGTTTAAGCAACTGAAAGTTAAAAGGATGGTAACCACAGTAAATCTATGAGTTTACTGTGAGATTATAAGAATATTATTTATTGTATAACTGTACGGTTACCTGGAAGAAATCGCTATCAGCGATAAGGCCGCCCATGGTACTAAATTAAGTTAGTTCTAAGATTTTTGTATTTTCCTTTGTGCAATAAAGTGTTATCTATCTATCTACCTGTGTAGGTAGGTACCTACGTAAAAATGTTATAAAATTAGGTACAGAGCGAACATTTTATCCGTTTCGGACGTACCATATTATGGTTACAATAAAACATAAAGTTAAACTGTCCATACACCAGCTCTTTTCACAAAACTGTGTCATAATACAGGTAATTCTCTATTCCGGTGGCATAAAGGATAAATTTGCACAGCAATTCTGTAGAATTGGCGCTCACATCAACAATAGATTGCCGCAACGGATCGCTCCTGCCCGACAGCTGCGTTGGTATTCTGATGGCAAAGAAATCATTCCCTCACCCTTCTCTTCAAGTTAATTAGATCTTTGATTAACCCCCACTGTTCATTTGTAATTAGTTTTTAGTTATTATTTTAAGTTCATTTTTAGTTCGTGTAAATATTTTTTTTCTGTAAGTAGGTACTCATGTTTTTTTTGGGTTAATAAATATTATCTTATCTAATCTTATCTTTGTTTTTGGTGCGCACAGTAGGTGACAAGTCATTATAGCTCGCTAGCCGCCGATAGCCGATAAAAATACTTGCATTGCAACCGATTGGAAATGAAAGGTGAAGTGTAGGACCGACAAAATTTTATAGACCGCTGAAAAGGTGCTGGATAAGAGAGATGTAAATTAGGGACATTTCACTTTTTTATACGTCAAACGAAGACGTTAGGTCTTGTACAAGATAACTTAATGTTCATGAATATTGTGGTATTTGTGCACTTTATCAGAAAGTGACAGACGGTTTTGACACCCTGGGCCTATAATCGTTCGTTCACAAACTCTTCCCTTTCCTTGACGCTCACGTGAGTGTTCAGGGAATTTTCGATTGCTATAGCTGATTGAGAACAGACACATTAATAATTCATTGTTTCAATTTGGCTACGTTTTACATACGGTGCAGGAGATGAGATATGCTTCTGAAATTGGACCTTTATTTTTAGGGTAATACCTCCATTCGGTGTTATTAGGTTACGTTAGTTGAGCTTTGATAAAGACCAACGTGATTCTTCAACTATCGAATATCAGCGAAAAGACGTAAAAAAAATTTAAAAATCATTCTTATGAAAAAGAGGTACATGGTGCCTAATTCCTTCCTTGCCTGGAAGAAATCGCTATCAGCGATAAGACCGCCCATTACACTAAAGTATTATCTATCTACATGTTACTTATATACATATCCTATAAATACATAGATGCTGATTCATTATTCAAAAATAATCAGTGGGCATCATTATCATTGTTAATTGCAATCATTTAGTTTAACACGACACGTTACAAAATCATGAATTATAAAGTAGTGTGATATTACAATGAAAATTATTTATATCAAAATGCATAAATTAGAATTAAACATATAATCTAGCCAATAAAACGTAGGTACACCTAGTGCAGTCAATAAAAACTAAATAAAACCTCAAAAACAGGCACAGAAGAAAGAAAATGGAATTTAAAATCAATAATTGTTTCCATAGACTCTCTCAATATTCTTTCAATATTTCCTTTACCCTGTAACTTAATTTGGTTATTTTTTATTTCTCAAAGAAGTCAAACCAAGAATATCAAACAATGTAGGAACTCACTTAAATATTAATCGTACGAAGAATAACTGAAGTTACAGATCACACAACCTTGTATTGCTTCGCATTTAGCTCTTTCTAGCTTTTGATATAAAGCTAAGTTATAAACAAAGCTTTATATCAAAAGCTAACTACAACTAAACTTAGCTTTTGATATAAAGCTTTGTTTATAACTTAGCTTTTGATATAATGTTTTTAACTTAAACGTCAGTTAGAGCCCGAACAGCATTCGAAATTCGAAACACGTAAGCTCTTAGAAAACAAAATGGCGCGGCTTTTAGCAACCGATTATGTAAAATAATAAGTAATTTTATACGTAAAAAAATGACATCGACTATTAAAATAACGTAAATTTTGATCGAAATTTAATGGGAAGCACCAGCTATGAAACGAAAAACATTATGAACACAATACTAATTAAAAAGAAAAAAAATAATAAGTGGTTCCATGCATGTGAGTGTTGCCAGTCGCTAAAGCTACAACTTATTAAAAGATAATATTTTGTAAGCACAACGTTTCTGATATTTCCGCTTCATTGAATTGGTACATTATTCTAAGTGAAGGGTAATTTGTAACAAAGTAAGCGTATTTTTTCTTTGATTTTTCGTTTGGTTTGAGAAGAAATATCCCATTCATAGAATAATGTAGGTACAAACTTACAAGCTCATAGAGCTTGCTTCGACATATTTAGATATAGATATCTATAGTTCTACAAACCCTAAAAAATCATTCATTTATTGAACCAGGAAATATAACGTCACGTGCATCTGGAAACTGCCTGAATAAAATTAAAAAAAACACAAAACTCATACTTTTTTTTTAGGATTAATAGACGATCCTTTGGCTTCAATTTCGCCAAGTGGAAAGCGCCGATGAAGCTTTTTTGTTTTTCGTTCTTTTTTTCGAAAAATATTATGAGTAAGATTTATTAGTTATTATTAGTTTATAGGTAGTTATTAGTTTATATACTGAACACCCGAACTTTTGACAGCAATCTGGCCCTTAGATTTATGATAAGATTATTTTAATGAAAAAGCTAATTAACTATATCTAAAGCCAATAACAAGTTGTTTTGCAGGTGGGAAAGCGATAAAAGAAATCTAATATAAATTCGATTCGAGTTTTCAAGCTCAGCGTAATATTTGTTCTTGCAGTTCATTCAGGAAATTAGTTCTATTCCAAAAAGGAAGCAAGGAGTGCCACCTGCGATGTACAATAGTATATAACATTGGTATAGAAAAGCAACTCGTTTAAGTAACAGTACCCCAAGTACAAGTTTGTGCACACACGGATCGTAGAGAATTTTGTATGAAGATCCAAGCAGCACCTTTAGCAGATTTCTTGAGAAGCTTGGATTTCCATATAAAACCGGTGGTGCTCGGCGATCGCGTTTCTGCGATCCGTGTATGCACAAACTCGTACTTGGGGTACTGATTATCAATGTTTAATCATAAAATCATGCCCTAAAGAACAGCTTTACTAATATCAGAAACATTTGAATACATTTTTACATCATATGCACTGCATAAACTGTTGTGATATATCTCCTATGTGATATATAAAGCTAAACGAAAATTTTAGACTGTTTAATTTTCATTAAAAATTCATTTTGCATTGAATTTATTTATCACAAATTAAGTAACAGTCGCATACATTGCGCGTCAACACCAGATCGACTGCCAAACGTTGTACCGTCACCGCGCAGTGTATACACGTACTACTGTTACGATACGTTTACGATCGCGCATTTACGACCTCTCTGTAGTCCTTTCACTTCTACGCAAACTAAGTTCTTATTCATTGGTTACCACAGAATAAATAGTAGTCAGTTGCTCCTGTGGAGCTCCTGGTAGATTATAATTACTTGACCACTTGACCGCCCAGGAATAGCATTTGCATTCCTGGATATTTGATCTGCAGTATTATGGCTAGCTATGAGGTTGTCTTGAACTTAGTTTTTATTTAGCCAGAAGGACTATTAAAAAGTAATTTGTATTGAGGTAAAACTTTAAATCCCTTGGCAAAGGCTCAAACTTATTATTTATGTAATTGGTTCTGAGTTTCCAAGATGTAGCATAATCATTTACGATAGGATTAAAAAGTTATTTAAGGTAACCTTTAAAATACTTACGTATCTATATACACATTTTTGTAACAAAATGCCGTACAATAAATACTTTACACACATTCCGAAATATTAGTAAATACTGCTCCCAACGTCGGCAGGCGAGTTTACTTACACTAGTCTATCGAATATCTTGAGAAATACGTGAAATATACAGTTACCTAAACTGAATATTATGTACACACTGCCAATACATGAAACGCTATGTATGAGGGTCACTGAAGTAATAAAATTGAAGTCTTCAGTTGGCAAAGCGCATCGTCTATCACCCCTACTTATGCCTTGATCACACGTACCGAGTAAACCGGCGAGACAGTGACGTATTTGAGATGCACTGCGCGCTAACGCTGCAACGTTCAATAGTAAAACTGATGTCGACGCGCAGTGTATCTCAAATACGTCACTGTCTCGCCGGTTTACTCGGTACGTGTGATCAAGGCATTATTGCAAATACTATGTTGCAAACCGAGAGTTATTTGGCAAATAAAAATCGAGTGAGCTAAGTAATTGCCGATTTGGTAGTCAGAAGTTTCGTTCCATCTCACTCGTGTTTAGCATTTATCGTATTTTGTTTTTCGCCAGCCGATGTATCACGATGAAACTCGAACGTTCTGCGATTAACTTTTTATAACGCCCCTGTGCGAGACAGAAAAAATAACATTATTCCTTTTTTTTATATTAGGGCCTCTTCCCGTCAATAGACAGGCTATTTTGCAAGTATCAAGTTTTTTTAAATTATTTTTCAGTTAGGTCATTTGTTCCATTCTCATCAAATATCATGGGAAATAAGTTTCATCAAATCCCGATATCACATAGCGCATTTTAGTTTCAACGGTATATATTTCAGACTATAAAAAATAATAACATCAGAATAGGCTATGTTTATTAATGACGACCGATGTGGCGCGGTGGGCGATGGTCCGCCTGCGACGCGGAAGGTTGCGGGTTCGATTCCCGCCCCGGGATAAATGTTTGTATGTTCTGCAAATATTTATTCCGGGTGTTCTGGGTATTATATGTATAATAAAAAATATCTATCTATGTAATGTATTATATTAAGTATGTCAGTCTTCTAGTGCCCATAACACAAGCTCTGCTTAGCTTGGGGCTAGATGATTTTGTGTGGATTGTCCAACATTATTTATTATTTATTATTAAATTATCATAAAACAGCATATTTATATTTTAATTTGATAGAAAGTATACTAGAGTACGAAAATAACGTATACAAAATATTTATATTTGGTCATAACAATCATTTCTAAGAATTTTCATACCGCTAGTTGAAGAAGAAACTTTTCTCAAGATAAACTAGCATATAAAAATAAACAAAGACAATGAAAAAGTTCTGTGAATTAATATGCAGTAGGTACTTACTGTTATTTTCTTTATACTCTGTATGTCTCTGTCTGTACTCTGTGTGTTTATACTGGTATCATCATCATCATCGGCAGCCCGTACTAGCCCACTGCTGGGTATAAGCCTCCTCCCTCAAACGCCACTCTTTTCTTAATTGGGCCTTTTGCATCCAGGTCCTACCCTGTACGGCAACGATATCGTCCATCCATCTGGCTGTTGGTCTGCCAAGGCCTCTTGTATGTCCTCTAGGCCACCATTCTGTCAAGGCCTTACTCCACCTGCCATCAGCAAATCTTGCCAAGTGTCCTGCCCAGCTCCATTTGAGTTTCGCTATACGGTCCCCGATATCCACCACTTTGGTCCTTCGCCGGATTTCCGTATTTCGCACTCGATCTATCAGAGAGATACCGAGCATGGCAACTATACTGGTATAGTTCAGTGTATAGTTGCAATAAAAGTTGTATGAAAAATGTGGGTTTAGATGAACTTTATTTTTTAATGTTATATCAGCACACTTCACGAACATCTTGTGTAGGATGAAAACAGTAATATACAGTAGAGGCTGAATCATAGACTTTCAACATCTGCCAGGTTTTAAATCACATTAGTCTAGAAATGCCAAAGATATACCGATGAGTTTACACAGAAACTGAACGTGATTTTAAACCTGGCATTGAAAGTATAGGGTACGGCCTAGTATAGCTTCCTCCCTTTTCCATAGTATTCGATCCAGTTATAAATCGGCTATTGATAAAAAAATGAAATAAAGGAATTTACGTGCTGCTTTTCTTCAAAATTGGTTATACAACACGACATGCACGCGACAATAGTATAAAAGTATTTCTGGGCAAACTCCAAATTGAAGCGTTCGATCAATAAATAAAATATATTATAAGATGAAAACTTTCTCGCATCAAACATAAATAAAATATGACATTTTTTTTTTCAGATTATCCGTTTTTATTTTGAAGCCGATACCTAATTACATGATTGATATTTTATTCGGGATACTTTCTCCTATGGATTTGTCACATAAATATGCATATTATTTTATTTAGAGGAATTATTTCCAGTAAGCCGAGCATTTAAGCTCAGATTGCCGTTAGTGTGGCACAAGGAAATATCCTAACCTGCAGCGTCGTCGTATAGTTATGAGACCCCAAATATCTACAAAATCTAATTCAAAATCATTTTCCTTCCGTTTTCTCGCTATATCTATCGAGCGCAACGCTTATCAGTGAAAATTAGATTGAGTGGCCACTGGTCAGGTTCGCCGTAGATTTCCCCCCGGGCAGACATGGCTCCAATATCTTGGTCTAGCTTAGCAGAGAGCTGAGCACGAATAAATGCCGCACGTTAACTAAACGTATTTTAGACACACTGCGCGCTAACGCTGCAACATTTGAGCTGATGTTGCACAATAAAGCTGATGTTGACGCACAGTGTATGTCAAATAAGACACTGTTTCGTTTACGATTGTCACATTTATTCATAGTTTAATAGATACGTGGGGAGTAAAATTGCAAACTATGCACTAACATATACCACGATACTGTGTTTCCCGATCTTATAAAGATTTCCGTTTAAAATCTATTTGAATATTATGGTAATGAGTTTTTATGATATAACTGCATGACAGATTAACAACAGCTTAACTAATGATAGGGTTAGTTTAAGAAGTAAGTTTCTTGACCTTAAAAAGAGCAGGTAGAGATAACCATTTTAGAAATGAACGTGCGTGCGGCTCTTTTATGCACTAGTCGACCGACAAATTTAGCCATTGTTTTTCAATCTCAAAACTTATGTGTATTAGGTATAAGTACAGAATATAGTATTATTTTATTATAAAGTATACTTTTGCCAGCTTTTCATATAGTAAACTTTTAAAATCTTAAATCGAAAATAGTGAATTGTGCATCATCAAGAACATTGCAAAAAGTCCCCAACTAATTTTCAAGCTATATAGTAAAGTACTTTTATGTTTTTGTGGTTACTATACACATGGCAATTAAAGCAATTGCTTTATAAAATAGAGACAAAACCACAAAAATCAGACACAGGCTAATTAAGTAGTTCGGCGGCGGCAACACTAATAAATCAGTGAATTACCGCGGTTTGTTGCCAGAGCTTTGTGCCGAGCTCTCTAATTTCCCTATATTTGAAAAAGAACGTGCCCTGCATTGTTTAGGAACCTAGTCTCAAGTTCTTGAAGCTCGTCTCAAGCACTCAAACTCGCCAGAATTTATTTATGGTCTTTGAGACGAAGTTTTGTTAAGACAAAGTTTTCTTTGACACGTTAGTTGACATGTAGTTACGAAGGGCGTGTTTAGTTTGACCTATGAATAACTATTGAAATAATGTTGTTTTTTAAGTACTTTATTTCTGTTTTTAATAACATATACTAATAAAGATTATACTTTTAAAAGGATTTTCCTCTTCTACGTTGTATTTGCACTCATTACGCAGACAAGAGCCAAGCTCTTAAATAAGAAGAAGAAGACGTTGTATTGATGATAAATCTACAGAACTATCACATCAAGAATGGTGTTATCCTGTAATGGTGTATCACATCGTCCCAGACTGTAATAAAACTATGTTTATACTATGTGTAGTGTGAGTATGCCGTTGGTGTTATCATCATCATCATCAACCTATATCAGTCCACTGCTGGACGTAGGTCTCTCCCAAGACGTGCTGAGCCCGGTCTTCGGCTCTTCTCATCCAGTGTTTGCCAGCTACACTCCGCAGATCGTCACTCCATCTCACCGGAGGGCGTAACATAAATAAATAATAATAATAAGAACGCTTAAAGCTCAACTTGCTTTATTTATTTAAGTACTGTTGGCATAATTATGGTGGTCTGCGCCAATTACGTGAACGGCTTGAATTTCAGACGACGGACACTCGCGCATTTTATGCTATATACTTACTTAATCCTTACCTTTTTGACCTTTAACCCAGAAACTTTACAACTCTCACTTTTCGAAGACACTAGTTTATTTGTTACTAGGCTAATTGGATACTTCATCTCAAATATTTCAAGAGCTCTCTCTTTACCCGTGTTTACAAAAGAAACTATAAAAACGTAGAAGCCAAAACAAGCAAAATGTTGAATCCCTGAACTAGTAAAAACTGTGTTTCGTTAACCAATGGCTCTCACAGTAATCGATTGAATTAGGTATTTTAATCTACTATCACTATTCCATACAGAAACACTACCTGCGCAAATAACCTAATAGCAAAATCGAAATTCTAGATCCGAACTCCCTTGGATCGAGATAAAGCAATACGTAGATATCCTATTTGGGTCGTGGCCTAATTTATACTTAGGCTGGTTCAGTACATTTAGATTTAGATTCAAGTTTAGATTAGGGATTCACAGGATGAGGATTATGTTAATGAAACTGTAATAGAAGAAGCAGGAACTTGTTGGCTTATTTTAATGAGTAAAGTTCGATCTTAGAACACTGTAAGTACTTTTGAAGAAAGGTTTAGGCTTTTACATAACCTAAGTATTAATTTTTACTTTACTTTTTTTTTTAATTTATTACTTTTATTTCCAATTTAGAAAAAAAACTTATTCAATAAAGTTAATCTTTTTTCTAGTTTCGATTTATTAATCAAACGATTTTAGAGAAAAAATACTAGGAGAGCAGAATGAAACAAGAAGTGAATCAAGTACCTACCTACTAAATATTTGTTAGCAACATTCAAAACCTACTTCTTAGTTATGTGTTCCTGGTACCTGGCAATAGTTCAAGTCAAATAAGCTAATAAGCTCAGTACTCGATATAAAAAAAATACTTCCTTGAATTATGAACACACATTTATTTTCTTTTTACACGCATTATCATTAGTATGTCTGCTGAAGCAAAGCACATACACTCTTGGAATTGGGTCGTCAGGTCACAAATGAAATAGTTGTTTGAAGATCTGATTTGTTTTAGTTTCGTTTAAACGTTTTCATAATATGAAATAAGAGCCTAAGAAAAATAATATTTACAGTAATTCGATGTTGAAAGAAATGAATAAAAGTACTTCATTAAAAATATCAAATTAGTTTATTCAGAAATATTATAATTCAAATAATTTTTGAAGGTAAAATGATTTTACATTTGTAATAGTTACTAAATATACTTATCAAATATTTTTAACTAACTATTATTCATTATATTCTTGTATATAATTTGAATAGGCAATTTTTTATTAAAATGATGGTGTAATCGATCTTTATCAAATCACTTTGGCACACAACGGCCAATATCAAAGTATCACTTAGATACAATTATATACGTATAGGTAATTAATTCAGACGATTATTCCATTACATTGAATGCTGTAATGGTTTTCTGGTGCTAATTTATCAGATTTGAGTGATGGCAACAATAGCAGTTATATTGCAATAGTATGGCAACACAGTACGTCTGGCATCTGACACAATAGTGAGTAGGTACATCGCGAAATCGGTTCGTGTATCAGATTTTGCAACTTACTGAAACTTTTTTAAATGAAATTTTATGTGACAATTTTTTAAGCTAAGCTGGCCTTGAGCGTGGAGACCGAATCCAGAAATTCCGTAACGAAAATAGCCTAACACTGCGTAATCCAACAAAAAATGCTATGCAATAGCTTTACCGCGGCAATCCCCGAGTGCCACACGTCTTTTTTTTTAAAGGAGATCTTTGTGTTTCAACATACAGGGCCTAATTAAGAAACCGGAACTAAACTATGGTTTAAACCTAGTCTAGCAAAACCGTGGACTAAAGTTAGACCACACTTAAATCTCGCCGGACCAAAACTCGGCTCTTAACTCCAGTGTTAAGCTAAATCTCGGTTTTTTCATATTATGAATGATAGTTCGGCCCAACGATAAACCACCGCCGTGGTCTAACCCTACATTTTAGTTAAACCTAGCTGACCCCTAGTTTAAGGTAGGTTTAAGTCAACATTTGATATGAAAATCGATTTTGTCACTCATGTTCTGATTGAATTACCTATTTTATTAGATATTTTTCTGAACTTCCAAATATAATTTTTGTGGAATTGGTCATTATTTTCAATCATTTTCTAAAAATTTTAACTCGCTGTGTGCAAGCACATTTTGTGATCTTGTCGTCTTTGTTTTGTAGTTTTATTCGTTTTTATTGCTTGCAATATTACTTTATATTTATATAGGTACCTAATGGATTTTCTGAACATCGTGCTGCTCGATTTAGAGGACCGAGAAGGCATGGAGTTGCTTGGGAGTCGGGAGTCGAACTGGCACCGCTAAAGAATTTAGTAAAGTTTTTGGAATAAAATGTTGGTGTTTTTTTTGTATACTTTTCTTTGTTTCGTAGGGCTTTAGTGCTCAGATGGTATTAGCTCTGCCTTCCATGCTGTGGGTCGTGTGTTCGATTCCCACCCAGAGCAAATGTGATAAACATAAATATTTGTTCTGTGTCTGAATGTTACTATGTATCCTATGTAAGTACCTACGTATTTACAAAAAAATATATAAGTATTCTATCAGAAATCTAGTTCCCATAGTATAAGCTGTTCTTTGTTTGTGACTAGAGTGTGATGTGTGAAATGTCGTTAATTTTTATTTATTATTTTATAAAAATGTTACCAATTTTTATAAAATAATAAATCTTATGAAATGTGCAAATAAGGAGCACATAATTTTACATAATTACCTCTATGTGGATATGAAATTAAGGGCTTGACTAGTAAAATACGATGCGGCGATGTGGCGCGGTGGGCGATGGTCCGCCTGCGACGCGGAAGGTTGCGGGTTCGATTCCCGCCTCGGAATAAATGTTTGTATGTTCTGCAAATATTTATTCCGGGTGTTCTGGGTATTATATGTATAATAAAAAATATCTATCTATGTAATGTATAATATTAAGTATGTCAGTCTTCTAGTACTCATAACACAAGCTCTGCTTAGCTTGGGGCTAGATGATGTTGTGTGGATTGTCCAGCATTATTTATTTATTTTATTTATTTAGGTTTTATAAAGGTACCGTGTACACAAGGTAAATAGGTATATGTATAAATTAGTAGGTACTTTGTACTTACTTTTACGTCCATTATCACTTCTTTTTTATTATTTTCCATTCTGTAGTAGGTACGTATCTTTATTACAAAATGTAAAACATTTTTATTTAAGACCAACTTTTGTGTTTGCTTTGCCACTAAAATCAGAATGACTTTGTTTTCAGACAAACTACTGTTACTCGCTGCTGTTATAAAACGTGTTCTAGGCAAGGTTTCAGTAGATCATGGTTCACAATTGTCAGTAAAATGACCCTCGAAAGAATTTGTATTTTAATGTCCCTAATATTATATGCTATCAAAACATTTTAAATGTAGGTATCTTTGAAAGTTTTAGGCGTCATTTATGATTATTAAATAAAGATCTCACCTACCTATCAAGGAAACTAAATAAGTAAAAATACAAGAAAATTAAGTCGAACACTCGTTTTATTTATTTTCTGATTTTTCTCTGCATCGGTACCCGTAGGTATTTATTGGAAGTTGTTTTCAGGAAAGTATGTACACGTACCTTTTAGATACAAACATTAAATCAGGAATAAGCACAGTTCAAGCCGTGTGTTCAAATATTAAGCCGTGCGATATGATGTCCATTGCGAAAAAAAAGCACAACAATGAGAATCTTCGGCCGCTAGCACATTATCACTAATTTTGATGTTTAGATATTTCCTTCTTTTCTCATCACTTGTTTTAATTTGTAATGCAACATTGCTACACGAATAAATCATTTCTACACATGATTTACATTCGTTTTGTACATTTTTTTCTGCTTTAGGTAGTGCGAGTTTGCCGCGCTTTTCACTTTTCTTCAGTCATTATAAGCAAAGGTCAGGTTACTATTCTACCAAAATAGAAATATTTTTATGAAAATAATTGCAAAACAATTACAAATAATGATATTTGGGAGTTCAGACACATTATGTGAATGAACACAAGTAACTTAATCGATTTTCATACCGTTTGATAGATTTAACGAAAAATAAAGTTGAATTGGAACCTGCTATAAACACGGTCGGCTTCAATCAGGTAGGCCATGCTCGGATCTGATTGGCCGTATTAAAACAGGTAGGCCATGCTCGGATCTGATTGGCCGTATCAAATCAGGTAGGCCATGGACTTAGACCGTGTTTGATAATATGAAAAACCGAGTTTTATCGTTAAAGTGGACTTTAACTGCAGCGTTAAGAAGGGTTTTTCGATAACACTGAGATAGATCTGGAAAGATAATAATACGGACAGTCTCCAAATATGTATGAACTTTGGGGAACTGTAGTGGTTAATTTAATTTTATGTTTGCAGTGCACAATTTTTATGCACGCGGACAGGACATTGTAGTGAATGTAAAATTGACGTATTCAAAATTTTGTTACAGTTGTTAAATAACTGCCAAGCTTTTTTTAATGTTCAATATTTCAAAAGTCAAAATGATAAGTGAATCTCTTGACTGGTGACAAGTGTAGTATGAAATATGGACGCTAAAGTCGTAAAAATAGATAAAACATTGCAGATAGAAGAAAAAGGACTTTATACGATTCCCGGGTGACATAGTCTGACCTAGTCGTCTCCTAGTATCCATTTCAAAGGAACCTTCCAAAAGCTCGTTTTAGGGTTGCCACACGCCAAAAAAGCTCATAAATTCGCCAAACCAATGTGTATTTTTGTACATTCGTTTTGTAATTTTTATGACTTTATATCAAACTAGCTTCATAAAAGTGCACGAGAGTGGTGTAATAAAGTGTGTAAAAATTGACATTTCGTGATGTTGTTTCAATACTACCATAGTACCTTTTTAGGAAAAAAACCAGGGCCTTGAATTTTAGTCTTTTAAAAAAAATTCTAGGTTATTGTTTTCTAATTTTTGTATTATTGAATTAGGCGTGTTATTTAATTAGCTATACAAATTGTATATTTTTGTTTATTGAAGATTACTCAACTATTGTATTTTTGTAATAGTAAATGTAATGTGCTTTTAATTTATCGTAATTAATGCAAAGAAGTAAATAAATGATCCTTCCTAGTTTCCTTCCGTTACTTTGTGATGTTACGTACCCAGACAGCCTTTATAAATAGCCCTTCCACCTGTTTTCTGACTTTTTTTACAAATAAACACAAACCGTTGTAACTGGACTGACCTACAGTTCGTTGAACTTCCATTCAAGCTAAAAATCATATAAATTACAACCGCAATGTTGCAAATCTCCATTTTTGGGAACAAAACAATTTAACAAAGTTCTTGTTTCTTGCAAACTCATTATCTACATTCTGCGGTCAGTGCCGTTTCTGAGAACGCAGATCAGTTCAACATTCTTCAGTACAATCATTGTAAAATGTATAAAGAAACATTGTAAGGTCTACGGACTTAGGTTGTGCCTGGATAGTCTAGCACTAAGCACCGTGATAAATCGGCCTAAGTCTCGGGGGAGGCGAGCGACAACCGAAAGTAGAGTAGCCGGAGGGGGCCTGCAGTGTGCGAACTGGTCTCAGTGTGTTGCCGCCTTTACAAGACGAAGCTCGCGCGCGCTCCGTTACCCTCAGCGGTATAATAAACCCGACACATTTGCTTATTTGTCAATAAAAAAAAAACTTATCTTTCTCAAATACTGGCAACGTTTTCTCGTGTTCCCAATTTGAAGATAGAAGATGCTCTGATGAATTTGAAGCTGTAACGTTTGCTGTTTGTTTATACCGGTAAGCTTAGTTCGTAAGTTTTTTTTTGCTATGGTTTCTAAAATTATTTTGTAGAATCAAATAGGGGTGCTATTTGATTTTATAGTAGATAAGCTTATTAAATGTAAGTTAAAAAATGCTGAGAAGTCATCAAACTATATGAAAAAAATTGTTTATATATTATCTATGTTATTTTTGTTTGTACTTATATTTTGTTTTCCACTGGAACACATCATAAACTCCATAAACCGATCAATGATATGAATATTTTTTTTGTATATATATTTTACCACTATACTAGATTGAAATCAGTGTTCATTGAAATCTTTGCAGTGTAAAACCCGCGTCTAAAATTCAAAAGTTCAATGTATTTGAACTTTTATTTGTGCAGTTCGACGTTATTGAGTTAGGAATGGAATGGTTCAGAGGAACCGAGACTTGCTTTACAAAAATTGTGCTTGAAAAATATGATTCTGTTCGTAATTTTAACCTTTATTTGATTTGGTAAACTCTTTTACATGCGTTAATAATAATAATAAAATGAATAATAAATAAAAGTGCGATAGTGAAAAATACACTATAAGTGATGATTTAAGTAAAGTTAACACGGGCTATGGTAATCAAAAAATATAAAAAAGGTTACAACTTTATTCCTAGTCACGGTAGACATTTTCTCACATATCAACGATAAGAAATAAAAAAATAAGTTATAATTAATGAGTAAGGGTGTAAATCAGAGAAATGTTTGGTCCAAATAAATATTAAAGACATATATTCTACATTCGATTATACGTGATTGTAGGCTACAGGGTATTATAGCTGATCAGCTATCAGCTATAATACCCTGTATATACGTATTGTAGCTGACAGGTAATCTTAGCTGATAAGTAAGTGCCAGTTATAGTTTTCATTATAAACGTGATATTTACCATGATTTGTGAGTTATTTCCCGATATTTCGGCACAGTTGCATGCGCCATGATCACGGGTCGAATCAAACCCCCAAATCATGGTAAATATCCCGTTTATAATGAAAACTATAAATAAATAAATAATGCTGGACAATCCACACAACATCATCTAGCCCCAAGCTAAGCAGAGCTTGTGTTATGGGTACTAGAAGACTGACATACTTAATACAATATAATACATAGATAGATATTTTTTATTATACATATAATACCCAGAACACCCGGATTTTCCCGCAAGTTATTTACGGCTTGGTTTCTAGGATTTAATGCTCATAAAAAATAACAACAAGCTACATAGGTTCCGAAAGTACAACTTGGCTACGCAAGTTAGAACTTGAGAAGTCGTGAAGCCGAGATTTGAAGTAGGTAAAGTTCTACTAAGTTCTTGTTCTAAATCCCTGTGCGCCTTTACTAACTTAAGGGGTCATATCCAGAACTTAGTTCTAACTTGATATTATCGGACTGTGTCAACTTAAGTGTAAAGTTTAAGTATATTTTTTTTTCGAGTTGACTATTCTTTTTATGTGATGAGTTTTTTAAGCATAGCTTCTATTGCGGACCTTGAGCGTGGAGACCGAATCCAGAAATTCCGTAACGAAATAACCTAACACAGCGCATGCGTAGTCCAGCAAAAAATGCTATGCCGCAGCAGTCCCCGAGTGCCACATCACATGTCTTTTTTTTTTAAAGAGTTTAGGAAAGGTTTTCAAAATGGTTATATGCTTAGTTTTGTCCATTTATTTGAGCCTAAAGGCCTTTAGTACTATCATTTATTACTGAATAACCTATAAAATGTATTTGTCAGAGCGATTGACATAAAAGTAATATATTATTGAATGGGCATTAATAGCTAGTTTAATAGCCTAGGTTAACGATGGATGTGGAAAGTCATGTATGTTTTCAATAGACTTCATCATGCTGTCATCTATCTACCTATATATAAATTAAGTATTGAGTATCTATAGAGTTCTAGACGCAAAAGAGCTACATTTTTTGCACTTAGGGCGTACGCACACTGACGACAAGACTGCAATAAGATTTATTCACGTCACTCTCTACCAGTTACCCATTTCTTGATTGAAACAAAATGTACATATGCGAGCTTCATGCTAATATGAATTTTCTTTCAGCTAACCTTTGTGTAGTTTGGAATTATTGGTAGTGCTTGAGGAGTAACATAAAAAAAATTCTTAACGATAAGTCACGTGACTTTTAAATTCGATGGTGTGCGTTCTTCTACATGGTCAGGTTGAAGTAACTATACTCGTCTTTCGTTTTCTGTTTCTTGAATATCAAAACCACTTGTCCATAAAAAGCATTTATGAAGGAAGTTCTGCATAAATTAGAAAATATGAGTGTCTGACATCACGGTTTACCGTTGTCAAATGGTTGACAACCACACGTTCGGTAGCTCTACCATGAGTTTTTACAATCTATACTCGCTAGCGTCTGTAGTTAAAAAAAAATTATGAGGATTTGTACAGCGCCTCTAGCGGATAGTTGGGTACTAAAATTCGTAATATGTACTAATATTTACGTAACTACCTACTGTAGTAAAATCAGGCGATTTTACTGTGACAACTCATGGTAGAGGTACTGACGTTTCACATACAATACCACGTAAAGTCACGATATAATGTCACTGGTGCAGACATATTACCGTTTTGTTAAAACTGTGTCTTTTGACAGTTGACATAAATATTTTAGCCCAAAAAAACTTAGAATAATTATAAGATTTTATTTCAAGACATCAATCGTGCCTGTAACATCAATTTTAATTATAAATATCAAGTAATTCGTTTAAGCCGAAATACCTAGTTGCAGACAAGTTTTGTTTTTAGAAAGAATATTAAAATGTGAACTGAAGCGTAAACTGCTTTATTTACTTTTACGTGTCTTGAACTAAGTTAATATTATCTAAATTATGAAAAGTCTATCTAATCATATATTTTTTACGAAAATAAATAAAACTGACTTCGACCGTCCAAAAGTATCGTCAGATATTACTTTGTATGGCAACAACTAATTTGTCAAATAAACCTACCAAATCGACAACCTACAATTGACATAGTAATCGCGTTTCAAAATCAACTTTTGAAAACCTTCGTTTTAGTCGGCTTAATAAAAGCAAATTAAATAATATCATAAGACTGTTCAAAAAATCACCAATTTTGCCAACTGGCCCCCGTTTCGTGTGGTTTTGGATAAAATCGACCCTTTAAAAGTTATAGCTGCAATGCAGGTCATAGAAAAATTAGGTCGGCCGTTACTTCCGGTGTTGAGGAGATTCGACAGTTTTCCGATATCGTAAAGTCTAGATGGCTCGGCAGCGACTGAATAAATAATAAATCATTGGCCCTGCAAAAAAAACAAGCCATTGAGTTGTCAATAAAATAATTTGGTGAATTTTAATATTTAATCATTTTTCTTTTGTTTTATTTGCATTTTCCGCCTGGAGGAAATTATGTGATAAGAACGTCAAGGTTTTAAACACTTTTGTGTTTGACTAAGGAAAGCTTGTACTATGGAACCTAGATTGCTTTGTATTGATTGTTTCGACTCAAATGTTTGTTCTGAGTCATGATGCATCATGACTCAGAACAAACATTTGAGTCGCCATCACACAAATGTTTGATCCTGTTAGGGTCAAGCCACGATTCACGACTAGAAGAAGTAACTACTATTAACTGAACTATGGCGCCTGTCATACTATTATCATGACATTTCTAAGTACCAATAATCGTAGATTGCAGTAGGTACATAATCATTTTTATAGCACTTTAGGTAAGTAAATACCTATTTGAAATAGTACGGTTGCAATTTTTTTTTTATGCATTATAGGCAAACGCTTGGCCGCAATCACATCTGAGTTGCAATATCTCTGTGAGAGACGAAATGAAGCTATAACATCACCGCATTGATGCGAAACGATCATTATTGTTGTTTGCTGAGTTAAACGTTTCAAGTTAAATTGCAAACAGTAAAACAGCGATAAAAGCGGTCTGACAGGTTCGGCCAAGGACAGGGAAAAACACATTCATCCTTACCTACCTCGGGATTCGCAAGTTGATTACGATAGCTAACTTTAGTTCTGCGGGTCGGACATAAACTATGAGAAACACTTTTTTTCTTATAACAATTTCAATGATCCTTCTAATATTAATGAATAAATAAAGTTTGACTTTGACTTATTGGTAGACAATGATTTTCGACTAACTAGTAAGCAATTAAGTCTCACACTTGTAACGACAAAAGCACATTCATATCACATGCACAATGCTATACTTCAAATTGCATCACAATTTAGCACCCTCTAGGGTGATAGATAGTAAAAAGTAGCAGATTGCTGTAGCAAAAGTACCTTGAAAACTTGGAAATCGAGCTTATCTATAAAAATCCCTATAAAACCTTCTTTTTTTTTAATTTATTTCATCAAAGGTTTTCTTCCTTCATTTCCAATAAATCCAATAAGAATTCTGAATAGAAGGTAAAGAACAAATATTTGAAATTGTAACGATTGGCATAATAGAACTTTCTTTATAGATTTAAGGTACTTTTCACAGCCCTGAGAAGCCTAACAAAATTGTACGTTTGAGAATGTAATTGTCTAAAAAATGTCGAGTCATACTCGGACTCCGACTCGGTAATCGAGGTAATCAAATCGATGCGTTTTTAGTTCATAGTCGTGAGTTCTTTCACGTTGAGAAGAGAAGTAAGGTACTCCGTAAAATGAGGTTTTTCACCGCACCGATTTAAACCGTTGAACAACGCTTAATTTTTCGTTTTTGTGGCGATACGCGACTGAGCTTTCGAGTTCTTGGCTTTTTGTCAGTACCGTTGTCTATGTGTTTATTTGGTGCAGGCAATTTATCTGATCAAAGTTACTTTTTTATTCAAATTAAAAGTAATTAAAATGGGAAAACCGTTTCACAAGTTTTTTGCCACAATCGTGACTTTGGTGCAAACTGGTTCATTACAATACGAAGTAAAATATTCGTGTTTTTACAACATAGCGTAAAGTTAGAATAATATTATGTTAAGGTTACGGTAAAGCCACTTCCCAGAGCGTTTTAAACCTTAAAACGTAGTAACAAAGCTCTTGTTTGCAGCTTAAATCCTTGGGTTTACTTTGACCCGGTAGTGCCCGGAGGCTGCAGTTCAACGCGTTGAATTTGTAAGGTTGACATGAGGTCATGTCGTATTCTCGCTTCTTTGCTCATGTTTTTAGAGTTTAAATTCAGCCGTTAAAGCTTGCCGTTTTTACGTAGACTGGGTATTGTCTGAAAAAGTAGAATATATTTGTGACGAACTCGGATTAGCTACTTATGTTTAGTATAAAAGGTCGAGAGTGACAAATGGGTCGGAGTTGTAGCATCCATTGTGATGATAACGATTGTTGTTGCGTCAGGGCGTCTCGTCTCGTACAAGGGTAAAAGCAAAACTAAAATAACTTCAAAATGTTATATTACCTCCACTATCATTTTTACAATGTTACTCAAATGTTATTTGTTAGCCTGGTTTACAGAAAACCTTTTCCAAGCTTGCATTTGGATTTCTAGGATCTAAAATGTTATTCAATCCAGGCTTTTATGGTCCCTCTACATATTTCTGTACTATATATTCAGATGAGCATTTTTCTGTTTAAAACTAAAGCGGCCACTCTTGCTTTTATTTTATGTAAAGGTAAGTAGGCGAAACTAATTGCCGCCCACACTAATAAGAACGTAAGTAGTGATAATAAACTTGAACATTCTCACGAGCAGAACGTTTTTCTATCTGAGCAAGATTAAATATGACAATCGTATTAAAAATACATTGCGCGCTACTGCTGCAACGTTCGACAGTAAAAGTAATGTCGACGCGCAATGTATCTGAAAAAACGTGTCAAAAACATGATTAGAGACGTTTATGGTAAATTTATCGTTTATCGTAAGCGGTCATGTGTGAAATTTATGATTAGATTGATTACGATAGAAGTCGAACGATTCTATGTAAAAAAAATGTTTGTCTTTTTTATTTTTTGTTATTAAGCAGTAGATTTGTTAAATAGACCTAACAGGGCTGACATAGTCGCTAATCGACTCAAAATCCTTCTTCAAATTTAAGAAATAAATAAATGATTGTTTGTTCCTTAGGTACTTATTTGAGGTCATACATGACTAATTGACTGACTTATACCAAATAGTTCAGTCGTAATCTTAAATAAATCGGTAACTTCGTCAAACTTCCTTTGATCTTCAAAATCGAGAATTGGCTGGTTTCGTGGCCTTTGATTAGTGGACCGTGACTCGTTATGTATATTCACTTAGACCCCAAATATGTACGTACTACCAATTTCTTTGAATATTAGACGGGAATATATGATATATATGACGGGAACATATGAGTGAAGTACAATGTTTGTGAAACTTAACATCAAGAATTTATTAGACGAGAATATATTTTATGATTGAAGTAGGTACAATGTTTCTGAAACTTAACATCAAAGTACATTTTAAGTTACTTGAAATAAGGATTATCCCTTTCATTTTTGACGATTAAATATTTAAAGTAATTAATGATTGAAATGAATGAAAACGCTTTATTGTACTCAAAAATTACACCAATAACATACATTTAATGCTAAGAACAAGTTGAACTTAAATGCACAATGGGCGGCCTTATCACACAATATGGCCACGCTCAATAAACTAAATATTACAAGTACATACATAGGTACTTACTTGTAATATTTTCCATTTCTCGATTTCATATTTTATCGAATTGACACAGATCGCCAGCTTTAAAACTTAAAATAAATATTTTCACGAAATCTTAAGAGAATTACCTCTTAACCCAGTTGTAGTTAACCTATCTCATTAGTAAGCATAAGCAACATTCTACAACTAAATTATTATCAGTTATCTCTTGAGACTCATTATTTCAGAAGCTAACAGGTAAGTTTATTATACCTTTGGGGCTTTACCGACTACCATTTCGATCTACAGCTAGTCTAACTTCTATTCTAGAAACTAGAGTAACTTCATATGAGATGAGCTGGTTACCGTTTTCCAAAGAACTTGAAGACTTTCATCATCATACACTGAGTTTAAAACTTTTTACATATTGTAAGAGACTTGGATACTTATGAAGGAGCCTGGTGGGAAGCGGTGGCTGATAGAAAAGAATGGAGGAAAAGGAGGGAGACCTTTGCCCAGAAGTGGGACAGTACATTTTAATAAAAAAGTTTGTAAGAATACCTTGATGCAGAAGCAAAAGATAACGTGGCGGTAGCCAGCGGCTTCGTTATCTAGATTGGTTCCGCTTTGTGTTCAGACATGTAAGACTGTTTTTAAAATCACAACTCTTTTTGATTCTGAAAATAATAACAGTAACTTGACCAAACGGGAAACTGGTCCAAGCGGACCTGAAGGGTTTGCTTCAGTTCCAGATAGTCATGTTTTAAAATTACACGACTTCGGTTCATTTTGATTCTAGAAATGAGAAGAATTTGCTTCCGTTCCACATCCAGATAGTCAAATTCGAATACCACCCAACGATCGTCTTTTATATTAGTAGTCAATTGTTTGTTTGGAAGAGTTTTTATTGTATTTAAATTTTGACTTATTAGATTTGAGTTGTATTTTTGATGTTTGTATACCTAATGGCAGAAGCTAGTGACGCTAATTTAAGTTTCATATTATCTGAAATGTACTTTGGCCTGGTTTCACAAACAATAAATGATAATATAATGTTTGAAACTATCACGGTTTTGAACATAGTTTTCATAATCAAAGTCACAAATCATGGTAAATATCCCGTTTACAATGAAAACAATAAATGATAATGATTATGATAAACATCTTCAAAATATCTTGAAGTAACTTTATGTACCTACCTACCAACTAAAAGTAATAAAAAAAGTCTTACTAAAGTTACTACCACCAGAGTCATCTATAAAAGTAGTGCATTGCAGTGACATAAATGAAAGAAGAAGAAGACATCAATAATGCCGGCCACGGCATCGACGTAATGAAAACACGTTCTTCTATAATGACTTTCTGGAGCAAAAACTATATCGAACTAAAAGTCGATATTACAGAGCTGAAAAAGTTCGCACCTCATTTGTACTACCACAGATTAAAATATGTACCTACTACAAACCAATAGCACTTGCATATTATTATGTTTCATTCACGTGAATGATTCATTCACTCACATTCACAGAATAGAGCCTTTTTACACGTTGTGGTTGCGTGGAACTGGCACCTAGTATCACCTATGTAAGACGATTCTAAATGATCCTTGTGATTTTATTGAATAAAGTAATATTTGATTTGAGTGATTCAAAGACGAAATTTAAGAAGCAATATGCAAGCCTAAAAGTACCTACCTAGTTTCATTTCGGAATCATAGCTTTTTTGTAATTATTTTATAATGTTTACTAAATTAATCTCGATTCATTAAGCTTATAAAATCAAGGATATATTTTTGGCTTATAAGTAGGTGTGCTCAACCGAGCTTATGATGTGACTTAAGATTATTTTTAATTATACACTTAACCTTAAAACATTTAAGGAAGATTGTGTATTTTCCAGAGATTATGTATTTTTATTTGAGTAAGTAATGGACCTGGATGAAAAAAGCCCATTTAAGAAAAGAGTGCGTTTGAGGGAAGAGGAGTATACCCAGCTGTGGGCTAATACGGGCAATGATGATGATGATGAAGTGATGGAATAGTTTTTTTTATAAATATTTATCTCTGTTTTAACAAGAATAATAATAATTCGTTCTCAAAAACACAGGTTAATAAATGTAAATATCTTTAAAACACATCGATATACGATCGACGCCCAAACTAGGCAAAATGTCTATATCTTAAGATCCAGATATACTCATTAATTATATTATATTTATTATGATAAATAAGTTATTCTGCAAGTTTGCTGGTCGTAGTCGATGTTACTATTCGTGACTCGACTTATAACTTTTGGATCCCAAGGTGGATAACCTAAGTTCATTAATATCGGAGGAAAGATTTATGATCTTACTTAATACCAGTAAGTTATATTGATGGTAATATTGACAAGTTAATCATCATGCACGAGTAACAAAGGCACAATAAATATAAAATCTACTTTTTAGAAGTTTGTTAAAGAATCACTCGTTTTATGTGTGCAAATTCGATACATAACCGACGAAGCAACCACGTACGACTAACAAAATATGTAAATAGGCACATAAATAATTTACACAAATTGAGAACCTTCTTTTTAGAAGTTGGTTAAAAAATCGTTCATTTTATGTGTGTGACGGTCGCCTGTACCTCTACCATGAGCTGTCACAGTAAAATCGCCTGACTTTACTACAGTAGTTACGTAAATATTAGTATTACGAATTTTAGTACCCAACTATCCGCTAGAGGCGCTGTACAAATCTTCATACATTTTTTTAACTACAGACGCTAGCGAGTATAGTAAATATAGTATAGTAAAAACTCATGGTAGAGCTACTGGTCGTGATTTAGTCTTGTTCAGGTTTCATCGTCCTCCGTGTCCCGGCGGCACTTGTTTATGCCCTCTGGTTTTATTGTGGCATTTGATTTAGGTGCCGCTACTGCGCACTAAACTTCGAATTGTATATTAGGCTCAGCCCCTACTGAAAGTGCCTATTCGACTTTTGTGGACGACATTTTTATTCCAATATCAAAAGTACAATGAATGAATGCAAAAACTTTATTGTACACTAACCAAGCAATCTTACATTGAAGTTTTGATATTTATAAAATAAAGATAAAGTTATTATGAAAGTTAAAAATTATACTAGTTGGAAGTGCGACGCCAAGAAAAACAAAAAAGTGTTTGGAAGCTATCACAGAAGGCAGCTGTGACACTTTATTTTTTAATATTTAATTTATTTTTCTTACTACTAGTAACATTTCACATTTTTATCTTTTATTTTCTGTACAAACATACCACTGCTACATCTCTACAGAGTTTTTTACTTTTAAATATTATAAATCATTACCTAAATGACTTATAAATATATTTTATAAGAACTATTGAACTTTTCTATCATAGTTCACCATATTTATTATTACCAAATATTTATCCCAGGTGTTCCGGGTATTTTTTATCTAGGTATAATAAAAAATATCTATCTATGTAATGTATTGTATTAAGTATGTCAGTCTTCTAGTACCCATAACACAAGCTCTGTTAGCTTGGGGCTAGATGATGTTGTGTGGATTGTCCAGCATTATTTATTTATTTAGGTAATTGCGTCATTGACAACCGGTGTTCATAACCGTATGTTTACTGTAGTAACATATGATACCTAGTAACCGGCTACTGTTACTGTGTGAACTTACTAACAAGACCATTATCTCACTGTTACCGTTGCGAACAAACCGTTAGTTAGCGCGATCTTAATTAATTAACAAGGTTTACAACGCAATGTGAAAGGTTGTACGAAGAACCGCCAAATAACTGCAAATGTGATTTTCAATCTTATTTTGCCTGGTTAGAGGATTGAATATCGCTTCTTGTCTCTCTGTTATCAGTTATGTAAAAAAATTCTATAGTACACTGACTACTGCATATTGAAGAAATATTTCAGTTGTAGGTATACGTGGTTATCTATGTATTGTATAAAGTCTGTCAATCTTTTAGTACCCATATCACAAATCATAGCTTGGGGCTAGATGATGCTGTGTGGATTGTCCAGCATTTATTTATTTATATATTTCAACAAATTTCAAATCATATCCTTTTCTATTGCTGCTAAACCTGCATGTGGTTTACTTGCCAGTGTTGCCACAGATAAACATAGTTCTGACATACTAAAATCCTTTTTGTTCAGTGGCCTATTTTCCTATTCTTCTTTTGTCTATGACTTGTGCCTGTCATTTTGACAGACAACCTCTGATATTTACAAATAGGACCATTATTTTGATGGCATCAAAAACGACGTCGAACGAAGTAAAAAATGTGTCAGTTTTATGATGACAGAGTTTTTAGAGGCGTTTTTTCTTTTTTATTAAGCTCTGTCTGAACCATCGTGACGTGGACTCATTAATTATTGCACAAATAGAAGCGGACCGTATTTTTAAATGTATCTCCATTAACCTAGTCGGCGCTGAAATTGTTTTAAAAGCATTTTGATATTGATCATAATAGTCAATATAGTTGGTATTGCGTATAATGTTTGCATCAAAATGTTTAATGTAGAATATAGTATATATAGTATAGTATAAGTATTAAATAGTAATCTAGTTCATAGTGCTTTGCTTAGTTTGAAACTAGATGTGGTTGCGTGAAATGTCCATGAATATTTTATTTATTAATTTGAACTGAGTGTGAACTGAAAGTTTGAATCTGTTATATTATTGTATTATATGTGCAATACTGGCTGTAAATAAATGTGTATCAACCTCATTGCCTCTGTTTCCTGATTTAAAAGTTAAAATTCATATTTCGAACGCTCTTCTAGCGTTCTTTTACTTTTTGTTCATACTCTTTTGTCTTCACTAATTGGAGTGCTGGGTTTGGCTATCGTCCAGATTTTAATTAGTACTTATGTATTTTTTACTGTACTTGTACTGAAGCAATTTAGTCTCCATTAATACATATTTTTTTGATAAATTGTTAGACAATCACATGATTCTCGTGGTCTTAAAAACATATAATATATCAGTGAATTTAAAAGTGAACACCCATCTGAGTTTCATGACGTCCATCTCTTCCAAAATTTGGTGAGTTTCAACTTTAGAGGACTATTCAATTCGGTCGGATAACCAGTTCAGAGTGATATAAAATGGGTCATCTTAATTGGCAGCGATGTTTGAGCAAGGCCTTTTTCAGTCTACAGGCTGAATAAAGTTTTTACTTTTTGTAAGAGCAGCAGTAGATTAGAAAATATTATCCAAAACTCCGATTTTCGAGAAAAAATAATCAAACTCACAAATCATGGTAAATATCCCGTTTGTAAAGAAAATTATGTTTAACCGTAAATAGTTTAACATAATGCGGACCAAAATTTATCATTTGGAACAGAAATTCCTAATAACACCACGAAAAATTCCGTTCCGGAAATCGAACCTGCGCACTCTATATTTCACAAGCTTGTTGCAAAAAAGATTACGTTTCCTTAAAGTTGCAGTCACGATCGTCTTATTGACTTCTGACCTGACTTGACTCGATATTAATCTTCCCACAGAAATGTCATGATCTTTCAAGATTTATGCAAAATCCAAAGATAATTTTTGATTTGTTTTACAAAAATAATTGATAAAATGGTAGTATTATCTACGGAATTTAGTGTTTTGATGATACAGATTAGGTAGATAGGTATAACACATTACTATGCGAGACTGAATTCGTGGGATTTTGTGAACTGTTAAAGTTAATACACATACTCTCTCACAATAGCCTCACACATAAGCAGGTATTCATAAAATAAAATCATAGAAACTCAAAATAGAAATTATTAGTAGGTATAGAATAGACAATTCATCTATCAGAGTCCTCGTAAGGATATAATACAAATTATAAAAATCTTCAATAAAAATAAATACCTAAGCATAAAACACCCAACGGATTAGGCCATCACTCCACTTTTCCAATAAATTGCAATTTTTCCTTTAACCCGTTTATTTTCTCAACGAGAAGTTACAACCTGGCTGAGTAGTGATGGGGCATCTACTAAGATTTTTATGATCTCAGTCTTGATTACTGAGAATAAAATAACCTTTTATTACCAGTATTTTGCTTCACTTAGTCAGGTAATTAAATAAAAGAAGTTTTATCTTGAAGAAGTCTGACGTCTTAATTACTGAGTACTCAAGATAACTTCAATAACTTGTGGATATCAAACGATATAAAAGCTAGAAAGCGGCTAGTTTAATTATTGATTAAAAGTGATGGAAGACTTCATTCTTAAGCAGCGTCCACTAACCAACCCAAGAAAGGTACTGACAACAGATACCTACAGGACATTCTGTATTGAAAGTACAAAGAACCTAGACTCCTAGACAATTCTAGAAAAAAACTTTGTGATTAAACAGAATAAACTTTAATTGATTTGTGTGTTACTGAATCAGAAATAAACGTATAGCAAAAAAGTTCTTCGCACAAATAACAACATATCCATGAAAGCAAAAAGCGCACCGCAAAGACCGCAGTCGATTCAGAGCTCAGAAACTAACTTGCCAAGACTTACAAATAAAGCCATCGCTCCCGCCGCATAAACCGTTTTGCTCAGAAAATCTGATTTGCGACGCGAATAACCGGAAATAACTTGGAGGATAGCGAAACGTTTAAGATACAGCATTATTCAGAATGTATGAGACGCGAAACACTTGAGTTGAGGGATGTTTTCATAAGGAATTTCATAGTAGACATTTGTATGGATGAAATGGAAATATTTTCCGCTTTTATATGGCTTTTATTTTGCCAGTATCGACAGGTGTTTTGGTACTCTGAGATATAGATATTCAGATATTTAGACTGTATAACGGTAAAGGTTTGGAAGTTCTGTCATTCTGGTTTACTCACTTTGGTTGTGGTCGTTTTGGTACGAAAGACTTTTGCATTCTACTGTTGAAAGAGAGCGGCCTCAAGAGGACATGCTTTATAATGCATTGATATAGACGGAGGTAATGGTCAACTGCTTGGTACATTTAAAAATAAATTCAATTTTCTTTATCGTAAAAATGTGACCTTCTATGAATCGTTTGGTCTGATGATCTATATTTTTCTAACTAAATCTTTCCTTAAAAATTGAGCTATCTAAGAATCGTTTTCTGTCGTCTGCAGTTAGCTCAACTGTTTCATGTGTATTGTGTACACATTAAAATGTACTTTCAATGCTTTACCAATCGTAATTTTTTTGCAAATAAATATATTTTACTGCATCTGTGAGGTATAGAATTGTTTTAAATACGTAATGAAACGTTAAACAAAGATGCTAATAAAATGAATAATATTAGTGCCATCTTTGTTGATACAACGGACTTTCTGACCCACAGAGAAATAACAATGTTTTTGTGTTTATGTGTTACAAGTGTTGGGAAAAGTGACCTACCGGCCTGAATAATGATGTTCGTGTTTTTTTGTGTTTTTCTTATCTTAAGTAACTTACCGGAATAACAAGTAGAATTCGTTTTTATTCCTTTGGTGGGTTTTCCATGATCACTGTACGGCCCTGACAGAATACCAGCGTTGGTTGGCCAGTCTACCAACCTAATGGGTAACCTGTTGAATCTAAGTAGGTATTCCTAATAATGTAAGATCTCATGTACACAGTTTTACAATAAATTATTCTTATTCTATGCTAAGTCAGAGTGCGTTTTACGATTTTTACTATATATATGACTTAAATGTTTTGATTCTGATTCTGTTTTGAAATAGCAGAAAAAAAAGACGTGATTCACGTTCTTTCTCTCTTTTTTTTCTATAGTCTAAAAATATATTGTTGATACCTATGAAACGTACGTTCTAGGGATCTAAATATATAACAAACGATAGTATCTAGCTATATACTTTTCTAAGATCCCTTGCCCTGAGGCAATACACCCAAAAGTTGTCCACCATCGTCAATTTGACGTCGGGGGTTCAATTTTGCCCCACGTCAATATTGATCCCACCCGCTTGTCTAAAAAGTCTAAGATCCGGTTTAAGGAATATATTCCCTCATCTGTTATTTACTCATTTATAATGTTATTTCATAATTAAATACGACCCGTACATTATTAATGTGCTGCAATGCATTATTTATCATCTAATACTTATCGTTAAAACAACAGATGAGGGAATATTTTTCATCGGATCTCGGACTAAAACGTTAGTTTATGTAATAGTAGGTTTGTAACGACAATTGGCTCTGTGTTCAACAAGACACCGACACGATACAAATAAATAAATATTGACGGACATTTCACATATCGCGCTCTAAGCAAAGTTTGTACTAACTAGATTACTGATATGATAGAATACTTAAAACAGTTTTTTGTAAATTATGTACATACATAGTAATAACACCCCGACACATTACAAATATTTATAGTTATCATACAAACATTTACTCTTGATTCCCAACCCACGACATGCACGGAAGGCAGAGCTACTACCAACTGAGCTGTGACGCCTGTCGATGAACGGACGCCTGAAAGCTCTCTTAAGTTAACACTTGACGTTTTCACACTTAGTGACGTGCATTATTTTGTTGTAAAGCAATTATTTCATCTCAGAGTGATGTGTAGCCAAATACATAGTTTGTACACCCAACATTCTTGCATGCTGTACTTACTATTCTAATGTAGGCTCAGTCTCCTCATTAGTGGCTTCAAAGGCTTCCACAGCGTTCATGCTTTAAACTGTAAACTTGCCGCAAACTTGCAGCACAGCATTAGTATTTTGAAAGCAGAAGGAGTACTTACTTCTGCGGTTTTTTTGGAATATATAAACCTATCGTAAGGTTACTTTTTTGAGATCCTTTTTGAGATCCTTTTTTGGTTCTTATTAGTTAATCATCATCTATTATTGGCAATAATAAGTTTTGCTAACTCCTAGGTATTTAAGATTCGTTACATAATTTGTCCACTAGTAAGGGCGTAGTAAAGGTTGTTATAATAATAGCCCCATAGGCTCCGCAAACGACGGCTTTCAATATTTTCACTATGCAAATGCAACTGTCGCGTCGTTGACGCGTTGCATAACATTGTAACAGCGTTTTGTACCCTCGGCCGTGAACAGAGTGTTACTACTGATTGCTAAGCTAATCATATTCTGTGTTTGCGGTTCCAAACGCCAGCGACAGTGTAGAACTATCAAAACAACTCCCGACCTGTTATGAGATTCTGGTACCGTTGCGCATAAGATTACATAGTAACAGTGATTTTTGATGCGAGATAAATGCACACTTTTTGCATGGAAGTGTTCTTAGTATAGAAGGTTCTAGAATATAGACTATGTGCAATGTATTGCAACATACTTAAGTCAGAAGTTTAAGTCAGTAAAATAAGAGTGTGAGTGCATCAGGGTCATTATGTATATTATGTGCTTTTAAAACCTTAAAGAAAAGCAAGCTTTTTACGCTTAGATGAAAATTCACTCTCCTCTTGAAAATATCAAAATTATAGGTATTAAAAATACCTACACGCCTCTAGTTTCCCTATCTTAAATCCCGAAACAAAAATTTCACTAAATCGTTTAGTTTTAAAAGATATGAAAAGGCTTGCGGTTTGTTACAAACATTCGATTATGCAAAAACTTATTTCCGTTCTTCAGGCAGTTTCAGGACTTCACTAAATAAACTTATTAAAGAGCAAACAAATTAAACTGAAGTTGTAATTAAGTTCCAAAGCGTAGCGCTATAAGCTTTAACAAGGTCGCTGAGGCGCGTATTTTAAGAATTTCTTGGAGATGCAGCGGCTAAATGACTAACGTTCTATCTTATAAAAAGTTTGCGCAGACTTGATGTATTGATTGCCATTCGTAATAATGACATAAAGTCAACGCTAACTTTTCATAAGATAAAAGTAATGTAAAAATGTAAAAGTTGATTTTAATAACTCAAAATAACGCTATTCATCAAATTAAAGATTTTAGGGTAGAAATCAAGTGGTAAGAAAATCCGTTAATTACAGAGCTAATGCAATAGTGTTTAACCTCTTAATCAACTGGGCAAGCTGTTGATATATGAACTTAATAAATAAATATATTTATTCACAAACAAAAAACTAACGACTGTTATAGTATTTACAAAATGTACATAAGCATAAAAAATACATAAGAAACAGTTGAGCTATCTACAGACCGTTGCAAACGATTTAGAGATATTTCAACTGGTCCAAATCAGTACCAATCGGAAGGGTACCCAAGATACTGGTTGATTTATTAGTTTTCACATAAAATACTATATTTTTGTGCCCGAAAATAAATACATCCGCAGTGTAAGTTCATTTCGTCAGGTATAATAAAACTGTTTACACAATGAAATAGCTCAGCTCAGAATGATGTAGTGTAGCGCAAACCTAGGGCTCAATTTTAACGCTGGCGACGACAATGACAAGTAGTGCGGTTACACTGCGGGTTATAAGAAAACTGTTACTGTAAAATCGCGCTCGTTTTTGCAGCCATGTAACTATAACATTTTTTTAAATAATTTATTTGCAATACATTTTATTTTTAAATAAGACTTTTAAATTCGAGCCTAATAAAATTAAAAAAAAAAAGAAAACTTTTGCTTTGAATAACTACCGTCATACACCGTCTACAGCAATCCCAGATCCATAGTTTAAACTAGCGGTAACCTATGTACCTGCACATTATGTATAAAAGTACAATAGATTCCGTGCTCCAGCTACGTGTTACACGATATCGTGCAACTGAGAGCTTTTAGCAATTTATCCGATGACTTGCATTTGTTTTAATCTTGTAGATGAGTGAGTGTTGCACGCGATATTTTGGAATTGGCGGAGAAATAGTAGGAAGGAATGACGCAACATTCTAATTAAAAATATGTATTCGATAACTTAATAAAACTGGCCAAATGCGAGTCTGACTCGCAAACGAAAGGTTCAGTACAAAAAAATCTAGTTTTTGTACTACAAAAACTACTAGTATTAAACTACTAGTATTAAATAGTCAGTAAATTATGTTGAAAATTCCAATTCCAGGTTTAAAAAACAGTGTAATAACCTACCGCCATTTTACCTACCGCAGTTAGCAATATCGAATATTGATGATTAGAATCTGTTCATGCAATATTCTCTTGCTTCATTGGCTTTTATATGAAGTGATTCTCTTTACCTAATTGTTTAAGGCCACGACTCACTGAAGCGTTACTATTAAAACACAACATGTGTTTTGACAGCTCAAACACTTTGATAGGAATGAATGAATTAAACTGGTGCGTAAGACGCTTAACAATTTTTGTCTTAGTGTGGTGTGTGCGATGGAGCAAGTCCATAAAAATGGGTGTTATAAGCCTTACGTACTTATAAAACATTTTTACTTGATAACAATAACCACTGACATATGCAGGTATAGGAACTACATACAACAAATACTAACATTACAAATACATATATTACATCCAATGTGTCGAATATGTCAAAGGTTTATGCCGTGCATGCCATAATCTAGCAACCTAAGTCATCACTTTTATACATTTTACGCGTATTATTTGAATGTCATGTACATTTACTTGTCAATGTCATTTGTGAGAATTCACAGACATACTTTAGTAAGCAGTGGGCTTTATATCGACAGACAATTCATACGTAATTATGATTGTTAAGATATTATTTCATAATTCATATGTTTGAATTGTTCATTTGTTGCTTCACGGTCTATATTTAATTGTACTTATGTTTTTCGTTTCGTGTTTGATATATTTAGTGCGATTAATTGAGCAATGTTATGTTCAATATTCCTATGTATTGTAACCAGAACATTCTAGAAAGATGGTATGCAATCTCTGTCTACTAATTAACATCAATTCAGCATTATACTGCTGAACAGCTCTCAGGAAATAGTCTTCCAGAAAAAACGCCATTTTGAATTATGATCACCAGTTATCGGCTTTGTTTGATATTACAGCTAGCTTATTGCAGCTTTAACTTGCTTAGTTTATTATGTACATTTTGTAAATACTGTAAAAATTGTAAGTTTGTTTGTGAGTAAAGAATCTAATTATTTTACTTGCTAAGAGCTTTGCTGTAATTTCTTACGGATTAGTAATAGTAATTCTTGATTCATTAAAATCACAAAGATCATTTAGAATCGTCTTATCTACTAGATTATACTAGATACTTATCTCCAGGTTCTATTGAACAATAAAACTTTCATCATAGCTTTTTCCCATAACTCTGTAGATAAATCATGTTGAACTTTCATCAGTGTAAATTTCTCGCTGCTGTTTACACAGTGGTTAGCAGTTGGTCGCCCTTTTTGAGGGCGTCCTACTTTACACGATCTGCGCGATCTTAATCATTTGCTCCAACAATTGTCAACTCTAAGCTTTTACCAACAATTTCTGCGGTAAACCTTTGTCGTGAGGTATAAACGCAATGTATCATATCAGAACGTCGCAGCAGAACAGAATCGGTGTCTTTACACTAGCCGATATTAATAAGTTAGTTGCTCGAGTGTAAGTATCGTTGGTGTGAAAGCATTAACCGGTAGTAGAGGTAAACCATCTTATAAATGCACGTTGTAATTTCAATGTGTGAGTGCACTTATGACGTCACTATGCTTGCGTGTTTGCTACAGCTTTACTGAAAAAAAAGGACTCATCAGCGCTCTGCCAGTAACTGTGACTGAACATAAAAACTAATTTATTTGTAAGTCATAGTCATAATTTTTGCATATGTGTGACTGCAGTGTAGTGCATTTATAGAAGTTTTTATCTACATATAACCTTCAAACTTCAAACTTCAAACTTCAAAATCATTTATTCAATAAAATCACAAGGATCACTTTGAAACGTCTTACATACTAGATGATTCTAGGCGCCTAAACCTTTGTATGGCACTTGACTCTGTAAATGTATGAGCTCTGTTTGAATCGTAAAAGTGTCGTATCGGTTTCGTGTCGATATAAAACCTCCAATGAAAGCAGAACCGATGGTTTTACGAGAAAGACTGTTTGGGGCCGCTATAAACTGTTATCTCGGAAGTTCTCGTTCCGTTTAGCTATGGCTGTCATGTTCCTGCTTTTGCTGGTACAAAGACACTACTTGACCTGAATTTGTGCTTCTCAGCTGATAATTGGTGTAAACGCGTCTCGTACAGCAGATATATAGAATACACGTTTAATCAATAACACATGACAAAGAAGAAAATATATAAATGTATAAAAAGTTTTCAATTGTTTCCAACTTATACAAATGTGCAATTCTGTCCACAAACCTACTCAAATCATATTAGATTAAGCATTAGTATAAAACTATTTTCATCGGTAAAACCACCAGCAGTTATACAGCATAGTTTTATGGACTCAATCATATGTTTTAGAACATTATAAAAACGTAAAGTTGTTAGTAAATTAATAATAATACGTAAATAAATATTCATGGACACGTCACACATCACGCTCTAGTCTCAAACTAAGCACAGCTTGTACTATGGAAACTAGATTGCTGATAGAATATTTATTAAGTATCTATATTTTTTTATAATTTTATATATATTTTTTTGTCTATAGACATAGACATATTTTTATTTGCAACACACATAAACATGTAGTAAATGCAGTAATAACTATCCAGAACCATTTCACTTAGTTCCGTTTGCAAGTGATGCTCGATTCTAAGTAAATAGCATTTTACCTACTCAAACATGTAAACATTACATTAAAGCGGTGAAATATTAAAGTGGCACTCAAGAGTTGTGCTTGAAATGGGCGCTAGAGTAACATATTTTATTACAATTTCAATTTACTTTTTAAGTTATTTTCCTCTGCGTTTTCACTTCAGGAGATATAAGCTAAAGTTACTATGAGTAACTTTACGTTTTAAGTCATGTTTATTTGACGCACTTTCAGACATTCTCTAACGTGAATAAGAATTATTTACTCAAAATTAGTTATCTTGTATTACGTCTAAAATACGACTTTAACAGTCTTAGGTGTGACATTATTACTAAATTTATTCTGAATTAGTTATCTTGGGTACGCTACCAATCCGTACTGATTTATATAAAGTTATCTATAGATCGATTGCAATTGCAACCGTCTGTAAATAGCTCAACTGTTTTTTTTTATTCATATCTAATACTGCAATAATCTAATTGCTATTATTTATTGCTAATTGTTATATATACGACTATTTATAGCAGCTATGAATTATTTTCCATGAGCACCGTCTTCTGGGTCAATAACCTATTGCATCACCGTAATGATCCATTTATCAAAATAGCTTGCATTAAAGTGACTACCCGCAAAACGGTCATATTTATCGACGCGAATCAATGAGAGCATTACGTGAGGGAACTGACCAAAACTAGTTTGCGGTTACTGTGATCCAATTTGTTGGTCTCCGGGGAGGTGATGCGGACGAGTCTGGCAGCACTGCCACTGCGACACACGAGTTTTGGGGTAAAGTTTTGGGGTAAATTTTCGAGAATTAATTTACACGTCGATGGAACTCGTTTAATGGTCGTATGGCAACAAAGTTAATTAATTTTTTTATCGATATTTGCATACGAATATATCTCTGGTGTTGCTGTCCATGGGCGGTGATCATTCTATCAGGTGGTCAGCAAACTCTTCTACCAGTTTTGTCATAAAAAAATAGTCAAATCACGACTTTATTCCTAGACACGCAACTTTTTTGATTGATTTCTTTGTACCTATACTTAATAGCAACCACATACATGTTTTAGTGATTTCTGTACAAGGCTCTAAAGACAAGGAAACTAAATTCATCATTATCATCCAACATTTCGATTTCTTCGCAACCAGATTTCGCTCACTGCTGGGTATAAGCCTCCTTTTTCTTGTACCACTTTCCACGGTCCTGTGATAGTTTCATCCATGTGCGACCTGCCACGCTAACTATATCGTTAGCCCATCTCGCTGCTGGACGGCCAACACTCCTCTTTTCTCTCCTCGGTCTTGATTCCTTAACACTTCTACTTCACCTACCGTCTTCATTATCATCTTTCTGCCCTTTTCCGACATTATGTTGGGTTAGTACAACACGTCCTCTTCTTCCACTTTTCTCTATCAGACGTCATCTCAATGCTCACACCTTTCTTACACATGTCATTCACACAGTCCATCCATCTTTTCTTTGGCCTCCCTCTACTTCTACTACATTCATATTTAGACGCAATGGTTTTCAGAAATCGTTGGAAATACCTCAAAAGCGTATTCACAAATCACTTTACTATTTACAATGGGTACACTAAATATGGACTGCGTATATTTCCCAAAGGCTTTGCTACGAAACTCGTACCTTGTGGAATTGACTTTTGACCTCAATTGAAATCCACTATACCATTAGCTGTTTGTTTTGGCGGTTTGCGAAGTGCTGCCCGAAATTTAATAACACCTGGAGCTGATGTGTTGAACGTGGAATTATGATTATACAAAATTTATAATTAGTACTAATTTTCCAAGTTTAAATCCAGTCTTTATAAAAACATAGACAACTCATCAGATCGAAATTAGTACAAATCAGAGACATTTTTGCTGATGTGAAAGAATGAAAAGTTGATAATTAAAAACATTGTTTAGATTAATAAATAAAATATATTTGAGAGACAATGCATCGTTGAATAAAAAAGATGCTTAAGATAGCTATATACATTAGTATTGTATATAAGACAAAGCGGAACCTATTTAATGACATCAATATTATGGAATAAAAAAATAGAAAAAAAGTGAGAAAATAATTCTACTCCATTTCACTAATGCAACGTCACCGTAAAACTGCAACATAGATGCTCAAAACACATTCATACAATTTTCACTCTTATGAACAACTAAAAAGTTCCAACATCGGGTATAGAAAAGCTGTCAAGATCAAAACAGACGATAGGTACAATAATCAGATATCTAAAATGGTGGTGAAGCATTTCATTGAAGGAACCAGGAAGTGATAGTATGATATCACACTTTGTAGATTGAGAGACAATGTTTCTATTCTTTACTACATAAATAGGAAGCTTTTTAAAGAAGCTTTACATAATTTAAACTAGATGGCGTTGTAAATAATGATCATGAATATGTTAAAGAATATTTTATTTATCATCTTTTGGTCTATTTTATTGTAATGTTACATACTTTTTTAAAAGCATAGATTATAAGCTTTTTCCTAAAGTCCTTTTTCAAAAAATAGATCTTGCTTTTCATTTATTCAGTTTTTCATTTTACAGTCTATTTCAAGTTGAATATTAATATTCAAGGTAAATCGATCTGAAAGTACAGGAGGCAGGAGCAGTCACGTATATATCAGAATGTGGTTTAAATGAATATGAGTAACGGCGTAAGACATACACATTTGTCTTCCGGACTTTGTAACTTTATCTCGGGCTGATCCGACGTCCAAACTGTTATTTAATAACAAAAGTTATTTATCGTTCGGTTATTGGACGACAATTTATCGGTTATGCGTGATACCCTCAGATTTTATCAGGATCTTGTTATTTATGTCTTGGCTGATATTTCATAATGGAGGTAATGGTTTTGGTTTTTGACCGTTTGCAATTTAAAGATTTCGTAAAATCTTTTTTGGACTTTTGTTAAGTAATTTATTCGTCACTGTAGTTATTTTATGTAACTTACTAGTCTTATGTTTTTATCATGATAGTAATTTTCATGTAGGTATATAGGTGTTATCATTATCGTTAAAATCCAATGAATTAAACTGTATAAAACCTGTTTATTGTAGTAATTAGCCATAAATACTTAAATAAACTATAAGTAAATAAATTCACGGACAAATCACACATCACATTCTAGTCCCAAATTAAGCAAAGCTTGTACTATGGGAACTAGATTGCTGAAATGAATTTTAATTATTAGCTTTTTGCCTTTGCTGAATTTCAAACTTATTTCTTTAAAAGTCTTCCTCTGCTTACACGAAAATCCTTTTACAGGTTTTATTATAAGTTTGTGAAAACAGCGTTAAAAATAAACTTATTGACGAAGTAAGATTAGCTAAGTTTTTAATTATTAGAATTCCAAGAAATAAATTAAGCTTTTACTAAAAGTCTTTGTATAATAAATGTTTTTTTTATGTCTTTGCGTAATTAACTTGTTTTATTATGGAACAGAGTAGAGTCGTTCTAAGATCGAATATCACAAAGCAGGTACAGTCAACATAAAAAGTTGATCAAATTATAATATCATCATTATCATACTCCTATTTTAGGAAAATCTTACAATTTTTTTTTATCATTGCACGGTAAAGTCTACTGGTAAATAAAAACATATACTTAGCATAGGTTTTTCAGTATCCGACGTCACGATAAAAATGTAAGAGCTAAATTGGTCTCCAGTTCATCACATTCAAGATACAGCTTATGTCGGTAACGGTTACCTCACTGCGCATAATTATGCATAGAACTCTCCTGTAGTGCAGAATGTACGCGTTAAACAGCAGTGGACCGGTTATGTCTGCTATAGAACCGACAATGGAGCAAAATGTAAGACGTTTAAAACGTGCAAACACACGAGGAGAAATGATAGATAGATAGATATAAACTTTATTGTACACACAGAATAGAAATACTTACACAATACAGTAAAAAATAGCATTGAACTTATTAACTTAATCTCTAATACCATATTAACTTAACTTTATCGCTAAGAGCGATCTCTTCCAGACGACTTTTGAAAAACTAAGGACCGAACTCAGTGGCGCAACTTAGGAGATGCCTACGTCCAGTTGTGGGTACATATAAGATATTGATCCAGCCGTGGACATATAGTAATTTGCATATCACGTAATGTAATATCCTAATTACAATTCATATTAACAAAATTATACCGACGACCGATGTGGCGCGGTGGGCGATGGTCCGCCTGCGATGCGGATGGTTGTGGGTTCGATTCCCGCCTCGGGATAAATGTTTGTATGTTCTGCAAATATTTATTCTGGGTGTTCTGGGTATTATATGTATAATAAAAAATATCTATCTATGTATTATATTGTATGTCAGTCTTCTAGTACCCATAACACAAGCTCTGCTTAGCTTGGGGCTAGATGATGTTGTGTGGATTGTCCAGCATTATTTATTTATTTATTTATAAACCATCATTCCCCTGCCCATTGATAAAATAATCTAAATTGAATGAAATCACATTAGGTAATCCTTTATTTAATTAAATCATCATGGAATATTTTGATTAAATAACCTTTCTAGTAGCCATTCTAGTAATATTTAAAAAAACGTTCTTTAAGCTAGCAGACATAATAAAATGTTAAATGATCCGATAAAAATGATAAAAAAAATATTTTCTCAGAAAGTTTTGCATGGAATGTACCAGCAGGTTTACTATTCACTGTGTACCAAGGCTTTTGTCACGAATGTGGGGCAGGCTAGCCGCGACGACGGTTTGAGCACATGAGCGCTTTTGAGTACATAACGTTGTTGATGTTAACTCTGTTCTACTTTGTGCAGCTTTGAAGAAAAATATGAGGTTGGGTTGCACGTTCCACCTATCAAAGAGTTCAGTATTTAAAAAAAACTTAACCTATTTGAACCTGGTGAGTATCTGGCCCAGGGTATCAGCATTGCTATTCAGCGCGGCAATTCAGACAGTATCTTGGGTACGCTTCCGTTTGGTACTGATTTGGATCAGTTGAGCTATCTATAGATCGTTTGCAACGGTCTGTAGATAGCTCAACTGTTTAATATGTTTTTTATTTACTTATGTACATTTTGTAAAAACTGTAATAGTCGTAATTTTATACATAATTCATACAATATTTCATGTTTTCATGAGAGGACTAACCATCAATGTCCATTACCTTTAAAACCATTTTCATGTAGGTTTAATGGCCAGCTCGCCTCAAAGTTAATAAAACACACTTTAATGGGATAAAATAAATATGAATTTATGTGTACGAGCGATGTAAGGACGACACTGAAATGAAACAGGATACATTTTGTAAAAATAAAATTGCTAAGGCTATATTTTATTTTGTTACGAAAATAAGCGGTAACAAACTGGTGTCATATCCATATAATAGTAAAGTAGCAGAAAGTGCAACGATAATCTTGACAGATGTGACTTGACAGCTTAGCTGGTAGTAGCTCCGCCTTGCAAACTGTGGGTCGTGGGTTCGATCCCCACCGCATATATACATAATTTAATTTTATAGAACTTTATGACTAAGGGTGTTCTCACTGAAGAATAGACTTTTAGACGATTATCGATTTATTTTCTTAGCGGATTTTGCAATGGAATAAAGACAACACTTGAACTGTACAAAAAGGACCAATAAAAGTATTCAATCACAGTATACTCATAGTACACAGGCCCTAGTTACGAAACAGTAAATGAAGTTTTGAAGGAAAGGGTTCTATTACTTTAAGATGAGAAACTGTCCCAAAGTTCCAAAACCTCATGCAATTTGCAAGAGGTTTAAGGGTTCCAGGCTTCTTAATAAGTAAGGTGCTCTTCACTGAAGACGGAACTTTAATCCAAAAGCCCACCGGAATTATAAACGACTTGGTTCATGAAACTTTGCATGAAATCAGGTCTTGTTGTTTCATGACTGGTTTTATACTGAATTATCTTTAGTTCGCTAGTAGAGATTATTGTTGCTAAGATCTATTAAAACATATGGTATGATTTCAAACTGTTTATACAGGTCTGAGATCTAGATATCTTTGGAATAGTTAACTAAAGCTTAGAATTATTCTTAGACATAAATTTGCGTGTATAAGTTCTGCTTTACTAACAAAATTGATGTTATAATTTATGTATCACAAAATTTAATTCAAACATAAAAAAAAATACAAAATTGTCCTGTACTATTCAAATGCGTTTCAACAATACAATAGTTAAATTTCTATTGTTTTAGCAACGAGATGCAATAAAAGCCATAATAAAAGCCGATTGCTGTGTGTATACAATGCAGCAATCGGCTACAAAGTACTCTTCGCAAAAGGGTGAAACAGTAAAGGTTTATAGTTCAATGAATTGGACCATAAATCCATAATCTCATCAGATGCATGCTTCCATCAATACCACTACACGGTCGATAATCGATAAAAACCTGACTTTTCACATATCTATGACCGCTATAAGACAGACGAACAACCAATTTATGATTGCTATAAGACAGATAATCTACAATACTATGATTGAAGTGTGAGAGAATGGTGTAGTTTAGCGATCCTACCTTCTACATTCTGATATTTAAATCAGTCATACAACAAAGATTTTAGAATCTTGACATGAGTTTAAAATACTGTCTTGTTTCAGTAAAACTGAATTCCAGCTCTCAGCATAGGTTTTACAACTTTACGACCGTTTTGGGACGTATGCCGTATTTCAGAAAATTAAAGCAATATCAATCGATAGGTACTCGTATCCCGCCTGCGGGTATTATGTGGTTTACACCCCACCGGAGTGTGCGGCGAGCCTTAAATAATATCACAGTTACTCCATGCAACTGATTTTATTTTTATCTATAGTTAAAAATGCATGTCGGTGCCAATAGTAATTTTTGGACGTGCCCTTGACTACTACCTCTGGTATCTACAGTAGCTGCCAATAAATGTGACAGTATTATTTCGGGCCTGAGGGTGAAGTCGTGATCATTAAAAAAAATTAAGTGTCAAATGGTCCGGCTTAATCGATACCCGTATTGAGAAATCGGGATGGCATTGACTCTTGTTTTAGGTAAATTATCCATTTATAGGGTAGTAAATGCTTGGTTTTGCTCGAGAATAGTGATAATAAAATGTATAGTGCCCTAAAAGAGAACATTAAAATAAAAATTGTAAGAGATTTACTAGAGCAACGAGGACAATTTTCAGACAACAATGAGATGGCAGCCGTAGACATCCATTTAGAAGAGACAACGAAGGTATTAAAAATATTCTTTTGTTCAAGATGTGAAAAGTGTATTTCACTTAAGGGTGATTATATTGAAAAATGAAAAAAATGAAAACTATATACTTTTTTCTAGTACCTTCGGCCGCGAATTTATCGCCCCTCTAGTTGGGTTAGTCAAAAAAAGGGTTGGAAAGAGCAAAAACTCACGGTATCTTTTTTGCTGGAATTTTTAGGTGGCAGGTCACAGATAGTTTAATATGTGAAAAATTTATGAAAAAAGAAGTTTAATAAATGAAATTGAAGTTTGAAGTATTTAACTTCAAACTTCAATTTCATTTATTCAATAAAATCACAAGGATCACTTTGAAACGTCTTACATACTAGATGATTCTAGGCGCCAGTTCGTCGCGACCAGAGTCTAGAAGAACTGGCAAGAAACTAGACCTGGATTCTAGCGTTTTTTCATATTTTATTTTTTATTTGATCCTTATTTTTATATGATCCTTCTTACAATTGTTTAATAAAATTGGAGCTAGTTCGTCCCAAGCTTGCTTGTCTTCTAAATAAGACTCGTAAGAATAAAAATTGACACATTTTTTTTATTATGATTTGGCCGCAGTAGTTTGCGATTATATAAGACAAAAAGTCAATAGCAGTAATTAATTACGTATGTCGCAGAAACAGCTATACAGAATGCGGGCATCAAGTTGATAACGTTCATGAATATTAATTATATATTCAGATTGCTAATTGTATTCTGTTGACTCTCTCATTAATCAGAAATCTTTCTTCTGTACTGTTTTATTTTTACTTCTCATCTACACTTTGTTTTTACTTTAGTGCACCAAAAACAGACTGAGTACAAAAGGAGAGCTAATCGCTAAAAGCATTTTCTGCCAGGCATCCTTGAGAGGTTAAGTCAAATATTAAATATTCAGACATTTCCCACATAACACTCTAGTCCCAAACTATATTTATGTTATCACACAAACATGTGCTCTGGCTGAGAATCGAACCCACGACCCACAGCAAGATCTACTACCAGCTGAGCTGTGACTACAAAAATACATAGTAAGTATTACGTGTATTATACAGTTCATAATGGTGGAAACTTCACTGGTTTATGTGTTTTTGTATGTTTCTATATTAAAGTTTATTATACTGTTTGTTTCCCAAATAAAATAAAAATAAAAAATAAAAAAAATAATCAGTGAAATTAAGTTTTTGTAGAAACTAATATAAATCTGTTTCCATAGGGTTCTTTGTTTATGTCATTATTCTAACTTTATACAATCTTTGTACAAAGTAATGAGTGGATATTCAATTACAATACATTGCTGAATTGTTCTGGTACAAAGTAAGCACAAATGGAGCTCGTTTCGTCTAATTGAGGAGAAGATGGGCCACTTTATTTACTTTACCGTTCACTCTGCGAATTGAACCTTTACAAAGGGTCGGAGGTATTTGGTTTAGTTTTACAATAGTGCTATTTTCATGTTAGAAATACATTATTATCAAATGAATATGCAAAAAAATAGATAAGTGTAATTTTTTAATTTTTTTTTATTTAACCTATTAAAGAAAACCTATTAATTACTAGCTGGCCCGTGCCCACTACGTTGGGCATAATTTGACCGTTTTTTCTCTGATTCACTTTGCAAAACGGACTACCACGTAAAAACCTTTTTATTTTTCGGTTGTTTATATAGCCTATGACACTCAGCAATAATGTGGCTTTCTATTGGTGAAAGAATTTTTAAAATCGGTTCAGTAGATCCCGAGATTACCCCTTACAATTTGACAAATATACAAACACACAATATTTATTATAGACTAACTCGTAAACTTACCCTGTTAGGGTGTGCAAAAAATTTGACAGTTGAAATACCTTTTATTAATTAAATAAAAATATTAAAACATAACGTACATTAATTATGATAGCAGCAAGCTTTTTACAATCAGACTAATGGCAGTTAGTCTTTACTGATAAAAACAACTTTCCAGTATCATCATTAGTTTTATGGGGCCCGTGGTCGGAATAGATCCTATTAAACACGTACTTGTTTATAATATTCTATGATGGTCATGTTGATGATTATATAGGCTTAGGTTTTGTTCTATTCTCACTTCTAGATGACTCTTAATAACCATCAAAGTTTTATGCCATAGTTATAATTTTTTTTTTATATTTTATATTTTTCAGTAATATCACAAGAATCATTATATAATCATCTGTTGCAGATGTGATTTTGCCATAGTTATATTCTTTATTCAGTAAAATCACAAGGATCATTTAGAATCATCTGTTACAGGTGATTCTAGGTGCCAGTTCCTTCCAGACCAGACTGCTCTCCAGACCAGAGCATAGAAAAACTTGTAAACATTATCACTAAAAATGTTTTTATTGGTAGTTCGCTTTTTAAAGAAATGTTCCAGTTAGAGCTTTTGAAAATTGAAAATGTATTTAAAATGAACTAGCCACGAATGAAATGTGTCCAAGATCGCTAACTCAGCATTTTTTTCAAGAAATCTTACGGCCTAGTTCCTACCAGTGTTAGGTACGTACCTTTTGGTCTGGAAGGTTCAATAACATTACCTTCGCCTCAAAACCTGGCATAGAGAGACTTTGTTTTATACTATGCTGTGAAAAAGCCGGCAGCCCTGTTATCCAGAGTTGGTCAATGTATAGAGGCAGAGCAAACGTAAAAATACAAGTTAGTCGGAACTCGGAGTCTCGGAACGCAATATGCTCTGTACGTACTGTGTACAGTCGAGTGCAGAACTACAATTATCATAAAAGTCTGCATTAATATAATTTGTGACATATACCTAATTCAAACTAATTTTGATGAAAATGTTTATCTATGACAGAACAAGAATCAATCATACTACTAATTGTAATACAAAGATTCGAGTAATTCATGTTAAAGATGTTTTGAGAAATTAAATTGTTTGTCCAGCAAATTCCTGTTCTAGCTAAAAATTGTGCTTAAAAGCGCTTCGTAAAAAATGTCTGCAGATTTTGTTCTTGGCTGTACTTGGCTTAACAGTGTTACCTACTGAGCTTTGAGTTTCTAAGAAGTAACATTTCTTTGACGGACATAATAACAGACACAAGCATTAGTTATTTCTTTGAGACAAAGTAGATAGGAAGCGCGATGCAATGCATTTGTGTGCGGTAATTCCCGTGAAATATGGTGATTGGAAGAAATATTATGAACAAGAACTCTTTGGATTCGATACACGAGTGATGATGATTGAGCTTATAGCTTCTTGTTGCGTGTCAATTGAACACAACATCAATTTCAAACTTAGTACATGTAAAACTTTGCAGCATTTATTTCCTGAAGCTGACATGCTAGCAGATGATAGCTGCTAGCAAGCTATGCTTAGTTTGGGACTAGAATGTGACGTGTGAGATGTCCATATATTTATTTACAGAGTAGTAACTAGCGCAGTGACGTACGATGATGTTAATCAATATTTACCGTACCTATAGAAGTACCCCCTATCTTATAAAAAGTTAGCGTTGACATTATGTCACCTTACATATGGTAATCAAAACATCAAGTCTGCGCTTACTTTTTATAAGATAGACCGTTATTCTATACATATTGCAATTATAGGTAAGTAACTAGAAGTAATTTGAGATAAAATTACTTAGTTAAAGAAAACAACATACAAAGTCGTAATTCAAAAACAATATAATAATACTCCAGGCTACATATTCAACTAAACTAAAGTTTTCCGAACTTATTCTTCTCCCAACGTAAAGTACGTCCATAAACTTACAAAAGTTATTTGAAGAAGTTTCATATATCCTTCTAACAATGTCATCATTACTCACATTGTAGGTAACTTAGACCATTTTGTTTTAGAGAGAATAAAAGCTGTACTATTCTGTTCAATATAAATTTGGAGATATTACAATCTTTGTAATTTTCTTGAATTCATGAAGCACTATAATAAATTAAAAGAATATTTATAAGCAATAACATATAGAATCGAACAATCTTGGACCATGAAATAAATAGATTACTTAATATTTATACAAAAGCTACAGCCGCTTCATAAACGGCGCGGGGTGCCAAAACGAGGGTGGTTGCTGTGTGCTTTCATTTGGTGCGCGTGCAAAAATCAACTGTAGGGGTGAATTAATCTGTGTGTGTGTGTGCAGAGGTTTCTCCTGGTATCCAGATTTGTGAGAGTCTGAATATAGTCGAGAGCCCTAAATATTTGTAGGGGTGAAACATTATTGTAAGAACATAGTTTATGCACGCGCTTTTGTATCACGTGATCAAACATTTCCTCGATCCTATAATTAGATAAAGTCCGAGTCAAACATACGACCGCTTTAAAACTGTGGTGAATATTAAGTTTCTACTAAAACACTCTATTTTCTATGTTAGCTCTAGATAACTTTATAACCTACAATTTCTTTGCCGACCATCCAGTCTCGTTAACATGCAACTTTGCCGCAAACGCCTAGCTCCGTAAAGATAGGATAATGCATAACTTTAAACTTACGGCTCTCCATAACAGGTTGTGCTAGTATAATAATACCATATAAAAAAACTGCATAAAGTTGTGGAAATAACAGAGTATAATAACACCATTAGAAAAAACTGCATAAAGTTGTTTAGATATTTTAAGTACTGACCCAAATTTTTTTTCATCATTATCTATTTAGAGGGTAGGCCGCAAAAGCGTTGGAAGGATGACTTGGACGCCCACGAAAAAGATTGGTGGAATGTCGCCAAGGACCGCGATGAGTGGAAACTTTGAGGAGACCTTTGCCCAGAAGTGGGACAATATAGGTTAAAAAAAAACGTTAACTATATAAGCCACTGAGCATGTGTGATGAACACAATTTGTACTGGGTGTTACAATTATATTCTATGTATGTATGTATTTACAAAAAATATATAAGCAATGTATCAGCAATATTATTCCCAAAGTATAGGCTTTGCTTAGTTTGGGACTAGAGTGATGAACTGATGAGTGATAGTTACTTAAATATGTTACTCTATATTTTAACATTAATCATTCTAAGGTGATGTTTAACCCAGTCTTTTTGAGAGATTTTCATTGATATGCGATTTATCATTAATTATTGTAAAGTGATCTTTAACCCAGTCTATCTTTTTAAGAGATTTTCATTGATATTTGATGCCGGACTTGCAACTTGCAGCGCACTTGTCTCGTTTCACAAAACATTGTTTTTCAAAGGCTTCCAACTTTCCAGACGATCCTTCAAACTTAGTTTTCTCCAGTTTACTACAGCATACTGAGCGTGAATTAACATTTGTTTAAATTAGCATTTATATAACAGTAAAGTTTACAAGCGTGTATTAGTACTACCGACTTTATTTCCATAAAATAACTTAATAAGTGAGTCAAGGAGTAAAGATAAAACAAAATGAAAATACATATTTATGATACCAAATTTATTTTAAACAAAATGTGCGTAGTTACTTAAAAAAGCTAAAGTCAAAGTCAAATATTTCTTTATTCAATAAAATCACAAGGATCATTTAGAATCGTCTTACATACTAGGTGCCAGTTCCACGCGACCAGAATTGTTAGTGTAGAAAAAATTATTAGTGTAGAAATGAGATGCAGCATTTTGCTCCAACAGTAATAGCATGATTTGATATGTAAATAATAGATAGTTTATACCACGTTGTTTAATTAGTTTTAAAAGCTTCGCATGTAGTCTTTGACAGTCTGAAACTGACGTAGTCTCTCCGGTTGTGGACTCTTTATTCACTAACATCCAGTTTTACTTGACGAATGCAAAATATAATTTATTTCACAATATTGCCATAAGATATTACTTTTCATTGGTTGAACTTAATGCATCGTATTATTAATAAGTAAGCTGAAGTGGCAGTAGGCCGGACAAGTGTTTGCTGAAGAAACGAAAAATCGTTGGAGCAAACGGATACTGGAGCGGAGACCGCGTTTAGGCAAGCGTAGTGTAGGACGCCCTCAGAGAGATGAGCCGAAGATCGGGCTCAGTGGCGCGTCTTGGGAGAGGCCTACGTCCAGCAGTGGACTGATACAGGTTGATAATGATTATTATATTATCCATTAATTTATATTGTAGAATCAGCGGATACATACGTTGCACTAAAGTGGTATTTACACGATACCTTAAGTTAAGTTAAGTTTGGTTACCTTAAGCGGATGTTTGTGAATAAGGGCAACAATCTGTAGGTTAGTTCCGGAATTAATTTTACAGAGTGGATTTTGTGTTAAATATTCAACGAAGCCTGATTTAGCTGGCTGTGTTCATTGATGACTGAATTAAGTAACATTTTGTTATGTAATAAATAATTATTATTTAACAATTGTAAGAAGGATCATATGAAAAAAACGCTAGAATCCAGGTCTAGTTTCTTGCCAGTTCTTCTAGACACTGGTCGCGACGAACTGGCGCCTAGAATCATCTAGTATGTAAGACGTTTCAAAGTGATCCTTGTGATTTTATTGAATAAATGAATTTGAAGTTTGAAGTTTGAACAAAAAATGTTTAATAAATAAATAATTATCTTATAAAAAAACCTATTAAGGTTTTTTAATTAACTCTTAACTTTTATTAAATTTTAATTAAGTACTAACTATAATAAAGATATACATATATGGAATAGAATAAAACTAAGTTTACCTACACCAGAGAAAGAGAATCATAGAAAAATGATTTTTATAGGTATTTGAATCGCTAAAATCAGAAGAATAATTTTGAGAAAGAAAACTAAAACCACAATCTCTGCATTATTTTGTAGTGCTCTAGCTGGATCATGTATACTTATACTTATTTTATGTTAGGTCATTATTAAATTAAATAATAATAAAAATCTATCATAACATGCCATAGGAACGCAATTTTTTAAAAACCAATCAATGTAATATATTTTTTAATTTAATCAATGTGAGAATTGCGTGTTTCTGTTATGTTCTCGCCCATAACCGTTACGTCATCGCGTGTCAATGTCATGTCGGATTGGATATCATTGCGTTCTCATGCGCCGGCGCATCTCTAACGGGCGTGTGCGCAGCCGACCGTGCCCGAGTACTGCTACTTGAGAAGCTCTTTTACTGCTTTTGTTTTATTTCCTGGTTAGAAAATTGTTATTTAGTTGTTATAAAAACATTTTTTATTTGGTAGGTACCACAAACGATTTTATCATTATTTTAAAATTTATTTTTAAGCCACTAAGAAAAGAAGAAGAAGAAAATTTATATAATAATTTATAACTATTTTGTCACGATGGAGTAATTACTTTTCGCATGGTATTTACATTTAGACGTTTATTTAAATGGTAAAAAAATGCTATTTTTTTTTTCATTTTTTTGTCAATCAAACCTTTATCTGTACTCAAGTAAGTTATCCTTTAAACTTAAATGTGTCCTATTTAAGTTCTCCGTCCTCAAGTATATATTTTTTTATTATAAATTTATCATTATTAATTGAGGCAACATCAATAATCCTATTAAATTATCATCAAGAACTACATAAAAAATAAATGCACGAGTTGCACCTTACATAACACCATTCGTAATATCAGCTCAAGTTCATTGACCTCTTCGAAATATAACAGGTGTCCTACATTTTTGTGGGCAAACAACTTGTCAAAACACAACGGAACCACTATAAGGCACGAGGTCAAAGAAATGAATCTCAAAAAACTCGCAGCCTCCATTTAGAATAGAAATGTGTACGTTGCGGTTATCATTGGTGGCTTTGAAATGATGTCAATGGAAAAACGGCATTGGTGGCGGAACAAAGTGTTGTTTCCGAGCAAAGTTTAAGAAAAGTGGGGGTTCTAGTTCACGCGACAATGACCGTGGATTTACTTGTCCAGCTGGTTTATTTACTAGTTTACAGTTCGGTTTGTCGATAAGTTGTCGATATCGATCAAGATCTTGTTTCATTTTTAGTGTATCGATTTGCTCTTGTAAGTTACTACGTTACGGCATCGCACGGTATTTTTATAATTTTAACTTATTATTTTTTCGTTATTCTTTGTAAAAATGCTCTTCCATTATCACGTCATGATAATGCTTCGATTTGAAATTTTGTTAAAGTTAATTTTTTTTTGTGAGAGATCGTTATTGAGCGGTAGGACCAACCATTGTACATTTCTTACTGAACTTGTTTTTTTCTGTGTTATATTTTATGTAGATACATAAAATTGTTCATTCCTTATTTTTTTTTAATTTCAGGTTGATGTTTGTATGGAAGCAAGATGCGGGTGACACTTTGCGTACTGCTTGCTGCCGTCTGTGTGCTGGCAGAAAAGAAAGATATCAGGTAATTTGAATCTTATAACTATTCTACTTAAATTCATTTAATTAAAACTAATTTGATTGGATGTTATGTAACGATACTGACTTCCAAAGCACCATGGATTGGAAAATATAAATATGTTTTTGTATAAATCTATGATTTACCTATGAGATTTAATTTGCAGAAAGCTTCTTCTTCGACTGATCACTAGATTTGTACCAGGAAAAAACAATTTTTATGCTTTTTTGATATTTAGATTAATAATATATGAATTTTCCCATTTTCCAGGCGTACGAAGCCATTCGTCGCGGATGCCGTCGGTAATACATTACCACCACCTACAAATGGTCAAGCCAGTGTTGGCAGTCCTGTGAACCTCCTCACTCCTGACCGTTACGAATTCTACACGTTCGATGAATCTGGAGAGCTAGTCAAAAGGTTGATGACTCTTGAAGAAATACAGGCTATCGTCGCAGCTGGAGAAGACTCAGATGGCCTTGTGACCTTCGCGAATGATAATCAACCGACTATAGCTTTCAACTTCAGTCAACCCCCTTACACTAAAGTACACAGTGTTGTTACGAATGTACAGAATGTATTGAAAGCACAAATGGAAGCACATAAAAATAAACCTCTAGTTCAACCAACGTTAGATACACCCGATGTCACAGACTCTTGGAGTTTGATTCTACCATCGATATTCGGTAACACTGGAGTAGACATTGTACCTGATAAACCTACTAGTGGATATTCACCAGAAACTGACACATTTGACGACCAAAACTCTGAAAGTGAAGACAATTTATTGGGTAAAGAAGATAATATTGTAATTACTAACTCTACCACAAACGAGAAACCAAATAATATTCAAACTGAAGATTTCCCTGCTCAAAACTTTGATGAAGTCATTCGTGCAACAACCACAGTGAAACCTACTTCTCAAGTAACAACAACTAAACTAACTACTACAACAGAACCTACAACTACCACTACAAGAAAACCAGTAACTACTAGAAGGCCTGTAACCACCACTAAAAGAGTAATAACAACGACCACTACTAGTACTACAACTAAACCTACAACAACCACTTCAACAACTGTGAAACCTACGACCCAAAAACCTTTCGTAAGAATAACTCCCAAATCGACTACATCAAAACCAACTACTACAACAAAGAAACTAGTAACTACAACAGCAACTGAGGAACCAATTATCAACAATTTTCCATTCACTGAAAACAGTATACAGTTTGAGAAAATAAGTACGTTTATACCAGTATCGACGGTAAAATATGTTACGGAACGAGCTACTAACAAGCCTGCAGTCGAAACTTCTAAAACACCTCTAGTTTACGCTAGTACAACCAAGCGATCACCACCATCAACTCCTATACCTCCAAAAGTACTTTCTACAACTCATGCACCAAAAGTGCCTACTACTACAACAACTACAACGGCAAAGCCTATTGAGGTTATCTTTATTTCTTCTACACCAAAAACTGTCAACAGAGTCAATATGACAACTGTGACGACTCAATCCGTATCACCATCAACCACTGTTTCCTCTACAGAATATACATCACCAATAAAAACACAAACTAATGTTGAAGATAATAATACAAAAGAGCCACCTTTACCTCTTTTTGATGTAGCACTCAGCATAAGCCAAATAGCTTCAGATTTAGGTAGTAACTACCAGCCCTTACCAACTGCTAATGACTTACTTGATAACAATCATGTTAGCCCGGATGACATGGAAAGTAAAGAAAACATTGAAGTTGATATACCTTCTGAAACAGCAGAAAAAACTAAAGAGACGGACAAAAATGAAGATAATTTTGTCAAAATATCAACGATCGATCCTCATTCCAATGATAAAAAGAAAGAGAATGAAACAACGAATATTTTAAACACTGTGACGACTGAGATAACAACTACAGAAATATTTGACGTTACCACTAGCTCAGAGTCATTTGAAACAACAATGGATCCAATCCTTTCGGAATCTATGGGTGATTTACTCTCACAAGTTGTAAATGAAGCTCCTCAATCAATTGAAGACAAAATTACCGATGAAATAAGTGACAGCGTCACAACGGAATCAAATGTGGAAACAACCACTGACTCAGCAGAAATAACAACTGAAATATTTACGACTACAGCGAAAGACATAGTTTCAACAACGAAAGAACCCATTTACAAAAACAAAATGGAAAATATTTCTACAACTCAAAAAACTCTGATTTTGAACAATGAGCTTGTTACGACCAATGAGTCAAGCCTAGAAAAAGTCTCTACTACAGTAAAAGTACCAACAGTACAAAAAGTCATCGCTCAAAAAGCAACCACTACAGAAATCACACCAATCGTAACTGGAACCAAGCTAAGCACTTCAAATAAAAATAAGCTTGACAATAGTAAAGAGAAAATTTCTGAAGTAAGTGACATTAAAAAAGACTTTGTTAAAATATCCGTATCAACTAACAAATATTCTCAAAGCGTAGAATCGGATGTCAAAAATGTAGAAACAAGCAAGGATACCAAAAATAACGTAAATAGGAAAGAAATTGAGAATGAAAGCATAAAACATGAAGACAACAGCACAGCGAAACCTTTGTCAGTACCAAATGCCAGTATCAATTCTGCTACATCAAACATAACAAAGGTTCCAGCTACCAACGCTCACAATAAAACTACTGCTCAGTCGCTAATGAACAAAATTAATTCCTTAAATAAACTTACAAACAAAAATGAAAAAGTTTCTGACTCTGGACCTAAGGTAGATGAATTCAAGAAAAAAATCCAAAAAGTGAATATTGCTGATGAAGAATTAACGAATGAGAGAAATAATTCGTGGAAGCTTGTTCCTACTCTTTCCCCACCCAAAGTAAATGAGATTACTAAAGAAAACGTTAAACCAGATAATCCCTACAATCCTGACAACGAGGATAAAGATGTTGTATTGGATTATTCACACGAAAATCAAGGTTTGGAAGTAACTACTAAAGATTTAGGAGAAGATGTAGCTCAATTTACGGAGCTGTGCAATGAACTTGCATTTAGATACTGGCACGTGATGGTTGAAAGTATTGATAAAAAAAGAAGCTTTGTATTATCTCCATACTCAGTGACATCGATGTTGGCTATGATGTTTATGGGAGCTAAAGGAGCAACTTCAGGAGAGATGAACGAAATACTAAAACTAGACGACATGGTGACATTTAATCCTCACTTCACACTGAAAAATATTTCAGATTCGATAGATTCAGCTTCCGAGTCTGGTGTCGCTGTTTCTGCATTTATAAGAGAGCTTTTTAGTGACAGAAACAAAGGCAAAGTTCTTTCTTTCTACAAAGAAAGAGCTCAGCATTTTTATAACGGCCACGTAGAAGAGGTCAATTTCAAACTTATCAGTGACATAATCAGAAGAAGAACCAATTTGCTGGTCAAGCGATACACTTGGGGAAAGATTCCTGAGTTTATGAAATCAAATGGCATCGTCATGAATCCTCCATTGGCTGCATTTTCTACAAACATTTTTCAGGTTGGTAGTATTCATTTAACCAATTATACTTAATTTATTTAAAAGATACTTAACAAAAACTACTTTATAGAAATATTCGTAAATATAACATTTCTGAAGATAACATTATTATTATATCATTTTCAGACTGACTGCACCGGATCGTCAGTGGATGGCAGAGACGGAGAAATGTATTTCGTGGTATCGCCCAACGTACGCCAAAGACGCCTTGTCCCAGTCCCAGCCGTAGTCTATAAAACCGGTTTCCTGGCCGGCTACGATCCTGCTTTAGACGCCACTGCAGCTGCTCTAGGAAATACTAACTCTATTGTTAGCACTATATTTCTCATGCCTGGACAACAAGGTAACGTCGTACATGCAGACGATTTAGAAAAACTAGAACAGAGATTGTTAGAAGCAAACCCTACAAAGCCGGTATGGAATCGGATCTTGAGATCACTCTTGCCTAGGCCAGGGCTTGAATTGCAAATACCCAGATTCTCCCATAAGTCTGTTTTCAACGTTTCCTCAACGCTTAAACGAATGGGTTTAAAGGATTTGTTTGATGAGAATCATGCCGATTTGGGCGGTCTGAATGGACCATCTAAAGACCTGTATTTGTCTGATATGGTGCAAATGTCATCATTCGTAACATGTGGCGAAGGAATGGTTGGAGAGCAACATCACATTGAAGAGTATCCTGAGACAGTGCAGTTGGCTCGTCGGAGGACATCAAGATGGATTAATAATGACTGGAACGAGCCACGTGACTATCAGAGAGCTTTCCACGATCCGCATGATGTTGGTGAAGCCATGCACCTGCCATTGCACCTCCGGCCGAGACAAGCTCGCGTGCCGACGAGAAGTGTCCAACCCGCCAGGTTAAAGTTTGACCGACCCTTCCTATTCTTCGTCAGACACAACCCCTCGGGAATGATACTATACGTCGGGCGATACAACCCACGCCTCCTTCCCTGAACGATCAAAAGACTGTTAGTTTAGCTTAATTTCCTAAAAGGAAAGTGATAGTGGATACTGATGCGTGTGATAAAAGTGGTTCAATGAGCATTTACGTGACAGTATTAATAAGTGTATCCGTGCACGGGGTACTTGCCGACGCCAATGCGAGCTGGCGATCCTGTTTCCATATCAAATGTGTACAAAGAATGCACATGAGTATGAATGTCTATTTAAGTAGGTAATAATAGCGAATAATTAGCAAGTAAATATGTCATTCCATCGTCTCTAGAAGTAATGATTTTAGAATAAAATGAATAATGAATACTGTTTGTTTTCACATCGTCCTTTAATAATTTTACTCAAATTATAAAATTTTGGAGAACATTCTATAGAAAGAACTCTCGACATTCATCATAAAACGCTTTTTTTTCCTTGCACTTTTTGCTGGGAATCACAGCTGGGCAGTCCTGTAAATAAACAGTAAAATTATATTTTAAAAACATATCTCTTCACTTTCAAGGATTCTTTTAGACTAAAACTTCAAAAAAGTCTTGATAAGATGAGTTTTGATAAGTTAGATACTTACAATGTTGACAAAGTTTCTGATGCAACCTTGGAGCTTGTAGAAGTCGCAAACATCCAGCGGCATGAACATCCGATAGATGTTCTTACAGTGAACCTGAGCATTTGTCAGCACGGTGCTGAAGATGGGATTCAGTTCAGCCCACTTGTCCAGATGCGCAAAGTACCTCTCATCGTCTACTACAGAGTCTTTGGTGAGGAAGCCGTACTTTTTTAAGACGCAGCGCCAATGATCACACTGAAAGAGTAGTCTGTTCTCTACTAACATTTAGATTGATGAAGTCTTTTAGATATAAGTGGCAATATTCCACATTTCTAAAGCTACAGATTTCTGCCATCCATTCTAAATTAAGACGATCGATGTGGCGCAGCGGGTAAAGGTCCAACTGCGACGCGGAGGTTGCGGGTTCGATTCCCGCCTTGGGATAAATGTTTGTATGATCTGCAAATATTTATTCCGGGTGTTCTGGGTATTTGATATGTATAATAAAAAATATATATCTATGTATTGTATTGTATTAAGTATGTCAGTCTTCTAGTACCCATAACACAAGGTTTGCTTAGCTTGGGGCTGTGGATTGTCCAACATTAAAAAAAAATATGGATGGTAGTTTGGGGATCTTTTAGAGTTAGGCTGAGATCTGAATACAGCAATAGTTAGCGAGTTTAGCGACGGATTGAACCGCTTGCTTACTGCGTCGTCAAAGGTAATTTTGCCCTTTTTTTTTGCTGCAAATCAAATTGAACTGGAGAACCATTCAATCTGTCGCGTTTGTACGAAACAGACAAATATAGTAAAGTAGGTAAGTTACAGACAAATAATTACAGCTAGGCACGGTAAAGCAGTGTCTAGTCTGGCTAATCTTTCCAACACGATGCCACAACAGAATACAGTTGTAGCATCGACACGATAAGAAGAAGAAGAAAATAAAAAGAAGAAGAAGAAGAAGACAGACAAATACCCCTTCTAGTGGTGTTCTCCTGCTGAAAGCCGTGATGTTGTGTTCTTTATCGATAAAGTTGAGTGCGAATATTGCTCCGCATGTCTTTGCTACGTCTCTCGTGAAAAATGGTGGGAATACACAGCATTGTTGGTACTGAAATAAGATATAAATAAATAAGAATATATTCATGGACATTTCACACATCACACTCTAGTCCCAAACTAAGCAGAGCTTGAACTATGGCAACAGATTGCCGATAGAATACATAGTTACACCCAGACACAGAACAAATATTTATGTTCATCACACAAACATTTGCTCTGGGTGGGAATCGAACCCACGACCCACAGCATGGAAGGCAGAGCTACTATCAACTGAGCTGTGACGCCTGTCTTAGATACTTAGAATCGCCCCCATCTTATTGTAGTGACATCAAAATGAGTTCTGGGGGCACGCCAAGTTGAGCAATATAACTATTCTAAACACAAAGATTGTTGAAACAGATGTTGAGAGGCAATTTCTTATAACAAAGATTATATGTAAGAAGGTATGAGAAGTTTTAATAGCATATTAAAAGAAATACATACCATAAATTCTGCAGGCTTATCACATTTCTCTGGTTTCGGTTGCAACTCAGTTTGTCGCTGACAATTGGCCTAAATAAATCACCAAATGTAGGTATATATCTATTTTATTATAAATAAAATTGATATATATTTTACTTGAGGGAGACCTTTGCCCAGCAGTGGGACGAGATAGGTTAGCAAAAAAAAATATTTTACAGATAGATTTTTTTTATAAGAAGTTAATAAATAAGAACAAGAAACTTACACAATTTATACAAGCAATAAAAACCAGCACAATTTTCGCAAATCGTTGCATTTTTAACTCTTTGTTTTAGATTATATCGTTATACGTTTTGCTCCAAGAGAAACCTAGAGAAAAGTGATGAAGTCTTATTTATAACGAACTATTACAGATCTTATTTCATGTTTAATAAACGTTGAGTATGTTTTGAGATTAGTCCGACTATCGATGTACTTTTTCAACTAATATTATTCGTCAACATATTATGATATGATACAATACTTTTGCCCTACTATTAACGTTTTTAAGCTATTGCATAGCTTCTATCGCGGGACTTGAGCGTGGAGACCGAATTCAGAAATTCCGTAACGAAAATAACCTAACACTGTGCATGCGTAATCCAGCGAAAAATGCTATGCAATAGCTTCACCGCGGCAGTCGCCGAGTCTTTTACTATTTTAATACTAATTTTAAACAATTAAGGGATTAAGTAAATAAAAAATATCAGTGCGTAAAAGTCAGAATACATATATTTATTTAATTGTGTTCGGAATATCAAGTTGTTTGGTAAATGTAAATTATTATTTTTTTCCTGTTGATTTATGCAAAAGGACCTTTGCAATCGTTCATGTGGTCTTTCAATGCTTTGCAGCTGTCCGTTTGTAGCCACTTATCTGCGGGGCAGTTCTGAAAATACAAAATAATGAAAATATCATTAAAAGAAGTACAATTAATGATGCATTTGTTACGCAATTTTATAAACGCAAGCACTTGTAAAATTGTCATAGTCATAAATACTCTATTTAGTAATCACAAGGATCGTATAGAAACGCCTAGTGACTAAGTGATTCAAGGTGCCATTTCAACGCGACCTAGCCGCTAAAGCACCTACATAATCAGCTCTCCCTATCTTCTAACGTTTGCTGGTAGAAAACTCTTTTAGGGTTAAGCTCGCCTTTGTAATATTTTTCAATTTGTATGTGTGTGTCTCAATGTGTACAATAAAGTATAAATAAATAAAGTTTCACGTAGACTGGTGGGAGGGGGCGGGTGACCGGAAGTACTGGAAGAGTAGGGACCTTTGCACAGTAGTGGAAAAGAATAGGTTAATAAAAAATACAAATAAAAAGTTCCCGTTGACATTAGGCACAGCAGCAAAATTGTTGCATATAAGAAAAATAACTTACCATGAACATGGAACCGGCGATGCAGTGCATGAGTCTCATATGCTCACATATTTGCGGTGGTCCGGGCACATTGCCGTCCTTCAAGCAGACTTCAGACGCAGCCGCCACCACAGGCTTGAAGCTACCATCACCAGCCCATGTCTCCATGTACTTAGACACTGCTTCGTAGTCTACTTTGTCTTGGTCGTCGACGAAGTTCTTCAATCGCATCATGCAGATGAACTTGGAGCACTGGAATTAAAAATATATAAAAAAAATATAGTTTAGTACCTACCTACTAGTACTGGCTACTAATTGTGGAAAAGTAGATAAAAATTGAAAAATATATGTGGAATTGGTTATTTTTAATTGATTTTAAAATAGATGCATTTCTTTTTATATGGTTAGTTATTCAAAATCACGTTTTGTTTATTGCAACGCCATCTATAAATTTCGGACTCAACTATTTCCGACTGTTCTAACACGCACATGTTTCGAGAGTTTGTGAGAAGCGCTATCTGTGTCAACATAGTGTACCTACATCTTATGAGTAAAAATTTAAGGTTGCAGCGTACGAAAAGGTTTGAAAAACTTCAACAAATGCATAAATACATGTACCTAGGTGAGTTTTCTAAGTATATGAAGATAGGTAACCTATGTAGGTATCTAAAACTCTTACATCTGGGGGTCCTCGCTTTTCTTGGAAATCTTCTTGTCTCTTTTTCGGAAACCCACATCCAGCTAGGTCCTCTTCAGTAAAGATATCATCCATTTGGCAACATTTTTCAGGTTTTTCCTGTAAGCACACGCTAAAATCAACTCTATTCCCGATGCTCAAAGATCAAGCTATACTTTGTATAAGAACATACTTACTCAATCTGTGCAAAATACAAAAAAAGACGTGTGGCACTCGGGAACTGCCGCGGTGAAGCTATTGCATAGCATTTTTTGCTGGATTACGCATGCGCAGTGTTAGGTTATTTCGTTACGGAATTTCTGTATTCGGTCTCCGCGCTCAAGGCCCGCGATAGAAGCTATGCAATAGCTTAAAAATAAGTAGGTTTTGTAAGCAAAACTTTGTATAAATCCATCGTGTTGCTCCACAGTAATAAGGCGTAAAGACAATGCATTTGTAAATCAGGAAATATGCTACAGTAGTTACGTTTCGTAAACGTATTGTTTACTTTATTATTCCTAAGGGAGACTCAATAAATATTGATAGGTTACAAATAGTAACAATACGACCCTGTACAATAAGGATCTCTAAGGATTTGAAGATGTCTTCGTTTTAGTATTCAAATACTTTATTTTTAAATATAAGCGATTGTCGCAATGGCTCCATCATTTCTCGGTCCTTGGTTCCTATGGCATATGCTGAGTGGCGACCTTTTTACACACTCATCTGTTCATGTATAATTTGTTTTTAAATGTATGTTCTATGTGTAAATAAACGTTTTCTATTCTATCTATTTAATTATTTTTTAGTTTGTCATGCATGCTTCATTATTTAAATTTTGAACCTATGAAAATCAACAAATTACTTTGTATTTTCATCGTGTTTCAGTCCAAAATTCGTAATTACGATAGTATACCTACTGGTTTTTTTTAAGCTATTGCATAGCTTCTATCGCGGGCCTTGAGCTTGGAGACCGAATCCAGAAGTTCCGTAACGAAAATAACCTAACACTGCGCATGCGTAATCCAGCAAAAAATGCTATGCAATAGCTTTACCGCGGCAGTTCCCGAGTGTCACACGTCTTTTTTTATTAGCTTTTTGCGCCTTTCGTATCACTGCGGCGTTGATGGCCTATTGTCAATATAAAGTAGTACTGGTTACTAAGTAGGTATAATAAAATATTAAACAGAAACGAGTTATGACTAAATATTTATGCTCCTTACCACTCCTTGCGGTGGTCGTCGGCATTTCTCAGGAATATTCTCGAATCCAGGCGGACCTCCAGGTGGAAACCCTGGTGGTCCTTGGGAAGATATTACCTGAAAAATAACTTAGATTATTTTTTCATGATGCAGACGGCATACTTAAATAATTGCTAGTCTTTAGCTTGCAAGGTATTATAGGCAATTACCAGGTATTAGGGTATCTATAGGCTTTTGTTGAACAATTTAGTTGCCTGATTTAAAATTATTTGATTTGATATGAACGTGAATCAAGACTATCCAGATTTTTGACAATACCGACTTAAAAAAAGGCTAAAAAAACCTTTTCATTGTAAATAATGGGGAAAAATTATTCAAGTAAACTAAACAACATAATAACAAAGTGATTTTAATTTACAGACAATAAGAAACGTGCTAATGAACACGTTCTAAGAATACGCTACGCTAGAAAATTAAGTCAATGTAAAATTACTCATTAGTCCATGTTGTGGCTAGAATGTAAATGATTAAAGTACTTACCTACATTTTTAGAATCAATTGGTAGATATACATACTGATGGATATTGATTTACACTAGCTAGGATTCGAACCTAGAACCTCTAAAGACAGGTCAACAGATCCACCAATACTAAATAAATAAATAAATAAATAATGCTGGACAATCCACACAACATCATCTAGCCCCAAGCTAAGCAGAGCTTGTGTATGGGTACTAGAAGACTGACATACTTAATACAATATATTATTACATAGATAGATATTTTTTATTATACATATAATACCCAGAACACCCGGAATAAATATTTGCAGAACATACAAACATTTATCCCGAGGCGGGAATCGAACCCGCAACCTTCCGCGTCGCAGGCGGACCATCGCCCACCGCGCCACATCGGTCGTCAAAATGCTATATTATATTTGTTGTTTTCCAAATATTTTGTAGTTTCACATGTAAAATCCATATAATATTTGTATTGACGCAATAAAGTTAAACCATTTTCAGTGTAATAAAAAACTTCATAACGTTATACAATCTCAATAAATAACAATAATAAATATATCCGTTGTCGCACATTGCAGTCCCAAACTAAGCAAAGCTTGTAGAATTGGAACAAGATTGCTGATACTTATATAATTAAATCATTTTGTTCTGTTTCTGAGGTTAGATACTATGTATTTTATGTATGCAATTCACAAAAAAGTATTCTATCAGCGATCTAGTCCCCATAGTACAAATTTTCTTAGTTTGGGACATTAGTAATTTTTGTGGCTAATTTGATGTAATCTTTTTTGGTATTTATATTTGCTCGATTTGGGACTGTAGCGTGATGTGTGAAATTTCTGAAAATAGTTATAAATCTAACGGTCTATCTTATAAAAAGTGATTACCATACGTAATGATGACATAAAGTCAACGCTAACTTTTTATAAGATAGAATAGGGTTAATATTTATTTTTCAAATAACACTCACCTGGAAAACACAGGATATAAGAATACATATAGATCTTAGCATTGTGGTGGTGCAGGATGGACTGTAGCCGTGACATCGTACCACTGGTTATATACCACCAGTCGCAGCCGTGACCAGGTACCATTGTGAGCACGGGAAATTCAAGGTACCATGAAATTAACAGTCATTTTATTACGTATTTTATTAACACTTCTTTAGCTATTCTTTTACATCAAACGACAGGCGTCACAGCTCTGTTGGTAAGTAGTATCTCTGCCTTCCACTCTGTTGGTCGTGGGCTCGATTCCCAGCGAGCAAATATTTGTGTGATGAATTTAAATATTTGATCTGTGTATGGGTATGATATAGATAGGTGTTACTATGTTTTCTGTATTCTGTATGTATTTACAAAAAAAAAGTATATACCTAAGTATCAGCAATCTTGTTCCCATAGTACCAGCTTTGCTTATTTTGGGACTAAAATGTGATGTGTGAAATGTCCATGAATATTTATTTACTCATCAAAGATTTATTTATAAATCAATCATACAATTTTTCGAATGGTGTATTTTAGGAACTGTTTTATTATATTATTACACTAGACTAGACAGGGCTAGACCAGTTTTTACCTATACCTAATGAATCTTAAAGTGTAAAAAATGAAATTAAGGAAATATTTGGAACTTGACGAAAGTTATAGACAAGATTCTTTAAATTTTTTTTGTACTTATATTAAACTTTTGTTTAAAATGATTAGGTATGTTTTACCTAAAAATCTTAAAATAAAGCAAATACAATGAAAGTCAATGGCATATTTTCACATGCAACGTGAATTTTGAACAATAAAAGTTGCGTGTAACTACTGCACATCACGAACAATATTCAATATCATATTATTTCCACGAGTACGTATAGACCTAGTTATTACTCAGATTGTATCATCAAATAACAGATTCTGAATTCATTTCAAAGAATAAATTAATTATAATAATTCAAAAACTAGTATAAAAAAACAATAAAATAAGTAACTGTATGTATTGGTAACTATGTATTTAGAGTCAGAGAATAATATATTATCTTTATATTAAAAAAAACACCATGGATGCCTGTAGTCGGAAGAAGGCGTCGAGGCCGACAAAAGAGACGATGGCGGGACGACCTACACACTTTCGAGGGGAATTGGTGGAAAAAAGCGGAGAATAGGGACGAGTGGAAGGACTTGGGGGAGACCTTTGCCCAGCAGTGGGACGAGATAGGTTAGAGAAAAAAAAATATTAAAAAAAATCGCTATTGTGACTGGGGCACCCATACAATCCATGTCCCACATGCTCGTTTGCCCCCTCTACCCTACCACCTGCACAAGGGATGACCTTATCAACGCCAAAGATAATGGGATACTAGTAGCAAAGTTCTACTTGAACTTAATCTTAATTATTGTTGTTGTGTACAATTGACACGCTAGTAGAAGATGTACAAAACGTTAAGTAAACTTTTATCATCATATCAGCCTGTGGAAAACTACAACTGAACATAATATTTATTTAAGTAAACCTCGTCCATACCATTTTTTTGTAGCAAAGGTGCTACATCACTTTCCATCAGGTGTGATTGTGGGCAACGACCTGTATTTGTAAAAAATAAAGTGTTTGGGCTGTCAAGGATCTGACTTCTAAGGGCTATATTTCACCGGGACGCCATGGCGGCGCAACCAGTCGCCGCCACCTTCAAAATGTATACAGCTCTATAGAGAGTTACTCACCTGGTGTCCGTTTGGTCGCAACCAAACGTACATTTTGTTGGTGTCGGCGACTGGTTGCGCCGCCATGGCGTCCCCGTGAAATATAGCCGTAAATGATGCGCATCTTTTGCGCAGGATAGCATGGAAGCCGTCAACGTCAAAGTAAGAAACCAAACCAGCAAAGTTGCATTTACTTACCACTATTTTATTTCTAAGCCACAATTTTATGGGCCATCAAATTAGCCTTGTTCAACCTATTTCTAGGTACTAAGTAGTCTAGTACTTAGTCATTAGTTAGATGGAGTTCTTGAAGCACTTTATGATGGCGAACGTGGCCGGCAATTTAAATCTCTCATTATTAATCCATCAAGCTTTGAAAGAACCAATTGTGTTACTATTAACTTTTGTTCAGCATATTATTAAAATTTTTAGAAGTTCCTGGTTTCTAGAAATGACTATTCAAGTTTAGTAATATTTTGACTGCTATTTAGGAACTCACTTTTTGAAAAAATAGTTATAGTTTTTAAATATTTTGATTATTTTGATTATTCATGGCGTTATGTTCGTAATTAGAAAAAACTAACTGAATTTATTAATAAGACTTATTGAATTAAACGTTTTAATGTTTTTTTTGCCTCTACTTAACAATTTTATATAACCCACAAAATAATCTATAAAGCGCTTATCTATGTCATCTACCTTAATTAATATTCACCACTTCATTACTCAATGTTAATCAGAATTAGGGGCTCATTAACAATTGACAATCGAGAAGCAATTACCGAACATAATGACAACAGTGGAAGTGTGTCGGATGTCCTCAAGGAGGCTCGTCGCGCGAATCAGTGTCAAGTGGCCCACGGACCTTGGCCACTGTGCAATGTACCTACATCCTATACTACTAATAATAAAAATGCAAGTTTTTTTTTTTAAAGATAAAATGAAAAGATACGTTGTGTAATATAAAATTATATTAAAAAAGGAAAAATTATATACAAAAAAAATACTGTTAATTTTTATAAAAATAAATAAAACAATGTAAGCAGTATTATTATTTATTCATTAATAAATAGAACATATTTTTATATCTATGATACATGATAATAGTTAAGTAGCGGTAAATGAAAATTTACCAGTTTTCATCTCAGAAAAAACCTAGTTGATGATAGGGTTAAGAAGTTTCTATGGTATAGATTTTTAACGGTTTTTATTTTTACGTTTGCCATAGATTTTTACTTGTATTTCACAGAGACAAACAGTTTTTTTTTCTAAGTACAACAATTTATAGGTAATTTATAGGCAGTGCACTTTGGACTGGCTATCAATGATTTTATGAAAATTGTATGAATGCTGGCGGCAATGATAAGGTGATTGGTGTACCACAAGGATCTATCTTTGGTCCTGTTTTGTTTATCATATTAAAAGATGTTGAATTTTATATACTGAACAGTCAAGTGTTAATTATGACTTCATCTTTCAAGTTCTTCAACATTTCCAAGCAGTTTCCGGACATTTCTGAAAAAAAACAACAAGGATAAAGATTAAAGTCGTGTTATTTTTGGATTTTATGGTTTATGCTTTATGTTAGCCTTGTTAAACTGTTATTTAAATTATATTTTGGTGTATACATCATCTATTTTATTTTATATAAGTATAATTATAATTAATAAGTGTTTTTCTAGGTAAACGTCGCTACATCGTCTGTCATCTATTCTATTATTAAATATTATTCATTGAAATAAAAATGAATACTTACTATTAAACAGAATCTTCAAATTGATGTAATCTTTAAACCAACAAGTATTTATTAATCTTATCGCTTTTTTCTGTTCTAAAAGATATATATAACTCAAGACTGCAATAAATAAATACCTACGTGAGCCATTTCGCATTGGAATCGAGGACGATAGATCAGTCCAAATGTGTTTCAAATGTGAAAAGGATAAAAGAGGTGCTTGGAAACAATTATTCTTCTAAATAAATGTTTTTATTTTCGTAAGTTTGACTGAAATGTCGCTATTTTTAATACTACGTAGGTTTTGCTTAGATACCTGGTCTACATCTTAAGTCAATTAAAAATATCACTTATGTTCAAACTCACAGTATTTATCTCGCACTATAATGACACCAGAAATCATTTAAGTATAAAAAGAAAAGTAAACATTATTTTAAAGGAATATTTATGTGATTTGACAATAACATAGTATCACGTCTTGAGAGAGACTTACGTCCAGCAGTGGGCTGATATAGGTTAATGATCATGATGATGATGATGATGACTCTAGGTTTTCGTAACATTCCTAAACAAGATTTGTTCGTACTACCCTCCTATACATTTTTATACATAAGTGTTTATATTTAGTAACAAAAAAAAATCTTTAGAGATGTCGAGTTTACATAAGAGGCACACACATCACTCTTTTTAAAGAATCCAATACTGTCTCCAGAAAACAAACATGACCATGCTTGCATCTTGGATATTGATCACATACCTTCAACATAGCAATCCCAGTGCATGTGAAGACATCATACGCCCTGCAAGGATAGCTCAAGTACTGTCTCAGATCCTTATCCACGCAGTCTTTTATAGCTTTCTCGACAGCTTCAGACCAGCCTTTGTGACTCTCAGACCATTGCTGAAGATGACTTCTATACGCTTCTTTGTTTAACGTGTTCCTGTCAGTCAGGAAGCCTGACTTCTCGAAGACACATTGGACGTCATTGCACTGAAAAAAGATTTTGTTTAGCTCGGTAAGAAAGGACGGAACGGAATGGTGGCCGAATAATGCTAGTTTACCAAGAGAGAGACCACCAACCCGATTATTTAAATATTCATGAACAATTCACATTTCACACTCTAGCTAGACCCACCCTAAGCTTGGGAACTATCGGAACTATGTAGATTGCTGATAGAAAACTTATCATTAATCTTAGTGTATTCAATACAATAAGCATATATCTACATAAGTATTTCAATCCACTATGGTTAATCCAAGAAATTTTTAATTACGAAAAAGCTTATCACTTTGCATCTAGAAAGAGGCGCCCAGCAGTGGAAGATTAATGCTGATGAAAAAAACTGGCAAAAACTGATGGTGATTTGATACCCACTTGAGTTTGTTTAGATGATCTTTAGAATGTATCAGTTCTTTTTTATAATTTATCTACAGAAGGTTAACGCCCCCCTTCGGAAAAAACTGGAAAAAAATGCTCATTTTTTATTTAAATATTAATCTGAATATTATTATCATGCTAAACATGACAATATAAAACTTCTGTACAAATAAAATTACTTCATAAATGCTTCATGAAATTACTTTTTAATAATGATGGTTACGGCTTTATGACTGTTTAAATCACTTTATTATGTCGTTTGGTATAATATATTTTTATTATGACAATAATAATTTTCATTATTCATAAAAATATAGGAAATTCATTTCAATATCTGATGTAATGTCTAATGTATGTAAGAGCAGAGAGATTACGCATAAAATTCAGCTATTCGTTTTCCCGTAGTTTTCTTAAATAGAATTTAATGAAAATATATATATGATACTTCTTATAAAGAACTAGCTGACCCGTGCCCGTTGGGCATAATTCGACCGTTTTTTCACCGATTCACTTTGCAAAACGGACTACCACGCCTTTTATTTTTCTATTTTTTATATAACCTATGACACTCAGCAATAATGTTGCTTTCTATTGGTGAAAGAATTAGTAGATCCCGAGATTACCCCTTACAATTTAACAAACACACAAACTTTACTTTATAATATTAGCATAGAAGTATAGTTTAGAAATGTTTATGGAAGAAGTAGAAGCTATCTTTATTTATCTTCTGACATTTTGTTAGACTGATGAACAAAAACTTACTGGTCCAGGTAATTTAGGTGTGGAGCATTCTAACAGCGGCTTAGCATTTCCAAGTTCTGGTATATCACAACAGGCAGAAATTGGTTTCTGTAACAATAAGTATACTTTAATTTTATTTATTTTGCACGACATGCACGGGGAATCCCATCCAAACCATCTCATTTATATGTATTTATCAAACAAGCATTTTATGTATTGTCAAACAAGTACATCAAATATATTATATCTGAAATCTGGTTCCCACAGTACCTACAAGCTTTACTCATTTTGAACTAGAATGATGAACTGTGTGAAAATTTGGTACGAAAAATAAGTAGGTAGGGTACTAAATTGGCTATCATCATGCCAACAAAAGTAAGTATATTTAACTTATGTAAAACAGTTATTAAAAGAATTTAGTAGATACAGTGGATTTCGGGTATAACGACGATAAAGGGACCACTCTATTTTCGTCGTTATATCCGGAAGACGTTACAGGCAAAGGTAAAGAGATACAGACACGAACACATGTATATGTTAGGTATATAATATAGATAAGTATTTCAAAAATGTTATTACCAAAGTTGCTCCTTTATTTCTACCTTGACCAAGTAGATCTGCTTGGCTTAAACTCATCTGTAAAAAAATCGCAAACTGATATTTTGATAAGGCAGTTTATTAACAATATCTATGATTAACATAATTAGGTAAATACTAAACTGGCTCTCTGGGCAATTTTTTTACAAATTAATTATGTAATGTGTTTAATCCCATACTTTTAATAAAATACTCAATGTGGTCTGGCTAGGAGAATGTTTATTTTGTTAAAATTTAAAAAATACTTACAAATAACACACAAACAATAAGAAACTTATTAATCATCGTATAACACATTTTGAAGTGAACACTCAACACTAACGTCCCTGGGGTAGTGCAGTAACACTTTCACTGTCATATGTTTACATTACCTATCTTATCTATGCCAGGTCAGGGCTCAAAGAGGTCAACAAGACAACACAGCCGCAAAACACGCTGTATTTGAGTTACACTGCGCGTTACGATAGCGCTACTGCGGTGCATTACAGCGCCAACACGCAATGGAACTTGTATGTAAAGTTTACGCACGCTAGACTTGGTAAGTTTATTCGTGCAGATTATATGAGAGACGACAGTAAAATATCAACGTGTTATAAAAATAATTTTGAATTATTAATATTGAACTATTTTGCATTAATATAATATGTATAAATAAAATAAATATTCATATTAACATAAAACACCCCTATTTTTGTGTCGGGTATGAAATATATGCTAACATGAATTCAATCATATAAAAACAATCAAATACATAGGAAATGCCCAAAAAGAAGGGATAAAAAAGTGGTGCATTTAAACCATCAGATACTCAAATAACATTGGTGGCTTTATTTACTTTTAATAAATTTTAGGCACTAGTTTTCATATTGTTGTGAGCTCCTGTACTATAAGGACAGAATTATCAATGTTCTTGGAATATCTTGACATTGTTAAAGAGGTCTATTGACCTATTTACTGGCAGATAATTGTACTTTCTTCGATAAAAAACAATAGCGAAATACAAAGAAGTTGTGAATAATTTGTTGTGCAAATTATAATGAAGTTCTACAACAATGAGGCCGCAAGCTAAAAAAACATTTCGCCGCAAATAAAACCTATTTTCTCAGTTCCATTTTCAAAAACTTGAAAGTGAAACATGTTCTTTTTTTATTTGTTTTTTTTTTAATTATGTCATTGGATTTTTCTCTGACTTTTTCTCAGGGGTCAATGGCCGCTGGTTGTCTACATCATTGTTCAAAGACGAAGGTTAGTGCTTTTCCTATCTCGAGTTCTGAGGAAAGAACCTACAACTGGTAGTCTCATTCATTGTCAATAGTTCAAGAATAATGCGTAAGATGGCGTTACGTGTGGGTTTTCTCATATATATTGTCTGCATAAATTTTTTATATAGACCTTTTTAGGCTTTTTATAAGTATAGTTGGTATGTACATTTTTTTTATAAAATGCAACATGAGTTTAGTTATTATAGCTAGAAAGATTATTAATAAATATTTTTTTTCATGTTAGACATAACCGACTGGTGATACATGATGGATTTCCACACGTAAAAAAAAATACAGAAACTCATTAAATAAGTATAATTAAACTAACCTCTATTTTTCCTATGTACATCTCACTTTCGCCAAAGGTTTGCTGGAAGAGAACTCTTTTTAGGGTTAAGCTCGCCTCTGTACCTACATGTAATTTATTTACTTAAGTTTTTTTTTTCTGTATTAGTTTGTGTGTACAATAAGGAATAAAGAATAACTAAGGTAAGAGATATAGTGAGATTATAAGCTGCATACAAAAGTCGACCTTTCTAAAACTTTATTATCAGAATATCGACATTTCCATTGTGAAAGTCGAAGGTTTCTGCTTGGAATCGGAAAGACTATTAAAACTTCGCCAGTGAGCCGAGCCGGGTGTTATTTGTATGCAAAACCTTATGCTGCACCAACCTACTTGTATTGTTTTAGTTACTTATATATATTTTTAAATAGTTAAAATATTAAATCACCTAATCCCAAAGCTTTGCTTTATAGTAATCATCACATTACTGATATAATAATATTCTGATTTAAAAACATATAAGTGTACTTATATAAAAAATCTTATATAAAAACACAGAGAGGTTTTTAAATAATTTGACATAATTATATAAAATCGAGTTCCCCATTCGATAGACTAATTAACTAGTAGATTCTTCTTCTTTTCTATCTTCTCTATTTCTCTATTCATCGAGAAAGGTCAATGTACCTACCATAGGCTGATATGATGATGATGATCAACCTCCTATGCTGACTCTACTAGGTGATTTATTTTGTTCGTAACTAAAATACAAATTATACAAATAATTTATCTATATAAAGAGTAATCTAGATTAAAGTGTGAATAAAATTCAGTTACACAGTCATCGTCGATAAGTCTAATTAGAATTCGGACTGCGAATATAATGCTGAGGGAAGCGATAAGCTGAAGCGATTTCGAACAATACTGGTTGGATGCTAAAAGCATCATATTGCTGAAGTTATGTTTAGCTTGCCGGTTTAAAGAACAAAGTCTATTACAATGATTATTAACTTTCGACAAAATTTACCCCTATTTTTTCTTCCGTTTTTGTCATTTATATTTAAAAACGACATGTTTCAATCGCTAATTTATCACAAAGATAACATTATTCCATTATGTTCCGTAGCTATCTATCTTTACTGTTACAATACAATAACGATTGATTTACCCCCCACCTCGAAAGCTTAGCCCGCTTCCCGCTCCGCCCATGACGATACCCTCTTCTCAATCAGCATTTACAAAGAGTTTTACGTCTTCGAACGTAAGGGTTGACACAGTGATCACTCGAGTGCCTTTATGCGTCGTAAACGCGACCTTAGCCCGCCTCAATTATGAGATTAGTGACGCATGTAGTCGCAAATAAACCCCTATTGGGTCAAGTTTGACAGATTGGCTTTTATTTACTAGACCAGCATCTTACACAGACTTTTTATATTACGTGTAGCTGGTAGATTTAAAACAAGGATACCTAAACTTGGAGTCTTAAAGATTAGTCTAAATAAATAAATATTCACGCATTTTTCACAAATCGCGCTCCAGTCCCTAACTAAGCAAAGTTTGTCGGTATGTACTATGAGAACTAGATTGCTGATATTCAAACGATATTTGCTAATAATAAACTATATTTGGAACTTAGTTTAATTTAACGCAGGTTTATTATTGTGGTATAAAGCTTTCGTGCTTTTTTTTTCTAAGTTATTTAGATACATACTACTTACTGCAAATGATTCACTGCGCTATAAGAACACTCGAAACATAGGCGTAGCTCTAAGCGGCCATAACTTTTTATGGGTTGTAAACTGAGCCGTACTCACCGACATTGTCTTTGTGGTATGACAACCCTATCGGCTTTATTTACTGTCACCGATACGACGTACCTACACGATAAAGACATTAACACCGATACGATGCACGGTGTTAATTAATATTTTCTATCGAATTGATTGAAAATTGTATTTATGACATTTTTTATAATATATGTTTGTGTTTATAATATTATTTTAATTTATGAAAAATGTTTCATTGACGTAGTATCTAATCATGTGACATGTTTAAAGATAAATTAAGTTTATGATAATGTGCTACTAGAGAAGGGTGATTTTAACCCGTATCCTATTCCTTAAAAACCTACCAGGTGTTAAATCACATTCAGTTTCTACTAAACTAAACTCATCGGTATTCTGTGACATTTATTGTAGACTGATGTGTCTCTGACGATATTATTGGTAAGATTTAATACAGCTCAGTCGCATCAGTCCACCAGAAATGCCACAGAAACTGATGAGTTACAAAGAAACTGACGTTGATTTAAAACCTGGTTTTAAGAGGCTGGGATACGATCTCTTGTCATCGAGATAACCAGTATCTCTACCATGAGTTGTCACAGTAAAATCGCGTGGCTTTACTACAGTAGTTACGTCAATATTAGTTTTACGAATTTTAGAACCCAACTATCCGCTAGAGGCGCTGTACAAATCTTCATACATTTTTTTTAATTACAGACTCTAGCGAGTGTAGTACCTATATATACTATAGTAAAAACTCACGGTAGAGCTTCATTCATTCATGAATAAATGAATGGTAGAGCTACAGGAATATGATGTTAGTCTGTGGTTGGTTTATATCCTCCGTGTTACCAGACTCAATATTTATGTTACTTTACACCGTATCGGTCGATGTGTAGATGCTTTCTCTGATTTTATACGTATTTATCACTTTTACGACCGATAAATGACTATCTGCATTTGAATGTAGACATGGAAAGTACTAATGTGCTGGATATGATTGCAATTTAGTCATCTTGATTACTATTTTTAAAGAGTTAGTACTTTTAACTCAGATTTCGTCTCGGAATTAGTAAATGGATGGATGAATGGATGAACAGTCTTCCGCCTATTGACACCTCAATTTCTAAACAGTATCCCAAGTACGAGTTTGTGCACACACTGATCGTAGAGACGCAATCGCCGAGCGCCATCGATTTTGTATGGAGATCCAAGCAGCACCCCTAGCAGATTTCTTGAGAAGCTTGGATTTTCATACAAAATCGGTGGCGCTCGGCGATGGCATCTCTGCGATCCGTGTGTGCATAAACTCGTACTTGGGGTACAGTTCCCTCACTTTTTAAGGAAAAAAATATCGTAATGCAGTCGATATTCTAAATACATGTAGTCAAATGCATGACAGAGCATTACATAGGTACCTACTAAGCATTGTAATACTCAGTCACTACATTGTTCCATATAGATATAAAATAATAATAATGGTAGTTTACTGAAAATCATTTAGGTCAAATAGGTCAAGGCATAACCCGTTAACATGACCCCGTACGTATTTTCGTAACTATTTGTCGTGATATATAACGGAGCCTTCGTAGACTATGACCTCAACACCTTAGGAGTCATTTAATATCTTAGGGTGACCATTACTGACCCCATGTAATGGGGTCAGTTGAGAGGCGTCACAGCTCAGGTGGTAGTAGCCTTCCATGCTGTGGGTCGTGGGTTCGATTCCCACCCAGAGCAAATGTTTGTGTGATGAACATAAATAATTGTTCTGTGTCGGGGTGTTACTATGTATTCTACGTACTTGTGTATTTAAAAAAAATATATGCAGTCTAGTTCTCATAGTACAAGCTTTGCTTAGTTTGGAACTTGAATGTGATGTGTGAAAAGTCCGTGAATATTTTTTTTTTAGATTTTATGTATTTCGGAAAATAGACTTTCTGATCAGGAAGCATGAATTTATGCTTAAAATGGATACATTTTATATTGCTGGTTAGAATATTTTCATTATAAAAAAAAACTGATCTTAGTATTTAAGCTCAGAATCATGGCCATATCTCTGGTCTGAAAGCGGTAACAGAGCGGTACGTGGGCGCCTTATCGTCGTCATCCCAGCCCAATCATATTCCCTATTGTTTGTCAGCGTCCTACAAACCGGCTGCTATTGTCTACTAGAGATATTTTTTCTATCAAGGTTTAGAGTGATTTTGACTCGAGTTAAGATCGAGATCTCTAGAGATACAAAAATCACTGTCAAAGTCAAAGTCAAAAATTACTTTTTTCAATAAAATCACTTAGATCATTTAGAATCGTCTTACATACTAGGTGGTTGTAGGTGTACCACGCGATAAGAGCCTAGAAGAAAAAAAAAACAAAAAAAAAAACTAATTAAATTAATCCAAAAACAAAGAAACAATTCAAAATAACCAAACTTGACCTTGATTGTCACATGTTTCCATTTTATAAAATTTTAACGAAATTTCAGCAATTTTTAACAATTTTTTTATGTATTTAAGTTGTAGGGTTGAAATTTGATGATTTCACGATAGTTTACGTTAAAAGTTTAAAAAACTTGGCTTCTTAAAAATTAATTAGCAAACTTCGTTGAATCTGATGGAAACAATTAGTAGAGGATAAAACAAATAGATGATAGACACCTTTGTCTATGGCTGGACTCCATTCATACACTGTCTGGGAAGAATGTCCCATTAAAACCATTATTTTACCATTAACAGGTCTAATGTAATACGTCAAACTTGAAGCCCATTAAAACCATTATTTTACCATAAACAGGTCTAATGCAATACGTCAAGCCTAAAGGGCTTAAGGTCAATGTATAGCTGTCAAATATTCTTTAACGAAAAGGTTGTGTTATTTTAGGTTGCCGAAAAAAGACGACATAACTCACCAGTTGTAAAAATGATACAGAAGTGTGTCATTTTTACTACAAGTCTAATCCCCTATCGTATAAAAAGTTAACTTTATGTCACCATTACGTATGGTAATCAAGACATCAAGTCTGCTCTAACTTTTTATAAGATAGACCGGTACTGTTTAGTAGTACTAGTGACACGGAGCATATCTTTTAACTTATTTTATGAAGTTTTAAATGATTTGTACTTACATCGCTCTTGATCTTAAATCGCCTTAAATCTTGACAAAATTATGCATTTTAAAACTTACTTTCGAAGATGAAAATGTTTCATCATCTTTCAAAGTGGAGTTTATACTCCTATAAGTCCACGTCAAAAAAATCACCCTAATTAAATTATTTCAAAAGTAAAAATACTTTCTTTAACTTCCTTAAGCAATGTGATTTTCGTTTTGTTGACAAACCAATTAAAATGGAAAAGATTAGAGAAATAGATAAAGATACATTTAAAAACTGATTAGTGAAATCAAAATAGTTTTAAATCAAAGGGCTAATTCTCTCAGTACAATAAAGTAAAATAAATAAATATTCACGGTTATTTCACACATCGCGCTCTAGTCCTAAACTATAGCTTATACTATGAGAACTAGATTGCTTATTTTTTGAAGTGAAAACTTCTTTAGCGGCGCTGAGCACTTTTTTTTGTATGGGTAAAAACTTTCAAACTCGCGTCAGGGTCACGTGATGCTGATCGAAAAAGCGTAAGATCGAGGGGAAGGGAGAGGAACTAGTATCTCCCACTCTTTCTACCGTGCCTGAGTGTGCTGCTCTGTTTAGGCGGCACAGGGCGAAAAATAAAAAATAATAAAAAATAAAAACATAAACATTGTATTCTACCTCATAAATGATAGTACTTTTATACTTATAAATTAAACACAACGTTAATATTGAAGTTTTCACTTCTGCCGGCACTCCCGGAGTGCTACCTTTTTTTTTTACTTAGATTTGTTTTAACATTGGATGTTGTAACTAAAAGATAAGACTATGACCAAATTATATTTCTAACCTCATATTACATAAATTTCGGATATCCAACAGTTACAATAAGCTGCTACGCACTTTCTACTGGCAAGTGCGTAGCAACAGCAACTTATTGACGACCGATGTGGCGCGGTGGGCGATCGTCCACCTGCGACGCGGAAGGTTGCGGGTTCGATTCCCGCCTCGGGATAAATGTTTGTATGTTCTGCAAATATTTATTCCGGGTGTTCTGGGTATTATATGTATAATAAAAAATATCTATCTATGTATTATATTGTATTAAGTATGTCAGTTTTCTAGTACCCATAACACAAGCTCTGCTTAGTTTGGGGCTAGATGATGTTGTGTGGATTGTCCAGCATTATTTATTTTTTTATTTATTATATTACTTACATTAATTTAGGACAATCAACAGTTACAATAAGCTACGTACCTACTTTCTAGTAAGGTTGGCACAAAAAAACTTTGTAAACGTTTTAGCGGCAGCAAGGTCGTTACTCTTCAGATCTACATCACCACGAAGACAAATAAGGCTCCTAAGATACGGAAAAAAGGGTCGTACGTATGTAATCGGATCCGGGACTTTATTCTCGAAGCGTTCTACAAAACTCACTAAGATAAATGACACCCGAAAAGATACAAATTGCAGGTTGTGGGAATAGTGAGATATGAGAGAAAATTGACTTAGTAGCGACATTATTGTAAATAATAATTTCAACGCTGTAAATTATATAAATGATGCTTTTAGAATATGCAATTAATCCACAAAACACTGTTCATATTGATGAGTGCAGTTGATACCCAATAACTCCTTTAGTTGTAAGATAAATAAACACTTAAACAATGCAATTAAAAAGCTTTAATACTAAAAAAGTCTATTTTAGCTTGACATTTAATCTAGCAGCATGCAGCAGGACCATTTCTAACGACATACGCATTTGCAACCCATCCTCTCTAGCATTAACACGAGCGATGTACCTTATATACATTTTTTTTAGTAAATACATAGTAACACCAAGACACAGAGCAAATATTTATGTTCATGACACAAAAATTTGCTCTGGGTGGGAATCGAACCCACGACCCACATGGAAGGCCATACTACCAACTGAGCTGTGACGCCTGTCAGTTGTTCAAGTTTTCGCCGATGATGTCATCTCACGCGATGAGATGTATCACACGATTACAACCATAAGCCCTCATACTTTTTACAAAACTAGGGCAATCCCGTCATACGATTTCAAATTGTTTATCATACATACAAAACATAATGTAGGTAGATGATATATCAAGTTTTGACACTTTTGGGCGCCATCCATCAACGGTTTTGCCCAATTTGGTCATATCGTCGTTTAAACAAACTATTTAATGTAATTGATTGATATCCAAATGAATTTTAAGTGTGAAATGTGAATTAAACGATAGTATGTTTTGATATGGCTATATTATTATCCTAGATACCTACCTACTATTTATAAACATTTTGCTCAAACTATTATAGAACATTATTTTTTATTTATCTTTTAGGAACACAGTATCATAATCAAATGCAATTTGAAATTAAATATGTATAAGTTAACGTTTTAATCAACATCGTCTAGCACAAAATGAGGCAAAGCTTGTTAAATATATTAAACAAATATTCTCGGACATTTCACACATCATGCTTAAATCTAAACTAAGCAAAGCTATAGAAACTAGATTGCTGATAGAATATAAAAAAATTGTAAACACAAAAAATACATGGATTGCTAATTGAATACTTATAAACTTATTAAGACCTATAAAATTGTATCCAACATGATGCAATAAATGAATCTATCTACCTCTTACTTTGAGTGTTCCGTATCTTTTTTACAAAAAAAATATACCTGAACTCCATGGTTTGATTAAACGTGTAATAAGATAAAGGCGGAAAAGGAAGTGACGTCATAAAAGCCCACGAAAAAATGGCCGCTACTTATCAACAGCTGATTTAATCTTATTTAACACGATAATTACATTAACAGTAACATACAAGTTTTTTTTAACATGCATTATTGCCCAGTCACTGCGGGCTAGTAAAATTAGTTTTATTATAATATTTATATTAGTTAAATTTTTAGATAAGAAAGAATGATGGATGGACTGTGTGAATGATGACATGTGTAAGAGAGGTGTGAGCATTGAGATGACGTCTGATAGAGAAGAGTGGAAGAAGAAGACATGTTGTACCGACCCCACATAATGTGGGACAAGGGTAGGAAGATGATGATGATGATATTTATTTTAGTTGTAAGGTCGCGTGGAACTGGCACCTAGAATCACCTAGTATGTAAGACGATTCTAAATGATCCTTGTGATTTTACTGAATAAAGTAATTTTTGACTTTGACTTTGACTTTGGTCTATTTATTATTTTGGGCGGTTTTATTAAATATTAATTGGGCCCTATATTTTTTTACTGTTATTGCATGAAATATATATTTTTTTTAATTGCTAATCTCAGATGAAAAAAAATACATATTATTCCAATTACTGAGATATCTTTGAAGCTTCTGATGGGATGTTAGGACGTGCCCCTGGCTACTAAGAGCAGAAGATAATGAGGGAATGTCTGCAAAAAAATTGTAGGTAGAGTTGAAAATTCGAATTTTAGCTCTGTGATGCTTGTTAAGTTTTAAGTAAACAGATTAAACCAGACAGAACTAATTTTCTTCAAAAAGCGGTCTTATCGCATAGCACGATTTCTTCCAGACAACCTTACTAAAGTAAAGACTAATATAAAAAATAATATAAAAATATGTATAACTTAATGATAAGTCAGACTCTATAGTCCTTGAAAGTTACTTTCATTCAGGATGGTATAGGTGTTGGGCAAGAATACTCTACTTGTCACCCAGCACCAATCTTCCAGCTACTATCCTCGCAACTTGGTATTCTTCATCAACAAGAAGGACAAGTACAAGTCACGGGCAAAGTGAACAAACGCAAAAGATTCAAGGGTACAAGTGTGACGTCACGAAATTTTGATTCGCGAAATTAAAATGCTAACTATGTTAGTGGCATTCCAGGATTCATGCGATGATTAGGGCGGTGGGCGGCGTTGGGCGGTTCCGTGCTTGCTATATAAGCGGCGCCTTGGGCGGGCGGCGGCACAACACTTGTTGCGGTCAGTCGTGTCTGTCTGTCTGTCACCGAAGAACTTCACACGAGCCAGGTAAGTGATAAGATAACACTTAGAAGATAAAGATATATTTGTAAAAGTGTGCGATGTCGAAATATATTTTTATCGTATTTTTCTAATTTTTGAAGTTCAGAAAGTTTTGATTAATATAACAATATGCGCACCAAGAATACACACAAAGTGATATCAATTTGTTGCCTAATAATACGCTTCAAAATATTCCCTATTTCCAGAAATTTTAAAATATTATGGGACCTCAAAGTTTGGGTAACTTAAAAAATACACCGTTTGTACAAAAGATGATAATGATTAAGTTTCATAAAAGAACAACAATACCAATCTTACAAAACTTGGTAGTTTTCATTTTATTTAAAAAGCCTTTACGCTACATAATCTTGGTTACATTTTATTAGTACCTATTATACTAAGCGGCTATTCCAAAATCCATTCAAGCAACGACCGGAAATTAGGAACAAATTCCATTAAAGCTACTTTTAAGTCAAAGGAAACGACAATTCCATTCTAAAAAGTTCGGCTCGACCCTATTTTTACATTTTTCTTCTCAAACAAAGTTTTGTAACGAAATTTTCCGAACGTTTTCCTTTTCATTTAACACATTGTATTTTCATAGTCTTTTATTTGTAAATACGTTGTTGTAAAACGATATTTTTTTAGATAGATATTTCTAATGAATTCAAGTGACAAAATTACTCCACACCACCACTAACTAATTCAATGCAAACTAAATTTTACCTTCAATTATACCTATTCATTCGGTAACTTACTAAGAAACTACAACAATTTACATCTAAAACTTAAGTTTATACTTGATATGTTGAAATTGTCTAACTTTTAAACTATGCACAACAAATGCGCATGATTTTATGCAAGAGTTGTTATGAAATATTTTTGTATTCGTATTGTATTATTTTGTCAAACTTTCTTTGAGCATACGACATTTTACTTACGAAATTAAACTGCAATTTATTTGAATATGCTAAAGAGTATAAAAAACTGCCCAGTTATTCCACTGTTTTTTAACACTGCAGTAATACTCTGAGATACGTAATCGGCTAGTTCAAACCAGTCTTTCTTAAAAAAATGAAAATTCAACCAATAACTTTATTACCTAAGCAGTATAAGCTTATTGCACCAAAACGAATTTTGTTCAAAATAAAACATATTATTAGATAAAATAAAACTGCCAGCCAAGCTTAGGTCAATCCAGGCTTGTTTGTTATACTTTAAAATACAATTTTAGAAAGGAATTTCAAAATACTTCAAATGAATGGTTATTTCAAGCGATCATGATCATAAAGTAAGGTTGGAACTCATACTCATGAATTCGGTTAAGAGTGTATCTATGTGAGAATAAACGTGAGACTAAGCACCATTAAGGGCTTATTATTATTAGCATTATTTCACCGGGACACCATGGCGGCGCAACCAGTATACAGACCTATAGAGAGCCTTCTCTGACCTGGTGTCCGTTTGGTCGCGCAACCAAACGTACATTTTGTAGGGAGCGGCGACTGGTTGCGCCGCCATGGCGTCCCGGTGAAATATAGCCCTAACTCATACTCATGAATTCGGCGGTTAAACTGAGTATCTACGTGAGAATAAACGTGAGACTAAGCACCATTAAGAGTATTAATGAACATCAAAGTGAACTATTTAAGAGTAATTTACCTGACAATGCGGCACGAAACGGGACGAAAGTGTTTTCCCTTTATATAAAAGGGTTTAAAGAAACTCAGAACAACGTGTGGGGAATAATAAATAGATGTTTTAAATACAAAGTGGATGTATGAATCGCTTTTGTTATCTCGAGGTTAGCTGGAAGAACTAAACGATTTAAACCTGGTTTTAAATTGCTGTGATTTGATTTGACAGGCTCAACTAGTGAAACTATGGTTTGAACGTCTTAAAAAATGTTACTGCTATTAATGTTTGCAAAGCTTAGCGCTAAAGTTTTCAAGCGTTCTCAACAATTTTCGTATTTAACCTTGAACGTTATTATGAGAAGATCTTAATGTTAGAGTTGGCTTAAACATATTTTTTGTGTACCTACCATTTTTTGTCAAATAACGATAAAAGTTGAATTATTGATATATGATGATTTGTTAAGTTTTATAAAAATCATTTTATTTTATAGTTAAAGTTCAACATGAACACTAACTGATCAAACCCTTTTTATATAAAAAGGTTAATCTTATCGTGAACTCTAAAATCAGCACCAAATTGTGGAAGAGACTCATTATTTCTTACAGAAACAAAGACAATATTACAATACAGTTCTAATAAGCAAATCAAACTTCCAAATACCAGTAGGAAGTTCAGTTTAAGTTTTTACCACAAAGGAGATATCTCTTTACACCCAAAACAATTTCAACTTTTGACAATAAACGTTATGAAAAATTACATTTAGTTGTTAAAGGAGTTTCAATTCATTTGCAGAAATAAAACTTAGTATTGGGACTTAAGTGGAGACCGCGTTTAGGCAAGTGTAGTGTAGAAGAGCCAAAGACCGGGCTCAGTGGCGCATCTTGGGAGAGACCTACGTCCAGCATTTGACTGACCCTTTGCTCTCTTAGCATCTAATACTAGGTCAGTCCACTGCTGGACGTAGGTCTTTCCCAAGACGAGCCCAGTGGCGCGGCTCTTCTCATCCAGTACTTCCCAGCTACACACCGCAGATCGTCACTCCATCTCGCCGCAGGGCGTCCTACACTACGCTTGCCTAAACGCGGTCTCCACTCAAATATTCGTTTGCTCCAACTAATATCGTCACTCAGCTTATGTTAGCTTTAGCTTAGGTATGTTATGCATATCCAAGTCATCATTCAGCCGGCCTATCCTAGCTTCTCAAAACCTGCCAAGTTTGAAATCATCTTCAGTATCCATAGTAACTCATCAGTATTCTGTGTACATTTTTTGTAGACTGATACGAATGAGCTGTATTAAATCCTATCAATAATAACTTCTCAGTCACATCAATTTACTACAAATGCCACAGAATACCGATGAGTTACTATAAAAACTGAACGAGATTTAAAACCTGACAAGTATCCAAAGCGACATCTGCAGTCAGTTTCAGTACAAAAGTTACGAGAGACTCTTAACAGCTTACGGTGGAGTTAGAAGCTAATAAAGTTGAAGTGTGCATAAAACTATTAACTCTCAACTGCTGTGAAAGTGAAATTATTAGAAAAGTTACTGCTTTTTACTGTTTTTCGCCATTTTCTCGAGGTAAAAATAAAAAATTGAAGTGACTCAGGTTAGTTTGTAGTTTATGTATGTTCTGCTTAAAGTTTCTAAATATGTATTACGACAAGCTTCACAGTACAAAAAAAATAATACGTGTCATGTTATTTTGAGAAAAATTTAATAGATGTTTTTTAAAAACGTCGTCAGACGTGTCATGAAAAAAAGTAACCATGTTCTTTTAATTAATGTGTGCACCAACCATTTTTGGTTCTTTCAAAATCTGTCCTTCAGAAATTAATATTTGAAGATTTTTCAAATATTTTCCTCCATCATTTTCATTAGTGTATCTATAGAATGACATCACAAGAAAGAAAAATGTTGAAAGCAATAAAGCAATTTTTCTCTTCAAACCTGTATTTTTATAAATAAAACAACATTCAGCCAGACATCGTATCAATACCTACCATATTTTTCTGTTAATAGATATTTTTCATTTGACAAGCTTTGTGATCACGAACAACGGTATTCTAAAGATTCTATAGATCGCTTCAACGATCCGCAGATAGCTCAACTGTTTTTACTAATATATTTTTGCGAAATAACCATAGGAGTATTTTGTTTGTAAAACAAATAAACAATATTTTATCAGTAATTTGTTTCCTGAAAAGCTTTGCTTGAGATTTTGTTAAACATTAATTATTATTTTACTAGTATTCTTATTCTGGGGATGCCATCGATTTTATGAGTTAAATGTAGCCTTAAAATATGACTTTTTTCCATAGTTATGGAATATATTATGTATTCAAAGATTTATACGACTGACCTGACCTAGAGACCGAGAATTGGTTCACAGAGAATGAATGACAATATTTTTTCTTAAAGTAAATTAGAAGTAGGCCTTACCTAAATATTTTATGAAAATAAAAAATAATATTTTGTAGGTTTAAAAATTAAATTCGTAAAAGCAACAGATCATATACTTTAGTAACACAACTTTAAACTTTATAGGTACTGGTGTTTTTTAAAAGCACGAAAACACTCAATACTAAATGCCACACTAGATAACGATCACTGAAGTGCATTACTGACTGCCGCACTCAGAGACGTACATAAACATTAAGGCGACGGGTAGGGTGAAATTTTTCATAATAAATAAAAATGTCAATAACTTCCAAGTTTATTATTTATTTATTATATCTATACACACGTTAAACTTGTAACACGGCATAGTTTTTGCCGTGGTGGTTAAACTCTAGACAGTCAGCGTGGCAACGTCACAATTTCAATTTCAACAAAAATGCTGACAACGGCGCAAAACACATAATGAGCCGCGCACAGTTCGGATAGTCAAACTCTAAAGCAGTGCCTTATGTATATTTGCGAGCACACAGCAATCAAACACTTATAATTCCTAAGGCGCTACTCTTCTTCTTCTTTAAACACCTTAATGTAGAAATGTTTTCTTTAGAGTCACAAGATACGAACCATAAGAATAGCTGTGCTGAGTTTGGTACCAAACAAATCTGCCAAACCCATAAAAAATGGGATCTTAAACCACACTTTTGCAAAAGGTGTTGGTACTAAACTTACATTTAAAAGTAAACTATATCCAAGAGCACAAATTTTGAGTAACAATACACTAGTTCAATATATGTGTTATAGGAAATAATAAGTTTCACAACTCCACATGCTATCACTTTTTCTGAAAACAGTTTTCGGTTTCCCCAAAAACACGCATTTGGCTATACCCGTCACCTTAACTAAAAATGTCCAATGTCTTCGTTATTCAAGAAGACAAACGAATCTGTCAACACGACAGGCAATCTGCCAGTGACAGGTGTTTATTTTGAAATATATCTGTCAAGTCAGCCAATCGTCAAGTCGGCTGACATTTTTTATTTGTGTCATCCATCTATCATCTCTCTTTTACAATGTATTTAAAAACAAATATCTTATCAGCAATTATTTTTTCGGAGTTAAAAGGCTTTGGTGAAATAGCCATTAATATTTATTATATTTGAATGTATATTTCTGAGTGCGGCTGCTCCCATCGCGTTAGTAATGCGTCTCCACGTTGCTATCATTAATTATCTTGTCTGTTCTTCTGTAAAATGGCGGTGAATCTACTTCTTGTAAGAGTAATGTTGAAAAATTGTGGCATCGACTATAGATTGCAGATCGGAACATATAATACATGTTTTTTTGTAAAAGACGGTGAAGTCTAAAACCATTAGTATTTAGCCTATATGTACATGTTTTGTTTTGAAGTTTTTTCTCTGTATTTTATGTGTACAATAAAGAATAAAGAATTAGTATGAAAAAAGTCGTGCCTTAGATTTATGGGAATAAAACATAGTTTTTCAAGTTTGTATAGAAAAAAAATCACTCCGTATATATAAAGGGTGGTTTTTTGAGGAAAAAAGCGGTGATGGCCAAGTTCGAAAGTTCGAGAATAATAGAAAATGATTATCTATAATCTATTAGAAAAAGATTATCTTATCAAAGAAAGTCGTGTTAGTTACACTATTTATAACTCAAGAACGGCTGTACCGATATGGCTGAAAATTGGTGGGTACGTAGCTTAGAGCCAGGAGACGGACATAGGATAATCTATATATATATATAAAAGAAAGTCGTGTGTTAGTTACACTATTTATAACTCAAGAACGGCTGTACCGATATGGCTGAAAATTGGTGGGTACGTAGCTTAGAGCCAGGAGATGGACATAGGATAATATAATAATATGTATAAAAGTATGTGGAGTGAAATTAGGGAAAAGAGTTGTTGGGATTACCTGGGTTCTTCAGTTAATTACGCGTCAAGGTGGTTGGAGACACGTCTGCTGTTCTGCAAGTCCCTTGTTAGATCTTTCACTCCGTTGATTCGATGATTGTGGCGGAAGGCGCTGAAGGTGGCCTTTACTAAAGGCGCTGATTGTACTATGAGATGATTTTCTTGGGTTTTCGTGAGGAGATACGGGAACTCGACTCAACTCGACCGCGATGATACGTTGACTATTTTTTCTTCTTCTACCCACAGGCTTTTTAGGAAGGATGGGGTAGGGAAATGACAGGAAGATTTGACATATGAAGTTTCGTGCCGAAAATAGCTATCTTTACGAAACATACTGGCCCCGAAAGAGCTGCTAGGCTCTTTAGAAGCGCTAAAAAATGATGAAAAAAGTTATAGATCTGATTCAAAAGGTGAAACAGGAAATTTTTACATTTAACATTGAAAAGGTTGAGTTTTGAGATGATTTTCGCAAATAATACTTTAATGTTAACGATAAAATGTTGATGTTGATGAGCCATAAGATGAAGTTAAGTTGAATAAAAAAAAATATATAGTAAAATTGATTCTAAGTTGATTTGACAAAAGAGAAGTTAACGAAGCTAGGCGAGGCACGGTAGTAAAGGACAGAGTTTCACTACAGGCCTGAGAAGCGGACCGCTAGAAGTTTTAAGCTCTACAACTCTAACGGTGCCGTCAGTGCCAGGACACACCTTTGACACTCTAGCTCTTTTCCATTGAAAAGGGGGTAAATTTGCATCCTTTATGAGCACTAAATCGCCTACTTGAAGGTTGGTAACTTTGTTTAGCCATTTTGGACGTTGTTGCAGGGTATGCAAGTACTCAGACTGCCAACGCTTCCAAAAATGCTGATTTATTTGACGAAGCAATTGCCAACGTTTCAGTAAATTGCCATTAACCTCGCTTAGATCGTGTTCAGGTAGCGCTTGAAGAGGTTGACCTATGAGAAAATGACCGGGCGTTAGAACTTCGAAATCGTTAGGATCATTTTTTATAGGACACAAGGGCCGAGAATTCAGAGCTGCCTCTACTTTTGCGAAGATTGTAGCGAGTTCCTCGAACAAAAGTGCGCGATCACCTACCACACGAGCCAAGATGAGCTTTGCCGATTTGATTGCGCTTTCCCACAAGCCACCCATGTGTGGATTCGAAGGACTGTTCAAATGCCAAACGACCTGTCGATCAGTCAAAGATTTTTGAATCTCAGCGTCACTATTTTTAATATGCTGGTAAACGTCTTTGAGATAGTTGCGAGCGCCGACAAAATTGGTACCACAGTCGCTGAACACATCGATGGGAAGACCACGACGAGAAACGAATCGATCGAAACAAGCCAAGAAGGCTTCGGTTGAGAGTTCCGAGACAATTTCCAAATGCACACATTTGGTGGTAAAGCAGACAAAGAGGCATAAGTAGGACTTGAACGATTTAGCGTTACGAATGCGAGAAGCCTTTAACATGAAAGGCCCTGCGAAATCGATGCCAACCTTCTGAAAAGGCCGACACGGCGTGACACGATGTGAAGGAAGATCACCCATGAAAGGTTCAATTGATTTTGGACGAAGTCTGTAGCATTGCTGACAGCGAAAAATTTGATGGCGTATCACCCTTCGCGCAGACAGAATCCAGAATTTACCTTGAAGCAAATTCATCAGAGCCATTAGACCAGGGTGCAAGTAAACCCGATGGTAATGGTTGATGATCAGTTCTGTGACGTGGTGAGATTTCGGAAGTAGAAACGGATGCTTAGCGTCATAACTCAATGCCGACTTGACGAGACGACCGCCTACCCGCAGCAGACCCCGCGAATCCAAAAAAGGGTTTAATCGCCTTAAACCACCTTTCAAAGGCTTGTCTTGACCTAATAGATTTATTTCTTCTGAGAATTCCGTGTGTTGAACCTGCTTGATGATGAGAAGTAGACTCTCGCGGAGCTCTGCAACGGACAGAGGACCTGTACGGCGTTGAGTTGGACAACGAGAGTTAAAGCTGAATCGCTTGCACCAGCCTATTACAGATTGCAATTTGGACCAAGAACTAAATTTTGTGAGAAAAGATGGTTCATTGTCAAGCTCGGACACATTGGACAATATCGGCGACACCTTTATTCCAGGTAAATCGGTTTCATTGATGAAAGGTAAATCCTGTGGCCATGTTGATGCATCAGCCTCAAGCCATGGCGGGGACCACCACAACGAATGATCCACCAATTCAGAAGGAGTAAGACCTCGACTTGCCGAATCCGCAGGATTGAGTGCAGACGGCACATGCTTCCATCTTGCATTTGGAACTAAGGCTTGGATTTGGGACACACGATTCCCTTCATAGGTCTGCAACTTATGAGGAGAAGTCTTGAGCCAAGAGAGTACAACGCTGGAGTCAGTCCAGGCCGTTATGCTGCTGATTTGAATTTTGCCTTGGAGCGTCCCAAATACATGCTCGAGCAAGAGAGCAAGCAAATGTGCGCCGCTCAATTCCAGCTTGGGAATTGTTAGCTTTTGTTTTAGGGGAGCCACACGTGACTTCGCCGAGAGAAGTTTGACGGATGTGCAACCGTGGAGCCCTTCGACACGTAGGTAGACGCATGCTGCGTACCCACGTTCCGATGCGTCACTGAAACCGTGGAGCTGGCACTCCATTGGTTGATCAGTAAGCAACCATCGGGGAATGGAAACTTTGTCTAGTTGATGGAATTCGGACACAAAATTAGTCCACAAGTCCTGAATGTCGGACGGAAGAGCTTCATCCCAACCACACTCGATAGACCAGAGCCGCTGCATGATTTGCTTCGCATAAAAAGTGATAGGGGCGAGAAAACCACAAGGGTCGTAAAGCCTTGCGATATTGGAAAGAACGCCACGCTTAGTCATGATGTTGCTCATAGTAGAGACGTGATAGATGAAGCTGTCACTTACTGACTTCCACTCCATGCCCAAAATTTTGAAAACGTTGTCACCGTCATTCTCGAACCGATAGGGTTGCTCGCAGTGGCCAACAGACTGCTTATCTAGGAAAGTTTTGGAGTTGCTGGACCACTTACGCACGACAAATCCACCACTGGCAAGAATGTTAACGATTTCTTGTTGTAACGCTGAAACGGACTCTAGATCATGTGATCCACTCACGACGTCGTCTACGAACGTGTCTTCTAATAAAACGCGAGAAGCTTCCGGATACTCAGCTGCATTGAGATGAGCTAGCTCGTGGATTACACGAATAGCTTGAAAAGCCGAACTGGTGACACCATAGGTTACAGTAGTGAGTTCGTACTGACGGATTTTTTCGTCAGGTGACTCGCGCCAGAAAATGGTTTGGTATCTACGGTGTGCAGCATCCATTTCGATTTGACGGTACATCTGTTTGATGTCGCATGTGAAGACTACCCTATGGATCCTAAACCGCAAGATGATGTCCTCGATGTTTTTTTGCAATTTAGGTCCGGACATGAGAACTTGATTGAGAGATACACCAGTGGAACTTGACGTTGAAGCGTCGAAAACGGCCCGAAGCTTCGTTGTGCTGCTGTGTTCGCGCAGCACTCCATGATGTGGAATATAGTATCGCCCGTAGGAATTTGGAGACTTCACTTCGCGCATGTGACCTGCCTCAAGATAATCTCGCATGAACTCAATGTAAAGCTCGCGAAGGTGCGAGTCCTTTAAAAGACGCCGTTCTAGATTATAAAATCTCTTGAGAGCTACAGTGTAAGTTTCGCCTAGCGTGTTGTTGACTTTGAAAGGAAGCTGAACTATAAATCGACCCTGAGAATTTCGACTATGTGTTTCGACGAAGTGTTTCTCACACTTGACATCTTCGGGATCTGGAATGGATTGCCTTGGCGGCTCTTCAATTTCCCAAAAACGAGTGAGAGCACGATTTAAATCGACGGTGCAAGTCATGGACTTGACGCTGACTACGACTTGAGATGAAGTAGGCGCTTTACCCATTATGATCCAGCCAAAAACTGAGGAGTAGGCAGTAGGCATATTGTCACCTAGACTGAACTTCCTACCGTCCAAGATTTGGTCATAAAGGTCAACACCCATGAGCATATCGATTTGACCTGGAGCTGTAAAGTTATTATCAGCTAGGACTAAATTTTTACAAAGTTGTATAACTGATTGATTTACTGGTACCGAAGGAAGATTCCCTGTAATCTGCTTCATGATCACACATTCTGTTGACAGAATCACAGCAGAGTCTCTCATCGGAGAAATATTGCAAGTTGAAATACCACGAGTTGACTGAGCAGCTGAATCACCTATTCCTATAATGGTCCCAGACATTGTTCGTGGAAGTTTAAGTTTTTGTGCTAAATTTTCAGTTATAATTGACACTTGAGATCCACTATCTATCAATGCACGAGCTAGGTGATAGTGTCCCTTGAAATCTTGAACCCTGACAAAAGCCGTACCTAAAATCATGGTAAACCTACTGTTGATGCCATGCAAGGATGTCGGTTGGACTGTGGAACTTAAGTTCGCCACAGCAACTTCATTTGGTTTACTGTCGGGTGCTGAACTGCTTGACTCGTGTGGTATGTGCAGCTTTGTATGGTGTCTCCCACGACATACTTGACACACACTCCGAGAAGCACATTTTGATACATGATGAGTCCGAAGACAGTTGAAGCACAATTTATGTTGCATTACAAAATCTTTTCTTTTTTCGGGTGACATCGCTTCAAACCTCGAGCAATAGTAGATGGCATGCTCCTCACCGCAGCAAATGCACGAATGCGAATTAGATTTTTGCGCCGTATTGACCACACTCACAGTCTTTGGAGGCGCCTGGAGTGTGGAACCGCCCACATTTTCAATTACGCGAAGATGTTTTTCCAGAAACATGGACAGCTGCCTGAATGATGGAATACATTTCGGGTCCACTACTGACTCAAATTTTGTACGAAGCTCTGTATTAAGCTTTTTTAAAATGATATGGAGCAGGAGAAAGCTCCAAGCTTCAACATCAAATTTTAATGCAATTAACGCTTGGATGTTTTCTTTGATTGTACCGATGAATTTATTTAGTGACTTGAAATTTACCTGCGTAAGGTTAGGTAAATTAAGTATAGCCTCAACATACTTATCTGCTATTAACCTTTTGTTTTCATACCGCTCGGCCAATATCTCATAGGCCACAATATAGTTGGCTTCAGCAATAACTAAGTGCTTTATCAAAGAAAGAGGTTCCTTGTCTAAAACACTTAGTAAATAGTGCATTTTTTGGACAGAAGTAAGTCGCTGATTTTCATGAATAACACTATTGAATATTGAAATAAAGTTAGGCCATTCTATATGCGTACCTGAGAAATGTGTGAGTTGAATTTTAGGTAAGTGAAATTCGACGTTATTCTCTTTAGGAGCCTTTGTTGAATTTGAAATAGATGAAACGTCAGATGATGCTATTATATCGTATACGATCTGAGTGCTATAGTACATATCCATACACTCGCTATAAGACTCGTCTATTGTCGCTCGCTTCTCTTCTGTAGGCTCACAAGCAATAATAGTAGCGTAAATATCGTCAATCTGCGTCCGGTGACGCTCCAAATCGCGATAACGTGCGAGAAATTGCTTCTTAGCCATCGAACCTACCTCCTTCGTATGGCTTAACTCCTGCGCCGAATCATAAACATGTTTAATGTGTCTAAGACATAAGTCATATTTCACTAACAAAACCTTTACGTCTGACATCCTAATATATTATTCACGAAAAATAAACTCAAAAACTCGAAACAAAACAACCTTATTTTGTTTGATTGATACGGCTGATTGATTGTGTTTGATTGCACAGATTATAAATCTTAGCGAATGGCTGATTGACTGTATTTGATTGCACAGATTATAAATCTTACTGAATGATATGAACGAAACGGCGAAAGAAATAAAAATGGAGGGAAAGTTACAACGACAATGATGATGCAAGAAAATAATTTGACATAAGAAAAATTAGGATGATTTTAGAGATGATAAAGGAATAGGGCTCGGAAGGACCAATTAATGGAGTGAAATTAGGGAAAAGAGTTGTTGGGATTACCTGGGTTCTTCAGTTAATTACGCGTCAAGGTGGTTGGAGACACGTCTGCTGTTCTGCAAGTCCCTTGTTAGATCTTTCACTCCGTTGATTCGATGATTGTGGCGGAAGGCGCTGAAGGTGGCCTTTACTAAAGGCGCTGATTGTACTATGAGATGATTTTCTTGGGTTTTCGTGAGGAGATACGGGAACTCGACTCAACTCGACCGCGATGATACGTTGACTATTTTTTCTTCTTCTACCCACAGGCTTTTTAGGAAGGATGGGGTAGGGAAATGACAGGAAGATTTGACATATGAAGTTTCGTGCCGAAAATAGCTATCTTTACGAAACAGTATGTATGTATAAAAACTTAATAAATTCAAAAATCTGCTTATTTATTGCCTCTAAGGCGGAACAGAGTTCGCCGGGACAGCTAGTTATTAATAAAGAACGGCTGGATCTGTCGGCCAACTAGTCCATCTTCTTCTTATCGTGTCGATGCTACAACTGTATTTTGTTGTAGCATCGTGTTGGAAAGATTAGCCAGACTAGACACTGCTTTAGCGTGCCTAGCTGTTACCAAGAGCCTCCTCGTGGCGCACACCGGTAACTAGTCCATTAAACAGATGAACGCGTGAGCATTTATAAAATGGTTTAACTCTATGTCTCGGTCTGTCGTATTATGTTTGCTTTTTTGTAAACCTTCCATATGCACCAGTCTCTTGCAATCCCGAATTAAAATAACTACTTTTTAATTTTTAAAATCTTAAGTCAAACTTTTTGTGAGAGAAGAAATACATGTCTTAGTTTTATTGCCTCTGAAATACTGACTGAGTAATAGACTTTCGGTTGCCTGGTGTAGATCGCATTTAGCCATAAGGCCGCCCATTGTGTAACCATAGTTTATGTTTTATGTAATTTCTTTGTATAGTGTACCAATAAAGAGTTATCTAACTATTATATCTGCGTGCCAACCCAACGTGTACCATATACTATGTGTATGGTACTACGTGTATGGTACACGTCAGTACAAGTTGTACAGTTGTGACGTGTACCACAGTTGCGAGGGACGGCCTTCAATCTCACGCTTCAGTGTTAATAATATTAACCAATTAGCGAGTTAATCCACTACCCGGCAATTTCATCATTGCAAGTGGATTGATTTTATTGATGACTTTTATTCATTTTTGTGAAGCTAATTAAGAAAGGTTACTTTCAACCAATTTCGACTGTATATTGTTTTTATAAGTATGTCGCTTTAATTACGCTACTTAATTACTTTGCCAATTTTGAACAGATTTGGGTGATATGATATTTGGTAGATCATTTTTTAGAGTTGTATCATATTCATAAGAAATTGATGAGTACTTTTTGATCTTTAATTTCATAATGATTTAATCAATAATTTTAAGACTCATCTCCAAAAATGTGTTTTAACTATTATCTACTTGTCAAAGACGATTGAAGTCAGTTTTGTTTATTTTTGTTTCTTTTTCATTCACATTATGCAAAATACTATGTCTAATATTCTACATATTCTTATTTTATTATTAGTTCGTATTATCCATACCTTCGGCGGTGATATTAACCACTGCTTTTAAAAGCGAGAAAAAGATAGACAGTGTTTACACTTTACCTTTGAACTTCCAACGAACTTCGAACTGAGAAAGGTCACGGTGTCAATCACAAGCTCACATTATAACATAAACCTTAGTATCGGGTGTCAAACTATAAATTTCTACCGCTCTGGGATTGATGGTGTAAACCTTTTTCAATTTGTCTCCTGAGAATTATTGGATATAGTAAGCAAATTGTTCAAAAGAACACTGAGTTTTATTTCATAGTTTTACGGCCGGTTTCTTGAACGATGATCAACGAAAAAATCAAATAATTACTATGTGTCAAACTCGGATCAATTGTGATTTGGGTTTCCAGAAACCGGCCGTTAGTTTTACTATGTGTATCTCATGTAACAAATACTGTTAACAGATTTTAGCGTTTATTTAATTTCTAGCTAATTTGTCCCACGGCTGGGCAAAGTCCTCCCCCACACCCTTCTACATGTTGACTTTTTAACTCGTCAGCGCATTGCAATTTGCTGTTACTAGCGTAGAAAATTTGTGTTACGTCAATTTATTTCTTACTACAGTCAGCTGCATTCAAAACCTAGCAATCTTTAAGTTTTAGTAAAATTAAAAAAAAATTCATGGTCGCTTGCAATTTTTTGATCAGTAAAATAAATATTGTATTTTGTATTCACAAAATGTGTTAGCAAGAATTTCTTCGCTGCGGTACAACCATTTGTATTCATCAGTGATGGAGCGTAAACCTCGGAAAAAATCTTGATTGCACCCTTAGGAAACTTATTGTTTACCTTCATTAAAATTTCAAGTTTATCCTTAGCCAACATGGCGGAACGGACCCGAGTTTATGAAGATAAGAAATTAAACCGCATTACGAATGTTTATTCAAACAAGATCATTGCAGACAAGGGATATTTTAACAAGTTGTAATATTATCCTCTTGTCATATTCATTATTATCATCATCATATACCCATCAGTGGGCTAATACGGGCTATTAACCCACTGATGGGTATACCTACTTCAAGATGACAGTGACATTGACACTTACACCTATAAAAATTGCAGCTTACATTGATATTACATTGCACGTTCTCAGTGGACAAGACTGTAATGCATTGTTGAGCAGGTATTCAATTCTTATATGTAATCTTATAAGATAAACGTGAGATTTTATTTGTTAAAATATTTTTAATATAATACACTAAAACAACTTTAAAATTCAGAATCTTATGAGGACCATAGCATTCACTCTTAGCCAGCGTCTGTGTTTCAAATGTTTATTTTTTGAGAGTTTTTCATGAACTGAGTGTACCCAATAAAAAAATATTTGTAGTGGTATGAATCGATTTTATTTATGCGAATATAATACCATGACCGCATCATCGCTTAGCATCAGGTGAAAAACTTAGCTCTGCTATTGAAAATGACATTTTAATTATCCCTTTTTGTTTCAAAATAAACGGGGAACGAATACTTTTTCTATAAAAAAAAGGGTCAATCGTTAATCTATATCTACTACTTATACCTACTGTATAATACATAATCTACGGACAATCGTTGACGTATTAAAAATGAATAGAAAAAACTAATCCACATCCAAAACTCATAGAATTCGTAACGAAGTGTTCCTGTAATAGTACTTAATATAGTTTTTTCTTCAATGAATAACCAACTGCGGGAATATTGGTTTTATACCCGGGAGAGTTGTAGCCAGCGCAGCGATTGATTGATCTTACCTAACATAGCATACAAAGATCCTACAATAGTTAGGTAAGTTGGTCTAGTTTTTGTTTAACGAAAAAGCTAGTATAATGGTTGGACGATTTACGATAATGTTAGCGGGTTACTGATGAGAGCTCTCGACCTCAAAAAAAAGTTGTTTTTGGCAAAAATATGAATTTGAATAAAACATTGAACACAGTCTTGTTGTCGATAAAGTTTTTTTTTAACCAATTCTGCCCCACGGCTGGGCAAAGGTCTGCCCCCTTTTTTCCACTTTCCTCTATCCCTGGCTAATTCTGCCCATTCCCCCCAGTCGAAAGGGATATAAAATTATATTGTAGTATTTGAGTTTTATTTGCTAAAGTTTCACTTTGGTCTAGTAGGTACGATGTCGACAACTTAGTGCTGTTATTTTAGTCAAAACTCTTGTAAAAGTGTAAATAATTTTGGTTTACTGCTCAAATGTCCCTTACTTCGCATTTTAAATCGTAAAATGCGCGCACATTTTGCGGTATTTTCAACTTTCACGTACAAAACAGCAATGTTTAGTTCACAGTTTTGACACGCACTGCTATAAACTACGTTTTTAATATCACCATTAGTTGAGTTTTTTGACACAGTGTTAGCGATAGAAAAGAGTTTTACAGTTAGTTAAATTGACTAATCTTGGAAATACTCGTACTTTTTAGCTAAATGCTAACATACATAACCTATACATAATAAGTATATAACATACATGTTAAATAAATAAAATAAAATAAAATACCTGCTAAGCGTATCAGAGAAAATATTTCGAAATTGAATAAAAACCTAATTACAACAAAAAAACTGACTTTAATCAACATCAAAATTATAACCAACATAAACCTAAAAAAATGTATATTAATGACGAAGACACAGACACATTCGCGCAAGCGCGAATGTGTCTGTGTCTTCGTTGGCTTCGTCGTCATCGTCACGTCACGTCATGTCGCCACGTCATCGTCACGTCATGTCGCCACAACACTATTTAATTGTTTGAGTCATACGTCGCGTGACCGCAAGTGTGTTCTTTTGTCGTCTCTTGTTTTACGAGCAATGTATAAAAATTAAATAAGATCTTACGCTTTTTCGACGTCACGTGACCCTGACGCGAGTTTGAAAGTTTTTACCCACAAATTATACCTTTATAAACAAAACCGATCTTGATAAAAAAACAATTAACTATTTAGGCGTCTTTCTAGTATTAGCTTAAAAAAATTGAAAAGGTTGTCATAAAATATTAAGCTAACGTTGTATTACTGAAATCGGTATCGATTTCGACTCGAGTTATCTATCACTAAAAATAACTGTACAACTGAAAAGTTCTTTACGTATTAAATAAAGCTTCTTTAAACCGAAACAATTGTTGTAACAAATGATTGATGGCAAGAATGAGATGTAAGAATATTAATATCTTCACAGATGTCAAATATATCCAGTATATTCCTCAAACAATCCCTTATCTCATGAAACTCTAGACCCTTGAAGATGCCTTACGTACGAGGTGGAAATACGTCAAACAATACGTTTGACTTACTGGCATACTCAGAAACGTCACTACATAACAACTAAACCTACATCTAATATTATAAGATCCTAGTATACAAAACAAGAAATTATAATCAAATTAAATTAAATATGTCATTATAATGTAAATGGGTTCCAAAAATTGCAGTCCAGAATATGATAAGACAATAAGAAAATATTTTTTTGAACAAATAAAAATAGGTAGGTACAGATACGTTTTGACGTTGTAAGATGTCACTAACACTTTCTTTTGTTTCACAATACTATCACCCAACCATTCATCCAATATCTTGTATCATAGAAAATAGATTGATCAAAGAATTTTCTGTTCTTTAATTATTTAATATTCTTTTATTATTTCTACAATCCAGACAAAATAAACATCAATGTTTGCCATTACACCAATATTCTTGGTGATCGAACTCACGTCCCACAGCCTGAAAAGCAGAGCTGATAGCATATGACGTCCTGTCATAATATCTATAACAATAGACAAAGAAGGTACTCATAAACAATAGCTATTCTTTACACCCACATTATATTTAACGTGGCTGAATAGTTTCGTACAGAAGCATTCCTTAGAGAGCAGTGGATCTTAGGGCTTTGAAAGCATACCATATCACGTACAGGTATATTAAGATAACTTATATTAAATGTTGTTTAAAAAATGATCAAGTTATTTTTTTTATTTCTTATGTTATTCACAATGACCGTTATGGACCTGGATGCAAAAGGCCCACTTAAGGAAAGAGTGGCGTTTGAGGGAGGAGGCTTATACCCAACAGTGGGCTAGTAAGGGCTGCTTATGATGATGATGATGTTATTCACAAAGAAAATTATGAGTATCAGAATAGTTACAGTATACAGGATGGTTTTTTGAGAAGAGCTGTGATGGCCAAGTTCGAAACCGTAGAGTTAATTAAAAAAAACAATAACAGCATGACTGTAAAATCTTTCTCTCTCGAACAATTTCAGAAGAATTATAATTATATATGAAATACACATAAAACAGTTGAGCTGCAAAAGAGCTTAGTTAAATAGTACAAAATGTAAAGCTTCTTTAAAGTTTGTATGTTTGATGATATGGGCGCGGTGCATGCGCGGTTTACCACTCCGAAAGGTACACAAGCTAGCAGAAGTATCAATAAATAAATATAAATTCATGTAATTCTAAGCACGTGATTTGTTGAAGTTTACGCAAACTCACCTCAAGTACCTGACATTAGAGCAGCGTTCACGTGTATTTGTGGTTATCTTACATCGTAATGTATGTGTGCGAACGCGTGTTCACGAAATCACCCGATGTGTTCACGAATTTGCACGAAGTGTTCGTAATTGTACATCATTTGGAATAACAAAAGAGAAATCATTGTTCTAAGTGTGTATCATTTAGAAAAACAAAAGAAAATCATTGGCTGACCCAATTTTTTGCACAAAATTGTTGGAGCTAAAGATACCTTCACAAAAGTACAAAATGTGTTTATTTTGCGTATTACTGTGTTTGTGGATAAAGGTAGAATTGGTCCCAGACGCAGTACCATATATAGATAGTACGTACCGTTAAATGATACTGCGTTAGAGACCATTTGGGCATTTACGGTTAAGGAAACAGATATGAACGCCAAAGGTACAATATACGTATATATTGTACCTTTAACGTTCATTTGTTTCCTATTATATTGAGCTAGAAAAACTTTTAGATAAAACTAACTAATTAAGCAAATAATACTCTACAACACATAAGCTAACACATTAAAAAAGTAATTGACTTGAAATAATTATAAAGTTTTTTTATTAAGAATAAGAATAAGAATAAGAATGTATTTATTGTTTAACTGTGTACATAGATGTTACAAATAAATAGGTTAGAACCAACAGTTTATCCGTTTCGGACGTACAATAATATGTCTTACTTAAGACTATAGTTATTACTAGGTACTTATATTATTACTTACATTAATTTTTGAGGAACATAACATTTTGTTAAATTTAATTTAACATTTAATATTTAACATTAACCGGTTTATTCGTCTTTATGTAAAATAGTACATATTTTGTATTATACTATTAATATTTTCTCTCTCTTTATCTATCTAGTTCCCATGACACAAGCTATTGAGTGTGATGTGTGAAATGTCCGTGAACATTTATTGATTTATACTAAGTTTAGGTCGTGTGAAAAGTCCATAAACATGTATTCAATAATTTATTTATGATAAAAATATTCTTTAATCACATTCTTTATTCTTTATTGTACACATAAAATACAGAGAAAAAACTACAAAACAAAACATGTACATATAGGCGAGCTTAACCCTAAAGAGAGTTCTCTTCCAGCAAACCTTGGTATGAGTGAGGGTAGAAGAGATGTGGGAAGTGTACTAAAGATGGAGAGAAAGATATTAACAAAAACATACTGACATGCATAAATAAACACCAGATACATAAAGATAAACATACATACAAAGCAAATGTACTTACATACAAATAATATAACTCTAAACATACATATAAATATAATATAACCTACAATAAACATACATACACTAAATAAATCAAACTTACAAGGAAATAGTAGCAAATTTTAACAAAACGTTGCAACAACACTTCACTTGAACTTGAAACTCTGCGCAGATTGTTAAAGTTTCAATTACGTGTGAATTTCTTCTGAAACTTGGCGGATAATTTTTAATTATTTTTCAAAGTTTGCACCTCGGTAGCCGTCCAATCCCACTTATTAGATCAGCCGTTCTGATGAGAAGCCAACCTTACCAGGTTTAAGTATAGCTGTGTAAAGTAAGGTAACGTAAATTGAGTTTCGTACGCGCTACGTTCTCTTGGTCTAGTGGGTACCACGCCTTTTGATGTTAAGATAGTGGATTCAAATCTGGCATCAAAAATATGTGCATATATAATAAATGCTTATTTGTTCCTATAATTGTGGGCTTAACCAATAATATTTTTACAAAAAATGGTTGTCTGTAAAGTCGGTTTACTGACGATAGTTGAACGTGACAACGAACGCAAAGGCCGATTGTGCTTCTTTGTTGCTCGTTCCGCGCTCTCGCTTGCACTTCAAGCCTTACATGGAACGCCTCAGAGCGAGGTAACGCCGCATGAGTCATGTTTTTTCGTGCGTGCAGCCGGCTCTATCGAATTATAAGACGTGGTCACGTAAAAAAATATGCAAATACAAACTAAAGCGGGTTTTACATAACATTTGGTACAAAGGTTATAAAATAGATGTAAATCAAAGGTTTAGGTACTTCTGATTTGTATAAAAACACACTCTTACCTTATGTTAAGGCGATAAGGGAAGAAAGTCGACGCGTTTTAAGCTTATCAGTACAAAAAAAACTTTATATAGCTGTGGTATGTTAAACTTTTTTTTTCAAGAATGAATAACAAACTTTTTAGTACTTGTATAAGTATATCATCATGTAACCTTTCTGAAAATGTATGTAGGCTAGCAGTAAATTTCTCTAGGCTGTTTAGATCACAATCTGATAATAGCCGAGGTTTTTTTTCTGTTTTAGATACGTTTCTGTCCAATTCAAGTTAGTCTTGCTCATCTTGCGCTCTCTTGATCTAAGGCCAATTGCGTCCAGTGTCTACTTAATCGATGTCTTCCTATAAAAAGTTAGCGCAGACTTGAAGTACTAATTACCATACGTAGTGATGACTTAAAGTCAACGCTAACTTTTTATAAGATAGGGGGTAAATCGATATCTTCCAATGTGCAACGGCGAGTGGTTTTATTTATTTTTCTGCTCAATTTAAACGTAGGAAAGTTAAAAAACGTATTTGTATCTCTATCACCACAAAAATAAGGTATAATTTAACGTGTCACATAAATATCACGTTGAACTGTTTATGATTATTAAAAGTTATAAATTGATCGTAAATTTTAAAGCAATCAAGAGATATAAGAATTAGAATCAAACCGGGTCACATGAATATTAGCGTATACCAAAATTGGTTACGCATTCAATCTTAAGGGTTTTGTCCTTTTTCGGGCTTATTTCGTGAGGTTTTTTTGTTTACTTTAATACATAAATTCTTTCCTAATCGGATTTTAACACTTATTCAAAACAAAAGTACACTTCATAAAATTTTAGATTTTGCATGTTGTAAAAAGATTTATTTACGGGGATTATTTTTTTAATTACTGTAAGCCCTCTGCATGTAAATTAATCTGCAGTAAAACTCGTTAATTACTCGAGGTATTAGAACCGGTCTTTTATTTGCAAGTCTGTATTTACAAAGTAGGTAGGTACATAAAATGATTGCGTTAGTACTGCGATTCCCAAGCACCGTTAAAATACTAACCGTTAACTGCAGACTTTTTATCGGCCGATAGTTAGGTCGGTTTCATAATCAGTATGAAGACTGAATCACTGTAGTGTGCGCATCTGCATACATCTTCGACATCGGCCGATAAAAAGTCTGCAGTTTGCGGGGGCCGTTAGGCGTTCTAGATTTTTAAGATTTTTTTATTTTCAACCCTGTTAGTAAGAGCATTTTTTAACCGTCTCAAGTACGGAGATGATTAATACACATTTTTAGATGATATCTCAATTACCTGCTCCTCCTTCTAGAATGTACTTCATTTGCGTAATTTTTTATGTGCATTTTTTGAGGAAGGAGGCTTATACCCAGCAGTGAGCTAGTACGGGCTGCTATGACAATGATGATGATACATTTTTTAAGATGACTCTATTTTGATTATTATAATTTCCTTAATTCAATGATAAATGGTCCCGAAATAATTCCACGTTTTAGAAACTGTATCGGTATCTGACTTATCAAAACAAAACACTTATTCTAATTTTATTGAGTATGATGTAAGTACAGACCCTTGGCTTAACATTATCTGGTGTTTGCTGTCGAAAGTGGGGTGTCGAGTTAACGTATCGATTACTCAAATGACTGAAATTACTGAATATACCTTGAACGTTATTTCGGGACGGAATATCTCACATAAAGTACGGCGAAAATAACATATATTTTCGTTTTACTGAGGTATTTTTCTTACATGTGTAGATTATAGATATTTAGACGGGCAACCTGAAAAGTAGCGTAATTTATTTACAACAAAATATTATTTTACAAAGAAAAAAAGTTGTACATCAACAAACAATCTACGCTTTATTATTGATACCTCAAAACCTTTACAATAGAATAGAATATCCCCCTATCTTATAAAAAGTTGGTATGGTAATCAATACTTCAAGTATGCGCTAACTTTTTATAAGATATCTTTAAGTTGTACAAAATAGTACCTACAACAGTTCACTGCACGTTATTACCAGAAATTACCACTATCCGACGCATAAAAAACCCGCAATATGAAGGAAAACCATCCAAATACCCACTTAGGTACATACACTATCAATGACGTCACTTTATGTGATTTATGACGCCACGTCCCAAATACCCTACGTGGTACCCCGTTATATGCTGACGAAGGCTGTACAACTTTACGAGAGAATTTTATCACTTGTCCTCGTATACTTCATGTTTGAATTTTCTGTATTTTTAACGTTTGAGAACAAACTCTAACGGCCGGTTTCTCGAACGATGATCTACGAAAAAATCAAATAATTACTTTGTGTCAAACTCGGATCAATCGTGATTTGGGTTTCCAGAAACCGGCCGTAATTTGTTGAAGTGATGGAAGTAGTAACTTCTCTCTAATAAGTAACAAAATTATGGCCAATTTTGCGCAAAGTTCGAGCTACTCATTAAAACTTATACAATCAAGAAATGAAAAAAGGGTAGCAAATTGCTGAAATATTAATCGTAAATTGCATTATATTTGTTATATTCTTTGTAACAAATTGCCCGTCCTTAAAGACGACTTATAATTTTTTTGTTAGCTACAAAAATGCAACCGTAAAGTTTGGGAGTTTAATCCGGGCTCTATCCCTAGTATTATTTAATTTAAATTTTAATCAGAACAATCCGAGAGCCGTATGAATGAGTTATGAACTAGGAACACGTATTAATTTCGGCCAACCCACGTTTGGGACTAATGTAGGCGGTTATAGCGGTATAAAGTAACTAATCGGCTTAAATAATATTGTGTTACTTGTGGGAATTCTTGGCAGTTAGCTAAAAGTAAATTTGAATAAGTTCTTGAATTTATTCTTCTTCTTTTCGTGTCGATACTACAACTGTGTTATATATATCTACATAAATATTTGAATTTATTAGAGTTAATAAACGTTCTCAACACATTCTAATTCTGTTTGGGGGAATAAGATCTGCACTGACGTCCCGCAATAGGGTGTATGGGGTCTCGACACATTATAGTATCTATTAGTCATTGTTTTTAGGTAAATAAAATACCTATCATTATATGTACTTGAACAAAACTTAATAAAAATCTGATATTTGTACATAACACTTAAATATGTAACTTTTGACGAACCTCGGTCTGCCTCCCTGCCTGCTATGTCGAAATGCCCTATAAACCTAAAAATTTGTAACCTACAAGGTCCATATGTGACACCTACCTACATGATAATAACCTAACTACCATACAACAAAAGTATTGAGTAAAAAGGTTTTATTTATTAGAAAGATCACCAACATAGTGCAAATAATTACAATAAAAAAAAAGTTATTCCAAGTATGAACTAAACAAGCTTAATTTTATATGTAATATCATAAATAAATGTATTTTTATAAGACTTACTAAACAAGTAACAGTATTTGTTTTGGCGAGTTTACACAACGGCAATCGATCACGCCTCAGCTTTGATTGATTGGCAACGCTTTGTTTCACTCACACATTTGCAAGAGGTACACACATAAGTACTGAAATATTTAGTAACATGAAATTGAAAAGTAGCAAAGCCACTAATAAAGTCGTAGGATCTATTTAATTCACTTACGTTATCAAAACCAGAGAAAAGGTAAAATCATTGTATCGTTTGCAATTACGTCAAAGCTGCTTGAAAGACCTCTCTCTGCTATTTTCTGTATGTGCACTGCATCGAATTCACCCAGGATCTGTCCGTGGTAAAGTTTACGATCATTGCCAATCATTGTGAAAATAATCACTAAGAAAACAAATTAAATTATTATTATTTTTGATTTTGATTAAAGAAATGGTGGAAAAGAAGAAAAAGAAAGAGAAAAATGGAGGAATTTTGGGGAGACCTTTGCCCAGCAGTGGGACGAAATAGGTTGAAATTAAAATGAAAAACAATAATTAAGCCAGGGTCCGTGATAGCCCAAACATCGTGATAGTTATCTGACAGATAAATGTGTCCTGTATTATTAATTATTGGGTGAAACAAAAAATATCATGCAAATCACAATAATTACTAACAACTAAGTCAGTATAAGCTCGTATGTTACAAACAAAAAATACTGCGAACAAAGTACAGTTATTATGTAGTACTTACTAGAAAAATAAAACAAAACTTACATAAACTACTGTACTGTGTCCAATCAGTGTCAATATGTTAGTAATTTGTCAGCGAAAACAAATCTGTGATTGATTAGCTTCCACACTGTTACAATCCAATAAGCAAGCTGTTCACACTCGAAATAATTCGCAAACATTTGTTTTTAGATGGATTATAATCCTGGTATAATCGTCTAACAATTTTTGAAAGTGTTTTGAAGTTTAGCGACATACTTTAAAAGTATGAGGACATATGGTAATCAGCAATTTACACAAAAAGACAATTATAGAATACTTAAATATACTTTTTTTAAAGTCGGTATACTTCAAGTCTTTTTCGTTAGTTGTTTTAGAACTTTATAGCACTGCTAAATTAAGTAAAATCGTAGAACGCGTTATCGTTGCGTGAAGACACACACATAACATTACCTCGTATACTTTTATGCTATAGACATAGTCTACATTTGCCTTAGATATAGGTACTACGAGTATCAACGTAAAGTGTAGGTATATTTTCCTAGCTCTAGGTACTGTATACTTCCCAAAATGAGCTCTTAAGCCAAACCGATTTTAGTAACGATAATGTGATTCTATGAAACACAATGGAATCGCTGTCACCTAAATATTTTAGTGTTCAAGTTTTTTATTTATATTAAGAAATGGGAAAATATAGTAACTACTGGAGGCAATTATTGAGAAAAGGCTTTCATAAATTAAAACGTGAAATGAAATAAAAATTTGAAAATATATTATACTTATTGTTTACATATTAATATCTACTGTCCTCATAAAACTAAGGCCTCAAAAGGAGATTAAAAGAACAGTCCTTTTAGATGTAAATGGCCATATCTTGAACAATTGAATGACAAAAATACCAATTAACTGTTTAATTTTAATTAAATTCTTAACAATTGAATGAAAAAAATACCAATAATAACAAAATGGCTGTATATTCTAAATCACAATCGCAATGCAACATTTTGTACATTTATCTTTCAAACATACTTAAATACAAAATCTACCATATTGTCTTTTATTGTTTGTGACATCACTCTAGTCTAGTACTGAGGGAAACGAGGTAGGAAATGCACTAGAGTGCCTAAAGTTGTTCTGACACTTTTATGTGCAACTAAAATGGACTTTGTTTTTAACGAGAACAGTGAATAAAATTCACGAATGATGACTTTTAGAGAGTTGTAAAAATACATGACGTAGAAACACCATTTATTCTATAAATTTAATGCAAAAAAATATTCTTTAATGTACACAAAAACTTATTTAATTTAAACAGAAAATAGGACATGTACAAAAGCGAGCTTAATTCTAAAAGGACTTTTTTAGCGAACCTTTGTTAGAGAAAGGTAGGGTCAATTTTTTTATTTTTGTTCAACTGTTGTTTTCATTTATTTTTTTAATTCTATTATAAGACGTGGTCTGAGGCGCATGGAACTGAGTCCATCATTATAAGACTTAAACGTTTTAAGTCTCATGTGCCAGAAACTACACCAAAACCAGAACACAGTAATGAGAGAATCACTGTTCTGAGACAAAAACAGGTACGGTAGTAGTAATTCAGTTCTCTTCAGTCCCAAAGAGGTTGCCACAACCAATGTTATGGGTAGGTAGGTACTCTTTCCAAAACTGATTTTCAGTAAAATATTCTTTACTCTTTGTATGTAACTACTAGTAGATTTATTTCACTACAAACCCTTTTAAAAATCATCCATTTTCAGTTTAAAAGTTAGTCTGGAACATAGCATATATTTTTAAAATACATTGCTTTACGTCCACATAAAACCACTACCCACGTGTACTTTTATTTAAAAAACAATGTGCATTGACCAATGCAATGCCAAGCAAAATTAAACTTTATTTCAATGTATTAAAAACCACAGTTTAGTCTGTAAAAAGCTGTTCAATGTATTAGAGGTAAAATCACAGTGGGTAAGCTGAAAGAGCACTTAAAAAGCTCAATACTGGCACGGAACTCGCGTCGTCACGTTATTAGTGTGAAAAATGTGATTTTTACCTCATTTGATGTTAAAATGCAGCGTACCACATTTACCTACTTAAATAAATAATATAAATGCTTATGGACATTCCACACATCACATTCTAGTCCCAAACTAAACAAATCTTGTACTATATTATTAACTAAATTGCTAATATAATATTTATATACAGGTAAGGTATATTATATTTTTTTTGGTAAATAGATGGGTACATAGATTACGTAGTCACACCCAGACACAGAATAAATATCTATGTTCAACACACAAACATATGCTCTGGGTGGGAATCGAACCCAATCTTGTACAAACGAAGTACTCAGTTGAATTGACGATAATTTTTTTCCGCAATTTATAACGCATGTATACAAAACTTTTGAATACCTTGACTATCCTCATTTTTGAACTACTTAGTTCGATACTAAAAATCCTTAACTCAATATTAGTACGTAGTCAGTTAATATTTAACCTAGTTAAACACAGGTCTAAACAATACTTTATTCTGAGGGGTCGCTGAGGTCAGCTGTGATCGTGGTTTGCTTGAAACCACCCCTATAAATCGATCAGTTTTCAAGCTTCAAGATGAAATATTAATAACTTACATGAAGGTCAAGTCTCGTAGAACGATATTTTTTTTATTACATGCAATACAAACAGCTTTTAAAATTAGGGACTAATAGAATGAATGTAGCACAAATGCCTTAATTAGTATTCACTTATCGAATTTTATTTCTATAATATTTTCAATAGTTTCCGATCTGTACATGAGAAAAATAATATAGTACTGTTCTAAGTTAAAATCCATTAATTCTTTTATCTAATCTTCTAAGTAAATAGTAGATTCATACTTTTACATAATTTTCGTAATTAATATTCGTAGGATAGGATAGGATTTTTATTATTTTTGTTTATAATTAGGTAAATTAAAGTGAAAATTGCGTATATTAAATAGTTTTTTTTAATTTCGCGCTTCAGCAGTTCGCTTTGTTCACACTTTTTCAACACCATTAATAAATTTGACAGTTGTACAAAAAGTAGAATTCTACTCGGTCTCATTAACAGTTGGCTGTTAGCAACTCATTGTCCCGCAGTCTAAGGGCTGCAGTCGTCTCGAACTAACAATCCTCTGGACTTCCACTTATATCATCGTAGATAAATAGATAGATCAATTATTTATTTGGTTAACACACAACACAAAGCCTTAAATACAAAAATTAAATAATTGACCCTAAAAATACAAAAATTAAACTAATATAGGTATATTATGTACCCAACTAAGGAGTAGGTGAGGGCACTTAATAGTTTCGCTTTGTGTTTTTTTTAATAACTGTGTAAAAATTAAAAAAACAATCATAATTTCACTTTACCGACACAAATATTGTATACGTGACTTTGGGCAAATCCGCATTTATATGTATTGCTTTTCAGCAGCTTGTGTGCAAAATCAAATCATAGTTTTTTTTATATCAAAAGTTTTTTATTTCGGAACTTAAAACAATGGTACAGAATAATGCAACCTTTTTTTTTAAACAAGACTGATTTTCTCTTGTTTTTCTTTAATGTTGTGTCTCGAAACTGCATCCTTCGTGTTCTCAATGCGTCGACTGCAGGTTATGACTTCTAGAAGCAATTAGCAAGCTCATTAATAAAATTATTTCGAGCCTTTGAGTAAGGATTCTCAGTGACACTTAGGAACGATAATGATATTATTATGTAATAGTACAAAATGAAATTAACTGAGGTAGTTTTCATTATAACCGGGATATTTACCATGATTTGTGAGTTTGATTATTTCCCGATATTTCGGCACAGTTGCATGCGCCATGATCACGGTAACTGGTAATGACGAGGCAATCACAAATGTTCGTAATAATTAGATGCAGCAGAAAATGTTTAAGTCATACTGAAACTGAAAAGATGATACTTACGTGTCTTTAAAAAGATACAAAATTAATCTGTATTGTCTACGTATAAAGTTCAAATATATTTTTCACAATTTTATCACAAAATATATCATACAACTTTGTTGTTTCATAATATTCCAAAAAAACCCACTTTGTGTAAACAAATACTCTACACATTTGAAATTTCCGCATTATCTGTTTCACATATAAATAAACCAAGCAAATCTTGTATTTTTCCTTTGTGTCGCAAAGAACCACAGTAATAGTATACACAACAACCAGTTGTTTAACTGCATGGAAAGAGCCTCCTCGTGGCGCACACCGGTAACAGCTAGGCACGGTAAAGCAGTGTCTAGTCTGGCTAATCTTTCCAACACGATGCTACAACAAAATACAGTTGTAGCATCGACACGATAAGAAGAAGAAGAAGTTGTTTAACATGCACAAAACATACACCACATACACTAAGTACCAGGTGGTAATAAGTGGCAAGTAGTTGTCCAACTTATATACAACCTCATAGGTAGGTATTCTGTGACTAAATAAATAAATAATTTATTAAACCACGCAGCATCACCTAGCCCCAAGCTAAGCAGAGCTTGTGTTATGGATACTGGAAGACTGACATACTTAATACAATACATAGATAGATATTTTTTATGATACATATAAAATACCTAGAACAACCGGAATAAATATTTGCAGATCGTACAAACATTTATCCCAAGGCGAGAATCGAACCCACAACCTCCGCGTCGCAGGCGGACCTTTGCCCGCCGAGCCACATCGATCGTCAAATGTTGACAGAATTTGAAATTCTTCACTGTAATTACATTGTAACTTTATTAACTGGTATATTTCCATGGAGTTGCTATACCGTAGTAGTTTTAGTGTGGTTGTGTGTTCTACAAATACTGTGGCATGGAACTGCGGAGGCTTCGTTTATAGCACAAAGGGTTAGCGGCGACGCGTGAAAAATGTCACGAGGACGTCTCGTTGTCAGTATTGAGTCGTTATCGGGAGAGCCTTTCGTATGTTATGTTACTATAAAGTAGAAAACAAATATTCAAATTGTTTATTTGATAATTTAACAAACTTCAAACTTCAATTGCATGTATTCAATAAAATCACAAGGATCACTTTGAAACGTCTTACATACCTACTAGATGATTCTAGGAACAGTAGGGTAGAGCGACCTAACTACCAAAGCGATAACACTATTACACCAATAGTAACAATTAAGTATTCACTAAAAACAATATTGACATACTTACATAACAATACCAACGAAAGAAATGATTTTAACAAAACATAAAAATTACAACTCATACTAGAAGCATGTATTTAATAGTCAAAACATTCGACATCAACTAATAATAAAAACTTCAGCTAAATATCACATTATATACATCATACTAAAGCAAATTATCATTACAAAATACACATAATTTTTTTAGCACGAAAAAATATTAAAATAATTTGACTCATTTTCTCATAAATAACAATACCTTCATCTCAAATCTCATCTTAAAGTATGAAAATAAGAAAAAAAATTGCGAAACGTATTAAACCTCGTTTTCACAACCAAATGAGAAATATTAATTAACCAACACTCAAGCCAAGGAAAATAAAAATATAATACAGCTCTGCATTTCTCTAGCAAACACCAGAAAATAAAGCAAAAATAAGATATATGAAAACACTGGTTATTTCTTGCTCTCTTGGTTTTTTCTAATTATATTTGATGCTGTCTCTATACAGGGTGTAACAAATGAAGTGGACCAAAAGCAAAAGGGCGATAGGGGAGCTCAATGGCTATCCATATAACCCCCATGTATGTTCAGCGATATTCAGTCGTTCAAAAGTTATTCCCACTTTTATGTTTTTTTTTTCATTAACATATCTTAGGTTAGATTTCCCAAGTATACCCAAACTATCAAGGCTACAACCGTAATTTTTTTACACCTTGTAGCTTAATAGTAGACCTTTCGTACTGCAATACCAGTTTGAGTCGTTATTTGATTGATTTCCAAATAAAAAATAATCTTTGCAGAAAAATCCGAAACCTGAACTTCCGCGAAAAACTTTAGGAGCAATTTAAAAAAAAAACTTGCTGAATATTTTTTTCCACAACCTATCTTTAAAACTTCCTCCATTTATGGAGAAGTTACCCTGAAAATTTCATAAGGCTAGAACAGAAGGATCATGTTAAAAAGTGAACTCATGTGTTGTAAAAGTGCTGAAATCGACGGTTCAATCAACCAACACGATGGTCCGGGCAAGGCTCAGATTGTATGCCACCCCTTCTAATCAATTGCTCTTGGTATAATCTAGCAGCCTCTCGAACGTTTTCTTGAGCTACAACATGACAATAATACATTTCTGCATATCTACGAGGAGAATATGGCATGATACACTAATCGTAAAGTTTGTACAGTCCGTAAACGCGCAGTTTTCGTTAAAGTAAATTAATCCAAATTCTCAGACTCCTGGCCACTCAGGAGTCTGAATTTGGATTAATTGGAATGGAAACCAACAGTGGATTAGGTGTGAAGTCTAAAAAAGTTAAACTTGTTACCTAGCTTTTCATAGTCGGGTTTTAGTTTTTAAATCTTTATTACGGAGTCAGGTTGTGAAAAGTGCGGCCACTCAGGAGTCTGAATTTGGATTAATTTACTTTAACGAAAACAGCGCGTTTACTGTACAAACTTTGCTATTAGTGTATCATGCCATATTCTCCTCGTAGATATGCAGAAATGTATTAATGTCATGTTGTAGCTCAAAAAAACGTTCGAGAGGCTGCTAGAATATACAAAGAGCAATTGATTAGAAGGGGTGGCATACAATCTGAGCCTTGCCCGGACCATCGTGTTGGTCGATTGAACCGTCGATTTCAGCACTTTTACAACACATGAGTTCACTTTTTAACATGATCCTTCTGTACTAGCCTTATGAAATTTTCAGGGTAACTTCTCCATAAATGGAGGAAGTTTTAAAGATAGGTTGTGGAAAAAAATATTCAGCAAGTTTTTTTTTTTAATTGCTTTTAAAGCTTTTCGCGGAAGTTCAGGTTTCGGATTTTTCTGCAAAGATTATTTTTTATTTGGAAATTAATCAAATAACGACTCAAACTGGTATTGCAGTACGAAAGGTCTACTATTAAGCTACAAGGTGTAAAAAAATTACGGTTGTAGCCTTGATAGTTTGGGTATACTTGGGAAATCTAACCTAAGATATGTTAATGAAAAAAAAAAAACATAAAAGTAGGAATAACTTTTGAACGACTGAATATCGCTGAACATACATGGGGGTTATATGGATAGCCATTGAGCTCCCCTATCGCCCTTTTGCTTTTGGTCCACCTCATTTGTTACACCCTGTATATCCCGTCTTCATTAAAGTGTGGTTGTGAGATACCGATGTTATATTCTTATATAGCATTGCTATCACACAACCACACCTTCTACAGGTCTTAAGACTAGCTAACTACGTCTCTTAAAGTGAGTTTAAACAGAAGTTACTGGGAGTTATATAACATGTAACAAAGTTAGCTATGCTGTATATGAGACCAGTTTAAAGTACATATACGTCTCTTAAGTCGGGGACTGACGAGCGTTACAGGGTCAAAATGTATCGAAGCGTAAGGATTTATTATTAATCCACCTATAGTTTTACTTTTGATTGTAGATTTCAAAATAAATAATCATGGACATTTCACACGTTGCACCCTAAATAAAGCAAAGCTTGAACTTCGGGAACTAAGTTTCTGATAGAAGCTAATACCAACAAAGCTGTGTGTGACGGCTGCGATTTTTCTCGGTTCTTCACGTTTGCACTGCATTCAGACTTAAAGAAGCACGAATGTGACTATCGTAAACGTAACGTACTTTGCACGCACTAACGCTGCAATGTTCGACAGTAAATCTAGTAGTCGCGCAATGTATCTCAAATAAGTCACTCTTTCGATACGGTTTCGATTGTCACATTTATTCGTGCTAACCCCCTTTGCAGAGCCCTTAGTCTTAGTCTTAGCTCTCGGATAGCCATACAAAAATGTATGGACATCCGAGAGACGACTGTCGGCTCGAGAGTAGGGAGTTTTAAAATGCGTCTTCGGACCCCCCCTACTCTCGAGCCGACAGTCGTCTCTCGGATAGCCATACAAAAATGTATGGACATCCGAGAGACGACTGTCGGCTCGAGAGTAGGGAGTTTTAAAATGCGTCTTCGGACTAAGGGCTCAGATCGTCGCTCCATCTCGCCGGAGGGCGCTACACTACGCTTGCCTAAACGCGGTCTGCACTCACTTTTCTGTTTGCTCCAACGATTGTCGGTTCACTGAAGATTATAGTGAAGCTTAAAATGTCGTCCTCGCGTTATCACTGCGATAAGCTGTTAGTTCATTTTGCGACGTCCATAAAGCTTACCTTCTGCAGTCCTTTTAGCGTCAAAGTTTATTAAAAACTGATTTCATTTAAGATATGGAAAGTATTTGGAATTGAATCGATAACAGGTGTATTAACGATTCAATATATACATTATGTTTTTAAGTAAGATCAATGTGATCATAAAAAATACTTACAAATATTATATACAGGATGTATAAAATCACTTGAAAAAAAAACAAAAAAATAAAGCTTGTTTCGTAAATTTTCGGAAAAAAAATCCTATGACATTTTTATGGTTGTCATGTCAACAAACTTATTACATTAGCGCTGTTGATAGTTCAGTATTGTTCTGACAGTCCTGATAATGGAAATGACTTATTGGATGATTGAAATCATTCGCGTGGAAATAGCAATTAATTATTGTTGACACTTTATTTTCATAATTGATAATTGGGACGCCATTTTGTTTGATGGGTAACTTTTAAAATATCTAGGCGATGCGCAATCGTTTCTATTTTGTTAATGACAAATATAAAGGATTTATTTCAAAATATTATTTATATTGGAATAAGCTAACCCCTTAATAAATCACCTACTTATCAATGACTTAATGACTTTGTAATAAATATCTTTTATCTATCGTCACTTAACATCAGGTGAGATCGCGGTCAAACGCTTGCCTATAACTTGTAAAAAAAAAACTATTTTTATCGTTCGTCGGTTCATTAAGACCGAAGAAAGCTCTTCGCAAAATACGAGTTTGTTCCAAACTGTTGAAACAAGAAGTCATTACCACGACAAGGTAAAATGCAAATCATACCTTCAAGAGATCGAATCACCAACAGTAATTTTGCTGTCGACTTGGGAAATTCTAAAACAAATCTAAAACCATTAAACAAGAAGTAAAAGTTACGAATGTTGCATAATTTTCTCAGTGTGAAACACCTGAGGCCAGAGCACGAATTAATGTGGCAATCGCAAACGTATCAAAATGGTGGCGTATCGAGTGATACTACGCTCGACACCAGCTCGACTGCAGACGTTGCAGCGTCACCGCGCAGTGTGTCTTGAATATGCTAACGTTACGATACGTTTTTTCTTCTTATTTAAGAGCTACGCTCTTGTCCGCGTCATGATGCAAGATACGCCATTTATTACTATCCCGGGCAGCCTCCTTGAGCTCCCTATACGACACGAGAGCAACCTTCATATTTATTTGGCTCATGTCCTTCTTCTACCTTCTATCTTTCCTTCTATGATGTTCTTGATGAGGTTGTCGTGTCGTATAAGATGGCCAATCATCTTCCCCCTTCTGGTCTCAACCATTTCTTTCCTCGCCGACTCTTCTTAACACTTCTACGTTCGTTATGTTTTCGTTTACGTTCGATACGTTTACGATTGTTATTTTTATTCGTGCTCACTCCTTGGTACTTTTGTGGGCAGAACTTGTATAAAGCCCCGCAGTAGCTGGTCCCTTTAAATGCTAATTGAGGATTCATGAATTCACTTTTATAAGTATTGTTTTAAATTGTTTTGCAACGAAGCCATATTGCTTACGCTAACCTACTATTTACATGGAAAAACAGAACATAACCGACAGTAAAAAGTTGTACAAAAGAAGTATTTTATTAATGTACTTACATTTTAACAGTAATTACCCAAAAAATCTATAAAATTCAATTAAATCCCACATCTCTTTTGCCCTTACTCATTCCAAGGTTTGCTGGAAGAGAACTCTCTTAGGGTTAAGCACGCCTATTTGTACATGTTTTATTGTATATGTTTTTAACTATTGCATAGCTTCTATCGCGGGCCTTGAGCGTGGAGACCAAATCCAGAAATTCCGTAACAAAAATAACCTAACACTGCGCATGCGTAATCCAGCAAAAAATGCTATGCAATAGCTTTACCGCGGCAGTCCCCGAGTGCCACACGTCTTTTTATTTTAAGTTTTTTCTCTATGTTTTAGGTGTACAATAATGAATAAATAATTAAATTATATTAATAACTATGTATTGAATGAATTTTCTTCTGACTGCATCAACTGAGTTCCAATTTATAAAATATTTCCGGTGGAAAATTAAATTCTTTACTCAGTACGGCTTAGTTCAATGAAATAGAGTATCAGTGACCAATAAATTGGATTTTGTCATGTGTTAAATACTTTCTGTTGGTCAGCGTGGAGTACCCTGATAGGGTATATACGCCTTTATAGCTTAGCCAAGTTTATTTTTCAATTTCAACTTGTATTTTTTATAAATTATTTTACTAAAATAGTATTTATAATCATTAGAGAATATAGATTAAGCTGTAAGCGGATCATTGCAAAAAACCTGTAGATAGTTCAACTGATCCAAATCAGACCCACTTAGCAGTTTTAACACTGAAAAAATCGGTTGAGTTGTTTAAGCTGTAGTACAAATGAACATCCCACCTACGTATACATACACTGTTAAACTCGTAACCAATTTTCTCCACGTAGTCGGGAAAAAAATATCGCTGATACACAGTTTTTTTAATACACCCTATAAAAATATGCACGCGTTATATTCATTTGTACGAAAATTTAATATTACTCTGTTTTAATACCTCTAAACTTTATCTAATCATCAAAACTAGGTAAACACATTGTGTACTTTTTTTGTTTTATTTTTGTACATGCTGATATAACGACTCATTTTATGACGACACTCTTAAACTACGTATAACGGGGTCGCAAATTGAATTGTGCACGGCGTGAAATTTTTTAAACGATATTACTAGCGTCTAGCTTATTTCGCTCGAAATTAAACAAGGTTAAACGTCTTAAGGTCCGTTATGTGTTGATAATACCTACCTTTATCTTATCTATAGATAACTAAGAGTCTAAGTTATCTATAGATAAGATTAAGTCTAAGTCTTAGACTTAAGATAGACTTTCAATTTGATTACGTTTTACATTTAACATTAACCTATAAAGAACTGTAGCTCTCGTAACTTACACACGTTCGGTAATACATTAATCTTGAAAGTCTTGTAATTAAGTCCGACCTTACACTTATAGAGATACTCTCGTTTCCCAGCACCTGCTCCAACTTTGCTTGCAAATAAAAACTAGAATCAGAACAAAGGATCTTGGAAGTTGAAAACGAACCGTTAGGATACTTTTGACTTACTTAACCTGAAAGAGATGGATTCATTACATCATGTTGGTTACAATTATAGGTCTTGAATTAAGATTAAAGCTCATGACCACGATGGGGCAACTTTTTGGTACATTTAATAAAGTAAAGTAAAAAAAATATTTATTTAATACAATCACAAGGATCATTTAGAATCGTCTTACATACTAGGTGATACTAGGTGCCAGTTCCACGCGACCAGAGCCTAGAAGAACGGGCAAGAAACTTAATATTTTTAAACATTAATTATGAGGCATAAATCGCAAATTGAATCATTAAATGAAATGAAATAATTTAATCAGATATCTTCAACAGATTCAAATTGTTTACTACGAAGGCGTGTAGGAATTATTTTGTCCAAAACATGTTATCATTATTTTGCCACTACCCTCAGTTTCTTTTAAAATGTAAGAACAAACCTGTCCTTCCTTGTTTATCTAATTTTAAAACCATTATTCAATGAAATAAGGTTCCAAGCCCTTTTGTTATTGTTATGCATCTGAATAATGACACCGTTATTGTTATAACAAAAGCTGTTTATTTACAACCGCTTATTTCCGCATTTAAATTAATTTTCAGAATATTTTGTGTACCTAAAATGTTTGCAAATTTTGTATTTGTCGTTGGTCTATTCTGTATCTTTGCTTAAGATTTTCAACAGATTATAACATAACAAAAGAACAAATATTTTCCATGTTATAACTAATCCAACTTACTAATATTACAGTATTTACAAAATGTACATAGTCTTATAAAATATATAAGAAACAGTTGAGCAAGCAAGCAAAGCAATCTACAGACGGTTGCAAACGATCTATAGATTGTTCAACTGGTCCAAATCAGTACCAAGCGGAAGCGTAAATAACAAATATTACTATACAGCTTTTGCACCATGTTATGCACAAATTAAAGAAATAAAAAGTATTTATAGACCACGTATCTAAACACAATAATATGAGAGATCAAATAGGTACATTATGATAAAAAAAAAACACGGACAATTCGCACATCACACTCTAGTCCCAAACTAAGCAAAGCTTGTACTATGGGAACTAGATTGCTGATAGAATACTTATTACATTTTTTTTGGAAATACATACACAGAATTCATAGTAACACCCAGACACAACAAATATTTATGTTCATCACATAAACATTTTAAACAAGTTTTTGCACATAATGTTTTTTCATATTGCAGTTTGACATTTTATTTGATATTCTTAAATTCGTATTTGTAATTTTGTGTGTATGTGACATTCAAACGCCTGTAAAGACGGATTTTAGTGTTTTTTTTTAATATTTGTTAACACAAGCTCTACTTAGCTTGGGGCTAGATGATGTTGTGTGGATTGTCCAGCGTTATATATTTATTTATTTACCTGACCGAACCTGAAATTTTTGAATAAATGATTATGATTCAATGTTAACTTATTCCTTAACTTATGTTTGTGTTTAAAAATAGGTTTTCAAACGTTTTTTTTTATTCTTTAATCTAGAACTTAATCGAAAAGGCCTTAAAAGATAAGGGGCAATGGGTAATGTCACTGGCAGGTTGTTTCTTGTGTCCCGTACAAAGAGGATCCGGACCATTTTAATGAAAATTAATTCCACAACAAAACTGTTTAAACCTTTGAGATAAAATGTTTTACGGACTTGAATAATGCTTTTATGAATGGAAGCCAAAAATATGGCCGTGTTTCTACCGTTTGTTTTAATAGACTATCCACGTTAGCAAGACGATAGGTAAAATAAACACACATGCCTTTATCGAATTTAGATAATTTACTAAGAAGAATCATTTGTGTGATGATAAACATTGATGTTTGTTCTGTGTCAGGGTGTTATTATGTGTTGGTATATTCAAAAACAAAATTTAACAGCAATATAGGCCCCATAATATGGGACGTCAGTGCAAATCTTATTCCCCCAACCAGAATTAGAATTAGAATTAGGTCCCTTATTACAAGTTTAATAAAATACGGAAATCCGACGTCGCACAAAGGTTGTGGACGTAGGTACGCGAATCGCAAAGCTGAAGTGGAGATGGGCGGGACACTTAGCGAGAAGAGACGATGGAAGGTGGACAAAGGCGATTACGGAATGGTGGCCAAGGGATGCTCGTAGACCAAGAGGCAGACCACCAGCCCGATGGTCCAAAAACATTATAGAGCGAGCCGGGAATCAGTGGATGAGAGTCGCAAGGAACCGTAAAGAATGCCATAATAAAGAGGAGGCCTATACTCAGCAGTGGGTGCCAACGGGCTGAAATGATGATGATGATGAATACAAGTTTAGTGTGCCTCTGATTATATACATCTTACAACATATCAAAACGAAATCTTATTTTCCTAAAAACCTCTGTACAACGTCAAGTATTTTAAGCACCTATAAATTTTCAACGCCCTGCTGACTTCGCTGAGCGTTTTAACGTTATTAAAGAAAAATGTCCGAAGCACTTTTTCGCGGCAAACATTTACGCGGCAATCATTTGCAGAACTTTGGGAAATGGATTAAAGAGTGTAATGATGAAATACATAAATATTAAGTTGTTTTGTTTTTTTACAAGATATGGGCAAGCGTTTGTGCGCGATCTCACCTGATGTTAAGTGACGATGCTGTCTACGATGTAGCACACTTGCCTAGAAGATACCCATTCATTCACTCACTGTGGTTTCATAGAATTCGGTAATTCTTAAGAAATAATAGACTACAGGCTGATTCAGAAAAATTCTGTACCAACTTATATCAATAAATCAGCTTATTGATAGTCCCTCTAATCGTAATAAATGTTTTTCTCTATATTTATTTACACGACAAAAAAAATATATACATGGTAATTGTGTTGTCGAAAATCAACACGCATTTTTTTCCGAATACGGGTTAACTCGAAATGTATTTTCCCCATACAAAACTTGAAGGCGTCTTCTCACATAACTTTCTGAGACGCCTCTATTGCGAGTTTTACCTTGCTCGTTTTTCATTTAATTGGAAATTTGCACACTGCGTAATTGCTTTATTATCCCTTATTTATATTATTTCTTGTAATGGCTAAAGCAATTAGCCTGTCATAGCGTCTGCTTCTCATATCTGTCAAACGTGACTAGAGAGGAAAATTCTTCAACAAAAGATGGCGTTAAAAATATTAGACTCTTGAAACAGTTCATTATTATGTGAATAATGATGGATTATTGTTTGGGCATCCCTTCAGACATTTTGAAAGACGGCAATATGAAATTCGGTAATTAATCATGATTCATTAAATTTTCACAATTTTGAATTTATTTACATTTGATGGTTACCTCTTCTAGATTCTTATTTTATTTAATATTGTGTTAAAACTTTATAATTGAACAAAAATATTAATTTAATCGCAAAATACATTATCAAGATCGAAAACAATAAAACGATGGAAAGTGATCGAAAACATCACTTTCCATCAGGTGAGTTTGTGGCCAAAGGACGATCTATTTTTATAAAAAAAATAAATAGAATATTTGAATACAGTATTTTTAATATATTCGCGATGCATTTTTCCCAAGATTCTCGTATTTCTATTGACATAACGCGTCATAGGAATCGTAGAGGCAGTGTGCATCGCTGTTCACTTCCCAAGCATTGTGTGCGACGTGCCTTATCTGTGTTGCCATCGTTGGCTTTGTCGTTTGTTCTGAGCTTTATAATACTAGTGCACATACAGCTACATTAGCAAATTCTCTATACTTCTTCTTCTTGCGTGTCAATGAGTACAACGACAACAACTTCAAACCAAGTTAAAAATTTGTAACTACTGTTAAGTTCACCAATAAAATTTCATTTCAAATTTCAATTTCAAGTTTGAATAAAACTTAGCCAGTTCTATTCCCTCGTTTGTTATTCAATACTATATTATGTTTATTGTTTAGGTGGTACAATTGTAGGTAATGTAGGGATGACACATCGACCCTATTAAGGGTTGATTGGAAATTGTTGATTGCAATAGGGAACATTTTATTACAACTCTCGATTCACCTTTAATTACCTGCCCTCATATTTATTTATTTATTTTAGTATAAGCGATAGAAATTCATAATAAATGAGCCAATAGATATTAACACTCACCCTTGACTTTTTTCTTTTTCAATTAAGTTTTTTATCATCCGCGGCGCGCAATAATACCATTTTTTCACACAACACTACACTATAGTAGAACTAAATGGGTTGAAATGGGTCAAATAAATATCAATTTTATGACTAGCCATTCCGGCACAATACTAAAAACTCCCGAAAAAGGATTTTGAAGTAAAAACAATGATATCAGATGAAAAATTACCAAAAAATTTGCACGTTACAAACTTTATGATTTTTTCTGTTTTAATCGAATTTTGTGCAAGTTATCGTTTATTGTCTCAGCGAGTATTTTCAATTTTACTTTCTGCAATGTTCCCTGTGTGACCCATACAGATATATTTTACAATTACGTAGAAGTTGAATGAGTTACGTTTACGACGGTGGTTAAAACATGTGTAATTTAGCTTTCATAGTTTTAGGACAAGAACCACAAAATAAATAAATTGTTGACATTCACAAACAAACTTACGACTATTACAATATTTACAAAATGTACATCGGTATATACATATAAAATACATAAGTAACAGTTGAGCTATTTAAAGACCATTGCAAATCTATAGATAGCTCAACTGATCCAAATCAGTACCAATCGGAAGCGTACCCAAGATACTGCATGGCCGCGCTGAAAAGCAATGCTGATACGCTGGGCCAGATACTCACCAACCCTCGGGTCACGTTGGCATAGTCATACGCCTTAACCTTTCGGCGTCCCTTCGGGCAAATAAAATTGTTCCGTTAACGTTTAGCTACCTTTTTGTTCGTTTCCGTTAGACAAATCGTATAGGCTAAGATTACGGCTTTGATAGGACCCTAGGACATACTAAGGTTGCTAAAGAAATACGCTGTTCTTAGCTCTAAGGTCTATGAACTAAAAACCTCAATAGTCTCTTCGGTTAGCGATGATAATGTTGACGAGACTTTTCAAACTGTATTCACGAATTTAATAAGTTTGTAGAATTTTATACCAATAATACAGAGATAAGACAGTATTTACAGTTTTCCAATAGACAGTATTTACAGTCCGAATGCATTAACGACATTGCATGCACGACAAATATGCACATAAAAACGTCACAATTAAAAAGTGCCAAAGTTTAGGCATACCTAATGAAATGATGGCTCCATTGTAATAGCTCAATGGCTATAAACAACGTTATTGCGAATTCATCACCGCTAAACCATTTAAGGTGAAAATAAAACAAGTAATTTTCCAATTTATATCTCGTGTACGATCCTGTTCTTTTATGAATAACTAGATGGTGAGAGAGAGAGACTTGCGATCGTTATATTTTGACAACTTGCACAATATCTTTGATCGTTATATTTTGACAACTTGCACAATATCTTTGATCGTTATATTTTGACAACTTGCACAATATCTTTGATCGTTATATTTTGACAACTTGCACAATATCTTTGATCGTTATATTTTGACAACTTGCACAATATCTTTGATCGTTATATTTTGACAACTTGCACAATATCTTTGATCGTTATATTTTGACAACTTGCACAATATCTTTGATCGTTATATTTTGACAACTTGCACAATATCTTTGATCGTTATATTTTGACAACTTGCACAATATCTTTGATCGTTATATTTTGACAACTTGCACAATATCTTTGTAAATTATAGCTTATGTGTTATTCTGATGTATACATTATTGTAAAGTTTCTTTAGAATCCATGTGATAGTTTTTGCGTGAAACAAACATACTTCTAGGCTCTGGTCGCGTGGAACTGGCACCTAGAATCACCTAGTATGTAAGACGATTCTAAATGATCCTTATGATTTTACTGAATAAAGCAATTTTGACTTTGACTTTGACATCCACATCCATATTATAATCTTTCGCGCTTATAATATTAGTAGGATGCAAAAGTGTATGATATTAGAGGAATAAACTCATAAGTATTTTTATTGCATTTTTTTTTTGTGTTTCTGTTTTATGTGCTATGTGTGGTAAATAAATAAATGTCTATGTCTAAGTACATGTCTCATGCTGAGTCAGAGTCCGATTTGCAACACTATATTTTTTTTATTTTTAAGTTACATATATTTTTTTATTTTTTAGTATTGAGATATAATAAATGTTGTAGTTGTACTGTGTTTGCAAATAAACATTTTCTTTATCTTTATCTTTACAGTTAAAGATAGTAGCAGAAGTAATAATATAATAATCTATATTACCTGTATAAAAGAAAAAAAAGTCGTGTTAGTTACACTAATAATAACTCAAGAACGTCTGTACCGATATGGCTGAAAATTGGTGAGTAGGTAGCTTAGAGCCAGGAGACGGACCTAATATAATATATAATATGTATGTATGTAGGTATGTATTTTCTAATAAAAAACTGAATAGTTTCTAAAATCTGCTTATTTTTTGCCTTTAAGGCGGAACAGAGTTTGCCGGGACAGCTAGTAAGTTTAATAAAAGGAATAACAAAAATTATAAAATTTTAAACTGCTTAGGAAACTTATTGCTCGTAAAATCAGTGGGGGCTTTTAATCTTGCATCTTGACATCCCCCAGAGCAAGGTTAGTAATTAAGCCATTCATTCACCAATAGAACTCCCCTTATCTTACAAGTTATAGCAATTTATGAGGAAATACAATTAAATCTGAGACTTGGAATCTCAACTGGAGTGTCAGAGAATTTACGAAAGTCTAAATGAAATTAGCTGAGAGTGTTGTATGAAGTTAAAGGTATATTTATGAGCGAATTTGGTGTTATTAATGCACTGTAATTTCATTATATTTTAGAAGAATTTATTCACATATGTACAATACTTACAAAGTACACAAAATAGTTGCGCTCCAAACCGTTATAAATAACCTAAAGATAACTCCAACCGATCTCAATCAGCACCAATCAAATACGTCCCCAAAAATACTGGCTTGTTTGATGTATAGCAATACTGATACGCTGGGCCAGATACCAGCCCTCGGGTCACGCGTTGCTGCGACTAGACTCCTCGAAATAATTTTGAATACCCGGAGGGCGCCAATACCCAACTCGGACCCAGTGTACACTTAAGTTCCTTCTATAACTAGAACTGTAATTGTAATTATAACACACGAACTGCATTTACTTGCGTTATATCTAAACCTACTCTGTCTAAAATAAGTGTGCTAGGCACTACAGCGTCCTGTAGGCATATAGGGAATGGTTAAAATTGCACATAACGCTGTATAAATCATCCAGCGTTGGGCCGACTTATGCTGAGTCAGAGTCCATTTTGTGATACTTGTTTTCGTATGTTTATTAGATCTTGCAGAGCGAGGCACCTTTAGTAATAAGTTTTTGTATCACAAATAAATAATTATTTCTTTCTTTCAAAGGCGAAATGCAAATACGAGTATAACCAAATCACAGTTTTGTCTAAGTTTGAACTAAAGCTATGTTTTGGTGAATTCACCAACTTTTAGCTGTTGTAGGTACTGTGACGTGAACCAACAGTGCATAATAAGTTAGCTTGTTAGTTCACACCCGACAAGTTTGGTAGCGAAACTATGATTGTGTCCTTCTAACGACAGTATAGCAGCCTTCCTTCATAGACGTGAAATATACGGCAATTTTGAAACTTTTGTTTGAAAAACCGAGAGGTCTACCAAGCTAGATTTTGTTTCTAACATCGCAATAATTAAAAATGTTTATTAACCCTCATAAATAGGAGTACAAAGAATAATTAACACAAGTTAAAAATAGTGAGTAAGTAAAATTAATTTAATAAATTACAATAACTGCAATTACTTACTTATTACACAGTTTTTGGCAATTATAAAAATAGAACAAACCACACTAAGTTAAAGAATGTATGTAATGTATCTGTAATGTTATTCTGTTATTAGATAATAAAGAATTTTGAAGAAATATAAAATAGTGTTATCAATTCGAGACAATAAAATTCGACCTAAGATAGCCCGTAAAATTCCTTTATTTTTTCCAATATTTATCATTCTTCCCCAATGGGTATTATTATATTATTTTCATTCTTTCAAAACTTCTCTACCCAGAGCTATATAGGAAACGAGCCAAATTCCGACATCACTTAATACATTTTTACGTTGTAGAATTACATAAAACTGGCATTACCTTCAAAATCAGCAATCACGCCTGCTATCGCTGCCAATCAAGCGTGGTGTTGACAAAGCCCTCCTCCACACTAATTAATTACTCAGCTCCTGATAATGCATGTTTGATAATAGCAATGATTTTGATTTTCGACGGTAATCGTGTTGCTATTACATCTTTTGGTTCGCCAAATGCCGCTTGTACTTCAGGGGCCTTATTCTCTATTGTATTGCAAACCACGCGCGTTACTTGGCTTAGGCAAGACAACGGGCGTGGAATCTGAAAAAAATGTATGGCGTAAGCCTTAGTTGTCATTCCCTACCGCGACACGGTACGGTTTGAACTGTCAACTAAACGTGTCGAAGTCTGCCGCGTTATGAAAACTATTCGTTTCAAAACGTGTCATGCGCGATTCGAATAATATAGATACAAATCAATCATTTTTGAAGTTTGCGTTCCAGAGGGCTTAGTCCGAGGTTGCATTTTAAAACTCCCTACTCTCGAGCCGACAGTCGTCTCTCGGATGTCCATATATTTTTGTATGGATATCCGAGAGATGACTCTCGGCTCGAGAGTAGGAAGTTTTAAAATACAAACTCGGACTAAGCCCTCTGGAACGCGTTGTGACGTAGCACGGTTTGGGGAAGGAATATAGAGAGTAAGGCCCCAGTACTAAAAGTGCTTTTCATAAAATGATGTACCGCACGACACCCATACGATAATTATTTTATTTTACTCGGAAAACAAACAGTGTACAAACTTTATTAAAAACAACTTAAAAACTAAACACCAATTATATGTTTTCACATTTATGATTCTAAATAACTAACTTGTCGTATCAAAAGAAACAAAAAATGAAAATATTTAAATAATGTTAATTAATCTTATTATGTTAATAAGTCAATAAATAATATCGTTATTGTCAACAAATGAAATCCACAAGCTTTTCAAGTTTAATAATTTAATCCGATTTAATTACTCAGAATTAAAACATTTGTTCACTCAGTCATTTCGATGACTTTATTAAGTAAACACTTTCAAAAACAATACTAACACTGTTAGGACTTTTTAGGTAATTTCAGCGATTTAATTTATTCAGTGATTTAATACGTAAGTTACCTTATATATAATATAGAATACCTTATTTAAAAGTCTTTTAAAGCTTGCCAAAAATGCAGACAAAGTTATGCACAACCATCTTATTTTTCTATATAAGAGCTATTCTATTTTAAAGCTGGTGCTATAAGAGAGCTAAGCTTAGATAAAATACTAGAAAGAAATACTCCCAGCACATTACATTTCTGTACATTTGAAAATCGTTAGTTGTCTAGCTTGACCACTTACGGCCGGTTTCTGGAAACCCAAATCACGATTGATCCGAGTTTGACACATAGCAATTATGAGATTTTTTGGTTGATCATCGTTCGAGAAACCGGCCGTTAGTCTAACTAATCAGTTAATTGATAAGGTTGTATCCCTTTTCGGACTCGGACCGACTGATTTCGGACTTGGAAACTTGAACTCCCCAAGTTCATACCAAACTTTCGATAAGGGATACGTTTCAGCCTTCAAACTCTAGACTTTAGGAACCTATTTCATGTTATCTATTTGAATCAAATTCGAGAGTTTCAATTCGAAATAAGTCAAATCTCATTACCTACTATTTTTGTATTATTAATATGTATAACGTACAAAATGTTTGTTTTTCGTGTGAATGGGTGCTGCGGAAGTCTGATGTATCAATTTGTATCATTTTGACGACCGATGTGGCGCGGCGGGCGAAGGTCCGCCTGCGACGCGGAGGTTGCGGGTTCGATTCCCGCCTTGGGACTGTACTTGTACTGTACTTGTACGATCTGCAAATATTTAGATGATGTTGTGTGGATTGTTCAGCATTATTTATTTATTTATCAATTTAGATTTTTGATCGTAATTGATACATCAGACTTCCGCTCCATTTCGGGTCTTAAAATGAATCTGTCAGTTTTTCCGTTGACTCGGGTTCGCGACATTTTTACGAATGATAAAATTGAGTTGTCTTTCCCGTTTCATTGTTATCGAGAAATGAAAATTGAGTCGTTTTCACTTATCGGGAAAAGCGAATTCCGCTCAAAATCGAGTAAAACACATAGCAAAGACAATTCGTTTATTGCTTGTAAAAATTGATTCTTTTTCATTTGTCTTTGAGCTTTGGTAAATGTTTTCTGTTCACAATAACATTACAAATTGAATCTACAAAGTTTCTATGTGATCAAAATAACTGTACTTTCTATGGTAAGTTTGATACGTATGATTTTTTGCTTTCTAAAACAAGTGACAGCCAACGATTAACTGACTTTACTGAAAAAATATTCAAAACTTGACTTGACAGTGCAGAATTGCCGTCTTAAAGATGGGCAATGACTTAAAGCCTTATAAAAAAGAAGAAGAAGACCAAATAAATTAACTGCGATGAGTATCAATATAACTGAAACATTTTGTAAATAAACCTGAGTTCAACAAAAATGATATTCGCGACCTTACAACCTAAGCGATGAAAATTTTGCATTTTCGCTTAAATTATGACTGAAGGCACAAAGCTCTATACATCATAATTTAAAGCGATTTTCGCAGTCCCGGTGCACCGTGATAAATGACAACGAGAATGTGGGCAACAGAATGAATAAACGGGTTATCATTCATACTTTGTTGTCCTAAGTATGTTCAACTTTGAAAGCATGTGTTACACCCAGTGAAATGACATCGGATTTAATAACAGTAGTAGAATATGCTGGACAATCCACACAACAACATCTAGCCCCAAGCTAAGCAGAGCTGACTGACAGACTTAATACAATACATTACACAGATAGATATTTTTTATTATACATATAAAATACCCAGAACACCTGGAATAAATAATGCAGATCGTACAAACATTTATCCCAAGGCGGGAATCGCAGGCGGACCTTCGCCCGCCGCGCCACATTGGTCGTCAATGATTTGTCGATGATAATGATTAATGATTTTTATTATTTGTTTCAGAATGGTGCGAACCTGTGTATTGGTGAGCTGCGTGCTGGTAGCTCTTCTCGCCGTACCCTCCTCTGCTTACCCCAGGTAGTGGTACAATATCCTTACAAAAGTGAATTAGCTCTTAGTAGATTTAGGTTTAAGAATTATTTATAAATAAGTAATAATTTCTCTAGAACTTCTCTAAGAAATAATTATTTCTCATAAGATCACTTACTGAGAAAACTTATAATTATACTTAGACAAGTACTTTGTTTATTAGATTGTGAGTTTATAACATTCATATTGCATCATAATACTAGCCAAACACATTTAGGTATAATAAAATTTGTATTTGGTGTGGGTAGTTTTAGAAATTATCATGTAACAGACAAGACGTTATTAACCCTTATTATTCAGTCACTAAGAGCGAAAATAATTATATCAATGTTACACTATTTCCTCAGTGATCTTTCTACATATGTGTATATTATTATGTCGTTTTTTGATACTTTTATGGTCTATAAAGTACCCTTTTAACACACACCAATAAGAAACCTTCTTAAACCCTATAAAGTGACTGTCTAACTGCATTTTTGTAACTGGTGTAGGTAAAAATGCTGTAAAGTTTAAAGAATTTTATTCTCAAAAAGACATAGTTACTTAAATGAGAAATAATATTAAAGTAGGTATGTTAGTCGTTCATATTTTTTTATAGGTATATTATAACTAAGTACAAGTTTACGCACTCATTTAATGCATGCTTTTTTAACATATCTTATGGATATTTATAAATACGTATCTGTTATATATCTCGCAAGTTTTAATTTAACACTATAACAAGTAGCATTTTCAGAATTAGAACAGTCTATTATACTTGCTACCTTGCTACTTGTTACTTTTGTTTTGTAAGTGTATTTTGTGTAACTTTTATGCAAACAAAAAACCTGTCTGACGTCTATGCCTATCTTTTTCCTTTCAGCCCGAGCAACTACATCCGTGATGACAGTCCCTACGATCCTGAAGAGATCGTGGACATGATGAACCGCCTCGAAAACCTCATCCAGATGGAACGTAAGATGGAAAGGTAAATGCAGAACCGCTGTTTTTACTAAGATCTATTATTACCTGTCGTGTCAAAAGTCGTAAAAACTGAGCAAACAAATCCTTTTATCAGTATATATCTTTCGCAATAAAAATAAATAATATAATAAGTAAAGTAAAGCTAAAAAATTCTTTATTCAATAAAATCACAAGGATCATTTAGAATCGTCTTACATACTAGGTGATTCTAGGTGCCAGTTCCTACATAATAATACAGACAACATATTTTTTTAAAAACTAACATCAGACCTTACAGTAAAGATATATGATACATACAGTCCCACAACCAGTTACTAGACCAATTATTATAAATTTAATTTGCCTATGCTACAATATAGCAGAAAAGTAGAAAAATAAGATACGCACTAACTGTAATATACATATATCTTTACCATTAACTTTGTTTTACTAATTTAAAAAGAAATTAAATGAAATGAAACCTTAGTTACTAATTTTGAACCTTTGCTATTGCTAGTAGACTGATAAACACTGTTATCTTATAAATGTGTCGACATAATTTGACATAACTTTTCTATAAAGCGGAGAATACGTTTTAGAATACGTCACATTGCTATCGACACATTAATGGTCGCAGTGCAGTACTGATATTGTATTACATAATTTAAGTTATTTTTTGGTAAAATGTATATATAACAATGTGTTCATTGTCATTCATCTAACACATATTTTTCTTTTCAGCTATAAAGATGACATTACTAGGTACGTTTAAGATAATTAGAACTGCTTTGGGCTAATGTTCACCAACACATAACTAAGGGTTAAGTGTTGAAAACCATCAGCTGTCAAAAATTTGATCTGACATGCATTTAAAATTTTGGCAATATTATTATACTCAAAGAGTGTGTACCAATCGAATACGTAGGTACATGAATATATGTCATATATAATATTTCATATAAAGCATTGTAAGGTGTATATTTCTGAAGTACATGTTGAAGAAGTTTGTAACATTCAGTAACTTAAAGTAACATACCTAATAAAAAGCCCTTTTGGGTTAAAAATATTTCTCCTTGAATTTTTATTTAAAAATTCCTTATTTTATATAAATTTTGACTAGTATATTATTTTCCAATACTCGTGGAATAAAAAGCCTTTAAACAATCGGTTATTGTGTTGGTGAACTTTTTATTTTCAATACGTTATTAAAATACGTGACTTAATCAACGTTTCTTCACATTTACGTTAACGCATGAACTTTGGCTTAAAATTTGCAAATACAAGACTAATCCCTCGGCTTCTGTCGCAAGTTCTTTCTATTTACGCACATTTTATTTACTGACTTGTATTTAATATCCTTCAAAAATGGTGAAGCAAAAAATAAATTAAAGAGACTTAAGCTTAAGAAGAAAACTGTGATAACTTCGATTTAAACGTAAATACATACGTAAAACTAGATTATCAATAAGTTCATTTAAAAGTTGATTGTTTATTTACCAGGGCAACATGATCGCATGCGAGAAAAAGCTCTTTTTCTTGAATAATTAAATTACAGATAATAATAGCTATAATAAGCAGACCAACACTTTGTCTTAGCCAAATTGTCATGGAGGCAATGTGTTACCTCACAAGATCATTGACCTATGAAATATAATTTCAACATTGTTACAAGTAGAGGTTAACGTTTAATGAATTCAGCCATCAACGTGTTCACTTTTCATAAAAAAAACACAAAAAAACTTTTTTTCAGAAATAACAAAATGTTTCGCAACATTGAGGTGCTCAACGATATCATGGGCCCACAGTATGTACATAGCGTGCTTAGTAGTTCAATTTTGAACCAAAAGTAGAGAAGCTTAGAGCTTAGAGCTCTTTGCTAAATGGTTCTACCATACTATGTCGAACAATGGTCACATAACTGTGTTATCTGAAGGGTTTAGAAAGCGTACCATTCATTCTCGATGTGGAACTAAACTCGATTTGAAATGTGCTGACATTATCGATAAAACATCAAGCTTTAACTATGTTCAAATTAAGACGAAATATTTGAAATCGATTCCCATTGCGTTTCGCGGTGACCATAGCCAGCGATAACGAAATCGATATTGGTTCCACATTCAGAACGGTAAATAAACTACCTTTTTGCTACATCTTCACTTTTCTTAGCAAACATTGCAAACGGCACGACCTTTGCTGAAGTGTCTGTGAGATAATGCATGACAGAAACCTCAATTTCATATCGCATTTATTAGAGGACGCTGGTTTTTTTTTTGACATGTGTGGGGAGTCAATTAGACGCCTTACCTCAAGTTTGTGGGGTCACCACTCTTGTCCCCCGGACGCCATCTTGAAAAAAGGTTTTCAAGATGGCGTCTGTTCGCGATATATCGGAAACTATGCGTCTTACAAAAAAATGTTAAGTCATAATTTGTAGCAAATTGTTTTGACTACAAATGGGGGTACCCATAATTCCCACCACACATATCCCAAAAATAAAATTGCGGCCTCAAAAAATTGCAAAGCTCATGTAACATTGCAATGGACTGTTTGTTCTGTCACATTTCTTTAATATGTAAAAAAATATAGAAATAGTAGATGTTAGCTCCTGCTTGCATGCTCTGGAGTAGAGTTTATATTAATGCATGGTTTTATGCATGATTTAGTAATAGAATATCCAATAATGAGAGTAGTCAGTCAAAGATAATCCAATAGATGGCGTTGTAGTCTTTATAGTCTAATGATGAGATCAGTTGAATTAAAAAGCTTTTTGCTTGAAGTCTTGAACTTGGAGTCAGTTTAAACATATAATGCCGACTGTACCTAAAATATGAAACTTGTTTGTATCTTGTATCTGTATTCATTATAACAAGTATTTAAAGTATTCTATCAGCAATTCAGTTTCTTAATACAAGTTTTGCTTAGTTTAGTACTATTGTGTAAGTTGACGAAAATAGTTTAAAAAAAAATCCGAATAGCACTTTGTTTACAGTAAAAGATAATAGTTCGATAGAGTAGAATATTATCAGTTTTTAGTACTAGTTTTGTTTGTAATAATTATATTTATTCACAAACAAACTTATGACTATACAGTATTTACAAAATGTACATTTACATATAAAATACATAAGAAACAGTTGAGCTATCTACAGACCGTAGCAAACAATCTATAGATAGTTCAACTGATCCAAATCAGTACCAATCGGAAGCGTACCCAAGATACTGGCTGCATTGCCGCGCTGAATAGCAATGCTGATACGCTCGGCCAGATACTCACCAGTTTTGTTTGTAAATAATAAAATGTTATTTTCCAGTGACAAGCGCGCTTTTGACCTCGGTCTGAGCCGCGGCTACTCCGGTGCTCTTCAGGCCAAGCATCTCATGGGTGTCGCTGCTGCGAACTACGCCGGTGGACCCGGCAGGAGGCGACGTGACGCTGCACATTAAACGAATACAAACCTTATACCTACCACCTGAGAGACGAATATCCTATATCATTATTCTACTGTATATCCAACTTTAGTGCAAGACTGTTACAAAGGTTAAAGATGCGAAAAAGGTTGGTTTTCGCACAACTACTTAACCGTTACAAGACTAAACTGTAAAGTTCACACAATTTTTTTTTTCTGCTTTGATACTTGATTAGTTTGTAGTAAGCTACGACGTAGCATATACGTAGCTCTTACGTAGAACATGTATGCATGTGAAACTAACATGTGAACTATATAAGTATATGCATAAATCTATATATATAAAAATAAAACCCGTTTTCCGTTGTGATGAAAACGGCTTGACCGATTTGGCATTTTTTTGTAGTATTCTAATACTCTGTACAAGGTTCTTACGGAGAAAAAAAAATGAAGAAAATCGCTCAGAAAAAAAAAATCTCTCTAAGGCGGTACAAAGTTTGCCGGGACAGCCAGTATGAAATAAAATAATTCCTGTAGGTTTTTTTATTTATAAAGTTGCACTTTAAAAATTAAATGTAGGCCGCATCATCATTTAACATCAGATGTGATTGCGGCCAAACGTTTGCCTATAAAAAAATGTTAAATTAAAAGGATATTCGTCTCTTAGTTAAGAAATATTTAGTAAATAACAGTCAAACAACTCATCCAAACGGCTGGCTTATAAAGCTATATCTAATCAAAACGCTATCAAAACTATCCTATTCTCGCCTTTGAATAAACATTAATATATTATAATTCTTTAAATATATATTTATATAAATAAAACAGTTAAATATTGATGTTTCCAAAGCCTAGAGTATAAAATCTAATAGATAACGATATCTCAATTAAATATTTTTGTAGAATAGAATCAATTAAATTTTTAATTGCGTAAAAGTAGGTTACTTCTTTTTAAGTACCTAGATAGGTACAGATGATCTAGTCATATTTAATTTATGCGTTTTCTAGTCATTTTTATACGCTTACTGTAAATTAGATTTTACAGTCTTCAACGCATGTAATAAGTATTATTAGTACCAACAATCTTAGTATGTACCAATTTCATCGTATTATCAATATTATGTACTTACTGGCTAAAACTTAAAATTATGTGATACCTCCTGTCTAGAGTTTATTGTTATAAAATAAAGAGACATTAATATTAAAAAATGTTTTTTCAATTTATTCTAATCGAAATTCACAAAATGACAAACCTACGAGATGAAATCATTTGATGGAGCGACAACCTTGTTAAGTACATATATCAATAAATACAAAATAAATGTTCATCTGGTCCAAACTAAGCATAGCCCATACATATTGGTACCAAATTGCTAATAGAATACTTTGCTTAAACACTTATATACTTAGAATTAGTACCTACATTAAAATACCGGGATACTTACAGAATATTCTGCCACAACATGAATTTTGTTCGAGAGGAGAATTGAACCCACGAAATGCACAGCCTATGCCAACAGAGCCGTGACGCCAGTCAAAATGTTTAGATCTATGCAACTACCAAAGAGAGATTTCTTAGCAGTAGCGTCATCTTGTTATTATTACAATAACTAAATTACTATATTTTTAAAAAATAATTCGACACCAAGTCCATCTTGTAAGAAGTGAGGAACTAAATTCGTAAATTAGGTCACCAAAATGGTATCTAGTGGAAATTATTTACATAGGAAGTTGTTTTAGTATTGAGTCCATTAATCAAGTATCTAAATAATGTAGGTAACTTAATGTAATTTTTTTACTGTATAGTTTCCAAATTAAGTCTTATTATAAACACCATCTAGTGAAAAAGTGAAGAACTACATCCTTAACCAAAGTCAGCAAAGCGACAACTGAAATTTATTTACAGACGAAGGTTGTACTTAGTTCAAGTAATATTTGGTAGATGGCGCTTATATGCTCCGTTGCATATGAGCGCGTGGAGGTAACATTGCCCTCTCATGTTTTTTATTTTAAATTAATATTAATTGAAATTAATAGTTTACTTCATCATTTTACGATGTAACCAATTGTTTTACAATATTAAATAGTATTATAATTTTACTCCTACTATCACATCCCGTATGGTCTAGTGGCTAGGATACCTGGCTTTCACCCAGGAGGCTCGGGTTCGATTCCCGGTACGGGAAGACCATTTTTTTGGGTTTTGCTTTTATAATATTACGTCGTAGTTATTATACGGCTAAATAAATAATATAATAGTACTTACATAAATATATTTTCCCCTCATCAGCTTTTCTGTTTGATATATCACGTATCTTATTTACTTACTTATATAGGTATTTTATCATTCTTCATTTTCACAGCAATATTTTTATTTCATTAATTAAGTATTTAAATTCGAAACCATAACATAAAGAAGAAATCCAATTAGTAAAATCTCCTCTTATACAGAATACCATGAGATAGGTACCATGAGATCTGAAAGAATTACTACCGTGCAGAGTACCAAGAATCGTGACTATTCAATTTCAGATCTACTTATTCAGAATACTTATCTAAGCGATTTTATAAGCAAGTAGGTAAAATAACGTATTCTCTAGTAATACTCCATCTAAAGAGCTCTGTGTCAATAAAGGTGCTTCTGACAAATAAACTAACCATGTCCAGATTAACAAGATCCCCTATACTCGAGCAACGTCCTCGAACCGGTCTATTTATGCTTTCAAGTTGCGGGACGGCGAAGGTCAACGTATTTTGGTCTGCGAAAGGGTGGGTTGTTTATTCGCATGAATGCCTCCACGTTCTTTCAACATGGCTGAGCTGAGTGTTGTTTTATTTTAAACTGTCGACAGTTTTCTGTATTGTTTTAGAATATGATTATATAAACAATAGTTTCAACCCACGCCAATGTCTTTATGGAGCTATAAAAAAAGACGACGTTTTTCGCGACACAGTTTTATAGTTTTATGTTATCGTTATTACAAATTTTGTTACGTTTCCAAAGTTTTTTTTTTAATCGAAAATTCTGAGTGATTTAAATAGGTATGTACTTATTATAGGATTCACTAGAATTCACTGAAATTCAACAATATTCAAAAATAAGTATTCAATGCTTTATCGTTGATCGATGATTAAACAAAACTGATTATACACAATTTGAAAATTTTCAGATATTAAGAAGCAAAATAATTTTTTGCACTGTTTTTTTCTAATTTATTAATTGTCGGAGGTAATTTTTTTACACCCTTTATCAAGTCACAGTTTCTCCCAATAGAGTTCCGTGACAACTTTTCGTGGAATAAATTTAATTTGATTGATATAACTCGATCCCACGACATACATCACAAAAGGCAACTATACCTACTGATCTTTGGCTCCTGTGATGTCATACCATTTACGTAACATTGTGTTAATACCGTTTATACCTCTCTAAAACAGCAAAACCAATAAAAGATCAAATAAAAATTCTCCCACAAAGTGATAGGCAAGTTTACCAAATCACCATCCATTATATTTATTGCTAAATGTTGCCATTATGTAGCACAAAGTGATGTCCATTACTTTGTGCTACAGAATGGCAACATTCACCATCCCGGGTTGCGGGTTCGTTTCCCGCTTCGGGATAAATGTTTGTACGATCTGCTAATATTTATTCCGGGTGTTCTGGGTATTTTATATGTAGGTATAATAAAAAATATCTTTCTTTGTAATGTATTGTATTAAGTATGTTAGTCTTCTAGTACCCATAACACAAGCTCTGCTTAGGTTGGGGCTAGATGATGTTGTGTGGCATTATTTTTTTATTTTATTTATTTATTGCTAAATGTTGCCATTATGTAGCACAAAGTAATATCACTGTAACCCAGTAACCTAGTCCATTTTACCATCTCGGCCTTGTGCGATTGAGGCGAGATGGCTGAACGGAGGCACTGCCAACGTCCCAAATTTTATGTGGTTACATTGATATAAACAAAATAATCGAATTACTTAGACAATTTGTATTTTTGTTGGAGAGATGGTGTTTGAGATGGAATAGTGAGAGCCCAGGATCGAGAGAAGCGGAAAGTTGGGGGAGGCCTTTGCCCAGCAGTGGGACGATTAGGCTAGAGAAATAGAAAAGATTTTTAAACATAGTTTTTTTTTGTGGTGGTAACTATTACAGTGTTATAAACGAATATTCTACACATCGTTAAAAGATTTTGTAGATATTTTTTTGTTTCAGCGAAATCCTTACAAAATATACTATCATTGTTCATAGTAAAATCTTGGTATTTATATAATTCTTTGGTAATAAGTGTACTATGTAAACTTTAAAAGTTATCCATAGTTTATTTCGCTCTGTTTACCTTAAAAGCAGTAGCATGTTCTCACGGCACAGTAAATTAAACTAACTACACTCGAGAGCAATGAATCCGGGTCACTTAAAGAATGTTAAAAATCTCGGAAACTAAAAATGATAGGTTAATGCAATAAATTGTATTTAATAGACAATGTAATACTCCTTGTGGCGCTGCAACCGTGCAAGCAACATAGTCTCTGGTATAATAATAAAGTTAAAAATAAAAACTCGCGTCGTAAAAGTAAAAAAACTAGCAACTAGTGTGCAGAATCGTTCAATTAATGTGTATTAGTGTTATCTCTGTAAACAGAACTGTAAATAACGAAAAACATCGTTCTCAAAAATCAGTGATCAAAAGTGACAAAATTGTGTTGAATTGTGAATATTAAACTATTAATTTAACAGAACCGAACGAAATTCAGTGCCAAAACACAATCTTATTGTGTTTGCTTAGTGAAAGTGCTAACTTAGTGAATATGACAAATTTCTACAAAATAACATTTGTCGTACATTATTAAACATCACTCGCTTAAGCGGGGTAGTTGGAAAAATCTTTATAAAGCTATTTACAACCTGAGCCTGATACTTAATTTCGTGGCCATACGTAATGTGTTACGTGGTCTAGTCGGAAAGCCACCCGCTCCAAACACGCTGCTGAGTAACGTAGGCCGGTTCAAATCACTGCAAAAATAACTTTTTGCAAAAAAAAAAAAAAATAGTGAAAAATTTTACGTGTTGGCGCCAGGACACCTACCAGGATTAAAAATAATATAAAAAAAAAAAAAAAAAAAAAAACAAAAAAATGGAGGAAGTCATGTTGGTTCTTCGTAAAATACAACTGGAACTCGACGAACAGAAAACAATGATTAAAAAATGCGGGGAAAACGTAACAGAAAACGTTACTAAAAATATTAACTGCATGTTGGATGAAAAGTTTAGATTTTTAGAAGAAAAATATGAAAATTTGAATGGAAGGGTTGAAAATCAAGAAAAGAGACTGCATTTTCTAGAAAGAGAGGCAAGGCAACGAAACATCGTGTTTTTTGGCATTGAAGAAAATGAAACTTCCTACTCCGATTTAGAAAGTATCATAACCACCTTCACTGCAAAGTATTTCTCCATAAATCTGGATTGTAGAGATATCCAAGCAGTGAGAAGAATAGGCAAAAAAGGAGAAAGACCTCGTCCAATAGTCGTGACACTTTTGACACTCGGGAAAAAAATACAGATCTTCAAACAAAAAGGATTACTCAATAATTCTTCATTTTATATTAAAGAAGATTTCCTGCAGAATATACTAGAAAAAAGGAGAGAACTGCAAGAACAGGTAAAACTAGAAAAAGAGAAAGGAAACTCAGCGATAATTAAATACGATAAATTAATTATACTGAAAAATAAACCTGACTTAACATCAAGCAAGCAAAAAAGAACCCTCCCAACTTCCCCCGAAAACCATTCACAAAAACCACAGACAAGCAAGAAACTTAAGGCTGTGTCAAGCCAATCTAAAACACTTCGATCAAATAGCTTCTCTGAAGGAGTTATAAAACAGGGCATGTTGAACTTTTTAATAAACAAACCTGTTAACGACCAGACAATGAGACAAGGAAAAGATGACACTAGCATGTAGCAATTAATGCCCCTCTCTTCCACTTACAACGAAAAACGCCAACAAAAACATGAAACAATGAATCTCCCAAGCCGGCTGGTCACCGTGGGAGATTATGACCACCACCCTCCAGAGGAAAAACCTCCAAACCATAGGAAAAAATCACATTCCATCCACATCTCAACACTAAATACACTTACTCTACGCACGGATGAGAGACTCCAAGAGTTACATCTAGCCCTAAGCGAGATAAAATGGGACATTCTTGGTATGAGCGAAGTTAGACGACTGGGAGACCAAATAGAAGAATACGATGATTTTATTTTATACTATAAAGGTGAAACAAAAGGACAGTATGGTGTAGGGTTCATGGTCAAGAAAGACCTCAAAAATCATATTCTGGAGTTCAAGGGTGTTTCAGAAAGAATAGCTATTTTGAATATCAGTCTTCCAGGAGTGAACAACAAATGGTCAATCGTCCAAGTGTATGCCCCAACGGAAGCAGCAGAGGATAAAATAAAAGACGAATTCTATAAAAGTCTATCTAAAGAGCTAGGAACGACACATAAAAACGTGGTCGTCATGGGTGACTTTAACGGTAGAATTGGTAAGCAGACAAATTTTGAAGAAACAGCTGTTGGAAAATATGGTACAGGACTTAGAAGCAATAATGGAAAAAGAATGATAAATCTGGCCATGGAAAATAACTTAGTATTCATGAACAGTATATTTAAGAAAAGAACTTCCAGCAAATGGACCTGGATTTCACCAGATACATCCACTCGCAATGAAATTGATTATATCGCCAGCAACCAACCTATGCTATTCCAAGATGTTCATGTCGTGAAACAGCTAAACTTTAACAGCAACCACCGCATGGTTCGTGCAGTTATGAAAATCAAAAAACCTAAAATATCAAGAAAATGTTTCGGTCACCAACACGCAAAAACGCAAACTATAATATTGAAAAGCAACCATTACATTAATGAGCAATCAAAAAACGTAGTACAAAATCTATACGATGAAGAAATAAAAGATATATTTATAAAGAATGAACAACATATAAAGGGAAAGGAAGGAAATCTTAGCTCAGAAACAATGCTTCTCATTCAAGAAAGAAAGGAATTATTTAAAAATAAAAAAGACAAAAAAACTCAAAAAGAAATAACAACAATAAGCAAGAAAATAAGTAAACATATTAAGAAAGATAATTTACAAAGACGTGTTAACTCAATCAATCATTACGTATCTAAAACGGGCGGTATCAAGAAAGCACTAAAAGAGTTGCAAGTATCTAAAACATGGATACCGAAAGTGAAAAATCATGAAAAACAACCAGAAACTAAAAGGAAACTTATACTTCAAACAGCAACTGACTACTATACCAAACTCTATTCATCCAAGATCGAGCAAGAAGATATCAACTTGAAAAACGAAGAAGAACCTATTCCACCAATTCTTGAAAAAGAAGTAACATATGCAATAAAAACTCAAAAAAATGACAAATCACCTGGTCCAGATAACATATCTAACGAACTTATCAAATCCACGCTACCAGAATCCCTGAGTCGACTAACAAAGCTATACAATACAATTTTGGAGTCTGAAACCATCCCCACCCAATGGACAAATAGCACAATAATCCTTATACATAAAAAAGGGGATCGAGATGAGATAGGAAATTATCGGCCAATAAGCCTTATGTCCAACTTATACAAAATTTTCTCAAAAATAATTTTAAACAGAATTTCTAAAAATATCGACGAAAATCAACCGAAGGAACAAGCAGGATTCCGCTCAGGTTTCTCTACGATTGACCACATACATGTTTTGAAGCAACTCATAGAAAAAAGCCAAGAGTATGGAAAAACATTATACATAGCCTTTGTAGACTATAATAAGGCGTTTGACTCGCTGGAACACATATATATTTGGAAAGCACTTCAGAAACAGAACATAAAAAACAAATACATAAGACTAATAAGAAATGTCTACAACAATAGCACAGGACAGATTAAACTAGAAGCAGTCGGCGATGTTTTTCCAATACAAAAAGGTGTACGACAGGGAGACCCTCTTTCACCCAAACTTTTTTTATCGGTACTGGAAGAAATTTTCAAAGAACTTGATTGGGAAAATATAGGCTTAAACATAAATGGCACAATTCTAAACCACCTTCGTTTTGCTGACGACTTATTACTAATAGCTGACACGCCTGATTCACTACAATATATGCTCCAAGATCTAGCAGACAAAAGTAAAGTCGTTGGACTAACAATGAACAAATCTAAAACCAAAGCCATGACTAATGGGACAGAGTCAGACATCTTAGTAGAAGGTGAACGAATTGAATATGTCAATACTTATATATACTTAGGACAACTCATCTCGTTCCAAGATCAGTCAAGTCAAGAAACAGATAGAAGAGTCACTAACGCTTGGAAAAGATTCTGGTCACTTAAAGACATATTTAAAAGCCACCATTACAAAGTAGCAATAAAAAGAAAGCTTTTTAACATATGCATCTTACCGATACTTACGTACGGATGTCAAACTTGGGCAAACACACAAAAAAATTCTCAGAAGCTCATAACGTGCCAAAGAAGTATGGAAAGAAGTATGTTAGGATACCGTAGAAAAGACAGAAAAAGAGCTACGACATTGAGAACAATAACGAAATTGGAAGATGTAGGAGTAAAGATTAAAACATTAAAGTGGAGATGGACGGGGCACATGCTCCGGGAAAAAAAATATAAATGGACCGGGTACCTAACCAACTGGACCCCCCGTGCAGGAGCCAAAAGGAAGCCTGGCAGACAAATAAAAAGATGGTCAGACGACATAAAGCAGACTGCAGGCCCCCTATGGACAAGAGCTGCACAGGACCGACAGAAATGGAAACAACTGGAGGAGGCCTATGTGTCAAAAGGACACGCTGTTACTTAACAGTAGAAAAGGCTCAGAAATCAGAAATCAGAAATCAGTAATACTCCTTAAATGAAAGTAAAAAAAATATGAGTCACCATACATTTTATTAACACAAAATTACATAAAGAAAAAAACTACTGATCTCTCCTTAAAACAAAAATAGGAAACATGAAATTTTTGAACTTTATTACGATTTTCTTGAATTTTAATACTTCGTATTGCCTCCTCGTGCTTCCATTACTGCGTTTACGCGGTTTGGCATGCTGTACACCAAGTTCCTTATACGATTTTGGGGAATATTCTCCCATTCCTCTGTGAGAGCAATTTTGAGCTCACGAAGCGTGATTGGGGGAGGGTTTCGTTGTTTTACGCATCTGCCTAGCTCGTCCCAAGCATGCTCGATCGGGTTGATATCCGGGCTGCGCGCTGGCCACTCCATACGAGTAATGTTCATCTCTTGAAGGTAGTCATTCACAATCCTACCTGTATGAGGTCGGGCATTGTCATGCATAAATATAGCATCCTCACCTAAATTGACCATAAATGGACCAACGTGATCATTGAGGATTTCTTCCACATATCTTACGCTAGTTAAAGAGCCGTTTTCTATGATCACCAGCTCTGTGCGACTTTCAGAAGAAATTCCGGCCCACACAAGTACAGACCCACCACCGTAGGCTACTTTTTCTTCTATGCATGCTTGCTTGAATCTTTCCCCTGGTCTTCGATACACTCTGTGTCTTCCATCGTGCTTGTAGAGCATAAATTTTGATTCGTCGGAGAACATAACTTTTGACCAATCTTCAATACTCCAATTTACGTGGCTCTGGGCATATCTTAGTCTCGAAATACGATGCCCACGCTCCAGTTTAGGGCCGTTTGCAGGTCTAAGGGGTTTTAAGTTAGATTCAGCAAGCCGACGTCTTACTGTCCATGCACTTGGGTTACTTCCTCCGAGGCGTCGAAACTGATTGGTGAGTTCAGTTCCTGTGAGAAAGCGATTTCGAAGCATGGTGTTCACCAAGTATCGGTCTTCTCGTGCTGTGGTACACCTGGTTCTGCCCGTTCCTGGTCTGCGTAGGTTAGAACCAGTTTCTTCGTAACGTCGGAGAACTCTTTGTACTGTTGACAGCGACACACCGACAGTCCTGGCTGTATCGCGCTGACTCCGGCCGGTTTCCAGCATTGTAAGTATTCTGGTGCATTCTTCAGGCGTAAGCGACATAATTTCAGCTTGAATAATGAATATAGAGCACTATCAACATGGTTTATGTACCTACATAAATGACAGATTACAAACAAAAGCAAAACCAAATGCTGTAATTTCGTAGTTCCATCTTCGAAAGTGGCCCTTTTTCAAATTTGATTTTTTTATGATATATCTTTACAATAACTAAGAAGTTTTAATACCTTCATTTAAGGAGTATTACATTGTCTATTAAATACAAATTATTGCATTAACCTAGCATTTTTAGTTTCCGAGATTTTTAGGATTCTTTAAGTGACCCGGATTCATTGCTCTCGAGTGTAGAAAAAATATTTTTTAAGTTTAAAACAGAAAAATACTGACTGAGATCTTAGAATAAAGAGATGCGGTACTTACTCATGGACGGAGGACTGAGTCATAATAGAGCCGTTGACAATCAACGTAGTTCCATCAGACTCCCAGATGATATTTATTTATAAGAAAACCAACAGCACAAACAAAACAGAATGAGATGGAACAAAATAAAAACAAGGCCAATAAAAAGTTTTCACGGGTTTTTCCCAAAATTATATTCAAACTAATATATTACAAAACATTTATTAATGATGATGTTGAAGATGATCTGTTCCAACCATCTAAGCTTGCCGATAATTTTAAGTACGCCTATTTTTTTTTTAATAATGTTATAATTTTTTTTTCTAGCCTACATTGTCCCACTGTTTGGGGGAGGCCTTTCCCCCAAACATAATAATATATACAATGTTATAATATATAAAAAAAACCTTTATAATCCTCACATCCTCCTATATTCATGGATCTGCGCGGAGGCTCACGGGGCAACGACCGCGATCGATACTGCACCCCCTCCCCTCTTCACCTCACCCATTGTTACACTGAACAATTCTTAAGTCAGTGGAAAATCCACAACGGCATGGAGGTTGCGCGATGACTGGCGGGATGCTGGGTTATCCCGTTTTACCTACTAGTTTTGCTTAAGAAGTTTTTTTATACTTACTTATATAAAAAATATATTAGAAATATTAACACAACATATAACCAAATTCCAACTACGATAACTCAAAATTAACCATTTTATTTCAAGCAGTCCCAAAGCAATCTTGTGTACTTATCGTATAGTTACATAGTATTTTATTGTATCTAATCCTATTTATAATTTTATTACTTGTGTTTTTGACTATGTGTTCGAATATAATTATTAATTTTTTAGTACCTAACTGCAATTAATGTAATTGGTGTAAACCGTATTAATTGAATAAATAAATAAATAAATAATAAATAGTTAATTTTATCTTATTTTTTGACCCAAAAACAAAGTAACACACAACGGCAGAAGTCACCGCTTAATGATGTGGACTAGTATACCTTGTATATATAAGTTACATGCATATAATATGTAATGGTAATCTACAACATTCATGAGTAAATACTTGCTATCTTTGCGCAAATAACATACATTATTATAGAAAAGAAAAGCAATCCAGAGCCGAGGATCGTTGTTGAAACAGACAACACGACATTGATAAATGGAACTCAGACTAGACTGCTCCAGGGTTGGATTCTAATTCTAAATGGGGGAATAAGATCTACACTGACGTCCCGCAATGGGGTGTATTGTGCATTGTCCCCCTGCTAACCTCACCCCAACCAAGCTCAATTGCTAACTAAGCCCAACTCCTTAAAGTAGCGGAGAAGGACTTTGAGTTGGTGGCAGTAGTGTTCTAGCATCCCCGATAGTGTGATGGATGACGATAGTGATGAAAAAGACCCGATCAGCTCTTGCAGTCCTGTTTTGGACCTCGCTTCATTTGTGGCAGATTGAGATCTATCTATTCGGGAGCGAAGTACTGATAAGCTGGCTTATACTAACCTCTCAAAACCTGCCTTTTTATAAAGCTGTCAGCCCACAAAAATGCCACCGAATACCGATGAGTTACTATAGAAACTGAACGTGATTTAAAACCTGGCCGGTTTTGAGAGGTTTGGATAGGCCTAACGGTAGCAAAGGTTGTATCAAAGTCTGTTAATTAAACAGACGTAGGTACGACCCGTGCGACTTAACTGCGGAATCCTGCATTATAGCGAGGTACGCAGTTAAGTCGCACGTGTTGTAGAGAATTATTTTAAAGATCTCTTTCGTTTACACAAAAAATCGAGTAAGAATGCATTTGTTCTAGATCATTCTGTAGCTCTACATTCGTTTTGTTGAGACTGATATTCCGAAACTAAACGTGGACTTGCACTTGTGATTGTCAAGTCTGAAACCCTTAGTACAAAACAAAAGAAAGTACCCATTTAAGTAATCTATCAGCGATCTAGTTCCTAAGTAGAGAGAGGTTGGGTCGCGATGAGCAAAATTCTCAATACGCGTCTGTACAATTGTCTCGGAAAAAACAAAGCCAAAGTCCCCACCCTCCTATTTGCACGATTATAATTTGACCTCAACATAATGGAAATGGTCTGATAACTACTTCCGATTATCGATACTGTGGTCAGCCAAGGTCAAATTACTTATGTCCTGCGATTAATTGAGTAATCGATTAAAACGTCACGAGCTTTAGCATGTAAATTACTTTTTTACTGTCATGTCATTCCATACTAAACGATGGTTTTTACCAAGCTATATTTGCTGTGCTGGTAATTTATTTCATTTTAACACATTTTTTGTGATCCTTTATAAATGCTAAATAAAGACACATGACGTCAAAGTCGGTGTATGACTTTGACGTCATGTGTCTTTATTTAGCATTTATAATGGATCGCAATCATCACTTTGAGACAACAATTATAAAGCTAAAAATACCCCCGACTTTTTAGTTTGCCATAGTGTTTTAAGTGAAGCTCTTTCATTTGATACTCATATTGAGGAAATTGTAAAACAAACAAACTTCTAACACTAAACTTTGATACCATATTGCTATGTTCAAGTTTAAATAGATAACACATTTGAGATACATTTTTGTCTAAGTCTGATAGGCGCAGAACATCACAAGGCATGATTTCAGTCAGTAATAAAAAAAAACTTTGCCTCATTAATGTACCTATCACTATTTAGCGGCAGAAATATATAAGTTTGATAATGTGAGTAGGTTTCTCTGTTGAGCATTTATTTAGGTTTAACATTTATACAACAGACCAACTCTTTCACAAAGGCCTTTGGGACGCTTGGTTATGTCACAAACATCTAAACAAACTTTGGAGTAATGTAATTACTTATGTGGGATTCGCTAAATCTACATCAAAATGTTACTCACAAACTACTTATACTAAAAGCTTTTGTATTCACGAAATAAACCGAAACAACCCACTGAAATGGAAATTTGTGACGTCATTCTATTAATATTCAATCTGGTTGTGGCTGATTCCAGTCAAATGCGTCATTTATGTGCAGATATCTGTTTATTATATCGAAAGATTTTATTGTAGGTAACCTAAAGTGCAATTTTATGTTTAATTTATTTATTTACTTTATTTTATAAGAAAACAAACAGTCTTATGTAGGCTATATCTAATCTAAAATTATAACTATTGACCACTTATACGTTTTCGCATTTTGATACTATATTTATCACGCAAGTTTATATTCTAGTACTCGGGAAGCCGCGACCATAGCTTATTTATTATTAGGAACCTGTAGTGTCCTTTCTTCTGTCCAGTCGTCTCTATTGTCAGCTATTGTTGGCCAGTTCTTTGTCAAGGCGTCTATTTCTATATCGACAAGATATAAAGCTGTATTTAGCATTCTTAATGACTTGCCTAGACTTTTTACCTGTCTTACGCAAACCGAACGCTTTGCGAGAATACTATCATAATTCGAATGACAGATGTGACAATTACTTAAATCATATGATTTGGCACATGCTACCTGTGATGTATTTCAAGCTTAAAAGCTATTTTCATTCATTTTCTTTTTGTTTTCTACTCTTAAGGTGATACCTCTCGCTCTAGCGGGAAATCCAAATTCATACAGAAACTGTTTTGTACAGTTTCAGCACCTTTCCAGCAAATATAAGAAACTAATCTCAAATATTGATACAGTGTTACACAGAAAATTATTGTTTATGTTCGCAAAATAGCTTAAACTAGTAAAATATATATTTATAAAAGATATATACAGTTCAGCCGCAATAAAAAAGTAACCCCTAAAAAATTGGAATTTCCCGCTAGAGCGAGAGGTATCACTTTAAGAGATTAAAGAATAACGTGGTATTTTCATTTTAAACTGCAGTTCAAGCACAGCGGCTATTATAAAATCATTAAATATTTAAAGGCGTAGCTTAGTATAAATAGAGATTTCCAGTAGAATGAACACAGGCGGACGGAGGGTGGAACGGTTTTCCAAAACAACGAGCACGTAACATACCTTTTTAATACAGGGTGCACAAACATACAGGGTGTACAACTGCGAAAAAATATGCCTGACTGTGATTACTCAGACAAACTTGTGCATGGATTAGTTCTAGGCTAGTTTTTTGGGTAGGTAATAACATTCAAAGGGTATTAACATTGGGACACGTCAAAAAAATAAGTACCTCAACGTTGGCACTAAATGCATTTAAAAGGGCTTTTGAAGGCCTACAGTTTACTTCATTTACGGAAAAAATAGTGAAAGATAGACGACTGTAAAAGACCATTCAAATGTACCATGTGGCAATCCTGAGCGAAGATTTTATTTAGTCGATGCCCACTCTCCTTAGAAAAATGACCATTCTCCTTTGCTTAATAGGGTTATCACACGTTGCACGCCATAAAAGCTACGTCAGTCTGTACTACACAAATCGCCGATAGAATACTTCTATCCTTTTTTTTGTAAATACATACATAATATATATCTACGAATACCCATACATAACAAATATTTGTGTTTATCACAAACATTTGCTCTCGGTGGGGATAATAACCACGCATGGAAGGCAGAGCTACTACCAACTGAGCTGTGATGCCTGTCAAACTGTGTACGTGTACTATCAAATATCCTATGATAAAAAATTAGTTCTTTGTATGTATTTTAGGACAAACAGTGGTTATAAACATAATTAAATAAATAAATAATGCTGGACAATCCACAGAACATCATCTAGCCCCAAGCTAAGCAGAGCTTGTGTTATGGGTACTAGAAGACTGACATACTTAATACAATACATTACATAGATAGATATTTTTATTATACATATTAAATACCCAGAACACCCCGAATTAATATATGCAGATCGTACAAACATTTATCTCAAGGCGGGAATCGAACCCGCAACCTTCCGCGTCGCAGGCGGACCTTCGCCCGCCGTGCCACATCGGTCGTCAAATAAAACGTCTAATTGATATTATCCTGTAAATAGTTACACGCTACACGCATCAAAACGAATTATGAAAACCGGATTCCTAGTTATTTATTATTATATTTAACGATACGGATTATTATAGGAATTATGTGCTAACAGGTGCCGATTATTGATTTCCGTGCGTGTGAAAATTAATAGCAATTAAATTACATTTGCACTAATATATTGAAGATTATTGTGAAAGAAACATTATGTAACTACTAGCACAGTACCACAAACAAGTATAGATTTCTACACCTGTAGCTCTACCATGAGTTTTTACAAACTATACTCACTAGCGTCTGTAGTTAAAAAAATGTATGAAGATTTGTACAGCGCCTCTAGCGGATAGTTGGGTACTAAAATTCGTAATACTTATATTTACGTAACTACTGTAGTAAAGTCAGGCGATTTTACTGTGACAACTCATGGTAGAGGTACTATAACAATCGTAAATATATGTATAGAAACAGTGATGCATTTGAGATACACTGCGCGTCAGTATCAGCTATACAGTCGAACGTTGCAGAGATAGCGCGCAATGTACCTTAATTACGTCAAGTTTAAGATTGTCATATTTATTAATGCTCCGTTCTCAAATTAGTCGTATATGTATGAGGCGCTATAAAAAAATCAGTTTCTTGTACTAAGCTCAGCTCGCCCTAACAATTTAATAAAAAATAAATATAAATACATACGGTCTATCTTATAAAAAGTTAGCGCAGACTTGGAGTACTAATAAAATAAATACGTAATGATGACTTAAAGTCAACGCTAACTTTTTATAAGATAGGGGGAAAATGTTTATTGTGAAATAACACACAATGTTCATAAAAAAACGAATGTTTACTCAATAAGAAACAGGAGACGTGAATATTCTTAAAGTCAGATGTCATACGTTTAGGTTTTATTTTCAATATTAGCTCTAATTCCTACAATTTTATGGACTTCGTTTAGATCCAAGCCAATGATGTCTGGCTTTACCACTTTTGCTCTTTATCAATTATCATATTATTGGCAAAGCATTGTGCATTTCGACGATACCGTTCTTCATTTGTCTGTTTTCTAGCTGAAACTCTTAAAGCTTTTAATCTTAATGTGACTCTCTTTCCTAAATCTAAATCTGCCAAGCTCAGTAGTTTTAGAGCCCTTTTAGTAATATAAGGATACACTGTCAGTAAGCCTGCGGCGATGTTATTTGCAACTCTCTGTCTGTGAGCATCACTTTCAAGAACATGGTTATAGAAGTAGGATGATGGCTCTAAGTCGACTGCATTATCCTCTAATACAATAAGCTTTTGTTTCGGTGCATTCTAGTCTACATACGGTATTGGCCCGTTAAATGAATTCGGATAATGATTAGGCGCGTCTTTCATATTATCTCTTAGTGGAGGTACACCATCGCGGTTGTAAGTCTTCGCATATTTAGGAGTGTTTACAATAATGTTGTTATGGTTGCGACCCAACCGGTAATTTTGTGCATCCAAGTACGCAAATCTTCTGAATTTAAATAAAGTATCTACTGGACCAGATATTCCGGGAACTAGATTACCAGGATTGAACGCACCTTGTTCTGAATCTTTGAAATGGTTTTCTACGGTGCGGTTCAACACCAGCCGGCCTATTGTTACAGTATTATACGTTCCTTTCTTCCATATTCTGACAACATCAAATGGATTATAATCAAGTTTTTTTATGTCATCCAACTTCATAACATCCATCTCTAACCTCCAAACCGGAAAGTTGTTATCTTCTATAGCATTATATAAATCTCTTGTCAAATAGTCAGGATCTTCGGCTCTTATCGCCATACTTTCAGCGTTTGTCAAATTTTTAAGTCCCTGCTGTGTTCTGAAATTAAATTTGACATAATACCGATCACCGTGTTTGTTGTTTATCTCATAAGTATGGATCGGGAAAGCATCCATGTTTCTATAAGTTCTTGGATTACCAAAGTCAGATTGCAGCCACAGAAATCCGTGAAGCTGAACTGGTATTTGAGTAAGCAAGTCCCAAAACATGTTAAGGTCCAACAGATTCGTGCGAGGATTTCTTCGTCTAGCGCGGACTATCATCGGGAAATCTATAGGATTTTTTATAAAGATATGTTGGTAGTTGCAAACTCAATAAATCTAGATTGCCTTCATGAGTGTAAAATTTTATAGCTAGACCTTTAAGGTCTCTACCGACATCACTTCCGCCGAGATTTGGCAAGGCAGACGAGAGTCGTACTACTAAAGGTGTTTTTTTTCCGAGTCCGTTGAAAACGTCAGCGCTTGTGTACTTGGAGACATCGTGGGTGACTTCAAAGTACCCGAAAGCACTAGCACCTTTGGCATGCACTACACGTTCAGGAATTCTCGTTCCGTCCATATGCGTTACTAGATCCAAACTGTATTGGTTTGAAAACTGGTCGCTGTTGAGTGCGATAATGTTTCTTACTTCGACTGGTTCTCCAGCACTTGTTGTATGTAGTCCAATCGGTACCTGCAAGAGAATATTTCTTTATTCGTCATTGTCATTATGACGACTGTGGTTATATTTTTGAAGTGAAAACTTAAAAGTGAAAACACAGACACATTCGCGCTTGCGCGAATGTGTCATTGTCATTGTCATTGTCGTTGTGTCGACATGACACAATCACACTGACACAGACACATTCGCGCTTGCGCGAATGTGTCTGTGTCAGTGTGTCTTCGTTGTCTTCGTCGTTGTGTCACATTCGCGCTTGCGCGAATGTTACACAATTGTGTGATTGTGTGATTGTCATTGTCATTATGACGACTGTGGTTATATTTTTGAAGTGAAAACTTAAAAGTGAAAACACATTCGCGCTTGCGCGAATGTGTCTGTGTCATTGTGATTGTCATTGTCATTATGACGACTGTGGTTATATTTTTGAAGTGAAAACTTAAAAGTGAAAACACAACGTTAATATTGAAGTTTTCACTTCTGCCGGCACTCCCGGAGTGCTACCATTTTTTTTTTTTTTTCTAGTTCATTATCGTGTTGATTTTCCAGGACAAAAGTGGTTACAAAGTTCTATACTAGATTTAAATTTAGTCCACATTGGATGCTGAACCAATTATTGAGCCAAAGCGTAATTAATACCACAAATGCTATAAATTATTTTTCCAAATTCTTCCAAAATTTACTCTAATTTCTTCCAAAAGCACGGTCAATTTTGGATGACTTTATGAGTAAATAACACATAAAAAACCGTATACTTACAGGGTTTCGTCGTTTGAAATCAAGTGATTGTCTAGAAGCTGTATCTCCTATATACTCGAAACTTTCACGATAACACAAGGCATTTTGTAAGACCACGACAAAAGACAAACACAGATTGAACCAACGCATGTTACAAGACAATGTTTCTAAAAAGTTGGAAGGTCCTACCTAACAAAAAGTCAAATAGTCTCTGCCATATGTTACTGTACTAAACCTATGAATATTATACAGTTTATATAAGATTTATAGGATAAGTCAAGTAGTAAGGATAGGAAGTGCTTATTAAGTAACTAAGCAGTTAACACGCTATCAGCTTATTTTTTAAGGATATAATCTTACTACCTTTAAATTTCATGATTTATTTGTATTGTGTATATTTACCCTTACGTATAAGTATTGATGGGTTATAGCAACCCATTCATGCACACAATTACCAAAAAAATGGTTGTCTGTAAAGTCGGTTTACGCCTCAGAACGCCTCATGAGTCATGTTTTTTCGTGCGTGCAGCCGGCTCTATCGAATTATAAGACGTTGTCACGTCAAAAAGTTTTTATGATCAAAATACTATGTTCCAAAAGAGACTTGTCCTCGGGTTTGGGCTGTTTCCTACGACTTTTCTATCAACCGATATATTCTATTATATACTACTCACTTACTGACCTGTAGCGACAACCATTTTTGTGATTCGCATCTCAAATCTGATGATGTCTCTGAACTCCGCAAATTCAGGTTGAACAATTTAAAATGCTAAATTTGTTTGAATATTTAGTTAAATAATTGTTTTATCGTAGAATAATTTGAGATCAATCATGGTTTCCCACCAACGACGCAGACTATAATATACTTCAGTACTGCAATACTTCAGTGGTTGTGGCTGGCAGGTGGCATTTTGTTTACCAGACTGCTCTAAGTGATGTGTCATAGATTCTTGATTTTTATGGATTTTCTGCGCATTTTGGTGCATTTTTAACCAATAATACTTATTTTACTTTTAATTTTACAACTTCTCTCAGCCTTTTGCTCATAAAGTATTTTGCTCTATTAACCTCTAAGAAAAACAATAGTATGGTTTGGAACAGACTTGCAATTTTATTTGAAAGAAGAAAGAAAGAAACATCATTTATTGCCTAAATATAAACTAATGGTAGGTTTTAATACAACAGAGTATTATATAACTAAGTACATTTAAAATATACATAATATTTAAGGACGTGCGATGAGTATTTTTTTTGTCCAGTTCCCAACCATAGTATACTGAGGCAATAGGGGGTATGCTCAGCACAAATGTTACACAGACGGTGTCTGCGCAACGCTGATTTTCAGCATATCCCTGAATTGGACTCGACAGGTGTACGTCTTCTAGAATAGTATTTTTTTTTATTTGTGACTCTTACTTTTGAACTTAATACAAATAAAAGAGAACTTAATAGAAAAAAGAGAATACATTCTCAAGGATAGATGGCGTAGCAATAATCTTAAATTAGTTATTGCCTCAATTTGTTGGTCAAAAAGCCACCACCAAAGTGCAGCTGGGTCGGACACGTCTGTCGCTCATCATGCTCGGCGGACTAAGCAAACCATAGAGTGGACTCCTCGAGATGCATGGTAACTGCGTGGAACACCCAGGATGAGATGGCGGGACGAGCTGGAGTCGCACCTAAGCACGTGGCCTGTCACTGCGTTAAATCGCAAAGCAGTAATGTTGGACAACAAACATTACTGTTTATTCCGTCGCTGTTTGTATTCTATTAATGAATTTAAACAAAAGTAGGTAAGTAGCGTTGTAGAGTAGGTAGATATTTCATCAGCAAGCTAGTTCCCAAAGTACAAGCTTATAAGGTATGTGACTAGTAGTAAATCCATGAATATTTATATATTTATTTATATCTTTTGTAAGAAAAAAAGGGCAATTATGCAAGCTATCTTGAGATTAGACATTTTGTAAAACGTCCATAAGTATTTTTTTACTAGATACTCTCGATTTTGGACGCGTATGTGGATTTTTTGAACTCCGTCCCCCGACCCCCCGTTTGTGGCGGTAGCTACTAGCTTGTTGAGACTACTTTACTTTTATCTCTTAAACCTGGAAAGATTATAGGATCCTATCCCTAGGATCATATTTCGGTATTGGATTGATAAAAAAACACGCAGATATTTTTTTAATATATTTTTTATTAAAATTACGCCCTGTAACATTTTATTTCACCTCTAGAAAAATGAAAAACCCAAAAAAGTAATAGTGTAAGGCCCATTAATGATATTATTTAATATCAAACATATTTGAAATTAATTATGTAACATCATTCGACACCACAATAATTCAATCAGTTTAGTGTCTGTCATAAAAGACTGTCTAGCCAGATTGACCCGACTGTGCATTCAACAATGCTACTTTCAGGCCTAGTTCAACACGTTTTCCGAGATCAGGATCAATGAGGTACATAAATGTCAAGACTCTTTTTTGAATTGGAGGTGTAACCGGTGTCAATAATCTAACCAAACTTTCTGCCAATCGCTGCCTTTGAGCATCATTCGTCAAAATATTTCTGTAAAAGTCCGCAGCCGGCGCCAAATCAGCGGCATTAGTTTGTAGAATCTGAAGTTTCTCGGATGGCATCCTATCGTCTACATAAGGTGCTGGACCGTTGAAAGAATTCGGGTAGTAGTACGGGTTATCTCTCATGTTGTCTTTTACTGGGGGCACTCCGTCTCTGACATACGTCCTCGCGTATCTTGGGAAGTTCACTCTTATTTTGTTGTGGTTGGTACCTAGCCGATGGTTTTGGGTATCTCTATAGAATATTCTACGGCCTTTGAACATGTTATCTATAGGCCCTGGAATACCGGGAACTAAATTGGCAGGGTTGAAAGCACTTTGTTCTATTTGTTGAAAGTGATTTCGGAGATTTTTGTTAACAACCAAGCGACCGATGGGTACCGTATAATACGTTCCCCTGTCCCATACTCTAGTTACATCAAATGGATCATAGTTCAGTTTTTTTATGTCATCTACATCCAAAACATCCATCTCTAATCTCCAAGATGGAAAGTTTTTACTAGCAATGGCGTTGTACATGTCTCTTATGTAGTAATCTAAATCGACGCCTTGAATTTGCGCAATTTGAGCATTTGTGAGGTTGTCTAAGCCTTGTTCAGTTCTAAAACTAAACTTCACGTAATGCCTTCCGCCAGTTTTATTGCTTACTTCATACGTGTGAATGGGGAATGCATCCATCTTTCTGTATCCATTTGGCGTGCCGTAGTCCGATTGAAGCCATAAGAATGTATGTAATGTCTCGGGTCTCAAAGTCAGAAGATCCCAAAGTGCCGTGAAATCGTAAAGGTGCGTCTTTGGGTTTCGCTTGAATATATGGACCAGTGGTGTGAAATGAATAGGCTCTTTATAGAAGTAAACTGGTGCTTGCAAACATAAAAAGTCCAAGTTTCCTTCTTTTGTGTAAAACTTTGTTGTGAGCGCCTTGAACTCTCTCAACAAGTCTGTTCCACCTTGACTCGGGATAGACGTTGAGAATCTGACGAGGGCAGGTGTTTTCTTTCCAATGCCGTTGAATAGATCAGCTGAGGTATACTTGGAGACGTCATGGGTTATTTCTAGATAGCCTTCACCTCCTGTTCCTTTGGCGTGAACTACGCGTTCAGGTATACGCTCTGCGTCTTGGCTCACTTGCAAATCGACCAAAAACTGATTCGTAAACTGATCCGAGTTGATTGTGAAGATCTTACGTACGTCCACGGGTTCGCCATTGCTCGTGGTCAACAAGTCTATTTCCTGTAAATAATTGTTTTTTTTATTTCCTGTGATTAAGTAGTGTAAAGCAATGATGGATATCAAAAGGATATCAATATAAAATCTAATTAAGTAAAGTTTTATGAGTATAAATTTGCGTGTTATTGAATGTGTAAAATGCAAAAACAAATAGTTAAAATAAAATTTAAAAATTTGATCTACCAATAATGAAACATAATATACGACGTGCAAAAAATATCTACAACGTATAATAATAAATAATAAATAAAATCTATATCTTCTTCATCTTTATTAAATCATCTTTAGATCCTGATAATTAACATAAATACAAACTTTAAAACATGTAGAGATTATCGTTGCTAACTGTAATTTGGATTTTTAAAACTGTTCTGAACTTATTTTTTTTTATATTCTTGTCGGCTCATTAGAATTAGACTCTTTATATTTTATTTTATCGGTTAACAATGTACTTACAGGATTATTCAATTTAAAGTCATACAGCTGTCGATCTGACGGTTGTACTGTAGTATTATCAAATTTGACTTTTATACAACTAGCACTAGCTACACAAAGTATAACAAATGCACCTAACGGCTTCATTGTTGAGACTGCGGCTCATTAGTCGGAATACAAACTATAGTAGTAGCATACCAAATTGAAAACGGATGAGTCTAATTATATTATTTTTATATCTTCGCTATCCGAGCTGTTATTTTAAAAGGAAAAAAATATAGGTAAGGTTAGCTAGGTTTGCTCCCGACTTTGAACGTTGATACAGTTTTTGATTATTCTTATCTTAATTAATCAAAAAAATAACAAGTTTTTCACAATAAATTTTGATTACTTAAGTAATTAATCAGGTTCTCAACATGTACTTTCTTGTATTGTTTTTTCCGGGGTCTACGTTTTGGAAAAACTCGCGAAAATCATCATAAAGAACGTAGCACGTATACAAAAAAACTGTTATATTGACTAAAATAACTTTTCCCTCATTCTATGATCCTTGAAGCATATATGTGGCTAGTGCATACTTAGAAATGGCTTAGAAAAATCAAGATGGATTTAGATACACTACTACTAGCATTATACACTTTGAGTTCTTAAGAAGGAACTCGAAGTTCATGTTGTAATCCGTTAAACAGACTCCTAAAACGTTTAAGTATTAAATTAGTTCAGGGATTTAGGCCATAACTTCTATCGCGGGCCTTGAGCGTGGAGACCTAATCCAGAAATTCCGTAACGAAAATACCGAACGAAAATAACCAAACACTGCGCATGCGTAATCCAGAAAAAATGCTATGCAATAGCTTTACCGCGGCAGTTCCTGAGTGCCACACTTCTTTTTCTTTAATCATCCTCGTTAACATTTTATAATAGAGATGGCGTGTTTTACTTCGCTAAGATAATGTTCTGTGCTATTTCGGATCCTTCAGGATACGTCAAATTTTAAACCTCTCTTATTAAGTAATCTTCTGCAGGTTAACACACTTAATCAGTGATTTCAACAAATCGTGTACAATGTAATGGTATCCTTCCTAATAACCAAGGTTCAATATTTCGTCGTAATCGTAGAACAAAGGCGGATGTGCAAAACTGCAGGTTTACATTTTAAGTCATAACTTAAAAACGGTTACGCATATCAATGTGAAATTTAGACAAGTTGTTATATGTGTATAGGCCTTTACAATTTAATACAAATTTATGTTGCATACAAAATAAATAATAGGTTAATTAATTAAATAAAAAAATGGCCAAAAATCACATCCGTCTTTGTTCTACGATCATGACGATTTATAATAATTGTTGTTATACAGGGTGTACAAGACAAGAATGCTCAGGAAAATTAATGTACCTAGTAGAGTACACATTAAAATAGTATGAGTATAATTTTAATTTATAGATAGGATTAATATAATTTTAATTCAAAATTTTATAAATATAAGTTTAATTTATAGATAGGATTAAGTACAAAAAAACAACTGTTTAAGATAATTTTTACGTAATTGACATCTTTTTATCGAAGAAATCAATAAATTTTAATAATGACTAACACTAGGATTTCGGTGATGAAACAAAACTAAGAGTGTATATATTATTTTTATTTATTGTTTATAAATACCAATTTCATCATAGTGAACACCGCGTCTTTATTTTCATATAAATAAATATTCACGGACATAGTAAACATAGTAACACCAAGACACAGGAAGTTGAGAAATAATTATTTCTCAACTTCCTGTGTCTTGGTGATTATAATCAATGGACCCACAAGAAACAGTTCTCCCTTGTGGTCTTATTAATGGGACAAAATAATGGGACCACGAGAAAACAGCGTAAAAAATGAGGTAACAATTTATAAGTTCAGATAATAACAAATGGTACACAATAAATAAATAAAGGTTGCAATGATTAGTTGCATGGCCAATGACAGTCTGCAAAACGAGTATTTTCTGAAACCGAATCTAAAGTGCCGGCTACCCCGCACTTGCTGTTAAAATAGCAGCTTTCACACCAATTTCAATTCGTTTTCCCAAATCTCTGTTAATATTATACAGCAGCTTAAAAGCCCTGGATATAACAGGCTCTCTTACTGAGGCAAGGGTTTCTACTAAAGCATTTACCAGCTGCTGTCTCTGTACATCATTGTCGAGAACGTTGGTGTAAAAGTAAGCAATCTCTGCAAAATCCACTGCATGTCTTTCTAATACCAGCAGTTTATTATTTGGCCTCGATGCATCAACAAACGGTACAGGACCACTGAAAGAATTGGGATAGTAGTTTGGAGCATCTTTCATATTATCAAGTACAGGCGGAACGCCATCTCGGTTGTATGTCTTCGCGTAAAGTGGTTTGTTCACATTAATTTTGTGGTGATTAGTTCCTAGCCGATAGTTCTGCGTGTCTAGATAGAACAGACGACGACCTTTGAACAAGTTATCAATTGGTCCTGGAATCCCAGGAACTAAATTCCCAGGACTGAAAGCACTTTGCTCTATATCTCGGAAATTATTTTCAGGATTCGCATTCAACACCATTCTTCCAATTTGTACTGTTTTATAAGTGCCGTTTTTCCACAAAACGGTGACATCGAAAGGATCGTAATTAAGACGTTTAATGTCATCTACTGTCATAACATCCATCTCCACCTTCCAAGATGGGAACTCTTTGCGCTCAATGGCGTTGTACAAATCTCTATTAAAGAAGTCAAGATCAACGCCTTGTAGTCTGGTTGCTTCAGCCATGGTGAGGTTGTCAAGTCCCTGTTCTGTTCTGAAATTGAATCGTACATAATGTCTTTCTCCATGTTTGTTACTTAGTTCGTAGGTGTGAACTGGGAACGCATCCATTTTTCTGTAACCATTAGGAGCTCCATAAACTGACCGAACCCAAAAGAAGGCGTGGAAAATTTCTGGCCTTAAAGTAATGAAATCCCAGAACATGGTGGGATCTCGCACATATGAGCGTGGGTTCTTTTTAAACGCATGCACAAACGGGCTGAACAGAGTCGGGTCCTTGTAAAAATAAACAGGGATTTGAAGGCAAAGTAGATCCAAGTTTCCTTCTTTGGTGTAGAATTTGATAGACAATCCTTTTAATTCTCTTGTAAGATCTGATCCGCCCAAACTTTCTATGGCCGTCGAAAATCTCGCTACAAGTGGAGTTTTCTTGCCAATACCGTTGAAAAGATCCGCCGTCGTGTATTCTGATACATCGTTTGTGACAATGAAATATCCAAGAGCCCCGGTACCCTTCGCATGGACCACTCTTTCCGGTATCCGCTCAGCATCAAATTTAGTCATCAAGTCGAGATGATACTGACTTGTAAACTGGTCAGAGTTCAGTTGAATAATGTCTCTGAGATCTACAGGTTCTCCGGAACTTGTAGTCAGATGTCCAATTGGTTCCTAAAAATAGAAAATTTTATAGAGATTTCTAGTAACATTATGAAGTTTTTATTGTTTACTGTGGAACTTCAAAATCACTGTTTCAAACAGATTTCAAAAAAATATTAAGGTTTGTAAATTGATAACTAGTTTTTAATTAATAAAGTATTTGGTTATTTTTTTTAAATCATGTCAAAGAAATAACGTCAAAATGTTTATTTTATAGAGGTTAGCTCAGAAGTCTTATTGTACCGATTCTCATATTTTTAAACCGGAACACAGTAGTACAAGCATTGCTTAGCGGCAGAAATAGGTAACGCCTATTTCTGGTCCTTCGATTTCTCCTTTGCGTATCGTTAATTAAGGAGACCTTGAACGTTCAAACCTGCAAACAATAATCTCGCAATAAAACCTACCGGATTTTCTCGTTTGAATTCATAGAGCTGCCTCAAGGACGGTTGTAATAACGTTAAATTGTCATATTTCACGGATATTACACACTGCACCAGACACAGCCCAATCCACGTCCGCGATTTCATAGTTGAAACTTCTGCACTAATGTTACAGCTGAAATCAAACTGGATGTTATATAAGTTCAAGAAAATTATGCATAGTAAGCGCAGTGTTGCCAACAACCATCTCGTAAAATACCTACAAATCACCCAGATTGGGTCTATAAAAATCTGGATTCCCCAATCACCAGTTTTTTTTAAAACAAAAACAACCTAAACCTTAAATATCTCTTTGCGAAGAATTTTCATGCATTTTTATTTAGTTCCCATTTTATCCGTATGTCGATGGAATATAAAGTTTTGTTGATTTTTTGCTCAAATTCAGACAGATAACTTAATATTATGACAGAAACACTTAACTAACAAATTAAACGCTTAAAAATTACTTAGGTAAATGAGAGATTAAAATTTTTAGAGATTTATGATAGGTGTCACAGCCTCTGCCTTCCATGCTGGGTCGTGGGTTCGATTCCCACCCAAAGCAAATGTTTGTATGTTGAAAATCAATATTTTTTCTATGTCTGGGTATGTATTCTATGTATTTATATATATTTACAAAAAAATGTATTTAAGCATTCTATCAGCAATCTAGTTCCCATAGTACAAGCTTTGCTTAGTTTGGGACTAGACCGTGATGTACATAGGAATATATAAAATACATAAGAAACAGTTGAGCTACCTACAGACCGTTGCAAACGAATCTATAGATAGCTCAACTGATCCAAATCAGTTAAAACATGATAAATACTTGGTAGGTAAGTCTAAAAATAAATATGTCGTATTTTAGGGGATTCTTTTATTCTTGGCAACACACACTTTTTCTAATGCAATATAAGATACCGCAACTTCAAATCCTTCTAACTTTCTAATTAGTTAACATAATTATGACAAAATGTTTATATGCGTGTAACATGTATATACCTACCAATTTACTTATACTCGTACAGAATAAACATATTTATTTTGTAAAAAATATCTCGAAGAATTATCTTAAAAATCTTCGTCAGAAATCATGTCACGGATGGCAAATGTCAGAATAAAATTAACTTCATAATTAATTCCATTAGAATTATTTAAAGCAAGTTTTTTTTATACATATAAATGATATTTTGATTACGTTTCAAAATGATTTTACCATAAAAAATTACAAACTTGAGTAGGTCTCTCTAGGATTCACTCTTTAAAAAAAACTATAAAGCATACGCTATTTTTTCTAATTAATAAATTTATCTTTAATGAAAAAATGTCATAACTGCATTATATTTTATACATATCTAGAATAAATAAAAAACCAAAATAAAAGTACAGTTTAATCTCGTAAACATATTTCATCATTCGGCGCTACAATAATTTAATCAGTTTAGTATTTGGCATAAAAATCTAGCCAGATTGATGAGATTGTGCATTCAATAATGCTACTTTCAGGCCTAGCTCAACACGTTTTCCAAGATCAGTATCAATAAGGTACATAAACGTCAAGGCTCTTCTTTGAATTGGAGGTGTAACCGGTACCAGAAATATAATCAAGCTTTCTACCAATCGCTGCCTTTGACTATCATTCGTTAAAATGTTTCTGTAAAAGTCTGCAGCCGGCGCCAAATCAGCAGCATTGCTTTGTAGAATCTGAAGCTTCTCGGACGGCATCCTGTCGTCTACATAAGGTGCTGGACCATTGTAAGAATTCGGATAGTAGTTCGGGTTATCTCTCATGTAAGATCTCACAGGAGGCTTTCCATCCCGGGCATTAACGTATTTTGGAAAGTTCACTTTTATGTTGTTATGGTTAGTGCCTAGTCGGTAGTTTTGGGTGTCTTGATAGAACATCCGGCGTCCTTTGAACGTGTTATCTATAGGCCCTGGAATGCCGGGAACTAAATTGGCGGGGTTGAAAGCGCTTTGTTCTATTTGTTGAAAGTGATTTCGAAGATTTTTGTTAACAACCAAGCGACCGATGGGCACCGTGTAGTAAGTTCCCCTCTCCCATACTCTAGTTACATCAAATGGGTCATAGTTCAGCTTTTTGATGTCATCTACATCCAAAACATCCATCTCTAATCTCCAAGATGGAAAGTTTTTACTAGCAATGGCGTTGTACATGTCTCTTATGTAGTAATCTAAATCGACGCCTTGAATTTGCGCAATTTGAGCATTTGTGAGGTTGTCTAAGCCTTGTTCAGTTCTAAAACTAAACTTCACGTAATGCCTTCCGCCAGTTTTATTGCTTACTTCATACGTGTGAATGGGGAATGCATCCATCTTTCTGTATCCATTTGGAGTGCCGTAGTCCGATTGAAGCCAAAGAAGCGTATGCAACATCTCGGGTCTCAAAGTCAGAAAATTGAGACCCGAGATGTTGCATACGCTTCTTTGGTTCAATCGGACTACGGTTAAAATCGGTTTAAATCGTAAAGGTGCGTCACTGGATTTCGCTTAAATACATGGACAAGTGGTGAGAAGAGAATAGGGTCTCTGTAGAAATAAATAGGTGTTTGCATACATAAGAAGTCTAAATTCCCTTCCTTCGTATACAATTTTGTCGACAAGGCTTTAAACTCCCTCATAAGATCTGTTCCACCCTGGTTTGGATTAGACGTCGAAAATCTGACGAGGGCAGGTGTTTTCTTTCCAATGCCGTTGAATAGATCAGCTGAGGTATACTTGGAGACGTCATGCGTTATTTCTAGATAGCCTTCACCTCCTGTTCCTTTGGCGTGAACTATGCGTTCAGGTATACGTTCTGCGTCTTGGCTCACTTGCAAATCTACCAAAAATTTATTGGTAAACTGATCTGAGTTGATTGTGAATATCTTACGTATATCCACAGGTTCGCTATTGCTTGTTGTCAGAAGGTCTATCTCCTGTAAATGTTTTTATTTATAATTTAAGGCGACGGGTAGGGTGAAATTTTTCATAAAAAATAAAAATGTCAATAACTTCCAAGTTTATTATTTATTTATTATATCTATACACACGTTTAACTTGTAACACGGCATAGTTTTTGCCGTGGTGGTTAAACTCTAGACAGTCAGCGTGGCAACGTCACAATTTCAATTTCAACAAAAATGCTGACAACGGCGCAAAACACATAATGAGCCGCGCACAGTTCGGATAGTCAAACTCTAAAGCAGTGCCTTATGTATATTTGCGAGCACACAGCAATCAAACACTTATAATTCCTAAGGCGCTACTCTTCTTCTTCTTTAAACACCTTAATGTAGAAATGTTTTCTTTAGAGTCACAAGATACGACCCATAAGAATAGCTGTGCTGAGTTTGGTACCAAACAAATCTGCCAAACCCATAAAAAATGGGATCTTAAACCACACTTTTGCAAAAGGTGTTGGTACTAAACTTACATTTAAAAGTAAACTATATCCAAGAGCACAAATTTTGAGTAACAATACACTAGTTCAATATATGTGTTATGGGAAATAATAAGTTTCACAACTCCACATGCTATCACTTTTTCTGAAAACAGTTTTCGGTTTCCCCAAAAACACGCATTTGGCTATACCCGTCACCTTAATGAATTTCGCTAAATACTTTTTGGCATAATAAAATATATATAAAATGATTAACTGTCTTCTTAATTCTTTCTAACTTTAAGTCCATGCTCAAACATAATTGTATTTGTTTGTGTTTTGTTAAACTATACATTTTTACAATAGGTGAGTAGTTTCAATAAACTTGCAGGATTATTCAATTTAAAGTCATACAGTTGTCGATCTGACGGTTGTACTGTAGTATTATCAAAATTGAGTCTTATACGACTAGCACAGGCCACACAAAGTATAACAAATACACTTAACGACTTCATTGTTGTGCAGCTCATTACCTACAATGTAATACAGTAAGCTAGTTTTAAATAAATTGAGAAGGAAGCAATCATGTTTTACCTAACACGAGTTTCAAACAATAACAGTGATCATACATTTGAATGTATTTTGCTACATGCACATTAACTGCTTACAGCAAATCGTGGTTAAATCTCAACCCTTTCTTTTTTGTTGTTAAGTGTTAGGTTATAAAAATAATGATGATAATGATATATGGAAAGTGATTGTTTAATCGGAAATAAAGTTATTATTAAACAGTAAATATTAAACTCTTAATTTTTTATTTGAATTATTTATAAATTACAAATTACAAATATATTTAATATTTATTTGGACCAAAAACTTATAATAAGGTACACGATGCTGACTGCAAAAGTATAAAACTGTGTCGCAGCCAGAATATATATTGTTATAGAATTAGATTGTTATAAAATTCAAAACTAAAACAATTAGATAGTTTAATCGTTACGTTTTTTTAGTCGACAAAGCGTTTGTCAGACCGAGTTCCATACGTTGCCCCAGGTCAGGATCAATAAGATACATAAACATCAAGGCTCTTTTCTGGGTAGGGGGTGTCACCGGTACCAGTGATTTGATCAAGTTTTCTATCAATCGTTGCCTTTGACCTTCATTCACTAAAACATTCGTATAGAATTCCCTAGCCGGTGCCAAATCAACTGCATTAGTCTGCAAAACTAGAAGCTTCTCAGAAGGTTCTCTAGAATCTACGTAGGGTGCAGGACCGTTGTACGAGTTCGGGAAATACTTCGGATTATCCATCATGTTTTCTTTTACCGGGGCTCGGCCATCGTGGTTGTAAGTTCGGACGTATTCAGGATAATTTGTTCTTATTCGGTTCAGCCCAACACCTAGCCGGTAATTTTGGCTATCTCGGTAGAATAGTCTGCGGCTTTTGAACATGTTATCTACTGGCCCTGGTATACCAGGCACCAGATTGGCAGGGTTCAACGCAAGCTGTTCAATAATTTCAAATTGATTTCGTGGTATTTTGTCAAGAACCAAGCGACCTATGGGTACCGTATGGTACGTTTCTTTATCCCAAACACGAGTCACATCAAATGGATTATAATCTAGTTTTTTTACATCCCTTAAAGTCATTACATCCATTTCCAGTTTCCAAGAAGGATATTTCTTACGAGCGATGGCGTTGTACAAATCTCGTGTGTAGTAATCCAAATCTTCACCTTGAATTGCGGCCGCTTGAGCATTAGTTAAATTATCTAATCCTTGCTCAGATCTAAAATTAAATTTCACGTAAAATCTTTCACCGAGTTTATTATGTATTTCATACGTGTGTATAGGAAAACCATCTATTTTTCTATAGCCATTCGGGACACCATAATCTGATTGCGACCAAAAGAAAGCGTGTAACGTATCCGGCTTCAGAGTGAGGAAATCCCATACTTGCGTGAAGTCGCGCATTTGGGTCACTGGGTTCCGTTTAAATGCATGTATAAATGGAGAGAAATTAATAGGGTCATTGTAGAAATAAACCGGTGCTTGCAAACATAGGAAATCCAAATTCCCTTCTCTGGTGTACAATCTGACAGCAAGTCCTTTGAATTCTCTTGTGAGATCTGTTCCCCCTCTGTCCGAGAGTGACGACGAGAATCGGGCTCTCACTCGAGTTTTGTTTCCGATTCCGTTAAAAGCGTCAGCTGAGGTATACATGGAAACGTCATGTGTCACTTCAAAAGTTCCTTCTGCTCCCACTCCTTTCGCGTGGACTATTCGCTCCGGTATTCGTTCCCTTGTAACACTCAAGTGTAAGTCCATATGGTAGTCATTGGCAAACTGATCTGCGTTAATAGTAAGAGTCTTTCTTACGTCGATTGGTTCACCACTGCCCGTCGTCAGCATGTCTATTTCCTGCAAAATAATAATTGATTGAAACACTGAGTCTCACAAAGAGTTTCTTAAACTAACAATTATTAAAGGTTTACTTTTCTGAGAAGTATGTAGTTTGTATGTAGTAGGTACCTTAGAATTTAAATTTACAAAATATCTTTCAGATATTTTGGTTTTTTTACAAGTTATTGATTAAAATAATAGTAAAAACAGTACCTCTAACATATTTGATAGCACTAAAATTGTTGCTGTCACTTTTAATACACTGAAACCACAAGGACAACTATAATTTGATTATCAAACTAAGCCAGTCTTAGAAAAATAAACAACACTTTCAACTGAATACACATAGGTAATAGACACATCAGATGAGACATTTGAAACTATCACGGTTTTGAAAATAGTGTTTTTTATAAACGGAATTTTTACCATAATTTGTTAGTTTGATTATTTCATGGTAAATATCCCGTTTATAAAAGATAACTACATCCGATAAGATTGCGGTCCACCGTTGGCCAATATGTAATGCGTAAATTAAAAACAGCGCAGTTACGAGACTTACAGGATTTTTAATTTTAAAGCCATATAATTGACGATCTGCCGGATCCACGGTGGCATTGTCAAACTTTAAACAAGAAGCCCCGACAACGTATAATAAAACAATTGCTGTTGGTCGCACCATGTTGACTAGTAGTAACAATAGTAACACGCAAAACCAACATTTTATAACATTATATAATGATAAATTAATATTAAAACATATTCGGTATTTTGCATATATAGACAATTAACTTGTAGATTTTCGCATTATTTAGATTTTCGCATTTTAAAGAGCGTATCGGATGTTCATTTTATATGCAATTTCACGTTTAACAAAAATAATATTATTATAATTGAAACAATAAAAAATGTATAATACGGTAATTTTTTTTTATTCGAGCTGTCAAATTTGACATTTGTATTTTTTATCGAGAACCTACTCTAACGGCCGGTTTCTCGAACGATGATCAACGAAAAAATCAAATAATTACTATGTGTCAAACTCGGATCAATCGTGATTTGGGTTTCCAGAAACCGGCTGTAAGATTTGAATCTAGTGTTGTAGATTCTACAATTGATTAATACATAGTTAACTCATAGTTAGTCGAGCGACTACATGACAATTTAAGGTATTTAAATATTTTTATTTTTAAGCAGTATGATAATTTTTAATATTACCTATATTGTATTTATATGAAGATCTTTTTAATAAAACTTGAGAAGCGCCAGTGCTCGCCCCAGAAGTCGAAGCGATTTACATCAATGCTAAATAAAATATGATTTGGGTAATTTATTCACAAACTTACGACTATTACAGTATTTATAAAATGTACATAGGCATATAAAATACATAAGAAACTGTTGAACTATCAACGAACCGTAGCAAACGATCTATAGATAGTTCAATTTTTTTTTTAATTTACCTAAAATTCGCCTAATAATAGACAGATTTTTTGTAGCAAATTAAGTCTGGAGCAACTATATTGGCATATACATTTGCAAATTATAGTGGTTATTGGTATAACGATGTTACATAATAATAATGCAGTAAATTCGTTATTAATCAATAACTTATTTATCAATTAAGAATCCTAGAGCAAAATTGTAAAAATTCAATTCTGATCGATACATTAAACATGATTAATTTTAAGTAGTAAATCAATTAAACGAAGGAAATGCGTGTTAGTTCTCCAATTATTTTTAATTATATCTACTTATTATGAATATACATGTAGTTAGCTTGAAATTAAAAACAAACTGATGTAATTTGTGCTATCAAATATTGAGATATTGAAACACAAAACCTAAAACAAAATAATAAAGTTATTTTGAATTTCATTTCATAATTGACAGGCATCACAACTCAGTTGGTAGTAGCACTGCCTTCCATGCTGTGGGTCGTGGGTTCGATTCCCACTCAGAGCAAATGTTTGTGTGATGAACATAAATATTTGTTCTTTGTGTGTATGTGGCATGGTAGCTCCCTGAACAAGCTCTTGTAATATAAGAAATATTTTTTGACAAAAATGACGAAAACCGACTTCAATAGTCATCGACTAAAATAAAAATATCCTATATCCACTATACTATATCCACATTTTTAAAAGCACTCGTTTTGTGGAATGTGGGACCGAATTGAGAACATCCTTTTTTGAAGTTGGTTAAAAATAGAAGCAGTATTTATTCGCATTTCATAAAACATGATTCTAGAACAACAGAATCCGTCAAATAAGGGTGGGTTTACACCAAACGAGCGAATGCTCATTCTATCCCCACTACGTCAAATTCTTCTAGTGTAAACAGGCGTAGAGCATTCTTTCGTTGTTCTTAGTGCGTTCGCAAAGATTCTATAGAATATTCTAAGAATGCTCGCTCGCTTGATGTAAACGGCGCAAGAGCGCGCGAACTGTTGCTTGGAGCATTCTATCGTGTTCGGACGCGCTCGCTCCACGAGCGAGCGCGTCCGAACGTTCTAGCTCTAGCTCTGTGTTCGTTTGGTGTAAATGGATACCTCTAGTTTTCGTTTACACTAAAAGAATAGGAAAGAATGCTCTTGTTCTGGCTCTAGCTCTATGTTCGTTTGGTGTAAACCCACCTTAATTGAACAACCTTGACAAAGAACTTTACCTACTTTCCGACTTACCTAGTTCGGATTTACGACACTATAAAGACACGGAATTGATGGCAGAGACCTACAAATAAATCCTTTTCATCGGTACTTTAGTACTGCTATTCTAGAAACGCTGCTTGGTCTTAATAAATAATAAATAATCACGAAGCTCATAGCGTGAGAACTAGATTGCTGATAGAATATCTACTTATTTATTTTTTTGTAAATAAATACATAGTAACAGATACAGAACCAATGTTTAATGTTTACCATCACATAAAATGTTTTGTTCTTGGTGGGACTTGAGCCCACGACCCACAGCACGGAAGGCAAAGCTACCAAATGAGCTATGTTTTTTGCCTCATCGTTGCTATGATAATTTCGTCAGTGCCACATGTATTTTACTTAGCAAAACTGAAAAAAAATGCTCGAGGTATTCTGCAGATATTTGCAATTTAGCTAGTAATTTATCTTAATCGAAAACGATTCGCGATCCATCTCTTAGTATTCGTAGGATTCATCAAAGAAAAATAAGAGTATGTATAATATTGAACAAAAAAGCTCACGCTAACGTTTTAAAAAACTTGAAAAAAAATATACAAGCAACATACACCATATTTCAGAAAACATATTTCGTGAAATTCAAGCCACAAAGCAGCATATAACAAAGAAACACGCAGATAACATGAAAAAAGGAGTTATTTTAATCATGCCCCATTATTTTTGTGCAGAGCACATAGGTTGTTTTTGTTACTGTATTAAAACAATATAATGTTTATACTTACCTAAAATGTTTTTTAGCATCTGTACAATTTTATTTTGTTGTGCAATAAAGAAAATTTCAAATCAAATAAAGGATTCTGTATGTCTTGTGATTTTACTAAATAAAATATTTGATTGACTTTGCGACTCGATTACGATTGCTAAACAACACACTCTTTGAATTTATTTTTAGGAAATTTGAAAATAACTTAAAGTTAGCATCATAGGAAGTTTGAAAAGCTTCTTATTTCTTGCTAAATTTAAAACAAGAAAACAAAAGTTTCGCTGGAAAACATCAAATTACAAAGAAAATATTTCTCCTGCCGTGTAATTACTCTGCCGCTGTTAATTTTATCACCCAAGACCTGCAATAACAATCAATACAAACCGCTGGTAAATGTCTCGCGAATCTATTTTAGGACAAATTATCACACGCTAAAATATACTCTATACTAATTTGAGAAAGTTGAATTCAGTGTGGCAATATTATTGTGACCCGGGGAAGAGAAATGGGTCAGGCGAGGTCACAGTCGCACTCCACTACATTTTAATTATAAATGTGTAGTTTGCGGTGAAGTTGATTGCACGAAGCACCTGTAGAATTGTATTTTGATTTGCAAATTGTGAGCATTGACCTGTTTTCATGCTTTTACGAAGACCTACTTGTGCGATAGCTCACTTGGCCCTGTGGTATTTTCAGTCGACTTTATAAATACTCCCTTAACAGTAGTTTTTTTTCTTTTTGTAAGTTCCTTATTTTGATAAAGATTTGAGCAGTACTTTTCGAGTACCTACTAACCGCGTTTAGGAGAGTAGGACGCCCTTGCGAAATGGAGCGACGATCTGCGGAATGTAGCTGGCATACACTGGATAAGAAGATACTAAGACCGGGCTCAGTGGTGCGTGTTGAGGCCTACGTCCAACAGTGGACTGATTTTATTTATTTTATTTTATTTATTTTATTTTTAAATTTTAGGAAAACTAACAGCTAATACATGTATATAGATAAAAAAACAAAAATTGCAAGAAGGCTAATTAGAAGTTTTCACAGATAAATAGTAAAAGATTAAAATAGATAACAGTCTCGAAATAGACGGAAAAAAGAAACACAACATACACAATATTACAGACTATTAGTGCTATACTCAAAAGCAGATTTAACTTTACCTAATTAATTTTACCCATTCTACTTACTAATTTAAACTTTACTTTAATTATTTAATTACTGCTATCAACATTTTAGAGTTAGGTTATGATAATTTTAAATACACACAAAACAAACTGACATTATTTACTCTTAAGTATAGGCACATGTAAGTAAAGATAAAAGAAAAAGTTAATCATGTAAACATAATTAAACAAAGTAAATAATAATTAAACCTATTGCTTAAAAAACCTGTCACACATGAAGCGCTTCAAGCGCTTAGTGCTAGTGTTATAAATATCAAGCTCCACATTATCGAAATCGCATGCTACCAATTTGTTAAAACATCCACTTGCCCTGTTGACAAATGCATTTTGCCTATAGTTAGTCTTAACTATGGGCACGTTCAAGAGATTTGGCCTACGTAGTGTGCTAGTGTTAGTTCTTAGACCAATCTTTTCTAACAACTCCGGACAGTCAACCACTCCATTCGCTATGTTTCTAAGGTAACACAAATCAGCTGTCTCTCTACGTGCTTCTAGCGGAAGAAAATGGAACTGGAGACACCTTTCTTCGTAATTATTTAAATATATTTTTGCTCTATACTGAAGGTACCGCAGAAAACGCCTTTGAATACGCTCAATCCTCGAGACGTATACATCGTAACGAGGGTTCCAAACTTGTGAGGCATATTCTAAGTGACTACGAACAAATGCACAATAGAGAATTTTGAAGGTCTTAACGCACGAAAATTCCGCCGACATTCTAAGGACAAAACCAAGAGCTCTAGATGCCTTGTTGACAATATCATTGACGTGCTGGTCAAATAACAATTTATCATCAAACGTTACGCCCAAGTCCCTAATAGTAGTTACTCTGGTTATAGGTATGCCAGAGATAAGGTAATTAAATTTAAGTCGATGAAGTTTACGTGTGTACGAGCAGATATAGCACTTAGCTACGTTTAAATCTAATTTATTTGAAAGGCAGTAGGATTGGAACCTGCCAAGATCTTCCTGTAAGTTAATCGCATCAACTGAACTACGTATCGGATTAATGATTTTCATGTCATCAGCATATAATAAAATTTTGGAATGACAAAAGCATGTAGATACGTCATTTATAAATATAATAAAGAGCAAAGGTCCTAGCAAGGAACCTTGAGGTACTCCCGATGGAATACTCATAGATGCTGAGGAGTAACCACTAAGCACTACAGTCTGACACCTATTACGGACATAAGATGAAAACCAACGATATAAGTTGCCCCTGATTCCGATGTTTTGAAGTTTTTTAAGGAGCATAATGTGATCAATCCTGTCAAAACATTTCTTGTAATCTGTGTAGATTACATCCACTTAAGACGGCTCAGACATAAACTCTGATATTATGTCGCTGCAGAGTAAAAGATTAGATGTAGTAGATCTACCTCGTAAGAAGCCATGTTGAGTTAAATTAAGATCATTCTTAATAGCAGAGTAAAGTTGTTTATGTACAATTTTTTCAAGAGTTTTAGCGAACAAACATAGTTTGGATATGGGCCTATAATTTTCAATTATATTCTTCGGTCCTTTTTTGTGGATAGGAGTGACAAAAGCAGTCTTCCAGATATCCGGCACTATACCTTCCGTAAGAGAGCGGTGATAAAGAAGAGAAAGAGGTAAAGCTAGATTCTTCGCACATTTTACTATGAAAATGGCGGGTATATTATCAGGCCCAGCTGACTTGTTCAAGTCAAGTGATTTTAACAATTTGAGAACTTCACACTCCAATATTTCTACTTCACTAATGTCTGAGGAAGACGTACTTACTTCAGTGTTACCTATAGTTGATTGAGATGTAGAAGGTGCATAGGTCTCATTCAGGAATGTTGAATGAAAATATTGGCCAAACATATTAGCGATCTCATGACCCTGGTTCGAAGAGCGACCACCGTACTGGAATACTGATGGATATGCATTACATTGTTTTTTACTCTTAACATAAGACCAAAACGCTCGAGGGTTTTCCCTTATCAGGCTCTCAATATTTTCAATGTACAGTTTATATAACTCACTTTCCAATACCCTGGCTCTCTCTCTCAGAAGTACAAATGACTCCAGATCGCTTCTATTCCCGTATGTTTTAAATTTACGATGATATTTATATTTTTCTTTTAAAATTTTAATAAGTGGTTTTTTATACCATAATGGATATTTAGTTGATGGTGTAACATTTTTAGAGGGTATATATTTATTACGTAGTTCGTTAATAGTACAATAAAAGAAAGAGACCGCATCACTCAACGTCGCTTCACCAAAAGCTGTGTGCCAATCTATGCTACATAGCTCAGTACAGATTGCTTCAAAGTCCGCATTCTCATAAATATACCGTACATATGAGTGAGGTTTTATTGTACTGTATTGCACAAAATCCGCCTCACACACTATAGACCTATGATGAGGATCTTCCCCAACCAAAGGGGAATCGCAAGCTCTAACAGTCACATCGTGGTTTGAGAAAACTAAATCAAGAATTCTGCCATTAATGTTTGTATAAGAATTATACTGAAGCAAGTTACAAGTACTAAGTTCATCAAAAACTTCTAATTGGTGCGAGCCGAGAATATTACTTGGATCTAATGCTAAACCGTCCTCACTAAGCGACCACAAAATGTTAGGTAGATTAAAATCTCCAAGAATAATGAACTTATCAAGTGGATTACTCAAAATAATACTAGAAACATTTCTCACAAAGTTGTCTAATTGAACTGACATTGAGCTCCCTAAATTTTGTGCACATATGTAAACCACACAGATATGAATTTTATAAGTACCCCCACTATTTTTATTTCGAATAGAAAGGGTTACCCATATATCTTCCGCGGCCGATGACCAGTCTCTATTACACTCAGCTGCAAGTTCACGTCGCACGGCTATCAAAACTCCACCCCCTTTCCCCTGTTGCAGCTCACGGTAGTTCCTATCAGATCTCCAAACCAAGTACCGATCATCAAACAATTCGCTGTCCACTATAGTATTGTTCAACCATGTTTCCGTGATACAAATAATATCATATGCACTTAAGTTAATGTTTCTGTAAAATAATGATGTTTTCGTACGTAAGCCACGGGCATTCTGATAATAAATATTAACTGGGATCATTATTAACAAAGTATTTTTTTAGCATTTGTATAGTATTAAAAAACGGCAGAAAAAATGATCGATTAGCATGATAGTAGAAAAATGAACAATGCTTCATGCCACAGTGGACAGCTAAAATCATTAAAGTTACTGTGAAAAGATCGATTTCAATGTATTTTATGTATTTCATTATTAACAAAGTATTTTTTAGCATTTGTATAGTTTTAAAAAACGGCAGAAAAAGTGATCGACTAGCATGATAGTAGAACAATGAACAATGCTTCATGCCACAGTGGACAGCTAAAATCATTAAAGTTACTGTGAAAAGATCGATTTCAATGTATTTTATAGCAAAAGATAGACGGTAGTTAAAGCCCAGCGAACGCCGGGTTAGAGCAAGTAGCAGCGATAAGCGCATCATAATACTAAGCAAGACAGGTTTACTCGGCGCGCACTTACACAAGCGCAGGGCAGTGGTTGACAACATTTGGCAGCAGAGGCTTATAAAATCCAGGACGATATAAAATAATAAGGTATTAGCTTCTGAGTTTACAAAAAAAAGCAATTGATAATATATATACAGTTCTACAGTATTGAATACTACAATTTTTTTAAATCTGTTTCTGACCTGATTACAATCACTGGAGATGTAGGATTTTTCCGTACACATATCTTGCAGCCCTTCACCCAAGTGAAAGCAAACCCCCGGTCCTTCGCAAGGGACTTAGTCTTGTTTAAGAGGATCTTATTCTCCAAAGTCAAATGATCATTGACAAATACCCTATTGTCACCTTTTAGACCCAGGCCGGCAGGAGTAATGGTGCATTTTCTTGCAGCCGCGACGAAGTCATCCTTCACATATCGGCTGTGCACTGCTACCACTATGGTTTTATTGTTTTTATCATTTCTCATGGGCACCCGAGCGATGTAGTTGATTTGTTCCTTAGGTATGGAGCAGTTGATGTTTGACCCGATACGAGCTACGATGTCGAAGAGATTCTCCGTGTTTGAAACTGGAACGCCCTTCACTTCGATGTTGTTGAGACGGGATCTCTGCTCATTTTCACGAAGTAAAGTTTCCATGTTTTGAACACGCAGCTGAAGGTGTTCTACGCCCTGTTTAGCTTTCTGGAGGGACTGTATGTCTTTCTCCATCTCCACTATTTTATCAGATAGCGCCTCAAATCTTCTGTCTACGAAATCTATTGATGATTTGATCTCTGTTAGCTCTGTTTTTATGCTCCTGATGCTTTCATCGAGGCCTGGTAGTATCGCTACTTTCAGCGATAGGCTCTTGAGCTCAGCAAGAACAGATTCCATATTAGCTGGAGTGGGAGACACAGCCATTGGTGTCTTCAACGTGTTGATTGTAGAAATTGAAGGGCTGGCTGATCTCGAACCCTTGCAACCAGAACACTTCCAAGTAGACTTCCTGTCACCTAGTCGACGATATCCATGTTCGGTGACTCCAGCGCAGGCGAAGTCAAAGACACCCCGACAAACAGAACACTCCGCTCCATCTCTGAATTCTTCACCACAGCTCTTACACGTTAGCATTGTGATAATAATAGACGAAATCGTGGAGAACAAAAAATATTAGAATAAGTAATTCAGTTCTGATACAAAAAATGTTTAGAACCGCTGAAAAGTATAGCAACGCAAAAACAGGTCTTACGGCGTGCGAACGGTCCGCCGTCTACGGACTGACTGACTGACTGATGTTGATGATGATGATAAAATGGTAAGTTTATCTGAAGCAATCCGCGACTCAATAGAACTAGGGCAACGCCTGCGGTCATGAATTATGTATTTGAATGTGATAAGTTCCTGCAAACTTAGTCGACTGCTGGAGGATTTCTGACTAGAATGAAATCTTTGAACTTAAAGTTCAAAGATTTTATTCTCATTACAGACAGTTTGACTTAAATAAGAAGACGATATTATGTAGATATTTTAAAAGAAAATCTTTGCTTGTCATTCGATTTTAATGTTTTTTTTGTTTAGATGATCCCAAATAATATTTAACTAAGAGTTAACCTGTTTTTTGAGTAACCTTAAAAAAATAGATGTACTTAATTTAAACTAATTTCAAATACAATTACCTATACATTGTTAATGTATAAATAAATTAATTAAAATGTATTAGGTACTGTGGCAATTGAGTTCAGTTTTGTTCATTTTTGTAAAAATGTAATTTATTCATTTAAGGGTTGAGTTGGGTATAGGTACGTCAGATTATATTCGATAACGTAAACAATTTCCGTTACCGAGGTTTGAGAAAATATAATCCATCGAACATTTTAACCCTCATTATTAATTTATATACAGATATAGAAGATATTATATAGAAAATATAGATTGCCATTGAAGTTAATTATAATATAATAATTTTTAATTTTGACGACATAATCTCATTTAATATACAATTTTATATACAAAATTCGGTCTGCCAACCATCCTCTAATGCCTTCAAACAGGGTTAAAATGTGGTACCAAATTGTATTGTAACAATCTAACTTCACCAAATGAATGCAATAAATGAATTGAGTACTAAGTACCTATCAAGTTATGATAAATTGACAACTCTGTGACAAAAACATGAATACTACGTACATATAGACACAGTACCTACGTATAGTACACATTGGTACTGTGCGTACTACGACTTGGGTTTCGTCTTCCCAGTATCAGTGGAATAGAACGCAGGTGCCAGAGGGCGGGCCCCCACCTCTATGACGTCATCATTTCGGTTCCAAGATCAAGGTCACCTTCCCATCCTTGTTTTTTATACGATTTAATACAAGATATCTGGGTTTTATCAGGGTTTAAAAAGCTCAAAAGTTTGTTAAATTTATTCGTTATTTATTCGGATACAAATGTATATAAAAAAAATCAATTAACACGTAGTGTGACAGCCCTAGTCAATAATCGCGTCATTTCAACGTCAGCCAAAGCAAAACACTTTGGAAAATGTATTTAGGAAATTGCAGACTGGAGCATTATTTCAAAACACGAACATAAGTGGTCTGATTGGTTAAAATCTCGTGTTATCTCATCTCCGACGTCGGTATCGATCTCACGACACCCAGAGGGCTGACCACGAATAAATGCGACAATCGTAAAGTAACATATTTAAGACACACTGCGCGCTAACGCTGGCAGCTCGAAACTAAAGCTGGTTTTAACGCGCATTGTATCTCAAGTACGTGACTGTTTCGGTACGTTTACGATTGTGCTCAGTTGCTCACACCCCAGAACACCCAATTTCACTACATAGGGCCGAAAAGGCGCGAAGAAACCGTGACGTCACAGACCCCTGCCTAGAGGCTCGAGTAATAAAAGCTCGTTTATATTACACTCTAGTTTTGTTAAATAGGCTAGGTTGTAGGCGAATGTAGGTTTACAATGTATTCTATGAATTCATTTACAAAAAGTTATAGACCTATATTATTATATATATATTATTCTATCGGCAATATAGTTCCCTAATACAATCAAGTGGTTTGTGAAATATCAGTGACTGTTTTATTCGTTTCCTCAAAATATCATAGAAAATACACCTTTAAAAGCAATCTTGAGGGAATTATTAAAAGCTAAAAGTATAAATAAGTACATAGCAAGCTGCAGAATGCATTGCTAATTGTTATTATTAATGTAACTATAATTTATTTGAGCCGTTTGCAATAAGAAATATAAATTTGGAAAATTCTTGGTGTCTTAAATTTTTTAATATCTTAGATTAGATTAGTGTCATAATCATAAATTCTTTATTCAGTAAAATCACCTAGTATCTACGGTTCTAGGTTCCAGTTTCACGGGATGCCTAGACGAAAAGGCATGTTGAATCACAATTTACTTAATGCCTAGGAACATAAGTTTTCAAATAACTACAAAAAATCATTTCTGAAAGTGTCTTGTGCTCCCGTTTATTTTTGATCAAGATTATACCTACCAGTCGTTTTTGAGTTACTCTATTCATTTCACAGTATCGATCTACCTCATAACCACTAGGTGACTAAAGACTACAATTAATTCTCTCCAAGTTTATGACAAAACCATTTATTCGTAGAAAAATAACGGACTGACTTATTATGTAACAATACTTTGATTTACAAAGAGGTCGAAGGTTTAGTCATTTCTCCAACCTCTTTTGTTCATATTTAGGGCCCCCGCAAACTGCAGACTTTTTATCGGCCGATAGTTTGGTCGGCTTCTTAATCAGTATGAAGCTGTATGCAGATGCGCACATTACAGTGATTCAGTCTTCATACTGATTAAGAAGCCGACCAAACTATCGGCCGATAAAAAGTCTGCAGTCTGCGGGGACCCTTAGTTCGTGAACATTGAACCTTTTCCGAATGATTTTATCTACGATTATGATGAAAGCAAGCAAACCTCATCATCATCCAATCTGACAGTTTCAACTTTGATTTGCTCCGATAAATGATCAAAATCATTGTGTGCAATATCCATGCAATCATCAGACTTTGTTATATTTTTGTATAATTCCATTATCCCTACTTTAAAATCAATTTTTTGTTCAGATGTGAGCTTCTGAATATCTGGTAATAAGCTTTTTAGGAATGATAAGTCTGGGTCATTTTCTTGTGCAGTTGTTTTTTCAAGGTTTTTGATGACTGATCTTTCGAAAGCTGTCATTTGTGATCTTCTTACTTTAGTTGGTTTGACCATTCGTCGTTGATTAACTGGTTTGATCATGACTTTTGATCGTTTTGATATTATTTTTGTTTTGGGAGTTCGGGTTCTTGAAACTATTTCAACGTTTTCTGACGTGTCGTTCGAGGTCGAATCATCTGATACCCATTTATCAATTTCTATTGTTTCTCTGAAAACAAAAAGATAAATATTAATCATTTATCTGTCATACGTGCAAACACAGTCTATTCTACCAATACATCAATACTTATTTCTCCAATCGACGTTGACAAGTAATACAACAATTACATTTTTAAAGATTACTGAATAAGTAGGTACTTGATAAATCGTAGTGTCTAAAATAAATAAATCCTTTTAAGTTAGTTGAAAAAGTAAGCTGACTTTCGCATGTCTAATCAACTCAGGGGGTGAGCACGAATAGTTGTGAGAATCGTAAAGTAAACGTAACGAAACGATTCACACTGCGCGTTGATGCTCCAACGTTCGGCGGTCAAGTTGGCGTTTGTCAACCAAAGTGAATCGAATACGCTGCGTGTTCACTTCGTGATTGTCATATCTATTTGTGCTCACCACCCTAAGTTGACTTGACAAGCGAAAGTCAGTTTACTTCAACTGACATAAAGGAGGTTCACTACGATTTGACAAGTACTTTTTAAAGTAATCTTTAAAAATGTGTTTTTAGTATTACTTGTCGATGGCGATTGGAGACTGTTTTGTTTAATTGGTAAAAAAAGTTAAAAACGTAAGCGTAAAACACATTTCGTACGAAAAGCTTTATCGCTTCGGAACTTACACCTCAGGTCGCCTTTTATCGTATACTGGTCTTATGAAGTCCAATATATCAGAATACAAGTATCTTCTCTTCTTGGCACGTACTTGCTCGCCCGGTTCTTTCTCAGCCAGAAGCTTTTTATAGTAATCCCGTATGTTATTCCATTTTTTCTTAATTTCGAGTTCTGAAAAATATTATTTTTAAATAAAAAATGAAGAAAAAGCATAAAAAAAACTGGAAATAAGGGCCGAGACAGCCTCATCAGATATAGATTGACCTATATTATGAAAAAAGGCACCTGTAAAAATCTTCTCATTGATTCACCAATGAATCAATTCGGATGAATTTTGTTTAGTAAGTACACAGTTATAGTATCTAACAATAGGCTACTCCATCAAAAATTTAGGGGAGACGCACAGGAACAAAATCGGATGGTATTAATTTAAAGTTGCTGAGTGACGTCACATAGCAATCCAACATGGCGGTTGACTCAAACCGGGAAACAACAATCAATGCAGTTCAGGTATAGCAAACAATACTAATACGCAGACGCGTACACGTGGTATTTATTTACATTTTTATTCAATTATATTATTTACATACGTACGTCACAAATTGTAAAAAGCTAAACTTACGTCTCATGTATTTATCTCCCTCAGACATAATATTCCAGTCGCTAATTAAATCCAGACAAACTTTATTCCAAGCTTCGTCTTTCTGGTGTTTATTATGATACCCTTCGTTGTCTAAGTCCCATATCGCTTTACATTTCTTCACAGCATGTATGATATCTTCAGAATCTAGCATTTTGCTTGTATTTTGTTAGAAATGGTTTGTGAAAGAAATATAAATGGCGGACGTACGTCGTCATGCGCAGTTCGATCGCTACTAAGGAGGGGATCCGGAACTACGGAACGGACAGACGGAAAACAACGGGTCCCTTTGAGAAGTATGTATAAGGGTTACTTTATGTATAATACATATACTCACTCACTCACACAAATACAATCGAAATACAATCGAGACGGATATGCGGTAATATTCTGACATTTGCTATCGTAGGTATACTTGTGTTTATATTAATATTCTATCAGCATCTGGTTTCTATGCTACTTTTTACCCAGGGGACACTAGGGAGTAGTAGCGTAATTATTTAGCCAGAGAATAAATTAAAATAAATAATGTTACTAACCTGGACGCAGCTGCTGCAATTTCCTGGGGAACGTTGACTGTCGTCAATATAATAATTATAAACTTATAACCGCTGTATTTATGTCAAATTAACATCAGTTATACTGCACGTCGACCACGGCACGACACGCGCAGTGTAACTCGATTTTCACAGTCAATAGTCGTGAAAACTGAAATCATCGACTTAACATAAGTAACTCTACTACTTGCCATGTTAAAATCATAAAATTATTAACTCGTACTGATTTTACCAGTAAATTAACAGATTTGACTAACCTGTGCGTGACTTACCGGCATCCTATAATACTTATAAAGGGTGTACCGTACCGTTCACGCTCATTTTGACCATTCAAGTTTGAGTAATAAGTAGGTAGGACCCAGTCTGCCCACCTACGTAAAAGGCCGTACCCGTATTATCCTTAAGGCGTTATCGAAGTAAAGCCAAAACACAACACAAAAGGAAAGAGAAGTCAAAATCTAAAGATAAAATACAAAGATGGTATGCCACTGAACTATGGCCTTCGTAGCCGTCGTAAAATACAGGGCTAAAAGTAGTAGTCACGTACCGACGACCTCTGTAATTTTCATTTCGTTAGCTTTATTTATTAGGTAAGGTACTTGATCGATTTTCACTATTTTTGGGACTTTTTGAATAATTAATCAGTTAAGTGTATTTACTTCTACAAGTGTAAGGGTACCATATATGTAGATACTCGTAAGTTGAAAACGTAGATAGATCTAAACTAGACACTTTTTACTTACTCATTACTATGTGCTAGCTATTCGTTAGGTAATTTGTGAGTAAATTGCGGCTTGATAAGGAAATCCTGTGGTCGATAAAACTTTATTGCAGGCACAAGCTTACGCGTATTCCTTAAAATAACCTACCAATCAGAGCTTTTCTTTCTTCCACCGACCTTCACAATGTCATCGGTTCATTGGCTAAAACATTACAAAATTTGAGCGTTGTCAACAATTTTCTTAAAATAAGGTAACATTAACTCCCACGCTTGAAAACCAACGAGCAAATAACATGGGCATGTTAGTGAACTGTTTTGTCAAGGGCCAAGCATTCTTGTCTCATTACTTGATGGATTTAAATTATTTCAAGCACCGACTGCTTAGAATATACCGTGCGTATTTCCCCATTATTGGAAGTCTATTTTTGTATATACGAGTAATACTCATTATTTTTTATTACTTGTCTGCACATTGGTTTGTAAACAAAACAATTGTGTGTTTAAAAGCTTATAGGGATAAATTTATGGTAGTCAATAATCCAGATACTTAAGATTTTATTTTATTAAAAACAATTACCGCCGTAGATCAATAAACACCACAAACTTGAACAAAGTTTGATGACTTTTGACGGTCTCTCGTGTAATTCGGAGATTTGAAAATATGTATGTAAGTAATAGCTTTGTTCCTAACCTTAGTTTCTTAAAACCAATCCTCATACTCATAGATTTATTAGGATAAAGTAATATAAATGCGGAAATTGTTATTTTATTATAATCGATGAGGCGCGCGACATTCTGCGTTTGACAGCTGACAGTTGCCAATCGGTCACGTTTTTGCGTACAATAAGTAGATACACGATACGTTTATTATATACTCGTAGTTTTAGGGGTGATTACTCAGAACTCAGATGGGTCGTTGTAGGTGTAATTTGAGTAGGTGGGGCATTATTGGCGACGATGACACAGGATGCGTATGTGGAGAACCGCTACAGACCATGTCCCACTTACTGAACTGTCCATGTTGCCCGAGCACCTGTACTACCTCTGACCTCATGCATTGCTCGTCTGACGCACTAAATGTGGCTAGCTATTGGTCAGGGGTGGTCTAACCTTGGTGATTTTCTTAAAATGGTTTATCAACGACACGAAGAAGAAGAAGGGGTGATTACGAATAAATGTGACAATCGTAAACGTTTCAATAACGTAACGTTTGATTTTACGTTAGCACATTCAAGACACACTGCGCGGTGACGCTGCAACGTTCAGCAATAAAGTTTACTTAGCGTCTAAGTGTCACTCGAATTCGCCACCTTTTCGATACAAAGCATTGTATTGATAAATACCAAAATTGCTGCGCTCTCACAGGGTACATGACTGTACAATTAGTTAAGTACATATTATAAATCCTAAAAACCCAATAAATAAAGAAATAAAAAAATATTGTCACATATTCGTGCTCGGGCCTCTTATCATTATATTATTGCCATTGACATCATTTACCCATAATAATCAAAATTTATCCTTATGATTTTACAGAATAAAATATAATTGACTTAAAATATTTATTTATAAACTACCTAATTACTTACAATGATAATAATTTTACCATTGTAATTTGGAGACTAAAACACGACTAACATAACATTAAATAAATTTATTTAGATTTTTAATACGTGTATTTTGTTAGGTAGTATAAGCCAAGCAAAAAAAAAGATGAACTTGGCTACGATTTTAAACATTTTTGACAGGCGTCACAGCTCAGTTGGTAGTAACTCTGCTTTCCATGCTCTGGGTCGTGGGTTCGATTCCCACACAGAGCAAATGTTTGTGTGATCATCATCATCATTTAATGTACCATGTATTTATTTATCTATTTGTATAAAAAAACATTAAAGTACATTCTTAGAAATTTAAATGATAAACAAAAGGTACTGTGTATGTTTTCGAAAGTAATCTGACACCCTGTATAAATTAGTTTAGGATAAATGTATCGAGTTCAATGTTTTCAATTTACAGAAGTTGTTTTGTTTATGTAATGAGTGCTCGGGCGTAAAAGGTACTACTTTACAAAGGTTGGCATAATACACTCGTTAGTATTACCGTAGAAATTTTCCGTAAATTTACGTAGTCTATACAATTTATTTTAATTAATTTTTAACTCTTAGTCGTTCTACATCAAAAAGAAAATGCGTGGGCCGCATCATCATTCAACATCAAATGACATTAGAAAGAAAGAAAGAAAGAAAGAAAGAAAAATATTTTATTTGCGACAACAAAGAACTTAAAGATAATAATATAGGTACATCAAAAATCATAATGGCGCAAAACGGACTCTGCCTCAGCGTATGTCAGTCGACTAGCGACTGACGCTGGTCTTCCGACAGAGCCGTACAGTGATGCCACGGAAACACCTTACCACTATGTCATTAAAATATAACAGAAAAAAAAATATGTATACGAAAATGAATATAGGGAAAAAAAACACTCTGGGTAGTTAACTATAAAAAAACATTACAAAAAAGTACGTCCAGCCATTGTAAAAAACATAATATAAAATAAAATAAAAACAATTTAAAAAAGTACTAAACATAAATAAAATGCTATAAAGGTTAATATGCATAATATAGTCTATCACACTATCTAAGCGTGTAGAGTCAGGCAGTAAAACCCATATGCTTACATTTAAAGAAACCTAAATGATGCTAGCGTCGTGTCTATGATTTTCTTGCTCTTTTTGACCTTTAAATAAAAATATTTTAAGTTGTTTTCTAAAACTATAGACGTTTTGCAGGCTTCTTATTGGCGGAGGGATATTATTCCAGCACTTCGATGCAGCGTATCGGAAGCTGCCTCTGAAAGACGCTGAGCTGTGCCGCTGCGTCGAAAGCTGCATCGAGCACTGTCGAGTTCCATAATTTCTAGAGCTTGACAACCAAGATAACTTTTTATAGAGGTATGGCGGCGTTTCATACTTCAACACACCAAACAAGAGACATGCGAGATGAAGTTTCTGCCGATGTTTCATTTTTAAAATTAAATTTTTATTCAAAAATGGCGTGACGTGGCCCCTAAGCGGTACATCGAAGCAGAAACGAGCACAAGCGTTCTGTACGCGTTGAACAAGTCTCTGGGTTCTAGCTAACAAACGAGGACCAAAAACAACGTCAGTATAATTTAGCTTCGAGAGAACAAGAGACTCTACTAGCCTAATACGTAGATCCACACTAATATGGGGACGCACTCTATACAGTACCTTTAGCCGATAGAAACAGTTCTTAACCGAGTCAGCAACATGCTTCTCGAAGCGAAGACCACAGTCCATAGATAGTCCAAGATTGCGAGCCTCGTATACGCGCTCCACAGTCTCACCCATGAGTGTAACGTTCACTGAGTAATTTAGGCCAGACAATAGAGGCTTGCTACCAAAGATCAAGTATTTGGTTTTCGTAGGGTTCAGCAAAAGGCTATTGTCTATGGACCACTGCGCTATATTTGATAGATCCTCGTTGAGCTTACTTATAGCATTGTCAATATCATATGGCTTGCATGAAATATAAACTTGTATGTCGTCTGCATAAATGTGGAACTGACAGTTTCTGATACACGATTGCACATCAGATGAGTAAAGGATGAAAAGTAACGGTCCCAAAATAGACCCTTGAGGTACTCCACGCGTTACGGGTGCAATATCAGAACAAAAGATCGAACCATTACCGCATGACAATTTTGTATACTGATGTCGACCGGTGAGATAGCTGTTGAACCATTGTAAAGCATCTCGATCAAAACCATAGTAACTTAATTTGGATAGAAGGAGATCTATATTTATCGAGTCGAAAGCCCTAGAAAAATCGAGTAGCACTACCAGGGTACACATACCTTTATCCTGCGCACAAAGAATGTTGTCAGTAATATCCAACAAGGCAGTTGCAGTGCTCCTCCCCTTACGAAAACCAGACTGGGCCTCGGGTAAGATATCGTGCCTATCGAGGTAGTCACTGAGCTGCAAGCTAATTACTTTTTCCAGCACCTTTGAAAGACATGGCAAAATGCTGATTGGTCTTAGGTCTTTTAATTCCGCTGGATTAGAGGTTTTAGGTAAGGGAAGAACAATCGCAAGTTTCCAAGCATCAGGGAAGGTAGATGATGTTATAGATCTGTTCACAAGAGAGGTTATTGCCTCAAGAGTGTCAGGTAACGTTAATAAAAGCATATCAAGGTTGATACGATCACATCCCTCAGCTTTAGATTTTAGACCACTTAATACTCTAGCAATTCGGTCTAGACTGACTGTTTCTAAATGAAAGACCGCCTGTCCAAACTTGTGATGCTCGAAATAGGTAAGAAGTGAGAGACACACAACCGATGTGCCAGGTATGTTAAGGAAATGGTTATTTATAACATTTGCGTCCTGAAAATGCGAAGGTAAATCAGTGTTTTTATTAGGGAGCACAGTATTTTTCAAATTTTTCCATAATAATTTAGGATCATTTATTTTAGAGTTTATATTTTGATTAAAGAATGCTGTTTTTTCATGAAAAAGTGCTTGGTTCACAGTAGATTTGAGACTCTTATAGTAGAGCTTTTTACTCTCTGACTTAGATATATGAAACTCTGCTGCCGCAGCATCACGTAACCTCATCATTAATTTTACTGTATCGGTGATCCACGGATAGGTACGTTACAGTAAAGCACTTGCCTATTGCCTAAAAAAAACTATTTGCTAAGATCAAATTATGGTCAAGTAAGGTACTTAAGATCTAATTTATACTGAGCCATGTCAATGCCAATTTTAGGTACGGACATAAAACCGTAGATTTGTACTTTTGGTGTATTCTGACAAAAAACGTAAGTATATAAGTATTCTATCAGCAGTCTAGTTCCCATAGTGCAAGTTTTGCTTAGTTTGGACAAGAGTGTGATGTGTGAAATGTCCGTGAATATTTATTACTTCTTTAGACAGGTGGTGGCGACGACGGTGGCGACGATTCGTTTACAGACCAAGTTTGCTGAGCTCCAAACCACTTAAGGTGACGGGTATACCCAAATGCGTGTTTTTGGGAGTGTTTTCGGAAGAAGTCATAGCATGTGGAGTTGTCAAACTTATTATTTCCTATAAAACATATATTGAACTCGTCAGGTAGGAAACAAAATGTGTGCTCTTGGTTATAGTTTACTTTTAAATGTAAGTTAAGTACCAACACCTTTTGCAGAAATGTGGTTTTTGATCCCATTTTTTATGGGTTTGGCAGATTTGTTTGGTACCAAACTCAGCACAGCTATTCTTATGGTTCGTATCCTTACATTCAAGAAAAAAAAAATCTACATTAAGGTGTTTAAAGAAGAAGAAGAGTAGCGCCTTAGGAACTATAAGTGTTCGATTGCTGTGTGCTCGCAAATATTCATAAGGCGCTGCTTAAGAGTTTGATAATCCGAACTGTGCGCGGCTCATTATGTGTTTTGCGTCGTTTTCAGCATTTTTACTGAAGTTGAAAATGCGACGTTGCCACGCTCACTATCTAGAGTTTAACCACTGCGGCAAAAACTATGCCGTGTTACAAGTGTAACGTGTGTGTAGATACAATGAATTAATAATAAAGTTGGAAGTTTATGACATTTTTATTTATTATGAAAAATTTCACCCTACCCGTCGCCTTAACGCTAGTTATAAATTAAAACTCTTACTAGAGTCTCTGATTTTCGAAGCCGATCGCAGTGATATTCAATGTGTCAAAACGGTCACCTTAAAGTTGGAAAACCGGAATGTTGTCGACAGGTGGTGTCGAAAAAAGTAGATAAGTATGTTTGGTACTGCAGCTTGTAGTGGGTTTTAACACCACACAGCCAAGTAACATATAGTTGTGATTCGTTTTAAAATGTGATTTAATTAGTTCTTAGAACACGGGCTTTTTGAATACTTACAGGTTCTGCAAAAACGATTTGACAAACTATTTATAGAATATAGGTACCACCTACCATGTGTGAAATGTCCGTGAATATTTATATTTATTTATTTTATTATATTTCAAAGTCTGGGGCTGCTTTTTATAGTAAACTTTGTGCTCCAAACTTCAAGCGTTTTTATAGATTTAGATATTTGCTAAGATCAAAATGTTATCTTCTAGAAAATTCCTCTTTATTTGTGTCCCACAACAAGGGCAATTGTTTTGAAGATTGAACATTTTGTATAACTAGAAATTCAATAAACTAGATAGACTAAAATACCTACTAATGTCCAAACTTCTCAGAATACTTCGCAGCTGTAACCTGTGTGTAAACTGTGTTTTATAGATGTACTTACGATCTGTAAAAGTCTTAATTTATGACTTTACTATAAGTACCTATGTAGTTTTCTTTATAAATAGGATATTTTCCATGATTAGTGAGTTTGATTATATCCCGATATTTCGCACAGTTGCATGCGCGATGATCACGGGTCGAACTGTATGTATGTACTGTAGGTGATACACATTGTATTATTCGCACATTGCAAAGCTGTATAACATCGTCACGGCTGATAGGCCAAGCGAGTCTAATAGTGTGGACGGTGTTTGCCATCTAACTGTCTATACACCGTCGAAGTCATGTAGAACATCCTACATATAGAACTATTTATTTATATACGTAGCTTATATTCTAGAGCAACCATTTTTCTGACGTCAGCAGAATCACTTGTTGACATTATTCGTTTTCGTTTATTCGTGCTGTCTATTATACTTGGGTTTTCCTTTTATATATATATATATCTTAAATTTGCCTTTACCGACGACGACCTTCACAAGATCAAAGTTCTAGACGGAAATAAAAAAAAAACGACCCAGGCCACTTTAATAGCCTATCATTGTCCATAAAATCTACAAATAGAAGTCACTGCCACGTTATAATAACACTATATTCTGTCTGTCTGTCGGTATTTTAACTCTATGTAGAAACTGGCAACAAATTGTGACGGTCTAATTGTAACTCAAACGTGAATAGGAAACCTCAAAACTAAATTATTCCAGCACATTACGCAGTTTAAGTAAGTTGATATAAGGTGCTATTTGCCACAGCAATGATTCTGAATAGAGGAAAATGTGATTTTGCTGGGGCATAAATCTTGTAAATTGAGATGTTGTGACAGGGACCCGTAGAGAGGGTGTTCTGTTCAACACTCGCATCCGATCTATCGTAATACTAGAATCGTAAGAAAACTCACTCACAACAGATAAGAGATATTTATACTTTGGAATTAGGGGTTTTTCTCATACGTGCATGAAACATCAGTATCTGGAGAGAATCAATAAGCTCTTACTATAAATGCTTTATACCCACAATAAATATCACAATCACGGATGACTTTAACAATATATTATTATGATTAAACCTATAATAATATTTTGAGAGCCGACAATATAAGCAACAACCAGTAAGTTAGTAAATACCATATATTTTATTAGCTGATTTGGATCAGCTAATAAAATAAATGATAAGACAGCTCGAATGTGATACATAAGAATAGATCTTCTATTAAAAAAACATAAGCCAGAGTCGCAAAGCCCCCGTTACCATGTAGATTTATCAAAACCTGCTTAACCAAAAAGTTTAACCTCTATTCACCCTCTCATCGATTCCTTCAGCTCAAATCGTTTACACCAAAACCTACTAACTACTCCAGCAGCATCACCCACCATTTTTTTAAGAAGTTGGTTAACAAGACAATTTTGCGGTAAGTTACAGATTTACGACTTCGCGAGGTAAATTCTTCCAAACTTACAGCAGCAACGGAATACAAATGTATAAAATTTAAATACAAATTACTTGTACGTGTCTTCAATTGATGTCACGTGTAACGTGACTGACAGTTATTCGATACATAAATATCGAATAAGAAATGCCGAAAGTATATTACGAGAGATTATGGAATGGTGTATGAAGAGACGTAACAGAGGATCGACAACTCAAAGCCATAACTGACCTTCACGAGATATTCCCTATGAGGGATGCTTATGATACAAGATATAGGCATCATCATCATCAACCCATATCAGTCCACTGCTGGACGTAGGTCTCTCCCAAAACGCGCAAATGAGGTCTTCGGCTCTTCTCATCCAGTGGTTGCCAGCTACATTCAGTGAAGCGACGGTTTGCGGAATGTAGCATACATGCATGTTCCATAGATTTCTAGGAAGAAGGTCCTTGAGTCTTCTAAACCCAAGACTCTAACTGCATCTTCATTTATCGGGTGTAATCACTTGACAATATTCAACTCGATGTACAAGGCATGTTAAATTGTACACATACATAATTCCACCCAGAAACCTTACAATAACATTCTGTCAAAATGGCGGAGACAAGACAGAGGCACGAGCTCATTACTATGCGAGTTGCCAAACCACGTCTGCATTAGAAACACTGACGACCTTTGGGCAGAACTCACAACTAAAGCAGGTAGCCAGTAGCTCCAGCAGTTGCCGGTTCATCAAATCAGAGAACTCGGATAAATGTGACAATCGCAAACGTGTCGAAACGGTGTATTCGAGCGATACTGATGCGTTGACGCTAGCTGTCTGCTGAACGTTGCTGCGTCACCGCGCAGCGTGTCTTGAATGTTCTAACGTTATGATACGTTTACCATTGTCACATTAATTAATGCTCAAGTCCTCAGTACACGCCATCTTTTCAGTAAAACTTAAACTACGCTCTGGTCACGTGTGCCATAGTTCGTGCTAAATAAACGCAAGCACCTATATTTTGCAACACAACACTCTCAGCGGTGTATGTACACTTTCTAATATACTTTTTGGCCCGAGGACATCATAATTACTTGAGGTACCTACCAATCCCACGCACAACCTTAATTACTGAATAAACTATGTTTTTTTAATTAACCACACAATTACCCAAGAAGACGCCAAAGCCATAGTACTTATATTAAATTGTTAAATGTATTAGTCAAACTAAGTCATTTATATTATAGGTTGATTGACCCCGGTGCTTGTCCACTAAGAGCTATATTTCACCGGGACGCCATGGGGGCGCAACCAGTCGCCGCAGCCAACAAAATGTATATACTCTATAGAGAGTTATACTCACCTGGTGTCCGTTTGGTTGCGCGACCAAACCTGCATTTTGTTGGTAGCGGTGACTGGTTGCGCCGCCATGGTGTCCCGGTGAAATATAGCCCTAAGTCTAACAATACTAAGACACTTTTGGTGTGAATGCAGGCACAGATATATTACCGACCTTTAGAGGTCGGCCGCTACCGTACTGTACTGACATTTTCATTCAATATTAATAAATCTGGCTTCTCCTGTACGACTTGCGTGATTCAAACCGATTTCAAGTATAAAACAATTGTATAACAACAGTTTTCCGGCATCGAATGTAGGCTAAGATGATAAGCAAAGTTCAAGCCTAAGAATAAAACTGACTAAATAAAAATGTTTGTAATCACGAAATAAATATAAAAAAGTTTAGTATCAAAAACAACCAAGAATTAGGGCGTAGTTAGAGAAATTATTATGATGTCAATTACGTCACCGTCTCAACGATTATTTTATTTTAGTTCATCGGGCGTTACGATGTGTACCTACCACGTGAAAAGAATTATTATAAAAAAATATGAAAGGTTTTGATGTGACGCTTGCCAACATAATCATTTAGTTGATTAAAGAAGGGCACGTAAAATATATAACAAATCGAAAATCCCTACAAAAACGAACATCGGCCGTAATAACATCTATTAACTCAGCAAGCAAGGTCTTTCGTTATAATTGGGGGTCACCACGCATGCGAAATAATTTAACCGAAACGCTACTGTTATTTATAACTACTTCGAGACAAACAATGTTTATTACTTCTTCGAGAAGTAATGGAGTGAATCAGAAGCGTAAAATTCCGTAATCTGCCTAATGGAATTACCAACTCTCCCTCTCTTGTTGGATGTAGCCACTAGTTGCTAATCAGGGGGGTGCATGAATAATCGTGACAACCGTAAACGTATCGAAACAGTGACGTATTTGAATTACACTGCGCGTCAACATCAGCTTTACTGTCGAACGTTGTAGATAGCAATTAGACTTCTTGTAGCGTTAGCGCGCGGTGTATTTTAAATACGTTACGATTGTCACATTTATTTTTGCTCAGCCCTCAAATGTATTAAGATTAAGTATATTTTTTTCTCTAAACTGCGATATACTGTAAATAAAAAAGTTGAAAATATATCTGATGAGATGTCTGATGACACCATGAATGAACACTCAAAAAAATCTAAGATAAATCGCTCTTACCTTGAGATCGTGAAAAACCAGACTAGGTTCGTTCGACTGTGTTTGGGAAAAACAGAACGGAATATACGAGAATAATTCTCGGAATTGGAAATCCGTTTTGAATGTAAAACTATTTCAACGTACTACTTACTATGAGGCTTCCCACAGCAATCTGAGAAAGATACAGGTTAAAAAAAATAACACGTTGACTTGAGAAACACCTACGTTTCTTTTCGTCGGATAAAAAGAAATAACCGGTAGTACAGCTAAAAAAAAGAGTCTCTACACTCTTATTTCCCCCTTGATCTATTGTACCCGATTGCGAAGCAATACGACAGTTTTGTTATACAACCTATATCAATTTCCCTTTAGAAGCTCTTTCAAACGTACCTACCTACTATGTGGCAACCCTGAGGGTTTTTTATATGTGGCTTAGAATACACATTCTCCTATAATTCATTGGTATCTAGCACGAAGAAATGGTCCGAGCTGGCAACACTAATTGGCCTAGGAGACGACGGAGGTGAAATTAACAATTCTATTGTCCACAATAACTATGACGCGTTTGAATTAATTAGAACGGCTTCATTGGTGTGGGCGTCAATGGACTATTGTCAAATTGCTCGAGTAATTATTAATACCTATAATGGAAGAAACATGGTAGCAGAAGGTTCACTACTTCATACTGACACTGCTTCATGAAGATCATCATCATCATCATCATTTCAGCCCGTTAGCACCCACTGCTGAGTATAGGCCTCCTCTTTATTATGCCATTCTTTACGGTCCCTTGCGACTCTCATCCACTGATTCCCGGCTCGCTTTATAATGTCTTTGGACCATCGGGCTGGTGGTCTGCCTCTTGGTCTACGAGCATCCCTTGGCCACCATTCCGTTATCGCCTTTGTCCACCTTCCATCGTCTCTTCTCGCTAAGTGTCCCGCCCATGGTCATGAAAATACGAAGATTATTTTCATTTTGAGTATCACACCACTATCAGAGGTGTGAGCACGAATAAACGTGACAGTGGTAAGGTAAACGTAACGTAACGCAGCGTATTCGATTCATTCTGCGTGTCAAACGCTTAGCTCGACAACTGAACGATGCTGCGTCATCGCGCAATGTGAATCGTACCTTCTGCGTTTTACTCAAAAGAGTCTCAAAAATTAAAACGCAAATTTTGTATGGAAAACGAAATATCGAGGCGAAGTATTTGTACTATAGTTTTGAGTCTCGACATGTTATTGTTGTCAAAATTTCGAGAGGTGATTGAACATGGATGATAATTATTTGGAGATTTTGGAGACATGACAAATGTCAAGCGCCCTACAAAGTTCGTCTTACATAGGTACTTACATAATTTGTTTTTTAAGTTCGTTAAACACATTCGTTAAACTACATCGCGGGCCTTGAGCGTGGAGACCGAATCTAGAAATTCCGTAACGAAATAACCTAACACTGCGCATGCGTCCAGCAAAAAAATGCTATGCAATAGCTTTACCGCGGCAGTCCCCGAATGCCACACGTATTTTTTTTCTATAAGTAGTGCACTCTTTGCAAGTACCTACCTAGTTACAAATAGGTAAGATAACGAAAAGATAACGTAGTGGAAATAAATCAATCTGTATAAGCAAACAGTCACATCACAGCCGATGCAAAGTCAACAAGAAATCTATTTGCAGAGCAGTAAACAGATGTCGATCAATTATCTTCATTTTAGTAAGTTAGTCGGGATTACATAATATTGTATTTATTACAAGCCTGTCGGTATTTAGTAAGCTTTATGTCTGTATACATAAAGTATACTTTACCTTGCATCTGGGTTCATAATGAGGACATATAAATAGGTCGATTGGAGACCCTATTATCTTAACATGAGGTGATGTTTACCATCAAGCATATGCTTAATATTATCTATTATTGCTTAAAATCTTGGAAATTTATAAATACATGATAAACACGCTGAAAATAGTATAATTTATAATAATCCAATTTAATGAAATTTAAGTGGCAACCAAAGTTATAATTTCCAGTAATTAGACATCATGGCGGTAAAGCAGCGCGAATAACCAACTTTAGATTTATTTCTATTTTCATAATTGTTATGGTAATTACATATAAGTATCTTAATCTCATTATTGTTCATTAAATAATTATTTATGTATTTAAGTACCTAATAATACATTTGATAACATCTGCATTTAGTTTTCATAAGTCAAATTTTTCTGCCGACATTCATCACTCCACGTTACACCAAACGGGGTCAAAGTTGGCCCACACGTAAAACGTCTGCGTCAATCTACGTATGACATGACATAAACATTAATATACACACACATCCTCAACTGGAGTTGTTTTCGCACATGCAATTAAAACGTAGAGGTACGTAATGGTTATTCGCTTTATGTAATTCATTGGGGCACGCATTTGTTTCAACTACTTACTATACATAGACATCTACATAGTAGAAGTATCCTTCGTGATAAGAGTGCGAAAGAGAGAAGACCGGTGTGTCTAGTCTACCAATCTACTTGCAAAGACATCAAAAGTTCAAAATCAAAAAATCAAAAGACTTTATTATTAACAAGTGGTGTACAAAAATTGGGTTGGGAACTCTTCTTTTAAGTTTTTCAACCTGTGTTAAAAGAGTCCCCTCTTTTCTGTGGTCATTGCAGAAAATACTCTTATACCTATTATATTAGAGTTCGAGCCGTGATCATGGTTGCATGCTTCTTTTTCATCACATTCTTTATCACTGAAGGTCGTGTCCGTCCTGAAATGTCCTAGTAGAATTGTCGACTAGCTATCTCTATGCTGTTCCATTTATATTGGTGAACTTGATTTGACCCAAGTGAGTTAAGGACTCTATACAAATGGGCTATATATAAATGAAGTAACTCTGCAAGTAAACTCTATACAAGACGCGTGTTGTTTTGTATAGGGATAATAAAAATAGAGCAATGATTGAGGTTCATTTCTTACTTTCAAAATTACTTCTCCAAAATCTCTCATTCTCACTCCATCTGGACCACCTCTGTCTGTCTCGTTCACTTGCTCTATACTAAATCAGTCGACAATCAGAACTCAGTGCAATAATATAAGTAGGTACAAGTTTTTACCAGTTTTATCTGCTTCCAATAATTCAAACCTAGTTTCTCGCTCAGCTGCGGAGAATAAATTAGTGCGGTACTTAGGGCGCAACATGGCCGAGGACAACTGCTGCTTTGCAAACAAAGCTTAGTTTTTTAATCAATTTGTTAAACTTCCAAGCACAAAATTAAATAAATAATGCTGGACAGTCCACACAACATCATTTAGCCCCAAGATAAGCAGGGCTTGTGTTATGAGTACTAGAAGACTGACATACTTAATACAATACATTACATAGATAGGTATTTTTGATTATACATATCAAATACCCAGAACACCCGGAATAAATATTAGCAGATTGTACAAACATTTATCCCAAGGCGGGAATCCGCAACCTCCGCGTCGCGGGCGGACCTTCGCCCGCTACGCCACATCGGTCGTCAGTCACAATTAGGTGTGACTGTGAGTCAAATGGAAGCAACAGTCAACACCCTTTTAAAATTGTGTAAATAAATGTAAAATGAAAATGTTATAGCGGCGGAAGCAATATTGCTGGCAAACTGCGTGGGCGGTGAGATACCCGTCGGAATCGGAAGGCAACCACATTTGCCACAGAAAAAAGCGTTTGTTGCATCTTAAAAATGAAAATAGTTCGTATGGTGTAGATTTTATAACATAAACATTTCTATAACCATCGATCAAACCAAAGCGTCGGCGGGTGTTCACAATAAAGACCAGTCACTGTGCGTGATGACGTAGCGTCTGCAGCAAACTGGTATCATGTTGAGGGTCGACCAGTAATTACCACTTTTCTTAGAAGCTGGAGTAATTACAGTCTTCGGAGAGACTATTGTATCTATAAAGAAAATTACTGGAGTAGGTACCTAAATTTCTGTGGAATAAGTTTCAGCGTAGCGTGAGAATGGAACAGAGCCCGTAGCCCGAAGGTGCATTTTAGAACTCCCTACTCTCGAGCCGACAGTCGTCTCTCGGATAGCCATACAAAAATGTATGGACTTCCGAGAGACGACTGTCGGCTCGAGAGTAGGGAGTTTTAAAATGCGTCTTCGGACTAAGGGCTCAGTAAATTGATGAATTTTCGATTTCTGGAGTGATTTATAGCAAATATACCTATTTATTTATTAGATACGAATATAAATATATTTACCGTGTTTTATAATCAGACTGGTATTATGGTGTTTTCCTGTATATATGAATAAATTGAAACGATAATAACTCGAAAACAATTTGAAAAGTTTAGCAGATATCCGTTTCAAATGGCAGTAATTTAGTTTGTTCTGCCAATGAAGGACGACAGAGACAAATTGAGTTTAATGGCTCCGACGAGAGCGGGGAGATCTACCGAAATGTACACCAATATTTCGAAATGAAATGAAATGAAATGAAATTCTTTATTTGCCTGAAGTATGGTTAAAAATATGGTAATTAGAGTATTATGTCTCACACACTTCGTCGGAGACCGACATGCAAAAGTATACATAAAATTTGAAGAATTAAAAAATAGACACATTTTATAAATTTAAAGATCAAGATTAAAAACAATATTAGTATTATTTACATATAAAATACATAAGAAACAGCTGAGCTATCTACAGACCGTTGCAAACGATCTATAGATAGTTCAACTGATCCAAATCAGTACCAATCGGAAGCGTACCCAAGACACTGGCTGCATTGCCGCGCTGAATAGCAATGCTGATACGTTGGGCCAGATACTCACCAGCCCTCGGGTCACGCGTCGCTTCGACTAGACGCCCAGAAATAGCTGTTTCTTATGTATTTTATATGTAAATGTACATTTTGTAAATACTGTATAGTCGTAAGTTTGTTTGTGAATATTAGTATTTGGTTATATAAAATTAGAATTAACAGATAAATTATTGCATCATATTTTTAAATTAATCATGTTCAGGGTGAATTTGGGGAAAACATTTTTAACCAATTTCAAAGAGAGGTTCTCTAGTTATCTGTTTAGAATATCCAACTTATGAGTGAGCCCATTTGGGGTAATCCCCAGAAAAAAAAACAATTTATATGTCACATTATTTTTTTTTACGTTTTACGAATATTTAAGTACTAGGTACCCAATCACTACTTATTTGGGCAAATTCTACTACGATTTTTTTCATAGTTATATTTTATGTACTTAGCTGTTTAATTGTTTTTGCAACGGTCTGTAGATAGCTCAACTGTTGCTTATGTATTTTATATGCGTTTGTACATTTTGTAAATACTGTAATAGTCGTAAGTTTTTTTGTGAATAAATGATTTATTAGCTGTTGTTAATTATAATTTAAAACTAATAGTGACCGCCATAACAAAAATTCAAATATCATACTTTAGCTGGATGTGATAATGAGTAAGAACACGCAGAAACAGCGCAATCAGCTTTTTATTGAGTACCTATGAGTACATCATACTGGAATGTACCTAATTTACATATAAAAGCAATTGCGACAGGGATTTACCTTTTTTTACGATAATATTTCTACAACTATCTACTAATGAAAACCTTTTATTGGCCTCATGTTTTTATTTTGTTCTGTCTCATTCTGTGTTGTAGTGCTGTTGGTTTTCCGATAAATAAATAAATAAACATATAAAATATTTTCATTCTAAGAGTATTTTTTTGTTTCAAAACAAATTTTGTGAAAAAAAATCAAAAACTATTCAATAGTATAAGGTAAGAAAGTACTTAAATTAAGAGAAACTTCAGATTCATTTTACAAGAGAAAACCTCAGTCCTTATCTTTGTACTGATATGTGTCGCCGTTTAATACCTACATACTTCAGTTTTGCATCTATTTGCATAGATACACATAAACTACACTATCACGCCACAAGTAAGACTCGTGATAGTCTAGGTTTAGTTACCAATATAACTACATCTATCGCATTAAATACAAATTAAAAAAAATATGGTTGTCTGTAAAGTCGGTTTACTGACGATAGTTGAACGTGACAACGAACGCAAAGGTCGATTGTGCTTCTTTGTCGCTCGTTCCGCGCTCTCGCTTGCACTTCAAGCCTTACATGGAACGCCTCAGAGCGAGGTAACGCCGCATGAGTCATGTTTTTTCGTGCGTGCAGCCGGCTCTATCGAATTATAAGACGTCGTCACGTCAAAACATCCCGACACCATTACATACCTACATGTTTCTTACCTACTTAGTGATTGTTTTGTTTTGTCCATAGTTTTCTAATTAATTATTATTTCCTGATAGATTTAAAGATCCTTTTGTCTGCAGCGATGATAAATTTTGAGAACATTTTGTCTTTTTTAGCCTTGCTTTATAGGCATGCTAGATAAGTGCATCTGTAAGAAACGTCAAACGTATTATATAAGTGAAACAAGAAAGATCCAACGCTTCATGACTTTTTTTTTTATAAAGCATGATCGTAATAACAGGCATAAAATCTCAAGATTGCTAACATGGACCGATCAAAGAGGCCCGTTTGTTGCAAAACTCACGCGCTGGCGAATTGATGTCGTTAACATTCGATAAACGAAGTCAAGGTGAGACAAGTTCATTTCGACTCGGGAATTCGAGATGCATTTGTTTCGAATGAACTTAAAATAAGTGAGTTTAGATTAGAACCTTATCTTCTTCAGACCCAAACGTTATTAGGCTAACCGTTTAGGACGTGGCGTGGGTTCCTTACAAAAGTTAACTGTGCAAAAACAAATAAAGGTTTCAGAGTCCGAGTTTTACTCAAATAAGTTTCGAAAACTAAAACGCAAATTTTCGGAAAAACATTTTGGCTCGACATAGATTTGCGAAATCTACGAAATAAATCTGGATGTTCGCATAAAAAAGTCGGAAAACATAAAAATCCAAATAGGTATTAGGTAGGTAGTTAAGTACCAGTTTTATCGAACGTTCACGTTTACCTTCTCATAGATAAGTAAACACATGTGAATATTACGTTGACGGCTAATCGTAGATTGTGCGATAAAACACGATAAAATTTTGAATCTGAGTAAAGGCTGGGTCTAGGACTAGCTCATTACAATAATTACAGCATTTGTGTTACACTCAGTAGTAAGTACATGTTAGTTAACAAACCATGGCATAATTGGGCATACCTACATCATAATATCATCTGACTATCTTTATGCACTACGAGTCTATGACTGACAGTGCTCCAAGGTTATAAAACACTAGCTGACCCGTGCCCACTTCGTTGGGCATAATTGAAGTTTTAGTAAGGATCCCTACTTTTTTTGAAAATATACTATAGCCTATGACACTCAGCAATAATGTGGCTTTCTATTGGTGAAAGAATTTTTAAAATCGGTTCAGTAGATCCCGAGATTACCTACCCCTTACAATTGAACAAATATACAAACTTTACCTCTTTATAATATTAGTATAGATAGTATAGATAAACTAATATTGTAGTTTGTTAGTTGGTACGCTTTAAACTACTGGACCGATTTTAGAAATTATTTTACCATTAGATAGATATATCTTTAACGCGAAACAACATTTTCAATTTAGTATCTAACATTTCAATGAGTAATAAAACACAGTGGACGATATGTCTGCCAAACGTTGCCGTGGCGAAACATGTATGTAACACGTACGATGTCGCGTGGAAGTCGTGGAACAGCTATTTATTTATACTGACAAAGTTGCATATTAAATACAAGTAGGTGTATCAAGGACAAGCAGTAGAGCATGTCTTACACGTTTCCTCAGTTAAACTCAATGATCTCATGTATGTCAGTTAAAGGCAAGCAAGGGTTTAGAAAATACTATCACCGTTAGTTTTCCCTTTTACTAATCTGGATAATTTGTATTGTCATAAAACAATAGAATCTGTAGATAGATAGATACTGCGTAGCAACACTTATAGAAGTGGGATTTTATTGAAATAAAACCGGCTAAGTGCGTGTCGAACTCGCCCGCGTAGGTTTCCGTACCAATAAATCACGTTTTTTGTATGAGAGCATAGCATTTTAGCTCAATATTTATTTATTTTGTTTTTCAGTATGTGTTGTTATAGCGACAACAGAAATAGATCATCTATGAAAACACTCTTAGGGCCACCGCAAACTGCAGACTTTTTATCGGCCGATAGTTTCGGCTTCTTAATCAGTATGAAGATGTATGCAGATGCGCACATTACAGTGATTCAGTCATCATACTGATTAAGAAGCCGACCAAACTATCGGCCGATAAAAAGTCTGCAGTCTGCGGGGACTCTTAATTGTCACGGTTTATGAGATATAGCCTGGTGACAGACGCAACGGCGGATCCAGGGGGGGGTCATGGGGGTCATGATCCCTCCCCTGAGCTGGTTCCAGGACTTAGGTGGACCACTAATTGAACATAAAATTATAAGTTCTTGAATTGACCACGACTATGTCACCCCCCCCCCCCTGGCGCCAAAGCTGGATCCGCCCTTGGACAGACGGACAGGCAGAGAAAGGCAAACAGCGAAGTCCAAGTAATAGGATCCCGTTTTACCCTTTGGGTACGGAACCTTAAAAACATCAGCTGAGTGCTGTAGGTTTATTTTCCTATCAAAAGTGTTCTGACCTTCCTAACCCTCGTTATAGTTAGTAGCACGGAAGTTAGTCTCGGCATTGTTCCAGCCTGAAACCAGGAATTATTTACGGACACACACACAGCTGTCCCTTTTGTTACTTCTTCACATCGTGCGAAAATTATAACAAATTATCACATTGTGACGACCTTGCGTCAAAGACGAAGCTCGTGCGAGATATTTTTAAATTTTCTTGAATAATTAAACATCAACTAGACGTTAATAATCAGATCGTCGCAATCGTAGTACTCATAGGTATTCTAGCTATACATTTTTTTATCCGATTATTTTATACAAAACTTTCGATTAAAATAAAAAAATGAATCTAATTCAGATTTGATAAACGCTCTCTGTAGCTCACCCAACTAAGATATCTATTATACATGGCATAGAAGTATCTAAATATTATTAAAAACAGTAGTTATGATAAAGTTTAAATTGAACTTGAGTGCATTAAACCCATTTGTGATATAGAATGGCATAGCTTTTTGTCCTTGAAGCTAGCAGAGCCACAGTCCAAGAGCAATGTCATCCAGGAATAGACAGAATATTATCGTCATTGAAAATCTGTTGAAATCTTGCCAAATATCATACAGAGACAGACGAGCAGAAATACACAACGATTTACAATACAGCTTTAACTACAGATGATCGACAAAAAATGCTGATATGCTGTTATGTAAATCCGTTTTGGCAAAACAGAAGGCACGAGTACACATCGTTCACTATATAAAATACACATAAGTATACGGCCAATTGTTTTGTTTGAGAAAGTGTAAACTAAAATGTGCATGAAATAAATAAAAAAAACAACTGTCACTATAAATGGATGCTCAGCCCAATACTTACTTAGGTTCCATACTCCTTGGACAATAAAATCTTGATGACAATCAGGGAAGTAAGTAGACACTTCTTTTTATTGATTTGTTTATTGTGATCGGATGATCAGACAATTGCTACGAGGGGATCAGAGGATAAAATATGGTAATCAGGTTAATCGAATTACCTTTGAAAATCCGGTTTGGGTTGCACAAGTAAAATTATCTAGTCGAAAACTACTAAATATCAACTGGCTGGACAAGCAGTTATATTATGTACTTCCGCATAGTCGTAAGCAAATCGGATATCGATGATATTATATTAATGCAATATTCAACAAAATTTATATATTCATTTTATTTTTGAGATGAAGATGAGTGCAACCTCAGTTTTTCATATTTGATGCATAATTTGGAACATGTAAGAGTTTTTCTGAGTAATGTATTTATTCAAGTAGGTACCTACCATCGAAAAACAGCGATAAAAAAACAAATTATGGAACAGATGGATTTTATCAACAGCTGCGTATTGAACGATAAAAATGTCTCAACCGAGTACCTCTATAACAAAGGTAGATTATAATGCTACAAGTAGGTAACGTGCAATGTACAACTAACACATTAAAACTGAAACAGTTCGTGTCAAATCACATGGTTTCCGAGACGATTAAACAAATAAAAGATAAACATTGTTACGTTCGTTAGACTTTACTTAGTGCAATGCAAATTTTACACGAACTAATGTAGGTGTGAGGTACCGAAATGTTATGAAAACAACAGAATGATGACCTCGTCGAGTGCCGTCCAAAGCTAGCACATTTTTTATCGTCCATGATAAGATATCAGTCTTTAGACAAGAAGCCGAAAGATAATTTTCAACGTTTTATCTAACAAATTCGTTCTCCCAACTTGAATCTCATGAAATTTACATAGGTGGTTAGGTATTAACTATCAAGACATATTAGTGCCTAGGTGCCTAGGCCTATCCATAATGCGATGGCACTTTTTACAAGATTTTAATGCCTTTTGCTATTGCAAGTGCCATTTTTATATACTTCCTACATAGTACTTAACCTACTTAGACCATTTGTTTACAAATAGGTATACCTTTACAGAAATTGGAAATATTTATTTTCACGAAGACACAATGACACATAAAACATGCACAAAGAATTGTGAAAAGGCCTCCACTCAGCATATAGCATAGCTTATAGAAAAGCTGGTTTTCAGTGGGGCCCAAAATATCTACCTAGAATGGTAATTAGTTTCAAATTATTCAAAAATATAGGATATGATATCATGATATGGAATCCCAAGCGGTAAATCCACCAAAATAAGTGGTAGGTACGTAGTTGTAGGTATATCGTAGGTACCTAGACTAGAAATATCTTGAACAAAGTTTGAAACATTTGCATAAGCTCCATTATATCCAAGATTTATGTAGATGTGCGGATGTAATCTATGTTAAATACTGGGATTTGTTAACTTAACATGATTTACAATACCGTTGTTAAATCATACATGTTAAGACACTACAAAATCCTGCGATATTCCTATAGGTATAGGGGAACACATAATGGCAGACATACCATTATACATTATACAGTACATTTTTTTACCTATATTGTCCCACAGCTGGGCAAAGTACATATAAACCTAAATATTTTAGAATGAAATTAAAGCCCGGAGGTAGTTTGATTGATATACAACATCAAACGGAAGTCATGCCATTAAATATTCTATACCAATAAATAAACCAAAGGAGTGAAAAGAACTTCAAGAGCGTTTCTATATAAATGGATCTTTACAAAGTGTAGCAGTTTCCTACATTTACAAGCCTTGAACGAGTCTGCCGACCTTACAGTAATGAAATCGCTTTTAGCCGTTCCGTTCTAGCTACTTTGCAAACCCAAGTTAAAATAATATTGTTAATCTGGTTATTTGTTGTGTGAGAATATATTTTTTCAAAACACGAATAAATGACATCGTAAACTTATCGAACCAGTAACGTATTTGAGATACACTGCGCGTCAACATTAGCTTTACTGTCAAACGTTGCAGCGTCAGCGCACAGTGTATCTTAAATACGTTACGTTTACACTTGTCACCAACTAGGCTAATTTGGACACTATTTTAAACCATACTGATGTCTGAAACATGAAAAACTGCAAAAATATCTATTGGATAAAATATTATCCAGATTTTTTTTCAGATTTACTATTTTACTTCAGAATTCAGCATTGTTTCAGAATACTAGTCTAAATATTATTATGGTTCCGCCATCTTGAAAATATACTTCTATTTTTAAATTAACAGACATACTCTAATTTACACAGTAGGACATTTTGATGACGTAAGCAAGCATGTAGATCAAATAGTGATTTCTCATATAAAAATCGTTTACCAACCAAATCAAGGCACTTGGTTATTTTTTCCGGTTACCATGGTAGCTAACGAATGTTTGATAAATAAATCCGAAAACGTACCATACCTTCAACTACAATATTTTTGTAGGTAATCACTCACACAACTTACTTCTAACATCTATAAGTACAACAAAATAAGCAATATACAACAAAATAAGCAATATTAGCAATAATAAAGACGAAATAATTCCTACAACAAAAGATTATCTTGTAGCTGAAATTTCGCTTCAAAATAGCTTCTATGATTTCATGGAAATAAAGGTACGTAGGTTCCAAGTAGTCACATATACCTACCTATTCCATTTACTCACCAATGTTGTTATTTCGTCATTTAATTAGCTTGTAGTTAGGGTGGTCTGGCCAGTTCACGACCAGTTAGTGGACTTGTAATCTTTGAAGTAACATTATTCCTTAAAATTTTGTTGTTTTAATTAAAACAATATTTGGAGGAGATAGAAAAAACATCAAATAATCTAATTATCGCAAGTTTTAATATATTTTATGATTATTAGTATTAAATAATTATATATTTTTCAAAAAGTGCTATTTTCTCAGTTTCCGACCACTTGCAGCCAGTTTACGACTGACATTTTTGTCAGTTGGCGTCCACATAAATGCCATTGAAAAAAGAGCTTTACCCTAATGATCTTAAGGTCAAAAATAAGAACAGCAAAGTAAATGTTTATATTTATTTCGTAATTAATGATTATACGGTGTCAGTTGTGGTAACACACAACTGACAAGTATAATCATTAGACGCCGCTTCTACGTAAGCCAAATCTTTAAAAATGGTACACCTCAAATGGTACCAACGTACACATTTGTCACAGCCGATATTTTTTTCCAAGTCGTCCTCTACATCACTTATTAAGTCTTCGTTGCATTGGCTACATTGTAAGGCTGACTTTTTAGAGGTGTTCTTTACTGCTATCTTCTTTCTAGGTTTGCTTGCCTTCTCTTTAGCTTTTCTTTCTTTTACCTCGGCTCTTAGCAGTTGTCTCCGATTCTTTTCTTTAGCAAGGTTTTCTTTCTCTTCATCCTTTTTTTGGTAATACTTTCTCCATGAGCTTGAAGAAATAGCGCTCGGCAATTTAGGACCTTTGTTTTTTTCTTTTGGTGCTGGGGGTTCGGGAAATTGAAGGTGTCTCGAGAAAGCATCATCAAATGAACATGTCGGAGTGATCTCTTGAAGCACAGGGCTTGGTTGTTCATGTACATCGGCTGATACTGTGAAAGAACGACCATGATTTTCAGTTTCAGAAGGATAACTAAGCGGGCTATTTAATTGCTGAGAAATTTCGATTTCTTCAAAAGGCACAATTGAGATATTGTTTAGGGATACAAACGATCCAGCTTCAGGAAAACTTATATTTTCAATATTTTCTCCAGCTATTAGTTGTTGCAGAGATGCATCGGTTGTTAGATCTGCAGTCAAGATATCTATGTTCTGACAGGAAGTGATATCAGAAACTTGTGGCAAGGTGAGAGACTCTTCGAAACATAAATGTTCTGGAGTGACCGCGGTATCAACAGCAATTTCGTCTGCAAGTATACTGTTGCTCACGTTGGACGATGCGGAATTTCGCGGCGTCTTAGATTTGGAACGGCGATTAAGAATGAGTTTCGTTTTAGCTTTATCTATTTCATTAAAAATTACTTTCGTGTCAATATTGTGCTTCGATAAATTTTCTTGCAGGAACGTTATTACATTAGTTGCAGTGTCGCAGTCCTTCGCAGTCGGCTCCTTTTTGTTTTTGTTAGAATTGCGAACCTTCTGTATAGTGTCTTTAACACATTTCGTGTAATCCACAGCATCTTCATTCAAAGGATATAAGCCACATTTTCGGAATCCGTTAATGATTGCATGTTCCAGGTCCATTGTCAACGTTTCCTTTAATATTTTGCAAAAATTTACTTTCGTTACGGTTTGGTTGATATTGTCTGCCTGCCAATTCCTAATCGTTTTCTTCCACTCCTGCTTCAGTGGCTTAAAAACACTTACGTCAGCTGGCTGTAGGATGTGTGTAGTGTTTGCTGGTAGGGCATACAAAATAATTCCATTTTCTTCACAGAATTGGCTCAGCGATAAGGTCATATGAGACTTATGTCCGTCAATGAAGAGAATAACAGGTTTCTTGATGCCCTGTTGTGTTACCCAAGTATTGAAACTATTGCAGACATATTCATAGAACACATCACTTCTCATCCAGCCACTCTCTGATCTTCCAAGTACCCAAGATTCTGGCCACCTATATATATCTTGTCGATAGTAATCGACAAGAGCTTTAGGTGGCCTTATATATGGAAACACCACTAAAGGAGGACAAACCTTACCACTTGCCGTAAATACTACTAATACGGTAATATTTTCTTTTTCATTATTCTTTTTAATAATATAGAGGTTCTTATAACCTTTAGGCCCCAAAACTTTACCGCTTTTTGGGCACAGAGAAAATCCTGTCTCGTCACCGTTAAAAATCCTTTCTGGGTCTTCAAATATATCCAACGCATCTATGGATTTTATATATTCCCTCAAGTCATTAAACCAACATCTTATACGAGTCTCAGTGACTGCTGCTCTGGCATTATTAATACCCTCTGGTTCACGAACACTCACATCAGGGTGACGCCTTAAAAACGCGTAATACCAGGTGTCTCCGGGTATGCCATTCTTGAAAGGGTTTTTGATTTCACTATCTCGAATTATTTTAGATACGCTCTCGAGTAGATCTTTCTTAAATATAGGAAATCCACATCTAGCCATATCCAGTACCCAGTTTTTAAGTTTTTCCTCACCTTCATGACCTAAAACTGGGTCTGGGCCTACTTTAGGTTTTTTATTGGCAGAAACTTTCCCTGAGAGTCGATCATGGACGGTCGTTTTTGGTACGCCGTATACCCGACAGGCTTCTCTTATACCCATATTTTTATTTCTAATTTCTTCTATAGCTTTATTGAGATCTTCTTCTCCGTAATCAAATAGACGTCTACCTGAATTTTTCTTTGCTACCCCCACCTGTAAAACATATTTTTTGAAATTACGTAGGTACCTACATACATAATGGAAGTAATAATTTTTTTTTATTAAAAGTTACTATGATCTTGTTAATATAGTTATGTAGGTACCAATTTACGCTTGTCTTTTCCTTTCTTTTGAGTATGAGGAGCCATCTGTAAAAAAACATGCAAAGCAATAACATTACCAAAACCAACCTTTATTACCCTAAAGGCTTATAAAATTATTAGCATTAAAACATAACCTACAACTCCTGACCAGTTTCTCTGGACGAGAAATAGGTAATACACGTCCAGAATTTTATTTTATATAATTAGGAAAAAAGCATATGGACGACAAATGATTAGCTCACGACCAATAATTTTTTGCTGCATAACATTGGAAAAGTGTTAAACTAACATGCGTTCGTAAACGAGTTAGTTTACGAACTGGTGTTCGTAAACTAGTTAGTTTACGACCACCAAATACGAGATTTTTTCAAGTTTTTTGTATGTGATAATGAAACATGGTCGTCAGGTGACCGATTCCCGACCACCTAATAATGAATATTGAAAAGTGCCTGCATTTTAGTTGTATTCACACATTTTGGTGGTCGCAATCTAACGTGTGAATAAACCATATCCTATAGATCAAAATGGCTGAGTACAGCATGCGGCACCATGCAGTATAAATTAGAAAACTTATAAAGAATATTGGTCGAAAACAGTTATTTGCCGACCATGCGGTCGGGAAGCGACAAAACCGAAATTTTAGTAGGTTAGTTTGGCGAACACCCATTATTTTAGTTAAAAACACACATTTTACAATCAAGCAATGCTTTCGAGATAAATACATGTATTTCATTACATCCCAAGCCAAAAATCGATGCGTAAATCTCAATAAAAACCAGTTTTACTTACATTTGAAAAAGTGTCCGCTCACTATTTTTTTTGTACTTTGCACAACAAATTTTGGTACATCCACTACCGCTCTAGTTTCGAGGCTCAATGAGGGGCATCTCGTGTCATAGGCCAAAAAACGGTGTCGCAGGGGGGGGAGGAATAGACTGATGTTTCGTTCAAAAACAAAACAAACGCGCGCATCCGTCAATTTGACTATTTGTAATGGTTAAACGAAAAAGTGGTCGTGAACCCATGGTGGTCGGCTATCTAACAGTTTCACCCTAGTTTACTTACCACGCGCTGAAACATCAACATTTATTTTGTTATCGAATTTGAAGAGGATGTTGCAATTAAGCCTCGGTATTAAGAATATTTTGGTATATGTGTGCCACGTACTATACACATACAAGCGCACATGTACGTAACGAATGCTTTCTCACAGGCCTCAAGGCTATGCCAGACAGTTGCGCGAACGAACATACCATTATTGGTAACACGACTCACAAAGGCTAGGCGGTACAAATATGATTTTCTAAAATATATTTAAGTATTATATACATACTAACTATTCGCACAATATGTTTGTAAATTATAGCCTATCTTATAAAAAGTTAGCGCAGACTTGATTTCTTGATTACCATACGTAATGGAGACATAATGTCAACGCTAACTTTTTATAAGACAGAGGGTATGTGTTCTTCTGATGAATAAACTACATTATAGTAAAGTTCCATTGAAATCCATTCATCCATCCATTCCAGTTTTTGCGTTAAAGAGCAACAAACATACATACCTATACATCCTTCCACCCATACAAAGTTTCGCCTTTATAATATTAGTAGGATAGGTAGTAGGATCCTGTCTCAGGTAGTTTGTTTTAATGCTGCCAACTCAGTACCTACCTCAGCTATGGACTATAGATACCTATTGAGTTTGAAACTAAACTAATATGAGACTCATTTTACAGGTTTAATGAACGGTTTTAGCAACGCGGCGGTACCCATTAGTTGTTTAGGCTTCTTTAGTCTTCAGCTGCGGGCTGCGATGCTGAATACGGAATGTACCTTGCTCTTGTTGTTAGTTCTTTTTAAAATATATTTATATTAACTAGTTGCCACGTAAACAGGAGAAACATCGCCTTTACAGTTATGCAACTGTATGATTTGATTTTCCGCATTTGGTGTATTATTATCAGTTAAACCAGTTATGGCATAAAATAGGGAAAAAGATTTAAAAAGAAGAGGTGACTTCATCAAGAGCTTGTTCATGGTTAAATCCACAACCACAACATAAATTAGTGTATAGTTTTCAAAGACTCACGTAGACATAGACATCAAAGCTACAAATACTGCGAAGATATTATGCGCCAGCTGAGCGATTTACGTCACTGAATCACTCTGGCAGGATTTGGACAGTCGTTAAATGGTAATTTTGAGGCGTTTGTTTGGACGAATATACTGATGGTGAACATACGGACATAATCAGAGAGAACGGATATCTCAAAAACTACATACATATTCCGAATAATAATCCGAAAATCCAGACATCGAAGCTAATGTAAACGACAAAACCTTCCTCGCTATTTTAAAATCTGCGATCAGCAAGCTAATTCGAGATTCTGACGAAGAAACCCCACAATATTCAAGGAAGTCGCCAGCACCGTACTATATTTCGACTGTGACTGACATCAATATTTTCGTCTGCTGAAACTGTAAAACCCACATACATTTTGATTAATTACAAGCGAGTTATAAACAAGAATTACACAACGCTCGTGCGTACTAAATACAAAATGGATGCGACCGAAATAAGAGCAGCAGCGATGAGAGAATAACACAAGGATCAAATACCTAATACTTACATAAAATTCGTTCTTGGCTTGTCTGTCAGTGATGTGATGAGTGAGTGCGGGCAAAGCATTCCGTTTTATTAGGAAGCCACGTATTAAGCGCCTCGGCGGGCCCACGTGTCGCCTTCGTGCCCTCTTGTGAGTATAGCTGCACAGTAGGAGGCACCAATTGTCTGATGTGAACCCGGATGTCAAACAATACATATACAATATGAACTAAACATTATCCTAGTTGCCAAGCCAAATAGTCTACACGAAAACGGTTTGCGCTGCCAAATGTCACTCGAAAACGCGCTTATTGGAAAACTTTCTATTCTAACTATCTTAAGAACGAATAGGTACAGTTTTTAAAATAAACCAAACAATTTTGTTACATCGATATTTTAATTTCATCATATTTTTATGGAAGATCAATACATGATGACAATTACTGAAATTAACTGACTTTTTACACTTGAACTTTCAATGCTATAGGCACTCAATATAATAGATCTAGACGTGAACATTTTAATATTAATACGCACAGATATAAAAAGACGACTTTTCGCAAATACACATACTATCACACCAATGTTTATAATATCCAAAATGGATTTAAAATGTTCACATTAGAATGTCCATATTGTGTTGATGAGCAACAGTGAAGCTATTGGAATGAAGGCTTCCTGGCAATACAGACATGACATGAACCTCCAGGACTACTCCAGGGACACAATCACATCAGCTAAACTATATACAATGACTGCTAAGGATATGATTGGGTACATGACTTATGAAAAACCTTAAATTTTAAATAACATTTTGTAGTTAATAAATTTACTAGAAAACAGATAACATGCTGTTAAGCTTTTATAAATGAAGTAAGCAACTTTTCTGTTTGCTATTATAAAAGTACATTTTATATTAAGAAACAATGTCCAAGTGGCAAATGTCTATCTCTACAAACAAGTTTAATAAACTATGCACAATACATAGCAATGATTTCTCACAGAAAAACTCATCAAGCAATCATAACATAAAAAACATGATACTCTGAGAATAATTCACAATTAGCTAGGTTTTTTGCTATAAATCTCTCTCAGCCACTTTCTTAGTAACCACCAGAGAGATAATGATCTTTACAACTTTAAATCCTACATGATAGCTAAACCTGACTTCATGCATCTAGGTACTACATAATATTATGTTTTATCTCTGAATCTTAGACAGTAGTAAAAGAAATGACTAGCTACTTCATATAAAACCATGTTGATCATGATTATAATTCTACCTAATTCAAGCGACATGTTTGATAAAATATTATAAAAATTGCAAAAGCTCTATTCCTTATACCTCTATAATGATTAATTAACTATTTTAGAATACAATTTATAAGGTAACAAAAATAGGTATTTTTGATAAATAACTTTAGGTGATAAAGAATCATTATAAATTTGATTCTTTATCACCCATTAAAACTGTTTAACTTCATTACAATAGTTTGATCATGTCAAAATATATAAAAAGATATAAAATAATTATGGCACCAATATAAACTTAAAAATATAGAACCAATCATTTGATAAAATGGAAATATGTGCTCCCAGACATTTCACCAGTGGGACATTGTTTCATTAGACAGAATAGCACAGAGATAAGTTATACATAGATATTTTGGACAATACATAGTCAGGCATTATACAATTTCATTATCTAATTTTTATTAGTTATAAATATTTTTTTAATGAATTAAATGACATTAATGCACAAATGATACTATTTTGTTTTTATAAACATTTTGATATGATTTTACACATTTACTATCACTTAATTTCTCAAAGATGATTTATTAGGATAGTTTCTAAAGGCAACTAGCCGCAAATGGCTCCATAATTTAATATTACCTCCTATAACTTTAAAAATGAAAGTGCAAAGGGTGACTTCCCGTGATTTCCAACCTAACAGCTATAACCACAAATGCTCACAATGTCCACAATGTAAAATGCACTACGAATTACTAGATAATTATTTGTACAGCTTGGATTCAAAGTTCTACACTATTAGCTAACAAACTTTATAGTAAACATTGCCAAATTCATTGCTGCAATCATTATCATACTTCAAATTGTGATGGGACTGAAGTTCCAAATCAATTGCAACATTTGATCTGTTGCTTAAGCTTATTGATAACATCAGTCTCAATTACTAGATATAGCCACAATATTGGCCTTCCCATGATCATATAAAAGAATTACAATCATATTCCTATTACAATTGAAAACATGTTACAATTACATAGTTTTTATAAAAATTCTCTCATGTTTTTATTTGTGCAGAATTAATTCAAAATGCACAAACTATAGTTGGGCCGTTTAGATCTGAGGATGGAGAGGGGTTTTGTTAAAAGGTACTCATCTTCCTACTCTATTTGGTAGTCAATGTGAGTGGGAAGAGTTTATAACAATTGTTAAACCCAAATCCTTAGTTCAAAATGACCCAACTATAGAGTTATAGTAAGTAGTAGACACACTTAGAACATTTTTCATAATGAATAGGAATTTGTGTAATATGAAAAATTGTAAACATTATTATTGCTTTTACAGTAGAGCTGATGCTAACAATAAGTTTCAAGGTGCCAGCATAAAGTTTGCTTGTGATAAGATTGAAAGTTTGTGTAAATACATGATTTTTCTGACTATTAAATAAAAATAACATGACTTACACCTAAAAATAAGGAACTAATGCATATACTTAAATTAAATGAACCCTTACATCAGATCACAAACACATAAGGTTAAATTGCACAAGTGAACACAACTACCTACTTACATGAATACAAATACTACATACAATAAATTAATCTCTTTAATATTTGATGTAGATTTAATTCCTAGATAAAAATATCAACTGATACAACAATAAAACTATAAATAAAAACCAATAACGAAATGTCAGTTTTCAGTAGTAAAAACATTCAAAGACTTTTTTAGATATTTTGACTGCTTAGTAATTAATCTACATTTTCAAATAAATTGGTGATAGCAAATTATCTACATAGTGATTTTAAAGATAAAAAAGAAGCAACTTGATTAAATAAATGTAACTGAGGTAAATAAGTTACATGATGAAAATTATGATGATGAACAAGTATACTTTACACTCAAGGTGTAGTCTGCAATGTTGCATAGCAGCAAATCAAGAATAACAATGTAGGTACCATTTTAATTAACAGTGTAGGATAATGATAAATTTAACTTGCTGTATAAACCAATCATAAATAAACAGGAATATCACTAGTACAGGATACTGTTTTGCTTCAATTATTTCTTATGTCAATATTAAAGGGCACTAAGCAAATGAATGCCACCAAAATATCAGAAATTGGTTCTACGATCATCTTGCCTACTCCGAATTTGATTGGCATGGGTAACCCACCGACGGGCGCTTAGTGTCTATGCTCACTCGTAGCCGCCGGCAAAGAGACACACTCGTCACCTCTCCACGACGCACTGTCACGGAAGATTCACTAATACAAAACACCTACTCACGGAAGCGTCCGTTCGCAGGCACCAACTCACAGCTCAGAACTCAGCAAACTCCTTGGCACACTTCTCGGTGGATGAAATACGTAACGCCTCTTCCTCGTAGTCGTCGAAGTTACTGGTGTCGCCGGGACCACGACAGCGCGGAATGAACGGCGCTTCAATTTTCTTTTGGAACACCGAGATCCAATCGGTGCTGGCAAACCATCTGTGCCCTTTGATGTCGTTCACGCCCGCCTTCAGGTTTCCATAACGTTTGGTCAGGTCAACCTGCAGCAGGTTGCGCAGCAGATCTTTCAGATCAGAACCAAAATGAGAAGGAAAACGAACCTTACCAGACACGATCTTCTCGTAGATCTGGATCGGTTGGTCGGCGAAGAAGGGCGGATAGCCGGCGGCCATCTCGTAGACCAATACGCCGAGAGCCCACCAGTCCACGGCCTTGTTGTACCCCTTGGAGAGAATGATCTCCGGCGCCAGGTACTCGGGTGTGCCGCAGAGCGTCCACGTGCGCCCCTTCACGCGCTTCGCGAAGCCGAAGTCCGTCACCTTGAGGTAGCCTTGCGAGTCAATCAGCAGGTTTTCGGGCTTGAGGTCTCGGTAGATGAGGTCGAGGTAGTGCAGGTACTCGAAGGCCAGTACGATCTGAGCCGCGTAGAAGCGCGAGTGCGGCTCCGAGAAGCGGCCCACCTTGCGCAGGTGCGAGAACATCTCGCCTCCAGGCACGTACTCCAGCACCATGTAAAGGTTCGAGTTGTCCTTGAAGTGGAACTTGAGGCTCACCAGAAATGGGAAGTTGATGGCTTGAAGGATTCGTTTTTCGTTTAGCGTGTGCTCTACTTGCTTTAGTTTTACCACTTTTTGTTTATCTAATATTTTCATTGCGTAGTATTCTTTCGTGGGCTTGTGTTGAACTATCATAACCCGACCGAAGGATCCAGTTCCTAGGGTTTTTATCCGTTCGAAGTCGTTCAGTCCGGCGGTGTTGGTAGGATTCTTCTTCCATTTCTCCTCAAAGTCCTCCTTGGCCTGATCGAGAAACTCCTTGACGCTTTCGGCGGCGTCCACCTTCTTGTTGGCGGTGGTAGCATTGTTGCCCATGGCTCACAACACTAACTAGTCCAAACCTTTAGATTTGCCGCTAGGCACCCTGGTGCACTAATCGATGCCTGCTGTGCGACCGCGTAAGAAACGGGGCAGGTCAGCACAGACCGATATGAAACGCGTACATTTTCTATATTTTACTCACAGTCATACGTCACAAAACACACACTTTGCTTACACTCATTGACACTATAATTCCCAGGAGGTATGTACGAAAATCACAATATTAATTTGTCACATCCACAAGAAATAAAATGGCTTCCACCCACAGTTCTACAACCGGACTCGATCGACAGAGCGAGAGCGAGCGAGAACCGAGAGCGGACGGACGATGTCGCTACGGTCGAGGGAGGGAGGGTGCGCGGAGCGACGACGGTGGCAGGCAAGCGGGGCGAGCGGGGCGACGGTCAATTAAAGAAATGTTGCCGCAATATAGTAAAAAAAATACCAAAATGGAGTAAAATATACTATTTTCTACTAACTTTAAAAGATGGATGGAACCAGTACAATAAGTTTTAAAAGTCAAGATAATAATTTCAATCATTAAATTACCTGTAGATATTGCAAGTGTGGAAGAAAAGATGCTACGTTGCCACATTTCAGTATTAAAAACAAAAATTCATAAATAGTTTATATCATAACAAAGTCATTTCGAATTTATTGCACTTTTAGACTCCAGCTAATTACTCAAGACGAAGACACACTGACACAGACACATTCGCGCAAGCGCGAATGTGTCTGTGTCAGTGTGTCTTCGTTGTCTTCGTCGTTGTGTCGACATGACACAATCACAATGACACAGACACATTCGCGCTTGCGCGAATGTGTCTGTGTCATTGTGATTGTCATTGTCATTGTCGTTGTGTCGACATGACACAATCACACTGACACAGACACATTCGCGCTTGCGCGAATGTGTCTGTGTCAGTGTGTCTTCGTTGTCTTCGTCGTTGTGTCACATTCGCGCTTGCGCGAATGTGACACAATGACATGACACAATCACAATGACACAGACACATTCGCGCTTGCGCGAATGTGTCTGTGTCATTGTGATTGTCATTGTCATTATGACGACTGTGGTTATATTTTTGAAGTGAAAACTTAAAAGTGAAAACACAGACACATTCGCGCTTGCGCGAATGTGTCATTGTCATTGTCATTGTCGTTGTGTCGACATGACACAATCACACTGACACAGACACATTCGCGCTTGCGCGAATGTGTCTGTGTCAGTGTGTCTTCGTTGTCTTCGTCGTTGTGTCACATTCGCGCTTGCGCGAATGTTACACAATGACATGACACAATCACAATGACACAGACACATTCGCGCTTGCGCGAATGTGTCTGTGTCATTGTGATTGTCATTGTCATTATGACGACTGTGGTTATATTTTTGAAGTGAAAACTTAAAAGTGAAAACACATTCGCGCTTGCGCGAATGTGTCTGTGTCATTGTGATTGTCATTGTCATTATGACGACTGTGGTTATATTTTTGAAGTGAAAACTTAAAAGTGAAAACACAACGTTAATATTGAAGTTTTCACTTCTGCCGGCACTCCCGGAGTGCTACCATTTTTTTTTTTTGTACCGTTACACAATATTTACCAATTGTGATAATTAAAATTATGTAAGTATATACTAATCAATATGCAAAAGGCCCAATCAAGGAAAAAGCGGCGTTTGAGGGAGGAGGCTTATACCCAGCAGTGGGCTAGTACGGGCTGCCGATGATGATCATGCATGATGATATACTAATCTAGAGAATATTGTGCTTACACAAGAACTCGGTTTAAAGTCCAGTCAATATATGCATTTCACCTCGGAATTCGAGATACCCAGCTGTAAGTTTGTAAATACTTGTATATGGACACCCTAAATGTTGCCTTAAAACCTACATATGGTATGGTGTGTGCAACTATAAAATTTCAAGGTCAAAGGTCACAAAAATAGCTTTTTTTGTAAATATCTCATTTACTATGGGTTTTTGCTATTTGTATGTATTACAATATTGTAGAATACAAAATTCTCTACAAATTATGTCAAGAAAAAATTTTTTATACTGTAAACAGTTTTCGAGATAAAGAGCGTAGAGCGCGCGGTCACAGCATCACTTTTATTGCATGATTTTTTTTCTTTCTTGGTCAGGGCATGATTTAGAACCCCTGTATGCGGTTGGGCAATGCAAAACGGTTATTTGGAGCGTATCATGACAATTTGACCACCTCCTGGTTGACCTGAAGTGATGCTGTAACCGCGCGCTCTCCGCCCTCGTATCTCGAAAACGGTTCACCGTATAAAAAAAAAGGTCAAAGCTACTTACCTATTAAGTACTAGGTATTTTTTTTAATTGTTACTTAATCAAAATAAAAATAACGTTTTATTCTTTTTCAGGAAATTATTGGTTAGATAAGAATTTTTTTTTTTTTTTTAATAATTAATTTTCAATAGTGGAGTTCTTACCATTATGGAACGAAAAGCAATACGTCTGGCAACTTTATTTTTAGTAAACAAGTAACCTGATAGATGGCAGCACCGACCGATTACGTACGACACAACATATCACAAAACAATGTTACTGCAAAATTACTGTTTAATAAACATATTTTTAGGATATTATGCAAGGTTTCTCTTTTTTGGCAGGTCTAATCCTAACTTAAAATTAAAAAATAAAATGTCACATCGATGCAACTTACTGCAGAAAGTCCAAACTGCTACACGCGTTTGTAAAAGAATTTAAATTAGCTTCTCAATAGATAAAATAGTTCCCAACTCGAAAATTTATCCAAAAGTTAAACTAGGCTTAGATGGATGTTGGCAAGAAAATAGTTTTTTGTAAGTATTATTTGAGAACTATTTATTTATGAAAAATAGTTCACAGTTGCTTGAAAGATGGAGTTTAAATAAAAACTTAATGGTAGGATAATTAAGTTTTGGTAAAAACTATTTTTAACAAATTAGGTAATTATAATTTTTATAGCCAATAAGTTTTATATTGTCGTAGTGAGTACAGGCAAAAAAAATATATGATTGAGGTCATCATCGTCACAAACACAAAATGAACTTGAAACTAGGTACCTCTATCCGGGCTAAATGAGGAATAACCGACTCGTGTCTAGTTTAAAATTATGTAAGATTATTTTTTTCCTGGTTATTAATAAAAATCTGTCAAATCTCTATAACATATCCTAGGTTTTTTTGGAAATTGGTAGCTCTATCAGAAATCTTTGGAATTTCTAGTGCTACTTGCTTGCTACTAGGTGACGCTACAGGTTCACCTTGGCTTTCGTACATAATAAAAAAACAGTCCTATAAATTTGATCGTGATTCGTCATTTAATTGTTGTGGTAACTGTGGTACCTATCACAACAGTATGAAATGTTTACCCCTGCTTTTTTTTCCTTTTGAGAACACATACAAATAAAATACCTATGCATATAAAATAAAGTTTCATATTAGGTGACATTTCAAGTCCATATTATCTAGTCATGCGTAGCATTAATAATATAGTACTGTGTCGTTTATTGTGAGTTTTAGACAGACGGACTAATGAACAAAGTACCTATTATAGTATTTCAAATTAAAACAAGATGGCTCAGAGTTGAAATGTGCATAAATCTATCTAAACCGTAATAATACAGACAAAAATGTTTTCTACACAATGATGATTATTCAATAATTATGGAAAATCACACGCTCGGCACGAAAGGGGCTATATTTTTTCCTTCCCCAAGAAAAGTTCCATCCATCCATCCAGTCAATCAAAGTGCCTTTCTTCCCGCCGCCGGGTGTTGCAGGAATTGAATGAAAATTACCTGTAAGTTTATTATAATATTTAGCTACCTAAAATTTACCTAAAATTTGATGAATTAATTTACCTACCTTGTAATATAATTAAGACTGTTGTATAAAAACATGCATAAAGTATATAGAAACAAAAATCTGTTTATTTATATTTTGGATATATCACACAATATAAAAAAATAAATCATCACACAAACATTTGCTCTGGGTGGGAATCTAACCCACGACCCACAGCATGGATGGCAGAGTTACTACTAACTGAGCTGTGACGTGACGCCTGTCAATGTAATCTATCTAACTATTCTCATTAATAAGGTTTCTGATTAATCTTTATCAAACAAAGACAATATTTAAACAGACTGTAAAACAAATCTTATCTTAGGTAGGTAAATACCTACCTAAGATAAGATTTGTTTTACAAAAATACACCCTTGAATCTATATTTTTATTTAGTTTTATTTAGTTATAAGTATAGATAACTGATTGACAGACAAAAGTATTAATTGTTGTACAATAATTTCATGATACATTTCGATTTATAGTTTTATAGTGACGATAATACCGTGATATGTTTTGCTGTTCTACTTCGCTCTATTTTTAGAATTATTAAGTATTTTTAATAAACATAATAACGATTTAAAAATCACATCACAAATGACATCAGACAGAAGTCAGAACTATCCATATATATTTTTACACAGAATTAGGGAAAATTTTCATGCATAGAAATACTATTCCCCGCCATATTTACTTATTTTCCAAGGTTGTTTAAAACGAAACATTATTTTATTATCTATCTCTTTCTGTATTGAAGTTTTGCCTATAGTTTGTTTCTCTTGTGACGAATACTTGCGAACTTCACACCAATCCGGCAGCGGGCAGACGGCGACCCCGCGCATTTTATTTTTCCCTCCCCCTCCCTCATTTGGACTTCGGTGTTTGTGTGTGATCGTTGTGCTTCTGAGTTTGCTGCACGTGCTAAATACAACACATACATTGTACCTAAATATTAATTTAAAAGTATTAATTAACAATGGCAGACGCAGCAGTCGAAAATAAGTAAGTGTTTAAAGTGATATATTAATTGTATGGCTCAAAAATTTTAGCATTTAATTTTGGCGGTTTTGTAAACGTGATCAAAATGGCTTCCTATTTCTATAGGATTCTGTTTTATTCTACGAGCGTAGTGTATAGTGTGCTACAACTACAACGTGAAGTTATAATGTAGTTTATGTGTAATTAAAAACACCGGCGCCGATCTGCAGTAGAAGCGTTAGTCTAATGACGCTCTATCAAATCGCCTACCGACGAGACACGCGGGAAAACTTTATTTGGTATTATGTGAGTGTAAATCTAGTGCTATGTTGATAAACAGGTGTATAAAAAGTATGTTTAAAGGCTGTCACGCATCTCTTGAACCTATACATAGCGTATGTACACTTTTTGTAGTCGAAGCCAAAAAGCACGCCGCGCGGCTTAGAGCGGTCGCGCTTGTTTTATCCAATATGGCGCTACGCTACATGTGTACCTTTCTAGGTAGCTTGCCCGTGTGCGCGGCGGTGACGGTAGCGGGCGGCGCGGCGCTTGGCGACTTAGCTAGGCGTCCCTTGCGTTCGGCTTTGTACCTACGGATTCGCAGTCCTCCATTTTGCTAGACGCGGTAAATCGTTAACCTACAGAGGGCCGGTTGCACGGCGGCAGCCGATGTTGTCATTACTTATTTTAGTCGCACGGTTCTGCTTTGAACTGGAACTTGACGTGTTGTCCATCGAAGCGAACACCATTCATTGAGCGAAGTCAATCGCGATTACGTCGCGTTATGTAGAAACTTTCCCACATGCAGGCAGTCTTGCGCAACAGAAACAGAGCCACTTGTTTTTGTTCCGGCAGACTTTTCCTTTTGCGCTACGCCGGCCCACTTAGCCGGTGAGCATTGGTCGGGAAACTGAACTGTTGCATTGTTATGTTCCGTTACTAAACGAATCGCTGCGCTTGGCACGCCACGACACAGGTAGGTTTTCAGATTATGGAGAGCTTGAGGTTTCGTAGTCAGGAAGAGCAACATTCGCGCAAAGCAGGTTTTGCACATTGATACACACGAATATGACACAACCTATAACATGAATACAAAATATTTCAGTGACCTATAGCATCAATTAAAAATATTAACCATCTCTTAGATAAGAAATAAAATACTTTTCCAGTACAAACAGTCCTTTTTAACATCCTAGATTATTTCGAAATATCCACCAGTCCTTATCAAAATAATAATTTCTTCCAGGGAAGTTGCCCCTGAGGAAGTTACCTCCACTGATGCAGTGAAGGAATCTCCAGTCAAAAAGTCCCCGGCCAAGAAGGCTGAGGCTGAAAGCAACGGCAAGGAGGAGAATGGTAGCGGTGATGCCCCAGCTAAGGAAGCTGTTGCAGAAAATGGGGATGCCGAAGAAAGTAATGACGCCTCCGAGAATGGAGATGCTGTTGAAAACGGAGACGCTACAGGTTTGTGAAACTTATCTATTTTACTTCATGTTTGAACACTAGTACTACACGCTCTTAGGTACCAACAGGCAATATCTCAGGCAAATACTAATATAATTTTCTAACTTAAATTAAATATTTTGCGGTGTTGTATTATATAAAGTATACTCATTCATAGTTCTACTCTTGAAGTATATTATTTGTTACAGAAAAGAAAGAATCTGCAGTGAAGAGGAAATCTGTCCCCGCAGACAATGGTGATGCCGAGAAGACAACACCAGAGAAGAAAGCGAAAGTGTCGGAGGATGCTCCTGCAGAAGAAACTGCAGCCTAATCCCACCTCTCTAACAAGCTTGGTTTACTGCAATGCATCTATGTAGTTCATTAGAGCTCAACTCACAAGACTCCAACCCAAATAAAGCCAAATTAATAGTTTTTATATGCAACAATCTATTTACATTTTATACAGCATTTTAGGAGTTGAGCTCTATTGCGACCTTAGTTTAGGTTAATACCGTGTGTATTAAATCTTACCTGTGAAAAGTACCTGTAAATTGTAAATTTTAATGTTACTGCCAGTTGTGACTAAAGTGCATCGCAGTGAACTGAACAAGTACTGTTGGTTTGATGTTATAATGCTGTTTTTGCGTATTGGTGTCTACTTAACACTACGATGGGTTATTGAATTGATAGAGAAACGTGTTTCGATAAACGATTCCAGTAGGTGTACTGCCAAAGGATTCACCGCGTGTGAAATCAATTCACGATCCGTTCTGTGAACGACGCGTTTTGTAAAACAGCTTCTGAATACAAGAATTTTAGATTTACTAAGAATTAATTAAAATGTTTAGATTATAATTCAGTTTTAAATTTAAGTTAGCTGTTAAAGTCGCACATAATTCATAGGCATTATTACTTAAACCATTTAAACATTCCTTTGACATTTGGTTATGGGTAACAGTGTGGACTTAGTCGCCTCCTTGAGACATTAGTTGGTTGTTGTTTACGTTCACTCAGCACTTATTGTTCGTTACACCTTCATAAGCTGGTAAACTCCAACAGAGAGGCTGATGAATTACCTATGTCCAAACAGCGGTTCACATTGTAACATTAATTTTAAGATTTGGAATTTTAATAAAGTTCAAAGTTGACAAGAAAGGTGATACTTCACTATTGACATTCTAACTTTGCGTGCTATTTGGTTGTTTGTAACTCCCCAAACAACTTTATTCTTATATTCTGATTTTTTCTAATTTATTTTCTTTTTATGTGATAAATAACAGACCTCGAATGTAAGATAAAATGTGGATACGAATCTTCAACTTAATTCTATAAACCACTTGACACTTGTGTTCCTCTAATAAGATAAATTTTGTATTAACTTTTTCACTTTATAAACAATTTAGTAACGTGTTTGATTCAAAAGTACAATAAGTATTAGATTTATGGTAGAAAGTATGCATTAAGCGTACCTAACACATGCCCCAAATAAGGAGTTCAGTGTTTGTGAAACATTTCTGGCAATAAAATAGTTGAATCCAAATAATATTGTTCTGATTTCCTCATTATTTTTAAAGTAGGTAGGTACCTTTTATACTTACTAATATAATAAAAATACTACAAAGGCAGATTTACAACAAAAAAGAATACTATTCGTGGTACTATTAACCTAGCTACAGATATTAGGTTTCAAACTTCCAAACCAATTAACGTATATTCATTCGTAGTCTACTTGCTTCATGTTGAATGAAAACGCATGGTAATAAAGTTATCCTTATCTTAATTTAGTCGTAGGTACCTACGTAGTGCTTCTATTTAGGTTGAACCGAACTTCTCGAAACATATTTAAACTAGGTTACTAATTTAAAGTCCCCATTTCTTGTAATTTGTGCTGTGACGCGAATAAAATCAGCACCTTTAGTTTCTCGTCACCGCGGTGGCACTTAAAACAAAAAGGTTAGGTAGGTAGGTACTCATTTACCCATAACATAAGTGGTAGCAGCGTAGCGTGTTGAAAAGTAACAAATACTGAAAGAATACGTTCAAATAAATATTAGTGATGAGTAGGTTAGGTATCAAAGGTAAATAAACGAGGGCACCACAAGGTCAGTCATCGCCGTGGTTACTGTCCACCAACAGCAGTAAAGGTACACTTCAACTAGGTACTCAGTTGTCTGCTAACAGGTTACTGAAGCACATCGACTATGTGACTTAAGATGTTCTCCTGCGTGCTATCGATCGTTACGACTTTGTTTTTGACATTTATTTGCGGAGCTCTTTCTCAGACCACCCAAAACATAAATGTTTGTAAGTAATTAGCTCGGTTACATGATTGTTACTTGGTCTATTTGGTGCTATGCATAGGTATTATGTACGCCTATGTTACGGGCCGTTTTCGTTTATGCATGGGGGCTCACACTTGCGGTTTGTGCGCTCGAAACTTAGAATATTCATTAATTTCATTATCCACGCTAATTAGATTTAAATTCTAATGACTATGTATTAGTTGGGTAACAACAGCGAAATACCTAGATGGGTTAGAAAAGATAAAATTGACTACACTTTCAGTGTTAATCAACGAAGAGAACAATGCGCTTGCAGAAAAGGCTTTCGAGGTTGCAAAAGAATATGTGAGACGTAACCCTAGTTTAGGGCTTGCTGTGGAGCCAAGTATCGTAGTCGGGAACCGGTCTGACGCGAAAGCATTTTTGGAAAATGGTATGTTACTATATTTAATTTTATTAATAATATTTGATTAGACAGTCGTTGGTCAACTTTTATTACATAATAAGTCGATATCGTACCAAATTCTGACATCAAAACGCAGATTGTATTTTGCAGTTTGCAGAAAATACAACGACATGCTTTCGGCGAAGAAGACTCCACACGTGGTATTGGACTTTACAATGACAGGAGTTGGTTCGGAGACTATTAAGTCATTCACAGCAGCCCTGGGTCTTCCGACTATTTCGGGCTCCTTTGGCCAGGCCGGAGACTTAAGGCAGTGGCGCAATTTGAACCAGAACCAAACCAAATTTCTTCTACAAGTTATGCCACCAGCAGATATTTTACCGGAGTCCATACGGGCGATTGTTACTAAACAAGAAATCACTAATGCTGCGATTATTTTCGACGAGTTTTTTGGTATGTCCCTAAAATAAAACCTAAATTATCTATCTTAATTATTCAGAAAACATAAAACGCATCAAAGAAAAAGCACATTGATTATGCCCGTATTCGTTCGTGTCGTCAACGATATTCTGCCAACCGTTATCACGCACCAGCTAACAACGATGTTATTAAACCGTTTGTTTACAGTTATGGACCACAAGTACAAGTCGTTACTTCAAAACATACCTACAAGGCACGTGATAACTCCCGTGAAGAGCTTCAATAAAGATGATATTAAAACTCAGCTGCGGAGTCTGAGAGAGCTGGATATCGTTAACTTTTTTGTGATCGGTAGCTTGCGAACGATTAAAAATGTTTTGGACGCAGCGGACGAAAACCAATACTTCGGTAGAAAGACGGCCTGGTTCGCGTTGTCCCTGGACAAAGGAGATATTAGCTGTGGTTGTAAGGACGCTACTATCGTTTACATGAGACCCACTCCTGACGCAAAAAGCAGGGATCGCTTGGGCAAGATCAAGACCACATACAACATGAACGGCGAACCAGAAATCACGTCGGCGTTCTACTTCGACCTGTCTCTCCGGACGTTTTTAGCGATCAAGTAATGACCTTTGCTATTCCAGTGCTAGTGCTCTCGTTTCTAGTGCACCGCACACCTCGTGGTTCGTTTATTAATAGCTGGGTTTATTTCCACGAGAGTTCACGTTTATGAATTTCCAGATCCCTACTGGACTCTGGCAAGTGGCCAAACGACATGAAATATATTACATGCGACGACTACGACGGCAAGAATACTCCTAACAGGACCTTGGATCTCAAAACCGCATTTCAAGAGGTGCTTTTGCACAAATTAGAACCAGTCATTTGGTCTGCTAAATGTTTTCTTTCATTTCATTGCTTTTAACTGATCAGGGTTTGGCTTCGCACGCATGTATAAATTTTTTCTATATTTAAATCTCCACATATCAAACATCTTTATATTATGACTGGAATAAAAGTTCACTGACTTTTATTATTTATACAAATTCTACTTTGAAAATCAGATTACGCCAGTCACATTTGAAAATAGATTTGGATGCTACATAGTCTGTGTGTTCCAGGTGAAAGAAACACCCACCTACGCTCCTTTATTTATTCCCCAAGATGATCCGATGAATGGTCGGAGCTACATGGAGTTTAACACGGACTTATCAGCGGTGACAGTAAAGGATGGTGCCTCTATTGGCAGTAAAGCGTTGGGTACATGGAAGGCTGGCTTGTCCAACCCTCTTTCTTTGACTGACCTTGGTAATATGAGCGAATTCTCTGCGCAGCTTGTCTACAGAATCGTCACAGTCGAGGTGGGTAAACGAACTCTCATTATTATTTAAATTCTGTGGCAACTTGATAAAAATTCGCCAGTTTACTCAACCACAATCTGTTTAAACAATGCTAACTTTTATCGTCTGGAACATTCATAGGTATAAAAATGGTGCATGGTTATTTTTTTGCAGCAAGAACCTTTTATAATAAGAGATGACGATGCACCGAAAGGATTTAAAGGTTATTGTATAGATCTGATAGAAGAAATACGACAGATCGTAAAGTTTGACTACGAAATAACATTATCTCCTGATGGAAATTTTGGAACGATGGATGAGAATGGCAACTGGAACGGAATCATAAAGGAGCTGATAGAAAAAAGGGCTGATATAGGTCTTTCATCATTGTCGGTCATGGCTGAGAGAGAGAACGTGGTGGATTTCACAGTTCCGTACTATGACTTGGTCGGCATAACAATCATGATGAAACTACCTCGAAACCCGACGTCTTTATTTAAATTCCTAACAGTACTGGAAAACGATGTGTGGCTATCTATACTGGGTGCATATTTCTTTACCAGGTAAGCTGGTAGATACAACTGTGACATCACCCGGCCGTTGCAGAAACTTGTTTCTTTCACCTTGCCGGTACAGTTTGCATTCCGCCGTTACAATTTCCGAATTGTTTAAGATCATTCGTTTCTTTCCATCGTTGGTTATTAAAGTGGGACAAATAGCTAAAGTAGGATTTCAGTACCTCAGGCCCTGGTAGCGTGTTGGGGTGAAATGGGTTTGGTAAGGTCTAATCGGAAAACGTGCCATGACATTTTCACGTAATTCCGATACATAGCGATCGATGGTATGTCCACCTGCTTCGATTTTCTTATCTGATTTTGTGGAACGAGGTCAAGCGACGGACCGACACATAAATTTGTAGTTCGTTCCTACGCTTTACTATTTATGATTAATAGTAGGTAAAGCTTACACGTGAATAACTAAAGTGATCAGAATGACAGAACTGTTAAAAGCATAGCGTCATCAGTAAAAACATCGATGAAATAGTTACCTACTTCGTCCATGGACATAAAACTGTGATTATAATATACCTACATAAATAGTTATTGGCAGTTTTATAAGCCCCTCCGTTGTTAATCCACATTCCCTAGAAAATTTGTGGGATCTCATGAGAAACTCGTAATCGTATAAATAAAAGCAAACCTACTTCAAATAAATTAAATAAACAACTGCACTTGGCTCATTTATAAATTTGCTAATCATAACATATGATGGTAAATGAAATGCATGTATTGCAGTTTAGCAATTTTTATACCTTTCTAGAAGAGGCGGATATAACTCGGATATACAATATGACTATGTATATTAATGTCTAAAGATTAGTACCTAATCTGAGTATAGAATCGTAGTGTAACATACTTAAGTATCTAGGGACAATATTTTGGGACTTTAAACAGCGGTGTGTGAGTCCAAATTTCTTTGAATCAAAAAAGTATTTGAAGTAAAATGTTAGTATCTTATAAACACACCGCCCGAATGACAGAGCAGAAGTCGTGACTTCATTTAACATGTATGCTTATAGGCCTGATTTGACTTTTCTAGTTTTCTCATGTGGGTATTCGACAAATGGAGTCCATACAGCTATCAAAACAATCGCGAAAAGTATAAAGAAGACGAAGAAAAACGCGAGTTTACTCTGAAGGAGTGCTTATGGTTTTGCATGACGTCACTCACTCCCCAAGGAGGAGGCGAGGCACCTAAAAATCTTTCGGGAAGGCTGCTTGCGGCTACTTGGTGGCTCTTTGGGTGAGCTTTCTTTTGTACTTATTATTTCAATATTTTATAACATTCGAATACAGTTATAAATCATTAAATATGTACATATTTAAGTATCTATTTACCTATGTGGAATGGAACTAATATCGAAGAGTGTATGTTAAAAAATTAGAACAAAATATAATATTAGGTAGGTACACATAACTGGGTGAGACTGAATTAACTTGATATGGGTACCTCCTAAAATCCGTTTTAAAAATCAATGATGCGAATGGGCGTGTTCAACACCTTTCAGACACAAAGTGTGCTCACTTTCAGTAGAAGTGGTGCCTGTGTAGCCAATGTGTTTATTACGGTTCCAGCTTCATCATCATCGCCTCATACACCGCCAACTTGGCGGCATTTCTGACCGTTTCCCGCCTTGACACCCCAATCGAGTCCCTGGACGATCTGTCTAAGCAATACAAAATACAATATGCGCCGCTCAACGGAACCGCTGCTATGACGTATTTCGAGAGGATGGCGCATATCGAAGTCAGGTTTTACGAGTAAGTATATAAGTTAAAAACATTCAAAAATAAAAAAATCCTGTGTCAAATCCTGGGGTACGAATGGTACAGTGCGGTTTACGGTACACTAGACCCCACGCGAGTATTTAGGGGTTAAAATGCAAGTCATCAGAATACGATTCGGTACTGTTTTTTCTATAATATCAAACATTGTTTTGATATAACAGATTCCACACTCAATTATCTAGGTAAGGGGAAAACAAAAAAAAATATTTCTCGTTTTTCTGGGTACATAAGTATAAATAATATAGGTGACGTGATCATTTTTGTTCCGTTGTCCTATGTGACCTAAATGGTTGCAAGGGTATCTGCAAAAGATAAAAATGAACAAATATTCATTTCAAAAACTCCCAAGACTTGTTCAAATGCCGGTTTGTTCTTATCGTCTGTTATCGGTCAAGCCCCTTTCGTGATTTCTCTATCTCGAGATTGTTATAAAAATTATCACAATTACTTCAAATATTATCATCACCTTTTTCGAAAATTCAATGATAGAAGTTCAACGACTGGGTAATGAATTCGGTCATTGAACCCACACGTTTGGTAGGTGATTTTATTACCAAAAGTATCAAAAAGTCTGATTTTGATGTTGCCGCATAGTAACAGGCATTTTCATGGTATTTCTCCGACGTCTGCTTTTATAATTATTTTACACTGAACAAGGTCATTGGCCGTACGCAAGGTGACTCGACTCACCGCACGGCAAAACTCGAAACACGAGCGACTCGAAACGTATGAAACGGATGATCAAAATTTGACCATACGTTTCATACAAAACGAGATGCGTATATTTTTGTTATGTAGAATGGCAACGGCGGCAAATTTCGAAAAAAGAACTATGTTTGTGACGGTCTAAATTTAAAATGTATCGGTTTGAAGCTAGATTCGTAGCAGGAGTACATAAGCATTTTGCGATCGAATGTGTGTCCATATTATTTGATACGATATGAGTGATTTATTTTCCAGAATATGGAAAGAGATGAGCCTGAATGACAGCTTGAGTGACGTAGAGCGTGCAAAACTGGCGGTATGGGACTACCCTGTCAGTGACAAGTACAGCAAGATGTGGCAGGCGATGCGCGAGGCAGGACTCCCCAACTCCATGGAGGAAGCGATCCAAAGAGTTCGCGATTCTAAGAGCTCCAGTGAAGGTTGGTTTGTATTATATGACATAGTATAATTATGATATGACAAAACAAAGAGGCTACATAACTTCTTATCTGTAATCTTACTGGTACACGTTTCCTGTTGGTACTGGAACATTGTAGGACCATTGTTTTTTTTAAGCTAGTGTGAAGTGGTCAGTGATCACGTCCATGAAGCACGTGCATTTTGATGCTGTGGCGTTGTTATATTAAGAGAAGAGGTTATGTTATTGGCGCAACTTTGGAACTAGATTCAAACATTAAAAAAAAACGCGTTTGTTATGTTCAAAATTTGAAATGCGATTCGTTTTTTTACTAGATGGCCTGCTATTTTCATCACGAAAATTCTTAGGTTTTGTTCGTTTTATTCTGATCTCTTTAGCAGATATCTTATACGATGAAAATATAATATTTGTGTATAAATATATAGTAAGTATTTGTAATCTTCAGGGTTCGCATGGCTAGGAGACGCAACAGACGTGAGGTACCAAGTTCTGACCAGCTGCGATCTTCAAATGGTCGGAGACGAGTTCTCCAGAAAGCCGTATGCCATCGCCGTGCAACAAGGGTCACCGCTGAAAGACCAGTTCAATAACGCGTAAGTGTATTGACACAATTATTTAGACTGATCTAGATTAGAGTAAGACTGTTTACTAGATCTACACTAACATCGTAAAGGGGAAAGATTTGTAAGTACTTATACTTAGGTATATGTGTGTAAAGATTAAACTTATAAACTACTGGACCGAGTTGAAAAATTATTTCACTGTTGGTAAGCTAAACTATCCTTGAATATTATAGGCTATTATTAAATTTATATTTTTATATAGGCTACCTGTGCGAAGCCGGGGCGTACTACTAGTAATTTATAACCTAATGACGTCATTTGATGGAATTTTATCTATGGTGTCTGAAGAATAAGCTAGTCTTTGTAATTTGCAAAATGACAGTTTGTAACTAACCGCACAAGGCATTTCTAATGCTTCGGTTCGGCAACATTAGCGGGCGAAAATTCGTATCGTGTTGGCGCGACAAAAAAATCGTGTTCGGTAAAAGGCGATATACCTACTAATGCTGGGGCCACACTAGCGGGCTACGGCGAATATTCGTGTTAACGCGACGTATGTGGCCGTGTACATAGTGTCATCGCTTAGTATATCGCCTTTATCCGAACACGATGTTTTTGTCGCGCCAACACGATACGAATATTCGCCCGCTAATGTAGCCGAAGCATAACAAAAAAAAAATTGAAGTGAAATCCAAAGCGGGTCGGCCTTGAATATTCAGAAAGATCGATGTTTCTCGTAAGCTTATAATTTGGTAGGCATAATTCAAAACCCGCCTCAACTAGGTTATTGTTATACGAACAAAGGACTCTGCTATTCAATATAAATTAACAGGAAAACTTTAAGCGCTGGAATTAATTTGACTAATTCAGCTAGCTTTGTTACTTTTTAATAAAGAAAAGCTAATCATATAGGTCGCCAACGATCTTTTGTGATATGATATGATTCCTGGACTTTTCACACATCTATCCCCAAATTAAGCAAAGCTTGTAATATGGGAACTACACTCGAGAGCAATGAATCCGGGTCACTTAAAGAATGTTAAAAATCTCGGAAACTAAAAATGATAGGTTAATGCAATAAATTGTATTTAATAGACAATGTAATACTCCTTAAATGAAAGTAAAAAAAATATGAGTCACCATACATTTTATTAACACAAAATTACATAAAGAAAAAAACTGCTGATCTCTCCTTAAAACAAAAATAGGAAACATGAAATTTTTGAACTTTATTACGATTTTCTTGAATTTTAATACTTCGTATTGCCTCCTCGTGCTTCCATTACTGCGTTTACGCGGTTTGGCATGCTGTACACCAAGTTCCTTATACGATTTTGGGGAATATTCTCCCATTCCTCTGTGAGAGCAATTTTGAGCTCACGAAGCGTGATTGGGGGAGGGTTTCGTTGTTTTACGCATCTGCCTAGCTCGTCCCAAGCATGCTCGATCGGGTTGATATCCGGGCTGCGCGCTGGCCACTCCATACGAGTAATGTTCATCTCTTGAAGGTAGTCATTCACAATCCTACCTGTATGAGGTCGGGCATTGTCATGCATAAATATAGCATCCTCACCTAAATTGACCATAAATGGACCAACGTGATCATTGAGGATTTCTTCCACATATCTTACGCTAGTTAAAGAGCCGTTTTCTATGATCACCAGCTCTGTGCGACTTTCAGAAGAAATTCCGGCCCACACAAGTACAGACCCACCACCGTAGGCTACTTTTTCTTCGATGCATGCTTGCTTGAATCTTTCCCCTGGTCTTCGATACACTCTGTGTCTTCCATCGTGCTTGTAGAGCATAAATTTTGATTCGTCGGAGAACATAACTTTTGACCAATCTTCAATACTCCAATTTACGTGGCTCTGGGCATATCTTAGTCTCGAAATACGATGCCCACGCTCCAGTTTAGGGCCGTTTGCAGGTCTAAGGGGTTTTAAGTTAGATTCAGCAAGCCGACGTCTTACTGTCCATGCACTTGGGTTACTTCCTCCGAGGCGTCGAAACTGATTGGTGAGTTCAGTTCCTGTGAGAAAGCGATTTCGAAGCATGGTGTTCACCAAGTATCGGTCTTCTCGTGCTGTGGTACACCTGGTTCTGCCCGTTCCTGGTCTGCGTAGGTTAGAACCAGTTTCTTCGTAACGTCGGAGAACTCTTTGTACTGTTGACAGCGACACACCGACAGTCCTGGCTGTATCGCGCTGACTCCGGCCGGTTTCCAGCATTGTAAGTATTCTGGTGCATTCTTCAGGCGTAAGCGACATAATTTCAGCTTGAATAATGAATATAGAGCACTATCAACATGGTTTATGTACCCACATAAATGACAGATTACAAACAAAAGCAAAACCAAATGCTGTAATTTCGTAGTTCCATCTTCGAAAGTGGCCCTTTTTCAAATTTGATTTTTTTATGATATAACTTTACAATAACTAAGAAGTTTTAATACCTTCATTTAAGGAGTATTACATTGTCTATTAAATACAATTTATTGCATTAACCTAGCATTTTTAGTTTCCGAGATTTTTAGGATTCTTTAAGTGACCCGGATTCATTGCTCTCGAGTGTAGATTGCTTATAGAATACTTATATATTTTATTTCTGTAAATACATATAGAATACATAGTAACACCCAGACACAGAACAAATATTTATGTTCATCACACTAACATTTGTTCCGGTGGGAATCGAACCCACAACCCACAGCATGGAAGGCAGAGCTACTACCAACTGAGCTGTGACGCCTGTCAATTATGAGACCTACGATTTTTTTTAACCCTAAACATACTGTCCCACTGGGCAAAAGTCTCCCAAAGCCTTCCACTTATCCCGGTCTTTGGCGATATTCCATCAATCTTTATCCTGGGCTTCCAAGTTCGACGCCTTTTCGACTGATCACGCCATCGACTTATAAATTTATAAGTAATTAATTAATTTATATTAAAAATACTTATATGTATGTATGATATACTTAAATATTAACTGAAAAAAATGAAATTAAAAAAAAAAGTAACATCATTTGTCATACAATTTTTTTTTTATTAAGTACTTTTTTTTTACTTGAAATACCCAATTTGTAACCTGCACAACAATGCAAGCGTTGCCCATACCTATGCATATCTACCAAAGGTGACATTGACATTAGTCGGACAATAGCATCCGAAATCTCTTGTTTGACAACTAATCCCACCTAAGTCTATTTTTTTTTGGAAGCATGAATTATTTTTTTGTTGTTATTTTTGTAAAGATTTTGTGATGAAATAACATATTTAACAGAAATTCGATAAATTTGTTTAGAGAACATGAAAATAAGTGATATTTTTAAGGCGACTAAAAAAAATTTTTTTATTATGTTCATTTCATATTACAAAATCGATTTGAAAACCGCGGGCAAGTTGAAAAAAACACGTCTTCTATACCTGATTTTATTCAAAAACAAATAGTCTCTGGCGTCGATATTTAAACTGGGACATTTTCACACTTCAAACTCTAGTCCCAAACTAAGCAGAGCTTGTACAATAGAAACTAGCTTGCTGATAGAATACCTACTTAAAATACATTTATCAGTATAACGTTAAACACTTCCTACAAAATACTATTGTGGCTTTGAAGTTCAAATTACGCTGTTGACTATTTAAATATTCTCAAAGTCAACGGAAATTACGAGTTCTTGGAAATTACCCCTTCATCGTCAATTTGAATAATAACTATGTATATTTGTGTACACAAGCATTTGTTTGGATAGAAATAGATGATTACCTGAAAGTGATTAGACTAGTACATATTACCAGGCTTTTGCTATCCTTCTGAGGATTAGCGTTTTTAATTCGGTCAAAATTATAATACTATTTTGTTAGCCAGTAAAATAAGTAATGTTACGCAATAGATAACTTTTATTAAAAGGTTTTTTCGATAAAACCCGCGTATTGTTGGTAAGTACCTTATAACAGTAACTTAATGACCTTTACAACCCAATATACCACAGAACACGTGGCGTACCCGTTCAAAGACATTTACAATGCTCCTTTTGAAGTCTGACCTTATCAGAAGCAATAATAGTACCTACCAAAACTCACAAGCGACATGATAAAAGGAGGTCTAAATTTATTTGTATTTTTTTTACGCGAATTCTGAACCTATTTTGACGATTACTTTTTGTTTGATAGCTCATACATCATTTCTTCACTTCGATCGTGCGTGACGCGCAAACGGCTTCCGTAGCTCTACCATGAGTTTTTACTATACTATCTTAACTATACTCGCTAGCGTCTGTAGTTAAAAAAATGTATGAAGATTTGTACAGCGCCTCTAGCGGATAGTTGGGTACTAAAATTCGTCATACTAATATTGACGTAACTACGTAGTAAAGTCAGGCGTTTTTACTGTGACAACTCATGGTAGGGGCACAGTTATTGATTCCTAGATCGCGATCTAGGAATTAGCGATGGCAGCGACATCTAGTTGTGAATTTGTTACTAAATGTATCTATGTAATAATAAGATATGCGTTATATACGATTTATATCAAGTATATCATTTACGATTATAGATACAGTAATTATTTGCAAGAAGATTGAGTCGGTTTTGTTCATTTTTGTGCAAAATATAACTGAAGCCGATTAGATGCGGCACTTAGGTACTTATATTTATACATCTTTTTTGTTTCCAGAATTCTCCAACTCCTCAACAAGCGAAAGTTAGAGAAGCTAAAAGAAACATGGTGGAACAACAACCCGAAAGCCATAAAATGCGAGAAGCAAGACGATCAGTCCGATGGCATTTCCATACAGAACATAGGCGGCGTGTTCATTGTCATATTCATGGGGATTGGACTTGCCTGCGTCACGCTCGGGGTCGAATACTGGTGGTATAAATGGAGACGTCGACCTATCGTTGGGAATGTCACACAGGTATGTCCAATAGAAACCATTCAGTACCTCTACCATAAGTTTTTACTATACTATATTTACTATACTCGCTAGCGTCTGTAGTTAAAAAAATGTATGAAGATTTGTACAGCGCCTCTAGTGGATAGTTGGGTACTAAAATTCGTAATACTAATATTGATGTTACTACTGTAGTAAAGTCAGGCGATTTTACTATGACAACTCATGGTAGAGGTACAGATGTGTACCAGTTATTGGTATGTTTTCATTCAGATATGTATCAGTAGGTAACTGATATGATCTCTACATAAAACAATATTTACGCAAGACATACACCTAAACAAACTAACATAAGAGAAAAACATGACGTAAGACTAGGATACCACCTAGTCTAAACTATAGCCTGCTGCGAGGAGCGAAAAAAAAGTATGTCCAATGGCTAAATGTAAATATGTATTAGAAAAAATAAATTTACTTTGCGAAGTGGATAACTTTGGTGGAGACATTTACCCAGAAGTGGGACACAATAGTCTCAAACAGATGGACAAACAATTAGGGAACAAACAAAAAATAAACAAATCTGTTAGTTTGCGATAAACTTATAAATTACTAAACCGATTTATCAATGGTATTTTATATACAAACCTCGTCTGCCTACCGTCCTGTAATATTGTAGTGCCCTCAAACATGGTTCATATGTTGTAACCAAATCTTATTGTAACAACCTAGTCTTGACATATGAGAACAACAGTTGTAGCATCGACACGATAAGACGAAGAGCAATAAATGAATTAAGTATTGAGAATTGGATTTTAAAGCGGTTTACATCAAAATACAGTTTGATTCAAGAGGAAGGTTTAAATTTATAAAACACTGCGCTGTGACGCTGCAACGTTCGGCGATCAAGCTAGCGTCAACGCGTATTGTCACTCGAATACGCCACCGTTTCGTTACGTTTGCGATTGTCACATTTATTAGTACATATCTCTGTACTACCAGAAGTGTCTGTGTAAGTCCATTGTATACGGTCCAGACTGCTAAAGATTAAATAAACCAAGTGGTACTTACCCTAGTCTTCAAGGGCGGATCCAGCTTTGGCGCCAGGGGGGGGTCACAGTCGTGGTCAAGTCAAGAACTTATAATTTAATTTTGATAATGTAATTCCCAAACGTTTGTATATTAAATTAACTAAATATTGAAGGTATGTAACATTAAATCTATATGGTGACAAAATATAAAATAAAATAATATTGATCAATTAGTGGTCCTGGACCCAGCTCAGGGGGGGGTCATGACCCCCATGACCCCCCCCTGGATCCGCCGTTGCTAGTCTTTCAGTTAAATCACAAGAATCACTTGCACACACGCACTTTCAATCAAATCTAGATGATTCAAATCAATCATCAGACTTCTACAGTCTCAACATATTGGTAGTCTGAGAAACATGTATAAAAGTCTTGTCAGAAATACAATATAGCTACTCGGAGCAGCAAATGAACCCCAAACTTTATCACTTTAAATGGCGCTTTGCAAAATATCATTTTGATAATACCAGAAAATGTAGGCAGTTTTATTCCAAACACCATTTTACAGCAATACTTATTACTACAACTAGGAACGACCAACTGATTGACAGTTTTTTTTGACAATGATTTTCTTCTTTCAGGTTGAGCCGGCGAAAACGCCCAGAACAGTGAAAGAAGGTTTTAATTTCAAGTCTAGAAACTTAGGCCTGTCTAATCTGAAGTCTAAGTTCTAAGACTAATAATTTTGTCGATGAATTTATTTTGATTTATTCATACGACCACTCTTCATAACTAGTGTTTAGAATTGAGATGAAAATAGTACATTCTAGTCATTATTTTAATTACTATTCTAGTCTTATTTACATAAAGCAACTCAATATAATTAAGTTACTACTATTGTGTAACCCTTTTGACTACGATTCATTGACTTAGAAATATTCTATACTTATTTTAAGTATAACTATTATTAGATACTATAATTTAGATATATTGTGATTCCGAGGTATTTGTGTAATTTAGATAGTAGGTAAGTTATTCTGCTCCATTATTTAATAAACACATGGCACCTTATTTTTTTTTTAATTTCTACCTCTTTCAAGTCATTATTACAATAATATTTGTTCTTTTTAAGAAGAATATTCTTCAATACTAAACTGGTAATTCATTTAAAATAGTAAACGAACGCTAAAGTAAAATAATAGATAAAATAATACTTGAAAAAACATTTTTATTATTATAATAATATTACTAAAATTAAACACAATCTAGACGTCCTCTAAAAATGTACAATAATTTAAATATGACGTCAAGAAATGAGTATTAACAAACTTATTATATTGTTACAATACCGTATTCACAAACATCACTTTTCAGAATTTAGATTTACCAAATTAATGACTGTTAAGTGATGTTTTGAATACGGGTGAGTATCGTCATGAAGGCAAGATTTATCCTTAAAACTATTTATATACAATAGCCTTGAAATAAATATTAACGCTATGTTTGGTAGTTACAGCTCGATCGCTTTGCCGTGCTTGTTTAAATTCTTCATGTTTTTGTTGCAGAGTTCCAACTCTAGCCTGAGGCCATCGACCTCCGCTTCTAAAGTGCGAGATCTCCTGAACATTTGTACGTAGTTCAGCTGTAGCTGCTTCTGGTATCTCAGTACCTTGTCTTTTTCCTCGGACCAGTTTCTTCTTTCGTTGTTGAACTGTGCCTCCTTGCTTTCTAGGTCGCATTTGAGTCGTTCGACAAGTGCGCTCGCTTGGCAGGATTCCCCGCAGCTATCCGGGAGTTCTCCGTTCAGTCTTTGGACTTCTGCGTCTTCTAGAGCGCTGTCGCTTGAGTTCCAATGGTACTCGTTGGACTTGCACACATCGTAGATACCCCTCATAGTCCTCCCGCATTCGATTCCCTCGTACCCGCTGAGGGAAACGTCTGAAAGCTCCTGCCGCAGTTCTTTTATTTCGGTTTTTAGTCTTTCGATTTCGGTTTTGCTGGTGTCCTTAGTTTTGGTCAGGTCTTTGACAGTTTCCTTCAAGTCGTGGGTGAGGCGGTCGACTTCGGTTTGCAGACGGGCGGTCGTTTTATCTTTCTCTCCAGATTCGGTTCGCAGCCTCATGATCTCCTTTTCTTTCTTGTCGAGAGCTTCCCGAAGCTGGCGACAGTCGGCTTTGAGAGTGAGGTATTCGTGGCCTTTTGCTGTTTGCTCGTTCTGGAATAAAAAAACTAAGAGTTAGTTATTGAAAACTTTTCTGTTAATATTGCCTAATAATTTGTACTTAAAAGATTTTTTTATTTTACTAGACGTTCTATTTTGTTATACAACGTCCTGTGTCTCGGTTCGAATTCGATCTCTATTTTGCAATACAAAACTAAAGTTCGTTGGAGCTAGATAATAATATGCAAAAAGTTTAGTGCAGCTTCTTAACCGTTGTCTTAGATAGGAATTTTTAGACGTTTCAAAACATCCATCACCTCAGCCCATTAGTTAATTTTATTCGTTATATTTCATCAGTTGCCACAACCAGACTCTGATTAGACTTAGATCAATTTTAAAAAAACTGCTTTATCGAGTGTAATTACTAATAACTTGAGCATAACCGTTGCCAGAACTGCTATGTTTTTCACCAAGTTATAACTAACTTGAGCATTTTTAAACTGACAACTAAGAAACTGATGTATTTTCGCCATATTATAACTACCTGAGCATCCTTCAACTGCGTCTTCAGCAGTGCTATCTCCCCGGCACGTTGGCAGAGGTTCCATTCGGTGTCCTCGAGACGTTGCCTCAACAGAGCCCTGTCTCGCCTGACTCGACTCAGCTCGGAGTCCCGCTCGTCGCGAGTGCGGCCGTAAGTTTGCAGCATCATGCGCGGCGCTCGGAGACGAGCGTCGTGGCTTCGGAGACGGTCTGATGTGCTGGAATGTGACAAAACAATAATCAAAATAAAAAAAAACAAAATCAAATCGGTATTTATTTAGGAACTAAAAAACAATAAACCTTAAAACGATGATACTTGCAGAAGTAAAATATACTGTGTCGCAAGTAGCAACGCCCTCCTTATAAAAGAAACGTAAAAAATAAACTCGTACGTATATAAACTCAATCGTAAAAAAATAGAGTAACACAAATAGAACAGTACATTTTAAGTAATCTTTCGATAATGTGTATTTATTCATGTCGACTCTTATCGAGTTGTCGATAACTGTACCTATATTTTTAAATATATTGATTCTGTGATATTTGTATAATATCTAATTTCTTACCCATAGTCATGGTGATCTCTTTCAAGCTCCGACACTCCCGAGTCGGCTGGCGATGGCGCCGGGATGGGCTCCTTGTCCACACCATTCAACACCGATGTTGATTTGGTCCTGGAAATACAGATTTTGTGTTAGTTAGGTAGCTCGTGAAAGAACAGTAGGTAACTACCAGATAATGCAGATTTTAGGCAGAAAATGATAGTGCCTGCGAAAGGCCTGTTTTAATTCTAGAATACAAAATATTTACAAAATGCATAACAGTATGATTTAACTATGTACCTAGTGCTTTTAAACGGTAAAAGAAAATATTTTTCAGCTTAATCAGCTCAGGTCGTATTGATCTTTTCTTTTCTGTGGAGAAGGCCGACTAGGCTGAGAGGATGGTCTAGGTGCAGGGTAAGCCTACTCCATCGTGCCCAAGTGTGCCAGGCACTGACGCTGTATAGGTACCTAGTTAGATTATGTGTCTAACTACATAGTTACATTGCCTTTGGTTTAACAATGCTGTGCACATTTAGCATCATACCATTATCTAATTACGCAACGTTTTTTTCGTGTTAGCGCTAGTTGTTTCGTAAAGGATAGATTAGTGGGATGAGAGATAGGTAGGTACTGTGTATAGAAGCTATGCAATAGCATATGTTACTAAATTACGATAGTTAGGCTGTATTTGCCGGCTCGATAGCTCCCAAACCGGTACATAAATATAACAAACGGGTAGATATGGTAACGTCTCGGTGTTCGCTCGTCTTGCACTAGCAGCCGACCGTGGCATGGTATCCATACTAGTACCCCAAGTACGAGTTTGTGCACACACGGATCGCAGAGACGCAATCGCCGAGCGCCACCAATTTTGTATGGAAATCCAAGCTTCTCAAGAAATCTTCTAGGGGCGCTGCTTGAATCTCCATACAAAATCGGTGTCGTTCGGGGATTGCGTCTCTGCGATCCGTGTGTGCACAAACTCGTACTTGGGGTACTGGAGTCATGGATCTTCAGAAACCGTGACGATATGACGTGCGAATCACTTCTGGGGCATTATTCTCTATTGTATTGCTAACCACGCGCGTTACTTGGCTTAGGCAAGACAAGAGCGTGTAATCTAAAAAAACTGTATGGCGTAAGCCTTAGTTGTCATTCCCCACCGCGACACGTTACGTTTTGGCCACAATTTGAACTGTCAACTAATCGGGCCGACGTCTGCCGTGTTATGAAAACTATTCGTTTCAAAACGTGTCATGCGCGATTCGAATAATTTATATACAAATCAATCATTTTTGAAGTTTGCGTTTTGGAACGCGTTGTGACGTAGCACGTTTGGGGAAGGAATCTCCTATGTCATAGAGAATAAGGCCCCTGGTTTATAGGTACGAGTTAGACATTAGTTACTTAATCTTGGTTAATTTTCATGTCATTTATCGCCAACAGCAGACATATGCCGGTATTTAAAAAACAAATTAAAGACCAATCTTCATATGTTTGATAGGTACATCTCAATCCAAAGGTTGCCTGGAAGAGATCGCTTTCAGCGATAAGACCGCCTATTGTACCTACATTTTAATTTTATATTTGACTTTTTTTGTAATTTTACTTCTTAATGTTTAGTTAGTGTAAGTACCTACCTACTATAAAGCTTTTTCATTCAAAAAATGCATTTTAAAATAATATAATAGTATGTAAACCTTGATAAAAACAAAAACGCGCTCCAAATGTGCAAACCCAGAAAATTAATGTCATTTTTTGTATAATTCGCGGTTATTAGGAAATATGTTTTAAAGTGGAACGTTACGGTCACTGGGCAAGATGTTTTCATGCATAATATAGCCACATTAGTATACAACTCAACCCATTTACACTTAAGGTGACGGGTATAGCCAAATGCGTGTTTTTGGGGAAACCGAAAACTGTTTTCAGAAAAAGTGATAGCATGTGGAGTTGTGAAACTTATTATTTCCTATAACACATATATTGAACTAGTGTATTGTTAATCAAAATGTGTGCTCTTGGATATAGTTTACTTTTAAATGTAAGTTTAGTACCAACACCTTTTGCAAAAGTGTGGTTTTAGATCCCATTTTTTATGGGTTTCGCAGATTTGTTTGGTACCAAACTCAGCACAGCTATTCTTATGGTTCGTATCTTGTGACTCTAAAAAAAACATTTCTACAATAAGATGTTTAAAGAAGAAGAAGAGTAGCGCCTTAGGAATTATATGTGTTTTATTGCTGTGTGCTCGCAAATATTCATAAGGCGCTGCTTTAGAGTTTGACTATCCGAACTGTGCGCGGCTCATTATGTGTTTTGCGTCGTTGTGAGCATTTTTGCTGAAGTTAAAATTGCGACGTTGCCACGCTGACTGTCTAGAGTTTAACCACCACAGCAAAAACTATGCCGTGTTACAAGTTTAACGTGTGTATAGATATAATAAATAAATAATAAAGTTGGAAGTTATTGACATTTTTATTTATTGTGAAAAATTTCACCCTACCCGTCGCCTTAAAATAGAATAGAATAGAATAGAAATCATTATTATTATCATTTTATTTCAGTTATTATAAAACCTAATACTAGGATATACTTATTGAACGATATCATACTATGTTAAAATAACTGAAAATGGACATCACTCAGCTTGTGCTGGTGTAGAACTATTGGGCTCTACACCAGCGCTGGTTTTCATTGATGCCCTGAGACTTGACTGTTAAATACATCTATTTGCAGTGAATTTGGTACTATGATAAAGTAAGAGCGACGAATGCAGTTTTTATACAACATGGCTAGCATAATACACAATTGGATTTTCAAATTATTTTCATAACAAAACTCTATGGAACAACCATCTTGTAATCCATCTTAGCGTTTATTTCGAACTAAACCTCCTTAGTTCTAAAGACTGTAGCGCCATCTAAAACGCTATAATTGAACTGTTCAGAAATGCGTCGATAGATGGCACTGTCACACTGTACGGACCAATTTTAGATCGTGCAAGGAAATATATTTGATTCAGATTCATTTATTTTCGTGGTACACCTAATTCTTTTCACGACAATTAATATCAAGTAGATGACGTCACAATTTAAATGCGAAAAGATTCTATTACGTGCCAGTTTTTTCAAGTAGTGGAGGAAAAGATCGCGTATTATATTCAATAGTTTAGAAACTTAGGAAACGTCATAGCCTTCAAATAATGTTGAATGGATGTTGCAGAGATGAGAGGAACTACGCTCTGGCGCGTACAAGCCAATCTCATTTGCATGCAGCACCTACCTACATTACCGGCAAACCTATATTTATAGATGGTAGATAGTTACAGTGATACATCATGTACAAGCTTTGAAAATATTTCTTATCTAACATAGGTAAGTATTATTTATACAAAAACGGACTACTATTAGTTTAATATATTTTTTTAATAACATATTTTTCAGACTACTTACTACTAAAGGGCTTATACCCAGCAGTGGGCTAGTAGCTACGGCCTATGATGATGATGACTACTAAAATAGTTTTTATTAATGCCGATTGGAAACTATCACAATCACAAGACGATATTGGATATTTTGTCTTTTCAGTCCCATTTCCTACAACTGCCAATTCGTGCTTTGTTGCAATTAGATAGATTACAATAACTACCTAAATATGTACGTTCGTTTACACGCAATTAATGTAATTAGAGGAAGACTAGAGGTAGTGTGTCCGGAAAATATTTTGCCTGCTATCGATAGCTTTGGTATTTTGCATGTTACTAATGATCTACCAATGACGTATCGGTCACTTATCGTATCGTATATATATGAACACAACAAAAATTTTAAACGCAGTAGGTACTACTGCGTTTAAAATTTTTGTTGTGTTCATTGACACGAAGAAGAAGAAGAAGATCGTACCGTATCGAGTAAATTTAGTAACAAAAGAGCTAACAGCTAATTGTTACATTTTTTAAATTCAAGACAGACCAAACAACGTTTTCTATTTGCAAAGATGTAAATTCACCTAACCTACGGCCGGTTTCTCAAACGATGATCAACGAAAAAATCAAATATTTACTATGTGTCAAACTCGGATCAATCGTGATTTGGGTTTCCAGAAACCGGCCGCTAGTGTTCGAGTTTTGAAATTGAAAATAGAATAAAGGTTTGGAAGTCGATGAGGTCTGGCGATTGAATGAGCGACACAAACTTTGGTTTTGAATGACTAGTGCAAAATGAATGACGGACTTTGAGTTTTTGAGAAGCTTGGAGCCTGCATGAAAAAAACGCTAGAATCTAGGTCTAGTTTCTTGCCAGTTCTTCTAGACTCTGGTCGCGACGAACTGGCGCCTAGAATCATCTAGTATGTAAGACGTTTCAAAGTGATCCTTGTGATTTTATTGAATAAATGAGTTTGAAGTTTGCATACCAAAACAGTCCATGCGGTGCGGTCTTCAGGCGCACTTTACTTTTTAAAAATCCAAGTCGCAGCTAATAGCTATCTTCATAAATATTGAATCTTATAATCGCTAACTTATCTATTTTACTAATAGATAAAAAAGGTAAGTATATAAATATAAAAGCTGTTTGAAATTTTATTATCCGTTTGATAGCAAAATAGCGGAAATTATGATTGCAATATTGATAATAAATAATGTTATGTTTTGCAGAAAACAATGAGCAACGCGATAAAACTACGATACGATATTGCGTTATAGCACAATTATTTTACCTAGATTTGTTTTAGTAAAGGTTGATTGATTACCCCAATATAGGTAAATACCTAATAACTTACACTATTTGTTTAGTAACCAAAGAATTTTACTTAAAATATGTCTGAAGAAATATAAGTACTTAAGTGGGTAAGTATACTTAGACTTATTTTTACTAGCTTCGCAAAAGTTGAGCTTAAAAAGCTTAATTTGGTTTGCAAATGCTGAGAATATTTTGCCTGTCATTGTTTAAGATTAAGTTGCTAAATCATACTTTTCAGAACAGGCAATAGAGTTCTAGAATTGGTCTCTATGTGGCTCGTTACACCAAATATATAGAGATAGTCAGAGGCACGTCCCACAATAATTAACCTCCACTGAGTGGTCTTAATAGAAATGATTAGTTTTCTAATAGGTACTGCTTTTTCTAATTAAGTCAACAATATAACAACTTCAAATCAGATAAACTAATCAACTGATTAAATATTACAAAGGCTTTTATTCTCAAAGTAACGGTGACCAACTGCATTACATACCGAATATGTGAGTCACTGGTGTCGGAGGCTATCGGACGGTCAATTGACGATCAAAGGAATTTTATCTGACTTACAAAGTTCGTCCTTACGAATTTCGAATATTTAAGGTTAGATTATATGAATGAATGAATGAAAAATACTTTATTGTACACTTAACCAAACATTATAAAGTAAAATTACAAAAAAAAAGACAAATATAAGTATAAATAAAATGTACATTGGGTCGGCGGAAAAGCGAACTCTTCTGGACAACCTTTTTTATTATTTATTTCTTAAAAGAAATTAACATTTCACTTATATGAGACACTTACTTACTTATAAAAAGTAACTTTCACATTCAAGTTCAAGCAGTAACAAAATTATAAAAATCATATGTAAGTACATAGTAGGTTATTATCATTCATATTTATAGACTTTGTATTCATATATCATTTTATAACGCAGTTCCAAAATCTATTGTCATTGGCTAGAACATAATGGATACCTCTATGGTAGTTCTTTAATTTTTATCTGTGGCAAATAGTAAAAATACATCCTGATTTAATTAAGCTGTTTCTATTTCTGTAGAAAATACATGCATAAATAGATACATATCCAGATAAGAGAAAAATACTATGACTTGAGCTTGACTAGCCCTGAAACTTCCTACTATGATTCTGGACTTTGTAGCTATGAAAAATATAGAAAACCGTAGTTTCATTAATTTATTAAAACTACATTGACTCACCACTCCATTGATACTAAAAATCCTTCACTTCATCCTTTTGCACAAAATAAGGCACACAAAGCACGGATTTGTTTTAAAAGTTTCACAATAAGGCACAGAATACACGGCCGGCCGCGGTTTACGCAGAAGTGTGAATGGAACGTCATGCGTACGATATGAGGGGCCTAAAATGACGCTATTACACTACATTAAAAGCATTAAAAAAACAAACATTATTGTTTTTATGTATGATTTTTATTTATTTATTTGTCATAATATTTATCACTATTCCCGATGGTAAATATAAGGTATCAGGCAATAATTATAATAACTCGAATAGAATATTTATAGGTATCAATTTTCACTTTGATATTCGTTTTTATTTTTGTTTGGTTACAGTACAAAATCATATTTTTTTATCATTACCAATTATTTTAATATTTACTTAGCTATTTTCACGTGACAGGCTTTTTTATCATTTTGTACAAAATGTTTACCAATAATTTTATAATCTTGTTCATCCTTATTTCAGTGCAGTTCGAAGTCAACGGATATAATTATTAGTCAGTGAGGTAACAATTTCATATATTTAAATAAACCGAAGACAATAAAATATCTGGGTAATTGGAACATTGAGTTGGCAATTCTGAACGCGTGTGTTATTATTTCCGCATACTGTAGGTACTGTGTTAATATAATTATGAAGCAATGGTTAATTTTATATGTAAGTATAATTTTGTCACTTTTATACTGATTTGCTCATATAATTCAATATTCTTATAAATTAATATAAATAATAAAAGTACTAGCTAGAAGGCTGGCTCACGGCATGCATTGTCCGTACGTTCCTCAATTTGCAGCCCTAATCACCGGTAGCTTGGGCCTTATAATCTTTGTAGGTAAATTATTGTTTAAAACTTTTTGCTAAGATTTTAAATTATTATTATTTAATAATTAATAATTTAGTTTTCATTGACACGATGAGTCTTCTAAAATTAAACAGTTTTTCTTCTAATGCAGTTCGGTGCAACATTTTAACGCTGCAGTCGAGCTCAATCAAGAACGACTGATGCGGGCATCACGCGAGCAAGTCATCTACAATTCAACACATCTATATTAATTATTCCTAATTAATGTACCGTCAGAGACTGAAGTCACTACACTATACTAATAGAAAAAAAAACTTTTTTTTTTAATGCAATAGCATGCAGACGAACTAGCGGACCACCTGATAGAAAGTGGTTGTTAAATAAACATGCTCTTATCTTACGCATTTTTTTTTATAAAAATAAAAATAGTGTTGATAAGAAAATTCGGCACAAAGATTTTTACAACTAAATTATTTTAGGAAAATCGAAATAGCTAGATTATTGTAAAAAGATGATAATCTCTCTAACATATTCCACTTTTCGATAAAGCTTAATAAAGCTTAACATAAATATTTTAAACATTTTAGAAGACTACATGCGCATGCTCATCAATTTTTTTTTTTGTGTAATCTTTTTCTATGGTAGTTACATTGTCTGTAGAAAGCTAACTCGTGATAACAAGATTTATAAAGAGCTGTATGTTCTGAAGACCGTGCAAAATGGAGGAAAGAAGATTTACTTTCATTGAGATTTCTATAATAAGTAGTTTATGGAGATATCACCTATAGGCAATCTTATTCCACGGCTGTAAAACGCGTTCCTTTCAATATTTTTTTTCAGATACCTACATAAGTTATAATTTTTTTAATGACTTCTTCTTCTTATCGTGTCGATGCTACAACTGTATTTTGAAGTGAAAACTTCTTTAGCGGCGCTGGGTGGGTAAAAACTTTCAAACTCGCGTCAGGGTCACGTGACGTCGAAAAAGCGTAAGATCTTATTTAATTTTTATACATTGCTCGTAAAACAAGAGACGACAAAAGAACACACTTGCGGTCACGCGACGTATGACTCAAACAATTAAATAGTGTTGTGGCGACATCGTACAAGGCGAGTACAAGGCGCTGCCAACACGCGGTGCGGTGCGGAGCGCGGGGGCGGAGGACCGAGGAGCGGCACTCGCGCGCCGGCAGCCGACAGACGCTCTGAGCACCCTCGCACGGGAAACACGTATCGCTCGCCGCGCGCGCATAACCAGATAGACGCTATTATATCGTACGAATCGTTTCGCCTAACTTGTATTTAACTGTATCGCTTCCATCTTATTGAAGTGAAAACTCAGTCAGGGTCACGTGACTCGTGACGTTCATCGAACGTGACGTTCATCATTCGTTGTCTTCGTCGTTGTGTCAATGTCAATGACATGACACAATCACAATGACACAGACACATTCGCGCTTGCGCGAATGTGTCTGTGTCATTGTGATTGTCATTGTCATTGTCGTTGTGTCGACATGACACAATCACACTGACACAGACACATTCGCGCTTGCGCGAATGTGTCTGTGTCAGTGTGTCTTCGTTGTCTTCGTCGTTGTGTCACATTCACGCTTGCGCGAATGTGACATAATGACAATGACAATCACAATGACACAGACACATTCGCGCTTGCGCGAATGTGTCTGTGTCATTGTGATTGTCATTGTCATTATGACGACTGTGGTTATATTTTTGAAGTGAAAACTTAAAAGTGAAAACACAGACACATTCGCGCTTGCGCGAATGTGTCATTGTCGTTGTGTCGACATGACACAATCACACTGACACAGACACATTCGCGCTTGCGCGAATGTGTCTGTGTCAGTGTGTCTTCGTTGTCTTCGTCTTCGTTGTGTCACATTCGCGCTTGCGCGAATGTTACACAATGACATGACACAATCACAATGACACAGACACATTCGCGCTTGCGCGAATGTGTCTGTGTCATTGTGATTGTCATTGTCATTATGACGACTGTGGTTATATTTTTGAAGTGAAAACTTAAAAGTGAAAACACATTCGCGCTTGCGCGAATGTGTCTGTGTCATTGTGATTGTCATTGTCATTATGACGACTGTGGTTATATTTTTGAAGTGAAAACTTAAAAGTGAAAACACAACGTTAATATTGAAGTTTTCACTTCTGCCGGCACTCCCGGAGTGCTACCATTTTTTTATTGTAGCATCGTTTTGGAAAGATTAGCCAGACTAGACGCTGCGTTGCCGTGCAAAGCTGTTACCGGTGTGCGCCACGCGGAGGCTCTTTCCATGCACCCTTTAATAACTTAAGTGCTGGTTTGACTGAAGACTTTTACAGCGAACTATGATCTAAAAGTTGTACAATTTTGATAAATAACTATATCATTAATTTTTCTCACCTCTGTGGCACAGGTCCTAAGAGCGTGTTCAAAACCGAACCATAACGAACTACGAACCATTATACATGTATAATGGTTCGTAGTGTATGATGATGATGATAATGGTTTTTATCTCAACTTAGAGATCAATACTTACACAATAGCGGAGTGGTGACGGTGATGGAGCGAAGCGGAGAGCGTAGCGGGCGGCAGAGCGGATAGCGACGCGGGCTGCGGGGACCCGCACCAACGGCTCTCGCGCACGTCGCTCGAGCCTGGAGCCACCACAAATAAAATATAAAAACCGGTCAAGTGCGAGTCGGACTCGCGTATTCCGTACCCAAAAACACATGTTTTTATAAGAGCCCCCCTATATCAAGTATTCATTTTGTTCTGTTTTGTAGTATTTGATATTAATCTGCTAGTAGCTTATACAGAAATAGATACATACAGAAAATTACAGAAAAAAAATATCCTTAAACTATTACGGGTCATGAGCCTGGACAATCTGTTAACTATATACCTAAAAAACAGTCGAATTGAGGCCCTCCTCGTTCATTCGACTTTAAGGTTATATAAACAGCAATTCTAGTTGAACTGTTTCTTATGTATTTTATATGCCTATGTACATTTTGTTAATATTTTAATAGTCGTAAGTTTGTATGTGAGTTAATGAAGGCTTATTATTGGGTATTTATTGGGTATGGCTGTGTTCTCTAATGTACCCTCTTATTGTACGTCCAGATTGGACAAACTGTATAAACTTGTACCACTTAAAATTAAGACCTTTTATGTACAACAGTTGAGCAATAAAATATTTCTGATTTCTGATGTCGTTAAGTATAGGATATAATAATTATGGTAAGATTAAAACTTACTTCCATAAAGGATGTGTGAGGGCGGGCGGCTGGCCAGGGCGGGTGTGGAGCCGTACCGCTCGCCCGCCCCCGCTGACAGCCGCCCGCCCAACGGCTTGAACGCTATCGGACGGATCACTGACTTGCCCTGGAACAATCAAAAGTACACATTAACTTCAGTCATCGAGCCCAAAAAAAAAAAAACTTCAGTCATCATCATCATCACTATTTTCAATGGAAAATAGGTAATTTAAAAGAGAACCGCATCAAAATTGCGAAAAACAATAATGTGAGCAAATTAAAAAAAAGAGGTAAGTAAGTGTACATATTTGGTAAATGGATTTGATTAATAAAGCTTTTAGAAAGAATACTTTTGAGAAAGTAATTTAACTGTAGCTGAGAGATAAACCATTTTAAAAATGCACCGATCTCTCTTATCATTTCTTTCAGGAATACAAAAAACAAGTAAGTTGTTTATTATTATTTACATAAAAAATGTATATGTATATATATGTATTCTATCAGCAGATTCAGCAGTCTAGTGCCCATAGTACAAGCTTTTCTTAGTTTGGGACTAGAGTGTCTGTGAATACATCAGTATATATTTGTTATTTATCACGTATTATTAAGCCCAATCGTCTTCAGAATTCTATTCAAGTAATGTATAACCCATAAGTGCTGGATAACGTTTACGTGTGGTCTTAACAATAATAAAATATGCAAAGCAGACACTTCATTAATTCCATAGAAATTCGCACATGAATCTCGTTTCGCTATGCGTGTGCGCAAACCTGTTAGAACGGCTAGGTCAATCATTACTAACTGTTGGTTTAATTCATATTCATCTGTTAAGGCTGGTTTATACAGGGTCAGTAGAGAAGTCAGTCGCAGCGCCAATATCGGCGCCGCGACTTACTTTAACTGTTTACATGAAGTAAGTAGTAGTGGTGCGTTTCTCACGGTGAGCACACATGTGAAGTCAGTGGGAAAAATGAATTGGCGAAAACAACTGAAACGACGATTTAATTATTTGTTGAAAAATTTATCAATTTTGTTAATGAATGAGTTAATAGAAATGGTAGAAAATGAAATAACTAAAAATAAACGACATTTGTTGAGCCATATCTTGCAACGCTGTTTACCGCATTTCTTTATTGCGGTAATTTAGGGATTTAATATCCCAAAGGCACTCGTTTTCGCAATATAATTGCACCAATTTTAAGGTTTCGTCTTCGCTAAGCTTAGGTACGCGTCATTTTTATCGCCAGCGAAAAAAACGTGGTCACTCTACAACTCAGCGGCAGTGACTAACCACGCACTGACTTGTCTGTTTACACGGGGTTTATTTGGCTGGCGCAGGGGTGCGCGGGTGGCGGGGGGCGCCAACTGACTTAAAAATATTCGTGTCCGAATATTCAAGTCAGCGCTGACTTCAACCCACTGTACTGACTTCAAATCAGTTTACACAGGGTTTTTTTCGGGTCAGCACTGATTTGCCTCGAATTTGAAGTCAGTTACTGACCCTGTATAAACCAGCCTTTACACAGTTCTGTAAACAGTAGGTTCATTTATATGAATAGTTTTATAAGTTAGTTATCAAATTAAAAAAGGTACGCATTGACTTGACAACTTCCTCCGTTTTTTCGTCGGTTAACAAGATTTTTCAACATGTTTGCAAATCGTATTATCGATTATTATAAATCGTTTATTAAAGCCCTTTTTATTGACTTCAAACATATTGGCGATATTTGGTATTTTGGACCTTCTGTCCTAAGAAGTGTTGTTTATTTGTTACGGGTTTTCAAAAACGCTTACATTTTACTAAGTTATCCAGCTGTTTACAACTTTGCTATGTAAGCAATTAATCTATTCATCAAGCGTAACAAATTCACCCTCACAGTTAATTTAAAAGATATTTAAACAACTATGCACTTTAGAAGACCGTGTTAAGAATTGTTTTTCCTTGACGTATTGTACGGTATTCTAGTTTATATTACGTCCTCACTCTATGTTTTTAAAAAAACGCTGTAAATTATGTAAAGGGCATAGAAAATAAGAGTGACCTATATAAATATAAATATTACCATATGTATAAGTACACTCGAGAGCAATGAATCCCGGTCACTTAAAGAATGTTAAAAATCTCGGAAACTAAAAATGATAGGTTAATGCAATAAATTGTATTTAATAGACAATGTAATACTCCTTAAATGAAAGTAAAAAAAATATGAGTCACCATACATTTTATTAACACAAAATTACATAAAGAAAAAAACTGCTGATCTCTCCTTAAAACAAAAATAGGAAACATGAAATTTTTGAACTTTATTACGATTTTCTTGAATTTTAATACTTCGTATTGCCTCCTCGTGCTTCCATTACTGCGTTTACGCGGTTTGGCATGCTGTACACCAAGTTCCTTATACGATTTTGGGGAATATTCTCCCATTCCTCTGTGAGAGCAATTTTGAGCTCACGAAGCGTGATTGGGGGAGGGTTTCGTTGTTTTACGCATCTGCCTAGCTCGTCCCAAGCATGCTCGATCGGGTTGATATCCGGGCTGCGCGCTGGCCACTCCATACGAGTAATGTTCATCTCTTGAAGGTAGTCATTCACAATCCTACCTGTATGAGGTCGGGCATTGTCATGCATAAATATAGCATCCTCACCTAAATTGACCATAAATGGACCAACGTGATCATTGAGGATTTCTTCCACATATCTTACGCTAGTTAAAGAGCCGTTTTCTATGATCACCAGCTCTGTGCGACTTTCAGAAGAAATTCCGGCCCACACAAGTACAGACCCACCACCGTAGGCTACTTTTTCTTCGATGCATGCTTGCTTGAATCTTTCCCCTGGTCTTCGATACACTCTGTGTCTTCCATCGTGCTTGTAGAGCATAAATTTTGATTCGTCGGAGAACATAACTTTTGACCAATCTTCAATACTCCAATTTACGTGGCTCTGGGCATATCTTAGTCTCGAAATACGATGCCCACGCTCCAGTTTAGGGCCGTTTGCAGGTCTAAGGGGTTTTAAGTTAGATTCAGCAAGCCGACGTCTTACTGTCCATGCACTTGGGTTACTTCCTCCGAGGCGTCGAAACTGATTGGTGAGTTCAGTTCCTGTGAGAAAGCGATTTCGAAGCATGGTGTTCACCAAGTATCGGTCTTCTCGTGCTGTGGTACACCTGGTTCTGCCCGTTCCTGGTCTGCGTAGGTTAGAACCAGTTTCTTCGTAACGTCGGAGAACTCTTTGTACTGTTGACAGCGACACACCGACAGTCCTGGCTGTATCGCGCTGACTCCGGCCGGTTTCCAGCATTGTAAGTATTCTGGTGCATTCTTCAGGCGTAAGCGACATAATTTCAGCTTGAATAATGAATATAGAGCACTATCAACATGGTTTATGTACCCACATAAATGACGGATTACAAACAAAAGCAAAACCAAATGCTGTAATTTCGTAGTTCCATCTTCGAAAGTGGCCCTTTTTCAAATTTGATTTTTTTATGATATAACTTTACAATAACTAAGAAGTTTTAATACCTTCATTTAAGGAGTATTACATTGTCTATTAAATACAATTTATTGCATTAACCTATCATTTTTAGTTTCCGAGATTTTTAGGATTCTTTAAGTGACCCGGATTCATTGCTCTCGAGTGTATTACTTGTACAGGAATAATATAAAAACTGAAAAGCAATTATATACATTATCTTTATAAAACATAGAAGATAACTAAATTACAAAGAAACTCACACAAGAATAGTGTCAGGTTAACGGTCAAGCGTAAATCGAGGGTGTCTGGAAGAGATCTCTTAGAAGACAGATTGTATTTTTTTTTATCTTTTTTGTGGTATTGGTAGTTGTTATGTTAAATGTTTAGTATTTTCATTCAAATATTCATTCTAGATTTGCTTACTCTTCATTATATTAATCTTTGGTTATAAAAAGTTAATTGAAATCTGATAACAAACAAATATGTTACGAAAATCTGACTTTTGTTCCGTGTACAGTTTCTAGTATTTCAATAGGTTTTTAACCTTATTAGTAACCGGATTAGATAATAAATCGTAAGATTGCCGATTTCAGCACGAAATCGACATTATACGCGTACGCAACGAAATGTCAAAGACCAGTACCCCAAGTACGAGTTTGTAAACACACGGATCGCAGAGACGCAATCGCCGAGCGCCACCGATTTTGTATGGAAAACCAAGCGCCCCTAGAAGATTTCTCGAGAAGCTTGGTCTCAGCGGCGCGGCGCTCGGCGATTGCGTCTCTGCGATCTGTGTGGGCACAAACACGTACTTGGGGTACAGATTAAAGGCCAAATATACAATCACCAACTAAATCCAATCATGTCAACACGCACCTTATTTATTACAAAAAGATAAAGATACTGGAATGAAGTATTTTCAATTCACGAAAGATAGTTTTTAATAGATCTGTAATGAGGGATGAAAATTATGTTACAAAAAAAGTTATGAATGTGTGGCTTGGTATGCAAGTAGCGGAAGGCCGAAAAAGAAGTGGTTGTATTGTGTGTAAGATGATATGAATGTAAGAGGAGAAGACTCAGAATTGACGAATGATGGATGAGTGGAAGAAAAAATATTTTGTAATAACGGTGACTTCTTAATGATCGACTCAATTACATAACTAGAGGAAGTGAGAACTGAAGTGAAACTGCAGCCCTTATATTTTTGCTAATCTTCCAGTATTGCAGTCTTACAAGCAACTTAAACCTGTAATAAAAAACCTATGTAACTTCACATTCTTTACAAATCAAAACATTTTTATTTCAAGTTTAAGTTACCTGCAAGATTTGTGTACCTGTTTTATTTTAGGTATTTTACTTATTCCCAGGCTCTCCAGACATGACCTAGATGGAAGCACCGGTTGTTTACAAACAAGACTGTGAGAACTGATATCGCTCCATATTTTGACATCACGTAAGCCGTTAACCTCTCTCGTCACGTTTGCAGTACCATCATAAGATAATACGGTACATTTAGTTTATAAAGCCTAAGTTTTATTGTGTAATAGAGCTAAAAAAACGGAAATTTCACACAAGATCTTGCCCTAAACTAAGCAAGAGCTTGTACCATGTGAACTAACTTGCTGATAATATTCAAACACTCAGACTCAGAACAAACATTAGTGTTTTGCCATTATTCAAAATCTTTGTCAACATAAATCAATAGGATTAGCATACTAATCTAATCCATCAGTTAATCTAGATAAAGACAATTGAATTGAAAAAAAATTTACTGATATCAGAGACTTTTAGTGCTGTTAGGATAATTTTACGGGTATGTGGCAGCGCCATCTAGGAATAATCTGGGTATAACCCGCGGGTTTTCACCTTTTTCCGAGTCACGTTTTTTTGTATGTGGTTGGCAGTCTTCTTGTTTATTTACCAGTCTCTGCTGATATATAAAACAATAAGTACGATTAATTCAAAAAGTGTTCAGTAAATTTTTATTTCTGGGAGGTAGGCGCGAAAAGGCAACTTAACATTATTGTATTAATATAACAATACAGTCGACATCATAAATAGATGACGATAAAATATTTTATAAAATATAGCGGCTGAAAGCTCACAAACATCGCTGTTAAATTGATATCAAACGATGTCAATTTGACGACGATGACCTATAAAATTAAAAAGCTTTTGTTTTTATATTCATATTAGTTTTTAGTAAAAGTAGTGATATAATAAAACACATAACTACAGTTAATCAATTTTAATGGTTCCGGAAAGGCGGTTACCAAAACCATTCGTTCTGGAAATGCATGCGGCCCAACTAACAAACTTCTACAGACTAATGATCAAATTTTGATGCTATCAGTACGACACTAAGTAAGAGCAACAAATCAATCAAGTGGAATGACGCGTCAATAGAAGATGGTTAAAAAGAACATAACTTATAACTACTGGCCACCGAAGTCGCAGAGGGATGACAAGGAGTGGAGCGCAGAGAGCAGAAAAAAATGGGACACTTAGCAATAAGTAATAAGAAATCTACACTACTCATATCGTAAATAAATAAATGTATTCACAAATATATAACATGAATAACAACATTAAGACTTAAAAATCGATCAATGCTGTAAAGTGGAATAGCGTAGGTGCTGTAAACTTGAGTGCGCTAATTGAACACCAGAATAGGAATAGCTCGAAACGTGCTTGGATAACTTTTCATCATCATCATCATCAACCTATATTAGTCCACTGCTGGACGTAGGTCTCTCCCAAGACGCGCCACTGAGCCCGGTCTTTGGCCCTTCTCATCCAGTGTTTGCCAGCTACACTACGCAGATCGTCGCTCCAACTCGCCGGAGGGATAACTTTTACGATTTTATAAAATCTTTGTTAATAATTGTTCTTATGAACATCATACAGATCCAAAGTTTTTGTTAATAATGGTAATCATAGCTGCTAAAGCCGATATGAAGTGACATTTACGTATTATTATGGGTTCATTCATCTTGTCTTTATATTTTCTATCTTTCTGTATATTTTAGCCGGCATGGCATGAAGAAGGTCTATACCTACCATGCAGTGGGTGTTATCAGGCTCAAGTAGAAGTCTGTACCTCTACCATGAGTTGTCACAGTAAAATCGCCTGACTTTACTACAGTAGTTACGTAAATATTAGTACATATTACGAATTTTAGTACCCAACTATCCACAAGAGGCGCTGTACAAATCTCCATACATTTTTTTAACAACTGACGCTAGCGAGTATAGATTGTAAAAACTCATGGTAGAGCTACAGTATATTTTTACTCTGTAGTCGAGTATAACTCAAAGTATTCGAACGGATTCTAGGGTTGCCACAAAAACTAATAGCTCAGGGCGGTCGTAAGAAACACTGTTTAAAACACAAACCGCTCGTTATCCTACTTAGCTTTCCTGAGACGGTATTTGTACCTACGTGAAGAAATAATACCTATTATATTACGTTTATATAATATCAATTTCAATCTAACTTAGTCTGCACATAATTTTAATTTAAGTCCCTATAGATATAATGAATTGGTTATGGTGAAGAATTTTCATCTTTTTAATAGGAATACTACCAGACCTAGAAGTCAAGTTTCAAGAAAATAATAAATAAATGGTTGTCTGTAAAGTCGGTTGACTGACGATAGTTGAACGTGACAACGTCAACGAACGGGATTGTAAGCGGTTCTGCAAAATAAACCGCGCTCTCGCTTGCACTTCATGGAACGCCTCAGAACGCCTCATGAGTTATGTTTTTGCGTGCGTGCAGCCGGCTCTATCGAATTATAAGACGTTGTCACGTCAAAAAAAAATATAAGCAGACACAAATTCAAACTCAGTTCAAACTTCAACTACTAGTTAGGAACTTGTTATAAAATCACCTTTTAATAATCACTTATTATTATAGTTGCATGTTAAATGGTGTTACAATCATTACAAGTGTAATGGATTTGCATAAATTACATGAAATCGGTTAACACTTTCCCGGAAAACCGAAGTAGGAAAAGTCTTGTCATTTTAAAGCAATATCCGAATGTGACAACTAGTTCCTTCTTGTTTATTAATATATTTCAAAACTAATTTAGCAACAATTTAATAACTTAATAGGAAAAAGCTAGCTTATCAACGTAGATTATTCTAAACCATTCTAAAAACCACGCAACCATGTCGGTTCATCACATGCAAAAATGGTGTACAAATAAATTAGTTATTGTCATTGTTCAATCACCGTCTAGACGTCTACTAATCAATAATGACTGGATCTGTCGGCCAACAAGTGCATTAAAGAGTAAAGATGTTGAACAATGATCTTTTTACACAGTTCAAAAATGACAAACAATAAATGGTTTTTATAGTCTGTAATCGGCAATGTCAAGTGGTGTCAAAAAAAAGGATAGCAACCTCTTTACGCTTGTCAATAACACCACAAACTCCTTGCTCGTAGTAAGTAACCGTTGGTTTTCGTTGCTATGCTACACGGAACTTCCTGCATTTGTGTAACTCTGGCACTAACGGGTTCATTGAATGATTTCATTCATGATCATGAATGAACGAATTAGACGTCGCTGTATCTTTTTTGACTAAACTTTGGAACAAGAGAAACTGGTCGTACGATTGCTTGGTGTTTTCAGCAAATGATTGTGTGATGAACATAAATATTTGTTCTGTGCCTGGGTGTTACTATGTATTCTATGTATGTATTTACAATAAAAAAATGTATATAAGTATTCTATCAGCAATCTAGCAATACGCTCTGTCTATTTTCTATAAGTGTAGATAGAGCAACGTTTATCTAGCTTCATAGATTTCTCAATACTTCTAACCGCATCGAAATAGGTTATGTCAATTTGCGTAACATATCCTGCGATTATTTATTTCCTAGTTTGTCTAGTTATTGGAGATATATTAAGCGGAAGATTATGTTACTTTAAACCGGATTAATCCAATCTTAATGCAATTTTCTATGCGATTACATGTTGCAAACCATACAATTTACATAAAATACTATTTATGAAATGAAACTATCATAATAATCGGCTACTTGAAATGAAGTTACATTAAACGCATCAAATTAGGTTCATTTGCTTTAACTAATAGGAATTTGCCAATAGTCACTAAATGGTTGTCAGGATTCATTCATTTATTTATTTGCAAAAAAACATGGTAGATTTAGATACAAGATGTAATAGTGGGTAAGTAAGTTCACATATTTTTACCAAATTAAAATGGTGTGCAAAAATGTTAGTCTTATATCTTAGGTACATACATATTATAATTTTAATTAAGTATAGTTTTAATAGTTTTGATTGATAACATTATTATTTGATTGAATTGCAAAATTATATAAATAAAATAGTATTGTCAATAATTGTAAAAGGAAAAATAATACTTATTTTTGTTTATAAATATGTTAGTTGTAGGACAAACCAAAACATAATATTATTTATATGAACAGTATATTATTGTCATTACATCAAAATTGGTTTGATTAGACACGATATCAATTTCATCGAAACAACGGCCTTGGTCTAGATTAGGTACAATCCCTGAAATATTTTTGATAATATTACCTACACCAAATAATCAAAGTAGAATCTAATCAGTAATAAATCAAACTATTGGTTGTTTTGTTTATTATAAATTATTTTGAAAATAATATTTTTATTTCCATAAATTAGTAAATATAATGATTATTTAATAATTCGATACAAATATCAATATTACCGTGGCAATGGAAGAGCATTTTTTTTCTAATTTGCAACTGCCTTCTTAACATTTCTTGTGTAAATGACTGTTGTGTAATATGTAAATACTGTAGATACCTAATATTCGTAAGTATGTAAAAAAAAAAAATTATAGCAATTATTAGCAATAGATAGATGTAGGTAGGACTATAAAGACTTAAAAGATTTTGTTACTCCTACAAGCTGTGAGTAGGTAGATTTTTTAGACGATTTTATAACAAAATAATAATTTTCGGTAACCAAGGATCTTTAGTCAATAGTCAATAAAATGAGTTATAATAATAATAATATAATGGACAATCCACACAACATCATCTAGCCCCAAGCTAAGCAGAGCTTGTGTTATGGGTACTAGAATACTGACATACTTAATACAATACATTACATAGATAGATATTTTTAAAACATATATACCCAGAACACCCGAAATAAATATTTGCAAATGGTACAAACATTTATCCCAAGGCGAGAATCGAACCCGCAACCTTCCGCGTCCCAGGCGGCGGACCTACGCCCACCGCGCCACATCGGTCGTCAATTAATACCTAATATCGGAGTCAATGAACTAATTTCATGAATGCGGATGTATTCATTCACAAATCTAAATAAAAACGACCAGTGCAATCTAAATAAATAATTCAAAATGACATCACTCACATACCATATCTACATTGTCCGGACACAATATTAAATCACGCCTACCATATAAGTATGTACATATATGAATAGGCAAGGCATATTGCAAAAATATTTGCGTATCAAAATGGCTGTCATTTTTTTATCTACCCACAATGGACTAGTTAATAAATAAATAGGTTTTTTTATCTTATTCTGACAAGAGTATTCGTCAGAATTATTGGTCCTTACTATTTATTTATATTTTTATTAGTAAATACTATAATAGTCTAATAATAATTATAGTTTCTTTTGAAATTAGTCGTTAACAATTAGAAAAAATACCTAAGAATTAAAAAGCTGTAGATATTGAAGCAAAATCGAGTTACATAAAAACGATTTTAATTTACAAAATCAAGAATTAATTCGACTTTTTTCCTTAGTTTTTATTGAAAAAGTTGCTCCTGAGACCGGATATATAGCAAATACTTACACAAGTCACAAACCAATGTTTATGAGCAAATAACACACATTTGCCAAAACGCGGTCAAAAACACTTGAGATAATTTAAATTGAGAGAGCTTGAAGGCTTCGTAAACGGACAAATTTGCAAGCCGCCGGCATTCTCCCACGATCCGCCACGCGAACACCACGTGTGAAGACAGACATTTTTGAAGCATATAGAATGCCAAAAAAACCGAAATCCTAGCCAAATAACGTATATCCTGCTTCTAATGTAACTGGATGAGAAGAGCAGAAGACCGGGCTCAGTGGCGTGTCTTGGTAAAGACCTACGTCCAGCAGTGGACAGATATAGGTTGATAATGATGATGTCAACTACTTGTTACTGGTAGTGTGATGTCAATCATTGACTCTTTTACCCATGTTATTTGCATGATAATACGTCTATGTGTCAGAATTCATCTGTACACCTAACAGAAAGATTCATGCACAAAATTGACAGTATTGGGCGTTGCATTGCGTGCTCTGTTCTAATGTGTTATTTAAAGACCTCCTGAAATAGCCCCCAGCAAACTCCCAGGCTGTCTGGTTTGCACCAAAAATGCCAAACATCTCCAAAATCATCTTCAAACGTGGCAATCCTGAGTCGCCCGAAGGCGCATCCTGCCTGTCAATGACCATATCATTAGTGTTTAGATGCTATAGAGTTAACTAATTTAATTAGCATCGTGAGAATTCTTATTTGCACGCGAGCTTTATTTGTTTTTCTTAGAATATTTCTCTTCGGGAATTGATGGTGGTGAATGTGGTGATCATAGAAAGAAGCTCACGTCTTTATTTTTATTTTTTCTCTATAGGGATTATCGTGCCTCGTAATTCGCCAAATATTTCAAATCATATTTTATAGGTTTTATATCACTTATATGTAGAGATTTTCATTGTTTTACCTATTTTTTTTAACCTATATTGTCCGACTCCTGGGCAAAGGTCTCCCCCCACACCTATTTTTAACCGAGATATAAAACAAAGAAGAAAAATATCTTGCACCCACCATAAATAACTGAATTCTGAGATGTATCATATAAAATCATCATCGTGTGATACATTGAGAAGAAAGTCATAATTAATTGCTGAATAAAGTGTGCTAAAAACATGGCGTATATCGATTTATGATGTTTTAATGAAGATGACTATACCAAAAGGGTATAAATTTAAAAGTGTAAACGATGAAAGTATTTCTTGGTAAAAAATACCTACTGAAATGGAGCCGCTCCCTATATTTTTAATACATTACTTTCCATATGAGTACAAATTAGGTACATTCAGATTTCTTTACTATGCTTCTGTAAACTTCTAAACTTACTTCAAAAGGTAGGTTGAAACACTAAAAAACCGGTTTCCGCCAGCTAAAACTACTTTAGTAGAACAACTCTCTCAAATTACTTTAATGTCATAAGCTCATCATTAAAAAAAAGCTCACGGAATAGGAATAGAATTCTATATAAACCAGAAAGTAGTAATATGACCTCATTATGCCACTTCCGAAGACAACCGGTTTTAGCCGGTTCTAGTGTGAAAAGTTTACTCCACTCTTTGACCTTGTCTTTCCTGTAAGACAAGGCTGGGATGGGATAGGCTTGCCCAAAGTCTAAACTCAAACCCCTATCTTATAAAAAAATTGCGTTGACATTATGTCACCATATTACATGGTAATCAAGACATCAAGTCCGTGCTAACTTTTTATAAGATAGACCAAAACTGTTTATTTGCAATTGCATAAATCAAATCAAACAAATAAACAGAACAAATACTAACGGCCGGTTTCTGGAAACCCAAATCACGATTGATCCGAGTTTGACACATAGTAATTATTCGATTTTTTCGTTGATCATCGTTCGAGAAACCGGCCGTAAGTCTAGTGACTATCTAAAAAGTTTCAGGCACTGTAACCGTTTGAATACTACACAATAGAGCAGTTCATTACATGCATATTTAGTTTTTCTTAGATCAATAGGACATGTGTAAACGTGATGAATTTGTATAAATCATTTAAATCGCATATCCCTGTTGTAAAAAGCCCACGTGCCAAGCAGATGTGACTGCAGACACATCTGCCAACAAAAAAACACCCCTTCGTCATCCCTTCAATTACCAAGCCCAATATTGTAAGGGTAGCTCAATTCGACACGGATATTAACCCCAAAATATCGTAATATGGTGTCAAAGGTGACAAAAAGTGTCAATCATACAAATTTCATTTAATAATGTAGTGCAGCATATCTAGCTTAACAACTTATCCACTAACCAAAAATACCTTCGCACTTTTGATCAATTTTTGTTGTCAATTTGCATATAGATACACTTATGTGAGTCTAAATACATCTTGTGCTAACTGAAACATGCTAAGTCATAAGTAACTTAACAGTAATATGGACACAAAACTAACTTAAAAGTAAATATACTTAGTTAAAAATGTTTTAGGCTTGAGAGGTGGTTAAGGATTAGAAATAATTTTCCCGCCTCGGGATAAATGTTTGAATGTTCTGCAAATATATATTCCGGGTGTTCTGGGTATTATATGTATAATAAAAAATATCTATCTATGTATTATATTGTATTAAGTATGTCAGTCTTCTAGTACCCATAACACAAGCTCTGCTTAGCTTGGGGCTAGATGACGTTGTGTGGATTGTCCAGCATTATTTATTTATTTATTTTATTATTTATAATGAGTACCTGATTCAAAAAATGTCTTCTAAACGCGGTCGACTTTAAACCTGGACAAAGATTTGAGGTTTGAGGTCTGTTAAAAAATATCCATCTCGTTAGCAGAAAGAAGTACAAATAACTATCTGACGCCTGAGACAAGACATCCGGTTTGCACCTACTTTCAATGGGCAAAAAATGAAGCTCAATCAAAACAAAATAAAATCTATCGATATAAACAGGTGTGCAAAATTGTGCTCTATCACTCAAGACATAAAGACTACAAAATCAATGCCAATATTGAAGTTAAGAGCAAAAAGTATACCAAAAGTGTTTGCACTACACTAGTACCAATTATACCATTTCTAAGACCACAATACTAAAGAAAGTTTCTTTAGTGTTTTTAGACCTCTTTGGGAATGGTAGATACTATTACCACATTATTATTTTGATACTGTTTTTTTGCAAAAATACTTACTATTACATAAACATATCATGATGTAAGCTATTTTATAAAGAAGTGTCTGTACCAAGGCTTTTTTTTTTATAAAATATTTATTTAACCGAAGAAAAAAACGGAGGAGGTACTCACTTTTGAACCTAGTTTTTAACAAGATAAATGCACTTAGCTAAAGCCTGCCTAGCTAGTGCTTTATTTTGTATCATCATAAAGGAGTAGATATGTACCTGCATAACTAAACTAAGTAGGTATATTTTAAGTTGAAGACTCAATTTAGCATTACCTTTACAAACCTTCTGGTTTTCTTAATGTAATTTTTTGAAATGGTAAATAAATTAAAAAAATAAAGACAATCCGTATTTTTTTATTGATGTAACTGTAACTTCAACCCATACAAACACCAAGGGCATGACCTGCAAATAAATTCCTGATTGATTCTAAACTCTTCAAAGGCTTCAGCATCAGTAACTTGATATGTTTGCAAGAACCATACTGTTATTTACTAGAACATATGATTGGGATGAGAATGAGTTGTTATGTGGTTATATTACCGTTGTTCCACTTGACTGAAAATATCAGTGCAATAGAAACCGGAGATGGTTATATCCCACGGTGCTAGTATCACATTTTCTCGATACGTAATACTATCTTAGAAGGTATGTCTGTCAACAACAAAACAAAACAGGTACTTTTTGTAGAGAAAGTTGGTCAATTCTAGACTAAGCGCTAGTCAGCTCAATGTCAATTGATAACTAATTGCCGCCACACATAGTAGGGTCAACTATGTTCAAAAAAAAAATGAAAAGAAGAGAAAAGCTAAGATATTGAAAAAAAGCATCGATTTTGCGATTTAGTTATTTGTTCTTAAAATTATGATTGCTTTTGTCAAGAAAACTGACTAACCGAGCAGGCCAATTTCTGGAAATTACCAAAACTGTTATTTAAATACATATTTATTTCACTTTATTTTATTATTATTAATAAATCTTCCTAAAGTAATTAATCCGCTCTACATAGCAAAAACTGAGCCGAATATAGGATTAAAGACATTTATTCTTATAAAAACAAATATAATTTTAGGCTGACCATGTTGCAATACTTTAAGCAGCTATTAAGGGTAAAGTACCAAAGTAAATTAGCTCATTCAAAGAGCTTACATCATTTTATGATATAAAATATCACGTCAAAGATATTACAGGGCATTATGGTTATGAATAGCATGCATTAGTGAAATATGGGGCCTTGGCATAAATGTGGAGCGTCGTGGTAACACTGCCTGATTACAATCATTCGTCGAGGTGGACACAGTACGATGCCTCGGAGGGCACACCCTCAGTTGAACATGACTAGTCATAAATTCTTTATTTAATAAAATCACAGGAATCATTTAAAATCATCTTATATACTAACTTTTACAGGACTATACTAAAGTATAGTCCTGTAAAAGTTCGCAGTTGGACATCAACTTCCGTAGATTATCAGAAAAGATTTAAAGGCCTTCTCCATCCCTATCTCAATTTGAAAGATTAAACATCCCAAAGAAGATGAAAATATTAAGACCTTTGCCCAGGGACAGATCAACCTATACGGTTGCCGAAAATAAATACATCCTTAGATCTTTGAGTATCTTCAAATATTAGATAGATTTGGAAAACTAGTAGCTTACTAGTTTTTCTTATCTACTTACTAGTAGATGGTACCTATCTATATGAGTGTAAGCTAAACATACTTAATAAATAATAGCTTGTTTGAGAAGCATGTTATTATGTGGCCCAGTGGGTGGATGCGGCAGCTTAGATTGTACAATTTGCAGAGGATCTTAATAGTAATTCACGACACGACAGGCGTAGTAACTATTAACTGATCTGTGGTCACGGATGTGGGTGGTAAAGATTTCTTAGTGACAAACGTAGATGTATTAAAATAAAATCCTTGTAATTGAATCCTTGAATTGAGGTGAAGATTTTCGCTATTAAAAACTTAGATGGCCTTTACGGTCATCATACCTTGCCATAGCCAAGCCAGACCAGTAATCCTCTATGGCTGCCAAAACAGCCTAACCGAAAAACACATCAATTCTTTTAAAATTACAGATGGAAAAAGAAGAACGGTATTGATCTCTTCCAGACGAACTTATTGTTTAAGTACGCTAGAAATCTCTTGGACTTTCAATACTTAAGGTATAATAATACGCAGTTCTAAATGGCTACACAGAATAATAACTTAATTAATGTAAAATTATGTGTCTACGCATCAGTTAGAAGTGTTGCATAAATAAGTAATTGTTTTTTTATGATTTAGAGTGTATAATGTATCTAACAATATTATCGCAATCAGTATGCAAATAAACTTTTCATTGTTACACCAACACTTCCTTGCATCACGTTTTGCAATGTCTTATCATTTCTTATTGTTTCCTCCAGATAACGTGTAGGCGTTATTAAATTAACTATAAACTTGCTATCAAAAGTAGCTGCGCAAATCAACTTCAAAAGTAGCTTAACAACCTAGAAAGATTGGGAAAAATGGGTGGGAATAAATTGATGTTCCAGGCACTAAAATTTATAATAATTTCATGTAGTTGAAGTCATGTAGTTGATGAAATACTAACTTTTAAATTGAAATAAATTGCAGCGCGGTCTCATCCCAACAATAAGCGAATAATTGCATATCATTAGAACAATACTTCTAACAATGCATGTTTGAAGACGCTTAGTTGATAAACGAAAAACAAAAGCATTAATAGAGAGCCTTTGAATTGAATTGCCTTTGTAATCAAATTACAATAGTTTGCATAGTTTTATATGAGAGAAATCTATGGCATGACAAACAATCGACCATTGTTTCAGAACGATTTACGAATTAAAGTGATTCAATTAAGCTAAGCTAGCAAGTTAAGCGCCTCCAAAATAGGCAAAACAAGTTGAAAACGATTCCTCTATAAGTCTGACATAATCTTTGTGACTATGAAGGTTAGCTGCCCCACACGCATTGTGACTAATACTACTAAATGCTTGTTGGTGAATTCGTACTGTAAGCTTATATAAAAACATATAAGATATATAAAAATAACTCAGAATAAAGCTAATATTAAAACAGGCATAAAAATCCCTGGATAAATATCTGTAACCAAAGTAAATTTACACGAAAATCTCGTATATTATGAACGTAAAAGAGATAGGTATGTGAAATTAATTTATTAATTGTTATTGTGAATTTACGACCGCATTTGTCCGCAGCAATTACCATCTGCAAATTAGCATCGTATGATGGAACAGTTGGTAAAAACGTGCACCAATGCCGATTACGTATCACGTTTATCATTTCAATTTAAATTACATCGCATTCGATTCCAAAAACTGATTATCGAGCATGCCTTTATTCGGTTACAATATCAACGTCTCAAAACCTTTAAAATGCACGTTTTTTTTACGATTTCTGATTGTTTATGTATCAGACATACCTTGCAGTGGTATTAATTTACGTTCCCTTAAATAGCAGGATTGAATTGTCAACACGGGTCTCGTATAGTTGATTGGACCTTCTTTGAATCACAATGCAGAACGAAGACGGAATCGTAATCACCAACCTACGCGAGTAAAAGCAAGAGTGGCTTGAATGTTATATGTAACTACACGTGGTAATGAAATAAAGAAATGAAATCGAAACTATGGTTCCGTCAAAACAGTGTTGAGGCAGGAACTTTTGAAACTAGCCGAGAAAATGTCTATCTTTATAATTGTTTTTCTTTTAATTTAAACCAGTAAATCAGAAGTGCATTTACCCCACAGTCGCTGCTTCGATCCCACAAATAGAGTTGTCAGCAATAGTGCTCAACCGTAGGCGAAGTAATCTAAGCACGGCCATCAAAAGCAGAGCCGGATCTGTGTACTATAAAGGAAAGCTACAGCCTGGGGGCCCACGGCCACTGATTCCCATCTACATTCAGACCAATGGCATTGATAGAAAACACCCGTTTCTATCTTGCATTTACAACTGATAATAAAGGTGTTACTTAGACGGTATTATAAATAGATTTAATGATACCGTTATTTGGAAACTTATTTTAACTAGCTGATGCCCACGACTTCATCTTGCCATCGCAATATTTTTGTCAATTCCCACAATATTCTTGTAAATTATAGCCTATGTGTTATTCTGATTAATAAAGTACATTACTGTAAAGTTTCATTACAATTCATTCAGTAGTTTTTTACGTGAAAGAGTAACAAACATACATCCTTTCACATTAATATTAAAAGGAAAGGGTTGAAGGAATGATGTTGGAAGAAAACTAAACGAACTTCATAAAAAATCTGCCGTTTCTTACCTAGTTCGTGCCTGCAACTGACAGCTGTGCATAATTCGCCACGTTACACACATTACAACCATCAGTCGCTGCCATTTCGAATCTAACCTTTTACCGTTTAACACAGCGTTACGATCCAACAGTCTTTATTATTGTATCTATTCACCTTTATTACTGTACATAAACCACATTAACAAGCGCGATAGGAAACTTAACGTACTAACTTAGACCGAAATGGAGAGCCATGACGGTGAATGTTAGGTTATTTAGCTAGTTAAATTACTAAGAGGGCTAACTTGGGTTTTGATCTAAGTAATTAAGCATTTAAGCTATGTTTGAAGCTGTTTTTTACCCTCGACTAAAAAAGAATTATTATTTTTCTTATTATCTGAGAAATTGCATTAGTAATTGATCACAATGATGCTCAGGTACTTCTGATAGCCGGTTTAACAAATAGGGATGCCATTTAGATTTGATAAGACTGTCCTTTGAAAAACCACTTGTATGTTGACTGTGTGTAGGTACTAATGAGGGTGTACAAGGCTATCTAGCTAATAATATGGCTTTGGATGCATGCTGTTAGTCTGTACTTTAACTCATAGACAGGATAATAAACAAATGAATTTACCTACATCCATTTCATAGTTATCTGTTTGAATGTTAACGGTAATCATTCTGTACCTAACTACTGCATAATTCAATTAAATACTTAAATTAAACTGTGAAGATTGAATATCATGACAATATTCATCTTTCATTCATCTATCTAATTAATAATAATATCTAATCAAAAATGTTATGATTGAGTGACTTAATAGTCACATTTACAAAAAAGCTTATATTCCGTGGTCTTGGTTATAGTTCTTATATTTTTTTTTTTTCAAAAGTGCTTATCATTGACCTTAACATTGAAATATAATTTCAAAATATTATAAATAATATTATTACAGGAAGTACGGTACCTACTTAAAATAATGATTCATTCAATGTAACTATTTTAATAGACCCAGCTACTGTTATTAGGAAGCACGTATTATTACATGATTATAAGTTGTAAATATTTTTGAAACATGAGGTAACCATTTAAGAGTACATAATAAAGTATACGTGAAAGAAAGAAAATAGCATTTAAAAGCATCGAAACAGGAAACATTGAAAGCAGGAAAAACAGTGTACAACGAAATGTAATCCACAAAAAGGGGCGCTAACGGTCAATTAACATAGATAGTCTGCACCGAGTCGGAGCAGACTTCGATATGCTAAACACCGCGGCCGGTGGTCTCCGATGCACACTAGATACCACCACGGACTTACCAAAGCTTAAGGTGATAGGACCAGTGTTTAGATGTGAAATTCTAAAGCTTTTGCGCGTATTTCTTATATATTTTTTTTTTAGCTCAAAGGGTGAACTGTAAATGCGTTAGCTTATTTTTTGTAACTATTGCTTAATGTACCTACTAGTTTTTCAATATTTTAATTATTTTGTGGTTCTTTACCTACTGCTTATATAATCATGCTAGATAGCACCCTTCTTCATCTTCTTCTTCTTATCGTATGGATGCTACAACTGTACTCTGTTGTAGCATCGTGTTGGAAAGATTAGCCAGACTAGACACTGCTTTAGCGTGCCTAGCTGTTACCGGTGTGCACCACGAGGAGGCTCTTTCCATGCACCCTGGTGCATGGAATTTTATGGTGCTATCTAGCTCAAAATTTATGTTTTAGATCATTTTTTTTTAAATTGTATGTGATTGTGCTCTGTTTTGTGTGCCTTAATAAATAAATAAAAATAAATTTCTGTAATATTATAACTTATTGTCTCATTATATTAGTAAGAGTTAAGTAAACTTATAGTTTATTGAGTATTATTATAAGCTTTATTATGCAATGTGGTAAAGAAACCAGGATCCTCTTACAGCATTATATAGCTTTAAATTGGAGGATCATGGCTTTGAGTCATGGTTTACAACTTAGCAGTGAAATCGCATAAAACGCCAGTTCACGTGACTTTGATGATGATGGTAAGTGATAAAAGCTTAGTCACAGTCACATTAAATTACATACTTAATTAAGTAGGTACTTACACAACTATGTTGTCATGACTCGGAAAAATCCACAGCTTAAAAAGTCACGCATTAAATAAAACTTTTAGCTATTTTTTTTTTCAATTTATAGGCAAGTGTTTGACCGCGTTCTCACCTGATGATTAAGTGACGATGCGGTCGACACTAGTTTAATTTATTTTAATCGCTTCTATTAGTTTTTGTATTATTCTTACTGAATCATACTAATATCTCTTTTATTTATTCTGTTAACAAATGTTAAGCGAAACTTTTGCATTCATAGCGTTGATAACGAAATAAATTGCGTATTGAACCTCATTTCAAAATCGAAAACTAAAATTTAGCATAAGGAATTTATGAATAACAATATTATCGTGAATATAAAACCAGTTACGAATTTAAGCATTGTAATATTTATTAAGTAATCAAAATTTTTAGAAGGTTAAAACCTACACTATTTTAATATAATAACACTGTTTTTTATTATTAAAATTTAATTAAAAAAAAAAAGCTCAATTTGAAGCTAGTAGTTTTTTTTTCAATCAAATTGTGTCTATTATCACTGCAGTGATTATACTAAAACAACTAACATAAGAATTTGTTACATAATAAAAGCCAAGTTAATTGGGTATAGTATGTATGCAGTTATCACAACTGATCAGAACCTTTTTTTCACGAGCGAGCTTTGTATGGATTTACGAGTTCGAAACAAGTCCACACAATGGAGGTGATTAATAAAACATTATGTAGCAGCTTCTTGCTATCTTGAGGTGCAGAAGTAGCTGAACAATTTATAAAAGTTTTCACCAAATTGCGTTGGTTTGGTACTAGTATACAAGTAGTCAAAGTGAAGGAACCAGATCTTAAAGACTTCAATGTAAATAACCTAATTTACATTAAAAGCTCTTGGATGTGTTATGATACTTATGACGCACATAATTTGCAATGTTGTTCAGCTACTTTTGGCGCCAGCAGACTGCTGTCTATAGAGTGGCGCGTGCGACAACCTACCGGTCCAACCCAAGCTCCAAGCTCCCGGTTTGTGGGTCACACGGCCGGCTTTCAGACATTTGCATTTATAGTATAACTACATTTTGTATAGGTAGATATATTGTACTTCGATGCACTCATGTTACTACGCGTAAAATAAATGAGGTTACAGAAAAAAAACTTTTAAACTTAGTATTTAAAGACTTGAAAGTATGCTCAAATGTTCTGGCTTTTGAACATTAATTTCTGATAATGTCTGTTAGGTTTATCTGTAAAGAGGAAACGCTCGCACACTAGGCAGTTCCGTAAAATTAGATTTGCTTCGGTGAACGGCCGATCGCAGCTCGTGACCGTGGACCGTGAGGAAACGCATCAGCTTCTAACGCTATCGAGTCACAATAATCATTGCAAACCCGGTTATAGTTTCCACATCCTTATATTGCCTTTATAAATTTTTTTAGTACGAAGAGATGTTAAGTGAACCTTGACTTATGTAATTCAAATTGGTCAATTTAAATGACTATAAAGTCTTATAATAATGTTCGTGACCCGAAAATGATTTGAACAGGATACCGAATCTGAGGACGGGAATGCTATAAGATAAGACTTGTTCCATTCGAATTCAAGTCACTGACGCATTTGATAAATCTTTTGTGAACTATGAACCAAAACTAGAAATACTTATTTGGAAATATTAGGCACTTAGTCTTAGAAGTACCTACTAGTATTATACTAGTCACGTAGAATTTTGCAAACGTTTTGAAAACGATTAAAATGACTAAGTGAGCCATGAATATTTTGTGGCGAAATTCACGCAAATTAGATTTTATTGACTAAGTGTTGCAATTTGTTTACCCAATCAGAGGATTTCAACAAATTTAACCTTTATCGTATTGTTTTATTGTACGCTACGATCGTAGAATAGAATATCTCATCAACAAATAATGTCAATATCATAATGGATACAAAAACTTAAAACTTTGAATTTTAAAGTGCACGAAGAAAAATTCTAACCCTTAGGATTTATAATCGTTAAAAAAACTTTTATAAGCAAATGATCACGTAAGCCGCAAGCACTTTTTACTGCACTTTTTAATCCATACCTTACTTTAAAGCTTTACTAACAAAATTAATTTCATTTCATAAGTGTAAAGCTAATTACGACTGTTCTACATTGTAGTCATATGTCATGGTTAGTTTTGGTAAGCAATACCTAAGGCTTAGCGCGGCGACAGTCGCGATAGAGCTAGTTCGTGACTAGCAGATCTTAAATCCGCCACCAGTGCTTGGCCTTGGGCTAATTCCACACCTTTGTTCTTAAAGGTCAATTGGAAAGTAGCCAGCTACCTAACAATCAGTGGTTGTTTAAAAATCTTTGTTATCTAATTATGGAATTGATATTCAAGGTGAAATTACTCGTAGTTCGTTAGCTCGTTAAATTCGAAATAAAATACCTACAAGTCCAGTTGATGATGTAACGCAAGGTCAAGTGTAGAATGATGCCCAAGTTATTGATTATGCATGGGATTAATTACCGATAGTTGGAAAGAAATGGTGAGAACCATCACTGGTTAATTGATTGGCTTTTGCCAATCCGCATATACCATGCATATATTGTGATGACCTCTGAGGTGAGACTTAGGATGTGCAGTATCTTATATCTGCTAATTTGTTATGGGTCAGTGTGTTGCAATGCAGGCTTTTCACTGTTCTTGGTATTCATAGTTTCTAATAAGTCATTGTACACAAAAGTTTAAAATTACCATCAGATTGTTCAATGACTTTTCCTAAAAATTGCGATATATGAGCCAAAAGTATGATCTACTCTCAGTGTTGTGCTTTAGTAAAAGTAATTTCGTATAAAGTAGATTTTAAGAATAAAGTCTTATTCTTAAAATCTACTTTATACGAAAAACCGAAATTACTTTTACTCTTGACTTTACTTCCTGTAATAAAGTCTACTATTGAGGTTTTTAAAACACGAAGTAAAACTCGCAGAGATGCAGATAGAGGGCAGTGGGTTAATATGCTAAAACAAACCAGTCGAAGGGCCGACTGAAGGTTTATCGGCATGAATTTATTATTAAAGAAATGTCCGCACGTTTAAGATAAGAGGAATATCAATGAGCTTCTCAGCACTTATTATCGCCCACGGAGCTTAATGCTGGAACACACCAAGTTAAGAAACGAATGAGGTGTTTATTATGAAGGAAAAACGTGCCTCATGAGATTTCGTACAGCAACACTTGCATAGGCATTCTTTAAATGAGAACAGCAATGCGAGCATCACTGATTGATAGTATAAAAATAAGTACTACTTTTTTGTCATTCCTCTGGTATATGTACCCAGTATTAAGCAGATAAGTTATTTTATGGGCAGTTGGGCGATTGACCTCATCGATTTAATAGTCTACATTTAAAGTGTGTTTCCGGAAGGTGAACGCTTACTAAATCATCTTCTGATCTCGATCGAAGCTTTGGGAATTCCGAAATATTTGCATTAGCGCCGTTTTTAGAGGTTTGATGTTTTAGCAAATGGCACGCGTCGGCGGTTGAGCCGGTTTCAAAAATCTAGAATCTTAAATATTGTATAATTTATAAAATCATTTTTAAGTGTAATCTGTGTATATTTAACAAAGTATTGTAATAAAAAGTGTTTTATTTTATTTTGCACAAAAGCAATTTCTTATTTTGACTAAACCGATAGAATGTAATAAAACAGAAGTTGGTTATCACTCATCTTCACAAAATGTACCGAAACTTATTGTTTACTCGGGCATTTAAAACTGATTGTACAACCGTGCAATCATTAATTTGTTTGTATGGGCAACATCAGTCAACCGTCAAGACGCTCCCACGGCTATCTAGCAAACAAGACTGTTTATTCTGAGAAAGACACGAGATAACGCAATCCATTGACGATAAAAGTCAAGAGCGAATTATTAGTAAGACTCTTTATGGTTACTTATACTGTTCATTTGAATCTTAACTAAATAAAGCAGTAACCTAATATTTTACTACGTATAAAAGAAAAACTTTATTCACAAACAAACTTACGACTATACAGTATTTACAAAATGTACATTGTCATATAAAATACATAAGAAACAGTTGAGCTATCTACAGACTGTTGCAAACGATCTATAGATAGTTCAACTGATCCAAATCAGTACCAATCGGAAGCGTACCCAAGACACTGGCTGCATTGCCGCGCTGAATAGCAATGCTGATAAAATACAAATGCGTAATAAGGTCAAAGTGTTAAGGTACTTTTGATCTTTAGGTTGTCAAGGCACTTCATTCGGTTCGTGTTATGCTTTGCACCATTTGCAGCCTCGACCTTCAGACATCAAAGAATCGCATGACTTAAAGCGTACCGAATTCACACCTTATAAAAAACATTTCACAGCTTCCAATGAGTCATAACATTACATGCTCGAATAAAAGAGTAATCTCAATTTCAAGTGCACTTTTTGTGGTAATTTAAGTTTTTGTTGCAGATCATCTAGTAATCAAGGCTCACTTATTCGTCGACAAATCGGGAGAGCAAATTGCTATCTTATGTTACAGTCACAGGCAAAAGCACTCGTTGTTCACCAATTAAAGACATCTTTGGATGTTATGATGTTTTAAGTGTGTATAAGTTCGATGCATTCAACTCCATACGCCGATAAATAAAATTAAAAATAAAAATTTAAAAATTAAAAAAGCCTTTATTATTCCATACGCCGATGCTATAAGTTTTTTGAATGTTAACTGAGTTTTGATATTTTTACTCTATGTTCAGCTGTTTTTGACCCACTTGATTCGTATAGCTACTTCTGCAGACTATTTTAGATTTATGCAAAAACTACTGAAGCAAATCCTATGATTATATTTGATTGATGCTATTGTTGTACGTATTCTGAAGATAGCTTTTTATTCGGGCCCCTAATATTTGACCTCGAGTCAATGTTGTGGCGAAAGAACTGACAAAATAGCATAAAAAAACAACAGTGAATAAGTATTGTAATAATAAGTATAGTTTTTGACAGATACAATACTGGATCATCATCATTATCAACCTATATCAATCCACTGCTGGACGTAGGTCTCCCCGAAGACGCGCCACTGAGCCCGGTCTTCGGCTCTTCTCATCCAGTTTTTGCCAGCTACACTCCGTAAATCGTCGTTCTACAATACTAGCGACAATATTGGATAGTTTCATGTAACTATGGAGCGTGATACAAATAAAAAACCGTCGTAAATACTATCAATGAAAATACTTTAGCAAACTGAATCATCTATAACAAAGGATAATGTTTGTTCTGAATTATAAGAAGCCACATTTTATTCATTCTTTACAAACGGACGTGTCGCTTTACATAATACATAAACCATGTATAGTGCTTGGATGATGATGCTGTAAGATGATGTTGATTGCAAACATAATAACAATATAATAGCAACCATCCATATAGCTCAGTCGATCACTCACTGACAAGTATTTTTCTACTTTATCTAAACTAAATGACGAATATTAAAAAAAACACCAATATTATAAGTACTTAGGCCGAAAATTCCTTGCCCGTTCTTCTAAGGTCTAGTCGCTAAGAAGTGGTACCTAGAATCAACTTGATAAATCGATTCTCAATAATCCTTGTGATTTTACTGAATAAATAAATACATGATTATGATTAAGGTGATACACAAATTTATTTACTTACTAATGTCTTAAGAGCCTACAATGTTAACTACTTTACGAATTATAATATTTTATTAATTTGTTACTTTGTAACAATTTGTACCTACTTACGACCTTACGACATGAAAGTTACTGTAACTTTAACAATGTATTTTAGGACATAATTACCGGACCGTGGGTCTTCTTAAGTGACGCACAGCTCTAATAGAATAATGGCGCCCCAATATTACTTAATTTACTACTAAGGAAGAGAAGTGACTAAACCGTTTAACTAAGTATCGGAATCATAATCCTTAAGAACATGGCGGTGAAGAGGCAATACGAAGAAAAATCTATAAGTAGGTAACTACCTATTATAAAACTGCAAAAGAGCCACAAATTCAATAAGAAGACATGAAGAGGCGGAGTGAATTTGAAGAAAATATATAAAACTGTAAAAATTTTAAATGAAGATATGGAAAAATTCAATATGCATAACCACAAAATCGGTACCTATAGCTCTTAATTAACTTGGGCTGATGAGACTGTCTGTGTGGACCGCAGGTGGATGAAAGAAACGCCAGGTTTTTTTCTTAAAATCGATCATTACATTTACCATAGACAGACATCTTGCAGTGGGTATTAAAAGTGGGTAGAATAATCTACACGTGAATCAAGGACCATTTAGTAAATCCATTAATCGATTTCATTCGATTTAACGATACCAATCTCCTGGTCTATCCGCACAGTTGTAACATTCAATAATGTAGTCCAATTATGAACATAAAATTTCTCCAAGTTAAAATGATCACAAATATGCGTGTAACAGAAACCTCTATCTAGCCGGTTTGTTGCTATTGATTACAGATTATATACTAGGTCAGCCGGCCTATCCTAGCCTCTCAAACCAGCCAGGTTTTAAATCACGTTCAGTTTCTATAGTTACTCATCGGTATTCTTTGGTTGTTTTTTGTGGACCTACAGGGAATATCCCTAAAGTATCTGTCTAACAAAAAGAATATCTAATAACAATATTATTTTTTTATTTCCGAAAAACTATCATCAAAATCGGTTCATAATTGTCGTCGAAGTTTTTTGTAAAAAACATAAGTAGGTACTTACACAAAAAGACATACCTACTGTCGAGTTGAGAAACTCTTGTCTTGAAGTCTGTTGAAAAGGAGTGTTTGCTATAAATGGTATATTTATAGCAAACACTCCCACTACTACCACACTACCACTAATTGTTCCTTTGTACAACTTTTCAAAAAGTTTTAAATCCTAAAAACAAAAGTGAATTGAAAAGGTGCTTAACCTATCAATAACGTGTTATGAATGAAACGTTTTAAAAATTAAATAAAAAAGATGTTTCGATAATGCCCTCCAGACGTTGATGAATCAAAAAAAGGATGTTGGGAAGCAGACGGTGAGTCATCCGATGACGTCATCACCACATGGCGTCAACAGACCTCCATAGCCAGACATCCTGACATACCATGGTAATAAGTATATAATCTGTGTGATTATTGATATTTTAAAAAGTTATTAAAAACCTTTCAGTGAATCGACAACTTAAAAAAGTATAAAAAAAAACTTCGATCCTGCATGGGCAGTTGTATTTTTTTTCTTTATTTTTGATGAATCTATACTGCTATATGTACTAATATTATAAAGAGGTAGAGTTTGTGTATTTGTTAAATTGTAAGGGATAATCTCGGGATCTACTGAACCGATTTTAAAAATTATTTCACCAATAGAAAGCCACATTATTGCTGATAGAGTGTCATAAGCTAAAAGGCTTTTACGTGGTAGTCCGTTTTGCAAAGTGAATCGAAGAAAAAACGGCCGAATTATGTCCAACGAAATGGGCACGGGTCAGCTAGTATAGATAATAATAAAATAGCAGATAAATTTAAATTATTTAATATAGAATATGTTTTATAGAAATATGTTTTAGAATCCATTCAAATAACGTAAGTACATATATAAGACTTTTAAAGTCGTCAACAATAAATTTAGATATTATTAGATAATAAATGTACAAAACGTTGATATGAAAATAATGGGTTCAAAACTACAGTGAAAGCTCTCTTAAAGCCTAAACAACAATACTTATTTCAAACTATCATAATGACAGGTACAACACCTTATCAAACTTTTGAAAGTGGTGAAAGTTAAAACATTATCGTTATTTTGTATTCACACATTAAAAGCGATATTGTTTTCAAATAATGAACGTAATACTTTCTTTTTGATTCACAACTATCTGTAATAGAAGTTACGTAAGTATTAATAAGTATTTTAAAAAAAAAGTTTATATTGAACACAACACAAAAAGTTTGGAAGCCTATCAAAAACCAAACCGATTCGGTTTATAACCTGACAACACAATAATATCCTTATGTTATTTTGCAATGATAAATGGTATGTAAAATAAGTGTGTCTAAGTTGGGTTCTAAATAATTATTAATAAGAAAAATGGTATTCCGAAATCATACTAAGATGTCGCTAGTAAATATGTACGAAGGCTCTTGGTAAAATAAGTGTGTCTAACTCAAAGTGATTTAAAATATCCTTAACAAATATCTGGTGCTATCTTATATCGCTAGTATAATTATGTTATCTAAAATCAAATAAAATCGATAAGCAAAATCAATGTTTGATAAAAACGGTCAACACGTTCAAAAGTAACGGTTTTATTGATAACGAACTTTTTAACAACTATTCAAAAATGTATTGAATCAATGGTCGAATAAATACAAATAAATGAATAAACACAATAAAAACACCCTAAAAACTTGAATGAAATGAATAGACCAACTTCTGTAACACTCCAGTTACGTCGACAAAAGATTATTGCGATTGTACGAAGGCCAAGTTCCACAATAAAACATAATAAAGACGCACTAAGGAAATCAACACCGTCTTTGTCCTATACATACTTGTATATGTATAAATGTTTTTTATTATATTTTTTAGCAACGTTAGAAATTGCATAAAGGAGTCGTGAAATAATGATTTTTTAACATAACTATGACTCCCGCAATGTTTAGAATTGTTCTGTTCTATGTCAAATTCATTTTCAATTCTTTGAAATTAAATTTGACATAGAACAGAAAAAAATGAAAAAATTTAAAAAAAATTGACAAAGAATTGAAATTGAAATTGACATAGAACAGAACGTGTTTTATTTAAGCATGAAAAAAGATTCCTAAACAGAGACGAGCAGGAAGCATAAAGTTCGATTGTAAACATTAAAATGTAAACAATGTAAGCGATAGCAAATAACACAACTCGCTGCAGTGTAAACAAAGGTGAATGGAAGCCCGAATACTATCTGCAGACGTGATGAAAATTACTTAGATGCTTCTAAAAATATAAATAAACTTTGTAAAAATCATAAGCCTAGAAACAACTATACTATATTTATGTATATGTATGGCTTACATATCATTTTACATAAGTACTTACTATATTTTTCATTGTAAAATAGGACACTTTGCACAAACAAAATATCTAGACCAATAGTAACTAAACATTCGTTGAAATTGTAATCATTTGATTTTCTTTATCAAACGTTAAAATGCGTAACCTTTACAGCAACGCTATAAAAATTAAGTTAAGCTTTACAACAAAAACATTAACCACTTTTTTAATTACATGAAATTACTCAAACAAAAAACATAATGTCAGCAAAATGTCGTGCACTCACCTCATGATATACGGACGTCATCTCTGAAGTTCGCAAAATATTGTTCTAACTCTAACCGGAGCACAATCTAAACGCACATTACACTTAACGCTTATACGTTTTTATAACTATTCTTCCAAATAACGAAGTTCCGTTTAGAAAGAGTTTCTGTCAAAAACCCGCCAGCGCGTACTTTTTAAAAATATAAAAATGGTACGCAGCTTGAAGCGCGTGTGACGCGTTCCGTGTTTAACTGTTTAGTATCGGCACTCGGCTCGGCTCTGAGCGACAGACGACGCATTGAATGGAAGTACAAGCGCTCAGCTGCTGTGCTCAATGAACCATTCCAGCGGGGGTATCCTGACAACTGAAATGTTTTTGAACTATTATTTGATCAAATTGCAGTTCGAAAACTGAACTGCAATTTGATCAAGTAACAGTTTCATCAAATTAATAGATCAAATAACAATTCTTCGTCTTTTATTGATACATATTTTGAATGATCGATTTTCATACCGTTTGATAGAATTAACGAAAAATCAGGTAGGCCATGCTCAAATCGCGGCATTGACGTCATTTTTAACAGCTCAGTCATAATTTTATAAAGCTCAGTCACGTCAGTCCACAAAAATGCCACGGAATACTGATGAGTTACTTTACTATAGTAAAATCATCGAAAACTGAACTGCAACTGAAAGTATATTCGGTCACGCAAGTTTTCCCTTGCTGGATAGCCCCCCAGTTCGTAGGTCACCAACATCCTGACCCCGCTGTTCTTGCTAGTTTCTCCACCCTACATGATTCCAATAATTACAAATTCATTGATAATTTGTTTCGAATGCCGACGCGCACAAAAACCGCAGGCTTTAGTGCGCACCATTAATTTGTTATTTTTTTGTCGGCCATTCGAGTTCGTCGACTGATCATTCAGATTATTTGTCATAGAACCGGTGCTGGCAGTCATTTCATGCGGTTTCTCGTGGTCTCAGCAGGTGCACACAATTGATTTGCAAATTATAGAGCATGTGAGATTTTATTAGATCAATGAACGGGTTATGTTTTGAGAGATCGGTTTTCATTATTTTTGAATTTGTTTTCTTTGTAATTCATTTTTGTCGCGGTTTCTCTCGCTAGACTAGTTTTACCCAGTGCTTGTTTAGGTAAGTATACAAAAATAAATATTCATAGACATTTCACACATCACACTTTAGCCCCAAACTAAGCAAAGCTTGTAATATGGGAACTAGATTGCTGATTATTTACTTAAATACATTTTTTCTTTTTGTAAATACATACATAGACAGAAAACAAATACATATTTATGTTCATCACACAAACATTTGCTCTGGGTGGGAATCGAACCCACGACCCACAGCATCGAAGGCAAGAGCCAATTGAGCTTAAACGTCTGTCGACATATCACATGAGTCTATTTCTAGTCACTTTGCTTCGATCAATAACGGAAAATCATTATAGATCAGCGTTGATTCTATAAATTGTAGCCGTAACAACAGTCTCACGACAATCGTCTTATCGATAGTATCTCTCGTGGGAACTAAGCACAAAGAACGACCGCTAGTTTATACCCAATGTCTCTGGATAACCATATAAATTGTGAGGTAAAATGCAGTACCCATCTGAATTTGAGATAGCGATCTTGATGGATAGATTATGGCGCCTGGCGAGCTAGTGTTGCGAAACCCGTATCCTGTAGCTCTACCACGAGTTTTTACTATACTATATTTACTATACTCGCTAGCGTCTGTAGTTAAAAAAATGTATGAAGATTTGTACACCGCCTCTAGCGGATAGTTGGCTACTAAAATTCGTAATACTAATATTGACGTAACTACTGTAGTAAAGTCAGGCGATTTTACTGTGACAACTCACGGTAAAGGTACTGTATCGATAGTTTATTGGCTGGGTTTGTTACTGCCATTATTTTGTTTAGTGTGTTTTATACCGTTGAATTTTTTTTGTTGTGCTGAATTTTCACTAAGTATAATTTTGATTTGTATCCAAATACAACTAATAGTGAAACAAGAAAGAACAAAAACACAACTTGAATTTTGTTCTTTTTTGTTAGTAGAAAGTATATTTTCTTCTTATGGTTTCTCAAATAAGTCGATTCTCAGGAACTAAAATCAAATCATTTTTATTGTCTGTGAATCCAGGTAGTACAAAAGTGATGGTTAGGTTAGTAGGTGATCTCTAGATCCTGCTTGTGAGCATCCAAACATTTTTTTAGGTTATTATAATTTTAAGCTATAAAGTCAAGAATAACAAATATAATTAAATTAATTTTTCAATAAAATAAAAGACCAAACAAGAACTCTAGAACATAGAGTTCTTGATAAATTCTTGAGGATCGACAAAGGCATTCCTCGTGTCGTGTCGGGCGAACTGAAAGGCTGCGCGTGCGCCTAGACAACTTATCGGTCAATCTCGGAGAGTATATGGCGCCACTCCAACGATTCTAAATCACTCTTTCGGAAAAAGGCCACTCATTATCTTCGGCAATTCGTTATTCGAAATAGCGGTGCCAAACAAACAAAACTAACTCAAACGGGTCTGGATAGTCAAACGATTAACTTTTCAAATTTAAAATTAAGAAACAAGTTTGCAAAATAAATCGTCAAACAGTTTTAAATTAATCTTTTTGAGTTTCTACAAATTCAACATTAAGCTTGATGTTTTAATCTTAAATAATTAACGTTAGTATTTTATCAGATGATAAAAAATTTGTTAATTCATTTTCATTGGCTACTTTTTCATACAATGTCTAAGTAGGTAGGTGTGATAGGATCATAGTTTTTATAAAAGTTAGGAAATTTTTACCACGTAACATTTTTATGATTTTTTTAGTCTACTCAAGCGAGTATAAATTAAATTAGGGACACATACGCATTATTTGACAGATAATACATACCACGTGTACCTGAGGGGTTTCTCGTCGCGAATTCGACACTGCTTTAGTCCGGTTTTTATGACAACTTTCTAGAGATTCCCCGCAAATGGGGTATCCTTAGAAGTGCTAATGAATTTTTTTTTTTTTTTTTATTACATCAATAGTTACAGAATTAAATGGATATTCATAAAATGGCTGATAGTTCACAAACTCACGTCCATAGACAAAGAAACAACCATTTTAAATCTTTTAAAAAGTGGAAGTCCATCAATATCAAAACCCAAACCAATCCCTCCACCCTCAGCACCACCACCAAACAATCCCATTTGCTTCCCAATCTCCGACAGCAGACCCAAATAAACTTTATAGATAGCTTTTGTACTTATAATTTTATTTTCAACTTACAACTGTTAATGTTCCTGTTCCTACTATACTTTGTTAACCTTTATTTGAAAATAAACATTTTTTTTGTTTTTTTTTGAATGAAACTTTCAATAAAACGGAAACGCTTCAAGCGATGTTGCTAAGAGATTTTAAAATCTCGATAGACATCATATAATTATTATGGAAACAGAAAAAGTAGACAAGGCTTTGAATAAACTTGTTTCTCTAAAACTGGAGTGTATAATTTGTATATTCTGTACCCACGCACTGCTTTATATTCGAAACAAACAGTACGTGTAAAAAACAAAATTCAAAATTGTATGTGACTTATTTCATACAGTGTGACAAATGTGTCTTTTTTTTTAAATAAAGTGAATTAGACTTTGACAAAAGTAGATACAAACAAAAGCCAAAAAATGAGACGTGTGGCACTCGGGGACTGCCGCGGTAAAGCTATTGCATAGCATTTTTTTGCTGGATTACGCATGCGCAGTGTTAGGTTATTTTAGTTACGGAATTTCTGGATTCGGTCTCCACGCTCAAGGCCCACGATAGAAGCTATTCAATAGTTTTAAAAAAAATTACGTTCATGATAACGTTAAAACCAAAAATACAAATTTCGCAGCCATTGTTAGTTTTATAATTAATGACTTCATATTTTATAACAGATTTGACAAAGTTATAGCTACACACCTTAATGTTCGCATGATTTAAATATTTATTTTTCAATTTATGTATTTAAATTAATTATTTTTTATTTGTCATCAATCAAGATGATGTTGTATGGTTTTTGGGAACGGCTGATGCTATAAAACTGAAATTAGTATATGTCACCGGAGATCGTAAAGTTGTGACGTTTGGTCACGAGTCACGAGAATTCGGATTTCGTGAGCGATACCTGCGACACGATCGTGCACCTTCACTATTATCGATATGCTAATATCGATAATGTGGATCAGAATAAAAGCATTTTCTATGTGACAGTATCGCTTGTTTTCGGTTTTACGATTCGAAATCTATTTAATGGTCGATGCTGTCACAAAAGTCTAGATTTAGATGAAATATATTTTATCTGTTTTAATTTATAGCAACCTAATATAAGTTTCAGCACGGCAAAAATAGAAATACATTTATTATTTTTTTTGTTAGCACAAAAACTTTTGCAATATCTTCTAAAATTAGATACCTACTAAGAAACCTGCCTAATGTATAAGTACCTACTTTTTTTTATAGTTTTCATTTTCATTCCTTTTCGACATACTTAACTAGTACTCTTTTATTTTTCAAAAGTGTGAAATTTTTTGGGGATTTGCACTTTCTTCTTCTGTAACACAGTTTTTCCTACACTATAACAGAAGTCAGGGAAATAGGGTAAAATAGGGTAGGCCTATTTTGGAACGTGTATTTTAGGAAATAAAGAATTTGGTGTTTTTTTTGTTTTTTTGTATCCACCTATTCACTTAATGTAGTTGAGTTATAGAGACGAGTTTATACTCTACTTAATGCAGATAATCTATCATATAAAATTAACTTGTTCCAACAGCTAAAACGTCTACAAAATAATAATTCTTATTTAATTAGCTAGAACATCTGTTATTTTCGTACACTTGATCATTGTAACAGTAGGTGGTCACATCTGTGCCATAATTTGCATAATTAACAAATTAAATATGTTAAGGATAATATTTTTGTTTTATAATTTAGCATAATTATCTATTGATTAACCAATCAAATCAAAATATTGACTATTTATATTGATATATATTTTATTAATTAATTTTACAACGCAACGGGGCGTAAGTATTTATGTATTTTTTATATTATAATTGCAAATAATTACCGAGGGGAAAGTGGAAGGAGAGGCCTTTAAGTACCTTGGCCTTTAAGTATTTTAAGCAAAGTAAAATTTTAGTTAGAATTGATAATATAATCTAATCCCAATTTTTGAATAAACGCCTATTCTATTTATATTTTTATTAATCTTTATTTATAACTAGCTGACCCGTGCCCACTTCGTTAGGCATAATTGAAGTTTTAGTAAGGATCCCTATTTTTTTTGAAAATATAATATAGCCTCAGCAATAATGTGGCTTTCTATTGGTGAAAGAATTTTCAAAATCGGTTCAGTAGATCCCGAGATTACCCGTTACAATTGAACAAATATACAAACTTTACCTCTTTATAATATTAGTATAGATGTTAGCAACGACCATATTTTCTTTAGAATTATTATTGTTTAAGATAGGTATAACTCGCAATGTTTTGTTTGTATTTGTTTTGAAAATTAGAAATCGTGGGAATGTAGGTATTCGCACTAATGATGTAACAATAGGACGTTAAATTTTATGACGGTGCTATTGACAAAGCGCTCGTTAATCCTTTGTTTACACCTACTTTTTTGTTATTGTTTACCTACATCTTTTGTATTTTTGAATAGAGCAATTAAGGAATCACCAAAACCGTGTGAACCCCGAAGGATAATAGTTACCTACAATTTGTATAAAAGCGGGAGCATTTGCTCAAAATATTGTAGTCTAGTAGAGAACTTCGTCACGTACAGTGCTAATGAAGAGCACCTCCCGACAAACAAGTTAATAAGAATAAAAATTACTGGAAGATCTTCAAGTTTGTTATTTGGCTCGCACTCCTCGATCCAGCCCCCCGCTCCGCTACGTGTGTTGCAAAGGCCTCCGGACCTTACAAGCCGCGCCTCACCGCAACACGCACGGAGCGCTCATACGGTTTAATGGTCCTTCGAGAACCGGATAGAAGAGTGAAGATGCCGATTGTTAGATCGCCGGTAACCTCCAGATCGGAGGAGGGAGATTCGACGGGCGCTACTACTACCGAATCGTCTCTGAGAACACCGATATTGACAGAGACCGAAGAAGCAACTGCGTCAACATCCACTGGGACCTTCACCGCCCGCCCTACCGCTGCTAGCGCCGCCCAGGGGCCCGCCGCACCAACGCATAGGAGGACAACTCGTGCAACGGCAGCAGCCGCTGCAATTTCCGCGCCTCCCCTGCGACCCGCGACGTCCTTTTCAACCGAGACGGTGGTTGCTCCGACCCGGACGACACAGATTGCGCCGCACACCGTACCGACTGAGATCGCACTCATGCCATCTCATTCGAGCTTTCCGGAGAACATTGGTGGAAACAATACTATTCCACCGTTCGAGTCTTCGAAAACATTGGTACAGCGGAACACAAGTACGAGTACAAGCAAAATTTTGAGACTTGAAGCTCTTCGAGAACTACAGAAAAGAAAGTTGGAAGTCGCCCACGCAGCCGCCGCTTTAGCTGAAACGGAGTTGGAGCTTTCACTTTGCGAGTCTGAAGCAGATGAGGATCTCGAATTCAACAGACAGACTCAGGTGGAAAATTGGGTGGAACAGACAGCTGCCAACCTGGAAGCACCGAAGCAACCGGAAGGCAAAGAAGAGCGGAAGTCCGAGATGAAGGAACTTGCCGACGCTATTATCAGCGCTGCTAGAATGGCCAGTCAGCCAACCACAACTTCACTGAAAAAGGTTTGGGATTTGCCAGAATTTAAAGGGGCATATGAAGAGTGGTTGCCTTTTAAGAGGGCTTATCAAGATAGCTCGGCACTGTGCACCGACGTGCACAACATGGCTCGACTCAGAAAAGTAATTCAAGGCACTGCAAAAGAAGCAGTCAGAAGTCTGCTTTATGTAGCATCGGACCCCGAGGAAGTAATCGCTGCTCTTGAGCGAAGATTCGGCAGACCAGAACAGCTAGTAATGGCAGAACTTCAGAAGATAAAGGATTTACCACGAGTCGGAGATAATCCAAGAGATATTTGTATTTTTGCGAGCCGCGTGAGTAATGCTGTTATGACAATCAGCGCCCTGAAGAAGCCACAGTACCTGTATTCGCCGGAGATGAGCACGAACATTGTGGAAAAATTATCGCCCATACTTCGGTATCGGTGGCTGGACTTCAGCGCAAGCACCGGTGATGAAGAGCCAGAATTAATGAAGATAAAGAAATTCCTTGAAGCAGAGGCAGAACTGAGCGGAAAAATTGTGCCACCGGAAAGTGTGAAAAGAAAATGGGAAAACCCACATCCGGTGCACGCAACGCACGAGAACGAAAAAGAGGAATGGATGGAGCTTACTGCCACGTCCTCAGAAGAGAATGAAGAGTTCTGCGTTCAATGCGGAGGAAAACACAGGCTCACCGAGTGTAGAACATTTGTAGCAGCTACTACAAACGAAAGATGGGAAACAGCGAAGCAAAAACGACTTTGTTTTAAATGCTTGCATCGACGCCACCAGAAAATGAACTGCAGGAGCCAACCCTGCAAGAAATGTGAGAAACCGCATCACATCATGCTGCACTCGGAGCCAGTTGTGCAAGAACCAGCACCGGCCACGCAGCATGAAGAACCCTCGACTGTGTCATGCCATCACATGCGAGAATTCGAAGAAAAGAAAGACACGATGAAATCCGTTCACGCGACAGCACATGGAGCCAAAGTCTACCTGAAGATGGTTTCGGTAGAAGTATATGGTCCAAAAGGATCCGCCTGCATCCTCGCACTGCTCGATGAAGGTTCGACGACATCATTGTTGGATGCTAGCATAGCTGATCGCATTGGAGCCACTGGCAAGAAAGAATCATTGATACTCAAGACCGCCAGTGGAATCATCGAGAAAAAGAATTCTCAGAAAATTGATCTGAAAATCAAAGGGGCACACAGAAAAGACAAGCGGACTCTACGAGGCGTATGCACCGTGAAAAATTTGAAGCTGTTACCTCAATATGTAAACAAGAAAGTTGTAGAGGAATGCAGCCATTTGAAGAACAAAATGAACGAACTTCTGTACGAGCAAGAACGGCCAGCCCTGCTCATCGGTCAAGATAACTGGGACCTCATTGTCACACGAAAGATTCTGAGAGGAAAACGAAATGAACCTGTAGCATCACTTACCAGCCTGGGATGGGTGCTTCACGGAAACTACTCAGAAGCCGTTGCTCCAGTGTATTATGTAAACCACTGCTTAGCAATACACGAAAAAGAAGAAATTGTGGAGACTGTCAAACGACACTTTGATAACTCCATCGACATTCAGCAGGGACGACCGAGCAACGGCAGCGATGAAAAAGCCCAGAAAGAATCACAAGAAATTTGTCAATGGGCAAGCAACGTGAACAACGGAGCAGAGGCACCGGCTAAAGTGAAAATGAAAGAAGCTCCAAAGAGAACGAGGCTCAGCAACACAGAAATAAAAACCCGAGCCCCAATGAATAGAGAAATAACAGGTTCCGTGAAATCGGCATGTGAATCAATGCATGTTATAGCTCCAGTCCCCAACACAAGGAAGAATCACAAAGGATTCATGATGGACTGGAGTAAAATGGAACAAAGCAGTCAGCATAAAACCAGCAGATGGCACAAGGATAAAAAAGACAAAAAGAATCTGAAGAAGCTTGGAAACGAGTCAGAACGACGCATTGAATCTGAAAAGAAAAACACAGCAGTTCCAGAAGGGCGACGTCGAGATCATCGCAGACTCCTCGCTCCCACGCATGACAGGGCCATATGGAGTAATCGAGGAAGCATTCCCAGGATTCGACGGAAGGACCCAGGAACCAAGACTCGTCCACGCGATAAAGAAGGAGTCGTTGCTGCCGATGGTTGGAGTGCACGGAGCGTCGTGCACTGGCGGGGAGACTGTTAGCAACGACCATATTTTCTTTAGAATTATTATTGTTTAAGATAGGTATAACTCGCAATGTTTTGTTTGTATTTGTTTTGAAAATTAGAAATCGTGGGAATGTAGGTATTCGCACTAATGATGTAACAATAGGACGTTAAATTTTATGACGGTGCTATTGACAAAGCGCTCGTTAATCCTTTGTTTACACCTACTTTTTTGTTATTGTTTACCTACATCTTTTGTATTTTTGAATAGAGCAATTAAGGAATCACCAAAACCGTGTGAACCCCGAAGGATAATAGTTACCTACAATTTGTATAAAAGCGGGAGCATTTGCTCAAAATATTGTAGTCTAGTAGAGAACCTCGTCAAGTACAGTGCGAATGAAGAGCACCTCCCGACAATCAAGTTAATAAGAATAAAAATATAATACTGGAAGATCTTCGAGTATATTATTTGGCTCGCACTCCTCGATCCAGCCCCCCGCTCCGCTACGTGTGTTGCACAGGCCTCCGGACCTTACAAGCCGCGCCTCACCGCAACACGCACGGAGCGCTCATACGGTTTAATAGATATAGACTAGTATAGATTTAAAATGTAATTCAAGCTATCTCCTCATAAAACTAGTACTATGAGTCACTATGACCGAAAGTTCGAGCAAATTGATGTAAGTTGCTCAAATTCAACCACACCCGTGTACAGTCAAGGACAACCAAAATCAAAAAATAAAAATTATTTATACTTTATTCCGTAAAATAACAAAGATCATTTAGAATCGTCTTATGTTTATGTGATTTATAGGTGTCCACCTTAGAACTCAGAGCATTCAATTTAAAATTGTATGTTTAATATAAATATATGTTATAGTACAAGCTTTGTTTAGTCTTGAGCCTATGTTAAATGTCCGTGAGTATTTATCTATCTTAGCAGCAGATGCGAAAACGCGAAAAGGTACATAATTAGGAAAATGTGTAAGTAATAAAATAATGTGATGATTTAACTTTTACTGATTTATATCAGTTAAATTAAAACGTAGCCACTTTTGCATATGACTGTACGTACACAACACGTTTCTTGCATGTAATCCTTATGTTTATTTTATTATTTATACCCTATCATTACTTTAAATAAATTAGAAATTACGAGCAGGTACTAGTAATTTAATAGTGGTAATCAGAGCTAGTTGATTGATACCACTTTCACTGCTTATCTTATATCGATTAAACGGACAAGTTCAAGACCTTATATTTTTATTTAAAAAATAAACGATCAAATCACTTTTTTATGTTTACACTTTGCACGTGAAATAGATTAAAAAAATACTTAGGTATATTTAATCTGTGTATAAGGGATGTGTGTCTGTGGCATCGTAACTCCCGAACGGAAGAATCGATGTTGACTTTGTTTTTTTTAAAGGTGAGTTAGTCGGAAGTGTTGCTAGTTGTGTTAGCTGCGTTTGACAAAAAAAAATGATCCAAGATGGCCGCCAGTGCCACAAAACGGCGGATATTATTTTAGCCACCACGACCGCCATAAAATACTTTTTAATAACTTCCTCACTATTATCACATGAAAGGGTTTGACTAGTAGAAACGTAAAGCTACTTAACTTTTAAAAATTTCAAAGTCGAGATTTTTATTTTATTTAATCATGGTAACATTTAGGCTCTGTATTCCCGATTGGCACGGCCAACTATCGAGAATCTGAGCATCGATATTATTCTAACAAGACTCCAATAACTGGCAATCACTGCCATGGGTCATGGGAAGTAAGGGAGCAATCATGAGGATGATAGGCTCAAGTACCGTATTGACACACTTGAGTTGGATTCATTTCTTCACGGATATCACTCCATTATATTATATTTAATAAACAGCGACCGTACTTTGACATTCGTAATATAAAATGGAAGAAGAGGCAGATAGATATATAGAGAGGAAGAGATATTTTTGTCGTAAATCGTAAAAGTGGTGTAAAAATAACTCATAGTTCGCAAATTGCTAAATAGCTTTCTTCGGCTTTCGGTTATTTAATTTAATAAGCTTCTTATCATTTAATTACCTATCACATAAGGTTACATAACCTGTCAAAGTTTGCTTCACTGTTTATTTGCTAACCTATAACAGAATGCTTAGCGTGAATCTCTGCAAGATTTTGTTTATCCAGCTAATCTATCATGATATTTGACGGCGAACGTATTTTGAAAAAGCATAGTTTCAGTGAATCCCATCAAAACATCTATTTAGAGATTGAACGTGGCTTGGAACTGCTTGGCCTACATCTGTTGTGATGTTTTGAATGTTCCGTTTCGAAATGCATTTCTATAGATGTTTATGACAACGTCACGGATATCAATTGTTTTTGAATAAATATTGCTTTACGAGCTTTATTTACCTACTTTCTTACTTTACCGTACGTACTTCTTTCCGATAAATTATTTATAATTATGTATGAGAGGAAATGTTAACAAACGATGACATTTATCATAATTTATCACAGATAATGTACGTTTTTATTAATACAATATTTTATTTTAGCTAGCAACACTGCAAAATAAAATGGCGCAAAAGCAATAGATTTATTCTCTGTGACACTAACTTTGGTTTGATTTACATTCGTTTTTGGTTATTTGAGCTATGAATGGAAATAAAAAATTACATGCTTTAAACAGCGCTGTTTTTTTTAATTCATTTTACATTTACGAGGAAATATATTTTTTGTAATAATAATATACAACATTATTTACTTACTTTAAAATATTGTCGACTTGTCTACGTAAATCAGACTTTTGATGCACAGATATATAAAAAAATATCAGTATCATATGTACCTACTTTAAATGTCAATTAAACATGATGCATTACTTCACTTAAAACATAAAAGTGAAAATGTGCATCACGATTTCATAATTCATATGTTTTATTACGCTTTTAGTGTTCCAGTGTTGCTTGTAAATAAATACTTACGTATTAAACTTAATGTTATGTTGCAATGTTATGTTTTATCGTTCTCACTTGTCGTATGTCGGATCCGACAAAATAAAAACATCGTACATTGTAGTGGTCAGAATATAAGTTTATTTTACGAACAAACTTAGGACTATACAGTATTTACAAAATGTACATAGTCATATAAAATACATAAGAAACAGTTGAACTATCTACAGACCGTTGCAAACGATCTATAGATAGTTCAACTGATCCAAATCAGTACCAATCGGAAGCGTACCCAAGACACTGGCTGCATTGTCGCGCTGAATAGCAATGCTGATACGTTGGGCCAGATACTCACCAGCCTCGGGTCACGCGTCGCTTCGACGAATATTGTATCTTCATCTAAGATTCTTTGTAAAAATCAAAAAGTAAGTGTTTGCAATACTGCAAATGATAGCATTCATACACTTTTTCGGATGCGATAGAAGTGGGATGACATCCTCGACAAATGAAGATGATATTATTTAGGTTTAGCCAGCTTTAGGGCCGGCTTATAATATTTTTATCCCTATAGGTATATGTTTCTATGTCTATGCTTTTATTTACCTTGTTTGAAATGACTATGTGTTGTTTAGGCGGCAGATACAAGGGCACTATGGAACTGGCATAGTCGGCCACCAATTAAAGTTCCTAAAAAGTAGATAAAAAAAAATGAAAATGACTATGTTTTTTTACCGCTGGACAATTTAATAAAATGGTGGTTGGGCAAGTTATGGGATAGATTACCACATTGAACGCTTTTTGTGTGTTAAACCATTGATTTCTTTTTAGAATATTTATAAGAAATCAAATCACATTACATTTTATCTCCGATCAATATCGACTTTCCTACAAAACAGTACAGTTAAACAGTATTAGTTACATGTTCAACCAATTCATATGCTAATTATGAGTATTTTACTCTTTTTCCAGTATCGATGTGTTTATTTACTTATACAGGGTGTCTCTACTTAGGTAGCATTCAAAATAAATCGTTTAGAATAAAGTTTAAACACTTACAATACGTTACAAAATTTAATATTCTAACATAAAACCTCTATTTATTTAAAACTCCAACCATGTCGTAGACTAACCTCAGTGATCAAAATTGAAGATAAATTTTCTGAGTCATTTTTATTTATTCTGTATTTTTTATACATCTAAGTCTAGAAAAAAATACGCCAAAACCATCCAACAAACTAAAAACGTCCAAGAAAAATTACACAATAAGACACGTAAAAACAGACACCCTGTATAAAAAGTACAACTTTGTACCTCTTTCCTACATCGACTAACAGTTATAGCATGTGAATCTTTATCGCCCTCTTTTGTTTCCCTTAGTTTATGATATCGCCTCAAACCGTTACATTACAGTGTTCTCAATGATTTACTGAAGAACACAGTCGTCTTAACGGAGCGCCTTCGAAGCTTCGTTTAAACGACCGGTTGGATTGAACTACGCGTTTAAGCTTAGATGAAACTGAGGGCTTAGTCCGAGATTGCATTTTAAAACTCCCTACTCTCGAGCCGACAGTCGTCTCTCGGATGTCCTTATATTTATGTATGGATATCCGAGAGACGACTCTCGGCTCGAGAGTAGGAAGTTTTGCAAATGCAAACTCGAACTATGCCCTCTGAGCACGAATAGATGTGACATTTGTAAACGTATGTGGATACACTGCGCACTAACGCTGAAACGTTTGACAATAAAGCTGATGTTGACGCGTAGTGTATCTCAAAATTGACACTGTTTCGCCTCAGTTGCGCGGCTTGGGCTATCCCAAGGCACACATCTAGAATAATATGATTTATTGATAGTATTCTGTTCAGTTATTTATTTTCATACAATGTATACTAAACAGTAAAATCACTAGACTGTAAAACAAATCTTGTTCTCGAAACTACGAGTATCTAAGATCCGTGAACAAAACGACGCCATTTAACTCAGTTGGGCAACTGCTCCTCAATTTATGGCCACTTCAAACAAATGGTTCTGTAACAGAACAGAACAATGGAAGATCCAAATTGTGGGCTATTTTCTATAACAGTTGCTACATATTTTTGAGACTTTATCTAGAATGTAATCTTGTTTAAGGGAGCTTTCTGACGACATCACAGCGTTTGGCGTAAGAGCAGGGTGAAAGTAAAGTAAAAAAAATATTTATAAAATCACAAGGATAATTTAGAATCGTCTTACATACTAGGTGATTCTAGGTGTCAGTTCCACGCGACCAGAGCCTAGACTAGAAGAACGCTTGAGCTATCTATAGATCGTTTGCAACGGCCGCGGCAAATAGCTCGATTGTTTCTTATGTATTTTATATGCCTATGTACATTTTGTAAATATTGTAATAGTCGTAAGTTTGTTTATGAATATATTTATTACCTTCTTCTTCTTATCGTGTCGATGCTACAACTGTACCTTGCTGTAGCATCGAGTTGGAAAGATTAGCCAGACTAGACACTGCTTTACCGTGCCTAGCTGTTACCGGTGTGCGCCACTAGGAGTTCTTACCATGCACCCCATTTATTACCTGAATTATAATAACAATTCGAGTACTTATTTTAATACATACTTGACAGATGTTTTAAGAGGTTACATTAACGGTGGTTGTATAACGGTGATCGTTTTAGAGAAATCTATGAAGGCTATCTAAATAACGATTGTTGGTTCCCATCACTTTATTGTTAAATGTGAAATCCGATTTTTTTCGATCGGTCGATCTGTCTTTATTTACATTTTCTCCGATCTTTGTTCTCCTATTCCGTGTTCTGTTTCACATACATGAATTTAAATAACTCAATCGCAAGACACAAGAATTCAGGGTATTTTATTATGGTAACATGTTGTGGGTTTTGCTGGAAGGTAAACCTATTTTGTTGAAATCAATAAGTACTACTTTGGTAGTACTTATGTACTATATGGTATTGATTTGGACCCGTTGAGCTATCTATAGATCGTTTGCAACGGTCTATATGTAGCTCAACTGTTTATGTATTTTATATGCCTGTATATATTTTGTAAATACTGTAATAGTCGTAAGTGTATATAATACACAAGTGTACAGTAATTACCAATTATATATATGTAAGTACTATGATAGTAAGATTCGTATGGTGTAAAAATCTGAAAAAATATATCAATTTAAACCTTGTTGTTCAAACACACAAAACACAGTCAAGCAAATGATTTTTAGTACCAAGATCTATAACATAGTGTATAATACCACCTAAGTAAATTACGTCTACGTAAAGGTGGGTGCACACGGAAGGCGGTAGCAAGTTCAAGTTCGGTCTGTCGACCGGCGGCGTCGTTAAATACAACTCTAGCTGGAAGAGCCTTAGCAGTATATTGTGTAATACACTTCAACAAAATAACTATTGTGTTATAAGTTGTCAATTCTGTTCTATCCTGCCTGTGGAACGAACTATTGAATAGTTATAATCACAATTCTAATTTTCATCAAATGTTTTTCATACACAATAGAATATCCCATTTTGGCTTATATTGATACTAGCTGATGCCCGCGACTTCGTCTTTATAATCGACTAGCTGACCCGTGCCCACTTCGTTGGGCATAGTTAGACCGTTTTTTCTCCGATTCACATTGCAAAACGGATTACTACGTAAAAGCCTATTTATTTTTTGGTTTTTTATATAACCTATGACACTCAGCAATAATGTGGCTTTTTATTGGTGAAAGAATTTTTAAAATCGGTTCAGTAGATCCCTAGATTACCCCCTTACAATTTAACAAACACATAAACTTTACTTCTTTATAATATTAGTATAGATATGTTTTCGATTGTCCACGTTCCAGTTCCCCGCGTCCAGAGCCTAGAAGAACGGACAAGAAACTATGGCATGGTTCCTATCGTTTTTTGTATGATCCCTCAAAGAATTACAATTAAATAAACAAATAAACGGGATATTTACCCTGATAATTGAGTTTGATTATTTCTTGATATTTCGTGGTCACAAGTTTTCTTTAGCTCGACCCGTGATCATGGCGCACGCTGTGCCGAAATATCGTGAAATAATCAAACTCACAAATCAGGGTAAATATCCCGTTTATAAAGAAAACCATGTTCAAAGCCGTGATAGTTTCAAATATTATAAATATGATAAGAGACGAGTGAATCTGAATGAATGAATCAGGGTATCTTCTGACTTATAGGCAAGTGTGCTACATCGTAGACCACATCGTCACTTAACATCAGGAGAGATCGCGGTCAAACCCTTGCCTATAACACGTTAAAAAAATAAAAAATGGCATATCTAGTCACTGAACCTCGGAACATCTCTATCCCATGGTCATAGAGACATAGACAATGCGCATTGTAGACGTTTCTCGACGTTTTTATGAGATTGTGGTATTCACGTGGGCGTTAGCTTGACGTAATTTACTCTATGGATCGTGGGATACCTACCTATCTATCTTTCATACCATACCTCATCATTGTAGCATTGTAACAGTTATGTGAGGTTAGACCAGTTTTTTTTTTGCAATTTATAGAACAAATAGGCACTTAGGATATGAATATAATAAAAAAATAAAATAAAAATAAAAAAGTAATTGTATTCTTAATATGATGATATAATTAAGTAAGTACAAAAATATACTTAAGCAATATATTTCCATAGTACAAGTGTTGATTAGATTGGGGCTAAAGCGTGATGTGTGTAATGTCCATGAAAGTTCAGTATCTTCCATACTTAGTAATTAAGTAAGTAATTAAGTTTCTATAGAGAAATAAAAAAAAAACTGTCAAGCAAAAATACAAGTATTGCTACTAGATTAAAGTTAAAAAGCTTTAGTCTACCGAATGCGTCTCTCTGTTAATTAATAAAATAAAAAATATTCGATAAAACGCAATAAAAGTACAAATGCAATGTTTTGAGGTCCATTACGCGCCTTTACTCATCCAACGACGTATTTACAAGGTTTACGAGCGCGGTACATGCGACATAACTTTGTAAGGAGGTGAAAAAGCACGCCAGTAAAAAAAGCTTTAAAAACGTCACCTCGCGCTTTCTTTGCACTTGACCGCTCGTAACAATTATGCTATAAACTTTCGCTGCTTGAATGTGGTATGCGACTGACCTTCATTGACGCACAGATTGTACCACAGACTTTTGTTGTCACGTTTGTGAAACATATAAAAGCTTCAAAAACTTATATTGAGAGTGCAAAGCGGAATAATATTTCTTTACATAATATTCCTGATGTTATTGTGTACAAAAATATATTATGGTGCGCTTTGCTGCTACAATTTTTTTTCAAAGTTGAATTGTAAACATCTCTTTTTCTTACTGACAGACGTTCAATGACGATCAATGACGATCAATGCTCAGTAAATACCTAAGCTTTATGTTGTTGTTCTGTTTCAGTTTTTTTATTTGTTTTTGTATATAATAATTAAAATAGGACTATAACTTTTTCCGTAGCAGCCCTAGCTTTCAGCCGGCGGCTTTCACGACTGATCAGACTGATCTCCGAATAGTTTGACTGATCCGATCCGCGGCATTGTTTTAGACTCTCAAACACTAGCTCTAGAATCAAGAGATACGGCCGGTTTCTCGAACGATGATCAACGAAAAAATCAAACAATTACTATGTGTCAAACTCAGATCAATCGTGATTTGGGTTTCCAGAAACCGGCCGTTAGTGTTTTGTTTTGTCTACAGCTTATAACCTGTGCAAGTTGCACTTTTTAGGGTTCCGTACCCAAAGGGTAAAACGAGATCTTATTACTGAGACTTCGCTGTCCGTCTGTCTGTCTGTCCGTCTGTCACCAGGCTGTATGTCATAAACCGTAGATAGAGAGTTAACCTCTTAGCTTTTAGATGAAGGATTTATTACTCCATCATGTCTCATTGACTTAAACGATAATGATAACTGAAGAAGTATATTTCAAATAAAAAATAATACTAAAACCAGCTTTACTACTAAATGTTTATAGTATCAATAGTATGGGAAAGAGGTCAACATGTTGCTTGTAAACGGCAGTAAATCAATGAATCAACATGAGTTAGTGAGAGCGCACAACGACGAAAAAAAGTCTTTTGAACTCACGTGACCTGAGGGCTTAGTCCGAGGTTGCATTTACAAAACTCCCTACTTACGAGCCGAGAGTCGTCTCTCGGATATCCATACAAAAATATAAGGACATCCGAGAGACGACTGTCGGCTCGAGAGTAGGGAGTTTTAAAATGCAACCTCGGACTAAGCCCTCTGACTTGGTATCGGGTAGAGAGTGACGTAAAATAATAACTGTCTTGTCGTCGGTGTGCACTCAACCTAAATCCAATTATTGGGAAGTATGTGAGATTTTGAACATATGTTACTTACGAGTATTCCACTTTCATCTGAACAATGGTACCAAAGTGGTTCCTATCTGTACACGCTTTCACTCGATCGATGGTCGAAGGGTACACTTTTTAGAACATAAGGTCTGCTATCCACAATAGCAGCTTGTTGTACAATTGTACATTTACTAAAACTTAATTATCGTTACATTTTTCAAGACACAGTTTAATATAGTATCTTTAGGAGGGATTAAATTGACGCGAATATTAAATAGTTCTTTAGAATATTTTTTTCATTAAAATGTAAAATGAAAGATGTTTTATTGTAGACGTTAAGCTTCACCGCTATAATGCACCTTTTGATACGCTAGTTGAGAAATCCTACTAATATGAAGAACTACTGAATGGATTTTAATGAAACTTTAAATTTATACATCAGGAAAACATAAGCTATATTTATTTTAGTATTTATTTAATAAATAAATTAACTAGTTAACATGTGGTTGGGCACTAACCCTTTACAAATATATTTTGATATAATGAGCTTGAATATATTTTGATATAATGAGCTTGATGAAGTACTAAACATGCGCAGCCTAAGTTACGAGCATCAGCTAACAAAAAATAAAGTTGAGAATCCAGCGGTAGTGGACAGTAGATTTATCAATTTTTAAAATCTCCATGAACAGTGAAAGTATTGTTTGAAAGTTCTCTAAAAGGTCGAAAGCCTGAAAGGTTATAAATCAAATTTTTCTATGCCTCGTTGTCGTATTCAATTTGTGTACACTTTTCTATATGCTTGCTTGGTTGCGTAATATTTTCGGTATTTAGACATTCTCTTGCGTAAGTGAACTAGTTGGACAATAGTAAATTCACTTTTGAAAGATTTGTCTTCGTCTTTCAAAGATCTATTGTTATGTACTTAAAAGCTTTAAGTTAGAATTATGAATGTTTCCGACAAAATAACGCCTCCACAACCAATTAGGGACATAAACGACACACTGCGCAGTGATGCTATCTATACAACGTTCGGAAGTATCGACTTAATAAACGTGAAACGTAAACGTATCGTAACGTTGTCGTAACGTTAACGTTATGATACGTTTACGAATGTCATATTTGTGTCACCCTGTATTTTTCACTCTAGAATATTGACAAGCTTTACAAAAAGCACTTTCCTTACATTATCAGAATAAACCCATAAATCATGTTCCTCGCGCACAATATCTCATTTCGCAGTCTCTCCGGTTAATAACCAATTTTACGATGCGATTATAGTTTTCAATGCACCTTCACCTACTGTTATTATGTATACTGTGGTTGTGGTCTGAAGTGTGTCGGTCGACAGGTTCAGTGCTGGTTGGCCTACTTGTAAGCTTAGATATACTGTTTTTCGTACACTGAGACGCACAAATTCGATGGAAGATGCATTTTTTTAAGACTGCGTTGACCTTCCTTGCTTCCAAGTAGCACCTACCAAGTAGTATTTGGAAATGACAGAATCATGATCAGAATATTTGTAGTTTTGTAATTATTAGTCGATTTTGTGAGTATCTATTTTTCTAGTCTACGTAACATTTGGATTGAAATATGTATGTACTTTTTTAATTTTGAAAATGAAATTCATCAACATCAACAAAGATCCAGTTAAAAAGCTTTACAAGCTGTTGATGTAAAAATAAGGCTTTACGTAAATGCAGTAAAAGCTCTTGGTAGTATTGATCGTAGGTTAGAACTTAGTAATACAGTCCATCTCACTCGCCTATACATTCAGGGCTTCTCAAGAGAGGTACAAATGAGTGACTTTGATGAATGGCAGTCTCGGTCGATATTTTGTTGCTAATTGGCGTTTGTGGATGCTGTTGCATAGTCAAAGGAAACGGGAATCTACTGTGTGTGGCCGTTTATCACTGCTTTCTGGATCGTAAAATATCAACACTAAAGAAGCACTTAGAACTTTTTTGCATAGCACATCAATTTCATAAAATCCCACACTGTTGAAGTAATGTTACTTAGTAAAACAATTACTTCACATAAAAGCCTCTTCAACACAAAGCTGTTGCGCTCAAACAAGCATAGTATTAGCTGATAGTTAAACAAAAGAACTACCATTTACGTGTTAATTCTTAAGCCGTACCCAGCAATTTCCCATCAAACTGACAAAGAAAAATAGTAAGATACAGCCTAGGCACGCAGGGTATATTAATACATCCGCTGTTTATTTCACAAAAAGTTCGCCGAGATACAAGTCTCGACTTTCTTGTTGGGCAGGCATCCTGCCTCAACGCCTGCTCTATAAAATAAAAGGCAAATAAGAAACGGAGGTCAGGCGTGCACAGCCCCTCATTGTCTACCGATATTACGGAGTTTATCTCTTTCAGCCACCATCGGGAGTCGGGACAAAGCGACCGTAAACGGGAGCGCTCTAAAACTGACAACACTCGTGTAATGGCACATTCAAATTCCATGTGCCATTGTATGCAACCTTGTAAGGAGGTTACTTCGGTTACTGTGTCGTACGACTGTCGAACGAACAACTATAAAGCTGGCTAAAGTGAATTTACTTTAAGTCCCTATTCACAACACTGAGCTTTATTCTTTTGATCACGCAACTGCACAACACTTTACAATGCATCCACTCAAAGAGACGACAAGGCAGGCAGGTTTATATTACTTGCTGAAAAGGAGGAGTATTTTAGGTAAAAGTATTTCGGTGTACTTCGTTGGCGTATCGTAGAGTAGAAAGTTTAAAGGAAGTAAATTTAATGAGTACAAAAATAAACATTTCAGCCGCGGCCGATGTCGGTCACGCTCTGGCGATGCATCTGCGAGGGCCGCACACGGTAACGGTAGTTATTTGCCAATTAGTGCCTCGTGAGCCTTGCACTTATAACTTTGAATACTAAGTTGGTTTAGTAACACAAGTTATCCATCCAGTCTTACCGTCTCATAGATAGCATCTATGCTACATTTGCTGTCGATCGTAACGAAATTACGAGTAAACTGACTCAGTTGTATGTAATTATATATTTATTCTAATCTATTACTTCACAATTAAATTGTGCCGCAGCGTGACGATCTCACGAATAACGTGTGGTTACAGAAGATAAGTCAGTGAACTAACCAGTTAGCACAAGTTAGCAAGGATGATTTAAATACTGTAGTTTTTAGCCCAAGCAATGCGTTTGACGGCGTAAAATAGACCTTTGAAACCTGTCCGTGAAGCCATATCATATCTGTCATTGTTTATGTTATAAGCCCTCGAGCCATAGTCACGGATCAGCGCACCGCTCCTAATAAGAGCTCAGCGTTCATTGAAGGAAGCAGCTCAAGGAATTTATGGACGTAAGAAGATTGCGCTTGGGCATAATCTGTCGAAGCCGGCGGCGGCGTGCTGCAGCACAAATTGCTAGCCCGCGATACCGACGCTCCGCTTTAGAGAATCGTTATAGATTCAGATTACACGCTTCACCGTAACTTGAACACAGATTCACAATTGCATAATCTAGCTGGGTTTTTGTCGAAATCCCTGCAGTAGATCATGTCGGCTTAATAACCCATTGAACGGGCGCCAAGGCCGGGGTTTTGATTTACGCGTCACTTTCGTCGGGATCCCGTTAAAGCTTTTAAACCGGCCGACTGCGCTGATAAGTAGAGGAAAGTCGTCGAGTCGCCGGCCAAGACGAATGGTCTGTGTTGCTTCACTTTATGCTAATGCTGAACCGGCGTGTGAAATGGAACGGTCACTTCGCCGACTGTACGTTATTGTATAGCTATCGGTCTAAGCGTTATTGCTCTACGGCGCCAGATTAACTGAAATTGGTACACGCCACTCGCGTAGACATTCGAATGATAATTTACATTTTATTACAAAATCCGTCTACCGCAGTTACTTATGCGCGGGAATTTCTAATCAAAGATCTTTTATGACAGCCTGAAATAAAAAAGCTCAGGGAAACATTTCTCACATTCTTAGGTATCTTCTAAGCCGTCTCTGACTTGTGAATCATCGTAGAAGTTACAAAAATCTTTCAAAACTATAGATGTAATGTACTCACGTTTCCGAGGAAACCACTGCAGGGCTGGATTGGAGGTGGCAGCGGAGGCAGCTCAGGCGATCGTCGCCGAGGACTGCCAGCCTGCTCGGTGTGCCCCATCCTTAGTACATCCCTGGAAAAAGGAACATTCAAAACTACTGGGAGGCAATAAAAATAATGTTAAGAGTAGAGGGCTCTGCTAGAGCTCGAACAGAAGTCACCATTGTTATTGCTACATGTATAAATACACTTAACAATTTGAACAAAAGTTCTTGTCCGTTTTTGGACAATTTCAAAATCCAATTAAATGTGTGAAACGAATGATTGTAAATAAAAGATATTTTCAACATGGTGTTGAAAGGATGCATTGTGTTTGTAAATAAAGTAATCTGTGGAACTATGGAAGCATTTAAGGTGATAATTGGCTTATTGAATAAACATTTATTTTAGAATACAGGCGTTGTTGAGTAAATATTACCTACAACACATTTTTTGTGCTTGACATAACTTTTAGTAAAAGTACCTAAATTAGTTTTTGTCATCGCAGTAGCCACATTTAAAATTAACCAAGCTGTAGTAGATAAATATAGACCTTAAATGACAAGTCGTTGGTTACGACTCCGATATTCTGTTCGATTCGAGCCACTCACATTTTAGTATCGTATACATGTCGGTATCGGTTAGTATAAAATCACCTTATCTCTAGGCTACACTATAAATTACGAAGCATAAAAAAGTGACAGGCTATTTTAATTTCCAATCGTTTTCAATCTTATTGTCTCTAATTTTATATTCTTGTCCTAAGATCCTAAAGCCTAGTATTCAATAGAAAACCAATAATTAAGCTTTATTAATTCGCCTTACGCATTAGGTAGAAAATAATTTTGTAGGATGAGGATTTATTTTATTCTCTTCCTCAATTTTGCATGAGTTTAGATCTAGCTGTCCTTGATTGGGTGTAACTATGTATTTTGTCAGTATATCGGCATTCAACCAAGCTTTGCTTAGTTATGGACTAGAGCGTGATGTGTGATATTTCCGTAAATATTTATTTAATTAATTAGTATTTTTAAAAAATCGTAATGTAGTGGAATAGAAAATCGAATAAAGTTTTTGGTTCGAAACCAAATAGTTACTCTATTTGATTTTCTCAAGCCCATTTTCAGCTCTTTGTGTATCTTTTCATATGTTTTATCGCTAAGTGAGTGCATGGCCTTATCCTAACGTTATTCATTTTCTGCCAAAACTAGTAAAACTAGCTTGGAATGAATCGAATCGCGGATGTCTGTGCTATATGATTGGAAAAGCGGTTGCACGTCGAGGTCGTTTGTTCACCTCACTATTCAAATGTATGTAATTTTAATATGTCGAAATCTATCGTGCTGTGCAAAATCTTTTTAAATTAAATCACTTTTAAACGATATATACCTAAGTGTTTAGATTGCGTTTATATTTATAGTAAAATTTTATTTTTAGAGAGAGATTTTGTATCATATTTCATAACCATATTTGTGCTCCATACAAGAACTTTATGTAGCAGAATTAGGATTATAAATTACCTCTCATTACAATTGAACAAAATATTTCAATCGACCTGAATTTTCCTTCTATTAGACGTTATCTTTACACGTTCTTATTACTTTCATAATATTTCACATCACACATCATCTACTTACATATATTTTTTCTAGTTTCTCTTTTAGTATCCACTATAACATCTTCCAAGACACAAAGTTCTAAGTTACCTTCTATAAATTTCCTAAAGAATGAAACGTAAACTTTATAATCGAATCGATAACTTAATTACACATGTAATATAAGCAGGGCTCGGAGACTTCGGTTCTCACGGGTCTCGATCCGTCAAGATAGCCTCTAGTTTATCACTAGGGACCACCATGTTCATAGACCTGCTAGGTGGTAATGACGATATACTTTGAAAACATGATGCGTTCACGGCGGTGTGAACCGTAAAAATCTAACTTAATGATTATGTTAGGAATACATTATGTAGGTTTCATAACGTACTTTATCAAGTTACTTAAGTTGGTGGTCCGTCGAAAACCAAAGTTGAAATGTTCAGATCAGTTTATATCGAATTCCGAAACTGCTTTTTAGATAGATCTAGGTATAAATTAAGACCCAGAAATAGGTTCTCACGCGTAGTTAAATTAAATATGAATACTTATGCTCAGAAAAGCAGGTGTGCTCGTTGTGATTCGACAATCAATTGTTTTTATTGCTTGTCACAAACAAGTCTACTACACTACCTCCTGTTGTGAACAGGTAATTTATTTTGTTTAAAATAAAGAAATAAATAACATCATGTTAATAAAAGCCAACCCACGCATACGGTTTGTGGGTAAATTTTGGTACCTAACAAAGCAAATCTAGTCCGCCGCGATCTACAAAGCGTGATTTATATACTCCAGTTTACAAAACTTTAGCAATTTAATTTGAAAAATCGCTAAATTATCCGTTGTGTGGGTGTTGGTAACAAGGAACATTTACGATTATAGAGAACTTAGCTTGACGATGAATGCTATTAAAGATATCCGTAAACGGTGAAAAAAGACGATAAATTTAAGTCTTACAGATCGATCGAGCTTTCTGCTCGCTTTGGGGACAATTATCGGACACCCCAAAAGAAAAATGTCACATGTAAGCTCTTACTTATTAAATTTTTTAACTCTTCAGTTAATTTTACGTACGTTACGTTAAGACGTTACGATACATTCCAGAATACGGTGTTCAAAAACATTAGCCATTGAATTGATCAGACATTGAACTAGGCAATGAAAATTATTTCAGTTTCGATTGAAAATCAGCGCCATTTTGCTTTTTGCCAAGCTGCGTTAAGTTGAGGATGAATTTTTTTGACTCACATCCTACAACATCTACCACCTTATCTTTTGAATGTTCTGTGGTATTGCTTGTTTGTTACAATTTAATTGTGTTTTGTGCCAAAACAAGTAAACGTGTAAGATTCTTGCGTTATTTTACATACAGTTTGTGAGAACTCCTAGCATTATTCCGTGCTTTTATTTCTTCTGCGCTCGTTCGAACCCGATGTTCGACTTATATCGTAAACTAATAAATGGCCAATTTAATGGTAGAGCAAAAAATAATATTGCAGTAACTCCTTGAACCGTGCTTGTCTAAACAACAAAGTATAATTTATGATGGTGCTCTAATTTAGTCTTTATTGTGCACACAAGAAAGTAGATAATCTAATCTAACTACAAAATAATATGTCTTAACTTCTAGTTTTACTGTTGGTATGAATAATATTTATATAATAATTCAAGATAGTACCTACCGAGAAAAAAGGCAATTTCGCTGCGCTTATTGAAGAACCTTTAAAATAATAATCTAGATGTTATTTGTAACGTATCATTAATTTAATCCGCTCACTTTGTTATTCCCGTATAATATCCCAGATTGATGGACGAAATAGTCATTTGAGGTAAATCTTCTATGAGAATTCTCGCAAAATCTATAACGGCCTCTTGGACAGTTTTTCCGTTATAAATTCGAATGACAGAAGAAAACGAGCCAAGGCCGCAAGAGCCTCACATTTACATACTAGTTCTTACTAATTGATTCAAAAATATTGTAACCTAACTAGCAAGTCAACGCAGTATCCTAGAAACGCGAAATAGCTTTAAAACTGAAACTGTAATTCCCTATTGGTTCATCTATTACTTGTCTGTCCACAGCTACTAGCAAGTAGCACTTTATAAAAAAAAAGACACAGACACATTCGCGCAAGCGCGAATGTGTCTGTGTCTTCGTTGGCTTCGTCGTCATCGTCACGTCACGTCATGTCGCCACGTCATCGTCACGTCATGTCGCCACAACACTATTTAATTGTTTGAGTCATACGTCGCGTGACCGCAAGTGTGTTCTTTTGTCGTCTCTTGTTTTACGAGCAATGTATAAAAATTAAATAAGATCTTACGCTTTTTCGACGTCACGTGACCCTGACGCGAGTTTGAAAGTTTTTACCCACCCAGCGCCGCTAAAGAAGTTTTCACTTCAAAAATGAGAGGTATTGGTGTCTTCAGTCGATTGTTTTAATCGGCCAATAAAATCGGTTTCTGTACTAAATGTGCGCGCTTAAAAATTTAAGTCACTGGAACGATTTCCACGAAAATCAATTTTCGTCTCTAGATTATTCTTCGCATAGAATCGCTTTAAAATACCTCCAAAGTAGATATTCATTTTTCTCTCAACTTAACAAATATAGATGGCTACGTACGGTCGACTGTAGGTACATACAAAGTGACGGCGCCAAGCGAGGACAAAAAGACCAACATAACCAACAACACCAGACAATCTAATAGGTACTCCAAGCAGAACCTTACCTCGCAAGACATAAGTTAAGAAATGTCATGACAAATCAAACAGTAGTCTTAACTGAGGTCAAGATACGCTGGTGCGCGGGCATGACAAAGGGAGATTTGAAGGTATACTTATCTATCTGCCGATCGTTCGTGACTCATCCATCTTTACGATAATCTCAGATCCGATACAACACGAACTAAACATCTGCGTTAGGAGAGATGAACTGCAATTTTTACGATTGTATTGTTAAATTGCTGAAACAGTTAACGACCTAAATATTATTATGGGAATCTTAGTAGTCGTGATCATAGAAAAGCCAAACTATTCGAGAGCTCTGATGAGAATAGATCTAAATAGACCAACGTCGAATCACCTAGTACCTATGTAAGACGATTCTTAATGATCCTTATGATTTTCTAAACTAATATTACTTATAAAGAGGAAAGATTTGATTGTTTGTTTGTTTGCATCGAATAGGCTCCGAAACTACTGGACCGATTTCAAAAATTATTTCACTGTTGTGAAGCTACATTATCTGCGCTGAACATAGGCTTTATTATCATGATATTTTTTTATATAGGCTACCCGTGAGAAGCCGGGGCGTACTATTAGTATTGAATAAAGAAATATTTGACTTTGACTTTGTCAAAAATATACCAAGTAGTAGCATCAGTAATGTGCATAGAAGCTCACTACCAAAAGGTGGTAGCAGAACACAGTAGATAAGTGAAAGGATCCGAGGTTAAGAATCCTTATACTGGTTGTATCTAGATTAGATACTAATACCCAAAACACGACTTACAATTGCTCAATATGTTCTACAGAGGATGTAGAGATTAAAATCGACACTATATCACTGTTAACTGCTAGTTACCATCAATACATAAACCAAACGTTTAGCTTCAGTATTTCGAGTTAGTCTCAAAATCCTCGATTTATCTTGTTGAGTAAGTACTTATACTACGAGTACAAGAAGGAAAACCAACGTACTTTGTCTAATTTACGTTTTAGCGCTGTCAAAGGACCATTTGTGTTGTAGAGAGGACACTTGAGAAATATACCTACAGATGTTAATGTTTTTGAGCTACAATACAGTAAAAAAACTTTAAGTTTGTAACTACGAAATTACATAGGTACACACTCATTGTAACTAAGTAGACTCTTATTCGTAATATCTTGTTTTAATGAGGCTACGAAAATAAAATCATTATCCCTTACGTGTCAACGAAAACAGATGAAAACAGCTTTTCGTACAGACCATCTATAATAACGATAATCCACCGTTCAGGTGTTACCCACTGTTCTCATTCAACAGGAAAATGAATGCAGTTTCGACACTTTACGACATGCACAGTTTGTTTTAATTAACATATTTAGGCATTGCTTTGTTGTTATTTTTTAGATTGGTGCTTGCATTAATTATCTTCTTTGTTTGGTTGTTTTGTGCCTGTTATCCGTATCCGATGTGTTCTACTAGCACAGTCCACCATTTGTTTTTGGGTAGACTTAGACATAGCGTAGGCGATTTTCGTCTAGGTGTTAGACGAAAATCGCCCACGCTGTGTCCAAAATATCCTTCAGACGGGCACTTTTCTGAAGAATATTTGTCTGAACTCGAACAAAGTCACGGGCATTTCCAGTCTATTTTCAAGCCTTGCTATTCCTGCCCAGTTAAAGTTAATTGGCTACGTCTATTCTTCCGTATAAAAGTCCTATAACTACGATCTTCGAGCGTGGTAGTACGAGCAAGTTTATGGCATGGTGTGGACAATGGTAATTACATGGACATAGGTATATCTAATTACGTGTAGTACTTACCTATATAGGAACTGCAACTGGTAAGCTTTGGCTTAGTATGGCAATTTAGGCTAGGCGAAACACGAAAAGGCCAATCGTAGGTTTCGTCAATATCACGGACAGACACCCACCCACGCAAATCTTGAATCGGTAGGTATATCGAATGAGTGTAACGTGTGGTGGTGGAGCTTTTCGTCGCAAAATCGTCAAACCTAAGTTTAGCATTAATTTTGTCATATAAAACGTTCGGACTTTTCAGGTGAAATTAAACTTAAAAAATGAGCAATAACTATGAATGATCCTAAAGGTAATCATCACATTAATCCAAGTTACAGTAGAGTCTGGCAAGTTGTCATAATTTCACATTCATACAATAGTGCCCTAGAGGTTAGTCAGGTTTCCACCGCTGCTTGTTGCCCTTGTAGGTAACCTGTACCTAGGTACCTAGCAACTGCGTGTGACTGAAATCTATCTAGATACTTGCCCCGACGACCTGAGTCATGTTATTAGGTCAAACTAGGTGGGCTTAGGTTAGCTATGTTCTCATACTTAGGAAAAGGCATGTACAGAATATAAACTTTAAACTGAAATGGTTAATTTATAAGTTGGCTACTTTTTTCAAGATCTATCATATCAGTTTTTATTCAAAATCTATTTTTTAAAATATTTGACACCAACAGTCAGACAGGTACCAACCTAACATCACAAATCTAGTCAAATCTAAAACATGAATTCACGAACAAGAATCAAATCAAAGCGATCGCGAAATGACACATCCAAATACATCGTTATTTTGTTAGAATAAACTAGTTCATCATACGAATACAGATTAGAAACCAACCATAAAACTATATTGGCCTTGTATTCCGTCATCTTTGCCAATTTTTTATGGTGGTAAAATAAAACTAATGGCCGATGGATCTGGTAAGGAGAAAGGAGTTTCAAGTCTCATTCCCTGAAGGATCCAGGCTAGAAGAAATAACTATCACTCTGAGAGGTTGGATCTGGTTTGAAATTCATAGATCCTGTACCTAGTCTCGGTCTGTGACTTGATAAAATCTCTTCTGGGGTTTGACTGTTTCCTTTGTGTGAAAGAAAGGTGAATAGTAAAATGTTAGGATAGTCTGATTATGATCTCTTGTCGTATACCTTTAAGTAGTTACCTAGTACACTTTTATAAAACGTAGGTACAGTTGCAAAAGCTTGAAAGCTTCGCTACTTGTGTAAATGCCAATTCGTCTGAATTATCGTACCTATTTTTTATGAATAAAGTATGACTCCTAATAGATGGAATTATCATAAAACTATGCCTATGAACTTACCTATAGAATATTGGATAATGACATAAAGCTTAAAGCTATTACTTACATGTTACCTAACATGTAAAAAAATAAAACTTTATGAAGATGAGAATCGTCTGGTAGGTAGGTATACCTACCAACTTCGATATTTAAAGTGCCAGTCTCAGTCGCTTCACTTGCTAAAGAAACAACCTAGGTACATGGTACATCACGCCGCAAAGTTATTCCACACGATTTAGTGTACTTAACTAAAATAAATAAAAGCTTTCTTACCTTTCTGCAGCAAGCAAGAGTAACCGGATGGATCGAGTTGAACCAAAGACAGAAGCTCCGTTCACTATTTCACTAGTCAGTCCGTATCACTACTAAGTACGTTTACTTCAAGTTATTATTTTTGTTTGACGATAAGACCGGACGGTTCAGTTATTTTGAACCGAGCGTCTCACTCGTGTCGAGGCACCGCGTGCATTTCAATGGATGAAAGTGTAAACGGTGGTTTTTGTATAGCGCCCTCTCATTCGCTCGCGTGAGGGCGAGAGGGACGGAAAATGGTCGCAGTCAGGTTTGGGCATTTTGAGTGGAGTGCTTCGCCCACTATTTTATTGTTATTCTAATTCATCACAGCTTCTATCTCTGGAGCACCCCTAGGAGCGTCAATGTTTACACTGTTAAAACAAACATCTTGGTTTAACACGCTTGTGTTGTGACAATAAATTGAGTTGTTGAAGGTGTGCGAGTCAGGTACCTATTTCTAAAATACCTAATGGGTTTTCTATTTTTAGGTTTATGTTTATAAATAAAAACATGATGAAGTGGTTTGTTTTATGTTTATTTCCCACAGATTGAAAGACCAGAGTAGGTAGCAGCACAAACTAACATTATGAAAATGGTAACTATTTTCAGGGATAATTACAAAATAATAATGTACCTAGGCAACTGAACGAAAATAATAATTTCGAAAGACAAAAAATGTGTAACCGCTACTGGGTATGTAAGAAAAGCAAAAACAAATCACAAAACTTATGATATAAAATATCATACAAGATAAACAATTTCAGATTACGTAAATTTCAGTAGCGTATCTACTTTTTTAGAATTGCATAAAATTAAAATTGCGTAAGAAATCCCTATGAAGCGCTTAGCTACCTCTCTGTGGAAAGATTGACCACTATTACCACTAATGAATTTAACTACGAAACATCAAAATCAACTGAAACATAATTTATATTGTTTTAACAATCATGAACTTAGAACTGAATGTTAGGAACAAATCCGCATGTAACCAAGGCTTTGTAGATAACCGATATCTACAAAGCCTTGGTTACATGCTCACTTGTCCTAATGGGATGAGAGCGACAAATAAAGTTTTTTTTTAATTTAAACGTGTGCTGATTAGCTACGTGTCCAATATACGAGGAAAGTGTTAGCTCTCATCTTAACTGTGAATCAGAACAAAACGCTACTTGTAAAATGAAATTAAATATAACAGAAGCTCTTAATTAAACCACTTACATGATATTATTGTGGTTTACGAATTAATAGTGATTTGGGGACCACCTTCAGGAATACAAGCACCTTTCTCTGAACAAAGAATGTTTGTAGCGTGACAATAGATCCTGAAGGGCATGGTACATCAACAATTCTATCCAACAATGTTATGTATCAGAAAAAAACAATGCATTATCTGAATAGACTTACTGATGTAACATCGACAAAACAAGCTTGCAGTCGGTGGATGTTAGTTCACGTTCCCCATTTCATACCGATACAAACTTTAGTTTCCACAACAATAATAAATATTGTCAAAAAACTACCAAATCCGCAGATGGTCCGGATACATAATTATCAAGTGCATAGGCACATACCATTAGATTTTGTTATATCAAACATAACTATATGCAAACTTGACTCTAAGGTTTCATTCTTTTTTTTTATTTTCTTACATTTTCTGAGGTCTTCTTTAGCGAATATCTTTATGGATAAGTACAATATAATATGAACTTATGACAGAAAAATGAAAATGACAGTTTATATTATGTAACGCAAAATGAAGAGTTAATTGAATGAGTTTAAATATACCCAACCTCACTAATGATAAAAACATTCTATAGAAGTCACTTCAATACCTGAAATATACTGATAAAGTTCCCCGTTTGGAACCTTAGTATGCTAAAGATACTGAAGCAGACTACTATATATGTGAACATAATATATAACTGATAAACGTCTATACAATAATATACTAAATATATAAGTACAGTAATAGCCTTTCCCATGCAAAAATTGCATATACAATTTTTTTATGTTTTTTTAAGCTTTTAAGTTATAACAAACAGAAGTAAATCACTCTACATACAAAATAATGTATAAAACACGACACAAAGTAGCAAAATTTGCATGAAATTACTTTTTTATATAAATGTAACTAGGCAAGGCTTTTAATACAAGTAAATAAGGTATGAGCGGGGACACGTCAAGAGCTGCCGATTCGTGCTCGGGATTCAGGCGTTGTTTCGACAACTCGACGCCTCAAATGAGCCCCATACAAAATGAAAAAAATATATACGTAAAATAAACATCTTATGTTTACATGAACTAACAGTTATGCCTACGTGAACATTTACAGCGTATCATCGTTCAAACTCCGAATATTCTTCGAAAATTACACAAAACAACAGTCCGCTTTAGATCACGAAAATTCGGAACTCGACCGATGGATACTTCTGTAAGTTGTATTACATTATACATTAATTAATTCATTATACCACCGTTCGAAGCCTTCTCATATCGCTAATGGACTTCTCGTATCGAATCTAATTTCACATTGAAAATGATCAGTCGATTTCCAAACGGCGGCAAATATTATGAAAACGCACGATACACATACTTCTCATCGATAGATAACGCCCCATTCGGCCCGCAACTATCTCATCGATCCTAACGGCGATTCCAAACGTTCGGAGCCGATGCAGGCAAGAACGCAATCAGCGCAAACTTCATCTACCCTACATTATATAATGCGGCTACTCAATAAAATCGCCGCGTGTAAATTTAACATTGGACGAACCATAAAAATGTCCAATGTTTTCAATATAACATATTACATTGTTTTACATAAGGCGCTTATCGATTAGGCTCGACGCCCGTGAGTACACCTTTCGTGAATTTATCGAAAGGCGTACCCACGCGCGGAGGTCGATTAAGATGAATCTCCTTTGCAAATGAATCGCCTGTCTTATAAATATTATTGTAACAAAAAATAATTTTACTTTTATAAAATTTTGAATGAACATTTAGCCAGAAAACGCAAACGAAACAGTTTCTAACAAAAAAAAAACCAGTTCTACCTATATTATTAAACAAATTATTAAACAACTTGGGACGATATTACTTTAAGAATTATATAAGAATCGTCCTATTATGCTTAACATGAAATGCTATCCTGTAATACTCTATTGCCATACAAAACAATGTTAATATTAACAGTGGCATTAATTGGTACCTACTTAAGTTTTAAATAAATATCAAATTCTTGTGTATATTTCTGCTGTCGTAGATTTTTGTCATACTCACGGGATAGCATTTCATGAAACATCCCTACATCAATATCATGTAATCTCTACAAAGAAAACATTGAACTAAAATTAATGTTACATTAACTCCACCACACATAATTCTACAATCATAAGATATGTTAGCACGCCTTCACGTAACGTCATGGGCTCATGACGAGGCTTTGCTAATTAATCCTATTATTATTGCTAACATTTCCCTCCTAATGCCACTTGAAGAACAATCTAGAACATCCCGAAACATCGAGAACGCTCACTGCAACGGCATGCAAATGTAACATCGTTTCGTGTGATTCAAGTTACTAAAACGTTCGAAGGGCGATAAATATATACAATTGTGGTTCATACATAGTTCATAAAGGAAATAATCAATGCGGAGGCTACCTTGACACAGTATTTACGTAAGCGTACAATTTCGTGCAGAAAAAAACATTTCCTATTATAAATGATAATGCATTATTGCAACCACGCTCGAATCGCAAGAATTCGCATCGATTCGGCGGTACGGTTACGTAACTACAGCGTCAAAGCTATAGTACTACCAAGACATCTGGTGTCAGACATTAGAATAGCATCAAGTATATTTATTACCTTTCCATAGAAGACCCGGTTACCGCTCTAACATAAAATAAGCTAAAAGTTACGCAACATGTTAACTTTATATGGGTCTCGCGTTAGCAAACGTCGATATTTAGTAAATAAATAATTACAGACAGAGACTTTGGGAAGACTGAATAAAAATTTAACTGAGAACGGTAACCGTGCCTTCCAGCCTCACTAGCTCGTAGGGCGCACGCGGCCAAGCACAAGAGAACTACCATCATCTGCGTCGATTTCATCAGTTGGCGAGAAATACGTTCCGTCAGATCCGTTTACTGTGGACTTACAAACTGACGGTGATCCTTGCGATGGAACAATATTATAATGCTTTTAGCATTTTTACTCGCAAAACCAATAATATCGACGAAAACGTGTTAAATTTATCCTCGGCTGCTGACAACTGACTATAAGCTAACCATCGGATACCTCAACCTTGCTACCAAGACAGCAAGATATTTTGTCAATTTCGCAGTGATAATAATGATGCGAGATGATATAATTTATCCGATGCAAGTTCGTCGCCAATAGTCAGCAGCTCTACCTAGTGAGCGGCCGGTCGAGAGCGCGGCACGGCAGGAAGCGCGCGTGCGGGTGTGCGCAGTGCGGCGCGCAGCGCTGTGCCGCGCTGTGCCGCCGCTTGCGCGCCGCCCGCGCCGTCTCCGCGCCGCGCCCCGCCGCGTACTGCGCGTGCGCCGCGCTGATGTCCGCCAGCAGCTCCTCCCAGTCGCACGCCGTCTGCGCCGGCGACTCCTCGCCGGGCGGCGCGCACCCGTCCGTCTGCACGCCGGCGTCCGTCTGCTTCACGGCGAACCGCAGCGGGGCGGGCGCGCCGCGGTACTCGAGGTAGCGCCCGGTGCCGATGTAGGCGCCGCCCGCCGCGCTGCGCCGGTACTCCACCGCGTCCGGCTCGCCGCGGATGTCGAACGTGTCGCCGTCCGCGTAGCGCGGCGCCTCCGCCTCCGGCGACCGCTCGATCGGCCGGAAGTGCGTGCGCGCCGCCACGAGCAGGTCCTCGCGCTCCTCGTCGTCGCGCCGCGGCGGCGCCGGGGGCGCGGGCGGGGGCGACGCGGGACGCGCGCCGCGACGCCGCGGCGGCACCTCGCAGAAGCCGCTCGTGTCGCGGCTGTGGTTGATCGCGGCCAGCGAGCGCACGGTGTTGGCGACCGTCGACAGCGCGTCGTACAGCTCGTCGCCGTCGTACAGCGCGAACGACTCGAGCTCCGGCGGGGGCGGGGGCGGCAGCGAGACGGGCGGGGGCGGCGGGGACGCCAGATGGAGCGGGCGAAGGCGGTCGTGCAGCGCGGGGGAGCGCGGCGCGTCCATGGCCCACACCGAGTCCGCGAACGAGGGCAGCGAGGAGAGCGAGGGCGGGGAGAGCGCCGCGGCGAAGCGCGGCGGCGGCGGCGGCGGGGGCGCGCCGAACATGCGGTCCGAGGGCGAGGCGAGCAGCTCCGCGAAGTCGATGGGCAGCTCCTGGTAGTCGGCGTCGGGCGTGTTCTGGTCGCGCTCCCACAGCGCCTCGATGCTGCGGTCGAACTTGGCCTCGAAGCGCGCGTACAGCTCCTCGTCGGAGGGCGAGCGCGCGCGCGCGGGCGGCGGCTCGGGCAGCAGGCCGCGCGGCGCGGGGTCGAGCCCGTCGTCCCACTGCGGCACGCTGTGCGCGTGCGCGTCGTCGGTGACGGTGTTCTCGGCGGTGCCGTAGCCCTCGTCGAGCGCGATGGCGCGGATGAAGTCGCGCACGGGGTCCTGCGCCGCCATGTCCCAGACGCCCTCGTGCGTCACCCACTCGGGCAGGCTGCTGTCCTTGCTATCGAACGAGCGACTGTAGCCGTTGTTGCGCTTCTTGTTCTTCCTCTGGCCTTGGTAGGAGTTGCGCCGCTCTTTACCGGTGGGATTCTTCTTTTTCCACTCCTTGGACAGGTCTTGGCTGTGCATTCTGACAGTTTGCTTCTTGCACCAGGCCGGTGGGGGGAGGTGGTACAGTGACGTGTCGCCCTTCGTGAGCGCCGGGAACGCGGCGTAGTAACGTCGCACGGCTTCTGCTTGTTCGATTGAGCACGTTGGCATGCCTACTGTCCCTTCTTGATCTTTAATGTCTTGCAGTCGAATGGCTAACTGATCCACAACTATGTCGAGATTAGGTTCCTGAAATTAAATACAAAAACCATTAAGTACATTTTAATGTTGAAAAATATGGGTTAGGTTAAGTTATTTGTGTTCTTGTCAGCCACAAAGATGAGATGGTGTGTAGTTTCCACCCACAGGGAACAAAGCGCTAATAATGTATTTTACCAAGGTCAGAATAAAACTGACATGGAAATTAAATAAATACTATAGATGCTAAATAGGTATATGTAACAAAGAACTACAAATAACCAAATATATATATTCTTGTTAAATTTGATGTACCAATAATTAAATTAGCAGTCTCTTCACATAGTTGCTGCTAGTCAGTTATGGAGTATAATTTCAGTCTAAATACATCTAACACAATATACATACTGTATTATAACAACTACAAGTGGATGACTATGCAAATAAATTCAAATAATGTTGTCTACAAACAATGGAACAAAGGAAGAATGCAACATACTCCGAACCAAGTGCAGGACAAACGGGAACAAAATACTGTGCTTTAAACATTTCATAGGCAACCATTGTGACAGAACTGCATAGACCTGGTTTAGTATAATTTACTGAACTTGGAATATAGCAAAAAAAGTCAAAACCTGGTCTTTAAGTAAAATTTGCATTGTTGCCTTTGAAACTTTTAAGGACAATGTGTGAGACCGACCTTTTGATAAGGATTCGTATAATTGTTAATTGTCTTCATTTTGACATTCCCACAGTTACGATCTCTGTCCGGTCTAATTGAGCACTGCATATCCTCTTGACAGTGAAAGAACAATAACACATTAGGATTATGCTTTCAAAAGTCATAAAATGTGCCTACACACTACTGGATCAGATAGGACAATTATTTTTCTTAAACTGGTTGTTTGTTTGACGAAAATACTAATTATGATAACACAATGTTACAATATGTTGCTTTTCTAGTTTTCCTTCCTTTAACCTTATAATAGCAGCAATAATAGCATTCTCTAATGACCATTATTGAGACAATGCTTGCTTCACCTTGGTAATAGCAATTATCGAGTTTGGTGCAGTTTGATATGAAAATAATTGTGTGAATTGGTTTGTAGATTTTGTAGCAATGTACAAGGATAAGATGATTAGTTCCGGGTGATTCTATTACTGCATAATTGAGATAGCAGTACATAAACTAAAGCCTAGTGTAATGGATGGTAATAGTATAGAAAGTGGCTCACCGGCTGTGTTGGCGTTATCAGGTGGAGTGCGGAGATGGGTGTTCTCTGTGGGTTGGTGCGGAGCAGGCACAAGCCTGACCCTCTCTTTTATGCTTACGCATGTTGCCCCTGATAGTATCTGCAGTTATCAAACACCATCACCATGTTTTTTAATCGTGAGTCCATTTTACAATCGCCGTGGGCCGTGTGTTATAAATCGATCCTTTTCTCTCACTCGTACTAAAACATTCTTATTTTCTTTGGCCTTTTCTTTGCTTTTGAGTCGATTGTTTTTATAGTTGACGTTCGTCCTTCAGCAATATATTTGCAATCGCATTGTCACTTTATCGACGAATGACGCACTATGTGCACCCCTTATTTCTGCAACAGACGATTAACGTAGACACATTATTTACGATGGGTTCAATGTTTCCTGGAAAGGTCATTGAGATTTGACAAGTAGGTACAAAGAATCTCGTAGGTATTGCAAAGCGAACCCATGCTCGCCTCGCGCGGCGAGCTAAATGGGTCGATGGCGCCAAAACGTCATGCGATGCGAGGGTGCGACGGACGAACCGCGACCTAACCCGCTTCGAACTAATTGACACAGCTCAAAATTACCATGATTTGAAACAACAAACGCTAAGGAACACTTTGTGACGTATCGTGAAAATAAAACTTAAGATATTGCAACGCAAACTATGCAATTTCATAGGGCGACAGTATTACATGATGCACTTTCACTGAGGGAGGACGCGCAAATTACTTCCGCGTTCGCAAACCAAAATAAACAATTCGAATTATTTTGTATCAACTTTACTTACCGTAATAATGTTTGAGGGGTTTAATTTATCATGTTAGATTGACACACACACCCCTTGTGAAAAAAAAAACATGGCAGCCCGCAAATGCGCGAGTGAGAGTTGGTTGGTTGAGTTTGAGTTGAATTTCATCTATTTAATCTATTTTGCGCAACTCCGTCAAAGGACCAGCGTGACGTTTCTATAAAGAACCAATAACGCAGCATCGTTTTTCAGAGTCATCAAACATGGCCGCAATCAGCCTGTCACGGCTTGTGATTACTTTTTTTACAACCTGTGATTCGTGGAAATTTAGTTTCTTGGTCTAATTAATATCAGTATGTTTAGCTTATGACCAATTGCGACGCTGCTTCAAACCGGATACGAACTACTCTATTAGTGCAAAATTACCGCTAAAATTTAAAAATCTAGACTGATATCTCTTGATTTGTAGTCTATCATTCATTTCTGTACTTATTCCAAAATATTTACCGAGAAATATTGTACATAAACATGTAGTATTTACAGAGATCAGAGTGCATAGTACTTTAAAAGAGTTCTTTAGTTTAATTAATCACTTACTGCAAACCCCTAGGGAAGCGAAAAGGGGAGCCAACGCTCCTATTAAGCCAGGGGCGGCATATCTGAGAATCTAGCCAGTCCTACGTAGTCTACCCTTGGTCTATTTATTTCCAACACTGGCAAGGTCAGAAAGTTCAATTCTAAAAATGGTATCTTTATTCGGGTTGCAAGTTGATCACCGTAGCTAGAATACTAGGGGTACGAATCTCGATGGCATGTATATAAAAAGAAAATACATAATATCGATCTCTTTATTCTCTTACTCGAGTAGCAAAAAATAAAGTACCCAACTCGCTACATTGGTACACTGATTTTATAAACATACTACATTTAAATAGTAACATTCGTGGGTTTTGAACAGAAAGCAGATAAATAATGTTTTAGAATTTAATATCAAAGGCAGCTTGCACAATAAATAAGTACACTAATATATTTAACGAAATAAGGTACCTTGAAAATAACTAAATCAAAATAAACGAGGAATTTATTTTACTGCCTTTGAACAAAAATATTTTGGGATAATTAGGTAGTGCAACATTATTTCATGGTATCTAATTTAATTAGTTAATTACAAAGTCACCCATAACACCATGTTTTACAAAAAAAAGTATCTGAACAAGGTATGATACGTTTATAACATATTATTATTTTGAATAATATCTAAGGAATTTATAATTTCTCTGTACACGCACAACTTACAGGCCAATAATAAAACAAAACATACTACACATGTACTCGATAGTACAAACTTTGTGCTCAAAACATTTTACACAAGGACTAAAACATAAAAAATAAAACTTACAACTGAATAGCGATCACAGAAATGCATAAACAATACAATAAATATCTGATATAATCAAAGTAAAAGAAACCAGAAATAAATTAGAACATTACAACATAATATAAACGTTTGTACGGCGGCATGGAAAGTTAGGGTAACAATATATACAAGATGCAAATTGATTAGGTTTGTGATTACAAAATGCTTATTGTCATTATGGTAACAGAGTTCTTTTACATACGACCTACATGTAATTTTCTATCATTATATCTAACACAACAGTACCTCTACCATGAGTTGTCACAGTAAAATCGCCTGACTTTACTACAGTAGTTACCTACGTCAATATTAGTATGACGAATTTTAGTACCCAACTATCCGCTAGAGGCGCTGTACAAATCTTCATACATTTTTTTAACTACAGACGCTAGCGAGTATTATAAAAACTCATGGTAAAGCTACAACTAAGATTATTGTGTTACAAGTAATATGCCGCTTAGAGCTTGCGTCCACTCAATCGCGTCACACATTGTAAGTGAAAATAACGATAGCATCACGGATGTGGGCCATCACAGGTTTTTCTAAATGTACTCAGCACGATTTGGGAAATGTAAAATTATCATAATATTTTTCTAATTCGAAAGCAATGTATATTTTTTATCGCCACAGTTGTATCGTTAAGATGAGTGACGTTCGGCATGACAAAAGGGACGCAAACTTCCAAGAACATGTTTGAATGGTCGCATTGTATGATCTTAGTTTTCGAATGTGACGAACAAAGGCGTTGTTCTAACTATTTTGGGGCCAGATAATTTAAGATGTTGACTGAAATTTATGCGACATTTTTGTAAAAAAACATCATATATTCAAACTACACTAACGCAAGTAGATATAGAGAAAACCGATAGTAATGAAATATAAGACCATACAGTTGCGTCGAAAGCGGTCTAAACCAACTAAGTTTAAAATCACCGCCATCTTTGCCAATTTACCATCTAAACCAGCATGAAGGCCAAGCTGATAAACCGCAGAGACGGTCAATTGCGATCGCCATTACGAAAAGTAATTTATAAACATTATTAATGAAAGATTACGCCAACTTTGCGCGTTGATGCGTTGCTTTTCCCGGATATTCGAGAACTTAAAATTTATTCTGAATATTTACAAGATGAGATCGAAATATCAATCACTTATCGCGTTATAAAGACTGAAGCGTCAATCGCGTTATTGTATTCTCAAAGTAAGATTGAAGTATCGCAAATGATCGTCTGAGCTTTGCCGTACATCAGTCGATGTAATATAATTACACAATTATGTAAAAAAATCATCATCAGTGACTTTCTGGCCGTTTACTGCTTTCCTCAGTTGGTTTGATGACGTCACTCTTTAATGGTTCATCCGCGGCTTTTTTCATAACTCTCCTCTTTTGCGCCTCGCGGATAATGTCGAATAAACTCTGCAATTCAAAAGTAAGTAGTTAAAAAGCAGACTTAGGCTCCAATTACAAAACATCTATCATACTATCCGATAGTATGATATTAGGCATAATAAATAAAATATTCGTTGACTTTTCACGCATCGCGCTTTACCCCCAAACTGAACAAAGCTTGCACTATGTCAACCAGATATATATTGCTTATATATTGCACTTTGTAGTAAATATGTACAGTACACGTATATATATGACTAGACGAAGAACAAACATGAATGCTTGCCATGATGTGTACCTACAAATGTTTGTTCTAGGTAGATTTTTTTTTAAAATAACGATACCCATATACTTACATATATTAACGGCCGGTTTCTCGAACGATGATCAACGAAAAAAACTAATAATTACTATGTGTCAAACTCGGATCAATCGTGATTTGGGTTTCCAGAAACCGGCCGTTAGTGTACGATAATACATTCTCATTCATTCATGATGTGGGTACCTTTCCATCAGACTCGCTAGTCTTGTCCTGTTCCTTAGCTGCCACCGCCGCCTTTTCCAGCGCCTTCTGTATCTTGCTCTCCACCTCGAGAATCTCTTCCTTATCTAGCAGCTCGATCAGCTCCGACATTTGCTTCTCCGACAGATTCACGTTCTCGTTGCCAATTATTTCCAGCATCTGGAAATGTTTTATTTTAATAAGTTGGAAACAAAACTATGGCTACCACTACATAATTATTAAGACTATGTTGTTCTGAATACTAAGAATACCAGTATTATTAGTATGAAACTAAATAAATAAATTTATCTTATCTCTTGGTAGATAAGTACTTATTTTTATTATAGATTCTTGTCAATGTCCATTCAAAATAACCCAAATTATTCCCCACATTTTGCAGTCCTTTTAGTTTGACAAGTTGTCAATCTTCGCTAATGACATATTTTAACTAAATGTTCTAAAAGTTTTCTGAATCTTATTCATTACACACCGTGGGACAATCGCGTCGTACTAACTTTAAATGCAGTGTAACTCAAATACATAAGGTTTACGTAACACTTTACTCACATCAAGAAGGTTTAGTATAAGAAGGTTCAAAACATACCTTCAACACATCGTCAATTTTGAGTTGTCCATCGAAATCGTCATCCAGCCTGCCCAAAACATCCTGAATCAGCTTCAACTTCGCCTCATCCGGCACCTTCTGCAGACTTTTTATGGAATGCATCAGCTCGTCTATCTGAATGAGCTGTTCTTTGGCGAGCTGCGGCTCAGATTTGGTCTGTTCTAATGTGGAAAGCAGGGCCTTCTCCTTGTTCTCCAATTCGACCAATGCTGAGTCTAGCTTGCTTATCATATTGTTTACTGCTCGGTATAGTCTGGAAGGAGAAATAAGAAGTAAATACGAGTTAAAGTAGGTTGTTTATTACAAGTACTACTAAGCGTGTATTACTTTTACACCTTGTAAGAATGAAAAGTTATGTAGCAGATGGTCTACTTAATGTAAAGTTATAATCAGTCTAAAAACTCTGAGACATAATTGAGCTCTCTGGCTACAGATGGTAATAGTTCTCTGTACAAGCTTTTGTTTAAAAAACCTTACTGTTACTAAAAATAGTTATTTAAATTATTTAACTGTACAAAACAGTTTCTGTATAGTTAAATAATTAAGTAAGTTAATATAAAGAACTAATCTCAAAAATTGATACAGGGCTAGACACAAAATTATTGTTTATATTCGCAAAATAGCTTAAACAAGTAAAAGATATAACAGTTCAGCTGCAATAAAAAAGAAAACCCTAAAAAATTGGAATTTCCCGCTAGAGCGAGAGGTATCACCTTAATAACCTGGGAGAAAGCCCACTGGTGGGCAATTTCACACTTGTCGCAGTATATGCGATACATCAACCTCTTCAATAATAAAAAAAATAAAAATGTCGTACCTTCTAGCACCCTTGGTAAGTTTGATGTCAGCCTGCTTGGTCTTCACAATCTCCTGCATCTCCTGGACATCCTCCTTGTAGTCCAGCAGTTCTGTCTTCAACTCCTGGATGCTCTCCTTCTCAAGAAGCAAGGATTTCTTCTGTTCAGCTGTGGATACACAAATTGATAATTATCTTTACGCATATAAAATTGTAAAAAGCCTAACTCTAAAATGAATCTGCATTTTAGTGTTTGAGATAATTAGATTAATGATTACAAATAATTGCTGTATGTTATTAATAAAAAAAATTGTACTGAATAAAATTGAATAAAACCAATACAACTGATAAGTTTTTTTTCCAATCACAACAACACTTAATTTATTAACTGCATATAGATTTTGAGATGAAGCTTGGTAGCATAGAGTGCTGATATAAGAACTGATTTGTGTCGGTTAACGCGTGCAAAGTCACACAGTATTAACATATTCTCAAAGTATTGTCTACAATTATACAATTATTAATCATTTCAAAATCCACTCTCATGTCAGTTTGCAGCTATTATTTTGCATATTGCTCACAAAGATAAGTAAAACTTAACTGTAAAATGGGTACAAAAAGATTATGAATGATAAGATAGGATTTTAATAAACAATTTTCTCAATTTTGCACATATTTCATTGTACATTTATCTACATACAACACGTTTTTAGCTTGTGTAAAGTTCAGATTAGATTTTAAGATACCAAGCTATCCTCCCAGAATAGGAATTACGAATATTTGAATACGACATAATTTACTCAATTCTAGAAGCGTTTTCAACTATTCTCCTAAAACTTGGCAATGTACTAGAAAAGTCATTTCGCGTCCGAAAAACCCATTAAATTGTGGTTCAAGGCATACTGGTTTAGAAGTGGGCGACCGCTGCTGACGTGGTTAATAGACATTCGATGGCAAAAGTAAGGTCATACGTTTATGATCGTAAATATGTAGTAAACCAAAATATATAATAGATCCTTTTTTTAATGTTTACATAATAGCTGTGTTTTTTAGGCATTTTATTCGTTCTTCTAGAATCTAGAAGAACGAATAAAAGATAAGATTTTTCCTTTTCTTTAATCTAGAATCTAGTTTAAAATCTTTCTGTTTTCATATCCATATCAATATTGACTACTACGACTATTTATAGAATTTTCTCAGATGTGTGAATGAACCATACTATATTTTTTACCTTGAATTGCGTCCAAAACGTATATTAGTAAACTTAAACTTGAAAAAAAGACGTGGAAATCTGCCAACTCTTACTAGCTAGACATATAGGAGTGTACTAGGGTTACCAATAACAAATTTAACATTTGAATAGTACAGAAGTTAGTCCACTGCTCTACTGAGACCTACGTCCAGCAGTGGACTGCTATGATGATGATAATAATAATAATAAATAATGCTGGACAATCCACACAACATCGTTTAGCCCCAAGCTAAGCAGAGCTTGTGTTATGGGTAGGTACTAGAAGACTGACATACATAATACAATACATTACATAGATAGATATTTTTATTATACATATAAAATACCCAGAACATCCGGAATAAATATTTGCAGATTGTACAAATATTTATCCCAAGGCGGGAATCGAACCCGCAACCTTCCGTGTCGCAGGCAGACCTTCGCCCACCGCGCCACATCGGTGGTCAAATGATGATGATGAAGCTTGAGTACGAATCAATGTAACAATCGCAACCGTTTCGAAACGATTGCTGATATATTGCTGATTCGGCTGATACTCCGCGCCAGCTGAACTGCTGAACGTTGCAGCGTTAACGCGCAGTATGAATTGAATGTGTTAACGTTGCGATACGTTTATGATTGTCACATTTCGTGCTTACCCCTTTGGGAGGTAATCACGAATGAATCTTTCATAAGCCGCGTTACGTAAACCTAACGTATTCGAATCACACTGTGCGTCAACGGCAACTTGACTGCACATCAGCGTCACCGTGCCAAGTGTTTACATCCATGTTGACTGAAAAATGGTTGTCTGTAAAGTCGGTTTACTGACGATAGTTAAACGTGACAACGTCACTTCATGGAACGCCTCAGAACGCCTCATGAATCATGTTTTTTCGTGCGTGCAGCCGGCTCTATCGAATTATAAGACGTTGTCACGTCAAAAACTTGCATTACAAATTAGCCCTTCATTTACCCTTGATTTATTCACTAAAGTACAAATATTAATATTCCATGAACATAAAAATCTCTTATCAATATATAAACTATGTTTTACGCTGTGGAGGCGTCATATTGACGCTAAGTTAAATGAACATTGACGCTTCTATTCGTCATCATTTAGTAAAGAGATTTAATACACAGGTATTTATGTACCCTATTGTTATTTTTCCAACAATTTAGCTATTTTACAATAGCCATAGTCGTGGGCAGACCAATCTTTTTGCCAGTAAGGTAGGCGATAAATACGATATAGGCGATTTCTTCTAATCGTAAAAATTTTAATATACTAAAAAGCTCACCTAATTTCTCTAAAGATACCAGTGTAATATCGATTTCTGATCGCAAAAATTTTAATGTACTAAGCTCACCTAATTTCTCTAAAGCATCTTCAATTACTTCAATATCCTTTCCAGACAGGCCCTCCTCACTCTTGGGCTTCACAGCATCAACAGATATAATGGGTGCCGGGTCAATTAGTATCTCAGTACTTTCCGAGTCAATAATAGGTGCTTTGTCTTTCAGTTCCTCGTTGTCTCGTTTCATAGCATCAAGTATCTGTTTCTCCTTCTCTGCTTCTTCTCTTTCTTTCTTCTCTTCTTTAATCTTCAGCTCTTCCAGTTTAATTGCTTCTGCTTTTGTCTGAAATGTATTTTAGTAAAATCTCAGGTTGTATATGATAACTTGATATAGGTACTTATTTTTTTAATTCATGTAATTTGCATTCACAAAATTCAAAATATAGTTTTCTACTTCTGATACAATTATTTTAGAGAAATCTGACCTACTTATTCCATAAAGTTATATAATCTTTTGTAAAATAATGTGAAGACCATAGCATTATCAAGATAACTTACCTTGAAGTCAACTTTGCCCTCTTTCTCACCAATAGCAGCCTTCGTCTGAGTAGCCACTGTGTCTGGCAAAGCGGAAATAGTGGCTTTCAGTTTGTATGTCGTTGGCACATGTTCCGGGACCATCAGAGCTCTTGAAAGAAGCAGTAAGGATGGTGGTACTTTCTCGTTCAGTGACAAATCAAGCCAGTTTCGTAATTCTTTTCTCAATCTTTCCTCTGCCACACCGTATGCTCTCATTCCTCGCGATTTACAAGCCTGCTGTAGTTCACTGAAGTTCAAACTATCAACACCTTCTTTAGCAATCATTTTGTCATCAGCGGCTAGAGATCTGAGCTTCATTTTCAAATTGAATCTCAACATTGCACTGATCCCAATGGAGGAAACATTCAATACTTTGCATAGAGCAATCAAATGCTGGCGTCCAAGAGAATCTAAAGTGATTTCATCTTCAAATAGCTTTGAGAATTTCATGATTTCCTCACTAGTGGCTACATCGCCTGAGGTTCGAATGCGATTGAAGAAGCTTGAGAAGTCTTTGGCAAGTTCAGAGTGCCGGTTGCTTGCTTGAGGAGCCATTTGGTCCAAGGTTTCCTGGAAGAACTTGACCATCTCCAGTTTGACCTTTAAGTGCTGCTTTAACTTGGCTTCCTTCTGATCTCTGCTCTCAAATGTTGATGGCAACATGTTTGGGAATATTTTGATAAACAGAGGCAATGTAAACTCCAGGAAAGGGACTGCAATGAATACGATAAATGGGACCAATCTGAACACATCACCAATTGTTGTTACAAGTAGCCTATGCTCTCTACGGGTTAAGGATTCTCCTTTGATAACCTTGAATATGAGAGATGTGGATATTCTGATGGCGATAAACAATAGTCTGAACCCATGGTAGTAGTGTCGGAGCTCATCCATAATACGAGTCCCAATACTTTTTTTTGTTTCTGCTTTTTTTGGCTGTTTCTCATTTTCTTCTATTCCTTTTTTGATTGATTCCACAGTAGCTTCAACTTTAGAAGATGGCTTCAGTGGTTCTTTTTCATAATAATACTGACTGGTGGCGAATGTTCTGGCATAGTGTGGGTACACCGTTGTAATGAGAGGTTTCTGACATATATCATGTTGTAATCCAATAGGCTGGGTTGTGTAATATGAGAGTGACCTTGAAAGGGTAATGTAAGGAAAAATTTGGTATTGTTTGTTCTCCCATGCCAAGGCTAAAAAGAGAAAACATAAATGTTACACATAACACGAAAATATTTTTCTAATAGGAACTTTGGGTAGATGAAGCATGTCAAATAAAACCTTAATGAGGTATTCCTGAAAGAACTGATAAGATTTATTTAATAAGCAAAAATAATTTAAATGAATTTAATACGAAAATTATTTAGAAACCCTCAAAACTTTCCATTTAACATTTTCAATGATAATTGCAATACCCATGTGATGAAACAAAGAAATGTTAATAATTACTTACAGATTCAAGCCAGATTGAAGATGGTAAATTCAACAAACTAATATTTTAATAATCTATTGTTTCAGGCTCCTTATTGCTGATTTATTACATAAATTCTACAGAATTTGCGATGAAGTCATAGTACACAATCAATCAAATTCGTCGATAGGTTATAACCACTTACAGCATTAATAACTCACAATAATAAACACTTACTTGATTTTCTAATGCACCGGCAATGGTTCAAAATTATTCTGTTCATTGTGTATATTTTGGTTGGCGTCCAATTGCATAAATTTCGGGAAAAGCAACAAAAACAAAATCAACCTTTACATTACAGACCCACCATGAATGACAATTAGAAAATTGACAAGCCATTTTTGACGTTGACTTGGACATTCATAATGTCAGACGAAGCGACAGTAACATTGATAGTTAAATTGACATTGATATAAAAAGAAGCAGGGAGTCAGTCAGTTTGAGTTTTTGAGAATAAATAAAATATCTAGGCCTTTCGCCATCACCAAGATGGCGGAAGGACGTTGTAAATAAAATACGAAAGAAAAAAAATAACAAAAATACCGTCCAACGTTGCCCATAAACTTAAAATACGAAAAAAAAGAAAAAAAATTATCAATTTACCGTCCAACGTTGCCCACAAACATAAACAAGCCTTGCAACGTGACATTGGCGAAATTGGCTAACCCCCAGACGCCATTAAATAAAAATTGAATTGAATTGAAATATCTAGGAGAACGACTTATAAAGCACATTTTGTAACAATATTTTACGTGTTTGTCTTTATTTTTCTGATTTAGTGTATAAAAATGTATTCTTCATAATATATTCATGTAATTCTTTCTTTTCGGGATCCTGATTCCGGCACTGTGTAATACGAAAAAAAATAGCTGAGTTTTGATTAAGAATCTGTGACGAACCGATAACCTCAAAATTTGAAACTCGTTATTTTATTTATATTCACAGTAATATAATAAAAGCGAGCTAATGAGATAAACCATCAGGAAATAACATCAATACGTAAAACTAATGAATTTCATAAGAACGTATATATTTACTAGTATAAAAAACTCGATGTCTCGATCGTATAGTGGTAAGCCTCTTATTTTTCCTATCTAAGTATTTAATTATTTAAACTGGTAGTTGAGGACCATAGCAACCATTCAATTTACATTTACCCCTTAATTTACAGTTCTTGAATAAATTTGTCAATAGAAAATAATGATTTCTGATAGTTTGAACTAGTCTCCAGTGTAAATACTATGGAAATTGAATGATAAAAAAATGATTCAGGAACTTATTTCAGGACCAAAAGCAAATCCCGCGACATTATCGAAAGATGCAACAAAACACATTGTCTGGGTGGATATGGAAATGACAGGATTAGATATAGATAAAGACCATATTCTCGAGATTGCTTGTTTGGTTACGGATGCTCAACTTAATGTGGTTGCAACGGGTCCCGAGTTGATAATACACCAAACAGATGATGTTCTTAGTGCAATGGGAGAGTGGTGTGTAGCACAACATGGAGAAGTATGTTACTTTATAGATAAGAATAAAAAAAAAACTGGAATAGCATTAAATTAGTATTGACTTGATAGAGAGAACCTTCATAATTCAGCATTTATAGAATCTAAATTTATTAAATAAGCGTGTTTTGAGAAAAAGATGGTACCATATTTTTGCATTTGTATACCACATTTTTGCTTGTTTGGCGGAGGCAATGATATGGCCCCAGATCTTGGATAAGGTTGGAGATTATTATAGCTAAAGCTAATAAATGTCTCAGGGAATGTGCAGTAGTGCAGTTTACTTGGTTATAAGCAGAGCTTACTTCTTAACATCAGGTGTGTCAGCTTCTATGTTCTAGCACACATTTTATTTGTGTTTTTTTATAGATAAAAACTTTATGGTACACACAAAATAGAAATATTGCTTATTATACAGTTTACCAAAAAACACAAACATGATAAGGCTAAGATAAAATTGTTAATGATATTTTTTTTCCAGAGTGGACTTACAGTCGCCAGTAAAAATTCAAAATTATCACTCACCGAAGCTGAGAACCAAGTCCTTACTTTCCTGAAATCCCATGTGCCTGAGAAGAGGTGCCCTCTAGCAGGAAATAGTGTCTACATGGATAGGTTATTTTTACGCAAATATATGCCCAAAGTTGACAACTACTTGCACTACAGAATTATAGATGTCAGCACTATTAAAGAACTTGGCAGAAGATGGTATCAAAAAGAATTTTCAAACATGCCTCAGAAAACTTTTAAACACAGAGCAATCAATGATATTTTAGAAAGTATAGAGGAAATGAAGTATTTTAAACAAAATATATTTAAATCATGATTATTTAGTATAAATTTAGTAAAATTTTAAATTAATGGTAAGGTCTTGGTAGAATGCAATTGTATCTAATTTGTCCATTTTTACAAGCTGACTTTTTTTAAATATAATTATATTACCAACCTAGGTATATGAGTTTTTTATTTTATTTCATCATCCTATATCAGTCCGCTGCTGGACGTAGGTTCCTTCAAAGATGCTGCATCGTGCTCTGTCTGCAAATTGTCGCTCTGTCTCGCCAGAGGGCGCCATACACAACGCTTCTTTATGATGTCTTCTCTTTCAAAATTATGTTATCATTTGATTAATAAAATTATGAAGCCCAAATTCTGACACTATAGATATTAAATTATACCTACTAATCGCCAGGCATTATTCTATGTAGTCTAGCTAATCAGTACCGACCTTATTTATTTATCCTCTTCCTCTGTGGTCTCGACGCGAACGGACGTGTGCTGCTGTCTACGCGACATAAGGTCTAAAATCGCACAAACAAGACGCCCCCCAACACCCCGATATACTCGACTAGTAACTCGTCGCTGTAAACGTCGCGTCGCGCCAGCTAACAACCGGTTAGAGCCTACTGACAATTCCATGCATTAAGGTCAGTCGCACACTGAATTTTATACGCAGACTATACAACTAATAATTACTTACACAACATGATGAGGACGCCAGAAAAATCAAACTCTGTTCCGGATATGTTGTCATTAGATAACACTACTCCGCCGAACTTCATTACTGGACGTAACAAAAGGAAGAGGAGTAATGAGGTTACCCTAGCCCAGGTTGAAGAGATGACCATGGACCTCAAAGCTGAAATGAAGGGACTTACAGATGGATTGGCAGAGACCCAAAATGTTATTTTAGCTACTTTAAAAGACATTCACCATACGAGCACGATGGTGCAAGCGACACTGACTCATTTGTCAGAAGAAAATTTGGAGCTGAAAGCTAAAATAGAAAAATTAGAGACTCAGAAGAAAAAGGACAAGGAACAGATTGTCTTATTGGAAAATAAGGTTGAAGCAATGCAAAGGACGGAAAGAAAATCTAGTGTTGAGATAAAGAATGTACCACTTAAAGGAGATGAAAGTAAGAAAGACCTCCTCCAAATGGTCAAAAAACTTTATGACTTCCTTGAATTAAAACTGGAGAGATCTGATGTCAAAGATATTATTAAAACCAAGAAACCTAATACAGAGAGAAGTACACTTATTGTTGAGTTGAATAATACATTTGTGAAAACAGACCTACTCAAAGCTACCAAAACGTATAACTACAAGAACAAAAATAGTAAACTCACCGCTTGGTCCCTAGGGCTTAGTGCACATGCTGATACCCCAATCTTCATATCGGAAAATCTTACACCAGCGGCATCACGGCTTTACTTTCTAGCAAGAGAATTTAGAGCAACGAACAAATATAAATATTGCTGGACCAGTTATGGTAAAGTCTACCTGCGCATGGACGACAACACACCAATCATCACGGTAACAAGTGAAGCGCAACTGCTCCAGCTACAAAAACAATGACTATGTGCTAATAAGTGTCTCAATCTTTCACGACGGTCTTCGATTAGGTTAAGGTTATGGTATGTTTTTTGTTGTATCGTTATTTTTCTAAATTTATTCCTCTTTGATTTGGCAAATGTGTATTGTAGGTCCCTGTTATATACATTATTTAAATATGAACTTTGTATATCTTGTGTAGAATATCTATTGATTACGCAGATTATATTTATGTCGGTGCTCATATACTATATCCCTAACTTACAAATCCTAGCTAACTTATATAAAATCATTTTATACCCTAAGCGCTCAATACAAGAATTTCAAACCACAGTAAATAACACCTCCACTACTCAACGTATTTTAAATTATGGATAGTCAAACTATATTGTTACAAGAATTAGACTCCATCAATAATACTCAGTCAATAAATTGTACAATTGGTGACCTACAAACTAAGTTACCCTTAGACACTCCAACTCTTTCAATAATAATACAAAATATAAGAAGTGTTCACAAAACATCTAATATTGATGATCTAGAAGTGAATTTATCAATGTTCAAACATGAAGTTGATATTGTCGTCTTATAGTCCAGTCAAAATAGACTAAAATTATGACTTCAGTTTGCATTAATTCCCAACAAGCTGGATTTTTGTGCAGGCCTTGAATACGTCATTATAAATGATATGTCAAAAGTCCCCATCGATCCCGCTTGTGCGTTGTTTTTTATTCGAGGTCAAAGGTCATAAATTTGCGTTTTTTGCATATATCTCTGAAAATACGAGAGCTATCGAAAAGTGGTTCAGGCAAAGTTTGTACATCGTAAAATTGTCTACAAAAATACTTCAACACTTTTCTTCTACAAAGCATCGCTTTCGAGATATAGTGACTTTAGACCGCAGGAAAATCGTCGAAGATGCTGCGTTTTTTTCATTTCAGCCGTTTTATCTGCTTCATTGCCACAGAATAAACAGTATTTTTTGAAATTTACTGAAAGGGGTGATGGGTTCGATGGGTTAGTCCTCCTCCGAGGTAATGAATCGTCTTTTTGTCTCAAGAAATGATGTTTGTTCTGTGGCAATGAAGCAGATAAAACGGCTGAAATGAAAAAAACGCAACATTTTAGTAGATTTTCCTGCGGTCTTAAGTCACTATATCTCAAAGGCGATGCTTTGTAGAAGAAAAGTGTTGAGATATTTTTGTACACAATTTTACGATCTACAAACTTTGTCGGAATCATTTTTCGATAGCTCTCGTTTATGACTTTTAAACGCAAATTTATGACTTTAACCTGGGTTTTTGCGTTTTTCGCGTATATCTCTGAAACAACGAGAGCTATCGAAAAATGGTTCCCACAAAGTTTGTAGATCGTAAAATTGTCTACAAAAATATCTCAACACTTTTCTTCTACAAAGCATCGCTTTTGAGATAAAGTGATTTTAAACCGCAGGAAAATCTACTAAAATTCTGCATTTTTTTCATTTCAGCCGTTTTATCTCCTTCATTGCCATAGAACGAACAGTATTTCTTGAAACAAAATGATGATTCATTACCTCGGAGGAGGACTAACCTATCGAACCCATCACCCCTTTCAGTAAATTTCAAGAAATACTGTTTGTTCTGTGGCAATGAAGCAGATAAAACGGCTGAAATGAAAAAAACACAGCATCTTCGACGATTTTCCTGCGGTCTAAAGTCACTATATCTCAAAAGCGATGCTTTGTAGAAGAAAAGTGTTGAGATATTTTTGTAGACAATTTTACGATCTACAAACTTTGCCTGAACCATTTTTCGATAGCTCTCGTTGTTTCAGAGATATACGCAAAAAACGCAAATTTATGACTTTTAACCTGGAATAAAAAACAACGCACAAGCGGGATCGATGGGGACTTTTGACATATCATTTGTAATGACGTATTCAAGGCCTGTACAAAAATCCAGCTTGTTGGGAATTAATGCAAGCTGGAATGTCTATTTTGACTGGACTATTAACAGAATGTAGAATAAACCCAGATAAGCCTTTACCAGCTAAGACTGACTACCTAACCTACAGTTCCCAAAAAAAAACCAATCAGAACGACGGAGTTGTCGTGTTTATAAAAAATACTATAAAACATACTGTCAAAGAAGTAACTCTATTTCGAGCATCGTGTCTAGAAATCAAAACACCCACAAGCACACTTATTTGTATATACCGATCTCCTGCTGAAAAAAACCCAGATAAATTTATACAATCCCTTGACAACTATTTAAAATCTCCTCACTTAAAGATTGACACAGCATTAGCGGGAGATATAAATATAAATATAATGGAAGGAAATAGTGATAGACACTCTGATTTATATCTTGACATGCTAGCAAGTCACAGCCTTTTACCTGGACATAGATTCGACACAAGAATAAATAGCTGTCTGGATCACATATTTACAAACATTGATACTGCAAAATTTTCCGCTACAGTAGCTGTATTAGACACAACTATCACTGATCATAAAATGGTAATGCTAAATTTCTACAAAAAGGATCAAACTCATAAAATAAGACTTACTAAAACTACAACTAACTACTCCGATGCTCTGAATACGTTAAAAACTCAAAACATCACCGAACTCTTTGACATAAAAAATCCTGATATCCTTTGTAATAAACTAATTAATCTTATCACTAAATGCCTACACCAACACACTGTAACAATAAATATATCAAATAATAAAAGAATTATCAAACCATGGATTACCCCAGGAATATTAAAATGCATTAGACACAGAAACAAATTACAAAAACAGCTGCGGCTTGATACTACTAACGAAATATTAAAAATAACTTACAGACGTTATCGCAATTTTTGCAATAATTTACTAAAAAAAATTAAAAAACAATATGAAAGAGATCTTCTTAATAAAGCTAAAACAAATAATAAAACTCTATGGACCTGCATAAAAAATATTACATACCTAAATAAAGAAAAAACTTTAAACAAAGAGCTCATTAACTTGAAAAATTCTCCTCACGAATCAGCCAACTTTATTAATAAACACTTTAACACTATTGGAAAAACTTTGGCCGAAAATATAAGCCCAAATATATTAGACGTTGAAAACTATTTTGCCTCTTTACCCTTACAGCCCAATTCAATTGGAATAATTGAACCAGAAACGACTGAAATCGAATTTCTCATTAATAATTTAAAAACAGACTCTGCAGCCGGTTGGGACAAAATTCCCACGAAGTTTATCAAAATGGCAAAAAATGAACTAATTCCTATTATTACATATCTAAGCGTTTTGTGCTTTCAAGTTGGTATCTTCCCCAGAGAACTTAAACGATCAATTATACATCCCATATATAAGAATGGAGACAGAGATGATATCGGTAATTACCGCCCTATTTCAGTTCTACCTGTCATTTCGAAAATATTAGAAAAATTAATAAACTCTAGACTCTGCATATACCTAAATTCATTTAATCTACTTTCAAAATCACAATATGGTTTTCGCCCTGGTATAAGCACCGAAGATGCTATACTGGATCTAACTAAAAACATTATAAGCAATTTAGATAGTAAAAAGAAGACACTATGTATATTTTTAGATTTAAAAAAAGCCTTTGATACCGTCTCTGTCCCCACCCTTATAAGAAAAATTGAAAAGTTAGGTATCAGAGGCTCTTTCTTGACACTGCTTACTAACTATTTAAAAGACAGAACACAAAGAGTCAAACTAGACAATTCTATTTTTAGCTCAGATGAAAACACCTCTAACTATGGCGTGCCACAAGGCAGTGTTCTCGGCCCGACCCTATTTTTAATGTATATTAATGATCTCACCGATATTAAACTATCACACGGTAAAGTATTTTCATATGCCGATGACACTGCTTTACTCTTTCACGGCGATACATGGCAGGAGGTGTATGAACTTGCTGGAGCAGGCCTTCACAAGGTTATTCAATGGCTTAACGTTAACACGCTTTCACTCAATATATCAAAAACTAATTATATACCTTTTTCCATATTAGATTCATTACAACCAGATCCTAAACTTAATATTACTGCGCATTTTTGTAAATGTCGTGACTCGAATAACTCATGTGACTGCCCATTTTTACAAAAAGTAGACTACACTAAGTACCTGGGTATTGTTATAGACAAAAATCTCTCATGGCGTCCCCAGCTTGAACTTGTGGCAACCCGGGCTAGGAAATTAATCTGGATCTTTAAACACCTACGTGATATTGCAGACGTCGAACTCATAACCTATATTTACATGACTTTGGTTCAGTCCATACTTTTGTATTGTTTAACCATTTGGGGGGGTACGCATAAAACTAAATTTATCAGTATTGAACGGGCACAAAGACACATCTTAAAGGTGATGTTACGCAAAAGAAGGAAATTTAGCACTAACAAATTGTATAATGAAGCTAATGTATTAACAGTGAGACAGCTATATATTTTACAATGCACACTTAAATCACATAAAACCGTAAACATTAATCAAAATATTATAAATAAGCGTACGCAACGTTCTGTTATATTAAATACTAAAACTAGAACTGTATTTGCCTCTAAGCAGTATAGTGCTCAGTCAGCAAAAATTTATAACACAGTAAATAAAAAAATAAATATATACTCAATGTCCTACCACCAATGTAAAACAAAAGTATCAACCTGGCTTAAATCATTAACTTACCAACAAACAGAAGATCTCCTTAAATCATTTTTTCTATAATTACTGAACCACGTATAGTTAATAAAAAAAAAAAAAAAAAGAAAAAATAAAAAAAACTCACTTAAAATTATATTTATTTATATTTATACTTTCTTATTTGTTAATACTTATATTTCTGCATGAGATAACATGTCTTCAATTTCCATAACATTAATTGCATTGCCATTTAACTACAAGTGTGCGCCAAACCTTAATGATCTGTTTTTGCTACATACCCGCTCTAAACTCTTTTATTATGATTAAAGCGCGAGCTACTGTTTGCACCGTGCAAAATGTTCAAAGTAATAACTTGCCTATCACTTGCAAATATACTAAACTACCTCACTTCTTAAAATAAAATTATCTACGTGCATATTGTTCAATTATACACACTGCAGAATCTGTATTAATTTTGCCCTCTCATTATAAAATAATTCCGTGTGACTACCTATCTATCCATCTTGTTCTTAGTGATTATGTACTGCTAAAATTTGTGTATGAATTGGAGGTGCTTAGTAAGTACGTAATTAACATTACTTTAAGATATACTCACCACATCTATGAGTTACACCGGCCCAGCGAACCTACGTAAAATTTTTAACTTAACCACCTGCCTACCTAACTACCAATCTGCTTTTAGTAGAATAATAACGTAATAATTTAAACAGCAATTGCCTACCAACATACCACAAGCATATCATACACCTACAATTTTTGCCCAACGTCGTACTTACACTATCTAAATTTACCATTAGACATATACTTCTACAGCCTATTATATTTACACAGTATAAAAAACCATCTACTTCATTACAAATATATCTTAACGTAATATATACCTAAATCTACAAAATTATAATTGAAAAAAAAAATAATAATAATAATAATACTTACTTACACAAACATTGTCTAAGTGATTTCTAATTTATTAAAATTAAATAACTAGCCTAACCTTCGTGAAATAAAAATTTTATTTCATTATATTATTTTATTATAAAATATAAACCCTTTTGTCAATCATTATTTTTAAGTAAGTATAGGTTTCAGTCACCATCTAAACAATCAATTTATATTATGTACTTACCTTAACACGTTTACCTTAAGATCATACCTAATAATAACCCTTATGTTTTTGTAGCAGCAAAACTGCTATCTTAGTATTGTGTAACTTGTGTAAGTAACTATTTGCTGTACTAAATTCGTTGTAATGTTGTATAGTCTATCTACCTAGTTAAGTAATTATAAGTGTGTTTTTCTGCAATGACCACAGAAAAGAGGGGACTCTTCTAACACAGGTTGAAAAACTTAAAAGAAGAGTTCCCAACCCAATTTATGTACACCACTTGTTTAAAATAAAGACTATTTTGATTTTGATTTTTGATTTTTTTTTGATTTATTTCAGTGGCGTCATCTACTGTACAAAGTAGAACTCTTTATCATCTATGCTAAGTAAAAGGTTATTTCTCTAGAGGTCGCTGGTAGAGTAATTCACGTAATGAAATACATACTTAACTTGGCAACTGGTTTAGGTACCTACTTAATTTTATGCTTTTATGTAACAAGGGTAAAGTAGAAAAATACTGACACTGGGATTTTCATTTTAGACAAAATCTGCATCTAAAGGTAAAAGCATCACCCTGTATAGTGTGTACCTAAATGAGCCATAGTTGACTGCCGAGATTATTTGTTCCACGTCGGAACAAATAATCTCGGCCGCGTCTATAAATTACGTTAGGTGTTTTTTCCAATTTTCTGTCACTCCCTCCCCCCTGGTGAGATGTTGTGAGATTTTATTAAAATAGTAAAATTATTTTTTGTTTTATTCAGAAAAAAAAATTGCGTGATATTTACCGAGACCCCTCCTCTCTCCAACAGATGAGATTTGAATCGACCCCCTCCCATCACGCATTTCACGTAATTTATGGACGCCCCCATATCGTATTTGGCTCGTGTCGTTGACAGTGAAAACAATCAGGGATTTTTAAAGAAACCTATCTTCTACTCCAAATATCTAGCTAACAAGGTAAACAGATAAAGCCCTGTATTTATGATGTATACCTACTACATGATTGATAGGGGAAGGTGGGACAAATAGTACCTCGTCTATTTTCCTCGTCATTTGTTACCCATCATTTAAATTGTTCCTACAGATTGGTATGTAAAAGAAACAACAAGATTTTTCACTAAATTTATTCACAAAACTATTCCTTTAGAAATTCTACGAGTCGAGACCAGATTCAACACTGTTTTATCTCTAAGCAATAAATATTTGCACGCTTCGAAGAATTTATAAAAATACGCGATTTGCGTTTCAAGATTCACAATCAATTTATGTTGTCTGTTTTTTTCAGAGTTTTTTTGGTCTCTCTTCGCTCAGCCACTTTCATTTAACAAATGCGAAAATGTTTATCTAAGCTACTACCTACTCTTTTAATTTATATCTAACTTTAATGAAGATTTTTTAAAACCATCGTTTATCGGTAGACAGGTTCGAGATACTGTTACAACGAATATAAATATTTATCTACAGTTTGTTTTAAGTATATGGGTAAATAGTCAATGAATAATTATATATATGTAGATACCATGTGTAGTAGGTATACTTAGAGATTTAAAAGTTTCGATAGAGACCCCCGAAAGTTCGACACAGTCAGTGTGGCTCTTGCAACTGTGTCGATTTTTTGAGGGTAGGTACCTACCTGTTCTGGAAGAACGTGTAAACATTTTGAATAAATAGCTTACTAAATAAAAACTCACGTTTAGTTTCTACGTTAATTCCTGTTATACATTTCAACACACTATTTCAGTAATCCAAATAGCATATTTCATTTTAACTAGTGACTTGAACATTCTGTTAGTAATTAATTATTTTTGACGTAGTTTTCTAAACTAAACACAACTTTAGATAACACGAGTTTTAATACATCATAGTCTACATTGTCTAAGAAGTTTTTCTTATAGAAAAAGTACATTTGATTAAACATTATTAGAGTTAATAAGTATTTGAAACTATCACGGGTTTGAACATACTTTTCTTTATAAACACGTTAAATATCCCGTTTATAAAGAAAACTATATTAGTAGAGTTACTTTAAAGTGGAATTTGGCTTATTATGTAAAAAATAGTTTAAACATTGACACGGCGAGCAACATTACGTCAAAAAGTCCTAAGTACGTTATGTACCTAGATACCTACCGTTACCTGGGTTGTTCTTACACACTAAACTAATGATATGGCTATGATCGCTTATTCGAAATAGCAATATATCAGAATTATTATCGAGCGAAATCTGTTTCCTAATAATTTGGAAGTTGGTACATATAATGAGAAGTTAGACAATTTCGTATGCTAACGACTTTAATTTTCCTCAGGCGACAGGCACTTGTGCCAACTTCGGCACAATATCGCTGATATTCGCTCCCATTTCTTTATAATAACTGCTAAAGTTTCTTCTTCTCAACAATTATGGCACTATTAAGGATTCGTAGCTATGACATGACACAATCACGACTGTGGTTATATTTTTGAAGTGAAAACTTAAAAGTGAAAACACAACGTTAATATTGAAGTTTTCACTTCTGCCGGCACTCCCGGAGTGCTAGCTTTTTTTAGTTTTCTATTACCTAGTTTCAAAGACGAGCTGTTAATATCTGAAAATATGTATAGCAACTACGACCGCCCCTTGACGTACTTTTCGGCAGAAAACTATTATAAAAACTACATTGATTTGTAAAAAGATGGAAAAAGCTATTAAACACTGAAACTCGATGCTATTATGTATCCTACATACTTATGTGTTAATAATATAGGTAACATGTCTTACTATATAATAATATAATATAAATAATTTGGCATATTTTTTATCAAAATTGATGGCCCTCGCAGAATCTCAAAATACAAATTTTATAAATAGGTCATAAAATAAATTTGAAGATATAAAAAAGGTTGATGACTAGAAATAGGTAACAGTAAAATTATAACTAACAGAGATTTCATCTAAATCTAAGTAATAATATTTATACATTTACCACTATATTTACGAAGTATAATAATTATTATGATTGATTATATTTTATGCTTCATTTACTTAACTATGTACTTTTAATGTAAAGAAACATTTACCTACTTGTAACTTATCCATCAGCTACATTTATTTAAATACGTTTACGTATAGCTACAGGATCATAAGATGTTTATTGTAGTCCAATTTTGAATTTATTTTGAAGAAACCAAAGCAAATACCTTCTACGCAGACAGACTATTTCGATACTTTAAGCCTGATCTCTTCACAGAGCTTTAAAACCCCATCCGATATCACTTTGACCAGTTTAACGTCAAAATTATTCACGCACGAACACAAACTCGTTGTAGTGGTTCCAGCGGTTCTCTTCTGAGTCAACTCCGGGTTTAAGTTCGGCGGCGCCGCCGGCAGTACCGCTACCAGCGCTGCCCGCCAGCTTAAAACCGTTTTCTTGCAGCATATCAAAAGCTTGCTCAATGAACGAGTGCTTTAGGAAAAAGCGCGATGTGTACCGGTCAGCAAGGCCGTGGTCTGGGTCGCGCGACTCGTTCAGCGTCTCCCCAAAGACATCCCGGCAGAGAGTCACTTTCCCGCAGACGAGAATGCGCGAAAGTTTTCGGAACTTCACATCGGCAAGTCCGTCACGACCAAAGGCGAAAGAACCACGATACCCTACCGTAATACAACCTTTCTCACGGTTAGGCGGACGTGGATCTGCCGCTACAACAATAGCTTCTAGACCCGGAAGGCGGTAGTGCTGTGCCTCGCGTGCCATCCTCTTGTGCTCCCGAAAGCTCTCGGGTAAAACCAGCGAGCCGTCACGAAGGTAGTCCAGCACGTACCGGAACAGCACTCCATCACGGTCGAGGAACAGGCGGCCACGAGAATCCCGCGCGTGCTCCGGGTCCCGCAGCGCCTCTGCGAGGAAAGACTTCGGTTCACGAGCAAGCGTCTCGCGTCTAGTCGCGTAGGTCACGCCGCCCACGTTGAGCTCCAGAACTTCAGGCGGCGCGTCCGCCATGGCTGAGGGCTGGGGGCGCAGTGGCGGCGCGGCGGCTGCGCGACTTCTACTGACCCACTTACCGCCCCCGCCCTGCCAAACCCCCGCGCGCGAGCCCATCGATAACGCACGCCCGGGTTACTGACTTGAACGTAATTATTTCCTACCCTTCCCAAACGAAAACTCCTCCGCGAAACCTTCCAAGGTCGACTATTGTTAGATAACAGATGGGACATTATTATTTGATTCTGAAGAATGTAATATTTGCGTTAGAATCATGGTATGGATTTATGAAAATGCTACGAGGGAGGATGCTTATCATTGTTGATGTTTATGCGCTCCGGGCAAAATAACGGCAAATATTGTAGCGTTTGTATACGCAACAGAGAACTTTTTAATGAGCGCCCTGTTCTCTCAACCATAACGCAGGGTTTTAGAGACTCTATTTAGAGAATTATTTTAAGCAAAAAATTAAAAATGGATAACATGCTGTACATAGCTACCAAACACAACACAACACAAGGGAAACGCCGGGAGGAGTAAACACTTCAGATTGAAAGGTCACTTACTCGCACAAAAATATTCGTGGCTGGAACTTCAGTCGCTATATTATCTACCTTGTAATAAAGTGAATGATAAACCACCTGTAGGTCTAACTTCGACCTAAGTTTATTTTATATTCCAGAATTGAGTGAATTCGAGTAGCACGTACTGTACTTATGAGGGATAACTATGTAGATGAGGATCTCTTTATTTCGGTAAAGTCACTTTGTATTTATTTGGTGCTGCTTCGATTGAATTTGATAATTTTGGGATTTCTCTAGTAGATGGGTCGACGTCAGATTACATTTTCTCCGTGTGGATGAAATGGAATTTGTGAGAGTTTTTACTCATTACTCGAGTAAATGACTAAGCGAGGTCTTTTATTACAGCCCGGGGAGACGAGCTTTTGTTTCCCGCCATTTGCGAGCTTGGCTGCTAGAGTTTGAATGTACATATGTAATTAAAAAGTCTGTTTTTTTGTCATTAGGTAGGTACATGACATGTTCTTTGTTAAGGTAATGAACATTAATGTGTAATGGGTTTTAATAAAGTATTTTAAAATAAAAGTTATCTTGCGGTTTGCGTAATTCATTTATGTAAATAAAATTTGTAAACGAAAAAGTTGACACATTAAATGAATACGGACACTATTATTTATAAATGAGAAATTCATGATATAAGTTGGTTAAATAGACGAATACTGAAGACATTGGCTTTGGTAGTGGGTATAGTTTTAGCTTATTCCACCCCTTAGGCCTTTGTACCCTTGTAGATAGGTACCTTATGCACCAAAACAAGCAACACGTTTCATTAAGAAACGACCTCTATGGCCACTTTAGCTTTCTATAGGGATATCAAAACCATAGAATATATTTTAGTCGCGAATGATACTAAAATTTTCAAACGTAAATTCCGTGATATCTTTCTGATTCCTGAATTCGGCTTTATCAATCTTGCTGCTGGGGCTACCAGTGGTCTTCAGCCAGTGCATCCTGGGAAAAATTAGTTCTGTAAGCCAAGAAATAATCAGATTCACATTTTGACAGACGCTTAGTTCCAATTTTCAAACTGCAGAACTAGCTACGTTTAACTTTACGTCATTTTATTTCATTTGATAATTTTAATTTATCGATTACAATACAGTTCCGTGAAAAAGCGGCTTCACTATAATTTCATTTAGTTAGACGACCGATATATATGGCGTGGTGGGCGCCTGCGACGCGGAAGGTTGCGCGTTCGATTCCCGCCTTGGGATAAATGTTTGTATGATCTGCAAATATTTATTCCGGGTGTTCTATATGTTTAATAAAAAATATATATCTATGTAATGAATGTCAGTCTTCTAGTACCCATAACACAAGCTCTGCTTAGCTTGGGATGATGTTGTGTAGATTGTCCAGCATTATTTATTTAAGTATTTATATTTATTTATTTCTCGATACTGTTATCCTCACTATTAAAGGAGAATGGGCAATTCTCTATGGAGCGTGGGCCACGACTAAAAAACTCGTCCCTCAGGGTTGCCACATAATATGTTTTAAAGTGCTTTTAGAGGCCTACCTTTTGCTTTTTTTATTTCAAAAATCCATCCCATGGAAATCGATAAATTTTGAAAAATTGTTTTTTATTTTAACGTGGTATTACTCTGAATTCTGAAGGCCCACAAAAATGCCTGTTGTTGTGTTCAAAAGGGCATTAAACGGGCTTTATTTGTTAGCAGATAGTTTAAAAATCGAGCCTGTGGGAATCGAGATATTTCCGAAAAACAGTGCATATTTATTTTTTGCACTACTACAAGTTTTCACGAATAACTCAATTTCCACAGGTTGGATTTTTAAACTATCTGAGAAACAATTAATGCCCTTTTAATGTTCTTTCAAACGCCATCACAGTTATTCTTGTGGGCCTTCAGGATTCTAAGTAATATGATGTTAGATGAAAAACAATTTCATCGGAATATTGTAAAATATTGACCTGTAAAAGCCCTTTTAAACGTACTATGTGGCAACTTTGAGGGACGATTTTTTTTAGTCATGGCCCAAAGTGTCCATTCTCCTTTCTTGATCTGATTACTTGTTGGAGTAAAGTGAACTAATGTATATTTTGAAATAGGTACTTACTTACCTTGCTTGCTTTACTTACTTACCTTAGTATGAAAAAATATAATAATATAATAAATAAAGACCCCCCCCCTCCCTAACCCCTGTGATTAAAATGTGTTTTTGCATTGCATGTTGATGATGCTTGAAGTTTTAAACACGCAACAAGATAAAAGTATAGAATTTCTACTCAACATAAAGTCATAGTTCTGATTATTAACATACAAGAACTATATTAATTTGACCTAAACCCTGTAATTTTTATTGCACCCTGATCGCCTACCATCATATAAAGTTGATTGTGAGTATGGATTGAAAGGTTGTCTTGTATTCTCTGTTATTTCCTTGTGTGTACAATAAAGCATTTTCAATCTTCCATTTTCTATCTATCTTGTAATTGTGTTAATTAAATCATGACTTACATAGACTCAATCTTGTCGGCAGGACCTTCTATTTGCCCAAGAACTGTGCCTTTTGATGTGTTCTGGCACCATCCTCGAAGACCAAGTCGTTCCGCTTGTTCTTTGGTATACTGCAAATACATTTTATTCATACAATGAATGTTACTCAAATATTATAGTTATGAATATAATTTGTGTTATTTGTATACTTACCACAAATTAGAGTGGCTTAGAGATTGTGCCATAATTAATACAAGATATATTTTCTCAAAATACTTTTACAACAAATTATCTGGGTTGGTGTGGTTTCATTTATTATAGCAGAAATAACTCGGTCTACTATTCAAATAAATATTATTAATTAGCTGATTAGTAGATCAACAGATAGGTTTAAATAAGGTTTACGAAATAGATGAGTAGGTTAGGTAATCAGTTTTGTGCCGTTTAATATGTATTAAAGAAGTACATCAAAATAAAATCTGAAATAAAATGACCCAGATGTACTTACTACATGTACTGTACTATTTCATTCAACGTACCTTTCGGAAAAACACTCCTTGTACCCGGCCAAAAACTTCGAAATCCAAGGCTTTGATTACCATTGCTGCGGAAACTGTACTGCTGTGGAGATTCAATATACTCATGGCAGTCAAATGGTAGTAGATGAAACTACTCAATACTCGAGACATTTGTTCCGTTTCCTTGCTGAAGTTGGATGGGATAAAACATTTTTTATTTATTATTTCACGTTTGCTTTTCTTAAACAATTTTCAAACGTAAAGCCTGCAATACATGTTGGCCGAGCGTAGGCGAGTGAACGCCAATACCAACGTATGGACAGCATATTTGCCTTGCTTTGCCATCGCTCGGTGTCGCTCGCCTAGCTGGCCGAGTGAATACAAGCGCCAACGTGTATAGAGGTCATTTGCAGTGACTTGTCACCACTCGTTGTCGCTCGCCGCCACTCGCCTCACTTCGGAGCCGTGTCGGTTTTTGTGCACAAATCAAAGGCGCTTGTCAGCGCTCGGCCAATCGTGTCCACATGTTTGCCAGCCCGTCTACATTGGCCGTTTGCAATAGTTTGCGTAGACTTGCCGAACGTCTGGACGGTAGCACTTAGCTTGCACAGATTTGCCTTCGCTCGCATTGGCCTTAGCTCGGCCAACATGTATTGCAGGCTTAAAAAAATGGAATACAAACAAACATGACAGCCTGAATAAAATGCTTTTATGTCAATGTCACTGTCAATTAGATCATCTGTCACAAATAAAAAAGGTAGCACTCCGGGAGTGCCGGCAGAAGTGAAAACTTCAATATTAACGTTGTGTTTTCACTTTTAAGTTTTCACTTCAAAAATATAACCACAGACGTCATAATGACAATGACAATCACAATGACACAGACACATTCGCGCAAGCACCCTGTGCCGCCTAAACAGAGCACACTCAGGCACGGTAGAGAGTGGGAGATACTAGTTCCTCTCCCTTCCCCTCGATCTTACGCTTTTTATCAACGTCACGTGACCCTGACGCGAGTTTGAAAGTTTTTACCCACCCAGCGCCGCTAAAGAAGTTTTCACTTCAAAAAAAAACTCGTCAGACTCCGTGGTGAGTTTGTGTTGTTTTTGTTATCTCAAGTTTTCGAGGGCGTCGTAAAAAGAAATAATTGTTGTAGTGTAAAGTGAATGCATAAAATACTGAAGAAAACAAACTAACTACCCTTCGTGTGCCGAGCGACCAGAAGCTGGTCGATAGTTTATTACGCGCGTGTGCCGAGCGACTTGATACTGGTCGGTCGGGGTGGCTCGTATTTCAATGGTAATATGAACTGTGACAATGATTGCTATCCTACTCTTACTTATAGAAAATTGTAGACAAAAGAATAAGACGGCGATACAAACAAACCAAACAAAGCTACTAAAGTAGTTCAATCTATAAACATTTGTAGAGATGTGTGAAGTGGTATCAAGTGTCGACCGTAACGGGTTTTTTACGTTTGTTTTTATTCATTTGTTTGTTTATAAATCGAGTTTATAGTGAAGTTTGGTGTTGTTTTACATGGAAGGGTATGTAACAAATATTTTTAACTGATAACTTAGGGATTTGCAAACTTTTTTCTATTTTTTATTATTTTTTTAAATAAAATAAAAAAGTTGAAATTTTGAAATAAGATTATTTAAATCTGTTAGGTTGTATTCAACTTGGATATATACTGTGTAATAGCAATTTTAAGACAATTCGAATAACATAAGTTTTGTAAATAGCTCCCAAACAATATTTTATGGCAATTAATAATTTAAGCGAGACACACTGATATCGCGTGAAGGTCCCGGCACATGCGACGTATTCGCAAAATGGCCGCGCGCCGCACGAAGGGTTATGAGAAAAACATAACTGTGAAGTGAATGCATGAAATAGAAGTGTAAAGTGAACGGGAAGACGTTGTAAATAAAATAATAAAGAAAATAAACTAATTTAAGAGAAAACCATTTACGTAAGACTAGGCACTATGGTTCTAAAACTTTAGCCTGCTCTGAAGAGCAAATAAAAAAAAAAAAAAAAAAACAAGTTTTCGTTGATATTACCAGATTTTTATGTAGGTGTTTTTTAATTTGTGTAACAGAAGCCTACGACGATTCGCATCATAAAATAATGGCGTTTATTCCTTGCACCAGGTCTGTTAATGAAGATAATAATTATGTAATGTAACCTACTATTGCAGTAACGATTTTGAAATGTTGGCACTGGGCCAGACTAAAGACCTAGGATCCAGGAAGAATTTAAAATGTTTTTTGTTATTGTTAAAATATAAATACATATGTGTTTGCAGAATAGGAAGTAAGTCGGTGCTGGCGAGCATAAGCAGGTTTCCTGTGACGCTCAGCACCGCTAAATACGCTCAAGCTGCTGTGCCGAAAGTTACCTATAAAAAATTCGAAGCACCTGAAGAACTTCATCATGATATTAGGAATGCGCGTTTCAATCGTCCAATGTCTCCTCATCTGACAATATACGAGTACCAGCTGACTTCTATGTTATCTATAACTCATAGAGCTACAGGTACCTATATAGTCTAGTTCCAAAATACTTCTTTCTCTTTATCTGTTCATTTATATTATAAAATCAAGGTGCTCATATGACTATATAACTACTATATAATATATAAATATTTTATATTTCTTGCAGGTTTGATACTATCGGGATATGCAAGTGCTCTAGGTCTTGGAGCCCTATGTCTTCCGAATGACATTTCTCACTACATTACCATTATTGAGGGTCTGAATCTATCTCCGGCAACACTCTTCATAGCTAAAGCATTGCTGGCATCTCCTCTGGGCTTCCATTTTGCAAATGGCATCAGGCATCTCTACTGGGATACAGCTAGAGGCCTGTCAATCAAGGAAGTTTATGCTACAGGATATGCAATGCTGGCCACATCTCTTGTCATAACATTAATTTTAGCAGCTCTGTAAGAAGATAGAAAGGAATTTATACATTTTATTCAAAAATGTCACTATGAAAAAATTATGCAATTCAGAATGTAATCTTCAAAGTATTATGTATCTATTTTATTGTATATTTAAAAGTAGGGGGTTAGTATTGTACTTAGGTATTTAAAAGTATAAACAGTTTTATATTATTTTGGCGCATTTTTTTATTCACTTTATTGATAAATTGATAGTGTCATTAGTCACTTAAATAATCTAAAGGTATTAGTACTAAATCCCATGTTTTTCTATGTAATAGCCATTCTAACGATTGTATGAAACCGCTATAAAAAGGCCGACGTTCGTTAAAATCAATCTGTCAATGTCGTTAGAAATTGTCTGCCAATGTTAACGATTGGGTTTTACAAGAAAAGATTTTCTGTCTTATCTATGGTTTTTCAGTCTATCTACGAATGAGAGGTTTCTTTTTCGAAAAATAAAATATTTTTGGCAACTAGCCACTAAGAAATAGGCTTGACGTGACGTTCTTCATTTGTTATATTTACAACTGTGTAAAGTTACGGCAAACCCATAACATAACACCATCACCATGGCCTTGCTGTCATGCGGCAGGTTTGTACACAAATTATGTAATATGGATATTTTGGGTTTTCGAGCACTCTACAGTGACTTTGTTGTTTTAGATTGAGCAGTAAGTCGATACTCGGAGCTATAAGCACGTTCCGTACCGCTGTTAGCACTGCTCAGTACTCCCAGGCTGCAGTGCCGCTTATTACTTACAAGAAGTATGAAGCTCCTCAGTCCCATCACCATGATGTGAAGAATGCTCTGCTGAACCGTCCTATGTCGCCGCATATGACAATCTATAAATTTCCTCTGCCGGCTATGTTATCTATCACCCACAGAGCTTCAGGTATAATTTACTCTATTGACAGATTTTATTTACATGCATGTTTGATGTTGGATCTAATCAGACCTTTGTTGATTATGAACAAGTTAAATACAGATAACTTTAAGTTATCAAAGTGGAAACTATTTTTTGGTGCTTTGTAAACTGGATTCAAAATTACCAAATTCATTAGAGGTGCAAATAAAATTGTTATATTTGGGCAACTTAATGAAGCTAAGTCAAATTTTAATTTGTCTTGTTATATTTCTAGATATGCTTTAAACATCATTATCTACTATCAAGTATTTTTATTGCAGGTATAATCCTATCTACATATGCCAGTGCACTTGGTATTGGAGCACTGTGCTTGCCTAATGATATATCCCATTATATGGCAATAGTGGAAAGCCTGAATTTATCAGCCGCCACTCTATTCGTGGCCAAAGCATTGATCGCATCTCCACTCGGCTACCACTTGGCTAATGGTATAAGACATCTCTACTGGGATACTTCTAAAGGACTGTTACTAAAAGAAGTATACGCTACGGGATATGCTATGCTGGCTGCGTCACTTGTAATAACTATTTTCCTAGCTTCGTTGTAATTTCAATTAGATCATTCCACTGTTGAGTATTATTAAGTATTTATTTTCATTTTACAAAAGTGATGCAATAAAGTTTTGACATCCATAACTTGATCTTTCAGTCTTTATCATTCACATTCAGTTTTAAAGAGATAAAAATAATGCATATCTAATCAAGAGAAATACATAACTCTTGCAATGTAAACACACTTTAAGCAACACCACAGTTTGTTATCACATCATGAATGTTCTTGAATTTTTCAAAGTCCAGTTTTTCAGTTGTTGCTAAACCTTTTGCAGCATTCTGTAAAAAAAGTTTATTATATTTTATTTCCTAAGTATATTTACTGTGATTTTAGGTAGGTTAGGTACCTAAAACTATATAAGTAGGTATAGAAAAGCTTGATAAAAACCTTGAAACTTACATTGAAAATGACATTGTTGTTCTTCAAAAACTCTCCATAAATATTGAACAGGTCAGTTCTCTTGTCCAGCAATTCTGCGAGGCTTAGTGGAGTGTGTGCGATGGACACATCTAAATTAAAAACAAAATCATTGAAATGTGAATATTAACTAAATGGTTTAATGAAAAAAATGGAGCTTCGTTGCCAGAGTTTTAAGAATTTGATTATAGTGACTGTGAAGAAATAAATATAGTAAGTAGGATAATTTATTTATATCTATAAACATAAGTACATATTATTTATACTTCAATTTTGTGATGGTGATTTTCATTTTATTAATTTTAGAAATAATTAAATTTCTAATACTTATAGAAATCTTTCCACCACATACAACTAAAACCATGTAAAATTCATTTTCGCAGATGCATCCTAGATGCAAATGACTACTAGGATCACAATATCTACAGTTAGCAAATAAAAAATCTAAAACATCACCTGATAAGAAGGCCTTTGAAGAAACCCAGGTCCTCGACGGAGCCATGGCAATATTGCAAGTGCCGAAGTTGGCTAGAGAATCCCGACCACCTGCTTCACGATTCAGGCAAAGAAGCTCGTATTGAGAACCGTCGAATGAAGACAGATCTGCACCTGGAACGATGATGTTGGAAGGTGAGCACACGATTCACAACATAGGTTACCTATCTAATGCACAGGTTTTTAGTCAGTTTAAGTGAATAGAATAGAATAGAATAGAATAAAAGTTTATTTGCAACACTGACAAAGAACAATACAGTAAACAAAACAGAGATTACACAAAATTAGACTAAGGTAAGTATATAGGTACATAATAATAAAAAAAAATAAGTGCTGCAAACTGGACTCTAGCTCAGCATTTTGCGGGTTGGTAACAACCCACGCTGGTCTTCCGCTAGTAGGTACCCAATTTGAAATTTGCGGACATAAAACTAAATAATTAAATACTATAAATGATATACAAACAAAACAAAAACAAATCAAAAACAAATCAAAAAAATCAGACGTACAAAAAGATGACAAATAATAATTATTATAAACACAGCTAACATACAATAAACATAAGTTGATACTTGAAATAAAATGAAAAAAACCAAAAAATTCGACAATAACCACAAAAAATGTTAAATGTTGTGACTATATAGCACTTGTATCCAGTAAAAGATTTTCGAAAGTGGATACCTACTGCTCTAGTAAGCAGTAGGTATTATGATTTATGTCTCACGTAAACAAAAGATATCTTCAAGATAGCAAGTATTCACGCTGTAGATATTTTCTGATCAATACTTTCCCAAGGTTAATGAGGATATGCATACATATAAGGACTCTGCGTTTGACTTGGCTGAACTCTAATAATAAATATGAACTTTATTAAGAAGCCTGTTTAATTTAACCAATTTTCTTAAAAGGCGGTCTTGTTGCTTAAATAAAATACAAGGTATCTTATTGCTAAGTTTGTAGGATTGATTTATTCTTATTAATAAAACAGTCATTAGTGAACAGTAGTCTAAACTGCCTATAAAGCCTGCCTTGCCTAAACAGTCTAATTTTTTCGTGTCGGAGGGCAAGACCAACTTTAGGGTTGATGCGCCAGGGTAGTAAGTAAGTACCTAAGTAAGTCCAAACTGCCATTAATGTATTAGAATGGAATTGATCGAATAATATTGGTTGCTTACTTGATATAAATGCGATATCTCCACGTTCCTCTTTCAGACATTTCACTGGGTTGTTGTCTCCGTAGCATTGTTTCGTCAACTTAGAAACATCATCGCCTGAGAAAGACAAAACTCTTAAAACCTTCGCTACAAATAAATAAATAATGCTGGACAATCCACACAACATCATCTAGCCCCAAGCTAAGCAGAGTTTGTATTATGGGTACTAGAAGACTGACATACTTAATACAATACATTGCATAGATAGATATTTTTTATTATACAATACTTACATATAAAATACCCAGAACACCCGGAATAAATATTTGCAGATCGTACAAACATTTATCCCAAGGCGGGAATCGATCCCGCTACCTTCCGCGTCGCAGGCGAACCTTCGCCCGCCGCGCTACATCGGTCGTAAATAGATTATAATATTCTTGTACTTAACCGATTTTTTACCTGCAGGGTTGTTCTCGGGCTTGTCAATGCCAGGCAAGCAGGAGCCACTGAAGAAGTTGCCGAAGTTTTTCAGGCACTGTAGATCAAATACACATGAGATAAGACTTAGATTGATTGTGTTGAAGAAGAATGGAAAGGATCAACTGGACTGAAAGAGTGTCAAGCAGAAAGATTGGAGTCGATTAGAAAGGACCCACATAAAAGTGGTTGTGAACATAAAAGGAAAGATTGACACCTTAAGACAACTTAATCAGGTAATGTAAGGAAAGGTATAGAGCAGGGGTCACCAATTAATTTCGCTCGGGGTCCATTTTAAATAAAATGACATTCGCGGTCCGCACATTTTATATAAAAAAAATTGAATAAAGGTAATTAGGGAAATTACAAAGGTATTATTATTTTATCAATGAAAAAAGTGACATTTTATATTGTTGATTATCTGTTTGATGTTTGGAGTGGAATTGTTGTAAACTATTGACATTACTCGTTACTTCGCCCGGAATTTTTCGAATGCAAAATTCAAAAATACTGTGTGGGATATATTTTTCGGTCCGCATACAATGGGTCGGCGGTCCGCATGCGGCCCGCGGTCCGCCATTTGGTGACCCCTGGTATAGAGGATGGAATAGATAGTTAAACAAATATCGTATAACAAGGCAGAGGCTACCGAAAAGGAACAGTCGGATCAATCACGTGCTTAGGATTAAAAGAAGGTAAGAGTTTGAACTTAAAAATAGTTTAACAGTAGCGAAAACAATAGATGTGCCTAAGAATAAAGGAAGTCTATTTATTACTTCATCTGGGGAAGATATAAGTATTTTGAATTCTTATAATTCTTATTAATCTAAGAGGCTTAAATTTTCTATAGTAGTTTAGTAGCCGTTATCTATATAATAAGCTTACCTTATCATTTTGGATGAGGTTCTTGTTAATAAGATAGTAAAGTGGAGCATCCAAACCGCTGAAAGAGCCGTAGGGGTTGTGGCAGGACCTAATGCATAAAACAATAAGAAATCTTATATTTTCTATTACCTGGCATTTTATTAAAACGAAATATATCTAATCTATAGAAGATATAGCATCTAGGGGTTTTCTATCTATGCTGTGATGAACGGGACGCTTTTGTCCCTGGGTTTCTTCATAATGTTTTCATTCACCGTTTGAACTTACGACCTCAATAGGGGAGTTTAACTAGTGTTGTTATTAAATACCTTTGCTTGCTCATCATATCTCGCATCTTAACATCTACTAACTAGATGATTTATAGCTGTCCCCACATTTCCTTAGCAGGTATTACTTCTATTTATAAGCAAAAGCCGTTAAAGTTGTCCTAAAAGTCTTAGATCCCTACGTTACATACCTTTGCCCTCTCAAGTCAGCCATCTTGTTGTAAGAAGTTCCTTTCTTCACAACTGCCACGGCGTAGTTCGGTGTTTTAGCGTCTCCATAAACTTCGTGGAACACTGGATGTAAGTTGTACTTATTTGCCGCAGCAGCCACCCTCATGTCGTCAACAGCTGCTAAGTCAGAGCCGTTGTCTTGAACCTGATCGTAATAGATTTAGTCTTTGAAGAATCTCATTTTAGATACTACTGAGCTACTGTGTGCTTCATCTTTTTCAAAGTTCACAGAACTTATTCGATTTCTTACTCCCGATCATCCGCCAACTATGTTTACGTTATCAGTTTATGAATTTTGGATTCATTTTTGGCAAAAATGTTGGTCATTGCTCTAACTGTTCCTATATCTTAGGCCTTTTTTCACCTACGTTCTTCCTTCGTTCGAAATAGATTTGTTTTTATTTTTATCATCTATGCGTGTTGTGTTGTGTTTTACTAATGCTCGTTTCAAAATCTCAAATGTATTAGAATTAATGGGCGTAGGTAAATACTTACATTCTTCAAACAGTCGTTCTCATTAGCCTCTTGGACGCAGTCGAGCTTGGGTCTAATATCTCGGCTGAAGGCAAAAACTGACATGGCTCGGCATTTTGCTAAGGCCACGTTTGAAGTCACGCATAATCTAATAAAAAACAAATGTTTTTCATTCTTATCTAAGAAGAAAAAATGTTTCTACAACGTATAACTTTATTTTCTAAAATACGAGATATTACCGGTCAAGTTGAGGATAAATTGAATAAAGTTAGTAAATAATATTGTGGTTGAACAGCAGAGAGTTTCTATATTCGGCTTGCTACTGTATAATGTTTGGCATCTATTTAAAAAAAATCATCGACCTGTGAAACAACTTCAAAGAACCGCGCAAATATTTGACCTACGGCCAAAGGGTAGTGCCATTAGCGTTTGGGGTCACGCACAGCCTGTGAGGGTGATGGAATAGGTCACTGTGTCGTGTCAACATCTCGCACGGTTATGAACGTTTGTAATATCACAAAGTTTATAGCCGAGAGCTGAGAGCTTTCTTAGTGAAGAGCAAAAAAGTTATTGTTCAAAATTTTGTTGGAAAATCGTGTATTTTTCGGGACCCAATTATCTTTATCAGCCTATGAAAGTCAAGCCAAGTAATTAGTATTCAGTAATGCTACGTCGTAACCACTGCTAGTTAATCTATGTGTCTGCTAGCTCAACTTGTTTGCGTCGTTTAGGTAGATAAATACGTGCATTGCATACTATAGCGTATCTTCGAAAAGGCTAACAGCTTTTTCGATTCCAATAGGGATTCATTTCTCACAGTAAAGACCTTGACTTTTCGCGTGCTTACCTGACTACCAGTTCTGGAGGTCCGTGACCTCTTTCGATGACCTCAGTGTAGTTGGCCTTGTTCAAGTAATCCATAGGTTTAATTGGGATGTTATCTGCGACGTGGTGAATCTTCTCCGATAAGCCCAAGACATTCGTAAACCATTCTGGTTTGGAGCTTGCACCTATAATTTTGATAAAGTTAGATCTGTGATTTGAATTGTTACGGTATTTTAGAAGATACGACTCATTTTAGTGTGTATGGCGGTTAACATGCATGGAATAGATAGTGATTTCGATATTTTTTTGTTTTCATGTCAAGCCGGTTCAAACAAAAGGACGAGGTTAGGAAATTTTTGAAACTTACCAGCAGCAGCCAATTGCTTGATCTTTTCTCTTAAAGGTGTAAGTTTAGCAAGTACGTCATTGTGTCCTAAAAGTCCTTGCCAAGGTCGGGCAGCCCAGGAACAAGCCTTCTCTCTAACGGGAACCTTGGAGCCGTCAACGCAAAGATATCTGAAGTCGTCAGGGTTTTCGGTAGATGGGCTGGCAGGCGTAGTACCGACTGGTAACTAGAATACAGAATTATGTAATTACTTCTTTGCATTCTTAAAAGTCTTAACAGGAAACTGTTACGCTGATGATACCTTGATGGTTCCCTAACTACTAACTATTATATTTTCCGGTTGGAAAATAGGGACGTAACTCTGTTTGAGTAGTAAATTTGTCTGGAGACTTGAAACGAAATAAAGAGTTATAAGAAAAGCATTTTTGTTTCAAATGGCTTATCTAAAGTTTAAATTTTGGACAAAAGTACAGACCTAACTGTGTGAACGTTATGTGCACTTACCCCAAAGAATTTCCTGACATAGATGACCTTGGTAAAAGCAACTTCACCACCGTTATGTGCGAGGCATCTCAGTGCTCCCTCGTAACCGCTGTAGTTGTCCGGATAATCGCATATCTCAGGGTGTTCGCATAATGCGCATAGCTGGCTGTATTCTGACTCTACAGACATATAAACATAGTTTCATCAGCTAAACTAACCTTTTTTGAACACCTCACCCAATTTTATACGAAAAACAGATGTATAATCTGATTTGCCTAGTTATAAAGCATAAAGCGTATTCAGAATTTCTAATTTCTCATTATTTAGCCGGCGTGAGTGCTCGCTCACGAATAAATTAATTCACACGTTCCCTGATCCATGTTCTTTGCAAGAACCTTCTAATTTCAATCAAGAATGGCTGACCCATTTCTATTGTGTGTTTCTTTACTCATACAATTGTGCGCTGGAACTTTAAACGACTCAATTTTAAATTCCATTGTGTATTTCAGCATTGCGGATTGCGATTCGAATTCGATCTAGTTTTGCCTAGAATTGCAAATCCGTATAAATTTCCAATGAACTAAACGATACAATTGAATGCAGCCTTTGACCAGTTGAGATTAAAGGGGTTGAAAAATCTCGGCGGAAAACTCCCAACCTTGCTCCAGTTTCCAGTAAGCTAGCTTTTATATAGGACGGTGAAAACAGGTATTTGTTAGAAATCTCTTTGATATCCAACTTAAAGGTCGATAAATTTGTTCATGCTGTTGTTTTGCTCAAACTTCACGTTTTATGTTTCATAGGGACAAGAATATCAACACGAAAACTTTGATGCTCTGCTTTTGATTAGAAAGTTTGTTAGGACCTTGGTACTACAATAAATCTATAGTTTATTATATTACTTACTCCAAAAAGAAGTGGTTTTGGGATCTGGTGACCATTTTCCAACAATGCAGGACTGTTTGAAGAATGTTTTAAAGGCACGCAGCTCATTTTCCTTGGGCGAGATGCTGTGGTCATTCATTTTCGGGAATACGGAACGCTTCATCAACATCGTCAGTGGAATCTAGTCAGAAATCATATTATAAGGTACATAATACTTAATTAGTGATAATGAACCGAACAGTATGAAACTACAATGGGGATGGCTCAAAACAGTATATTAGAAAACATCTATGGCAAGTATTTCTTCAGCAGTTACGATAAATATCTACACATAGACAAAATAGTTGTTACATAATGTATTAAGTATCTGTCACTTGGTACCTAAAAACTTCACAGACATACATTTGAAAGAAAAAAAGTGCGAACATAATAAGCGTCTGATATGCAAAATTTATTTGCAGTTCCAAAGTCCTTGAAAAACTGGTTTTAGTTTAACGGCCGGTTTTTCGAACGATGATCAACGAAAATATCAAATAATTACTATGTGTCAAACTCGGATCAATCGTGATTTGGGCTTCCAGAAACCGGCTGTTAGTCTTAATAGTCCGGGGTAGATAGCTTGAAAAATGACAAAAAGATAAAGAAATTAATAGCAGGATGAAACCCATTAGAAAAGGAAGAGAATATTATAAAAACATAAGGAAAAATAATTTACGGGCGATCTGAGTTCGGGAAAGGGATGGGGGTGAGCTTTTAAGGGTAAAAAACGGTTTTTCTCGATTTCTGGCAAAACTAAAAGTCCTATGGAAAAAAGTCAGATGGCAAAGTTGTAGGTAATTAAAAGATCTAAAACTTTTGCATACACACTTTTTTCACATAACCTCAAGATGTATGTGAAAAATTCAAAAAACCAAGTTTTTGGTTTTTTATTAATATCTTTTACAAACAATTATATTTTTTCACTAAATTTGGTGAAAACTTACCTCTTTATGTTCCAAATACGCTGTAATTTATTCGATTAGAAATATATATTTTTTTCACCTTATTTTGATAAAATATCGAAAAAATATCCTTATTTTCAATCGAAAATTCATCCGTCAAAATATCAGCTTTCTTCAAAAAGTTGATATGTTTTCTGTTCGTTGAAATATCTTCTTTTCGATAGTGAAAAAAAATATATATGTTACCATAGAAAATCTTCTCAGAAAATGCAAAAAAAAAAGTTAGTGAAAAAAAAAATTATGGGATAAAACCCATTAGAAAAGGAAGAGAATATTATAAAAATATAAGGAAAAATAATTTACGGGCGATCTGAGTTCAGGAAGGGGGTGGGGGTGGTCTTTTAAGGGTAAAAAACGTTTTTTCTCGATTTCCGGCAAAACTAAAAGTCCTATGGAAAAAAGTGAAATGGCAAAATTGTAGGTAATTAAAAGATCTAAACCTTTTGTATGCACACTTTTTTCACATAACCTCAAAATTGATGTGAAAAATTCAAAAAACCAAGTTTTGGGATTTTTTCAAGAAATTTGGTGAATACTTACCTCTTTACGTCCCAAATACGCTGTAGTTTATTTGATTAGTTACATTTTTATTTATATAAAAACAGATTTTTAAAAGATATTAATAAAAAATCAAAAACTTGGTTTTTTGAATTTTTCACATACGTCTTGAGGTTATGTGAAAAAAGTGTGCATATAAAAGGTTTAGATCTTTTAATTACCTACAATTTTGCCATTTCACTTTTTTCCATAGGACTTTTAGTTTTGCCGGAAATCGAGAAAAAACGTTTTTTACCCTTAAAAGACCACCCCCACCCCCTTCCTGAACTCAGATCGCCCGTAAATTATTTTTCCTTATATTTTTATAATATTCTCTTCCTTTTCTAATGGGTTTTATCCCACAATTTTTTTTTTCACTAACTTTTTTTTTTGCATTTTCTGAGAAGATTTTCTATGGTAACATATATTTTTTTTTTCACTATCGAAAAGAAGATATTTCAACGAACAGAAAACATATCAACTTTTTGAAGAAAGCTGATATTTTGACGGATGAATTTTCGATTGAAAATAAGGATATTTTTTCGATATTTTATCAAAATAAGGTGAAAAAAATATATATTTCTAATCGAATAAATTACAGCGTATTTGGAACATAAAGAGGTAAGTTTTCACCAAATTTAGTGAAAAAATATAATTGTTTGTAAAAGATATTAATAAAAAACCAAAAACTTGGTTTTTTGAATTTTTCACATACATCTTGAGGTTATGTGAAAAAAGTGTGTATGCAAAAGTTTTAGATCTTTTAATTACCTACAACTTTGCCATTTGACTTTTTTCCATAGGACTTTTAGTTTTGCCGGAAATCGAGAAAAAGCGTTTTTTACCCTTAAAAGCCCACCCCCACCCCCTTCCCGAACTCAGATCGCCCGTAAATTATTTTTCCTTATGTTTTTATAATATTCTCTACCTTTTCTAATGGGTTTCATCCTGCTATTCTAAATGATCCTTGTGATTTTACTGAATAAAGTAATTTTTGACTTTGACTTTTATTAATTTCTTTGTTTTTAAAACCTATCGAGCCTGGTCTATAAAGATTAAGTCTTTGTTTGTGAGGGCATTAATGCAAGTGAGGTTTCTTATGTACAAAGCCTTGGTCGGTAGCATTGTTTAGAATGCATTATTTTTTAATATCTTCCACATCTCATGTGTCATTCATTGTGTTGAGTTGCATTGAATTACAATCTGACCACGATCTACATTTTCTTAGCTACCTATATGTATCTGAGACTAGATTTTTCCAAGGAATTACAATGGCTTACTTAGGCACTAAACTTGCCTGAACTTCCTGCCATGGATTCTTCAAAAGTTGTACAGTTTTAGTCATGAATTAAGTTTGCTTTTTTGTTTAAGTTCAAACATCATGGGCGTTGTCGCGTTTCATAAAACCATCTTTCTATTCATAAGATGTAGACAAGGCAAATTTTGTGAGTTTTTACAAAGCGGCTCTGCCTTATTGCGAATTCTACCACTTCACCTATTTTGAAAACAGATCACGTTTTCGAAATGTTTGTTACTAACTCACGTCGCAAGTAAGGTCGATTTGATGGGTTTTGTATAGTTTTTTTTAGTGTTATTGTTATTGATTTGAACGGATATCTATGCAGCCACGAGTGGTGCTGGAGAGCTGGCAAAACACCTTTCAAATTAATCTAGATAGCATCGACACGATAAGAAGAAGAAGAAGAATGGGATATATGTTTTCATTATAGCGAAATATTAAGTCCCAAAAAATACTTCTTATTTGATACCTATGTCTGTCAAGATTTTAGTCATCTGTTGTAATATTTTTTTCAAGTAGTCGCGTAACTATGGTAGAGTACAGAGTTTCGGAAAAGTTCTCCGTTAAACTTGTGTTCGAAATTGTGTGCGAAAGTGATAAGCGACTACTTTACGAACATTCGTCTTGTTCGAAACTTGTTGCCTGCCTTGAACTTCGAATGGCATTATAAACATAGTCTGAACACGTTTGGCGCTAAAAGTTTTCCAAGCACGTCCTGTATGTTAAACCTTTATGTACCTATATGTACAGGGTATATACTGCCTCCGAAAAAACTTCTAAGACCACGAGCGAAAAACTAATTTGACTAGTTTGAATACTTACTTAAGTCTAACTTAAGCTCGGTCTTTCTCCTGATTTCATTGATTCTATTATGTCAACTATCTTCATAAATGGAGTTTATGTAAGTGTACAGGGTATATACTGCCTCCGAAAATAAAGATAAGAACTTTTAAGACTACGAGCAAAAACTAATTTGTCTAGTTGGAATACTTAAGTCTAACTTAAGCTCGGCCTCTCTCCTGATTTCATTTCTATTATATCTACTATCTTCATCCATTGGAGTCCTCCATAAAATGGGAAGTTCATCTCATATGACTAAATATTTTCAAAATGTCACCAGCTACGGATAATTGTGCATGCCTTATGGTAGAGCTATTAAAGTTATTAATTATCTAAGGCGACATTCTCAATATTTGGTGTAAATATTGCCACGATTCTCTAATTTTTGATACTTATATCATAAATTCAGCGTAATTTTCCTGTGATCTTACCTTATAACCAACATTTCTATTAACCCCAGTGTGGCACGATTTCAGACCCTTCAGCTGATCCAAGTTGTTGATCGGCAGGTCTTTGTTCACCACTATCACTGCTTCGTATCTGAATGGCGCTGGAATAAATAGTGCTTACTTATAAATACATCTTATAATAATATCTAAAAACTTATTACAAAAGTACCTATTTGAAGAAAAAAAAAGAAAAAATGAAAATGTCACAAGTGTAATAATAACGGAAAAAGTAATGGCGTCTTGTCTCGGCGCTAGTGACGGGACGGGACACGATACAATCGCCACATACCGAATACCTACTATCACGTCATTATTTTACCAACTAGCAAAAATCGGCCTTGCTTCAAAATACAGGATTATTTTAGACATAATTTAAAACGTAACACCCAAAGTTGTATATATAAGTACCTATTAATTTACTTGTTTTTGGGAAAACATATCTCCATGGAGATTAAAATCCTGAGCCTATCATAATGTTAGCAGTAGCCCCTTGGCTCCGGAATTGGGATCAGTCGGGTCCTGAGATTAGCGAAAGGGGACCATAATCTTCAGTGACCTAGAACGATTCACTTATTCAATTGGTGAATGAATAAGTAGCATTAAATAAAATAGTTGGTAGATGTATCTAAAACATACTTATATTGAAGTAAGTTGTTTATACGGAATAAACGACTTTAGTAAGTTTATCAATTATGCTTTTATTTTTGTAATGTATAAGTACTTTTATTTCAAAAAGCCACAAGATTCACGTCATCTTTATAGAATTTCAGAGGAGCATAATAAAGTTTTTCCGAATACGCAAAGCTTTTGGTGGATGAACAATGAAACCTAAATTGACTTGAGAGTACGGCATACGCCAGCCCAATCATACCCAGAACAAAAATAAAGTAGAAATGAGCTCTGAACTTAAAGCAAACGTCAGGCTACTGATTTCCCGAGGGTAGCCACGTCAATGTTGGTATGAGGTATATAGTACGCTTATTTTATTTCGTAGTGTCCCACGGCTCTGCTGGATTTGTTAGCTCAGTGTAACCTACAAACTATTACCTTCCAGCTAGTCTAAAATACGTGCATTGTTGATGTTTGAAATATTTAGGTTGGTATTCTGTTTAAAAGCAACCTTGTTTTTTTTATTACTATAAATATTCATGGATATATCACGCATCACACTCTAGCCCCAAACTAAGTAAAGCTTGTACTATGGGACTAGGCCATCAAGGCCGCAAAAAAGCAAATAAAAAAAAAAATGGGAACTAGATTGCTGATAGAATAGTTATTACATTTTTTGTAAATACATAAATAAAATAGGTACATAGTACCACCCAGACACAGAAATATTTATGTTCATCACGCAAACATTGATGTTTGAAATATTTAGGTAAGTACTTAGTTGTTAAGTTTGTGATAAAAATGACCGTGTTTTTTTTCCACTATCTATCACCACGGTTAAAAACATAGTTTTTACAATCGGGATTATTAACATGATTTGTGATTTGTGTTCAATATTCATGTTTGATCCGAGATAATACTATTGGATATTGTAAGTGGATGTAACATGATTCCAAGCTTTCTAGATCGTTATGTAATATCATTTAATTTATCAGTGAAAGCAGTTCGATTTGTCTATTTCGTTCTAAGTAGGTACCTGCCTAGCTTTGATATGTTTAACACGTTGTAAATGAATCCCAATCTTAAAAATACAGGTGAAACATAGAGGAAGTGATTATGGTCTCTAGATTTGTAAAATCGAGTAAGTATAGGTACTTACATTTAATTTTATTTCATCGCGTTTTCATCCGTGTAAAAGTAAATGTTTTATTGATGCCTTTAGTCTGATTTTTATTCAGTTTTAAAGATAAATAATCTCTATTATTCTTAATTCTATAGGTACTATACCAACAAAATTTGCGAGTTCGATCTTAAAAAGTGAGATAAGAAACGTGCTACTGTGCACGTTCTTAGTATAAGTATCTGATGACTCTCAAGTTACTTATTAGCCTAAATCTTAATCTTATGTAAAGTAGCTACTTTATTTTGTATAGAACACTAGAAACAAAGGAGAATGGGCACTTTGGGCCACGACTAAAAAAATTGTCCCTCAAGGTTGCCACATAGTACGTTTAAAAGGGCTTTTATAAGCCAATATTTTAATATAATTACGGAAAAAATCCGTCCCATGGAAATCGAGATATTTCGATGAAATTGTTTTTCATTTAACCTCATATAACGTAGAATTCTGAAGGCCCACAAGAATAACTGTGATGGCGTTTAAAAGAGCATTAAAAGGGCTTTAATTATTCCTCAGATTGTTTAAAAATCCAACCTGTGGAAATTGAGTTATTCCTGAAAAACTGTAGTATTGCAAAAAATAAATACAGTTTTTCGGAAATATCTCGATTCCCTCAGGTTGGATTTTCAAACAATCTAAAAACAAATAAAGCCCGTTTCATGCCCTTTTCAACGCAACTGCAGACATTTTTGTGGGCTTTCAGGATTCGGAGTAATACGACGTTAAAATAAACAACAGTTTTTCAAAATATATCGATTTCCATGGGATGGATTTTTTAAATAAAAATAATAAAAGGTAGGCCTTTAAAAGCCCTTTTAAACATATTATGTGGCAACCCTGAGGGACGAGTTTTTTAGTCGTGGCCCACGCTCCATACAGAATCGCCCATTCTCCTTTGTCTGGATTTTTTATTAATTAGCCTGCTTTACGATTATCATTATTGTTTAGTTGCATGTAGGAAAATGATAGACAAAAAAAATCAAAACCTATTTTTTTTTGTGTATACTTTCCTTACCAACCGTAAGTTTCTTGCCCGTTCTAGGCTCAGAGGGCTTAGTCCTAGCTTGCATTTTAAAACTCCCTACTCTCGAGCCGATAGTCGTCTCTCGGATGTCCTTATATTTTTGTAAGAAGTAGAGAGAGAGATCCGAGAGACGACTCTCGGCTCGAGAGTAGGGAGTTCTAAAATGCAAGCTCGGACTAAGCCCTCAGGTCGCGTGGAACTGGCATCACCTAGTATGTACCTAAGCCGATTCTAAATGATCCTTGTGATTTATCGAATAAAGAAATACTTATTTGACTTTGACTTTACCTGACTCTTCAGATTTATGACTTGAAAACCTACTTACCATCTGGTTCTTCGTCGGTCCTGTACTCCTGGAAAACCACGAAGTCCTGGTTGGGGATCTTAGCGGCTACATACATATCCTCAGGGTCTACTGGCACCAGATCAGCTTGCCGTTGCTGGATGTAGTTGAGGCATGCCATCCTTTACATATAGATACGGTCTATCTTATAAAAAGTTAGCGCAGACTTGAAGTATTGTGTACCATATGTAATGATGAGTTAAAGTCAACGCAAGTTTTTATAAGATAGGGGGAGTATATTTACTTACTTACCTACTTATGTATTTCTTGGACGTTTTACAGACTAAGAAGAACGTATTTAAGTAAGTAAGTAATAAAATGTTTTATCTAGAAACAAGAGTCTTTAAGTTTGACTGCAAAACAATATAATTAGGTAAGTACTTACACAACTTTTTAATCTACTATTTATCTTGAAACCCTTTGGTTCTTTCACATAAGACAGTTTATCGCAAGAGCTTATTTTTTAAAGATTTGTATGTAGGTAAGTATATAGTTGCTCCGTTCAACTTCAAACAATGTAAGTAAATAGATAAGGCTAAGTGCTTACCGATCTCTAGCAGACACACATTCAAGTTGAGCCTTGGATTTGGTTGGAATTTCCAGCATTTCTTCACATGCCTTCATGTACTGCGCCGGCACACATATTTTGTCTAAAATGAAATAAAAATTAGCTTCGTCATTTTAAACAGTTTCTTTTTATAATTTTGCAAAAAAAAATCGCTTTTCATTTTATTCTAGCAATCGGCACAAACTAGCCAGATTCGAATTTTGAATTTTTAAATTTGTTCTATGCACAGAGAAAAGCTTCTTTTGTTTTAAAATGTAGATCTTGATACAAACATACATGACGTTTTGGCGTTTGCAAAAACACAAGTCAAGGCTAAAAAAAATACGTATTTCAAAGCCATGGTCAAAGCGACCACGCGCGTCCGTCGATAAACAAAACTGATTTCTGCAGCTCAACAAGTTCTTATTTTATGTATTCGAGCGATATCTTTATTGTTTGTCTTTTTAAAATGATACACGTACGGGTCAAAAGTATAAAACAATCTTAAAACACGTAGGTACCTATAAAAATATTATAGTCAAATTTTTTTTAATTGGCGCGTTTTTCCACGTTTCCCGCGCGCTGCTTTATTTTTCATGTACATAAATTAAAAAAAAAGTTGCATCTGTCATTCACAGATTTATTTTGATTGTAGTGTACGTAAATCACATTTTTGTTTGCAGCAAGTGAACTATTGTGTTTTAATTCTAAAAAATAATGGGTCTAATTTAATTAAAATGGATTGGATTCATTGCAATAAATGTTTCGTCCAGTTGGAACCTGGAATCACACTGCATTTAACATCATGCGGTCATATGTTTTGCAACAACTGTCTAAATAATGGTTTGTCATTAAAATTTAATGTTTTTGTTTCTATTAATCATTAATTAATGGGTAGATGTATAAATCTAATGTTATTTTAACCATAGCTTTGCGAACTTGACAAATAATTTTCTAGTTTTAGGTACAAAAGAAAGCACTTGTTTGGTATGTCGTGTGCCTTGCTCTGTTATGAAACTGGTTCCTGACGTAAGTAGGTTTTTAATAACTAACATACCTACTGCATTTTTTAAAATAGTAATTCTAAACTTGCTTTGTTCAGATGAATCAAGAGGTTCAAGATTACTTCACCGAACCAGAGGACATCGTTAAAAAATGCTGTGAAGTTTTACAGTTTCAGAAGCAACATAGACGTCGATTACTTTCATATTTGTTACAATCGGTAATGCAGTTATAATTATTTGTACTTATCATTATTATATTTTGGTAAGTACATAGTATTATAGTTTTTAATTTTTCAGACGAAAAAGTTTTATTCAGCAAGAACGGAACTGAAACGTATGACTGAAGTCTGCCAAAAACAACACAAACAGTTGAAGGAGTATCAGAAAATCATTAAAAACTTGGAATCCCAGCTGGAAGGCCAATCAAGTAAGTTCGCAAACAATGAAACTGGAATAACTTGCTCTACCATTTACTAACTTTAGTTACTTACCTACTTTTATACTAGGTTCTCGTCTTCAGAGTAAAAGTTCGATAAACTAATTATTATACCCTACGCTCGCTTTAGACGCAATATAAAGAATGGACAGCCTAATACCTAAACTGATTATAGTGAAGTCTTTCTGAAAAACTATCAGTTTAAAAGGCAATTGAAAAGAATAAGGTGATTGCCCGAGCTTTATTTAGTCATAATTGAACTTCAGAGCGGCAGATACCAGAACTGACGGATTAGCAAAGTACTTACATGGAAAAACATTGTTTTGAATACACGTATAATAAACGTGTTTATTTCACTTAGATCTAGAATTCAGCGAGTCTGCAACTAATTAATTCGTGCACTTCTTCCGGTTTTTTTTCGGTTAGCTGAGTAGTTAGTAAAAGCTTTATTGTGAGTAAAATCCTGTCTGCAGAGCAAATGTCCCCATTCAACATCCCCATATCCCCCGGCGCCAATCTGTCTCCGAGTTTCTTGCAAACTACGCCCACGTACAAACGGACAGCGAAAAGCACGCCTTACTCGGTGAGACTGAAATATAGCTGAAAAGAGTAGTTTTAGACTTGATGGATTATACTTTTATACAAATAAAATATTCAAGGATATTTCACATATCTCACTCTAGGCCCAAACTAAACATAGCTTGTATTTTGGGAACTGTATGAAGCAGAAAAAGAATACGATTCACCGTCTAAATTGATATTGGCATGTGTTTTCTGAATCGTAATAATGCTCAATTGCTCAGTTAATTTGACAATTCTTCTCCGCTGTTTCCTATCTCAATTTATGTAAATTATTATCAATATTACGACAGTTTTTATATTATTCTCGATTATTTTCCTGCTCTATTTTCCTTATGAACTCCCAACGGGATCTCCCCTTATCCTATTGTGTATGAAAACAAACTGTTATAAAACGATAACACAAAGTATTATTGGACACAGCAATATCAGTCTGCCCTGGTGACCCCGCAACGGATAAGTAAACAGCGATCTAGCAATTTCAGTGCGCCAAGTCAGGTATATTATCATACTTTTTGTTGCTACCATGTTACTTGTTGATTAAATTAATTATAGACCAAACTTAATTATACTTTGCCAATTCGTACGAAATACTTAAGTACTTACTTACCTAAAACATTATAGAATACCTAGAATAAAAAAATACCTAGGTACCTCTACAGGTCCTTCTGAATATTTGTGTTTCTTACGAATAGCCTACAAAGAGTGATTGATGTTAAAATAATAGCGCGTAGAAATTGGCATGTCTTAAAGGCACTATTCTGAAGATTGATGCTAAAATGACGAAACAAACCGGCCTTGATATATTTTAGTCTTTTTATAAACTGTTATTTAAAAATTGTGTAGCAAATGGGGTGTATTGTGATATGTAGTATAATGTTTCAATTTAGAGCACAAGAAATAAGTCTAAAGAATTGTAACCTAACTAACCCCAAAAATAGGCAAGACAATATTTATCATTTTGATTCAACTGTAAATCGAATGTTTTTTTTTTCAGCGTTCAAATACGTCGAACAAAATATCATCGACAGTGTTCACGCCGCCCACACCGGAGTCGGCAGGGTACACCAACTTTTTAAAGAATCTTTAATGGTATCCGAACATCATCAAGGAGTTTGCGATTATGCCAATGCGATTGTTTCTAAAAAGTTTTGATAAAAAACTTCGGACTTGTGCGAGCCAAAAAAAAAACTTCAAACTTCAAGCTAAAAAAAGAACTAAGCAGACGAACTTCGAAATTCGAAATTTTATAGATACTTCTGATGTTTTTTCTTAGCGGCCAGTTTGACAAATCAGATTATTATAATATGTATCTTAAAATCATGGCAAAAACACAGAACGTGCGAGCCAGAAAAAAAAACGTATATTTTTTGGAATCTATTCTGATGTAATAGTTGCTACGTCTAACTCATTTGTTATTTTAGGTATTTTAGTCAGAACAGTGAGAGCGATGAGTTGGACTACCTATCGAATGGTCCGATGCGTCTATCGCCAGGGGTAGTATACTGCAATGGACAAGGTAAATGCACTTTCGGTAAAAACAAAATGAAGATTATGAAGCATAATTTCAACTGATTTTGTTATTAGAAGTAATTTGATTTGACTGTAAATAATAATTCAAGGTGCATGTGCATGCAATATTCCTTGCATGAATTGCATGATATCTTTTCTGTGCTTATTAATAAAATTAAAATATTTAACTGCTATGTAATTTGAGTTTCATTTCCGTATCTCTGCTATTTTTTTAATTAAATCTCAGAAACTATATTCAAACATAAACCTCCTTTGTTCAACCATAGATAAAACTCTGAGTTCACTGCAAAAAACATTTATTTCTAGTCGTTAGTTTTTCGTTTTTTTCTCTAGTGAATTGGCAGTATCCCCTTGTTTTGTTGGTAGCCTCCAGTTGCTTCTTGGTGACCGTGAACGGAATGTGCACCGAGGTTGTTGAACTTCTCCAGTTGTTCTGCACCTCCTTTGTAACCTTTTTGCAGGAACTCTCCCTAGAAAAAAATAACATTTACTCAACATTGATTACAGAAAAATGTAAGGTCTCATGCAATTAAAAAGTGGGTGATAGGTAACATGACAGCTTAGCGAAAGCGTTACGAACTAGACTCAAACTAACAAAGTAGGTATGCGTAAAGTTTCAGAAATGATATTTTCTGTACATTTTTTGGTAGAATGGGAATCCCGCTTCTTCATTATTTAGTGAAAAAAAACGAAAAACAGTTTAGTGGCTAGAATGACATCATTAATTCATGAAAAAGGTAATGTAAAACAGTTATGAGTATGAACACAGCAAAATTAATTAGGTCAACTTTTTCTATGGCTGCTCGTTTAGTGGTTTCATCAAAAGCATAACGGTTTCATAAAGTTTGTTTTTATACCGACTAGACTACAATTTCAACATAGAAAGCGCTGAAATTAAATTTTACGAGCCGTAAATTGTTATGGTTTCATGTTTTTTATATTCATTTGGATTTTTTAATTTGTGATGCTTATATCTAGCAGTGTGTGGCCTTCTAGACTTGCTTATGATTAATTGTTTTGGGGTTATTTCCTTGTGTCTAGCTAGATAGATTTGGTGAGTAGTCTATTGGGCCAATAGCCTATGATATAACTAGCGCTTATGAAATGTTTTCAAATATCAGAGACTGACACTTTGTAAGGTCTATATTATAGCACTTACCTTATTCGCCTTTGAGTCATCGATCTTCTGCTGTGACACGTGGTGTCCTTCTTTCCCTTGAGCATTAGCATCCAGAACCTTCTCTTCATGAGCTCCTTTGAACCCTTGCTGAGAGTTTTCGCCGAAAGAGCCAGCGTTTTGGCCAACGATTTTATGATCCCCTTCATCATGAGCTTCGTCGTAGAAGGATTCCGTCTTCTCTTCTTCGTTCTTGCTGCTAGAAGACTTGAAACCTTTACTCACGTGACCCTTTTTGTGACTCTTGGCTTTTTTGAGCTGTTCCTCATTAGCACCTGTAAGAATAAATAGTTTTACAGCATTATTTTGATGAAGGTTAATTTTTACTTTGAAAAGTATGACACATGTAACTTTTACCTTGTTTATCAAACTTCTGGGCACCTTCGTAGAACTTTTCATCGCCAGCAGCTTTCTTCTTGGCTTCCTCGTCTTTGTAAAAGCTGGATTCTCCTTTCTCAGCTTTGGCGGCAGCTGCAGCTTGTTGAAATTCTTCTTGGCCGTGCTTTGTTTCCTCCTCAACTTTCTTTTCAAGTTTCTCTAAGTTTTCACCAGCACCTTTCTTTTGAGCTTCATCATATGCTTTTTTGTCAACATATCCACCGCCGACTTGGGCTCCAAGTAAGGGATGGTACAAGTAACCACCACCTAGACCGCCTCCTAAGCCGATGCCGCCGACTCCGATCCCACCAAGTCCAGGGTTGATAAGTCCAACGTTATTGCCCACACCAATGCCGCCTATGCCCGCGCCGCCTATTCCTGCACCGCCAACGCCTAACCCACCAACGCCTCCTAGGCCTCCAAGTCCGATGCCCAAACCTTGACCCAAACCTTGTCCGAGTCCAATGCCACCGTATCCAAGACCGCCTAGTCCTTGTAAACCTTGACCCAATCCTTGTGCTAGGCCAATCCCACCAACGCCAACACCGCCAACTCCAGCAACCGTATTGAACACCTGAGATGCAGCTCCTTCTATCGGTTCCGGATAGTCTTCACTCTCTTCGACTTCATAACTATCTGATAAAGGTAACCCTGTTTTCATATCAGTCCCAATGGCATCCAAGCGTTCTTTCACATAATCGTAAGGAGTCTTTTCTTCGGATAACTCAACTTTGACCGCCGCGCAAACCGCGATTGCAGCAAAAGCAATTAATTTCGATAACATTGTCGACGTTATACTCTTTGCACAACTGATGACATTCTTAGGTTGCAGCACTTATTTATACTGAAATCAAATTCGGTGGAACGGAGTATTAGTTGACGTCTGTGCCCGGATCCAGTCGTTTCCTTCCTGAGGTATTGTTACACTGACTCTAATGAGAACAACGACTGAAATAAAACAATAAGAGTGGTCAAAGACCTTGCTTTCCAGTTCATTGGTGGCGGCGGCGGCACCACTGCACCGGGGCGTTTACGCAACCACTTAAAATCGCTATGGGTGACACATTTTATATAAAAAAAAACCATTGTCAGTATGCACTATGCTGTCTGGAATGTATGTTCTAATAATTTGTAGTTTATTTTTCAAAAGATTTTAAAACTCATCATGACCCTATGTCTGATTTCTTTAAAGTTAAACCTAATAAGGCATCTAATTGTCATGGAAAATTAACAGATTTTTATTATGGTAACAAGGTGATTAATTGATTCTGCGTTATGAGCATAATGACCTTGGTTTAGTTTTGACGATTTCACGTTTTTGTTTTCTCACTGAAATATATGTCGAGGGCTCTACCAAAGGTTATATCACAAGAAATGCTGGGTGTTGGTGCGGTAGTGAGTTATATTGGAACCGCAGTGTTTAACGCTTGACCAATAACTAGTTAGTACGTGAATACCTCGGTTGAATGAAATTTTAAGACCCAGTTTCTCTTACTTTCATTTGGAGACCTTCACGCATGCATTTGCACGCATGTTTTGGTTCACAGAATTTGAACAGGCGTAGTTACATTCTACTGTTCATCATCATCAACCTATAGCAGTCCACTGCTGGACGTAGGTCTCTCCCATGACGCGCCACTGAGCTCGGTCTTCGGCTCTTCTCATCCAGTTTTTGCCAGCTACACACCGTAGAAAGTCGCTCCATCTCGCCGGAGGGCGTTCTACACTACGCTTGCCTAAACGCGTAATTCTACTGAGTTCCAAAAATTGGTTCATCAAGACACCTTTGATATTTAGTTCAACTTAATTTCGTCTTTGATCTGAACGAACGGGAGTTAACGAACTGCGATCAATGTAGAGCCACAGAATGCGGCTTCGTAGGTAATTGGGTTCCAGTTCTGGACCTCTTTTATGTTTTCCTTCATCGAATATATGTAAACACGCCTGATCGCTGCCTCCATTTTGCAAAACCTTTTTGATATGGTAGGTTAGCGATTTAACCTGGTAGCGACGTAAGTAGGTACACAGAAAATGTATGTGTAATACTTTAGTAGATACCTACCTAGTACTCAATACTCAATTCGTTTATTATTTTATTTATATAAAATGTAAACGTTAACAAATTGGGAAGAAATTAAATCGTCATTATTTACAAAACAAGAATCTTTCGGCATAGTAAAGTAAGTGAACTGATTATGATATTTTTTTGTAAAAAAGACATATACAAAAACTAAAATTTAATTTTAATGAAATCGCATAAAATATAATGTCCTTGCAGTTCATACTTCAAAAGGTTATAAAGTTTTACAAGCGCCTGGTAGCAATTAAAAGCAACAAGTTTGAAATTGCTCAGTGTTTATAATCAGGCGCGGGGTTAATCTACTTTTACAACTCCACCCAGCCGCGAATTAGCCGTTTGATGAAGGAATTTTATGCTTGTGTTGTCAAAGCCTTGTGTACCTACCTACCGCTTCTATTTATGAAGTTTATTTGGAACTCACCTCACCTTTGAATAAAATTACTTCGGGTAGGTACTCTCTCCATTTTCAGCAGCCTTGAGTCGAAGTTCGAAATTATATAATAATAATTGATGTTGGAATGTTTAGACATGTTCGGAGCTTATTGTTGAGATAACAGGCTCACTTAGACTCTTTACACAGGTGCGTCAAGGTTCCTTAGAACATGATTTACACCGAATTCATTAGGTAACAGAGGAACAGTGCGCAAAACCAGTTTAAACCAGAATCCGCAGTGCCTGGATTCGCCTCTAGAGTAACCTTTCTGTATCATTTATGAATAAGAAGTGGCTTCTCTAAAATATATCTAAGTAAAATCAGTTCAAGTACCAATGTGCAATAACATTCCAGTCACATTTTATCAAATTATATCTGTCAGAAAATAACGTGAAAGCAAAACTAATCAGAAATTCTCTTGTCAAAATAGGGAAAGTTTCTGCAGAAAGTTTCAGCTGGAAAAGGAAATGAACTTGATCCAATTTCCCAGGCAATTAGCTACACGAATAAAATGTTTTTGCAGGACTTCTGTACCAGATGTTCACATCTTTATTGTTTACGAGTTTTTTTATCAATTATTTTTTTCAGTTTTAAACAGATTATTCTCAGTAAAACTGTATTACGAGTTGTTTCACGTATACAACGTTATAGTCATCTAAGCTGGAGCTTGAAGGCCTGCGCAGACCGGGACGGCATGGCAAGGGATTTTAATTTTTACAAATGGACATTCAATCGTACTGTTACAGAAATACGACATAAATTGCTATGCTTTAAAATGATGCCGTTCCGTTTACGTTCAATGCCACGGCATCATTTTAAAGCATAGCAATATATGTCGTATTTCTGTAACAGTACGGTTGAATGAATGTTGAATTGAATGTCCATTAGTAAAAATTAAAATCCCTTGCCATGCCGTCCCGGTCTGCGCAGGCCCTGAAAGGCAGCCTACAAGCTCCTACCCAGCTCATGACCTGGAGGAGGTATTTGGAACAACTCATGAATGTATTCATCCCGTAATGCCTTCCCACTTTCCGCCTCCGAGCATTTGTTTCGAAGTAAGATCATTTCATGAATTCCAACTACGCCCCTGAAATTCAGGTGAAACATAGACTAACCAAACCATCCTGCTATCTAACCTAGCTTAGGTATTTACTGATAATTAAGTAAAAAGTTATTGTTAATAACCTAGATTAATAACCTAAACTGGCATTAACAGAATAGTGTGGATATCTTTGCAGAAAACTGCAGTTTCAAATACGATGTATATACATATAATAGATGAATATATAGGTATGGTTTAGTAAGTAGCTTATTATTATACCTACCAATATCTTATTACCATTTAAGAGAAAATTATCATCTAGACAATAAAGAACTTTTAAAATACAAATCATTACTAACACACCTATTTCCAAAATTCAATCTTCAGAAAATTATGAAATAGCGCTAGTAGGTCGTAGAATGCCGATATTGTATTAGCCTTAGTTATTATACACTAGAGTAGAGTACCCATCTAATATGTATCTCTAGTACCTTCAAGTACCAGTATCTGTAGAGCTCATAAACACAGAATACCCTTCAGCTCCGCATAAGGCTCAGATTCGCAAAGCATCGGGAATTCGGAACAAGTCCTTAACGCTCATTCAGCTCGACTCGAGTGCTAAGCCAACTGACACGTGCCGATATTAGGCTCAGTTTGTACTTGACTCAATAGCACTGGTATGCTTACAGCAAACAAATTGGAATGTAAAGATGTACTCACTTAGGATCTTATTTATATTGATCACTGAAGCCTTTGAGGAGTGCAGAAAACACTATTGACTATTTGCCGCACTCATAACTGATTCAAAGATATGTTGGGTTATGTGGGCTTCGTCACAAGTGTTTCATAGACCCTCCATAACGGAAATGTCATAAGTTCGGCTAGTTCCTTATACCTACCTACATTTTGGGTTGGGATTGGGACTAATGACGTTAAATGTACATGAATATATATTTATTACTTAAGGTTTTAGTTAGCCAAGGTTTAGGTCGTTTGTCTTCAATGCTATTGTTGCTTTTTTTTTTGTTGCAGCTAACACATTTTTCACAACTTTCTTCATTAGCGTCGGTTTCGTCGTCTTATCATTGTCGACGTAACGCTAAAAGATAGTCATCTTCTGTATAATTACACAGAAGATAATTTGTAGAGGCCGCACCAGAACAATAAGTTCTAAAAAATATAAATGACATCGAGATTTGAGACTACTTTCTCTGTGCGAGAAAGCGTGATCCTAAATTAACAATCTGTAACCATGATAGGAGTGGTGAAATATATTATATGTAAGATTATTTCAATTAAAATAGCTGGGGTTTTCTTTTGTGCAGCAATTAAGATGTTGAGGCGCACCGTAGTATAATTTACGATACAAAATATCCGGAAAAAGATATACCTACTATTCTCGGCTCGTACTTATCGGTGGTCGTTGTATGATAAAACCAAAATGAGACACTGTGTGAATCTGAAGAGATTAGGTACAACTAGCAAACAAATGAACCCGAATGCGTTAGTTATAGGTATATGATTTGTGCCTGACTCTCTTTTCGTGAACTTTCGGTATGAGCGAAAATACACGATTCTCCAAATTAAGCTTATCATACACTTACCAACTAGGTAGGTAAGTGCTATTATAAGCTTCTTTCAACTCCTGGAAAACTCTTAAAGCAATGTTGATGTAAAGCTTGCTATACAACTTTTAGTTAAGAGTTTTATTCACATATTTTGATTCGTGAATTAGTATTTTTGGTCTGTCATTTTGATAATTAAATTATTCGTTACCAAAAATATTGATATCGAGATCCAACGTTTTAGAACGTACCTACTTAATACGCAATATTTTATTGGCATTTTCATGTAAAGCATCGGTGGTGGTCTAATGAAAGAAACCCATTTGGTCTTAGGGTCGTGGGTTCAAACTAGGTGTAGGTACATTAATTACGGGTTTTCTTGGGGTTTCAAAATGAGTGTTGTGTTTTAAATTTGAATATTATCGCAATAACCACTAGGATAAACATTATTTATACTAACAATACTAAGTCAAACTGACCATTAATTCCACAGAACTATGACCACAAGGAATTAAATTATTTAGCACTATAAATTAGTCACATAGTTGGGCCACAGTTAATTTACCTACTGGTAATACTAGGTTGGGCTAACGATGGTGAATTATGGATTGTCTGAAGTTTGGTTGTTCTACGAATTGGAACGATAGCTAGTTGTTATTTGGGGTATTTGTGTGCTTAAAATAAACACCTACTAACGTTTTTATTAAGCACTTAGATTAACGGCCGGTTTCTCGAACGATGATCAACGTAAAAATCAAACAATTACTATGTGTCAAACTCGGATCAATCGTGATTTGGGTTTCCAGAAACCGGCCGTAAGTATCATTTTGTGGAAAAACTACCAACATACGCTTGAGGTACAATTTTGGAAGCTCTTTACATTTTAACTCGACAAAAAGAAGACAAATTAGTGATAATTACCTACTTGTTGATAATTTCGAATTATAACTACATGTAGGTAACTACAAATCAAACAAAGATACATATTATGCAAAAAAATCTTTATTATTAGGTATACTAAGCATCTAATTTACAGTTTACAAAAACTTTGCAGGTTTGTACCTATTCAAAAGTAAATGTGTTAATTGCTTTGTTAGACCGTGCAAATAAATTGGCGTAAAGAATATATAAATAATAATATATTTAAATGTTCTAAAGCTTGTGTACAATATACAAATATATTTATGTTTACCTATAATACGAAAACTTATGGTTACCAGATTATAATATACCTACTCGAATATACCTAAGCCATTGGATATAATTAATCTTAGGTATATAAAGAAATAAAACTGAGTTATTTTTATAAATTAACAAATAAAGCCAATCCTGTTGTTAGAATATAATTTAGGTATCACTTTATTACACTAAAAACATTTTAGTTCTATTTGATTGAAACGTGTCAGTCAGTGAAAACTTGGCTTTAAACTTATCTTAGACCATTGTAGATAGTATAGGATTAAATTATCTTAAATATTAGCCTAAGTAATTGTAATTATACCTTAGCTACGCAAACAAGGTATAATTAGTAGAGATTTTATCAATGATTTATTGTTTTTTTATGAAACTTTAGGCGTCTCAGAGTAGATATTGATGTCTCAACGTGGTTTACAATTTTGGAAGTACATAAATCAAAATGTATCTAGGTAACAGATAGCTTTCTATACAATAATCAAATTATTAAGATAACCTATAAAATAATTTTATATTGGATACATAATAGGGCTCATAATTCTGTTTAGGTACTTACATATTAGTTTTTTTTTTTATCTCAAACTGGTTTAAATCTTCATAAAAAAGGTAAAAATCATAAATACTTTGTGTAACCAAGTTCATTATCAATCTATACCTACCAGTCCACTGCTGGACGTAGGTATCTCCCAAGACCGCTGACCGCCCGGTCTTCGGCTCACCTCATCCAGTGTTAACCTACTTTCCGTAGATCGTCGCTCCATCTGTCTAAGTTCGGCCAAACCTATTCCTAAACCTATTCAAACGATCCAATCCATCGAACAGAGATATCAACGACCTATAGATAATGTTTTGGAGATGACAGGAGAGTGACGTGGCGTGGGACGTCCATATTGAGTGGGAGCTGGAGAGTTATCAATCCGTACGAGTAAACAGGCTTTCATATTACGGATAATATATGAGAATATTCGGGCTATATAAAATCCGTATTCCATATTAACTGCTTAGTTTCTTCGTTAAAAATATGTAGTGCGAAAACTTTCGTGAACCAATTAGGTAGGCATGAACTAGTCAACATTAATGTGGAAATTGGATTTTCTATAAAAAGTCGTTAACTACTAAGTTATCGATAGTATTTATAAAGCGTCCAGTAAAAAACCTTTTATAAAATTACTGTAGATACGTTTAAATACGTTTTTAGGCTGAAGAGCCGAAGATTGGACACAGTCAGTGGTGCCTACGTTCAGCAGTGGACTGATATTGATGATGATGGTTTACGCCCTACGGCGAGATGGAGCCACGATCTGCGGAGTGTAGCTGGCAAACACTGGATGAGAAGTGCCGAAGACCGGGCTCAGTGGCGCGTCTTGGGAGAGACCTATGTCCAGCAGTGGACTGTTATAGGTTGATGATGATGACGATGGTTTGGTTAGGAACGGTGATTTTCAGAAAGGAATTTCAGCTTGATGATGATGATGGTTTGGTTTGGAACGGTGATTTTCAGAAAGGAATTTCAGCCTGATGATGATGGTTTTGTTTGGAATGGTGATTTTCAGAAAGGAATTCCAGCTTTCATCTGTCGGAACGGCCGAAATATTTCAAAGCAGATCAAACAATTCCTCATAGGGTTGTCAAATCAAATATGTATGACGTAGGTACCCTCAGGAATGCCAGATCCAGCCGCTGACAGCTGACGGCGCAACGGGAATCCTGCGGCTTGTGGCTTCCTCGCTAATTAAACCGCGCGTAATTAGGCCGCTACACTATGCGCAAGCGTTACGAGGGCTTACTCATAAGAGCAGGCTGTATAAAAAAGTATGAACCGTAAGCAAAAAAATATAAGTGTTTTTTTTTATGTGATATCTCGATCGTGGTCAGATCAGGCACTGCGACAAATGAATTACGCTCCGCTTGCTAAGTAAAATAAAATTACTGATTTGCCTGTATCTAGGCTAGATCGTAATCATATTTGGCGTTCATTTTGTTAAGGGCGTCAAACAATAAAAAAGGGGTTTCCATGTAGTACGTTTTACAGGGCTTTTACTGAGTACCTTTAACTAAGTATTTTTATGGTAAAAAACAGTTTCATGAAATCGAAACGGACAGTCTTTATAGTTCAAAGTGCCCATTCTCCTTTGATACGTATTAGTGTTTATGTTTAGTTCATACTACTTCAAGCTTATTACGCGATATATATAGCTCTTATATTGTTCTTAATCAAATGAATGTGTTTGTCCATGAGTTGTGGTTTTAAGTATGTCGATGTTGGTAACGGAGTTTTTGAGCAAAAACTTCGTATGAAGCTTTAATTTACGTTCACTAGTTTAGTATTTCGAAATTAAATATCTACAGTGATTCATACTTGGAACGTAATAACTTGTTTTGCATCTTTTATGGTCTTTTTTTATAGGTAAGTATACAGATTTTTTTATTTGGGAATTGGGATCAGTTGTTCTTAAAAACTATGTGATGAGTGTCACTACTTTTCAGTAATATTAAGAACAGAGGCAGGCTTAAAGCTAATTAGCATTTTCTTCCAACTAACCTTTGTGTAGTGTGGAGTTTAAGCGGTACTGCTGTAGTGTAGAGAAAAAAGGTTTTATTTATTTATTTTAGCCATTTATTTCCCAACAACTTAAATCTTCTGCATTTTTCATTTCCATTATTTATTGTGGGATTGCCCATTTTTGGGCATAGGCCTCCTCCAACCTTTGCCAGTATGGTCTTTGTTTTGCTAGGCGTGTCCATGTAGCGCCGGAAAAAAGGTTTAGGTGAATTTAAACGATCTTTTTTTATATTAACAATGGTTTGCGAGATATTTCGGTATGGTATCACAGTATGGGTAATGATCACCGGGCAATTAGCCTTTGCAAGTAGATATTAATGTTATGTAAAAATACACTGGACTGCAAAACTAAGTATCACACTTTTAGAATTTATTTTTCTTCTAAACTATAGAAGTTAGAGATTTCAAATAAAAAATGTTTTATAGCAAATTTCAACAGCTTTCTTTTAAGCATACATGAGTAACATTTTTAACTTAAAAAAATGATAAACAATAAAAAAGACATTTTTAGCTTAGTGTCTAAAAACTCATCCAACATTTTCTAAGTATGTTTTACATGTTATTTCATTCGTAATAACTGGTATTACCTCCTCGGGCTCTGATTAGAGCTTCAAGCCGGTTTGGCATACTGAAAACGAGGTTTTGGAGCCGATTTTGGGGACCCATTATCTTCTATCAGGGCCTGTTTTGGTACCCTGAGGATGGTAAGGTGGTCTGCGGCTTCTGAAAAGTCTTCCTAGCTCGTCCCAGGCGTGCTCAATTGGGTTGCGATCAACGTATATCTTGTTTACTTCATAAGTTATAGCACTTTAAAAAGTGTGATACTTACTTTTGCAGGCCAGTGTAATACAGACCATGGTAAATCCCATTAAAAAAAACACAATGTTCTAAGGGCAGGGGAATGATGAATGTTCTAAACCGTGATTGTTTCAAACTGCGTGATTGATTGAATATTGGACACGTCCATGTATTGTAAACTTGTAAATATGGTACTTTAGAATACGGCGTGGTTCAGCGGTTCACCATTTAAATTCTATTAAAAACCTTTCACTCTCAATGACCTTTGGTTCCTAAATAACAGTTGTTATCTCTCATTACGTGATTTATTATGTGGGAATCTAAAGTGCACGTTCGATTTCTGGAACAGGACAATTATAAATGATCATTTTTATTTGCTGTACTAGCCATTATATTAATTAGGAAAATAATTGATTATAACTATAATTGGGCATTATCAAAACTTTTTGATTCTTACCATAGAATCGTAGTTTCAGACAAGAAATCTTAAAATAGATCAAGTTTAGGTACGATTATAAATATATGTTCTTCTATTCGATGTTTAAGTAAACACTACCTACGTGTCAGCATATAAACATTTTTCCATAAAAGTCAGTAAAACGCAGACAAGTAAAACACTACACTACAGATAACTTGAATCTTCGAAGCCCAATTACCTTTTTACAGCTTTCGAGAATCAAACTTGCAGCTGAAGTCACACCGAAATGAGCATTAGTATTTTTGTATTTATTACTTTTTTGGCTACGACTTTTTTTAAATAGTTGTTATGTGGTATATAAAACCGATTCTATATGTGCGTTTACAATCTTGAAACTTAATCTGAGGTGTGAGCACGAATAATCGTTCGGCGGTCACGCTAGCGTCAACGCGTAGTGTCACTCGAATACGCCACCGTTTCGATACGTTGCTGATTTCATATTTATTCGTGCTTGGGTCGGACCAATCGTAAACGTATCAAACAACGACGTATTTCAAGTAAATTGCGCGTCAACATCAGTTTTATTATCGAACGTTGCAGCGTAACCGCGTAGTGTGTCTTACATTACGTTTACGATTGTCACATTTATTCGTGCTTAGCTCTCAGTACCTTTACCATGAGTTGTCGCAGTAAAATCGCACGTATTACGAATTTTAGTACCCAACTATCCGCTAGAGGCGCTGTACAAATCTTCATACATTTTTTAACTACAGACGCTAGCGAGTAAAGATTGAAAAAACTCATGGTAGAGCTACAGATCGGTGTAACGCGCACTCATTGTGACAAGTAAATTTGACAGGCATTTCCAGTCGTGCCTGGCCGATGCACCGACAAGGTACTGTTCCTGCGTCAGCTAATCACTATCCAGCCTCGGAGTATATCCCAGCTATCACTTTCACTAACACGAAACAGATGGATTCACGCTCTCGTGCGTTATTTGTGACGACAGATCTTTGAAAGTCCGTTGATAGATTTATGGTTTGTTTTTGTAGAACAATTTTATAGAGCCTCTTGAAAAGTATCGTTATACTAAAGTTATATATTTTAATCTTGTTCGGTTGGTTACTTAGTTTGATACTAGATGGCGTTGTTTGAAATCTCGGTGTCGCACACCGAGTGATTGTTGCACACGAGATATTAATGCTGAGCTGAATATTTTGTCAGCATTCAGACTATGTGACGATTGATTTTTTTTGGATTTCAAGTTAGTTTTCTTTTAATCTAGGCGTTTTTAGCTCAAAAAAGTTTTAAGCTCATATCAAGTTATATGACTAATATTATTTTCTAGGTGTCTGTTTGCTTTAGTACCCGCGGTATGATCTGAGTCGTTCATAAAGTATGTTTATCTCGCTCGCACCCTTTGGGACATATCACACAACGAAATCTAGTCTCAAATTTAAGTAGGGTAGCAGACAGTTAATAAACATTTTTTTTTGTAAATACATGTTAAGAATAGATAGTTACACCCTATACCTACACTAGTCTGTAAAAAATTAGCGGTTAAACCGATATAGAAGCTAAAAAAAACACATAAAAGTAATGTATCTATTCATTATGCAGATACGCGAAGAAAATCCTCCTTTTATCTCGCCTTTGCGTTTCTTTTTTTATATGTAAAAATAGCTCGTGTGGATTCCCCTAAGTGCTTTCAGAACCTGTTAATAGATGCTCAGATGCCTCACACTTCTCATCAGCACATAATTGTCGGAAACGGCAGCTATTGATGATAATAATACAGTAATTAACACCCATGTTATTACTTTTAAAATTTTTGCGGCGAATACGTATTATTATCACTTTTTTAATTTTTGTGTCGAATATTAGGAATACATTTTAAAGAATTATTTAGCTAATTAGAATAGAAATTCAATGCGATTACTTGATGAACATTACCTGGAAGAAATCGCTATCAGCGATAAGGCCGCTCATTGTACTAATTTAAGTTAGTTCTAAGATTTTTTGTATTTTCCTTTGTGCAATAAAGTGTTATCTATCTATCTAAAGCTATGTGACTCACTAAGCACGTCCACAGAGGACGTGCCCATTGATGCATTGCACCGCGTCCATCATATGTTCATCACATGGACATAAAGGTGTTAAGCCATAGCAGTGGACAAAAAATATTACATTTGCCTGAAGTTTATTATACCACACACAACACAAGATGTAGGATTATTTGAAATCCATTATTTTTATTTTACAATATATTATTGTGCAGAGGGCGCGAGCTCGTTGAAGTCTTTTGTTGAAGCATTACATGCGCACACGCAGTCTAAATTGTACATTTACATTTAAACATAAGTATTCAAATTTTTTGTAACATTTCACGCTTAAAAAAATCTCAGTTACTGCAAAGCGGTTTTGCTTATTTGTGTTTACAGGTTAATAAATATTATCGCTATAAACCAGAATGTTATAACATGGGCACGAAGTAATATAAAGTAATTCTTCGAACAAACTTTTCTAATTGGACAAGCTAACGGAAAACATAATCATAATTATCTATGTTGAATCCAAAGCATTTAATGTCGGTGAAAACGCAAACATTATAAGAGAAAATGATCTCTATTCCCCGAGCGACTAATTAAGCTAACTAGACGACACTATTTTATTACTTAACTCATAGTCACTGGCTATAAACTCATGCGTTTGCAGTCGAGCACTTGTAGACATTGGTAGAGGGGTGAGAGTGTGTCAGGCTTTCGGGTTCGGTTACTGGCTACAGCCAGAGTTGACAGTGTACAAACTGTCAACTCTTGCGTTTGCAGTCAAGCACTTGTGGACATAACAAGAGGGGGGAAAGGGTGTCAGGTTTTCGCGATCGGTTTAGGAGCTATGGATGCTATAAACAATTGAAAGTTTCTAACAAAAATGTAATATGCTAAAAGTACTTTGAAATTAAAAATAAGACTTACTCGTATTTATGAACCTTGCGTTATGAGTGTTAGTTAAGTGGATAAATGGTTTACTTATCGCTGCTTAAAATAAATAGTTAGTAACTGCAAGTTACCGAAAGCATTAAATCAAAATAAATCAATTTCGGCTTAAGAGCTCAGCAGGTTCGGTTCTAAAGTTCTAAGTCCCATCACTTCAAGATTATGTTGAATAAAACGAAGCTCGTAAAACTACAACTTTTCTAACCAACTAGCTGGGTGCTTGGTGCAGACTGCAGTCTGCTTGACGACCACTGCGATGAGGCCTAAGAAAGTTATTGTCGACTTTCCTTCTGACGAGTTTGCTGAAGACCTAAAGTGGTACTTTCATTTACATTTTACCCATTTGAGGAAGTGCGAAACGAGTTATGATGCTGTTTATTGTTTGGCTGTTACCGGACCTTTCAACAAAAACAACTTACATGGTTGTATCTACATCTTGTGTATCCAAAACGACTTGTAATCGAAGTTAATGAATAGTAAATTCTATTGTACTTACCTATTACGATCAGTTAGAGCATATTTGCGAACTTTTTGAGTAACTCAAGCAAAAACTTTATGCGATTTCGTTTGAAGACTCGGATGATTTTCACCGTGCGCGGGCGCACTCTCGACTTGGACGGCGTCAGTCGACCTCGCGCATCGGACCCGACCGCACGCATCCGCGCATTCTGCAAACAGCTGATCGTTCGCGCAAGTGTCAATAAAAAAATACATTGTGTTAGTGACATGGTTTTGTGCTCAAATCGGATTCTGTGATCGTATGATAACCGATAGTAAGTAATTCTAATTTCAATATTTTTTATTATGCGTGATGTTGATATAGCCAGCAAACCCACAGACCCAGTTCTGAATAATTAAGCGTAATGAGTTTCTTAAGTCGTGCACGTATTTAAATTATTTAGAAATCAGAGTGGTCATTTGCAAAAAAATGCACGAAATCGTCGGAGCGGCGCGCGACGCCTGCACGAGACCAGACGACGCTGGAAGAGACATGCAATCTAAGACACATGCAGTTTCCCAATATCTTAAAGTAATGAAAACGACAAGATAATAAATATATACTAAGATTAAAAAATTGTGTCAAAGCCATAATCAATGTCAAAGTATATTTACTGATTACATAAAATCGACAAAAAAGACTTTGTGGCTAAATTGATGTATTAGTCATTTTAACCCTCCTTTATTAAAGACGTTATAATTCACAGAATAAATTAGGTAAAAGGTCATTAACCCAAGTTTTAAACTGTAATCAACACGGAAGTTAAAATAAAACCAGATTAGGTTAACTTTAATTTAAATATATTTTTTTCTGTCATTGCAAATGAGGCTTATGTCAACTGGGCTGTCAAAACGCGTTGGACACATGTGTCAAAACAAAACGTTTAAATACTACGCTTGGATAAACAAACACTGGCAGTAAGTCACAAAAAAAGATGATGATTTATATAAAGATGATGAATGCAAAAGGCCCAATTAAAGAAAGAGTGGCGTTTGAAGGCGGTGGCTTATACCCAGCAGTGGGCTAGTACGGGCTGCCGATGATGATGATGATGATGGCAGTTAGTCACAAAAAAGAAAAATAACATAACACATAAAAAAGAAAAGGCATTAAAAAGAAAAAGAAGGAGCTACGAGGAAACATAAACATATAGGTCTGTTAACCTTACAACCCTTTTGCTTCGTAAGTACTTGATAAAGTTCGAGATTTGCAGCATAAATCGATATTCCGTGTCGAAATCGATTATAAGTTTACACCATTTGCGTATTATATTCGTAAAATAATCACTTTTAATAATCAAGATCAAACATCGAATTCGAACACAAATTAGGCATACAACGTGCTAAATTCGTAAGATAAACACATAGATAGATAAAACATTGATTTGAGATACAATAACACACACAAATTACAATAAAAGAGCAGTAAGGAGAAAGAATGGTAAACCTAAATCTATAAAATGAACTTATAAAATCACATACACCATCCACTACTAAAACATACCTACATGAAGTTCTTTGTGTGGTATAACTTCAAAAAGGTATTAGTTCAGTGCATAATTTTGCTCAAAAGCAAACACTGATTTTCAGCTAATACCCTCCGAGACGACAAGTTGAACGCAACATCAGGTAGGTACAAGCTAGACGTTAAATATAATTCAAAATCAATCAGAAACTAGACACAACATCCGTACTAAGTTCGTAAAGTATGATAAAGTAACAGTTTTAATCAGTAAATCATCTTATAAACGAAAATAGCGAAAAGTTACACCATATACTTATACTTCCTATACAGTAACTGTGTAAAAGTCTCACCGGTAATTTGTTATTTAAATTATAAAGATTAACATAAGCCTCGAGCTGTTGGCATGCAAATTACGAGAAGTACCATAAACACGTCTAGTTATAAAAGACGGAACACTCAATCACAATAAACTGCTTTCGTGAGCTATGTAATTTTTTATCATTTTAATGGAAAATGATATAAAGTTATCGCCAAAAAACATTTAGTCTAAGATCCCGTGACAGGAAAAAAATATGTCATCATCATCATCAACATCAACCTATTTTAGTCCACTGCTGGACGAAGGTCTCTCCCAAGACGCGACACTGCGCCCGGTCTTCTTAAATAAAATGTAACATTATATTTATCTATGTATCTGTTTGGAACATATTAATCCATTTAACTGATTATACAAAACTTATGGACATAATACTTACAACATTATCTAGCTCCAAACTAAGCAAAACTTGTACAATGAGAATGAGGAGTGCTTATTACCAATATTTATATTTTCATCGATCATTAAAATATTTATTTTGCAATTGGTATATTTTTCTAAATTATGATATTAATAATTATTTAAACTTCTAAAGTATTGATAAATTATACTTTTAATTATTGATTACTCACATCATCATATCATCACAATGATCGATTAGACAGCAGATAGTAGATAATTAAAATAAATGTTTTTTATGGATAAAGTACTTTTATTTTAAATACATATTTTTTAACATGTGTCGTATCTAGCAGTAGTATATTTGCGTGCTAGTATGTTAGTAGTTCGTCTAAACGCAGTGAGAGTTAGAATGCAACATCTATTCGCTTCTGCTATCAAAGATAATACATAATAATCAATTATAATTGATTCATTGTATTAATATACAATTATATTTTGTTCTGTGTCTGGGTGTTCCTATGCATTATTTATGTATCTATTTACAAAAAAAATATGTATATAGCTTTGCTTAGTTTGGGACTAGAGTGTGATAAGAAAATATCTATTTAAAAAAAAATATTACCAACAGTTTTTAAATACAAAATTTACACGTATATAAATATTTTAATTTGGCTATAGTTAACTCATTATAATCGAAGAAATTGTAATTGTGATAACAATTATCAAAAATCATTCGGAAATTATTCGTATTAGTAAATCAGGTATTAAATATACTTATTACTTGTTTAAAAAAAAACTAACTAGCTACATCACTAAATACAGTTACTAAAACCATGTAGGTAAACCGCACAACAAAAGATTTATAAAAATAACCGACTTTTTGTTTGTATTCAAATTAATTTCCAAATAAGTGTTACTCACTTGTTATCTGCAAATCACAAGTTATCTTTCACACTTTCCGATACGATTCCTACACTACTATTACTCTTATTTATTGTACAAACTTTGCTTCGTTAGTACTTGATTATAATATTACACAAATAAATGTATTTTCTTTATATTCTTTTCTTTCTTTCTTTCTTATTGGATAATTTTGCTTGTTTTTATTTTATACCTACATTATATGGAGTAAGAATATTATATTAATTATTAATTAGTTTGGAACTAGAGCGCAATGTGCGAAATGTATATGTATAAAAAATGTATATGAATGTAGTTTTCAACCATAAAAAGACGGTGTCTTCAAAAGTCTTGCAATTTTATTATCGGTCAGTGTAAATACCCATTCAATTACCTAAGACGTGTGTTACACTGCACTGTACGTCGGTCAATGACCCGGCTAGACAGGGGTCGAGGGTCACACAGTAGTTTTTTCTCGTTTCGCCAATCTGATCGTTTTATAAATTAGTTTTTGTAGACTGCATTAATTAAAATCTTAGCGGGTTATGGCCATTTGCCTTTAAAAATGTTTTTTGTTTGAGTGGATCAAGAAGGTTCATCTGACTTTAAAATTGGGCTTAAATCTTAGTACGAACACATTTTTTTGTATTATTAAACAAGTAGGTACTAATCAGATCTTAACAAACAATGACCTATGAAGTATTACTATCAGACAAAAAAAAACATTAAATAAATATCCTATTTTGAAGTGGGTTAAATCATCTGTCGGTTAGTCAAGTATTTGCATAATAAATATTGCAACTTTTAAATAACTGTGTTTTTGAGTCTTCTTCTTCTTCTTCTTCTTACGTGTCAATGGGTATAGCGACAACAACTTCAAACCAAGTTCGAATGAAACTTAGCCACTGTTATTTGTGTTTTTGAGTAGTTATTGACAACTTCAAGTTTTTTTTGTCAGATTTTACAATAGTGTTCTAAAAAGGTACATAACTTTTCTATCTTCCAGTAACCTTTAGAAATGCAAGTTTCTCTTAAAACCTAACAAAACTTTTTAATTAAAGAAGCTTCGTTTTATTTATTGTCGAAAGAGAAATCACTGAGAGTCGATAAACATTGAAAGTGCACTTGAGATTAAATTATCCAGAAGTAATGAAAGTCGATTACGTAAAGCTTCGGCAATATTTCTAACATGGCGTTGTAGAGATGATAGCAGTCATTGACATATTGCGATTTAGAAAAAAAACACGCACTATTAACGATATTCTCAAAGAGTTGACAACAATTGTCTGTGGAGATATATAAAACTTTTTGAAAATGAAATTGGTTTTCACATATATTTTAGGTATCGAGGAGAGACGTTTAACTGTTTATTTAACTTACTAACTGCAGTCTTTAATCAGTATTTGCTCTGCCTAAGTGTATGTCGGCGTGCCAACCAATAAATAAATAAAGATTCACGGACAATTCACACATCACCCTCTAGTCCCAAACTAAGCAATGAAAAATGATAACAAAAAGCTATGATACATATGTACCTCAAGTGCCAGTTTGTGCACACACTTACATAATTCTTCTAGCGCCACCGATTTTGTATGGAAATCCAAGCTTCTCAAGAAATGCTTGGATTTCCATACAAAATCGGTGGCGCTCGGCGATTGCGTCTCTACGATCCGTTGAGCACAAACTCGTGCTTGGGGTGCTGTTGAACAAGGTTCTGCCACGAATAACGTTTTATAACGGCACCAGTATTTTAGGAATATATTTTATAAAAATCCACACCACATTAAAAAGAGTAATGCAATGTCGTTAAGATTAAATAAAATCCAGACGTACTGGATTCAAGCGATCCAACTGGGGAAATGTTTCTTGCAGTATTTTTAATCAAGGATTCTTTATTGCACACACTTATTAAGAAATAAATACATATACCTAGACGAACTTAACCCGGAAAAGTGAGAGCAAAATAGAATGATTTATTTTTATTTGATTTAATTGCTATAGGTTTTTTTTTAACAAAATCTTCTTTAACGCTTTTCACTGTAGTATTATTTAAATAAATAAATATTCACGGACGTTTCATACAACACTCTAGTCCCAAACTAAGCAACGCTTGTGCTATGGGAACTAGACTGCTGACATAATACTTAAGTATATGTATACCTTTTTTTTGTAAATACATACATAGAATAACAGAACAAATATTTATGTTCATCACACAAACATTTGCCCTGGGTCCACGAACCCACGACCCACAGCATGGAAGGCAAAGCTACTACCAACTGAGCTGTGACGCCTGCCATTAAGAAGGCCTGCCATAGGTGTGGTCTAGTGGTAGGCACTGCATCTTTCCAATCTAATTTAAGTACGATTATACACCAATAGATTTTTCTACTCAGATTTATGTGTCATACATATAATAAACATTGTCGAAAAGCATTGTGAGAAAACTCGTGTTTTTGTCAGTTCCGTTCCTTTTTGACGTTTTGGCAGGTCGCCTAAGCTGACAGGATGTATGCCGGACGACCCTAATCTATTTAAATGGAAGTCCGGACACTGCCTCTTTTTCCAGGAGCCATTTTTTACCTGGTTATAAAGTGGCTGTATAAATCAGATTAGATGCAAAGCTGTGTTCATTTGATGTTAGTCTGGAGTTTTACGGTCTATCTTATAAAAAGTTAGCGCTGACTTGATGTCTTGATTACCATACGTAATGGTGACATAACGTCAATGCTAACTTTTTAGAGCCCTTGTGTTATGGGTACTAGAAGATTATTGATAATTGTAAATAGTTTATAAAAGCATAAACACCCAGGCTTAGAAACGCTTGGCTGTATGGATGTACAGCTGCAGGTTTTAGTGGTGAACTCTGAACGCCCCTATTCAGGTGATTTACATATAAGTGGCGATCACAATAGGCCATCAAGGCCGCAGTGATGTGTGAAGCAAATAAAAAAATGGATGTTTATGGCAGAATTTGGGACTGGAAACTGAAATACTTTTTTTCAAGAACTAGTTGGTAACATCTTTATAAATGATCAACATTTTTCACTCAAACCACTGTCTCAAGGTGATCAAAAAGCACCGGTGAGATGTGATATACCGTTGCAGCTTACTCGACGTGTATCAATAACATCTACTGCTATTTAGGCTGTACGCACACCGACGACACGAATGTAAGACATATTTTACGTCACCAAAACTGCAGTAAGACATCTTTCCTCACCAAGGCTGCAGTAATACATTCGATAGCTGTTGTTAAACGTCAAGTAACGTGACTTTAAAATATTTTTAGTCGTCTGTGTGCGCTATTATTATTTGGATTCTTACCCTATGAGCCGTATGAGCATTATTCTGGTACTGTTTGTCGGATCTGAAACTTGTAGAAGCGAATTAATCTAGCAATCAAATAATATTTGCTAAATCATACTTACATATATGTATTACAAAGACGAAATAAGAATTCATTTTACCAAACTACTTTTTTTGACTAGTCTAGTGTAGACTAGTCACAGGAGAATGAATCAGGAATTCTTGAAGTATTCAATTGTCATTAGTTAATGTACCAATCGCTCAGGGTTGCCAACGTTACTAAAAAAAGTTACCATGTCCCCCCCCTAGAGAAGCGAACGCCCTAAAAGCGCCCCCTAAAAGAGGCTTAGCCTTTTTTTACAAATGATTTGTGACAGACAATGTTTCCAGCGTTTATTTAGCCAGATAGAATAAGCGGGCAACACTATCGCATATATTTCTTTGGTTTCGCATCGTGTGTGGTAAACTAGAAATGTGTGTTTGTAATGAATCCGCGCAATAATGATGTTTACTCACCACTAATGTTTTCCGAACGGTTTCTGACTCACTTGGATTAGAATTTAGAATCCTGCTGTTAGGGTTTCGTAAAAGGTAAAGACGGCTTTTGTGAAGTTCTTTAGTTACTTTTAAAGTAAGTAAGTTTGTGTTGTAATGACGTTGCGCGTAAATATATTCCCCCTATCTTATAAAAAGTTAGCGTTGACATTATGTCACCATTGCTTATGGTAATCAAGACATCAAGTCTGCGCTAACTTTTTTTACTTTTTATAATATGTTTGGAGTAGATTCCTGGTTATAAATATAAAAAAAATTGCACCTTTCGAAATAATACGTTTTGTAAGACATTTAAAAAATGTACCTATCTATTTTTACCAGTCTTATGAAAAATTCTAAATTCTAAAAACAAAAATAATTTATAATTTGTCAAAACACGGGCATTGAATTCTTATCACATCTAATACCACAAAATCGACCAACAAAGCACCAGTGCCAGGCACGGACCACAAAATCAATAGAATCTCGTGAAAATAAACGAAACCTCATTCACAACAGATTGGGTTCATTCTTCACCATAACAATAACCAGTGGTTATCATAATCAGAAGTTATCATAACTGCCACCGACTATAATTTTTTTTTTGGTTATGTGTAGGTAGCTTATGTAATTATTTTATTACATGTTCGGAAGATTTGCGTGCTGTATTTATTTTAATAAGACGATTTTATTTTATTGATCGTACATTTATAGAATGGCGTTGCTTTACCAAGCATCACTGTGAGAAGTAAATAACAGCATGTTTTTTGCCAAAACAGGCCTTACAACGTTCATAATAATATAACCCAAGGATCTACACTCACGTTCCGTCATTGAAGATCTTAATGTCCCAACTAGAACTACAATAAGATGCCTAAACTTTTAACCGGGTGTTAAAGTATGGTGCACCTGTATAATAGTGAAATGCAAGTAAACAAAACAGTGTCAGTGTGTCTGTCCGTCACGAAATCGCAAGTCGTTCTACATCCCACAGGTTTTGTGAATGCTGCAATCAGGCTGGACACTAGATCTAGATTTACTAGATAAGTTTATTACCAGTAAAGATAGAATTTTTTTGTAATAAAGTTTTGGTACTTTTTAATATTGTGTCTATTTTTAGATTATGTATCTGTTTTTCCTGGTTATAAATAAATCATTTATTATCATCATCATACATTAACCAATACATTAAATTTATAACCAGTTCTATCAAATATATTTTTTAATTATAAACTGATTGACCCGACATACGTTGTCCTGTTTGCAAATATTCCCTAGACTACATAAAAAAATCAGCTAAATCGGCCCAGGCGTTATCGAATTTTAACGAACAGCCCTTAATTGTTACTTATACATAAAGATTTATAAAAAAAGCTACGAATAAAAAAGTACCCAAGTAGGGTAAGTATAATAAAAAATAAATAGATAATAAAAATAATCTGGTACCTTGTGCATATTGTTTTCTTAGACATTTTATTTAGTATCGTATATATTTGAACCAGTTTACAAGACTAGAAACATTATTTAAATGTCTACTCTCGAAAAGCTCTTTTAAACTTCTAAACGAGTTACTTATAAGTTACTTTTTAAAAAGGTACTTAAAAGTAAGTGCGTGATAAAAATATATACCCGTTGACTTGAGAACCTCCGTTTTTTTCCGTCGGTTAAAACCTCATAGTCCATCTAGATAATCTATGTTCACGTGCCAAATGCCTCGCAAAAATGAGCATAATTTGCAAACCGCAAATAACATACTATCAACAAGAAGCCTCACGTATCTAAAACTGTGATTACTATATTTCATACTTATACACAAAACCGGCACGGAGTTCTAACCCTTATTTCGTGTAGCTAAAGACGTTTTTCGCATGAGGTTTTTTTGGTAATTGGACTGGAATAACCAACAAATTGGAGGAAATCATTTCGGGTTGTCAATTCGAATTCCACGAAATTATTTTGGTGTTTTATTTAGTAATTTACTTTCTATTGTGAATAAGTGTGGCAATAAATGGATAATAAATTGATTTTGCGATGGCTTCGGAATTTGTTTATTAAATTGAAAAGCAAATTGATAAAACAATTTCAGAGACTTGCTAACAAGGTAAGCAAAATAGTAGATTTTTGATAGAATTTACATAAGGTTTTATACTTTATTGAGACACCACCTTCTGATCTATTCGTTAGTTCAAATCCGGACATGAACCAATTGTTTTTCAGCATTGCTATTCAGCGCGGCAATGCAGCCAGTGTCTTGGGTACGCTTCCGATTGGTACTGATTTGGATCAGTTGAACTATCTATAGATCGTTTGCAACGGTAGATACGTAGATAGCTCAACTGTTTCTTATGTATTTTATATAACAATGTACATTTTGTAAATACTGTATAGTCGTAAGTTTGTTTGTGAATAAAATATTCCATTAAAAAAAAAAAAAAATAGTTTTTTCAGTTAAAATATTGTATACGTAATGCCAGTACCTACTCTCAAACGGTAAAGGAAAACATTATACTAGGTACTTAGTATTCTATCAACTGCGATGAACTTAGACAAGAGATCTGTGAGGATGTCTACCGTGCTGGGAGTCGAACTCGTGACCTTATTTTCGCATTTTCAATGTATATATTTTGAAACTACACTGTTATGCTACACTGCTTTGTAACGTAAAGTGGGTATAAAGTTAGTTTCAAACTACCTTTAAGCTTTTCAGAAAACACAAAAGAGGTACCAGCGGGCATATCTTTTGTTGTAAAATTTGGAACTGATAGTGTGAACTATATAATATTTGTATATTCATGAACTTTTCACACAACGCTATCTAGCCCCAAACTAAACTAAGCTTGTAATATGGCACCTACGTATATAATAATTCATATTGATTTTATTTTTTATATGTATTTATACATAGAATGTATAAATACTTACTTATAAATATTTTCTCGCAGATCTCATAAGAATATAATGTTGCTAACACATATCACAGAAAAAACATCAATATTTATATTTTATTTGTAGTTTCGAACCCACGATACACAGCACGGAAGGCAGAGCTTGACCAACAGAACTGTGACGCCTGTCATAAAAAACTATTTATTGTTGATCTCTGCCCGCTATCAGTTATACTGTAGCTGTAGCATTAATGAGAGTCACGTAGGTAATGGTTACAGTACCCCTACCATGAGTTGTCACAGTAAAATCGCCTGACTTTACTACAGTAGTTACGTCAATATTAGTATGGCGAATTTTAGTACCCAACTATCCGCTAGAGGCGCTGTACAAATCTTCATACATTTTTTTAACTACAGACGCTAGCGAGTGTAGTAAATATAGTATAGTAAAAACTCATGGTAGAGCCACGGGTGTGCGCACGCGCCGCCGTTTGCTCTGAATTGTAAAGCTTAGTAACAGAGATCTGTTATTACATTTGAATTTATGTTTAAGAGGCTACAATTGTTATTGCTTTATAGTTAAACAAAATTAATAACAAACAAACTGACGACTAACAGTATTTACAAAATGTACGTAGGTATACATAAAATACATAATTAATAATTAGTAGTTGATTATACTACAAACCGTAGATTAACTACGTATTCGATTAATTGAAAAAAAAAAAGATTTTAAGTTGGTAAGTCACAGACGACATAATTATTGTTTAAATGTGTATTTAAGTATACCTTTAGATTTACAAGATAATAGCCCACAAAATCTTTATCACCGAAGACAATTATAATTTTAGCGTCAACATTTTTATTGTTATTTATGGACGGATTTTTATTTTACCCAGATCGTGCACCAATAGACTTAGTAAGGAGACTTGATATTCTAAAAGATATAGTCTCCTTTCACAATCGACACATTCGTGCTTTAAAATCATTGAAAGAGTACTGAGCACGAATAAATGTAACAATCGTAAACGTAACGTATTTAAAACACACTGCGCGCTAACTCTGCAACTTTCAACAGTAAAGCTGATGTTGACGCGCAGTGTATCTCACTGTTTCGATACGTTTACGATTGTCAGATTTATTCGTGCTCACCCATTTAGTTTCCTCAATCAATACGCAGTTTTTGCGGTCCGTCTGATCGGAGTGGCATAGATACGGTGCCGTTTGTAGAAAATACGGGTCTAATGGCAAGATACTAAGTTTAATAGCCTTTAAATTACACTTAAATGAGTCTAAGCAGTCTTGATGTTTGAAGAATTTACTCAAATACAGGAGGGGAATCTTGTACTACCTTGTCTATCTTGTCTCTGGTACTGGTACTGCAAACACTGTTTTTAAAGCTTAGGTATAGACATAGTTTTTAGAACTTTAGAAAGCACTAGAATTTTAAGAGGTGAAAATAGCTAATACTTAAATTTATAATAACTGTTCAAAGACATCAATGTGGATTTATTTAATAAATGATTTTTTTTGACTTTGAGTTTCATTTTGAGATTTTTTACATATACATAAACTATAAATGTGTCACATCACATTACATTACATGGCTTATTTCCAATGTTTTTATAACACCCTCAATACTTGTTCGATTTCTGTGAGCTAGCCACCTCTATGTTTACTGTGTTTGTTTATGTTTTGTGTTCCTTCTAATAATGTATATTTTGTTTGTTTATACAGGGTGTGTGTAGTATCGTGCGGTGATGCGCCGCGAGCGCCGGCGATCGACACATGCATGCCGCCCGCGCACCCGGTATGTATCTAGTCTAGCTACGTAACTTGTAAAAAAATTGTTACTTTCTTACTTACTTCTATGGCGCAGTGACCCAAAAAGAGTTGTTTAAACTAAACGTTATAAATTAATAAAATATATAAGTAGGTCTAAAAATAAATAAAATTATTTGGCCATCTTATTCCAAAAAAAAATACGCATCTGAACATAGAAACCTAAACATTAATTATATCCTATAACTTCATTTCGACTCTGAGTAATTATTATTTGTTCCCAGACTTTTAAGAGCAATAAAAGCTTACTCTGAAACTTTTAACAATTTGAGCGATTACCCTAATTGTGGGGCCAACACTTTCACTGTATAAATATTAATGAAAACGCAAGTGTTCTCGACCCGTTGGCCCGGTTGCTCTTTTATTACTCTTGAGATTGACTTTGACAAAAAAAAATATACAAGTTGACTTGAGAACCTCTTCCGATTTTTTTTCGTCGGGTAAAAAATATTTTTGTTTGAAACTGGTTAGTTCTTAAACTTTCTGTTTAATAAGATTAAAAATAAAAACTACACTTTTTTGAGCACTTTTCAACTCGTAGATAATAATTTTGTTAGTTTGTAAATAAATAAGTACTATTAAAATTCTTAAGAAGTTCAAAATAAAGCCAAGAAACGAAATTTTTATTGTTTATTTTTACAAAACATTTAGAAATTTGGTCCGAAAATGGTAATGCGAAAAATGATCTTTTATGAATTTATTTGATGCCACGAACTAATTGGTGATTATCTGAAAAATAAACATCATCGCATTAATTATAACGGCTCATTATGATACAATTTGCATTCAGAGATAACTAATTCTGTAGTTTAACATATTTTATGGTATTTCTGTGAACATAATGTTCAGAATGACATTTTGGCGGCTATTTCGTCTAACTTCATATCTTATTTTGACTAAATTTAAAAATATTTCACAAAATAAATTACTTCTTGGGCATTTTATTAACCATTGATATTTACAGAAAATTTTAGTTTTGTCTTATTTGTTTATTTGGGATAATTTTAACAAAGCAGTTATAGTTTTTGAAAGATCGATAAAAAACTGTTATTTGTGTTTATGTTCTAGGATTTAAAGTTAATTGCAGTGGTTTGACCAAGAGACCAAGAGAAATATCATCGCCTTTTTAAAATCTTTTTATTAAATAAAGTACTTATACAAGATAAGCAATAAGTAATAGTAATATGGATTTTTTTCTTTTTATGATGAATCATTAAAAAAAAATAGGAACCAAGCCGTAAGTTTCTTGCTCGTTCTTCTAGGTTCTGATCGCATGAACTGGCACCTAGAATCACCTATTAAGACCATTATAAATTATCTTTTTCATTTTACTGAATAAATAATTTTGACTTTGACTTTGTAAGTAATCTGTCAAAATCCAAGCACGTTCCAAGTTATATGTTTGTAGAACGTAAAAAATACAACGCTCATTAACTAAATTAAAGACTGCTAAATGAACTAACCATTACCTCCGTTAATGGTTTACGAAGACTTTACTTATCTATGACCGTCAAGTAGTAATAGTCTATAGTCTAGTGTAGTCTATTTGTGTGAACTGAGGGGTAAGCACGAACAACATTATGTTATCTCAACTATCTCAACTAATATTATAAAGAGGAAAGATTTGATTGTTTGTTTGTTTGTTTGCATCGAATAGGCTCCGAAACTACTGGACCGATTTCAAAAATTCTTTCACTGTTGTGAAGCTACATTATCTGCATTGAACATAGGCTATATTATAATGATATTTTTTATATAGGCTACCCGTGCGAAGCCGGGGCGTACTACTAGTATCTTATAAAAAGTTAGCGTTATTATTATGTCCCCATTACGTATGCTAATCAAGACATCAAGTCTGCGCTAACTTTTTAGAAGATAGACAGATAGTATTTAAAATACACAGCACGGTAACTTTGCGACGTTCGAAAGTAAAGTTTATGTTTATTTTTTTATTTATCTTTTTATTTCAACCGTAACCTTACCTACTATTTTATAAAAAATGAAATCGATTTTTTCAATTGTAAAATAATTATTTTCTAGGAAAAAACGGCCAAATATTATCATAACTCCTTTATTTTGAATTAATTGTATAATAATTTACGATAATAAATTATAGAAAATGTACTTCTATAGTTAACTAAGCATTACTCCGTGCCTGCTCACTATCAATAAATCTATGTCTAGTATCCAGGTCGTGAATAAGTAGGCCTCTAGGTTTTTCTCAGTTTTACTGTCTTTGTGAGGTGTTAATTATGTACGTTTTTATGTTCATGTTCGCACTGTCGTGTCGTGTCGTGTCGTGTCGTTGACAAAGACTTTATTAACAGAAAACGGGTGTGGTTACTTAAGACGCGATATTTTACATGTTTTTATGGAGCCTAGTTAACTTTTTCTTCTAACACCTTATTTCTTTTGAATTATTCAAAATGTGTTTGATTATTTTGTTCAACGTCTTATATTTCAAAGCCAATTACACAAAAAAAATAAGAAAAAAAATATAGAGGCTAAACGTACGCTGGTTTACTAATAACTTTAGTATAGTAAAAAACTATTTTTTTTCAGTAAAAAGTTCCGTTTTTATCAATAAAAATAAATAAATAAATAAATAATGCTGGACAATCCACACAACATCATCTAGCCCCAAGCTAAGCAGAGCTTGTGTTATGGGTACTAGAAGACTGACATACTTAGTACAATACATTACATAGATAGATATTTTTATTATACATATAATACCCAGAACACCCGGAATAAATATTTGCAGAACATACAAACATTTATCCCAAGGCGGGAATCGAACCCGCAACCTTCCGCGCCGCAGGCGGACCATCGCCCACCGCGCCACATCGGTCGTCAAATCAATCATTTATTGATTAAAAAGCAACTAATAAAATGCATAGCTGTCGATGCCAAAATACGTTAAAGTTGAACCTGTCTATTAGGACCCCCTGATCCAAGAAATGTTGGATCAGGGGGAGAATGTTGGATCAACTTACATTATATATCTCGAAACATTTACTATTACTTGTGCATTTTAATTTATTACAACTGGTAACTAATACCGGTCTATAATAGTCTACTGCTTTTATCGCGCTACTAGCTCGGTAGAAGTAAGTAGCCACAATCACTTGATTATAATCACAGTGCTTAACAAAGTAAGCACTATTTCATCTGCTAGGTGTGGCTGAACTACCACTTGCAAATGTAAATGAGTTATCTAGACCGGTTCGATTAAGCTTTGGCTAAACCTACGCGACTGACGCTAGAACGCTCTGACTCCGCGATTTCGATGACCGATGTGGCGCGGTGGGCGATGGTCCGCCTGCGACGCGGAAGGTTGTTTTGTTCGATTCCCGACTTGGGATAAATGTTTGTATGTTCTGCAAATATTTATTCTGGGTGTTATGTATAATAAAAATATCTATCTATGTAATGTATTGTATTAAGTATGTCAGTCTTCTAGTACCCATAACACAAGCTCTGCTTAGCTTTGGGCTAGATGATGTTGTGTGGATTGTCCAGCATTATTATTATTATTTATCTTGCACTTCTTCTTCTTCTTATCGTGTCGATGCTAGATAAGTTTTGAGAGGTGTTTTGCAAGCTCTACAGCACCACTTGTGGCTGCATTTACGTCCTCTTTGGTGCAGGTGTTAGGGAACCATGGGCACACCAGTAGATGCTGCATTGATTGTGTTGCAGCACCACAGTCACACGCAGTAAGGTTACCATCTCTAAACCCTCACCTACACATGTTGTCTCTTCTTCTTCTTCGTGTCAATGAACACAACAAATATTTTAGACGCAGTTCATGTAGAACTTTGCCACATTTATTCCCCTGTCTGTACTATTGATGAGATCATCCCTTGTGCAAGTATTAGTGCACAAGGGGCAAACGAGCATGTGGGACATAGATTGTATGGGGGCCCCACAGTCACATTGGCTCAGAGAAGAATGTTGTCTCTACTGCGGCCCACTTGAGTTACTATCTTGCAGTGCGCGGCGACGACGCGGTTATCTCCGTATGCTGGTGGTGGTCACGCAATGTAACTCAAATAGCTTTAGTATCTCATTTCTCAGTAGGCGCTGTTCGTGTGTTTCTGACAAGGGTGTTTACACCTACGCGTCTGGGACACGACACTGCTACTGACGTGACAACGGCAATCGCGAGCGTACATCACTATTTGCGACGCAAGCGTTGGCAACTCAATACCTTATCAATATACACTAGAAGCATTTTAAATGTGAATAAGTAGGTAAATAAAATAGAATTAATATCGTTCTGCTCTTTAGCATTAAAATATTTTGTACGCAGTGTAACCTCATAACATCTACACAAATTATTCAGAATATACGATCACGCTACAGCCTTAAAAAAATATTATTAACTTACAAAAAAACAGTATTAAACCTCTAGTATCTATTAACGGTCTATCTTATAAAAAGTTAGCGCAGACTTAAAGTATTGATTACCATACGTAATGACTTAAAAAGTCAACGCTAACTTTTTATAAGATAGGGGGTTAGTAGATAATAATAGCTATATCGCTATATCGTATCGTTACCAATATAAAAAAAATGTCTAAAATAAACTTACGATATTCAAGCGTTATTATACGACTATCTAGACTAGGCCTAAGTCTAGAAATGATAAACATCTAGATAATGAATCGCCTATTATTAGCAATCAATAAAGATAAAAGAAAGCAGACTCAACTTTCCAAACGGTTTAGAAAATTAGTCAATTAAAAAAAACGAGCGAATTTGACTAATTAAAATAACTTAGTTTAACTAAATTAGCGAGACCCAAAATTTGCGTAAATTTCGAGGCAATTAGGTGGCTTTTATTATATTTGTTGAAAATAGAATAAGTAAATACACAGCTTTTTATTAAAATGTTGAACATTTTGGATTTCTGTGCTCAATTTAATTAGTATTTTAGAATTTCGTTATTTGCTATTCCTTACATTACATTTTTGTACATAATTGATAATAATAATATTTTGTGATTAAATAATCATAAATATTTATAGTTACTGTATCACGCAAGACAAATATCCAAGTTAAAGCTTATCTATACGAGAAATTTCTTCCAGGTAACCTTAGAATTATTTGAAATTGTTTAGTAATAAATACTTCTTTTACTATTAAATATAATGTTTACAATGGTCTGTCGATAGCTCAACTGTTTTATGTATTTTATATATTCCTATGTACATTTTGTAAATACTGTATTTCTCGTAAGTTTGTGAATAAACTTACCAGAAAAAAAGACAATGAAAAAAAGTTTCTTTATTTAATTCTTCTTCTTCTTATCGTGTCGATGCTACAACTGTATTTTGTTGTAGCATCGTGTTGGAAAGATTAGCCAGACTAGACACTGCTTTGCCGTGCCTAGCTGTTACCGGTGTGCGCCACGAGGAGGCTCTTTATTTACTTATTTCTTTTATAACGTAAACAACTTTATTAAATAAAACACCTTGATAAATGAGAAGCATTTCTTAGACAAATAGCTCCTTTGATTGGATATCAATATACGTCAGTCTGTGTTAATAATATACCCATTAGTTGAAGATTACCGTTGGAAATATCTTACACTTTCTTTACTTAGTAAATAAATAAAATATTCACGGACGTTTCACATAGCGCTATCTAGCTCCAAACTAAGACAAGCTTGTACTATAGTAACTAAATTGCTGATTAAATACTTATTTTTTATTCTAAATACATTTATAGAATAGGTACATAGTGAGTGTTGTTGATTTATTTATATACTTAACTAAATTATAAAAAAAAAATCATGGAGAAGGTAGCAGGTTTGATTCCGGCTCAGTTGATAATTTTGAAAATAGTTTCATTTTGTTATGAGAATAAGTGACACACGGGTGATTCACCAGATGTTACGTGGTAATCTTTATACACACAGTGAATTAATTAAAAACATACAGTCGAATTCAAAACCTTATTATTTAAGTCGGTTAAAAATGTTCGATATTAAAATAATTAAGTACATATCAGATCATAATCTAAATATTGATTACAAAATTGATGCAATTGATAAGTGAAACTATAAGAAAGTCCATTAAATAGAACATCTAATTATTCGCTGAATGAATTCGATCAATGTTATCATTACGGGCTACAAGACTTACTTTCAATGGCTTTAGTAATCGATTATAATGAATAATCTATCGATTATAGGTTATATTCAACTACATGGCGTCACAGCTCAGTTGGTAGTAGCTCTGCCTTACTGTGGGCAGTGGGTTTGATACCCACCGAGAGCAAATGTTTCTAAATATATTCTAGGAGTAGAGCGCGATGTGTGATGTGTGTTTTATCTTAAGAGAATCTTAAAATACTTATAAAACAGTTTTAGCGTCAAAGCATACTTACTACTTAAATGCATTTAATTTTAAAATTATAGCGAAATAAAGATAATCTGCAAAGATCGCCAAGATGGTAATTATAATTACATAATCGTAATTAACTGCAGAGAAAGTGAAAAGATGTTTTTTTTTTCGGAAAATCATCTTCGTAACCGCTGTCACCCGTTACGCAACGGATGTCTTTCGAATTACAATGAGTGTTAGACACAGCGAGTTTAGAACAGCTGGTTTATTTTGTGGCGCCTTTGCAATAAATTTGTTTAATATTTACGAATTTGTCAGTCTTCTTCTTATCGTGTCGATGCTACAACTGCATTTTGTAGTAGCATCGTGTTGGAAAGATTAGCCAGACTAGACACAGCTTTACCGTGCCTAGCTGTTACCGGTGTGCGCCACGAGGAGGCTCTTTCCATGCACCCGTCATTTATCTTATACGGGGTTTTTTTGACTGACGGAGGAACGGATATTACTAAGTCCGAAACTAAGAGGGTTAGAGAAATATCGCGAAGGCTTTCATATAAAAAAAAAGATATACTTTGTCTTTTCATAAATCTTTTATATTAGGAAAAAATCGACTCTATTGATTTGAAAAAAAAAAACTTAATTAATAATTATTAATTATTTTAAGTAAAATGAAGACCGCTTCATTGTACTTAATCAATTAATTAATAATAATAATAGAATGTTATAGGCGTAAGTTTGTTTGTGAATAAATTAATTAGTTAACACAAAATCTAAAATGACTGCTTTTCTTTACCAATTAATAACGATTTATAAACTGACCTAGCCGTTATAGAATAGTCTATACAATTAATTCAGCGGAACGTTCGTAAAACGTGACTGAAGTTTCGAGTTTTTACAACGCACGTGACAGTGGCAAGTGCTAGTGAAATTAAAAGTGTTAATTTAGTTAAATTATCACATTTACTCGCTTATCAGAGAGTAGTCTGTATAATATCCTTACGCAAGCAAGGAATTTAAAATAACTACATAACGCCATTTCATTTAAAACAAAGCAAAGGTTCAAATAATATTGTTATAAAAAGTATGGATTTAGATTTATTAGTAAACATAATAATAATATGTTAAAATAGCATATGTTTGCAATAACAAAGTTGTTTCATTTTTGCAGACACGGCACGGATTAGCAAAAAAATAATCAAAGTTAGATATTACTAAATTACTTAAAGCTCTAAGCACCTACCATTGTTTTCTTTCATTTTAAGCCTATATTGAACAATGAAAATATTTTATTTAATCGCTTTTACTTTATAAAGGATAATATCAACTTTACTTCTAAATACTTATTTAATTCTAAAACATCTACTTACTTATTATTCAACTCAAAACAGCCTATCAAATTGTCGTACACTTCACGTATTGTATAACATCGATTTATTACAATTGACAATGAAACACGAATCGAATCGATGTCTCGATTTGATCGTAATCGATAACGATCCATAATCGGCTAAACGATTTGTAACATTCACAGTTTGAATTGACATCGGCTTTTACGAGGTTCTTGTGACACTTTTGACAGGTTATTTTGTGCCACAGCAGCTGTCGGGTGGTAGAATGGTATTACGACTTTAGCCTGCCAGAAAAAAAAAACTTTCGTAAGAAAATTAAATGGGATGTCAATAGTGTATGTAAATTGATGAACAATGGTTTTTGAAGTTTTTATACAAAATATATTTATTAAATAAGATGATAAATTGATAATTTAAAATGAAACAAGTTTTTTAAATAAAATTAAGGCATCTTGTTTATTAGATCGCGAAAATTATATCATGAAATAAAAAGTCTCCGAATAAACTTTAAAATCGCGTCATATTTTTGCAGCCATTTAAAAAAGCCAGGGAAAAGTTTGATTGCAAAAGTTGTCTTATGAAATGTTGTGCAAATGAGAGTTGTTGGTTCTTAAACGAGATTTTTAGATATTATCGTGAATACTGTTTGTAAAGATTGTCACGCATTTAAGATCTTGAGTTACTTGGTTCTTGGTTTAACTTGACTCATCTTTTCTTTTATATCATAATTTGTAATAGGTGTCTTTTAAAAGTAGGTATCAGAGGTTTTTATACTGCTAATAACCGACGTCTTAAATTATGTTTAATTTGGATAAAAAAAGACTTTATAAGTATAATTTAAATTTAAAGATTGTAAAAAACTTTAAAAAAATACGCCCGGCGAAGTAGGAAATGATAAGAAAAGAGAATGAAAGAGATTTGAGGGTTTACAATTTCTTTCAGATTGAAAATAATCAATCTGAAAGCTCTCGTCTGTATATTTGCCATTCGATCAAGAACCACTTATCCGTGAATATTTTATTGAAACGTGCAGTTGTAGATTCTTTGTTTCGCCTAAAAAAATGAAACTTGAATTTTTTTAAAGTACCTACTTACCTATAGTTATTTTATTATTCTATCGTTCGTTTTGATGTCGAATTAGAGCTAAATCAACAAAACTTTTGTAGCCACATTATTACCTAATTATAATATGTATTACTTAGTAAATGTACTAACTAGATGTTAAAAGTAGAACAAATACTTTTTTTTTAGCCCTTAGCCCACTTCCTCTTGGAATAACGTTTTCCACGATTTCAAGTACAGAATTCCATTTTTGAAATTAGAAAAGTTTTGACGTATCGGACATGCTATCGCCGTGGACTTTTTTTGTAACTCGCAACCTCATTGTTTTCAAAACCGGAATTACAATTTTGAAATTTAATGGTACGTAAATTTAATAGATACTAAGTACTCAAATAGATGTTGGCACGCAATTTATTACTGTGGAGTTTTTTGACAAGTTGTATACTCTATGCTACAGATTATATAGAGTCTGTCAAGCGAAAGATGGCCCTGATAAATCGCGGCAAATTCAAAAACTATTAGTATGGCAATACATTAAATAATAGGATAACTTGGAATTACATAATTTGATACTTTGATATTATTCTAAATAAATATACTTACATAATTTTTGATGATGATTATGAATAAGTAGATGATATACTATTGCCATACTAATAGTTTTTGAATTTGCCGCGATTTATCAGGGCCATCTTTCGCTTGACAGACTCTAGATACTACAGCCCTCTGCCACAGATAAAATATTATACTGCCTAGAGATCCCATTCAGTTCATTCATTTCATTCTTTCTTCGGACTCCATTATCTGCCAATTTACCCGCCAGTAATGGGAATTATGGAGGAGAATGAAAAATAAAATGGCCGAGTTGGGCATTCTTTTGTTTCGAGAGTTTCGCGAATGAGTGACTGGTGGATAATTGAATTTCTTAGGGCGTTTTCACATGATAGATTTAAAATAGAAGAATAATAATAATATTGTTACATTATGCTATAGATATTTTGATTTTTTTGTGTAGTTCTTTCCTTAGATGGTTTATTAAGGTGTAAATAATTGGTTATTGATGTAAAAATCCAACATTATGGTTATTATTTTTGAGGAATATAGTAAAAATGTTTATAAAATGTAAACTACCACAGCATACCTACTTTTCTTCTCATATTATCTTTATTTTCATAATACCAGACGTGCGTCAATGTTTGTTTTTGTCGCCTAAAACCAGACCCTGTTTGTTCACGTTTTAAGGCCGTTTTCACTTTCAACAAAGTACATTCCTGCACGAAATCGTTTACCGCTATATTTATAATCATCTTAGATAATAATAAGCATTATAAAAAGGTATCGCTATAAAATATCGCTATGGAACGTAGTATCTTACAAGTAAAAATTACAGACCGCATAAGAAACACGATTCTGCGTTCTCAGACGCAAATAGCCGATGTAGCTCTGAAAGCTGGAAAGCTGAAATGGGACTGGGCTGGACACGTCAGCCGCATGCCCGATGAACTCTGGGCGAAAACCACGACAGAGTGGGTTCCGAATGGACAGCGACCGCGCGGAAGACCTAGGCGGCGATGGCGAGACGAGCTCGATTCGTATGACAAGGATTGGTCATTAACAGCCCAAGACCGAGATCAATGGAAGGAGGAAGGGGAGGCCTTTGCCCTGCAGTGGGAAAATTCAGGCTTATAAATAATAATAATAATAAATCGCTATAAAACCTTTGTCTGTGGGTGATATTTTTATGCTTTTTTATTTTAAATTACTAGGTTCCTTTAGAACTATTATTTATAATACTTATATTATAAAGTATAGGTAGCCAATCTTAAATATTTTTATACACATAATAAGAATAAGAAATATATAAAGAAATCTGCATTTAATTGTAAGTACATAATTAGGTAAGTATTTTTATTGTTTATTGTTGTATTTGTGGATTCATGGAGTATTTGAAGCATATCTAAATACACAAGTAGATTATTATGTAACTGTTTTGTAATGACAAGTGCGTGTCGTATTTTTATTAGCTTTTGTTTTTGGATAGCTATAAATGAATGCATAGATAAATGTTCTTAGTTTTTAAGAGTTTTTATAATATTGGTAGGTATGGGCTTCCTAAAATTTTGTTCTAGATTTAGAAAAAATAATGGGAAAGAGTTAAATTCAGTTTTAAAAGAAATTGTTTTGTTAAGTTAAAAATAAGTTATTATTCATGAAATTGTTTTGTATATGACTGTACCGTGACAAAAATGGGACGCGCGTAATGGAGAGTATTTCTTTATTTTAATATTTGTTTTGCCCTTAAATCTCTGACCGAGACTAACAGCCTTTTTATGTATAACAATATAAATTATTAGAATGAATAGAACGCTCGAACGCTGATTATTGTCACGTAGTCTGAGGCGTTTTCTAAAAAAAAATGCGCCAACTAAATGATTATAATATCTCATCATCATCATCAACCTATATTAGTCCACTGCTGGACGTAGGTCTCTCCCAAGACACGCCACTGAGCCCGGTCTTCGGCTCTTCTCATCCAGTGTTTGCCAGCTACACTCCGCAGATAGTTGCTCCATCTCGCCGGAGGGCGTCCTACACTACGCTTGCCTAAACGCGGTCTCCACTCCATCTCCTATCCGTTTGCTCCAACAATCATATCCAAGGAGGATTTACTCTTGAAATAAGTAACTTTAATATTATGATCTTGCATCTTATCATTGTAGGAAACTTGAGCCGTTTAAAAGTCACTATGGCAATCTTTATAAGTTTTTTATAATATGTATTTTTTATATTGTATTTTGTAAAAACTTGATTTCTAAAATTTTTGAATGAAGGAAGATGATAAAAGTCACGATTATTATTTTTTAACTATTCCTTATTTTTTAAACTTCCAAGATGCTCGTTGTTCGTAGCCTTTAAACGACTAAACCGATTTTCATAAATTTCGCGTCCTTATAGCTTGAGCTATGTAATATTAGGTACTGTATATTTGCTGTAACAAAACATAAATTACCTTGTAATAACTTATGTGTACCTCAATTATTTAAACGTGAGAACTTTAGCCTAAAATCCGTTGTTATTTACGAATATCCCGAAACTTTGAATGTAAAAGGGTTAAATATAGCTATAAGCTCTAGTGGAAACCGGCCTTTACCCCCTTGACACAACTAGTTCCTAAATTAATTACTCCAAAGATGTTCAAAGTTTAATTATGTTTAAGTTAGAGGTTTTGGGGAATGTTAGATACTAGTTGCGATATCCAGTTTCTGAGCTACTGCCAACTTGAAAATTGAAACCTATGAGAGGATATTATTACTTACATATTGACTAACCTCCTATCTTGTAAAAAGTTATCGTTGACTTTAAGTAATTATTAGGTATGGTAAACAGTACTTCAAGTCTGCGCTAACGTTTTATAAGATAGACCGTATGTATCTGAATATAGTGGATGTGGCATTTCAAACAACAATAAAATGATATAATTTTTTATATCTGCTTAGTATAAAAGCTTATACTACACCTGAAACAAAAGGTAATATTATGATTTCAAGATCTCAGTAGTAGTATAATATTATGATTAGGTACAAGATCTCAGTAGTAGTACGATTTGTGATTAGCCCTAAAGAAAAGATTCTTATGATACAATAGTCACTTATTAATAAATCGATTCACGTTGGCCGATATTATAACAAGAATCGATTACGATCGTGGGATAGACGTTCAGGTATTTCTGTTTTGAAACTTATCAGGTACCTACCTACTACATAATGTTAATAATTTTTGCATATTTAGAATTAAATCATTGTACTGATAATACGTCAGCATTGTGCAACAATATGTTAGTAATTTATATATTGACACAAAATATAAAAAATATGAATAAAAATTTAATAAATTCGGCTACCACCTGTCAAAATCTCTTAAATTAAGATTGATCTTGGTGCTATCGCCTTCAGATCTAACCGCATAAAAATTTAAAATGCAAATCTGTTGACATGGCCCAAATATTTAAGCTGTCAATAAATCCCATAAAACGTACGATAATGTCAAATTAAAATGACCAATAACGACACTCGTGACATGTGTCATAATTCTGCGGAATTAGGTTAAATGTTATTCGGCCATTTTGTAAATCAATCTGTTTTACATATTTTATAGCAACGTTTTTTTTATTTATGGTGTTTTTTGAGTCAAAATTTTCAACAGCTTTTCGTCTTTTTGTTGAATATAATGCTTTGTTTGTGTTTAAATGTATTTTTAATCACTATTCAAATGAAAGCTTGATTATTTTTACAGTGGCATTTCAGTTATAAACATTGACTTTTCTATTCTTCCAATTGAACTAATACAACTTTGAAATTCGTTAGCAAATTCCAAAATTCCTCTTAAATTTCAAACAAACTAAAAATTGGAATATTTTGGTAATTCTTTTGGTATTTTATTCTATACTTGACACTAATAAATTTCTAAAATGTCTCGTTCCCTTGTTCCTCGTAAATCAAATTCCATGAAACCGATCCAGCACAATAGCCGCAGCTGAGTTCCTACTAAACTGTCTCAATATTTCTCACAAAATACTCAACATTGTTGTCTTGTTAATTAACTATAGAATGTCACTCCTGGTTTGCAATAGGCCAAAAATGCGCAGAATGTTACCTGAACTAGACCACAGTGAAACTATGTTAGCTGGTTCATTTTGTACCTGCAAAAATTAACCTTATACCACGGTTTATCCACGTTTGTAGGTACTTTAATTGTGCAGTGTTTTTTAAATTGTAATATAATTTATACACAAGAACAGATAACAAAAAATAAAGTTTAAAAAACTCTTAAAAAAATGTTCCCTTTCTCTAAATCGAAATTAAAACACATATTTCAATGATGATATTATTATTATTCAAGTTTTAGCTATGCCTTTTTTCTAATATGTACCTATATTTTGTAAAAAAACTATTGTAGAAGGTTCAGTGGTGATCTAGTGTTAAATATCGCAGTTATAAAGAAAGTTATTTGTATCGTAGTATTTTTTAATTTCACTAACATAATCTTATGAAATTACTTAGCTAAAAATCTTATTCACTGTGCTATGTTTGAGGAATTGTGTTACTCGTACCATGATTTATGTTGATACCAAATTCTCCGGATACTTGAATGTTGTTCGAATTAGGTCGCTGACTGCGAGGACTTTCTTGTGAAATATGCTACTTATTCGCAGTAATGGTTGATAAATATATTGATTATCGAGAACCAACACGAGCGAGCTTTATTTTGTAACAGTTTTAAAACAAAAGAATATAACTCTAAATGATTACATTTTACAAATATAAACACAACTGTCTTCAAACGTGAAGCAAAACAAATCGATAGCGCGATCTAGGAATCGACACGATGTGGTGGCGACATCTAGTTGTGAAATTGGAACTAAAAATACTTATTTTGCTTTTGAGACTCGGATCCTGATGAGTGTTTATGAAGTATGCAAACAAAAAAAAACATTAAAATCAGTTTATTAAGCTGGTCGTATACTTACATAAAAAAACAATTGAATTGAGAACTTCTTGTATTGAATTCTGTTGAAAACACTGTGTCCAAATTAGTATGTTCATTCTCAGATCGGTTTTACCCAGTATCTGGATTAGGTTATTTAGCATCACTGTGATAAGTGATACATCAGAATGATTCGCCAAATTAGACCAGCTTGGCTAGACTGGCTTACCTCGTAGGACTGACCCCATGTTGAGTCTCATCGCAACAGCAGTGCAGTTATAGATGTGTCGATATAATATTTAATTATTTTTATCCCTTAATTTGTTTAATTAAATAAATTGCTATCTCTTGAAATGGTTCAGATGAAGTTATTTAAATATTTTTCTTAATAATATAGCATGTGCAATTCAAAAGCTTAAAGCAATTTAGTACACCGTCGTAAAAACGAGTCCATTTTGTTTCATAGCAGCGGTTTCAGCATAAGTTTAATAATGTACTAACTGAAACAATAATTCAAATGGATATGGCAAATAATTTTAAATATTAAGATACTTTTTTTCCAAAATATATAACACAACGTCTTTGTAATCACTAACTCAAATTACATGATGTGAGGAACAAAAATAAAATTTAAGTTACAAAACCATACTATTAGATAAAAGTATACAATAATTTTAAGATGTAGACAACATTGATGGCTTAGTCTGTTAAAATTTAGATGTTTGGTCCTAAATCACATTTTGACCCGATTTTTAAACGTCCATAACTTGAAAAATTAACTCTCTTTTACATAATAACAATCGGAAACCAACATCTGAACGAGCACAACTTTGAATCTAAATTACCTTCCCAAAAATACAAGATTTTATTTTTTTAACAGTTGATAATCGGACGTATCATGATATTTCCGTCCCTTCACCATCATTACATTAATTCAAATCATGATACCAAAACATAAAGGATCCAATGATTCATATCTTTTCGGTTATCCTTATTTTGAGTTAGGTAATTTCTTTGTGAATCATTTATCAAATCCGCTTGTATTTGTGCCAAGTATCCTCACCACTCAGATTACACAATAAACTTGTATCTGAATGAGCCAATCAGAATATCCTGTTTATATAAGCACCATGTAGTTAAATTAACTACAGTTAACTTCTATCGATATGGAGAATATTCTCCTGCTGTTTTTGATGTAGGGTATACAAGGAGCGGTATACGACTCGGTGGCATATTCGAGTGACACTACGCGTTGACACTAGCTTGAATGCCAAACGTAGCAGCGTCACCGCGCAGTGTGTCTTAGATAAAATCGTAGCGAATTCGAATCTCACTGTACCTACTTCAACGCCAGTACTACTGCAGAACGTTGCAGTGTTACTGCGCAGTGTTTAATAATGCTAACCGATCAAACTTTTTATTTTTACATCTGGTGCGTAAGTCAAACTATTCCTTTGTTTAGTCACAATAAGTCTTCTGTAGATTAAAGGGACAACAAACACTTATTTTTATTTATTTTTTATACCGTCTCCATGCTAGTCTAGCTTCATGTATGGTATGTGGTAAGCTCAACCCAGAGATGTCAATTCCAAATGACGGCGTTGTTTGTTCCCGTCGTATTTAAATGTTAACCCTGTATGTAATACAAGGCTCTGTTTAAAATGGAGTAGCTATTTTTCGTTAATAATTTTAAATATTTTTTCCGTGACATTATGTTCGGGTTGAAAAAAGATTTGGACCGAAATAAATATGTAAAACTGATACTTTATTTTGATGAAGGTTTTGAGTTATCCGTTATAATGCGTGTTTAATATGTCAAATTCAGATTTTTTTAGGGTTCTGTACCCAAAGGGAAAACGGTAACTAATACTGAGACTCCACTGTTCGTCTGTCTGTCTGTGCGTCTGTCATCAGGTTGTACCTCATGAACCGTGATAGCTAGAAAGTCGAAAACAAGCATATGTTGACACTCTACCAACAAATACTAAAAACCAGAGTAAATATTTAAAGGGCTGATTTTTCGTGCGCGAGAACTGGCCGGTTTTTTTTGTAATTTTCATCATTGTATTTTCCTGTAAAGTTCTGAGTATACTGTTTCATGAACATGTTGAAACATCCGCTAGCCCTACTCACCCTGTCGTATGCAGATTTAACGTAACTCTAATTAATTATGCGTCACGAAAATTCTCTTATGATTCAGCCATATGTGGGTTTATTCACAGTCATTTCTAGTGATGGGAATATTATATCGGCTAGATTATAATTATGTACAATTTGCCGGAAACCGAAATAACTGTTTGAAATATGTGTACTATCAAAATTTTTATTTTATTTTTAGGTGGAAAAAATGTGATCGTAAACAATGATTTATCCCATAGGTTTGATCGGAATACAGCGGCATCTAGAAATAAGCCAGGTATAACTCTCGGAATTTCACCTTTTTCCGAGTCACGTTTTTTTGTATGAGGTTAGCAGTCTTCTTGTGTATACTAGTCTCTGGTAGATACTATTTATTATTTAACCTATTTTGAGTTTTGATTACAATAACATAAATAATTTAAAAAAAAAACGATATTAACATACAAAGTAGGTAAACGTAAAGCAGTGTATCCGAATACTATCGAGTGTCAAACGAATCGACAGACGAACGTTACAGCGTCATCGCGCAGTGTGATTCGAATTCGCTGTGTTAATTATACGATTGTCTCATTTATTTTCATCCCTCATTATTTGTATTATAAGTTAAGATAGATAGATAGATAACACTTTATTGCACAAACGGAAAATACGAAAAAAAGCATCTTAGAACTAACTTAAAAATAGTACAATGGGCGGCCTTATCGCTGATAGCGATTTCTTCCAGGCAACCATAATACCATTAAGATATAAAATGACCAAAATTCAAAGAAAAATCTCTCTATCGTGAGGCCGAAGAATTGGCCGAATCTTCGGTCTCTAAAGTAATAATTTCGCAAAGCTTTGGGCCTAGCGGTACATGCTATACCAATTAAAATATTCATGTGCGCGAGCTTTGTCGTAAAGGAATTGAAATGGAGCTGCTTTGCCGACATTAAAAAGTTCATTATGAAACTCATTTGTTTTTTAATTTGAGTTCTAGTTAGAATTATCTGCTTGCATGCGTATAAATATTTTCAAAGGCATATTTTAATCTCATTGATATTTTATCAAAATACTAATGACATAATGTTATGCACAGAATGGGAGAAATGAGAGCAGTACCTACTCCACATGGGGACGGACTTGTGCTTTGTATCTAAAATATCTTCCTAAAAATAAAAGGTTTATTTATTTTCTTAGAAGTTGATAATCAGACTTTTGTATCATGATTTTTCCGTTCCTTCACATTAATTCAAATCATGATGCCAAAACATAAAGGATCCAATGAATCATATCTTTTGGGTTATCCTTATTTTGAGTTAGGTAATTTCTTTGTGAATCATTTATCAAAACCGCTTGTATTTGTGCCAAGTATCCTCACTAGTTTTTGATCCGATGTAAAGTAATGACTCGCTCTGTTGAGTAACTCTAAAGTACGCATTAAAAACCCGTGTTATTTCGGGTGTTATAAAATATCACTAAAGTACGCGATAAAAGCCCTTGTAATTTATACCTACTGTTACGATACACTTTTGATTATAACATTTGTACTACTTACCCTCCCTTCGACGACCGATGTGGCGCGGCGGGCGAAGGTCCGCCTGCGACGCGGAAGGTTGCGGGTTCGATTCCCGCGTCGGGATAAATGTTTGTACGATCTGCAAATATTTTTTCCGGATCTTCTGGGTATTTTATATGTACAATAAAAAAGCTATCTATGTAATGTATTGTATTAAGTATGTCAGTCTTCTAGTACATAACACAAGCTCTGCTTAGCTTGGGGCTAGATGATGTTGTGTGGATTGTCCAGCATTATTTATTTATTTATTTCTCTTATTTATTAACCTGAAAAGTTAAACTTCAACAACTACAGCTGTCACATTTATAAATTAATTCTCTCATCTGATCGGACTTATGCATTATTCAGCAGCATAATGAGATGTTAAGTACAAGCAGAATAAATTAACCCGTCGGGTTACCAAAGCGTACGTGAGTCGGCACCGTTCAATATTGACTTGTTTCAGAATATCTGGAACTGAACTCAAAAAATATAAATAAATATTCACGGACAATTCACACATCGCGCTTTAGCCCCAACTAATAAAACTCTGGCAACTAGATTGCTGGTAAATAATTATATATTTTGTTTTTGTAAATACATACCTAGAATAAATAGCAACACACGTTTGTTCTCGGTGGGATCGAACCCAAGACCCACAGCATGGAAGGCAGAGCTACTACCAACTGAGCTGTGACGCCTGTCAATTTACGAGAGGATAATATAAGTTAAAAATATTGTAAAAACTATGTAATATATATTTTTCTTCTGAAATGAGAAAACCTGACTGCGTGCGGTCTTTGATCTGTACCTCTACCATGAGTTGTCACAGTAAAATCGCCTGACTTTACTACAGTAGTTACGTTAATATTAGTATGGCGAATTTTAGTACCCAACTATCCGCTAGAGGCACTGTACAAATTTCCATACATTTTTTTTACTACAGACGCTAGCGAGTATAGTAAATATAGTAAAGACTCATGGTAGAGCTACCGTCTCCCGACGGCAACGTTTCATCTATCTGTGAGGCTTACAGTACTACGAACTTGTACATTATGTATTTGGTACAACAGACTACATCTTTATTCTGATCTACTATAGGAACTATAATTACACTTTCATTAATATACATTTTACCTATTTAGTCCTTAGATATACATATATAAGGACTGAATTGGTAAAAGGTATATTGATGAATCATTTATTAAAAAATAAAGAAATAAATAGAGAAGGACTGGCAGACAATGCTCTTAGCATTAAGTCCTCCTAGCACTAAGCTTGTGTGAAATTTTTAAATAAAAATAAATAAATAAAGAATAATAAAGTTAAAAAAATATAGTCAAATTCACAATCTTTTTTTTAAATTTGAAGTTTGATTATTTGATTACAATAAAACAAATAAAAAATATTTATCATTGTGAAGAGTAGTTGATATCCATTGATAACTAAACTAGTTTTAGTTACAAGATATTATTTTTTCTAAAATAAGTATTATTTAAAAGTTATTTCAAACTTTAAATTTGGTATAATAAAAGATAAACCGGCATATTAATGCGTACATAAAGGAAATTGAACTAATTTATTCGTATTTGCACTAATTGTATCCAGCTTCACATTTAGTGCTTGAGCATAATAAATGGCTCAATTTTATCGTTCCACTTTCATACAATGATAATTTAATGGATGACTCATATTGGGGTTAATCCATTGAGCCGATAACATTGTATTGGCGTCGTTTTAATTTAAATATTCATGATAATAACAAATCTGAAGATAGAAGATTATCATATTCAAATATAGAGTAGTTATCAACATTTTTATCAAAACAATCTAATAAAAAAAATATAATATTAAGTAGACATTAGTATTAGGAAAAAAAATAATTCTAAATCAAAGGCTATTTTCGCTAGTTTTTAGTTTATTTTACCTCTGTAAAACTGAACCATAAAAATAGAACCTTAATATTGAATATAATTTTTTATATTCAAAAAGTATTTATAAAAAAATAATCAATAAGGAAGGCCTTTGCCCTGCAGTGGGACAACAGTGGCTGAATAAAAAAAACAATTTAAAATATTGAAAGATTCTATAAAATACAATTATTATTTTTTACTATAAGCTCTTTGAAACTTACTTACTCTTAAGTAAGTCTGTGACGCTTGGCATATACAGCTGAAGAACATACACCCTTCGATTCATACCTAACTTGTTCTGTCTGTAACTTTGTGGTGGGAAATGTCAATCTAGCGAGTTATTATGTGGTTGTACACGTCCCAGCCAGTTTGTGAGTAATGTGCTGGCAACACCGTTGGTAGTTCGATAAGGCTGACAAGCGAACATGCTTCTGCAGGGTCATTCAATGAGCTTTGCGTATTGCCATACTCAGCAACGTCCCTTGAACTTGGGTAAATTACCGGTTGTGGGTTTCTACATAAAATAAAAAATGGACTGGAAAGTAAGTGTTGTTATAAAATCTTTAGAAAGTGACGAATTTATCCTTTTTTTAAATATGATAGATTGTGTTTCCAAGAATGATGAGTTCAATGTCCATCATCAAATGATTACTTGCCGCTGGCCGTTGTTATATTCTTTCCAATCGCAATCTAGTTCACATAATATGTTTATTGGTATGAAATTAGTTGACAAATGTTAGTAAATAAATAAATATATATTCACGGGCAATTCACACATCACGCTCTAGTCCCGAACTAAGCAAAGCTTTTACTATGGGAACCAGATTGCTGATAGAATACTTCTATATTTTTTTTTTGTAAATTTACATAGAAACACCCAGACTGGTTTAAATACTTACTATATTTTAAGTGCTGCAAACTTTGCGTGGTCGGACTCTAACATACCGTCTCAAAGTGATTAGACGCGTCACATTACGTTGGCAAATAGTACCTTCAAGACCAAATATTCTGTCTGCAAAGTTCCAGTGAACACATATGGACTAACTGAACTCTTCGGAGTTTGAGTTGGCGACAAGTTTCGCGCAGCTGACGAAACTTAGACTTAATATTTGAATTTCAATGTCTGCGATAATCCTTAAAGCGTGTTTACACTGGCTCACCTTTACGATACTGTAACGTATCAGATATTACTAAATTATCGTTGTTGATAGTGCAAAAAAGAGACTTATGTTTAATGAGTTAATGAACGAATGAAATTACTTTATTGTACGTAATATAAAGAATTGCAAGATTAAAAAATAAATATCTAAGTACAGTACAATGGGCGGTCTTATCGCTAGGGAGTTACTTCTTCCAAAAACTATGGACAAAAAGCCTACAAAAAGGGCTGACCCCTTTTAGGTGCACCATTAAATTACAAGATAATACATTTATAAACACTATAAATGAGTAGGTATGAGTAAGCCCAAGATATTGTAATGTATTGTATTAAGTATGTCAGTCTTCTAGTACCCATAACACAAGCTCTGCTTAGCTTGGGGCTAGATGATGTTGTGTGGATTGTCCAACATTATTTATTTATTATTTATTGTATGAGTTCTGTCGTTTGCAATGTAGAAACACCTTTACTTTAACTGAAGTTTCAGTGTACGTGTATTAGAAAATCTAGATTTAATATCATATTCATGTTTACGAGAATATAAATGAAATTGACGATCTGACTCAGGAAAATTGAATTAAATTGTTCACAAGTTTATACCATCCTTTCCGTTTATCGTTTTACGAATACGTTAGCCAGATGTTCCTCGAAATGAAATAGCCAAGCTTGTTAATATAGAACCGAGCCAGATTAACTTCATAGTAAATGCATGGAATATCTAACATGCCATTCGAATTTTTACGTCACTCTTGTATACCGTCACTCTTGTATACCGTCACTCTAGTATACCGTCACTCTTTTATATGTTGACGACCGATGTGGCGTGGCGGGTGAAGGTCCGCCTGCGACGCGGAAGGTTGCGGGTTCGATTCCCGCTTTGGGATAAATGTTTGTACGATCTGCCAATATTTTTTCCGGGTGTTCTGGGTATTTTAAATGTATAATAAAAAAATATCTATCAATGTAATGTATTGCATTAAGTATATCAGTCTTCTTTCTAGTACCCATAACACAAGCTCTCTGCTCAGCTTGGGGTTAGATGATATTGTGTGGATTGTCCAGCATTATTTACATTTATACCAACAATTTCGCAGAAATATAAACGATCGCTCTTACAGGCCGGAACAACACTCAATCGAATGCTCTACGATCTGTTGACCCTAATCACACGCATTAGAAATGTGACTAGTAAACAGAGAAATCAGACATCATCGCGTTCCCGATGTGTGGCAAAGAAATAATATTAAAATCGAGTGAAAACATTGTTTCCGCGACTGATGGCGATCTATTTTTCTAATAACTGTCTCCTTCGCTCGCGTATCGATCGCGCGCCCCTCTCTCTCTAGCGTGACGATCGACTGAGCTCATTTGGTTATTTATCTTTTGTTTTGTAAAAATGCTTCACGGTTTTTAGGTTTGTCATTACGTTCATTGTTCAATTTGGAGACCCGTCTTTTTACGGTCGTCAGGGAAAGTTCCAGATGCCGCGAGTTTGATTTTATCGAGAAATATTGATGATGCCAAAATATCGTGGCACTATTGGGAACGCGTTCATTTTTGTGATAGCATCTAGTATTCAGTTCGTTTCGCGCGAATTCAATAAATTCTAGTCGGGCGCCTCGGCGTCTAGAGTTTTGTATTTCAATGGAGGAAAATAGTGAATTTATCGTATGAATAAAATAGTTATCGACGTTACGTGTGAAGGTACAAACATTCCTGAAAAAATATTTTAAAATAATTAAAATAAAAGTCAATATTATTTTATACAAATCAGGAACACATGGTAAGCCAGTAAATAGTTATTTGCATAGATTGTAAAGTGCATTTTCAAAAATGGTTTCCTTCTACAAGCCAGTAGTACCTATGTGAGAACCTCGACTTGAATATAATTATTACAATAAAATATACGATCATTTTATACTCACTATCAATTATTCTGTAAAGTGAAAGTGATGCTGGTAACCACCAATAATAAATTTAGATAAAACGAGATTCGAAAATCATGTAATGTTTTAGAATGTTTAAATCTAAAGACTTATTTTGATTAAGTATTGGATGAAAGTATGAAATGCTCGTAATTTTAGTAGTTGTTTGAGATTTCAGAAAAATAGACTTTATTAGAAACTTTGTTAAATGCAGCTATTTCAACCAGTCTTACCTGAACGAAACCTTTGAAACTCTAAGAAATAGAAGGAACTTTAAGGCGTAGGTACCTACTAGTTTGTGTTTTTTTTAAGTTTACTGTGTTACTAATAGATTTAAACTAAAATGTAGGTACTATAAAATGGCGAATTTTTTTTCAGAGGACAGCTCGAATCTGATTTACCTCGTTTTGCTCCTTCGATCAACATATATAATACACACAGACAACAGACAAACAGACAAACAAACCATAGAACCAACTGCTCCTAACAAAAATGTAGTCGACGTCACAGTTCCATAGTAAAAAGATCAGAGTGTATGAAATTAGATCGACGATACGACACGATATCGTAATATTTTAATATCGTGTCGTATAAAATGCCTTAGTTTTACAGTAACTTATGTTACTGTGATTGGTATCAAGTTAATGTTTTATGGCTTCCTGTGAGTTTTACAAAAACGACAGAGGCTTGACAAGCAATTAATTTGTGGAAACGTATTTCACCGAGGTACACGCTTATAATAAATCTTGACCATTTTATCTACATTAGTTTGGTTCTTTTTGCCTACATTTTCCTGGTTTTTACTATTTACTAGACATGTTAATTGCTGAATAACTAGGTCAATTTTTCATTGCGAAGATTAAACTGATATAGGAACGTTTATGTTAGCTTACCTACTTGAGTTTTTTTGAAAGAAATCGATATCAAAAATTTGTCCGTCAAGTTTTTTGTAACATGCCAAAAGCTATAGCGGGAATCGAACCCGCAACCTTTGTCATAATCAGAAAAAGTATCTCAGAAAAGAATTTCGGTCGAGTCAGCTTTTGGTATGATAATAAAAATCTCTGTTCGTTTCTGAGTATAATATGAAAATCATAAAAAAAGTCAATTTAAAACTTTATATGCAAGAACAGTGATAAAAATAAAATAGCGAATTTTAAACTCATAAACTGAAGAGTGTCGACAAAAGCGCATATTGCAGTTCCATTCCCAAGTTGTTAAATATAAGGATTTACGATGGAAAGTGGTAGTTTTCAGAATTTCGGCAGCGCAATGAAACAGTACCTCTACCATGAGTTTTCACAGTAAAATCGCCTGACTTTACTACAGTAGTTACGTCAATATTAGTATTACGAATTTTAGTACCCAACTATCCGCTAGAGGCGCTGTACAAATTTTCATTTTTTTAACTATAGACGCTAGCGAGTACAGTAAATATAGTATAGTAAAAACTCATGGTAAAGCTACAGGACAGCCTCTCGAGATTAAAATGGCCAACAATTGTCCATAAAAATACGGGGTCGACCGTCATGTCCGGCCGACCTCTATAAAATACGCAAATAGGTCATGTATGCCGTACAAAAAGTGATAAATGAATAATAAAATGTGGTATACCATGCCAAGTTACCTCACACATTTATATGATATCGTATCTTCTAAAATAACATCAATTTTGAAAACACATTTTGTATAAATATAGCTTTTATTTTTAACTACACGTTTTAACTTTTTAGAGAAAGTCAAGAGAGGATTTTGTTATTTTTTTTTACTATTTAGAAAAAGTCAAGAAGTAATTATTATTGAGTAATTGTATTTGTGTGATAAAACACATTTATTTATCGTAGTCTAAATTCAAAATTAATTAAAACTGCATTAAAAACTCTTTTTGCACTTTTTTCTTTTTGAGTTGGTATAATACTTAGCTATAATTTATACCCGTAGATGAAGTAAATGCAGAGTGCTTAGTCCGAGGTTGCATTTTAAAACCCCCTACTCTGGAGCCGAGAGTCGTCCCTCGGATATCCATACAAAAATAAGAGGATATCCGAGAGACGACTCTCGGCTCAAAAGTAGGGAGTTTTAAAATGCAACCTCAGAAGCACTCTGATGGCAAAGCGTGAGAGAGAAAACAATCGTGCGGCCAGTAGCTGTCACCCATAATGTCACCGCATCTTCTTTACCCTACAGAAAAGATAGGTATAATAATTAAAGAGAATGGTAATTTTGAGGCTGAGACTCTATTTTCTACGTCAATGTTTCTACGAAATTCAAATGTTATGCGGAAACAGACGTCTCTGACTACGTATCAAACCTGACGTGCACCACGTCCTGAACATATCTCCAGCAAGAGATGAATATTTTATTATTTTTATGGGAAAAGTGACGCGCTAAGCAGAATAGTAAGTTATCGTTCTACCAAAAATGTAAATATAATATAGGTTTGTGTATCAAACGTCAGATAAACTGATTTAAATTAAAAGTATATTTTTTTGGTTAGAATGGAATCGGTAAGCTTAGATTAGATAATTCTTTATTGTAAAAGTAGAAGCTTTTTATAATACAAATATAAATAGTATAAATTTAGTATGAAATCATTTTATGTTCGTAACTGACGTGATTAAAAATGCTTGTTTAAAATTAATCGCATCGAATTGATTTTAGGTAAAACTTTCCTACTTAATCTGGTAATTAGGTAGAGATAATTGAAAAATTATAAGCTTTCTAATAAGATTGTTTTATTAAATTTTTATTAGAAAATAAAATGAAACGATATTAAAAATAATAAAAAAAAATGGTAGCACTCCGGGAGTGCCGGCAGAAGTGAAAACTTCAATATTAACGTTGTGTTTTCACTTTTAAGTTTTTACTTCAAAAATATAACCACAGTCGTCATAATGACAATGACAATCACAATGACACAGACACATTCGCGCAAGCGCGAATGTGTTTTCACTTTTAAGTTTTCACTTCAAAAATATAACCACAGTCGTCATAATGACAATGACAATCACAATGACACAGACACATTCGCGCAAGCGCGAATGTGTCTGTGTCAGTGTGATTGTGTCATGTCGACACAACGACAATGACAATGACAATGACACATTCGCGCAAGCGCGAATGTGTCTGTGTTTTCACTTTTAAGTTTTCACTTCAAAAATATAACCACAGTCGTCATAATGACAATGACAATCACAATGACACAGTGACACAGACACATTCGCGCTTGCGCGAATGTGTCTGTGTCATTGTGATTGTGTCATGTCATTGTGTCACATTCGCGCAAGCGCGAATGTGACACAACGACGAAGACAACGAAGACACACTGACACAGACACATTCGCGCAAGCGCGAATGTTTCTGTGTCAGTGTGATTGTGTCATGTCGACACAACGACAATGACAATGACAATGACAATGACAATCACAATGACACAGACACATTCGCGCAAGCGCGAATGTAAGCGCGAATGTGACACAACGACGAAGACAACGAAGACACACTGACACAGACACATTCGCGCAAGCGCGAGTGTCTGTGTCATTGTGATTGTGTCATGTCATTGACATTGACACAACGACGAAGACAACGAATGATGAACGTCACGTTCGATGAACGTCACGAGTCACGTGACCCTGACTGAGTTTTCACTTCAATAAGATGGAAGCGATACAGTTAAATACAAGTTAGGCGAAACGATTCGTACGATATAATAGCGTCTATCTGGTTATGCGCGCGCGGCGAGCGATACGTGTTTCCCGTGCGAGGGTGCTCAGAGCGTCTGTCGGCTGCCGGCGCGCGAGTGCCGCTCCTCGGTCCTCCGCCCCCGCGCTCCGCACCGCACCGCGTGTTGGCAGCGCCTTGTACTCGCCTTGTACGATGTCGCCACAACACTATTTAATTGTTTGAGTCATACGTCGCGTGACCGCAAGTGTGTTCTTTTGTCGTCTCTTGTTTTACGAGCAATGTATAAAAATTAAATAAGATCTTACGCTTTTTCGACGTCACGTGACCCTGACGCGAGTTTGAAAGTTTTTACCCACCCAGCGCCGCTAAAGAAGTTTTCACTTCAAAAACTAAGCAAACATTACAATTTCACACACCGTGTCCAACGAAAACGTGCACTGTGTGGCAATCACACTGCGTTCATTACTCTCGTAAACATGTTTGTCTCAATACCATCTGGTAATTAGGTGAAAGTGTTTATTATTTTTTTTGTATGTGTACACGAGTTTTTTAAGTTATCCTATGGATTTACATACTTTCACAATAGTGGTCCCATAATAAATTTTATAAAAATCGGACAAGTACTTTTTTTAGTAATCTTTGTTCTAAGTCTCTTAACTTCGATCGTGACGCTAAACGCTTCGATAGCGCGATCTAGGAATCGGCAAGATGGTGCAGCAACATCTAGTTGTGAAATCGAAACTAAATATACCTTGCCACGCTTGTCGGCGTTGTTAATTTTTGCAAAAAATATATGCAATACTCAATAATCATATACGTCAAATTATGCCTATAGGTACCGTAGTAGACTTGCAAGCCTAAATGTTCTAGATTTAGATACGCTTATGCGAATAGGCAATAAATAACGGGGGCGAGATAAGAATCTTTGATTGGAAAGTCTGGACAAATGGCACTGCTAGAGAAGTAAATAGTTTATTATAAGCTATGTCTCGATACTAAGTGGTATTCATTTGTATTTACTTGATTAAGACGTGAGAAACTTCATCATAATCCAGTAAAATTTCACTTACTAGTGGATTTTATAAAGTCAGCCATTGCTGAATTTAGAGCTATGTAGGGTTCCGTACCCAAAATATAAAACGGGACCTTATTACTGAGACTTTGTTGACCGTCTGTCTGTCTCTCCGTCTGTTACCAAGCTGCATCTCATGAACCGTGTTATTTGGGGAGTTGATTTTTTCTTCTCAGATAACGTATTCTGTTGTCGCTAAAACAACAAATACTAAAAAACAGAAATAAATATATTTCTCTAATACATATATCTCATACAAAAACGTATTTTTTTGGCGCGCTAGTCCGACTCGCACTTGACCGGTTTTATTTCACGTTCTACCTACTTGGTTGTGCTACAAGCATTTATTAGTATTCAATGTGTAAGTTCATCGGAAGTTAAGCAAAAAGTACACTAAGACTGCTTCACACCGAGCTCACTGGAAAAGTAGACTCGTTAATCACTTATGACGGGCGCGGTAGCGGGGCACAGATACAATGACACTTACTAAGTAACTGACGTTTCACTTCAACAAGAGCCAATCTTGTAAAAGCAACTTGCAAACGACTGTCAACAAGGTTCTCAATTTCACTGTATGTTGTTGTTGTTTTATAGCAACACGCCGCAACCGCTAACAAGTGTTTTGAAAATTGTGAAACAGTAGATTTAAATAAGTATATAAATAGGTATATAATAGTCAAGTAAATAAATATGTAAGTAAGCCTAAGGAACGTCTATGTACCTACTTAATTTACTGTAAATTAATATTTTTCATTTTTTCATAGATCATACCGCAGAGGTGGTCTCATATTTTCATTAAGATCCGCCATAGAAGTGGCAAAGTTTTGGGAAAACACTGTTTGAGATCATCAACATGAAGCAGAAGATTAAGATCTGACTAGTGCTTGTAAAGAATCTTCTAATGTGCTGTATATTTACTTGTTGATGACGATTGAAGTCGGTTTTTGTTCATTTTGTAACAAATATAATCATAACTTAGGATTTCTCCTGTTTTGTTCATTCTCAGATTAGATTTTTGTTATGTTAAGATTGAGCCATGATTTAAGGACTAAATATAACGTGTGCCAATTTGACATTTTTAAAAATAATTTTAAAATTCATGACTCACATATACCCTTGTGGTGTTGATGATGCAGAGCAAACTGTAGTTTTGCTTTTGAGATTAGATCATACGCCATGGTAATAAAGCCCATTTTCCCGTATCACATTATCGCCAGTGGTAGATGAGCTCAGTATGGCAGGTGCCTTAAACATGGCGGTACTTGTAAACACTCACTTTAATTACACAGTAATAACTTTTAAATTAATTTGTCCAAGACTTTCCAAGCTCAATTAGTGACAATTTATATTATACTGTGCGGTCTTATTGCTATGATGCCACATTAAACTGCTGTTAGTGGCTGAAATGCTAGAATAAAATGTTCGTAACTAACATTCTAGAATTCTTTATTACATGTATTACACACTAGCTGACCCGTGCCCACTTCGTTGGGCATAATTCGACCGTTTTTTCTCCAATTCACTTTGCAAAACAGACTACCACGTAAAAGTCTTTTGATTTTTCGGGGTTTTTATATATCCTATGACACTCAGCAATAATGTGGCTTTCTATAGGTGAAAGAATTTTTAAAATCGGTTCAGTAGATCCCGAGATTACCGTTACAATTTAACAAACACACAAACTTTACTTCTTTATAATATTAGTATAGAAGTATAGATAACATATGAAATATCCATACAAAAGACAAGAATAGGTTTAAGAGATGGCCCACCTTATGATAAATGGTAACTACTTCCATTGAGCACGTCCAATGCGAACGTGCCCTGAGAGGCATTACACTGCGTCCATCACTTTGAGACAATACATGTGTCATGTATTTTGTAAAAATAGGTACGAAACTACCCGCATTTTTTATCCAAATTATTGATCCTCATTTATCACATTTTTTGTCGACTTAATTAGTCAAAGTCAAAGTCAAGTCAAAGTCAAAACTACTTTATTCAGTAAAATCACAAGGATCATTTAGAATCTTCTTACATACTAGGTGATTCTAATTAGATCAAACTACATCCTAAATTGCTTTAAGTTACTCATATAGAGCAAAACTAATTGACATTAGCTTTCCAATGACTTTAATAGGCACCTTATTAGGTGAGCACTACTTCTAAGTAACACCACTTTATATTAAAACCTTATAAAACACGTTTGTAATTTACTACGCAAAAACTTGTACTAGGTTCAATTAAACGTACTACTTAACTTTAGCGTTAATACAACTTCTTACTATATTTTTTTCTATACTTATAAGTACCTACTTAATTTTTTTATATATTCTTATAAATAGTAGGTAGCACAATAGATCTTATTGAGAGCCATGTTTTCTACAAAGCTGAAGAAATATTTTGTCGATTTGGAAGAGGGTTTTTTCTGCAAAATATCTAAAGTAAGACGTATTACATAGGTATTTTAGAATGATTTTAAAGCATTAGTGGGTGAATTCGTGGTGTGTGAAATGTCCTCCGGGTATTCAAAATTATATCTGGGCGTCTAATCGCAGCGACGCGTGACCCGAGGGCTGGTGAGTATCTGGCCCAGCGTATCTTGGGTACGCGACCATTGCTACTGATTTGGATCAGCTGAACTAACTATAGACCGTTTGCAATGGTCTGTAGATAGCTCAACTGTTTGTTATGTATTTTATATTCCAATATACATTTTGTAAATAGATACCTACGTAAGTATGTTTGTGAATAAATAAATAAATAATAATAATAATAATATCTCAATAATAATAAATCTATAATTTCTTCAAATAACATTCTACTCCGAGAAAATTCTGATCCAGTTTAATTACTTTTGAGTGTATCTATTTGACAAGTTGTATTGTTTGCTAAGAGTCCCCGCAGACTGCAGACTTTTTATCGGCCGATAGTTTGGTCGGCTTCTTAATCAGTATGAAGACTGAATCACTGTAATGTGCGCATCTGCATACATCTTCATACTGATTAAGAAGCCGACTAAACTGTCGGCCGATAAAAAGTCTGCAGTTTGCGGGGGCCCTAAAGGGAGTTGAAAAAGGCTTAACAATTTCCGAAATACACAGAGGGCCTAATAAAACTTTTGGGCAGCTTCTGAAATGTTTGATCAACAACTTTTCCACCATTATTGGCATATTTGGCATGTTTTGTGAATATCGATTTATTTGTTTATAAACGGTCAAGATTTGTTTCGGACTAATATGAAGTTTTAGTTTTACTGTAATTTAATTTTTCCAAATCGTCAAAATTTGTGATATAAATAATGCTGGACAATCCACACAACATCATCTAGCCCCAAGCTAAGCAGAGCTTGTGTAATGGGTACTAGAAGACTGACATACTTAATACAATACATTACATAGATAGACATTTTTTATTATACATATATAAAATACCCAGAACAACCGGAATAAATATTTGCAGGCGGGAATCGAACCCGCAACCTTCCGGGTCGCAGACGGACCAACGCCCGCCGCGCCACATCGGTCGTCAAAATTCTTTTATCTATAAGGGCTATTCATTACACTTAACTTATAAAAAAAAAGCTAGCACTCCGGGAGTGCCGGCAGAAGTGAAAACTTCAATATTAACGTTGTGTTTTCACTTTTAAGTTTTCACTTCAAAAATATAACCACAGTCTGTGTCATTGTGATTGTGTCATGTCGTTGTGTCACATTCGCGCAAGCGCGAATGTGACACAACGACGAAGCCAACGAAGATACAGACACATTCGCGCAAGCGCGAATGTGTCTGTGTCTTCGTTGGCTTCGTCGTCATCGTCACGTCACGTCATGTCGCCACGTCATCGTCACGTCATCGCGCAAGCGCGAATGTGTCTGTGTCTTCGTTGGCTTCGTCGTCATCGTCACGTCACGTCATGTCGCCACGTCATCGTCACGTCATGTCGCCACAACATTAATTGTTTGAGTCATACGTCGCGTGACCGCAAGTGTGTTCTTTTGTCGTCTCTTGTTTTACGAGCAATGTATAAAAATTAAATAAGATCTTACGCTTTTTCGACGTCACGTGACCCTGACGCGAGTTTGAAAGTTTTTACCCACCCAGCGCCGCTAAAGAAGTTTTCACTTCAAAAATCTTAGTAAGATCTGCCCGGCGCACGTCTCGATTTCAAAATTGTTAATTACTTGATAATCCGGAGCGATTTTATTGCGATTTTCCGTTTTATCGGCAAGTTATGTCAAATATACAAGAAAAACACTTTCTTCAAGCATCCGTGCATGCTACATCTTTGTTGACCCAATTTCCATTGCCAAAACACGAGAAACGCATACTTCCACGCGAGCTGTACGACAGCATCTCGAATGCTGCCATTCCAACATTCAATATTTACTGCTTTTGTTACCAACTGCCTACTCGTTATTGTATTCTGCTTACTTAGTAACGTACTTAATACGAGTAGTTTTTTCAACTTTCGTGATCACGTCTTGTAGTTACAGTTTTTGTGATATATAAAAAAAAAAACACTTTAATATAGCACGTACCTATAGGTCTTCAATACTTTGGTTGTAATATCTTTAGAAGTAGAAGCCAATATATTTGACAAGATTTAAGGAAAATGTAACAAAAAATGTCAAGATGAAACATTATAGTAATTTACTAAGTGCTAACTTCTACTAGGCACCCTGATTTTCAGCAACTACATAATTACACTTACAGCACCATTTAAATGATTCACTAGTTCGATAGACGTCATAAAATCCATAATTACTGTAGATACCTACTGCAAAGAACGGAGTAAGGAAGGAACATGTTACTACGGCTGCGTTCCAATCAATGTTATAGAGAGATTGCTTAATAGACGCAAAAACTGGTCTGACCTGATATGGGTCAGCTGTAGTTTCCAATGTGCCAATTCCCAGCGCTGGTGCCATAGAAGCAGAGGTACTTGCTCTATAGAAATGTCGAGAACCTACATTTTTCATGTAGATATATTATGTAGTTGGAATAAAAATGCTGGGCTAAGGTTAGTTAACCTCTACTTGGTAGTTTTACAAGTTTATTGTATTCTTTGCATTTATTTACAAAACCTGTATATAAAATTCAGTCATCAATCTAATGCATTTGGTGCAAGCTGTGCTATATTTGAGACTAGACTGGAACGGGTAAAAAAAACAATGATTAAAAAAAATACGTCACGCAGCTCGTTATAACCGGTTAATCTGCGCAATCATTCCAAGTCAGCGCGTTCATCATCTGACTCGTTTAACAATTGACATTTTGAGTTACACTGCGCGTTAACGCCCCGCAATATTGTCGTCCCATGCCACTCACGCTCATAAATAATTCTAGATCATGCAAATTGTCCCGCCTCTAAAATCAAATAGCTGTCGCCAACAAAGGTATCTTGTTAGAGTCTAACCACGCATACTCTGCAGAACGTTTTGTTTGAATAACAATTCAACAAATTTATGACTATTATAGTATTTACAAAATGTACATAGACTAAATAATAAATATTAATTAAATATTGTGTGCTGACGAAAATATTACTTAAAAAATATACACTTTTGATGACAAATATACTTACACATAATAGGACGTCCGTTGGATTTACATATTTTACATTAACACATCATACAATTAGACCAGGCTCGATAGGTTTTAAAACCAAAGAAATTAATAGCAGGATGAAACCCATTAGAAAAGGAAGAGAATATTATAAAAACATAAGGAAAAATAATTTAGGGGCGATCTGAGTTCGGGAAGGGGGTGAGCTTTTAAGGGTAAAAAACGCTTTTTCTCGATTTCCGGCAAAACTAAAAGTCCTATGCAAAAAAGTCAAATGGCAAAGTTGTAGGTAATTAGAAGATCTAAAACTTTTCTATACACACTTTTTTCACATAACCTCAAGATGTATGTGAAAAATTCAAAAAACCAAGATTTTGGTTTTTTATTAATATCTTTTACAAACAATTATATTTTTTCACTAAATTCGGTGAAAACTTACCTCTTTATGTTCCAAATACGCTGTAATTTATTCGATTAGAAATATATATTCTTTTCACCTTATTTTGATTAAATATCGAAAAAATATCCTTATTTTCAATCGAAAATTCATCCGTCAAAATATCAGCTTTCTTAAAAAAATTGGTATGTTTTCTGTTTGTTGAAATCTCTTCTTACCGATAGTGAAAAAAAATGTATATGTTACCATAGAAAATCTTCTCAGAAAATGCAAAAAAAAAGTAAGTGAAAAAAAAAATTGTGGAATGAAACCCATTAGAAAAGGAGGAGAATATTATAAAAATATAAGGAAAAATAATTTACGGGCGATCTGAGGTCGGGAAGGGGATGTGGGTGAGCTTTTAAGGGTAAAAAACGCTTTTTCTCGATTTCCGGCAAAACTAAAAGTTCTATGGAAAAAAGTCAAATGGCAATGTTGTAGGTAATTAAAAGATCTAAAACTTTTGTATACACACTTTTTTCACATATCTCAAAATTTATGTGAAAAATTCAAAAAACCTAGTTTTGGGTTTTTTTCAAGAAATTTGGTGAATACTTACCTCTTTACGTCCCAAATACGCTATAATTTGTTTGATTAGAAATATATATTTTTTTCCCCTTATTTTAATGAATAAAATAAAAAAATTATAAAATATTGTAATGAATAACATAATTCGAATAAAGTATCTACATTTAATAGAACGATTTACATTTTTATTTATATAAAATCAGATTTTTAAAAGATATTAATAAAAAACCCTAGTTTTTTCAATTTTTCACATAAATTTTGAGATATGTGAAAAAAGTGTGTATACAAAAGTTTTAGATCTTTTAATTACCTACAACATTGCCATTTGATTTTTTTCCATAGGACTTTTAGTTTTGCCGGAAATCGAGAAAAAGCGTTTTTTACCCTTAAAAGCTCACCCACATCCCCTTCCCGACCTCAGATCGCCCGTAAATTATTTTTCCTTATATTTTTATAATATTCTCCTCCTTTTCTAATGGGTTTCATTCCACAATTTTTTTTTTTCACTTACTTTTTTTTTGCATTTTCTGAGAAGATTTTCTATGGTAACATATACATTTTTTTTCACTATCGGTAAGAAGAGATTTCAACAAACAGAAAACATACCAATTTTTTTAAGAAAGCTGATATTTTGACGGATGAATTTTCGATTGAAAATAAGGATATTTTTTCGATATTTAATCAAAATAAGGTGAAAAGAATGTATATTTCTAATCGAATAAATTACAGCGTATTTGGGACATAAAGAGGTAAGTTTTCACCGAATTTAGTGAAAAAATATAATTGTTTGTAAAAGATATTAATAAAAAACCAAAATCTTGGTTTTTTGAATTTTTCACATACATCTTGAGGTTATGTGAAAAAAGTGTGTGTAGAAAAGTTTTAGATCTTCTAATTACCTACAACTTTGCCATTTGACTTTTTTGCATAGGACTTTTAGTTTTGCCGGAAATCGAGAAAAAGCGTTTTTTACCCTTAAAAGCTCACCCCCACCCCCTTCCCGAACTCAGATCGCCCCTAAATTATTTTTCCTTATGTTTTTATAATATTTTCTTCCTTTTCTAATGGGTTTCATCCTGCTATTAATTTCTTTATCTTTTTGTCATTTTTCAAGCTATCTACCCCGGACTAAATACCAAATTAAGGGTTAACTACAGATATTTAAATTTTAATGAATATTAATCTCTTTTTCTTACTAAAAGTAAATGACTACAGCAATAAGTACTATTAATTTTTCAAAAATGTTCAATTTATTTTTTCAAATCTTTAACGCAACTAAACTATCTGTCTTAGATATCTCAAAACTATGGTCTTTACATATAGTTTTGACGTAACTAAGCTACCTATCTCCTATTTAGGGTATATCAGGGTTTAGGGTTCAGCCGTTAGCATGGATTACCTCTGTTATCTCCACAAAGGCAATTGTCAACACATCAGCTGGCGAAAGTGACAGCTTCGCCAACTAGCTGTCAATCACAACGTGAAAGCTCGCCGCGACGACCTGTCAAAACATTATGATGTTTTGGAAGAAAGCCTCCAGAGGCGTAATAAGGAAAGCCACCATTGTACACACTTGTATAGTCAATTTCGTTAGTAAAAGAGATTAGTTTAAAAAAAATGTTTAGTTAAAAATGACTGAGAACTAGCATCTTTTCAACGCTTCTTTAATTATTTTCCGATTCTTCTAACTTAATGTATTATTCAAAGTATGTACAAGATTACGTTCCAACGTTACTAGAACTAGTAAAATATGATGAAAGTAATTAAAAAAATGGACATGTTACATCAAGCTATCAAGTCCGAAAAACTATGCGAGTAGGATTGCTGATAGTTACAAAATTTTTTTTTTCAACCTACGCTGTCCCATTGCTGGGCATAGGCCTCCTCCCTCTCTTTCCATCTCTCTCTATTATATATAGGTTGTCTGGTAGAGATCGCTGTTTAGCGATAAGGCCGCCCATTGTATGTCATACTCTAGTTTTAGATAATTTTTTACATGTTTATTTTTAAGTTGTGGTGTGCAATAAAGTATTTTCTATCTATCTATCTATCTATATACTAGCTAACTCGTAAAACAAATAAATGTCGAATAAATATCGTCATTACACAATCCTATTAATAATAATAAAGTCATATATGTATTTTGAAGTCGGTTAAAAATGAACCCCGTATATTTCAAATTTACATTCCAAACATTTCAACTTCGAAGATACAAAAATATTCCATCGTTTGAAATTTCCGCGTAATTTCCCTAAAAATAAGAGTGAATAAAACATGAAATGTGTCAGCTCTTTAGAAGCATATTTTAAACACATTTTTTATTTGAATACAAAATCTGCGGTGTCATAATTTTTTTTTTTAAAAAGGGTTTCAAAATTATCTTAGCTCATATCAATTTGAAGCTGACAGTAAAGAGTAAGTTTTGTTTTATTAACATACGCTGTCCCACTGCTGGGCAAAGGTCTCCACCCCCCTCTTTCCACCTCTCTCTACCCCTGGGTTACTCTGCAGAACAGAGTAAGTATATAAAAAAGTTTTCAAGCTCCTATATTAGGTATGTACATTTCCTAAATGACCATAACTTTGTTTAAATAAGTACGTACGCTCCTGTTTTTACCTCCAGTAAACAAAGTTACAATGCGAGTTGTATAAAGTTGTCAAAATAATACTTTCCCAAAACAATGTGCTCCGCGCCTTACAAATGACTTTTCAACTGTATATGCATGCATGCAATCAGACTTATCACAGACTTATAAACCGTTTTGACGTTTGACAGACTTATAACCGTTTTGACGTTTGACAGACTTACAAAACGTTTTGATGTTTGACAGATACACAAAATAATAATTCTTGATTATCTCTCATTTAAAAGCGGTTCTTGCTGCATTTATGTTCATTTGACAAAAACTGTAGCATAATTAAATTTAACTTTTGTTATCATTACAATTTGCTAACCTTTTTTGTAGCGAATCTTCAATGTGAATTTGAAAAAATAAGATAAGATTGTCAAAATATTTCTCAACTGATCCAAATCAGTTCTAATTAGAAATATTGTTAATTATAGTCAGTCATAAACCTACTGAAAACAAATGGTTAATATTAATTGAATATTTTTTTATATTCTTATTTTATTTTTATTTTATCTAAATCGTGTAGCTGACTATAAAATGTTTTTATTAAAAATAAATACTTAAATAAATAATTCTTGATAATCCACACAACATCATCTAGCCCCAAGCTAAGCAGAGCTTGTGTGATTTTTATTATACATATAAAATACCCAGAACACCCGGAATAAATATTTGCAGATCGTACAAACATTTATCCCAGAGCGGGAATCGAACCCGCAACCTCCGCGTCGCAGGCAGACCTTCGCCCGCCGCGCCACATCGGTCGTCAAAACAAAAGGTGAATAGATGCTTAAATGTAAGGGCTGACCATAAACTCTGGCTTGCAAGATGCAAAGGGACCATTATAGAGATGAGACAGCCACTCCGCTGATGAGACCTCGCGTACAGCATCCACAATTGTGTAGTTCTGCATAACAATAATGTTGCTGAATATTGTAAGACAGAACATTAGGTTATCAAACAATATCATTTTTCTGTGAGTAAAAGTTAGTAGAAAATATTAAATGTGTCTAGATAGAAAGTCGCCCATTTTCCTTTCAATTAATGAAATATGTACACTTAATAAAAATAAGTGTACATATTTCTATGGCGCGTGGGTCACGACACAAAAAAGCCCCTCAGGGTTGCCACATAATACGTTTGAAAGGGCGTCTAAAAGCCTACATTTCAAAATATAAATATAAAGAAATAAGATATAAATTCGTTCCGTGGAAAATATCTTGAAAAAAACCTTTAGTATAAAAATGCGCCTAGAATGCCCATTCTCCTTTGAGTGATTTGTAAGAAAGCCCATGATTTTTCTGTTTTCAGATGGATTTAAAGTTTTTGTTATTATACATACCTCGTACTGTAGGTTCCTACCATACCATAAATGCTTTCTGCTATATTAAACACTCGGCCTTGTTAAGATATTAGACGAAAAATGTGGTATCTTCCAACTTTTACTATCTTTCAATGTGTACTTCAAGTACAATAAAGTCAAAGTCAAAATTACTTTATTCAGTCAAATCACAAGGATCATTTAGAATCTTTATATTTAATAAAGTATATTATTGGTTAACAAATGAAACAATTAAATCAAAGTGGGTACAAGGTTAGGATGATTCATTAAAACTCATTAGTAATGTTCTGTCCGTCAGCCTGTCTGTACCAGGGCTCTTTGTTTACCAAAATTATATAATCAGGTGAACATTTCACATTATTTATATTTACGGTTACAAAAGGGCTAAGCTACCATCTTTTTCATCATCTTGGTATTTTATATGTACATGTAATAAAAAATATCTATGTAATGTATTGTATTAAGTATGTCAGTCTTCTAGTACCCATAACACAAGCTCTGCTTAGCTTGGGGCTAGATGATGTTGTGTAGATTGTCCAGCATTATTTATATATTTTATCTTAGCTAAAATTCAGTTACCCAAACCAGAATATCTAAGCGAGAATTGTATTTGTAATATCTAAATAAATAAACAAAATTAGTCAAAACACCAGAATTCTCTAAATAAATTTAATATTCTCCAAATAATTCAGTTCAAAAGCAAAGTCGAATTCGCCATTGAAGACATTCTATAATAATATTATTTTATACGGACCAGAAATTCTTAGATTTTCTTCAAAGGGTTCAAAGGCTTTGAAGGACGGTTGGGGTAGGAAAAGAGCCTCTTGAGTGGCGCCCTCTACCGGGGGTGAAGGATATTGTACTACGTACTTCTAGATAAGCAAATTGATAGATTTTTTGATACAAATACACTCTGAAATAAACTAAATAAATAAACATTAAATATGATTGAAAATAATGAAGTATATTATTATTGTTTTTTTAAAGAAGTATGTACATACAAAGAAGTATATTATTAAAAATAAGTCCTCATTCGTATGGTAAGGATTATAAAAGGTATTTGAATCATATATTGAGCATTTAATTAGATTATTTAAATTATCATATTATTTATAATCTTTAAAACACGTGATACAAGACGTGATCAGAAATTACATTTAGACATAAAAAAGACTTTACCTACTATTTATATGTCATCTCTAGCTTTTTGTCTATGGTAAGGAAGGTATGTTATTTCTAGTAGTCTAAGTGTGTCTATGGTAAGGAAGATATGTTCTTTCTAGTAGTCTTAGTGTGTCTATGGTAAGGAAGATATGTTCTTTCTAGTAGTCTTAGTGTGTCTATGGTAAGGAAGATATGTTCTTTCTAGTAGTCTTAGTGTGTCTATGGTAAGGAAGGTATGTTATTTCTAGTAGTCTAAGTGTGTCTATGGTAAGGAAGATATGTTCTTTCTAGTAGTCTTAGTGTGTCTATGGTAAGGAAGATATGTTCTTTCTAGTAGTCTTAGTGTGTCTATGGTAAGGAAGATATGTTCTTTCTAGTGGTCTTAGTGTGTCTATTGTAAGGAAGATATGTTCTTTCTAGTAGTCTTAGTGTGTCTATGGTAAGGAAGGCCAAGTAATTAGGCAAAGCGGTCTAACTGAACGATCCAGTCGTGGTTAACACAAACTTTCTGTAATTTAATAAGCTTTTAAAGTTCACTCTAAATCTGGGTTTAGTTTGACTTAGATTACATGCAGGGTATGAGATAAATCTATGATTGAACGACTTTATATTATACAACAAGTATGTTCAAATATATATCAAATATATATCAAATATATCTGTGTTTGTAGGTTTCATGCTTCGATTTTTCATTCGTCTCAAAAAGTTTTTTGAATCGATTTTCACTAAATCTAACAAAGTTTCTTTGAATTATTCTTCAATTCTAATTTCTTTGAATTAATCATTAACTCTCGTGAGCCCGTTGGTAGGTATCTAATTTATTATTTTACAAAAAAAATATATCGTCACGAATAAGCCAAAAATTTGTTACAAGACCTCAAAAGACACATCTACTACAAAATTTCGTAATTAAAATTAAAAAAGGACACGCGATTTATTATATCTAACACAACACATCAAACCAAATTCGTTATGTATCTTATAACTACAGCAATTTGTACAATTTCATAGTAAAAGCAGAAAAACCAGACTTCGCACCGATAAAATAACACGCGTCGAATCAATTTACTCACAATCCCGCGTGTCATAGCGCACCATACCAACTACCATTAATCTGTGTCTCAATTACCATCGATCAGGTGAAATTGTACTTTCAATAGAAAATCCACTGGAAAATCGGAAGCGTCTCAAATTAGCAGTTTGCCGCAAATTAGATGTGTCCATGAATCTATAGCCCGTGAAGGAACCACTTACACTAATACGTATGTGTTTGTGAAGCTTGAAATGTTTGTTCTGGGGGGGTATCCTGACAACTGAAATGTTTTTGAACTGTTATTTGATCAAATTGCAGTTCAGTTTTATTCTTTGTCTTTTATTGATATTTTGAATGATCGATTTTCATACCGTTTGATAGTATTTACGAAAAATCAGGTAGGCCATGCTCAAATCAGGTAGATCATGCATAAATCAGGTAGGCCACGTGCTAAACCGCGGCATTGACGTCATTTTTAACAGCTCAGTCATCATTTTATAAAGCTCAGTCATTTTTGTGGACACAAAAATGCCACAGAATACTGATGAGTTACTATAGTAAAATCATCGAAAACTGAACTGCAACTGAAAGGATATTCGGTCACGCAAGTTTTCCCTTGCTGGATAGCCCCGCTGGTATTTTTATCGGTTGAATGAAAGTGAGGTTAATTCTGTGCATCCCATGGTCGGTGGATATAACGGTCGCGAAATTTATTGTTTTTAATATGAAACGTGCGGTTGTGCCGGTGCTTTGGGTGCCGAGTTGTTTGCCAATGTAATATTGTCTCTTATCCTAACTTGTATAACGTAAAAAAATAGATGTATTCGACATTGGCGAGTCGAAAACCTATGTTTTTTTTAATTTGTACATGCTAGTATAACAGAAAATCAAATAAGTGCCCTAAATCAATTTCATTAAACTTACAAAATTCAAGAGGACAGAAAATACTTACAAGATCTCTTTGATCGGAATAAATCAATCGACATCGCTTCAAATATTCAATATAAATTCCGGACCCATGACGTGAATACGTCTATACGATAAGGCTTTAAATGCGCTCGCCTACTGGCAGACTAGTTTTTTACTTTTTAAATCGTTTACATCGATCCACCAACACACCATTTAAAATTACGGATTAAGAACTGACAGTTTTAATCACTACAAATGCTTTCGCAGCCAACTTATTGACTAGAGTCATATCAATAATCTTAAAAATTAAAAATAAACGTTTTATTCTGATTGATTCTCAAAATGTGATCAAAGAACACGGGTTCTACACAACTAACCTAACTACACTAGGTTCGTAAAGCGTGTAATTTTTTTAGAATCAAATGAAACTAAACTAAGATTACACAAATAATCAAAATCATTAATAGTTTATTCAGTAAAATTACAAGGGTCATGTAGAATCGTTATATATACTAAGTGCCAGTTCTACGGGATCAGAGCCTAGAAGAACGGGCAAGATACTGCGGCCTGGTTCCTACCGTTCTATATACACACTAGATAGATAGATAAACTCTTTATTGTACACAAAGAAAATAACAAGAAAAAAAATATTACAATAGATTTGTACAATGGGCGGTCTTATCGCTACTATTTTTCTCTAATATTTGAAATGGAATCTCAAGAGCTACTTCAGCTCCGCAATGCATTAGCAGCCTAAGGCAACATTATACTTATAATTAAACGATATTGGTAGATACGTTTACGATGTTTATAAGCTTGTAGCTGCAAAAGGTTAGATAGTTTCACTTTTACTTTTAAGTGTTCACATGATAATTGGTATAGGTACCATAAAATGTATGCCAATCAAGATTATGTAAGCTGTTAATTAGTTTATTAGATAAATATTTAGAAAACTATATTATCAGTAGTTTCGAGTTTTATAGTTGAAACATGATTACAAAAATAATGATTTAATTTAATCAAGATCTTGTTTGATTTATATATCTTGGGTAAAATATTCTAAATATTTCTGTAAAGGTAGTCTTTACAGAAACATACTAAAAATATATTTTTTTAATTCTTTGTGTTGATAAGTTTGATTGCGGAGTTTCAGTGTACCGTACTGTACTCAACACTTAAATAAACCTTGCCTTATTTTGCTATTAGGTACGGAACCCTAGAAATACTTAAAAACGACGTTTACAGTCCACAAATCCCATGCATCTTGTTACATTGATAACTCCCTGTAGGAAGTAGATAATGACTTCTCAGATCATAAAAGCCACTATCTTTCACTTTGATGACGAAATAAGTACTTTCACTCTAATCTGCTGGTTATCGGAGAACATACGCTGTAAAACGATCGGTTAAACGGTTATGTTGAGCAAGTCTAATAATGGGGAACTTCGGTTACGAAATCAGTACCTCTACCATGAGTTGTCACAGTAAAATCGCCTGACTTTACTACGGTAGTTACGTCAATATTAGTATTACGAATTTTAGTACCCAACTATCCGCTAGAGGCGCTGTACAAATCTTCATACATTTTTTTAACTACAGACGCTAGCGAGTATAGTAAAAACTCATGGTAGAGCTACGGATGTTGACGCTTATAGTAATAACGTAACAAGGTGGACTAGGTTGTAAAATGTAACTTTCGCTTATTTTATACTCGTGTAATCTTTTTACAGGTAACACTGTCATAAATAATGTTTTAGATTATTTTAATACTTTCATTTTTTTTTACTTAAGTACTTAGTAATAATTAGGTTATTTAGGGTGCATGGAAAGAGCCTCCTCGTGGCGCACACCGGTAACAGCTAGGCACGGTAAAGCAGTGTCTAGTCTGGCTAATCTTTCCAACACGATGCTACAACAAAATACAGTTGTAGCATAGACACGATAAGAAGAAGAAGAAGGTTATTTATTACTGTTGACATTTTTTTAACTTAGTAATAAGTAATTCATTACTGTTGATACATATGACAGGCGTCACAGCTCAGTTGGTAGTAGTGCCTTCCATGCTGTCGTGGGTTCGATTCCTACTCAGAGCAAATGTTTGTGTGATGAACATAAATATTTCTTCTGTCTCGCGTCTTCTGTTACTACCTATGTATTGAATGCAGCATACCTTTATTTACATTAAAGAAAAAAATACATTAAAGAAAAAGAAAAAAAGAACTGTATGCTGTAGTAAACACGCTTACGGCCGGTTTCTGGAAACCCAAATCACGATTGATCCGAGTTTGACACATAGTAATTATTCGATTTTTTCGTTGATCATCGTTCGAGAAACCGGCCATTAGTAAATTTTATTTTAGTATAATATAATAATATTACAGTTTTATCTTGACAGAATTTAGCATTTATCTATGTTATTGTAAAAAAAATAAGCATATAAGCGCATTTTTTTTATGAATTTAGTAACCCGAGCTTTACGAATCTTTTAAAAAACATTATCATGCCAGTTTCGAATTCTCAGACTATGAATAATTATTGAGATAGGCGGAGAATTTTATCGCGACGTTAACGAAGGTCTTCAAACACCTTTTATCGTATTTTTAAGTGTATGTCTTGGAGTGAGGTCAGGTCATAAAGTTAAGATAAGAGCCCGTTTTATAAAGAGTCGAATCAGCTGGTATTTTACGGGATTTGAACCTCGTATATTTTATTGAAGCGACAGCTGTGCAGTTTATCAAGCTGCGTTTTTTAAGTACGTATAGACGAAACTACAGTGTAACAAAACTGACGTCCATCGATCGAAGTCGTTTACGCATGCTTACAAATAGCTCAAATTATTAAAAAAAAAATCATTCACTTCTTGATCATTATAATCACCTTAGTATGAAAATTTTCGTGAAAAGCGCGCAAATTATCTGTCAAAGTTTGCACAATGATGATTTGTTAGACTACTAAGCGCGGACTCAGCGCGTTCATTCGTCAAATGAAAAGTGAACTTTGGCATTTTTTTTGCTCTTAGTCAAAACTGTCTCAGTCGTGAACGTTGTGAACAAATATTAATAACCCATGTCACTGTCCATGTCAAACAAATCGAACTTTCTATTCAGAAACTATAAATAAAAAGTAATTTCTTCGAAAAAATAAATAAAGTCCCAAACCACAAAACTATTCCTACTCCACACGTAACTAAGTTTGGAACTTGTTACATTGCTGACAACGCTCCAACTGAAGGGTGAGCTCGATGCGATAATCATAAACGCAAAGAATTTAAAATACACTGCGCGTTAACTTACCAAAGTTCGACAGTGGCATTGATGTTGACGCGCAGTGTATGTCAATTATGTCGATAGTTCATGATTGTCACATTTTTTCAGCTTATTCTGAAGTTACAAAACTCGTTTCGAAGCTATTTTTGAAATTTTCGTTCGCTGGGTGCGCTGATAACGTGGAGTATTAGGTTTGGTAGTTTGAGCGCTGTCGAATGGTTTTGAAATAGGTTTTCTTTTCTATATAAAGTTTCTCAAAAATTGTAGCAACTGATATTACTGATGGGGATAAGAGTAGCCTGAAATGAGAAGCTTATTAACACATAATAATAATTTTATTTTTGGTTTTACTAATTATTATTTATTTAACTTAAATAACAAACGTAAATTTATACTAATATTATAAAGAAGTAAAGTTTGTGTGTTTGTCAATTGTAAGAGGTAATCTCAGAATCTACTGAACCGATTTAAAAAATTTAAACCACATTATTGCTGAGTGTCATAGGTTGTATATAAAACCTAAAAATAAAAAGGCTTTTACGTGGTAATCCGTTTTGCAAAGTGAAAGAATTTTTCGGAGAAAATACGATCGAATTATGCCCAACGAAGTGGGCACGGGTCAGCTAGTTATCTATAAAAGAGAGTATAATCAATTATTGCTTGTTATGCTTTGGCTACATTAGCGGGCGAATATTCGTGTCGAGTTGACGCGATGTATCGCGCCGAATTAGGGTGACCAGATGTCAGGAATTTTCCTGACATTTCAGGAATTTTAGCAACAAATAAATGAAACAATATTTTGTTTTCACACTATAAACTATTATTTTTAGTCACAATAACAAAAAGGAAATTGTCATTAATCGTAATTAACTTTTATATAGGTATAATATTAAACGTACTGGATTCAATAAATAATTTTTGACGTGACGTCTTATTATTCGATAGAGCCGGCTGCACGCACGAAAAAACATGACTCATGAGGCGTTCTGAGGCGTTCCATGAAGTGCAAGCGAGAGCGCGGAACGAGCGACAAAGAAGCACAATCGGCTTTTGCGTTCGTTGTCACGTTCAACTATCGTCAGTAAACCGACTTTACAGACAAACATTTTTTTATTTTGAAATAACATTTGAATTATTGCGGAAAAATAGAATAAATTAGTCGCGTGGAACTGGCACCTAGAATCACCTAGTATGTAAGACGATTCTAAATGATCCTTGTGATTTTACTGAATAAGGTAATTTTTGAGTTTGACTTTGACTTTGATTGATATAAAACGAATCAATTCTAACGGTCTATCTTATAAAAAGTTAGCGCAGACTTGAAGTATTGATTACCTTACGTAATGATGACGTAAAGTCAACGCTAACTTTTTATAAGATAGGGGGTAACACTTTTTCGTTACTCCACTCCATAAGGCTAAGTTCAGATGGCCGCGCGGTACCGCGCGGTTCGTAGTTCCGCGCGGTATCGCGCGCCAACGCGCGGCGCGCTCGCATACAAATATCGTCATGTGAATGCTCAAACGCGCGGCGACGCGCGGCTACGCGCGGTCATCTGAACTTAGCCTAATAGTGTTAAAAATTAAATGCACGTCCGTCTCGCTTCTATGTCTGGATGACACTTAGGCTAAGTTCAGATGACCGCGCGGTACAAGATCAATATAAACGGTAATTATCATCTACATTACCGCGCGTTACCGCGCGCCAACGCGCGGCGCGCTCCCATACAAATATCATCATGTGAATGCTAATGCTCCAACCGCGCGGCGATGCGCGGCTACGCGCGGTCATCTGAACTTAGCCTAATAAATTGACGTAGATGTAGCCACCTAAGCGAATGTTGGCGCGACAAATTGATTCGCGTCTTCGCCCGAATACTACGCGATGACACGATGTACCCGGCCACATACATCGCGTTAACACGAATATTCGCCGTAGCCCGCTAATGTGGCCCCAGCATTATAAGGTTTTTATGTCTTGCATGACAGACTCACCCATGTCATAATTTATTGTTCGCGCTTGCGCAGTAAATATTTACGATATGCTTTCTATGCGTATCGCGTAGTTTATTGGTAGTTATATCAAAAGTGGGTCAGCAGAAATATGTCAGTGGTTAATTACGCTGTATTATTACTACGTAATTAAAGTTTTAGTTATTAATATAACCTACTATAAAAATAAAGGTTGGTTCTTTCACGGACTAACATAAATAATAGATTTTACCTTAAAAATAAGAATTTATTTATTTATTTATTTATAACAATCATCGATGACTTTGACAAACGTCAACAAGCCATAAAACGTCAAGAAGCCATCAAAGAATGGTAGTAATGCGTTCACCGCTATAAAACGGCGATCACTGAGTTATGTAGTTATAGAGACTCGGCTTTTAGTTCAACATAGTCCGGCAAATCCAATTTATAAAACAAACTTTGCGCTTTACAAAATCATGTTTAAATAGAGCTAAAATTTAGAATCTTTTAAATCTATACAAATGTAGCGAATTTCTTTTTGAAAACTATTATAGACATTTCCATTATATCATTTTTGAAATGAGATTTTGACTGATGGAGAAGTTTTATAATTATTTCTTTATTATTATTAGCTTGGGAAATACAAGACAATCATCATCATCAAACTATATCAGCCTAAACGCGGTCTCCACTCCAGTATCCGTTTGCTCGAACGATTGTCGGTTCTTCGTCAAACATGGCCGGCCCCCTGTCAATTCAGTACCTCTACCATGAGTTGTCACAGTAAAATCGCCTGACTTTCCTACAGTAGTTACACAACTATCCGCTAGAGGCGCTGTACAAATCTTCATACGTTTTTTTAACTACAGACGCGAGTATAGATTGTAAAAACTCATGGTAGAGCTACAGTTTGCTAATTCTTTGAGCATATTTTTCTGACGAATAGACAATAATGTAACGTTTCTTGTCTGCAGGTGTGGTTGTGATGACATGGTGGTGTGCGCTGGCGCTCCTAGCGCTAAGCGCGCCCACCCGCGCCGCCCCGCGCGCGGGGAACGGTGAGCTATTTACCAGTAAGCATCCTTGTGCACTGTTTCACGTTCTGGCGACAGTGGAACGTTACAACGCAGCTCAAACGCTGAAACGCAGTAAAAACGCTGGTAACACGCAGGGAAAACGCTGATAACACGCAGGGAAAACACTGATAAAACGCAGGTCAAAAACACGGTTGCTTTAACGTTACTGAAAAGTTGTTTAAATACATGGGACATATTTGACTTTGTTTATGGCTTAAAACTTGAAAGTTTTTGTTTCAAACTGTAAACAAAAAATAGAAATAAAAGTTTCAAAAGTAATATGACCAGAAGTTACACTTATAAAAATGTTTCAAAAATAATTATATGACTAAAAGTTGTACTAAAATAATAATGATCCATATAAAAAAAAACAGATAGATAAAATGTTTTTTCAGTAACTTGATCTACTTTTAACATATTATCTTGGTGTTTATATTAAAAGGTAAAATTTTGATGCGGACTGTACAATTCAGAGTTGCCTAACAACTATGAGCATATACAGTAGGGTGGCTCGAAATTTTTTTTTTCGACTTACGGTGACCTAATAGTGAAAAGTTTGTGCGTTTTTGGGTAAAAACCGACTATGTAAAATATTATTTGATTTGATTGACAGTAACTGCCTCCGCCAAGTCATCGAATATTAACAAAAACATGATTTTAGAGTCTACTTCGATGCTACATTACTGTATAAAAAATAAATCGGCTGACTTTTTTTTTTCGCTGATATATTCTTACATTAGTCTATTTTTAAAATAAAATAATAATAACGTTCGACTTTGTGTTTTAAACGAGGGGGAGGAGGATGGGAGGGATTCACTTGTTCCCTTATCTTGACGGATGTACTTCGGGACCTAAATCATACACTGGACCATTAGGTAAAGCTCTGGAAACCTGCAAATTACTGCCTAAGAAAAACTTTACACACATCGAGGGAGAGGCGCTTCCTGAAATGTCAAAAGATTTAAGTACAAATCAACAGTACTTGCACAAGATAGTCTTTGCGGTAATTTCAGGTGATTTCCTAGATGACTTAGCAAATAAGTCTCCAGGCAAACTCTTTCATGCCCGCTGGCTTCGCGGGCCAACCGGATCTTACGTTTGTACGTTACATCTGAGAAGCCATCGGAAAATTTGAAAACTCTGGCTGAATTTGTCCTGAAAGTTTATGCATCATCTTGGTTTCAATTCAAACACAAGCCATCATGCAAAGATGGTTTACGCCATCTTTACAATATAATTAGGGACTCCAGATACCTGCCAGAAGATCTCAAAAATATTATTGATCCTGTCATTCAACGCAATAACTATTTTGAGCATCCGGAGAGCATTCTTCTTGCAATGGTTACTGATGACAGGAAATACATTAGAGAATTAGCAGCTCGGCGCATATTGAAGGCACGCAGCATGCCTCAGCCTTCAGTACCAAGACTATTTGAAGTACCCCGTATAAACTTCAATGCTTCCACATATATCGGCAGGAAACTCTAACTGACCCACCTATTTTAAGGAACTTGTCCGATCAAGAAATCCAGCACGTCGTTGAAACTGGAGGTGAGGACGAGCTGCTTTCTGAGGCTTCCCTGTCATACTCAAGCCGTTGAACGGGCAGTAAAAATAACAACTGAAGCTTCAAGTTTACAGTGCACAAGAAAAGCCCATTTGGGTGCAATAAAAGCCAAATTGGAGTCGAGGAAAATAATGCCGAATTTTGACTCAAAAAAATATTTTCGATCTAATTAAGTAACATAAGTTTTGGTCATTTTATCTTAATAAATATTTTTATTATCAAAATACTGAATTTTAATTACTATCTAAATAACTTTGTGATTAAATTCTTTCGTTTTTCCCCAAGTAAAACAAAACATTTTTTTATGAGGATTTGAGGTCTGTGCGGAGGCAGAAGGAGTTATCCAAAAAAAATTTGGAATTGCATTTATTTTCACATTAATATTACGCACCGAACCCCCCCTATTAGAACTCAAATTTCGAAGAAAAAAAAAATTCCATACATTCGTGAGCCACCCTAATATACAGGTAAACTATGAATCACACCTGCCATAAAATTTTATCGATCTAGAGCAGTCATGCGTCCCACTTCCTAATCATCATGGTGTCGATAAATTTTATATTTTAAGTTGCGTATCAGTTGCGTTGGTTTTGCGTTTGAGCTGCGTTTTGGCTGCGTTCCACTTGAAGCTGGGCAGCTGTACACACTGGAAGAGGTGGCGTGAGTAAGTCTGCTTACTTTCGTTCTTTTTTCCATTCTTTTTATGTTAGTATTAAGTAGGACAATTTTACGGTTATTTGTTTTAATTTATAGACGTTATTACAATTTCTACGCAAATTTATTTATATCATAAAGTCTGGTAATGAAGCTCAATTATTGTAACATGAATTATTATTTTTTCAGCTTAATACTACTTAAACTTTAAATATCACTTTGTCTTGAAAATCATGCCCATTTAGTATAGTCACGTTAAGTAGGTACTTGCTAAGTACATTATACAAAATGATCTGCTTAAATTTGAAAAAACTTTCAAAGCGTAAGTACGCTTAAGGTCACATTCTAGACTATAACTACCATAATTTATAAACTTTTGCCTAAACAATTTTAAAACTCATAAAAATAATTATACTATAGAATATTAAATTAAAAGCTTGTTATTATATTCTCAAATGGGCCACTTAATTACAGACTTGTTTACTTTGAAAATATGAGATTACTGTTATTATTTAGAAGTGACATTTGTTCTTTGCTTATGAAATGAGTGTTGTTTTATTATTCAATTTTATTTTATGATATTGTTTTCTTTTTTATTAGAAGTTTTTTTTTTTTAACAATTATATAAAGACGTTAGCTCTAGAAATTTTAGTACATTTAGTACAAAGAGATAAAGACGTTCTTGTAAGACCCTAGAACCACCCATAATCGGATTTTCAAGTTTAAATAGCACACCCACAATATAACCCCGAATTATCGCCGAAAATCTCCAACTCGCCGTAAATATTATTTTGTACAGTCCACCCCTTATTTATTCCTTGTATCTTTTGTATATTTCTTCTTGTATTAAAATTCTTACCTTTTTTTTATTGATATTACTAATGGGTCAAATTGGTTTTAGAGTTTGTTAGTAAGTACATATTGTTCGACCTCAAAAAACAGTCATTTGAATAGAACGTGTAGACGAATACATTTATTTTTTAAAAATTGCCAGTGTCTTGGGTACGCTTCCGATTGGTACTGATTTGGATCAGTTGAGCTATCTATAAATCGTTTGCAACGGTCTGTAGATAGCTCAACTGTTTCTTATGTATTTTATATGACAATGTACATTTTGTAAATAATAGATTGGTAATTAATATTAAAAGTTCCGTAATAACTTGGTCTGTGTTACCAGCAATAAACAAACTTTATTTATTAGTACATAAAAATTAGAAATAGATTGATATAATTTTTGACTGTTCCATAAAAAATATTTCGCAGCATAACAGCTTTTATATACTTTACGTGATTTTATTTTTATTCACTTACCAATTTTCGCCGTCGAGTGTACTAAGCTTAACCTTTAAGGGCGTTAAAGTCAAACTTCCGACTTTACGAGATCTGAGATAAACCTGAAAGCGTAGATAGAACCTTATCTTGCAAGCCGCGGGAAAGGTTTCGTACTTTTTCTCGGTTCAATTCATGTGGAATTATAGAATATCGATTGATGAGTTTTTTTATCTTTCGCTACAAGTGCATTATTTTTCTGATGGTTGTGATTTTTTTTTAAGTAAAAAAACACTATGATTCTTGGAGTCACAAAAAAACCACAATAGATTCTTATTTATATCTGAACGTCTTTGTATGAATGATTATTTGTTTAACGGCCGGTTTCTCAAACGATAATCAACGAAAAAATCAATAATTACTATGTGTCAAACTCGGATCAATCGTGATTTGGGTTTCCAGAAACCGGCCGTAAGAGTGCATGAACGTCATGTTTCAGCTACTGTTTTATAAGAACCTCGCTTTTGATGAAAAATAAATCAGGTTTTATAAGTCCCAAGTTAATAATTCACGTTAAAAGGAGTACTTTCAAATATTTTTTCGTTAACGGCTGAGAGCCTCGTAGGGCATTTAGGGCTTTCATTTCTGATGTCAAAACTTTTTAAACCTATTTTATTTGGCGCCTTTTTAGGTCATTTTGAATTTCGAACAAGAAAGAAGTTTTTTTTTAGTTTGTAATCTATGGTTGTAGTTTAGCTGGTGTAGATAAAATCAGTACTTATTGCTCAAACGGAACTGTCAATTTTTTGACGTTTCTAAATTCTTGACAATAAGATAATAAACGTTTATGTTTCAAATCAGCCCTAATTTCCTATACTTTACCTTAATACGAAACTAGGGTCTGTTTGCTATTTAAAAAACCGTTTCAAATACACATAAAATTCATTTTTTTTAATAACTTTTTCATTAATGCAAAAAGAGTTTACATTCATTCATAAATGCATTATCAAAAAGTTTAAAATGTTTTTGACTGCAATTATTTATTTATTGTTAAACCCCCTATCTTATAACATTTAGCGTTGACTTAAAGTCATCATTACGTATGGTAATCAGTACTTCAAGTCTGCGCTAACTTTAGATAAAGATTAAACCTTTAACAAAAGTAAAATTACGATTACAATGCTCAAGTTCATAAGAGTTAAGTATTTATTTGACAGTCGTAAAGAAGAAGAAAGAGAAAACTAAGTAATTTCACTTTCGTACGTGTCCATCAACAAAACACCTTTATTTGTACACCGTGGCCCTTCGAGTGTAGGGCGACCAACAAGCATATACTTAAAAAAATATTTATTTATAATTTCACGCTCATAACCCAAACTAAGCGAAGCTTGTAATATAGGAACTAAATTGCTGATAGAATACTAATATGCAATTTTTTATTTACTTGTATAATGATAGGCGTAACAGCTTAGTTGGTTGTAGCTATGACGTATGCTGTGGGTCGTCGGTTCGATTCCCACCCAGAGCAATTAATGTTTATGTGATGAACATAAATATTTGTTCTGTGTCTGGGTGTTACTATGTATTCAATGTATGTTTATACAAAAAAAAAATATGTACATAATATAAGTGTTCTATCAGTTATCTAGTTCCCATATTACAAGCTTTGCTTAGTTTAGGGCTAGAGTGTGAAGTGTCCGTGAATATTGATTATATTTCATAGCTCCATTCTTCATATATAGGAATTTATTAATTTTACTAGGTAGTTACTTATCCTACAAGGTAGCTATCGCACGCTTTTAGATCGATGAAATCGATATACTAAATCGATTCAACAATCGATGCAACTAACGTCACGTCACGTCCCTACAGCCCGTCTAGAACTGTCTCATTCTTTTTTCGTGCGAGGTAGTAAGCGCACGCGTCTTAAAACTCACCCGAGTACGCATTTAAAAAGTTAAAAAGTGATTAAAATATGCCGAAACGGAAGAACGATTTAATCCAACATTATCAAGCTAAAATCAAAAGGCTTGAGAAAGAAGATTTGAGCCGACGACGTCGACGAATAATCATTTCGTCTGATTCATCTGAATCAGATTCGTCAAATGAAGGTAAGTTCAGGTATATAATACCTCGACTGTTATTTCTAATAATACATTTTAATTAAACTCGTCAAAACCATCTATAAGTCTGCCGGGCGGTTAACTGTGGGTTATTCACGAAGGCTAGACATGATGCGATAAAAACCTGGAGGTTGACCAGAGTGTCATACACGAAGGTTCACTAAAAAGTACATAATACATTTATGTATTCATCCATTTACAATGCACAATGCATTAAAAGTTCAATGTAAAAAATTTTTACAACTACCCTCATTTACAATATTAAAATATTTTATTTCTATTTTTAGAAATCGAAACTACGTTAAATGACGAGATGATGGACACAAATGTTTCTGTTGGCGTCGGGCTACCAATCACCGAAAATACAGCACTTCCGGACGAAACGCTGCCCGATTCATTGCCGATGGAAAATCCAATTCCTGTTGAAGTAGCCACTGAAGCGCTTACAGAGACGGCCATAGAATTAGACCCTGAAATACGCCTTGCGTTAGGGGATCCCACTGAAGAAATTCCAACTTATGGTGAAAATATTCACGCCGACATAGCTAAGCGCTGGCTACCTATTTTGCGCAAAGGACTTGCCAAAGATATTAAGGAGAAGCTTATTAAAGAGCATTGCGCTCCTGATAACTGCAGGTTATTAAAAGCCCCGACCTTGAATCCTGAAATTTCAGCAGCTGTCGCTGAGGTCGTTCGGTCCAGAGACAAGAAAATAGAAACAAAACAGAGTCAATTGGGTGTAGGAATCACCGCAATCTCAAGAGCTATGACTAAGTTATTAGATAACGCACCGAAAGTAGAAATTATAAAACTTCTTTCAGAAGGGTGCAGAGTTTTGTCGGACCTTCACTACACAGAAACACAAACACGATCTAAACTAATAACACCGTGTTTAGACAAGGCGTTCTTGAATATTATTCAAGACGATGATAGAGATGATACCTTATTTGGTACAAAACTTTCAGAAAAAATTAAATCTGCAAAAGTCATTGAAAAACAAGGACTACAGATAAAACGAAATGCGCCACCAAATACGGCTGCAAAAACACCACTTCCCCAGCAAACACCTGCAAAGCGGCAACAGGGAAACTGGCAAACCCCCTCTCGGTACCCTACGTCGGGGAACAGGGGGGGGCGCGGAGGTTACTCAGCCAACCGGTCTGCACCGAATACAACCTACAGGAAGTATTCAACTCAAGCGCCGACAGCACCGACGTCTGCGCCAGCGACGGCGCAAACCAAACAGGCCACCAGCCGGCAGCGTGCACAGACACGACAATAGTTTCTACTCAGGTACATGCAGGAAGGTTACATTATTTTTATAATTGCTGGCTCAATATAACTAAAAATAAGTTTGTCTTAGACTGTATATTGCATGGTTATCGTATACCTATAACTAGTACGGTAACTCAAGCATATAAACATACAAACCAAAGTTCTCAAATAGATAAAAATTTAATGCAACTTGCAATAAATAACCTACTTGATCTTGGTGCAATATCGGTTTGCAAAAATGAGGAACCGCAGTTTTTATCACCTGTATTTTTAACACCAAAACCCAACGGAACTCAACGGTTCATTTTAAACTTAAAGGTTTTTAATAAGTTTGTCAAAAAAGAACACTTCAAGATGGAAGATTATAGAACCGCATGTAGCCTTTTACCTAAAAACGGTTATGCAGCTACTATTGACTTAAAAGAGTCATACTTATTAGTACCTATGCATTCTGACAGTAAAAAATATCTAAGGTTTCAGTTCGGAGATAAAATTTACCAATTTAATGGTATGTGTTATGGTCTTTCCACAGCACCTAGAACTTTCACTAAAATAATGAAAGAAGTTTTTACTTATTTGAGAAATTGTGGTTTCAGCTCAGTGTCTTATTTAGATGACACTCTTTGTCTAGGTAAAACCTATGAAGAATGCCTTTATAACGTCAAAGAAACTGTAAAACTTCTCGAATGCTTAGGGTTCGTGATTAATTATGATAAGAGTGTATTAGAACCCAAACAAAATGTCAAGTTTCTAGGTTTTGTATTTGATACTGTAGATATGTCCATATCATTGCCGGAAAGTAAGCGTAATAGTATTTTTCAGCTTACACAAAAATATTTGAAATTACCGCGATGTACTATTCGAGAATTTTCCCAGTTTATAGGAGTATTGACAGCGGCTTGTCCAGCCATAAAATATGGTTGGTTATATACTAAGATATTTGAGAGAGAAAAGTTTTTGGCTCTCAAAAATAACTCTGATTATGACACTAAAATAAACTTGTCAACGGTATTGTTACCCGATTTGCATTGGTGGAAAGAAAATATACTAGTTGGCAAAAAATCTATAATCCCTATAACTTACACCTTAGAAATTTTCACGGACGCTTCTAGGACAGGCTGGGGAGCCGTTTGCGATAGCGTGCGTGCTAATGGCCGCTGGAAGGAATGTGAACTTCTGTTCCATATAAACTATCTGGAACTTCAAGCAGCTTTTTTAGGTCTCAAATTCTTTGCTCATAACAAAAGTGATTGTGATATACTCATGCGGATCGATAACACAACAGCCATTAGTTACATCAATAGAATGGGTGGTATTCAATTTCCCCATTTGAACGACTTAGCGAGATCCATTTGGCAATGGTGCGAGCAAAGAGGTATATGGTTGCATGCTTCGTATATTAATACAAAGGACAACAAAGAGGCTGATGAAGAATCAAGAAAAAATAACCCTGATACAGAAATAGAGCTCTGCTCAGATGCTTTCCAGGTTATTGTAGAAAAGTTTGGTCAGCCTGACATAGACCTTTTTGCATCTCGCACCAATGCCAAGTGTGATACATTTGTTTCTTGGAAACCAGATCCCGATGCATTCAAAGTGGACGCCTTTACTATTAACTGGAATAATTACTATTTTTACTGTTTCCCTCCTCTATCAATGATTCTAAAATGCCTTAATAAAATTGTCAACGAACAATCAACCGGAATTATAGTGTTTCCTCATTGGCCTTCACAGGCATGGTTTCCCCTTTTGAATCAGTTGTTAATTTCAGAAGTAATTTTTTTTAACGATGCTTTACGGTCTCGTTCCAGGGTTCACCTACCACGGGAGATTACCCTGGCGGCCGCGATTGTCTCAGGCAAGCGTTCACTCATCGGGCAGTCCCTCCAGAATCGTTAGATTTAATGCTGGCTTCTCTTACGGCGGGTACTTTGAAGCAATATAACACCACCTATAAGCTGTGGTGGAATTACTGCCTAAGTAATAATATCAACTATTTAGAAGTTCCGATTACTTTTGTTATTGTGTTCTTGACAGAACAATACAAAAAAGGAGCCTCTTATAGTTCCCTCAACAGCCACCGGTCAGCTCTGTCGTTGTTATTAGGTAACAAAATTGGCTCTGATGAACAGGTTTCTCGCTTATTAAAAGGTGTTTATAAACAAAGGCCAAGTTTGCCTAAATATAATTACATTTGGAACCCTCAGACGGTACTTAACTTCATATCTGATTGGTATCCTAATGATGATTTACCGCTCGATCAAATAACTAAAAAATTAGCTATGCTTCTCGCATTGTGTACCGGTCACCGTGTACAAACCATTTCAGTCATAAAATTAACTGATCTTGTATTCTCCCCGGATCAAATTATCATCAATATTACAGATCTTATAAAAACATCAGCTGCAGGTCGTGATCAACCGACTTTATTATTACCCTATTTCAAAGATAAACCTAATATTTGTCCAGCAAAATGTTTAATGGATTATTTGTCTGTAACAAAAAATATTCGGAACGAAATAAATTACCTGTTTATAACCCATAAACGGCCACATAAACGAGCCACGACACAATCCATAAGTCGATGGATTAAGGATGTGTTAGCAGCGAGCGGCATCGACGTGGCAACGTTCAGCGCGCACAGCACGCGGCACGCTGCCACGTCGCGCGCGCGCGCAGCCGGCCTCTCCGTGGACGCTATCCGCAAGGCGGCCGGCTGGACTGCTAACTCACAGGCTTTTGCAAACTTCTATAACAGACCGATTGTCATAGAAAACTTTGCAAGATCGATCATAGAATAAGATTTACGATTATTAATTCAAACAAGTTGTTATATTTTGTGTTTTGGTTATTGTTGTGCTAAATAAAATATAAACAAATAAAAGTTTTATTTACTTTCAACCTTAGAAATGTACCAAAAACTTTGTTGATACAGATAGTAGATTCTCTAAACATCTACCTAGTAAAATTAATAAATTCCTATATATGAAGAATGGAGCTATGAAATATAATATATGATTAAATGAACTTCACAAGTGAAATTCGATCATTATTATATGAATAGCTCCATTCGAATATATAGGAACCCACCCTCCACAACCCAAATTGAAGTTTTTGGAGTTAACTCTAAAGAATGAGACAGTTCTAGACGGGCTGTAGGGACGTGACGTGACGTTAGTTGCATCGATTGTTGAATCGATTTAGTATATCGATTTCATCGATCTAAAAGCGTGCGATAGCTACCTTGTAGGATAAGTAACTACCTAGTAAAATTAATAAATTCCTATATATTCGAATGGAGCTATTCATATAATAATGATCGAATTTCACTTGTGAAGTTCATTTAATCATATATTATTATTTATGGTAGGTTTGGACAAAACTTAGTACAAGACCAAATCCCAGGTCAGAAAGAACAAGCTGAACGTAAATAAAGTCGTGTATGTAATCTAAAATAATGATTATTTATTTAATTATCATAATAATATCGTAGAACCTAGCTGAACCAAGAATCAATAAAGAATATAGTCAAGCTCACTCAAAGAAAGCACTTCAAAGTAATTTCGTCTCTTAAACTTTACGCTTCGTTTCATTGTTCGCACGACGCTCTCGGATTTTTATAGAGCCATATCCATTTTACTCTCATAAATTATATCCAGAAAATTATTTTAATAAATCCGTTTATGATAGCTTTTATTCTGAAAGTGCTGAATCTCGAAGACTTTGCTAAAAGTTTATAAAACGACATATCTTTTTGACAGGCAAGTTGGTTGTTGGCTCTGGCTCCCATGCTGTGGGTCGTGGGTTCGATCCTCATCCAGAACAAACCTTTAAGTGATATATAAAAAGATTTATTTTCTCTCAACAATAGGAACAGATTTGTACATGAAACATAACTATTTTTTTTGTTTTTTATGCTACTGCTTTCAACCTGCAGTTCTTAAGCCTTTCTTCCTTCCATATATCCATTGATCTCGGTCTTGGGCTATTAATAGCCCATCCTTATAAGGCTTATACATAAATAAATAACAAAATAACATACTACTATCAATCTCAGTTCAAGTACGTATAAAGCCATGTATATGCTTACCCTACTCGAGTTACGTACGAGGCAATGCTTTTAAGTTGTCTGACATCGAGCATGTTGTCTGATCACTCAACACGTGACTTTCGATCTATCTACGTCATTCGATTATACACACTGTAAGCTTCACATAATATTTTTTTTATAACAGGTATGGACATGCATCTACATCACTTTAGCTTTATAGTAAATATAATTACTGGAAATATAAGGATACTAAACCTAATGTTACTATACTATACTATAGTATAGTAACATTAGTGTACCTATATTAGTACTATACTATAGTTTATGTACCTACTTTAAACACTGAATGTGATGCAAATATATAGTACCACCTGTCCGCACAAAGCACTTTGGCTCAAGTTTCATTTTGAGAACCGCTAAAGAGTGGAATTCGTTGCCGGCGTCGGTGTTTCCAGACACATATAATTTGGACGTTTTCAAGAGGAGAGTGAATAGGTTCTATCTAGGCAAACGCGTTACACCGTAGGCCGCATCATCATTTAACATCAGATGTGATAGCGGCCAAGCGTTAGCCTATAATGCATAAAAAATATTCACGGACATTTCACACATCACACTCTAGTCCTAAACTAAGCAAAGCTTGTACTATGAAAACTAGATTGCTGATAGAATACTCATATACGTTTTGTAAATACATACATAGAATACGTATTTATGTTCATAACACAAACATTTGCTCTGGGTGGGAATCCAACCCACGACCAACAGCATGGAAGGCAGAGCTACTACCAACTGAGCTGTTACGCCTGTCAATATACTGCTTAACAACAGTTAACTTTTACCTTTTGGGATAGAAAATAAATGGGACTAAAAAAGGTCTGAATAGTTTACGATAAAGTTAGTGTGACTTTTATGTATTTTGGATATATCTCGCAGGAAAATACCCATCGGAAATCCATTCATCTATTTCCACTTGAAAGAATCTTATAGTCGGGTCGTAAACCGCAGCCTAGCTCCCTTTGTGTAGTGGTGGACCTTGCCGAATACAAGGCCGAATCGTATGCCCGTATCTTAATCTAAATAAATCGTTGGACTGACTGACAGCTATATATCATGACTCTACGAGCATAAAATTTGCATGAAAATTGTCATAACAAAATACATAAAAACAATAGGTTAAATATACTCCAATTGTAGGTACAATGGGCGGCGTTATCGCTCACTAGCAATCTCTTCCAGGCATCTTTCGTAAGCTGTAAGTATAGATAAATCTTAATAATAATATCATCCTAGCCGTTTTCGGCTACAGTGGCTATGACCTTACACATTACATACCTTTAAAATATAAAAGAAAAATCTTAAAAAAAAAAAAAATGAAAGATAAATGTTATGCAATTGTAACACTAATCTTGGGACTTAAAACTAATGCTTTCATCTCGGGCCTGAAAACATCAAAAAAAACCTAACTAGGTTGTCTATTTCGGTCTAACAAGGTTACTACAACATAAAACTTTCCCGAAAAGACGTAGATACAAATAAAACGTAGAAAAGGCAGCCACAGTAACTTTGTAACAGCGTCTTGCGACTGTAAACAAGTCTATCTCGCTGTTCTACAACAAATTTCTGTTTTCTCGCTCCAGTGAGGTACACTAACATATTTACTTGATTGTGGTACACGAATACCGAATTTCGTATTGAATTTCAACTGATTGCGAAGTAAGGCGGAATATAATCTCGAAAATTAATAATTAATTATTACTAATAATTATTAAATATTACCTACGCATAAGAATTTCGTATCGTCTCTAACAACAAAAATAAATATTATAATATGCAATACTAGTAAAATGTAATAATAATATGTATTTGATAGCCTATGGAAATGTTTTATTTTTCTTATTTGTAAAGTTTGTGTGAATTTAGATTTATCTACAGTTTACCGTCTATTAGGTCTTTTCAGTTAAATCAGTCGATAGTCCGTGGATGCTCTGTGACCTTAAACACTAACAAGAATGACCTAGCTCATTCAAACGTACTTAGCTGACTTATATATTTATTTACCTTTACCATGAGTAAGCTAGTGTAGGACGCCCTCCGGCGGGATGGAGCGACGATCTGCGGAATGTAGCTGGCAAACACTGGATGAGAAGAGCCGAAGACCGGGCTCAGTGGCGCGTCTTGGGAGAGACCTACGTCCACCAGTGGACTGATATAGGTTGATGATGATGATGAGTGAGCTAGCTAATTCAAACGTACCTACTTAGCTCACTTATTTTACGATACGACAGATCTCACACATTAACCCTACAATTTCTAAGTCCACAAAAAGTTATAATAGCTGCAAATCTAGGGCGTAATTGTAGGGTTTTGTACGATGTGCAAACAATTTCACTCGCGCGTGGAAAGTTCGAAAACAAAGTCCAATTTAGACATGTTTTTTTTTATTATTACAACCTATTATGTTCATCCTAGATTATAACTTTTTAGTAGAAGTTAGTCGCTAACTATTGGTCAGGGTGGTCTAACGTTAGTGAAACCATTTATTCAACTACACAAAAAAGAAGAAGTAGTAGTTTATTTTTGTTACTATAAGGTTATGTCTCAGGATAAAAATATGATTTTGACGACATAAAATGGAAAATTAATAACCCGATTTCAACTTAATTACCTGTTTAAGTTTATTTTGTAATCGGATATGACCTACACAAACAGTTTTTATTATTAGCGATTGTTATAAGCCACTTATAGTGAAACCATACTTTTTCCCACGCTCATGTCAACAACCTGTCAATCAAACATCCGTGGTTGTCAACATATGCTTCAAGCTTGTGACATGACAGGCCTATGTCACTTCTGCTGTCACTGTCTTATATACCGTCAGTACTCATTTACGGTATATCTTAAAAAATGTTAGCGCAGACTTCATGACTTGATTACCATACGTTATGGTGACATAATGTCAACGCTAACTTTTTATAATATAGGGGGTTAGACTTAACGTAGTCAAGTCTACACTACGTCTTTATTATAATTTTATAGACATTTCTATTGTCTTAAATTAGTTTGATTAGAAAAAAAAAGTAAAAGAAAATAATTGATTAGTAAAAGAATGATTAGTAAAATAAGAAGAAAATGATTAGTGAAAGAATTAGGAAAAGAAGTAAAAGAACCAAAATGTACGAGAACGACACGATAATTTAAAGTGGACTGTAATATAGGTTGACAACGAATCTTATCGAAAACGATAGCGATAAATGACCACAAATTACTTTTAAGACCAATGTATATAAGGTGCACATACAGTTTCCCACGTACCTGATCGTCTTGACGATGATGTGAACTGTCCTGGGCTGCCGGGGTCCAGGTCTCTCAGGTCCTTCCTGGATACTCCCTAGCTAGGTTTCTCTTGGTCACACCTTCGAGGAGTTTTGTAAATACATAAATGGAAAATAGTTCTATCTGTAGGTATAGGAGGGAAAACAAGCAAACCACCTTTCTAGTTCAAGGACAAGTTTATAACTGATGCGCAGACCAGTGACAGATGCAGGTAGGTAATAAATATGTACATAACATGCAGTTCGAAGTAGCACAGATAAGCTAGGCCTACATTCATACATGACGGAGGAACTGCCCTGAGACTGTTTTAAAAAAGTGTGACGTCATCATTGCTGACGTCACCATGACAATACTCATCCTCAGGGCAGTCACTCATGATGGTAGTTGGAGCAATGAAACGACGTTGAAGATTTACTGTCTTTTATGTATTTGACGTAGTTGTGAAGACGTCCGAACGACGATATACATATCAAAAATATAATAATATTCAGAAATCATTGTTTGCCAACACATAATTTTTTTTTTGTAGGCAATTTAAGTAAAAATAATATATGTATTTCCGAATTGAAAACAACAATTCTAGATTAAAATTATCGGTTTTTAAGACGTTTTGTAAACTTAGGTAGATTGTACAAGAAATATCAGTCTCTTTCTATAAAATCTGCTAACTTTATATTACAGAGTCAGCGTCGCGGTGACTTCTTTGCGGTGATACACCAGTACCTCTACCATGAGTTGTCACAGTAAAATCGCCTGACTTTACTACAGTAGTTACGTCAATATTAGTATTACGAATTTTAGTACCCAACTATCCGCTAGAGGCGCTGTACAAATCTTCATACATTTTTTTAACTACAGACGATAGCTAGTGTATATGGTATAGTGAAAACTCATGGTAGAGCTACTGGTGTCAGCCTGAAGTGACACAAGCCTAAGAAAAGCATGTCACGTTGTCACTTTCATTGACCCGCACCGCAGGGTAGTGTCGTTGACATCGACCCACCTATTTCATTACGTCATGTATTACTACAAGGATTTTGAGTGAATAATAATGCGTATATTTCTTAATTATAGAACGATAACATTGTAAAAGCTACACAAAAAACTTTGTTGCTCACAGACGAATATCGGAAAAACTGTTTATCTAACTAAGTTCCTCTAACCAATTGTGTAAAAAGGGTTAAAAACACACATTTTCTCAACTTATGTGTGGCTGTGTGTTATATGTATACGTAAATATTTAGATGTTTATAGTGGGATTTAGATAAAGGGTATTAGTATCGAAATATGGACTAAACTTAATATTTTTATGTCAACGTCACATTAAGCACATCCTCAGTGAACGTACTTAGTACAGTAATAAAGTAGTTATCACATAATTTAGCGGCATTCAATACAAAACAAAATATAATGAATAAAATCACATTATCAATTAACTACTTTGGGTAAATATGCGCATCAAAAGTGAGTAATACAAACAATTCAATTACCAAAAATAATTACATACGTAGTATTTCAATTATTTACAGAGGTGTAATCAAGTTTGGTAATTAATTTAACTTAATGAACCAAATTATAAATTATGCCAATTACTGGTTTCATCCTATCATTGAATGAGTAATTGAGTCATTACAATCGTTCATTTGATTTCCGGTTAGTTGAGTCAGTTCCATTCATTATTTATTGAATGAACATTGAATTTAAATAAAATGGACACAGATAATTTATTTTAAACTAAAACGGGAATTGTAAAAACTGAAAAGTTAAGTATATATATATATATGTATGTTTGTTTATTTTCACTTTCGCATCGTTGAAATCTTGTGCACCCTTAAATAGTCTTTATTTAGGTTTTTGGGTTTATTTTTAGGTTATTTGAGTATTTAAGGTCTTGTTACAAATAGGTAGTTATAATATTGCAAGCTAAACCTATTATTTCATGAAATGTTGTCCAAGATCTATTAAAAAGCGTTTTAAGAGGGTTCCTACTTCTTACAATAATTATAATAAACTAATAAAATGCCACCTAAAGTTATTAAGTAAAAGTAGTGTAATTGTACAAAAAATACGACTTTGACTTAGTTTAGTCCTCCAGTCCTAATATTCCATTCTACTTATTAACTGATAATTTTCTTATAAATCCAGCCTTATTTTGGTGACCTTGTTTTTATATTGAGGGTCACTAATTTAGATTAAAATGTGTTCCGAACATCACAAATACCCATCCGGTAGAACAAACATTGACAATAAACTCGAAAGCTTGCGATTTTCATTAACTGCTTTCAACATAATTGTTTAGTTCATTAGGGAAAAGGAGAAATTGACCAATTCACTCGTGCGGACTCGGTTATGCTTCAAATACGTGTCACAGGAAAATAGGAGTTATAACTGTGGTATAAGGTTGAAAATCGCTACCAGATTTATAGTTTGAACAAAAACTCCGGCATTCAGGGCTTTTAGACTGCTCAAAGACCTCTTAAGGCTTTGCGACTGTAGCAAGAGATTTTATAGGCTTTTTAAGTTACACTGCGCAGCGTATGGGGTAGCGACAACTTGACTATCAAGCGCAGCTACGACACCGCGCAATGTAACTCAAAATGACAAAGTTTTCGTTCATTATTTCAAAGATATTCGGGATACACGCGCACCCTCAGAAGAACGAGTTTATTTTATTGGTTTATTTATTTTATTTTATGGCCGTAATTATGCAAAATTGAGTTGTCAATTTCTTCAACAAATATTTTTAAGAGATCCTAAGAAAATATTTTCAACTTCGTAAAACCAGTACTTGCGTCAATTTATTTTATTAAAGGCATAAAAACAAGTGTTAAGCGTAAAAAGGTATAAATAAGGATAAATAATACCACCTTATTTCCCGTAGGGACACTAAAAAAAAAACAATTTCCCTTTGGTGCGATAAGGTAAAATTATTTACCTTTGTGATGAGATATTTTTGTTGCACCATTTTCAGAGTCTCAATGCGAAGTAAATAAGAAGTAATTCTTTATGCTGTTTGATGGAAAATAGCATATTCCAAAAAAATACTCAAAAACTACTAGGTATGACAAACACTCAAAAAATCGCAAAATTATTATTAGTCGTCATGAAAACTGATAAACATTTAAAAAAATAATTTTCCTGTCAGATGTAGAACCATTTGCAGATTACTTATAAGTAAAGACAAGTACAGAAAACAATATAAAAGCGATTGTTTTCAAAAATAAAATAGCTTTCAAGCATATTCCTTGAGTGCCATGAGGTTCCACTAACTGTAGGCCTATCCTAGCCTCTCAAAACCTGCCAGGTTTTAAATCACGTTCGGTTTTTATAGTAACTCATTGGTATTCTGTAGCACTTCTTGTAGACTAAGTGACTGTGACGTTATTATTGATAGTATTCAATCCACTTCAGTCATATCAGTCCACCAAAAATGCCAATGAGTTACTATAGAAACTGAACGTGATTTAAAACCGGGCAGAGAGGCTAAGATAGAAAAGCTGTTCGATAAGACTATAGGTTCCGAACTAAGATCCATTAACCGAGGGCTTATTGTGATCATTCATCAATCTTCCGGAAGCATGATAAATGAGGATCGTCATTAATGACGGGACGGTCTGCTAAGTTTTTCTTCTTTTATGTGGCATCTGTTCGTCAAGTGTCAAAAAAATGTCAAAGTGTCAAGTATTTGAAAATAATTGTCAGTCAATCGTCAAGTCGGATGTCAAGCTGTTTGTATTTGTGAAGCTCAAAATTATTTAGAAATTAATGAAAATATGAAGCAAATCATAATAACTATTTTTTTTATATAATATTATATCTACTTATATTCTTTTATATCTGTATGTATTCCCATATTCAATGCTAATAACATGTCTATACAATTCTTTCTTCGATTCATTTTTTTTTTTTTTTTAATAAATTTAGAGCATGAAAAAATATTGAGAGTTTTTTGCAAAGAAGAGCATTTTTTCATATGTTTTTGTATTCGTCAGTCTTCGGTGTACGGCCTTATAACTGTAAACGACGTTATGCAATATGCTAATGGCCGATCAATATAGATTTAAATGATTAATTCGATAAAGGCGACCAATTTCAATATGCGAGCGACAATCGTAATATTCGTGGGAAAATTTATATGGATACAAATAATGATATATATTTCTGTATAGATATAAAAGATTCAGGAAAAATACTTTTGTAGAATACATTTACTTACTTACATAATACATATAGCTGGATGTTTGTAGTGTGTATTTATAAAAAAATATATAGTTCCCAGCTTTGCTTAGTTTAAGACTGGCGTGCGATGTGTGTAGTGTCATTAAATATTTTGAGATTTATTTTCAGAGCTCATACAATATCATCACTAGATAAATGGTCCCTACTTAAAATCATTAGAAAATAAGTCTATTGACTTAAAAAGTAATGTTCAAACACGTTCTCGACTTTTTCTATAATTTCTTACATATACAACGTTATATACAATCTGAAGTGACGACAGTTTATCTGACCATCGCAGTTTTCCACGGCACTTTCTAGATACCTAGTCACTCCTATCTCTGGGTCCATCTGAAAACCAACATGCTGTGGCTGAACTATATATCAGAACACCGCTCAGAACAGCGCAACGGTCAGCGGACCGTTATGTGTGACGCTAGTGTATTTTTTGTGAGCTGTTTTTAGAGTTCCGTACTTAAGGGATCAAACAAAACAAGATCCTATTACTGAGACTCCGTACGTCTATTTGTTTTGTCATGAACCGTGATATTGAGTTGAAATATCCTTCACAGACGAAGTACCTAAGTATATCTGTTACCACTCAACAAGTATTAAAAAAATAATATCAATAAATTATAATTTTATTAAAGAGATCCCCCTCTAAAAAAATCGTATTTTTTTGTACGGAACTCTTCGAGCGCTTTCCGACTCGTGTTTGGCCGGTATTTAATAAACGCATGTCACACCTGTTTTACAACTCCAGACGAGTGATGATCAATTGCATTAAAAAAAGAGGAAGGCAAAGCTAGTACCAACAGAGCTGTGACGCTTGTCGAAGAAGTACAACTAAATTGATTTAAATAAAGCGTAATGCTGAAGCACACGATGCAATAGCTTGACCTTCTGATATGAAGTTATGAGACACTGCGTGGTTACAAGAAGTGTTGAGACAGCCAATCCGTAGTAAAGTTATACGTTACTTGTATAAAGGTCATGATGTAGAAGACCAGTGTTACTGAGTTGTATACTTCATACAAGTTAGTATAGAACTTGATTTATTGTGAACAGAAGTGCGCGGTCATTTATAATGGAATTACTATGTTACGCTTTTGAATGTTAAATTGTTACTACTACTATTTACTACTACTGGCAATGCAGCCAATAAACTTACGACTATTATATATTTACAAAATGTACATAGGCATATAAAATACGAAACAGGTTGAGCTATCTACTAGCCGTTGCAAATTATCTATAGATACTTCAACTTATCCAAATCAGTATGTTGTATGTTGGTACAATAAATTTCATATCATTTCATATTTTTTCTTTTCAAATAGCGGAGCGAGTGTTTGTTCATATAAATATGCATCACCTCCGCCGCCGCGGTAAGCGGAAACATAAAAGACATACGGCCGGTTTCTGGAAACCCAAATCACGATTGATCCGAGTTTGACACATAGGTAATTATTTGATTTTTTTGTTGATCATCGTTCGAGAAACCGGCCAACAACAGCTAGGCACGGCAAAGCAGTGTCTAGTCTGGCTAATCTTTTCAACACGATGCTACAGCAAAATACAGTTGTAGCATCGACACGATAAGAAGAAGAAGACAGGCCGATAGACATTTATTTAAACTAAAATGTCGCAGCTAAAGTCCTCAAAACTCCAGTACAATTGCATTGTACATTGCATGCTCAGTAAATCGATATTATCAGCTTTGTCCCACTTTGCCAACTTTCAATAATAGCGATAAATGAATTGTTTATTGAAGAACTAGTTATTTACGGTGAAATGTAGATTGTTTTATGAAATATGTTTACCTAAATCTCTGCTTATATTCTACAATAGATACATCATCATAATCATTCACAGACTGTGAAATGAAATGAAATATATTTGATCATCACACATTCACATAACAATAGAAAAAAATATTGTTTCTTCTTCTTATTAAAGAGCTACGCTCTTGTCTGCGTAATCAATGCAAGCTACGCCATTTATTCGCCATTGTTTCTTGTGGAATCGATTTAGATTGGAAAACATTGGTAAGGAAAAATCAGGAAAGTAGTCACTAATAAGTATTCGTAAACTCACAAAAACAAAAATAAAATCTCACTAATAATTTTGAATCCCCATTTAAAATGAATCAAGAGAGCGAACAATGCCAAATGTTGAAAACTAGTAAAATTTGTGATTAAAATAAAGCTTTGGCAGTTAATTTTATGCTCAACCCGGCTTTATTCACCTCTGACGTAAAAAGGGATGTTCAACATTTCATATTTTTATCCCTGTCCTCGTATTTCATTTTTGTGAAATTATTTTAGTTGGTGCATTTCACAACTGCGAAATAAAACGCTGAAATAAAAAATGAAATAGGATTATGACCCTCCAGAACAAAATTAGGTGTACAACAAAAATCATATAGGTAAGTATTATTAAAGGAGAATGGGCAATTCTTTATGGAGCGTGGGCCACAACTAATAAACGTTTTAAAGGACTTTTATTATTTTTTATGAAAGTAAATGTTTTCAGAAAGATTTATGAAAAGATTTATGAGAAATTAAAATTATACTTTATAAAACAGAGATTATCTAGAGAAATTAGGTGAATATATCAGAACCATTTTAATTATAGCCAATCGGAATGTTTCTTTCACAAGTTTTTGTTTTTTTTTTTTGGGTTTGCGCATTAACAGCCGGTTTCTCGAACGATGATCAACGAAAAAATCAAACAATTACTATGTGTCAAACTCGGATCAATCGTGATTTGGGTTTCCAGAAACCGGCTGTTCGTCTTATTTTTTACTTATTTGACTCACCAGAGGGATAAATGTGGTAATCATAAACGTTTTCAGATACACTGATCGCTAGTGCCGCAACGTTCGAAAGTAAATCTAATCGACAAATAGTGTATCGTATATTCGTCACTGTTTCGATACGTGTACGATCGTCTCATAATTCAGGTGCTAGGATATCTACTCTTCTACTCAAAACTTTTAGCTATTATCTATAAAAGTGACTTCTATATAATGCCCGATCCCTACTCCAGAAATAATATTATTGACATAATATTCCTGTGTTACGTAAAGTTCAGTAGCGACGTCGCGTCCGGCTAACAGTACGCGGAAGAAAGTAAAAGCGGGCTCGTTTGCTTACTCCACTTATCTTCAACTCCGTGCTCGTGGCCATTGCACGACACGGAAGGTAGCAAGATTTGCAGAACTTGCCAAACCTGCGGAACCTGCAAAACTTGCAGAACTTGCAGAACTTGCAAAAATGACAGAATCGTAGCTTGTTTGTGTTGCGTAATTTGCTTTTTATCACATCTATTCAAAAAGAGCTAGTTTGCTCCTCGTAAACAGGGATTCTGCTTTCATTCGTAGTTGATTCATATTCAGATTTTAGAATTATAAAAAATGAGTGCGTCTTCCTCAAGTGAAAGTATTATTATGTCTTATGGTTCTTAACTGTGCGTAAGGAAATAAATTCTTGTTCATAAGTTGCACTTACTTATTTTCTCATAGAGGGTGATAAAAAGTAGAGTGTTCCACCTCGGGAGAAACACTATTTTAAGCTCGAGTGACATACTTTTAATTCCTTGCTGCTCTCAGGATTCTACTCTAGAATCCTTCGCTCCGCTCTGGATTAAAAAAAAACACTCTCGCCTTAAAAATAGTTGTTTGCTCCCTAGGTAAACAATCTACTATTAACGCTGGTAAAATAAGTACATATATTTAGATGTATGTGGTATGGGTAGGTTCTAAGTTGACGATTGATAAAAGTGAGTTTAAAAAAGCTTTTTAGGTACTTTACTTATCGCAGGATGACGGCAAGGGAGGCTGTCCCAAACTACCTTCAATAATAGATTGTATATTAAGAAGCGTATGTGTACGTAGACCTTATGCCGTAAGTGCTTGTTAAAAATACATTAAGAATACTCCCCTATTTACTAAGTAAACTAGTTTAGTAAGTTCGTGATCGTGTGGTAATGGAAACGCACCTCGGTCCGCGAATGGCGTGAAATTAAACGATGTTATTCACTGAGATCTCATCGGACACGTAAACCGGCTTTACTCTAGTTACCGCCCGTTTATTATAGTTAACGCTGTAATGACACCCGTCCCGATTCTAGATAATATAAGCACGCTTTGTTCGAATAAAGACCTGGGGGGCTATCCGGCAAGGGGAAACTTGCGTGACCGAATATCCTTTCAGTTGCAGTTCAGTTTTCGATGAATTTTCGATGAGCTTTATAAAATTATCACTGAGCTGTTAAAAATGACGTCAATGCCGCGGTTTAGGGCGTGGCCTACCTGATTTGAGCATGGCCTACCTGATTTAAGCATGACCAACCAGATTTGAGCATGGCCTACCTGATTTTTCGTTAATTCTATCAAACGGTATGAAAATCGATCATTCAAAATATCAATAAAAGACGTAATAACAGTTCAAAAACAATTCAGTTGTCAGGATACCCCCCCAGTTTGAATGTAAGCGATATTTGCAGCCGCTCTCTTTACGTATACTTTACCTATAGTCTGCAAGTACATTGAAATGGTCCGCCGGGCGGCGATCACTTGCCACGTCAGAAAAGGCAAGTTACGCGAAAGACAGAGAGGCACTGCGTAGGTAATTACAAAAGGCTAGCGTAGTGCTAGTACAGTGAGCTTTATTACGTATGCACGAGAGTTGACATTCAATTGAATAATTTAAAGTCAGGCTGATTTTTTTATAACTACTGATAATATTTTTGTGGATATCAAGCGGTATACTGCTGTCTTTTTTTAGTGTAAATGGGCTTTAAACTTTTAAGTTCTCTTTTATAATAATAACTATTTACAAAAAAACTAAACATTTGTTAGCGTTTGTATATCTGTATCTGTATTAGGCTGTTTTCGATGTAATCTGAAATATCATAACAAAAAAATTATACTTATCCATAAGTAAAATCATAATTACAACCAGTTTAGTAGTTTCAAAGATTACCCATACAAACATATTTAATCACAAACTATATTACATTACAATCTATACATACATCCGTTGACCGTTCTTGAGATCTTATCTCATGGGATAATGAGATGTGTCACTGTTAGGTACATTAGCTAATGAGATGATAGATTGTACCACGGATGACGATCTTTAGGAACGGGTACTAACGGATGCTGGTTGATTTTATATCTTAGCTTCCGGGCACTGCCAGATAGATATTAACCCCCTATCTTATACAAAGTTAGTGTTGACTTTATGTCATCGTTAAAAATGGTAATCAATACATCAAGTCTGCACTAACTATTTATAAGAAAGACCGTAATTCTTTAGGGTTTTGTAGAAACAAGCGTCATGTGTTCTAGCCCTTATTTGTGGAACTAAGGCACACTTTTGTTTTTAGACAGACCTTGAAAAAAAACGAGGTTGTAAACTTAGATGTTTTTTATGTGCTCAAATCTGAATTTTGAATTATTGATTGTTTAAATAGATTTCAAGTGGTTCCGTTAAAACTTGTACTTAGATACAAAATCTGAAAAGTAGTTTTGTATTAATCGATATCTTTTATTACATGTTATTTTCTATTTTTGTAACATAAAACAACTAAATATAGAAAAAGTGATTACTTTTTTTACTATATTTCTTTTACAGTAGGTATTTCAATTTTGTGTATACAATAAAGGTTTTATCTATCTTATTGTTTAATTATTTCACTTATCCGAGTAAATTTTCTCATTTTCACAATCACCTCGCAGTTAATTTGAAATCCTTTGGAGTAAAATGGTTATTATAAAGGGTTATTAAGCTTTGAACTTTATTAGGCAATACTTCAATGCCTCAACAATTGCGTCGTAATCAAAGCAGTTTATCGATGTTATTACCGCCTGGGGCTTCTGTTTCTCATTTACTGTCACCGCTATATAATAAATAAATAAATAAATAATGCTGGACAATCCACACAACATCGTCTAGCCCCAAGCTAAGCAGAGCTTGTGTTATGGGTACTAGAAGACTTACATACTTAATACAATACATTATACATATAGATAGATATTTTTTATTATACATATACAATACCCGGAATAAATATTTGCAGATCATACAAACATTTATCCCAAGGCGGGAATCGAACCCGCAACCTTCCGCGTCGCAGGCGGACCTTCGCTCGCCGCGCCTCATCGGTCGTCAAATAATGTTTACAACATAAGCGTCTCGTGTATCGTGATGAACATAAATGTTTGTTCTGTGTGGATACTATGTATTCTATGTATATGTATTTACATAAAAACATGTCTCTAAGTATTTTTGACAGACGTCACAGTTCAGTTGGTAAAAGCTCTGCCTTCCATGCTGTGGGTCGTGGGTTGAATCCCTACTGAGAGCAATGATTATGTGGTCTGGTCTGGATGTCTCTATGTATGTATTGAAGTACATAAAACATAATTACTCTTCGTTCTTCATCATAATTATCATCCTTACAACGCTAAAAAAACACCAGGCTGTTTTTTTTAATGTAATTTTACATAAAAATAAATTTGTGTGTTATTTTAGACAACATATTTCAAAAAGTACATATTTTAAACAATTAATTTTGAATGCTAGTAAAAAAGGAACTCAATATGACGTTCATCGCTTTATAAGAAACAAAATTATTTATACTGCAACAGCTAGCGGATATTATAAGAAATGTTTTATAGCGGAAGCCGCTGTCACTTCACACTATTTATTTATACTATCACCTATTACGTCAGACCAGTCGTATCAACCTATTAAATTACATTACATATTTTATTAATTTGTCAACATTAAAAAATTTTCACGCCAAAGCTATGCTTAGTATATATAAAAAATAGATGTAATCTATTGACACATCATCATTATCCTCAACCTATACCAGTCCACTGCTGGACGTTGGTCCCGAAACAGGCCACTGAGTTTTCGATTCTTTTTATCCAATATTGGCCAGCTACACGCAATTTGTCGCTCATCTCGCCGGAGCGTATCGATCCTAGCGCAATCTGCTCAAACCGCTACTGAAACATGTGGGTATGGGAAGCGGAAAGTCCGCTTGATGTGTATAAAACCTTTTAACGTCAAGAACAGGCTTACCAAGTATCAGCCGATTAAAATTTAAAGCCTCGTAAATACCTAATTTTAGCGGAGCCTCTGAATTTTGTTTAGTCATTTACACGGATTAGAATGATAAATTGTTATTCTCGGAGGAATGACGTCCCTCTGCCACTCTGTTTCATAATGATTTGCTTCAGCACACGATTTTGCTCGAGCGCTACCGAAATTTAAAAACGAGAACTTTTAAATAACGAGTATTTATTGTCATTTTCCCGACGTTTATATTATCGGTTACAACATTCTTGTGATAATATTTCTTGGTTTTGTTCGCCAAACATCAATTTTTATTTTTTTATTTATGCATTTTAGTCAAACGCTTGGCCGCAATTACATCTGATGCAAAATGATGATGCGGCCCACGGTGTAACACGTTTGCCTAGATAGAAATAAAATTCAGCCTCTTGGCCAATTTATTGTCAGTAATCGAACCCACGACCCACAGCATGGAAGGCAGAGCTACCAACTGAGCTGTGACGCCTGTCAAATAATACGATTTGTGGAACTAGTTGTGCAGAAATTGGGCAATAAAAGCTATGTTCCCCGTGGCCCCGGGACGCAATCAAACATGCTCCAGTAGCGAATCCAATAAATACTGGTTCGTTTTGTATCACTGGGGATTGCTTCGGCTTGCTAAAGCTTGTATGGATTTTTCGCTGACGATCGATATTGTACCGATGTGTACCTATTGTAATCATAAACATAATCAATGATTACAATAGGTACATTATATTTATCGAATACTCAAGAGCTTATAGCTTATCCTAACATAATAAGCCATGCTTTATGTAAATAACATTCTTCTAGGTTCCGAAATGTCCCAAAAATATTTTATAAACTTAACGTTAATTGTTACCCTTTGACTTTAAAAACACGTTATCGGAGTTTTATTACATTATATATTTATTTTGGGAGCTTTTTCTTTCCAGTAGTTAAGCTTTTTTCATACAACAATTGCGTGTTATTTAAAAAAAAACCTCTATTACAAGGTATGTAAAAGATGAATTGATTTTTAAAGTATTAAATAAATTAATAAATAAATAGTTATTATAAAGTTAAAAATACAGTGTAAAATTTCAAAGTACCATTCAAGTTAAATTAAATTTATCACAACCAAAGAACATTCCCATTGAAACCCAATCAACCCAAATTCGAATCTAATCTCATTACAAAACCGAACCGGAGTCAAAACCGTCGCCATTCATTGTAAAATGGGTTTAACTAACACGGCGAAGTTTAAAATGGCCTTAACTTTGATGAGGATCTCGGTAGTGTTGCGACAGAATCCCGCGATTCCGGGATTACTAGCCAAAACGCGCTCAAGTTTAATCTGGGTAGGCGTACTAGTTCCGCGATATAATATAATCGAAATAGAAAAAGCATAGGTAATTTACGTCTCTTGTGTCACAATGTTATTCCCACTACTTAAAGGTTAGCTGGTAGATAATGCTATTTTAGCATTAAGTTCGCCTGTATCCTACTTTAAATTGCAATAAAGAGTTTTCTATCTAACTAAAATAAACAAATTAAATAAAATGCAATTTAACAAAACATAGCTTAAACAATAACGGTCTATCTTATAAAAAGTTAGCGCAGACTTGAAGTACTAATTACCATACGTAATGATGACTTAAAGTCAACGCTAACTTTTTATAAGATATTGGGTAAGTATATTACGGTCTGGAATTTACTGGATAATCTATTATCATATTTACGTAAAAGGTTCTGTTGGGAAGCTTGAATTAATTGTATAAAATATCTCACCTGACGTATGAGATGTTTCATCATTTATGCCCAGAAAAGGCTCTTTTCAGCTGATGAAGAAAGATCACGGCATTTAGTTCGCTCTTCCACACATTTTCATCCCATTTTGCAAATAATAGTGTCATTATTTTTACTTTCGCAAATTGTTATGGTATCATTATTTCTAACAAATAAACGTTTTACTTATCATGACATAATATACACTTTAAAGATTTTATTTTTATTTTTGCTTTCGTGTTGGTACAATACATTTGATAACTTTAATGTATTTCATTATATGGTGATAAAAAGACGGGCGTGATGAAGCGGTGAACGTTATTGTATCCTGTTTATTGATTAATTTTATTAATTAATAAGCAAATGATAGTTTATGTATCAGTAGTTTAATTGTTAATGCATATCTAACAATGAGTAACAAGCGTTCAGAACAATACGTCCATTTTTCCTCTTGTTCGTTACGAATAAATTCCTGATTTTCTAACAATTTACCTGAAAAGAGAGACCCATAAGATGGTCACAACTTTTAGAAAAATCTAATTTGTCGGTATCGAATACTCTTTGAGTGCTTGGGGGAGATAAGTTCATATTTTATTTCATTTCCGAGCACTTAAGATTTTTTCCTGTCTCTAATAAGGAAGAATATTCTCGTACTGATATTTTTTTGAGGTGACACTCATCTTAAGATTTTACTTAATAATTAATAATACAACTTTATATGTAACATTTTACGGAACGGATCGTACAAACATTTATACCAAGGCGGGAATCGAACCCGCAACCTCCGTAACATCGCTGTAGAATGATCTCTGTATTAGCAATCCCGGGATTTTTTATTAAAATTTTCATCTCTATCCAAGGTAGTCTCCAGAGTCGCCTGGGCGTTGCACTTACACTAAGTGTTCTTTTGGGAGAGTAGTTTTGAATTGCATGAATATTTAAGTTTTAACGCAAATTACTGTAATTATGTGGTGGTTTTTGCCCTGTTTTATGCAGAGGTAAGGTTTCTAGCTGAATTTAGCAAGCGTTGTAATTACAATTTTGGTTACGGTGTGCGGTTGTAAGACTTTTGAACCTAAAAACGGTTTCAGAAAATGTTTCCTCTTTCAATGTTACAGAAGATATTATGTTATAATTACTACCTATATGGTAGTCAAAATATAATCATTACATAGTCGACTGCATCGTCACTTAACATCAGGCGAGAATACGGCCAAACGCTTGCATATAACTTGTAAAAAAAAAACTAAACCTTTTAAAATATGTCTTTAAAAATGCATTAAAACAAAAGCAAACAGTCTCTGTCGCCTAGCAATGATGCTCGTATTGATGTGTTCTGGTTTAAATGGTATGGATGCCGGTGTGTAACGTCTCAAGGTGATAGGCATACTGCAACCTATCATAAATCACGGCTGTTGATGATGATGAGGATGACGGCCCGCAGATTTGTTATTTAATTACTTTATTTTATTTTATAAGTTTTCGGAAAACTAACAGCTAGGTAACATAGTAAAAAAATAAGTAAATCTGAAGGCCAATTAAAAGTTTCCACATGTTATGTAAGTTATTCTGTTAAACCGTGATATTATCTACTCTTTTGTATATTAGTGTATTTTATGTAACTTAAAATTCAAAGAAACGAAAATCCAACAAATTAAGACATCCAAGAAAAAACGAAATTTCTCCAAGAATATTCAGTAGAAACAAAATACCAAGTTGATAATGAAATCTGCGCGCCGAATTCGAAACGCAATAATTACGCGGAATATCGTTACTGTCTTTTGCGACTTTGTAATTTGTTCTCTGAAATAGGGTTGCCTCTTTTTCATTTATACTCAATTTATTAAAAAGTCGGCAAAGCTTTATTGCGTCCATAGGTTTGTGCAAAAAGTCGTCTATTGTTCTGTAAAATCATCTTTGTGAATCGGCACAAAAAGTTTCGGTTTTTTCTCGTTTTTCGTCTTACTATCAACTATACTTAGTATTTTTCGAGTTCATGTCAAGACTATGAATGATTTTTTATTAATTAAAAATGAAATGTACTTTTCAGTATAAAAATAAGAGAGAGATAGGGTTGCTATAATATTATGGCCTGAAAAGTATTTCCGGCAAATATATGGCCGGAAATACTTTTCCGGGCATATATTCCGGCATCTTTCAGCCACATCCTTTTTCTTTTCCAACAATAAGAAACTTAAATTTCTTCTTTACGTGATTCAAAGTACCGTATTATGGCAAATTTTACTGGACACGCAACATTATTTACTTAGGAACAAGGGTACGCCCTTGTTTCTATCGCATATCTTTATTTTTTTTGTATTAAAAATACGAGTTTCTTGTCTATTCTTAGCTCGCGAGAAATTGGCACCTAGAATCCCCTACATAAATTGATGACGGAGGATGTTTTTAGACAAACATCCAGATGATTTGAGTGTTTGTTTTAGTTCTAAATCAAATCAAATAAAACATTTCTTTATTCAATAAAATCACAAGGATCATTTAGAATCTCGGCGTTCATGCGTGTTCATTGCTCTACCATATGATCCCATATGATTATGATATGATTTCGTCTTATTTTATATGATAGTAGTCATATACTTGACAGCGTAATCAGAGTAAAAATCAAAACCAATTTAGGTCATGACCTATTTGATCGCTTCACAGAAATGAGAAACTCCTGCCGTATATGTACATTGAATACGCAGTACGAAGCACCTTAAAGTTTAAGGTATAAACACACTGAGATGTAGCAGCAAGCAGTTTTAATTTATGAAAATGTCGGAATGAACGCGGCGTTCCCGCGCAACTTTTTCAAACTTTTTAAGCGATACTATTTTTTATAGTGATATACATAAGGTTTAAACTGCCACTGAAACTGTTCGTCGCTTTGCTAACCACCAGTGTAATTTGAGCTTTAATCCCTTCTATCTGTTCTCGCCAGACGCAGTCAGCGGGCTTTTGCAAAATACCTCCGATAAATTTTTATCGCGATCATTTCATTACTCTTTTTATGCGACTCCAATTGAAGAGAACGCCTAATTTGGAAACGAATTACGAAGAAATCGTTCGTGATTAAGTCTTCAAGCTTGAAGTATACCTGTTCCTACTTGGAGAGCTGGTAGCGATAATGTGGATGATAGACACGACCATTATACGATATTAATTAAAACCAGTGCAAAAAATATTTATTTATTTATAATTCATAAATAATTATTTATAATTAATAATATTATTGTTATAATTTGGGTCAAACAACTAACATCGTGTAGATAGGTGTATATTGTATAATGCTACCTATCTCTGTTACCACAATTTTACATAGTTTCTCAATAAAATGAAAATTTATGAAGGTAATTTTGGTTTATCGACGAATTATGTTAAAATTAGCCTATCACGTAATTGCAGGACTGAATTCGTAAATAATTATTATGGTTATAATATTCCCATTTCTAAATAACGTGATTGTTTCATACGTTTACGGTTTAGCTGCTAAAATAGTTAGAAATACAGGTTTAAGTGGCAAATAAATTGTTTAATTTCACTAAATTCACATAAAATACGACAAAAAATCCAAAGGAAATTGTAAAGTACTATACTTATATAAAAAACAGTATTTCTTACGTTACACACCGTAATACGTATTATAGTAATTTGACGAAAACGTTTCCGCTTGTTAACTTTTTGCCGATTGAAATGTACTTATGTGTTTTTTGCATTATTCTTGTTAGTAGTACTTTCAAAAGGTATGTGACATCATTGGGTTACCGTTCACCACACTGTACTTTTACAGTTGAGGTCAAGTTTAACTACCCTTAGTCATCCATAAGATGCTTAGTGGATATTTTATTACATATTTATTTATATCTTACGAACAGTATTTACAAAATGTACATTTACATATAAAATACATAAGAAACAGTTGAGCTATCTACAGACCGTTGCAAACGATCTATAGATAGTTTAACTGATCCAAATCAGTACCAATCGGAAGCGTACCCAAGATACTGGCTGCATTGCCGCGCTGAATAGCAATGCTGATACGCTGGGCCAGATACTCACCATACTCACCTCGGGTCACGCGTCGCTTCGACTAGACACCCAGAATTTTTTTTTATTTTTTTTGTCTGGGATTAAAGTTGATGCTTAGGGATTAGACGAGTATTGTATGAAATGACCATGAATATTTATTTTATCTATTTATTTTAAAAAGTACTCAGTAAAAGCGACACAGAAATATGTCATCTTTACTACCAACACTGTTTAGTAGTAGGTACTAATGTGACATTTTGCATAAAAACTAATACGCATACATTTTGAGTAAAGGTCAAAGGTCATGTTCTAACTTAACTTAATGCTGAAAGTACAAAGTGAGCAATATTAGTACAACAAGGGTTGAAGAAGGTCGTCTACCGCAGTGACATAGCGGCTCTCGCCACACTCATTACATCCTCCGTGTAACTGTACCAGTTAGGGAACAAGTGTGGAGATTGACTTTTATTTTTATTTATTTATTACAAACAAACAATTCAAACGGTTTGCAAAACCAATTACACGAATCGCTCAGTCAAGAGTTACATGTCAATAACTTATCTAAAAAACATTTCTTTATTTATGAGCAAAAAAGCTAAATTTAGTTATCGGCTCAGTGAGTGCCTTTGAGAAACCTACGTCCAGCAGTGGACTGATGTAGGTTGATGATGATGAGCAAAATAATGCATACTAAACAATAGTAAAAATCTTAGTAGGTAAGTACAGTTGCAGATGATCAAAACATAATACACATTCATGTATACCCGAAAGAAATCAATTGATGTTGTGTTTTAGTTCATCATCATCAACCTATATCAGTCCACTGCTGGACGTAGGTCTCTTCCATCATTTGCCACTGAGCCCGGTCTTCGGCTCTTCTTATCCAGTTCTTGCTATCTGTATTTTCTCTTTTAATTAACCTACTTTTATTTTAAATTTATGTTTTTTTTGGTTAAACAAATGTATTTTCTTTCTTTCTTTCTTTGCATGCCAGCTACACTCCACAGATTTTCCTAGTAGAAGTATAAATGTTTTTTTCAAAATAAATATTCCTATTCCACACTATCTTGCCCACAACGACAATCAAACTCGCAAACAAACTGGCAGTTACTCCGCGTAATGTAATAATGATGTCATCTCCACAAACGGTGTTATGCGAAACCGTGAACTCATTAGTTACCAGTATTGTCGACGGTACTGTTTTTGTAGCATACCTTGGTAATTCCCCTGTTTTCTCTACAAATAGGGGAATTTCCAGGGTATGTACTGCAAAAGTTTTTTGTCCAAACGACCGGACCCTTAATGTTAAGGATTTTCGAGTTACTCCTGCAAAAGGGGCTTTCTGGACTTTTTGCCCAAAAAATCCTGCTTGGGATTTGTTTTTGAGATTTTCTTGCAAAAGTTGGTTTCTGGACTATTTCATCAAAGGTCCCGTAATCCTGCTAAGAATTGTCCAGTTTCTTTTTCTGGGTACCAATTCTCGCGCTTTAGAGATTCGACGAAATCGACGTAGGTCGATAAAAGATGGCGGATGTCGAAAAAATGCTAAATAAGCTATTCTCGTGATGTCGCTAACAGACTTATGTCGTAAGAAATCTTTAGACAAGCAACGAGTGGTCCCGAGCGTTAGAGATCGAATGTCGAAGGATAGCAGCCATTTTCTAAGGACAACTCTGCCTGTTTTGGCAAGAATAGTGGGTTGGTATCTACTCTCACTCTGTGTGTGATTCAGTTTCTGTTGGTTTCCTATTGTGGTGGGTCCTAGCAAATATTTTACGATGGTTGATGAATTTATCGTTGAGTTTTTAACGCTTTCCATCTCAAACAATTTTCGCCAATATCAAGTTGATATGAATAATATACTTAACTGAATTAACTAAATAATATACATATAGATTAAAATAAATTTATTTCCAGAAAAATATGTAACATCGAGTCAGTAAAAAGTTCACTTCACTTCTTCTTTTTGGCTTTTGTGGCTTTAGTTTCATAAACCGTAGAATGGAGATAAAATATGGAGAAATCGTAATATAACTAAAGCCACTAAAATCCGGCTCGTCAGAACGCTTGTGTTTCCCATATTCCTATACGCTGCAGAGACGTGCACTCTTAGGGAAAGTGAGAAAAAGGTAGATGCCCTTGCGATGTGGTGCTGGAGAAGAATGTTAGGAGTATTGTGGACAGAGTTTCGCACAAATCAATCCATACTCCAAGCATCAAGCAACGTCTATCGTCTGTTGTGCAGTCGCGTATCCTCACTTTCTTTGGGCATGTGTCTCGTCGTGGGGGAATTTCCATTGAACGCTTGGTGGTGCAGGGCAAGTTCGAAGGCAAAAAAGCGCGCGGTAAATCACTTATGAGATGGACAGACCAAATAAGAGCAGCCATTGATCTTCCCTAAATGTATATTTGAATATTTGTTATGTATATTTTTATTAATATGATGTAAAAGTTAAAAACATGACGTTGTTATTTGACTTGACGTTTGATAGCAAAGGCTCGTTTATACAGGGTCAGTAACTGACTACAAATTCGAGGCAAGTCAGTGCTGACCCGAAAAAAACCCTGTGCAAACTGATTTGAAGTCAGTACAGTGGGTTGAAGTCAGCGCTGACTTGAATATTCGGACACGAATATTTTAAAGTCAGTTGAAGCACCCCGCCACCCGCGCACCCCCGCGCCAGCCAAATAAACTCCGTGTAAACAAACAAGTCAGTGCGTGGTTAGTCACTGCCGCTGCGTTGTAGAGTGACCACGTTTTTTTCGCTGGCGATAAAAATGACGCGTAAGCTTGGCGAAGACGAAACCTTAAAATTGGTGCAATTATATTGCGAAAACTAGTGCCTTTGGGATAATAAACCCCTAAATTACCGCAATAAAGAAATGCGGTCAACGGCGTTGCAAAATATGGCTCAACAAATGTCGTTTATTTTTAGTTATCTCATTTACTACCATTTCAACAGCAAAATTGATATAATTTTTTCAACAAATAATTAAATCGTCGTTTCAGTTGTTTTCGCGAATTCATTTTTCCCACTGACTTCACACGTGTGCTCACCTTGAGAAACGCACCACTACTTACTTCATGTAAACAGTTAAAGTCAGTCGCGGCGCCGACATTGGCGCTGCGACTGACTTGTCTACTGACCCTGTATAAACCAACCTTAAGACTGAACTGACAGTATAGAGTTTACTTACCTACCACAAAGTTTCGTACTACGCAAGTAAAACATGTAAAGGTAGTCATACATTGGATATGATAATTTTTGGTTTAAAAACCATTTTTTTCTGTAATTATTTACTATAATTTGATATTCCATATTATAATCATTTCATAATCTATGTTGTGTGAATACTTGAGGCCACAAATGTATATAGATTCAGATTTAACAAGATCTTGTTAAAATAACAGCTGAAACGGAACGTATAATTGGTTTCTCTACAGAAATGTCGTGCCACCATTTGTCGAATCCTAGTGGGAATACGGTTTTTTGAATTGTCAGACATTTTCGTGAGATTTTGCCTAGACATTCAAGCTTCGTCAAGATCTCTATCTCGCCAAAATCGCTACAATCCGAGAATTGGGCCCCTGGACTATTGTTTAAAAGTTTCTTAATGTCGGAGATTTTTGAGTTTCTCCTGGAAAGGAGATTTATTGATTTTAGACAAAAGTCTCTTTTGCCTTTTGGGAGTTTTCGAACAAAAACTGAAGTAATCCACTAATTGACGCATTTACACCGTTACCGAACTCAAATAACAGTAACAAACCGATAGCCCACATGATGTTAAGTAGGTACCACTGCGTATAATGCATTGATTCACTGTTTTATTGTATAAACAATATTATGAAGCATCATTTGAATCTATCGCAGTCTAATCTAAAGCGGTAGATAATGTTTAGTCACTTCTTTGTGATGAACTGCAACAATACAAAATGTACCGAAATAATAATTTAACCTCTATCCTTCTATTCGCTTCATTGAATAATCAACTTTACAACCTTTGAAATAGAGAGCAGATCTCTATGAATTTTAAATTCGTCTGCCTACTTTTTTTGTTTACCTTTATTATCAGGACGATCTTATAATTGATAGAATGGAGGCGATTCATGAAGAGCACCGATTTGAAAGGCACTTGTTTATTGAGCACCTTTCCACCATTCCAAAATGAGCACCAGAGATCAAGTAACGTTATAAACGTATAATATAGATGTCTACTGACAATAGCAAAGGGTTATAATATCAGGTACCTAAATATTTGTATAAAAAGTTATAAGTATCTCTTGCTTAGATCCTCTGGTTTTAATGACAATTCCTAGTCTATCTAAATACGTACTAAAATTACAATTGTACTCAAATGAAGGGTGTACCCGCTTTTTTGCCTGTGAGGCGATTACATTGTAGGTAAGTAATCGTTTATTCACATTTTCGCCATTTGTTTTTAGCTTTTCCCTGGCAAATTGTTGGTGCTTTGACGAATCGGTGCTCAAATTCTGGGTGCTCTTTATGGAATGGCTTATAGAATGTTTTTGCTACTCTATTGTGATGAAGTTTTTCTTTGGTGAATTTAATTGGTGACCAAATACGAGAGCCGTTACACATTGTTTCGATATTTGCGGTACTAATATTGTCAGCCACAATTTAAAATGACAATGAAATCTACTTTAAAAAACAAGAGCTTTAAAGCGTTGCCTACTAGGTCTATTATTAAGCCTACAAAAATATGGTATGTATAAAATGTCCATGAATAAAATACAAGTTAAAGTTAAATCAAAAGTCAAATATTCTTAATTCCGTATAATCACAAAGATCATTTAGAATTGTCGTAATATAATACGAAGTGATTTAAAGTTAATTATGTCAAGTATAAAAAACTTTTATTCAATAAAATCACAAGGGTCATTTAGAATCGTCTTACATATGGTGATTCTAGGTGCAAGTTCCACGCGACCAGAGCCTAGAAGAACGGGCAAGAAACTTACGGCTTGGTTCCTATCCATTATTTAGTATTTCTTAGTATTTCTCTTAGTATTTCTATCCATTTTACAAAGGATTACAATTAAACTAAATTAACTACTGATTCTAAGTGCGAATTCCACGCGACCAGAGCCTAGACGAACGGGTATGAATCTTTATTATTAATGTTATATTATATTAGGTATCTTTTGTAAATCCTTGAATAAATACATTAGAATTGTACGCAAAGTAATGAGTAACTAGACTCATAATAGAATTGTTAACGAGAATCCTGGTTTGGATTTGGGATGGAAAACAAATGGCAATGTTGATTAGAGCACTAATTAAATATGTTTGTATTATAAACTCGAGGAAAATCTTACAAATCAGGAGCTTAAATAAAGTTTGCTTTCGACAATATATTATGGCAAAAATTTATTAGTATCACGTGGTTTTTGCAAATATGGCAATGAATGTTGATTATATAAAGTTAAAACTTTATAATAATTAACTCTAAAATGCTTAATTTATTACAAATAAATAGATAAATTAAAAAAAAAAATAGTATAAAACTGTAATATTATAATATAAATGTTTATTTTGTGAAAAAAATATGTATCTTAGTATGTAAGTTTTGGAATAAACAGGCTTTTTTTATTTTTATTTTATTTTTATTTATTTAAATAGATAAATTTGATGAATGTTTATAAATCTTTAAAGTTTTTTTTTGGGTTAGACATTGCACATAAATATGTTTTATAGCATATAATTATTGTCTTGGCTGCAAAAAATCACTAACGGCGACGTTGATTTATTGAATGAAAGTTTTTTTTTTTTTTTTTTTTTTTTTTTTTAACCTATACTGTCCCACTGCTGGGCAAAGGTCTCCCCCAAAGCTTTCCACCTATCCCGGTCTTTGGCGATGCTCCACCAATCCCTCTCCTGGGCGTCCAGATCATCCTTCCAACGCCTCTTCGGCCGACCTCGCCGTCGCCTTCCGACCTCCGGCACCCATGGGGTGACGATGTTTGCCCACTTCTCGGCTGGCATCCGGCTAACATGACCAGCCCACTCCCATTTGAGCTTCGCTGTTTTGCTCCCTACATCAGCAATGCCTGTCATTGAGCGCAGCATTGTATTCCGCACTCGGTCGATGCGTTTAAGACCGAGAATGCTGCGCTCCATTGCTCGTTGGCAAATCTTGAGTTTAGACTTCTGTGACTCAGTCAATGACCAAGTCTGGGCACCGTAGGTTAGGACGGGCAAGATACACATGTCGATAAGTTGGCGTTTTAGTGATATTGAAATTGAATGAAATATTGAATGAAAGTTTATGAAAACATAAAAACTATAAAATACACTCGAGAGCAATGAATCCGGGTCACTTAAAGAATGTTAAAAATCTCGGAAACTAAAAATGATAGGTTAATGCAATAAATTGTATTTAATAGACAATGTAATACTCCTTAAATGAAAGTAAAAAAAATATGAGTCACCATACATTTTATTAACACAAAATTACATAAAGAAAAAAACTGCTGATCTCTCCTTAAAACAAAAATAGGAAACATGAAATTTTTGAACTTTATTACGATTTTCTTGAATTTTAATACTTCGTATTGCCTCCTCGTGCTTCCATTACTGCGTTTACGCGGTTTGGCATGCTGTACACCAAGTTCCTTATACGATTTTGGGGAATATTCTCCCATTCCTCTGTGAGAGCAATTTTGAGCTCACGAAGCGTGATTGGGGGAGGGTTTCGTTGTTTTACGCATCTGCCTAGCTCGTCCCAAGCATGCTCGATCGGGTTGATATCCGGGCTGCGCGCTGGCCACTCCATACGAGTAATGTTCATCTCTTGAAGGTAGTCATTCACAATCCTACCTGTATGAGGTCGGGCATTGTCATGCATAAATATAGCATCCTCACCTAAATTGACCATAAATGGACCAACGTGATCATTGAGGATTTCTTCCACATATCTTACGCTAGTTAAAGAGCCGTTTTCTATGATCACCAGCTCTGTGCGACTTTCAGAAGAAATTCCGGCCCACACAAGTACAGACCCACCACCGTAGGCTACTTTTTCTTCGATGCATGCTTGCTTGAATCTTTCCCCTGGTCTTCGATACACTCTGTGTCTTCCATCGTGCTTGTAGAGCATAAATTTTGATTCGTCGGAGAACATAACTTTTGACCAATCTTCAATACTCCAATTTACGTGGCTCTGGGCATATCTTAGTCTCGAAATACGATGCCCACGCTCCAGTTTAGGGCCGTTTGCAGGTCTAAGGGGTTTTAAGTTAGATTCAGCAAGCCGACGTCTTACTGTCCATGCACTTGGGTTACTTCCTCCGAGGCGTCGAAACTGATTGGTGAGTTCAGTTCCTGTGAGAAAGCGATTTCGAAGCATGGTGTTCACCAAGTATCGGTCTTCTCGTGCTGTGGTACACCTGGTTCTGCCCGTTCCTGGTCTGCGTAGGTTAGAACCAGTTTCTTCGTAACGTCGGAGAACTCTTTGTACTGTTGACAGCGACACACCGACAGTCCTGGCTGTATCGCGCTGACTCCGGCCGGTTTCCAGCATTGTAAGTATTCTGGTGCATTCTTCAGGCGTAAGCGACATAATTTCAGCTTGAATAATGAATATAGAGCACTATCAACATGGTTTATGTACCCACATAAATGACAGATTACAAACAAAAGCAAAACCAAATGCTGTAATTTCGTAGTTCCATCTTCGAAAGTGGCCCTTTTTCAAATTTGATTTTTTTATGATATAACTTTACAATAACTAAGAAGTTTTAATACCTTCATTTAAGGAGTATTACATTGTCTATTAAATACAATTTATTGCATTAACCTAGCATTTTTAGTTTCCGAGATTTTTAGGATTCTTTAAGTGACCCGGATTCATTGCTCTCGAGTGTATTAATAAATAAAATATACGCTTGATTTGTGGCTGGGAGATATATAATTGTATTTGATTTTAAACAATAAAGAATATATAACTATACTATACTAACTTCTTTATATCTAACCCCCTATTTTATAGAAAGTTAGCGTTGACATTATGTCACCATTACTTATGGTCATCAAGACATTAAGTCAGCGCTAACTTTTTATAAGACCGAAAGACTTATAGGGACTTATAGGATCTCGAGCCCCAAATCTGTAAGACTTATTTCTAATAATAAGAAGCTTATCCGCAATTTTGTTATATGACTGCGGGTATTGCTACCAAAGATTTCTTCATGTGGAAAATGTTATGAAAAGGTAACAATTTCAACAATACTTTTTATTAGCTTTTTCGCTTTCAATTAAGATTATTTTTAGTACTAAACTTAAGTAAATCTCGTTATAAGTGTTCTTTTGAAAATAAAATATTTCAACCAAAAATAGCACAAAGACTGAAAGATTATATTTCAGTCTTCAAAATATAATTAATTACTGTAAAATCAAAGCTTCATTCACATAAAAATCCATCACAATCAAGATACAAAGCCTATTTCCATGAAAATTCAATCTCATCAAAATTAATCTGGTATTAATTGCTTTTCCCTGCATTGACGAGTTTCCCGTTTCCCGGATTTCCATTTCCAACGACCTCACCATGGTATTGTGATATCATGAAATAATGGACTTTGGTTTGGTCGCTTTTTACTCTAGAGTAAAAATTTACATTCTGAGTGAACTGTCACAGCTCAGTGTCACCAGTAGCTCTACCATGAGTTTTTACTATACTATATATACTATACTTGCTAGCGTCTGTAGTTAAAAAAACGTATGAAGATTTGTACAGTGCCTCCAGCGGAAAATTCGCAATACTAATATTTACGTAACTACTGTAGTAAAGTCAGGCGATTTTACTGTGACAACTCATGGTAGAGGTACTGATGGATCGGTGGCCTAAATACACAAAATAGAGGTCTTTGCTGACCATATGTTGCCGTACTTTTGGTAAGATAGGGGTTTTGAGTGTATCGAAAGGCCCGTCCTGATTTACAAACCAGTGGAACAGCTCCGCGGAATCTGCAGCACGTCCTTGCTATTAACGGGAATCTGAATCTTAATAGCTACTGGTTTTGAAGCATTAAAATTACGGCCACAAGCCGACCAAGAAATAGCATTGAAGATTACGCCCCGTGTTCAAGAGATTACGGAGTAGTAAATAACAATTGAGGGTAGACGGTCATCAAACACTAAAACAATCCGTCTCTAAGAATACTGAGCACCAAGTTTGTTCTTTATAAACCACAATTGATCCTTGTGATTTTGTTTAATGAAGTTCATACTATTTTATAGGTGCACATTATACAGTGAAATTTATGAGAAGTTCGTGATAAACAGGTCTAGTTTTTACTTTGTGACAAATGAAAACATGTAGGATATAGGGTAGGATATAGGGTAGGATTTGGTCATGGCATTCGACAAACGCTTTGCGCGCGAATGTCAAAACACGCAGTGTCATGCATCCCCTGCCTGCAATCCGCGCGTACCCTGCACGCATATCTGTCAAAAGTCACTTCTCTGGTTTTGCTTGCGACAAGCATAATTATATTTTGTCATCTGTTGTTTATTTTAAACCATTGTATATTTTTTCATATCAATTAATGAGTGAGAGAATTAATTCAATTCATATAATATTCAACCTATCTTCAAAAATTTGACAGTATCAGAGAAGTAAGCACGAATAAATGTGACAATCGTAAAGTTAACGTATCGCAGCGTATTCGATTCACATTGCGCGTTGCCAGCTAGACAGTCCATCGATGCAGCGTCATCGCGTTTGACACGCAATGTGACATTGACACTTACAATTGTCATTTGATCACTCCTCTGTTCCTGTTTTCTGTTCCATAGCTAGTTTTCTTTACTCCGCGGAGACTTATCTTTAACTGTAGCACTAACTGTTGTTATGCCCATTACATAATAGGTAAGTTAATTGTTTATCAGTGCTATCGTAGTTTATATTCCGTTTTGGGTTTGTAGATTGTGTTTTGATTAGTTGTTTATTGTTGCGTTATTAAAGCCTTTATTCGTCAACAAAAACTCGAAGTTACTTTATTTGTGTCTGTTTATTTATTTATTTTAAAATTTCACACAAAGCTTAGTGGTAGGAGGACTTAATGCTAAGAGCATTGTCTGCCAGTCTTCCTGGATGTGCAGAAAGATGGTCTGTTTGTTAGTATAAAACTTTTGTTTTTGTGTATGTAATTTAGTGTACAGTATACCTTATTTTATTAATTAATGTAATATCACAGTTTTCATGATTAATTGAGAATTTTTGTAGAAAAAATCTATTTTGCAGTATTTGATCAATCGGTATTGTTTTAAACCTTATAATACGTAAGTATATTTCAATGTAGAACCGTCATTATTACTATGATCACTCTAAACATCGTATAAATCTGCCTGAAAAATATCAACAGCTCTAAAAAAAAAAAAACATTTCTGGATTCCGTCTTTCTTAACTCATATAATTCTCATCGAAAATCTCATTAAACTTTCAAACTCCTTTTTGATGAAGCTTTTCAAATCCAAGTCCATTTCACAAAAGAACTTTACATTTTCTTGTATAAAATGTCTAATATCTCTTCACTCGTGTTGAGACGACTTCATCACTTCAACCAAATTCACTCAGAATATTTGGACCGTAAAAACATTGGCCTAAATCAAAGCGGTTTTTTGGACACCTTTTGTTCTATTGTTTTAGCACAATAGATGATGAAATACCCTCTTTCGGCTCCATATTTGCAACATGTTACAATACATTTTGCGAGTAATACGAGTTTTATTGTTTACGTGAGGTAACAAAATTATGGGGTTATTTGGGTGAATGTTGAGCTCATAACGAGCAGAAATGTAATTTACTTAGCTTAGTTTACCCTTTGAATTACCAAGTTTCAAGACATTAGGTTTTCTTTTGTTTTAGGCTCCCGGGAGAGTCGGGAAGTTTCCAAATGCTATTTAAATTAAAACACTTTCCTTCGAGCTATTTTCTAGTTTTGGTAGTCAAATGTACTTTATTCTATAGGCTCATTTTTAACCAGTTTAGGCTTTGGTCTTAGAAAGATCTAGAATTTGTCCGAACATATTTATTTTGGTGATATTCAGAGACTGTGACCTTGCCGTTATCATAAGACTCTATAACTTATTTTTTTAAACTGAAAAATATATTATATGTAAAATAAATGATTTTGTATTGTATATTACGTGCATATTACGCGGTTATTCTGCAAATCGATTTTGTTTATCATTGGCTTTTTGTTTGGTAGATCATTCTTTAGTGAATTGATCCATAATCTGGATTTAATCAAATATGTGACTACTGTTTGAGTCTGATAAGAAATTTTCGATTTAAATGTGTATTTAGTGTTGCATTACTTTATCTGTTTTATTCATTCAAAGATATTTTTGAATAAAACATGTTTCATTTCTAAAATGAAATCTACGTCGTCAAAGAAAACAATTCCATTTCGAAACTCTCAAAAATATAGTTGTCCAAAGTTGAAATCCTATTTCTCCATCTTTTATCTCTAAGACTTGGCAGTGCTCCAAAAGCATTAGACTTTGGCGACGTTATCTCCTAGCGATAATGGAAAAGTTCAATGTTTTGAGGAGCTCTAGCTTGTGTTAACAGTTTTACAAAACACTTAGAAAGATGAACTAGCAACTTTAATATTAAGCCATCTTGATTTTTAACCTTGAACAATCCTACCTTAGTAGAGAACGGGCGGAAAATACCCCGCGTAGCGTAGAATAAAAACAGGATTGCATAAAATTGTGGTAGTATATTTTTGAAAATGAAGAAAAAGCTCGTTCCAGGAAGAAGACCATTCGGTAAATCAACATCTATGCAGTATTTGGTAGACGGTAAAGTAATTTAATCAATGTACATAGGTATTATATACTTACATAAGAAGCAGTTGTGCAAACTGTTGCAAATAATCTATAGATAGCTCAACTGATCAATTTACTAATAATTCTGAAATCTATATTCATCTTATTACTCTGAGGTCTCGAGACTTCGCTTTATAAATTAAAAATATTATTTTTCGTTTAACAAGAAGTACAAGCCTCTAACGAATTTCTAATGAAGATTGGAAGAAAAATCTCTTAAAATAAAAGTCCTAATTAACGTTTGAATTTAATGTACTTACATTTCGTTTTTATTTCAGCTACTTTATCTTTATCTGCTTGAGATAAAGAAATGGGAGTGAAAGAGAAAAAAAGAAAATGACAGACTCCGAAATATTAATAGTTTTAATTTTCAAAATGTATTACTTATTTGCAAATCCAGTATAGTAAATCTATAATATTGGTAGGATTGACAGATAAGTTCTTTATTCTAAACAGAATACTTCTAAATAGAAAATACTTTACAGCACACCACAACTTAAATTTAAAGTATAGGAACAACTAAGCTATGATATAAAATGTGCGGCCTTATCGCCCATTGTATATCATTATAGGATAATAAATGTTAGTGAACTCTAGCCCTAAGGTCGTTGTGTGACATACAATGTCACATCAAGTTGACACGCTATGCTGTCATAAAACCCGCACTATCATGCCTTCATCTATTTAGCATGAAATTCTAGTTAGACATATGCAATCCATCATGGCGGATTACAAGCAGTATAAGGGTCATTACAAAATATGCTAGATTTTAAATAAAATAACAAAACTGACAAATATGATAACTGATTCAGAATTTGATATTATCTGTAGTCAAAAGGTTACTACTAGCAGTCATACATGTTTGAATTTAGCTTATTCGATATAAATTTAGTTTAGCAGATCGTACAAACATTCATCCCAAGGCGGGATTCGAACCCGCAACCTCTGCGTCGCAGGCGGACCTTCGCCCACCGCGCCACATCGGTCGTCAAATATATTGAGTGAAATGTAACGTTGATTGAACTGTCCAGCGCTCGTCGTTAGTGTGCGTTCAGCCTAACTCCGCTTGTTTTTGTTCTAAGTACCCAAGATTCTATATAAACTGACTACATCGGAAGTAGAAAAAACTAGCGCAAGAGCTTCCTCATATTGTTACAAAGGGCACAGAATAAATAATAGTTCTTAGTAAGGGAAGCCGCTCGTAATGGCCTATTGTCTACAATGAACAAGCATTATGGATATGGTTCTTAGGTATTATGTAAGTTAGCAGAGGGGTAAGCACATATAAGCGTGACTGTCGTAAACGTATCGTAACGTAGTACATTCAAGGTATACAGTCTGCTTCTCTGGTAATGTGTATTGAGAGACACAACGCTAGGTAAACACAAAAAGTGACAATGCTATATCGTAACGTTAGCACTTTCAAGACACTGCGTGGTGACGCTGCTACGTTCGGCAGTCGAGCTACCATCAACGAGTAGCGTCACTCTTATACGCCACTGTTTTGATACGTTTATGATTGTCACATTTGTTCGTACTCAAAGGGTTGAGCACGAATAAATGTGACAATCGTAAACGTAACATGCTTAAGACACACTGCGCGCTACCGCTGCAACGTTAGGCTGTCTTCAGTATTTGAGATACACTGCGCGTCGATATTAGCTTTAATGTTGAACGTTGCAGCGTCACCGCGCAGTGTCTTGAATGTGCTAGCGTTACGATAATAGCATTGTCACATTTTGTGTTCATCTAGCCTCAACGCGTAGTGTCAACACATTAATAAACCAGAGAAGTACCAAAATCTATACTTAAAAACTTTTTTGTTTCTGATTTTTATCCCATACATTCCATATAAATATAATTAAAGGTTTATGTAAGCCAAACATACTTGTAGGTATTTTTTTACAAAATAACTCAGAAGCCCAACACACGGCTTTATAACCTCTTTTTTCGTGACCTTTTTTAGCACAAAGTAAAAACACTTAAGCTTTCCTATTTCAACGTAAAAAGGTTTTAGCATACTCCAACAGAACCCTACATTAAACTTGACCAACTAATATGTATTCTGTGACCGGGATCTGTTACAGCTGATTTTAAAATAGCTAGATCACTTCATGTACAACCAAATTTCGTAAAATGTATCTTTTTTGGTGACTATTTTATGTTCTAGTGCCATCAGTTATAATGGCACTTAAAATAGATGTTTATTAAGTTATTTAACATAATACAACCGAATTATTAAAAAGTTATTGGGCAGAAAAAAAAGGTTACTGTGATTATTAAGTTTTATAATAACTGAAATAAAGTATTCTATTCTATTCTGTTATAGGTTTGTCCATATCTATACTATACAAAATATCTCAATATCTACTTATACAAAAAATTCATTATAATAATATTTATTATTGTTAGGTATATTGACAAAAATAAATCCAAAACTTTTACGGTTTGCAAACAAATTTGTCCTGTAGAAAATATGAACCTACATCTTTACCTTCCAAGAAAACCGCCATACCATATCTGTTTTTGAATGAATAATTACATTATTCCACCATCCATTCCAATACGTACTAAGACAGCTGATGAAATCGAATCTGCCACAATTCATTCAACTCCTCATGAATAGTCAACGAAGGTCGCCATTGTCTCTTGACAATCGAACGAGTACTTCAAGCTATTTGCAATTCATTGCCGTACTTCTCCAGCAGTGCATCTACATTTTACTGTTACCGCATCAATGGATGTTACGTAACTCGAAAGGCGAGGTTGAAAGCGAAAGCATCCCGTAGGGTTTGTTTTGTTGCTTATTTTCATTCACAAAACGACTAATGATAACTTCCAAATGAATGTGGTAATCAATCATTGATGGATATTCGTCGGTGAAGTTCTATACAGTGCGTAAGTCAAAAATGTCCATTCAAATAGTCAAAACCGCCCAAAACTGACTTCCGCACTGTTAGAACTTCAATGCTATTTTAAGTAGGAGTCATCTTTCTATGAATAAATAGATACCTACTTACCTCATATTTTTGTCCAGCATTATTAAATAATAATTTAAAGAGTAACACAGACCTAGAATACATAGCAACTACGAACTGGAAGACGATGTGTAGGACGGATTGACTGACATATTTAAGATAATAAAAAGTCAATGAAAAAATCCCCAAAAAATCTCAGATACATAACAGAGATGTTGATAGTAGTGATAATGGAAAAATATTGGTTTGTTTTTAAATAATTACAAGTTAAAAAAAAGCTAGCACTCCGGGAGTGCCGGCAGAAGTGAAAACTTCAATATTAACGTTGTGTTTTCACTTTTAAGTTTTCACTTCAAAAATATAACCACAGTCGTGATTGTGTCATGTCATTGTGTCACATTCGCGCAAGCGCGAATGTGACACAACGACGAAGACAACGAAGACACACTGACACAGACACATTCGCGCAAGCGCGAATGTGTCTGTGTCATTGTGATTGTGTCATGTCGTTGTGTCACATTCGCGCAAGCGCGAATGTGACACAACGACGAAGCCAACGAAGACACACTGACACAGACACATTCGCGCAAGCGCGAATGTGTCTGTGTCATTGTGATTGTGTCATGTCGTTGTGTCACATTCGCGCAAGCGCGAATGTGACACAACGACGAAGCCAACGAAGACACAGACACATTCGCGCAAGCGCGAATGTGTCTGTGTCTTCGTTGGCTTCGTCGTCATCGTCACGTCACGTCATGTCGCCACGTCATCGTCACGTGACGATGACGTGGCGACATGACGTGACGTGACGACGTCATGTCGCCACGTCATCGTCACGTGACGATGACGTGGCGACATGACGTGACGATGACGTGGCGACATGACGTGACGTGACGATGACGACGAAGCCAACGAAGACACAGACACATTCGCGCTTAAGCGCGAATGTGTCTGTGTCTTCGTTGGCTTCGTCGTCATCGTCACGTCACGTCATGTCGCCACGTCATCGTCACGTCATGTCGCCACAACACTATTTAATTGTTTGAGTCATACGTCGCGTGACCGCAAGTGTGTTCTTTTGTCGTCTCTTGTTTTACGAGCAATGTATAAAAATTAAATAAGATCTTACGCTTTTTCGACGTCACGTGACCCTGACGCGAGTTTGAAAGTTTTTACCCACCCAGCGCCGCTAAAGAAGTTTTCACTTCAATAACATTCTTCGCATACTGGCCACGGCCCCCTAAACATTGTAATTATTAATGTTAAAATAAAACAAAGTAAAACGATCCAGTTTATACATTTATCCATCCCCCAAGGGAACACACATATATATACAAGATAAGCTTGTATTTAAAATATATCGTATTATATGCACCATTATCACACGAAGTGTAATAATACTATTTCGTCCTAGTTATGTAATATAAGCAATACTGTATTTTTACATTTCGTTTATGGGAGTCCTAGACGTCCTAGATATGGCAATATAACTCTCAGATTGGCAACCTTAATGCCGGCCCGCGCCGCTCCTCGGTCCTCCGCCCCCGCGCTCCGCACCGCACCGCGTGTTGGCAGCGCCTTGTACTTGAGCCGGGCGCCGCGCCGGTCGCCACAACACTATTTAATTGTTTGAGTCATACGTCGCGTGACCGCAAGTGTGTTCTTTTGTCGTCTCTTGTTTTACGAGCAATGTATAAAAATTAAATAAGATCTTACGCTTTTTCGACGTCACGTGACCCTGACGCGAGTTTGAAAGTTTTTACCCACCCAGCGCCGCTAAAGAAGTTTTCACTTCAAAAAAATCGAAAAAAGCGAGCTTTCTACGTATGATGCTTATAAAAAAAATCTTGTAGTCTCACCATTTAACACTTACTTCTCTCGTTTTCAAAACCTTGTTTTCAGCCAGAAAATCGTTTTCTAGAAATAGCATTAATAAGTAATAACTCAAGAAACTGCTGTTTGAGGTTATATTTCAGTCAAATGGATATATTCCTGGTTTATTGGCGTTGTAAGAACGAATGGTATCTTGAATTATTCCGCTTGAATCGACTCGAACAAATCTCACTATTACCAACGATATTTTACATATAGACGCGTTATTTTGCTGGAACCATTGCACAAAACAATACACGCAATCTCAGAAAGAAGAGAACTAAATAAATAAATAATGCTGGACAACCCACACAACATCATCTAGCCCCAAGCTACGCAGAGCTTGTGTTATAGGTACTAGAAGACTGACATACTTAATACAATATAATTAGCTATAATTATATAATTATAGTATTAATTATAGTATATACTATCAGCATTATATTTTCCTGTAAAATCACTGGACGATTCTGAGTCAAACTTTACACGTTTTTGATGATCTTAATAATGCCGTTATGCGTCAGTATAAAATTCGTAATCAACTGGTTTACAAAATGTGAAAACAAAAAAGTACTACATAAAACCGTCATACGCTTTATGATAGTGGTTAGTATGAAAGGATACACTCGGACGAATCAGGCAATTACCTTACACTGTTCTCTACATAGCACAGATATCGGGATACGTATCTAATACTTTTAGAATATCTATGACTATTACGACCTAAGATTTATTGGACGGCTTTGAAATGGTTTTAGAAGTAGCCTACTTTGGACGAGATGAGAACAAACATTTATGGAGTTTTATTAGACAATCTGGCATCAGCTGAACCGATTTCGTTTCTAGTTATATACCACTATTCTACGAATAACCCTATCTAGATAATACTGGAGCTCACAGGTGAATGTACAGATAATATAATTCATGACAGTTGTGTTCTGTTGACGATAAATCTAGTTTTTAGTTAAATCTAGTTTTTAGTTAAATCTAGTTTTTAGTTAAATCTAGTTTTTAGTTAAATCTAGTTTTTAGTTAAATCTAGTTTTAGTTAAATCTAGTTTTTAGTTAAATCTAGTTTTTAGTTAAATCTAGTTTTTAGTTAAATCTAGTTTTTAGTTAAATCTAGTTTTTAGTTAAATCTAGTTTTTAGTTCGCTCCATATAGAACTACAAATCATTTATTTACACCATGATATCATAAATATCTAAAAGTTGGCACATAAAAGCAATTGCTAGTATATTGAACAGTTCAGCTAGGCGGCGCGCTCGTGCCGCGCTAGAAAGGATAAGAGTTACTATTGCGTAACTCTTATCCTTTCTAGCGCGAAGGAGATGCATAGAGTATACAAAAATTAGCGTTTAAAAGCGTTTTAAAGTAGTCTGTTGCGCGTGCGTGTTAGTCCATTTATTTGAACATTTTTACTGATCTCGATACATGTTCTGTGGATATTTCTAGAGCGAGAACAAAAAAGCCTATTTACCATACATGTTTTGAAAAACTGACTTAATGAGGTTAGGTAGATTAGATATTTTAGATATTGATTATTTTAGATACTTACTGAAAATAATATTTTTGTACCACAGTACCTACTACTGTGCAAGTTTAAAATAACACTCTTGTCTAACATGAAATGCACAGGATTTCTTTTTGGACCACTACAGTACTGAGCAAGTTTGAAATAACACACAAGTCTAACATGAAATGGATTTCGATCAAAAAACTACATAAAAGACGAAGAAGAGCATTAGCCTGCAATAGGTTGATGATGATATAATGTAGTGCCAAGAAAATGGAAAGTAAGCGTGCCGAAGTGAACTACAAAACTCCGGCTGTTCCCAGTCGGCACATAATTAATGCTCTCCTTATCTCTTCCTTTGAGAGTAAAAGGGCAAACACAGGTGTTTCTTATCGTGTTACTAATTAAAGCATAGGGTTGCTACTTGAAGGAAAAACCGGAAAATAAAAACAATACCTAAAAACAAGTTTGAGACTTAGTTAGAGCGAATAGTCAGTAGGAAACTTTAATAACAGGCTTAAAATAATTAATTTCATTAGGCCAGTTACTAAGGTAACTGTTTATGTGAATATGCTTAGTTCTAAGTTTAGCTCTAAGTACCACCATTGTTTTCTTTAATTTTAAGCCTATATTGAACAATAAAAACATTTTATTATTAATATTTAATAATAAAAAAAATCGCCCAAACACCCTATCTTGTCGTACGTGTACGAAGATATCTGATTGTTTTTTTTGTGTTGAAACAAGCTGACAACACTAATTTTATTTAAGTAATTAAAAATCAGTCACATCTCATGCAGTTCTTGTCTCTTGCTATCTACTAAAGATAATGGCACATCTTAAATGGGTATCAAAGGTGCATAGGTACCTACTGAGTATTATGTATTACTCTTGTTTACCTATTTACTCTTAAATACTTTCTAGTTAGTTTTGTGGCAAAACTGTAGAACAAAGATACAAGGAAAAAACGTTTTATTTTTCTTATGCCAATTTCAATATCAACTTGAAAATAAAATATCGAATAGTTTAAACCAGCAAGTTCGTCAGGTTATGAAAAAGTTCGTCAGGTTATGAAAAAGTTCGTCAGGTTCTGAGAAAGTTCGTCAGCTTGTGACATCCCTAATCTCTAAGGAAACTGGGGCGGCTTTTCCTAAGTTTAATTATTAATATCGAGATTACGTTGATAATATACGGCTTGCATAGGAATTGGTAACGGTTTTTGATTTACCAAAGCTATTGGTAGTATTTTATTAGATACAAAGTTTTATACAATACTTAATAATAAATAAACAACATAATTTTTACAATATTTATGCACCTTCGGCCTATCTTTTGTAATTTTAATATATTTCAGATATTGTCTAGAATAGTTAGTTTTTAAAAGACAATGTATTTTTGTCAGGCCAAATGTTTGTGTGATGAACCTATAATATGATATAGCCCTAGAGAATTTTAATGCAAAAGCGTTTTTCTATTTAACTTCACACGGGAATAATGATAAGATAGATAGGTTATAAAAAAAATATAAAAGTTTCCCAGCTGTTGTCCCCATGAGCTGTAGGGTTGTTCCGTGCAATAATCTCACAACGCTGCGTTCATTTCCCGGCCTGATTGTAGACGTAGGTAGGACGTCCTCATTCCGACAGCAATCTACGTTCATTTGTGTTTACGCTCGTTCTAGAGAAATGTGGTCGGATGTTTTTCTATACAAAAAGTATTGCTATTTATCTTTCTGTCTCAAATAAAATGTAAATAAACTTTCATGTGTTATTTACAAGCGATTTAAATGGGCGGGATATATTTTTTACCTCATTTTTTTGAAGTGAAAACTTCTTTAGCGGCGCTGGGTGGGTAAAAACTTTCAAACTCGCGTCAGGGTCACGTGACGTCGAAAAAGCGTAAGATCTTATTTAATTTTTATACATTGCTCGTAAAACAAGAGACGACAAAAGAACACACTTGCGGTCACGCGACGTATGACTCAAACAATTAAATAGTGTTGTGGCGACATGACGTGACGATGACGTGGCGACATGACGTGACGTGACGATGACGACGAAGCCAACGAAGACACAGACACATTCGCGCTTGCGCGAATGTGTCTGTGTCTTCGTTGTCTTCGTCGTTGTGTCACATTCGCGCTTGCGCGAATGTGACACAATGACATGACACAATCACGACTGTGGTTATATTTTTGAAGTGAAAACTTAAAAGTGAAAACACAACGTTAATATTGAAGTTTTCACTTCTGCCGGCACTCCCGGAGTGCTACCATTTTTTTGACTACTTTTTCTATTAAAATGTCATGTAAGTATCTAAAAGTAAGACCATCATCATCATCATATGAAGTCCGTATCAGCCCACTGCTGGGTAAGAGCCTCCTCCCGAAAATGCCACTCTTTTACTATTTGTGAGATGGGGGGATGAAAATACGTTTAATCTGGATATAAGCTCTAAAAATCTCAATATAAATAAACCTACAGACGTTAAACAAAATAACAAGATTCATTTATATAATTCATTAACCGGCCATGTTCAGTTCAGTTGCTAATAAATAATTGGCTATCTATTGTACGGCAATTCGTCGAAAGCAAAGCATGGCATTGCCGGCATACACTTTCGCTGAGTCGCGTGCGCGTGCGCAGATCAAATCGCGCACTACTTGCAACTCTTGTGAGCATGCTTCTGCTATCAGCGCATTCATCTCGTATTTTATTCACATTTTTATGTAAATAACCTTATTTTAAATAACCTTACGTTAAGTATCTCATGGTTAATTATTGAATCGAATATATAATTTTACACTAATGATGATATTATTTATCAAGACAACTAATAAAAGAAAAATGTGTTAATTCGGCTGTAAGGCCTTACAGCCGAAATAACACATTTTTCTTTCAAAATTTCAAAATCATTACCTAGCAGACAATGATTTTAACATAGTAAAAGTACTTAACGTAGATGAAGTTTTTCCCATTTTTGTGTCATTTGTTTTTTTTATATTTCTTTAGTTAGCTTGACTGTAGTAATCCTACCTTATGTTTTAATTTGAGATAATTATGTTATTATTTCAGTCCTCATAAAGATCATAGTATTGTTTAGATCGCGTGATTATTAATCGATTTAATCGTAGTTTAAAACGTTTTGTTAATTTGTTATGACATTAACGGCCGGTTTCTGGAAACCCAAATCACGATTGATCCGAGTTTGACAGATTTTTACGTTGATCATCGTTCGGAAAACCGGCCGTAACTGACTTTAAATCACAGAGAAGACAAGAAAAAAAAGGTATGCAATGCGTAACCTTCTTCTTCTTTGTTGTGTTGTATCACAAACTATTATTAAATAGTTTCAATAAAAGATCATTGGTTTCAATATAACTTGAAACATTGTTGCGTGCAGTACTTCGAAACCGGTAGCTTTGATTTATTGTGAGGTTATTTATCGCGTCTCGCAGTTGCCAGTTGAAAGACAGTACGAAATACGAGTCTAGTGTAGTATAGTTACATACAGTATCGCATCTTTATTCTTAAAGATAATTATAATACAAAGATTAGATGTGAATGTGGATGGATGTAGATATATGTAAAGGAGTGAGCGAGTTGACGTCTGATACAGGAAAGTTGAAGAAGAAAAAGTGTTGTATTTACCCCATATTTACCATAGGTAATGGTGAAAAAGGGCAGGAAGATAATAATAGTACAAATATTTTCTTTACAGAAAACAAACAAAAAACAGTTTATTGACAAACAAACTTACGACTATTACAGTATTTTCAAAATGTACATAAGAATACATAAAATATATATGAAACAGTTGAGTTATCTAAGACCGTTTCAAACGATCTATATATAGCTCAACTGGTCCAAATCAGTATACCAATCGAAAGCGTACCTAAGATACTGACTGCATTGCCGCGCTGAACAACAATGCTAAAAAAATACAATTAATGTAGCCCTCAAAAACAAATGCTAAACAGTTAGATTTGCAGCTGTGAGGCGTGCGTTCGATTCGTAACAAGATCAAATATTTTTGTGATGATTAAAACGAATGTTGGTTCTAGGTGTTACTTATATTCTCTGTACCTATGTTGTTACGAAACATGTATGCAAGTATTCTATTACCAATATTGTATCCACAGTACAAGTTTAGTTAAAAACTCTTATATGAATAGTATATTTCTTATATGGTGCAGTTGCGCTACTTAAACTTATCTACTATGGTTTATATCCGAGATGTGCCGACTGTGCTTTAAAGGCTTTCGTCTATGTCTCTATACGTTTTCTCTCGTGCTTATTGGCAGAAAATACTTACACTTATTTTAAGTTTACTTTAAAACTTGACGGGCTTCACAGCAGTCGTGGGTTCGATCCCTACCAAGAACTAACGTTTGTGCGATGAACGCTGATATTGGTATTGAATGTACTAAGTAATCTATGTTAAAAAAAATATAAGTATGTATTCTACCAGCCATCTAGTTCCCATGGTACAAGCTCTGCTTGATTTGGGACTAGAGTGTTCTGTGTAAAATGTCCGTGAATATTTATTTATTTGTAAGTTTCACTTTGTTATCTGTAGTGGTTTAGGCATGATGCTATATCAAACAAATAGACAAACATTGTTTGTCTATTTTACTATTTGGATTAGATTTTTGGGATATTATCGTTTATACCAGCTCCATCTGCATATTTACTTTTAATTTTTGGCTCTTTATCAGTTTTATGATACTAACGGCCGGTTTCTGGAAACCCAAATCACGATTGATCCGAGTTTGACGCATAGTAATTATTTGATTTTTTCGTTGATCATCGTTCGAGAAACCGGCCGTAAGTATAGATAAATATATTTATTTAGCACTTATACAATCTAAACACTTTGGCGCCTGGAATTGAATCTATGACCTTTTCTTTTCTACCGTCATTTTCCCTTCGCCAATAAAATAAACCCTGATCGACTTGACGGAGCAACTTGATTTAATAAAGTTTCTAGAGATTGAAGTTGTTTACATCGTTTCATTGAATTAGTTCACAATTAATCTTATTAAAAAATATCTTACTTATATTCACACTTTTTCATTTAAAAAAATCTCTACAAGTTTAACTCTACCTCTTTTTTTCTTATGGCCTCTGTCCGTTGATACGATAAACAATTCGGCCAGTGTCAAGTCTTTATTTTGAAATATATGTCAGTCAAGTCAGTCAATCGTCGGTTGTCATTTGTTTTAAATTAAAAATAGTGCAAAATTTTCTCATCAAAACCTATGGAACATTTGAAAACACTTATTTTTATGACTGACAATCTAAACCAAATAAATTCAAAGTAATGAATTTTAAAAATAAAAACATCATTAAACTCTTCGACTGTTTTAGGGCTTTAATAATCACCCCATCTTTAAGGGATTTTTAAAGGGACTATTTTCGTATTTTGCATGAATAAGTAAACGAAAATTTTACTATGCTAATGACCGAGCCCTGAGAAGCGTTAATTTATACTATGGTAAGATCTGTCCGCAGGTTTGCACACGATATTTTAAATTCTTAATAATTTACCTTCTAGAGGATACGTCTTTTCCATTCAAATAGAAGAGCAAAAATACTCTTTTCGAGAAAGAGGGACGAAAAATATTGCATTAAGGTGATACCTCTCGCTCTAGCGGGAAATTCAATTTTTTTTATGGTTCTTTATATTTGCTGGGAAAGTACAGTTTCTGCACTTTCCCAGAAAATGTAACGAACCAGTCTCAAAAATTGATGCAGGGTTACACAGAAAATTATTGTTTATGTTCGCAAAATAGCTTAAACTAGTAAAAGATATAACTGTTCAGCTGCAATAAAAAAAACTCTAAAAAATTTGAATTTCCCGCTAGATTAAGAAGTATCACCTTAAGTGGAGGGTAGTTCCTCTAATGCAAATTTCGTAGAAAACCGATAGTTTTCTTAATTTTTTTTATCATACTTTAACGGCCGGTTTCTCGTACGATGATCAACGAAAAAATCAAATAACAATGTGTCAAAACGTGATTTGGGTTGTTCATTGCTTGTCATCTGCGAAATACCTATTTAACAACAGTTCAGATGACAAGCAATGAACAACCCAAATCACGTTTTGACATATTGTTATTTGATTTTTTCGTTGATCATCGTTCGAGAAACCGGCCGTAAATGTTGTTTTTCTTTACGTTTTGAAAGTATACGCACTTGCATGTATTGTTGAACCAATGGTAGATGCAAATAGACTTGTAAAGCCTAGCTTATGGCATTGCCCTTGTAATTTACGCCTCTCGCGGCGTATTAGTTATGAATATTAATATCGTAACTCCTGACTTAAGGTATTTATTATTCCCGGTCGTGCTATTAAGTTTTTGCCGCTTGTTCAGCAGAAGAAAACATGCAAACTTAATAAGTATAGATTTACATGCAATTTGCACTTGAACTTGACAGGCGTCACAGCTCAGTTGGTAGCTCTGCCTTCCATGCTGTGGGTCGTGGGTTCGATTCCTACCTAGAACAAATGTTTGTGTGATGAACATAAATAAGTATTTTTATGAGCCCAGACACAGAACAAATATTTATGTTACTTTAGTTTATTCTAAGTTTCATCAAAAGTTGCTGCATGACGTCCAAGCGATAAGCTGAGCCATTGACTTGTTCATCGACAATTACGTAACCAAAATCCAAATTAAAAAAAATTAAACGCAAATATTGAAAACACAAGGTTCTTTTACCTTAAAAACAGTTTATCAAAAAAATAAAACCGGTAAAATACAAAAACATTGATATTAAACATTGGGTCTGCTATTTGGGTCAAGAATGCCAGAATTTCCATTGATCAAGATTTAAATAAATAATTATTGTAACTGCAAAATAATGGTGCAGTAATCAGACTGCGACACACCTTTACCAGATAAAGTCTGGTTTATAGCATAAAGTGGTATCTTTGATTTAAGTCATTTTGGTACAAGGTGTCACATAACATCATATTTTGAGATAAGTTTTCTCACGTCCGAACTCGATCCAATAATCAGCAAACGCATAGAGCTTGACATTTTTTTTTACAACTAGTGGCAAAAAGTAGTCTTCACAGTAAATAACTCATAATTAGCTTTAAAAGACAGCTATAGCACGGTTGTAAAAAAGTTAAAACTTTACTTAGAGCTTTAACAAGATTTATTAAAACAAAAATAAAGTTTTTCTCCTTGAATCAAAAGCGGAATAAAATAGATCGTCTGGCATAAAAACACAATATACATTTCAGAGGTATGTTTTTACACCCTGTATTATCAGGTTGTTTCAATCAGACGAGTTTACAACTAGCAACTGATCATAAAATGCAGTGTCCATTGCTCGTTTCCAATAAGAAGTTACAATTGTTTCTAGAGTCTAGCCCACTTGGAAACGTTATTGTAAACTTATTTTGAAAAGTTGCTAATACAATATTTTGTTACTAAAAAAAATAATTGATATGAAACATATTTAAGTATCTAAATAAAATAATTAAAAATAGCATTCGTATTGTGAACCTCCTTTTAAGAAATCTATGAAAAAAGGTATATATATAAATAAACAAATATTCATGACAATTGTCATTGTAGAACGTGATGTGTGAATTCACACATCACGTTCTAGTCCCAAACTAAGCAAAGCTTGTACTTATGGGAACTAGTTTGCTCATAGAAAAACTTATACATATATATTTGTGCATACATACATAGAATAAATAGTAACACCCAGATAAAACAAATATATAAGAAAGAAGTACTTAAATAAAAGGTTATTGAAATAATTTTGCAGCTGTATTATTTAAATAACGTACGTAAATTAAGTGGCCCGTCAACGGTAAAGCTTGCGATGAGAGATTGCGTTGAAATGCATTACATTGCATAATTCCCACGTGGATCCAAGCAGCCATCAATATTACTAAAATGGTAGGTAGTTATTTGAGCCAATTCATCGGTAAAAGACACAGTTTGCACGCAACAGTAAAACTGACACGATAAAAGATCGACTCTCTTTTGTTTTTATATGACTTCACCGTATCACTGTAGTAGACATCAACGTAGAAGAAAAAAATCAAAATAAAAAAACTTAGTTTTTATTGATAAGTACAGGTAAAGTAAGTAAGTTTATACAAGTTGTGTACGAGTACATCTCTTCTTCAGTATTCTTCTTCAGTGTTCTTCAGTATTCAACCTACTAAAATTATTATTTTGAGTTTTTACTACGTCAATGAATTAATATCTAGAGTGAAATCTTTAAATATAGATAATAAAAAACTAGGAAAAAAGCTAATTAAAATAATTTCTATAGAAAAAATAAACATTGCTGTGGAATTCAAGTATTATTATTAGAACCTTGATGATAAACTGATTGGACGAATTTGATCAAAGAATTTTTTATTTTTTATTTATAGTATATTTTAATAATAAAATGCAGCAGAATACTTTCTGTATAGCAGATGCTGTGGCATTACGGTACCCAGATGCATCAAGCGAGCCTTGAGCCGCCGGTAGAGCACCACTCGTAAATTTATTATCTCTACCCCCTTCCCTTAAGGTCCGTTCAGACTGGCGCGACTTAGCGACTGGCAATTCATATTTTGCTAGCCTGAGTCGCCAGTCTTTTTAGTCTTTCAAACACTCATCATCATCATCATCAACCTATATCAGTCCACTGCTGGACGTAGGTCTTTCCCAAGACGCGCCACTGAGCCCGGTCTTCAAACACTATCAGATAAATAAACACCTTTAATTAAATATATTAGCGTTTTACTGCGGAGTCGGATATAAATCAACGGACAATATTTTTTACAGATTTAGATTCTTTCATATGTCTAGTTTATATTCGATAAAGTTTTAGATTTTTAGATTAAGTTAATATAAAAGAAATAACAAAAATTTTAAAAGTCCATTATTAATAATTTCAATGATTTCATATATTTTTTTGTAGTCATGACCCTTTTAAAATGCGGCGCTATATAGGTATAGCTCTTTCGTCGTTAAACAGTCATCACTGTGGACGCAGCTTAACATTGTTGCTTCCGCATCATAGTAGCAGAAATGAATGTGACAATCAAAATCGTATCGTAACGGTAGCGTGTTCGAGATACAATGCGCGGTGACGCTGCAACGTTCAGCAGTCCACCTGGTATTGACGCGCAATGTAACTCGAATAGGTTTTATGTAAAAACTGTCAGATTCCTGATTACTCCAGGGGCATTATTCTCTATTGTATTGCAAACCACGCGCGTTACTTGGCTTAGGCAAGACAACGGCGTGGAATCTGAAAAAAATGTATGGCGTAAGCCTTAGTTGTCATTCCCTACCGCGACACGGTACGGTTTGGCCACGGTTTGAACTGTCAACTAATCGTGCCGACGTCTGCCGTGGTAAGAAAACTATCCGTTTCAAAACGTGTCATGCGCGATTCGAATAATATAGATACAAATCAATCATTTTTGAAGTTTGCGTTCACAGAGGGCTTAGTCCTAGGTTGCATTTTAAAACTCCCTACTCTCGAGCCGACAGTCGTCTCTCGGACGTCCATATATTTTTGTATGGATATCCGAGAGATGACTCTCGGCTCGAGAGTAGGGAGTTTTAAAATGCAACCTCGGACTAAGCCCTCTGGAACGCGTTGTGACGTAGCACGGTTTGGGGAAGGAATATAGAGAATAAGGCCCCTGGTCGCGTGTCCTGTGAATCTACATTCAGTGTTCTCTCTTGAAATTAAATTCTAGAGGTAGGGCCCTGAAAAGCTAAGCTATTACTCATTTTCATGAAGTTACTGTTATGAATTATGAATAAGTAATTAAATGAATTGTATGAAGACTATTGCTACACTACAACTTATTACTAGATACCTACTACTGCTACTACTTTTTTAAACATTAGCGCTATAATCAATATCTATATCCTACTGGATAAAAAATTGCCGCGTAAAATACATCAAATATTATAACAAAAATAAATACAAATATACTATAATATCTTTTTTTGAAGTTGGTAAGTAAGGTACCTAGTAGACAATCATACTTACGATTCGTTATAATTTCAGCTCCTTACAAAATAAAAAAGCTATTTAAGTATTTTACATCAAACCAAATAAACTACACTTTGCTATCCCATAAGCGAAATAATGTTTCTAAAATTAAATGAATTCTTCAATAGTAATATTCGCATGTAAAAGCATCTTAACATCGAAGATTAGATTGTCTACAATACTTTAGAAAGCAATAAATATAAACATCGCCAGTGTTTAGCAGACAATGCAATGAGGAGTTATTCTTGATAGGTACCAACATGCAACGGCATTCTGAAGTGCTAGAATACGTATCTAGAAACGTAGATTATCTAGTTACATTCTAAAGTATAAATAAAACAGTGTACAGAGCCTAACCGTTTCCGTGCGGGTGGCACCACAGTGGTGCCATGGATTATCCTTTGCGTATGGCGGGTGGCACCACAGTAGTGCCAAATTTGAAACCCGTAAAAATCTAATAAATTGACGTTTTTCAAAAACTTTCCGAAAACAAAAGAGTCTTTATTTGTCACACAGATCCTCCCTACAGTGTCAGTTTCAGGAAATCACGTGATTTCACACACTTCAGGGATTCTCAACCTTTTCCATAAAGAAATTATATGAAATGTAATTCGTTAGATACAAATTGCCCAAAATATTAATGCCATGAATATCTAAGGCTGTTCTTCATCTTCTACTATTCTACTAGTCTTTTCAGTGGACATTGAAATATCTTTGGTTATTATTTCTGTGCACGTTGCACAACCCTTCGTAGTTTTTTTTTTGGATCGTTTTTCATACATTTCTTTTCATCCTCATTTTCTTAGGTTCTCAGACGGGAATTTTGTTCGAAATAGGTTTCTTCCCCAAACTCATTCTGGAATATAATTTTTTTGACGTGACAACGTCTTATAATTCGATAGAGCCGGCTGCACGCACGAAAAAACATGACTCATGAGGCGTTCTGAGGCGTTCCATGAAGTGCAAGCGAGAGCGCGGAACGAGCGACAAAGAAGCACAATTGGCCTTTGCGTTCGTTGTAATAAAATAAAATAAATCAAAATAATTAACTAAGTAGGTACTTAACTAATTGAAAAAATTTAATTATATTATTAAAATAATAAAATCAAAATTTAAATTTTAACAATGAATAGAAATTTAAACAATAAATTTTATTCAAGTATTTTGTTGTATTTTTATTTTTTAAATTTAAAATGATTTTCTGAATGAAGAATTTTATGAAAAAAATATTGAAATTGTTTCGAACGACGATTTATTTTTCAGAACCGCTTACAATCCCGTTCGTTGACGTTGTCACGTTCAACTATCGTCAGTAAACCGACTTTACAGACAACCAGTTTTTTTTTACGTAATTCTAAATCAAAACAATATATTATTGTATAATATTAAATATCTACCATAAACAAAAGCCAAATACATATCTAATTACTATAGTTGTATTACTATAATAGTACATTACGTTACTAGTAAGCCAGTAGAATATTCTATTAAAAACTTATCATGAATTTTAATTCCCAACAAAACACTAGAAAAGACTCATAGCGCTCTGCATGTCTCGAATGTTCATATTTCATTCTACAGTAACGTTAAATCAATCGATCCATCAAAAAACTACAAAAATGTTTACAACCTCTGATAGAAATAAGGGATTTACCTTCTATTTCCGTTAATACATGTAGATAGTTACTTTTATACACACCAATCGAAAAGTTAAACAATTTACGTTCGGTTTTGGGTGGCGACTGAACTTTCAGCACGTGAAAACAGGCAAAAAAGCGATAAGTTACACTTCCTGGCGGAGGACACCACAGTGGTGTCATCAAAGTCCCTGGCGTTAGGCACCACTGTGGTGCCACGAAATATTTGTTCGCCGCCAGGCGTTAAAGTTTGTCCAAGAGACTCCCGCACTGAAACGGTTAACTAATTATATATTTATTCAGAAACAAATTTACGACTATTAGGTACAGTATTTACAAAATAGGCATATAAAATACATAAGATACAGTTGAGCTATCTACCGTTGCAAACGATCTATAGATAGTTCAACTGGTCCAAATCAGTACCAATCGCGTACCCAAGATACTGGCTGCATTGCCGCGCTGAATAGCAATGCTGATACGCTGGGCCAGATACTTATTTGTCGCGCTTATTTTTATTAAGTATATTTAACGGAAATTTCCGTGGAAAGTTCTCATTTTTCTATCGCTATAATCTAGTAAGTTTCTAATACAACTAGCGCCATCTGAAAATCAAGATGAAAGTGATATCTTCACGTCACAGTCACGCACAGAGAACCTTTCTTGGTGCAAGAATATACTTCCACTTTCACTGCTGTTAACGCAGTATAATCTTTTGCTCATAGATGGCGCTTATCTAAAACTTTAGGTAATGGTTCCTTTTTAATCTAATTGTAATGTTACACCAGTATGGTTTTTTAGTAATAAGTATACTTTCCAGATATATGTCTGAAAGACAATTATTACAATAAACAAACTATTAGAACACAAGTTTTATTCGTTTCAAAATGTTTCATTTGAATATTGGTGCCAGTGCAATTTAGTCCAGTCAAAATAGACATTCCAGTTTGCATTAATTCCCAACAAGCTGGATTTTTGTACAGGCCTTGAATACGTCATTACAAATGATATGTCAAAAGTCCCCATCGATCCCGCTTGTGCGTTGTTTTTTATTCCAGGTTAAAAGTCATAAATTTGCGTTTTTTGCGTATATCTCTGAAACAACGAGAGCTATCGAAAAATGGTTCAGGCAAAGTTTGTAGATCGTAAAATTGTCTACAAAAATATCTCAACACTTTTCTTCTACAAAGCATCGCTTTCGAGATATAGTGACTTAAGACCGCAGGAAAATCTACTAAAATGTTGCGTTTTTTTCATTTCAGCCGTTTTATCTGCTTCATAGCCACAGAACAAACAGTATTTCTTGAGACAAAAAGACGATTCATTACCTCGGAGGAGGACTAACCCATCGAACCCATCACCCCTTTCAGTAAATTTCAAGAAATACTGTTTATTCTGTGGCAATGAAGCAGATAAAACGGCTGAAATGAAAAAAACGCAGCATCTTCGACGATTTTCCTGCGGTCTCAAGTCACTATATCTCAAAAGCGATGTTTTGTAGAAGAAAAGTGTTGAGGTATTTTTGTAGACAATTTTACGATGTACAAACTTTGCCTGAACCACTTTTCAATAGCTTTCGTTGTTCCAGAGATATACGCAAAAAATGCAAATTTATGACCTTTGACCTCGAATAAAAAACAACGCACAAGCGGGATCGATGGGGACTTTTGACATATCATTTATAATGACGTATTCAAGGCCTGCACAAAAATCCAGCTTGTTGGGAATTAATGCAAACTGAAGTCATAATTTTAGTCTATTTTGACTGGACTAATTACTGGCAATTCTTATGTCTCAATGACATGATCATTTGATTGTTACATCACATACCTACTCATCCATCACCCTCCTGCTCTTTATGATTTATGCTCTTTCTCCACGCTGGACTAACTCAAAGTAAAAATAAAAGTCGTGTGGCACTCGGGGACTGCCGCGGTTATTTTAGTATAGCATAGCATTTTTGCTGGATTACGCATGCGCAGTGTTAGGTTATTTCGTTACGGAATTTCTGGATTCGGTCTACACGCTCAAGGCCCGCGATAGAGAAGCTATAATAAAACTTTTTGTTTATTCTGTTTCAGGCTACAAAATGACGCGCAAGTCATGCACCGCCGGCGGCGCGCGCGGTGCGTGTCTCTGGGTGCAGGAGTGCAACAGACTGGGAGGGAAGCACGCGGGCGTGTGTGTCGACAACTTCTTCTTCGGCTCGTGCTGTCTGCTGCCGGAGAGGACACCATCTGTCGAAGGTCTGTTTTCATTTCAGAATTTGGTAATCTATATTTATGAGATTTGATTGCTTTGTATAGTTTGTCTGGGCAATTTACACGCGTAAGCTAATCTGAACCTACTAAAGTTTTCTTTTATAATATTTGTTTTAAACGCTTATTTCATTAGACTGCACAGTTAGTTCGCGTCACAATTCGCAACTAGTCGCAAGAAACTCAAATATATATTTTACTCATCACTTAAGTAAATACTTGCATGTTCGTTTTGGGTATAAAATGTTCTGCAGTTTACAAGCCAGAATACCCTAGTGCCATCTATCTGTTTTCAGTTGTATTTTCTGTTTTAATTTCAGCCACACAGCCCCCGGTTACTGTGACAGTCACAGAGAGAGTGTACACAGCTCCATCTAGTACCGTGCGGACAACCACGCAAACACCCGAACCATCAACACAAACCATCCCTCGGCCAAACTTACAAACACAACGTCCGTCGTTCATGACCAAGCCGATAGATGGCGCACCTTCGTACAGCTACCGACCGCCTGAACTAAACCTACCCTCGTTAGGAAATTCAGCTACAAGTAGCGAACAAAATAGTGATATAGTTCATAAAATATCTTATAACAGTGTAAATAAGTACCAAAATAGGCCGAGCGATGTGGAAACTAGTCCCCACAATAAGATATCGTCTAGTCTTAGTTTAATGTCTGGAGCAAGGCCCATGGCTGTATCTGATCAGCATTCTGACAACAGTATTTCTTCTGGTAAGTAATTTACAAACCACTAAATATAATAAAGTTTATGCCGATACAAATTAAACAAGTAACTCCATCTAGTGGGAATTCGTAGTAGTAACTTACTCACTCACACACAAAACGAAACCTGCCGGACTGAAAAACAAAAGCATCTGAATCCAACAAATTTTAGAAGATGGCACTTTTGTAAACCATTTGTTTTGTAAACCTTTTATAATTTGATATTCTTATCATAAGTCGATTAAAATTAATACGAGTTATATACGCTAAAAAATATTCTGCAAATTTATATTTAGTGTACGAAACTAAGAAATTAACGGAATAAAAATATTTCAGCCCAATTCATGTCAAGACCAAGCAATCTGAACACCATACACTGGCAAGTGACAACAGAACCATCGTTCATCACCAAGCCTCGACCCTCAGGGTGGGAGAAGCCCTCCAAACCCAAGCCTACGAAGAAGTTCACCACCACTACGAGTAAACCTCACAAAGTGTACCTGAAACCCAAGGATCCCATGATGAATATGATCAATAGAACTGAGGATTCGACCTATGCGCCGATTCCGACTACTGCAGCTACGCATACTATGGGTAATTTTGAACATACGTTTCATTTATGACTTCAATTTTATTTATTTCGTCATAAGTATCATTTATGACGGATAATGGGAGTGAGTGGAGAAAGAGGACATGTTGTGCCGACCCCACTTAATGTAGAATAAGGGCAGGGGAATGATTATGTACCATATTACCATATTTGACTGTCGTTAACTCAGTTGATATAATAGCTCTGCCTTACATGCGGTCGTGGGTTCGATTCCCACCCAGAGCAAATATTTGTGAGATGAACATAAATATTTTTTCTGTGTCAGGGTGTGTGTATTCTATGTATGTATTATAAGTATTCTATCAGTATGTCTGTATAGCTATTTATAATAACATTTGGCTTTAAACAATAACACCTGCTTCCAGAATGTGGCGTCACCTCGATGTGGCCTAGACCTGAGACTCGCATCATGGGCGGCAAAGACTCCAACTTTGGCAGATGGCCGTGGCAGGTGTCTGTGAGACGGACGTCGTTCTTCGGCTTCTCGTCCACCCATCGCTGTGGTGGAGCCATCATCAATGAGGGCTGGATAGCCACTGCGGGCCATTGTGTTGATGAGTAAGTGCTACTTTGAACATTGATTGTTAAGAGCTGGCAGTAAGAATCACCAACGTTATACAATTCTAAATGTGAATTTACTGAATAAAGTATACCTAAGTCAATCAAATTATAATCAAAAAATGGAATTGAAAAACATGTGGGTTAAATAAACTGTCTAATTTTTCTCTTATAATATTATTTCGTCTCTGAGTAAGTTATTCGTAAATCCAACTACAAAAACAGAAGCACCAAATCTACACTTGCAATAGTGAAATAAAAACTTAGAATTCATATTTAATCACTTCTGAAGTACAGCTGTATGAAATGAAAACAATTTTCTGCGAAGAAAATCCGAGTATTACCAATTCAAAATGTATTTATTTAATTAATTTGCAACAAGAGGAAAACATTTACAGGAACTAAAAGCACTCAGTTATTCAAAGTGCTTTGAGGAGTATCTAGTGGAAATATTTATATAAAGTCAAGAGAAGTGGGTCTGTTCAAACTAAAAGACGAGACGTGTTGTTTTAAGATCTGTCTGTTTTAACTTCTAGGAAATTTCAAATTGATTGATACGAATGATTATATTGTGAAAAACGTTCTCGAATTTCTTTATAAAAAGAATAAGAACCTGTGATCCAGCCCTTCGAAATTTTGTAACTTTAGATAGAATTGGTACCTGACTTTAGCTGTCAATCGTTACTAATTCGGTTAAAAGTACGAATTGAAATGAAATGAAATTGTTATTGGTGAACTGAACATTTGTTACAAATTTTTGACGAACACTGGATTTTACTTTTAGAAACTGAATAGTAGTTGTTAGTCTTACCACATCAATTTCTTTTTTCAGTCTACTTACCTCACAAATACGAATACGCGTCGGCGAATACGACTTCTCTTCAGTCTCTGAAGAGTTCCCTTTCGTGGAACGAGGAGTGGCTTCCAAGTTCGTTCATCCGAAATACAACTACTACACCTATGAGTATGACCTAGCGCTGGTGAAGCTAGAATCTGTGGTCCAGTTTGCCCCCCATATCTCCCCGATCTGTCTGCCGGCGTCAGATGATCTGCTCGTGGGGGAGAATGCTACGGTCACGGGATGGGGGAGATTGTCTGAGGGGGGAGTGCTGCCTTCGGTATTGCAGGAGGTATGCTTTTAAAATAATTTTACTAGATTGTATTGTAGTGGAAAAAATTACGCACTTTATTATACACTTTTCCAAAAAAAATGTAGAGAAAACTAAATTCAGTAGTAAAATCAAGGCAGGTTGAGATTATTCCTATAAATACCAACTTCAGACTAAACGTCTAAAATATGAAAAATTATTTCATTAATAAATAAATGTAAATTATGTAAAATATCTATCAAAATTTTCAGGTGCAAGTTCCAATAGTATCAAATGACAGATGCAAGTCCATGTTTCTACGAGCTGGTCGTCATGAATTCATTCCTGATATATTCCTGTGCGCAGGCCACGAAAGAGGAGGCCATGACTCCTGTCAAGGGGATTCGGGAGGGCCTTTACAAGTAAGTAACGATCCCTTTGGTGCAATTATTTGTTTGATAGGCAACATCTTGTTATAGATAACTCCCTTTGTTTCCTTATAATGGTTTAAGGGTGAAACATCATATAAAATTTATTAGTGAAGCTTTCCCCACAAATGAAAGGCATACAGGCAACAGCATTTGTTTTCTGCACATATTATTCACAATTCAAAAAGGGCTCCACTATAGATGAATAAATCCCCATTTAGGCTTATCTAATACAAACATGGCTCGTATCGCTAAATAAAAGTTTAATAACACAAATTTTCTGGTTTTGTTATTGTTTGTAGTAATTTGTTGTGGAACTACAAAAAGTTTCTGCTTCGCTGACTAGTTTACATCGGAAATTCAAATTGTTTATAACGATAACCCATATTTTGTTCACCTTGTTAATATTATGTTGGCAGCCTTGCAAAAACTTAACCAAAAGTTTCTTATTTTTTGTAATAAATTGTTCGGAAACAACATAAAAAATATTTTCTTTTTTACTTGCCAGTATTCTTAAAATCGTTCGCTCAAGGTGCCGATGTTATAATCCTACCATTTGTATGCGATCTCATAAAACATAAATTCGATTAAGAAAACTTAATTCTCTTGTCAGTTTACTTGTTTTTATGATCCCCACGAAGCGAAGTGATAAAACCAAAAGTTTGTTTAATGACTCCAAAGAGATCTAACTTGGAAAAAGAGAAATTGCCTTCTTGAGTACTTAAGGAGAGGTACCTGACCTTAATCACGAATAGCTTCAAAAGTCTGAAATTGAAGAACTAAGAAAACAGCCTGTTAAATGTTTCTTTGACCTAGGTTTTGAGCTAAATGAAGCAAATAATTAATGATTTGATTTGATAAATAAATGTTATGGCTTGCTGTGTTAGTTAACTATTATTTTTATTTATTGACCAAAAAAACTAACACACGAGTTATTAAATTCTTATTTAAAGCTATGATAAAATAACATTTTCATACTTTGACAATATTGATTTTGTAAAGTTAAAGTAAGTGACCAGATAATTTCCAAATTTCCAGGTTAAAGGCAAAGATTCAAGATACTTCCTCGCCGGCATCATAAGTTGGGGCATCGGATGTGGGGAAGCAAACCTACCAGGAGTTTGCACAAGGATATCCAAATTCGTACCTTGGATCCTTCAGACTGTGAACATAAGTTAGTTCTCGTGTGTTAACCAAGGTTGAAACCAGACGGTGTATCTCTAAGAGATCGAGCCGAACTGATACAAGGAGTTCATAGCTTTTAAAAAGGTGTGTGAATTCACAAGTGATAGTGACTTTCTGCGAGAAACTGAGTTCGACAGCTCAGAAACATTCAAACGATCAACAGTGTAAAAGTGAAAGTGATGATACCTAGATCTGTATAAGATTATTGGCTAGATCAATACGATCGATTAGATCAGGCTAGACCAACTTGATCAATGAAACAGTTTAGACTGACTGATCAGTCAGAATTTGATGTTATCGATCAACGAAACGATAGCAGTACGAGTTACCTTCATAAATGTTGATAGAATGCAACATTTTTTGAGGCGTTTTATTGGTAAAGTCCGCCATTAGGCTGTACAAGACTCAATCTACAGAGTTTTGTATGATTTTAAGCCTTTAAATGGCGTAAAGGGATAACAACACGAACGGTACCAAATCCAAGTTCTTTTCAATATCCGAGTGTAGAATTTAAAACTACTTTCAAACGATGAGCGATTGTCATCATCTCTAAGCCATTAGAACCAATATTTTATATCGTTTTAGCTTATTGTTTGAACTCTATTGTTTCTGGTACCTTAAAAATCGAGTTTGTATGATAGTGATCTTGAAAATAGTTTTAAATATAAAATGGTGCCTGTGTTTTAACGTTGTCTATCCCAATATCGGCTTGAACAGTAAATAACGCCTAGTTGACTGCTCGATATTCTTAGCATTTCTTTGTAAATATTTTCATATAGCTTTTTAAGATTAATTTTGACTACATTATGTAAAACCTTAAAACAAAAAGGTGGATTATTTCAAACAAAATTAATAATGTTTAATTAATAACAAAATGTTATATTATTCTTAAAAATCATTGTTCGGTTTTATTGTAAATATATTATGTATCTTGCCTCTTGATTAAGTTATTTTAATTAATTAGTAATGCAGTATTACGTTAACATTTTTGTATATAATGTGCTCAATAATATGAATTTATTTGTAAATAGATTTGATAATTTTTAGTTTCTTCTGTAAAGCTTTTGTAGCTAACTTTATTTTGTACTCTTTTACTGCCGTTTTGTTTAATATTACTAAACTTAAGATTTTATGACATAAAAAGCATTTAAAATACGTAGATGTGAGAACAAGGGTTATTTTTGCTTTCTAAATAAGTAAAAATTTGGCATTTAAACTCATACTTAGCAACAAACAGATTGAAAATAGTTTTAGACAAAATAATATTGTAGATTTCTTCTTTTACAGGTTATATTTAAAAATATTTAATTTTATAGCTAAAAGTATTGTTTTTTTGACGCAGAAAGTAAGAAACAAACCAAATTCTTATACTGCTTCATAGTTATGTAAAGTTATATTGCAATTTTGTTGTTCATAGTTTATAATGACGTTGATTACAATTTGTTAGTTTGCACATACTTTGTTATTGAATAAAATACTGAAAGTATACTTGACTTTTGAAATATTTAGATCATAGCTTTCCTTCATATAGATCCCTAAGTTAAGACAGACAGCTCTGTGGGTAGTAGCACTATCATGCTGTGTGTCGTGGATTCGATTCCCATCTAGAACAAACATCTGTTTTATGGCAATCATGGAGGTACAAAACATATTTAAGTTGTCTCTATTATCGGTTTTTAAACATGAAAAGCGTTGAATTTCTATCAAAAGTAAACTTCAGTAAAATTTCGTAACAACATAAGTCTAATCAAATATTCACCACAAAACGACTTGCCCAAAATATCTCGGACCTAATAGCGGTTCTCAAGAATTCAGCAATTGTCCGAAACCTGGATGTATAGAATAATTAACCGTAATAAATTAGGCTAAGGGTTGAATTTCTAATGGCATAGTGGTAGTTTCTAGTCTAAATTGTGTGCCGTATTGCTGATAGCCAGACCCGACCGCGAATTTAGACCAAGTCATTAGGGACCCTATAATAGGGCCAATATTGATTAAGATCAGTGCTTCGAAGGAAAATTAAGCCAAGGTAATGTTTTGATAAACACTTTTATCTTGGAGTATTTCAGGTAGATCTACAAAAGATAATTTATGTTTTTGAACGTTTAACGATTATTTGAAAGTAAAAACGATCATGTTTAAAAGCATTCATTAATATTTATTAATTTCAATTTAAATTCATGTCATTAAATTCAATCCATTACTTATGACCAACACATGCCTAAAGTTTGCATCGGGAGTAATAACCATGATTGGAAGTTTTCAACAGATTTATCTGAGCTCAAAGCTATATAGCCTCGATACCAGTTCGATATCACACAATCATAGTAAAGCATCAGCGCCCTCTTAAAATCCTTATCACAAAGTTCAAAGCCTGGGTGTATCGCCTCAGGCACATTCTTACAATTAATACTATTCAACTTCACATTATAAGTAGCAATGCGTCTCGTTACAGGAGTTTTCGGAACGCCAAATTCTAAATCAAGAATCCAACTATACTCATCTAAATGTGGAGTCCTGCAAAATTCATCTATAACCATACTTGGATCTATTGTCATCATTCGCGCTGTTGGAAATAAGTTTTTCGGCAACGATAAGTAAAATTCCAAAGGGTTTATATCATTCTTATATTCTCGGTCCTCTGCTTCGATATCCTCATCAATAATCGGAAGATCGCATTGAAAATACTCGAACGAAAATGAGTCATAATTGCAGCAGGCTAGAGGTGATACTTCAGCACAAGCTGAGTCGCAAATTGGTGTAAATTCATTCGGTACCTGTACGCTCTGTATAGTATTAAAAATATGCGAAATTGGCGCCGCGATTGGTGAATAATCGCATGAAATATATGAAATTGAAGGCGATAATTCAATCGGCATCACAGCAAAAATTACCTCATTCGGTACTTGGTTTTCAAATGCTGTGAGTGATTCTATAGGAATTCCTGGAAGAGCCACTTCATCACATACAGCTTCATTAATGAACCCACTTGAATAACCCACTACAGGTGTCTCATAGTACAATGGCGCTGGGTCCACTGATGAAACAATAGGTGAAGCGTCATTCATGTGCGGTGTAAATTCATTTGTCAAAACTAGAGGTGAAACTTGATATTCATTTGCAACTGTCGATGGACCCGCTATCTGTGGGTACGCATGTATTTGTGTGGACAGTAACGTTGGATTTACTATGACAGGTATGGGCTGTAGGCTGTACAATGGACACTGGATCGGGATAACCGGACTCCATTCGTTCGTTATTGGATAATATTGTGGACACGGTGGGTAAAACATTGTGGCTTCTGATGGAATATTCGCGGTTAAATTATACTGAGCATTAATTTTACAATTGTTAGTATTGTCTGTCTTATCAATAGTTCTTTTTCTGACTTGAAGCTCAGTTCTTTTTGATGAGTATTTTTTTCGAATTTGTTTTACTTTCTTTTTGTTTTCTTGTGTTGTACAATCGGCAGCTTTTGCATTAGTATTTGCAGCTTTAAGGGCCATAATTCAGCATGATCTGAAAGTAAACATCTAGTTAAAAGTTTTTGTGTCAGATTTTAAATAATCAATGAATTTGATGAATTAATAAGTATGATACTTACATGAAATATAATCATAATAAGCATTTCATTACCATCACGATAAAATATTGATATATAAAACTATTAAATTATTGACATCCAGATATTTTCACTTTCGTCATGATAAGTGTTTACTACATTAGTAATTTAAAAATAGCCCTTGAGGGTAGTCAAAATATAGATCTGTCAAATATTTGACATTCTATTTTGACAGTAACTGTCAAAATAGAATGTCAAATATTTGACAAAAAGACAATTTAAAGAACTGTTCTTTAAATTGTCTTTTTGTGAACTCATTAAAATTCTACGTATTTGTAACCATCAAGTTAGGTAGGTTAATTTAATTTAATTTATTTTTGAGTTTCAAATCGAAGTGGGAGTAAATATATCAAGAACTGAATATTTTATTCTTAAAGTGTTAATAAAAAAGTAGTAATAGTATTTTACGTTTAATCTCGAACTCAGTAAAAATACAGCTTATAACAAAACAAAGCTAAGCTTACCTACCTAAGTCCTACATTTTATATATTACAGAGGTAGAACCAAATAACTCTCAACAAAGTTGAAAAATAACGCAAAATCTAAACATTGAGGAGCAGAGCCAGCCAAACGAATAAAAAAATCAGTAACAGCGTCCTCTTGAGACTTCTACTTCAAACCCGAGATTCTTATACCGTTTTGTTTGTAATATTTTCTATTTATTTTCCGGTGGAAATACATAAGTGTTCCTCTTTTGTTTGTTTTGAAACCGAATTATACGAATATTGATGTGGTTACAAGAAAAGAGATAAAATCACGTATTGAATGTAAGTATTCGATCGCGGAAGAATGCTATCGCGCACTTGCGTCCTTTCGCTGAAGTGTTTGGCGGACCGTGAGGTTTTAGTCATATGACTCATATCAGTGTGTAGGAAACGTTTATTTACACATAGAACATACATTTAAAAACAAATTATACAAGAACAGATGAGAGTGTAAAAAGGTCACAACTTATATGCCATATGGACGGCGAGGTTTTTATAGCGCTGGTTTTTAGTTACCTAGACACTGTCCGAACAAGCGGTAGATCCATGACGGGTTTTCACATGTAAAAATAATATACAAACCTAATTGAAAAGAATCACCATTAAAATACTATAAAAGCAACCGAGTTTTATTTCAGAAATGGTTTTGATGATCTATAATATTTTTTGATCCTTTCAACATATCAGAAAATATAACTTTTATTCCAAGGTAGGCATTTTATATTTTTTTATATAGTAAAGTAAAGTAAGAGGAGGAAAAGGGGGAGACCTTTGTCCAGCAGTGGGAGAGTACTTACAGGTTAAAAAAAAATACTTTAAAAACTTTATGCAATAAAATCACAAAGATCATTTAGAATCAATAAATACATACTAGGTGATTCTAGGTGCCAGTTCTACGCGACCAGTATAGGATATAGGATAGTAATAATCCGGTGGTTTCCTTTGATTAGAGAAAATAAGGTAGTGATCACACAGGTTTCAAGAAAAGGCTGTTTCTATGCGCGAGCTTCTTTGACCGGTTACGTGTACACTTGCCCGCATTTTATTGGATTGTGGCTCCAATTACTTGATATTGCGTCAAATAAATATATTTTACTGCTAAAATTTTGTGTTCATAAAAAATGTTGCAAGTTTATCACGAACAAAAACTCTAAAATACTTATATATCGTTCAATAGAATAAGTACTTATATTATAATGGTTCTGTTGCTGCATTTAAAATAACTTGATATGATTGTACTCACTAATAACATCTGTCTTTGTCATTTTAGTATAAGAAAAAGGGATAGCAACATTTAAATTGCTGGCCATCTAATCGGCCAACATAATGACTTATTCATACCTGCGTTTTTGTAATTTAAAAACTTGTTCACAGCCTATATAGGTTATGGTCCAATAGGTATAGTCAAATTTGGTCAAGATATAAATATTTATGAATTATCAAAGTGAATTATCAATTAACAATTGTTTCACCAGAAACTCGATTTATAATTTTTTTGTAACTATTTACCTACATATTACATTTTTCAAGTCAAGATTTTGAGCATGGCTGGATTATGTTTAGTGTTATCGCTTATGGCTTTCACCAAACATAGTTCGAGGCCAATTTCTTCGTCTTTTGTCTTGTCGCTATACTGAAGCTTTGCGGCAACGACGCGGCGCTGGTGACGCGATTTTGAAATGTTTTCCATTGTACCTAACGTATATATTTTTATAAGTACCTACAGGTTAAAATATAGTAAAATACATTAAAATATAAATATAGGTTTTTCGAGAATAAGTGATTCATTTTTTAGTTCTAAGTAATATCTTACATAATCTAAAACTATGTAAGATTTTAATAATAAATCTATTAACACAAATACACTCAAAAATACCTATATGTCTAAAAGAAATTAACAGTACCTACTTATTGTTCTTTCAGCTGAAGCACATAAAACATTCTATCTACTTTTACTAATATTACCTATAAGTTAATAACTATGAATGTATCTATGTACTTTTTCACACAAAAACTACAAAATGGTTCTTAATAAAACTTTACAATAATATAGCTTATACATCCGAATAACACATAGGCTATATTTATATACCTAGATATTATCCAAAGAAGGCGTGGATAAGTCTCTTCTGGTTGACATTTTGCAAATGACTAGTTCTTGCGCAGTGTTGCACTCGCAATATCCATTACTAAGTTTTATCTTCTGTTGTGTCAGTGGACATATTGTCGAGATTACTTCTGTAAACCTACTTATAAGATACTACCTACTTATCTAATCTAAACTAATATTATAAAGAGGAAAGATTTGATTGTTTGTTTCTTTGTTTGTTTTCATCGAATAGGCTCCGAAACCACTGGACCGATTTAAAAAATTCTTACACTGTTATGAAGCTACACTATCTGTGCTGAACATTGGCTATATTAAATTTTCAAAAAAATTAGGAATCCGTACTAAAACTTTAATTATGTAACCCAAGGTGTGTAGAAAAAAAAATACCGAAATTCCTTAAATCGCGTGCACTTCTACTAAAATTCGACTATTACGGCCGGTTTCTCGAACGATGATCAACGAAAAAATCAAATAATTACTATGTGTCAAACTCGGATCAATCGTGATTAGGGTTTCCAGAAACCGGCCGCTATTTTAAAGTAATATTTTGATTGTCAAATGCAATATAATATATTTATGTTTAATGACGAAAATAGACTTTAAATTGTAATCGATATACTAAGTATGTAAGTACCTATACATTTATTGTGATAAAAAAAAATAGTTGTCTGTAAAGTCGGTTTACTGACGATAGTTGAACGTGACAACGTCACTTCATGGAACGCCTCAGAACGCCTCATGAGTCATGTTTTTTCGTGCGTGCTGCCGGCTCTATCGAATTATAAGACGTTGTCACGTCAAAAAATCTATTAAAGTTTTCAAATTTTGACGTGACAACGTCTTATAATTCGATAGAGCCGGCTGCACGCACGAAAAAACATGACTCATGAAGCGTTCCGGCGTTGACGTGACAACGTCTTATAATTCGATAGAGCCGGCTGCACGCACGAAAAAACATGACTCATGAAGCGTTCCGGCGTTCCGGCGTTCCGGCGTTCTGAGGCGTTACCGTATACCGTTCGTTGACGTTGTCACGTTCAACTATCGTCAGTAAACCGACTTTACAGACAACCATTTTTTGTGATGATTTCTTTCTAAGATTGTTGCAGGAGGCAGCTAAAATAATAAAAATATTACTTTATTTCCAAGACAGTAATTATAGATGCTACAAAGATCACACGGTGATATAAATAGATGGAGTCTTGATAAAAACATGGACTCCCACGGGAGCGAAGTCCTGTAAGACTAGTCTACTTTTTTACTGAACTAAGGTATCCCAACCTTCCTATAAGTACTGCGACAGATGGGATTCCCACACAATCACTTTATTAAAGCTTCTACAGAATCAAGCATATTTCTAGGATACTTATATAATTTACTAGTAGTACGCCCCGGCTTCGCACGGGTATCGGGTAAGGAATTTCTTAGGTAGTTGTGTTTTACACCTTGGGTGACATAATTGAAGTTTTAGTAAGGATCCCTAATTTTTTTCAAAATATAATATAGCCTATGTCAGCGCAGATAGTGTAGCTTCACAACGGTGAAAGAATTTTTGAAATCGGTCCAGTAATTTCGGACTTCGGAGCCTATTCGATGCAAACAAACAAACAATCAAATCTTTCCTCTTTATAATATTAGTTTAGATACATAGATAACGGTCTATCTTTTGTACTGTTGACTTTGTACCTAGCGGAAGCTAAAAAATATACTGAATTTCTCAATGAGTTTTATTATTACTTTAGAAACCAGCAAATCGGTTTTTTAGTATAATTTATAAGTAGATACAATAAAAATTAAAGTACAAAGTTTTTTGTTAACTTATTTTCTCTATATACAGTATAAAAGTTTTGTATAAATATTAATACATTTAAAATGATTCGCGGTGAGTTTCTAGTTTTAGTTAAACTTTTAATCAAACGGGAAAATTCAGGAAAATAATGCAAAATACTGCAGGCACTTCGAAGGATTAAAGTGTAGTTTGCTTTGCAAATAGAATGAATATCATAAAATTTACCTTTTATACTTATTAGCCCGTAATATAATCAAATTCGCTGTTTTCTTGTGGTTTCATTATTTTGTCCCATTAATGGAACCACGAGGAACTGTTTGTCGTGGTCCCATTAATAATTTACTTTTTAATGTACATAATAGTCTGTATAGACTACGTCGTAACTTTATTAAGTGCAAAGCGATCATAGTACGGGAACGCTTGACAAAACAAAATCTACCAACTTTAAAATTACTACATAGTAACTTTTAAGATCAAGTTTGTCACACTTTTGGAAGAATAAATATCTTGTATCAGATGTACAGACGCGATCCATGTTCGAGAAACTTATAAAATGTTATAAGAATCAAATATTTTTCCAAAAGCTTTGGCATCCGTCCATAACACATGAATAAACAAACTATACAAGAATCAGCATACATCGAGTGAAAAGTTGGTATCATCCGGAGTCCAGAAGTTCGCCGCCTACTCGACTCCTGCATTACATGGGCCATTGAAGACACTTTTTAACCATTGTGTAGGAGTTTGCGGATGTGGTATTAAATACTTCCACAATTAACAAAAAAAACGAAGACTGACAGTCGAACTCGACAAGTAATACAGAATGTAGGTAATATAATAATTATCAAGATCTTAATCTAAGTAAAATGGGCCTATGGTCCAGACCCTAAAAATTGCGCACGAGACTGAGTATAATCTTAGAAAGGATAATAATCAATCTACATAGTTCAGTCATTTTTGAATTTTTGAGTTATCGTTGAACATTATAAAAAAACACGACGAAGAAGTTTTATTAGTAAAAAGATTTCTTTAGTTTGTCTATGGTTTGTATAATTTATGGTCTGCTACCAAGTATTACTAAGAAAAAGATCATGATTGTACATAAGTCCACGGCGTAACTAAGTTTCTAAGGATATCCCTAATAGTTGGAACACGTTGGAGAAATATGGCTTCATGCAGCACGTACTCGTAGCTGCAGTAAAATCTTGAAAGGAAAACCATGCTTGCATTTTGCACTTCTTGAGAAACTTGAACTGCCCTACTTTACCGCTCAATATCTATTCAAAAGACACAAGAGTAAAATCAGTAAATCCGCAAGAGGGACATTCCGAAAACAAGATATTTTGGGACTAACGAACAAAGTCTTAAGACCTTAGGGAGCGCGAGCTGATAAATCGTCTCTTAAGTGATATCGGTGATAAAAAATTGGTCAAGACTTTTTTTATAATCAGATTTTACTTGTTATTAAATTGTGATAGAATACTTATTATTGTAAATACATAGAAACACCCAGACTCTGGACAAATATTTATGTTCATCACACAAAAATTTGCTCTGGGTGGGAATCGAACCTACGACCCACATCATGAGAGGCAAAGCAAATAACTTAACTAACAAAAACATGGGTATAGATGGGTGTAAACATGGGTATATATCCACCTAGATATATTTTGCCGATTCGCCAGCAAGCTCGACCTAACTAATTACCTTCGCTGCAAGCGATCTTAATGAATTGCGCAATGGTTTGCCAACAAGCACCAACTTCATTTACCTAATTTATAAACATTGAGCGCCTTTGTAGTATTCATTTCTTAGTTTTGAAGTCTCAATAACTCAGTCGCAACGGTTTTTGATTCACAGGCAGACATTTTTTGAATATATAGGATCCATGTAAATTATTTTCTTTATTATTTAACAAAACACTTAGCTCGTACTTTTTTTTCAATTAGACAGCGTCGACGTAGTATAGATGCCAAAAAAAATACGTATACCCATAGCAACTCGTGAGAAATAATAAGTAAATATTCTGGTTTTACTTATACACAATTTGTGCATTCTTTAATTAATTTTCTTCTAAAATTTTACTCCCTGTCTTTTAAAAGTTAGCGTTGTCATTATGTCACCATTACGTATGGTAATAAAGACATCAAGTCTGCGCTAACTTTTTATAAGATACACCGTCACGGTCTATCTTATAAAAAGTTAGCGCAGATTTTAAGTATTGATTACCATGCGTAATGATGACTTAAAGTCAACGCTTACTTTTTATAAGATAAGGGGTTAGTGTATATGTGTATAAACTGATTAGCCTAGAAATTGAGCCTGTTTCTTGGGTTTAATTAGGTGGTTAAGACAAGCTCAGATTTGGTGATAATCGCTTTGTGTTTCGTAATACGCGTAATTAATACTTAATCCTTTAACACCATCCCTTTAAAGCTTTAAACTCAAATTGTCTCAATTCTGCTCACTATGTCTTAATTTACTGGTACACGGTACCTACCTGTCACTTCACTGCTTAGTAGGGTTTTGTAAATAATAATCCTTTTAAATCTGTAAGGTATTTGACTTCAGTCTAGGTATCTTATTACGTTTATTCTTTCACAACCAATTTTTTAAAGTCTTTTGTAGGTAAGTATATGTAAATTAGTTTTTTTTTAATAAGTATCTTATCTAGCAATCTGGGTTACCATATTTATTACAAGCTTTGCTTAGTTTAGGACTAGAGTGTGATGTGTGAATCGTCCGTGAATTATTTATTTATTATTATTATTTTATAATATTTTTTTGTTTAGAGTATAGATAGATAGATAAAAACTTTATTGTACACAGAAAAAGATTTTATACACCAGAAACAATAAATTAACAGCACAATGGGCGGCCTTATCGCTAAAAGCGATCTCTTCCAGGCAACCTTTGGATGGACAGGAATTTAGAAATTTATAAGACGGCGGTGTATAGTATAGTGCCTAATTTGATCGAATGAGAACAAAAAAGAAACCTAGTATTGTGATTGTAATAAAACCCGCTTACTTACTGTATCTAGAAACTGACTAAACAAAAAAAAGACAAAAGTCTCCAGAATTCAATTCCCTCTTCGCTACGATATTCCCGCCGTAGGGCAGTCCACTATTATTTATTTCTCGTCTCGTTGGGAATGATTTATTTTACGGCCACCCGTTTGATCCCTACTATGTTGCGAGAGGTAGCTTGTATTTGGTACAAGTCGGAAAATTTACAAAAAAAAGTAAAAATTAACTTGAAGATTACTTCATTAGTTTTGATGTTAGACATAACCGAAAAAGTCAAAATGGAAAAAAATAACTAGAAAAATACGATGAAAGTATTAGCTTTCCACTATTCTATACCCTAGTTATTAAACCAAAAAGTGCAGGTTTAATGAAAAAAAAAGTAAGGAACTAAAGTACATATTTTATAACTTTGTACCCCACCTTTGGATGGACAGGAATTAAAATATATATGTATAAGTTTTTTAATTCCTGTCCATCCAAAGGTCGCCTGGAAGAGATCGCTCTTAGCGATAAGGCCGCCCATTGTGCTGTATATTTAATGTTTCTTGTGTGTAAAATCTTCTTCTGTGTGCAATAACATTTTTGTACTTACTAACCATAGCTAATTTTGGATAGATAGATAGATAGTATGTATCTAAAATAGCTATGGTTAGTCTACAGTTATCAGGCAACCAGTGTTTATTTCTATAGAAAATATATAAAACAAGTCCGGCTTTTACATCCGTCAGTTGTTTCATACCCCATTTTGTAACTCTTCCCTGGGTGATGTTTACTTTTCGTCTGGGGCACGACCTTGCATACATTTCCTGAATCAATGTCGCCTGTGCTCAGCCCTTTACATTATTCAGTGTAAGTACGTTTAGAATATAAGCAGGTTTTTATTTGGGAAGCGAGATTTGTTAAGCTTGTACCCAAATTCATTTGATTAGCTAAAGGATATTTATAACTCTTTAGGTAAAAATTGTTTATTGTGAGATTTTAATTTTATGAAATGTATGACTGACATACCAGATGATAGAAGATAATAGATGAAAAATTAACAAGTAGTGCCGTACTATATAATTGAGCACATGACTACTATTGGCTAATAGCAAAAAGAGGTTTTCAAATAAAACAATAATAACATTAAAAAAATATATTAAGTCTAAGACACGTTTCACAAAATGCAAATCAGATAGTTTCCTAAGAAACTTTAATCGACAATATTTACTTTAACTTGATCCAGAAGCTTTGATTTCGATCGATTTATTTTCTTATACTTAGGATTAGCTTTAACAGACCTTCTTATACTACTTCTAGTCATTACTCTATCGAATATTTCTTCACTGGTATCCTCACTGCCGTCATCGGAGAAATGGTTATTCATACTATCGCTTAGTTTAGGTCTTATTAAAACAGGTTCTATCCCACTGTCTGAGAGCATTGCATCTTCAGGTGGTGCTCTGTCCTCGTCACTCATAGACATTTTAGCATTCTCAGTGCTCATCTGACGACATAGCACTCTGCAATTTTGAGCGGGAACTTGCAACAGATTCTTTTTCTCGTCTTTCTTTTTAAAATTATTCGGTTTGTACTTCATTGGAGAAAAGTCAACTCTACTTCGTAGAAAGCTTATCGTTTCTCCGAACTTCTTGCTGCATTTCCTCGTTGCTTTCGCTTCGGGTTTTTCGTCCGTTTTTGTGCTCTCGTCGTTTTCTAAAGCCACACCTGAGTCCGAATTGGAATCGGCTAGGATGTGTATCTCCGGAATGCTAAAAGTAAATTCGTTGTGATGTAACTTTTTATTTAGCTCTTCGATCGCCTCTGCTTGTTTCTGTATAATAATGTCCTTTTGAGCAAGTTGTTTAGCGACGGACTCTGTCCTGATAGCTAAGTTTGTTTCGTATTTTTGTAGTTCGCTGGATAGGAATTCCAATTCTTTCTTTCTGTTCGATTCCAATTTCTTTATAAGTTCTGTTTGTTTCGCGTATGCCTCCTTGAGCCTCGCGATCTCCTGTTTATGTGACGTTTTGAGGAATTTAATAATGTTTATTGCCTCGTGGAGCGATGTGGGCTGGAGGATATTGTCTTTTGTCGCGATCTCGGCCATTATTGTATCCCTCGAATCTGAAACAATAAAATGTGGGAATCAGTGGATATATTTTTTTCTATACAATAATCACACAATTATTTTCCTATAACATAAGCCGATTGGATGTCTCATATTATATAACGTGCTAGCTCAAATATCTACAGAATGATTCTTGTAAAACAAAACCTGTGTTAAAGTAAAACTTTTTCTAATTTCTACTAGTGAATTTAAACCTAAAAACTTCGGTTAAACAAGTCGGTAAAAATTCCATTTAAATCCGATCTATTCAAATTGTGTAACACAAAAATACTGTTGTAACACTAAATACCTATCAACCATCAATCTAATTGATTTTTGAAGACTACCTCGAACTAGTATTATAATGAGTTTTACCGGAAATTTTAATGAACTTATTATATAAATTACCACGTGTATTGTTTGAACAGTAAAGTGCATGTTTTTATACATTACTGCACTCGGCCGTGGGTACAATAACACTTATTGTTCCGCGAGTATATGAACTTATTTAATATGTATCGATATAACCATTTATTCACAAACAAACTTGCGACTATTACATATAGGTATACGTAATAACAAAATGTACATACGTAATTATAAAATATATAACAGTTGAGCTATCTGCAAACCGTTGTAAGCGATCTATAGATAACTCAACTGATCCAAATCAGTACGAATTGGAAGCGTGTTTAAGATAGTATCGATTGTTATATTAAACTTAGAAATTCGTATGCTGTTAAAGATACTGTTGTCTTTACTGTTGTTGATTTTGTCATAAAAATATGAACTAAATATTTTGTAGGAACGAAAAACTATGATTATTATTTAATGTATTTTTTCAGTTCAAAAACATAATTACTATAAAAATGGTAGTGAGATCAAAGAAACGAGATATGTAGCAATGCGCTCAATAACTGCATAAAAAAAAACAAAACCGCATCTATACCGGCCGAGCAACTTTTGCAGGAATTCTAAAAATGCGAAATGAACACGAGAAAATGTCTTTTTAGTTATTTTTAAAGATGATTAAAACCAAGTTCTTTTTAGATTTTTTAATCTAGTTTTCCTTGAAACATATAATCTTTTAACCTAACTAAGCTTGTAGGTATCAAACTAAATTGTTACTTATAAAAGGTACTTTTATATTTCCGCTTAGTGAATAGGCACATTATAAAAAACATACTTATAACACCCATAGACTTATATTTTTATGTCGTGTTGTATTATTGTAAAATTATTTTTATTTTAATACATAACTAGAATATTTTTTACGTATTTGTATTTTTATGAATGAATCCTTAAAAATCCACATCAAACAGTTAAAAAAATGTTATATATTAATAACTAATTAATTATGAATATTGTTTTATTATTGAAACAAATAAAGTTAATTAATTACATAATAAAACATTGATACATCAAAATGTATAATAAGCCCGCTATATTTCACAAAACGGGCTTAATTTACATTTTAAAAACAATAATAGATAATCAAAAAAATTACCTGTCACAGCAAGATCCAAAACACAATTGCACTGATAATTCAACAATAATTTTAAATTATTCACTAAAACAATATCAAGCAGGTCCACTCTCTTTGACACACAAAGTTAAACTGATGGTCATGTCATGATGGACGGTCTCTCAGCTGATACAATAACAGGTAATAACAGGTGGCCCATATTGTAATAATAAACCACACAAATTGCCAGGCAATTTTGGATCTTAATCTCAACGCTGTAAAAGCTACCTGGAATAACACAAAGGACTTCTAGGTATTCTATTTTTGTACAAAACATGGAATGGTTTATTTCAGGTACAGAAGTTTATGAATGGGCTTTTAAATACTAAGAATTAAATAGCATATTTCATTGTGTGTAGGATGAAAACTTTTTTACTTCGTCTTGAGCGTGTTTGACCGATAGACCTTTTAAAAGGTATGTCTGGTATGGTGTGACTGTTACAATATAGAAACGAATTGGTATTTATTACGGTTATTTATTTGTAAAGAAATATGTACTACCTACTTATCCTGCTGTAAAAAGTCGTTTTCTTTCGGTATTTTTCGCATATCTTTATGATTAAACTAAGTAGTAGCAAAAGTCTATTTTATCTGTAAGCTTGGTATTGTGTGTTTTCCAAATAAATCTTTATCTATCTAAAAAAAATATTACTCGTTTTCGTTAAGTAAAATGCTAGATGAAAGCCTGTTAATTATTTTTTAAATAATTAAGTATTATGGACCTTCTGTATCCTAGTACTGTCATCGGTTCATTAAGGTGGTTCGTGACGCGTGTTCAAAAAATGAAATAACTGTGAAAAAAAGGCACCATCTGTGCGAAGCACTAGATATTAAGTTATAGCAAAAGTATCTAGAGCGCCATCTAGTTACTTGAACTAAATACTTGTGTAGAAAGAAATAGGAAATCTTTTTTCTCTTTTTCTTTTAGTTATTCTTTTATTTATCGTACTTTGTCATATTTACATTCGAAGCGGACTTGTCAGCGTAAAGATTGTAATATCTTGCACCCGTCTCCCGTGCAAAGAAGTTTGGTTGAACCAAACAGGTTTCTTTCTTATAATTTTAATGCATTCTACATAGCTTATGTGGATAATAACGTACAAAAAAAAATAGCTTTGAATTTTTTTCCACAGCTGTGGAAAAAAATCAATTTATTGTAAGAAAAGTAAATATATTTTTTACCATAATATAGTTGTAAAAATTTAAGTACTAAAATACTTATTTAAAAACGGCTCATAGATAAACCTTACTGACTAACACACTTTACAACAATAGTAAAGTATACTTTAGATGCTAGCATACACTTTTCTTATATTAAATGAAAATAACACTAGTACACAAAAGTAATACATATTGATCTTTCATCTGCGGCAATGGTCCCCTATTTTACCGCTAGACTAATCCAGACGTCCAGAATACTAGAGCCAAGAACTGTCATTGTACTGGGTCACCATGGTAAGGATGTATGACTTGAAGTTGGTCGCCTTCTTCCTACTTCAATCCTTCATGATACGGCAACGGTCTCTTCACGAAGATGTTTTCTTATCACAAGGTGAATGTTGTTCACGGTGGTCTCAGCCTATGGTTCTTGTAGTACTTTCTTCGCGTCAAGGATTTCTGCCTGCGAGTAACTGAATGCCAGGATCTGGGCTAGACTGCCCAGACAGCTTCCATGAATTCTAGCTTACATTGCATTAAAAATAGGCACTATTTGAGATATATTACAAACTATTTGAGATTTTTTTAAAAACAAATTTTGGGTGTTTATGACTGACATATTTATTTACTTACTACTAGTTGTCATGACAACCAAGAAAAAAGTTAAAGGTACCACGTAACAACAAAAAGTTTGCTACACATTGTATGAGTATAGTTTTGTTTACCTACTCATATTTCGTAGCTCAATCGTAAATGTAACGTATATGGGAGATATACAGTGCGCTAACGCGGCATTGTTTTTTTGCATCATTTTGTGCAGAATTAAATATTTAAAAAAAAATATATACAGGGTCTAACAGAAGGGGTGGACCAAAAGCAACAGGGCCGATGCAGGAGCTCTTAGCCTATCGATATTACCCCCATGTATGTTCAGCGATATTCAGTCGTTCAAAAGTTACTCGCTTTCTATGTTTTTTTTTTCATAATTTTATTTTAGGTTAGATTTCTCTTGTATACCCAAACTATTAGAGCTACAACCGTATTTTTTTACACCTTGTAGCTTCATAGTAGACCTTTCGTACTTGATAGTTTGGGAAAACTTGGGAAATCTAACCTAAAATATGTTAATGAAAAAAAAACATAAAAGTGCGAGTAACTTTTGAACGACTGAATATCGCTGAGCATACATGGGGGTTATTTCGATAGGTATTGAGCTCTTCCATCGCCCTTTTGCTTTTGGTCCACCCCTTCTGTTACACCCTGTATAATAAACCTCTTTTACCCTGTTCGGAACAGCGGCTATTGTAGCTGGATATTGTAGCATTATTAACTGTATAGTATGAAAATAAAGTTCGCATAATTCTACACCATAATAAAATCAAAAAGTGTATGTACTTAGTATGAAACAAAACTAGCGGTAATTAAATATGTACTGTACACGTAATATATGAACCACCTGTGTTGTAATTTCTCGACAATACATTACATAGATAGATATTTTTTATTATATATATAAACACCCAGAACACCCGGAATAAATATTTGCAGATAGTATAAACATTTATCCCAAGGCGGGAATCGAACCGGCAACCTCCACGTCGTCAATGCCACCGCGCCACATCGGTCGTCAATGTTTAGGTATCTAGTAAGTATACGACTACGTCATTCGCTCGAATACTTACAATTATCTATCAAATACAAAATTCTAAGGTTTGTTGTCAGCTCTCCAGTCGTAGGAAAAGAAACAAGACAACAAAACTAAATCTATCCCTTTTCTTCTTGAAAATGCTACGTTGCCAATCTATTATCTAAACTAAAATTCTAGAAAGGATAAGATTTGTCTGTTTGTTGGTCACTATTTAATTCAAAAGTACACGTCCTATTTTAAAACTATTTCTACATAAGGATGTAATTAATATCTTTACCGAGTAACATAGACTATTTTATGTACAAATTGCAATATGAAAAAAACGTTTCAATGTAAAATAAAGTGAACGCCAAAAACGTTGCCGAGCCGAAATATACAACGCGTGCCGTGTCACGGGTCACTAGTAGTCAGTCTCACTACTGCTAATAATAAATAACTGATAAATGTCACTGTTCATAAAGTTTGGTTATAAAAGTGTGGCCATAAATGTATTTCCTTGCAAACATTATTATCAAACTGTTCGTTTTTTAATGTTCTGTAATTATAAATATAAAGAAAAATTATTTCATTAAAAAAAAACGTTTATTTGTAAGAAAAATTACAAACTTCCAAATAATGCATTGAAATATAGGTAAATAAAACCTTTTTTTTTGTTGTCAAAGTAAATAAAACCTGTAGTAAGGCAACCTCGCTGACATAATTGTCATAGCTGTCTGTCAATTTAGTCGTACATAGTAAAGTTGTTTTTGATGAAATTTTATCTTGTAAGTATAGTAATCAATTGTGCCAATTAGAAACTCATTGTGGTAACAGAAAGGATCCGAAGAAACATTCACGCTTTGCGATCACTCCGATGAAGCATTATGATGTAACTGCCCCACAAACAATCTATATCCTTTGTACGCAGGCAAGACAATGCACCAACAACTGCAATTGAAGAATCTTAGCGACGCCACAGAAAACGACATAAATAGCCGTTTTTGGGCAAAACATATTCATGTGTTTTATTTGTTTAATTTATAGAGCTGTAGAGAGTCTTACTATTGAAATATTAAATACATATAAACATATTCCTGAAGATATTAGCAGTTTTATTAGAAGGTAACCTATGTAATAGGTATCTACTGCATTTTATTGCATTTAAGTTCAAAAAAAATTCCAATAAAGTAGGTTTTATAGTAGTCTGTAAAAATTCTGCAGAGCCTCTGCTCAGCAGAAAGACACAGATAAATATCAAAAAAAGGAAGCAACAAAAAGTTACATTTCTGGCGGAGATTTGAACTCGAATACTCTGATTGTCAGTCCACAGTACCTTGAACTGCGCTATTAGTTCTTATTATCTGACGTCGAAATTATGAAACGCTAGCGCGTTTCAAATATCGGAAACATTTTTGCGTGTCAAAGTAGATAGCAAGCTTGAAATTCCTCGCCAGCCTCTGCACGTTTTTCCTACTAAAATTATAGTATTTTGTATTGATTAATTGGTATCTATTAATAAATTTTCGCAAAGGTGAATTTTGATAACTAAACGCAAAAAACCATTAACAAATCAGAAGAAAAACCGCAGTTTTTTAAACTAGCGACATCTTTTGTTGTTGGGCTACCGTCCTGACTGAGCGCTTGGGCCTTAAGTGGCTGTCTTACTCTTCAATTTTAGCTCGTGGCCGCTATTTAGGAATCATGGCCATGTTTGTTGACAAACCGACAAAAGTTGAAGCAAACGGATACTGGAGTGGAGACCGCGTTTAGGCAAGCGTAGTGTAAGACGCCCTCCGGCGAGATGGAGCGACGATCTGCGGAGTGTAGCTGGCAAACACTGGATGAGAAGAGCCGAAGACCGGGCTTAGTGACGCGTCTTGGACCTACGTCCAGCAGTGGACTGAAATAGGTTGATGATGATATCTTGGTGGTTCTATGTCCTACTTTTTAATACTGTTATCCAGCCGTTGAAAAATAATTTTTTTTCAAAGGATGCTCAGAATATGATAATATTACTTTTAAAAATATTAGTAGGGTTTATTCACAAACAAACTTACGACTATACAGTATTTACAAAATGTACATAGACATATAAAATACATAAGAAACAGCTGAGCTATCTACAGACCGTTGCAAACGATCTATAGATAGTTCAACTGATCCAAATCAGTACCAATCGGAAGCGTACCCAAGACACTGGCTGCATTGCCGCGCTGAATAGCAATGCTGATACGTTGGGCCAGATACTCACCAGCCCTCGGGTCACGCGTCGCTTCGACTAGACGCCCAGAAATAATTTTGAAAACGCGGTGGGCCTCGGTACCCCACGGACCTAGAGTCTCGACCCCAAGAGGAGCAAATATGTAGGTAAAAATGTATTAGTAGGTACATTTTTTTAAACAAAAAGCTTGTATAAATCAAAAGCCCGTTTTTATCTTTGTATTTTCTAGGTAGGTCATTAGTTTCTAAGCAGATTAGTAGCATGTTTCCAATAAGCTTTCCCGGGTTTCCAGTTAATAGCCAATAATCCAAACAAGTCTGAACTTGTAGCAAATTGCCATTTCCAAGAAAAGTTGACCTCAAGAGTGCTGCGAAGGTCGATTGGCTAACATTAACTTATTGTACATTATTATTACTTATGTGCAATATCTTGAGAACGCTTTTGTTTGGTTATTGATATGGATCAGTCAAGCTATCTATAGATCGTTTTCAACGGTCTACAGATAGCTTAACTATTTCTTAAGTATCCTGTAATACTGTTGTCGTTAGATTGTTTTTGAATAAATAAAATACTTTTATAATTAAAATTAAACATCACAAAGGTTAAGCTAAATTGACTTTTAGTAAAATTCCATATTTTATCTATGCGCAAAATCAAAATACTATTTCATATTTTATTAAAACAATACCAAACATAAAGCTTACTCCATCCTTACAGTTATCAAAGTAAAAAGAAGAAAACAATAAAAATATTTCGCAGTTCTATTTACGCTCCTAATAAAATTCCCCGAGCCTACGCCCCATTGAACGGCACACTATCTTGACGATGTAAATGTTGTCATAAAAAATAAAGTAACATAGGGGTAGCACGTACAAGGGCTCAATTTGATAAATAGTCTTCAGGATTATGCTGGGGTAGCACTGAAAATAAATAAAAACGAGGAGATATCATATATTTCTGAAAAAAACTTGTGAATCTGACGGTCTGATCTCATATGGTCCAGATGTATGTTACACACGTTTTTGAAGGCTGCGCATTTTATAAGACTCGCAGCTAAAATTAGAATTTCATATAAATAAATAAGTATTCTTGAACATCTTACAGATCACTATGGCAACCAGATTGCTGATAGAAAACTTATACATACATAGAATACATATATATAGATCGGAACCAAGATAATAATGTGATTTTTGCTTTATTTATTTGATGACTTTTTTTTTACAATTTATACGCAAGCGTTAGACCACGATCTCACCTGATGTTAAGTGACGATGTAGCACATATTATAAAATATGACTATAAAATTTCAGCTTATAACCAAACAGTTTGATAGTTACCTAATAGAAAAAATAGTCACCACAAGAAAAAAACTAAAATGTGTTCATTAGCAAACTCTGTAAAAACTGTAGGTCATTGGCTCAGTTTTCTAGTTTTTACAAACATTTGAGCAAAAACTTTGTATTAACAGAATAAAGTCGTATAAAACAGTTTTATGTACAAAAACGCAATTCGCTGTAAAACAGTCCTCCAAGTAAACAGGGTTGTAGAGTTTTCTTCAGTTATTTTCAGATTTCATTTAGATTGCATACTAGTTTTTATATCTTTACTTAGATTAGATTGAAAAATCTGTGTGTAAATAGGTAGTAAATATAAAAATGTAGCTGTCTAATACGAGTAGGTACACCTATCTATTTAATCAATCAGCTGATAAAAATAAATGAAAGTTACAGAATCATTAAAATAACTTTTAATTATAAATGTTTTGTTTGTAACAGTTAGGTATTTCATATCTTACATAATTATATTTTTAACAACTTAATGCTAGAACTAGCCGATGGCTCACTTAATGATACGAAACGTTTACAAGTGTCTAGTTCATAGGAAAACGGTAATAGTTTTATTACGTAATCATATCAAATAAACGTAAATAAACTTCATTATTTTAATAATTCAAAGTATATCTATCTGGTACCAAAAACTGCATTTAAGTTACTTATAAAAGTATTAAATTAATAGTTCATTAGACAAAGCAGTTTATAATTAGAATTATCTTTGAACAATAGTCGGCACTCTACGTTTGTTCCCAGAAGTTCCGCGGTACAACAGTTCTGAAACAAAGTTCCGTACAGAATACAGATGGTAAATACTCGTAGCATACAGACGTCTACAAAATGCTTTGAATTACATGCCTAAAATCAGCATAAAACGTCTGACAACCCCTCTGGTGTTGCAGGTGTCCATGGGCGGCAGTGACCATTTAGCATCAGGTGGCCCGCATAAAAAAAAACATGACATGTCTAAGTTATGATTTTTAAGTCCGAGCTTGAACTACGGTAAACGAATACAACGAAATATAGAAATTAGTAGGTAATATTAGTAAATTAGAGATGCTATATTTGTTTGTAAGGTAATTTTAAGAATTAAAGTTATATCTGTACTTTATTTATAACAAACTTACGACTCAGTATTTACAAATTTAAGATGTATATAAAATAAAATTATATTATATTAATAATATTATATATTAATAAAATTATAAACATTGACCATCGTTCCTAATTTTATGCGACAGATACTTACCTAAATTCAAAATGTTAATCAAAATGTCGACCCAACAGTATAATAAACAGTATTTTATTGCGAAATCCAGATTTAATTTAACAACAAAGTTACAGCCAATAAGCAATAACAGAAGTACTTAATCACAAACAAATCGCATTAACCCACTTCAAAGGGAATTTTCTAAATTTACAGGATTAAATTTGGGAAAAATTACCCAATTTCACTACAAGGGTCGACACGCCGATAATACATCATTTTTATGTGCGGTTTTTGTATGTGTTACCAAATATTTGTATTGTTTGTGGACGAGGAACGCACATTCCATGAATTTATACCCAACCTTTTTCTATTGGGGTGAGAATAAATCGGGTGTAAAGCCCCATTTAGACGGGGAGATTTTCTCGTACGTTTCCTTACGAGAAACTCTCCAAGCAATAATCGCCATTAATCGTATCAAAATGTTTACACACATGCAAGAACTAAAATCTCGCCTACGATTATGTCATACGAGACTCGCATATGACTTATTTGTCATTCTGTTTAGACGGACATAAAAATATTCCATTGCAAGACGATTGTCGCCCAGGGCCATTATTCTCTATTGTATTGCTAACCACGCGCGTTACTTGGCTTAGGCAAGACAAGAGCGTGTAATCTGAAAAAACTGTATGGCGTAAGCCTTAGTTGTTATTCCCCACCGCGACACGTTACGTTTTGGCCACAATTTGAACTGTCAACTAATCGGGCCGACGTCTGCCGTGTTATGAAAACTATTCGTTTCAAAACGTGTCATGCGCGATTCGAATAATTTATATACAAATCAATCATTTTTGAAGTTTGCGTTTTGGAACGCGTTGTGACGTAGCACGTTTGGGGAAGGAATCTCCTATGTCATAGAGAATAAGGCCCCAGGGCAACGAGCGAGGAGAGCGATTGTTTAGACGACAAAAAAATTTTTTATTCCTTCGATAATCGTATGTTCGAGGCGAGAAACTCTCCCCGTCTAAATGGGGCTTAATCGGGGTGAGTTCTGTACAATGCTGGGTGTATTGTGTTTATGAGATTTTGCTGGCGTTTTTAGAAGGCAACTGTCACTTGTTTGATTGATGGGGGAACATTGTGACGTAGGGGGCACAAGTGGTTATGGCAGACAAATAGATGGATGACATCGGGATAGACTTTTAAGGTCATGAGGAACTGACACACTTTTAACTTTACAGCTCAGGTAGTTTTGCCTTCCGTGGTCGTGGGTTCGTACCTATACCAATAACAAATATTAGTGTAATTTTTTTTTTTTTTTTTAAATAATGCTGGACTATCCACACAACATCATCTAGCCCCAAGCTAAGCAGAGCTTGTGTTATGGGTACTAGAAGACTGACATACTTAATACAATACATTACATAGGTAGATATTTTTTTTTACATATAAAATACCCAGAACACCCGGAATCAATATTTGCAGATCGTACAAGCATTTATCCCAAGGCGGGAATCGAACCCGCAACCTTCCGCGTCGCAGGCCCACCGCGCCACATCGGCCGTCGATGTGAATTAGTGTATTAATTTAAAAAAAATTAAAAATCAATTATATGATAAGATTAAGCTTTTAGTAATATAGTTCCTAAAACTTTGCTCAGTTGGAGTTAGTTGCGTTATCAAAAAGTATTTATGTATATTATGTATTACTAGTAGAATACAATTCCCGTCTATATGTTCACCATCTGAAAATTGTCTTAAAAAAACTAATATAAGATGATTGATAGAAAAACTTTACGAGTCGATCATGGCCGAACCTACTTTGAATCTATGAAATTGGCTCTACGGCTACGTGACGAGCATAATATTTTACGCCTCAAGGGTGTTTACAGCCAGCGACACGACTAAAAAGATAGCATTCTAACGACATTTTTTGTTCTAGACTATTACTAGAAACCGCGGAAAGACGACTATTACTAGGCAAACCCTTAGAACTTAAGTATCTATTTAGTTTCCGATTTTGAAAAATAAAAGTAGGTACTTAACTAAATCCTCAGTTCCCCTTCCTTTATTGTAAATAATGTAAACACCATAATTTTCTTATACTCCGCATTACCGCTAATATATTGTCGTACCTAATAATAGTACCAGTTATGTCAACTTATCGTGTCGTGTAGTCGGTGTCGGCCAGTGTGAAGGCTCCGTAAGGGTTAAATATTTCAAATGTTTTATAGGCGAAGATGTTTCAATGCAATTTTCATATCATGTTACACACGGTTAACTAAACTGGAATCTTGAAGAAATATTATTTAGATGATTTATCGAATATTATATTTTCGATTATTATAACCTTAAAACTACACTCGATTTTTATAAACCGATGAAATAAAAGGAAGAATTTCTCAGGTTTATATTTAAGTGGTACTTATTATATATATATTTTTATGTGTGTTTATGTAACTTTTGACAGGATAGTCCGATTTTTATAATAATTTTGTTTTGATACAGCATTGACCTGGGACTTTGTTGTTGTTGATTTACGGTAAGTCTCTTCAAATCTTGTTGGTTTTTGACGAATTGACGGCCAAATGCATATCTAATGTTTTCTTTTTTTTTTTTTTTTGTTAGTTGTTTTGTACATCTGTGTATCACAATATGTTTGGTTATCGAATACCCTTCTTCCCGTCGTCCAGAAAGTATACATTTGGAGTGAAGCCAATCGGCGGAGTCTAGATAAGCAATTGGTTAGAACAAACTGCTCTAAGACAATTGCTTTCTATATTTTAGACTTTAAAAGTGCTTGTATACGACAACTCAAGCCACTTGTGTATTGAAATTATTTTAATTTATTATTTAATATTTTTTGGTGTGTATCTGGCCCAGCGTATCAGCATTGCTCTTCAGCGCGGCAATGCAGCCAGTATCTTGGATTCGCTTCCGATTGGTACTGATTTGGATCAGTTGAACTATCTATAGATCGTTTGCAACGGTCCTATCTACATAGGTCAACTGATCCAATCGGAAGCGTGCCCAAGATACTGGCTGCATTTGCAATGGTTTCTTATGTATTTTATATGCCTATGTACATTTTGTAAATACTGTAGGTAATAGTAGTAAGTTTGTTTGTTGAATAAAGTACCTACTTAGACAATTTTTTTAATACATTATATTATTTGAATGTGTGGCTCAACATAATCATTTATGTAAGAAATGTATGGGTCTAGTTTTACTTCTCTGTATTTTACCTAGTATAGTTTGTTATGCCTGGCCACTTACACAACTATAGAAAAAAGTGTCGTTACTACTTTTAGTCATATTTTTTTCCATCTAGACCCCTTTTGGGCTCCTTTACGCTCGATAAAGAACTTCGTTCCAATATAGCTTTTAAAAACAAAATGTACCTACACTGCAATGCTGTAACCACTTCGTCTGCAAGCTCCAAGAGAAATGAAATGAACTGCCTTTCAGCTACCCCGTGGCTTCTAATGTGTTTAGAATTTACGTTAGGACGTTACCATTTTCAATATATCAGATGTTTTTCAGTTTTATGTACCTTGGCACTCGTATAAATGGTGCCATTTTGGTACTGTCGGGAATAAAGTGGTCATAACACTTGTTTTGTCTTCTTGTGTAGATATTTTCTTGGTGCGTTGAATGAAGCTTTATTTAGATAAAAATTTGATAATGGGGTTTTCATGATATCAATATTATAATGATAGAATTATTGATAATGAATTTATAAATTGATAGTAGAATTATATTTTTTTTTGTGAATTTATTAGGTTTAAAACATGACTTGTTCTATCTTTAATGCGTCCCATGTTTCTTGGGACGTTGCAGTTTCTCTCGAACTCTGACAAATCATTAGTTATTGTTTTTATAAAATTTATACAAAATAAAAACTAGATTAATAATATTAGTACATTAGTTAAATTTACTAGTTAATATAAGTTAGACTTATATTAAATTTTAAAAAATACTATAAGTACTCTGAAATATCCTGAGAGTATCTAAGGTTGATTAATTTTAATGGGTAATTTCGTCGACCGGTATTTAAGTAATTCCACATAAAAAAACAGCTTCAAACTACTCTATTCAACATCCCCAAATTAAAGGCTAGGAGCCACCTAACCGCAACATTCAATTAGTCTCATTGACTTCTATGCTCTTAATTGCACGCTGATTACAGCAATTCAGATATATCTTATGAAAGTGGGTATTTTGCAGTACTTAAGTGTAACGTTTTTTTTATTTTTTTTAGTTTTTTTATTTAACCTATACTGTCCCACTGCAGGGCAAAGGTCTCCCCCGAACTCTTCCATTCATCTCGATATCCTGCGTCCATCCACCACTCCGTCGCGTATGAGTCGAGATCGTCTCTCCTACGTCTTCTCGGCCGGCCCGGTCGTCGCCGACCGAGAATACAGAATACAATTACCGAGAATTTATGTATTCTCTAGAACGTTTTATATAATGTATATTTAATTTATACAAAAAAATACTTCAGGCATCCATGCTGTGGCTTTAATCCCTTTTTGGACGAGTAAAAGGACTTGGGGGAGACCTTTCCCCAGCAGTGGGACGAGATAGGTTTGAGCGAAAAAAATACTTTAAAAATACTTTAATATTTCTATTAGTTTACGATCTCAGAAGGTTGCGTGATGTTCATTCCCTAATTAGCAGCGCTAATGAGGCGTGACTAGTAGACAGGTAGGCGTCCTATTATTGTAGTGTTCGTTTTTTTATGGCAGTTAACTAAAATATACTGAAACTTCAGTACTTAATTTAGTTTAATTGTAATTCTTTGTAAGAAGGATCATATAAAAAAATGGTAGCACTCCGGGAGTGCCGGCAGAAGTGAAAACTTCAATATTAACGTTGTGTTTTCACTTTTAAGTTTTCACTTCAAAAATACACAGTCGTCATAATGACAATGACAATCACAATGACACAGACACATTCGCGCAAGCGCGAATGTGTCTGTGTCAGTGTGATTGTGTCATGTCGACACAACGACAATGACAATGACAATGACAATGACAATCATAATGACACAGACACATTCGCGCAAGCGCGAATGTGTCTGTGTCATTGTGATTGTGTCACATTCGCGCAAGCGCGAATGTGACACGAAGACAACGACGAAGACAACGAAGACACACTGACACAGACACATTCGCGCAAGCGCGAATGTGTCTGTGTCATTGTGATTGTGTCATGTCATTGACATTGACACAACGACGAAGACAACGAATGATGAACGTCACGTTCGATGAACGTCACGAGTCACGTGACCCTGACTGAGTTTTCACTTCAATAAGATGGAAGCGATACAGTTAAATACAAGTTAGGCGAAACGATTCGTACGATATAATAGCGTCTATCTGGTTATGCGCGCGCGGCGAGCGATACGTGTTTCCCGTGCGAGGGTGCTCAGTGGGTGTGTCGGCTGCCGGCGCGCGAGTGCCGCTCCTCGGTCCTCCGCCCCCGCGCTCCGCACCGCACCGCGTGTTGGCAGCGCCTTGTACTCGCCTTGTACGATGTCGCCACAACACTATTTAATTGTTTGAGTCATACGTCGCGTGACCGCAAGTGTGTTCTTTTGTCGTCTCTTGTTTTACGAGCAATGTATAAAAATTAAATAAGATCTTACGCTTTTTCGACGTCACGTGACCCTGACGCGAGTTTGAAAGTTTTTACCCACCCAGCGCCGCTAAAGAAGTTTTCACTTCAAAAACGGTAGGAACCAGGCCGTAAGTTTCTTGCCCGTTCTTCTAGGCTCTGGTCGCGTGGAACTGGCACCTAGAATCACCTAGTATGTAAGACGATTCTAAATGATCCTTGTGATTTTACTGAATAAAGTAATTTTTGACTTTGACTTTATAAGTTTGAAGAATTATTTTTTAAAGAAATCGCTGTAATTCATTATGTTTATATATTATTCAATTTATTACTGTTTCTTATGTATTTTACGTCTATGTACATTTTATAACTACTGTAATAGTCGTAAGTTTGTTTGCGAATAAAGTTATTTAGTAAGACAAAGTTAGATCCCAGAGTATTCTTTAGGTTCTTTGGAAGCAAAATAAAAGCTTTTGCCGACAAATTGCGGAGACAATGCGACGATTCTTACGGCACCAATAAAGGTTTATCACAATTTGGAATATTCAGGTGAAATAAAAGAAGCCGCCTATCACACCGTAAGTCTAGAAAATCTAGAAAGACTAAAACCGCAGAAAAAAAATGGTTGTCTGTAAAGTCGGTTTACTAACGATAGTTGAACGTGACAACGTCAACGAACGGGATTGTAAGCGGTTCTGCAAAATAATCCGCGCTCTCGCTTGCACTTCATGGAACGCCTCAGAACGCCTCAGAACGCCTCAGAACGCCTCATGAGTCATGTTTTTACGTGCGTGCAGCCGGCTCTATCGAATTATAAGACGTTGTCACGTCAAAAATAGAAATGCTGTTCGCGCCGTCTCGTACCCTACGTCAGATTCCGTGACAGAAAGCTGCACTTGACGGCGTTAGCCACCTGTCAAATGCGACAGAAAACAAGAAGAAGAGGTGCCGCAATCCATTCCTTTTGCCCTCCGACTTCACAGGAAGGACACGTCTCTAACCTATTTAAACTAAACTAAATGCAACAAACGCTATGTAATTAAAACAATTTAATATCAAAAACTCTTTCTTGTTCTCTAGGTATCCCGATGCTTTTTTTCCTAGCCTAAGTCGTCCCACTACAGACCGCTATCTAGCTATCTAAAGACCGTTGCAAACGTAGGTATAGATAGCTCATCGGGTCCGAATCAGTACCAATCGGAAGCGTACTCAAGACACTGGCTGTATTTAATTAATCCAAATAGGTAAACCTATAAAAACTAAAACCACAGAAAAACGTAGAAATACTTTTTTTTCATAGCCTAAATCGTCCCACTACAGACCGCTATCTAGCTGTCTACAAAACGTTGCAAACGATCTATAGATAGCTCAAATGATCCAAACAGTACCAATCGGAAGCGTACCCAAGACACTGGACACTGGACAAGACACTCGTCCCACTATCTAGCCGAGATATCTAGCCAGACCGTTGCAAACGTATAAATAGCTCATCTGAGCCAAATCAGTACCAGTACCAATCGAAAGCGTACCCAAGATACTGGCTGTGTTTAATTAAACTAAATAGGTTAGGTACTTATTTTTATATTTCCAATACCTTTCGTTGTGATCTTCAGCCAAACCGTTGTATTGTTTGGGTACGATTCAGAAACTGCTCGACAAAAGGGCACAGATTTGATGGAAAAACTCCTAGCAATAAGAAGATGAGACCACCCCTGAGAATAACCCTTGAGTCGCTTGAGTGAGAGCGATTAGCGATTTCGATTTGTTTTTATTAGAACCTCACTTTGCTCTTTATGAAAGTTAATTTGAGAGTTACTTTAAACATTGTACGTATTAAGTGTATTAAACACAAAACTATCAGAAATCGAAATGCCAAAGATAAGATAAGAAGATACACAGTAAGATTAAAAGCTTTAGAAATTCGATTTTAGTTCGTTAGTTTGGAACTAGATGGCGTTTTGTGAAGTGTATTTGTTTTTTATACCTACTTTAAACGTCATTTTAGGTATTTTCATACCTAGGGCAGAAACTTAGAAGAACTCTGTGAACAGAAAAAAAATATACCCACAACACATCATCATCTTCCTACCCTTGTCCCACATTATGTGGGGTCGGTACCACACGTCCTCTTCTTCCACTCACTTCTATCAGACGTCATCTCAATGTTCACACCTTTCTTACACATGTCATCATTCACACAGTCCATCCATCTTTTCTTTGGCCTCCCTCTACTTCTACATCCATTTATTAAAAATGTTTATTAATTTATTAAATATACCCACAACACAGTTTTTTACAAATAATAAGGAGAGAGAGAGAGAAAGATATAATTTTTTTCAGGCACACAACACAGTCTACTTAGCTTAAAGATTGCCCGCTGGCACTGCAGCCACGCCTCAAAGTCCTAACCTTGATTTCTGTGGGACCCTGTACGACCTTTCCCCAGAACCCGAATAGCAACAAACAAAAAAGAAAAAAAAAACAACTTTCTTACATTGTTGCTGTTTTTATCATCCTGGTTTATGTAACGTTTGGGATTATCTACTTACGGTGTAGGTAAAAAAGTGCTTATAATTTCAACCTTATCGCGATGACATAAGGTTGGAAAAGAGAGCTTTAGGCTATTACATTTATGAGGTCATGTCACAGTGACAAAAATACAGACCATTTTATTTGGGTTAAGTTCTTGTTTCTTTAAATGTTATGGACTTACCTTTATGTTTACGTAATTTAGAACGAGCTGAATTAAGCAAAATAACTGAATTTTAAATATAATAATATATGATCAGAATTGAATTTATAATAAACTACCCGAGAATATGAAAGACCAAGATAAGGCACCATATTCTGTAAGAAACTACATTTGCATTTTTTTTTTAATAATGCTGAATAATCCTCACAACATCATCTAGCCAAGCTAAGCAGAGCTTGTGTTATGGGTACCTACTAGAAGACTGACATACTTAATACAATAAATAAATAATAAATAATGCTGGACAATCCACACAACATCATCTAGCCAAGCTAAGCAGAGCTTGTGTTATGGGTACCTACTAGAAGACTGACATACTTAATACAATAAATAAATAATAAATAATGCTGGACAATCCACACAACATCATCTAGCCAAGCTAAGCAGAGCTTGTGTTATGGGTACCTACTAGAAGACTGACATACTTAATACAATAAATAAATAATAAATAATGCTGGACAATCCACACAACATCATCTAGCCCCAAGCTAAGCAGAGCTTGTGTTATGGGTGCTAGAAGACTGACATACTTAATATAATACATTACATAGTTAGATATTTTTTATTATACATACATATAAAATACCCAGAACACCCGGAATAGATATTTCCAGATCGTACAAACATTGATCCCAAGACGGGAATCGAACCCGCTACCTCCGCGTTGCAAGCGGTTCTTCGCCCGCCGCGCCACATCGGTCGTCATATAAGTACGTCTTGAGTTGTATGAAACGTGTAGTTTAATAAGTGAAACCTTTCTAATTAAGAGCTCAACTACTTATTAAAGCAAATAAATCTTTTATGAACAAACTGAGATAACTAAACGAATATTCAAAAAGCTGAACAAAGTTTTAAATAAATAATAACGTTCATACTTTGAAGTAATTTTACTGTTGGAAATAAATATCCTGATTTTGAAACTTTCAAGCTACTTTTAATTTTAATTAAGTAATTAAATATTTACTTTGAAGGAGAGATTATATTCTTGTAAGTATAAATATTTTTTTAAAGAAATAATGGACAAGCCCATCAAATATTAAATGGTAAAATCGACATGTATTGTGCAGTGATTGTGCGTATGCATTGCCTTACTGAGCACGTCCAGCTAATAAAATAATGTTACCATTTTAATGCACACCTTAAAAACGAATTAAAAAGAACAATACATAAAAATGACAATAAAATAACTGATTTTTTTTACAATCTGTCAAAATCGCTATATAAGCAATTTTTTCCATACAACCGTTGGAAGACAAATGTATTCTGGTTCTATGTCTTTATTTGATTCATTTATTTTTATATATTTATTTAAAGAGTCGTCAAAGATTTTTCATTCAATACCTTTACTTCAAATTCTTGATGCAAAGTTAGCGTGGTCGGACTTATTTTAAATAATTTTTCTTACATATCATACTTATATATTTATTTTTATAACATACAAAATATCTAATTTCATCATTGTTATCAAGGAAAGTCATAAACCTTTATACCTTAACATTACCCGTAGGAATTATTTAATGTTGATTACTCTTCGGATAGAGTTGATCCGCTTTGTGAATGAATGAATGAAATCAATCACAAACCGTTCATTCTTTAGTTCGTTCAAATTCGTCATTTGAACAACCTTGTTTTATTTAGTTTTTATTATTTTATTTTGTACTAAATTATACCTACATTCAAACAATTAGGAACAAAACAAAACTGGTATTTCTTTATACAAACAACTTTACATAAACAAATAAAATAATATTCGCGGACATTTCACACATCGCGTCCCAAACTGAGCAAAGAAATTGCTGATAGAATAATTAGATGTTTTTGTAAATACATACATATTAAGTTATACATACTGAGATTGGGTAGGTTGTCTTGTTTTGAAAACTTATATTATGTCATTTTTGCCTTATTCCTGAAGAGAGCTCGTTAAATGCCCATTTGTTAGTAAGATTTACCTAAATACATTTTATTTAGAGTTTATCAATCTAAGTTTCATGACTATGTCCCAACTCTAGTGTTCAGAACAGTTCAGTACGTTTTATGGAAGGACCCTATACTCACCAGCTCGTGTTTATGATCGTGATTAAGACCTTAGATGTTTATTAAACCATGCAACGTCTCATTTGTCAGAGTCCCATTTATTACGTAGTTTCCTTATTTGTATGGCTTTTAGTACTGTCTCATTACTGCATTATTTTAATTGACTTTGTTCTTACTGGTATCCCAAGCTTTTTATTACTCGTGCTCACCCAGAGCTTATTACAGTTTACCATAATCCATGAACAAACTCGAAGAACCGACAACCGTTGGAGCAAACGGATACTGGAGTGGAGACCGCGTTTAGGCAAGCGTAGTGTAGGACGCTCTCCGGCGAGATGGAGCGATGATCTGCGGAGTGTAGCTGGCAAACACTGGATGAGAGGAGCCGAAGACCGGGCTCAGTGGCGCGTCTTGGCTCTCCCAAGACGCGCCACTGAGCCCGGTCTTCGGCAGCACCTACGTCCAGCAGTGGACTGATATAGGTTGATGATGATGATGATGATGATACACAAACTGTTATATTGAACCCATTTCGATTTCATTCGCTTTAATCGTTTTCCACTAGAACTCATAATACTTATAACCACGTAATAGTTTATGCGATAATTAATTTAATAGTAAGTCGGTTAAGTGCAATATTGCTTTTAATAAGTATATTTAATTAAAAAAGTAACAGAGTGCTGTTTCCGGTTTTTTAGCGTTGTTTGAGACAAACAAAGAATAAAATCGAATAATAAAACAGGTTTTAGATTTTTAAAAGCTATGTGCTTTAAAAAATATCAAAAGCAACTCTTTTTATATAAAAACTCATCCATATTTATTACAATGTCCAATAACCATGTAGAACTCCATACAATAAATATAAAACTATGGATTATTTTCGAGTTTAAGTCAACCATGATATTTTATCAGTGATGTATAAAGCTCGGCGTTCACTTACAAGACAGTCAGACCGCGACCGCAGGTTTTGTAGATTGATCTTGATCACAAGATAATCTAATCTAATCTATAAAAAAAATATCAATAAAATTGAATCGTCTTGCAGCATTCAGAAATATTTAATTCATAGTTCTTGTGTATATGTATAAATTTTAGTAGATAAGTAGTGCAAGTTTATATTATTTATTTAGTTGAACAATTAGAGCGTAATGAAGAAAGTTCAAAGGTTAATAAACAAAGATCACAACATATGTCCTCACTTTGATATAACTGTCATAAACAATCTTTATCTATAAAGTTGTCTTTAGTATAAAACGCGTTAGAAAATAACAATTTTCTAAGTCTTTTTTGGCTATCCGTCAAGTGAACTTCAAGCTTTAACTGACCGTGGGAACCGAACCTAGTGTGCGTTGCAGCAGCTGCGACCTGCAAACTGAAATCCACTCGGTCTCATTCAAATAAGCTTTTTATACGACTCGGCGAACGTAGGTAGTCAAAGTAATGGCACCATTACAACGTCTGTAGCTCTACCATGAGTTTTTACTATACTATATTTACTATACTCGCTAGCGTCTGTAGTTAAAAAAATGTATGAAGATTTGTACAGCGCCTCTAGCGGATAGTTGGGTACTAAAATTCGTCATACTTATATTGACGTAACTACTGTAGTTAAGTCAGGCGATTTTACTGTGACAACTCATGGTAGAGGTACGGGTAGTCGTGAGCCACGTTACTGCATGGACCCATGGAGCATGTAAATTTTTGATATTTTGTTTTAGTTTTTAAGTCGTTTTTTTTTTGAAAAATGTATACCTTTTGAGGCTTTTTTAAAACAACATTTTAATAATCTATTACTGAAGAGATAAGTGTGGCATCTCCTACGCAAAGGGAAGATCTTCCACGCCGAGTGATCTTTGGCTCGGGGTCCGAGGACCGATTGATAGTAATCGGTTCTAATAATCTAGGATTTGTCACTGCCATCTGTTGGTCTGTTGCGTAGACTTCGATTTAGTTTAAATAGAACATCATTGAAATATCATTGTTTTAGTGAGAAAATGTTATTTCAAAACAAAGTATTTTGATATAATACATTTTTATATGATAAACACAGATTTCAATCAATTAGTAGCTTGAAGTGAATTTAGTACCTACCAATAAATTTCCCAATTTTGAAGTACCCGTATTAGTGTTATTTCAGTTTGAGTTATTATTTATAGTGTTCAGACGAATTTCAATAAAATCTAGGTATCATAGTTTTAATTCTAGTAATTGGCTTCTCTCTATTAATTAGCAAATCTAGTTTAAATTTTGATTGCTTTAATTTGTAACTAAGGATTTTAATTAATGCGTAGTTTGTAGTTGTAATATTAATTTCAGTACTAGAAGGATTGCTTTTACTTTCAAAACAATTGACCTATGAAAATACAAGAGCCATTATTTCACTCATTTTAATGTGCACACCTCATCTGAACATAATTATATAGATATGTACTACTAAAAATGGCCAAATATAAATATATCAGAGGAGAATGGAGGAAGGAGAAATTATATTTAGGTAGGTACATATTTCTCTGTCTGGAACATATTATTATTTACAGAAAAACTTTTTACGTAAATATAATAAAATGTAGGTTTGTAGAAGCCCTTTCAAACGTACTGTGTCAACCCTGAGGTGGTTTTTTTTTCAGACTTGGTCTAAAATACGCATTCTCTTTTTTTTGTCTAAAACTTCAAAAAAAGGCGAAACTTAGTAGTCATATTACATTATTTTGTATTTGATTTATTACATTAGGTTATAATTTAAGTTTTGGAAACGAATCCATTAAAATTTTGAACGAAATTCTCAACAAAACTATTCAATAGGTGATTTAAATAGAATCGGAAAACTATTTGATATATCTATACCTGCTTATTCAAACTTTAAGATAACCTAATTTCCATGTAAGTACCTATATAAATATATTATAAAATTGAGAGCCACGGACGTATATATATTTACGGACGGCAGTACTAATATATTTTTGAAATTGATAAGAAAATAGATACTATTTATAAGTTATATCTAACTTTTGAAGTCTGCTATATCAACCGCTGGATCACACACAGCGTCCAACGAACTTAGAACTTATCCAGTTCTCATAAACATTTGCAGCTGGAACATATCCGAAGACCAATTTAATCTGGCTACCATCCAAATGATTGCTCCAAAGTTCTGATCTGTAGAATGCAAACTTACGTTGGTTTGGAACATCTGCGTCTATTGATCTTGGTGACATGACGTTTGTATGTATGAGTTTTGTGCAAAACTTTATATGGAAAAGATAAATTCATCTGTATATTTGTACCGTGAATACTTATCAACTAAAAAATATTGGTTGTTTTCATTACAGTATCTTCTGTGACATGCTACAAGAACTTTCACATCATATTATTAAGCTATTGCATAGCTTCTATCGCGGGCCTTGAGTGTGGAGACCGAATCCAGAAATTCCGTAACGAAATAACCTAACACTGCGCATGCGTAATCCAGCCAAAAATGCTATGCAATAGCTTTACCGCGGCAGTCCCCGAGTGCCACACGTCTTTTTTTTATGTAGAATAGATCACCCCATGGTGATAAGTGCCTATGACAATGCAATGCTTCACCGAAAATCCCATAAAAAAAACTATACCTACTCACTTTTAGTGCAGATAGAACGGTGGATAATCCAAATCCAAAAAGACAAAAGTATCTCAAACTCTATACATGGACAGACAGACCGACAGACGGATAAACAGACGGACATACAGACGGCCAGACACAAGGGCAGACAGACGGACAGACAGACGGACAGACAGACGGACAGACAGACGGACAGACAGACGGACAGACAGACGGACAGACAGACGGACAGACAGACGGACAGACAGACGGACAGACGGACAGACAGACGGACAGACAGACGGACAGACAGACGGACAGACAGACGGACAGACAGACGGACAGACAGACGGACAGACAGACGGACAGACAGACGGACAGACAGACGAACAGACAGACGGACAGACAGACGGACAGGCAGACGGACAGACAGACGGTCAGACAGACGGACAGACAGACGGACAGACAGACGAACAGACAGACGGACAGACAGACGGACAGACAGACGGACAGACGGACATACGGACAGACAAACAGACATAAGGACGGACGGATAAACAGAAGAAACCCTAAAAATGCTAGTCACGCCCTCTATCCTCATATGCCAGAAGTTTGGTATCGAGTTGCTATGTACAGAGCGCAGCTGAGTTTTACGATAACGATTATTACAGGTGCACGATAATGTCTACATTCTTGGCTTCATATGAACGGGAAGGTATTCGGTTCAGTGTCATTTTAAGCTGATGACATTTGAGCTCCTATGTTCAAGTATTAAAAAGATCTTAAAGTTAGGGCTCTTAAGGATCCTTCTCCTATATAGTTTATAAGTAAAAATTAGGTCATTAAAAAGCCAAAAACTGGCACCTTTTTTAACATGTAAGAAGTGCATTGCTGGTTCGCGCTGTAGCCTTTGAAACTGTTTGTTAATCCAGTCGTTGATGTAATGTAAATATGACGCTGCAGTATGTTAAATAAATACGCTACCGTTTTAATACGTCTTCGATTGTCATATTTTTAAGCGCAGAGTAGATAAATGTAACACTTGTAAAGTTAACGTAACTCAGCGTATCCGTCATAAACCTCAAACTAAAACCTAAGCTGCTGCTAATGCTGGGGCCACACTAGCGGGCTACGGCGAATATTCGTGTTAACGCGATATATGTGGCCGGGTACATCGTGTCATCGCTTATTATATCGCCTTTATCCAAACACGATGTTTTTGTCGCGCCAACACGATACGAATATTCGCCCGCTAATGTAGCCGAAGCATAAGACGAACTGTTTACGTTAAAATTTAGCACAATCGGGGCCCAACTCAACAGGCGAACGTTTCAGCGTCATCGCTTTACGATTGTCACATTTATTCGTACTTACCCCTTTGACCTCTCAGATATCGGTATAAGGGTTTTACTCAAGTAAAAATGCTTAGTACTACGAAACGTTAAAAAACTAAGTTTTGAGGACTTTTAACTAAAATATCGATATAAAATGCCCAGTACCTACTTACTACGAAGCGTGGTTCAAAAACTTTTGAGGACTTTCAACTAAAGTACCTATCGATATAACAGACCCTGTAAAACTAGCCTTCGGTTTTACGAAACGAATTTAACTACACGTTAGATCGTTTTTCGAAAGGACGACAAAAGCGCCTATATATTTTATAGCAGTGTGTCGGAATATATCATAGATCAGTGAAATGCTAGGAGATACTCTATGTTCAAAACTTTTGTATGAGCGTGAGCACCAATAAATGTGACAATCGTAAACGTTGCCGGTCTATCTTATAAAAAGTTAGCGCAGACTTGAAGTATTGATTACCATACGAATGATGTCGTAAAGCCAACGCTAACGTTTTATAAGACAGAGGATTAGTATTTTAAATACACTGCGTGGTAACATTGCAAAGTTCGACAGTAAAATTGATGCTGATGTGCAGTGTCAAATACCTCACTGTTCTGATATTTTTTAAATTAACCTTTAAATAAATCAATTTCCTATTCCGTTTGCATACTTTTATAACTGTCTAAATGTTATAGAGAGCGTATATACTTATATAACGCTATGTGCCATGTAGTCTATCTCCTTTTACAGATCTGTGGTGACGTGGTTCACGTTTTCGTGCATTTCCACGAGGCTTTTTGTGGCAATTTTCAGGTTTTATTCTCGTATTTTATGTAGGTATTTTGTTGAGGGTGTGAGAATTTTCCATTCCACCGTTTTGTTGTGAAGCCTTATCGAGGGAATCGGTGACAAAAGGATTTTTTTACCTTTTTGTGGCTATTGATGTGTGTTTGAACTGCGAGGCTTTATGTGGCTATAGTCTAACAAATAATCGCGTAAACTTTGACAGTTCACCCTCAGCTCAAACAAATGAAAAATATCTTGGTTACTAAATGCTTTCGGCTTTCCCCCTATCTTATAGTTAAAAGCTAGCGTTGACTTTAAGTCTGTGTTTTGTATTATTTGGAATAAAAAAAGGCATACCATGTTTTTAATTATTATTTGTACTTATATAAATTCAAAAATGATAAAAAATACCTTAAGTACAATATTAAGTTTGCATCTAGGTGACTTAAAAATAAACTTAGGTAGTGCAGAGTTTTGTAAAAACTTTTTAACACAATAAGATCATTTTTTTGTTAGAAAAATGCATACAATAGGTACATATAATTATCCATATACTAAATAGAGCTAATTCACATCTGCATTCTGTCTTCAGTTAACACAAAACGCAATTTATCATCATCATCATCATTCCTGGTCACACCCACCACCCACTGCAAGGTATAGAACTCCTTCATGAACATCACCCATTGCACTGTGAACCTTACTTATACAACTTATTTACTGATATTACGTATCTAAACTGTACTTAAATGGAAGCTAAAAAACATTTCCTAAGCTTTTCTTTAACATTTAGCGTTAAAGAAAAAATGTCTAAAGTCTTGGAACCAAACTCCCTAAAGACGGTGCGTAGAAGTCAGGCTTGACAGCGTGACTCATCATCTTGTCCTCGGAAGTATTGGTCAGTACGAGCATTGTTTGGAACCCTACTGCCTTCCCAAGACCCACATCTTGATCGATCCTGAAAAGGCACGGAATTACAATTTAGTTAATTAAAAATCGGATTTTGACGGACATAACCGCACTTTTAAATAGTAATGCTAAAATAACTTAAAATAGTATATTATAGTAAAATTACTTTAAATAAGTGGAGTTTTAGTCTCCTTTCTACAAACCATAACTAGGTATAAGTATTTGATAATATTTAAATAGCTTGATATTGTTTTGCACTGTTTTGTCTGAGAGGCTGTAAAAAACTATAGTCCAAAAGTCTTGCAAACTTAGACAGATAAGTCTGTTTTTTCACATAAATTGAATAGTGAGATAATATACTATATATACTATAGTCGCTAGCGTCTGTAGTTAAAAAAATGTATGAAAATTTGTACAGCGCCTCTAGCGGATAGTTGGGTACTAAAATTCGTAATACAGTAGGTCTACCATAAGTTTTTACTATACTATATTTACTATATTCGCTAGCGTCTGTAGTTAAAAAAATGTATGAAGATTTGTACAGCGCCTCTAGCGGATAGTTGGGTACTAAAATTCGTCATACTAATATTGACGTAACTACTGAAGTAAAGTCAGGCGATTTTACTGTGACATCTCATGGTAGATACACTGATACCTATTGACGTTACTACTGTAGTAAAGTCAGGCGATTTGACTGTGACAACTCATGGTAGAGGTACTGTTAAAGTTTGCACAAGATTATTTGCAAGACTATTTAGTCTTCTTTCTATGGTACTACTCACATGTCTCCAATAAACAGTACTTTCTTGGGATCGGTGACGCCAGCCCGCTTCATGGCGAACTCTCCAAACATCTTGCCTGGTTTCCCAAGCAAGATGGGTTCCCGCTTCACATGTTCCGTTACGAGGTCCGTAAATACTCCTGTACCTGGAATTAGAATAAAATTCCTTTTTAAAAATGCCGCTAAGTGGATAGCCTTTTAATATATGACCGCGATCACATCTGGTGCTAATGATGATGCGGCTGGGTATGTATCACTAAGAGGGAGATTTTTAGTAGATCTAGTCTTATTTAGAAAAGTTTTAAATGCCCTTGTGACAGGAGAATCAGCAGCATCGTTTGGAAATGAGCCGTAGAAGAACTAAAGACTTTAAACTCTTAAAAATTACGACACCTAATCAATTGAATCAATTTTTGTAAGTAATAATATTGAGTGTTCTACACTCCATCTATCATTTAATCGTCTTTATAACTGAGTCGATTATTAGGGACAAGGTACCTTATGGTGTTGACCTATTAAAATAAATGCTACATCAGTAAAACGACTTTGACTCAACATTGTTTCCATTGTTCTTCCGTTGTCTTACGGACATTTCACACATCACGCTTTAGTCCAAACTAAGCAAAGCTTGTATGCATTTCTGGTATCATGTACAAACTAAATAGCTCAGCACGCTAGCTTTGAAGACAATGTCAAACTCAGTTTCTTCCGCTCTGTGACAGCTGCTTCTAAGCTGTACAACTGGTGGTACTTCTGTGTCATTTTTACTACTACAATCTTATTTTAGTATACAAAACCTCATTACCCAAAGTAATTATTCCTGGAGCTAGCGGCACATGTCTGTCCGTAGCTCCATTCAGGAAGAGAACATCAGGTCTCTTCAGATACGTGCTAGCTTTGTAAAGCTTCGCCAGATTGACACGGAAGTCACTGTCGAACACCACCGCTCCAATATCTTCGTCATCCTGCAGGTATTCTATGAAATTCTCGTAGTACATTGATGCTTCGTGGGGCTGGAATACGACAGTATATTTGTTTTTATTTTTTTATTACACGTACAGTATGCACTGATAACACTAAACAGGCGTCACAGCTCGGTTGGGTAGAATCATCTTTGGGTACGAAATCCAAAAAAAAATTACTAGTGCTGTATGATTTTTGTATGACACCTACTAATCTTTCTTAGTGCCTGAATGTATTCAAATCCACACTCTAGTCCCGAAGTAAGTAAAGCTTCTACTATGGGAACTAGTTTGCTGATACTTACATATTATACATAGTAACACCCACAGAACAAATATTTATGTTCATCACACAAACATTTGCCCTGGGTGGGAATCGATCCCACGACCCAGAGCATGGAAGACAGGGCTACTACCAACTGAGCTGTGACGCCTGTCAAATCCTGAATGTTGCTACTTACTCCTTCTACACACTGAAATCCATTTGACTCTAGCATATTCTGAGCTTCCGGGCAGGTGACGCAGTATATCTTCTTCTTGAAGTTCACAGATTTCAAGTACTCGGTTATTGCTATAGACGGCACGGTCAGGTTTTCCTGAAATTTTAAATATTAATGATTGAGTGTGATGAAATTGAGTGTCAATTAGATGAATTTAGTTCTGGTTTTTAATTACTATTATCATAATCAAGTAATTTACATTATTTTCTTACAAATGGAATAACGTAAGATAAGAAAATAATGAATAATGTCGAAGCCATAATTTTAATCCAATCATCCATAATATTAGAATTTTATTACAAGAATTTATTACTTTCATGAAATGTCGTAAAGATCTTGTTGATATATAGCTTAAGAGATTTAGCTGAAGTATCTACTTATTCTGGTGCATGATAAGTTAGATCACTGTCAATAAAAATATTATGTATATTTGTTTGAAAATGTTTTAAATTTTATATTATTAGTTGAGAGTACTTGTACCTACTGTTTTCTTTCGTGTGTAATTAATTTATCGACGTGTAATTGTTGTTTACAAATAAATGAACTATGAACTAACTATGAACTACTATTATTATTCTTAGATTATAATACCTATTACCTAAATTCCACACATGAACATAATTAATATGATTATTTTTCAAAAACCTACACAACCAGTAATTTTTGATGACCGGATTTTATGTTATGAACAGTACTTTAATGCATTTTAATTTGAAAAGTGTGTATATTAAACAAGAGCGTTACTAAGTCAACACAGTTATGTGTTCGATCGTGGCTTTAATTCTCACCAAGAATAATACTCTACCTATTATTAAGGAAAAAACTGTTTTCAGTTATGTAGGTTGCACAATGTCGACTTACATAAACAACATTTATATTTTTAACCACTAAGTACATTTTATTTACAAACAAACTTACGACTATACAGTATTTACAAAATGTACATAGTCATATAAAATACATAAGAAACAGTTGAACTATCTACAGACCGTTGCAAACGATCTATAGATAGTTCAACTGATCCAAATCAGTACCAATCGGAAGCGTACCCAAGACACTGGCTGCATTGCCGCGCTGAATAGCAATGCTGATACGTTGGGCCAGATACTCAACAGCCCTCGGGTCACGCGTCGCTTCGACTAGACGCCCAGAAATAATTTTGAAAACGCGGTGGGCCTCGGTACCCCACGGACCTAGAGTCTCGACCCCAAGAGGTAAGTTAAGTACCCTAAGTTCTAGGTCCTAGATTTTATTAATAAACTTACAAACCCATTTTCAATACCAGCAGCCTGGAATTTAGCTTCGTAATTCTCTTTAGTTCTCAAACTATTGTTTGATACGTAGTTCACTGTCTTGCCATGTTTCTTTATTAGTTTGAAGAAATCTCCAGAACCTGGCAATGGTGTTCTTGACCATATCACACCTGGAATTAAATAAAAAAAGATTTTTAGCGTTTCGTACTTAAAAGGTATAACGGTCTAAAATTCCACTTCTCGTCTGTATGTCTATCTGTCTGTTCCGTACTCAAACTAGATCTATTAGGTATACAACAATTATACTATCATTTCATTTCATTCATTTATTCTTGAACAATTGTAAATCGTATTAGAATGTTTTATATACTTATATCATTAAAATTACATACATCAATAAAAAAACAGTGATAATAATTAAAAATAAAACAATATACATTAATACCCTACAATAAAACATATCCGTTGTCTGTCTGTCTGTTAGTTCGTCTGTTTGTTATTAAACATGATAGTTTTACTGATGATGGTTCCTTTTCTCGATTCTGACTCACACTTGGCTGGTTTATTTTTTTGAACTTAGAAATTAATATTAATCTACTTATAGGTACTACTTAATATATCTAATGGTATTGTAGGATTTCAATAAAATATTTGCTATATCGCAAATATTTTATTGAAATACTGATGTCGGTTTCGACCTTAACCTATATACAAAGTTATTATTACCATAATAATAACCGCATAGCAGGAAATAAGTATATTATTATTATATTACGTGAGTTATGATTATGATAAGGATTTGATTACACCGGTTTTAATCACATCTTATCATATTCATGTTGTCTTACTTATATTAGGTATAAAAGAGTAGGTATTTTGTTGAAGTTTTTGCGTTTTTATAAAAATATATTATTTATTAAGTACAAATAAGTTCTAAACATGTAAACTACTTAACGTCCAATTAATGCAGACATGTGTTTATTGATATACCACCTTTATTCATTCATCATTTTTCAAAAATCATTTTGACAAATAAATGAATGTCTTTTATGAATTATTGTACCTACGTAGATTGTATTATAATTATGATTTTAAATCAAATATAACATTCCTCTTTCAAATAGACTCACATTATCTGCCAATGTAAACAACACAATCAGTTCATCGCATTTATCTATACCCACCGTCGCAATCCGAAAACACATGGTCGAATGTACCAAGAAACTTATTAAAATCACTGTCGTTCAGCTGCAGTAAATTCACCGGTACACTCATATCGATAGTCACTTTATTCACGATTTTTTATCGATTATTTAAACGGTTAAATCGATTTTGACACACTGTCGCGTGTGGTTCTAACCTAGACATGTGAATGACTGCGCGCGCGTCGATAAATAAATATAAAATATGCGTTCATTTGTTTCCACTTTACAACGATATTGGATTCGATTTGTCGTGTAAAATTAGATTGAATTAATTATGTCGTTGATTGAAACTATTATTGATTTTATTATTATTTACTTACTTATTATTAATACCTTTATAAATGATAACCCATCATGGGTTATCTATTCTGATGTATAAACTACATGATTACAAAAAATCTATTTTTGTTCCTTTTTTTTATTGTAAAGTTTAATCAAAGTTCATTCAATAGTTTTTGTGTGAAAGAGTGTCAATCCATAATCCATACAAACTTGCACGTTTATAAAATTATTGGGATTTTAATTTTTTAGTTCATTATTTTCAGCTATGAACAACATTTATCAAATTATAATTATCTCATCAAGTCCACATCTGTTCAAAGGACTCCAAATAAATTAATTTCTACCTTATTCATAATCTAGAAATGTTATTTTAAGTGCCTTAAGTTATTGAGGCACTTAAAATCTCATTTTTCAATGATCATAATATTCAATCCTAAATGATCGTTGTGTAAAATCTGAGTAGATATAGTCGCTATATTTACAAAAAAAAGACGTGTGGGACTCGGGGACTGCCACGGTAAAGCATTTTTTGCTGGATTACGCATGCACAGCGTTAGGTTATTTTCGTTCGGTATTTTTGTTACGGAATTTCTGGATTCGGTCTGTGGAGACCGAATCACCAGGCTCAAGGCCCGTGATAGAAGCTATGCAATAGCTTGATAAAATAAATTGTAACTAATTTTAAACTAAAATTCACGGCAACTTGAAAGCTATTTTGAATTACTAATCTAATTCCAATAAATGTATCAACCCTCTTACACTCAGTAGCTGAACAATACGGTACTTAGGTTAAGAGCACTTGACCTAAAAGAAAATGTTTTGGACCTAAAAGCCTTCAAGAGCCTAGAATAATGCTTAGATTCAAAATTGCCTAAATATTGCTTACATTGTAAATTACTTGCAATAGTCCTCGAATTGTCAAATTGTCTTAAATCCCTTTTGGCGATTGTAACTTCTTTCTTTAAAATAACTATCTAATTTATATTGATATTCATTTAACTTAGGAACAGGCTAATGTTTATTCAAGAATTGTTCGATTGTTCACAGATTGATGAAAAACGTTATTCACAAACAAACTTACGACTATTACAGTATTTACAAAATGTTTATAAAAATACATAGGAAACAGTTGATCTACAGTTCTATCTACAGACCGTTGCAAAAGATCTCTCAGTTGATGGTATTATTTAAATCCTGACATAAAAATGTTTTAATTTTACTAAGTTTGAAATACTTAAGACATGAACAATAATTTATACTTAATCGATTCCGATTTTCGTGGTAACCAGCGCAATCAATATTTAATACGTATTTTAATGGAATATGAGGAAAAGTGTGAATAATATTATTTTACTTACATTATTACACGTTTTCCTGTCCTGGGCCCCGATCGTGCTAAATTGTAACGTAAACGGTTCGTATAAGCAGCAGCTAAGGTTCACCAGTGAGACCTACGTCCAGCAGTGGACTGATATAGGTTGATGATGAAGGTTCACCAACGTAACGTGTACGTAGCGTGTGCAACTTCGTATCTCTGTAAACGGCTTCTTTTTTCCCTTCATGTGACAACGGTTTTGTCACAATCTACGGCTCACTAACGTTTACGTAGTTAGACGAACTGTTTACGTTACAATTTAACACAATCGGGGCCCTGTACGCTCCACATAAGTTAGTACAACGTTTTCAAGCTATTTCATAGCTTATATCGCGGTCCTTGAGCGTGGAGACCGAATCCAGAAATTCCGTAACGGAAATAACCTAACACCCACCTCTCAGACCAGCACAGCGATGAATAGCAGAACTTTTAATGACTTTTTGAAATATCACGCTTGTCCCTTTAGTTCGGCAACTTGCCTCGAGATGGCATGGGTAAATATTTGCAGATCGTACAAACATTTATCCAAGGCAGGAATCGAAACCGCAACCTCCGCGTCGCAGGCGGACCTTCGCCCGCCGCGCCACATCGGTCGTCATATCGTCCCCTATCATTCGTATACATACTATCATTTCAAAATGGTAATGGTGTAATGGAACCAGACCCATTATCGATCAGCTGGTAGTCGTGGTGTTGACCTTGTTCATTCCCACCGAAGTACCTAACTGTAGGAAGTATGTTCACTGATTAGTTTTAGACTTTATTTCTCCGTAATTAGATGTGATGGTGATTGTTTTCTGATTAGTTTAAGCTTTTTTAGTGAGAATGTTTTGGTTCAGTGAATATTCGGTTTAACAGGCTAATTTACTTGGAAATGAAACCTTGTGGTCTATCTAATTAAAAATAACATGAAAATGATTAGAAAGAGACTTTAAATACTTTGTAGTGGTTTGAGCTTTGTATTATTTGTCAGTTCAAATTAGTTAGGATTTAGAAATAAAATATTATACAATATTCAATATGTTATACAATATTCTTTCAGATTATTAAATTCATTATAGGTAGGTATACGAATAAAGATATTTTTATAGAAATCTGAACCCACCTTAGGATAACCTTTTTCGCTGGATTACGCGTGTTAGGATATTTGCGTTACGGAATTTCTGGATTCGGCCTCCACGCTCAAGGCCCGCGATAGAAGCTATGCAATAGTTTAAAATTGTTACGAAATTAAAACTGAAAAATATAAGGAAAACTTCGTAGAACTAAACTAATGAAACAATTTGAACATTACAACACGGTGAGCAAAAATTCTTCTTTGAACAACAGAACTTTTTTCATAAAAAATATTCACTTATAAAATATTTTTATTCAAATAACAGCATTACCTAGCTAAAACACAAAAAAAAAACAATTTTATTATTTATTTGATGTCATAGAAAAAATCTTCAAGGATTTAATAGTAAGCGTAAATTTAGTTTTGAAAGTAGAAAAAAAAACATTATATTGATTCTCATAATTAGTTCATAACTAGGATAAGCTTCCTAATTTATATAAAAAAGTACTGCATCATACATTTATATCTAATAGGTATTGCATTTTGTTTTAGTTTTTATTTTAACTGCTTCGAAATAGTATTAGGTAGGTAGGTAGGTATTAGAAGCTTTTATTTAGATAATCCGTAAGTACTTACTTTTAGTAAAAAAAGGCTCCAATCAAAAATATACGGGCTATCTATAAAACCTAGGTACTAAAACCCTTGAAAATTACGATTCATCTCAATATTCATAAACTAAATAAATAGGATTCATGAACGTTTGCTATCATAAAAACAAAAGGCGTTTTACTACATTGAATCTTCTATTTTATGATAGTATCTAAACTAATATTATAAAGAGGAAATATTTGATTGTTTGTTTGTTTGCATCGAATAGGCTCCGAAACACGGAACCGATTTAAAAAATTCTTTCACCGTTGTGAAGCTACACTATCTGCGATGAACATAGGCTATATAAATTATATTTTTTACATAGGCTACCCGTGCGAAGCCGAGGCATACTTCTAGTGTTTCATAAATACGTCATTCAACAACTATTTATTATCATCATCATCCGCAGCCTGACTTGACCCACTACTGGGTATAGGCCTCTCTTTGCTCTTTGCATTCCGCACGGTTCTGAGCTGTTCTTATTCAACAGCTATTTATAGGTGTGTTTTATTACTAAGGCAATTTCTTTAAGGTAGTGCGCATACTTATCACAAGCACTGCAGTAAGTGTGGCTGCCTCACAAATACAGCTACCAAACGAGCCAGTGGCGACCTCTAGCGTCCGTGTGTAACCGTGTGCGTCCATCTAAAGTGTTTAAAAACTACTGCAACAAATTGCTATTATACCAATAGCGGCGCTTACTGGCCGTGGCGGCCACAATTATTTCAAAGTGATGTAAGTATACAGTTTTTTCTTTACGAAAAGCAGAGCTTAGATAAGACTACTCCGCACGTAACCTTGTATAAGCATGGTATTTGTGCTGAGCAAGTCTACTCCATTTCAAAACTGTCCCAGGACACTTTATCCAGCATTATCAGGCCATGAACTAAAAAAAGTATTCCATGCTGTATAAATCATCTAAATATATTATATTGTATGTAAAAACTACATGACTTTGAAATATAAGGACGCTGTCTTATGCCAGTAATCCCTTTGTAGTTGATGTAAAATGAAATTTGCTTAAAATAAACCTTTCACAAGATACGTTACTTAACCGCGAAAGCTGAAACTTCAGGGTGTATACAGGAATGTCGTAAAGCCGCAACAATTTGAACACAACACGGAATTTCGTCTCAGCAAACACAAGCCTAGGAGGGGGGGGGGGGGGGGTATCCTGACAACTGAAATGTTTTTGAACTGTTATTTGATCAAATTGCAGTTCAGTTTTTTTCTTCGTCTTTTATTGATATTTTGAGATCGATTTTTATACCGTTTGATGGAATTAACGAAAAATCAGGTAGGCCATGCTCAAATCAGGTAGGCCACGTGCTAAACCGCGGCATTGAAGTCATTTTTCATAAAAATGCCACCGAATACTGAACTGCAACTGAAAAGATATTCGGTCACGCAAGTTTCCCCTTGCTGGATAGCCCCCCTGTATTTTATTTAGGCTATTATTAGACATGTAAAGATAAACCATTCGAAAAATGCACGCCCCTCTATGTTACAACAAAGACATAAAGAAAGGTACCTACGGGCGACAAAGCGTGTGACAGACATTAGGAATTGTACGGCAATTTGTTGTTTTTTTGTGTTGGCAAACACTGGATGAGAAGAGCCGAATACCGGACTCTGTGGTGCGTCTTGGGCGAGACCTACGTCCAGCAATGCACTGACATAGGTTCATGATGATGATAATGACAGACATACAAACTTACATAAAAAAAAGGTAGCACTCCGGGAGTGCCGGCAGAAGTGAAAACTTCAATATTAACGTTGTGTTTTCACTTTTAAGTTTTCACTTCAAAAATATAACCACAGACGTCATAATGACAATGACAATCATAATGACACAGCATATCATAATCATAATTCGCGCAAGCGCCCTGTGCCGCCTAAACAGAGCACACTCAGGCACGGTAGAAAGAGTGGGAGATACTAGTTCCTCTCCCTTCCCCTCGATCTTACGCTTTTTATCAACGTCACGTGACCCTGACGCGAGTTTGAAAGTTTTTACCCACCCAGCGCCGCTAAAGAAGTTTTCACTTCAAAAAAGGACGTGTGGTACTCGGGGACTGCCGCGGTAAAGTTATTGCATAGCATTTTTTGCTGGATTACGCATGCGCAGTGTTAGGTTATTTTCGTGACAGAATTTCTGGATTCGGTCTCCACACTCAAGGCCCGCGAAAGAAACTATGCAATAGCTTAAAAATATACTCCGTCTGGAACCATTGTATTTTGTTACTGATAAGAAACAATCTTTCCATAAACATACTACTAAAAATGAAAGGATATGTACATTATTGTACATAGTAAAGATCAAGTACAGTAGGTCTACCATAAGTTTTTACTATACTTACTATATTTACTACACTCGCTAGCGTCTGTAGTTAAAAAAATGTATCAAGATTTGTACAGCGCCTCTAGCGGATAGTTGGGGACTAAAATTCTTCATACTAATATTGACGTAACTACTGTAGTAAAGTCAGGCGATTTTACTGTGACAACTTATGGTAGACGTACAGAGTCGAAGTAATGACTTGTGTCACATCTGCGGTAATATTCCCGGCAGGTAAAGGGTTCCTACCCACTCACAGAGCGTATCAAATGTCGTTTATCCGTTAAACATGAACTGCCATTGGCAATTTTTACAAGCATTTGTAATGGCGATATTTAAGGGTGGCTGCAGTGACACCGAAGTGTAACTAACTGGATTTAGAAGAAAATCAAGAAAAAAATCATCTAAAATCTTTTTAAAGATTTAAATTTATTAATTAAAGAATGCCCAAATACATATACAAAGTAGGTGGCATAGTTTTTTTGTATACAAGCTTGCTTGTCCGTGCTAGGCAGAGGGTGGATTTAATATTAAATTGAAGTTTACTGAGGTTATAGAACAGTGAACTAAGAATTCTTTGATTCGCAATTCAGTCCAAAAAGTTTTCATTTGCTATGTCACAGTCATATTATTTTGTATACTGTTATTTCAAAGTTACTTTTGGCGGGAAACGTAAGTAAAACCATGTGCTCGATTTAGTTCCATGTATTCGACTGCCAACATAGCGGGTAGCCACAGACTGTATAAAGATAAGTGTTTACAAACTGTCATCATGACATAACTATGACATAAGCGATGTGACGACCGATGTGACGCAGTGGGCGATGGTCCGCCTACGACGCGGAAGGTTGCGGGTTCGATTCCCGCCTTGGAATAAATGTTTGTACGATCTGCAAATATTTATTCCGGGTGTTCTAGGTATTTTATATGTATAATAAAAAAATATATCTATGTAATGTATTGTATTAAGTATGTCAGTCTTCTAGTTCCCATAGCACAAGCTCTGCTTAGCTTGGGGCTAGATGATGTTGTGTAGATTGTCCAGCATTATTTATTTATTTAACCAAGCAGGTTACAATACATTGTAACTGGCAGCCTTTTTTACTTCAAAACGGGAAATTGCCTTCGGTGAGTGGTTTCATTCGAAATTCGAATATTTTCGCGAAATGTCAAATGGCTTTTAGATCTTTTTATAAATGGAATACGTTAGTGTAAATGGACTATTCGCATAGTGCGATAATGCCCGCCATACACGAGGATATATAAAATATATAATATATGCATATTTCTTTAGTAAATGACCAAGTAAATTTGGGTTATGTGTAGACAGAACCAGCTTTATTTCTAGATTAATATGCCCTAGATGCGCAAAACCATATTTTCATGAAAGACTTTCAAAAATATAAAAATATACCTAATTAACGACTAATCTGACAGGCGTAACAGCTCAGTTGGTAGTAGCTCAACTTTGTGTCAATTGCCCGTGAATAATTATAAAAAGTAACGCCTTATCAAATATTTATTAAATCAAACAACTGCAGGTAACACATGGAGAAAAAAATAACAGTTTAATTGAGAATCTCTTTTTTTAAGTCGGTTGAAACTAGGCTCGTGTATTTGTAGTTTTTTCATAACTACTATTGAAAAAATAAGGCTAATGGAAGTATTGGTTGATCCTGCCCCTGGGTCCATTTAGAAAAAGCAAAAAGTCACTTCATATTCATGTTTTTTGTAATATTTAAGTGGTATCGCTCTCTGACCTCTGGTTAAAAAAGACCTTTCAACGGGTTTGAGCCAAGACGCTGTTCATATTTTATTTTAAGACGTTTATAAATAGTACGTCCTCTTTTCCTACACAAGGAGACGAGCACGAATAAATATGACAATCGTAAACGTATCGAAACAACGTATTTGGTATACACTGCGCGTCAACATCAGCTTTACTTACAAACGTTGCAGCGTTAGCGAGCAGTGTATCTAAAATACGTAGCGTTTACGATATTCCTTCGTACTCAGTAGCTCTACCATGAGTTACAATCTATACTAGCTAGCGTCTGTAGTGAAAAAAATGTATGAAGATTTGTAGGTACAGCGCCTCTAGCGGATAGTTGGGTACTAAAATTCGTAATACTAATATTTACGTAACTACTGTAGTAAAGTCAGGCGATTTTACTGTGACAACTCATGGTAGAGGTACAGGTCGTCTTAACAAGGAACCATTCAGTTTTCAGTTCAAAGCTCATGTTGCACCGTATCTTCAAAGAGATGGTATCGCAGTCGGTGTGGTCTTATCACTCGATCGGGCCTCAGGTGTTCTAAGTACTGGGTCAGCAATGTGGCTGCTATAAAATTTACGGCAGCGTACATTGCGCGGTGATGCTGGAAGCTTTGGCAGTTGATATAGTGTTGACGCGCAGTGTGATTCAAATAATCAGCCGTCAGGACTTTGATTCTTATTTATGAGATAAACTTTTAAATGTAAGTGAATATGGACCAAAGATGTCTGAAATAAAGATTGAATATATAAAGACTAGATTTGGTTAGTACTTACCTTCTCGATCTGAGTCTGCTTTTATCTGAGCTATATTTACCAGAGTCAAAAAAATTGGATCATTTTTTATCAAATTTATCGTACTTTTTCATTAATGAGTTTGAAACTTGAGTCACCTAAACATACCAACGTAATCTACCGTCTCAAGTTACGTTAAGTTTACACTTGAAAGTTAAAACTTAAACACTTAAGTTTTCTATTATTTAGCTCGGAGAATTAAGATTATGTTGTGAAGTTAGTGCAAGTAGATAGTTTAACTTTGACTATCCAACTGTGTACTTGTTATCTGGCTTCGGGGTGAATACAGTTGCTGATTTGAACTAATCCAACTAGTTACCTGCATTAATTTATTAACTAACAAATAAACATTTACTATTTCAGAAACTAAGGCAAATGATTTCATATTAAATTTTTAATATTAACGATTTTCGATTGTATGTTTTTTTGTAAGTAAGTAGTTTTCGTCGTAAATCCGTTCCGTTCCTTCTTTTGGTAGGTGAAAATACTTCAGAAATAGTCCCATATAGATTTGATCAAGATGTGCCTACTTTTTGTGTCATCTATAATAATATATTTTTACTATTACTTGTTGTGACGGTTTTATTTATTTTTTATTTTATTTTAAGTCTATTTTAGTACAAAAAATAAAATTATGATTTTATTTCACTTCAGCCTCTTTATACGATATACATTTTTTTATAGATTTATCTCAAATCTCTCAACTAACGCATTATCCACTAAGTTGACGTGTAGTCTTTGCTAAGCCTTGGGGTTTTAGAAATGTTTTCCGTCACCGTTTATGAGCATTACAAAAATATATTTTCTTTAATGAAATATTGAAAGATGGAATGATGTTATTCGTCAGTAAACTAAGGTGTTCGACACAGCTCAAACGATTAACAAGCTGAAATGGCAGTGGGCTGGCCATGTTATCCGAAGAACCGACAATCGTTGGAGCAAACGGATACTGGAGTGGAGACCGCGTTTTGGCAAGCGTAGTGTAGGACGCCCTCCGGCGAGATGGAGCAACGATCTACGGAGTGTAGCTGGCAAACACTGGATGAGAAAAGCCGAAGACCGGGCTCAGTGGCGCGTCTTGGGAGACTTACGTCCAGCAGTAGACTGATATAGGTTGATGATGATGATGATGAATGAAATATCAATAAGTTCATGATCAGATATAAACCTACTGTTTTCAGCACCCGCATTATCTGCCTACTTCTTTTGTTTCAAATGTGTGTTAATATATTATGTTTTGTAATTTTTTTTCATATCTTACTATTTATTGATCTTTTTCTTTGTGTATGTGTGTTACCATTTTGAATGTGTTGTGTGATGAAACCTGATCATGGACTATCTTCATGTAGAATGATAAAAATCCAGGTTGTTTCGCTAATGTAATTTCCACGTTCGTATAAAAAAAATATAAAAACGAGGGTTTTCTAAGTAAAAAGTCAATGTTTGTTCAAATCAACGATAAAGTTCACTTGTACGTGACACGCGAACAAAAATATACCATTTGATTTTCAGCTTTCAGTTTCAAAGTCCAGACCTAAACAAATACAATAAAATAACTTTTTTGGAAACAGTTACTGATTTCAATCGAAACAGGTTTCAAACAAATTGCCTAATACAGGATTTTGTTTGAGTAATAATAATAGATTTTTCGTGAATTATTCGTAAAGTTTTTTATATTAAGTTATATATTATATATTAAGTTAACTATCGGTCATTAATCGCACTGTATTAATGCATCTACTCAAATATCAACAAATTAAAAAAGTTTATTTTAAACCATAGAATAAATTCTGAGCGTACTTTTAATTAAGATAAAACAGTATTTTTGTAATCAACATAGAGTGAAACTGCGCCGTGTTTAAATAAAATCTTTTTAAAGTTTCAATACAGAAAAACATGTTGATTTTATATTTCAGGGCTTTTTCTCGTGATAATTAAATTGATATTAAAGATAAATAATATATTATGTAATGACATCGTCTCTTATCTACACGATAAATAAATATTCAGAAACAAAGTATTAGTAGCTTTGAGCAACTTACACTTTTACTGGTAGTAAAAATGATACAGAAGTGTGTCAAGTGATAGTAGTTCAAAAGGAAGGTTTTTGTGTATAAAACATGCATAATTTAGCCGAAAAACACTGTTCATTTTAGAAGTTTCCAATGTGATGTCGAAAACACATTCTCAAATAAATAAACATAAGTTTTTTAGGGTGTATATACTTAATATAAATAAAATGGCAGAAACACCGATATTTTTAGAAGCTAATGTGATGTCAAAAATAAACACATTTTAAATCAAATACCTACCTATTTGTGTACCTACCTAGTTACACAAATCGCAGTATAATATATTTAAATCTCAAAACAACTTCGTCGAATCGAATACCCTACTTAAATGTAAAGCTTGAAGAAAACAGACGCACGACGATAAATCTAAAAGTCTCACCTTTTTCATTTAGGGACCAAAATTACCTGAAAACACGACGTGTTCCTGAAAATGTAACGCAAGACGTTCCATCAAGATTTTAAACTTAGGTGAGTTTTCATGGTAACGAGAAAACTTCGATTGAGCTTCAGAAATTCATTAGCGCACGCAGACGCGAAACGAAATTACCGGGATAAAGTGTGCACACGCAGCGGATAGTAAACAATACATCCGCTAGAATAGTCTGTTACTCGGGAAAAGTTCTCACGTATTACTTGATAGCCAACGATAGGATAGGCTGACCTCGTCTTAAATTACTAACGCAAATTCATTGTCGCTGCTTCTGTCTGCGACGTCACGATAAAAGTACAGTCGTTAAAATTTAAAGAATATTATTTTGTGACAGAATAAAAATATATATCTAATTAAAAAAAAACATTAAATTTTGTCCCCTTTGCTGTACGAGAAATTAACCAGAATTACACAATTCTGGTTAATTTCTCATTTACATAGTATTGCAAATGCTAAACTGTTTGAAAAATAAGTAAAAATAATGTAGTTTTCGGAATTAATTACATACTATCCATATTATAAATTGTTTTATCAATTACTTTATGTATTACTTTATGCAAATTAATTTAAATGTTGTAAACACCTGCAACTTATTAAATAAATAAAAAAAGCAATTAAGAGCCTTTTAAATGCACTTTCATTTGAATGAGCGGTCAAAATGTCCATGTCCGCTAGACCATTCTACATCAGACGTCCGCTAGATCACATCCTCTACCTATACATACCTCACAAAACTCGTGTTAACAAAAAGTTGGTGGTACTCTTGGAACGCAGCCAGGCAGATCCAAGACCAGTAAGTACATGCTTTAATTAATACCCAAAGCCTCATTTTAACGGTGATATTTTAGTGATCCAACTTTGCCAATATCTGATATGGAGAGCGATTTATCACTTCCTTCATAATCTGGTGGTTAGAAGTTTGGAGATTAAAATTTGGATAGAATGACCGTTTTATGTGAATACTAGCTAATGCCCGATAATTCGTTTAATTATCGTTATATTTTGGACAATTCAATTAATTATTTATTTTCTAATAAAATCAAATAACATTATTTTAGGCAACTTATGCTGAAACTTTTATGCCATAAAATGCTCCAATAGGCCATAAAATGGCCCAAAAATAGTAGGTATTATGTTCAATTATTACAAATTGTTATAACAAATATGAACCCTGCTTAAAATTATTGCAATAAGATAGTAGGCAGTAGTTCTAAAATACAGATTTCAAATAAAAATACAAATGATAATGTTATTTTCTCGAGCATTTTGTATTAATAAAATCGATGTATTCCCCAAACAGAGTTCATGTTACTAACCTCTTAAATTCGTGAGTAGGGTGACAACATTAATTTTTACATTCACACTCACCCATAACTTTACGTTGCTACTTACCACTTATTACAATGCAATAAGGTTGTAAATCCTATGAATGTTCAGTTTCATGAGAAAGTTTTCTTAACGCTTGGCACACTCCTGTGAGATATGTTGAGAATTTGTGTCGACATGGGAGCATCTGGCGAGCCACCTGTATAGTGTTCCGGGTAAAGGTAGCTTCAAACGGTGAAGTTTTATAGACTTGACGTAAACTTGATGTAACATTTCATGTTAAAAATGAGATGAACATTTTTCACTGATAATAAAAAGTTGTTAGGATATAAAAAAGGTTTTTTAAAATGATATTTTATATCGATATGTACAATAAAAAAGTATTACAAGTACTTTTCTTCTTCATGAAACTATCCCACTAAGTGGAAAAAAACTAAATTTTTCAATAAAATATAAAAAAAATAAGTTTTTTAAAATAATATTTAATATCGATGTACAATAAAAAAGTATTATAAGTAGTAGGTATATTTTTCTTCTTCCTGACACTATCCCACTAAGTGGAAAAAAAAACTACAGTTCATCTTTTTACCAAATGAATGATTATTGAGAGCCATCTTTATAATATTATTATTGATACGGCTATTATAAAATATACTACGAAAAATGATTAAAAACTTTGAATATTTATGTAACATTTACCTTTACACTGCGCGTTTTGAATGTCAATGACTATTTGAATAATCAGAACAATCAATTTATTTGTACAGTCTGTTTACAGGTCACATAAATTAAGTTAAAAAATAAAAATACATTTATAAAATTGTTATTAAATTAAAATTTAAATATACTTAGATCTAAAATAAACATCATAAATCTAGGATAAATGTTTGTACGATCTGCAAATATTTATTCCGGGTGTTCTGGGTATTTTATATGTATAATAAAAATTATCTATATATGTAATATATTGTATTAAGTATGTTAGTCTTCTAGTACCCATAACACAAGCTCTGCTTAGCTAGATTATTTTTCTACCAGCTCTTTTACTTTTGACTTCGAAACATTGCTCAGCTGAGTAACGCTTTGTAGTAAGCTACAAATGTATATAATATTATCATTTTGGAAAGCAAAACATTCTGTAACACAAGTTAATTGTAACATATTCACATTTACCGATTAGGGTTCCGCAAATAGTTAAGGACCATCAATCATCCTGTCAAACCCTTCTATTGTCTTGAGGGTTTCGCCAACATTTTGGGATCGGCTTGGACTTTATAATATATTGAGTTGGTACTTAGTTGTTAGAAAACTTGTGAAAATTACATGTATTGTAAATAAATATTTATTCACCAACAAACTTGCGATTATACAGTATTTACAAAATGTAAATTGTCATATAAAATATATAAGAAACAGACCATTGAAAACGATCTATAGATAGTTCAACTATATATATTAATAATGTAATATATTATTTGAAACTATCACGGTTTTGAACATAGTTTTCTTTATAAACAAATAAATAATAATGAAACTCAAAAATCATGGTAAATATCCCGTACCTACATAAATAACTTGGTGAAGTCAGTTTTCGTTATTATTTTGTAAAATAATTTATATACAAAATATAATATGTTATGTTAAATTTCAGCCGTCATCTCAGTGTTCACTCCTTTCACATCCATATCATTTTTCACTCAATTCGTCCATACATTCTTAGGCCTATCATCATATCATAGGCAGCCCGTACTCGCCCACTAGCCTCCTCCCTCAAACGCCACTCTTTCTTTAAATGGGCCTTTTGCATCCAGGTTCTACCCTAACGGCAACGATATTGTCCATCCATCTGGCTGTTGATCTGCCAAGGCCTCTTGTATGTCCTCTAGGCCACCATTCTGTCAAGGCCTTACTCCACCTGGCATCACCAAATTAGGCCTATAGTTAAGATATATATCTTTACCCTATACCCTATTAACCAATATTTGAAAATGTGGTTTTGTTTGTTGTTCAGGTATATTGAAACCCTTAAGTGCTAACTAGGCTAGACTTGGAGCAAACGGGAGAAGTTTCAAACTAATAAAGAGCAATCTTGACTAATTTATACCGCACAGTAATGTTCTTGGCCTTTGAGCTTGTATTTTGTACCTATACATTTACATATATACATATAAGGTATATAACAAAAAAAAAAAAACAAAATTATTTCTGAGCGTCTAGTCGAAGCGACGCGTGACCCGAAGGCTGGTGAGTATCTGGCCCAGCGTATCAGCATTGCTATTCAGCGCGGCAATGCAGCCAGTGTCTTGGGTACGCTTCCGATTGGTACTGATTTGGATCAGTTGAACTATCTATAGATCGTTTGCAACGGTCTGTAGATAGCTCAACTGTTTCTTATGTATTTTATATGACAATGTACATTTTGTAAGTACTGTATAGTTATAATAGCTATAAATATATATATTATAAGGTATTCATATAAGTACATAGATATTGCAAATTTATTTGTAAGTTGTAGTTGTTGTCCGGGTAATATAATTGCTGAATTATTTACGTGGGGTAATACTGAGAAAAGTAGACTGAGGAAAGGTAGATTAAAAATATCTATTCTAAGAACTAGGTAGAGATAAATTATTCTAAAAATGCACGCGCGTCCGTCTCAATAATGTACTTACTAATGCAGTTAGCTATTGACGTTGTCGAAACCTTTAGTCTTATATGTGTTTTGGCAATCAATCGGTTCTCCTTTTGAATTTATCTCATCAAAACCATGTGAAATAACAACCCTAAAACGAATTTCTTTCTCCCCTTAAGACCAAGAAAACACAGCTAAAGAAATAAAACATTTACAACGAGCAATAAATACAAGCCGTCTGGCTCTTAATGGCTCAAGTTGGGTAATTTGTCGAAACACAAATGTGTAGGAATTGGCACTCATCGATCATTGCTAATTTCTTTTACAAAGTTTTACAAAGCATGAAACAATATGCGCGCTGATTTAGGGTTAAATCGAAATTGGAGGGTTAGTCGGTTCAAAAGTATAATCGTAAAATACACCAAGAACTGCCTTTAAATGTTACAGTAACACGGTTAGAAACCTCGTAAAAATATTAATTAGTTATCTACGTAAAATATGCATGAACATTTTACTCAACGTTATTAAGTTTCAAACTAAGTAGGTAGGTATTTTGTTGAAAAAATCAAATAACTGGATGTGGTATTAATTAATTAAAATTTTATATTTATGAAATACATTGTAATATTCATAATAAACAAACATGTTTGCTATTGTTCTTCACAATAATATTATCACAAAAAAATTAAAACACTTTTGACAATGTAAAGAACAAAAATCTAAATTCCCCAAAACATTTCGACTAACTCAAGCCTCGTTCGCCGCCAATTTTTCCAACATTGAATACGAAGCAAAAATAAACTGGCATAGCACGTCAAACACCAATAATGTCTGCCAGCCGGCCATTCCATCCAGACCTGTTCTTTGTGCATCTTGATATCAGATTTAATACAAAGTGGCGTATCAGAATTGAATGGTCTCTCTTCGTATCTGTCTGTATTGTATTCTGCACGAGGTTTCGGATAAGGGCTGTGGAAATTGTTTTACGTGACACATTACGTAACGAGCTACAAAGGCCCGAGCACGAATGAGTGTGACAATGGCAAACGGTGGCTTATTCGAATGACACTACGCGTTGACACTAGCTCGACTGCATAGCGTTGCAGTGTTACCGCGCAGTGTGTCTTGAATATTACAATGTTACGATACGTTTACGATTTTCATATTGATTCGGGTTCACCCCCAGCTCATTGTACGCGGCGCGAATCGCAATGTCAAGTGTGGTTTCACCCTGACTGGATTAAATTTTATTTAGCTAGAGAAAATTTAATTCATTGAAATCACAAGGTACGTTTAAATGAATCTTGCTGTATTCTATTAATCGAATTTATCTTACTAATGAATACAAATCCTTGCAATGCTAAGTCGAATATTTTTACAACAATTGTAACTTTTAACTACAGTAATTTCTTAATGTTACTTGATTTTTAATGTAAATTATACTGCTTTTAAGTTTCTAGAAGGCAATGAACAAATAACATTGAACAGGTAAAATCTGTAGCTTAGTTTCAAATTTAAGCATCATTTTTATTAAAAAAATATATATTATATTCAAATCATACCTCAAAATTGAAAAGCGGCTGTTGTTTAAATAATAAATGTATCCATTCCAATAATCCAAAAATAAAATCAAGACGTGCAACGCTAACTAATATTTTTCAGTGAAATAAAATGGGCACAGTTTTATTAAAGTTTCGAAAAGTCCAATTACCAATTCGCTTGAAATATTGCATTCATAAATTGATATAACCAATGTGGTTTTCGGCAATTATTTTTTTTGCCAAAAAATCAACACTGTTAGCTGAATTGATTCTAAATGAAATATATATTGATAACAGTTCTTTATTGAACTATGTTTATGAAAAGAAAAATATGAAAAGAAAATATTTTTTTTTTTTAATAACTAGTGCACATTTATTACTTCCTAATTACGTACCCTAATATAATTACAATCTAGCCACAACAAGGGCTAAAAAGTAATTTTTTATTGACTTAATTTGCTAGCGTATCTAATACTAAGAAAGTGTCCATTAACACATGTTTCTTATTGTCTCTAATAAATTGGAAATATCTTTTTTACATAAAAATCTGAAATAAGGTACCTACTTAGTTAGTCTTGTGAGAATAAAAAAACTACCTTAATTGGAGTTTACTTAGTTGGCTTTTGTCGAAAAAAACTTTCTTTTATGAGATCTAGTTTCTTTGCTTTACGGTTTTGTAAATTGGTTAAATTGATTTCTGCGTACACTTTTTGCATTTAATGTGATGAGTTCTTTCCAATTATGTAAGTAATTAATAAAAGTACTTGAAGTTATCAGTGTTTTTGTAAGTATATAATAATATAACTTATTAAATAATATACTTAATATAAATAATATATGTAAGTTTTGGAATAAACAGGTTTTTTTTTATCTACCTTATTGTTTAGAAACAGAATATGATCTAAGAATGAATGTTAAGCGTTAATATTCTTTTTATGCCTCTGAGTATAACAGTTACCTACAATTATTTTGACCGATTTAACATATTTTTTGTAACTTTCAATAGGAATTTTGGTTCATATTTAATTCATTTATGGTCATAATAAATTGAGCTGAATAAATCCGATGTCACGTGTAGCCGCAGGCGAAAATAGTAAAATATGAATCGATTACAAACCGCGATACAACCGAACGGCCGAACGAATCATTTGGAACCGACCGACGATAATCGAATTAAAAACTGGAAGCTAGTAATTATTTTTAACCACATTCATAAAAGAGAGGTTTTCAATTAATTCGATTGATTATTTTTGTGTAAGTTTAAAAAAAATATCCAGGGACATATCGCACATCTCTAGTCCCAAACTAAGCAAAGCTTGTACTATGAGAACTAGATTGCTGTTAGAATACTTATTTATATAATTACATTTTTTTTAAATTCATACTTACATAGATTATGTAGTAACACCCAGACACAGAACAAAATTATATGTTTATGTTCATCACATAAACATTTGCTCTGGGTGGGAATCGAAACCACGACTCAGAGCATGGTAGGCAGAGTTATTACCAAATGAGCTGTGATGCGAAGGTATGTGTGAAAAATGGATAAGATACACATATCCAGCTAAATACGTAACATTAGTAGCTATTTTCAAGTTTTTAAATATATATTACTAGTAGTACGCCCCGGCTTCGCACGGGTAGTCTTTATAAAAAATATTATTATAATAATATAGCCTATGTTCAGCGCAGATAATGTAGCTTCACAACAGTGAAAGAATTTTTGAAATCGGTCCAGTAGTTTCGTAGCCTATTCGATGCAAACAAACAAACAATCAAATCATTCCTCTTTATAATATTAGTTTAGATATGCAGTAAATTGATAAGATAATCTGTTAGATAATCATTAATGATTATCTACAACCGTTTATTAAAAAGATAATTTAATCTGTGTAAACGTGGTTGCTAGTCTATTGATATACTGTTATATTAAATGGTTAAGATATTGTTTCTATGCTAGATAACACACACTTTTTTTTAGCTTCTAGCCTAAATAATCAAATAAAAATAACTTTTTCATAAACAGATAGATACTTATATAAGAAATAGATCAAAGAGTAATAAAATTGTTCTGTGTTGTTTTTTTGCATTATAAACGGTAGGTACTATCTGTTTTGTTTGAGTTTCTAGTTCCAAGTTTTATTTATAAATACCTAGATAAATAGTGAAGATATTCTTTTATGAATACCTTTGTTTTTGAATTATAAATTCTATCGTATTTTATCAAGTTTCTAGTTTTCAAAATTATTTCTGGGCGTCTAGCGACGACGACGCTTGACCCAAGGGCTGGTGAGTATCTGGCCCAGCGTATCAGCATTGCTATTCAGCGCGGCAATGCAGCCAGTATCTTGGGTACGCTTCCGATTGCTACGGATTTGGATCAGTTGAACTATCTATAGATCGTTTGCAACAGTTTGTAGATAGCTCAACTGTTTCTTATGTATTTTATATGCCTTTGTATATTTTGTATATACTGTTAGTCGTAAATTAGTTTCTAGTTACAGAGTCTAAGTTTTATAATACCTACAGTCCTATTACCTCATGCAGAAGTTAGTTCCAGGACAATTCACATGAATTCGTGCACATATTTAGTTGTAACCGCAAAACCAGATGGACAATGGTATTTGTGGGCGGCGGCCATGAGATTCCACACCTGCGTTGTGGCTTATTCTGTAACCTACATCAAATAGCCATAATACTACGTGTACTTTGTATTACCTTGTTGTTGTTGTGCCATTGTGTCGAAAGAATTAGCCAGACTAGACCCTGCGTTACCGGATCTAGCTGTTACCAGAGTGGAACACGTGGAGGTTTCTTTTCCCACCCCATTTCATTACCTTTTGACGTGACAACGTCTTATAATTCGATAGAGCCGGCTGCACGCACGAAAAAACATGACTCATGAGGCGTTCTGAGGCGTTCTGAGGCGTTCCATGAAGTGCAAGCGAGAGCGCGGAACGAGCGACAAAGAAGCACAATCGGCCTTTGCGTTCGTTGTCACGTTCAACTATCGTTAGTAAACCGACAACCATTTTTTTTTATTTCATTTTTCATTACCTTGTAATATAATTTAAAACGTTTCACAGAATGAGATGTAGACTTAACAATGCTTTGAAAACTATAATCTTGTCTCTTCAAGGCACGAGTGACTATGTGTCTCCTTGATCACAACATCACTTTCAATCAGGTGAGTTTGTGGTCAAAGGACAACCTATACCTACTTGTAAAAAAAACCGGATAGGATGACCCAGGTCAAAATATACATAGAATGTATGCTTAGGTATCTCTATGTCCTTTTTCTATGTTCTTTGTACACGTCCCCTCTACTTTTCTTATGTACATTTTACTTTCGCTAAAGGTTTGCTGAAGAGAACTCATTTTAGGGTTAAGCTCGCTTCTGTACATTTAATTTATTTAAGTTTATTTTTCTGTATAAGTTTGTGTGTACAATAAAGAACAAAGAATAGAATATGTTTTGGGATTATTTGACGGGCTAATAGTATTTTATTGTAAACATATTCAGACATAGTCATGCATACTCATGTTTTTCATAATATGTACGTACACCAGATATAAAACAAACGCTAAAAATATATGTGTATTTGCTAGAGATTGACACACAAAATAACTATCAGATGAGTTGCGACGCACTGTTCTTGTAATGAAACTACCAATAATGTAAAAAAATAATAATTCATGGATTTACTATTTCGTATTTATTAACAAGGTAGGTTGTCAAGTAAAAATATTTCGTTAAAACTTAAACTAAGTTACAATTTACCCTTATTGTGAGTGTCTGTAACACAGAGATAAAGGCTTTGATCAAGCTTAGTCTACGAAGATTCTAGAAGCCTTATTACCTTTTTGAGGAACGACCCACTCTGTGTCACTTACAATGAAAGTCAAATGGAAGCGCTGGCGGGTCATCGAACGCGAGCTATCCATCAGATGATCAACAACACTCAGCAGCTCGTAAGTTCCACTCAGTGATGGAGGCGCGTTCAGGAAGAAAGCGGCACACCCGTTGAAAGGCTCTACAGAGTTTCCATGTAAGATGTAGTCGTGGACCAGAGTGTTGGTTGGGTATAACTCATGCATAACTCCGTTGGGCATGATCAGATGGCAGGATACTTGCGTGTCGAAGAACCATTTGGGGATGGTTATAGATTTGGCAATGTGGGGGTTGGATAGGTAGGTTGTAGATTCGTCTGGTAGCCAGATTTCTGTCAAACATTGACCTGAGAAAAGAAAAAAAAATATATTGACGTTGACTTGAGAACCTCTTCCGTTTTTTTTGTCGGTTAATTACACACTTTTGTATAACTCTAAATAATGTAACTAAAATCAAATGTATTATTGATTGCAAAATAACAAGACTAAATTTAAATTAAAAAAGAACTACTTAAGTAAACTACTTTTTAAACAACAATGTAAATTTTATTTCATTTACACTTTATTATTGAAATTACTAATGATTTTATAGTTACATAGTGATTTTTAAATACATTTATTTTAAAATAATTATTTTGTTTATAATTTCACCACTTTATATTTCATTACTCGATTAACTTTTAAACGTCGTCTTACTACAACTTACTTACCAGACGTGTGATCATGGGTGTAACGATAGAACTAGTATCTATCAAACGTATAATGTATATTACTTTTAAAATTTAAATACATAAAAATAAACCTTCAACATTTCCGCTTTACCGAGAAGTTACACCATATTATGCACATCCATGATCGTAGTCCATATTCGGTTTAAAGAATTTATTTTCTCATTAAGAACAGATTAAAATGAGACTTAATTATAGAGTAGGTAGTATATACGTAGAAGCTAGTGACGAAGCATGCATTACTTAGGTATAGGAACAAAAAGTTTTACATTATAGTATTTAGTAGGTAGGTACTAGGACCTAGGTTATATCTAAAACACTTAATATAGGCAAGAATAGACAACAAAATTTACAATTTTCTTATCCTTGAAACGTACCTTGAGCCACGACAACTGCCAAAACAAGGGCTGCTATTAGTTTGGCTGCCATCTTGTTATATTCACACAACAATATGAAATAGCAAAAATAATTTGCTTTTTATAAACTGATTATCAGTATTTTTATCAGCTAGTCAATTGCACTGATTATGACAAGATTATTTATTGATTTAATTCATACGCTTCCGATTGGTACTGATTTGGATCAGTTGAACTATCTATAGATCGTTTGCAATGGTCTGTAGATATTTTATATGCATATGTACATTTTGTAAATACTGTAATAGTCGTAAGTTTGTTTGAGAATGAATAGTATTATGTACCTATTGTATATATTTAAAGTTGCGTTGACAGTTTAAAAAAGCTGGTTATAATAAGGGACGAGTATAATAGAGTCTGTCAAGCGAAAGATGGCCCTGATAAATCGCGGCAAATTCAAAAACTATTAGTATGGCAATTTTACATTAAATATTACATTAAATAATAGGATAACTTGGAATTACATAATTTGATACTTTGATATTATTCTAAATAAATATACTTACATAATTTTTGATGATGATTATGAATAAGTAGATGATATACTATTGCCATACTAATAGTTTTTGAATTTGCCGCGATTTATCAGGGCCATCTTTCGCTTGACAGACTCTATCAGAGGAGATTTGAAAGTGGCGCCTGTTCTTGAAAAAGTGAGGAGTGCAAGATTGTATGATATGAGGACGGATGAAAATCATATTACGAAGAAAGTTATGAATGTAAGTGTGGCTGGGTATGCAAGTAGGTACCTAGAGGAAGGCCGAAAAAGAAGTGGCTGGATTGTGTGAAAGAGGATATGAATGTGAATGGAGTAGACTCAGAGTTGACGAATGATAGCAGTGAGTGGAAGAAAAAAACAACGTGTGCTGACCCCACTTAACGTGGGATAAGGGCAGGGGAATGATGATGAATTATGCTTAAATGAGAATGTGAGCACACGTGAGCATTTTAATTTTATTTTAATTACTTTATCAGCAAAAAAATATGGAGGTTATAATTTTACTTGAAAATTATATGATATTTGTAAATGTGATTATACAAAGGTCTGGAGAACGTAATGAAATGTTCAAAAAACCTTGTAAATGTTAGAAACAAACCTTGAAATACTTTTTGATGTACATTTTACATTTTCTAATTAGCCAAATGTGTACGTAAAAGTTTATTGTATGTTTTGTTAATTTAGTTAAGTAGGCAGCAGGTGCTAATTACGAGAACTCGTTTTTGTTTGAATTTAGATATGAAAATTGTATAACTTATTTTAAACCAACTTCAAAAAAGGAGGTCCTCAATTTACTGTTTTTTATGTGTCTACCTCATAATTCGTTACGAATATATTTTGAGATTATTTATTATTATAATAAGTTTTAAAAATTATCGCATCTGATATTTTTTTTAACCTCTCGCTCTAGCGGAAAATTCAAATCGAAATTATAAAACTGTTTTAAACAGTAATTTAATTAAGTAAGTTAATATAAAGAACCAATCTCAAAAATTGATACAGAAAATTATTGTTTATATTCGCAAAATAGCTTAAACTAGTAAAAGATATAACAGTTCAGACGCAATAAAAAAAACCCGAAAAAAATTGAATTTCCCGCTAGAGCGAGAGGTATCACCATAAGGCAAAAATCTCCCTCCTCTCTTTCCATCTTTCTCTATCCCTGGCTGACTCCGCCCATTTGCAAAAATGATTTAATGGGTACCACAAGTTAACCACTATACTTAAATAACTCGCTTCAATTTCGGCGTTGTAAGCTAAAATATCTTCAAAAAATCTAAAAGTGAATGAAACCGCCTGCAAAAGCTAGTCGACAATACAATTTCCCAGCATTTTCCGAACACGTCGCCTCGATACTGGCGTTCTAATAAACTGAAATGACGTCATTATGGCTGCACCAGCCGAGCTCAGTCAAAAGGCCCGTTTGCAATTAAATTTAATGTGATACTATCACGGACGATATATCTACTGGAGACGGTTTTGTATCATTAATTGAATTTTATTTGGGTGTTCTGGGTATTTTATATGTATAATAAAAAATATGTATCTATGTAAGGTATTGTAATAAGTATGTCTGTAACATTTTTTTTTTTTTTTTTTTTTTTTTAATGTATTTACAAAAAAATATGTACATAATTATATCACCAATCTAGTTCTCATACTAGCTTTTCTTAGTTTGTAATCTTTTATTTATAATCGTTCACCTATAATATGTAAAAAAATGTGTAATTTTAGGGTCCAATTGTTACATCGTCAGTGCACGCTGCATTAAGCGGGAACGCATGGTGCGTTCCCGCTTAATGTATGTATGACTCAGTATGAAATTAAATTTTTGTACTTTGATATTTAGTGTTGGAACGTTTCAATCTACTGAACTGATTTTAAAGTCTAAAAGGTTTTTATATGATTTTAAAATACTTAGTACCTACTATATTTTTCATCATCTTGGGTATCGTTGGTATTGATTTGGATTAGAGCTCAACTGTTTCTTATATTGTTTATATCAACTTTGTAAATACCTTGGGTAACATTATTGGGGTTTCCATAACTATACTTACCTAATTAAATATATATATATTATAGCTAGATATAGTGATAATTTTTGAAATCTGTCTAGTAGTTTTTATTTTTAATAATTTGTTACATAAAATATACATATTTTATTTTTATGTAATGAGTGTATATTATTCCTTTTTCTGTGTTTCTTATTTATTTATGACCACCCTGTATATAGTTACAAGTATGTTTTGTACCTCCATGTATAATGCCTAGCTCTTGACGTCCTAACAAAGCAGGCACAGACCGCACTTCAACCACCTATTATTCAGGAGATCGTTATCCCAGCATCCGGCGAACAGCCGAATAGTTCTCCAATACTCATCACTTATCTACAAACAATCACTGGCTTACATACTGTTAAAGTTTACAACTTTTGTCTGTTTGTAAAATAAATAGGTGAGAATTTCTGGTCCATCAAAATTCTTTATTGCACACATTAGGACTATTAGAAAAGACAAGAAAATAAGAGATAAAAAAGTATAATCAAATGTACAATGGGCGGTCTTATAGCTAAGCGAACGAGCATTAAGCGTGGAAACAGAATCCAGAAATTCTGTAACGAAAATAACCTAACACTGCGCATGCGTAATCCAGCAAAAAATGCTACGCAATAGCTTTACCGCGGCAGTCCTCGAGTGCCACACGTCTTTTTTTATTTATGCTTTATTGTATACCCAAACTACAAGTCTCTTACTTACTCAAAGTCGGTTAAAATCTAGTTATTAGTTCGAAATAATTCAATCATGCCATTCACATTGATTAGGGATCCGCAAGCAGTAACCATCGATCATCCTGTCAAATGAACCCTTCTATTGTCTTGAGGGTTCACATTTTGTGAAGCCACGCTCGAAATTGATGTAGTGTTATTAACTGTTTAGTATTAGATGTTAAGATTTGATTACTTTTAGTTAAGACGGGCTCTGCGTTTTCTGTTGCAATTTTGATACCACGGAATAAAAAAAGAATTTGTAAATGTTTTGCGGGTAACAGCTAGAATGTAGTAAAATCTGAAAATAATTATATACTTTATCATTAAATAATAATAAAACTATTTTTATTCTATTTTTTTGCAATAATTACTAAATTATTCACAAACAAACTTACGACAAAATAATAAATAAGTAATATTCATGGATATTTTACACAACGCGCTCTAATCCCAAACTAAGCAAAGCTTATAAGTATTATGGAAACTAAATTGCTGATAGTTTTTTTTTTGTAAATACATACGATACAAAGTAACATCCAGACACGAACTATAACCGGAAAAATTGTTTATATTCATCACACAAACACTTAATCTTGGTGGAAATCGAACCCCCGACCCACAAGGAAGGCAGCTGGGATGTGACGCCTGTTAAATACTTCATAGTCAAGTCAAAATTTTTTTTATTCAATAAGGATCATTTAGAATCGTCTTACATACTAGGTGATTCTAGGTACCGAGCTAAAAAGATATTTCTGTTGCACAACATTTTTCTTTTATTTCTCGCAAAAGAACGTTCTCACGTATTAATAAACTAAATCTAGAGACCCTTCATAAGTTGGTAACAGAGTTAAATAGTTACGTAGTTGGCCACGTGCTAAATTATGATAGACACGGGACTGACTGTGTATTTTATTTGTATTTTCTTTTACTACAATAAATATAGTGTTTTGTTATGTCACTTAACACGTTTGTGTCATTACGTCACTATTTTTTAACCTATACTGTCCCACTGCTGGGCAAAGGTCCGCCCAAAGCCTTCCAATTATACCGGTCTTTGACTGTTAATCAGAGCTTGTGTTATGGGTACCTACTAGAAGACTGACAAAATACATTACATATTTTCATTATACATATGGAATAGGTACCCAGACTAGACACCCGGAATAATTATTTGCAGTATCGTACAAACATTTATCCCAAGGCGGGAATCGACCCGCAACCTCTGCGTCGCAGGCGGACTTTCGCCCGCCGCGCCACATCATCGGTCGGAAATATTTTGGATCAAAACAATTTGTGGCTTCTAACAGTCTTTTTATATCTTGCAAGTAAGTGCACAATTATTTATTTATTAGCTTTTTGAAGACATTTTACTTATTTTGTATCAAATTGTTCAAAGCTTGATGTAAGGTTTTAAATTACTTGCTGGTTTATCGGCTATTCTGTACAATGTTTAAAACTATCTGTGTTTTATGTATTTTGTACCTGGAATGACCATTTTGGTGTAGGTTATGTATTACAATCTTTACAAAGAAATTAAATACCTAGATGTAACAAAGACTATAACCGTTATGATGGTTTTAAACTTTTTATTTTAATAAATGGCGATCGATGTGGCGCGGCGGGCGAAGGTCCGCCTGCGACGCGAAGGTTTCGTGTTCGATTCCCGCCTTGGGATAAATGTTTGTACGATCTGCAAATATTTATTCCGGGTGCTCTGGGTATTTTATATGTATAATAAAAATATCTATCTATGTAATGTGTTGTTTTAAGTATCAGTCAGTCTTCTAGTACCCATAACACAAGCTCTGCTCAGCTTGGTTAGATGATGTTGTGGAGATTGTCCAGCATTATTTATTTCCAATTGCTGTATAACACCATCATAGTGAATCTCTTCTAAAAAAAGTACGATGTCCAAATCTGAACAAAAATCTTTTTCACAAACGTAAATAAAACATACCTCAGCCTCTTAAGTTGATTAAACCATTAATTTTGCATGTATAGACCCAGATAGTCCAAGAGATAGGGCATAGTAAATTCACGGAGAATGTGACCCGTGGAAACCTGACGGCTGCGGCGGACCGTCTTTTGCGACAATATACGAGACTATAGAGGACTAAGTATGAGTTTAGGTGAGTACGATAGGCGTGTTGCCTTCGTAGAAGAATTCTAACGCACTCGCGTCACTGGCAGAAGTATCTGTTTTAGTTTTAGTTAGGTTATGTTTGACATAACCTACTGTTCAAGCCGTGGGTATAAATAATGGATTAAAAAAAAAGGTGCAAATGGCACCTAGGGCGGTAACGTACGTTTTAAACCGACTACTATGAAGAAGACGGATCTCAAGTCGACTGTATATGTACTACTGTATTTGTATATGTATATCTCACGTGATTACTTCGCCAATTATTTTTTGATATTGACTTGTTTGATAGAGACTTTTTATTGACTTGATAGAACATACTTTAAAAAAACTGTCCACGCTGTCGTGCTAAGCGCCACTGTTAACCGATCGAATACACGAAAACTCATACTAAGCCCTCAGTTCACCTCTATCGGAACTAACGACAAAACAGTGGGCACTAACATTGTAAGATTATGGCCTGGTAAGACCCTTTTCACTATGTTACTACTAGTATACTCACATACACTGTTTTGCTAAAAGACAAAAATCTGCTTTTATTTTTGGTCTCTAGCTGATACATAAACAGTTTTGCCAAGTAATATAGACTTATTACAGACAATATTTAAGCCGGACTAGTCAGTAGTCAGTCATTAAGTCAAAATGGCACAATAATGCTTCTCTAAACTTATAGAATACAAATCACATTAAATTAGAATGTCATACATATAAAAAACCGCGTAAAGTCCATTGATTGTCCGTGAATATTTAATTTAATTTAACTATTTTATTGTTTTAACTTGAAATGAACACTACAAGTAAGAATAAAAGTTCTTACTTGTAGTGTTCACTTCCAAGAAATGACCAATTCCATAATTTATTGGGACTACATGTTCCAACAAGTCGCAAGACCTTTGGACATTACATTCGTGAAGCTTCAGAGACGACGAATGATAAGAGTAAGAAGAAAAAGAATAACATATTTTCTTCTTGCCTTACCTACTTAGCCTCGGATAAAGGCAAGGGAATGACGATTTGTGAAACTTAAATTTCACGGCCACGCTCCAAAATAATAAGGCGGCGTCAAACAGTTATGTTAGTTATTCACGCAACAGTCATCAATTGTAGGATTATAGAGATCGGGTCAGAGGTTAATTGTTTTATCCGGATTATAAAGGACGTCAACTGCTAAGTGGGGTCTAATGAGGGGTCACGGACAATAAGGCTGTGTGGTCGCTACTGGCAAATGGTGTAATAAGGATTAGGGTATTTAACCAGGCTATGCAAATAAATTCGAGTTTTAAAGGCAGTGCTGATTTTGAGTGGAAAACTATTAAGCTATTGCATACCGAATCTAGAAATTCCGTAACGAAATAACCTAACACTACGCATGCGTAATCCAGCAAAAAATGCTATGCAATAGCTTTACCGCGACAGTCCCCGAGTGCCACACGTCTTTTTTATACAGCTCATCTTGACCCCAACTGTAAAGTTAGCTATTTATTTCAAAGCGTCAAAATTCTAATTTATTTCGAGAATAAAATTGACAAAACAAGTCGCAATGTTAAAGAGTAATAAAGTGTAACATGGTATTCATTTAAACATAATCCAAAATATAAAAAAAATATGAGAAAAAAGTAACTGAAATCTTTCTAGATCCCAAGTGAACTTCTAATGAACTATTCATACTTTTACTTCAGGTTGTTCAGGTGATAAAAATGTACCCGATGCACAATAGAGCTGACGAGGCCTATTTAGCATATCAGTTGCGTCGTTAGACCGTTTCACTACCCACATACAAATTTAGAACAGCTAAGTCAATTTATTATATTCATTATTCATTATATTTATTATTCGTATACTTAACTCTGTATACGATAGCCAAAATATTCAAAATTGATAGGCATTGCTATTCAGCGCGGCAATGCAGCCAGTGTCTTGGGTACGCTTCCGATTGGTACTGATTTGGATCAGTTGAACTGTTTCTTATGTATTTTATATGACAATGTACATTTTGTAAATACTGTATAGTCGTAAGTTTGTTTGTGAATAAATATATATATTCTATTTATTATAGAAAAAACAACTGGAAAAAGTAGGAGACCTTTGCCCAACATTGGGTAAGAACAGGCGAAATAAAAGCTAAATCTGCAAAGATTTTAATATCCCAAAAGTTATTGATAGAGAGTTTAAATCCTGATCGATTCAGTAACTTTTAGGTTACCAAAATGTTTGTGATTTTCTTAAATGAAACATTTAAATATATTTTAGAAGATTTAGTTTAATTTTTAGTTAATTATTTTAAGTTTGATTACCAAATGATACGGCGTCATCACGCAGTGTATTTCTTTTACTCGGTACTTCTGTACAGAGTATAAGAAATTTATTTATTATTAATAAATAAATAAATAAATAAAAATAAAAAAAGCTTTTATTCGCTGACCTTATAAGTACCTTATAGTAATACAGTAGTTTATTGTATATTACATTATATTATAATCATATATACTTAACACCGGTATTCTGATCAGGTTGTCCTCCGGACAAAAGCCTCCTCCAGAGCTTTCCAACTTGTGCTGTCTTTACATGCTCTCCGCCATTCTTTGGGAAGTTCATCCTCCCCAGCGCATGAACTGCCTCCCTCTACTGCGCTTGCCATCTCGTGGGTACCACACTGTGCAGTCATATGACCATTTAGCATTTTTGGTCCTCATCATGTGGCCAGTCCATCGCCACTTTAGTGTTCTTATTTTAGTGGATATATCTTCAATTTTTGTATTATTATTAGACAATCGCAAACGTATCGAAACGGAGGTGCATTCGAATTACACTACGCGTTGACGCTAGCTCGACTACCGAACGTTGCAGCATCACCACTGTGTCTTGAATGTTATCGTTACGATACGTTATCGATTGTCACTTTATTCGTACTCATCTCTCTGTATACGATAGCCGTTACGATACGTTTACGATTACCGCATTTGATGTGATTGTCGCTCGAAAGTTTAACAGTAAATATTTTACTCTATAGTAAAAATGTAGTGAACTAACTGACAAAATCAGCTGTTCTACGCCATTTTGTGAAACGAAACAAATAGCGTGCAGTAAAGCTTCCAACGTTTAGAAAAATACTTCACATTTTATCTAACTGAGTCGTCTCGGTTAGTTAAATAACCGTTTTGTTACTGAACTGTGCATTTTATTTCTTGCACTTTTTAAATTGAATGAACAATTTGGTTTGGGTTTTAGCATGACATCTACTTACGGTTTGGAGTTTACCTTCTTCTTCTTTTTCATAAGTAATCTGCGTGTTAATTTAGCTAACCTATCTCGTCCCAATGCTGGGCAAAGGTCTCCCCCAAATCCTTCCACTGGGATGAGTGGAAGGAAGGGTGCTTTACGCGTGTTAATACGACAGATAATTTAGCAATGCCAATGTCAAGTTAAGTGCATATTTTTAATATTTTCCACTAAAATCGGTTAATCTTCAAGTCGGCGGTCATTTGTCAGTTTTGAATTTTCTTTTCAACACCTATGGGAAACGAGTTCCATCAAATCCCGCTATAACTTAAAAGGTACTCTTTATTTACCAACTTCAGAAATATATTATGAATAAATATGTAAATAATACAATTGGAATTTGCTATTATAGGTTATATAAAATCTGGTGCATTTTATTATAACATTTTATATTGATTTAGTATCTGTATAGTAACTAAAAAGGGAAAAAAGATTACTCACTCGTTGTTTTACAATGCGTTGATTTACAAAAAGAAAACGATAAAATCTACGATATTATCACGTCACGTAAATCTTATCTATCGTAATTATCTTTATATATTTTATCTGATTTTGATAATCAATAACTGACTGATACGAATAGATAAGTACTTATATATTAACTCGTCTATTTTGCGCATTTCCGTCTAAAAACGATAATTTGCATAGTTTAGTTATTTTTTTGCCATAATATTTTTTTTTTATATTATATCATTTTTGAAATTACAAAATTAAGGTTTAGAGAAAAATAAAAATTGGAGACATAAGGAAGAAAAATAGAGATTATTATTTAATTAACTCCTGTCTGATTATTTAAGAATTAATGAAAATTCTTATATAAAATCACCATAATCTCTAGGCATTCCAGAAAATTAATAAAAAAATATATTGTAGACTTTTAACTAAATAAATAAATAAATGATGCTGGACAATCCACACAACATCATCTAACCCCAAGCTAAGCAGAGCTTTTGTTATGGGTACTAGAAGACTGACATACTTAATACAATACATTACATAGATATTTTTTATTATACATATAAAATACCCAGAACAATCAGAATAAATATTTGCAGATCGTACAAACATTTATCCCAAGGCGGGAATCGAACCCGCAAACTCCGCGTCGCAGGCGGACCTTCGCCCGCCACGCCACGTCAGTCGACAACTATTCCAATAGTTGTCGACAACCACAATTTTTATCTAAAAAACTTACGGCCGGTTTCTGGAAACCCAAATCACGATTGATCCGAGTTTGACACATAGTAAATATTTGATTTTTTCGTTGATCATCGTTCGAGAAACTGGCCGTTAAACTCAGGTACATAAATCACCATTTTTCAAAAGGAATCACCTATACAAAACCTATCAAATTGCAGTACCTACCCCGTTTTACTTCCCCAATCATTCGTGACATCAGACCTTCGAATAAAACGGGGGTATTTTACGAGGATAGAATTTATAGGCCGATCGCAATTGCTTTTGAAAAAACAGCTTAGTTTCTCCATATTTTTTTCATCTTCCTGGTAGAAGTGATGTTTTTGCATAAATAATTGAATAACAGTTTTGAACATAGTTGTCTATATAAACGGGATATTTACTATAATTTGTGAGTTTGATTATCTCCCGATATGTGGGTCGATAAGGTGTTTGTCGAAACTGCGCTGAAACTGCCGAAATATATATTTTTAAAAATTATAGAATATTATATAAAAAAATAAAAAACACGTAAATTTGTGCCGTAACTTCTTACAAAAGACTAAGCAAAATTTTATTTTTTGTGAACTGGTTTCTGCCATTTGATACTACAATCTGTTTAAGACAGATCACGGAAAGTTCGGATCAGATATCAAGATCAGTTTTCCAATAGTTGTTTGTTTGGTTGGCATCATAAAAGCTAACTTATTCATGGCAGTAACCATTTTTTTATTTCTTAATAATTGTCAGGATGAAGTGAATCAGCTATTTCAATATAAGCTGGTCAATCTAAATTGCCAGTATCGAATATAAACTGAAAACAACCTTTTTAAAAACCCTACAAATTATACCAGCTGTAATAATATGGTTATATGTTTTTTTATAATTCAGTTATTCGAACCAACCCCAAAAAATTATTTATGTAGTATCAGATTTTTAAGCTATTGCATATTATCTTCTATCGCGGGCCTTGAGCGTGGAGACCGAATTCAGAAATTCCGTCCGTAAATAACCTAACACTGCACGCGTAATCCAGCAAAAAATGCTATGCAATAGCTTTACCGCGTCAGTCCACACGTCTTTTTTTAAACTTTGACCGCTGCATAGCGACCTTTAATAAATCATTCCCTAGTTGTTGAAAAATTACAATAAATAATTTCCTAGTTGTAAAAATCACAGCAGACTTCAATTTTCAGGTTCTAAAGTCTCAAAGTATTTTCAAATAACATTGTCGCTCGAAATTTATTATCTCATCCGGTGAAAAATCTTAGCTATTTCCTATAGTCTGATGAACCGGGATGTATGGACCAATAAAGTGTTGGGAGAGTTCTCATATATCCCATGGAAGAGATTTTAAAATGAGTTTTACAACACCACGTAGAGCAAAAGAGGGGTTATTAGTTAGAGGGGTAAACAGTATGTGACTGTTAGGCCTACGCTAAAAAAGCGGCTACTAATGTGTAAATAATAACATACTTAATATTTAATAACTCAAACACTATACTTAATACAATTTTTGAAATGCATGTATATTTATTGAATAATAGTAGAATAAATGGCTTTTTTACTTTTACTTACATATGTGACTCATACTCGTAACTTCTCAACGAATCTTGTCAATTTATAGATTTAATTAGTCAAAGTTCCTTATTCCCGTTGCGATAGGGGCTAGACAGAAAAAATTAAGACTAAAAGTTGTAACGACACTTTTTGCTATATATGTAAGCTGACTTGCTCGTGTTTCTCTGTATGTCTTCTCTCTCATAGAAAGCAAGCCAGTTTCGCATTGAACCGTGTGGTGTCGCGACGATTATTTTTGTTGAGTACTTGCTTATGTATATATGTAGGTATACAGGTTTATTGTACATAATAAATATTAATACTAATTAACCGAAAGGAACTTCGTTCTATCCGGGTATCCCTTGACACCTCTAAAGTTTTTTTTTAGTAATATTGTGTTTTTGAAATTGAATAAATCTCGAGCTGCATAATTTATGTGACGTCATTATGTAGTTGCTAAGATTAAAAATATACTTTCAGAAAACTGAAAGTGTATATGTTTACTGATTTATCTAGAAATGTACATTTTATATTCAAACACTATATGTTTGTATGATCTGCAAATATTTATTCCGGGTGTTCTGGGTATATATGTATAATAAAAAAAAATATCTATATACTTAATGTAATGTATTGTATTGAGTATGTCAGTCTTCTAGTACCCATAACACAAGCTCTGCTTAGCTTGGGGCTAGATGATGTTGTGTGGATTGTTTAGCATTACCTATTTATTTATTTACTTACCTAAGCTGTTTCTTTATGTTACTTTTTGTTTGGAAATACTTATAGTTAATCCTCGAATTGGTGTGTAAATACACTAAAATCTATGTTTTATGGGCAAACTTGGCTTGTTTTTCAGATAATTAATTCTAGTGTTATAAAACCTAGTTCTAACTCAGCCCGTCCAGTAACATTAACGATAGCAAAATACAACTTGGCTTAATGACGCAAAAACTTGGAACAATTGCATTTGTTTTGGCTACACTAAGTTAACTGAGTACTTAGAGTTAACTAAGTTATTTGAGTTATTTATTACCACTTTATTTGTGGTAACGCTTGGTTACCACAAATAAATGTAACAACAATAAATAAAACAAGTATCTTGGGTACGCACCAATTTGGATCACTTGAGCTATCTATAGATCGTTTGCAAATAGTTCTACTGTTGCATAATAGACAGTTGAAAGTTAAAAAGCGAACAAATCTCCAAAACCGCCAAAAAAATAAAAAATAAATCAGAAAAAGCTGCTCTCGCAATTTTAATCTGTGAAAATTAACCCGGACGTAGGGATTCTACCTAAATCTGTCTTCGCAAACTATAACGAGCTCCGTTTGCACAAATATAGCCAAACGATACCTAAGTATATTTCGTAATAATACAAAAATACTCTGTGTAAAGGACTTTTAAAGTTCATAGGAAACATCATCATCATCATTTCAGCCCGTTGGCACCCACTGCTGAATATAGGCCTCCTCTTTATCATGCCATTCGTTTCGGTCCCTAAGGAATAATCTAAGAAAATTCAAGGTCAGTTTTCATAGACAATAAAAGACATAATAATCACAATATGCTGATCGTATTTTAGTTCTTAAAATCGCAACAAACAATAACGGTGATAAATCAAAAACCGTGTTCATTTTTAGACTATACTTTATTTTGTTATAAGAATAACTCTTGTAAAAATCCAATATTACCAAGTAAATAAGTACAGAATAAAATGAAAAAAAAAACTAATATTTTCAAATAATATTCTTACCCTTATCTTTCGAGTTTAAGTTTTTTCTGTCGGGGTACAATTCTGTCACGGGAGCTCGTATTATACAGGGGTTTTTGTAACTCAATTAGGTAGGTTTTAACAACTGTTGAGTTAGGGCGACTGATTAAAGTTTTTGTTCCCTTTTTTACAAGGAAAGTCCTTAAATAAGGATTTTGAGGTCAAGCTTAGTTACAGGACTGCTCGGTATATCAAATGACATATTTAAATTATGTTTAACGTTACAAATTTATTTTTATTACAAAATTTTTGATAAATTTTGTAATAAAAATGTTGACAGTGTTTATAAGTTAAAAGAATATTTACTGAATTCAAAAACGGCCATTATACTTGATTGCGATCAAGAACTCAGATTCTGAGATACAACTTGCCCTCTTAACCAAAAGCAAACATAACCTCATGGGATCATTAAATGAGTGAAAGATAGCTTAGTCAGTGAATATAAAAATATACTTGTACTTAATAAAAAATAAATAATTTTCTTACTGTGTTACTTTTACAACAAGTATTTTATACAAGTTTTTCAATTACATGCAAAAAATAAAAAACAATAATAGTTTATTCAGTAAAATTACATGAATCATTTAGAATCGTCTTATATTTTAGGTGATTCTAGGTGCCAGTTCCACGCAACCAGAGCCTAGAAGAACGGGCAAAAAACTACGGATGCATAAGTCACGCATAACAAATTACCTAGCTTTCATATTATATAATTAAGAATGAGAATCAGAAATATTTTATTGCGAATATTCTTCTTCTTCTTTTTTCTGCTTTTATCCACCTAGGTGAGGTAAGCACAACATGTTTTTTCTTCCATTCTCATCTATTACCTCAGTTTCCATTTTCACATCCAAATCATTCAAAAATATTCAATTAAGAACTAGGTATAACAAATGGATCAGATCAAAACAAGCTAACAATCAGTACAAAGCTCCGAACCACAATCGGAATCGCAGAGAACACAGGAAATGCCAGCATTCTGAACGGGAAATTAAAAACCCTGGGGGTCGAGGGACTGACATTTAAATTAAAGCGGTCTAAATCGGTCTTCATCTTGATTTTTAACTCTCTAAGAAAAGCTTTTCAAATAGATTCGATCGATTATAATACTCAAAATACTGTTGACAACTTATTTATATTTTAAATGCTCTCGGACTATTAAAGTATTCTATTTTAGTGTACAAAATGCGCAAAATTAAGAAAAAAATCGAGACTTTTCTCATGAATACTGCTTTAACATTCAGCGGGACCTCAAATGGCATCTCCAACTGCGATTCCTTTGTGTAAATGAAACGACATACCAGCCATCGTGACACGAAACCAATAGACGGGTTGTACGCTAACATTGCTCCAAAACACTTTGCCTCAAATATGCTTCATCTTCTTATCGTGTCGATTCTACAACTGTTTTACGTATTTTGTTGTAGCATCGTGTTGGAAAGATTAGCCAGACTAGACACTGCTTTACCGTGCCTAGCTGTTACCGGTGTGCGCCACGAGGAGGCTCTTTTCATGCACCACCAATATTCAAATATGCTACTTGTACCTATTATTGGCCAAAATTCTCAGTATCATGTAGCCGCAACACAACTCGGTAGGTGATTACAAGGTACAAGTCAGGCAATTACCTGACTTCCCTTTTATATTACTGGTAACACTTCTAGACTTTACAATCATCTTGGAATATCAGCCTTTGTGACATCCGATACGGGCTGTGCTGATAATCTCGCTTCTTTGTCTTAAATTGCTAACGTTTCTGGGAACATTATTTTGTGAAATCCGACGAGAAATGCAAGATCATTCCCAGTTTGCAAGAAGAGCCCATGAGTTGCAATTTGAGAGAATTGGTAGTGTCAAAGTGGCCTTTGTATCTAAATTGAACTATTAAATTGCTTGGGACGTTTAAGGCAATCGCGCATTAGCACGAGTTCACTGACAGAAGTGTCTGACAGTCAGGTTTTTGTCAGTTGAAGTTTGACATAACCTACTGCTCAAATCAAATATTTAATCCTTCAATAAAATCACAAGGATCATTTAGAATCGTGTTAAATACTAGGTGATTCTAGGTGCCAGTTCCATGCGACCGAGCCTAGAAGAACGGGCAAGAAACTTACAAGCAGTAGATATACATGATTGATTTCATCGCGTAACAAAAAAAGTTTGCTCTACACCGTTCTATCTTTTAATAGCTCTTATCAACTAAAATTATATTATTAGGTGTTATCTTTCACCGTTACAAATCAACACATACGGTTTGTGTATAAATACATTCCATAGGTACACGACCGGACTTGAACCCATGACATCAGGATTTCAGGATTAGACTACCCACTAAAACTCTCAGAATAAATACATGTTTCAGAAGACTATACGATTTAAATATGTAAAAAAACCATTGTACCTACATTTTCCTGTCAGCAAATCAAGGCAAGATAAAAAGTTTGTTACTCGACCAGAATCATGCTCAAAGAACTTTCCAAAAAATACTTTCCAAAGCTGCTATGTTTCCGACATCAAATCTGTATCAAAAGTTACAAAGTCGGGATAAATTAGTTGGTTATTCAGAACACGGTGCACGGGATTCAGTGCCGATTCCCTTTTTGATCCCTCTGTGAACAAACTCTATAGGCCTTTGTCTTTGTCTTTAAAATATCAATCTCCCATGGTGGCATGAAGATTTCACCTTCGAGGTTATGGCACACATCGTTCTAAGCCAGGATGTTATTATGTATGTATTTACAATAAAAATACAAGGATAGGTAGATAGATAAGACTTTATTGCACAAAACAAAATACAAAAAATCTTAGAACTAACTTAATTTAGTACAATGGGCGGCCTTATCGCTGGTAGCGATTTGTTCCAGGCAACCGTAGCATGGAAAGTTACAAGTATTGTATCAGCTTTCTAGGTATATAGTTTTCGTTATATTATACTTTATACATACAGTAATTTAATTGCAATATTTGGCTTAAACAGTATCCATCTGGAGTGAAATTTAAATTCAAAATCTAAATAAAAAGGAGTCAAAATTTGACAAGCTTTGATTATGTACTCAGACAAATAAACGGAATAAACTTAACAAAAAAGGTCCACAGCACAACATTAAACAACATAATATTGCTTTCAATTTTGTTTAGAGAGCATCCAATCGTAGTGAGCTTTGAATTTCTCTGCATATTACATACAAAGTTTTATAAAACTGCACATTAAGCGGACGAATTTATCGATACACTGAACCAATAATGGAGCCAAATCTGGCGTCGGAATGAATATTTTGCACTCATCAAGACGCAGTGTTTACTAAAATTCAGTGCGTTATCACATAACCATTGAAGTTTGTTAAACACTTTCACTCACAAAAAGCTTATTTAATAATTAGTAAAGTAGCTATAAACTGAAACCAGTGTTCAATAAACTCTATCAAAATGTTTTGGACAATTGAAACCAGTTACTAACAAACTCATACACAGTAATATTATAATAGAATAAAAAACAGTTTTAAGATTTATACAAAAATCATTAGTTACCAAACCTAAAATATACCTTCGGTGAAGGTGATCTCTTACGGCCCCCGCAGACTGCAGACTTTTTTAGGCCAATAGTTTGGTCGGCTTCTTAATTAGTATGGAGATGTATGCAGATGCGCACATTACAGTGATTCAGTCTTCATACTGATTAAGAAGCCGACCAAACTATCGGCCGATAAAAGTCTGCAGTCTGCGGGGACTCTTACGGCCGGTTTCTGGAAACCCAAATCACGATTGATCCGAGTTTGACACATAGTAATTATTTGATTTTTTCGTTGATCAACGTTCGAGAAACCGGCCGTTAGTGACATGTCCGCTAGCCTGCGCAACAAGGGCGTATTATAAATCAGAAACGTCCGCTAGTCTACGCGTCCGCTGACTATGCATATCGAAAGTTCCAAGGGACATCGCTCTCACATCTGTTTATTTTACGAGAGCTGTATTGCTGAATACACATACCTTTTTAATTTAAACTTGTATTAGCGGCATGTCTGGCCATTTTCAACCCTTTTGTATTCAAAGCTTGGGACGCATTAGGTATTTTGGTGGTCAACTTTTGGGCTTTAAAGTCTTCTTTGACAGCGAATTAGGTTTAATATTATATAGAGGTATAAATTAACCTTAAATAGCGATGGGCTATCATTTTGAGGGTAGGCAGGCATATTATTCATGTATGTTTCATTTTCGCTATCATTATCTGCTTTCCATGCTGTAGGTCGTGGGTTCGATCTCCACGCAGAGAAAATATTTGTGAGATAAACATAAATATTTGGTCTAAGGCTGGGTGTTACCATAATTATATTCTATGTAGAGTGTGATGTGTGAAATGTCCATTAATATTAATATTATTTTTTTTATCTCCTTTTTTCTTGCAATCTGCCCGTAGGGGCATTGAGCTAGAGTTTGGTCCTTTTCTCGTAGATGGCGGCGTGAATGGTAGACACCCAGTGGCGTCTCCATTATTATAATTTCATCAAATAAGCTATATTAGGTCCTGCGGGGCTCTCCGTTTTATTCTTTTAAATGTTTTTCGAGATTGCATGAGATCTTTGGCTAATTCGTTCGGGTGGTGTTCCAAGCGTTTTGCGTATGATAGAACTTTGTTATCAATCTCCTGTTTCACTGTAAGGACTTCCAGGTCACGATGTAGTTGGATGTTTGTGATGTACCAAGTATTAATAGTACCAAATATTAATTTAATTTATTATAAATTTCATTTGATAGCAAATAATTATATAATTATTATTGAAGTGAAAACTTCTTTAGCGGCGCTGGGTGGGTAAAAACTTTCAAACTCGCGTCAGGGTCACGTGACGTTGATCGAAAAAGCGTAAGATCGAGGGGAAGGGAGAGGAACTAGTATCTCCCACTCTTTCTACCGTGCCTGAGTGTGCTGCTCTGTTTAGGCGGCACAGGGCGAAAAATAATAAAAAATAAAAACATAAACATTGTATTCTACCTCATAAATGATAGTACTTTTATACTTATAATTAAACACAACGTTAATATTGAAGTTTTCACTTCTGCCGGCACTCCCGGAGTGCTACCTTTTTTTTTTTTAAAGTTAGCGTAGACTTGATGTCTTGATTACCATACGTAATGGTAACATAATGGCAACACTAACTTTTTATAACATAGGGGAGTATATTATTAAGTACAGATAAAGTCAAATACGGTATTATTTATTAAAGTAATTTTAACACAATTTTGTTATTTGATCTTTACTGTGTATTATAGAGATAATTCTCGCTTTTAAGATAAGAAGCCTGTGAAGATTAATTGCTCATCTAAACGTAATGCCAAGATTAGTTTTGATTTAAGCATTATTTGCTCAATATACTGTGATAGTATCAACCCAAAATGAAGTTTAATTAATTAAATTTTGAGCAGTTTTATGATGTAATCGACTGAGCGAGAGAAGCGAGCGTAACATCAGTTTCAATATTCGGAAAAAATGCTTTTGTCCTTCTGTCAGTCTGTTTTCGCTTGCAGGTTGCGTTTTCAACCGATTTCAACGAAATTAAGTAATACATAAAGTAAAATAAGTAATAATAATAAGTAATACATGTTCCTTGATTTATTTTATTTTTTATGTCGAGCACGATTGTCAAAATTTTGAATAAAATTGAGCAAAAAGGCGGAAGGAAAGCAAGTTTGCTGTAGCGTTATAAATCAACGGATTTCAATCAAGTTTGAGAGGCACTACGAGCTTATGTCCGATAAGCCATAGTTCGTATTGCCTGTGAAAAATGACCTTGTGAGCCTATAAAGGCTCCAAAGGAACCATAATTTATATAAAAAATTGTAGTCACTTATGACAATTTTATTCCAAATTATGATCAATTAGTAAAATGGGTTTCGATTATTTTTATATTATGTAAACTATAAAGATTTCTTAATATGAATAACATATATTTTCTTTGTTTTCTTTGTTTTGTGAATGTGCCCTTTTAGTTATATTTTGGCAAGTTTAAATACGATAGATTTATTATCACGATCCGCACATGGATACCCGATGAATCAAATCTTTGTCAAAATAAAGCCAACTAAAACTAGATTTATAGGTATCCCACAAATGTATCCTAAATACCTTTTTGAAATACCATAAATATTCGAGTTTGCGAGTGCATTTGGAATAAAACGGATTAAACTATTTATTTTAATTTGTCTTAAAAAAATATTTTACAGTATTTTCTTTTCTTCATTTTAATATCTATTCTGCAAAACAAAGCCAAACGCAGAAAGTATACAATCAACTAGTTTTTATCGACAATTTATTTTATTTTAAAATGTATTTATCATTTTTCTATTGTTGACTCTTATTTATGTAGTAACTATTTTAGTTCTTAATAATACACAAAATAATGGTCATTTAACTGATTCAGAGCTACCAAACAAAACAATTCACTTAAAACAAAAATCTTAAAAAAACTAAGAATAAAAACAAAATATTTTTTTCTTAGAATTAACAGATTTTCACACTAATGTTTTTTCCTTGTTTCTTGACTAATTACCTAATTATATAAAACCATCAGGTGTTAGCGACTTGATCAGTGAATTTCGGGTATCTGATTTGACCTCTGCCGCTTCAGTGGCGACGGGGGATGTTACAGCTCAGTGCGCGGATTTAGTTGTGGAATTCGTGACATTACATCTTAATTAGACATTATCCCACAACATTGTTCAACAATTGATTTAATTGTAAAGCAGTATGTGCGAAAACTCACAAAGGTTTTGACGTGGGAAAACGAGTAATGGAACTCAAATGGAATTGGGCGGGACATATGGCAAGGATATACAAAACAATAATTGCTTCATTCATCAAAAATATTAAATTTTTAGACTACTATTCATAAGATAGGAATGATAGAATTAAAGAAAAAAAGACTAATGTGATAAGAAATTAAATAAATATAAAATTAAACCTCAAGAATGTGGATGGCAGAATGAGAACAGACGATGGCCTCTTTTAACAGTATTTTAAGTATCTGGACAAAAATATTCATACTCACTCAAGCTCACTCAATCTTGCAGCCATCAAACCTAATTATATACATTCTACTGTTAAAGGCTGTAACTTTTACATACATTTGACATAACAAAGTAGATACGTTATTTTGTTTATTTGTCTATTTATACAGCTACAGCTATATATATATACAGCTTATTAATGTACTAGCTAGACAAAAGATGTTGATACATTGAATTATCATCTAATTTTGATTAAAAAGTTACAAGAAAAACACAAGGGCTTAAAAATGTGGGCTTGATAATAAATAATTAACTTTATAGTTTACTTTTTATGTTCATTCGCACAATAAAATTATCCTTTGTTATTAATATTCTTATAGATTTACAAAAGATAATGGCAGTTGAAGATCAAATACAAATAAATATTATTTACCGATCTATTATCATGAGTGATAAAAGATGAGAGAAGATTGATGCTTTAAGATACGGTTGTCAGGTTTGCCACGCTACGGTGCCAAGGAATGCCTTTATTGGAGACTGCCTCACAGGAATCCAATAAGTTAAATCGAGTTAAAATATTATATTGTTCGAAAGCCATAAAAAAATATTTTTATTTTATTTTATTTTATAAGTTTTGGGAAAACTAACAGCTAGGTAGTTACATAGTAAAAAAAAATAAGTAAGTCTGAAGGCCAATTAAAATCACCTGGAAATTCTTTTATTCACAGCCTAAATATAAGAATTTTGTTTCAATAAATAAACATTACACTATGCCATAGGTATATTCCTTATCTAAGCAAAGCCTACATACTAAGAAAAGTAAATTGCTGATAAAATAGGTACTTACTCAAATACATCATATTTTTGTTGTAGGTTTTCGAATTAATACATATAATACATAGTTACACACAGACACAGAAAAAAACATCACAAAATTGTTTGTTCTTACTAGGAATCGAACCCACTTCCGACATTACGGAAGGTAGAGCTTATTAATACCAACTGAGTAGTGAAATCATAAAACTACACTTCAATAAAAAATTAAACTGATTTCTTTATAAATCAATAAATAAATAATGTTGGACAATCCACACAACATCATCTAGCCCCAAGCTAAGCAGAGCTTGTGTTATGGGTACTAGAAGACTGACATACTTAATACAATACATTACATATATAGATATTTTTTATTATACATATAAAATACCCAAAACACCCGGAATAAATATTTGCAGATCGTGCAAACATTTATCCCAAGGCGGGAATCGAACCCGCAACCTTCCGCGTCGCAGGCGGACCATCGCCCACCGCGCCACATCGGTCGTCAAAATGTCGTTATGTTAGTTAAATTGTCAAGTTCGATAAAATAAGATGAATAACTGAATATTTCTTATTTCTGGCGTAAGTTAAAATTACTCACAATTCACAGCACTTGCTACATTATTTATTTCTTCCTATATTGGAAAAATAAATAAAAGCCGCCGAGAAAGTTATATCTTACATTCAAATCATTACAAGTACGTCCTCTTGTATTTTGCGTAGTGAGTCAACCTTACGTATTTCTGTAAACGTAACGTATTTAAGACACACATTATATGGGTATTATATGTATAATAAAAAATATCTATCTATGTAATGTAATGTATTAAATATGTCAGTCTTCTAGTACCCATAACACAAGCTCTGCTTAGTTTGGGGCTAGATGATGTTGTGTGGATTGTCCAGCATTATTTATTTATTATTTATATGTAGACTGATAGTAGATCGCGCTACCAAAGTGTTTTGCGTATCAAAGTTTATTTTTGTTTCTTTTTGAAATAGATTTATTTTGTTTTGCAAAATAGGAATCGACTCAATTGTTTATTTTGGTTTGTTACGTTGATTTTCTATTTAAAAGAATATTTTGAGGCTTCAAAGCCGAAGTAACCGGAAACTCTTACCGTAGACTCCGGTTACTCAATCAGATTAGAATTAATTATAAATGTTTTAAGCTTAAAATCACTCTCGAGTATCTACTTAATTTTAACTTGTAAACAAAACCTTTGTAGAACCGGAACAAAAAACATGTTTGTGACGTCATTGTAATAAATAAATAAATAAATAAATAAATAAATAATGCTGGACAATCCACACAACATCATCTAGCAATAAGTGTGTAAGTTTATTTAATAAGCCTACAAATGTCTTCCAAGCGAAATCTTAGAATTATTTAACATGTTTGAAAAATTGCGTTACTACTATTGTTCAATTTAAGCAGTAATCAACATTTTAGCACAAATGTCAAAACTTAAAAAGTACTTATCTATATTTTATGAGTATTATGAATGAAAAACTTTGATGTATCAAAAGTCGTAGAGCAAAGTTATTTTTCACCTGTAAAATACTTCCCTCACAGATTTACAGTAACATTTTGTGACACCCTGTATATCGTATTCGCTTCATGTAATATACCGCTCTTAAAGGTACTGACAGACGTGCTCATTACTAGCACGAAAGCATGCTTTTCTTGAGCAAGTGCTCATTAGTAGCACGTGTGTAATGTAATGAGCATGCTTATTTAGAGCGTGCTCAAAAATCAAACGACGTTTGATTTTCGAGCATGCTACCTGAGGCGCGGGTAGGTGGGGGAACGGGGCACGTGCTCGGAGCACGTCTGAACATGTTTGCATGCCTATTTAGGAGTACTATGCTTTAAATAAAGCATGCTTATTTCTGGCAAATGTGAACAGTTTGCAGAGCATGCTAATTTTAAGCAAGCTTATTAGCATGCTTTTTTTGAGCACGTCTGTCAGTACCTTAACTCAGTATTTATCTTCCCTAACTATACGTCTGTTGGTTCATCTACAACTTTTTGTTTATATACGGCTCGTACAAATTACAAGAGCCAAGAGCCAAGAGCCAAGCGTTGGACAAAAAACGTGTAGTTTGGTAATTACCCAAGTTTGGTCCCAGCTGGCTTGTACCGCACCACATTAGACCTGCTTCTCTGCCAACATTTTTTAGAATATTCTGTACAATAAAACCTCTTTTTGATGAACAAATATTTTGAAAACTAACAACTGAGTCTTTTGTAATAAGCCTACGCTACTACTGAGAGATGAGTTACATATAAGTAGAGTAAATTAATGTTACCAGTTTTATTTATTTTTAGTAGTAGAAATAATTTCTTTTTAATAATTTTTATTTTAGATATATTTTAATTATTAATATACGTTTAAAGAAATTTTTATTCACATAAAACATAGAAGTTCATATATATTATAATGAGATTAAACTTACTTAACTTATAAACTATTTGTATTGCCTCTTGATAGCGCTAACTTAACATTTGTTACAAACAATTTCTAATGTTAACTTAAAAAGTACTAGTTTACCTAAAGCTCTATCTACTTTAGTTATACTTACAGCCGGTTTCTGGAAACCCAAATCACGATTGATCCGAGTTTGACACATAGTAATTATTTGATTTTTTGTTGATCATCGTTCGAGAAACCAGCCGTGAGAAATAAATTAGGATTTCAACTGGACGACAGAACTATTAAATCTATCTCGTGTAGATATAAGCAATAGCTTCCGCAGCACTTACAAGTTGTCTGCTTGTAAACTGTCACAATAGCTAAAGATCCTATTAAACTTTACCAATTTCTAACTTTTCCTATTAGGCTTACTACACACATTTGGTCCGAGAATTACGAACTTGTAAACTGTTCTGAAACCGATGTATTTTGTTTTATTGCTTGTGAAAGTGATAAGTTCTATATGGTCAGTTTGTGGGGAAAGTTCTAGAATAAGCTGAAAATTTTACTTACCTACCTGCCTTGCCTGGCAGGTAGGTAAGTAAAATAATATTATAATAAGTGATATGATACTCAAAGACTGAGAGCTTTGATGATAGCGACAATGTATTCTGATGCTATTGCTATTGATATGGATTCAAATTCTTCTAGGCTGAGATCGTATAGGTTAGGCAAGGTCCTATATTTTTTTCATCAAAATGTTTTGTTTAATATCATTTTAAAAACGTCTCTTGCATGTTTGATATAAACATAAAAAGTAACTATTGATGCTTAGATTAAATGCCAATTATAATATGATACATTATCTATTTAATTTATGTACATACTTAAAACTTGTTACTATGTTGATACTAACTTAGTTGCTTACACCTGTAATGATACATCACATCGTCCGAGATTGTAACAAAGGTATTGTGTATATATTATGTGTGAATATGCCGTTGGTGTAACATAAATAAATAAATAAATTAAATAAAATCAAAAGAAAGACATCTTTTCAATATCACAAAATAAATCGTTGCTATTCAAATCTTGTTTTTCTATTATAAATATATCAAGCTCTCTGAAATATTACAACCATAAACCTCAATCGCCGCAATTAACCTCCCAATAAAAAACAGCTTCGTCGAATTTGTCTTTAATCCCCCCACTAAGTACTTTCGTTAGAACTTTGCCGACAAAGATAGATGGCGGCGCGGGCTTTGCATCGAGATAGGTAGTGTAATAAAGTTTTAAGTAAAGTTGTTCATGATTCCGTGGGAAGTTCTGTTTTCTTAGGTACTGGCGGTCGTAGAAGTGATCATATGTAGACGAATACCTATAGGTATTATGCTTCGTCGCATACTTATCTGATTTATAACTATTTAATAGGTAAGTCTTGTTTTAGGTATTACGTATTGTAAAACAAATGTATATAAATATTTTATCAGCAATTAAGTTCCCATAGTACAAGCTTTGCTTAGTTTGTGACAAGGCTGTGATGTGAGAAATGTCCAAAAATATTTATTTAGTTAGAAAGTTATATTAGTGAGAAAAGTTTTTTGTAAACCGAACTCGAATAAAGGTCATTACCGAGTATAAGTAATTTTAATGGTAGGTAATTTCAAAAATATCAAATGCTGGACCAACCATCGTGTCATCTCCATGACGACAACAAAGATTTGATTGATAAGTCATTAACAATTTTGTTAATCGCAAAAGAAAATTAAGATTATTTTCTATGGATAACTATAGCCCCTAAAAAAATACTTTTGGTGTTGCCAGTACGTGCTAACTCCTGCTACTTAGTCTGTGGCTCAGGTAGGAGGTATAAATTCACTTCTTGGACCTTTTTTGGTCGCGTCAGCATTTAATTCCGTTCTGTGAAATGTTTTCAAAGCTGCAAACTCAGTTTTTATTTTCTTTCTTGATTAAGTCTAAGATGTTTCTTGTTTATAGTTATTAAATGGAATCGTAGTTTGATAAATAGCTTTTAAACTTTATTAATGCTTACAATGTAAGGTACCTATATTTTATTAGAGCTTTAGGAACAAGAAATATTTCAATTCGAACGAATTTTAATGTTACATTATGAGAACTTTATAACATTTTGGTATTTGTATTAAATTATACCAATAAATATTTGTCATTTTTTTAAATTTGATTACTGGTCTTTTTTATTTTAATTTGATCAAGATCTAAGAAGTTGAGGACTTGTTTTGTTATATCCCGAGATCTCACAATTAACTAATTTTGAAAACTTATGCATCACCGTTTCGAATAGATGTTAACTCGAGCACAGTTTTTAAATAAGAGCCTACATCAGACGCGTAACCGAAAATAAAGTAAATTTAACCCGTATTCGATACACATTGAGTGTCAAACGCCAGTTAAACTACAAATCAGCAAACTACAGTCGAACTTTGCAGTGTCATCCCGCAGTGTGAATCGTATACGCTGCGTTACGTTTACTTTACAATCGTCAATTATTCGTGCTTATTCCTCAGTAAAGCCTTCGAACAATTGACGCAATTTGCATACAGCTAAGCTGCTAGCACACATCCGCGGCTGCTGCCTATATTAAGGTAGACTTTCGACCTGAGCGGCTCCGGCGACACTGACGCAGCGATAGTAACGCGGCGATAGAGCGATAGTATTATGCAGTACGGAAATGTATGAACTAGCGTTCGAACGTGGCGTCACTGTCGCCGCGACAGCGTACTGCATAATACTATCCCTCTATCGCCGCGTTACTATCGCTGCGTCAGTGTCGCCGGAGCCGCTCAGGTCGAAAGTCTACCTTTACGAGCCGTCTTGTCATTGTCGCAGGCGAACCAATTTGTCACCCGTCTGTATCGACAAACACCTGACTTTTGAAAATATTGAATTTAAAAAAGAAAACTTTAAATATAATAATAATTTAAAAGGAAGTTTGATTACCATAGACATATATTTGATACATAGAATATACGAGAAAATAAATTGTCTAAAACAGTCTCGAGAAAATATCGAAATAAAGTTTGTAGGCAAAAGGTCTACTAATATACATCGTTGAAACTTATTCAAAAAATTTTTCATTTATTTATTTCATTTATTTATTTATTTGCGAAAAAACATGGTAGATTTAGATACAAGATGTCATAGTGGGTAAGTAAGTTCACATATTTTTACCAAATTAAAATGGTGTGCAAAAATTTTAGTCATAAATCTAGTAGGTACATTATAATTTTAATTAACATGAATTATTTGATTGAATTGCAAAATTATATAAATAAAATAGTATTGTCAATAATTGTAAAAGCGACACGAACCCTTTTGCAGAAAATCTGAAATCGAATAAAAGCTCTCAAATATTAACCATTTTTCCAACTCAGTACAAAATTTTTTAAAAGGAAGGTCAACGATGTTTTTTGGTAAGGAGTTGTAAATAAGGGGGGTCATATACACACAGTTTTTTCTGTATGTTTCCAACTAGGGACTGGCATTTTCAGATGAATATTAGTTGTTAGTCTTTTATTTAAATTACAGTTTTTTTCGAAAAGAGAGTCATTGTTTTTTATAAACTTTGCGACCTCAAATATGTAAATAGAAGGAACAGTCAAAAGTTTTTTGTCTTTAAAAACAGGTTTACAGGACTCTGTCCATTTCATGCCAAATATGGCACGAATGCACTTTTTTTGAGCTACAAATACTCTTGATATTTCACCAGTGTTGCCCCAGACAACAATGCCATACCTAATGATCGAGCACACATATGCATGATATACCATTAAAGCTGTTTCCCTAGACGTGCAATTTTTAAGTTTTTTGAGTGCAAAAACAAACCTGTTTATTTTGACACAAATATTGTGCACATGAGATTGTTTTTAATTGTTTAGGTTAACTAGCTGTCCCGGCAAATATTGTGCACATGAGATTGTTTTTAATTGTTTAGGTTAACTAGCTGTCCCGGCGAACTTCGTATCGCCTTAGAGAGTTTTTTTTTCATATATTTTCTTAATTTTTTTCCCGTAAGAACCTTGTACAGAGTATTAGAAAACTAAAAAAAAAAAATCGGCCAAATCGGTCAAGCCGTTTTCATCCTATGTCGTGACAACGGAAAACGGGTTTCATTTTTATATATATAGATAGATAGATAAGTTTTCTGAACAAAACTATAAGAAAATCATTAGAGCTCAATGATATCTATGTGGCGTGATAATTCGACGCTGCATATTTACCTACTACATATACACTGTTAAAACAACAAAGCAGGTGACTAGAATCCCAGTCTCTTTCCAAACTAAGCCGGAACACCTGACAGCGTCAGCGAAAAACTTCCCCCAAGTTTCAGCAAACTTTCCGGAATTTTCCAGAACTTTCGCCAAGACATAATGACATTCAAAAAACAGCGGGGAACTTTAAGTAGTCTCAGCCACAACACCGCTAATGAATGCTGTTAATAGTTGTTCGGGACTGCATTATAAGGTGCAGTTCACACCAAAATAGAGTTGTAGAACTTTTCGTACCTTGGAGCTTAAAGCTTAACTAACTTCCAATCAGGCTACAGACTTTGCGCTGTACATTTTTGGAACAAAATACTGAACGTAGTTTGTGATTTTATGCAATAGAATAGAATAAAACAAAATTAGTGAATAAACAAAATAATTGTATTTATTTATTTCTTACATGTACATTTTGTAGCGTAAGTCTATTAGTAGTAAGTACATTTAAATAAATACCTTTAAATTTTAAATTGTACGATTTTAGTTTTCTTGTAATTGATTTCTATTATTGTTATCTTTGAAACAAATCTCAATATGCTTGTAAAAAGCAAAACACGTCATTAATAATGTAATTATTGGTTTTAAATTGACCCAAATCATAATAATATATTTTTAAATTAGACTACAAAAAAAAATGTAGTGCTTCAATATTTATTTTATTGAATCCAAAAATTGATCGGAAAATTATTTTGTGTTGTTATACCTACATTTTCTAATGATTTAAAAATGTTATCAACTCAAATACCAAAAGTACATAAATTATTGAACATAATAATAATTCATACAAGTAGAAAAAAAACGTGCACAGCTGGATTCAAACCTACGAGTCTTACGGCCGGTTTCTGGAAACCCAAATCACGATTGATCCGAGTTTGACACATAGTAATTATTTGATTTTTTCGTTGATCATCGTTCGAGAAACCGGCCGTTAGATTAAAAGTCAAGTCACTAAACCAGGTATTCTAAATATCACAATGGTGATTCCACAACCAAGTTTCCAACAGTAGCAGAACTGTCAGTTGCCATGCACTTCCACACGGCTGGCCGCCATCTGTTTGTTTTGCACTTCACGATGAATAATTCCAACAAAACACTGGATTATGGTAATATTTAGTCGGTTGAGCTGTCCGGTGGAGCGAACATATCGTAGGTATGAAGGCTGAATAGTAAGAAGATAATGTTATAGCATATGAGTTTTGTAGGTAAAGGAAGTTGCTTAATGTTTTGATAAATATTTTCCGCTAAACAATGACCCTATATCTTATAAAAAGTTAGTTTTTTTACTTAACCTATTGTGACTTGTGTCCCACTGCAGGGCAAAGTCTCCCCCAAATTCCTCCATTCATCCCGATCTCCTGCGTCCATCCACCACTTTGTCGCGTATGAGTCGAGATTGTCTCTCCAACGTCTTCTCGGCCGGCCCGGTCGTCGCCTCATATTCTCGGGCACCCAAGAAGTGGCAATTCTCGCCCACTAAGTCATCATTACGTATGGTAAACTGTACTTCAAGTCTGCGCTAATTTTTTATAAGATATACCGTTCATTTTTAACCGACGTAAAAAAATCAAGTAATTTCGACCTAAAATTACTCGGTTTACTTACATAAGTTTAAGAATTTGAACGTACTTGATGAAATAAAAAGAAACGCAAGAAGATTTTTTTAAATCGATGGGGCGTTTTCGTTTCAGATTTGCTTATTTGCAGATCGTACAAACATTTCAAGGCGGGAATCGAACCCGCAACCTCGGCGTCGCAGGCGGTATTATTATATATTTATTATGTATTTGATGCACACTGCGCGGTTTATACCATCACAGGCATGGATAATATCACAGAGCTTTTATACACAGCTAACGTAACTGCATAAAACGCCATTGTTTATATTTTCAACTTTAAAAGTACATTTAAAATGGCTTTGTATATTTTATGAGGTTTTTTGTGACTAAAAATAACAAACTGTTTTGGATTAAGTTTTTCACAGTGTTTTGGTATTCTGTTATTTTGTTATGACGCCGTTTTTCTAGCTTTATGCGAGAGCTTTATATATTTAATGCAGTAGCACGTACTTTTGTGGTTTAGTGTTGTTTATTAGCAACCACTCAGTTACTTCCCTCTATAGAGGGATGGTCAAAAATGGCCTCTTTCGTTGCAAGTTGTCTGTACTCTAATGCTTCGGCTACATTAGCGGGCGAATATTCGTATCGTGTTGGCGCGACAAAAACATCGTGTTCGGATAAAGGCGATATACTAAGCGATGACACTATGTACCCGGCCACATAGATAGATAGATAGATAGATAGAAAATACTTTATTGCACACCACAACTTAAAAATAAACATGTAAAAATTAACTAAAACTAGAGTATGACATACAATGGGCGGCCTTATCGCTAAACAGCGATCTCTACCAGACAACCTAGTATGGACAGGATCATAAAGAACAAAACATGGGGCTGATAGTGTGCTTAGTAAAATGTTAAATTAAATAAACAAAAATTAATGTGTAACTAAATATGTACCTACTAATAATTATATAACATACATAAACCTACATACCAATATATAATATAAATAATTATGTTATATACCTACATACACCTAAAAATACATATACACATACATCGCGTTAACACGAATATTCGCCGTAGCCCGCTAGTGTGGCCCCAGCATTAGGGATAAAAAAAACTTGATAGAAGAAAATTAATGCCAAAAGAAGTAGAATAAACTTATTTAGATGACGTGACACTTATCAGTTTATACAGTTTTTGACCGATAGTTTTTATTTTAAATCTTGTCATAGGGTAAGTGATTTTTGATTTATTTTGTAAGCAACCATTATTTACATAATGAATTAAAGTTTTTTAATATTTTAAGATTTTAAATTCTCTGATAAAGCTGTTTGATGCTGATGTTAAATAAATATTTATGGACACGATGCCTTTTACTTGTAAATTAAGCTTTGGGAACTAGATTGATGATAAAAATACATAGAGCCTAGAAATTATTCTGCTTCAAATGTCACAGTAATTTAGGAAAGTATTTTTTAAATTATTTTTGACCTCTTTTGTTGTATACATACTACGTTACTCTACGTTACGTAGCAGACGTACTACGTGACCACTGGTTATTGTTGTCTGTGGTCTCCTTTGCCAAACGAACGTCTGTCAGATGCCAGTTACCTTCAAAAACCATACCTTTGGCTTCGACTACATTTTATCGCATGCTTTGATAATAATTTGTAATATAATGATATTCAAATACTCTTGTTATTCATATATTATATTATACGCAAAGAAAAAAAAAATCAGGATCTTATATTTTTTTCCACTTTTACCCTTCATACACTTGCTGTGTATTATAAATATCATTGTATTATAAATTACTTAAAAACTATTATTAAACTGGTATAATAATTAATTTTTGTTGTCTTTGATACTTTTTCATTTAAGTACTTTTACATTTTTTTGTTATTTTTGACTATGATGGATAAAAGAGCATGGATACGGATAAGTATGGGTCGAAGCCTCATCTGGCATTGTACAAAGCTTTGTTGCTATAGCTAGGGCTGTGCACAATCCTTAATCAGAAGTCTTAGTGCGGGCTCTATTACGTTTTATAGCAACTGGACTCGAATGTCCACACATCATCTATCTACCCTTGTCCCACTTTAAGTGGGGTCGGAACAACACGTCTTCTTCTTTCACTCGTCTCGTGTCAAGTCCATCCATCTTTTTTTTGGCCTCCCGCTACTTCTACATCCATCCATGACGTGTTGTTGATTGATGTTGATGCTCACATTGTTGTGGTTTGAAGGATAAGACCAACAGTTTGAATGACAGGCAGATAATTTGTAATTGGATCCTTTTTAACTCTATAGGTACGAAACCCTACAAAATGAAAGACGATGTGATTGCCATTGCTTATTGCCATGACACGTAATAACCCCCCCCATAAGAATCAATCTCGGTCGGTGTGTGATAGTGACAGTAAATTACTTGCTAACGGCGACCACTAATTGGTGCACCGCTAATACGTCGAAGCTGAAAATATTGCTGAGATTAAACTGAGAAATGTACTGTGATTGCTACGAGTCGCTACGAATTGCTACGACTTGCTACGAATTGCTACGAATTGCTACGAATTGCTACAAGTTGCTATAGATTGCTACAATTGGGAATTAAGATTGGCGACGTGAGAAACTTATGTACAGGTTGTATAAAGATTACTTTCAAATCTATACTAATAATATTATAAAGAGGTAAAGTTTGTATATTTGTTCAATTGTAAGGGGTAATCTCGGTATCTACTGAACCGATTTTAAAAATTCTTTCACCAATAGAAAGCCACATTATTGCTGAGTGTCATAGGCTATATTATATTTTCAAAAAAAATAGGGATCCTTACTAAAACTTCAATGCCCAACGAAGTGGGCACGGGTCAGCTAGTATTCAATATGTTTAGAGATAGGTCAAGTATAAGAAATAGTGTGTTTGATTTTCTACATAATTTTTCACAATATAAAAAAAACTGTACTGTAGCTATTAGTTTCACAGATAAAATATCATTTTTTCAAAATCATTATGTCAAGTTGAGGGATTAATCTATTTTTGTTGGATAACGTCTTTCTGTTCATTGGTGCCGGCACAGGTAAAACTTAACGATTATAAATAAATTATCTTAATTAGACGTTAAGACGGTCTAAAGCAGTCTTATACCTCATCATCAACTTATATCAGTCCACTGCTGGACGTAGGTCTCTCCCAAGAAGCGCCACTGAGCCCGGTCTTCGTCTCTTCTCATCCAGTGTTTGCCAGCTACACTCCGCAGATCGTTGCTCCATCTCGCCGGAGGACGTCCTACACTACGCTTGCTTAACCGCGGGTAAGTCTTTTACACCCTGTACGTATTGCAATCCAATACGTTTATATTGAATGTTTGTTGTTGGTTTGAACAATTAATAGGTCATGAAATATACACTATTGTTTACATTTCCTTGAAATAGTTGTTTTTGAAACTGTATTTTTTTTGTTGTAACTTAATTTTTTAATCTATTTATATAATAGTATACTACTTCCAAAATCATGATATTTTAAATGCTAGAGTGTGAGATGTAAAAAAAAAAATGGTAGCACTCCGGGAGTGCCAGGAGTGCAGAAGTGAAAACTTCAATATTAACATTAATGTGTCTGTGTCAGTGTGATTGTGTCATGTCGACACAACGACAATGACAATGACAATGACAATCACAATGACACAGACACATTCGCGCAAGCGCGAATGTGTCTGTGTCATTGTGATTGTTGCGCGAATGTGACACAACGACGAAGACAACGAAGACACACTGACACAGACACATTCGCGCAAGCGCGAATGTGTCTGTGTCATTGTGATTGTGTCATGTCATTGACATTGACACAACGACGAAGACAACGAATGATGAACGTCACGTTCGATGAACGTCACGAGTCACGTGACCCTGACTGAGTTTTCACTTCAATAAGATGGAAGCGATACAGTTAAATACAAGTTAGGCGAAACGATTCGTACGATATAATAGCGTCTATCTGGTTATGCGCGCGCGGCGAGCGATACGTGTTTCCCGTGCGAGGGTGCTCAGAGCGTCTGTCGGCTGCCGGCGCGCGAGTGCCGCTCCTCGGTCCTCCGCCCCCGCGCTCCGCACCGCACCGCGTGTTGGCAGCGCCTTGTACTCGCCTTGTACGATGTCGCCACAACACTATTTAATTGTTTGAGTCATACGTCGCGTGACCGCAAGTGTGTTCTTTTGTCGTCTCTTGTTTTACGAGCAATGTATAAAAATTAAATAAGATCTTACGCTTTTTCGACGTCACGTGACCCTGACGCGAGTTTGAAAGTTTTTACCCACCCAGCGCCGCTAAAGAAGTTTTCACTTCAAAAATATATTAAATGCTCTGCTTAGTTTGGGAGTAGAGTCTAGACCCAAACTAAGCAGAGCATGTAATATAGGAACTAGATTGCTGATAGAATACTTACAGTAACACCCAGACACAGAAAAATCGAATGGAACCCACGACCCACAGCCTGAAGGGCAGAGCACCAACTGATCTGTGCCTGTCAAACTATCGTATCCGTATCATTCACCCAAATAGTTCAAACGTCAAAATCAGTACCCCAAGTTCGAGTTTGTGCACACACGGATCGTAGAGACGCAATCGCCGAGCGCCACCAATTTTGCATGGAAATCCAAGCAGCGCCCCTAGCAGATTTATTGGGAGGCTTGGATCTCCATATAAAATCGGTGGCGCTCGGCGATTGCGTCTCTGCGATCCGTGTGTGCACAAACTCATACTTGGGGTACAGACCAACTTTACTTCTGTAACTTGTTCTATTTATACTAGAATTCTAGAGAACAAGTCAGACCAAAAGTAATATTGTCAAACCCAGTGTCTATTGTCAAAAACTAGTAGCAAACTATTTAAACAATAGCACTACTGATTACACAATGCACTCGTGCACTAGTTTCGTTTACAGAGGGAGTTTCGACAACTTTTCGGACAGTGCATGCAAATCCTTTGCATCCAAAAGCTATTTTGGGTAAAGTTTTAATGCAATCTTGTGGCTTGTTTTCCTGCTTTAGTGTACTTTTATAGCTGTTTTTGACGTGACAACGTCTTATAATTCGATAGAGCCGGCTGCACGCACGAAAAAACATGACTCATGAAGCGTTCCGGCGTTCCGGCGTTCTGAGGCGTTACCGTATACCGTTCGTTGACGTTGTCACGTTCAACTATCGTCAGTAAACCGACTTTACAGACATCCATTTTTTGTGTTTATTTGACGTGGAGATATTCACGTGGAGCTTATATAAATGCATTTTTCTAGTGTTTTTTTTTCAGTTTTTAATTATTTTGGAATTTCTATTGAGTATCAAGAGTAATGAGCATTAACGTGTATTTTGAGAGTGGTGTAATCTAGAATAATATATATTTTTACAACGTATATATAAGGGCTTATCAAAATAAATTAATTAATTCATTGACTTTTCACACAACACGCTCTAGACTAAATTTGTACTTTGAAAAGCAGATTGCTGACAAAATACCTAAATACTTAATCAGTTGAACTATCTATAGATCGTTTGCAACGGTCTGTAGATAGCTCAACTGTTTCTTATGTATTTTATATGCCAATGCACATGTTGTAAATAATGAAAATTAAAAATAAATGACTTAAATACCGTATTCAATGCAAACACATACATCTTTTTAAATTGCTAACGTAAAAAGTAAAAATTTATTTCCCTAGGGACGAAAAAATCTAAAATTTTGGAGAAGCATATTTGCATTTCTAAGAACTCTCTTTGACTTAAAATTTGCGCAAAAAAATAAACCTCTGATACATAATTAACAAATGCCAAAGATAGATTGCTTGTGTCAATTACAAAAAAAATAACCAGAAACCCACAGATATGGTCTAAGTTCACTAACACGATAACCAGCGGTTAACTTAACTAATTTTTAAATAATACACTGTGGGCTAGGTCCAGCGAGTCTTATTGCGTTGTCCTATAAAGTAAGTCTTATAAAATGTTAAAATTTGTGGTAAGGGTAAACACATTATAAACCTTTATATACGATTTTTGAGTATGCATAATTTGTTACTCTGCTACTGTGTAGTTAATAGTTTACCTTTAGTATCATGCGTTGAAGAAAATTAACATAATATATAACATAATAAATGAATGCCTTAATTTATCAACGAAGCTCATTGTGTTGGCAGAAGCTAGTGTCTTGCTCTTGTATAAAAATGTATTCAAAATCCGAGTGTAAACCTCTGATTAGCGTGTTGGTGCAATTAAGACTAATTATTTTATTCATGGGGAGAGGTTCTGTGAAATCCCACTTGGAACCGAATCTTATGCCAAGATTTTAACATTTTTATTGAAATGCCTGTGGTTGGTGCAATCTCCATTTTTAAGCTTTGTGACGACATCAAATGTATAGATGCGTATGACGTCATTTTACAGTCACTTAGCGCAAGTAGCTAGAATAAATATTCTATTGAATAGATTTTAGAAAAAATGTATAATAAAAAAAATATCTATCTATGTAATGTATTGTATTAAGTATGTGAGTCTTCTAGTACCCATAACACAAGCTCTGCTTAGCTTGGGGCTGGATAATGTTGTGTGGATAGTCCAGCATTATTATTTATTTATTAGATGGTTTTTGACATGCGCTGGGTTTGATGTTAGATCCCCATAAAAAACAACTAAAATTGATGTTTTTCTGTGATGTGGTACTAATATTTATTCTATGTGTGTACTTATATTTACAAAAAGTATATAATCAGCAATATAATATATATTATACGCTTTGCTTTGTTATGATCTTATGTGAAAAATTAATGAAAATTTATTTAACATTCACATTTTAGCAATCAAATAGCCATTTATATATAAAACATGGATTACCATCAGGTGGGTAATCCTGTCCCATCACTTTTTATCTTCTAGAAATCTGTCTGTACATTACTATTAAGAACTAGCTGTCCCGGCAAACTTCGTACCGCCTAAGAGATTTTTTTTTCTGAGAGATTTTCTTATTTTTTTTTTCCGTAAGAAACATGTACAGAGTTTTAGAAAACTACAAAAAAAATCAGCCAAATCGGTCAAGCCGCTTTCATTGCTAGGTATGTCGTGACATCGGAAAACGGGTTTCATTTTTATATATATACCTATAGATTAAATCAACAATCTACGTTCCAGTTGACAAAATGTATAAAGTTGACTTTACTTAATCTATTTTATCGATGTCACTGCGCTCTGTCAACAGTCGTTAAGCTAAAGAAATAAGGCTCTAATGGTAGCGTTTACCGTGAATATAAATATAAGAAGATATATAGATAAGAAGAAATATTCATGAACAATTCACACATCACACTAGTCCCAAACTAAGCAAAGCTTGTACTATGTAAACGAGATTGCTGATAGAATACTTATACAAATATTTTTTGTAAATACATACTAACACACAGACACAGAACAAATATTTGTTCATCGCACAAACATACGCTCTGTGTGGTAAATAAATAAATAGTATCATAATGGTTGAGACCGTGTTTTTGTTTTATATAGTTAATTGCTTATTTAATATGTTTTTTGTAACGAAAACTTTTTTTGTTACCGTTACACAATAAATATTATGAGAAAACATAACAAAATCTGGTATTAATTATTGGAATAATTATTTTTCTATTTTATATTAGTTATATCTGTTAATTTAATTGTCTTTAATTATTTTTAATCTTATCTTAAATTTTATTACAAAAATAGACTTATCGGAGACTTTTGTTAAACATCGAGACAGTTTAAAGATTTATAAGTTATTCATAAATTAGTACTCAATATTTATCTTATTCTTCTTAAACCTGAAGCTTTTCCAGCATTCAGTACAAATATCTCTCACCTAATTGTGCTAACATTTGCTTCCTTAATCACGTCCAATGGCCGAACTCGACTATAAATATCTCGCCTACTCAGCTAGCGGGATTATTGGCAGGGGGCAACTGACAACTGAAATGTTTCTGAGCTGTTATTTGATCGAATTGCAGTTCAGTTTTTTTCTTCGTCTTTTAATGATATTTTGAATCTTCGATTTTTATACCGTTTGATAGAATTAACGAAAAATCGGGTAGGCCATGCTAAAATCAGGTAGGTCATGCTTAAATCAGGTAGGTCACGTGCTAAACCGCGGCATTGACGTCATTTTTAACAGCTCAGTCATAATTTTATAAAGCTCAGTCACGTCAGTCCAAATGCCACGGAATACTGATGAGTACTATAGTAAAATCATCGAAAACTGAACTGCAACTGAAAGGATATTCGGTCACGCAAGTTTCCCCTTGCTGCATAGCCCCCCTGGAAGGATTTGGAGAAAGTACGACATTCGTTCGCATCGTGTGTAATGGCTTTATTGATCGGTTTTATCTTTTGATACACGGTCAATGACTATCGTGTACATGGTGACTTAGCTATAGGTAGGTAAGATATTTATATAAACGTTTATTTATCTCTTATGTATACACGTCAAAGTATAGTCAGTCATTTTAGTATACAAAAATACAAAAACATTTATTTCGGAACAGATTACAGTGTGGCAAGAACAAATGAGGTACGATGATAGCTACAGTAGTTCGTGAAAACTGTGTCGTAGCGACCAACACCCACCTCCTTAACCTATATAAATAGTGTTCCAACAAGATATGTTAAGACAAAGCAAAATGACAAGATAAAAGTGAAAGTAAATTAAACCTATTTAAATGAGCATGTAAGGTGTGTATGACGGTGTGAGGACATATGATGCAAGTGGAATGTGTGCGGGAGGGATAGAAAATAATATAGAAAATACATAGCCTACTTTCTATAAGTACTTATTAATATAATTTAATGACCTTATAAAATAACAGAGCATACATAGAATATTAAAAAAAATAGCGTATACATAAATATTCACGAACAATCACATTCAGACATCACGTTTTAGTCCAAAAAAAGCAAATCTTCTACTATATATTGTTCTATGGGAATGCAGATAGAATAGGTACGTATTTTTTTTAATACATTAATAGAATAATATAGTAACAGACACAGAACAAACCTCAGTGCTTATCAAACAATCGTTCTCGGTGGGAATTGAACCCACGACCAGCAGGCACAACTAAGCTATGACGATCTCAGATACGCCAAGATCTATTCTCATTTTCTCCAAGATACCTATAGATACCTAAATAATTCAAGATGCTCACAAAGCCTCAACAGAAAACCTGCCCCAAACCTGGGTTCAGCAATATCATCGTAATAAATTACAGTTCCTGATTATTTTTATCGTTAGCGGTCTAAGGAAGAATAGACCACGGAATCGTCTAAGTAAATAGACAATGAGACTGAAAGAAATTGTTATTGTTATAATTTGTATCGAAAGATGTATTTTTTATACTTACTTCCAATGACATATTAATAGACACGCTTCATTAAAACACGAATATTCTTATCTACAATGGCCTAAGTGATTAAAAGTAAAGAAAAGGTTTTGTAAATGTAAAAAAACATTTTAAACTCTCAAAAATGTATTTATCTTATTCGTCCAACTAAAGCCTTGTTTTGTATTTTCATTCATATCTTTTCAAAATCATTGAGATCATATCACATACGCTACAAAGTTTCAATAAAAAAATGCTATTTAATTATGAACACGTGAAACGTGATCAACAAAACGCTCAAATCAATATTGCACACGACACAGGTCACGTGGGCGGATGACATAAGCAACTCGACTGTACACATTGAACTACGAACGGGACTGCATATGACGTATGACGTAATCAAACGTCAAACGTCATATGTAGTCCTGTTGCTAGAAAAAGAAAGCAAACTCAGACAATTTGAAGTGACGTGCAACTGTTATGCTTCTCAGTGGCTCTACCATGAGATGTCACAGTAAAATCGCCTGACTTTACTACAGTAGTTACGTCAATATTAGTATGACGAATTTTAGTACCCAACTATCCGCTAGAGGCGCTGTACAAATCTTCATACATTTTTTTAACTACAGACGCTAGCGAGTATAGTAAATATGGTATAGTAAAAACTCATGGTAGAGCCACAGGGTGCGAAGTAAAAGTCGGGCAATTACCATACTTTTTGCTTGCCATATATACACGCGGGAAAAGCATCTAAACAACACAAACATTGTAGTAACAAAACGCTATTATTACCTTTATTGGTTCTATCGCCTTGGGTGTTTTTTTTCTGTAATTGGATGGATTTTTGCATTATTTCTGAAATTGATTTCAACAAATTGGACGCAAATATTGAAAAGAAGTAATATTGTGAACGATATTTAATCCGGTTTGTTATTTTATTATAATTTTTAAGTGAAAATTGGTATGATTTTTTATTTATTAGGGTTACTAAAAACTACACAGTATTTTTTTTCATTATTCTATTGAAAGATTTTGATAAAAAATCGAGAGAAAAAAATATGGAAAATATAGATGGACTCATTACAGTTTCATTGTAGTTTTAATCCCTCATCTAAGCGATCCAACGTGTACCACATATCCCAAGCAAATGAAAATCAAGAAGAACTAAACATCACTAAAATCAAGTCACAATTACACGCACTTTGTCCTGCTAACTACACGCACCTTGAATACAATAAAAAACCTTTCCTAACCAGTGTCCTGTTTACTATACGCACTTTGTATGCGCTGAATAACCTTTACGCCGAATACTAAAACAAAATTGACAATAGTCTTTTGTTTCGATAACATTTTCACAATGGACTTGTCATTGAAACACATAATATGAAACTGTATAATATGTGACATATTTATGTTTAGATAAGAGCATGTGGGCATGTGTTTTTAATCATCCTTGTCCCGACACTAACTCATCACTGTCGCTAATCGTAAGTTGTAACTGTCGGCGACAGTTACCAGATACGATTAGCTAGTTACAAGGAGCCTTAGGATTAAAACATTATTAATCAGCCAAAAATAATAATCTGAAATAAAAACAATCACGACAATCATTTTCTCTGAACTTTTGGTTGAAACTCCGTGACTCCAAGTAGTCGAAATCCAAGTTATTCAAATGAACCAACCACGGCGGTTCCGCATAAATGCATATTGAATATGTTTACGTACTCCGAAATAGGAATAGACCATACCTCTGTATTTAAATTCATTCCGATCTCCATATTATTGAGTTTCAGATCTGTGTCTTTGTTTTTTCAGTACCTCTACCATGAGCTGTCACAGTAAAATCGGCTGACTTTACTACAGTAGTTACGTCAATATTAGTATGAAGAATTTTAGTACCCAACTATCCGCTAGAGGCGCTGTACAAATTCTCATACATTTTTTTAACTACAGACGCTAGCGATTATAGTAAATATAGTATAGTAAAAACTTATGGTAGAGCTACAGATAGTTGAATTGCATGTCGGTGTCAGGTTTGTGTAATATTATTCAGGTCTAATTTGATTGGATTTTGTGGTTTTCTCTATATGGAAATACCTTTGTAAAGAATATGAAGTTTTTATTTGCATATTTATAGACGGTCTGCGAGTGTTTTGACGCGAAAGAAGAAAACGGTGGAACATAGGCTACACACAATCACACAACTAACTATACACGATGTCTTATTATTTAAAAAAACAAAGTTTACGAGATTAGGGTTGTATGTCATTAGATATTAAGTTTTTGCCTAGTAGGTAGTGTAGTAGAACAAATCAGACAAATTAGTCAACTAAATGAATAAATATTAGGATAAAAAGAAAAAAGAAAATGGGAAATCCGTACTGGTAAGGACATCAATACGAATGTCAATGTGGGTTTCATACCTCTTAATTTATTAGTGTACCACATATTTTTTTTGTGTGGCTTCTGTCCGTCAATACGTCAGTCAATACAACCAGTGTCAAGTGGTTGCTTTGATTATTCAGTCAAGTCAATGGTCAAGTCGGCTGTCATTTGTTTCAATTTAACTTTGACATGCTTTTAAAGTACAGTCACATGACTGCAATCACTACAGTCACACCGCAATCCATAAAACTACTACCCAGTCTGCATGTACTAGTGAAGTAATTTTCTCTACAACGACTATATTCATTATTCTCTCTAACACAATATAACTGTGTTATTATGCTCCAGGCCACGGCAGACAGCTGGTGAACCAACCTTCTTTTGTTTGCAACCTCCTTTTTGAATTGGTGGTCTAGTGGTAGAAACCTCGTCTGAGGATAGTGAGGTGGTTCGAATCTGGTAATGCACCAATGGATTCTGACTTTGTGATTGACACTGGCTTTCTGTGCATATCCAGTGGTCTGAAACGGTGAAGGAAAACATCGCGACGAAACCCATGGTTATCAATTTCACTTACTTAATTCCCAAGCTTTTAGGTATACAGGTAGATAGAGGTACAATATTTATGTTCATCACACAAACATTTGCTCTGGGTGGGAATCGAACCCACGGCCCACAGAATGGAAGGTAGAGCTACCATTTGAGCTGAAATGAATTGAAATAATTTATTTGCTTCAAATATGGTAGGTATAAATTCTTATCATACATGGTGCCTCACGTTTCACCAAATATTGGCAAATCTTACAAAAATTCTAAAATGTCATACAATAATGACGTGACGTATGTCACATTATAAGGCTTAGTGCTGGCCGTATTATAAGTGACACAGCTGTTCTTATTGAGCTGTTATCACAATATCCCGGCATTAGAAGTCCTAGTTAGCTCGGCTAATTGGATTTTGATCTCTACTTTATTCTTCTATTGATTTAGCGAGCGAATTGCTATTACTGTACATGTTGTATTTATATTATATGAAATGTATCTTTCGTTTAGATCTTATCGAACAAATAATTAATGTATGATTAAATATTTGCTTAGATTTTTACGTTAAAAAATATAAATATGTACATAAATTAAATATATTATGTAAACGAAACATTGGTAATTATTATACTACCTCAGACACATGGCACAATAGTTATCTGCAAACATTGGGCTAGACAAGTCAGTATCGGCCAGTGTGCAGATTCCCTATTTTTCATTGAAGTCTTAAGAAAACACTTTACCCACAAAAAGGCCATTACTCCATATAATTGCTTGGTTCCGACCATGAACTCGAGTTGTGGTTCCAAATTACTTTACCAAACGAACTGTGAGATTAAAAACTCCCCAAAAACTTAAATGCACTTCCCCAAGTGGTCATGAGTCCCTCAAACTTTACGATACTATAAACCCACAAGTACATTCATTTTACGAGTTGAGTTTTCATCACTGTTTTCTTCAAGGAGTTGAGAAGCAACTTGTCTAGAATCCCTTGTTTAATTCTTGGTTACTCTTCCGATTGGGATTAGTTGAACTATCTATAGATCGTTTGCCCAAAGTATTATGTATTTTATAAATAGATAAAATTTGTATACAACAGATTTTGTTTAATTACGAACAGTCATTCCATACGGAGTGAATGATTTTAATCAATTTTCGTACAGAGTAAAATGTTTGACTATAAAACAATAAGTTATGTGTCTGTCAAAACAATATTTATACAGATCAATATAAAAATTAATATTATTTGTTGGAAATTTATATATAAATTAAAAAGAACATTGTCCATATCTTGATTGAAATCGAATGAAAGATATCCTTATCTTGAAAAACACCTCATAAAATATTACAAAAAAATCCTAAATGTGGCAACACTCAGATAAACTGATATACCAAGATTATCTTCTCCATCAGGCAAATTATCTTTACTTCTGGATGTTCTTAAATTCCTTTCAGTTATCTTTTGTTTTACGACAAGCACAGATGAGATTTAGAATATTAAATTCAATGGGGGTCGGTAGGACCCCTAAACAGGAAAATAGAATGGACAATATCTACACTCATCCTAGATAATAGGGTAAACTAAGGCCTAAAATTAAAGTCTATGGTTGGGAAGTAATTTTAGTACAAAATACATTGTGTGTGCTGTAGGGCTATCCAGCAAGGGGAAACTTGTGACCGAATATCCTTTCAAATGCAGTTCAGTTTTCGATGATTTTACTATAGTAACTCATCAGTATTCCGTGGCATTTTTGTGGATTGACGTGGCTGAGCTTTATAAAATTATGACTGAGCTGTTAAAAATAACAATGTCAAAACTTAACATGATTTACAGGGTGCCGTGATTACACGACGATGGAATACACAATCACGGAAAACACAGCCCGGAATTGGTGACCATTTTGTCATCCGATTCCATGGTTGACAAAATGGTCACTAATTCCGGGCTGCGTATTCCTGGCTGCGCTCTTCGTGGTCGTGTTTTACCGGGTTGTGTTTTCCATGGTTGTACATTAACCGGACCCTCGTTAAGTAACAGTTCAAATACAGTTCAAAAACATTTCAGTTGTCTGGATACGCCCGCTGAACATAATGATTTTGAACAATGTTAGATGGATTTTCGATAAGAAAAATAAACTTAGTTTATCTAATATTGTAATTAAAATTTTAATGTTTATACTGAATAAAATAAATCTTAATGTATTAAGAAGCTTTTGGTACAAAGTTCTAATTAAATAATATAATAATTATGTTCAAAAATAAAAGAAAATTCAAGTTAGTTTCAAATTAAAATGAAATACATTTTCGAAGATTAATAATTTAAAATGAAATTATAAACTCATTGAAATAACTTTGGTTATTTACTACCTCATAATTTATTTAATTTTTATAATTAGCCCAATTGCGATGTAGTTGATTACTTATTTTACTATACTGTGATAGGGCAATTATATCAGAGTAAATCTAACGAATTTTAGTTACATTGCGCGTCAACGCTAGCTTGAATACTAAACGTTATCAAATACGCTACTGATACAATAATGTCAATACAATAATATTTATTTGTGCTAATCTCTGGATAGTGAAACCACTACTGCACCACAAACAATGCAAGTGGGTATTATGCTACAAAAAGCAGCAATGTAACCACTGAAACCGGGCGAAGGTCCGCCTGCAACGATAAATGTTTGTACGATCTGCAAATATTTATTCCGGGTGCTTTATATGTATAATAAAAAATATCTATCTATGTAATGTATTAAGTATGTCAGTCTTCTAGTACCCATAACACAAGCTCTGCTTAGCTTGGGGCTAGATGTTGTGTGAATTGTCCAACATTTTTTTTTATTTTTAAGGCATTTTGCAAGTGGCAAAGTTCATTGACCAGAATTCCATAGCTCTTTGTTCATACGTGTGGGTTCATTGCACCATTTGCGAAGAAAGTTCGTGGTCGCAAAGTTGGGAATATGAGAATTTCTCCCAGTCTCTGAAGCATTAGGGAAGTTAGTCCTCACAGCAGGTCCGCCTATTAATGTGCGCTGGGCTGGACTTATTGACAGACATGTAAGTTTGTCTGTGTAAGTTTCAAGAATACGTGCTTTATTATCTCCGAATTTGTCCTAAGATTTAGCATTGTCGTGTTTGATCCGGTATTGATATTAAAATTGAATTCATGAAATTAAATTGATCTTGTATTATATAGAAGTATTTTATTGTAGGTATTTATTTACTAGTAAAAAAATTTATTTATTCACAAACAAACTTATGATTATTACAATATTTATTTACTAAATAAAAAATATTTACGTACTATTCACACATCACACTCTAGTCCCAAACTAATCAAAGCTTGTACTATGGAAACTAGATTGCTGATAGAATACTTATGTACATATACATATTTTTCTAAATACATACATAGAATACTAAATAACACCCAGACACAGAACAAAAATTTATGTTCATCACACAAACATTTGCCCTTCGTGGGAATTGAACCCACGACCTACAGGAAGGCAGAGCGACTACCAACTGAGGTGTGACGCCTGTCAAATTCATTTCAAACTAAAGCAACTTTTGTTTAAATTTGAGTAAAATGTGGCCTTAATTCAGTTTAAGATTAAACATTGTACCAATAGGTAATCCCGGATTCTCCAGGTATCGTAACCGTGATTTCGTTAAGGTAGTAAATCACACTGGCCTTGAGTGGAAACTTGTAACTTCCGAAGCTGTAAGAATACATAGAGATTGGTACATTCTGGTACACTGTTTGATAGAGACGAGATTTTGATAAAGCTTTATGTTACACACAAAGATAAGAACCCCAAAAGTTATATTGTCGAGCAGACTTTAACATTTTTGTGATTATCTTAACTTAAGAAATATTAGTATGTGATATTTATTTATATTACAATGTACGTGAATCAAACCTGCTACATAATTTAACCGATAGTTGCGCCTTGATTAATAATTATATTGCCACGCGATGAACTTCGTAAAAAACTCTTTTTTATTTGTAATTTGTTTTAAACTAAGAACTCGCGATGATTTTAAAACAACAAATAATTCAACAGTTTATAACGATTCCACAATTATTTCGCCAGTTTAAAAACTAGTAAGAATGACTATAAAGAGCGAACAGCGTTAAAATAAAAAAAAATAGATCACTTATTACAGATTTTTTCAATTTTTTTTACTTAAACTATATAAAGTATGACTTTTCATTTTTTATCATAATAATAAGTTATATTAATAACCGGGATATTTACCATGATTTTTGAGTTTGAAAATGAAAACTATGTTCAAAACCGTGATAGTTTCAAATATTATAAAGATAAAGATATTTTTATTGGTAACAAACATGGTTATTTACATGGGTATCCATGGGTATATTAATAACGTTATCAAATATCAACTCTATAACATATATGATAATTTATGATTTAACAATATCATCCTAAATAATAATACTGCTAGCATAAACCAGTTTCATAACCAAATACGTCATTAAAAGTTTACCTTACTCTGTGGAAATTGTAAGTTCTGTGAGAACTTAGAACACAGCTTCCTCGGATTAATTTAAGGGATCCGTTACAACAATTACTTCATCCGTGAGGATTAAAACGTGTTTATTATAAATAATACAGTACGTATTTTGTAGGTTTCTCTATTTTAATCTTCTAGTTAAAAGTTTAAGAGGTATTTAAAGAACGTGCTTTTTTATAATGAGCGTAAGCCACGATAAAAAAAATGGTTGTCTGTAAAGTCGGTTTACTAAAGATAGTTGAACGTGACAACGTCAACGAACGGTATTGTAAGCGGTTCTGCAAAATAAATCGTCGCGCGTCGTTCGAAACAATTTAATATTGTATTTCATTTCATTCCATTCCATTCCATTCCATTCCATTCCATTCCATTCCATTCCATTCCATTCCATTCCATTCCATTCCATTCCATTCCATTCCATTCCATTCCATTCCATTCCATTCCATTTCATTTCATTTCATTTCATTTTATCTTATTTTATCTTATTTTATCCTATCCTAATCCTTATCTACTAGGGTATGTACTAGGGTATGTGATGCTCGCGGTGTTCTAGGGTATGTGGTGCCCGCGGTATACTTGGGTATGTGGTGCCCGCTGTGTAGTTGGGTATGTGGTGTCCGCGGTGTACTAAGGTATGTGGTGCCCGCGGTGTAGTTGGGTATGTGATGCCCGCGGTGTACTTGGGTATGTGGTGCCCGCGGTGTAGTTGGGTATGTGGTGCCCGTGGTGTACTAGGGTATGTGGTGCCCGCGGTGTATTTGGGTATGTGGTGCCCACGGTGTACTAGGGTATGTGGTGCCCACGGTATACTTGGGTATGTGGTGCCCGCGGTGTAGTTGGGTATGTGGTGCCCACGGTGTACAAGGGTATGTGGTGCCCGCGGTGTACTAAGGTATGTGGTGCCCGCGGTGTACTAGGGTATGTGATGCCCGCGGTGTATTTGGGTATGTGATGCTCGCGGTGTTCTAGAGTATGTGGTGCCCGCGGTGTACTAGGGTATGTGGTGCCCGCGGTATACATGGGTATGTGGTGCCCGCGGTATACTAGGGTATGTGGTGCCCGCGGTATACTTGGGTATGTGGTGCCCGCGGTGTAGTTGGGTATGTGGTGCCCGCGGTGTACTAAGGTATGTGGTGCCCGCGGTGTAGTTGGGTATGTGATGCCCGCGGTGTACTTGGGTATGTGGTGCCCGCGGTGTAGTTGGGTATGTGGTGCCCGTGGTGTACTAGGGTATGTGGTGCCCGCGGTGTATTTGGGTATGTGGTGCCCGCGGTATACTTGGGTATGTGGTGCCCGCTGCGTAGTTGGGTATGTGGTGTCCGCGGTGTACTAAGGTATGTGGTGCCCGCGGTGTAGTTGGGTATGTGATGCCCGCGGTGTACTTGGGTATGTGGTGCCCGCGGTGTAGTTGGGTATGTGGTGCCCGTGGTGTACTAGGGTATGTGGTGCCCGCGGTGTATTTGGGTATGTGGTGCCCACGGTGTACTAGGGTATGTGGTGCCCACGGTATACTTGGGTATGTGGTGCCCGCGGTGTAGTTGGGTATGTGGTGCCCACGGTGTACAAGGGTATGTGGTGCCCGCGGTGTAATAAGGTATGTGGTGCCCGCGGTGTACTAGGGTATGTGATGCCCGCGGTGTATTTGGGTATGTGATGCTCGCGGTGTTCTAGAGTATGTGGTGCCCGCGGTGTACTAGGGTATGTGGTGCCCGCGGTATACATGGGTATGTGGTACCCGCGGTATACTAGGGTATGTGGTGCCCGCGGTATACTTGGGTATGTGGTGCCCGCGGTGTAGTTGGGTATGTGGTGCTCGCGGTGTACTAAGGTATGTGGTGCCCGCGGTGTAGTTGGGTATGTGATGCCCGCGGTGTACTTGGGTATGTGGTGCCCGCGGTGTAGTTGGGTATGTGGTGCCCGTGGTGTACTAGGGTATGTGGTGCCCGCGGTGTATTTGGGTATGTGGTGCCCACGGTGTACTAGGGTATGTGGTGCCCACGGTCTACTTGGGTATGTGGTGCCCGCGGTGTAGTTGGGTATGTGGTGCCCACGGTGTACAAGGGTATGTGGTGCCCGCGGTATACTTGGGTATGTGGTGCCCGCGGTGTAGTTGGGTATGTGATGCCCGCGGTGTTCTAGAGTATGTGGTGCCCGCGGTGTATTTGGGTATGTTATGCTCGCGGTGTTCTAGGGTATGTGGTGCCCGCGGTGTATTTGGGTATGTGGTGCCCACGGTGTACTAGGGTATGTGGTGCCCACGGTGTACTTGGGTATGTGGTGCCCGCGGTGTAGTTGGGTATGTGGTGCCCACGGTGTACAAGGGTATGTGGTGCCCGCGGTATACTTGGGTATGTGGTGCCCGCGGTGTAGTTGGGTATGTGATGCCCGCGGTGTACTAGGGTATGTGGTGCCCGCGGTGTATTTGGGTATGTGGTGCCCACGGTGTACTAGGGTATGTGGTGCCCACGGTATACTTGGGTATGTGGTGCCCGCGGTGTTCTAGAGTATGTGGTGCCCGCAGTGTATTTGGGTATGTTATGCTCGCGGTGTTCTAGGGTATGTGGTGCCCGCGGTGTATTTGGGTATGTGGTGCCCACGGTGTACTAGGGTATGTGGTGCCCACGGTATACTTGGGTATGTGGTGCCCGCGGTGTAGTTGGGTATGTGGTGCCCACGGTGTACAAGGGTATGTGGTGCCCGCGGTATACTTGGGTATGTGGTGCCCGCGGTGTAGTTGGGTATGTGATGCCCGCGGTGTACTAGGGTATGTGGTGCCCGCGGTGTACTAGGGTATGTGGTGCCCGTGGTGTAGTTGGGTATGTGGTGCCCACGGTTTACATGGGTGTGTGGTGCCCGCGGTGTAGTTGGGTATGTGGTGCCCACGGTGTACAAGGGTATGTGGTGCCCGCGGTATACTTGGGTATGTGGTGCCCGCGGTGTAGTTGGGTATGTGATGCCTGCGGTGTACTAGGGTATGTGGTGCCCGCGGTGTACTAGGGTATGTGGTGCCCGTGGTGTAGTTGGGTATGTGGTGCCCACGGTTTACATGGGTGTGTGGTGCCCACGGTGTAGTTGGGTATGTGATGCCCGCGGTGTACTAGGGTATGTGATGCCCGCGGTGTATTTGGGTATGTGATGCCCGCGGTGTACTAGGGTATGTGGTGCCCGCGGTATACCTGGGTATGTGATGCCCACGGTGTTCTAGGGTATGTGATGCCCGTGGTGTACTAGGGTATGGGGTGCCCACGGTGTACTAGGGTATGTGGCGCCCGCGGTGTACTTGGGTATGTGGTGCCCACGGTGTACTTGGGTATGTGGTGCCCACGGTGTTGTGTGTCCCTAGAACACCGCGAGCATCACATACCCAAATACACCGCGGGCATCACATACCCTAGTACACCGCGGGCATCACATACCCAACTACACCGCGGGCACCACATACCCATGTATACCGTGGGCTACACATACCCAACTACACCGCGGGCACCACATACCCTAGTACACCGCGGGCATCACATACCCAACTACACCGCGGGCACCACATACCCTAGTACACCGCGGGCACCACATACCCTAGAACACCGCGGGCATCACATACCCAACAACACCGCGGGCACCACATACCCAACTACACCGCGGGCACCACATACCCAAGTATACCGCGGGCACCACATACCCAAGTATACCGCAGGCACCACATACCCATGTATACCGCGGGCACCACATACCCTATAACACCGCGGGCACCACATACTCTAGAACACCGCGAGCATCACATACCCAAATACACCGCGGGCATCACATACCCTAGTACACCGCGGGCACCACATACCTTAGTATACCGCGGGCACCACATACCCTTGTACACCGTGGGCACCACATACCCAACTACACCGCGGGCACCACATACCCTAGTACACCACGAGCACCACATACCCAACTACACCGCGGGCACCACATACCCAAGTACACCGCGGGCATCACATGCCCAACTACACCGCGGGCACCCCATACCCAAGTATACCGCGGGCACCACATACCCTAGTACACCGCGGGCACCACATACCCTAGAACACCGCGAGCATCACATACCCATGTACACCGCGGGCATAACATACCCAACTACACCACGGGCACCACATACCCAAGTATACCGCGGGCACCACATACCCTAGTACACCGCGGGCATAACATACCCAACTACACCACGGGCACCACATACCCAAGTATACCGCGGGCACCACATACCCTAGTACACCGCGGGCATAACATACCCAACTACACCGCGGACACCACATACCCAACTACACAGCGGGCACCACATACCCAAGTATACCGCGGGCACCACATACCCTAGTACACCGCGGGCACCACATACCCTAGAACACCGCGAGCATCACATACCCATGTACACCGCGGGCATAACATACCCAACTACACCACGGGCACCACATACCCAAGTATACCGCGGGCACCACATACCCTAGTACACCGCGGGCATAACATACCCAACTACACCACGGGCACCACATACCTTAGTACACCGCGGGCACCACATACCCTAGTACACCGCGGGCACCACATACCCTAGAACACCGCGGGCACCACATACCCTAGTACACCGCGGGCACCACATACCCTAGAACACCGCGAGCATAACATACCCAAATACACCGCGGGCACCACATACCCAACTACACCGCGGGCACCACATACCCAAGTATACCGCGGGCACCACATACCCTAGTACACCGCGGGCACCACATACCCTAGAATACCGCGAGCATAACATACCCAAATAAACCGCGGGCACCACATACTCTAGAACACCGCGAGCATCACATACCCAAATACACCGCGGGCACCACATACCCAAGTACACCGCGGGCACCACATACCCTAGTACACCGTGGGCACCACATACCCAACTACACCGCGGGCACCACATACCCAAATACACCGCGGGCATCACATACCCTAGTACACCGCGGGCATCACATACCCAACTACACCGTGGGCACCACACACCCATGTAAACCGTGGGCACCACACACCCAACTACACAGCGGGCACCACATACCCAAGTATACCGCGGGCACCACATACCTTAGTACACCGCGGACACCACATACCCAACTACACAGCGGGCACCACATACCCAAGTATACCGCGGGCACCACATACCCTAGTACACCGCGGGCACCACATACCCTAGAACACCGCGAGCATCACATACCCATGTACACCGCGGGCATAACATACCCAACTACACCACGGGCACCACATACCCAAGTATACCGCGGGCACCACATACCCAACTACACCGCGGGCATAACATACCCAACTACACCACGGGCACCACATACCTTAGTACACCGCGGGCACCACATACCCTAGTACACCGCGGGCACCACATACCCTAGAACACCGCGGGCACCACATACCCTAGTACACCGCGGGCACCACATACCCTAGAACACCGCGAGCATAACATACCCAAATACACCGCGGGCACCACATACCCAACTACACCGCGGGCACCACATACCCAAGTATACCGCGGGCACCACATACCCTAGTACACCGCGGGCACCACATACCCTAGAACACCGCGAGCATAACATACACAAATACACCGCGGGCACCACATACTCTAGAACACCGCGAGCATCACATACCCAAATACACCGCGGGCACTACATACCCTAGAACACCGCGGGCACCACATACCCTAGTACACCGTGGGCACCACATACCCAACTACACCGCGGGCACCACATACCCTAGTACACCGTGGGCACCACATACCCAACTACACCGCGGGCACCACATACCCTAGTACACCACGGGCACCACATACCCAACTACACCGCGGGCACCACATACCCAAGTACACCGCGGGCATCACATACCCAACTACACCGCGGGCACCACATACCCTAGTACACCGCGGGCACCACATACCCTAGTACACCGCGGGCATCACATACCCAACTACACCGTGGGCACCACACACCTATGTAAACCGTGGGCACCACATACCCAACTACACCGCGGGCACCACATACCCTAGTACACCGCGGGCACCACATACCCTAGTACACCGCGGGCATCACATACCCAACTACACCGCGGGCACCACATACCCAAGTATACCGCGGGCACCACATACCCTTGTACACCGTGGGCACCACATACCCAACTACACCGCGGGCACCACATACCCAAGTATACCGTGGGCACCACATACCCTAGTACACCGTGGGCACCACATACCCAAATAAACCGCGGGCACCACATACCCTAGAACACCGCGAGCATAACATACCCAAATACACCGCGGGCACCACATACTCTAGAACACCGCGGGCACCACATACCCAAGTATACCGTGGGCACCACATACCCTAGTACACCGTGGGCACCACATACCCAAATACACCGCGGGCACCACATACCCTAGTACACCACGGGCACCACATACCCAACTACACCGCGGGCACCACATACCCTAGTACACCGCGGTCACCACATACCCTAGTACACCGCGGGCATCACATACCCAACTACACCGCGGGCACCACATACTCAAGTATACCGCGGGCACCACATACCCTTGTACACCGTGGGCACCACATACCCAACTACACCGCGGGCACCACATACCCAAGTATACCGTGGGCACCACATACCCTAGTACACCGTGGGCACCACATACCCAAATACACCGCGGGCACCACATACCCTAGAACACCGCGAGCATAACATACCCAAATACACCGCGGGCACCACATACTCTAGAACACCGCGGGCACCACATACCCAACTACACCGCGGGCACCACATACCCTAGTACACCGCGAGCACCACATACCCTAGTACACCGCGGGCATCACATACCCAACTACACCGCGGGCACCACATACCCAAGTATACCGCGGGCACCACATACCCAAGTATACCGTGGGCACCACATACCCTAGTACACCGTGGGCACCACATACCCAAATACACCGCGGGCACCACATACCCTAGTACACCACGGGCACCACATACCCAACTACACCGCGGGCACCACATACCCAAGTACACCGCGGGCATCACATACCCAACTACACCGCGGGCACCACATACCTTAGTACACCGCGGGCACCACATACCCAACTACACCGCGGGCACCACATACTATATATTAACTTTTTTTATCTTTTCTTATCTTTTCTTATCTTTTCTTATCTTTTCTTATCTTTTCTTATCTTTTCTTATCTTTTCTTATCTTTTCTTATCTTTTCTTATCATTTCTTATCTTTTCTTATCTCTTCTTATCTTTTCTTATCTTTTCTTTTCTTATCTTTTCTTAACTTTTCTTATCTTTTCTTATCTTGAGGCGTTCCATGGAACGCCGGAACGCTTCATGAGTCATGTTTTTTTGTGCATGCAGCCGGCTCTATCGAATTATAAGACGTTGTCACGTCAAAAATGTTTCAGGGTTGACACATGACATTTGAATGGACTTTTAAAGACCTCCGATATATAATATTTACGAAGAAATCCGTCCAGTAGATATTGAACCGTACAAAAATAAAAAAACCTCTAAAAGTAAGTAGTATCTAATTTTAAAACTTGTTTCATCATTATTGACCTTCTGAGGTCCTGTCTGAAAACCAGCGCTGCTTCCACACCTGTGGAAGTGGCATTAAGCTGAGACTGGACCTGTTTGACAGCACACTTACATTGTTATTTTTCACGTTTTTTTTTTATTTTTCAAATGTTGTCTTGCTCCTTGCCATGGGATCTACCTAGGTAGGTTCACATGGTATAGGAGTTATTTATTTTTTAAGTGATTAGAGTTAGTTTAGATTAGTGAAAGTTTTTTAGTCTGTATAATCTAGTTGTGTTGTCAAATAAATAAATTCTTATTCTTATTGATTTGGTTGTCTCTGTCATATCTTTGCCCAGTGATGTGATAATATAAAATAAATATTTCCAATATATTTCTGTAACAGGATGCTTAAGTCCACGTCTAGACATAGACTTCTTAGATTTCTAGACTAAAAATTTCCAATATAAGCCTCCTCAGTCCACTGTTTTATACGATTTATCAATTTCGTAACATTTTATTTTTAGAAAACGAACCGCAATAACAATAAACTAGTTTGAAGCCTTATTTAGTTTATATCTAGGCAATTATAGATTTTCTTTTGAATGGTGTAGGTAGTTACTAATTTAGATTAAAAAAACTAAAAAAAAAAAACAATAATCAATAAACTAATTTACTAGATACAATGTAGGTGTGAGTGTGTGTACCTATTATTATATTATCGTGAAATAATTCGATACAATTATAAAAATATTCATCATTTTGCAACGTACAATAAGTTTCAAAAACCCTTTAAACCCTCACAGAATACTAGATACTACCAGTTAATATTAATATTTAATATAATATTGAAATTCAATATAATAAAAACATCGTGTAGCCCCATCCGGTCAAGCGTAAATATAATATGGTTATTTCCGCTATTTCGTTTTCGCATCAACTGATTTTACCTTTTGCCTGTTAAATAAACACTGCGAAGTTTTTTACTTTAACATTTTTATTTTGTAAACTTTATTAAGTGGCTATTATAAAAATAGTTTCGTATTACCTACTTCAAAACTTGGTAATGAAACTTTATAAAAATAGTTATCATCTTATTAAAAAAATATATTTTTGTATTCTTTAAAAAAAATGTATGTAAGTATTCTATCAGCACTCTAGTTCTCATAGTACAAGCTCTGTTTAGTTTGATACTAGAGTATGATGTCTGAAATGTCCATAAATATTTGTTAACATGTAATGTACCATGATAATGTACCATGCATTCAAATTACTTAAAGTAGGTAAGTACTTAAAGTTTCTGCTTCATCACATTTCTAATAAAAAAACACTGCATTTTTAATCTACGTCGTCAAACTTTGTGCCTTCAAAGTAATACCCATCTTCACCACTAGAGGTCGCTTCAAAACAACTCTCGAGATTAAAGTCTACCGCTGATGCTTTGAGACAAAGACCCTTGCGTTTTTAATCAAAACCTAGAAAGATTTTTAGAAGTTCGAGGTTTTAGAGCGGAATTGCTAGAATCCTTCGAAATTTCCAACTGTATCTAGCTCATACGGGATTGTTTTTATATGAACAAGATTATGTAACTAGCTTATTATAAATCATATTATGTTTTTATTTCATTTGTTTACACGAACCTCGGACCTTTCTCTAGCCTCAAAGGTTTCATGAAAGAAAACTCTTTTTAAGGTTAAGCTCGCCGTTGTAAAATAAAATATACGCTAAATAAGATAACAATCTAGCCTAGATCTAGGCTAATGAGTAACTTTTAATGATTTTTTTTTATGAGAATACTTTCATCATCATCATCATCAACCTATATCAGTCCACTGCTGGACGCAGGTCTCTCCCAAGATTCATGAATGAATGAATGAATGATAATACTTTATTGTACACCATGAAACAAAAACTTAAAACTAGAAACTATGCGGTAAACAGTATGGTACAATGGGCGGCCTTATCGCTGAAAGCGATCTCTTCCAGGCAACCTTTGGATGGAGAGGATCGTACAATAATGGAAGATTGGTTGTGAAGAATGGATTCATGATTCATGGTTCTCGGCTCTTCTCATCCAAAAGTACCTCAAAGAGCGTAAAATATCTAATCAGCATTTCTAAAGCTGCATAGCACTGTGACCTAACCCTCTTTAAAATTAAATTCTCTGGAGCCAACGACATCATTTCTGGGTTTGATTAAATAGCCTCTGAATAATTTAGGAATCTCAGGTATTTTATGTTAATTGAATTATTATTAAAATTGCTCTAGTTAAACCAGATTTTAGGTTTGAAGCAAACGAGTTATTTTTTTGTTTGTTTTTTTAAATACACAAATTACTTTGAATATTTTATGGGTAATTTGTTGGTTGATATAATCTATAAGTAGTAGTGGTAACCCACTAGTTCTTTATTTTATATAGTAAGTACGTAATTAAAATAAATCTACTGTATGTTCGTAAGTATACTTTTAAGTCAATATTTAAACAAACGATGCTAATTAAAAGAACTCAAATAATAAAAACAGTAAGTCATCCATTTTAAATGATGAACTCCGGATAAAAAATCAAAAAAATTGTCTAAAAGATTTAAGTAAAAATTACAGTAGGCGTTTAAGTAGTCTTTTAAAATGTAATGACATTTTCTTATAAATAAATTTCTTATAAAACGATATAAAGAGCAAAGTGTAACGCGCTTTTGGGATTACACAGCGCGGCACTTAGCTCGTAGGAACGTTACTACTTACACAGCATTTGATGTTTCCACTTTGAGCAAGTAAAGTGCATAAAATGACAGAAAAAAACCCCACCTAACCTGTAAGTAGTCTTTAGTAAGTATACCTACTCAGAGCTGTATTTCTTGCATTGACGTTTATGAGTAAAAAGGGTGGTCTTATGGCCTTCATGTTATTTGTAAATGATTACAGATAAATTTAAGTATAATATTAAAATTACCAGTAAAGATTAAACATTAATTTCTATAAGAGGTTCCATCCATGATTCCCGCATAGTACCTACTCAGAATTCGCAATACTAAGTCTGAGCAGCATTTATCAAACAATCAACGGGACCCCAAAAAGATGAAGAAAATGATGTTTAAACATCATTTATAATTTATCTCAAATCATAAAGACCTCCATTAATACCATCTTAAGTATTTGTATTTTGAATATTTTAGTGGGTTATAAAATAAATTTTGCGTCCTCGCCGATTCAAGTTTTATTTCTGCGATAAGAGCCTCATGATAGAGTGAAAACATTTTCAAGAGATTTAATTTATGACCGACCGTAATAAAACAAGATTTTACGATCGTTGCTAGCTAGTGGAAAATATCAGAATCAATATACCCCAATGGGGAATTACCAAAGAGCTCGCTACAAGATTTTCTTTTATTCCAAGCTTTTTGCGTTATTACCTACTCAAATTTTCCAGGTTATATTTTTAGCAATACAACTATAATATATCTAGGTTATGCTTTATAAGACATACTTTATTAGAAATACTTTTTTTTACAGCTTTTATATGTATAAGTAGTTTGTTTTTTATTGACACTACAAACGACTAAGCAAAGAATAAAACTGTAACAAGTAAAGTTAAAAAAAATTTTTCTTACAATACAATACATACATCAATATTCATCACACAAACGTTTGTTCTCGGTGGACATCGAACTCACGACTCACAGCATGAAAGTCAGCCACTATCAACTGAGCTGTGATGGCTGTCACAAAAAAACATTAGAAAAAAATAATCTTTTTTATATACAATGTGTCAAATGTCCCTATGATCTGTGTATAATAAAATGCCAAAGAAAATATTCAGAACCTAGATTGAGTTCGGTTACAAAGTAGTTTTCCAATCTAGCCGAACTGAGCCAAAATCCCATTATAAGGCCTAGAATACACTGGAGACTATTATGTCACACCTAGATGGCGAGACCATGCATAGAAAGTAGGCGATTGTATCACAGGAGTTTATCGCGAAACAACTACATCATTGTCAAAAACTTTTCTCGTTTTCATTTTATTCAAGGATACTAGTATTTATTGTATTTAGTCACACAGAATTTAAAAAATGGGTTTAGTAGGTGATTCTAGGGAATTAATCACGACCAAAGCTTAAAATATATAATATATTGGCAAGTTTTTTTTAGTATTATCCTCATGAATTAAATAAGTTTGTTCTTTTATTTATTTTTATTTTTCATTTATTGTTTTGAAATTTAACTACTAGAAGTCAATATAAAAATGACCTGTGCTTAAAAAGGCTGTTCCGTGTTTCTTGTAACATTATAAAAAATAGCAGTAAGCTACGATGATAAAATGCATTGAAAACACTATATTAACGGCCGGTTTCTCGAACGATGATCAACGAAAAAAATCAAACAATTACTATGTGTCAAACTCGGATCAATCGTGATTTGGGTTTCCAGAAACCGGCCGTAAGACTATTAGAGATATTTGATTTCATATGGACTAGACTGCGTTATGTTAAATAACATATTTTTAAAACATGTTAAAAAGTCATACATTATTTTCATTCACTTTATTTTCAGCCTGTGGTGTCCCACTGCTGGGCATCAAATTCGTTTGACCATCTTCGGCGTAGTATACCGCGAGGTCGTTTCTCGTTTTTGGGTGTCCATCTGTGGTAGATTGTGCCAATAACGCATAAAAAATAAATAATAACATGCATAATATTCACAATTTTCATACACCAGCTCTTGGTCTACAAGCGTGTTCCGGCAGGTAGAATAAATTCAGCATTTTGACACTCGCTAAAATGTTGTTCTCACCTTTTCATAGGCCTAGTGTTGCCGTGTATTGTACGAGTGGGGCGTAAATATACCGTTTTACTAAAGGTTCCTACCTGTTATTTTTACCCGTTCCCACTGTGGCGTTTTGCAGGTGTTACGTAACGTTTTATGGTGAGGCTTGTCACGGGTTTCTTTCCGGGTTACTATGTCAGTGAAGTTCGGTTTGAGATGGTTTATAAATTATTTGGATAAAGTGGTTTCAGTGAAGTAGTTTAAATATGGTTTAAAATGAGTTTATAGCGATTTGAGTGGGCTAGGATTTTACGTATTTGTGGATAGCCAATTTGCGTTTAATTATTTTCTCTATTTGGATTTAAGTACCTATATAAACGTATATGGTATGCTTAATATACAAAGCATTGGTGTTTTATTTTAACAAAAATTAAACTTTTATACTGCTGCTGTGCGGCTATCAAAAACCAAGTTACATAAGTTAGCATGTACAAATTTATCCGACTGTTGCCACGTTACGTAAACTAAACGTATTAAAACTACACTGAGCGTCAACACCAATTATCAAACGTTTAAAATACTACCGATAAGATATTGATTATATTATAGTTATATAGTATTTTTTATTCACAAACAAACTTACGACTATTACAGTATTTACAAAATGTACATAGGAATATATAAAATACATAAGAAACAGTTGAGATCTACAGACCGTTGCAAATGATCTCAAGATAGATAGCTCAACTGATCCAATTCAGTGCCAATCGGAAGCGTACCCAAGATACTGGCAAGATAGTTAATAGCTGACCACTTTGAATAGGCTAATCTATCAATTCTGTCACTGTATCTGTCACTTACAAAAAGTGGCAAAACCTTCAAAAACTACCCTCATTCAGTGATTGATAAGACCCTAGAAGAAAACAATTACTGCGGGGAATAAATAAGACCATTCGTCTTGGTCATTATAGCCATACACGGTGATCGATTGTGAGATTAATCAATTTTTATTGATGGCGATCCAGGAAACGGTGAAAGAAGATGAATTAATCAAAATAATACTTCGATAATCTCTATGAAGTGGCAGTGATTTGGATGTCATGTTTTAGTTTTTTTGATGGCGAAAAATACTATTATAACTGTAATTGTTTTTTTAATAAAAATAAACGTAAAAGATTTCAATTTTGAGACTAAGCACTTTTTATTTACGAATCAAATTTTTACTGTTATGTAACTTTTACTACTAACTACAACTACTAAACTTCTTTTGGAATCATATACTTACATATAAACAGTATTTTTTTCTTCTTGGATAATCAATGTTGCGGGTTTTTGTTTTCAAACCCATATCTTATATTTCAACAAAATAATAACATTTCTGCCAACCTACGAACCTACTTAAGTCCATGAATGATGAATCAACTACGATTGTTGTTTGGCAAAAGCCCCAAATTAAAATTGAATAAAAATAAAAAAAAAAAAACTTCGATTGTCTGAACCTTCGCAGTCAATGTAACTTCTTCGATAAAAAAAATATCTTTCACAAAATTCAATTTAACCGAGATTTTACTTTAATATTCTTGACCTTATCGCTTATGGGTTCAATCAAAATTATCCAAATTGTAACTACGTACACAAACACAAAGCAATATAACTTCACAAACTATTATGGTTAAGAACGCAAACTTACAAATCGTTATGAATTTCATATTTTAATTAAAATTATTCGAGCGATAAGAATTTCTAAGCCATGTTAGTATGTTGTCACTACTTACTCACTAATGTTGATACTTTAAAGCACCTTAGGAAGCTCTGGATTCAAATTCCGTACAATGTTTTTTGATAATAAATACATTTTTACTTTATTCTTCTTTATTATAAGTATATATATAGTTTTAAGAGTAACTACGGTTATATTTTTTGTATTTCGTGCTAAAGTCATCATAAGCATAAAAGTATGTGCTTTATTAAGTTTAATATATTTCACACTAGATAAAAAACAGAACTTATAAAATAATAATTTAGAATTGTCTCCTATGCAATGTCATAAGAGCCAATATCACTCCCGCGCCCTAATTCCAGTATAATCTACCTGTAATAAAAATTATCATTAAAAAAGTAAACAATAATACACAATTAATAAAACATATTAAATGATATTACCCACAAAACACATGCTTAAGGACCATGTAATTAATTCTGTAAAATTGGCGAGGTTTCGTACAAGATTTTTATTAACAGAAACGTTTCACGGCTAAAAAAAGATATGCATATCAAAGAATGATTCTTCAAAAGTCTTCCGCAAAATTTCCATTGAAACAAAACACAAACATAGGTAAAAACATCCATAATGTAATCGTGTAAAAAGGTTTCATATTGCTTTTGTATACGAATCGACGCACACATTTGCATAAAATGTAAGACAATACATTTAATAAGATTCCTCATGTAAGTAGACTTGTACTAGAATATCTGATTTTATTAGGGTTGACACCTAAACGCCAATCGCATTTTTACTGCGGTTGGTTATATTTTATCTATCATTAAATTTATTTTGTCTCGTAACTTGATAGCGAAAAGGAAAAACAAAAAAGTTTAGGTCGAAGAAAACTGTGTTCAGTATGTTAACAGTTTTAGTAGAGAAATTAGAGAAATATATATTTTGTTTAATGTATTTAGGATGTGTGTGTGATGTGGACAATGACTTTATTAGATTCATGAATTCGCCTTTATTGTTAACCATATCGATTTTTTTTTAATATTTAAATCGTCTAAAATGTCGAACTGATTTCTAGAAAAAGTTTTTGCGAAAATTTAATCATCGATTATATATAAGGTTTATGATATTAATATTAGATTTTATCAAAAAAAATGCATAAAGATTCATTGAATTAGGTTTTTTGTATAATATATAATATACATATATATTTTTGTTTATCAAAAATGAATTTAGTAATTTTTATATTGTCCCTTCTAGTGTTCCTAGCCGAAAAAATTTTATATTTTAAAAGTCAAACTTAGGTTTTACTTTTAAAATATAAAATTTTTTCGGCCATTTTGATGGTTAGTCATCAAACAATAAGTTTATTCGTATCCCATTCTTTGAATAAATTCAATGATATTAAATAGTTTTCTCTATTGGCAACCCTATTTGTAACCAAATCGTATAAGCATCGAAACGAGATCATACATTATTGTGACTGTAATATCTATGCTTATACGCCAACACGTCTATAGCGTGGGACAAACGTAACAATTTCATATCAACTTTTCATATTGATATTCGGTTATGATAGCACCATAGTTGAAGTTTGGGCGTTTGGGTGTTTTTTCTTGCAAAAAGATTGTACAAATGATTACTATAATAAGTATTACGTTTTTACTTCAATCAAAATGACTTCAATCGTCATCAATAAGTAAACTAAAAATGTATTCTTAAGCTACTCAAGTTCAAGTCAGATCTTAATTTATATGAGACCTCTGATTTATGAATCATAAAAAATTGTCACGATCGCTTCACTATTGGTGAAACCAATAATTAGCATTTAAAGCTGAGTTTAATTAAAATTAAGGTGCAGCTGTTGCGGTAGCCGGAAGATTACATTAAATTGATGAGTGTTTAACTCAATTCATTTGTTAATGTTATAATTGCTCATTTTACTTACTGATCTTAAAACGATTACTTACCTACTTTAAAGTTTACCTTATTTTATATTGATAAAAGACATTTTTTAAATTATTCAATTTATCAATATCAAATCTTTTATTAACAAGCTTTTTGATAATTTTATGGTACATGGTTTTATTATGTTACGTAATTTCCAACTCATTATATTTACTTGTTACAAATTATTGACTTAAATCATGTAAGCAACCAGAATGTGGGTTCTAATATCTCCAGCTCTAATATCTAGACAAAACCTTAGATCTACTCAAAAGGAAATATTGTACAACGATTATTAAATAATATTTCGGTTAGAGTGAGCAGTTTCCTTTGACTTGCAACCTTGACTTGTCGTGGGGTTAAATTGTCTTTGCACTGAGAAAACTAATAGTTGAATTTCTGAATGTTGATTCCTTAACAGTTGAGTCAACAATAAATTACGTTGTGACAACCGTAGTACTACATTTAATAGAACAAATTAAAAAAAGTTAAAATCTAATTGTTGTTACAACCAAAAAAATGGGTTAAGCTAACATATTTTTTCATGTATAATCGCATAGCGGTCAATTTAACTAATAATTCGGTAATGTCAACATAATGCTAAGTTGAATCAGCAAATGAACTTAGTCAAAGTTACAAAATTAATTCAACTATTTGCAAATATTTTAAACAACAAAGCAAATTGGTTAAAATAACTATACGTGAATAGTTGTCAACACCTAACATTTCATTACATAGTAGAATCAACAGATACATTTAGTCAAAATAACAAAAATATTTTAACCTTTTGCTAGAAATGTATACAACCAATAAATAATGTTTAATTCAACCATATTGCAAAAGTTGTATCAACAAGCGATCGTAGCTAAATTTACAAAATTGATTCAACTATTTGCAAATATTTTAAACAACAAAGCAAATTGGTTAAAATAACTATTGTGAATAGTTGTCAACCCCTAACATTTAATTACATAGTAGAATCAACAGATACATTTAGTCAAAATAACAAAAACCTTTTTAACCTTTTGCTATAAATGTATACAACCAATAAATAATGTTTAATTCAACCATATTGCAAAAGTCGTATCAACAAGCGAACGTAGCTAAATTTACACAATTGATTCAACTATTTGCAAATATTTTAATAACCAAAGCAAATTGGTTAAAATGACTATTGTGAATAGTTGTTAACACCTAACATTTCATTACATAGTAGATTTAACAGATAATTTAGTCAAAATAACAAAAATATTTTAACCTTTTGCTAGAAATTTATACAACCAATAAATAATGTTTGATTCAACCATATTGCAAAATTTGTATCAACAAGCGAACGTAGCTAAATTTACAAAATTGATTCAACTATTTGCAAATATTTTAATAAACAAAGCAACTTGGTTAAAATGACTATTGTGAGTAGTTGTCAACACCTAACATTTCATTACATAGTAGAATCAACAGATACGTTTAGTCAAAATAACAAAAATATTTTAACCTTTTGCTAGAAATTTAAAAAAAAACAATAAATTATGTTTAATTCAACCATATCGCAAAAGTTGTATCAACAAGCGAACGTAGCTAAATTTACAAAATTGATTCAACTATTTGCAAATATTTTAAACAACAAAGCAAATTGGTTAAAATGACTATTGTGAACAGTTGTCAACACCTAACATTTCATTACATAGTAGATTTAACAGATAAATTTAGTCAAAATAACAAAAATATTTTAACCTTTTGCTAGAAATTTATACAACCAATAAATAATGTTTGATTCAACCATATTGCAAAAGTTGTATCAACAAGCGATCTTAGCTAAATTTACAAAATTGATTCAACTATTTGCAAATATTTTAATAAACAAAGCAAATTGGTTAAAATGACTATTGTGAGTAGTTGTCAACACCTAACATTTCATTACATAGTAGAATCAACAGATACATTTAGTCAAAATAACAAAAATATTTTAACCTTTTGCTAGAAATGTATACAACCAATAAATAATGTTTAATTCAACCATATTGCAAAAGTTGTATCAACAAGCGAACGTAGCTAAATTTACAAAATTGATTGCAAAAACAGACTCGCAAGGTTCTAGCAAATTGCTCTGGAATATCATCTTGTCTATAATCTCAACAAGTGCACAATGCACTCTTCCAATGTAAAACAAAAATGATAGGAAAGACCGGGAGGTTCTCTCTAAAGATTACTATATGGCTATACAAAGCGGTGATCAGGCCAAGGTTGGCATATGGCGTTCTGGTCTGGTGAACGAAGACAGAACTCTCGATCACCATCACCGGACTCCAATGGTTCCAGCGACAAGCCTTTTTAGCTATCACTGGCTGCATGAAAACCACCCCAACAGCAACCATGGAGATAGCCCTATAAATAACTCCACTTGACCTGTACATACAACAAGAGGCCAGCTAGCTGCCATCAGGTTAAAGCATCTAGGCATATGGTGTAAAAACCTCACCACTTCACACGCTAAAATTTATTCATTAAAGGGCAATTTTTTATTTTTTTAAATATCAGCCTCTCAACTCCGCCCCATGTGCCATGAAATAATTTCAGTTTTTTTTCTATGCAAACTTCGGAGATAAGGGACGGTTTTTTTTTACATTTTTCGTCAAAACTCAAAAACTACTTATATTTTATACGCTTTAAGCAGCGTAAAAAAAATAAGTGCTTGAGAATGTGCAAATAGCGCTCTTTTATATGATACCCCACATACCATAGTAGCCCCACTTCGATTTTTTAGACAAAAACTGTTCCAAATTTCAAGTTGATAGCATTAGTACCTAGTTCGTGAGATATACGGTTGATTTGGTTAGGTTTCCTTTGCCGCTGCCGCGGAGCCGCATAGCAAAATTAAAACCAAAACAGGGTTCCCAACTAACGGGTATTTCCCCCAAATTTTGGCGGTAAATAAGTGGAATGGGATTTTTTAAGGGGCTTTATATTCATATCTTTATTTGCATTCCATAACGTGTGAATATCTTATAATGAATGGGCTTAAAGCTGAGGTACAGTTACGGACCCTGTATAGTTTTAGGTTTTTTTTTATTTATTTTATTTACAAGTATTGGCCCTGAAATAACCCAATTTAGCTAATCTACTTAATTTATTGACCAAGCGACACTATAATGACAATGACAACTAAAGCAATTAATAAAATATAGCTGGTTAGTTGCTGTGTGATCGTGAATTTTAATACATATTTTTCCTTGTTCTTACTTAGTTTTCTTTAAGGCCTAAACATTCATTGCGAAAACAATCGATGTTTTAGAAACATCGATGTATTTCTCAATACATTATATTTAATGTATTTTTTCAAAATTATGTTAAGTTATGGTACTGTAAAATGTGACCTGGCAACACTGTTGACTTCAATCAAATCCAACCGCATCTCCGCAAGTGCGCGTTCGTTGCGTTTGTTTAGTTTGCCCGGCGCCGCCGGCGCCGGCGCCCGCGACGTACCTACTAAACGTTAGACTTTTATTTGAATTATTAAAAACTCACTGCTAAAAGTGGTTTAATAGAACAAACCAAATAAAAGGTGAGTTTAGTGATACGTATCGTTGATTCAGTGGTACCTTAAGTAAATATGGAAGATTTTGAGAAATCACTGGTGCCAGTATATCTCCGAGACTGGGGTTTATCTGAAGAGACAATTAAAATTTTTTGTGGTAAGTACTTACCTTACATAATATAATGTATGAAACGCCAGTCTGATCATGATGAAATTACTAATTGTAGCTAAATAAGTAATTTATCTACAAGTAGGTAAGTAACATAACATAGATTTTATCTAGCTCGTAGTAGTTTTATGTACTCAGTACATAAAACAGCACTGAGTACCTACTCAGTGCTGTTACCTACCTAGGTAACCTAATACGAACAAGAAGTAATAAGTTAAATTAACCTAGATTTTATGTAGATTGCACCTAGAATATGTGGTATTGTTTCTACCACATATTCTAGGTGAAATCTACATAAAATCTAGGTTAATAGTAGCAGGGTCTTTACCCGGGGGTGCAAGGGGTGCGGTGCACCCGGGTGCGGAGCGCCCGTGGGCGCCTGCCGAGCGCTGATTAATGAATATTTAGATATTTCATTGAATTTAACGCCATTGCACAGCTTCATAATACAGGTTACGTACGACAAATACGCAACATTAAATATAAAAAAAATTGTCATCAACAATAATCATTGTTCGTTTTACTTTTATTGCGCTTTCGGTGCTTGTCATACTGCTCATGATGTGCAAGTTAAAATGACTCTTATTACCTACTACACAAATATGTAACAATTTTATTTAATAATACGCGCGCGGCAAATTCTCTAATCCAAAGAGAGTCTTTGACCTGTGCCGCCCGGTCGCCCGCACTTGAAGCAAAATGATCTCTAAGTCAAAGTCAATAAAGTGTAAGTTCATTAAAAATGGGCGCACGGCGCGACAACTTTTCGTCCGCCCTTTGACAAAGCCGCACTTAAAGAAAAATGATCTCTATAACACTACAATTAGGTATAAGTTCATTTGAATTTACAGTGCGGCGCGCGTCGCGTATGTAGGTATGTGTCGGTGAGTAGAAAACCAGGGCGGTAGACATAAGACGGCACTGCAACGTATGTAGGTAGGTATACCTACACATAATACTACAAGTTTAGGTACCTAGTAGTAGCCACTAGCCAGTAGGTAAGGTACCAAGGTACCTAGTTATTTTTTATAGTAAACTACCAAGATCGCGTACCCAAAACTACGATAGGTTAGGTGGTAGGTTGGTAGGTACCTGAGGAACTTACGTATCTAAGTAATAATATTTGCTTTGTTTTTCAGATAATGAAATCACTATAGATTTACTCCCAGAAATATTAGTGCCGCTTATTATTCAGAGTCGGTGTGAGGAAGCTGGAAAAAATAACCCATGTAAGTAAACCTATCTCTATTATTTTAATCTCACTTGTTAATTAATTATAGGTACTAAATTTAATCTCTATTTATAGGTAATTAGTATTATTAATTTTTAATTACCTATTTATTTAGGTAGGTACTTACCATAGGTTATGGAAGCACTAACAAAATGTAGTGGGTAGGTATATCAAATACGTCACAAAATGTTATTTTAACACAAAAGTAATGTTAACTTATACCTACGCGTAGTAAGGTACGTACGTACTACCACAGAATAAGTAATAGTACAAGTACAGAGGTCGACTCTAAGAGAAAAAAAATGCGAATTTAAACCTACTTACAACGCGGCTAAAGTTCATGCGCGACAAGCTTTTATTTATATCAATATACATTTTATAATTTAATATAATGATGGGTTTGATTGCATTCAAAATTTATTTTGTTCGTTTTAGAGCATTTAAATAAAAGCTTGTTTTAAAAAATGATTTTTAATTAATATTTTATTAGTACCTAGTTTTGAATCATTCGATAATATTTCTGTTGAGTTTTTATTGTCACAGCGTGAAGTCTCTAGTTAAGTCGCACGGATAGCAAACTAGAAAATCTAAAGTTTTAACTTGGTTTATTATTTTACAGGAAACTGCATCGGAAGACACTAATTCTGCTCCTGCAAACCCTACAACGTGCTCTAGTCATAGTAGCTTATGCTGTAGCGTAAAAACGAATGCTGACCTAAAGCAAATACTTAATGTAAGTTTGGATTCTTCATAATTTTATTATGACACACACGTTTTCCTTATGTTTTTTTACTTTTTTTTGTACACATGTTTCTTACTTTTTTTGTACTGTTCTATTTTAGAGTATAGATATACCCACCATTCATAATGAGAACAGATATGGAAAACTGGTTCTGGCCCGTCTGAAATCAAGCTACGACTAGCGATCATATCTAACAAAAAGCATTGTGGCGTGGTATATTAACAAATATCAGTGCATGAAAAAAGAAGACTTCATTGTTTTATCAGAGGCTATCACTCGCTTTGTTCCAACAGAACATAAGGTTTATATACCTACTAGCCTATTTATGATACCTATAGTACATTCTTTACCAAGTACCCTACCTACCTAGTATAAAAAATAATAGTAGTGCGACGTACCTAGTTAGTGACAATAGTGAGCGATATGTAGGTATGTATCTATGATGTGTATCTCCGTTATATTACTTATACCTACCTATTATATATTTTTCATCTTTAAAGTCGTCGTAGTCGTAGAAAGCGTAGTTATCGTAGTGCGACGTAGTTAGTGACAATAGTGAGCGTCATGTTCCTGTCTATGTATATGTATCTGTATCTCCGTTATATTATATACCTATATCTTTCATCTTTAAAGTCATACAGTAGTAGTAGAAGCGTAGTTATGATTCCTTTCAAAAAAATGGTCATAATTTGACACATACTAGTGTGTTTACAAAATTGATTCAAGTTTATACCACTACTCATGTTCACTATCCTTGCATGATTTTTTAGGAAACCTACTACATCCCGGCCATAGTAACAAACAAAAAAACGATTCCTGCCAGAGGAAAACTAGTGGACAGGTATAACAATCAAAGACGCGTCCTAAAAAAAGAGGGGGTCATATCAAGGAAACGCAAATATAATGATGATGAAAAACAAGATTCTGAGGTCGAAGAGAACATAATCATCGGTAATACTTTAGTATAATAGATATTATGTTTGTTTAATATACCTACACATCGCTTTGCAATTATTTATCATACCTCTGCTTTTTGGTTTCAGAAAATGATGAGCTGGTCATCTGGCTAAAATACCATAAAGAACCGTTCCAAGAGGTGCGCAACTGGCTGGCAACAAGAGCGTACCGGGTCGAGAAAGACTATAATGATAAAACGAAACAACTGCAAGAAATATTACAAAAATATCCTATTTTGAAACAAAACTTTGGATATAAACTGGTAAATTACATTCAGATCTATTACTCACAGATTTTTGTGCTAGTGATGTGTTGTTTAGAAATAGAGTCTGTCATTGTTAGGTATGGTTAGGTTTTTCTGGTGTTAATGCAGGTACATACTGTTTGTTGGCCTTAGGCATTTTTTTTAAATATAGCAGAGTATGTCCTGTAGGTAACTACCCTTAAATTCTATTATTTATATAAAAAAGTGTCGCTACCGGTAGGTCTAGTCTGGCATGCAAATGTAATTACTACCGTTTTTTGGATCGTAGCGATTACGATTATTGGTTGTTAGGCCTAACAAAGTTTTATCACTATGGTGATTAAACTATTGTTAGGCCTAACAACTAATGGCGAATGGGCTTTACGCTATGATCCAAAAAACGGTAATTACATTTGCATGACAGACTAGACCTACAGGACGTTTAAAGTCGGGCCTTGCAACATAGGTTCCGCAGCTGGTTAGTTTTAGGCTAGCGTTCATAATGAACAAGCTATAAGTTAAGTTAAGTTTGTGAGTCTGTCAACTGTAATGGTTAAGTTTTATTCTGGCGTTAATGCAGGTACATACTGTTTGTTGGCCTTAGGCATTTTTTTTAAATATAGCAGAGTATGTCCTGTAGGTAACTACCCTTAAATTCTATTATTTATATAAAAAAGTGTCGCTACCGGTAGGTCTAGTCTGGCATGCAAATGTAATTACTACCGTTTTTTGGATCGTAGCGATTACGATTATTGGTTGTTAGGCCTAACAACTAATGGCAAATGGCCATTACGCTACGATCCAGAAAACGGTAATTACATTTGAAAACTTAGGTACTAAACGTATTTGTTAAATCTACTAATAATTGTTAGTTTGTTTGGCAAACTTTGACATTCTCTCGCTAAATGTCTATACGTATTGGACGATTTGCTAGTTGCTTCATTTGAATACTATAAGTTGTATTATGTGTTTATTATGTTTAAATAAATGTTTAATAATGATCTATAACTTTTTTATTTAACTGTCTATAATTAGATTTCCTTTATAGGTAGGTAAGTATTTTCATGAAAGTGTATTGTAGAATAAGCCTGCATTGAGTGGTGTCAATATTATATTGGTATTTTGTAATTAGCTAAGTAATAAGTTAACCTGAAATGTAAAAAATACTTGTTTATACAGAATTTACTTTAATATTATGTTTGTAAAATCAATCTGCATTTTCACGGAAGAAATAGGTATAATGTTGAATTAGGCTTTGTTGTAAACCTATCACTACATTACATACATACACCTCTAGGTGTATGTATGTAATGTAGTGATAGGTTAGAATAGCATTTGCACTTATCATGCCGGCATAGTCCAGTATCAAACCATAATGATCACCGGACAGATCATTTATCATAGCCTACATGGTAAGTACAAAAGTAAGAGATTGCTTTAAGCGATAATACCGCCAATTGTATTACCCTAGTTTAAGTTTCTTTTTTTTTATGTACTTACTATGTCTGTGGTATATGCAATAAAGAGATTTGTATTGTATAGTATGTTATTCTAATCTATTGAGGCGTATCGTTTCAACATTACACCTTTGTCAAAAATACTTTATATTGTAGGTAGATATTACTAATAAATGCAGGTTGATTTTACCAATAACAAGTAATTTTAACTAAATGTCACATGTCAATACTACATTAACAACAGTCAAGAATGCCAATATCGAAGGTTAATTTTACCACTAAATTTAGTTTATTCTAACCTATTGTTACTTGTCGATTCTACATTACACTTTCGTCAAAAATACTATTATGATCTAGGTAGATTTTACCACAGAGCAGAGGTTCATTTAACAAAACACCACAAGTTGTTTCAACTTAAAAATACAGGTTAAGTTTATCATGAAAATTAGGTTGTTACAACTTAATTTCACATGTTAATACTACATTTACAACAGTCAATAATACCAATATACACAGGTTAATTTTACCACCTAATTTAGGTTATTCTAACCTATTGCTACGTGTCGAATCTACATTACACCTTTGTCAAAAATACTATTATGATCTAGGTAGATTTTACCACAAAGCAGAGGTTCATTTAACAAAACACCACAAGTTGTTTAAACTTAAAAATACAGGGTAAGTTTATCATAAAAATTAGGTTGTTTCAACTTAATTTCACATGTTAATACTACATTTACAACAGTCAAGAATACCAATATACACAGGTTAATTTTACCACCTAATTTAGGTTATTCTAACCTATTGCTACTTGTCGAATCTACATTACACCTTTGTCAAAAATACTATTATGATCTAGGTAGATTTTATCACAAAGCAGAGGTTCATTTAACAAAACACCACAAGTTGTTTCAACTTAAAAATACAGGTTAAGTTTATCATGAAAATTAGGTTGTTACAACTTAAGCACTATGTACTTAAAAATACAGGTTTAATAATATAGTTAAAATAACTATTTCAAAATAGTGTTAAAACAACCTAACTGGTGGTTTGGTTAAATTTACCTGTTACAAGTAATTGTTAAACTAACTTAGCTCATGGTTTGGTTAAATTTACCCTACAAGCAACATATTTAAGGTTGATTGATTCAACTATTTAATAAAGGTAGGTTCTATATCAACCTATAATAAACTAGTTGATATTACCATTTCAAAACAGTGTTGAAACAACCTCACTGGGTTTGGTTAAATTTACCTTTAAAAAGTAACAATTTCGGTTTGTTTGATTTAACAAATATTCTATGTAGGTTCTATATTAACACAAAAAATAGGTTGAATAAATGTTGATTCAACTAAATAATTTTTTCAGTGTGGAGTTTGTGAAATTATGCTTTTGTATAACAACGTAATTCCTTTGAATGTTAGAGACAGTATTTGTGGAGCCCTTGCGTGTAATAAAATAAAGGAAATTGAGTTTTTTTTTCGTCGTCTTTGTTTTTGTAAACGTTTTTGTAAATTAGATAAATTGGTGGATATTTTAGTGAAATAAACGTGGTAAATCAGGCTGTCTATAGATTTACTGTAATTTGTCATAAATTGAAAGTTCTGCCAAAGATATTCATAAAACAGCTGAAATTTTTTGTTAGCACAAAAAAAGTTTGCTAGCGATCATAAACAGTTTACAAAACTTTAAGTTACTTTGGGTTCATTGTAGAACTTGTTGACATAAGGCTGTTATTTTTAAAATGCTACCATTCCATTTTGAAAGCATATTTTTTACAAATCAGTTTTGTTGGTACATTACTGTTTTTGACCTAAGCACTTCAAAGCTTATTAATATATGAAGCAGGAATGTATAACTAAAAAAGTTAGCTCATGCCATCTTCTGAGATCTTCACAAACGAACTTACGCTAGTAACAGTACTTACCAGTTGCACATATTTATAAAAATACATCAAAATCAGTTGAGTTATCTGCAGACTGTTGCAAACAATCTATAGATACAAGCATCGCATATTTGCTACCACCAACGCAATATACATTGTATTAAATTATCGTACGCTCAAACAATTACAAAAGTTCTATTCTAGAATTCTTCAAACACAAATTACACACGATATCAAAGAGGAGAATTTCAAACCATTAGAAACTTATAATCAAGTACATGCTAAAAGCTTATTTGAGATAGAAACAGAAGGTACATTAGATGCTAACATGCTTTTATGAGCAACCAGTAGTATGATCACGAATAAATGTGACAATCGTAAACGTAACGTATTTAAAACACACTGCGCGCTTACGCTGAAACGTTTGACAATGTAACTCATGTTGACGCGCAGTGTATGTCAAATACGTCACTATTTCGATACGATTGTCACATTTATTCGTGCACACCCCCAGAGGACCAACAGAACCATAGTTTTGATTATAATGTCGCGAAGCCACTGCAAATTAGATTTTATGACAGTAAGTTATGGATTAAAATAGAATGTCACCACATAGGTCACCATGTTCTTGGTACAATCGCATTGATAAGCTTATTATTAATTATATTAGCTTGGTTTATTTAAACTTATTAAAAATATAGGTACAATAATTTAGTTACTATGTTTAATGTAGGTGACTAAAATAATGACAAACAAAAACTGGTTTATTTATCTAAATAATGAAAATAGAAAAGAATATTTATATATTACACAACGCTATCTAGAATATGGCTTTGTTATTACTATTATAAATTGGAGGTTTCCTTTATTTTTATTATAACCAATTTCTGAAAATACTCTCGCATTTAAATAAAAAGATTTTAATTAAGTAGTGATTTCTCATTCCGTAAATAAATAATGGCAGTGGGCCGGCCATGTTACCCGAAGAACCGACAATCGTTGGAGCAAACGGATACTGGAGTGGAGACCGCGTTTAGGCAAGCGTAGTGTAGGACGCCCTGCGGCGAGATGGAGCGACGATCTGCGGAGTGTAGCTGGCAAACACTGGATGAGAAGAGACCGGGCTCAGTGGCGCGTCGCGGGAGAGACCTACGTCCAGCAGTGGACTGCTATAGGTTGATGATGATGATGATTAAATCTTTATTTTATACCTAGGTTTAGGAGCAGGTTTTTTTAGGTTAGAAATGATCAAAAGCCCTTATGAATACGACAGTACTCAGCTATAAACAACTTAAACTATCCAACGAGCAGTAACCATACGCCTAATTAGAACTTAGCCTTAATTCCTCCGGGTTCTGTACACGTAACGTTAAGATGTGCTATTAATAAATTACAAGGAAATCTAGTGGAAACACCCCATTAATCATAATTAGGTGTCCTTATTAAGTTAATTGCGACAGGTTTGCGACAAACGCAAATGTTTTAAGGTTGATTTTATGTATTAAATATATTTATATAGTTTTTTTTTCACACCATGTAACTTAGTAAGTGATTATGATTACAAAGACTTTAAGTTATATATCTTTTTGGAAATAAATTACCTTTATTTTTAAATATTTTTAATCGGCCGAGTGATATTACAAGAACAAAGATTTGTTTTCTCAGTTTATGTGATTAAGGTTTTTGACCGTGATATGATATTTAAAATAGATTAGGGAAATAATAAAATAGTTTTTCCCAATCATAAAATATGTAAAACTTATTTCGATTTGCGTTTCTGTCGCAAATTACGTGATTATTATGTCATCAGTACCTCTACCATGAGTTGTCACAGTAAAATCGCCTGACTTTACTACAGTAGTTACGTAAATATTAGTATGACAAATTTTAGTACCCAACTATCCGCTAGAGGCGCTGTACAAATATTCATACATCTTTTTAACTACAGACGCTAGCGAGTATAGTATTTATAGTACTTATAGTAAAAACTCATGGTAGAGCTACTGATGTGCACTGTGTAACACAAATTACTACTATAAGCAAAAAAATATAATACATTTTCATCTTCAATATAATCGCCGATACTAAAAACACCATTACAAAATCCGATCAATTGCTTGTCATGTTTTTCGGAAAAATAAAATAAAATAATGAACAACCTAACTTTACCGGTTAAGCGCCATCCGTGCTCACCATTGTTCGGTAGCGGCGCTACCGTCTCTTACAGCGCTACTGTAGCGCTGTACGAGTAGTCAGACGACCAACATTAGTCCATTCGAAAAAGAAAAATAGCATAAAAAAAATTGCGGAGTAGACCTCCAGCTTCCATAAATGTAGCCTAAATTAGTAGGAATACCTAATGTAACATTTCACCCTAAATACAGGGGATCATCTGGGATGAAGAATAATTAGGCGATGAATTTTGGATGAGACTAGACTGAGGTATATGAGATTATTATTCAAATTTTTGGTCTTACGCTAATTTACACCTTATAAATACGGTTATTCTGTAATTAGTATAATAGTAACAGCTACCTTTTTGTATAACTTAATAATCTAGGTTAAAAAGATTAATAGTAAAAAAAAAACATGAGTGTTTGTTCGAGGACTCGAACCTGCGACCTGCCCTTAGATACATACAACTACTAATACTACAAATAAAAAGGTATCCTTATCACAAACTCGACTTTTAATCAAAGTTTTTTAATTAGATCAACGTGATCACGATATCACAATCGTAATCAAATCAAAACAGCAGCGTATTCGAAATACACTGCGCGGTGTCGCTGCAACGTTTGACTATCAAAGTTATGTTAACACGCAGTATGCATCACAGATTTTGCTACGTTCAATTGTCACATTTATTTGTGATCGGGTCTCTGATAAAAAAGCTATTGATCCCACACGAAACGGTCCAATCTCACAGACCTCAATGACAAAAACTATGTGTCAGTTCGGGTACATTGGGGCTCCGCACACCCTCATTATACCGTAATCAGGGGTTCCGTCTTCATCCGATTTCGTGATTGATCGAACCGCCAGTATTGTGGGGTCTGTTACACTTGGCACCACTTATCAGTCCCTAGTGAGCAACTTTAAAACTTCAAAGGAGAATGGGCACTTTGGGCCACGACTAAAAAAAATTTAGTCGTGGCCCACGCTCCATAGAGAATTGCCCATTCTCCTTTACAACTAAGTATTAAAATTTGTTGAGTCAAATATTAATCATAATAACCAGTATTTTTCAAAAGAGCAAGTAAACCTCTGTTTACTTTTTTACTCTGTTGTTCCCAGCGGTGCCTTGCATGCAATAGGGTTAGGTTCAATTCCCACCCATGGTCATTGATAATTTTGCGTCAAGCGTACAAAAATAATTACAATAGGTATTTATTATCAATCTACTTTCCATTATGCCAACGCTGCAGAATTTTCTGTCTAATTTGGTAAGTTTAAAACAATAAAGAAATCTTTGGTCCAACGCTACTTAATGAGGAATTTGCTGTCAAATTAGGTAAGATTAAAACAATCAAGAAAAATACTATATTTAGTTTGTTACTACATACCATTATACACGGTAATATAACCGAAGATTTTTAACGTATGTTTACCAATTTTGCAAAATAGGCAAAATACCCTGATGGAAAGCGGTTACCGTAAGTAGCCTTTGGACACAAATAAATATTGTTATTTCACCCTCTGACCCTTTAAACATTCTAATATGCCCTTCATACCTACCCTTGTCCCATGCAGTCTCAGGGGAAGCCCTTTAGTTATTATTTACTTATTAAATTAAGCTAATATTTTAATCTACCTGAGCTTACCATTCAGTTACTCCGTTTACGTAAAATTTTGCGGCAATTTTTTTTTTTAATAATGAGTTAAAACTTAATAGAAAATGAGGTATAAATAAATAATGCAACATCATCTACACTAATAAATTCACACAACATCATCTAGCCCCAAGCTAAACAGAACTTGTGTTATGGGTAGGTACTAGAAGACTGACATTCTTAATTCAATTCAATACATAGAAATATATTTTTATTATACAAAAAAATACCCAGAACACCCGGAATAAATATTTGTAGATCGTACAAACATTTATCCCAAGACGGGAATCGAACCCCTTCCGCGTCGCAGGCGGACCTTCGCCCGCCGCGCCACATCGGTCGTCAAAATCGTTAGAACAAATCGTTTTGTAATAAAGGGTGCTAATAAGAACGTACCTAACCGAAGCAGACCTTTAGCAATCTATCACCCTGTGATTGGTGTCCGCTGAGCCGCTCCCGAATCTATACTGAATGACAGTTTAAAGAACTTCACTTGATCATCTTCAGAGGCGTATCCTAGACTCTCAAAACTTTTTTTATTTTTTATTTAACCTATTGTGTCCCACTGCACAAAGGTCTCCTCCAAACTCTTCCATTCATCTCGATCTCCTGCATCCACCACTCCGTCGCGTATGAGTCTAGTTCTTAAGGTAAAAAAAATGCTGGACAATCCACACAACATCATCTAGCCTCAAGCTAAACAGAACTTGTGTTATGGGTACTAGAAGACTGACATACTTAATACAATACATTACATAGATTGACCACGATCACACCTGATGTTAAGTGACGATGCGGTCGACAACGTAGCACGCTTACCTAGAAAATACCTATTGAAACCTCTCTAAAAATATCCAAATTGTATGAATCGGGAAAAACAGACTGGCTGACCGCATTATAAAAGTTGAAGCAAAACATTTACAGCCGGTTTCTGGAAACCAAAATCAAGATTGATCAGAGTTTGACACATAGTAATTATTAGATTTTTTCGTTGATCATCTTTCGAGAAACCGGCCGTTAGAGGGCTTAGCGGGAAAGTGGTATATCAAACATTAACGAATGCCTCATCTCCGATCAGCCAGGTTTTAAATCACGTTCAGTTTTTATAGTAACTCATCGATATTCTGTGGCATTTCTGGAGGACTGATGTCATTGCTGTATTAAAGCTGTATTAAATCCTATTAATAATAACGTCACAGTCACATCAGTCTACAAGAAATGCCACAAAATACTGATGAGTTACTTTAAAAACTGAACGTGATTTAAAACTTGCCGGCTTTGAGAGGATAAAATACGTAATAATAATGTTCATGGAACCAGTCGTTTATATATTATCTACTATATTACATTATATAAAAACGTTGATTATTTTATCGCGCTTTAGTGAAAGCAGTTTCTAAGTATTTAAATCCATATATTAAAAAGATATTCTATTTAATTTCCGGAAGTGCTCCTAATAATGTTTCTCATGAAAGCAAAAATATCTAGCAAATCATATTTTTTTCGAGGAAATTGAAACGGTATCTTTTTCAACTTCAATGATTTTCATTCGTATGGAAATTGGTTAGTAATAATAATATATCATCATATTGCTGAATAATACATCAAATCATAATACATCAATACATCAAATAATACATGTCAATGACTATTCAAAAAAATAAAATAATAATAATAACATTCATTTATTTTTCTCTTCACATAGATTATATATTATAGAATTCACAAAACACTTATAATTTTACAACCTGTAACGAGACAGACTGGCGCCTGAAATAAGTTTATAAAAACCTGTGCCACAGTCAAGAATCGCTCAAAGACCCTTTTTAGAAATTCGCAAAGCAATACCTCACGAGAACAATCTAAACAATCAATTGTACTAAAACAATATAAGACAATTAGCCGATCCTCAGCGAACGAGCTCGGCAAACCTCCATCCCATGTCCCTTACCCTTAGGTCACGAATACTGTCAGTCTTCGTCCAACCACCGAAGCGAACGCACGTCCGTTCCCCACACCACGATACATTAACGTAGTGAAAACTGGACTAGTGCAATCAATAGTGATCCTTATTTTTCTGTGTGAGTGAATTGTTTTACTTGTATTTATTTCGGTAAGTATTTTATTAAAATATTTTTAAATGGTTTATTTTGACTGTTTGATAGGTGAAGAGTTTTGTTGTTTTAGGACCCTTGTTACTTAATTGGGTTACGGAGCTTGTTTCAACAAAGTTTATTTGTAGCTATAAATATTTAGCAACTTTACCTCAAAGGACGGGGTTCTTCGGGCTTTTAAAAGACACATTTCCACTACAATTATGAGATATCTTTATGATTATTTTATATCTTATATGAATAATTATAATGATAATATACGATGTATATATTTATGTAATATTATATTTTAACAACACTACGGGATACTTTAAATATAGCTTTTTATATTACTTAAATGACTTATGACGACAAGATACAAGACGCAGTAAAATGGGCTAAAAATTGGACTAAAAATCGCTCTTTAAGGAGTTAATAGCAATAAGGCCGCATTTTTATTTATACCACTTACATTATATGATAAGTTATTATTTATTTTTTCATTATTATGTGTAAAAATAAATGGACCCGTTATGTAAAAATAACTATAATACATTTGTAATCTTGATAAACTAATTTGTAAATTTGATTAAATATTCAAAGGTTTCAATTTGAAATAAATCCCTGAAGGACCGGAACCTACCAATATTAGCAAGGCTATTTACCTTAACTGAATTTTCAGTTAACATAAGCCATAACTGTAAATAGAGGCTTTTATTGAATTAATTTGTATGAAAACTTTAGTTAATTTTTAATAGAGATTTTAACTGTGGTCCTGTTTACTTTAGCATACTAGTTAAATTCTCGTAATTGATTTTGTAATCTTGAGAGAATTAATAAAGATCTTAAACCATTTAGTGACTAAGACTTTTACATAGTTTTACTCCTTATATATTGCGGTTTGAATTGAGTATCACCTAGATACATAGGTATTAAAGAATCATTAGTCTAATTATCAAGTAATATAATTGTATAAAATATGTAATTGTGTATTTAATGTTAAGGTGGTACCTCTCGCTCTAGCGGGAAATTCAAATTTTTTAGGGGTTTTCTTATTGCGGCTGAACTGTTAAATCTTTTACTAGTTCAAGCTATTTTGCGAACATAAACAATAATTTTCTGTGTAACCCTGTATCAATGTTTGAGATTGGTTCTTTATATTAACTTACTTAATTGTTTGACTGTTATGTACTGTAGGTAATTTAAATTCTAACTTAAAATCTAAAGGTTTAATCATAAACAAACAATTCAAAGTTGTTAAAACAATTAAAAGATAGCAATTAGTAACTGATTGTTCAAATTGTTTATATTAAATGTTTTTTTTCTGAAATAACAAGAGATTTAAACGATTTACAAACACAAAGATAACATTCAACGCTGGAACGTATTAAACGTAACAACATAAAAGATACCATTGTGTTAACAAAAAATGAGTTTAAGCATTGTTTTCCTTGATATTCAAAATGGATTCTTTTCTGTTTTTAACCGACGAAAATAACGGAGGAGGTCCTCAAGTCAACATGTATAAATGAATATTAATATTCATAGGGCATATAATACATCACACTTTAGTTCCAAACTTGTTCTATAGGTACTAGATTGGTGATAGATTACTTATATAATATATAAAAAAAACTTACAGGCGTGTTAAGAATCTCATCTTCTTGAGAAGTCTTAAAAAATAACCAATACTAATAATAATGCAAGCTTAAAATATTTAAAAAATATTGTTATAAAATCGGCTATCACATTGAATATAAAATGTTACAAAATTTTCGCATTTGAAAACCGATATTGAATATCATGAAATTGGGTCATCAAATGCAATGGTTGGGATTTTACCTTTTTAAACGAATTGCATTGAATTTTGAATTTTACATAGAATTCTCATCAAAACACTCTTCCAACGATTTATATTACGCAGCGTTTTATTTCTGGTTTCAATTCTACAGATAAACAGCTATATGAGCTGCGACTCGCTCCCTGTCTTCAATGTTGTAGGTGGTGGGTTCGAATCCCACCCAGAGCAAATGTTTCGGTGAATGGCCATTTCACACGTCACACTCTAGTCACAAACTAAGCAAAGCTTGTACTATGGGAACTAGATTGCTGATAGAATAGTTTTATACATTTTTTTTTGTAAATACATACTTACATAAATACAAAGTAACACCCAGACAATGGACAAATATTTTTCGTTCATCACATAAACATTTGCTCTGAGTGAGAATCAAACGCACAACTCACAGCATGGAAGACAAAATTACTACCAACTGAGTTGTGACGCCTGTCAAAGGAATGGATGTGATGGAACTATGGAACTAGTTTCCTGTAGATTTTATATGGAAAGTTTTCCATGTTTCCTCTACAACAAAAGACAGTCGACTTGAAGATAGACTCACTTGACGATAGACTCACTTGACGATAGACTGACTTGACGATAAACTGACTTGACTGAGAACTAATAAAATAAGGATTTCAGAGTTTTAAAGGTCAGTTATGGTAATATAAAACCGCATTGTTTACGCGCTACGTACGCCAGCCGCAAAATGGAACGCAGCCAAAACGCGCATTGTGCGTCAAATAGTTACAATATTGGCACCGAGCATTATCATCTGCATTCGGTTTGTGTGGGTACAACTAAATTCGGGTAGAGTTTAGTTTGCAAGCTATACTTGAAATTAACATCAAAAATAGCATCTTTAGCGTAGTTATTGTGCTAATTTTGAATTCTACTTAAGAGAGAGAGACGCTGCCTGTGAAATTTTCTTTTGGTTTAAAATTTTCATTCAGTACCTATAATTTTCTTAGTTCTGCCTGCATATTATTATTTACTTTCATATCTTTATGGAACATGAAGTGTTATATTTTATTGTATATTTTATTAATAAAGTAGCCATCGGCTTTGTGTAAACCGACTTCAAAATGGAGGTTTTTAATTTCGACTATTTTGTTTTTTTTTTTGTAATTTTGAATAATAAACTGAATTGTTTTTTATTTATAATTTTTTTATTGGGAGATAAAAAACTTCCAATATACATTTTATAATGATTCAACTAGTGCTCTTTGAGTAATTTTTAAAATGCATTTTTTGTCATGTGATTTTGTAAAATATGTAGGTACATAATGATTGTTGATTTATTTGCACCAAACGGTCTAGAGCTACGTTAGAACCAATTCCTCGTTAGAACCATCCAAGTGCGAGTTTACTGTCACAGTCGACTGAACTTTCAGTGAATAATCGATTCCACCAGGGGCATTATTCTCTATTGTATTGCCAACCACGCGCGTTACTTGGCTTAGGCAAGACAAGAGCGTGTAATCTGAAAAAACTGTATGGCGTAAGCCTTAGTTGTTATTCCCCACCGCGACACGTTACGTTTTGGCCACAATTTGAACTGTCAACTAATCGGGCCGACGTCTGCCGTGTTATGAAAACTATTCGTTTCAAAACGTGTCATGCGCGATTCGAATAATTTATATACAAATCAATCATTTTTGAAATTTGCGTTTTGGAACGCGTTGTGACGTAGCACGTTTGGGGAAGGAATCTCCTATGTCATAGAGAATAAGGCCCCAGGTGAGCAATCACGAATGTGACAATCGTATCGGTAGTGTTTGTCGTACACTACACGGTGAAACTGCAACGTATGGCAATCGATGTTATGTTGACGGGCAGTGTATCTCGAAAATTGTAAGATTACGTTAATTGGCAATGAGCAGATATGTTCAATACTACGCTTTTTATTTTATCGGGTTAATGTATTGTTTATGACGCTTACAAATATATTGCTATTAACAAAATAATAATCAAAATCGATTTATTAGATACAGACTCTCTGCAACCTCACAAATTCACAAACATCTTGATCGATCGACGACCGATGTGGCGCGGCGGGCGAAGGTCCGCCTGCGACGCGGAGTTTGCAGGTTCGATTCCCGCCTTGGGATAAATATTTGTACGATCTGCAAATATGTATTTATTCCGGGTGTTCTGGGTATTATAAATGTATAATAAAAATATCTATCTATGTAATTTATTGTATTAAAGTAAGTCAGTCTTCTAGGACCCATAACACAAGCTCTGCTTAGCTTGGGGCTAGATGATGTTGTGTGGATTGTCCAGCATTTTTTGTTTATTAATTTATTTATTTAAAGATAATAATAAGTATGAATTTGCTCACGTTTAATTGCTACCAATAATCTTTTTATTTACAAAATCAATCATAACTTTGTATAAATTCTTAGAAAACCTAGTCGCACCTTTGAAGCAATAATTTCAAAACGGCTTATAAATCTACTCTTTCAATAAATTCAATGTTCATAAAAAGAAATACGAAGCTGATTATTCAATTTGAATTGAAGATTGTAATCCATTCTGTAGGTCTACCATGAGTTTTTACTATACTATATTTACTATACTCGCTAGCGTCTGTAGTTAAAAAAATGTATGAAGATTTGTTAAGCGCCTCTAGCGGATAGTTGGGTACTAAAATTCTTCATACTAATATTGACGTAACTACTGTAGTAAAGTCAGGCGATTTTACTGTGACAACTCATGGTAGACGTCTGAAGGGTTTTATACCTATTTTACTACAGCATTTCTATCTTCTGTACCTCTAGCATGAGTTGTCACAGTAAAATCGCCTGACTTTACTACAGTAGTTACGTCAATATTAGTACATTGTATCTACCATGAGTTGTCACAGTAAAATCGCCTGACTTTACTACAGTAGTTACGTCAATATTAGTATGACGAATTTTAGTACCCAACTATCCGCTAGAGGCGCTGTACAAATCTTCATACATTTTTTTAACTACAGACGCTAGCGAGTATAGTAAATATAGTATAGTAAAAACTAATGGTAGACCTACATATCGAAAGTTTTATTACTTGAGTGTAAGTGATCTCGAAATATATTTTTTTTTTAAACCTCCGTGCCTAAATACGGTACACAAGTTGCCACTGTTAATGGTTTATTTTAAACAATTCTTTTGTAAATCAGTTACATCAGTCAATCAGTCAAATTAGCTGTTATTTGTTTTTAAGGGAAAAAATGGTGAAGAATGTTTCAGTCAGAAATTTTGGGAAACAAATTCCATCACACTATAATACTCTAATACACTAAACACTCTTGCAACGGTTTACACTTTATACGACATTCTCCAGCATTGTTAAATAAAAAAAAATTGATGTGTGATAGTTTAAAAACTTACCAAACATGAAACAACAATACTCAACAACAAAAAAATGCTAGTTTAATCACAAAATGGCAGAAGTCAAGTAGACTTTTTGTTCCATCGCTTTCTCATTTCTTTGTCGTACTTATGATAATTACATAATTTATTTATTTATTCAATTTGAACGGCAAAAACCAATTACACAAATTAATTAAAAATGTCAAACAATTCACAGTCATAGTAACCAAAAATAATATTTACACAAACAAAGATAACAAATGTCAAAAATAAATTATTAAAAATAAATGCAATTCAATCTTCACTCTCTTTATACTATTTTCTTTTTTTTTTTCGGTCTCTGCCACAACAGGCAATTCTGCCAGTGTCAAAGTGTTTAAAAATGTTTTTCAGTCAAATCATCTTTTTTGATGAGGCTTTCGTCCGACAGGCAATTCTACCAATGTCAAGTGTTTATTTGAAATATCTCAGTTAAGTCAGTCGTCGAGTAATCATTCAATCGTCAAGTCAACTGTCATTTGTTAAGCGCTATAAAATGTCAAAGGATTATAAATTCACTGTTTATGTACTTTAAAATTGCTTTTGAGTTCGCGACCTTTTGTCTTCGCTTTAATGAATACAATACGGAATACATCTGGGTATTTCGTATTGTGTAACTTGGCAGGTTTTCATAGATGATAATTGAAAAAGTTATTGAATGCCGCGAAAGCCTTTGCGAAATATTTATTCATGAGTTCACTTTGCAAATTACTCTTTTTAACGAGGGGATTATAGGATGATGTTTATTATGTATCGGCAGAAGTTATTGAATTACTTTAAGGGCTGAAATACATCATTGAAAATCAAGAAATGTTGAAGTAACTGATTTCAACTTTTTAATAATTCAGACCCTTCTTTACGCGAGTGATAATTTTCAAATATACAGAAGTATAATAGTACATTATAAAGTTGCTAATAAATAAATGTATTATTATTTTATTCAAATCTGACATTCACCTATAAAAGTTTTTAAAACAAATTACCTTACAAACTATACTTGAAATATATTATGTATATCTAGGTCGTTCAATCATACTTAACTCGCGGTAAGTTCGATTCGTTACCGCGGCCACAGAATATGAATAATGCCACAGACGATTACATTCCTATAGTTCGTTAGTTCATATTCAATGCGTAGGGTATCGATATATTGCAGTTTTTACCTCAATGCGCTGCCTAACGAACTGGGAAGTCAGTCTTGTGTTATCCTGGGGGGTATCCTGACAACTGAAATATTTTTGAACTGTTATTTGATCAAATTGCAGTTCTATTTTCTTCGTCGTCTTTTATTCATATTATGAATGATCAATTTTCATACCGTTTGATAGAATCACGAAAAATCTGGTAGGCCATGCTCAAATCTGATTGGTCATGCTTAAATCAGGTAGGCCATGCTTAAACCGCGGCATTGACGTCAGTTTTAACAGCTCAGTCATAATTTTATAAAGCTCAGTTACGTCAGTCCACAAAAATGCCACGGAATACTGATGAGTTACTATAGTAAAATCATCGAAAACTGAACTGCAACTGAAAGGATATTCGGTCACGCAAGTTTCCCCTTGCTGGATAGCCCCCCTGACCTAGTTTAGGTAACGATACTGTAGTCTTACTGAATATGTCCATTGAATACATATTCATATTTATTTAGCCTGTACGGATTAGTCGGTATCTTACCAAGATTTATTATGATCAATATCGCTCGGTGTGACTAGTATCTACTACTAACCCCCTATCTAACAAAAAGTTGGCGTTGACTTTAAGTCATCATTACGTACGGTAAGCTTCAAGTCTGCGCTAACTTTTTATAAGATAGACTGTAAATATGTAACAGTATAAATTACAATTAATATTATAATTAATAGTGTAGTATAAGTTACACCTTCTGTAATTTTTACTACCATTACTTACCATGACATTCACACTAAACGAAATATATGTAGTGCATGCCGAGGCATTCTATATCCAGAGACACGTATACAACTATTATATATATTATAATATTACTATTATAACAAAAAAGCACAACTTACAACTATTTAGTTGTAAGTTGTGCTTTTTTGCTAACTTTTTTTTGTGCTTTTTTAATAACAAAAAAGCACAACTTACAACTATTTAGTTGCTTTTTTGTTGGATATCTTAATATAAATAAGTATTCTGTGATTGGCTGTAGACATTACATATTTTTAATCTTCATTCAACTTGTATTTTACTGATAAAATTGTAAATAGGACGTATATCTATTACAGTATTTACAAAATGTACATAGTCATATAAAATACATAAGAAACAGTTGAGCTATCTACAGACCGTTGCAAACGATCGACAGATAGCTCAACTGATATGGTATGGTATTACGGTTTAAAATCATGAACTTTTTATACACTCGCAAAATAATTGCTAAATAAATCGAGTTCTTTACAATTTGCGTCAGCTTACAAGCCCCGAAAATACATGAAAAATGCAAGATTAATTCGTACACCACATGGCGCAGACAGATCATTTATTTAGCTATAATTCTCATAGGAAATGACCCGGAAAATATGCTGCGCGGTCATGAAACGTGCTTTGTTGCTTCTTGAAAATATGGAGAATTTAACCGTATTTATTTTAATAAAAGCTGATTTTTCAATAGCAGTTTCATGCTGCGTTTTTGTGAGAGAAGTTATTAGTTTGTGAAACGTTTTTAGAACCATATTATATTGGGTTATTCAATCTCAGTGCTGGTAATGGCTGCAGAGTGCAGCAGTAGTATGTAGCATGCTGTAGGTAACTTACTACTTGTGGAAAAAAAAACGTTTTCCGGAATATCACCGAATTCATATTATTTCTTTGGATTTACCTCAAAAGCTGACCTATTAAATCCTATATGGGTCCTCCCTTATAGGATTTATCTAGTTTAGGCATTTGAGGCTTCATTTGTATAAACAACATACATAATGAAATTTAACATTTTAATATATTGTAATAGCTGTATATTTTGTCATTTTTATGGGTGCCCAAATAAATAAATTATTAAATCCCATAAAGATCCCATATAGAGGATGTTCCTTCTCATCTCTCGTTATAAAAAGTTACCCCTTAGCTCAAAACAAAACATGTCAAGAAAAGATCACCGCCCCACAAAAAAAACTTTGTCAATCTTCCCGAAAACATGATCCTATTATGAAGGCTGAGTGTGATTTTCCTGACGTTTTTCTACAGGCAGGAAATAAAATCGGATCCTTGAAAGTTAGGGGATTATTTCTCAACGAGAAATGTCAAGTTACGAACCATTTTTCGAATGGTGTTACTTATTCTTGGGGGACGTGGACTTAGTCATCTGTCTCGGCGTCCCTTGGATTGTGTTTTTTGATTTGAATTGTTTTTGAGATAAGATAAAGATATCTTTATCTTGAAAAAAAATGACATTTTGTAAAAAAACCTTCGATAATTTACTTTTTCTTACTGTCATATTTTCCTATTATTTACATTTATTCTATTGAACTTTCTGCAAATCATATTAACTCTGTACCGACAGCAATCTAGCTGTCAAGTTTCGTTTAGTTCGGAAACCATGTTTTTTTTTTAAAGGTATGATGTTCATACCATGAATATTTATATAAACTTTATTAAGAAGGATATAATATCAAAATAATTACCCACTTCTTCAGGGAATCTTCAAATAATTTCATAAACTTTCATGATTTTCTATGAAGATTTTCAAGAAAATCTTTGAGTTATATTTAGCTACACAAAGCATCCAAGTGGCTGACTTTCATTCCAGGATCTCGTTAATTTCCGACTATAGAAAGCCAGCGGGCCAAATTCAATTAGATTAAGTATAAACAGGCACTTCGTTGCTGTACGTGTAATTATACCCCTATTATATTAAATTATCTACATATTTATTTAAAATAAAAAATCTAAGTTCTACAATTTAACTGTATAAATTATGGTTTATAAACGAAAACTAAATTTCTGCCAAAATCAAGACAGGAACTACTAGTACATTATACATATAAAATACCCAAAACACCCGGAATAAATATTTACAGTATCGTACAAACGTTAATCCCAAGGCAGGATCGAACCCGAAACCTCCGCGTCGCAGGTGGACCATCGCCCGCCGCGCCACATCGGTCGTCAGAAGTTCATCAGATAAAGCACTGAGTCAAATCACTTTAAACGTATTATAAGATTTCTTATTCTGTGTGGTTACACATAATAAATGTTCGTATAATAAGAAAATGAGTTTGTTTGTGGAAGGTATAATTCAACTTCCACTTCGTCGAAGTAATTTTAAAACCTACTTTCACGACTTGAATTACGACTGTATTAAATAAAAATAACACATAAAAGAATAAAAAAATATATTCAAAAATGATGGAATAGTGGAAAGAGAAAGGGGAGACCTTTGCCCAGCAGTGGAACAGCGTAGGTTCATAAAAAAAATATTATCTAGTTTCTTTTTTATTGATAATTACTGAAATCATCTCAAATTCAAAAGATTTTTAAAAGTGGGTGCTGAAACGCGAATTTCTGGCAAAAACATTACCGGCCTTTTTATTATCAGTTCCTTTCACCTTTTAAAACGACGGAACCCTAATTTAAGTAAGTATAAACGCTTACTCATCCTCCAACAAAAGAGGGGGTAATGATTCTCTTAAAATATTTTTGTTGCAAAATGACCAAATATTTTTAGTGTTGTCGCTTTTGATTTAAGACGTTTAAATACAGTTTTGAATAGAAAATGTTCTATTGAATAATTACTTACTTACTTACTTATAGATTTTAATAAAAAACACAATAATAATAGGCATCACAGCTTATTCTGTTTTAGCTCTGCTTATTTATGTTGTCTTTGACTTTGTGTCGTGGGTTCGAATTCCACCAAGGCAAACATTTATAGAATAATAAACATTGATGTTTTTTCTGTGTTCGGATGTTTTTATTCGACACTTAATAATAACATGTCAGAGACTCAAATAAACAACTCGGATTTAAGTATAGGGAATATAAGCAAAACATTTTTTTTAAGCTATGAAATTAAAAAAACTAAAGAAAATAAATATAAAAAGGTAAGTAAATCACGAATAACAAATAATATCGTATCGGTAGGTATAAGAGCAGCTGTTAATGAGAAAAACTTGAAAACTCAGCAGTATTTTTTGATAGCACATTAAGCTGAATAAAACGCCGAATTGTTGTAATTGATGTCTAAAATGTGGCCCTTATTTTTAATTGTTAAGATGCTATTAAAAATAAAAGCCCGTGTTTTAAGACGATTCAAAATTCAATTTTATTTAATTATACATTTTCACTCATTTATGATAATTATAACTTTTGATTAACTTTTTTAGAATTCTAGCTGAAAACCGTGACTTTCGTACGCGTGGTCCAAAATAACTGTCACCACTATAAGATGATCCTTATAGCATATGACTGATTTTGGTTTAGAGAGTTCAAGCTGTATCTATGAATTCATGTCTTTGATTGCAATAAAACTTAGTCCATGTTTTAATTAAAAAAAAAAGACTTCTAATGTATAAACATTTCATGTAAATCTCTGTTGTTGTGTGTTGCTCTAACAAACAAACAGACAAGTTTATTGTTTAATTCAGAATCATTTACTTTAAATCTGCATATTTGTTTCTTCCCTACCTTTATTTTCTAATTTTCGGTTACCTACTCTTTCATAGTTAAAATCTGATATAAATAAATTAACATCTGTATAGCAATACACATCGTAAAATAAACTATCGATCGTTATACTAATCCTTGGTTAAGTAAACCCGCATTGTGTATAAGCCACATAACACTCGGAGTAAATTAACACGATGATGTGGTACCCTAATGCCTTTAAATTACAAGCTTTACCATTACTTAGCTAAATCTTTAAGGCTCATCATCATCATCATTATCATCATCAATCTATATCTACTGCTGGACGTAGGTCTACTGCAAGACGCGCCACTGAGCCCGGTCTTTAGCTCGTTTCATCCAGGGTTTGCCAGCTACCCTCCGCAGATCGTCGCTTGTAGGCTTCAATTTACTAAATAAGCAGGTTACTAACATATAATCCTATCCTGTGAAAGGCTGTGTGGATGTATGTATAGATGAATGTATGGGTGGATGTATGGATGTTACTATTATTGAATGGAAATAATGAAACTTTACAATAATGTAGTTTACATCAGAATAGGCACACATAATTTATAAAAATATTGTATGATTTCTCCAAAATATAATGATAGTAAGACAAAGTATCGGGAAAATTATTAAATTTTTCTCTTTACTAATCTTGTTTAAGCCTGCTTAAACTTATTGTGTAAAAGTGTCTAGTGTTAGTTTTTTAGAAAAGTATTTTTTTTTCTTTATATTAAAGGTACTTTTAATGTATACGATATTTATCTAGTTTGTGATTGTAGAGTCAAAATGTTACCGGAATATAGCACCGAAGAGTAACAGGAATTTTCCAAGTAAAGTGCGGTTCCATACACGTATAAAGAGGCCTTAATCTACACATGTTACATAAGCCTTTAACCCTGTTGAGTGTTACTTGTTCTGGTTCAGAGAATTAACAGAACCTACATATATGTACCTATAAGTATACATTCACTAATGATAAGTTTGTTTGACAGATCTTTCTATTTATACAATGTGTGAATTGTCTGTGAATATTTATAAGTAATTATATATAATAAATTTTAATACTTATTTATTCACAAACAAATAAAAACTATTACAGCATTTACAAAATGTACATAGTCATATAAAATACATAAGAAACAGTTGAGCTATCTACAGACCGTTGCAAACGATCTATAGATAGTTCTACTGATCCAAATCAGTACCAATCGTCGCGTACCCAAGATACTGGCTGCATTGCCGCGCTGAATAGCAATGCTGATACGCTAGGCCAGATACTCACCAGCCCTCGGGTCACGCGTCGCTGCGACTAGACGCTTTTTTAGAGACTTTTCTAGATTTTTTTTATTATTTATTTGTACTAAGATTGCTTTTAGAACACATACACAGCAAAAATCAATCAGTTAAGAGTCTGAACTTTTTTTATTAAACCTCGTTTTGTATGTTTTTGCAATAAGCTTTAATAAAATAACTTCAAGTCAAAGTCAAAAATAACTTTATTCAATAAAATCACAAGAATCTTCATACTAAATGATTCTAGGTGCCAGTTCCACGCGACCAGAGCTTAGAAGAACGGGCAAGGAACTTACGGCCTGGTTCCTACCGTTTTTTTTAATATGATCCTTCTTACAAACTACTAACTAATCTGATAATGTCCGTTTTACTTTATATTCCAACTCAATTCCTGCTAACCAATTAGAAATGGCCTTTAATCCCCGAAGGCTAAACGAAATAAACAATAATACAATTATAATTTTCTAACAACCCTGTTTCCGAGTATTCTGACCAATATTACTCTTCAGAAAATTAATTTCGGGTCTAATATCCAGCTTTGTGAATTATTTATCGGTTTGGTCAATACCAATAATAAAATTAATCTACTGTAATTATTGTTGAAATACATATAGTTTTTGTATAAGTACTTACCTTTACAAAACTTTTTAACAAATAATTAAACCGCCGTAATAACTGATAAGCTATAAATCATAACAAATATTCTAGCCTACTTAATAAACTCTTAAACTTATGTAAGTGAACATACAACAACAAAAAAAAACACGTTGACTTGAGAACCCCTTCGGTTTTTTCGTCGGTTAAAAAAGGAAGAGTCCCTTTTTAATAAATTGTAATAATCACGACTTAGATAAGATATCCAAAACGTCTACTATGTAATGTAAAAAAAATGTATAAATATATGTTAGGTATCCAGAGTTTGCATCCAAAGCCTGGAAGACATTGATTTCAGCGTTAACCTAGTTCCTAGTTTTTAAGTTTTAGTTTGGGCATGTTGTATAAAAAAACACAGCATTTCGATTTTGCACAAAGAATTCAAACTAACCAACGTATGCTGGCAACTGGTTAAAATACTAGTACAAATATTCTGTTTCTTTAATTTTAAACACTGACTGAACAAGCATTCTGTTTGTGAACACAAAAATGTTACCGTTTAACCTATATTCCAGAATACAAGCTTTACCTACTTCTTTTGAGACTTGTTAGCGCAGTAGGTAGGTAGATAGTTTTTTATTAATTTATTTGTAAAACGAAGTTAATATCAAATATTAAAAAATCCCTCACCATTTATAACTTATAGATAGAAAATTATTTATTGCACTAAAACTTAAAGTAGGTAGTGTATACAGGCGAGCTTAATGCTACAAATAGCATTCTCTACCAGCTAACTTTTCACCAAATAATGATATTTTCACTTGTTACAGATAAAAAATGCAAAACCGAAAGCGGCAGAAGAAAAGGCGTGAAAAGTGTCTTAGCGTTCGATGGACAAATTAGAAAATGTAACTTAAAGTGTTAGTGGTAAAGTTCAAAATGGGTTTCCATCCGTTCACTGGTAGAATCACGAACAGGGATTTGCTATTGGTGATTTTGTTGTTGTGTAGGACAATAGTTTGTGACAGCCGGTGTCCAAAGTTTGCTGAGAAACCTCTCGAGACGAGAGTTCAGGACGCTTCTATAGTTTTTAGGGCGGTGGTTGTACAGACGCATTTTCAGGTAAGTTTTTTTATTAGTATTATTTACTATCGGCCTACGAAGCACGTTAGAAATAAATAAATAAATAATGCTGCCAATCCACACAACGTCATCTAGCCCCAAGCTAAGCAGAGCTTGTGTGTTATCTTTTTGGGCTTATGACACTCACAAATAACGTGACTATTGTTATATTTGTATATTGTAATATTTTTCAAAACAATATCATTGATTGTCGAGTTGAACCAATCAAACAGAATAATTATAATTAATGCATGCGATTGTGTTTTATTAGTGTTTTCATTTTGCAATCGTCACTCCATCTCACCAAAGAACGTACACTAGGTACCCTTGCCTAAACGTGGTCCACACTATAGTTTTTACCAATTTATTGATTGTAGAGTTGAACCAATCGAACAGAATAATTACAATTAATGCATGCGATTGTGATTTATTCTGAAATAGTCAGAAATATTTTCCGCTATGAAGTAATTTCCGATGAATTTCATTGCATCAACCGATTGTCAAACAAAACCGATTGACTTATTGTTTACATTCGTTCTGTACCAAAGAGTTAAGGCCACCACACAATAAATAGACAAGTTCTTTTTTATTGTTTAGGTAAAAAACATTAAACATCTGATTATTTAGAAGACAAGCAAGCTTAGGACGAACTAGCTCCAACTTCTTTAAACAATTGTTAAAAGGATCATATAAAAAAAACGCTAGAATCCAGGTCTAGTTTCTTGCCAGTTCTTCTAGACTCTGGTCGCGACGAACTGGCGCCTAGAATCATCTAGTATAATCTCGCTTCAAAGTGATCCTTGTGATTTTATTGAATACCTAAATGCATTTGAAGTTTGAACAAATATTAGACCAAATAATGGTATACGGCTTCTGTCAACCTACAATACATTTTTTTTATTTAGCATTGTTTTAAAAAATAATTGTAGTAAGTAGATAAGCGCTTTATTAAGATGTTTCCTTTATTTGTTACGTATTTGCAGTAGCAATAAAATAAATTAAGAAAATGCAAATGTAATCGACGTCTGTTCATTTTGAACAGAATATTCCATATTTATTCAAATAAATTATTACAATTTCAATATTAACACATTGATAAATTTGACGGGTTTCTGAAATCCTGATTACTGTATTTGTGTAAATAATATTTGTAAATAACACTTATTTCGTAATATTAAAATATATTAATCATCATTTAAATAAAAACAGTCGCACAAATAAAATTTGAGTTTATATGAAATTATTTACGCAATGACAAATAGACAATGAAATCGTAACAAAATTCTCGATTTTGTCTCTTCTGTGTGTGTTCAAAGTACATTTGTGTTACCATAAAAGATTGCCGCAGAAGGCCGGGATAATTTAAAACGTTTATGGGAAACCTTTGCCCAGCAGTGGGATACGATAGAATATATAAATAGTTCAGAAGACAATTTAAAAATGTGTTAAGTACCTAGCTTAAAGTTAGAGACAGTAGCAAAATAAATAAATAAATATTTACTAACATTTTCACAAATCACGCTGTAGTCCCAAACTAAACAAAGCTTGTATTGGGGAACTGGAATGCTGATAGAATACTTATAATAATTTTTTTTTTAACACCCAGACAGAAAAAAAAATTATGTTCTTCACATAAACATTTGCTCTCGCTTGGGGACCGAACCCACGACCCACAGCATAAGAGGCAGAGCTACTACTAACTGAGCTGCGACGCCTGTCTTGTAGAAAGTGCTGAATACTAAGCATAAAACTGAAGACAGTAGCAGAAATAAACTCATGTCCACAAACAACTAAAGCCTTCAAAAAGGGTACAAACTACCCCTTAATTGTGTTGTGGTCCTAACTCGTCTGTGGGAGAAATCGTCCCATTAATGTTTTTCATTTGCTTTTCCTTAGTGCGGGGCGAGTCCGGCTTTTTTGCGTGACCGGATAAAACAAATTAGAAGTGCATTTAAAAATCATTTTCACAATTTCACCATTTAACCCTCAAATAAGATAGCTTGAGGACTGAGGACTTACTTTAACTAAACTCAATTAACATAGCTGGCCTAAAAAGCTGCTGAAGTTTTTCTGTCCGTCTGTCACCAGGCTGTAACTCATGAACCGTGATAGTTTGTTGCTTGAAACTTTCACAGATGAATATTTAAAAAAGCTCTCATTAAAATTGTGGTTTCCTCGTCATCCGCGAGTTAAACTCGCACTTGACCGGTTCTTTTATGTGATTATAACACTTATAGTTTTCCAGCAAATTTCCGACTTTCAGTCCACAAAATCTCATCCTTTTTGATTCCTCATCTGGTAATTTGTGTCTGATACTGGCAGCAGTGAGCTGACGCAAATGGCTACTCTTTGCCAAGCCAATGTTGTTCTAATTTGCGAGATTGGCGGACGAAAGCCTTTGTAATCGTTGAGTTTAGCCGGGTTAGGGTTACGTAACCAGCCATGGTTAATACGATTTTACCGACGACTGTGCTAGGGTTAAAACATCAATGTAGTTAAAGAAATGTTTTTGTTGTAGAACACTTTTTATTTGAGTAAGTAGAGTTTGAAGGAGTTTTCTGCACTCACACGATTAGAAATAATAAGCGGCTTTAAGAACACTTTGTTTATTGTAAGACGATGATAAGCATAAAACTATATATAAACACGAATAACAAAAATCAAGATGTCACATCAAATAGTCGAAAAAAGTATCTAATGGCGGCTTTTCTCAGCGCTAGTGACGGGCTACGCGCAATTTGGGATAGTGTTCGGTACAATAAGTTGTTTGATAACTTTTGCTTATAGCCATGGACGTGTCTTGAGAAACATTTCTCTGTGTCCATTGCTATGATACGTAAGAATTTCTTATGTGGCAATAATTATGCCGAAACTAAATCGAAACACAGAATTATTGCTTAGCGGCAGAAATAGTTAAGACAAAAATGAGTACTATCGGATGTTTCAATGTGGTTCACATACTTACAGTAACTTGTCTTGGTTTGGTCCTAGATGGCGTTGTATGAAATATCCCTGTTATATAAACTATGTAAAGAATATTGATCCAAACCAAGCCATAAAAATACACCAATATAATTACCTTCATCACCATTCACCACGCTCATATCATTATCTCACACGCACGATAATTCCCAAATCTTACATTACCCATTTACGATCTTATTTTATGGGTGGTAAGGCTCATATTACCTTATCGAACAAGGCTTTTGCAATATAATTTTATGTGCCTCTTTTATATTATTGTTACGTTCATAACGGGTAGGGTTTTTTATTTAGTGATGATTGCTGGGTTTGTTTAGTTGCGCGCCTTTTTTTTATTAATAAATAGTAAACTATCTTGTATTTGAAGTGAAAACTTCTTTAGCGGCGCTGGGTGGGTAAAAACTTTCAAACTCGCGTCAGGGTCACGTGACGTCGAAAAAGCGTAAGATCTTATTTAATTTTTATACATTGCTCGTAAAACAAGAGACGACAAAAGAACACACTTGCGGTCACGCGACGTATGACTCAAACAATTAAATAGTGTTGTGGCGACATGACGTGACGATGACGTGGCGACATGACGTGACGTGACGATGACGACGAAGCCAACGAAGACACAGACACATTCGCGCTTGCGCGAATGTGACACAACGACATGACACAATCACTATGACACAGACACATTCGCGCTTGCGCGAATGTGTCTGTGTCAGTGTGTCTTCGTTGTCTTCGTCGTTGTGTCACATTCGCGCTTGCGCGAATGTGACACAATGACATGACACAATCACGACTGTGGTTATATTTTTGAAGTGAAAACTTAAAAGTGAAAACACAACGTTAATATTGAAGTTTTCACTTCTGCCGGCACTCCCGGAGTGCTACCATTTTTTTTATTTATACTCTTTTCAACTAGGCTCATAGTCTTAAATTTGCATAAAATTAAATGATACTGGAGAAATAGCAAAAACAGAAACTTCTGTTTAATCTTCAATCATTTCTTTAATCCATACATATCCTTACAGGAGTCGTAATACGAAAAGTTCAAGTTATGCTGGTTTACAAACTTTGGTTGTAAATTTTGAAGCTCAAAATTACCTTGACATAAAAGAACGAGTATGGGCAAAAATATTTAATAAGTACTTAAAAATATTTTTGTATCAAAATTGTCGTTTTGTTCTCTTGATACAATAATAAATCGATTTCATCTTGAATCATATTTTACTGAATCTCTCTCTTAGCTCATTGATGAATGAATAACGTATTCTACTAAACCATAAGTATTTCTTAGAACATCCCCTTAAGACCACAAATGTAGAATAAAATCTTACAAGCCAAAATCAACTCTATTACAATGAGATAAGGTTGCAAGTGTAGTAATCCCAAACCTAGAGTAACTTCTTACTACAAGCTAAAATAAACCTTATTACAATAATAAAAGGTTGAAGTGTTAGGCTATTGCGATTATTCACATACATTTGTACGCCGTTGTTCGGACAAATCGACATTTTGCAGATAAATTTACTTTTATAGTTATCGTTTGCTTCAAAGCTCTATGTTAAATCTCTCGTCCATATTGCTTTGTGGCTAACGATTGTAATTTAGTTCACAATAGTATTTTTAGGTGACTAAAAAATAGGGGGATTTCCATACTTTTCCGATTATGTTAGGCGAAGCGATTCTTATGAAACTTTTTTATTTTTTTGAAATATTTGTTTTATCGGCTGATAATGGCGCTCTAAATGGCCTTATTAGGATTTAAAATCTACAGCTTTAGGAACTAAAGGATTTTCTTTGAAGTAAGGTGTCTCAGCTCATGCGGGTTCAAATATAAAACTTTTTGATTGTTAAAAACAGAGGAGGCTCAATTCGAGATCTTTTATCATACTTTAGTGGTCCCATATAAACAAGAAGATCGGCAAGATGGTGCAGCGACATCTAGTTGTGAAATTGGAACTAAATATACCTTGACACGATTGATGTCAGTTTTGTTGATATTTGCAAAAAATATAATTATTTATCACGAAGAACAAGTCCACTTAAATCTTACATCCCATTCAACATAAAGATGTAAAAAATATTTATACTAGAATACACAAAACACAATAGTAAAACCAATAACCTTCATAGAAAATAATTGAGGCAAATATGATTAAAACCCATTTCTCTGGAAGTAATTTAACAGCCCAATATGGCGGTCTGTCTGAAACATTAAAAGCTTTTGCACACTAACCGATACCGATACGATATAGCAACTCATCGAACAAAAATATCGTTATCAGTAGGTACTGGTAAATGATAACTTTATTCACAAACAAACTTACGACTATACAGTATTTACAAAATGTACATTGTCATATAAAATACATAAGAAACAGTTGAGCTATCTACAGACCGTTGCAAACGATCTAAGGTCAGTGTGGGTAAGTCCGTCTAGGCCCTAAGTCCGTCTAGTGGCAATAACTTCCGTTTTTGAATAGCTAGAGCCATATAACTCGGTTGGTAAAACAGTATCATTGAGTTAGTTCGAAATAGGGATAATAGATGTCGCTAACATCTTTATGTTGGAAAAAAAATGACAACCAATTTTTTCCGCGAATTTAACTTGAAGTTGAAGTTTGACGTCTCGTCGAAAAATGAAAAAAAAGGTGTGAAATCTAAGGAGTTTTCTGAGTATCTGTGATAACGTAGGCCATTGACAGATCCGGGAACGTATAACTGGTGTCCGATTCAAAAATAACGCATTAGTTTCGTAATTATAACAAATAGAAAAAATCCAAGCTTCGAATGTTATAGTTGGGAAGTCCGTCTACTATACATAAGGCAAGTCCGTCATATGCCGGTCTTGCCTTAATTTCAGATATTATCAACCTTTTTAGTAGTTCAAATTTTATAATTATTTTATACTGTTTATTCAACTTGTAAGTATTATTCGCATGTCTACGAAAGTGAACACTTTTCAGGGTTAAGCTTGCCTCAATAAATCTAATCTATTTAAGTTTATTTTTCTGTATTTAATTTGTGTATAATAAAGAATAATGCACTGATGCACTGGTGTGTTTGCAAGAGGACTACCTATAAGACATTACCTATAAGTATTCTTTAAAAGTTTATAAATTGTGAATACTTACATATTTTGAAAGCATGGAACTATCCAACCTTTTTATTGTCTGATTTTTATACCTGACTCATGTAGCATGGTACATGCCGGACTTTGTGAACATTTATCGTTTTACAAAGATCTGATTTAGAAAATTATCCCATACTCATTTATTTCGTACTCGCAGAAAGTGTTATAAATGTAGCTATAGATCCGGCAATAGTTTGCCACACCATTTCAAAAATTCATACATTACATTATTAACGATTACTTTTTTACAAATAAAGATTCTTGTGTATTGATTTGTATTTTATTGACAAAAAAAACGTAAGTGGGTACTTTGTGAAAATGTTTACAACCACTGAAAGTACATCATCAGCAAAGATATGCCGGTCTTGCCCTTGATTTTAATAATTTTATTTTTCTTTAAAAGTATACCTTATAGTCACACGTTTAAAACACGTATTTCAACGGCAGCTTTTCATCCTTTATCGATAAGGTTTTCATACATATTGGCTCACAAGTTACGATTTTATTGCTACTAGACGGACTTACCTCAAACTGGTCGGGAAGTCCGTCTAAATGCCTACTTTACACAAAAATGCTATAAATCTTAAGACAATTACAATTAACCCTACTTTTAGATAGATATAGAAAGATAAATGTAATACCAATATTTTCCGACTACTTAAAGTAACTAATAAATTTTATTTCGATTTTTAAAGTTTAATTGAAATTAAATTTAAGAAAACTATGCCGGACTTGCCCACACTGACCTTATAGATAGTTCAACTGATCCAAATCAGTAAATAAACTGGTAAATTGTCAGTAGGTAATAGCGTGTAGTATTTTATATATTAGGCTGTCTAACATAAAAAGTGTTATATGTGTATCTCTCAGTCTCATTTTCTATCCGTTACGGTCAAGGTCTAATTATTTTTAACTAATACAGCGTATGGACGTAGGTTTCTCCCAAGACGCGCCACTGAGCCCGGTCTTCGGCTCTTCTTATCCAGTGTTTGCCAGCTACACTACGCAGATCCACGCTCCATCTCGCCGGAGGGCGTCCTACACTACGCTTGCCTAAACGCGGTCTCCACTCCAGTATCCGTTTGCTCCAACTATTGTCAGCTCTATGGCAAATATGGCTGGCCCACTGCCACTTCAGCTTTGCTACTTCTTGGAGCTATGTTAAACGCATTGGTCGTATCGGGGGTTATATATAAACGTCCAATACCCTATTATTATCCTAAAACTGCTGATATTAGTTCTACCGAACTAGAGACCTCGATAACACACTGTGCAATCACATATTCATTTATTCAGATCTATCATAGATATAATTTAATTGCCTAGACTTGTAACTGTTAGTACTTATCAAGTTCGTATTATTGGATAACTTATTTATCACGTGTTTTTTACTTACTTATTCTTCGGTTCCTTAACTTATTAAAGGTCGTCTGGAAGAGATCGCTTCATGCGATAAGACCGCCTATTGTAGGGCTAATTTTAACAATTGTAACTCAATTTATTAGTCCTCAATAAAGAATTTATTATTATTATTATATTATTATTTTTAGTTGGGGTCTGAGCCGAAATTGTATGGTATCCAGAGTTTTCTAAAGATGAAGCTATATTTATAATATTGCAGTTTTAATATATTATTATAATGCATAAACATATTTTTTGCTGCTCCTGTACTTTTTGACATTCTAACAAAATTATATTATATTTATGCTACATTTGATCATATAAGTTATCCAAATATTTCTTTTATAATTAATTACTATTTAGATTAAATGTAATGTGATAATATTGTTACTGTAGCGTTGTATAATTATAAAATAATGAGTTTCTAGGTATTAATTTATACTTAATTGAATCAATTTTCATTTCAATTATGTATTTTAAGCGAACCGAAAAATTAAATTGATTTCATACAAACTTACAAAATTTATAGAAGATTTTGTAAGCTTTGTAACTTTACAGTCTTAATAAAATATTGAAATAAAAAAATTTATAAGCTTATACCAACATACTCAACTTACTCGACCACATCAATCATTCTACAAAACTTATAATTACAAAACTTTCATGCAAATGTATGAAAGATTAATGTTTGAAATTGTGACTACGTTGTATGAACAGCTGGACGAAATTAGATCAAACTTTGAACAGTTTGTGATTTAAAGTGTTTAAAAACATTGCTTGAAGAAATCGAGTTTTAGAACTACATAACTTATAAACATGATTAAAATATCCTAAAATGTTAGCTGATTTTTTTTTGATAAGTTTTAACATGACGGCGAAGGTCCGCCTGCGACGCGGAAAGTTGCGGGTTCGATTCCCGCCTTGGAATAAATGTTTGTATGATCTGCAAATATTCATTCCGGGTGTTCTGGGTATTTTATATGTACTTATAATAAAAATACAATTCTATGTAATGTATTATATTAAGTATGTTAGTTTTCTAGTACCCATAACACAAGCTCTGCTTAGCTTGGGGCTAGATGTTATGTGGATTGTCCAGCATTATTTAATTTATTTACTTTACTTTCTCGAGACTTTTATCATTTTTAAATTTTGTTTTACTGTGTAAATAAATATTATCTATAAAACAATTTAAAAAAAACCGTTTGTTTCAGAGTAAAACACTAGACTTAGCTCTAGTTTCTATATACCGAGGTGGAGTGGAACTGGCTTCCGTCAGTCAGTATGCCGGTTCACCGTACAACACTACGGATAGGTAAGTTATTTAAATTAATTTATAATAATAGTCAGGTTTTCACACATCGCAGTCTACTCCCAAACTAAGCAGAGCTTGTACTATAGAAACTAGATTGCTGATGGAATACTTATATACAATTTATTATAAATACATACATACATAGAATACATAGTAACACACAGCACAATAATTGTTTTGGGTGGGAATAAAACCCACGACCCACAGCATCGAAGGCTACTACCAACAAGGCTGTGATCTTTGTCACAAAACTGTGAAAGCACGACATCTTAGGAAATTTAATGAGCTTCGAGCTCGTAATTTTACTGCGCAAATAATTATTTTCGCAACAACGTATTTAACAATAAAATAATTCACAAACATCGTGTTTGTGCTTATTAAATTGTACGATAATTAGAGAATTGTTTTCTGTTTGACTGTTTGTTAATTAACAATGGTGCGACGTAAAATCTAAGAATAATTGTCTCAATAATCAGTATAATGTAGGTACTCAGTACTATCAGCCCCATGTAAAAGTAAGATCCTGTCCATACTAGGTTGTCTGGTAGAGATCGCTGTTTAGCGATAAGGCCGCCCATTGTTTGTTATACTCTAGTTTTTGTTAATTTTTAAGTTGTGGTGTGCAATAAATTATTTTCTATTTATCTATCTACTAATAATACTATGCCCACATTATTGAAGTCTTAAATAAAAAAAATAGTTATATACGACATAAGAAAAAAACATAGTCGATTTAAAAATCTTATTTTATTAATGGCCGGTTTCTCGAACGATGATCAACGAAAAACTTAAATAATTACCATGTGTCAAACTAGTATCAATCGTGATTTGGGTTTCCAGAAACCGGCCGTAAGTCTGTAACATTAATAATCAATACTTATTCTGCATATAACTACAGTCCCAAAAGAGTAGGTACAGATTCCAATAACTTTTGGTAGACCTACACGTCGATACTATCTCTGTTATTTATTACTCTGTGTTTTGTAAGAGTGAGAGAGAATATACCTAACCACGCCTCCCGCGACCCGCGCGCGACGTATGATTCGGTATTGTTCTAACTACCTGTACCTACTACGGTTTCCCGCGTTTTTTTATTACTCAGTCAACCTAGGGAATCTGAATCCACTTTCCCTTCATACTTTAATCAGGCTTAGGACTGACAACATTAAAAAATGAAAGAATAAGAAGTCTAAAACCTAAAATCTGAATTTCAGAAAAAAACTAAGTAATTTAAACATTATTCTTTTAAAAAAAATAGGTACCTACCTACTAAATAGGTATTTTATTTTTTAATGCAGGCGTATTTAAAAAGTGGAATCAGCTTATTTACAATAATTGAATATCTTCTTCTAAAATTCTTCTATCTAAAATGATTGGATAATTAAAAATTACCTCGTAAATACAAATCACGCGGATGCCGGTGGGTATCACGCACATAGCGTTCAAAATAGTCACCTTCGCATCCAACACAAAGATCACACCTAAAAATGAACTGTTCACCAACTCGTGATGCACTTGCGGATTCGTTGTGAGGTCAACGCCCAAACTATTTTGTCCAATAACATAGCGCGGCTAGCTACTTCACCACCGGAATACACTAGGGATTTTACATGTCCCCACAAATAAAAGTCCATCGGGCGGAGTAATGTCTGTTCCGTAGGCACCTAGGCACTCTCACAAATCGTAATTCGGTTACGCGGCAACGGGACCGGAAGAAAAGTGCGGCGCACGCGTCTCTAATTACCCGTGCGCGGCGCGTCATACGACTGACACTGAGGTCAAGTTCAAAAGTGCCAAGCCGCTGCACCCCGCAACCCCGCGCCCCGTTACACGTGCCGATATTTTGCCTAGAGATAGTTAGATAGTTGGGTGCGCGTAGAGTAATGACCAGTTCAGAGACATTAAAATACATAATAATAAATTTGTATGGGAAAACTTAAATTTTAAAAATTAATAATTTTGAAAAGTCGTAGAACAAATGTTGTTTATATTGAAGTAGAGAAGCTTCCTGCAAGAGGTGATGCGCTAATTACAAATAACCCTGTATAACCATACAGAAAAAAACAGTTTGAAAAAAAAGCATTACTTGTGCACAAAGGGCTTTCAAGTGGTAGGTACATTAGTAAATACTAAAATAAGTTATATTAATTTGCGTTAAATTTGGCCTCTATGTTGATAAGTTGTGTAAAATGCGCAGTAGTATTAAGGATACAACAATAGCTAGAATCTTTATCAAATTTAAAAAGGACTACCCGAGGGAAAACCTTATTAGGTATACAGAAATAATTAAAAGAAGTAAAAAAACCGGTTTCGCAAAAGTTACAAGGTAAACAATAACTGATTTATGTGATTTTTAAAAATATTCGTAATTTTCATTTGAAATAAAAATATTACAATTATACAAACTATTCACTGTATATATATATTTTTAAAGTACACCAGCAACATTTAAACAATAACTCAAAATCAAAGCAAAACGTTCTTTATATATAGGTATTATTACAAGGATCATTATATATTTGCACCACACAGCACATCCAGCTGAACCAGCCGAAGATTAGAGCAACTCAATTAATTGCCAAGTTTCAAAGATCGCGATGCGTATAATTAGATTTACTCAGCAAAAGTGCTTTGTGATCAGAATACATCTTCAGAATGTAGATAAATTTATTAGATAAACTTGTAGCTTTTAGGCGTGATTTTAGATACAAGAAGGTAATTTAGTTAACAAGAAAATTAATATATAGACGTTAGATAAATTGATATATTAATTTTCCATCCAAAGATTGTCTGGAAGAAATCGCTCACTTAGCGATAAAACCGTCCATTGTACGTTTTGTTTTTTTTTTAATCTATTATTTTCATGTATAAGTATTTATTTTCGTCATACGATGTGCAATAAATCATTCATTCATTTGTACTAGCTGAAAACCGCGACGCTTGTTCCGCGTGGGCCAAAATAAATGTCACCACTATAAAATGACCCATAAAGCGTATGGCTGCTTTTGGTCACTAGAGGTCAAACTGTAAACGCTGAAGACTTGCGTTTTTACAATTACAATACGTAATTACAATAAAACCTTACCCTTGTTTATGATCCAGATTACCTTTTAAATCGTCCATGTTTTATTTCAATTTTCTAATTGTGTTCACATGATCCTCTAACAAACAAACAGACAAACCTAATTTTTGGATTAAAAATCGCTTACTGCATATTTACTTTTTTCATATCGTCATTTTGGCGCTTTTACTCCAAAAAAACTTTACTAGCGAAGAATTTTCTAAGCTTATATTCACTTGAAACTGGAAGAATGCTGAAACTGCTCTAAATCGACCTCCGCTGATAGTGGAAAGTTCAATTCGCAATATCCTTCTGATTTCGCAACTAAAAGTCTTTTAAAGTTTGTTCACTGTTTTATAAGCTGCTGTAACACCTTTGTAGAAACTGGGTAGCAATTTTCAATTTAATAAACAATAAAGTTCTAAATATTTGTATATAACAGGACTTCTAAAGATTGAAGAGTATACAGATTGTTAATAAGTTTGTATAATAAGTTTTATTTTGGATTAAAAAAAAATTTAACAAATATTTTTTGGAACAACGATAATATTCGCAGTAGTTAAATAAAAACTCCAAGCAAGTCAGTTATTAAATTAAGAACTCTCAGAACCCCATTTGCACCCCCAACTTTCTTCTGTCGTTAACCTAAATGCTCTGTTTTCATTCGATCCCCTACAATCTGCAATGTCAATACATTTATTGTTTTCATATGGTGGTACGTAAAATGGTAATAAAATGTAGGTAGGTGTCACATATTAACGCTGTTTAAAGGGCATTATCTGTTGGGTTGATAGTTAAGGGCTATATATCACCGGGACACCATGGCGGCGCAACCAGTCGCCGCTACCAACAAAATGTACGTTTGGTTGCGCAACCAAACGGACACCAGGTGAGTATCTCTCTATAGAGTTGTACACATTTTGTTAGTGGCGGCGACTGGTTGCGCCGCCATGGCGTCCCGCTGAAATATAGCTTTAACGGTTGACGTTTGAGATCCAGACACAACAGTCTTTTTTAAACATTTGTTTTTGCTCCAGACAGGTGAACCTAAAAACGAGTCCACAACTGGGTGACTGCTTCAACTGGAGTATGGCGCCATCACAAAGCGAGCTGGTGGTCTTCGCCAGGATCAGCGAACCGGCTGTGGACCTGGAGACCACGCCAGCAGACGGACCCTGGCTGGAAGCTACCGCGTCTGCTGTTCCATGGAGCTTGGGCGTGGATATTGCTATATGGAATGCTGTTGGTAAGCAAACCATTGTACGCAAACCAAATATATATCTATCTATTTAATGTAGGTATTGTATGAGGTATGTCAGTCTTCTAGTACCCATAACACAAGCTCTGCTTAGCTTGGGGCTAGATGATGTTGTGTGGATTGTCCAGCGTTATTTATTTATTTATTATTTATTGTAGAAAGTTGGCAGCACGTGCAAATTAATAATAATAAATATTCATGAACATTTCACACATCATACTCTAGTCCCAAACTAAGTAAAGCTTGTATTATGTGAACTAAACTACTGATAGAATACTTATAACCATTATTTTTTTGTGTACATACATATACAGTGGCCTGCAAAAGTAAGTATCACACTTTTTAAATTGCTATAACTTATGAAGTAAACAAGATATACTTTGATCGCAACCCAATTGAGCACGCCTGGGACGAGCTAGGAAGGCTATTCAGAAGCCGCAGACCACCACTTACCAGGGTGCCACCCCAGGGCACCAAAACAGGCCCTGATAGAAGAGAATGGGTCCCCAAAATCGGCTCCAAAACCTCGTTTTCAGTATGCCAAACCGGCTTGAAGCTCTAATCAGAGGAGGTAATACCAGTTATTACGAATGAAATAACATGTAAAACATACTTAGAAAATGTTAGATGAGTTTTTAGACACTAAGCTAAAAATGGCTTTTTTATTGTTTATCATTTTTTAAAGTTAAAAATGTTACTCATGGTTGCTTAAAAGAAAGCTGATGAAATTTGCTATAAAACATTTTTTTTTGAAATCTCTAACTTCTATAGTTTAGTAGAAAAATAAATTCTAAAAGTGTGATACTTAGTTTTGCAGTCCAGTGTAGTACAAGTCCCATATAATACCCAGACACAAAACAAATATTAATGTTCATCACACAAACATTTCCCTCGGATGTAATTCGAACCCACCACTCACAGCATGGAAAACAGAGCTACAAACTAAGCTGTAATGATAAATAAATAATTAAGCTCATTACGGCATATTTGTTTATTCTGTTTAAAAACGCACAAGATTGAATTGCGTGTATATTTACAATTACCCACCTAATTGTAGATATAGCCTTGACAATCCCAAATGCTTTTGAAAAATTAAGCATTGAACTGGTTTATTTTGTTTTGAAATTCCTACTATTACTTTTTGTAGAAACTTTTTGTAAATATTTTAACAAAAACGCTCGGATTGATAAAGTTTGCTCGTTACGGCCCAGCTTTTTGCACTTAAACTGAACAAGCAAATAACTTCTTGATTATTGCAACAGTTTTCCAATATAAACCGTTATGTTTATTAAGTTAGGATTGTATAAAACAGTTTTTGTTTGTATTGGAATACAAAAGTAATACGCTTTTCGAACGCGATCATTTTATTGTTATGTATTTGAATGGTGTGAAGTTTTTAGTTTTATTCATATTTTGTTGAATAGAATTGAAATACGACACTATTTACTGACACAAAAAGGAAAATTTATACAAAATATTTTTATCTTTTTCCGTTTTTATTTTTGGTAGTAAATTTGATGGGGTTGAACATTTGGCGGTAAATTCATTAAAACTAATACTAAGAGTAGTATAAAAGAATTAGCGGTATTTTCACTACAGATGAATTAACCAGAAAAGTTTTGTTGTTTTGGATCAACGAAAAAATCAAATAATTACTATGTGTCAGACTCGGATCAATCGTGATTTGGGTTTCCAGAAACCGGCCGTTAAATATAGTATTTTATTATGCTAGGTAGCACTATATATTTTACTTGAAGTGAACAACAGTCCTTAAATATTTATTTATTACCTACTGGTGGCCACAAACATCGCCTTTTTATCATTGTATTTTGGAAAATTCACATAATACCATTATAAATTATAGTTAGAAAATGTAATATCTTTATGAATACCTATATGCCTTTTAGTTACATATTCTAAAGAGATATTATTGTAATTGGGTGAAACAAACATACATCCTTTCTATTAGTTAAAAGGTGTGCAATAATGATTTTATTCATTCATACATCTAAACATACAAGCATTCGCGTGTATATTAGCTTAATATTAGCAGGAAGTTGGATAAACATCAATTACTATAAAATAATAATGTACTATATAAAAATAAGTCGGGTTTTCCTTCCTGACGATATAACTTCAGAACGCACGAACCGATTTCCACGGTTTTGCATTCGTTGGAAAGGTCTCGGGCTCCGTGAGGTTTATAGCAAAGAAAATTCAGGAAAAAATTCAACAGAAAAGCGGGAAAGCGGGAAAATATTCCGTGCGAAGCCGGGACGGGCCGCTTGTAATAATATAAAAGTTTATTTATTACAGTAAAAAAAATAACGTGGTTCCTCCAAAAGAGGCCGGTGCCATAACGTAACTATCTAAACACGCTTTTGTCTGCAGGTTGGGCTGGATGGGGTGAATGGGGAGCCTGCAGCAGGACCTGTGGGGAAGGGAGACAGACCAGAAGACGGTACTGCTCCAGGCACTCCTGCGAGGGATACGGGGAACAAGCCAGGGTGTGCAACTCATTCGCTTGTGACGGTAAGTTATTTGAAGAGATGAAGAGTTTTTTTAACGTAATATTTCGTTATTTTTGCATCGAGGTTTTATAATAAAGCAAAGCTTTTTGAAAAAAAATTGAAAGAAGAATGATGTGTTTTTTTGAAACTTAACAAGTTAACTTTTTTATCATATACTATATTAAAGTAGCTTAACTAAGAATAAAAATCTCAGTACAAATTAAAACATATTTTTGTTTATGTATATTCTGTCGGAAGGCCAAAACTTTTTTGTTTTTATTTTATAAATTTTATTCTAAATGTTCTTATATATTTTACATATACCTCTATCTTATAAAAAGTTAGCGTTGACATTATGTCACCATTACGTATGGTAATCAAGACATCAAGTCTGCGCTAACTTTTTATAAGATACACCTATAGTATTAAGTGTAGTTTCTTGATAATATCGCAATAATTGTACACACAATACACTTGATATTAGCATGTTAATAACAGTAAACACATTATAGTGTTATGTAGGCATCAGCACACCAGCTTGAATTACCACTAATTTGAAATTGCCTGTCACCATTGATAATAATACTAAACTGTCTTGTATTATTAATTACATCAAATGTTATTTGTATAATTTTGAAATTAGTTTATGCTAATATAATAATTATTGTATACTTAAATAATAAATAAATATAATAATAATTGTACAGACATGGGTTGGAAAATGATGATGAAACATTAAAAACACTATAAATACTCAGAAATTCGAAATATCACGACACTTTCTCAATGGACGTGCTTATTGAGGCAATGCATGTGCAGTGGTGACATGAGGACTTTACACCAGGATGCATATCTTGTTAATCATCAACTTATTCACAAATAAACTTACGACTATTACAGTATTTACAAAATGTACATAAGCATATAAAATACATAAGAAACAGTTGAGCTATCTACAGAACGTGCAAACGGTATATAGATAGTTCAACTGATCCAAATCAGTACCAATCGGAATCGTATCCAAGATACTGGCTGCATTGCCGCGCTGAATAGGAATGTTGATACGCAAGGCCAGATACTCACCAGCCCTAGGATCACGCGTCGCTTCGATTAGACGCCCAGAAATAATTTTGAAAACCCGGAGGGCCTCGGTACCCCACGGACCTAGAGTCTCGACCCCAAGAGGAGCAAATATGTAGGCCCTGTCGAGACCTGCATATTTGCGTAAACTTAAAAAAAACATCTAGTTGTATAGTTTTCCATCAAAAGTTACATCGTCTTTGTACTAAAGAGCTTCTTTAATAATAATTATTTTAAAATGTAATTTGTCCATTTGTTAAATCTACTAACCCTGCCCGTATTAAGTTTAGCGAACGACTTGATCACACAACTCTTGCAAACAGGACACTCTACAAACATAACTTTAAGCTCCAACTCCATATGTGTGTATGCACGTCCTTATGTTTTGTTCTTTTTTAAGGCTTGTCTTTTGTCCAGAATCGCTTTTTTGAGTTTTCTGCACGAATCTCTAATCTTAAAGAACCTAAAAACTATTATAATACTATATATATTTATAAAAATAAAATAAAAACGAGTTTCAGAATTTTTTTATTTAGCGTTTTTAAACTTTCATGCACAGTATTTGATAACTAAGGGTTATAGTTTTGCGGGTATTCAGGTAGTTCAGAGTATATAGTTTTTCAGGAACTCCTTAATTAACTTATTGAAAGACTTCATCAAGAATAGTGCAAATCCGTGAACCTACCATACGTAAAGGCCAGTCTGCCAGTTTTACAGAGGAAGGTTATAATTTAATAACTTTATTAATTAAATTATGAATTCTAAGCTCATTTTTTCTGAATGATTCCTGGCTTTCGACCGGTCGACGTGGAATGCTAGCCGCGTATCTGACAAGTGTAGCCAATTAACCTTTTCGCGGGCTAATATCGCAAGATCTTGATAGGCTGCCACTGCCTTGACACGAGTTCATTTCGACCAGTCGAAAGCCAGGAATCACTCAGAAAAAATGAGCTTAGAATTCATAATTCAATTCCAAATTCATTTCATTTCGCGGATTTGCACTATCCCTGACGATATGTCATTTTTGGTACAGGAACACTGACAGAGTTATCATGCTGTGTGTTAAACTATGTGTAGTTTTATACGCTTATCAGTAGTTATAAATAAATAAATAAATAAATAAATAATGCTGGACAATCCACACAACATCATCTAGCCCCAAGCTAAGCAGAGCTTGTGTTATGGGTACTAGAAGACTGACATACTTAATATAATACATTACATAGATAGATATTTTTTATTATACATATAATACCCAGAACACCCGGAATAAATATTTGCAGAACATACAAACATTTATCCCGGGGCGGGAATCGAACCCGCAACCTTCCGCGTCGCAGGCGGACCATCGCCCACCGCGCCACATCGGTCGTCTATGCCACTCGTAGTTGAAGCCTCGTATCGAACTTACAAACTTCAACTGGTATCGGAAATGTTTATTTTGGCCGTAAAGTTCCTTGTGGCAACGAAACTTGATCCTCAATGCTCCTATTACAGTTTCTCGGAACTAGTACGAAGCCCGCAGTTTAGCTGCATCGCTCTGTTTTCCTTTTCTGTTGGTATTACGTAACTTTTTTTGTTATGTTGGTGTTATCTTGTGATACTAGGACAAATCTACCTGATTCATTCACTGGGATAGCGGCAAAGACTAGGTCACTGCAGCGTTGCCTAAAATGGTAATATAAAAATGTTTGCAGTCTTCATTGTGTGAAAAGATTTTCAAAGCTTGTAGCATATCAGACTTTTTAAACTACACGTGAAAATATGTATAAGATGTGGTGCTAGTTATACCATATTTAACTCAAAAATTAAAACAATTTTTATAATTTTTGCGTTTTTTTTAATTTGTTCAATAATGCATCCGCCTGAATACAAAACTCATTAAAAATACATAACGTTGTATATCTAATAATTTTGAAATATATATTTTTTTTAGAAAAGGCCTATTTCTCACAACACAGGGAATTCTAGTAAGTTCACAGACTATGATTCCCTGTGTTATGGGAAACTAGGCTCTTTCTAAATCTCCATAGTGTCATACATTTATTAATTTTCACATTTTGTTGTAAATTTTTGTTCATTTTGAACTACAAACGATTAATATCATACCTTTGTTCCCAGGTACAATAAACCCACTGGCGCCTGGAGCAAGGCGTAACTTCCACCCGGCCCAGGCCAGATGGGGCACAGTACCAGACCGTCCCCACGCGTTCAGTCTCAGGCCAAACTCCTACATCTGGATCGCGTCGTCAGAACTCTTTGGAGCTGGCAAGACCTTTCCAAGAGAGTTTACGCTTTTTATATCCTTGAGGCTTCGGCCTGAGGTGAGTGAATACATTTTATTTATTGATTATGCATCACAGCTCAGTTCATAGTAACTCTGGCTCTGTTGGATGTGAATTTGATCCCTAACTAGAAGATACATTTGTGTGATTGCAATCACTGATGTTTGTTCTGTTTTTGGATGTCATTATGTGTCATGATGTATGTATATATTAACAAAAAAGCTAAAAAAAATCTATCATAAAAATGTATGAGATGTCTGTAAATATTTATTTGTATTTGGCGGCAATGCAGTCAGTATTTAAGATACGTTTCCGATTGGTACTAATTTGGAAAAGTTGAGCTATCTATAGATCGTTTGAAACGGTCTGCAAATACCTCAACTGTTTCTTATGTATTTTATAAATATTGTAGCACTTGTAAATTTGTTTGTGAAAAATAATCAACGTATTACAGATAGTTCCTCATCTCACAATATCCATTATAAAAGTTCATCTCTCTTTAGAGCGGAGGCTACGGACAAGGCACTCTCTTCTCTCTCCGTTCAAGAAGACGAACCGGCTCGTTCCTGTCTCTTGAGCTGGCTGGTAGAGGAGCAGCCAGGCTGGTACATGCCGGCGCTGGTTCCTCCAGGTCTATCTACCTGGCAGTGCCGTTGTATGACTTCCGCTGGCATCATATTGCTATCAGGTACTTTTGGACTGAACCATCAAAGTCAAAGTCAAAGTCAAAAGTCAAAAATTACTTTATTCAGTAAAATCACAAGGATCATTTAGAATCGTCTTACAAACTAGGTGATTCTAGGTGCCAGTTCCACGCGACCAGAGTTGCATCCATCACTTTAATATTTTTATTTCTTAACCCCCTATCTTATAAAAAGTTAGCGTTGACATTATGTCATCATTACGTATGGTAATCAATATTTTTATAAGATAGACCGTATGTATATAATGAATTTATTAGGTGGCCTGGAATATATCACATCTTCGCTTTATTTTAAACTTAGTTGAGGTCGTTGCTCTGCTACAGTGCGATGAGATTCTGTAAGATTATAATTAATATCTCGAAATTAATTAGGCTGTAAGTTTCTATTTTAAAAGTTAATTTATAGTAAAGATATTGGTTGACCTTAAGTAACAAAGGTAACATGGAACCCCATGTGCGGAAGAAAACCTTTTTTTTAGGAATAAGTTTATGATACTAAAAGAGCTGCCATAATTTTATTTTGACAGTTTTTTTATAAGTACACGCTATTTAAAAAGACTTAATTTTGAAGAAAGAAAGAAAGAAAGAAAGAAAAACTTTATTTTGTGTCACACACATGAGATCAAAACATATACACACAATTAAAAGTTAAAAATAAACCTTACTATATACATGTTTGTGACGACAAAACAGGCCATCACTCAGCATGTGTTGTAGTAGTACCTATGTACTACTACAACGCTGATCTTCCGTGATGCCTATGCGTACCCTGGCAGCTTGACTTTAAGTGTAACCTTTTTTTATCAACCTACGCTGTCCCAACGCTGGGCAAAGGTTTCGTTCCATCTCTCTCTATCCCTGGCTAACTCTGCCTAGAGTAACTTTAACGAATAACCTTTAAACAATTAAAATATTAATTAAGTGTTAAAACAATTCACCACGTATGTTAAACTTGGCTGTTATAAATAAACAGAAATGTTTCTCCATTTAACATAATCAACAAAGGTTTTTAAAATGTCCCTGGAATCTCATTACCGCGTTATGAAGCCGCCATGGGTCCAATATACTCCCAACAAAATGAAAAACAAAATTAAATGTTCTAGACATTTAATTAAAGATTCTGTATTTTTTCCGTTTGCAAACATGTTTACTAATTCGAAAAAAAGGTCGAAATGTGGAATGTAAAAGTCACAGTAAATTAAATGAATTTACGCACGCTCTATACAAGGTTAAAAATTAATGGCGGGCGGTTTTGTTAGGCTTTATTTATGTGAGGCAAGTTATTTGATATATTAATTACACTTATTTGACAACCGATGTGGCGCAGTGGGCGATAGTTTGCCTGCGACGCGGAGGTTGCGGGTTCGATTCCCGCCTTGGGATAAATGTTTGTACGATCTGCAAATATTTATTCCGGGTGTTCTGGGTGTATAAATATATAATAAAAAATATCTATGTATGTAATGTATTGTATTAAGTACGTCACTCTTCTAGTACTATAACACAAGCTCTGCTTAGCTTGGGGCTAGATGATGTTGTGTGGATTGTCTAGCATTATGTCCAGCATTATAGTGATCACAACTCATTCACTTTTACATAAGACAAATAAGTCGTCAATGTATTTGTCAAAGATCTTACTGATTATACGAAAAATATTTAATATTTTAAAGTTTTGTTGATGAAGCAGTAAAACTAATATGATTGACTTATATGTACGTAAAAAGCAAGTAAAAAACGATAAATAGTCGTAATAGTAGTAAATAGTCTACAAATGCGTTATGACACCAAATAAAAAAACTATATTTAAGCAAAAAAGCACGTTGTACACTATTTTTTTGACATTGTTCACTCCACGCAATATCCAATCGATATAAAATTATAAATACCTACTTCAAAACACGTCGCGTGTGAACGTAGCTTTACTCAACAACAGAAAAAAATTAAATTTGGGGAGAATGGAAAATTGAAATTGTCGCTCTAATTGGAGGGGAATAGCCCTAATTATGTATTTAGAATTTTGTTCATTTTGTATATCTGCGAGCTTCTGCTATATTTTATTATCTTAAATTAGCTTTGTTTTGTTAAGTTTGTTAGTACAAATCTGCGTTACGTCGGATTTTTTAAAACAATTTAATTTTTGGTAAACCACTTCTCAGATTTTTATTTATGTATAATAAAGTTACAAATATTTTTATATCCCCAAATATTATCAGCCCAGCAGGATTCGAACCCTTGACTCTTCAGGGGCTTAACACGAATAAATGTGATAATCGTAAACGTATCGAAACAGTGTCGTATTTGAGATACACTGCGCGTCAACATCAGCTTTACTGTCGAACGTTGCAGCGTTAGCGCGAAGTGTATCTTAAATACGTTTGACGATTGTTACATTTATTCGTGCTCACCCGTCAGATCATCATCATCATCATTTTCCTACCCTTGTCCCAAATTATGTGGGGTCAGTACAACATGTCTTCTTCCACTCTCCTCTATCAGACGTCATCTCAGTGCTCACACCTTTCTTACACATGTCATCATTCACACAGTCCATCCATCTTTTCTTTGGCCTCCCTCTACTTCTACATCCATTCACATTCATAATAACACTCTTCTTGTTTTATGGCAGATCAGAGTTCAAAAATAATAAAATTATAAGACTTTCTAAGGCTTTAACTCTTTGCAGCGTTCATGATGATAACACAGTAAGGGCCTACGTAGACTGCCGTTGGCTGAGGACTGACGTGCTTGAGAAGGATGCTCTTGACACACCGAGGGATGCTGATCTCATCATAGGATACCTGTTCTCGGTGAGTTATTCTTAATGTGATTACTGTCCAATTATGGACATGTGACAGCTCAGTAAACTTTGCCCGTGGAGGTCGTGGGTTCAATCCCTACCAAGAACAAACATTTGTGGGATAGCAAAGATTTTGGTTCTGTGGCTTGGTGTTTTTATTTTATGTGTACAAAAATGTATTCATTTATTATTTAGCTGGTTCCCAAGTAAAAGTTATTGAGTCAGGATTTGAACCTGCGACCTGCCCCTTGGGAAGAAAAGTTTTAGTTAGCTTATGCCGGGTTTTCATTTCACATTTTGCTCCACGTAATGTGTTTAATAAAAACCCGTACGTTTTACACGTTTTTAATTATTTTGACTCTTTTACAGTGATACAATACTATCTATACTACATATCACCATCTATACTTACTTATTTATTGTATCTATCTAGACTATCTATCTAGAGAAAATGAATGAAATTAATATTTTTTGACGAAATATCCCAACTTTTATCTCAAGTGTCCTTATTAAATAAATCTGGCGTACTGAATCAAATATTTGAACAGGACTCGAGGTAGAAAGTTTGCTTTCCCCTAATTTTGATGGATGTTATTATTTAGCTTTTGATTATGAAAGTTTGCTCACAGATTTTAATTTTGTTTTTTTTTACATTAGAAATCATTTAATTGTCGGCTTTTATTTATGTTACCAACAAAAAGTCAGCTAGTAAAAGCTTTTTTATTTATTTATTACTGTCGGCGCTTTGATAGGCACATACTTAATATGAGAAAAATAAATAAATAAATGAATTATGCTGGACAATTCACACAACATCATCTAGCCCCAAGCTAAGCAGAGCTTGTGTTATGGGTACTAGAAGACTGACATACCTTATATCAGCGTTTAGATTAAAATTGATGTCGATGTTTTTATTTTATTTCAGTCGGCGGCGAGTAACATACAATAATCTAATCAAATTAATAATAACGCTTTCAATTAAAAGTGATTTGGATCAGTTGAGCTGTCTTAAGATCGTTTGCTACGGTCTATAGTAGCTTATTCATGTGCACTATTCATTATTGTATTGTAAATACTGTAACGGGCGTTATTAAAAAAAATAAGTTTTATGTTGATTAGTACGTGATATTAAGATCCATATTTTGATACATCCGTTACATAAATACATGTCTTTGAAAAAAGGTATTTTCAAAAAAAAAGCTAGCACTCCGGGAGTGCCGGCAGAAGTGAAAACTTCAATATTAACGTTGTGTTTTCACTTTTAAGTTTTCACTTCAAAAATATAACCACAGTCGTGATTGTGTCATGTCATTGTGTCACATTCGCGCAAGCGCGAATGTGACACAACGACGAAGACAACGAAGACACACTGACACAGACACATTCGCGCAAGCGCGAATGTGTCTGTGTCATTGTGATTGTGTCATGTCGTTGTGTCACATTCGCGCAAGCGCGAATGTGACACAACGACGAAGCCAACGAAGACACAGACACATTCGCGCAAGCGCGAATGTGTCTGTGTCTTCGTTGGCTTCGTCGTCATCGTCACGTCACGTCATGTCGCCACGTCATCGTCACGTGACGATGACGTGGCGACACGACACATTCGCGCAAGCGCGAATGTGTCTGTGTCTTCGTTGGCTTCGTCGTCATCGTCACGTCACGTCATGTCGCCACGTCATCGTCACGTCATCGCGCAAGCGCGAATGTGTCTGTGTCTTCGTTGGCTTCGTCGTCATCGTCACGTCACGTCATGTCGCCACGTCATCGTCACGTCATGTCGCCACAACACTATTTAATTGTTTGAGTCATACGTCGCGTGACCGCAAGTGTGTTCTTTTGTCGTCTCTTGTTTTACGAGCAATGTATAAAAATTAAATAAGATCTTACGCTTTTTCGACGTCACGTGACCCTGACGCGAGTTTGAAAGTTTTTACCCACCCAGCGCCGCTAAAGAAGTTTTCACTTCAAAAAAATTAGATCTTCTTCTTCTTATCGTGTCGATGCTACAACTGTTTTACTTATTTTGTTGTAGCATCGTGTTGGAAAGATTAGCCAGACTAGACTCTGCGTTACTGTGCCTAGCTGTTACCGGTGTGCGCCACGAGGAGGCTCTTTCCATGCACACTTAAGCAAATTAGATACTCTTTCCATGCACACTAATGCAAAGCTTTATAAAATTTTGATTTAAGTAATCTTGTCTAACAGGGAGACCTGGAACAGCTAGTCCTGGTGCCGAAAGCTGGACAGGCGCAGAAGCAGTGCTACAGCCAAGCTACAGGAGTAGCCAACCCCTCGGTCTCTATGAATGGGACGTAGCCTGTACTGCATCAGTAATATAAGGTTTTTTTAAATCTTGTTTAGACTTCTATTGGATTTAGTACCTAATCCAAACCATGACAGAAATTGTAACTAAAGCAAAATAAAAGTAAAGAAATAATATTTGAACCTATCACAGTTTTCTTTATAAACGGATTATTTACCATGCAACTGGTCAACGATAAACCCATGGTTTGACTTTAAATGTCAAAAGTCGTCGTCGGTGTGCGCTATCACTAAGGGCTATATTTCACCGGGACGCAAAATGTATACAGCTCTATAGAGAGTTACTCACCTGGTGTCCGTTTGGTTGCGCAACCAATTTGGCGGCGCGACCAACTCGGACGCGTGCACAGAATATTACTGGTTGCGCCGCCACGCTGGTCGCGCCACCACTAATTACTATAGCGCTGTATCGTGTCTTACTCACTCGGCCGCCAGCCAGTCTGGACGCCAGTGACGACCGCACCTCATTGCTGTGTCTTCAAGGTCCATTAGGGGCTATTTTTCACCGGGACGCCATGACGGCGCAACCAGTCGCCGCCACCAACAAAATGTATACAGCTCTATAGAGAGTTACCCACCTGGTGTCCGTTTGGTCGCGCAAACAAACGTATATTTTGTTGGTAGCGGCGACTGGTTGCGCCGCCATGGTGTCCCGGTGAAATATAGCCCTAACTCAGTACGGTGGCGACTCTGGTGTCTGTATTGTGTCTAGTTTGGTAGCGTAAGGACACCACGGTGGTGCAACTGGTTGCGCCACCGTGGTGAAATATAGCCCTAAGACTTTAGTTTTTTCTAGGGACGTACCCAATTGAGCATTCATTTGATCTTGCTACTTGCAACCTAAGCTCTTTGATATCCTTCTTTTGATTATTGATGTGTAGATAACAAAGTAGTAGGTACATAACTTTTTGATAAAACGGAAAATTAAAACAACACTTTGATTATCGAAAAAGTTACGCTAAATGATGTCTACCTTGTAACACATCCATGATTGAACATTGGTAAAAAATTGAAAAAAACTTTACAAAGAGAAGAAAATTATTGTTATAAAGTACAGATAAGTTTATAAAGCCTTTGTTTAAAGGAAAACTTTGTAATTGGTTTTATTTGTTTTTGATTGTACAGTTAATCTTTGAAGAATACTTGTAACTCTGACGCGGATATTATTTTGTTTTAAAATTTACTGTATTTGTTAAAAATACAGTTAAAACGAATAACTAAAAAAGTATTTTTCATGTTTTTTTATTGTTTGGTAATTCTAAATAATCTTTTTGACTAGTTTGTAGTTTTTTTTATTGAAGTTTTATAGATTTCAATAGCAATATAAATATTAGTGATTCTTATTAATGTGCTTTGCTTCTATGTCTGTTGTTTTTAAACATTTAAATTTAAATGAATTTCAATAGCAAATGTTTTAAGTATTCTTGTGTTTTAGTTAAATAATGTAATTTGGTACAATAAATTTATTGATTAGGAGTGGTAGGTATAAAATATTATTTGACGCTGTAAATAAGAGCAAATAAAAATGTACTTATCTAGTATTTGTAAATCTAGAAACTGTTATTATTACTTAAATATACTTTTAGGCCAACTTTTAGTGAATTTTGTAACGTAACTCTAGTTTTAGTTTTAAAACTAAAATAAGATAGTTTTCATTTCTAATTTATGTAATTACTTTGAAAGTATACTTGATAAGATGATATATTTTAAAATTACAAAAATATATATATATTAAATTATTGTAATCCATCAATAAAGTCAGTCAATTTATTTTACTGTTTAAAGAAGTACTATATATTTATATATTTGATAATTTTAAATTATTAAACTAGTTTTGGCTAACACTTATTTACTGTACTTACCTACATTTTTTAGTATAAATATTTAGTATACTTACATATTTTTTTACTAAATAATTATATAAAATTATGTTTTCTCAACAAGAGATTATCATATAAGTATGAAGTTAATTGTAAATAGGTATTTATTTACTTTGCTTGCTACAGTAAAATTATAATTGTTTTTTTTTTAATTCTTGACTAATATCGCTGTTTATATGATTACTTGATTATGTCAATAAAGGAGATTAAATAAAGTTTCGTTGTTTTAATCATTAAAATAATACCCAAGACGCTTGATTAAAAATAATGCCAAGTCACATTATTATTATCGATATTAACAATAATGGTGTCACAGCTCAGTCGGCCTATCCTAGACTCTCAAAACCTGCCTGGTTTTAAATCATGTTCAGTCTCTATAGTAACTCAGCGGTATTCTGTGGCATTTATTTTGGACTGATGTAACGTTATTATGGTTATTATTGATAAGATTTAACAACAGCTGTCTTACTTGCTCGGAGGCATTTTTCAGTCCGTAAAAAAAGTCACAAACGAAATAAAAAAATTAGGTATTACTTACAGAATTATTTTTGTCCACAAGTATCTATCTAAAACTTATCCCCACCAACTCACTTACAAAATCCAATGTTTTACAACAAATTCAGAAATTTCGTGAAAGTACAGCGGTGACAGTATAATTATAACTCCTGAAACCCAAAACTTTTCAGCATCCAGCAAAGTCCAAGGACAGAATTACGTAAATCTAATAAAAAATACAGATATGTAGAGATTTTGGGGCATTAGAATATGCTACACTGCACGCATGATTCAGCACAGCTTTACATGACGTCAGAATACATTTCGTTTATTAGATTTTTATTTTATTTCATCAGTATCGTCATCAACCTATATCAGTCCATTGCTGGACGTAGGTCTCTCCCAAGACGCATCATTGAGCCCGGTTTTCGGCTCTTCTCATCCAGTTTTTGCTACACTCCGCAGATCGTCGATACATCTCGCCGGAGGGCGTCCTACACTACGCTTGCCTACACGCGGTCTCCACTCCAGTATTCGTTTGCTCCAACGATTGTAGGTTCTTCGGCAAACATGGCCGGTCCACTGCCATTTCAGCTTGCTAATTCTTTGAGCTATGTCGAACACCTTGGTTTTCTGACGAATAATCCCGGATTTTATCTAATTTTATTATAGCATATTGCTGAGACGTGCATGCAATAGTAGTTTAACCAAGCTTCAACTTTTATTTTATGTTGTTTGAAAGTTTACGATTCAAAAGAGATGGATGTGTTACAAAATATCACGCTGATAAAACATAAAAGTGGTTACAAGATTAATAAAGAACAATCAAAGGGCCTTTCTGATGAGATGAGAGCTATACGGGCGTTGGCACTGCGTCGCAAAGATTTTGATCAAAAAAACTGTGTATGTTAGCTTCTAGCTAGACCTTGGAATAAAGCAAAAAACTAAAAACAGCTCTTTAAAAACTGTTTTGTTTTATATTTAAATGAGCAGCATTTTTTGTTTAACCTGTGAAGGATATGTTTTTATATTTCATATCAAATATATCATAATAACTCAAGCTTATGCAATATGTAAGGTGTATATAAAAAAAAAACGCCTTTTCAGAAACATAAAGTTTGTAAACTGATATTTATTGATATTTTTATCTAAAAAGTTCAATAAAATCCATTCAAATAGAAAAAGATGCGTAAAATGTAAAAAAAACCTAATAAATTAGATTATAAACTCTTTGGTTCGCCAAACTGATGCTACCCGTTATTTGGAACATCAAAAATGCAAATGCGAGCCTCGGAACGGATGGCACGTGCAAATTGAATTCGCAACTCCCTATTCATTGCCTGCCATTTTGTAGGGAAATCGAAAAGGCCTTTCGATTTCCTTAGAAAACGACTCTATCCTTCAAGACTACAGGCTGGCCTGTTTCACTGGCTTGGATGTCTTGTTTTGGCTTCATGTTAGTAGTATATTTAAGTTACTTACGGCCGGTTTCTCGAACGATGATCAACGAAAAAATCAAACAATTACTATGTGTCAAACTCGGATCAATCGTGATTTGGGTTTCCAGAAACCGGCCGTTAGTTGCACAATAAATAGGCCAGTGATAGAATATACAAAAAGCTGTGTTACATTTGAATTAATAAATACATCTACACATCTACAATCGAGATAAAAAAAGGTAAACATACATTAATTTGCAATCGCAGCACTTATTAAATATACAAAGCTTAGATTTCAATTTAGTATACAGAACAAAGCTTGTGGAACTATAATTTTGATAAAAAGTTTTTAAGTTTTGATACATGAATAGAATAATAGATGGTAACCATGACAGAAGAAATAACAATGTTTGCCATGAAACCAACTTAGAATGGAAGGCAAAATTAACCCTAACCACTAACTCATTTGCAATAGTTCTATACATTTTAACCTAAATTATCTAATTTTATATAATTTTATCATCATGACAATTATTTGCTGAAAATTATGAAATCAGTATAATTTTTTTATTGCATAACTTTTATACTTCAAAAACCTTAACTACGGAATAGTCAATAGTCGTAGACACTAACGGCCGGTTTCTGGAAACCCAAATCACGATTGATCCGAGTTTGACACAGTAATTATTTGATTTTTTCGTTGATCATCGTTCGAGAAACCGGCCGTAAGACTCTTAAATTTTAAAGTCTGAAATCTCGAAGTGAAACATATAAATGTTGTGTTCTGACTTTATAAGCTACAAACGGTCTAACCCGTGATGTATGACGCGAGCTCTTGATTATCTCTCTCCCTCGTATTAGTAGGGGAGCCCAAGAGGGGATTTCGGGATTTACTCGAGCGCGGCAGATTGTATCCTACAATATAAAAAAAAATTAGCTACGCTCGAGAATGTCGACATTTTTTTTACAACTTTGCTGCGCTCCCCTTTCTTTTCGTCACTCTCAAATTGTCAGATTAGTGGAATATACACTATTTAGCATGTAATTAACTTACCCTACCTTAATCTGACGCGCTCGAGAATGTCCATGCGGCAGTTTTTTTTTACATATTTATAAATCTATAGCCGCTTCCCCCACCGTTGAAAGGTATATGTTATATAACATTTTTTTTTTCTTATTATCTAAGCTTTGCAACCCAATAGGTCTATATGACGCTCGAGTAAATCCACACATAGCATCGTGGGCTCCCCTACTATATAGCGCAATCCTTACTGAGAGGCGTGATTGGAATAGAGAGTTCTTGAATAAAAGATTTTGGGTGTTACAGCGATCGATCAGACATGATTTGGAAATACGACTCAATATACTATTGATTTCCAATAAGTGGTTGTAAATATTAATAGTAGATATATTGTATATTGATATATTGTGTATATATTGTGATATATTGTAAGAAGAATTGATATATACTAAGCTATGTGCCGTTGGTGCTAGGGTAGAAATTGTTATCACGGAAGATCAGCGTTGTGTAGCAAGTGCACTACTACTACTGTAACATATGACAGGCGTCACAGCTCAATTCGTAGTAGCTCTGCCTTCCGTTCTGTGGGTCGTGGGTTCGATTCCCACCTTGATAATTTTGATAGATTGAAGAAATAAAAATGTTGTTAGATTTTCCTTCATCACACAAATTAGGTAAATTGAACAAAAAATGTCTTTATCATAAAAAGATAAACGACAATAAAATCCACCAAATCTTTCCCACATATCATTATACTGTAATATTTCATTGTGCACATTAAATAAATACGGGAAAAGCGAACTTATAGCATATTTCCAGAATTGAATTCGTTTCGATGCCAGACTGAAAAGCTATTTCAATCTAAGCTGCAGTGTTTATGCTGCAAACATGCTTTCAACTATGACTTCTGAAATTTCAGCCATTTTAAGCCAAAATATGCGTTCAAAAATTAATATTACAAAAATTTTAAATTCCAAAAATTTTCATCTTCCCCTTTATACGCAGTTAGGTAAGTGTAGGAAAAACTTTAATATAAATATTTTTACTGAGTAGGTATACATTAAAAAAACACGCAAGAAAAGAAAAACGAGCAACAGAAAATTTTAATTAAAAAAAAATTAAATGCAAGTAAAACAGAAAGTTTAGACTTCAACATACCAAAATATAAAACAAGAAATATTTTTTATATACGAATTTTTTATGAATTAAATTAATAAAATAAAATTTAACGGGCACAGAAAATGTTTAATCATGGTTTAAACTTATTGGTTTCGTTTTCGAAAGAAGGTATGTAAGTACTCTTAGTACCTACCACTTCTAATTGCAAAATATGTACAATGTACTAGCTATAAAAAATTAAATATGTCTCTGAGTTCTTTTACTAAGCCTTTAACTAAACATAATTTAAAATGTCCGTATTCAAAGTTTGTGTATCAGATGATATTCCGAGCGATAAAATCACAGAAATAGTAACTTTACAAGTTTTAATGAACGAACTTCAGTGCTTGGCAACTTGTAGGATTTCCATTAAAAAAGTGCTCGAACGTTTGGACCGAGGAAAGCTTTTTTCTAATTATACGCGTTTGCATAATTTGACGGTGTTTCGTATAATTGACTGGTTTATTTTTGACGTGACAACGTCTTATAATTCGATAGAGCCGGCTGCACGCACGAAAAAACATGACTCATGAGGCGTTCTGAGGCGTTCTGAGGCGTTCCAAGAAGTGACGTTGTCACGTTCAACTATCGTCAGTAAACCGACTTTACAGACAATCATTTTTTTCTTATGGCTTTGTACTTAGTTTAGAAGAGAACAACATTTTTAGCTCAATCAAAACACAGACGGAAGTTGTGTTACAGTATGTTACAGTGAAAGTTGTTACCTATCTTGTCTAGCTAAAGGTTACTAAGTCCGTACCCTGTTCTCAGCTTATGTCCCCCGATTTCTCTCAAAAGCATCGAGGCTCGTCCTCGATCGCCTCTTAAGTCGACCCCAACTATTATTATATATTTTTTTATTTCCTAAATAAAAATAAATTGCGATATTCTACAAGCAGTCAAGTGCACTCGATTCCTTGCAAGGCACATTGACCCTTCATTCGATTTGTGCAACAATGTATAGATGTCCTGCACCAGTTTTTTTGTAAGTAAGTACATAGATCACAAAACAATCGTACAAACGCTTTTTTTTCTCTAACCGATCTGGTCCCACTGCTGGGCAAAGGTTTCCCCCAAGTCCTTCCTCGTCCCTATAATTTAAAATATATTAACAAAATAAACTGAGATTATAAATCACACATTCCAACTCGAATCAAATAAAGAAGTCAAATAAATCTAGCTTTCAGCTTAAAGCCAACGTGTTAAAATTTACAACTTCATACCGAACTTGAACTATGAGCCCAATAACTGTGCCAATTTGGGGGTAAAGCCGGGTGCGCACTGCTACCTGATTTAAGGGTTTATAGATTTATTGTTATTTGTAACGAAACAAGGAAATGTGAAAGCTTGGCTTTCACGCTTCTTGGTGTTATTTAATTTGATTTTTTTGTGTAATGGTGATTCGAAATTACATTACTTAATAAATAAAATGGAGTAGAAGCTTTATTTCTGTAAATATAATTACATCGCTGCATATGTCGTCAATATAATCACCTACTTTACTTACTATTTCATTTCTCTTTTCCATATTAAATAAAAACGTCACAAAGCTCATATTTTTAGCCCGTTATTCTAGGCCTTGGTCGCTGGAATTGGCACCTAGAATCACCTAGCACAAAAAACGATACTTCTGTATATAACGACTATTAGGTACAAGGTTTTTTAACGTGAGCGTAAAAAAATTACATTTTGGTAGTAACATTGATAGACATTTAACAGCAGTGTAGAACTCCCTCAACTCCACAAAACCACAAGGTGGCTGGCTAGCAGCCAAAGAATTTATGCGCCAAGTGCAGAGAAAATTGACACATGCTCTGCTTCTTCTTATCGTATGATTTATGGGACTTTCATTGTTTGTTATCGAGCTACTGTAAATACTAGATACCTTACTATTTTAAATACTTTATTGAAAAATAATTATATATTTAACGATTATACAAAAATGTGATGGAAAAATAATACACTCTGGATACACAGAATTTTTAAACTTTTTTTTTAAATCGTTGTCGAAAACAGGTTAAGAATTTAATCAAATTTTACAAGTAAATCAAGAATATAAATAATAAAATTGCATTCATTTTTAAAATTGTTATGTCGTAGTATTTTTGTATGTCATGGTATCTCGTAGACACAATTTCATTTTCTTGACTCGCTAAAGCGATTCATATTTTTATTCTGACATAAATATCTGACAACTAGCGGGACCAAAAACTGTGTTTTATCATGCAAATCAACAAAATAAAGTTCAGACTACTCCCAGATTAGTTGGTAGAGTTGTTGCAGATTAGTATTCCACAGTGACGATAAACAATTTATCTTCTATGCAGCGAATAAACTTATTTACAACCAGACTAACACAAAAAGCGAGCAAGCTTAAATACGCTTTACATTGTGCGTTCTTTTTATACATTTTGCTGTTTGTAGTTAGAATGACAAAGTTGCCGCGCAATGTAACTAATAATACCGCTATCGGGTTATTGTGCTTTTCTTGGTAGACAGTTTGTTTGATTAACCCGTCAAGCGTCACGTAGAGTGCACAAAACCTCAGTGTTATAATTAACACAGTAATTAGAAGTTATAGTGATTGTTTCAGTGAGTTATTAACGTAGTTTTAACAACAAGTACTTCTAGTACTATTCTTCTGCTTCATTTTTATACGTAGAATTTTAAGTTTCATAGTCAGCTGTCATTTGTTATAAATACAATTGAAACGATTTTCATCAAATAAGGTAACTAAGCCGCCAATGATGACACAAAATTCCAATATAAAAAAATAGCTATACTTAATGAAATTATTAGGTAAGATAAAAATATAAAAAAATACAGACAACAATTTTATAGTAGGACTAAATAAAATAACAAAAAAAGAACATACCAAAGAACAACATAATTTAAAAAAATAAGATCTAGGAAAAAAAACATTGTTAATGTAATCATTGAAAGTAGTACACTTACAAAAAGTATTGAGGTATCAAATGTCTACGCAAAGTCACAGTAAACACACTTTTATATCTGCAAAGCACAACAGTGTATAAACAATATTTAATGTAAGTACTTTACCTCATTCCGAAGTAACACTAAAATATAGTGATTGTTCGCGCACTTTCGCACTAACATCCCTTCGTCAACAAGATAAGATAACTTTGTTATTATTTATTTTCTCTAGAACTTGATTGTATTAGCGGGTTAACACCAAGACTTAGCACGAGTTAAAAAAATATATTTACCTGTATAATATATCAAACCTAAAAGTAGTACCTACCTAATCAATAAATATTATATAACAATATATATTATTAGCTAAGTACTCAATTCAAAGCTATAAAAATTGAATGTCATGCTTCGGAACTGAATTTACTTATTATTTTTTTAAATGGAATATCCTTATTTGCTAAAACGAGTTGGATTCAACGTCTCATTTTTTGAAATTACAATAAGAAGGCTGGATATGTAATTAATATAATTTAAATATTTTTTTCGATGCCATGATGCGATTGACAAGAGTCGTAACCTTAGGCTAGCTAATTCAGTCTAGAAAAAAACTAGTTTTTAACTAAACATGTTTACCCATGCCTGTTCTCACAAACCTGCGAACACCAGCCAAATTTGCGTCAACAGCTTTTCATAACGTAAATAGACAATTCTATATTCTCGTATCATTCCACATAGATGTCAACAGCGCCTTTGCTAAGGCATAGTATAAGTTAAAAACAGTAGCATAAGTTATTTATTGACTATGTTTGTAAGTATGGCTCGTACACTGCTTTCTTGTCAGTCTTGTAGTAGGTACCCATAACACAAGCTTTGCTTAGCTTGGGGCTAGATAATGTTTTGAGGATTGTAAAAAAAAAAAAAAAAGATCCATCAGTCAAAAGTGGTGCTGTAGAGCAGGCAAAATATCTATGAATTAAGATAATTAAGATAATTAAAATAATTATAGCATCGACACGATAAGAAGAAGTGAAGAACCATGCATACAAAACTATACAGGGAAATTTGAGAAGAATGGTGATGGCTAATGGTCGATTCACACATATCAGTGAAGCCACAGTTCCGGCGCAGTTCCGGCGCAGTACCGTATCAGTGATAATTATTCTTTCAAACATTCTCTATGGATGTATTCACACTTGTCCGTGTCAGTGCCGTCTCAGTACCGTCAGTGTCAGTGCCGGCACCGGCTAGAGAATGTTTGAAAGAATAATTATCACTGATACGGAACTGACACGGTACTGTGCCGGAACGGAGGCTTCACTGATATGTGTGAATCGACCTTAAGTCCAAAACTACGATAACTGCTAACATTTTTTTCATAAGTCTTTTAGTTTATTAGAAAAGAAGCTCAGAAGAAATTGTCCCAAATGATAAAAAAAATGAAAAAGTAAATTGCTCTAAAAGCTAGTTTACGAGCTCCATAGGATCAGGAACATTCTTTATTTATTTATTTTGGACAACCAACAAAGAAAACACAAGAAAAAATTAATATTAGAGTAAGTGGGATTATATTTGGGGCTAGATGATGCTGTGTGGATTGTCCAGAACTATGTATTATTTATTTATTTTTGACAAAACTCCGTAGTCGGATAAGAATGGAGTTGGTTTTCTGTGTTTCGTTACAGTGTGAAACAAGGCTGGCGTATTGCCAGTCATGTTTATAAGTCCTATGAGGGGGTATCTGGCAGCCGCACTGAATTTACGATGTTGTTAGTTTGTCATTATACTGCAACATACCCTCAACTTTGCGCTTAAAGTCCTATAATTATATGCAAATTTTGGAAATATTTGTACTGTATTGAGAAATACTACACTAACAGTTAATAAAAATAATATTTTTTCAGAACAAAAGAAGAAAAGTTTTTAAAATACAAAAAAATAATGAACAATCACTTTATAGAAAGTTTTGTCTAAAATTATGTTATTATTACAAACAAAATGTTATGCTTATAAAATATATTTTATTCTGTAGTGCTTGTCTTGAAGTAAAATTTAGCGCAATTTTAAAAATGCTACTAAAATACCGGATCTTTTACTAAGCTTTTTATGACTTAAGAAGCGTTAATTAAAATTTCATAGAAGTCCGTCAAGTTTTCATAAAATTCTCGAGTAGCATAAACCACTTTTTATATTGTATATAAACAAAACTCTATTATTTTATGTCATAAAGCATACAAGATCCTATTCTGATCTTTTAGGGCATTTTATTTGAATGTTGAACGATACTGAATTTTGAATTGACTAAATAATAACTGTTAAATAATTACTGTTTGGTTTCGATTCTACACAATAACTCAAAACATATTAATTAGCTTTAAAATGTACTAATAAAATTGTTACATTAATTATTTGGACATTATTTACACATGACCTTTAGTCCCAAAATAAACAAAGCTTGTACATACGGACAGAAATAAACATTTGTTTGTAAATACATTTTAAGTAATACATAACACTCAGTCACAGAGCAAACATATTGGTAATGAAATCACACATTCATGTTTGTTTGTGAGAATCGAACCCATGTCTAGAACAACCATTCCTTTTAATACATATAATAGTAGTAACACACAGACACAGAACAAAATTGTATGTTTTGAAATCACGTATTTATGTTGGGGTTTGGTGGAGATCAAACCCACAACCCACAGCATGAAAGACAAAGCCTGAACTATGCCACTTTTCCTAATATTATAGATGTTATCTAGCGTAGCTGAATATCATATTGTTTTTTTAACGAAAGCATATAAAAACTTTATTTTTCTACACGAGAATAAGTCCCGATGTCTGCCAGTTGCCACCGGAAATGGGGGTGCGCCTCGCCGGAAATGACGTAATATTTCACGCTCAAAGTGAGCGAGTGCATGACTTTATGAAACGTGATTGTCTTTTTAAGTAAGACATTTTAGTTCCGTCTAATGTTTAAGGATATTATCTTGATCGCTTTATTCTAGGAAACAAATGACAACCGACTGTGCGATTGAGAGATATATTTCAACTTAAACACTATCTAATTATAATAGTCGTAAGTTTGTGTAAATAAAGTACTTAAGCACTTTACACGAGCGGAATTGCCAGTCGTTTTGACGGACATAAGACGTTTGAAAAAAAAAACAAAAAAGAAAGAGAGTGATACAGATAATTAATTCGTAAAAATAATTTTCATTTCTAACAATTGTTGCAGTGAAAAAAGATCAAGCATTTTTTGAAGTGAAAACTTCTTTAGCGGCGCTGGGTGGGTAAAAACTTTCAAACTCGCGTCAGGGTCACGTGACGTTCGAAATTAAGCGTAAGATCGTGGGAAAGGGAGAGGAACTAGTATCTCACACAGACACATTTGCGCAAGCGCGAATGTGTCTGTGACAGTGTGTCTGTGTCATTGTGATTGTCATTGTCATTGTCATTGTCATTTTGGGAGAGGAACTAGTATCTCCCACTCTGACACACTGACACAGACACATTCGCGCTTGCGCAAATGTGTCTGTGTCAGTGTGTCTGTGTCCCACTCTGACACACTGACACAGACACATTCGCGCTTGCGCAAATGTGTCTGTGTCAGTGTGTCTGTGTCAGACACATTCGCGCTTGCGCGAATGTGTCTGTGTCATTGTGATTGTCATTGTCATTATGACGACTGTGGTTATATTTTTGAAGTGAAAACTTAAAAGTGAAAACACAACGTTAATATTGAAGTTTTCACTTCTGCCGGCACTCCCGGAGTGCTATTTTTTTCTGGATTTTTTTTTCAGTTGCGTCTTTTCATTCAATTTAAAAGTAACTTGTTATTTTAGTGAACGATGAGAATCAAATATCTATACAAATACGTATTTATAGATATTTCATACAAAGTTTGATTAGCTTGGGAATCAAAGCTTGTAATAGAAACTAAAAAGTCAAAGCTTACCGTCCTTTATCCATTTACATTCTAAGATATGTATATCTAAGATAAATTTCATAAAAGATTGAAAGACAATTAAATGATATACTTGGGAAGATTTAAATAAAATAATACTTATCTAAATACGATTTTATCGATTAAGTTAATTACTATTTTAATTTAATCTATTTCAAATTAATCTTAGGTGCCTATCATAAAAAGTAATACGTAAGATAAATATATAATTTTAAACCTTATTCTGCGTCTAGAGACTTATGTCCAGCAGTGGACTGATATAGGTTGATGATGATGGTGAAACTTAAATCAGTAAAAAATAAATAAATTGAAACTTTCAGATGAGTTAAGTTTGATCGCTGCACTAAACCGACAAAACTAATTTATTTTTCTGTTCAAACATGAATTTTAATTAGTTTTCTGTTAGTTTTAAAAAAGTAACAAAAGACTGAAGAGCTCTGTGGTAATAGACTGGTAACCTACAGGACACGAGTGCGGGTTTGATTTAATACAAAAGTGTCAATAAAATTGTTGTGTACCATTTTGTAGCGGCGCCATCTTAGATCGATTTTCATCAAATAGCTTTAAATAACTACTTTCTATTCGACTACTTTATCATTCCATCAAAATCAGTTCATCCGTTGGCTACCTACGACGCCGACGCTACATACACACCCATACATAACTCAATGTCAAAACTCTAAAACTGTAATTTTTGCATGAGGCGCGGGGTTTAAAATTGAGTGATGCTGCTAAGATGTGAGATATTGCTACATAGCTATTTATATATTTATTTAGGACCCTCGTTGCCTAGCAACAGCTTAGTTCTACAATCTACAAAGCTGACACAGCAGCGGTTAGCTCCAAGAACCACGTGACTTCAGCACTTCCCTATTAACTTAAGACTAATACCTTGGCTTTCGATCATCTGACTACCGTCAAAATGAGTTCTAGACACATTATAGTACTTAAATCCATCCGAAATCTAAAATAGTTTTATACAAAAAATGAGAAAAACATCGTAAGGTAGTACCTAGTAAGGTAAGTAATGTAGTAGCTAGTACCTAGTATTTTGAAAAATAAAAAAAAACTTGTCATCACACAAAAATCTCTTGGGTAAGTACTTACTTGTAATCCAGTAATGTGAATAAAGCGTTACATCTATCTGGGAAAAGGTTTTGTAAGAAAGGCATTTAATTTATTTGTCTTTACGCAAAATTTATAAGATCTTTATTCCTAACGTGTGTAGCTAATAAAACCATTTAAGATAAAACAACTATCCCTTTAAGAAATAAACGGAAAGCTGATCTAGCTCCAACTTTATTAAACAATTGTAAGAAGGATCATATGAAAAAAACGCTAGAATCCAGGTCTAGTTTCTTGCCAGTTCTTCTAGACACTGGTCGCGACGAACTGGCGCCTAGAATCATCTAGTATGTAAGACGTTTCAAAGTGATCCTTGTGATTTTATTGAATAAATGAGTTTGAAGTTTGAAGTTTGATTTAACAGCTTTTGATGTTTCCATTTTTATAGAAAACTGTGGTTTTAGAGTTTGTGTGAGTTGCTCCCTGACCAAGCGTTTTCCTTGTTAAATTATCCACTGTTATGTTTAAGATAAGATAAGATAACGAGTTAATATGCCTTAATTACAATTAGTGTTATTATACCTACATATTTTATAAGTATAATAAAATATCTATCTATGTAATGTATTGTATTAAGTATGTGAGTCTTCTAGTTCCCATAACACAAGCTCTGCTTCGCTTGGGGCTAGATGTTGTGTGAATTGTCCAGCATTATTTATTTTGTTTATTTATTATTTCCGTTTTACGTGCTCGATATAAATATAACATTTATTCACATACAAACTTCGACTATCACGGTATTTACAAAATGTACAAATTTTAAGCTTTGCTTAGTTTGGGACTAGAGTTTGATGTCCGTGATAGTAACATTAATTTATAAAATAGATAACAAACAGTTGAGTTATCTGCAGACCATTGCAAACGATCTATTGATAGCTCAACTGGTAATTATCAGTAAGTTTTTTGGCAAGATTAAGGCCAAACACTACTTTTTGGTATTATATTTTTATAAACAGCTAAATGAAATGTCACAATTAAATTAATTATAATTATATTAACACATTTTTAACACATCATCGAAAGCGTGTTTTGATATAAATACAAACGTTTCCAACCTTATTTTTCAGAACTGTGTGATCTACGGTGATTTTCCCAAATCTGTCAGGGGATCGGCTGACGTCGCGTTTCGCGTATAATCCGCGCTAATGCCCGGAGAGCGCCTTGAGATAATACTTCCTTATCGGATCGCGAGTCCTTTGTTTTTTTTAGTTTTAATGGCAAGACTCGTTTTTGATTTTCGGACGACTTTTTTATGAAGATTTATGGAGGTTTTACTTCTTCTTTGAGCTCAAAATATAACCATAAGCGAGTGCGTATATAGAGGATTTATTTCTACCTGAGTTGGAGTTACGGTTACAGTTGCTTGGAATAAATTGCTATCAGCGATATGGCCGCCTATTGTCATAAATTAAATAAGTTCTAAGACTTTTGTATACTTGCGTTGTGTAATATCTAAATCACTTAGATTAAATATGGAGTACTAGTTTAAAACCTTTGGATTGTAAAGCCAGTTTGGACAATCAAAATAATCATTTTTCAAAAAAAAAATGTTTATGTATCTATCTAACTAATCTAAATCTAGGAGGGGACTCTTTTAATACAGGTCTCACGAATTAAAAAAAGAGATCCCACCCATTACTAAGTCGACACTGTAATTTTGAAATAAATGATTTCGATTTTAATAAATCTAGGTACCTATCTATGTATGGGGAGCGAGGGGAATATTGCCAGCTATAATTTTGTTACATTTGCCAATGTTTATTTATAAACATGCAAATATATTGCTACTTTCAGATGGATAGTGTTGGAATAGAAATTCAAAAGTAAATATAGTAAAACAAATTTGTTCAAACATCTGAGACCAGTCTAGGTTCCAAAAGGCAAGTATCAATAAATTATTCCTATCAATCATTTTGTTATTTTTCTCCATAGAAACCTTATTAAAAATGGCGCAAATTTTTTTTAGCGTCCCCTTTTTTCAGACACCCAAAAAGTAACTTTAAGTGGTTTATATAAAATATACAACATAACCTACTCAATTCATTTATTGCATTCATATGGTTAATACCAGGTTGTTACAATAAAATTTGGACCACATACCTATGAACCCTGTTTGAGAGCACTACACTATAACAGGATGGTAGGGAAACCGAGGTTTGTACATAAAATTGTATTCATTTAATGAGATTGATGAGAACATAACCCGGTAATACTTTTAATTGCCATTTCATTACTTATTTTATAAGAATGCATGACTTAATATCAGTATATTAATTATATTTTTTTAATAATCTTAAATATCTTTAAGAAACAGTTGAGCTTACATAACATTCATACAAACGATTCAGCAACTGATCCAAATCATTACCAATCTAAAATCTTGTTGTGAATATTATTAGTAATAATATTTTAACCTAAATCAATGAAAATAACTGCTTGTATAAACAATTTTAATTAATACATTTCAATAAATCTTTTTATTTATATTACCTTTGATTTAAAATTGTCGGAAACCCGTGCTAAATGCCAACGTTACCGATTTATTCCCTCAGCAATCTTGACCGAGGATAAATCATGCCCTCTCAGAGGACCTACCTAAGTGAGTAATAGACATTGCTATCCGATATTCTTGGGCCTCCGCGCCAATTAGATGTTGGTTTAGGGAATATGTTATCACACTATTAACGTCCGTATTCACAAAGGTACTATTATATTATTCTAATAGATGTTTGAATATGAAAGGATGATATGAAGGGAGGTCTTTGCCCTGTTGTGGGACGACAGTGGCTAATAAAAAAATATAGATGTTTAATTTTTTTTTAACCGATTTCTTTATTAAGATTTTATTAGTTTTTAATTCGACTGTATGGTTTTTTTTTGGTATGAAACGCAATTATCTACTCCACCAAACAATATATCGATCATCAAAATCGATTTTAAATCCATTTTGATGATTTTAAATTCATTTTGATGATCGATGTATTGTTTTGTAGAGGCGGTCCCATATAAACTTAACTCAGGTAGCACATTGTGTAGCACAGTAACCCCCTATCTTATAAAAAGTTAGCGTTGACTTTATGCCATCATTACGTATGGTAATCAATACATCAAGTATGCGCTAACTTTTTATAAGATAGACCGTATAACTTTAAAAAATGAGTTTTTAGTATTACTCGTTGGAGGCAAAATTGAATTGGCTTTTGTAAACTATGATAAAAAATGTAAATACTATAAGTAAAATCGTAAGTTTGTTTGTGAATAATGCTAATATTAAGTTTCACAAAATATATTCAATATACCTACAACAACCAGCAACGAAAATCCGCAATACACACACATATGTTTATTTTTGAGTAGCTACTCAATACGTGTGATTTGTTCTCGGCTGAGGTCAGGATAGATGACCTCGTTCCATCATTATGTGAGATCATAAGCTCTAGACCTTCCGATTGAGGATATAAATCTATTTGGATTTATTGAGCTTCATTTGTTTAGGATATCGATCAATATCCTTTGCAATGTGAGAAACTAGCTTTGATTCTGATTTAAGTTGTTATTTAATTTGATTTAATTTCAAGTCATACATTATTTTATTATTATTTATCAGTAATCGAGTTCTTATATTTGCTTTGTATAGGACAAGATGGTGTTATGTGAAATGTTTGTGAATATTTATAGAATATAAACATTAAAAATATATATTAATTTAAAACAAGTTTGCAGCGGTCTGCAGATAGCACAACTGCTTATGTATTTTGTATTATTTTGTAAACATACTTATATTTTAATTGGACCCGTAGGTGTTTACGTTTTGTTGATAAAAGTGTTTAGAAAACCTATCCAATTATCCATCCTCGATGAATATTCTTCATTTTATCTATTTCACAAACAAGATTGTTTATGTGAACAAAACAAGCCTCTTTGTTTTTAGCCAAAATTGCAAAAATAAATCAGAGGAGAATTCTCTGATTAAAATAAAATAATTAAATTAATGAACAAAAGTATTAAGTTTAGTAATCATTCGTCTTCTTGGTCGCAACACTCTTGGACCACTACCCCCTCCCCCCCCATGATTGCCACAAGAGGGGGTGGACATAGTGACACAACCTTTCAATGCACTAAGTGTGAAGTAGCTTCTTAACATAAGGTAAAATATGCTATTTCTATGTTTTTTTTTTTATAAAATAAAGTATTTTACCTCAAAGTGGATAAAAACGGGGTACACACGATGTATTCTCAATGGATTTCTTTGTGATATACCTATTATCAGAAGAAGAGGAGGAAGAAGAAGAATTCACTGCTATAGTAATTACAGTATATTTTGTCATTTTTATGTGTGCCCAAATAAATTATTATTTATTTATTTATTGTAGATCACTCTGCAGACGCGCCACTTAGCCCATTCTTCGGCTCTTCTCATCCAGTGTTGGAGCTACATTCCGCAGATCGTCGCTCCTCTCTCGTCGGAGAGCGGTCTATACTATGTTTAAACTACGAAACTATGTCTAAACGCGTTGCTTTCAACATTTTTTTTATAAAAATAGAGAATTACCCTTCAAGCTATAATACACAAGCTCCTAGTCTAGGCCTCATCCTATTATGGAGTCTTCCTGAGATAATCTGAAATTCATATACTTTGCTGACTTTCTCACAAGAATAGAGAAACGTGGAGATTTTTTAAAATAATGGAGAGTTCCGTAGGTTCTACGTTTTAAATAACAACAATTTAAACTTAAGATATGTTTTATGAAATAGTAATTAAATAATTATTTCAAGTTTTGTGTTAAATATGTTATCAGAATAATATAAGAAAAAAATAAACGAATTAAACATTCAAAAGATTTTATATGCGCCTTATACCATCAAGTCAAATATCTCACAATCACTTACTTATTATAGAAATTATTATATAACTATAGTTTTTTTTTCATATCGTGTTCCAAATTCTCATCGTCTAAGATATACTTTATTATAAATACTCTTACTCAAACTTAGTCCCAGAACTTATATTGTAATCTTAATTTTTTCTCTTCTCTAGAAAAATCATACAAACTGAAAATATTTTTTTTTTATGAAAACCCTATTGCTATCTAAAATTGTGTCGCACCGTTCCAATTTCGCGTACCGCAACTCTAAAAATAATCTCGTCACGGCTTGACGAAATCCCTCGGAATAAATCTTGTCCCGAACTACCTTACACAAAGAAGTAACTTGTTACCGAAGTCTTTCAAGTTTTCTGAAACGCCGGGTAACTAGCCCTATTCGTTTTAATAGGTAAACTAAGTTTGAGCATGAGTTATGCTTTCAAGTGGCTAAATGTTTTATACAGGGTGTCTAAGAACTAGGTAATTTTGTTTTGGATTGCCGCTTTTTATCCAATAAAAATATTGAAGGAGGTTATTAAATTTAAACGATTATTTTTCTCTTTCACACACCATGGTCTACTTAAACGAATGGTTTATGAAGACTAATTGTATACATTTAACTTCATTAACTTGGCAACCTTTACATCAACGTCAATGATTTACAATTATATCTCAATCATATTTATTTTGATTTGTGCAAACATATCAATTATATTTGCGCAAATCAATTAAATAACATTTGAATAAAATAATTGTAAAATAAGATCAGCACAACTTTTGTAATTTCGAATTTGGTAAAAGAATGAGTGGTTTTGCTTGACATATTTGATCCTCGAATATTCGGTAGTAGTTTTATTACACCCTGTATAAGTATACAGCTTTCACCTTAGGTCTATGAGTTTTCCCATTTTGGTATTCCCAACGGTTGTTAGTTTAGCGGGTTAATGGCCTGAATACTACCTCTTTTGCCTGCTAATTCGTAAACTGCCCTTCGAATATCTAAGACCTTTAAAACTTTAGATCGTGCAAACATTATCCAAAGAATTTGTTATGTTAAAAGGCCCATAATTTACGTTAAATATTTCATTGTGAAAAACAGTTTTTGGTTGACACTCATATCATAAGTGTGCTTAAGAAATAACTATTCTACTTCACATCTTGAGCCGTCCGCCATTTTGGATTTCAAATGACGTCATGTAGGTAAACATAAATTGTTATCAAAACAAAATATACTACGCTTTAACAAATTATTTTTTTTTTTTTTTACGAGAATACTATATCTTTATTCACAAACAAACTTACGACTATACAGTATTTACAAAATGTACATTGTCATATAAAATACATAAGAAAAAGTTGAGCTATCTACAGACCGTTGCAAATGATCTATAGATAGTTCAACTGATCCAAATCAGTACTTTAAATTGGATTTTGCTTTATATCGATTTTAAATTTTACCTTTATACTCTTTTATTTATTACTTATTTAATTCAAATTGTTATATTTATAACCCTAATACATAAATTACTTTTAATTATTAGATACATTTGTATCTAATAATTAAAAGTAATTTATGTTCCTAATTATTAATTTCACTATAATAATCACATCCACTCATCCACATTGACAAGATCATTGAAAATGACTGAAATATCACAGAAACCGGTGACCGTTCCAGTCACGCTCGTTGAGATCCTTAGACCCTCTCGAGAGATACAGATGGTGAACCAAGCGTCTCAGAGAGCTTGAGACACTCGACCCTATGACATCTTGGACAGGCCTGGTTCTCTTGAAAATTTACACCGTTTTATGACGGCCTTACTCACTTAAAATAAATAAATATTCACGGACATTTTACACATCACACTCTAGTCCCAAGTAAGCAAAGCTCAGCTATGGAAACTAGATTGCTGATATAATACTTATAAACATTTGCTCTGGATGGGAATCGAATCCACGACCAACAGCATGGAAGGCAGAGCTACTACCAACTAAGCTGCGACGCCTGTCAAATGTGTTTTAATACTTATATTATTAAAAGCTCGTATTGCCGTAAAGCATTGATGTTTTGTTCCAGTTTTAGGATGCCACTACAGTTATAGATACTGGAGATTTAAGACCATTTTCCTACAAAGTAATGGGTCAATATAATGCGTCACAGTGCACATCCTCAATGGACGTGCTCAATAAAGCAAAACATAAATAGCAAAGCATATCGCAATGAATTTAGAGACGTGTAAGCATTATTATTTATACATTAAAGTAAATAACAAAGCATATATGCCGTGTATTTTATTAACACTGGTCATTTGCTTGAATTAAGTTGGTAGTACGTAAAAAAATCTGATATAAAAAAAGTTGTATGATTTTGTGCAACTCTGAAGAAAATGGCACTTATAACTTAACGTTGGGTTAAGGACGTTGTACTGCGTACCTAAGATATGTGAAGGGTTCGTACTTTTCATAATTTTCTAGCTGTTTTTTATTACTACATTTTTTTAAGCATCTTTTCGTTTTAGTTGAAGCAGTATTGTCTCAATATAAATAAAGATATTTAAATACTTAAAGATAAAGTTTCGATGATGTTCATAAGTCAGTCGCAATATTTAATTTAATAAAAATGATTGATTTAATAAATATGTACGACTAAAATTAATAACTTATAAAAAGAGTCCCTAAAAAACTATTGTTAAAACGTTTTTTTAGTCTAAATCTACAGTAAATCCTGATCTAGTATTAATAGCTAAAACCATAATAAGATCGTCCAATTTGATTTTATAAAAAAAACAATAATTATGAATTTTACCAAAATTCATTGTAGGTATAAAAAACACGTTAAAACGAAATTACTAATAGACAATAACAATAAAATATTAATACTATAAAATACCTAAACACTTTCTGTATGCTAAAGATTGAAAGATATCAGTCAAAAATTAGGCCAAAGTTGAACAACAATAGACTTTCCGCTAAGGCAGTTACTGTTACAGCTGGGAAAGGTAGACAAAACTTGACTAATCTTCAAGGCAAAATTGCTTCAAAGTTTTAATTTAAACTGACTGAAATGTTTTGGAATCACAACTCATCGCTTTCAAACTCTGAAACTTCTAAAACAGAGTGCAAAATTAAGTTGAAATCTGTCAGTCGGTTATAAAGAAACTTGAAGCATTTGTTAGAGAATGCCCGTCGTCAAACTAGAATTGGGTGCAGCTCCTGAATGAACAGCTGGTTTACTTCCAAGAAACAGGCATGTGGTTACTGACAAAATAAATAAACATAAGCGGAACGGGAAGCGATTTGTAGTGTCTATAGTATCGCCACTAAGCCACTATAAGGTTTTTTGTGGTATCATAAATTAGGGTGTATTAGCCTCTAGTATAAGCCTACTTTTAATGTTTTTTACGTCCGACTGCCAGTATTTTTGGTACAGTTAAAGCTACACTTATTTTACAGCACACATAATAAACTAAAAGAGATTTACCTAACCCTTAGGTACGCATATCGCCGCGTGGGTTCAAATTAGATAGATTTTGTCATTTAAAAATAAAAGACGTGTGGCACCCGGGGACTGCCGCGGTAAAGCTATTGAATAGCATTTTTTGCTGGATTACGCATGCGCTGTGTTAGGTTATTTCTGGGTTCTGTCTCCACGCTCAAGGCCTGCGATAGAAGCTATGCAATAGCTTAAAATCAATAAGTGATCAAGCTCTCCTAAACTCAGCTGTGGCTGAGCTGAGCTTTTGTGAAGCAATAAGTGCACAGTCGGATTAGGTGCGAGGTTTTATTACGACGGTCGAAATTTAAGAAAAGTTTTCTGAAACGCTCAAATTTCAGTAGGATTTATTTTTAAAGTATGCAGTTCAAGTAGAAATGTATAATTTGACACAGAGATAGCGTTTTCAACTGTTTTCCATGCATAAAAGCACTAGTTAGACATTCAAATGAGATTGTATGAGTACTACAAAGTTTTATAAACTGACACAGTGGAAACATAGTGAACTAGTTGAGAGTAGTGAATAATTTAGTTAGGTACTAAACACAGGCAATTATTACGACAGAGTTCTATATAAGCCGACGATACTATGAAAATGCTTGAAAAAAGACAGATAAAGAAAATTGTTCTCTGTTGCGGATCAAAATAAATGAAAGAGTTTGGAAAAGGCCTTTGTCCAGCAGTGGGACGATTCAAGCTAAGAAAAAAAAAGAAAAATATTCACCCTGATTGTTTAAATCCAGCAACTAACTAACTGACATAATCAAAAACCATAAAATATTAATACATAAAACAGTTGACCATACCATAAATTTTTTATATAAAACACTGTATAACCCACATATAATAATGACCAGGGAGTGGGTACGAATAAATAAAACAATCGTAAACGTAACCGATGACGTATTTGAGATACACTGCGCGTCAACCTCAGCTTTACTGTCGTACGTGACAGCGTTAGCGCGCAGTGTATCTTAAATACGTTATGTTTACGATTGTCGTATTAATTCGTGCTCAGACTTCGCTCGAGCTTCAATATCTTCGTAGTCACGTCCTCTTACGTGCCTTACAGCCAATGTAGCGCCTCGCGTCATGAAAATAAAAAGATGTATGGATCATAAAGTTTCAATTTCTTTAGTATCAAAACTCCAAGAAAAACACCTATAATATTACCGGTAGGTAGGTACTTATTTTTTCTTTCTACACTTCTACATATTCAGAACAGAGATTTATAGAATAGGTTTGGTCTGGTGTTGCAGCTTAGCTCTGCCTTCCGTGCTGTGTAACAAACATAATATATAACATATAATAACATAATACATAACATATGTATTATATCCATTTACACAAATACCTACGTGTTGTAGGATTCAAACGTTAACAGTTCACACGTAGCTCAAATCCCCAAATAAATAGTTAATTTTAATTCGATTTATTTAACTTTATTTATTTAATTTCTATGATTTGTTTTCTAGTAAGCAATATTGTTATTTTTGTAATACGTGAAAATACTGATAAAAATTCCATCACAACTAAAATGATATTTGCAAAACCTGGTGTTGCCAGTTGAGTGCACAATTATTGAGTCATTGAGAATCGGGCGCGGGCTTCGAATTGATTTTATAAAAAACTTTGAAATAACTTTTCATTTGCATTTTTCGATATTAATAATGTTGCACAGCGGGAGGCCTTCATATAACTTTCTACCTTCCTAGTTACATTAAAGAATCATGCCCAAACCCTGTACCAGATTGCATCAAAAGCTAATTATCATCAAAATTAATATTTTATTTATACGTGTACTTTGTTAATTTTTAACCGTCTTTTTTAACCGGGTTTAGAAAATTAAAATTAATTATATATAACATGATTATCAATTTCCTACTTCCGAGTGCTTAGTCCAAGCTTGCATTTTAAAACTCCCTACTCTCGAGTCGAGAGTCGTCTTTCGGATATCCATACAAAAATACAAGGACATCCGAGAGACGACTGTCGGCTCGAGAGTAGGGAGTTTTAAAATGCGGACTAAGCCTTCCGCACGTCAACTATTTTGTTCCGATCCCAGCTGTCACCTATTTTCGTGAGTGGACATTGAGCATAAAAATCTTGTTTGCCAAGTAAGCTTTAGCTGAGAAGGCAAACATGATATAAAATAAAATATATTTTTAAATATTTTGAAATGCGGTTAAACATTGAAAGAAATATTGTTGATAGCGAAAAGGTAAATAAAAATTAGGGCTTTGAGAGTAAATTCAAATTGATGCAAGTTGGTACAGATTCCCATAGCCCATTGGGCATTGTCCTTTAATATAATAGACTCAGAAATCTTTTGGTATACTTAATAGATTTTGTTCAGATACTTTTAACATCTTTTTTTAAAGATATAGTATATGATCGTGTTAAACGAATGAACATCTCTGGAACATCACAATCAACTACATACGTATATAAATAAATAAAATAAATATTCTCGGACAAATCACACATCACACTCTAGTCCCAAACTAAGCAAAACTGTACTATCGGAACTAGATTTCTAATAGAATACTTTTTTTTGTAATTACATTCATACTTTATACATAAATACATAGCATATCGATATAAAGAATCAACTTCAACTAGTAGTTTTAGTAGTAAGTATATATATATATAATTATCTCCAATTATTTTAGGGTATGCGTTTAAGGTCTAATTAAAAGACAATGAACAAGAATATCTAGATAAAGCTAATTAGCTCTGATATATCAAAACCTTGTATTCAAAACCTTGAATACGTAACATAACGTGGATTCACGTGTGTTCGACATTTTGACAGATGACTTAGGGTCGGCAAAAACATTTAGGTACAGCCACACTCAGAAACATACCGATCGATGTGGCGCGGCTGGCGAAGGTCCGCCTGCGACACAGAGGTTGTGGCTTCGATTCCCGTCTTGGGATAAATGTTTGTACGACCTGCAAATATTTATTCCGGATGCTCTGGGTATTTTATATGTATAATAAAAAATGTAATTTATTGATTTATCTTTAGGCATATACATAAATAAATAATGCTGGACAATCCACACAACATCATCTAGCCCCAAGCTAAGCAGAGCTTGTGTTATGGGTACTAGAAGACTGACATATATAATACAATACATTACCTAAACAAAACAAGCCACAGATGTTCACCAAAACAAACCCATTGAAAACCGTGCAGAATAAATAAAAAAATGCGATCTTCATTCGGTAAATAAAATTACTTTTGTACGTCAGCAATTTTCCGTTCCCTCTGAACTGTCGTGGTATTCTGAAAACATTTTTACTCTTGTCTTCCCGGGAGTAATTGGAACTTACGGGAAGTGTCAAAGACAATTTTTAATTACCTTGAAACTTTAAGTACAGCGAATTAAGTAAAAACCTACTGTTTGTTAACCATATATTATATGTTTTCTATCTGGATGTCACTATGTATTCTATTAGCTTGGGGCTAGATGATGTTGTGTGGATCGTCCAGCATTATTTATTTATTTATTTATGAATTTTATTACAAAAAATATATAAGTAATGTATCAGCAATTTAGTTCCAATAGTACAAGCTCTGCTTATTTTGGGACTAGATTGTGATGTGTGAATTGTCCGTGAATATATGTATATAATTTTATTTATCTGGTAACAAATAACTTCGTTGACTGATGTTCTCACGTGAGCTACATAATGTTAGTACACGTGAGTGCCAGGATTCTTTGAATACCGTAGCTGAGGACACTAGAATAGTGGCAGCAGAATAGTTACAAAACCACCACTTTAGTAGTTTCAATAGCATTTTTTTCTTTCTCTATACAAAAATTAATGCTAGTTACAATTTCAACTAGACTAGTACCAACTAGACTGTAAGATGATGTGTAAATTTCATAAGCAATCTAGTTCCAATAGTACTTACCTACAAGCTTAGCTTAGTTTGAGGCTATTAAGCGTTATGTCAAACTTTGTCGGTACCTTTATTTTTATACTCCGTAGACAAGGTTGTCTTGAGTCCAAGTGATATTGAACCCAAATATCAAGGAAATAAGGGTTATTTTTCAAGAAAGGTTGGTTATTTTGACACAGGCTGACTAGGGTTACCTTATAAATCTCCCACGACAGCCTTCACATTCTGTATCAGCCTGAGACCGGTATAAATCATAACTGAGCCGTGGCTTTCCAAGGTGGGGTATATTGGGAATGTGTTTCAGCGCTTTTCTAGATAATCAGAGATTGTAATGAGAAAGGTGTGAGAAATGGAAATATAACGCAGACAGGATTTTTTCTATAAATCTTCTAGTATTTAGCAAAAATCTTGTTAAGTACCGTACATAAACTTTTTAGCATCTACCTTTGTTAATGTTAATACTTTTGTATACCATATTGTTATTAATCCACGTTTATATTTTGGTTTGAAGAGTTGATACACAGAATATTGTCACATGATAATTGGTTTAAAAAAATCTATGTTTAGTTAGGTACTTGTTTCGAAAACTGTATATAGTCTTACCTGAAGGGGTTAATATTTTTTAAATAAATTGTTTTAAGCTTAGTGTTACTAATATTACAAAAAAAGAGACTTAATTATAATGAACCACAAACGTATAGAAGAGAAATAAAAATAAATAAATTATATAAAGTATGATTTGACAGCTAAAGATTGCTTCTTACATACATCCTAATAGACCAAATCTAATGTATAATCTACCTACAATCTACATTGTTTCATTGCTACAAATGTATCTTAAAGATAGCTATTTTTATACCAAAAATAAAACTACTAAATTCAATACTTCACGCCGTTTGCTATGCATTTCAATTTTATTGAAAATCGTTCGTAGTATGAATATTTTTACGAGGAGCTTGGAACATGAAACATTTAGCATGATACGAGTTTTGGTTCAAAAGTATCTATAAATTAAATACTGAGAAATTAAATCTATAAATTAAAAACTGTCCAAAAGGGGACTGCAGGATCTGATCGGGGCTTGTTCATCACTATCGCTATCCACCACAACATCGAGGATGCTGAGAACAATGCTGCCACCAACCCAAAGTCCTTCTCCGTTACTTTAAGGAGTTGGGCTGGGGTGAGGTTAGCAGGGGGACAATGCATAATACACCCCATTGCGGGACGTCTTGATCTTATTCCCCCAATTAGTAGTAGAATTAAATACTGAGAAAGAGGGGTTCTTAAATAAAACTGGTTCCCCATGTTCTCAACCCTTAAATATCACAAAGGAAATATCTATCAGACTTGTCTTGAACTCAGCAGTAAAAGACTTACAAAAATGTTGAAATTTTTAAGAAAAATATTCCGTAAAACGGAAACAAAGCTATTTAAAAGACTTTTGTGAGCCAAACTACCTTTTCACATTCACATAGACGTCGACTACACATAAAATAAACATAGTTAGAAGAATTTTATTTATTGGATCCGTTTTAGTGCAATTCAAGTACAAATAGGATCATGAAAACTTACGTTATTTATTAGATAAGTGATGACAAAAACAGATGGACCACCCGATGTTATATGGTAATGGTAACATCTGCTTATTACATTGTGTCTACTCTGAGACGTAACTTGTAATTGAGCTGGCACCCTTATTTCTTATTGAAAAAAATTACCCATTTCTAAAAAGAGACAAAGTGATTTTTGACAAAATCATGTTTATGTGGTTAGGATGGTAACTTCATTATTTTACTGTTATATGTTATGTCATTGGTGGGTTTTATATTAGTACAAGGAAAGTTTTAGATTTTATTGTGAATGGATGTAGAAATAAAGTTAGATCAAAGAATAGAGAAATTAAGAGATGAGTAAGAAAAAAGTAAGCAAGACGACTGTTGGCTATTCTTCTCTAAATGTTTATGTGGAATAGGTTTTCCACATAGAGTGGGACAAAGGTAAGAAGATACAAGATATTTATTTTGCCAAAATAAGTGTTACAAACGTCTTAAAATTAGGGAGGCACTTAAAAACTTATTCACCTTTTCCAGGTATCGCAAAAAAGGGGTTGGGCGCTTAAACATTATATTATATAGGTACTATATAGGAACTTTATTATGCTTATATTATTATTTATATAACTAGTTAACATTTTGAAGATAATGATGATTGTAGGTCTCTACATCTTTCTGAAGATGACAAAACAAAGTTTTACCGTTTTGTCAGCGGCCGTTTTATAAATGTTTTGAAGTGTTCTGTTGCGTGAAAGAAATATGATACTCATTTTTTTGTAAGTATAAAGAAATTGTCACAGTCGAGATGATAATGAACGCGAGCCAAATGTATTTTAACTTGAGAATGTAGAAATACGGAGTTGGAACATGTCACGGAAATCGCTATTCATTACTGCCAAGTGCTTTTTAGCTTTTTAAGATATTTTTTATCTTGGATTTTTATAAAAAAAACATAAAATTGTAAATTTAGTTTATTAAATTTTCTCATCTGTATTTTAATTTAGTATTTAAGGTGTACAATAAAGAATGATCATTCATTCATTCATAAAATTGCCTTATTTTGAGTGCCAGGCAGATTTTTTTCTTATTTAAATTTTAGTCTTTTAGGTCAAAGTTGCACTTTTGTTACGAACTAGTTAAGAACTAATCAAAAATTTATATAACTATATACAACTTTTTCCGTGTGCCTTTGGTCTACTTTTGATTTTTCTGTACCTACAACATTATTACAAACATTAATTATGCGAAAGATAAAATAAGAATAATTGGAGGAGTAAAATACAGAATGTTTGCAGCAAAACTTGCCAATACATAGCTGTCATGTTTAGATTACTATGCCTTATTTAAAACTGGACTGTAATATAAGAGTAATGTAATTTTAAGACCGAAAGCAATAAATATTTTTTATCTTTATCTTTATCTTATTACATATTCACAGTGCCTTTCAGACTCAGATTCCTTCATGAAATTCGTTTCTACAATTCACCGAACCGGGTTATAATACGTCAAACTGCTCCAAATCCATCATCGGTCAAAAATATTACAGTGTCCAAAAACAAAGGAATGATCGTTGAGCGATGAAAAATATTCATCGTTCGACGGCACGAACCAACACTCATGGAAGCTTCGCCAGATATCGAGAGCGTGAGCCGACTGCTAAACTGAACTAGTGTTGCTTGATACAGTACGTCAAGTCTATACCTACATCTATTTTTGTATACTATTGACGACCGATATGGCGTAGTGCCCGAGCGTTTGCCTGTGACGCGAAAGTTGCGGGTTCGATTCCCGCCTTGGGATAAATGTTTGTGCGATCTGCAAATATTTATTCCGGGTGTTCTGGGTATTTTATATGTATAAAAAAATATATCTATCTATGAAATGTATTGTATTAAGTATGTCAGTCTTCTAGTACCCATAGTAGTACCAATAAGCTTAGCTTGGGGCTAGATGACGTTGTGTGGATTGTCCAGCATTATTTATTTATTATAATAACTAACGTGGTTCATGAGATACAACCTTGTGAACCTTGTACTCTTTAGCACGGGACCCTAAAAAGCACAATGCGGACGTTGATGCAGTTTTGACAACACCCAAAGTTTTACTAATAAGTCAACATGCACTGTGTTTGAAGGTTTTGTATGTAAATTGTATTCTGATATATTTGTACTGTGACTGCTCTAGATACCCAGTTATTCCATACTTGAAAGATGCTGGGACGACTTGTTGAAGACCAATGCCTTTTTTATCTCTAAATTTATCCCTTAGTAATGTACTAATATAAAATACAAGTTTAACCTAACTGGTGGTTAGGTTAAACTTGTATTTTTTAGATAGGTTTCACCAACTCAAAAACGCTTAAATTAGCAATTGAAAACTAAATATTTTTTTTGACGTGACAACGTCTTATAATTCGATAGAGCCGGCTGCACGCACGAAAAAACATGACTCATGAGGCGTTCTGAGGCGTTCCATGAAGTGACGTTCTCACGTTCAACTATCGTCAATAAACCGACTTTACAGACAACCATTTTTTTACTTGCAGCTAAGTACAGTTAAGTTTGGGACTGATATCGTAGAAAATATCCAGGTATTTTTTTTGCTACTACAGGTATGGGATATTTTATGGATTCAGACATCCGATTAAAACCAAATTACTTCCAAGCACTTCAAATTCTCATCAATATTTAATTTTGTCAGGCGTCGCAGCTCTGCCTATTTTTTTTGTAAATACATACATAGAATACAGTAACACACCGAACAAATATTTATGTTCATCACATTTGCTCTGGGTGGGAATCTAACTCACGACCCACAGCATGGAAGGCAGAGCTACTATCAACTGAGCTGTGACGCCTATATATATTACTGTGTTACACTGATCGTAAAATAAAAATAAAAGGACAGATACCTGCGCAAATATATCGATAAGAATGTTCTATTTCGAGAAACGCAATAAGATTAAGTGCCTCAGCTTTCAAGGGAATACACGAAATCTTCTTTTGTTATGTATATCGCTTCATTTGCACCGATTTGTAACAATACGCACTACACATTTTATTCTGTAATTAAATAAATACATATTTGAGGATATTTCACAAAAAAAATATTACATTTCACTCATCGCGCTCTAGTCCCAAACTATGTATATAAGGTTTGTATTACAGACGCAAAATAAAGATTTTTCTTTCATTCTTTCTTTCTATAGGTGATTGAATACTTGTATACTTTTTATAGCAAATTAAATACATATTACCCTTGATGATTGACCCCTTGATGATGTTCTAAATGAATATTATATTTTAAAGAAACTATTAAGCTTGCTCTGCTTATATAACTTGTTTATTTGGTTAGGTTAGTAATTAAAAAAATAAAAAATAACCCACTTACGGTCTTATCTTGTAAAAAGTTAGCGCAGACTTGATGTGTTGATTACCTACCATACGTAATGGTGACATCGGTGACATAATGTCAAATCTAACTTTTTATAAGAAAGGGGTTAAGGTTTACAATACAATTAGCCTCACAATAGGCATTCTTATCGCACGAAGCGATTAATAAAGTAATAAGAACATTTTTGATTGTTCTTTTGTTTTTGTTTACTTTACTTAACCTCAAAACAAAATCCACAAAATACTACTACCTAGTTGAACTTAGTTGTTCGAGTAAAACTTCAAAAGTTGTCACCATACCTCATACTGTGTGACATCGGGTCAACTTAAATGCAGCGGACAAAGTTGAATCCATTTTAAAGTTAGTTCCGGCAAGGCTTTTAGCGCAATAAATGCCATCCTTCCTCCACTTTCTTAAAAGTTTCCTTTAAAACAAAAAGATTTGTTTCTTATCCTAGAACAAACGGCATTTTCTTGGTCTTTGTTGAGGGAGCGGATAAGCGCAGCGGAAACCGCTATTGTTAGCGATTGTTCCGCTTGGCAATAAACTAAGTAAATCCGGTACGACAACTAATATCTAAACATTGTGACGGAGGTAATAAAAATGTTACTGAAATTGCTTCCTTCATCAGATTTCGTTCAACTCCTTATTACTAAGAAACACTTATTGATGAGATCAATCATTATAATCTTAGCTAAAAACGGCGTAGAAACAAATGTTTGGGGTATAATAATTTGTTTTTAAGCTATTGCATAGCTTTTATCGCGGGCCTTGAGCGTGGAGACCGAATCCAGAAATTCTGTAACAAAAATACCGAATGAAAATAATCTAACACTGCGCATGCGTAATCCAGCAAAAAATGCTCTGCAATAGCTTTACCGCGGCAGTCCCCGAGTGCCACACGTCTTTTTTTTACCAATATTAGTACTAAAAGCCGCTAGGTGATCGTAGCCGGACTATATCTGTCCAAAGCCGATTTTCCGAGAACTATTCCTAGCGATTCGTATCGGAACGAGGAAATTTCCGATTTCTTTGTTAATCCCCGCTCTTACCCTTTGTTTTATCTTCGCAATAAGTAGTTTCGTATTTGCCTTTGTTTGTTCGCATTTTTCTATTACAAAGTTAGTTTGAGATAATCTGTTGCAGTCATTGTTTTTGCTCAAAAGTTTGTGCATTTCTGCGTCTGTAAAAACTTTTGTTTAAGTATTACTTACACAGCTGTTGACAACTAATCCTAATTGTTTGTGAATAAAAAATTTTGTTTGTACAAGTATTTCTGAATTATGTAAGTAAAAAAATATTTTAAGTTGGTTAAGTCCATTTAGAAAAATATATGAGTGGGACAAAGCTTAGGATATTTTACAACAAAATTTTTCGTACAAAGTAGGATAATAGAAGTGCACTAAAAACTTCAAGAATTAAACTTAACGTTCGTCTCTTAGCTTTTGTAAAATATTTAAAGAGTTCTAGATTATTCATTCCGGTATTTTTAGATGGATAAAATTGCGACCATTTCTATAAATGACAAAGTAAATTCAATTTATTCTTCTTGGATTGGATAACACTGATTTAGAAATGTTTCAATATTTTATGCGATTATTAATATAACATGATTATTAATGTTATTAACTTTAAAAAAAGCTACTTTAATTTATCAAATGTATTTCCAGCTATTTGCATTTTTTGTATTATTTAAGGTGTACTTAGGAAACATCACAAATATTTGTTTTTATATTATTATTACATCTGTTAATGAACTCTTAATTGTACTTACTACTCAAGAAACATATCTAAAACTATAAACTCAATAGGCCGCAGTGATACGAAAGCCGCAAAATGCTAATCAAAAAAAATATATAACCAAAATTAACAACTCTAGTCAAATTGAAAAAAATATTACAACTTGTCAAGTGACCAAGATTAGTAAAATAAAATGTTTCTGCTAAAACCCGTTTTCCATTCCATTTATAAACATCGGAAGAAATCTCTCGTTTAAGCCCCAATCAGCTGTAGTAAGTGCTTTTTTAGAGTTAGCTAAATGGAAAACTCAATTAGTTTTCTTCTGTCTGTATCTTTTTAAACGAACTGACATCCTACTTTGCAGTCATGGCAGTTTTTATAAAGTTTTTAATATGGATATTAAAACTTACATAGATAGAAATCTTTTAAAATAAGAAGGAATACCCTTTTTCAACATTAATAAATAAAAAAAAAAAGAAAATAAAAAGTTTATTGCCAAAAGAAGAGCGTACAATTGTTACAATTTATGAACTTAAACTAAAGACATTATTTTGTACATATAAAAAACAATATGGGCTCATTGGTTTCCAAACTAAATAATAACCAAGTAAGTTAAACATTAGGGTAAATTTATGTATTTGTACTTACAAAAAATAGTCTTAGAACAGACAATGAGCATGCATAATGTATACAAACAATATAAACTAAAAAAACAATACTAAGTTCGTTTGTAAATAAAAGTATCTAAGTACTTAGAAGTAATTCCTCCGTCATGAATCACCAAGTGTTGATGTAATTGTTCGAATTGCACCACAACTATCCTTATTACCAGTATCTTGAGAGCAAGAGTGTATTTCCTTCGTATTTTTCTCGTGATTAAATTAGCTAGGAAATGCAAGACACTAGAGTTTGCTCAAGGGACAAGCCGCAAAACAACTGAAAGTCGACCATCGATCATAGCGTAGCGGAGAACATCGCGCTAGAAAAAAACAATTAAATATTATTGACGTTACAGATACATGTATTGTTCTGGGTTGAAGGTAATAAATAAATAAAATCGTTGTAATCATAGAACAAGGACGGATGTGCAAAACTGCGGCTTTACATTTTATGTCATAACTTTAAAACGGTTACACCTATCAACGTGAAATTTAGACAAGTTGCTATATGTGTATAGGCTCTTACAATTTAATACAAATTTAAGTTGCATACAAAATAAATTATACGTTAATTACTTAAATAAAAAAATGGCCAAAAATCACATCCGTCTTTTTTCTACGATCATGACGAAATGTCTTTATTTCAAAACCTTGGTCCATACAGAAATATCCATAATAGTTATAGTAATTTAAGTGTTTAGTTGTATGGGAGAGAACAAATCATTATATCAAGATCTGCGGAGTGTAGCTGGCAAACACTGGATGATAAGAGACGAAGACCGGGCTCAGTGCTGACGCGTCTTGGGAGAAACCTACGTCCAGCAGTGGACTGATTTAGGTTAATGATAATGATGATGACGAATACACTCATGTGTCATGCTACAAAATAGGTAATTGATTTTTTAGCGTCTTGATATGTTAAAGTAAGGTTGGGTCTGTTGACCAAGCATAAAAGCGCCGAACGCTGTTCATTTTTAAAATGGTTTATGTACCCCAGTTTCAGAAGACGGTCGACTTTATTTTCATTTACAGTAATACTAGTTGGCTGGCTTGGTGTCATCAATTGCGGAACACTGGCCGCATTAAGAAGTCTTGTAAATTGGCTTGTGTCTTCATTTTCCTTGGGGTTATTGGTTATTTATTTTTAATTGGACTAGCTTGTGTTAGAACACAAGTAACAGAGCTGGGGTGTTCCTTGTAATTTGTTTTTAAATTAATTTATTCTTTAATTTCAAGATAGGTTAGTTAAAAATGAGAAGTTTTAGATCTCAAGAGTAAAATTATTTTTGGGGATATGTCAAATATGTAGCAGGTATTCAACAAGAAGTACCTACATGTTAAGGCTAGATTTTGAGAGTTAGAATAAAATTGTATTATTAAATGTACTTTCTTCTGTTAAGACTCATTAAAACTATATCTTAAGTATCTTATTGTCAAAAAAACAATATCATGTATCTGATTAATAATAAAATGAATTACATATTTTTGCTTATTTATCTAATTTAACCCTGAAAAATGTTGTTATTCTCTTTTATTACCTACTAGGTTAGAATTTAATTCAGAATTCAGTGTCAAAATTCAAAATTAAACCCTCATCGAATATTCCCTGTTAGTGATCTAAAGCCCCGTGTACACATGGCGGGAGTAAATCAAGGCGCATCTCACACCGTGCGTTTTGCATATTTGATTGTAGTTCCCATGCATCGCATTTTCAATCAAATTGAATGCAGTATACAATGACGTGTTTCACAGAATGCTGATGAATGTTAATTAAAATACTGATCCCGAATAATGATGAAGGTGTTATAAATGTCGGATGATCTTTTTTGCCTTTTTTACACACATTTGGCATAGTTTAAACATAAGCTTTTTACATTACCATTTTTTACATTTTACATTATTTAAAAAATACCTATCTTCTCACAAAAAAAAATCAATTTGCTTAGTTTGGGGTATGTGATATGTACTATTGATTTATCTATTTAAACGTAGGAATTCAATAATTACATACCATTTTTTTATTTATTCGTATGACGTTTAATCACAGTACCTACCTACATATTATTAAGTCATTAAACATTTAATGCCTTTTAGGTTTTTTTATGTTATTTTTCAATTATTATGGTTTGATGAAAGTCAGTTCAATTAAAAACGCTTTATTAAGTACTCAATAGTTTTTGGGTAGATCTTTTTCTTTTTCTACATGAAAACGCAGACCACATTGTAGGTACCTATGTTGTTTCTAACGTAAAAGGAGAAATAAAATTCCAGTTTATATTTCGATACAAGCGCTTTTAATTTATCTGCACACCTAAAATCCCGTATCCTCAACAGAAAGTCTCTTTTTATGAAGTACCCAGGTTAAATCCAGACTTTCGGTAGGCTTCAGTTAACTAGCACGAGTTATACGGTATCGGTCGTAAATGTATTATTGTGTAATTTTTAATTTTTTGGGCGCCACTGGATAAGAGGCAAACAGAGGCTTAAGTTTCCAAAAATAAATCTTTCGTAAAAAATCTTTGTCACAAAAAAATTACCAAAAATATATCTCTAGAGACAGATTTAACTTCTTTTTTGTATAAAAACGAATAAACCCACTAAGCTCTACCGGATTAACCGTTTATTTATTTACATAAGAAAATCCTTCTTCAGTTCCTTAATTTTTTAACTACGATCTGAGAAAACAGAGTTGTTTGAAGGCACCGAGCGTCAAGATTAATTACTTTTACAAACTTATTAATTTTAAACTCATTGACTGTATGTGCCCAGCTTTGAGGGTTAATTAACCCAAAGTCGCAAAGGTTGACCGCATATCAATTTAATTTAACATTTTAATACAAAATGCTAAGAAAAATCATCCAAAACCTTTATTAAAAATACTTTAATGTGCTTGAAATTTCGATGAAAAAATGTGAGTTTAATGTACTTGACAGCCCTATTTGAGAAGTTCGATTATAAATTGGGTCCGTTCTTAATAATTGCCGATTGATATCGCCAATATTGAATTAATGTAGAAAGAAACGAGTTCTCGATTTATCTAACGATAAAGTTAACGAAGTCTCGTGAATTGATTTTGAATTTCCATTGATGTGGATTGTCATCATCATCATCATCAACCTACATCGGTCCACTCAGACTTAGGTCTCTTTCAAGACGCTAAGCCTTGGGCTTTGGTATTGAAGTGGATCAAAATGGATCACATTGATTCACGGCACAGCGTTTATAGCCAGATGTTAAGGCATAATATTAGGGGCTTGTTTAATTATAAATAAAATAAATATAGTCTTTGCAATGATTTTCATAACTATAAGAAGCTATAAGTAATTGAAATTATCTTTGATAACAATTTCAATATCAATGCAAGGTATAAGCATCAAATCCTTTTATTTTCGTTGACTTTACTTTAAGTTAAATAAATAAATGGATCACACCTAGATTAAAATTCATTAGATTGAGAAATCTAATTCACCACTTAAAAACACCAATATGGGCACACTAATAGTGCACTAGAATACGCTGTGCAAATAAGAATAAAAAATGTTTTTTCTAAAGCTTCTAAATGCTCTAAAAGAATCGCGTATTTAAAAAAAACCTCTATCTCTTGCGCAGGCAAAATCCAAACCAAAATAAATTGAATCACAACACTTACCACACCGTACCTACATCGGTGAAATTGGTCTCCATTTTACCCATACAATGCATTCCCAGCACATTTAGAATGGTTTGTTCACTCCTTTCTATAAAACTATTGGAATAAGTAACACATAAATAATATCAAGTGAAATTAGGCAAACTATAAAAAAATATACACTTTTTTTACAGCAGTACTCAAAATATGAACATTTGGATGTCTCAATAGATCATCTTCTTCTTCTTCGTTTTATATGACCCGTCATAAGACAGAACTTGAATGCTCTCAATAGATTGAATTGTTAATTCTCTAAAACTACCTTTTAGAGAATTAACAATGTGTTCAATCTATTTATTATAGAAAAATAAAAATAAAATATTTTAGACTTGTGTCAAACAGATATCATAAACTGATAATGATTGTTACTACGATTATTTTTCATATTTTATATATTTTCTATCAAATTAAAATACGGAGCTCACTAATAATAGGTGATTCGGATCAATCGAAATGAAAAAGAAAGGTCATTTAGCTCGTAAAATCGACAACGGTTTTGTAATGGGTTTCCAAATGGCTATTGAAAACACCCCTATAATGATTACATTCGTTAAAACCATTAAATTTGGAAGTTATATAATAATTGTTATTGTTATTGCCGACATGATGTATTTTGCAATGTTTTTGATACTTTTGCTGTAAAAACTCAATACAGTTTTGTTTTTGGAAAAACTACTAGTACCTACCTATTATTTTAAATTTGTTTTTATATAACACCTTTTTGAAATTGTAAAAGCTAGTAGGTAGAAGGGATTAAAATTAATATGTTTAATTCAATTAATATGTGTGCAAGGGTTCCCAAATGATAAAAAAATTAAATAAATAAAATGTGCCACTGCGCAAAAGAAATAAAGTGACGGTACTTGATTGCTGTTATCAGAATTTAGTAAGCGTTGCACAAGGTACAGTATAAACTTATGTAATGAACTAGCTGTATAGATAGGACTGTGACGCAAAGGTAGGCTTAAAAACTCATCAGAGAATTCCAAGTAACGAAACATTGATAGTGATCCCCAATTAAAAGGGGGGATCTTTTGCGACCCTATGGGCTCAAAAAGGTGCACGTTCTGGCATTAAAAATAAGCTTTAGATATTTCGGTTGGACTGTACCTTTAGCAGTTTTTAGATTACTAAGACTTAGGCTAGTACACTAATTATGCAACACTAGTGGCGATCATTGGGTATTGAAGGTTAGGTTTAGTATTCACTGAAGTGAAAGGAATGTAGGTACTTAACTCAAATTAGTGAGAATAAGTTTTCGACCAAAATGCTAAGCGTGGAGTTTTAAGTAAATTTTTAGTTTCTAAAATTTCGCTCAACTCAACCTGGTACACAAAATATATTAGCAAAACACTTAGTTATGTCTCAAAAAAAAGATGTTAACGGTTCAAAAATAAAAAAAACTGATAGATTTTAAAACTAGTGCTAGCAACACTGCGGTGAACCCAACGATTCCCATTACGGAGAGAAATTTTAAGCGAGGTAAATGAATTGAAGAGACCGATTTGTTCAAGATGTTTCTGTATACTATTTCATTAATTATTCTATCTACCAACCTAAATTGTTGAATACGGAATTTGGCCAATATTAACTGTTTTTTACACTAATACCGATACGACACCTGCACGATATTTTTAGAGAACGATTTTAGTGAGCGTGTTGTGTTCATTGACACGAAGAAGAATAAGAAGTATTTAATCGTCAAACTAGTTTACCTAAAACATTTTTTTTATTTGAGACGAAATAAACATATAATATAGGTAAAAATGGTATGAAATAAATAAATAACAGTTCTATTTATTTTAGTTTTAACAGTCGCATTACAATTCCTGACTTTATTTGACATATTTGTTGGACAATCTTCGAGTATCCGACAGTCAAAATGTCGTTCACGGAAAGTGTGATAACACCTTTTTGGTATGGAATCTACTATAGAATTTAATTAGAAGATTTCTCGTTCTATTGGCACATGCTGCATGAGTTCAACTAAAGAGATGGAATTAGGAAAATAGTCAAATATTTTGATTACTTTTAATGCTATTTGAGAACTAGTTTTAAGGTACGAAACAAAAATCTGTGTTTTGTTACAATATTATTTGTATTTGTATTTATTCAACAACAACATTCAAACATTACATAAATTACATATATCTACTTACAGCTTAAATATACCATTATAAAAATATGCGACTAAGATGATTTATTCTAGCGAAAAATTATTAAATATTGATTTAATTTTGCATGCAATTTGAAATCACATAATTGAAATAAATAATTACTTCACTAAATGCAGCAACAATCATCAATTCATAAAGTATTGTATATATTTTTTTAACTCGGTTAAAAATAACAATAATAAAACAAAACAAATAAAAAACTCGCCCTTGAAACAGTTCAAGGGGGATTTTTTTATTGGCTATTATTGTTACTAATCTGCACTAAATACACTAACGACCGGTTTCTGGAAACCCAAATCACGATTGATCATCGTTCGAGAAACCGGTCGTTAATCTAGTAGACATCTTCAAGTTGTTAAAAACAGATATTCATATATTACCCGGTATAAGGACTCCAATGACGATGTGCCATATTTGTCCCACAGATCTTTATCATCCATCTAGACTATCTTCGCGAGTCGACGATATATCACGGCAGTTCAACAGTCGGATCGCGTTTGAAGAAGGGGGGAGTGGGGTAGAAAGGAGACAGGGGGATAAAGGGAGATAAAAAGGGGGGTATGAATGGCGTTACGTGACCGGAGTAAAGCGAATCACTCATGAATAGGAACGTCAAATAATCCCAGTGATGTTGAAAGGATAATGTTGGCTAATCTGCTCTGGTTTATGTAGGTCTGATTTTTTTTTGGGTGATTGGTTTTTTAAGGACAGAGTCTGAGAAAATAATCTATTAAGTAGAAAGCAAGACGAAGCAAAGATCGTTGTATAGAGATCGTGCTTAGTAGGTAAACCTTTTTTTGTGTTTTTATGATTCAATCTTTTAGACATGTTGTGCCGACCCCACCTAGTGGGATAAGGGCAGAAAGAAGAAGAAGAAGATTATTATTCAACCTTTTACACTACGTGTGTAGTGTGAACTAAGTATACTGATATAATTAGTACGACGATGTACAACAACCTCACTAGACTACTGATGAGTTGAAGAAAACTTTTAACCATATTAAAAATAGTTTACGGCAATAAATGCAAAAGGAATTAGACTGCGATTGGTATTTTTTGTTGTTGGTAACTAAATATTGATAACGTTACATCACAGCGCAGTATTTTATTCTTGTTAGATATTTATAGAAAACCGTTATACAGCTTAGTTAGTAATATTTCAGCTTTTCATGCGGGTCGTGGGTTCGATCCCCGCCAAGAACATATAATATATTAATTAATTTAATATTGTGATAAACACTGATGTTGGATCTGGGTGTGGATGTTTACTATGTAGTTACAACAAAATATTGAGTAACCGCTCTAATAAGTGCTCTATCATCAATCTAGTCCCAGTTTTGCTTAGTTTGGGACTAGAGTATGATGTGTGAAATATTGGAGATGACTTTTTAGGCTGTATTTCAGGCTGTATAGTAGCTTATTTTTGCAGCTGCCGTCGAACGCACCGGAAGTGGCATGTTTATGGCCATCACGTCACGGATGCAGCTGTGACGGATATGTGGCAACGGGAAATTATTATTTAATAGTAAAGTTGCTTTTTGTTTTGAATTTTGATCAAAAATAAATGCGTGGTTTTGATCAGTATTTTGATCAAATAGTTAAACTCCGTTAAAGGTTGTCTGGTAGAGATCGCTTTTTATCGATAAGGCCGCCCATTGTATATCATAGTTTAGTTGTTGTGCAAAACAGTATTATCTATCTATTTAACTTCAACATTTATAAACTACTTTATAATATAAAATAGATAAAATCAATCAATCAAATTTGTTCAATAAAATCACAAGGATCATTTAGAAATGATGATCTCTAGCCAAACTGATCATTATTCATTGATTTCTCAGTGCATTTTTTACTGCTGGGCAAAGGTTTCGCCCAAATCCTTTTACTTTTACAATTTTCACTCTTATTGTGCAAATAATAAATTAAACATTGGTTATCAATATAGCTAGCAAGGGATTTATTTTATATATATCTCACCTAGTCCTGTGCAAAATAACACTGAATATTTATTATATTTATCCTGTGACAATATTCCATAGAGAGTTCATTTTATCTATTTTAGTAAAACAGTTATTTTAACTAAACAGTAATCTACTTAAGCTCTAGTTTGAGGGAATATTGATAGTTGAATATAATTAAAGCTAGGCGATTTACACCCGTCGCTAAACAATATTCAGTGCGTCGCAGAGCAAGTCGGAATAATGACAAACTTTAATAATCAGGCAAAATAAGTAATACTTAGGTAAGTAGTAAGTAATACTTACTTGTTTATTCAGAATGTAATCAAATTAGATTTTACTTATTATTACAACAGTTTTAATGCTACTAAAACAAAAATATATAATTCTTAAACTTTATTATTATCTATTACTTATTTAAACATGTATTCATTTTATTATTTGCATTTTAGTTTTTTTTGGAAACAATTTTTGTCTAGTCAAAGCGACGCGTGACCGAGGGCTGGTGAGTATCTGGCCCAGCGTATCAGCATTGCTATTCAGCGCGGCAATGCAGCCAGTGTCTTGGGTACGCTTCCGATTGGTACTGATTTGGATCAGTTGAACTATCTATAGATCGTTTGCAACGGTCTGTAGATAGCTCAACTGTTTCTTATATGTATTTTATATGACAATGTACATTTTGTAAATACTGTATAGTCGTAAGTTTGTTTGTAAATAAAGGTCAAAATACTTGTTTATTCAGAATGAAATCAAATTAGATTTTACTTATTATTACAGCAGTTTTAATGCTACTAAAACAAAAATATATAATTCTTAAACTTTATTATTATTACTTATTTAAACATTTATTCATTTTTTTTATTTGCATTTTAGTTTTTTTTGGAAACAATTTTTTTCATATAAGTACATCTTATATGAAAAAAAATTACAAAAAATCCTTGTAATAACAAAAAATATATTTTACACGCAAATGTTAACTTCTAATTAACCTACATTAATGCTGTAGCTAACTTTCTATGATTCAATGTTTTTATTAAATGGAATAGTGTAAAAATTTAAATTATTAAAACAATTTTATTGTGCTATTGACGTTAAACAGGTATCTCGTATTATGTACATGACTGTATTATAGTTTTTTTAACAGTTGTATTTAGCAGATTATTAATAATTCATACTTTGTCAGTAGCACCGGACTTGTCCAATAACTCAGTATTATTGTTCTATATGTGAGTATTATGCGTAGTAAATCCATGTGATGCATAACACATGCAAATACCTGAAAAGCCTCCATAAATTACGCAACACTGTTAATAAATTAAATAAATACAATGATGAATTTGTCAGTAAATGTATTTTCACACATTTATTTTATTTTGTAGCTTCTTTATTTTTTTTCCTAACTTATCTCGTCCCACTGCTGGGCAAAGGTCTCCCCCAAATCCATCCACTCATCTCTGCTTTCCTTTTTTTCAGCTTCTTTATAAAAATATCGATCTATGTAATGAGTTGTATTAATTAATAAGTACCTATGTGAGTCTTATAATACCCATAACACAAGCTCTGCTTAGCTTGAGGCTAGATGATGTTGTGTGGATTGTCCAGCATTATTTATCCCGCTGAAAGGTAAATACCTACTTTGTATAAGCCCCAAACAATAATTATTAAATGAAATTATTTTAGCACTTAAATAAACTTACGACTATACAGTATTTACAAAATGTACATTTACATATAAAATACATAAGAAACAGCTGAGCTATCTACAGACCGTTGCAAACGATCTATAGATAGTTCAACTGATCCAAATCAGTACCAATCGGAAGCGTACCCAAGACACTGGCTGCATTGCCGCGCTGAATAGCAATGCTGATACGTTGGGCCAGATACTCACCAGCCCTCGGGTCACGCGTCGCTTCGACTAGACGCCCAGAAATAATTTTGAAAACGCGGTGGGCCTCGGTACCCCACGGACCTAGAGTCTCGACCCCAAGAGGAGCAAATATGTATGCCCTGTCGAGACCTGCATATTTGCGTCTCTTGAGATCCTCGGCCGAATCCGCCGCCGCACCAGCCCTTACGGATGTCTGTGACAGGTGAGAAGGAGCAAGGGTATCGACACAAGTTGCGTCCCACACCAAAGGCCTTCCCGCCTCCCACGGAACAAGCGTCATACCGTCAGGCCGTTTACCATCGTCACGCATCAGACCATTCGGCTCTAGAATGGCTGGCACGTTCACGCTGGTAAAAGCCCGCCGGATGATGTCGTTGAGGCTAGCATGACGGGATATCCGACCGGCGGCTCTAGTGCACGATAATCCGTGGTGACCAAGCTGTTCGACAGCAGTACCGCACTGGCACAGATGAGGTGCGCAGCACCGCGCGCCCAACCGTAGACTTGCTGCAATACGGAACGTGACAGGATCCATTAGGGTACCAATATGATATGAAGGAAGTGCTTGCAGCCAAAATCCTGACTCCCTTTTAGAGACGGCAAGAAGACGGGCACGATCTGCACTTAAATTATTTCATAAACAAAAATGTAAAATACGGTATTCAAAGAATGCACCGCCTAAGATGGCGTTAGTTTATTGTATGGTTCAAACTAAAGGAAAATCATGTTACTAAGAAGAATACAAAAAATTATGTTATTTTAAGGTTAATACAACTTATGTATTCTGTGATGCACTGTATGACTGCATAGTCGTAAGTTTGTTTGTGAATAAATATTTATTTTTTGTATATACCTAGTTAATCACAAGGGTAGTTTGTTAGAGTGTGACTTGTAGGCGCGTGGCGCATTTTCAAAATGGTTAATTTCTAAGTAACTTTAGACTTTTGACGTAGTTTCAACTTTGCCCGCGACCGCGTCCGCTCAGTCACAGTACAATGCGCCTACGGTATGTCTACTTTCCGCAATATCAGACTCTTGAATCCCATTATGAGTTGAGCGCAAGTTTAGCATAACTCTGCCGGTGATGACACTAACAAGCGCATAATATTCTGTAAATGAGAGCTGCTGTCTTGGATTTAATAAAAATTCCGTCTATTTTCAACATTTCATAGTGTTTTTTTGTATAAAAAAGGTAGCACTCCGGGAGTGCCGGCAGAAGTGAAAACTTCAATATTAACGTTGTGTTTTCACTTCTAAGTTTTCACATAAAAATATAACCACAGACGTCATAATGACAATGACAATCACAATGACACAGACACATTCGCGCAAGCGCCCTGTGCCGCCTAAACAGAGTCAGCACACTCAGGCACGGTAGAAAGAGTGGGAGATACTAGTTCCTCTCCCTTTCCCTCGATCTTACGCTTCGATCAACGTCACGTGACCCTGACGCGAGTTTGAAAGTTTTTACCCACCCAGCGCCGCTAAAGAAATTAAAAAAAAAAAAATGTTGATGATATTAACTACCTACATACTGTTTTGTTCGCTTGTTCTATTTTGTTGTAGGAATTGTTTAAAAACAAAATTTAATTAAATAAGACTAGTAAATAGCCTATATTTACATTTTTTGTAAACAATTCATCTTAACACGCGGCAGCGTGATTAGTTAAATTCATGTCTGGCACCGAGAATCCCCTAGCATATAAGACGATTCTAAATGATCCTTGTAATGTAAAATAAACAAATAAATAATGCTGGACAATCCACACAACATCATCTAGCCCCAAGCTAAGCAGAGCTTGTGTTATGGGTACTAGAAGACTGATTTCACTGAGTAAAGAATATTTTAAATTGATATACACTCGAGAGCAATGAATCCGGGTCACTTAAAGAATGTTAAAAATCTCGGAAACTAAAAATGATAGGTTAATGCAATAAATTGTATTTAATAGACAATGTAATACTCCTTAAATGAAATTAAAAAAAATATGAGTCACCATACATTTTATTAACACAAAATTACATAAAGAAAAAAACTGCTGATCTCTCCTTAAAACAAAAATAGGAAACATGAAATTTTTGAACTTTATTACGATTTTCTTGAATTTTAATACTTCGTATTGCCTCCTCGTGCTTCCATTACTGCGTTTACGCGGTTTGGCATGCTGTACACCAAGTTCCTTATACGATTTTGGGGAATATTCTCCCATTCCTCTGTGAGAGCAATTTTGAGCTCACGAAGCGTGATTGGGGGAGGGTTTCGTTGTTTTACGCATCTGCCTAGCTCGTCCCAAGCATGCTCGATCGGGTTGATATCCGGGCTGCGCGCTGGCCACTCCATACGAGTAATGTTCATCTCTTGAAGGTAGTCATTCACAATCCTACCTGTATGAGGTCGGGCATTGTCATGCATAAATATAGCATCCTCACCTAAATTGACCATAAATGGACCAACGTGATCATTGAGGATTTCTTCCACATATCTTACGCTAGTTAAAGAGCCGTTTTCTATGATCACCAGCTCTGTGCGACTTTCAGAAGAAATTCCGGCCCACACAAGTACAGACCCACCACCGTAGGCTACTTTTTCTTCGATGCATGCTTGCTTGAATCTTTCCCCTGGTCTTCGATACACTCTGTGTCTTCCATCGTGCTTGTAGAGCATAAATTTTGATTCGTCGGAGAACATAACTTTTGACCAATCTTCAATACTCCAATTTACGTGGCTCTGGGCATATCTTAGTCTCGAAATACGATGCCCACGCTCCAATTTAGGGCCGTTTGCAGGTCTAAGGGGTTTTAAGTTAGATTCAGCAAGCCGACGTCTTACTGTCCATGCACTTGGGTTACTTCCTCCGAGGCGTCGAAACTGATTGGTTAGTTCAGTTCCTGTGAGAAAGCGATTTCGAAGCATGGTGTTCACCAAGTATCGGTCTTCTCGTGCTGTGGTACACCTGGTTCTGCCCGTTCCTGGTCTGCGTAGGTTAGAACCAGTTTCTTCGTAACGTCGGAGAACTCTTTGTACTGTTGACAGCGACACACCGACAGTCCTGGCTGTATCGCGCTGACTCCGGCCGGTTTCCAGCATTGTAAGTATTCTGGTGCATTCTTCAGGCGTAAGCGACATAATTTCAGCTTGAATAATGAATATAGAGCACTATCAACATGGTTTATGTACCCACATAAATGACAGATTACAAACAAAAGCAAAACCAAATGCTGTAATTTCGTAGTTCCATCTTCGAAAGTGGCCCTTTTTCAAATTTGATTTTTTTATGATATAACTTTACAATAACTAAGAAGTTTTAATACCTTCATTTAAGGAGTATTACATTGTCTATTAAATACAATTTATTGCATTAACCTAGCATTTTTAGTTTCCGAGATTTTTAGGATTCTTTAAGTGACCCGGATTCATTGCTCTCGAGTGTATTTGATATAATTGAAAACCAAACAATAATTATCAATAGCTCAACTGTTTCTTATCTATTTTACATGCGTACATTTTGTAAATACTGTAAGTAAGATTTATTTGTGAATAATTTTATCACAGAGTATTGTAATAATTATATTTAATTTAATGTAATGCATCCAACATACAAGTCTCATCACCAAACAAGCCGCATTTACACAGAAGTTATTCAGCCCGGAAAGCACCTTTCTGTACCACCTAAGGTACAATACGTTACGTACAGGTACAGAACACGTGAGTAATTACACGGAGCTCTGGCGTGTTAACATTGCAATTTACATACATTGCAATGCAGCTAAATTAGGAAGTAGATGAGGTAACGAGGTCACAAGTTACACTGAAGTGGGACAGTTTAGGGTGGGTGCATCCGTGTTTGGGAGGATATGTTGTATTTTGAATTTGTCTTGTCAAAGCTTTCGGTTGTGAAGCTCTAGAAACTAGAAATGTTAGACAGACAACTATAATCTAACAATAATATATAACTATATATATAACTATAATCTAACATTTCTAGAGTTTTTTTACCACTTTTTTATCAAGGTTTTACCACTCTTTTACCAAATTTTTTACCGCTTAAAATTATATGAGTATTTGTTTATCACTGACTTGGTTATCATCAAAAAATAAATACCTTTGAATATTTAGGATACTGATTGGATTTTATAATATATCACAAAGATAGGTGTTGAACAGGGTGAGTACGAATAAATGCGACTTAAATATATTGAAACAGTGACAAAATACAGATCCACTGCTCGTCGACAACAGCTATACTGTCAAATGTTGCAGCGTTAGCAAGCAGTGTATCTTAAATACGTAACGTTTATGATTGTCACATTATAACGACCTTTTTCTTAGCAGAAAAGTTTTTGGGGATGATTAAAAAATCGTTGTAATTTGGTTTTATATTGTATAAAAAAACATATAATGAAATAATATCTTATTATTTTTGAACGCATTATTTGTATGGGTCATATTTATGTTTGTCATAAATGTTTGCTCAAGATTGGAATTGAACGCACATCTCCCTTCCCGAAAGGTCAACAAAGCATGAACGCGAATCAACTAAAAATAATAAGAAAGAATTGTTGTTCAATTTTATAATAAAATAATATCTGCATATTCAATCAAAATAATAAAAATAATTATTCGTTTGTTATCGAAATATTACTTATCACATTTTTGCTATAATTTGCGTCAATTTTGCTAACAATGGAAGATGAATGGAACAGACAGTTTGTTGTATGAACGCTTTTTTTTGTTACACACAGCTTATTATTTTATTATTTCGTAATAAACCAAAAAATGAAATGAAAACTTATTAAAAATAAACAATGAAATAATAATTTATTAAAAATCATTCAAATTAATTTATCTCAAAATATATTTTATTTTTATGTCACCTTTTTGACCTAACACTGAAAATAGTCAAAGGACCTCAAAGGCTTCAAAGCCTGTTTAGTTACGGAATCATCGAAAAATCAGTGAAACAGTGCTACCATGATTGCAGCGGTAATATCAGTACAAATGACTACCACTGACGATTGACTAACTTGACTGACGCAAGGAAAAAAATCAAATCAAATCATTTATTTATTGCTTGTGGGTCTAGGTACATTAATAGATGGAGGGTGTGTTAGGTAGCGTCTCTAGATCCTGCTAATTAGCATACAAACATTTCAAATGATTAATCATCTAGATCATTAAATAATAGAAAAATAAATTAAATACACATGTCAAATAAAAAAGACAGGAAAAAAGCCCGATAAAGAAACAGACAAACAATGTGTCCAAAATAATATCCGCTAGAGGGCGCAGCCAATAATAAATGTCATCAGGAAACAAAAGACGGGATGAGTCCGCGATTTTGGAGGACTAATAATTTTTCTCTGCGGGTACTTTGTTAGATTTATTTGTGTTGTCAAAGCTATTGTTTATTTGAAAGCCTACATTTTTATTAAAACCCTATTAAAATTTGTTGTCTGCTCTAATGTGCTTGCTGTGGTGCCCTGTAATTACGGGAACACTCTGTCAAAATTCCATGCTTAGTATTTAGAAATGCAAAGTGTTAACCTGTGTTGGGTATCCCAATCATAAAATAAAAAAAATAAAATACCATAAACAAATGGACAAGTCATGAGAACGAGTTAATCATGAGCAGTTAATATTTTTATCAGTTCAAAATTTATTCTAATTGTATTTTTTTTAAACCATATAGTTTTAGAATACATTTTGTAACGCGAATACGTTGTTTTATAAAAAAACATTAAGTTAAATTAATTAGAAAACTTTAGTATTTTTTTAACAATAATAAATCTTACTATATTGTACAAGTTATTTACCATTTTAAAGATTGTTTTTTATCGTTTAATATCTTCTTCAAAATATTGAAGAACGACCAGTAGTTACAATCTCAAGGAATTATTCAAAACATTTTTTAAATATCACCAACTCTCTAAATAAAAAAATATGTTTAGTAGTTATGGATAAAACTTGCATACAAATAAATTTATTATAAATTATAAATTTTATTATAAATTTATTTGTATGCATTATAAAAGTTATGTATGTAATAATAGTATTATTATCACACCCGTTACCTCTAACCATTCCATATTAATCCAAACAGCGCAGTATATAAAACATGTAAATGAAGTCGGGCTATGTAAATGTGTCATCAAAATCTTCTTATGAAAATGCAAGTGGCGAGTTGTGAAAAACCCGAGAAATCTCGTTCATGTCGAGATTTGCATGCAAAAATATTCAAGGACCAGTAACAGCATCTTCAGCTATACTAATGGATCCTTCGACAGAATCTAGAAGCTAAGATGTGCGCACACCGACGACAAAACTGCGGTAAGACAGTGTTACGTCACACTCGATGCCCGTAAACTTCAAGTGTATTTTACGTCACTCTCTACCCGATGCCCATAGGAAAATGTTAAAACCGTGGCTTTAAAAGACTTTCTGTCGTCAGTGTGCGCTAATCTTTAAAGTCAGCTAGTGTGCTTAGTTCCAAAAAAATGTTGAAGATGCTTTTGAAAATAAATGAGATGTTGAAGAGTTTTTATTATTTTTAGATGAAGTTTTACATTGGTAGATTTTGTAACGTAATTTTTGGTTAGACTTTACTAAGATTTTAACTCTTTTGTAGTTTTATTTCGTGTGGCGATAAATGCAATATTGAAGAATGTCTACGTCAAGTACGGATTTAAAATTTTTTCAATGATTTTATAAACCTCGAAAAATATATTTTATGATAACGTCTGCCAAGTATATTTTAAGGACCTACTACGTAAACAGTACAAATAAGGATTGGCTATTATTTATACATATAGATAAATTAATCGTAAATTAAATCCATAAATGTTGCTGGTAAGATATTAAAAGCGGTAGGTAGTGTAAACAAAATAGCACAACGAAAATGTCTACCTTAAATATAAGATTATAAAACAAGAACACTGAGACAATAATATTTTGTCCTTTACAGCAGTTTTCACAATTTAAAGTCCCATCGCTTACGAAAATTGTTCCCTGAGCCATCGTTACGTAATGAACGCCATGTTTGTTTTGAGACTACCCGCATTTTTGTGTTTTTAAACAAAGTTAATTAAAACAAACATCACCCAATTGCGCACTTTGCTGTTTTTATGTACCTTGTTGACAACACACAATATTGTGACATGACTATTGTACTGTCAGAGGATAATAGTACGTACACAAAACATTTCAAACATTTACCAATTTACATTATTTTTGACGACCAATGTGGCGCAGTGGGCGAAGGCCTGCGACGCGGAGGTTTTGCGGGTTCGATTTCCGCCTTGGTATAAATGTTTGTACGATCTGCAAATATTTATTCCGGGTGTTCTGGGTATTTTATATGTATAATAAAAAAAATTATATGTATGTACTTAATGTATTGTATTATGTCAGTCTTCTAGTACCTACCCATAACACAAGCTCTGTTTAGCTTCGGGCTAGATGATGTATGTAGATAGATAGATATTTTTTATTATACATATAAATTACCCAGAACACCCGGAATAAATATTTGCAGATCGTACAAACATATATCCCAAGGCGGGAATCGAACCCGCAACCTCTGCGTCGCAGGCGGACCTTCGCCCGCCGTGCCACATCGGTCGTATGATAAAATAAACTCTATATAGATATTAAACTAATAGTCGTCTTTTTCTGTAAAAACAGTAAGAAAGATAAATAGAAAGACATAATAGATTGTCTATCATAATGATGCAATTTTCTGCACGCTGGGTGTTTGATATATTATAGCACTTGAAAGATGTTCCTAGTGCTCAGAGTTTTAAAAGACTGTGACATTATTGTTTTTAAGGTTCAATTTTCTTTAACACTGTTAAATCATCATAATAATAACCTTTAGAAGTCTAGACAATGTTACGGACAGCGACTAGTAATATAAATAGACTGCCAATCTCATACAAAAAAACATGACTCGGAAAAAGGTGAAATCCGAGAGTTGTAGTGGCTTATTTCTAGATGGCGCTGAAAAATTATCGTAAAAATTATCCTAACAGCACTAAAAGTCAAAAAATCTGTATTATTTCTGTGTTAGTGCACACCAAAATTTTTATTTTATTTTTAGGTGATCGTAAACAATGATTTATACCATAGGTTTGATCGGAATACAGCGCCATCTAGAAATAAGCCACTACAACTCTCGGATTTCACCTTTTTCCGAGTCACGTTTTATTGTATGAGATTGGCAGTCTATTTATATTACTAGTCTCTGGTACGGAATGAAAAAGTTTTGGAAATGATTTCCTATTTTGTTGATATAATATTCTTTGTCAATTTGTCAAAGTCACGGTGTCAAATTTTTATTCATCAAAAGCAATGCATTTCATTTGATTCTAACGCTTTAAATTATTTATTTTTAAAAGAACTTCTGTAGAATCAAAAATGTTTCTAGCAAGAAGTAATATTAGAGCTATCTGCAATTTAATTTTTATTTTTCAAATAATTGTCTACTTTGTAACTAGATGGCGCTATGTATTATTTACCTAATATGTAATTTTTTCGGTACCAAAATCTTTTCCGTTGTAATTAAATAAAGAACTTTATTCACAAACAAACTTACGACTATACAGTATTTACAAAATGTACATAGACATATAAAATACATAAGAAACAGCTGAGCTATCTACAGACCGTTGCAAACGATCTATAGATAGCTCAACTGATCCAAATCAGTACCAATCGGAATATTTATTAAATAAATAAATATTCACGGACAATTCACATATTACACTCTAATCCCAAACTAATCGCAAAGCTTGTACTATGGGAACTAGACTGCTGATAGAATACTTATAATTTTTTTTGTAAATTCATACATAGAATACATAGTAACACCCAATTCGATACAGTAAGCAAATGTAGTGTTGCAGTTAAATGCAGCCACGGGTCGTGCTGTTGAGTTGGCCATATATCTATGTAAGCTAAGCATATAGAAACAGTTGTGGCATCGACAAGACAAGAAGAAGAAGTATTTCAGTGTAAAAAAAAAAACGTTGTTGCAAACTGTTTTGAGTTACAAAGAGTATAGTATCATTACAAACGATACAAGACTGGTTTACAGTTCTCTCGGGATAACAAATACGATGTATTGTTAGATGTGAAAATACTATTGTTGGAGTAACATTACAAAATGCACTGGAATATTTGTTCAGAAGCTTGTTTAGTGTAAAATATGCATAAACTAATCAAAATAATATAGTTATCGGATTTATTACTAGCAAAACGGCTATTACAGTATTAACAAAATGAACATAGGTATCTGTAAAATACATAAGAAACAGTTGAGTTATCTACAGAACGTTGCAAACGATCTGTCGATAGCTCAACTAATCCAGATGATCCAATCTAATTTCATATTATTTCGAGACTCTAGGTCCGTGGGGTACCGATGCCCACCGGGTTTTCAAAATTATTTCTCGGCGTCTAGTCGAAGCGACGCGTGACCCGAGGGCTGGTGAGTATCTGGCCCAGCGTATCAGCATTGCTATTCAGCGCGGCAATACAGCCAGTGTCTTGGGTACCCTTCCGATTGATACTGATTTGGATCAGTTGAACTATCTATAGATCGTTTGCGACGGTCTGTAGATAGCTCAACTGTTTCTTATTGTACATTTTGTAAATACTGTATAGTCGTAAGTTTGTTTGTGAATAAATATTTTACTGTTTAATCAACTGCAATGATGTCATTATACACATCAACAAATATAGACTTTTAGATATAGAACTTATTTCATAACATTTTATAAACTAGGTTAACCAACATCAGTTTTCAGAAAATACCTCTACTTACAGCGGAATAATATTGACTTAAAGTTTAAATTTACCTTCAAAGGTCTGAAGCCGTCCTTCAGTGAAGAAGTTGCCGGTGTCAGCTTTCAGATCGATAGGATGTCCTTCTATGAAGAGCATGGCTTGAGATGCTTCGTGGCCCTTTGGATCGTATTTCGGTCAAGTATTTGTGATCAGAACAGTATTTGTGACAAACTGGGTTATAACCAGACGAGCAAATAAATAATAGTTTCTTATAATTTTCTTATATTTTCTAGTATTTTTCTTTCGTTAAGAGTCATTGACACGGTTCATGCGTGATGCCGTAAGCATATAGGAATTATTTTTTATTTATAGAATATAATAATATAGATGATAATATTACTGATGAAATTTCAGATTTTAGTTAATAATTATACTTTTTACAAAATTGAACAGGACTGGCTTTAATCGCCCTCGACAAGTAATACCTAAAACACAATTAAAATTCAAAAAGCACTTGTCAGATTTGAAATAAATTTTATGGGATCACCTCAAGTATGTATACAAAAATAACATCAAAATTAGTTCACATTAAAGTAACCGCGTAACACACATCCAAGACAAAGTAGTCGAATTGAGAACCTCTTTCTTCTAGATGGTTGAAAACAGTCACTATTCGTTACTTCTTCTTTTCTTATTTTATCTTATTGACATGATTGTATAATTTACGACGCGCGGAATTCGCTTAGTGTGCGGAAGTGCTGCCAAGTACGGGCTTGGCAGATATGTTACTGCTGAGTTATTTATTAGAATTTATATTTTAAACCTTGTTGGATGATATATAAAGTGCTTTTTGAAACCTTTTTCTTGATATTTTATTTATCTCAAGCCATCAAAATGTTTTTAAATAACGTTAAAGAATTCCACTTTATAGACTTCGATTTTGAGATAATGCTTTCTTTATTAAGAACCAGACTCATCCCGCCATCACTGATTACGAACCACAAATAATCGAATGAATAAAAGGTGTCTATTCAAGGTATTTTAAGTATTTTAAGGTTCTGTAAAAACAGAAGACTTCGAATTGTGTGAATGTGTCACTCTTATTTTTTTCAAAATGATAAACATACTCACCAATTGTTTTTCTTCTACGTTTTATTATTATCAGTCTAAATTGTATCATTAGACATCAAACTTATTGTTATTGCAAATATTATACAGGCATACTAAAATATATTATTGAAGTGAAAACTTCTTTAGCGGCGCTGGGTGGGTAAAAACTTTCAAACTCGCGTCAGGGTCACGTGACGTCGAAAAAGCGTAAGATCTTATTTAATTTTTATACATTGCTCGTAAAACAAGAGACGACAAAAGAACACACTTGCGGTCACGCGACGTATGACTCAAACAATTAAATAGTGTTGTGGCGACATGACGTGACGATGACGTGGCGACATGACGTGACGTGACGATGACGACGAAGCCAACGAAGACACAGACACATTCGCGCTTGCGCGATGACGTGACGATGACGTGGCGACATGACGTGACGTGACGATGACGACGAAGCCAACGAAGACACAGACACATTCGCGCTTGCGCGAATGTGTCTGTGTTATATAAATAATATATATTATATATAAATAATATATTTTAGTATGCCTGTATAATATTTGCAATAACAATAAGTTTGATGTCTAATGATACAATTTAGACTGATAATAATAAAACGTAGAAGAAAAACAATTGGTGAGTATGTTTATCATTTTGAAAAAAATAAGAGTGACACATTCACACAATTCGAAGTCTTCTGTTTTTACAGAACCTTAAAATACTTAAAATACCTTGAATAGACACCTTTTATTCATTCGATTATTTGTGGTTCGTAATCAGTGATGGCGGGATGAGTCTGGTTCTTAATAAAGAAAGCATTATCTCAAAATCGAAGTCTATAAAGTGGAATTCTTTAACGTTATTTAAAAACATTTTGATGGCTTGAGATAAATAAAATATCAAGAAAAAGGTTTCAAAAAGCACTTTATATATCATCCAACAAGGTTTAAAATATAAATTCTAATAAATAACTCAGCAGTAACATATCTGCCAAGCCCGTACTTGGCAGCACTTCCGCACACTAAGCGAATTCCGCGCGTCGTAAATTATACAATCATGTCAATAAGATAAAATAAGAAAAGAAGAAGTAACGAATAGTGACTGTTTTCAACCATCTAGAAGAAAGAGGTTCTCAATTCGACTACTTTGTCTTGGATGTGTGTTACGCGGTTACTTTAATGTGAACTAATTTTGATGTTATTTTTGTATACATACTTGAGGTGATCCCATAAAATTTATTTCAAATCTGACAAGTGCTTTTTGAATTTTAATTGTGTTTTAGGTATTACTTGTCGAGGGCGATTAAAGCCAGTCCTGTTCAATTTTGTAAAAAGTATAATTATTAACTAAAATCTGAAATTTCATCAGTAATATTATCATCTATATTATTATATTCTATAAATAAAAAATAATTCCTATATGCTTACGGCATCACGCATGAACCGTGTCAATGACTCTTAACGAAAGAAAAATACTAGAAAATATAAGAAAATTATAAGAAACTATTATTTATTTGCTCGTCTGGTTATAACCCAGTTTGTCACAAATACTGTTCTGATCACAAATACTTGACCGAAATACGATCCAAAGGGCCACGAAGCATCTCAAGCCATGCTCTTCATAGAAGGACATCCTATCGATCTGAAAGCTGACACCGGCAACTTCTTCACTGAAGGACGGCTTCAGACCTTTGAAGGTAAATTTAAACTTTAAGTCAATATTATTCCGCTGTAAGTAGAGGTATTTTCTGAAAACTGATGTTGGTTAACCTAGTTTATAAAATGTTATGAAATAAGTTCTATATCTAAAAGTCTATATTTGTTGATGTGTATAATGACATCATTGCAGTTGATTAAACAGTAAAATATTTATTCACAAACAAACTTACGACTATACAGTATTTACAAAATGTACAATAAGAAACAGTTGAGCTATCTACAGACCGTCGCAAACGATCTATAGATAGTTCAACTGATCCAAATCAGTATCAATCGGAAGGGTACCCAAGACACTGGCTGTATTGCCGCGCTGAATAGCAATGCTGATACGCTGGGCCAGATACTCACCAGCCCTCGGGTCACGCGTCGCTTCGACTAGACGCCGAGAAATAATTTTGAAAACCCGGTGGGCATCGGTACCCCACGGACCTAGAGTCTCGAAATAATATGAAATTAGATTGGATCATCTGGATTAGTTGAGCTATCGACAGATCGTTTGCAACGTTCTGTAGATAACTCAACTGTTTCTTATGTATTTTACAAAATATTATTTATTTTATTTTTTTTTTTTTTTTTTTTATTTTTTATTTTTTTTAAGAAGCCGATTACCTAGGCGAGTATTTCCGACCCGTTCAGTTGGGCTTTGGCTCGCGAGGCGGTTGTGAGGCTGCGGTACATTCCCTTCGAACATTTTTGGATCAAAATTACGGGGAGGTTGTTTTGAAAGTAGATATCAAAAATGCATTTAATTCGGTAGACAGGGGTGCCTTGCTTGATCAAATTAAAGAAAAAATTCCCGAAATTTACCCCTTTCTTTGGCAATGCTATGCCTCACCCTCTAAATTAATTTACCGGAACAATGTTATTTCGTCTGCTGTTGGCTGTCAGCAAGGTGACCCCCTAGGCCCAGCCATTTTTAGCCTCGCCGTCCATCCAATTATTCAACGTCTCCAATCTAAGCTCAATGTTTGGTATTTGGATGACGGAACTTTAGGTGGGGATGTGGACACAGTTTTTGGCGATCTAAAACTTATCATTGATGAATTTCAAAAAATAGGTTTAGAATTAAATTTTGCTAAATGCGAACTTTTTGTTTCCGATACTTGTTTGGATAAAAATTCTATAATTAACAAATTCAACATTTTGGCATCAAACATTACAGTAGTAGATAGATGTTCACTCCGCCTCCTTGGTTCACCTATATTTGATGAGTCTCTTCCGGTTTTCATTGCAGAGAAAATTCAAAATTTTAATAAAACTTCGGATAGATTACTCAAAATTAATAGTCATATGGCTTTTACAATTATTAGATTTTGTCTTTTTGTACCTAAATTTACATACTCTTTACGATGTTGTCAACTGTGGAAACACAGCGAGCTGGTGGAAGGCTTGGACAACATAATAAAGAATACATTATCATCAGTTTTGAATATTTATTTGGATGACAGGGCATGGCTGCAGGCCTCTCTACCGATCAAATTAGGAGGTTTAGGTATTCGCAAAATTTCTAGTGTCGCCTTACCAGCTTTCCTGTCTTCCGTCTATAGCACTCATTCGTTGGTAGAAAAAATTCTAAATCCGTCTCTTTTGGCTCCTACTAGTTTCGATCTCAAAATTTCATATCTAGACGAAGCTCGAAATGCTTGGCATAGTGCTTGCCCTGATTCTGCTCCCCCTACCTCTCTTTCGTCTCAACGGCAATGGGACGGGCCTCTGTGCGAGTTATCACGGAACTGTCTGTTACAAACGTGTTCTAGCTCCGCAGATCGTGCCCGTCTTCTTGCCGTCTCTAAAAGGGAGTCAGGATTTTGGCTGCAAGCACTTCCTTCATATCATATTGGTACCCTAATGGATCCTGTCACGTTCCGTATTGCAGCAAGTCTACGGTTGGGCGCGCGGTGCTGCGCACCTCATCTGTGCCAGTGCGGTACTGCTGTCGAACAGCTTGGTCACCACGGATTATCGTGCACTAGAGCCGCCGGTCGGATATCCCGTCATGCTAGCCTCAACGACATCATCCGGCGGGCTTTTGCCAGCGTGAACGTGCCAGCCATTCTAGAGCCGAATGGTCTGATGCGTGACGATGGCAAACGGCCTGACGGTATGACGCTTGTTCCGTGGGAGGCGGGAAGGCCTTTGGTGTGGGACGCAACTTGTGTCGATACCCTTGCTCCTTCTCATCTGTCACAGACATCCGTTCGGGCTGGTGCGGCGGCGGATTCGGCCGAGGATCTCAAGAGACGCAAATATGCAGGTCTCGACAGGGCGTACATATTTGCTCCTCTTGGGGTCGAGACTCTAGGTCCGTGGGGTACCGAGGCCCACCGCGTTTTCAAAATTATTTCTGGGCGTCTAGTCGAAGCGACGCGTGACCCGAGGGCTGGTGAGTATCTGGCCCAACGTATCAGCATTGCTATTCAGCGCGGCAATGCAGCCAGTGTCTTGGGTACGCTTCCGATTGGTACTGATTTGGATCAGTTGAACTATCTATAGATCGTTTGCAACGGTCTGTAGATAGCTCAGCTGTTTCTTATGTATTTTATATGTAAATGTACATTTTGTAAATACTGTATAGTCGTAAGTTTGTTGACCATTTCTACACATTTTTTTTAGCGTTAAAATAAAGTCTATCTAAGTAATGTATTGTAATAAGTAGGTCAGTCTTCTAGTACCCATAACACAAGCTCTGCTTAGCTAGGGGCTAGATGATGTTGCGTGGATTGTCTAGCATTATTTATTATTTATTTATTTATATTGCTAGTTTTTCTAAACAGAGCTTTTTATGCGTTTTTATTTGACTATCTATTTATGCAAGAAAATTTTTTTTTTTATTATCTGTCCAAAACCACTATTCAAAAAATCTTTAAATAAATGAATATAATATGACAGAATAGCACATAGGCTATAACTTATAGAGATACTGTGGGAATTGTTCAAAATATTACTATTGTAAGACAGTCGGGCACCAGCTATTCAATAAAATAAATGGAAAGATTTTATTGTGATTTATCCCAAGAAGGAGAAGAAGAAGAAGCTCAATAAAAAGCTTATTCAAGATGACGTGATCACTTTATTTGAGTAATGAGTTAAAATGTAAGGTTTGAAAAGGATTCATTCTCGATCACTGTAATACCATAATCTCTTTAAGTCCGAATTAAATCGGCTTTGGGAGCTTTTACACTGCCGATACGACAATTACACGATAGATTAAATCGAAACAAAAATCACAACGGAAGTATTTGTTTATTTATCATCGCAAAAATACCAGCGTTTTCCCATTATATCTCTGCTTAGCTTGGGGCTAGATGATGTTTTGTGGATTGTCCAGCATTATTTATTTATTTTGGTTTAACTCCGATTCAATTAAATAAGTTATGCAATATAAATACAAATTTGCTAATGAAATGAAATTATTATGATGAGTTAGGGATGAAAAAATTTTTACATTTACGACAACTTAACCCTTGTGATTTTGACTAAGAATTCACGAATAATTTTGGAGTTTTTTTTCAGTTTGTTTCAGTGTCGTGTCGGTGTCGTCCAATGTGCAAACGCGCACTGTCCTACGCCCAATTCATCACTTTTTTCATTTGAACCAATCAAATTAGTATCAATAATGCTTTAGGTACAATCTTCTTACAACTGCAACAGTAAAAAATAATCGAACCCACGACCCACAGCATGGAAGGCAGAGCTTCTATCGACTGATCTGTGACGCTTGTCGGTATAATAATAAAAGTAATATTAATAATAAGGGTAATATAAAAAACCTAATTTCCTAAGCGATTTCTTAAGGTGATACCTATTTATATTTGCTGGGAAAGTGCAGAAACTGTACAAATCAGTTTCTGCACTTTCCCAGCAAATATAAAGAACCAATCTTGAAAATTGATACTTACACGGCTACACAGAAAATTATTGTTTATTTTCGCAAAATAGCTTAAACTAGTAAAAGACAACATTTCAGCCGCAATAAATAAAAACCCAAAAAAAAGGTAGCACTCCGGGAGTGCCGGCAGAAGTGAAAACTTCAATATTAACGTTGTGTTTAATTATAAGTATAAAAGTACTATCATTTATGAGGTAGAATACAATGTTTATGTTTTTATTTTTTATTATTTTTTATTTTTCGCCCTGTGCCGCCTAAACAGAGCAGCACACTCAGGCACGGTAGAAAGAGTGGGAGATACTAGTTCCTCTCCCTTCCCCTCGATCTTACGCTTTTTCGATCAGCATCACGTGACCCTGACGCGAGTTTGAAAGTTTTTACCCACCCAGCGCCGCTAAAGAAGTTTTCACTTCAAAAATTTCATTTTCCCGCTAGAGCGAGAGATATAACCACAGAATCACTGGCTTATAATGAATAGTTTTTATTTGGTAAGCTTTTTTCGAAGAAATATAATAGAAAAAAGAATTGGGGCTTTTATATTGGACCTTTTTGATTGCTTTGATGCATTAAATTAAATAAAGAGTATTTTTCCCCATTGGTAGTTGATGTGTCTTGTTTGGAGTCGACGACGCGAGAATAATGGATAGGAGTTTTATTGGGGAATTATGGGAAAACGCCGGTATTTGTGCGATGATAAAAATAATTCCTATTTTGGTGATTGACTGAGTTTGATTGTTTATTAAGTTAAGCAGCTATTCTTATTATTATATATATAGTTACCTACTGAGGCTAAACATATTCATAAAGAATAAATAATGCTGGACAATCCACACAACATCATCTAGCCCCAAAGCTAAGCAGAGCTTGTGTTATGGGTACTAGAAGACTGACATAGGTACTTAATACAATACATTACATAGATAGATATTTGTATTATACTTACATACATATAAAATACCCAGAACACCCGGAATAAATATTTGTAGGTTATTTAAGTCTTATTGAAATAAAATTCTCTAAATAAGGTATAATGTCGATGAAATCCTTCATTTAAGTAGAGATGAAATTAAAATTAATTATTTAATCAAGAGTTTGGTAATTTATGCCGAAAATTCCATTGTCCGCGATTAAACTTTGAATTTTGACGGATTTCTTTACTAGGTTCAAGTCATAAGAATTTACGATTTTCTTTCAAACTCTTAATACTTTTTTTAGTTCAATTTAAGTACGTTAAAAAAAGCTGCTTAAAGTAGCAAAATATATAGACCGAATACGTTCATGTATAATTAGTTAATTTTATTTTTGGTTTTCATTGCGACCTTCTTTTCTCAGCGATTTCTTTCAGACACCGTACCTATGTAAGAATCACTACAGCGCTATAAAAATAGGTGCTAGGAACACAATTTTGAATCCTAATACGATATCTGCATTAAATAAGATATTTATGGTATTATACTTTGACATTTCACTTGCACCCGGATGGAACGAAGTTCCTTCGATTAATTATTTTTGACGTGACAACGTCTTATAATTCGATGGAGCCGGCTGCACGCACGAAAAAACATGACTCATGAAGCGTTCTGAGGCGTTCTGAGGCGTTCCATGAAGTGACGTTGTCACGTTCAACTATCGTCAGTAAACCGACTTTACAGACAACCTTTTTTTATTTATGAGAGCGAATACAAATACAAATATACAAAAACGCGAAGAAAGCGAGAGAGACAGACAGAGAAACACGCGCACGTCTTACAACTGTAGCAAAAAGTGTCGTTACAACTTTTGGTCTTAATTTTTTTCTAGCCACCTTTCGCAACGCGCGATAAGGAACTAACGGCCGGTTTCTCAAACGATGATCAACAAAAAAATCAAACAATTACTGTGTGCTGTCTTTTTAAGAGACGAGTGAATGGGTATCTTCTAGGCATAACTTGAAGATTATGGATTACTAGCTGTTATTTGCGACTTTGTGTACATAGAAACAGAGTCGCAATTGTATTCCTAGATAGACATCCTCTCAGATTTTTCAGTATCTGAAGTATTTTTAGGTTATTAAGATTGTAGATTTCAAATTACGTCTGAATATTAAAGTTATTCGCCGGTAGACAAGTTATGTGAATTAAAATTAAATTAAAAATTACATAGAAATTATATTATATTCACTATGTAAATAAAAATATTTCATATAATTATAATCGCTTGATAATCAGTTTTGAAATTGTTGTCCCTATCAGAAACTAATTTTAATTAGAATGCTAATGAGAGCCTAATGAAAGCTGAATCAGTAATTATCACGCCCATAGAGTAATATTAAGCAACAAAGAAAATAAGTATTATTTTGGCCTAAATAATATTTATATAAACAAATCAAGCATTATTTATTTATATATGTATACTTATATCTATTTATTTCGTTATAATAAAACAATCTTACGACTATACAGTATTTACAAAATGTACATTTACATATAAAATACATAAGAAACAGCTGAGCTATCTACAGACCGTTGCAAACGATCTATAGATAGTTCAACTGATCCAAATCAGTACCAATCGGAAGCGTACCCAAGACACTGGCTGCATTGCCGCGCTGAATAGAATAAAACAATTGAACATATTTAACTTGTCGAAAACTAAAAACAGAGTGAAATAAGAATGCTCTCGTACAAAGACGTGATTATCGTGCGTGAATCGGACTCGCACTTACCCGGGTTTTTATTCAAGCTCTGAGACCCTAGTACAAATAAATGTGACAATCGCAAACGTATCGAAACGGTGGCACGAGTGACACTGACGGCGACGGCGTTGACGCCAAGGGGGCCCTGACGTCAACGCGTAGTGCGATACGAAGTTGCACACACTACGTAAGTACACGTTACGTTAGTGAACCTTAGCTGCTGTTTAGACGAACCGTTTACGTTACAATTTAGCAGGATCAGTGCCTCTACCATGAGTTGTCACAGTAAAATCGCCTGACTTTACTACAGTACCTAAATATTAGTACATATTACGAATTTTAGTACCCAATTATCCGCTAGAGGCGCTGTACAAATCTTCATACATTTTTTTAACTACAGACGCTAGCGAGTATAGTTTATATAGTATAGTAAAAACTCATGGAAGAGCTACCGTTTACGTTACAATTTAGCAGGATCGGGGCGCAGCTCTACTGCCAATCGTTACAGCGTCACCGCGTAGTGTATTTCGAATGTGTTACGATACGTTTACATTTGTCACATTTATTCGTGCTCCGTAAACATTTATCTCTCCGTGTATCCATTACCCATTATCTCGGCTATTAACAGTCACAAATTAATAGTACTAGCAGACATTAAACGCTTCCTTTCTGTTAAATCACCTGTAATATATTAAATTACATCGTTTAGTTACGTTCGATTTAATTAAGAAGGCCATATCCGGTTTCGTGAAAAATTACGTTTAATGGAGCTGGGGGCGCTTTTATTTCTTTAATTTTCTTTGTAAAATATCAAATGTGGACGACGCACCTCGCGTACCTGTATATAGTATTGTAGGTATTTATTTAAAATATTGTAGGTACTTATATGTATATAGGTATAATGTAGGAATAATGTATAATGTAGTATAATGTAGGCAAATATTCAAAGACACTTCACACATCACACTCTAGTCCTAAACTATGGAAAGCTATGAAAACTAGATTGTTTATATACTTATAATTATATATATTATACTTATACATATACATTTTGTATTACTTTAATCAAAACGATGTAGAATTACTTTATATGGCGATTTTATTTCCATAGAAATTTAGAAAAGTAGATAAGATTGTAAGTAAGCCTCTTACGGCCGGTTTCTCGAACGATGATCAACGAAAAAATCTAATAATTACTATGTGTCAAACTCCGATCAATCGTGATGTGGGTTTCCAGAAACCGGCCGTTAGTGTTTGGATATCTTAAAATATTTATACAAATTCCTACTTAGTTTACCTTTTAATATTTATGTTCTGTATTGAACGGAAATTAAATTAATTAATAAGTAAGTAGGTAAATAATGTTAATTAGAAGAAAAATTAGCAAATACGCCTGGGAAATGAGTATTTTTCTAATTAAAAACCGGGAAGTTGGCAACTCGAAAGTATCTAATTAGTAAAATATTCTAGTATTAATTAGTAAAATATTCTTTCAGAAGTTTTGTAGGTACCATGGAAGTATGTTTCGGAGACGTGAAGCGGAGTTTAATTAATTTAACTAAGAATATATTTTATGTACATTATAAAGTATTAAGACAGGTATAATTAATCATTAAAAAGTTGGAGCTAATTAGTCTTTTAATCGAAAAACAAGCACATCATTGATATTTGTTTAAATTATTTTTTGATGCATAAGAGTGACAAGAATACGATGATAGGTGACACTGACCCTTTAAATGTTAAAGCAATTTTTGACGTTAACAAAATACTTTATGTCAAATCCTTAAAACTCCTAGCGACATCTAGTAGCAACTTACAAAAGCAACCACACCTAGCAAATAGATATACGTTAAAAGGGTACTACCTAATTTGACAGCCAAAGAGAAAACCACAAAACGAACTATAAGTGATAAATATTTCGGTACAAGTTACGTCCAAATTAGCAAACACACGTCCACCTTTATCAATTTGGCTTGACCAGTGATCGGTGGCCTAAACTATTCATGATACCTACCTTCTCTCGATAGGTTATTTACACAGCGCAAACATAAACAGCTGGTTTACTAACATACGGTCTATCTCGGTAGGAACCAGGCCGTAAGTTTCTTGCTCGTTCTTCTAGGCTCTGGTCGCGTGGAACTGGCACCTAGAATCATCTAGTATGTAAGACGATTCTAAATGATCCTTGTGATTTTACTGAATAAAGTAGTTTTGACTTTAACTTTGAATTTGACTTTGACTTATAAAAAGTTAGCGCAGACTTGATGTCTTGATTACCATACGTAATGGTGACATAAAGTCAACGCTAACTTTTTATATGATAGGAGGTTAGTATTTGATTAAAGGGTTTAGGAAAGATGGAACTATTACAGACAAGACTTGGAAACTAGCGGCCTGGATTTTTTTTATGTTTCTTCGTACTACTATTAATTTGCTCACAAAACACAATGCTTGGTGGTAAAAATGTATTTTTTCCTTTCTATTTATTAATAATACATAGTAATTCCCAGACACAGAACAAATATTTATGTTCATCACACAAACATTTGGTCTAGGTGAGAATCGAACCCACGACCCACAGCATTGAAGGCAGAGCCACCAACTGAGCTGTGACGCCTGTCAAATTATATGTATGTATTAACAAAAAAAAAATATTCTATCAGCAATCTAGTTCCCATACAAGCTTAGTTTGGGACTTGAATGTAATGTGTGAAATGTCCAAGAATATTTAATATATAGTATTACCAGATACTGACAAGCTCTTTCAATCTCTGGCATAGACCAAGTGATCAAACTATTGTAGAAGCTGTGTTATATCTGATTAATTGAACGGATATCCAAAGTTTGACGGTTTTAATTTATTTATGTGGATCTATCGTGTCAGACCATGGAGAGGGACTGATCAATAAATTTATGGGATATTTTATGTGTTGATCTATGTTTGGCGTATTTCCAGCTTTTTAAATGATATATTTACAAGGAAGGATAGAGAGAAGTGGAAGGGCTTGGGGGAGGCCTTTGCCCAGCAGTGGGGCGATAAAAGCTAGAGAAAAATAAATATCATGTTAACGAGATGTTAAAGTAGTCAAGTATTTTTTGATGGATGAAAAATAATATTACTGCAAACATTTAGGGGAAAGCACTGAAAAAGTTTTTCTTGTAAGAATTTGTGAAAAAGCTACAAAAATAAAACATTTTTATTTTCTGGTATTAAAATAATGCAAGTATTTCGAGTGTTTTCGTAAAAAATGTTTGTTATAATTAATAATTCAAATTAATATAGTTGGTTGTGCACCGACGCGTTGTAAATATCAGATTTACACAAATAATTAAAAGGTTCAGATTAATTAATCTGGGATTGCTCTCATTTCAATTTTCGGTATTTTTCGGATTTTCATACATCAATTCAAGTATTATGAAAAATACTATTTGATACAGAAAACATATAGCAATAAATAAACCTCTTCAAATCTTATTGTCTTATTTTTAATAAATAACTCTTTAAGTAAGAAAACTAAGGCATAACAATAATTACAAAACAGACGGCATTATTGCTGAAAGCGATATCTATCAGGCAACCGCACTAATATCACTTTTGTTTTAAAATGTTGAACATGTCTACTTTTACTCACATTGCACTTTGAAGAAACATATTTTTTTTTTGTCTCTATCCTGTACCTATCGTCTCACTTAATTTAACAATTTTTACTTATTTAATTCTAAAGCGTGAACGGAAATAATAAAAAAGTTTTTATTAATTACTTATCTATTCATAACTTTACGAAGAAGCACAATAGAAAATGATAAATGACAAAAAATAAACAACAAACGCTCACTCCCCTTTTAATAATAACTTTGCCAGGGGGAGTATCCAGACATCTGAAATGTTTTTGAACTGTTATTTGATCAAATTGCAGAATTTTCTTCTTCGTCTTTTATTGATGTTTTGAATGATCGATTTTCATACCGTTTGATAAAATTAACGAAAAATCTGGTAGGTCATGCTCAAATCAGGTAGGCCACGCCCTAAACCGCGGCATTGACGTCATTTTTAACGTCTCAGTCATAATTTTATAAAGCTCGGTCACGTCAGTCCACAAAAATGCCACGGAATACTGATGAGTTACTATAGTAAAATCATCGAAAACTGATCTGCAACTGAAAGGATATTCGGTCACGCAAGTTTCCCCTTGCTGGATAGACCCCCAGTTGAGAAGTAATTATTACTTCTTCTCGCAATCCTATTGTTATTTTTCATCTCTTAAATCAGTATTTTTATCCTTTTTCGAAACGAGGCTTTTAGCTTTTTTTTTTGTGTTTTGTTTCGTACTTCAGTACTGGGGGGCTATCCAGCAAGGGGAAACTTGCGTGACCGAATATCCTTTCAGTTGCAGTTCAGTTTTCGATGATTTTACTATAGCAACTCATCAGTATTCCGTGGAATTTTCGTGGACTGACGTGACTGAGCTTTATAAAATTATGACTGAGCTGTTAAAAATGACGTCAAAGCCGCGGTTTAGAGCGTGGCCTACCTGATTTGACCATGGCCTACCTGATTTTTTGTTAATTCTATCAAACTGTATGAAAATCGATCATTGAAAATATTAATAAAAGACGAAGAAGAAAACTGAACTACAATTTGATCAAATAACAGTTCAAAAACATTTCAGTTGCAGCTAGGATAAAACGGGAAACTGGTCCAAACGGACCTGATGGTTTTTGAATGTCGTATTGTTTCAAGTAAAACCTATCTGCAATGTCTGCGATTGCAACTCACCCGCCTTCATCCTCTCTTGGAATCACTGAAAACCAGCGCTGGTGTAGAGCCCAATGGTTCTACACCAGCACAAGCTGAGTGATGACCACTTTTAGTATTTTACCTAAGTATTTTTTTTATTTTTTATTATTAATATATAACTTTATTCACAAACAAACTTACGACTATACAGTATTTACAAAATGTACATTGTCATATAAAATACATAAGAAACAAATGAGCTATCTACAGACCGTTACAAACGATCTATAGATAGTTCAACTGATCCAAATCAGTACAAATCGGAAGCGTACACTGGCTGCATTGCCGCGCCGAATAGCAATGCTGATACGTTGGGCCAGATACTCACCAGCCCTCGGGTCACGCGTCGCTTCGACTAGACGCCCAGAAATAATTTTGAAAGCGCGGTGGGCCTCGGTACCCCACGGACCTAGAGTCTCGACCCCAAGAGGAGCAAATACGTATGCCCTGTCGAGACCTGCATATTTGCGTCTCTTGAGATCCTCGGCCGAATCCGCCGCCGCACCAGCCCGAATTAAGTAATTGTATCTTTTTATATGTTCTAGCATTAAGTAAAGTCATGAAATAAAGTATTGTATTCTATTCATGCGCCTACACCGCGGCTACACACACATGCAAAAATAGTGTACAGACACTAATGATTAATGACTAATGATTTTTGTCATTGATTGTTCAGTCACTGTCTTGATATGTTATGAATGCTCGGATCTGTCAGCCACCTAGTGCATTAATAAATAAATAAATAATGCTGGACAATCCACACAACATCATCTAGCCCCAAGCTAAGCAGAGCTTGTGTTATGGGTACTAGAAGACTGACACACTTATTATAATACATAGATAGATATTTTTTATTATACATATAATACCCAGAACACCCAGAATAAATATTTGCAGAACATTCAAACATTTATCCCGAGGAGGGAATCGAACCCGCAACCTTCCGCGTCGCAGGCGGACCATCGCCCACCGCGCCACATCGGTCGTCTGATTAATGAGCTGAACATGCGTGTATGTTTTAAATAGTTTCTTTCATCATCATCATCATCAACCTATATCAGTCAACTCTCCCAAGACGCGCCACTGAGCCCGGTCTTCGGCTCTTCTCATCCAGTGTTTGTTCACACTACGCAGATCGTGGCTCCATCTCGCCGGAAGAATCGTTTTTTTAAACCCTCATCAATATATTTTGATACTGTGCTCTTCAAAAGTTAAAAATAAAACAGTATATTATAATAAACGTCCTAAATAGTGTAACTTTACCATCATTACTTTTTTAAAGCTTGTAACATTACCCGAATTTTATTGCCCTTTTTACAGTCCCTACGTTTCAACATTCTCGTAAAGATCTAACGATTTAGATAAGTACACATAACCTTTGACTTTGAAAAACGATGCTCATCATATAACGTCATAAAAAAGTTCTTCAAAATGAAGTAAATATATACTGATAAATAAATAGGTCGCGATTCAAGTTAGATTCAAATTATAAGTAAAAAATGATAAATAATACTGGACAATCCACATAACATCATCAAGCCCCAAGCTAAGCAGAGCTTGTGTTATGGGTACTAGAAGACTGACATACCTACTTAATACAATACATTACATAGATAGATATTTTTTATTAAACATAAAATACCCAGAACACCCGTAATAAATATTTGCAGATCGTGCCAAAATTTATCCAAAGGCAGGAAATCGAACCCGCAACCTCCGCGTCGTAGGCGGACTTTCGTCCGCCGCGCCACATCGGTCGTCGAGATATGTCAACTGATGGTTCAAATGAGCTATCAATCTTTTGACAGCGACCCCTAGTCTATAGTATGACGTATGCAACTGCGGATCCAGGGGGGAGTCATGGGGGTCATGACCCCCCCCTGAGCTGGTTCCAGGACTTAGGTGGACCACTAAAATACATAATTATAATACATAATTAATACATACCTAATTGTATTTTAGTGGTCCACCTAAGTCCTGGAACCAGCTCAGGGGGGGTCATGACCCCCATGACCCCCCCCTGGATCCGCCGTTGCATACGTCATACTATAGACTAGGGGTCGCTGTCAAAAGATTGATAGCTCATTTGAACCATCAGTTGACATATCTCGACGACCGATGTGGCGCGGCGGACGAAGGTCCGCCTACGACGCGGAGGTTGCGGGTTCGATTTCCTGCCTTTGGATAAATTTGTATGATGGTAAACGTTTGGGAATTACATTATCAAAATTAAATTATAAGTTCTTGACTTGACCATGACTATGTGACCCCTCCCTGGCGCTAAAGCTGGAACGTGACCCCCCCCTGGCGCCAAAGCTGGATCCACCCTTGGACGTATGTAGTATGACGGTGGTCGCTATATTAAGAAACCAGTTTTCAGAGAAACGGAGCTGACAAGATTGTGAAAATATTACAAGGATCAGTTTATTTTTCGTTATAAATAATCAGGACATGTGCTTCTGATAAAGGCTTTGTTACATTATATTTTTGATAAGAAAAGATTTCTTTAATAATTATTTGTGAAAACAATTTTATGTATGACAGATCTTGTACTCCGTAATATTGTTAGTTACCTACTAAAATACAAAGATTGTGTGAGAAATTATATGGATGTGAAAGGAGTGAATACTGAGATGACGGATGATAGAGGAGAATGGAAGAAAATAACATATTGTGCCTACCCCACCTAGTGGGATAAGGACCGGAAGAAGAAGAAGAAGAAGAAGACTTTGTCTAGTCTAGTCTATATCTACTTACATACACACACAACTACTGCACCGAATTCTAAAATTCTTTCACCATTAGAAAACTACATTCACTTTGAGTATTTAGAGGGAAAGGATAATTACATTTTCACTTCATACAATCTATAACGAATTATTAATTAAATAATGCTGGACAATCCACACAACATCATTTTAACCCCGAGCTAAGCAGAGCTTATATGGTTACTAGAAGACTGACATACTTAATACAATACATTACATAGATAGATATTTTTTATTATACATATTCCCAGAACATCCGGAACAAATATTTCCAGATCGTACAAACATTTATCTCAAGGCAGGAATCGAACCCGCAACCTCCGCATCGCAGGCGGACCTTCGCCACATCGGTTGTCATAATTAAATTTTCGCTTCATACAATCTATAACCTCAAAGTGACTTAATAATTTCTCCTCCGCTTTAGAAGACGTTGTCAAACATTGTTCAAGAGATTCCGGTTTAGTGTCGTGTCTATTATTATGTTAATTATTTTAGATACAAATTATTTTGGTAATGAGCCCTGAGTAATATAATTTTGGTATAGAGCCTTCTTGGTTGGAATATTTAGTCAATTTAATAAATCAAAGTAGCTTCTTAAGTAGCTAATTAAAATCTACTTGTATGTACCTAATTAATACTATTTATTAAATAGCTAATCAATTTAATAAATAGTATTAATCAATTTCATTTTCAATATAATATAATTTCAATACGGTTTTAGATATGTAATTCTTTGTAAGAAGGATCATATTAACGGTAGCCCGGGGTGTAGCTACCTGCACGTATCCCTCGTCGTCCAAGTCGGGTATGTCTTGCCCGCGGTGTAGCTACATGCACATATCCCTCGTCGTCCGAGTCGGGTATGTGGTGCCCGGGGTGTAGCTACCTGCACGTATCCCTCGTCGTCCGAGTCGGGTATGTGGGTATGTGGTGCACGGGGTGTAGCTACCTGCACGTATCCCTCGTCGTCCAAGTCGGGTATGTCGTGCCCGCGGTGTAGCTACCTGCACGTATCCCTCGTCGTCCAAGTCGGGTATGTCGTGCCCGCGGTGTAGCTACCTGCACGTATCCCTCGTCGTCCGAGTCAGGTATGTGATGCCCGCGGTGTAATTACCTGCAAGTATACCTCGTCGTCCAAGTCGGGTATGTCATGGCCGGGGTGTAGCTAGGTAGCTACACCCCGGCTCCCTCCCTCGGCTCGGAAGGAGGGATACGTGTAGGTACACGTATCCCTCCTTCCGAGTCGGGTATGTGGTGCCCGGGGTGTAGCTACCTACACGTATCCCTCGTCGTCTGAGGCGGGTATGTGGTGCCCGGGGTATAGCTACCTGCACGTATCAGAAAATGAAAATAAAGTGAAAGAATATAACCGGGTAGTCCTTTGTGAGTTGAGTATAGAAATGCCAGTATTTTTCAAAATAAACAGCCACAAACAGAACCAACTCAAAAATAAAATGTTACACTTGGACCTCCTTGGTTCGAAGTCCGACCGTAAGAAATTCGATTTTTATATCGTGAGCATTCTTCTCAAAGCTTTTTGTTATTGCTCCTTATAAAATACTATTCGTATGGAACAAACACCCATATTTTAGGTAAGTGCATCTGATTTTTACTCAATAAACTTGTGTCATAAAATATGTAGATACTTACTTCAAAAACTATTTTTAAGCTATTGCATAGCTTCTATCGCTAGTCTTTAGCGTGGAGACCGAATTCAGAGTTTTCGTTATGAAAAAACCGTGGAAAAAAAAACTGATTACGATAAAATATAAATCAATATCGATAATCCAAGGATTTTTTTATTGAAGTTAAACTTGAGTGTGTTTTCTTAACCGTTTCAGTGCGGGAGTCTCTTGGACAAACTTTAACGCCTGGCGGCGAACAAATATTTCGTGGCACCACAGTGGTGCCTAACGCCAGGGACTTTGATGACACCACTGTGGTGTCCTCCGCCAGGAAGTGTAACTTATCGCTTTTTTGCCTGTTTTCACGTGCTGAAAGTTTAGTCGCCACCCAAAACCGAACGTAAATTGTTTAACTTTTCGATTAGCGTGTATAAAAGTAACTATCTACATGTATTAACGGAAATAGAAGGTAAATCCCTTATTTCTATCAGAGGTTGTAAACATTTTTGTAGTTTTTTGATGGATCGATTGATTTAACGTTACTGTAGAATGAAATATGAACATTCGAGACATGCAGAGCGCTATGAGTCTTTTCTAGTGTTTTGTTGGGAATTAAAATTCATGATAAGTTTTTAATAGAATATTCTACTGGCTTACTAGTAACGTAATGTACTATTATAGTAATACAACTATAGTAATTAGATATTTGGCTTTTGTTTAATGTAGATATTTAATATTATACGATAATATATTGTTTTGATATAGAATTACGTAAAAAAAAATGGTTGTCTGTAAAGTCTGTTTACTGACGATAGTTGAACGTGACAACGTCAACGAACGGGATTGTAAGCGGTTCTGAAAAATAAATCGTCGTTCGAAACAATTTAAATATTTTTTTCATAAAATTCTTCATTCAGAAAATCATTTTAAATTTAAAAAATAAAAATACAACAAAATACTTGAATAAAATTTATTGTTTAAATTTCTATTCATTGTTAAAATTTAAATTTGGATTTTATTATTTTAATAATATAATTAAATATTTTCAATTAGTTAAGTACCTACTTAGTTAATTATTTTGATTTATTTTATTTTATTACAACGAACGCAAAGGCCAATTGTGCTTCTTTGTCGCTCGTTCCGCGCTCTCGCTTGCACTTCATGGAACGCCTCAGAACGCCTCATGAGTCATGTTTTTTCGTGCGTGCAGCCTCAGCCGCCGCGGCTCTATCGAATTATAAGACGTTGTCACGTCAAAAAAAAATATATTCCAGAATGAGTTTGGGGAAGAAACCTATTTCGAACAAAATTCCCGTCTGAGAACCTAAGAAAATGAGGATGAAAAGAAATGTATGAAAAACGATCCAAAAAAAAACTACGAAGGGTTGTGCAACGTGCACAGAAATAATAACCAAAGATATTTCAATGTCCACTGAAAAGACTAGTAGAATAGTAGAAGATGAAGAACAGCCTTAGATATTCATGGCATTAATATTTTGGGCAATTTGTATCTAACGAATTACATTTCATATAATTTCTTTATGGAAAAGGTTGAGAATCCCTGAAGTGTGTGAAATCACGTGATTTCCTGAAACTGACACTGTAGGGAGGATCTGTGTGACAAATAAAGACTCTTTTGTTTACGGAAAGTTTTTGAAAAACGTCAATTTATTAGATTTTTACGGGTTTCAAATTTGGCACCGCTCGGGTGCCACCCGCCAGACGCAAAAGATAATCCATGGCACCACTGTGGTGCCACCCGCACGGAAACGGTTAAGTAGAGTGAGTGACTTAAGATAAAGGTGAAAGAGGCGAATGCATTGAAATAAAAATTGTAAGATTTTTAACGCTCACGTACCTACAAACTTTACACATCGATTCTCGGTAGACTTAAAATTGTGCCCGCTCTGAGTAAAAAGAAAACGTGAGTGGGCTATCAATGAGTTTTATGTGACATTAATTCTTTGTAAGAAGGTTCATACAAAAATGGTAGGATCCTAAATTCCAGACCGTTTTTAGCCTGTTCTTCTAGGTTCCAGTCGCGAGGAACTGGCACCTACAATCACCAATATTGTTCTAAACAATCCTTGTAATTTTAAATCTGAAATGGACTTTAGAACATTTGGCCCAAAACTATGTAGCAAGTTTAAATAATATGCTAAATTAAGATTTTTTATTGATTAAAAATGCGACATCTACCGGATCTGCTTTGAATTATCTCATGCCTGTAGCTTTCAAAAACATTCGTATAAAAGTATGTTTAGTGACGCTAGATGTCGCTACAAAGCTATCGCGATAATTTTTATTTAATTTATTATTTTTAGGCCGGTCGTGGCAAATAATTATGAAAATATTTTACTATTTTATAGAGCAAATCAACAATTATTGCACTGCATCCGTTTTGTTTTATCTAAGGTAAGTAGTACATAATACCTAATTATTAACAGATTCTAAAAATAAAAGAAAGTGTCTACTTTTTATTTTGTCAAAAAACCAATAATAGTCACGTTTCGATACCCATAACTGTAAAAGTGTCAAGAAATGGACATTGAATGATGAAGGTTGGCAGAATATACCCGTTGATAATGATAAAAAAATCTGGTTTTATTGAGGTTTGTTTATTTATAATTTTTGTAATAATAAAAACATTGCAAAAAAAAAATGATTTATTATTATTTTGAAATTTCTTTTTGTAATATCATAACGTTGACCATAAAATAAAAAATAATAATAATATTGAAAGTAAAAATGCAAAATGTATTTCCCGTACCGGGAATCGAACCCGAGCCTCCTGGGTGAAAGCCAGGTATCCTAGCCACTAGACCATACGGGATTGTGTTAACGAGGCTGAAATTATTAAACTTACTTGTCTACACATACATTCAGTATAAAAGGTAATAAAATTAGCTCTGGCATAATAAAAAATGTTGTTTGTAGAAAGTTGGCTGCAATGCAACAACTAGCACACTTTGTGGATCGTAAAAAAATCTAAAAGATCGCAGAATAATGTTTAGGTAAGTACGTAAATTCATGTACTTACTTATATTTTTAGCGGAAACTAAAGATTTTATTAGTTTATTTGTGTTTATTTAACGAAATTTGAAGGTTATGCAATTATGGAAGCTAATTTTGTTAACAAGAAAGTTAAAAGTTGTACCTACCTACTTCACGAAGTCTACAGAAAACCATAGACATAAAACATGAACTTGATTATTAAAATGTAGGTAAATCTGTTTAAACCGAAATAAAAAAACAAGCATTCTTCGGAATAAAAATCTCCATTTATAATTTTTTGCTCGATTTCGCATGCGCAGTGTTAGGTTATTTTCGTTCGGTCTTTTCGTTACGGAATTTTTGGATTCGGTCTCCACGCTCAAGGCCCGCGATAGAAGCTATGCAATGTCTTAAAAATGATCTCATCTCATTTTAATTAAATAAATTCACAAGATGAAGAAGAATTTTTAGATTTTCAGAACTAAACTATTTTTTATTCTTAAAGTAGATGGAATATTCTTTGTCACATTCGCCCTCAGCTTTCTGAAACCGGAGGATTCGGGAACCTTTGGTGGCAGGTTTGATTTATTTTCACCTGATACTTTTTATTGTTCGTTTTAGGGTTCCGCAAATCTAGGGAAAATTTCTTTATTCAATAAAATCACAAGTATCATTTAGAATCATGGGTTATTCCCGTTGAGTCATACCTTTCAGTAACAGTGTTACATTGGGGAAAAAAATCCCGTTGAGTAAGACTGTTACTCAATGAAACTTTTTTTTCCCGTTCAGTCATACCCTTTATAGTAAAATGCTTGATTAAAAAGAATTAATTCCGCGTAACTACAGAAAAAAATAATCATATAATGTTAACTTATTTTATATTTTTTTAACTTAATTTCTGAACCTTAGTTCGGAAATGTACGGAACCCGCTTCGTTTAAGATGTTTACCTACTCTTATAAAATCCAGGTCAGGTTGTGGAATGATAAATTACATTTATTGTGTAAATAGATACTGTGTAGTCATTTTTTGTTGAAAGGCTTATAGGTCAAAAACATAATACGAGTATTTTCCGGAAATCATCGTGTTTTTTTTAAGTTATTCCTATTGTTGGGGATTTTAAAACATGTGTCAAATATACAGGTTCTTAAGTATTTTATTAAAAAGAAAAATCTTGTGTTACCGCAAAATTTGTCTCGATATAAAATAAAATCTAAGTTTGTCTAGCTAAACTAATATTATAAAGAGGAAAGATTTGATTGTTTGTTTGTTTGTTTGCATCGAATAGGCTCCGAAACTACTGGATCGATTTCAAAAATTCTTTCACTGTTGTGAAGCTTCACAACATATATATGCCTATGTTCAGCACAGATAATGTAGCTACATTATCTGTGCTGAACATAGGCTATACCTATTATAATTATATTTTTTATATAGGCTACGCGTACTACTAGTGAATAAATAAATAAATTTAATTAAACCGATTTTGATGATTCTTTTAGTCCCTTTCCACTTTATCATGATTTGAATTACTTGATTTGAGAAAGACAAACTGACTTTGACAATGTAATATTACATTAATGAAATTACCCTGAAATGGGTAGACTGTTGAAACATTTATATCTACAAATTATAAAATCTACACATTATTTATTGTAACAACAATAATTGATTCTTATTCTTAAAATAACGTAAAAACTTTGAGTTAGTAATACACGTAAATTAATACACGACAAAATCTTTTTTTTTTCTAAAAATCTACTTATTTTAATAACCATATATTCAACTCTCAACCTATTCGGGTCTGAGTTAAATGAGGCAGATAATTAGAGGTCAGTTTAAGTACCTGTAATGGCCTATTTTAAATTGAAATCTGCTTAGATGATGTTGAGGTACCTTTTATTTCGTGAATGTAAATTTTTACATTTTCAAGAGAAAAGTATTGATGCGATTTTTCTAATTCAAATATACTACTACTTTTTATAATTTTTACTTATTTTGAGTAAAATTTTAGTTATTTTTGTTAGGTTTACACAGTCATTACAGAGTAGACGCTTTAGTTTTCGCATACATTTCTTTCTTTCGACGACCCATGCGTCGCGGCGAAGGTCCGCTTGTGGCGTGGAGGTTTCGGGTTCGATTCCCGCCTTGGAATAAATGTTTGTACGATCTGCACATATTTATTCGTATATAGGTATTTTATATGTATAATAGAAAATATCTAAGTATCTATGTAACATATTAAGTATGTCAATCTTCTAGTACCCATAACACAAGCTCTGCTTAGCTTGGGACTGGATGATGTTGTGTGGATTGTCCAGCATTATTTATTTATTTTATTTTGTTGTAGATAAATCTTTTAAAACTCAAATTCAAACGTAACAAGCTAATCTAATTATATTCCAAGACATGTATTTTCTTTGTACGTAGTTTTTTGTTTCAGAAAAAAATATAAGTACAAATATACAACATCTTGTTTCGTAGAAGAATAATTTAAAGCAAGATTTTAAATATAATATATTATTCGAGTATTAGATAATTGTTTAACTTTGAGAGAAAATTCAAATTCAACTTTATTATTTGAGAACTGAAAATTTCTTTGACTGAATTCTTGAATTAAATATGTATTAAGGTTTACTTTGTATCAAATTTATTAGCCTAAAGTAATAATGTGGCTTTAAACAGGTGTACATAATTATTAGACATTTCAGTAAGCGTTAATTAAAAATAAATTAAATATTTTAATTTGACATATGTAGGTGCTTTAACGTATTTGCTCTTTAGACAGCTACATCATCATCATCAGGTAGATAAATATAAGTACGAAAAATGCGAATAAGTGTGAAACATTTTTTTTGTTATTTCGGTTCAATAATGGGGGTGCTATTGTTTTCGAACAATAAATAAATCAAAAAATACTTCATTCAATAAAAACACAAGGATCATTTAGTCTTACATACTAGGTGATTCTAGGTGCCAGTTCCACGCGACGAGAGCCAAGAAGAACAGGCAAGAAACTTTGCATTATGTAAATAGTACTGACCCAAAGTAATACCTATGTGGAATATATGGCATGTCATTGACCAAATCCAACTAACTATTCAAAAGAACTTTAATATTACTTCATATAAGTTCGAAACCACAAAACCAAAAGATACTCAGATTCGTGAAACTTTACCCCAACTTCTAATCTAAAATTCCAAAATTTGAGAGTGAATCTCCCAAATGAAACCTTCGTAATTATGTGAGTGATGCGGCGAGATCAAAGACGTGTTTTCAAGGTACGTGAACCATGTAAGTAGGTACGTGTAAATGTCACGAGGTTTTGTGTTCCTAGAAAATCAGTAGCCGAAGTTATATGTTGGCTAAATCGTTAGCAAATTGCTACAGGTGTGTAATATCTGTACTTTAATTAACTCAAACATTATCTAAGTACTCCAAAACAAAAATGTCCGTTCTCTTTAAAAAAAGTTCTAGCATAGAATTTACTGAATGATAAAACTGAAGGCTCACCTAATGTCAAGTGTCACCTATAAAGTGCTCATGTGACGTGCTTGAGATGAGGATGTTAAGTTTCAAGTACATGAAATTACACCGGCATCCATAACCCCCAAACTGGAACTCAGGAAAGCAAGTTGGCAAAAATAAACACGATGGTGATACTTTTCTGAAGCTAAACACAACAAAAAAACTAATATATTTAACTTTTTTTCAAAATTGTACAGAGTAAAATAGGTCTCGTCTACACTATCCTATAAAGCTGTGTCATAAATATAAAAGCACTTTACAGCCATTCATCATTGATGAGCAGGTGCAGCTAAAAAACTATAGATACCCTTATTTTTCACATTCGCATCCATCAACGTCCTAAAACAAAAGGGAATAGCGCGGCTACTGACAGAAAATGTAAAATGCTGCCAAAAAGAACACAAAGAGATTTGATCCGCTTCAAAAATGAGGAAGGTTCTCAATTTGTCGGTCTTTTTTTATAATTATAGATTAAAAGACACCAATTCATAAAAAAAAAGACGTGTGGCATTCGGGGACTGCCGCGGTAAAGCTATTGCATAGCATTTTTTCTGGATTACGCATGCGCAGTCTTAGGTTATTTTCGTTAGGTATTTTTGTTACGGAATTTCTGGATTCGGTCTCCACGCTCAAGGCCCGCGATAGAAGCTATACAATCACTTAAAAAGTTTATATCACTTTTTATATTTAGAGACACGTTAGTTATACAACTTTTTAGTCAAAAATATGTATACGAAAAGAACAATGCGGTCACCTTTCCGATTTATTACCTACTATCGAACAAAATTTATGTATTTACTGAAAGCTTGTTAACTGAATTAGTAACTTCTTTAAAAAATCCTTACTCCGTCAACGTCGATTTTCGTTCTATTTCAAATTCGATCACTGTTTGACTGTGTCACTCAATGTTGCCCTTAACACCAGTTTCTCGTACACTGTTTTTCGATATACTAAGATATAAGACGTAAGATATTTTCAGGTTTGGGACTAATTTACCATACAGGCATGTCATGTTCAAATGATTTTATGAGACACTAGTTGCATTGCCCTGTATTGATAAAGGTGCTGGTAGGCTGGGCCAGATACTCATCAGCTTTTAGGTCAGACGCACTCAAAGTATTTTGAATACCCAGTGAGCCCCAAAATACCTTAGTAGGTCTCCAAGCGTCTTCAAGATGATTGCATTGTCGCACTAAACGGGAATGCTGGACTCAAAAGCTCTACTATCTTAAAAAAAGTTAGCGTTGACTTTAAGTAATCATTACGTATGGTAATCAATACTTCAAGTCTGCGCTAAGTTTTTATAAGATAGACCGCTAGTATCTTAGAGCCAAGACGTCACTAGACGCTCTGAAAATACTCGTATTTTAAATACCCCGTGTCACTATCCCACAAAGTCAGAGCCCTAATAAAGTTGCTGTAAAATACTAACTTGTGCTAAATATGTTCAAAACCGATCAATCAGTTCTAACTAAAGTGTATCAACAGCTCGCACTCGACATTCATTTATCTTGGGCCAATGTAGGAAACAAATTAAACACTTTAATACATGAGGCGTGACTAAAAAATAAAGGGGACGGAAAAAGCCCTGTCTTGTACCAAGGATGTATAAATAAACTAGAAGTGGCACAGGATTTAAAAAAAAAATATTGACAAATTATTTTGTAACAGAATCATTTGGAATCTATAGGTAGGCTTCTGTGCTTATTATAAAAACTGTGTTATAGGAGCTAAATTAAACTTTAATGGTTCAAAATTGTAACGTTGTGTCTAATACAATTGCCTAATTAAATCAAAACATTAAAAATAATTAAAATCTAACTATTAAACTATACATTCTTATAAATTAATCAAATCTATATTTTTACTAAGAAACAAATCTGAGTTTTACGGAACGTTATCGTCGTCCTAACAACTAGTTTTTAAACTGTGGCAACTGCATCGTCATTCGCGTTCGCGGCGTCATCAAGCACTACACTACCGGCCTCTGAGAACGAAGGACGCATACCTACATTTTCTACTAAACTATTCAAGTAAATCTAAAAGTGCAAGGAATCCCTCTAGGGTGAGTTCACAGCTTATAAAATACTGCCTAAAGCCTAGATATTTTCTGTAAAGCTGTCTGCGAAGTCCACACTAGCTGTGAGGGTTTTTTTTAACGAGTCACTGTCGCCTACTTACTCCCTACCCTCGGCTCTGTGGCTTGGCACTTGGCTCCGTTCTGAAGCTCGTCCTAAGACCTGCTGTTCCTTCCAGGATTCACCCTTCTACGTGGACTACCTATTCAACCTACTACTTGGACTATTCTTCTTTCTTCTACCTCTGCTGCTATTGCTGCTTCTGCTTCCTCCACTTACTCCTGACTGCGGCTGCTCCACTACTGGAAAATCTTCCTGGAGAGCCGCGGAGTGAAGCTGCCTTCATACAAGGACACAGAAGAACGTTGCCTAAGCCTGGAGCCTGGATCTAACCCGGAATACTCAGGCCAGTGACAGTGCTATCATAAACTCAGTGACTAGATAATCTATGTGTGGCTGTGTAGGTTTAAAGGACAGTAAAGGCGTGGTAAATCTAATTATCCTATTTTATTTCCACCCTGAGCAGGACCCTATACCTATCTATCTGCGGGCACAAACCCTAACGCCGCAAAATGAAATGTATTTTGTAAATCTTTATGGTCATGCTTGATCCTGTAATGATGTCACAGCTCTGTTGGTATTAGATCTGTCTTCCATCCTGTAGGTCGTAGATTCGATCCCATTGTGACAAACATATGCGTTTCAAAATATTGTAGTCGGTGCATACATATTAATGAATGTATTTACAAATAAACTTACCTATACGTCATCAATTATCAATTTAATTCTTATAATAGGCACAAACTTTGGTTAGTTTGGAAAAGTCTCTTTATAAAGTTACATATTAATGTTTGATTGAAGCTACGCCTGTTTTTTTCGAGTGATTGTGGACGTACATTTCACTCATCGCGTTCTAACAAATACAATCTCTTCCAGACACAATAAGAGATCTAGTCTCGCGTCAATCGTTAGCCGTCAGCCGAGTCTCAGCAAAAAGCGGTCCCCTCAATATCCGGATTCTAAATCCGTCCTCTGACGACATCCCGAACCTTTGATTAGTAATTTTGTGTGTCTCGAGTCTTTCTTTTGGGAAATTCTTATTTTTGTTATCAACTTCGCTGTATTTCTTTGATTTTTATGTAAAATTCTTTGATCAAAAATGATAATAGAATATATTTTACAACGATATTACGACTTCAGTTTTTGGGGACATATTTTGCTAGAAATAAATTTGAAATTTGTGTTTTCAAGACTATTTTTCTGTTTTTGTAGTTGTTGGTTTGTAAAGAATAACATTTTCGTATTACGAAAACTTGTAACCCAAGTAAAACTAAAAGAGAAATGAGTAAAAAAGGGTTACGTTTTCTTACGTCACATTTTTACACTTGTCAGTCTTACATTGCTGGTTGTAACTCTAACTCTTCAAAAAGTTCGATGCTAAGACCGTTAATGTATTTAATTATAAAAAATATCTCATCTCTACCACTATAGCATCCCATTTACAGAACCAATACAAAGTCAATTATGTATAATACTGTTATAAATGAATAAATAATGCTGGACAATCCACACAACATCATCTAGCCCCAAGCTAAGCAGAGCTTGTGTTATGGGTACTAGAAGACTGACATACTTAATACAATACATAACATAGATAGATACTTTTTATTATACATATAAAACACCCAGAGCACATTATAGGATGATGTAGGACAAAAAAATGTCGCTAGTAATATAATTATAACTAGAAGGCATGTCCGGGTGATTCAATTCCATTAAAAAGTATTCCTGGAATGTCAAACTGAGTCCGTAGCTTAAATCTGAATTTAGACTCGTCTAGACATTTGGCTGTCTCTTAACTAGACTGCTGAAGAATTTATTCTGATTAATACAAGAACGGTTTTTAAGATCTTAAAAGATGGCTTATATTTTTATTTGATAGGTAGACTGTTACAAAAAATTACAAAGAATGGGAAGACTAAATAGTCTCGTGAAAGATTTTAATCTTTACAATAATATACAAAAATGTAACTACAAAAAGTTCTCATTTCATATCACTTGATAAAAAAGCAAAATTATATATAAAATAAATTACCTACCTTGTACTTGTATAAATAAAACAATTGTTAAATACGACACGTTTGAGGCAAAGTACGAATTAACTACAAGAACTTGTAATTTTACTGAAATTTCTTTTAGTTTACTAAAGCACTAAATCAATCAATGAAGTACCTACTCCAACATACTCCACGTTATTCTCTCCCGACCTCGATTTACGATCGAAATTTAACGGTTAGGTACGTTCAATGGCTACCTATTAGCTACGTCACTACGTACCTACGTCAATACGTGACTACTTACGAGTAGGTACGTGGATAATGAGTAGGAACTATCCGTCAGTGGATCTCCAGAGAGGATATCTATTTTGAGGATTTTTATTATATAGCTTTGACAAAATTTATTTTCATATTCGTTCTTCAATGGGAAACATCAATGGTATTTTATTTTGTTAGGAGAATTTTGTGGTTACCGGTTCCTATTAATGAACAAAAGGAGTTTATTATTAGGTTATATCCCATTTTTTGACGATTCAATGATACTTTTGTGAACCATTTTTGATACTGCGTTGATGGAAATGTATTTTTTACCATATTTCACAATTAAATTACCATGATAATGTAAGTTTTTTGTGTATATAGAACGTGTATGTTTTTAAATAATATCTATGCTTGAGTAGAAATCAATGAACTAATTTAAAAAGTACCTAAGAACTGAAATAGAATACAATTAGTTCGTCGAACTCCCTGGGCCCCTAATATTGCCATGCTAAGGGCAACACACGTCATTTTAACATTTCAGTGTGAACGAACCCGATTAGACGTGTCTTGGCTTGCGCTGTTCTAAATATATATTCGGATGCCGACTGAGGGCGGCCCGCTCTCCCCTCTTCTTTTGTTCCTATTTGGTTCAAAAAATAGATCTCTCTGAAACTCTGAAGGGTGTTTGCGCGTGAGTCAGTCCAGTGGCGGTCTGCGCCCCGGCACGCGTGCTTCGCTTATGAAGTGTAAGGGGCCACATTGGCATTTCTATCTTGGTTTAATTTCTGTCGGTCAGTGTTGAGTGGCTTCTACCTTTATGTATTTCTATGGTGATAGTGTTTGTGATTTGAAATTGGAATCTGTCAAATATTGGTACGTATTTTGTTTTTTTATAAGTATAATAAGGCGACGTTCTATAAAGCTGCTAAGTATCACATAAAAGCAACATAAATATAAAAAAAAAACATTTATAAATCCTCTGTATTTTCAAAGGAAAACAGATTCGTGGAAATATTTTTGTAAGCGTTTTCAGATATAGTAGAATTCTTAGAACTGAATTAATCATACTTGCAAAATCAGATACTTAGCTTTGAAGTTTCATGACTGAGAGTTCGACGAAAATATTATCTTACAAAATAACTTTTTAAAAACTTATTTTTTAAATATACTTACATAAAAGCTAGAACGAGAAAAATAAATTGTGTGTAAAGTGAAATATGCAGCTCCTTTTCTGAAAATTCTTTATATGTATTTACAATAAATTAAGTACATAGAAAAACAATCCTTGCCCTGTTAGAGTCTTATCATTTTACTTCGAAATGTACAGCGTGAATTATTAAGTTCACTTTCATAATATGGGACATAAAATATCCATAATAGCTAATAGCACTTACAGAACGTGTTTTGTTTATGGCTAAAACAGTGAACAGTGTAACCTCATCATTATTACGAATTAATTATTATTATGACTATACCAACGTTCTGAAAAATTAATAAGACTGACCTATTTGGACGATGCCCCAAATTATTAGATTTTGAACTCTATCTCGACTACATAGAGGTTTTAATAACTAATGAATTTAATATACGAATTTGAACTTTATGTTAAGGAAATAGTGTAAAGGAAACGTTGGCCGATAATACTAACAAGTGAGGTGGTTTAGGTGATGAAAAGGTGGTTTAGGAATGCTTGGAAATTTTCTAGAAGATTATGGGTTTAACAAAGCATTTTTATTTGAATCTGCTATAGTCATCATGCAACCTATACATAACACTGGGCAAGCTCCAACAAATAATTAGATTTCAAACTTGACTGTATTGCCGTTTTTTTCACGAAATGTAATTCTTCTTCTTTTTTTTCATCTTCTTAGTGTTTTTCCAAAACTTGTAAAAACCAAATGATGCTAACGAAATTTAATTTATGAGGTAAGTGATTAAAATAAACGAGGAGTGAAATGAAACAAGAACAAAAGAGTATAGGTTGACGTTTTATGGTCTATCTTATAAAAAGTTAGCGCCTACTTAATGTGTTGATTACCATACGTAATGGTGACATAAAGTCAACGCTAACTTTTTATAAGATAGATGGTTTTAGTTTAAAATAGACAAGTAAATTAATACCTAAATGGTATGTAGGTTGTACTTAACCTAATTTCTACACCCACTATAAATTGGTTTAGTGTAAGGCAAGAGCTATTATTTTGAGAACAGCATTTATAATAATTACATGGATTTTTGAGTGTATTTCTCTGTAAGCTAAAGTAGCTATAATTTATAGATAATTATCGTTAATGAAGAAAAAACTTAAACATTTTGCCTTAAATACACAACAGCTGATTTGACTATTGACTGAGGAATTTGTAATTAAATAATTTTAAGGACTTCTATTATCTAGAATGTATAAGAAAATTGACGTTTTGATAGAGAGAGGCCATTTATGAAAAGAGGTGTTATAAGTTAAAATTATAAGCTGTGTCAATAGTTCAGAAGATTTGCTCTAAAAAATACAACAAAAAACGGAAAAAATCATTTTTCAAAACCTTTTTTTAAATACATAGGTATAGGTAATAAACCAAAATATTATAATTTATATTTTGGTTTCATATCATTTCATATCATTTATTCAATAAACAATTATTACAAATCGTGTCTGAATGTTAATTAACACTAGCATGCAACTTTACAATAATAAAAATAAAATTAAAATAAATGTCTGTCTGAATAAAATTAAGTAATTTAGAAATAGTAATTAATGTCAGAATTTCTATAAATAATAATCCTAAATTTCCTTTATCAATTTGGTTTTCTCAATGAATTCTTCGATTGAATAAAAACACCCCTTCAACAAGAGTTTTTTCAATTCTGAGATAAATTTCATCGGGTTTTCTAAACCTATATGTATTATTATTATTACCTATATGTATTTAAAAAAGGTTATATAATTAAATAAAACAAAGCTAGACCTATTATCATTCAAATTAGCCAAAATTCTGCACAAAAAACCCTTTGCGCCATTTGCAAATCTCGTATGATAATTCTATTGTGTTACAAGTGTATTGTTTGTTTGTTTGTCACAGACCTGACATGTTATTGTTATGTTATTGTTAGAAATAACTCGACCACGTTGAGGGTCTATCCGGATAGGGGTTTCAATGACCAGTGTGCTGAAGCTGAGTGCATCCGCTCCAAACCTGAATCATTGTTGGTTAATATATCTTTCAAATGGGTGTATGTTCTAGACCAGGGCTCACCAATTAGTTTCGCTCGGGGTCCATTTTAAGAAATAAAATGGCCGTCGCGGTTCGCACATTTTATAAAAATAAAAAATTTTGTACAAAGGTAATTACGGAAATTACAAAGGTAAGTATTATATTATTTACATATCAATGAGAAAAGCAGCAGTGTCTTGTGTACGCTTCCGATTGGTACTGATTTGGATCAGTTGAACTATCCATAGATCGTTTGCAACGGTCTGTAGATAGCTCAACTGTTTCTTATGTATTTTATATGACAATGTACATTTTGTAAATACTGTAAGTTTGTATGTGAATAAAGTCATTCACCCCTAAAAAAAAAAAAAAAGAGAAAAGTGTCATTTTTTATGGTTGATTTATATGTTTGATGTTTGGAGTGGAATTGGTGCAAACTATTGACATTACTCGTTACTTCGCCCGGAATTTTTCGAAAATACTGCGTGGGATATATTTTTCGGTCCGCATACAATGGTGGGTCGGCGGTCCGCATGCGTGACCCCTGTCTAGACAATGTAGGGGATTTTAATAGATAGATAACACTTTATTGCACAACCGAAAATACAAAAAAAAGTCTTGGAACTAACTAAATTTAGTACAATGGGCGGCCTTACCGCTGATAGCGATTTCCAGGCAACCGTAGCATGAAAAGTTTCGAGCGAAGTAGTAAAAGAAAGGGGAGGGTGCACAAGCAACAATGTAAAAATGGATTTAATATAAGAGAGGTGAAGAGGTAAGACGGCTGAACGCAATTATATGACGTAAACGTAACGTGTTTACGATTTTAATTATGGTATTTACACAGCGCGTAAATAACAATAAGAGCATAAAAAAAAATTAATATTATCAGGAAGCTGTTGTTATAAGAGCATAGGTTAACAAATCCATTTTTTTTTATTTTAGCCTAGATTGTCCCACTGCTGGGCAAAGGCCTCCCCCAAACAGTTCCACTTCTCTCTGTCCTTGGCAGTGTCCCACCAATCCAAGTCAAATACAAACAAATCAATAACATTGAAAAAACATACAGTCGAATTTTAAACCTTTTTGAAGTGCGATAATAATCACTAAAAACAATTTATTTCTTATAGGCCTTTGCTTTGGGACTAAAAAGTCATCCAGCACCAAAAAGCACCAATCATCACCTAACGGGGGCGTCTAAACGGGCTATATTTTACGACAATTTGTGGCTGCAATACTGTGGCCGGCAACATTGCTACCAATACCAGTCACACTATGCAATATTTTAAGGATGGCCCGGCATTATAGCCACTTATTTTTTGATATGTCGAAATGTTTTTATGTGTAGCCAGCGTGTGGCCGAACGATCGCCTCGCAATCGAAAATACTGCAATATATCTGGGCCATCTATATTGTTGTTCTGTTTTACTGTATATGCGCGTCCCTTGCATCCGCGCATCTTATGCATTTGTATGTTTGGTCCAATTCTGTTCACAAGAAATTGGAAGTCGCTCTTAGAAATTCTTGTAAAATTTTTAAATAAGTATTTATCCAGCATTAATTCCTTGTGTACGGAATCCAAAGTGTCACGCCTACTTAGGTAGGGTCGAATCCACATTCGTGTCCTTTTTTTTCGTTTTTCTGCCAAAACAATGTAAGCGGCTGCGATGAGCGTCATTTCGTCGGCCATTGTTGCTGGATTGTGTGGCTCATTAAAGGGTTCTGAATCAAAGGACATACTATTGCAGCCATATTGCAACATGTTGCCTGCAATTGATTGATTGATTGCTCAGCCATATAATGTTTTATTGATGGCTGGGCAATGTTTGCCAATAATTGCAGCCACAAATTGTCGTAAAATATAGCCCTTTTAGACGCCCCATTTTGAAAAGTTAGCGCAGACTTGATGTATTGATTACCATACGTAATGATGACTTAAAGTCGACGCTTACTTTTTATAAGATAAGGGGTTAATCTTTACTTAAAGTAAGAAGGTACATTATAAAATAAGTCTCTGATATGATATAATATTGCCTCTTATACAATTATGCTAATTCAATTCAATTCATTTATTCAGAACAATTACAATTCAATTGTGTTTGTAATAAAGATTTATCAGCCATTTATCAAACAAAGTCTATTTTGTATTAATTTACTCGAAGGTCAAATTACTAGATACAGATTCGTTCGTCTTAATTTCGAGATTCTAACGAATTATTAACATTTTAATTGAGAGCAATGCGATGATCGATGGACGGAGCTTTATTTACTAGCTTTGGCATACCACTTCGTTCGGTAGTGAAAAATATGAAAATACTCAATTAAAAAAAATGTAATTAACTAAAACATCTTAATTGTTGGATCAGTTGAACTATCTATAAGTAGATCGTTTGCAACGGTCTGTAGATAGCTCAACTGTTTCTTTTTTCAGATTTTGATCGATTTAAATAAAACTAAAGAACTAATAAATAAGCAAATAAATATTTACGGGAGTTTCACACATTACACTATAGTTCCAAACTAAGCAAAGCTTGTACTATGGGAACTAGATTGCTGAGAGAAAACTTATACCTACACTTACTTTCTTTTTTGTTTATACATACATCACACAAACATTTGCTCTGGGTGGGAATCAAACCCACAACCCACATGGAAGGCAGAAAAAATGTATTTATACAAACATCCAAATTGTTTTTTTTTCATACTAATATTCAACTGGTGTAATAATTTTAGACGGCTATTCATTGAAATTAAGATATTTCCATTATTTTAGAATTTCTGTCTCAGATAGCTTTGTTTTGTAAATTAATTAATGCCTTGGCCTAATATTTCGTTATCAAGGCAATGATTTGTCGTAATAACAGCAATTTAAATTAATTTTGATTTTTCGTTAAAAATCTATTAATATTTGCTGTCACAGAAATGTTTTTCATGTTTGGTATCAAACCCACGACCCACAAGATAAAGCTAATACTAACCTGCTGGCAATTCCATATTGAGTTGATAAAAATAAATTGTATTTTTATTTCATTATTTGATATTAGAGTGTTTTGTTTTTCATTAAATATAGTAGATATTTAAATTTTTAATAATTATTAATATAATAATTATTTTAATATTTTTTAAATATGTACCCTTTTATATGTAGTTACTATGAGGTAACTCTGAGGTAACTCATTTTTGGCCCTAGTCTAGATTGCACATTCTCCTTTACAACCTAAGTGCTAACGAATGACACCAGAGTATAACAACACAGATATACAGATATACAAACACGTTGTCACAGTATATTATCACGATTATCACACACGTCGCGTCACCTTATCACAGGTTTACTCGATTAGAACAAAAGACGTTCCGTTCTACGGGCGCATCCGAATCACATCGATATACGCTTATTTCCATACTATTAAACCTCGTTCAGGAAAATGAGACCACAGAGCTCCTTATTCTAGAACCATGGTTAAAAAAAATTAGACCTGTCAATGTCAGTTTTGACATTTTTAATTTTGGATCTTTCGAACCGTGATCAAGGCGCACGCTGTGTTGAAATATCGGGAAATAATAATTCTCGGAAACATCCCGTTTTGAAAGAAAAGATTAAGTTTTTAATATCCCAAAAGTTTATTATAAATATTAAATAATATATGTTCGAAACAGTGAAACAGTGCTTTAAACAAATATCAACGATATAAAAATGCTCATTCGCGTTGAAATAAATACTTCATTAATGTAAAATACCGAAATATCATAATTATTGTCCAATGTATCATATTTGGTAAAACAATATAAATTAAATAAAATCTATGTTCTTTTTAGTATTCAATTGTTTCATTCTGTGATAACATACTTCAACTACACGTCATCAGTAAAAAAAAAAAGAAAAGTATTACTATGATGAAAAATGAGAGTTCGACTCACACAGTTTCTCGGCTATTGTGACGAGCACCAGCTGCAAAAATGAGATGAATTATCCGCAAATACAATAAATCTGCGCCGCGAATATTTTTGACAGTTGTGATTTCTTAGCGATTGCGCAATGTCATTGCGATTCTGAAGCAACTTTGAGAATAAGTATTCGAAGGTAAATGTTTGCTTATCTAAGGTTTTGTTGTAATATGAACGCACGTGGAAATTCCGATTGCGATTCGGGAGTTTTTCGCATCATGGGAATTGCGTTTTGGGAATGTTACATTTGTAAGCATTTTTTTTCGAATACGATGAAGGTTTAAGGTGTTTTACCAATTTATTTAAGTAAATATAAAAAGAGTCACGTTTTTATATGCAAAAGTACAATAAAATGGATCGGTTAAACTACGCAATGTTAATAAAATGGGCCATATCTCACTCCTAAACCGAAAACAAAATAAAACAAAGAACAATTTTAATAACTCCGGAACCATCAGTAAAAAAATAACTGCAAACTTTCAAACCGCTTTCAATAGCGAAAATTTCTCTCACCTAAAATTACTTTTTCTGTTCGGAATCGTAATTTGAAAAAACCAAGCTCTATTTCAAATTTCCACCTGCAGTTGTTAAAAAAGCGGATTATTTTAGTAGTTTTTCATGAAACGGTCTGAAAATTCTGAAAGTTTCAGGGTATTTTCCCGGTTCTTTTTCTATAGTCCCAAGGGGTGGCCGCGGTCGTAAAATTTCCGATTTCAAATGAGGGTAAGAGTTCATTTTGACAGCCCTACTGACGTATTATAATAACAAGTCTACCCGACAACTTTTTTAATCGTGATTCTGTTTTCAAACCTACAATACATGAAATGAATTGGAAAAAACCGGCCAAGTCCGAGTTAGGCTCGTACACAAAGTGTTCTGTACCATAAAATAAAATAGAATAAAATGTAACACGTTTAATTACATCATATCCTCTAATGTAAGTTACTATAAAATATTTGATTATTTCGAAGACAAGCAAGCTTGGGACGATCTCTAACTTCTTTACTAAACAATTGTAAGAAGGATCATATAAAAACGCTAGGATCCAGGTCTAGTTTCTTGCCAGTTTTTCTAGACTCTGATCGCGACGAACTGGCGCTTAGAATCTAGTATGTAAGACGTTTCAAAGTGATCCTTGTGATTTTAAGCCATTTCATAGCTTCTATCGCGGGCCTTAAGCGTGGAGACCGAATCCAGAAATTCCGTAAGAAAATAACCTAACGAAAATAACCTAACAATGCGCATGCGTACCTAATCCAGCAAAAAATGCAATGCATTACCGTGGCAGCCCCCGAGTGCCAAAGTTTTTTTATCTATATCTATATCTTCTTCTATACTTATAATAAAACTGTAGAGAGGTCAATTCTGTACATGAAATATATTAAAAAAAAAACTATCAGGGGGTGATTAGTGATCGATACTGATGCCAAAAATGCAATCAGTAAAATTTTTGTCTGTCTGTCTGTCTGTCTGTCTGTCTGTATGTTCCTTATAGAAACAAAAACTACTCGACGGATTTCAACGAAACTTGGTACAATTATTCTTCATACTTCTGGGCAGGTTATAGGATACTTTTCATCACGCTACAATCAATAGGAGCAGAGTAGTGAAGGGAAATGTTGGGAAAACGGGAGAAGTTACTCCGTTTTTTAAGCTTCCGTCGCGTGTGCAGCCTTAATGGTTAAAGTTACATAGAAATCATGTATGACGGAAATATTCTACATTAAATTGTCTAAAAAATATCCCTCAACAGCATATGTCTATCTTTTATGGTTGACTCACAATAACACGTGTAAATCCTGATAGCTTAGCAGTTCGGGGCATTCTGATTATATTTGTTTACTCTTACGTTTATAAGACTCTCAGTCATCCCAAATTTGAAAAAGTTAACATTATAACCTATTCAATAAAAAAAGAATCATAGAAATCGGTATAGAAACACCAAACTTATACATGAAATAAGCCATCGCGCCGTCGCACTTGAATACTCAAATCGAGTAAAGTTTGAAATTTGTTGTGTTTACCACTAGATGGCGCTACTGTGCACAAATCCTAGATCGCGCTATCGGTGCGTTTTGGCAATGTGTTATAAGTCGGTCGGTATTTAGCAAGAGTTTCGTTAAATTGAGTTATCTTGATAAGTTATTTTGGGTTGCGTATCCGATTACCGCTTTAATGACGAATAAATATTTAAAAACAAAATATTAAATATTCAAGGGGGTGCTCATAATCTCATACAAAAACATAATTTACTTAGATGGTTTGTTTTTTTATATCTAATGTTTTATAAAATATATATTGATGAGTACATTTACTTGGGCCAGTTAGCGAGCTTCGAAAACAGGCAGGATAAGGAGATCGATCGCCGCTTCGAGAACGCCTGGAAGAGCTACTGGTCCATGAAGGAACACATTAAAGGCGACCTTCCACTTACGCTTAAACGCCAACTCATCGACATGTGCATCCTGCCCGTCCTAACCTACGGTGCGCAGACATGGTCACTGACTGAAGCACAGAAATCCATCTTTGGTTTCAAGCGCATCGATCGAGTGCGAAACACTACGCTGCATTCGCTCACTGGTATTGCAGATGTAGGCAATAAAACCGCGAGGCTTAAGTGGGACTGGGCAGGTCATATTAGCCGGATGAACCCATAAAAATGGTCCTAAATCGTGACACCGTGGCTGCCTGAAGACGGAAGGCGGCGTGGAGGCCGACCAAAGAGGCGATGGCGGGAAAACCTCGATGCTTTCGAGAGGGATTGGTGGACGAAAGCGGAAAGCAGAGAGAAGGATTTGGGGGAGACCTTTGCCCAGCAGTGGGACGAGATAGGTTAGGAAAAAAAAAATATAATATACTTACTTAATCTATACTAATATTATAAAGAGGTGAAGTTTGTGTATTTGTTAAATTGTAAGGGGTAATCTCGGGATCTACTGAACCGATTTTCAAAATTCTTTCACCAATAGGAAGTTACATTATTGCTGAAAAATAAAAAGGCTTTTGCTTTTTTTTTTTTAGTAGTCCGTTTTGCAAAATGAATCGGAGAAAAAACGGTCGAATCAAAGCGTTTCTTACGAACGCTGCCTTAACGATGAAAGAAGTGTTCTAAAGAAGAGATGTGGAGCTTGATAATGCCTACAAAAAAGCCACAAGTCAACGACAGCATATTATGTCTTGCTTTTTTATTTAATAAAAATTATCCCCAACGAAGTGGGCACGTGTCAGCTAGTTGATTAATAAATTTTGACTTTGACTTTTTACCATTTGGCGTACCGTCCTCAAATGGTAAAAAGTCAAAGTTAAAATTTAACCCTAAAAAGATAAGGGAATGGAAAATTAGAGTTTTACGCATTGCGTTCTGTTTGAATGGAAGATATTGACCTACTTCATGTGTTTGGGCGACTCGATTGTTTATTTTTAGCAGCTATTGCGCGTTTTGCTAGAATTTTTATTAGTTTTAGAGTACTAGCTTGAATTTTTGTTGGTGGTTGCGGGTTCGATACTCAACAAGAACAATTTATGATGGCTAACAGATGATGTTTGTTTTGTGCATTGTATTTACAAATAAATAAATAATACTAATGTGTGATTATAATTAATGGATTTACTTTTAATTTTAAATGTTATTTTCCTTGTGATTGATGAAAAGGAAATTCTACCTATGTGATTAAAATTTTAGTACTTTCATCAATGTTATGATCATGACTTTTATTAAGTATGAAACACAAATTCAATATCTACACTTACAATAAATGCATTTTTTTTATTCCATCTGTTAAACTTTTTTTGTAACCTCAATTGGGAACGCTGCTCTGATGAATTAAATTACTCAGCGAGCTGACGGTCAAGCGATAAAGTGAAATTTGCGTAAAAAGACACGGATATAAGTGACATTCGTAAACGTATCAAAAAAGAATAACACACTGCGTGCTGACACTGCAACGTTTGACAGCATCTCTGAAGTTGACGCGCAATGCAACTCAAACATTATCGTTTCTAGCTAACTATCGTTATTCCTAATGTGACCTAATGTGACCACAAGCCGTAACCATAATTTAATTTTACTATATTTACTATAATTACCTGCTATTATCCTTTTATTACTAATTACCGGTCAAATTGTACCCGAAAATAATTAATACTCTAAAATATATAGGTGTCACAGCTCAGTTAGTAGCAGCCTTCCATGCTGTGGGTCGTGGGTGCGATTCCCACCCAAAGCAAATATTTGTCTGATGTTTGTTCTATGTCTGGGTGTTACTTTGTACTCTATGTATATACAAAGAAAAATCTAGATTCCATAGTACAAGCTTTGCTTAGGTTGAAACTAGAACGCAAAGTATACTATACTATTCTATTCAATGTGTGAAATGTTCATGACATTTTTTTTTTTTTTCAATTTCACCTGATGTGACGATTGATTTATTGTTATGATATACGTATATCAATCAAATCGAAATTAGTAGGTACCTACGCCATTTAGGAAAACCTATAATTGGCTAGATGATAAGATTTTGTTTAAGCTATAAACTTGTTAATTGTGATTGCTGTGATTGCCGCTCTCCAATTATAATTATTGCTACACCCAAACTTGGGTATATTATGTTCTATTAGGACCTAATTAGGAGCAAACGGATACTGGAGTGGAGACCGCGTTTAGGCAAGCGTAGTGTAGGACGCACTCCGGCAAGATGGAGCGACGATCTACGGAGTGTAGCTGGCAAAAACTGGATGAGAAGAGCCGAAGACCGGGCTCAGTGCAACGGTGGATCAAGGGGGGGGGGGGGGTCATGGGGGTCATGACACCTTTAAGCTTTAAGTTTGTATGTATTGTAGATAAGTCTATTGTATTACAGTGGGATAGAGTTGAAATTTGTAATGTTCATGTTGATGTGAACTTTAACAAATCGTGTTTTTTAATATTTTTACAATAATAAACAAACCTTAAACGTTATCGACAAGTTTTACAAAAAAAAATATTTAGATAAGTAATGTTTTTTTTTGTTGATTCTACTTAATTTGTCGAATCTAAGTTGAAGTATGGGACCACCTCTATCAAAGAAAAAAAAACAAAATCGATTTAAAACTAGCGGAGTAATCGTTTACACACGATTAAAAACAACATAAATACAATCGAATTCGAAACTTCAATTGGCAAAGTAATCGCGTACCAGAAAAAAACCAACATAAAATCGAAATCGAACCTACTTTTTAGATGTTTTTTTATAAAATCCACTAACCACAGAAACTTATTAAAACTAGCACATTCAAATTCAAAGGCTTTAAACGTCTGTAGCCTTCAACATGACATATGCTGCAGTGACAGCTGTCACAGCGGACCGGATTTAAAAGCCACGGAACGTGAGCGTTTTCTGTATTTAACTGGAAATCATTTGTTTATTTATTAAACCAGCATAGGAGATTGAAAACAGCGAGTTATCTACCAAAAACACGGCTATAAAAAACAATATAAAAGTAAATAAATAAAAAATATAATTTATTCACAAACAAACTTACGACTATGACAATATTTACAAAATGTACATAAATATCTTTTTATATTTTAAGTAAACACTTAGTTACCTAGTTGTGTATATCTAAAAATCTCGCACTAAAAAATGTTTGCATCCTAAGAGCGATATAAAACACAAAAGCGAACTACTGGGAATTCGTGGTAGGACCAACGACACGGACGTTGATGTGACAACATTTTTATTACCATTTAACCTGGTTCTGGAATTTTGTGTACACAACATTTTTCAAGGCGTTTTTATGACATTTTTACACCGGAGTTTTACTGTTTTGATGATATTTTGTTGGTGAGATTAAAAAATATATTTCTGTCCCTCTTTGTAAATCTCTCGGGCTATCAGTTTCGTAAATTAAGGTTATTTCGGGCTATTTTGATGTAATTATACGCGTTTTAGGTTGAAATAATGACTGTTATTAAACAGCCAAAATAAGATACGAGTGAATGGGTATCTTCTAGGCAAGCGTGCTACATCGTCGCATTGTCACTTAACATCAGGTGAGATCGCGGTCAAACGCTTGCCTATAAATTGTAAAAAAAGAAAAAAAAAAGACGTGTGGCACTCGGAGACTGCCGCGGTAAAGCTATTGCATAGCATTATTGCTGGATTACGCATTCGCAGTGTTAGGTTATTTCGTTACGGAATTTTTGGATTCGGTATCCACGCTCAAGGCCCGCGATAGAAGCTATACAATAGCTTAAAAACGGAATACAAATTCTATTCTAATTTAGATAGTCTTGATAAAAATATATCATTGCAATAGTAACCGACCTCTTATCGTGATAATTTGAATGTAATTTTCAAATTTAAAATGGGTTTTGAAGTTGGTTTCAAATCCCATGTTCGAATCCCAATATCGGTGGTAGGTACAGTCGCGTAAACAAAGGTAAACAGGAACACAGCTCCAGGTGAAACGACAAACGCTTTTCCTCGAGTTTATCGACAGTGGAAGCCGTATAAACACTTATTTACATGGAGACAAAACTTTTTATAAAATGAACTCTTTTCTAGGATTTTTATCGTTTAAAATACTTCAAATGTTAAGTTTAGTTACCTACATTTTTTACATACTGTAACACGCATAGGTTTTAATATGTTTTGCATTAAATTAATTTAATTTTACACACGGAATCTAGTACCATTACTTTACGATTTTTTTTCTGCAGCAAACAAGAACAAATCCTGTTCATAAAAATTTTGCAGCAATAACTTGAAATTTAAATTTTGTGTTATACTTTCTTACATGTCATGTTTTCCAAGCTTAAATCAGTTCTAAGTAACAAGTCCGTTCATTTTTACGCTTCCAATTGGTACTGATTTGGACCAGTTGAACTATCTATTGATCGTTTGTAACGGTCTGTAGATAGCTCAACTGTTTCTTATGTATTTTCTATGGCTATGTATATTTTGTAAATACTGGAATAGTCGTAAGTTTCTTTGTAAATAAATTTATTATTATCATGTTGTGAAAAAAATTTTTACTCTATTGTTTCTTATGTATTTTATATGCCTATGTATATTTTGTAAATTATGTAATAGTCATAAGTTTGTTTGTGATTAAATTTATTATTATCGTGTTGTGATAAAAAAAAATCGTATCGTATATAGAAACGACAAAGTCTCTCCATGTAAACGGCTCTTAGCAGTGTGGTGAAACTTGGTGCATTATTTACGTAGTTCTGGCGTTAATAGTCGGTACACTTGTAAACAAAACTGAACGTTGATTTACGCATGCTTGGTTTTTGTGAATAGCAAAGCATTGTTTGAAGAAAACTTTGGCTTTGGTTCGAACATTTTCTTGGTACAGACGACGGCAAAAGTGATTGAATAGTTCTGATTATTATTGACTAATTATTTAACTGAAAACTGGTTTTGAAATTTTAATATTTATATTTTTAAGTTAATATTTATACACTATAATATTATATACTTAGTCAGATTTACAAAAATATTGTGTAACCAAAAAATAAGACGAAGCCACGGGCTCCAGTTAGTTTTATATAATATTTTTATTTCCTGTAAGTACATATTACCAGTCAGACCGATAAAATAATATTTATCAAAATAAATATTAATTATAGAAAGAATTGCTTGTACAGCATTATTTATTATACTTAGTACTTATTTATTTATCATCTCACAACATCATATAGATATAAATAAAGTATATATTTAACATTAGTTTTATTAATAAAATTAAACAAGTTACAACAGTCTAGACTAATATTGATTCAATTTGAAACATTTACCGAAACCTAAAAGTAGTTATTCAAATATAAATGAAATATCGCGAATTTCGACTTTTTGAATAGAAAGCAAACAAAGTTGAAATTAACTTTACTGATACCTTTATAGGGACGAATTTAAATATTATTGTGTAGAACTTTCAGTCACTTGGTGACTTTCTATTTAATTAACTGTCAGCCGCACTAGGAGATGTAACTAGATATATTCATTTAAATAAATTAGGGGGCGTTAATTACGTAAGGTGTTCTAAGGGGGGAGGGGATCAAGCTAAATCTTTCCAAATCTCACTGAGTGGAGGGGGAGGTGAAAATTCTCAAAAATGCCTCACGAAATTAATGGACGCCCCCTTACTTGATATGTAATTATTTTTACCAAATTACAAGCGAGATACAGATTTTTTTAATATATATATTAATTAAAGTTAGATTTCTGATGGAATATTTATTATGACAATGAATAATTTATATTATCATTTACATATTTATTTTTCTTTTAATGCATCCTTAAATTTGTGTATAAAATATTGTAATAGTCGCTTATATCAAATATTGTATGTTTATTTGTGAATAATCTAACTACAACTTAAATTTAAGTGTGGTTACTGAGTGCGGCTGTAAGCATTGGAATTAATATTATAAAGTTTTTTGTTTAGAAACGCTCATTATTGAATGAACACTCGAAAGTATCAAAACTTCTTAATTAGATAAGTTGTGCGATTGCTCATCACTTTAATTTATTATTTATGGAATTTTAAGCAAATTTTATATAATTATAATGAAAACGAAATGAACTTCAATCATAGTCGACAAACAACTAAATTCACATTATATTATTATAAGAACTCAAAAGTCAGATGATAAATATTTAATCATTTTAATTTTAAAGTCATAATTTTGTTTTTCAGTTAGTTAAACTATTTGTAATTTAGTCTCGATCTTAGCACATGCCGCGGCACCCTATAATTGAAGGAACACATAGCTATAAGCCCACTAACTCTAATATTTAATTTTTTCTTGTGTTTTCTTTGTTGGTTGTCCTAAATAAATAAACAATTAACTTCATCTGATAATATAAAACTTATTTTGACAAGCAAACTTCAAACAATTTTGATTACTTGTGCAATAATCCCTCAAAGGGATCAAAAACCTTCATAATTGCATCGGCCGTTAATTAATAAATAGCTTACAAGTGTCTACTACTGAAAACTGACAGAATTGTCACAAGAGATATTTTGAGTTACACTGCTTGCCCTTTTTTGTATAAAGGAGAATGTGCATTTGTTTTGATTTTTATTGCACATTAAAAAAATTACAAAGGCGAGTTTAATGCTTAGAATTTTCTTAATTTTTTGCAATCTAGACCAAGACTCAGGAAAATTTTCCTCAGGGTTGCCACATAGTACATGTAAACAAAAGACCTTTAGAATGCAGATCAATACGAAGTTAATAATACAAGCAGTTTTTGCAAAAAACCTTGATTTTCAAAATGTACAGCAATTTTCCTTTTATACAGTGGAACTTATACAGATTTTATAAGTTATATAAAACAGGAAATGTGTCAAACTTTCGGTATATTTGTTTCAAAATCACTCTACAATTACTAAATCAAAGTTACACCTCGGTGGTTTCAAACAGCTTCGGCCGCGCAATGTAACTCGTAACGAGCAAAAAAATCGCTTGCTAGTAGTTACGTGGTAGCGTTAGTAGATGAGTGGAGCTAGGTACGTGCAGCTATCTCCTAGGGTCAAAGGCTATTGTCAATGCATTGCGGTTAGGCTGCTCGCTCACTATGTAGGTCGAGACCTCATCTCGGTATTTCAACATTTTGTGACACTGCTTGATTACTAAGAAGTAGGAACTATTTTCAACTGACTTCAAAAAGAAGGAGGTTTGATTCTTTTGTGTCAATTTTTAGGTACGCGATTTTTACGCCCATTGTAAATCGTAGGTCTCTATGATTACCTACGTTTTTGTTTGGTAGATAATTATTAAGTAGAACTTCTATTCGGGTTCCATATTTAAGTGAAATCACAGGAATCACTTAAGTCATTTGGACTCTTATCAATTGGTTTTTTGTGTTAAGCCTGAGAAATGCTGTCATCATGTTTGTGTATAACCCATTAGTTTATTAATTCTGTTAAGGATAATATCTTATATGCTGCTACTATATTTTTTGTTTTGTAGGTTATTGCTATTCTGTTGCTATTAGTGAGGACCTGTAAATGGCTCGCATGTAACCTTAAACTGTTGTTATATAAGTAATTATAAGCTGATGGTCTTCCTCAAATAAATAAATTATATTGGTAAAAATTGTCTGTGAGATCATTACATGACCAAATTTTGAGCAATTTATTTATTAACCACAGTAAAAAAAATATAGCCACTTTTTCCAAGCGGCAAATAATAACCAAAATAAAATAGCATAATTTTATTCCTTAAATATTATCGTACAATACTAGGTCTACTCAAAATAAACGTGTTTTTTAACGTTTTAAGTTACACTGCGCAGCAACGCTACTAGAACAGATAGTCGAGTGGTTTCTAAAACGCAATGTAATTTGAATTTTCAATAAAAACATTCGTTCATCGTAATAGCACCCCAGAAACTGCCGTATCGTTTCGGAATTGATATTACATCTTATTTGCATAATTTACGGTTCGAATCGTAAAAAAAGAAAATCACGATGAAGAATCCTGAGTAATGTATGTGACACAGCTCATATAACTCAGCTGGGTAACAACTAAATTAGTAAAAAGTACAAAATTTAAAATGATGATGATTGTCATTTTTTGTAAGTATTTACATACATAGGTACAGAAAAAAATAATCCATAGGCCTGAGCTAAACTTATTTTAGAATTATTTCAGAAGTTAATCATAAAAAATGCTTCTTTGAAAGGGCTTAGTTCTAGAAAGTTCTACACAGGGTGTTTGTTTTTCAGCAAATATTCCATTTCAAAGAACGTGCATAGTATTAGAATGTGGATGGATTTAGAGGTAGGCAGTTTAACTCAATAGTTAAACTGCCTACCTCTATATCCATCCACATAAAAAAAAACCCACCTCTGACCAATGTCAGAGGTGGTCTACCTGAGTGAAATCAATATTTTTTTTTTATTCAACGGTACGTAGAAGAAGAACAATACTAAATTATAACAAAATGCAACAAACAATATAATGATTTTTACATTTTTTTTTTTTTATTTTTTTTTTAACCTATACTGTCCCACTGCTGGGCAAAGGTCTCCCCCAAAGCTTTCCACCTATCCAGGTCTTTGGCGATGCTCCACCAATCCCTCTCCTGGGCGTCCAGATCATCCTTCCAACGCCTCTTCGGCCGACCTCGCCGTCGCCTTCCGACCTCCGGCACCCATGGGGTGACGATGTTTGCCCACTTCTCGGCTGGCATCCGGCTAACATGACCAGCCCACTCCCATTTGAGCTTCGCTGTTTTGCTCCCTACATCAGCAATGCCTGTCATTGAGCGCAGCATTGTATTCCGCACTCGGTCGATGCGTTTAAGAATGCTGCGCTCCATTGCTCTTTGGCAAATCTTGAGTATAGACTTCTGTGACTCAGTCAATGACCAAGTCTGGGCACCGTAGGTTAGGACGGGCAAGATACACATGTCGATAAGTTGGCGTTTGTGTTTACATAAATGAACAAAATCAATTTCAATCGTCACATACAAACCCATTTTCAAAGATATATTTATCCCGGCGTCATTGACGCTGGGTCATATTGACCCAAGGCAGTTTTAAACGTTCATATTTTTTTTTCGCGTCCATTTTATGATTCGAGCGTTAGTGTAGCTGGAGATACAGCCCCCCTCTACCCGCCTCGCTGACCCGCTCAGTACGACGCCGCCTGCGCAGCCAGATACACGTGTGTGAAATTAAAACGGGTAAATATGACCCAGCGTCATCGGTGGCGCGGTGAATTTGTGGCGCTTACATTTGTTCGCTTATTTGGTGTTTAGTGTTAATGTATGTTGTTATTTTTAAGGTTTTTAGTCAAAATGGCTTTATCAAACGACCCAGCAAGAATTTTGGCGTTGCTAGAAGAGTCGGATTCAGAGAGTGAAAAATCCCAGGCTGCTTCAGATATTGACAATGAGGACCACTTATCAGAACGTAGTAATGACAGCGAAAGTGAGAAAAATGCAAGTGATGTGGACTCAGATTCATCCGATAATCTCGTTCTTCATCTCGTTAAAACATCACATACTTGTCAGGCATGCCACATTTACATATGCCCAGACCATTTGATTTCATACTGCAATAATTGCAGCAGTTCCATGACTGTGAGTTGTGAAGTAGAAGACTGATCTTATTGTATTTACATGATAAGAAGTTGATTTGATCTCTTTTTTACTAGATAAGATAAATAATTCCTATTATTACTAAGAAATATTTTCCAAAAATTAAAAATATAGACACGTTGTGTTTTTTATAGATGATTTTGCATGTGTTGTTAAACAATTAATAAAGATTTGATTTATGTAATACAATAGTTTTATTTTTGTTTTATTAGCTCAGTTAATAATCCTTTAAATATACACAATAATTAAAATTAAGATGATTTGTTAAATTTCCTGAAAATCGATCGATGAAATTTGGGTCATTATGACCCAGGGTCATTGTCTTTGAAATTATTTTCACGTCATTGGCGCCGGGTTATATTTTTTTCGTAAAGCTTTTACAACTAAAAACTACTGCAATGATCCAGCTACTACATATTATTCAACTGCCTACATGATTTACATTTTCCGTACGGGATGTAAATATGCTGTTTTCAATTTACCTTACGGCTTTATAATAATTTATTCCCTCGCTTTTCCCATTGTTGATTATATTTGTAGGAGTTCGGGTTGATATGGGGAATAAGCCGCGGGATATGCTTGACAAGTGGGTTATTCCGTACAGAGGACAAGGTTTCTGAAGTAGAAAATTGTTGGCGGTAAATAAACATATTTTATTATTTAATACAGCTAGGCACGGTAAAGCAGTGTCTAGTCTGGCTAATCTTTCCAACACGATGCTACAACAAAATACAGTTGTAGCATCGACACGATAAGAAGAAGATTTAAGTATACAAGTATCTTGGGAACGTTTGCGACAGCTAATTTGGGTCAGTTGAGCTATCTATAGATCTTTAACAATAATCTGCCGATATCTCTAACTACCGTAAACAAAAATTGACATCGTAGTCGATGACAATTTTTGTTTACGGTAGTTACTACGGTGGTACTAATAAACATTTTTAAGGTAACTTAAAAATTACCAATCAAAACTTAATTTAATAATAAACAATATAACAATAATTTTGTTTCTTTTGATAAGACAAGTAATTTAGAATCATACATGTGAAAACATATAATTGGTGTTTTTTTAAGTTGTTTTTAATATCGTTTATACATTGTTTGGTTTCCGAATAAAATAAAATAAATAAACGTAAATTTAAATTCATTTTGTACACGTTCAACTAAGTTATATTATTGGTTCGTTTCTCTGACGTCATTTCTTATATTATTATTTTTTAATCGATCTTCTTCTTCGTGTCGTTGATAAACCATTTTAAGAAAATCACCAAGGTTAGACCACCCCTGACCAATAGCTAGCCACATTTAGTGCGTCAGACGAGCAATGCATGAGGTCAGAGGTAGTACAGGTGCTCGGGCAAGATGGGCAGTTCAGTAAGTGGGACATGGTCTGTAGCGGTTCTCCACATACACATCCTGTGTCATCGTCGCCAATAATGCCCCACCTACTCAAATTACACCTACAACGACCCATCTGAGTTCTCAGTCTGTTGAGGGACTTCCATAATGGCCAAGGTAAATGATGGCCGGGGGATTTTAATCGATATAAGCTCGTTGTGCTCAAAGCTTATAGGAATTAAAAAAAACCCTTTTGTAACCTTTTCGAAAAAGATAAAAAAATATAACTTTCTCCTGAAATATCCTTTGAATCATTATTATTAAGCTCTTTGAAAGAGCCAGAAAGCCTTACTAAATACCTGCTAAGTACCTATTTCGTATTTATCGGAAAATCTGTAGCAAATGATGTTGTGGACAAAATGGCCGACAAGGGATATTACCTTCCTGAGCCGGCTTACGTGGTCATTTCGAAATAATGATGGTCTCATCAAACAGACAGACATATTACGTATTACATCATTATTATGACATATTTCAAAAAGACACAAACAAACTGAGGAAAGGAAAAAGACTATCTGACAGGTTCTTATATGGTAGTTTTCGGTCGCATAGACTGTCACTTAGAACAAATAAAGTATTTTTTTTATCTAATCTATATCATCCCACTGCTGGGCAAAGTCCTCCCTCAAAGCCACTTCACTCAATCCAAATCAAAAATATAAAACTTGTTCTCATTTGGGGTCAATTTAAATAATACCGGTATTAACCGTTTTTTTAAAGTAAATATCGATATTTGCACTAACATACAATTATATGTATAATATTGAGCGCGGCAATGCAGCTAGTATCTTGGGTACGCTTCCGACTGGTACTGATTTGGACCAGTTGAACTACCTATAGATCGTTTGCAACGGTCTGTAACCTCAACTGTTTCTAATGTATTTTATGTCTATTTACATTTTGTAAATACTGTAATAGTCGTAAGTTTGTTTAATAATAATGTATAATCATCATCATCATTCCCCTGCCCTTATCCCACGTTAAGTGGGGTCGGTACAACATGTCTTTTTCTTGCACACACTTCTATTATTCCTATTTGATAATAATGTATAATATATTCAGCAAAAGCCTTTGCCATTTGCTTTGTAAATACAAGCCTAGGGTACCATTAATTACCCATAATTAATATCAAGTTACGGAGTAAGGAATGATGTATGGCAGGACTCTGCCGGATACTCTTTCTTGTAGTATCCGCTAATGGGAAGTGGACACGCGATACAATACATTATATCGGGCACAAATATATAAAGATCCATTTTTTTATAAATACATTATTATAAAAAATGGATCTTTATATATTTGTTTCATATTCACATCACCATTACTGGTATGATAAAATTAGTCTGTATTTTACTTTGTCTAAATAGAATTATATGATACTTTTGAAAGGGATTGGTGGACGAAAGCGGAAAACAGGGATGAATGGAAGGACTTGGGGGAGACCTTTGCAGCAGTGGGACGAGGTTAGGATAAAAAAAATATAAATAATAGAACATAAATAATATGAAATACCTACGTTAAGTACTCTTTATAATTATAAATTACCTATTAGGTAGTAAGGTAAAAAATCTTTGATATTTGATTACGACAATTAATTTGTTACCAAATTTGAAATATAATAGATTTTTTTTTATTTTACCAAGTTTCTTTGCATATAATTTTCATGGTATCGCTTAAATGTGTTTAATAAGCGACATCGATATAAAATAAAACACAAACGACACGAAAGTACTCCTTTAGATATAGTTTGCTCGCATTTTTCTACAAGTTTCAAGAGTATGTTTAGAGAGTACCGCACTACCGGTACCGGTACAAATTAAGCTCAGAACATAAAAAACTCATTTATTTGTATTTAACTGTATTTTTTGTTCTGTGAAATTAAGGCACATGAGACTTAGTACCTATAGTTCACCGATAGAAGCGCTGTCAGCTGTCAATGTCAAAATGCATCAAGACCACATCCCTAGAGATCGTGCTCAGTGTGACAATGCATAATCAAGTGCAGTCGTTCGTCTATCGTGTGAATAAATCGTGTCGTAAGCTGCAAAAGCGGTGATTTATTTTTATGGTAATCACTTTATAGCGTCACAAACATCTAAAGTGTCTTATTTGTCTCCATTGAAAGTGAATGTAACATTTATTCACATTTCGTGTCAACTACAAGAGCTCTGGAAGAGCCTCGTAAATATGAGAACATCATTTACTCATACTCAAGCTTTAAAACAAACGATGACTTTACGCTGAACTGAAGAATCGGGGCTTTTTATAACTGGCGATTTTATTTATTTAACATTTATTTTGGACATTTATGTTTAGGTTTTTTTTTAAACATAACTAGTTAGTTTATTCGCAAACAAACTTACGACTATCAACTAAATTACTGTACTTACAAAATATACATAGGAATATATAAAATACATAAGAAACAGTTGAACTATCTTCAGACCGTTGCAAACGATCTATATATACACTTAGCTCAACTTATTTGATTAGATAAGATTATGTGATTGTAATATTCTCCAGATTTATATTAAATCGAATGTTGTGCTCAAAAAAAGCTTTTATTTAACTTGCAATGTATGTGAGTATGTTTGAAACGTTAATGGCTTTAATAAAGGCTATATTATTAAAATATTTAGAACTAATAGTACGCCCCGGCTTCGCACGGGTAGCCTATATAAAAAATATCATTATAATATAGCCTATGTTCAGCGCAGATAATGTAGCATCACAACAGTGAAAGAATTTTTGAAATCGATCCAGTAGTTTCGGAGCCTATTCGATGCAAACAAACAAACAATCAAATCTTTCCTCTTTGTAATATTAGTTTCGAAAAAGATGAGTTTCTGTTACAAGCCTGTGTAACTCTGTCATCTGTGGTAAGACGGTTGAAACTTGAACAGGCACTACAAGAGATCGTTATGTCCGCGAATAATAATGAGCTCTCCTGGTACCGGGACCCGGGGACGTGATTAGATCAAGTTTTTACTTCGGAAAATTTCCTTTGTATGCTGTAAAAAGTAAAAAACTATATACTGTTTAAAGTAGAATTCGGTCAGTACCGATACATTATTATTTAGCTACTTATTGAGAGGCGTCACAGCTCAGTTGGTAGTAGCTCTGCCTTCCATGCTGTCGTGAGTTCGATTCCCACCCAGAGCAAATGTTTGTGTGATGAACATAAATATTTGTTCTGTGTCTGTGTTACTATGTATTCTGTGTTTGTATAAGTATTCTATCAGCAACCTTCTTGCCATAGTACAAGCATTGCTTAGTTTGGGACTAGAGTGTGATATGTGAAATGTTCATGAATATTTATGTTTATTTTATTTTTCTGTAATCCTTATTAATAAAAATAAAATTTTGCTAATGAAACTAATTGAAAATATACAACTTTCATAAGGAAATAAATGTATAATCATACCTACTTGTAATGATATCAAATACATATACCAATAATCTCGACTATGCACACTTACAACAATAAACTTTTAACATTTTACACAAAAATACTATAATATCCAGTGAAGGTAATAACTACGGGAACTTGACATAGGTTAAGCGAAAGTGGACTCCAGAAGTCCGCTCTGGGGGGGTATCCTGACAACTGAAATGTTTTTGAACTGTGATTTGATCAAATTACAGTTCAGTTTTTTTCTTTGTCTTTTATTGATATTTTGAATGATCGATTTTATATACCGTTGTACAGAATTAACGAAAAATCAGGCCATGCTCAAATCTGGTAGGTCATGCTTTAATCAGGATGCCATGCTCAAATCATCATTTTTAACAGCTCAGTCATAATTTTATAAAGCTCAGTCACGTCAGTCCACAAAAATGCCACGGAATACTGTTACTTATAGTAAAATCATCAAAAACTGAACTGCAACTGAAAGGATATTCGGTCACGCAAGTTTCCCCTTGCTGGAAAGCCCCCCTGAGTTATTCGCTTAAGTTCAGAAAGTGGTCACTATTGTACGACAGACATCGTTTGCTCATATTCTGTGACCCTCATTTTTCACAAGAAATAGCCACTTCACTCTAGTTCATAAAAGGTACATACGAACTGGAACTGCCAGCGTGAAGTTTATTTTTCCATGTGTCAAAATAAAGTAAAAATAAAAGTCCATCGCAGTTTATTTGTAGCTCTGTTTTCAATGCTGATAGTGTGTTCGATTCCCACCTAGAACAAACGTTTGTTTGACGACCGTTGTGACGTGGCGGACGAAGGTCCGCCTGCGACGCAGAGGTTGCGGGTTCGATTTCCGTCTTGGGACAAATGTTTGTACGATCTGCAAATATTTATTCCGGGTGTTCTTGGTATTTTATATGTAAAAAAATATTAATCTACATATGTAATGTATTGTATTAAGTATGTCAGTCTTCTAGTACCCATAACACAAGCTCTGCTTAGCTTGGGGCTAGATCATTTTGTGTGGAATGTCCAGCATTATTTATTTATAATACGTTTTATTTATTTCATATACAAATTCCTCGTGTTCTGACGGAATTAGTCTCATTTAAGATTAAAAAGTTTCTTTTTTTATGTAAATCACGCTAATTGGAACCCAGTTTTGTTCAGATAAGAGTATAATCTTGGGTTATTATGGCGCAAATTGTACAAAATGTTAACAGTAGCATTAAGTTCTCAAAGTTCTTGAAGATTTACCGGATCATTGTTTTCGAAATTTTAATTAGGTGTAATTAAAAGGACAATAACAAAAATTGCCTGGTTTTTTTCCTTTTGAGACTAATTTATAGCACAATGGCTATAAGTTTTTTTTATGTTTTGGTTTGATTGTAAAATGTAGTGAAGTTATTTAATTAAAAAACACTTTAAAGATTTAATTTTGTTTTATAATTTGTGTTTTATGCTTAAAATAAGACAAAACATGACCAAACGTGACTTAAAGGAAGACTTCCCATCCATTGCTTTTAAAATTATTATTTTTGAGTACAAAAATTTGGATGATTAATTATATTAATATTTCGTCTGCAATCTAGTTTCCATAGTACAAGTTTTGCTAAGTTTAAGACAAGAGTGTGATTTGTGAAATATCCGTAAATATATTTATAAACTATTACTACATTTTACTTACACAATGGAAACACTATTCCCTTTTTTCTAAGCAAATTTTCTAAATGTGCTTGTATTTTAGCTAAAAATTGAGTGGTTTAGCTCGCAAAGTCCTGTGGCTCTACCATGAGATGTCACAGTAAAATCGCCTGACTTTACTACAGTAGTTACGTCAATATTAGTATGACGAATTTTAGTACCCAACTATCCGCTAAAGGTGCTGTACAAATCTTCATACATTTTTTTAACTACAGACGCTAGCGAGTGTAGTAAATATAGTATAGTAAAAACTCATGGTAGACCTACTGAAATTATGAAGTAAATATGGCTTTAATAACTAACGTTTATATTTCAACGAAGCTTTCTTTTTTTCAGGTGCAGACTTCACGCCATGGTGAGTGCAAAAAAAACTTGTAGTACGGCGGGTTTAGCAAGCGTCTGCACACTGTCCGACACCGATACGATACCGACGTGCAAATTACTCACAAAAATCCTAATTGACGCAAGAACGGTGTGAAAGCGTCCGGTATTCAGTTCGAGGCAAAATAATTATGGAGCCTTGGGAAGTGAGGACACTTATATACTTACATGAGTATTTCCCATACCATCACGGTTGTACTTCAAAATTTTAATAGTTTCAAATACTAATAAAGTGTTTTAAAATAAGTTTGTATAAAACACATATACCTACGTCACGATAATAATAAAGTATAATGCATGTCGGAACCTAAGTCAGATTTCAGTGGCTTCATGGATTTGTAGTGTCGTATCGAAGGCAGTAAATACAGCTTAAAAGTACAATCTCATAGTAAAGGTAAGCTTGATAAAGAGCTAGTGAATTTAACTGAGCTTAAGAATTAAATATTATTTTATACTAAGTTATTCTTTTTTTTCCACAAAAGGGATTTAGTGTTTAGTGTTCGTCGTGCTAATTTATTTTGTGTTTTAGTTGTAGTAAAAATTAATTATATACATATATTTATGAAAGAATTAAATCACTAGTTATTACATTCAAGCTTGATATTGACAAGTACCTACCTAATGTTTATTTAAGAACTAACATTTATAAAAGTCTAATTCATTAATTAATCTAAGTCTAATTATAAAAAAATGCGTCTATACTTTAGTCATATTACATTCATTTCAATCTAAAAAACATATTATAAAAATCATTATCATTCATATTATTTTTATAATGCGTCTTTAAACTACCATGCGTTTGCAAAACCATCTAAAGAATACCAAAACAATTGACTACACAACCATAATTACGTAGCAAACAACCAAAACATTGCATAAAAACAAGAGAAATGACGTAAACCTGTAAAACAGGTCTTGGCAACAGACATAGTTTTTTTGCACAGCAATTGACATGGTTAAGAAGTGGGATACGCGGTCGCGCGTGGGCCGCACAACAAATGTGGGATGAGATAGTCGAGCATAGATAGTCTAGCGTGGAAATATGCTTACCAACATTTCTGTACATGTTATAGACTAAGCTCCACCTAGGTTAAGATTCTTGCCCGTTCTTGGCTCTGGTCGCGTGGAACTGGCACCTAGAATAACCACTAGGTTATTCTAGGATGTAAGACGATTATTAAGATTATTTATTATTAATATAACGCGATCAGAGCCTAGAAGAACTGGCTTGGAACCAGGCCGTAAGTTTGTTACTTACGGCCTGGTTCCAACCGTTGTTTTATATGATCCTTCTTACAAAGAATTACGATCAAACTAAATTAAGTAAGTAATATTGTTTGGCAAAAACTACTTAAATATAATATCATAAGGACAAAAGTAAAGTCCAAAAGCAAAATGAAATAAAAAACAATACTTTATTCAGTAAAATAACAAGGATCATTTAGAATCGTTAGAAACCAACATAGAAGTAAGCTACAACTCATGTACAAAACCAAAGTCCAAGATCCGACTCAGGGACACGTCACAACTCATCGCATTCCCTTCACTGATTTATTGTTGACATTCTCAATGCTATGGTTAATTCCCTCTGAAACACGGAGACAGGTCAACGACGCATTGCGAATATTAATACTGAATAAAGTAAGTTGTCCACACTCAAGATAGCTTTAAAATGGAGCTTTTAGAATATGAATAACTTTATTGACAAAAACTTAAATGTACACATTTCGTTTCGGCTTATTTTTATTAATATTTTTGATGGTATGCAAACAATATGATAGAAGTCATACCTCCCGTGCTAGTTGTAAACTGTGTTACGGCAAGGTAGTGGTTCCCGTCCTATCGCAATACGTGTCATTTTGACTGAGCAGATGTGAAGAACCGACGAGCCGATTTTGTCGCTTGAAGTAAACAAAACAGCGTGCAAAAAAAAGCTATCAGTAAGCTCAATACGGTTCTTAAAAAATAATGCTATCAGAAAGCTTATGCCGAGGCTTTATCTATCATGCGGTGCCTTTGTGCTACCTGCCTTTCATTTTTTAATTTAACTTTTGATGTCCGAATCGATTTCGGCAATGGTGACTGCACAATTATATATTTTGAACTCATTATGCATAATTATTCTCTTTATTGTTGAACAATATTTTCATTTTATATTTTTAAATATAATATTCTGAACAATATTATCTCTCGCTAGTCAACAAGCGTTAGACGCATTGTACTCAGCTCATTTAGTATAATTATTTTCTTAATTGTTAAAAATATTGTCATTTTATATTTTTAAATATAATATTTTCGCGCTGGTTAACCAGCGTTAGGCGCGTTGTACTCAGCGCCATCTGTCGGAATAAACAATTTCGAGTGATTTATAAACACCCCGTATACAGTGCATGACTACAGGTTGCATTTTTAAAATATTTTCTTTTTAATGCAAAAATATGGGATTATATTTCTGAAGTACAAAATAAATAATGTTTGTTTGATTTAAAAAACTTCAAAAGTAATCGAAAGACAATTAATCAATAAAATTATTTACTTGACAGACGCTAAAAACGTACCTATAGAAATGCGAAAGGTATTTTTGGCAGAGGCTTTTAGGAATTAGCCGAATATTTTTGGCACTTTTCCTTTTGCCCCATTCTTTTAAACCGACTTCAAATGAGGTGGGTCGCAATTCAAATGTAATAGGTAACAGTTTCAAAATCCATTAAATACATTATTACCTACTATTCAAATTGACGACCGATGTGGCGCGGTGGGCGAAGGTCCGCCTGCGACGCGGAAGGTTGCGGGTTCGATTCCCACCTTGGGATAAATGTTTGTACGATCTGCAAATATTTATTCCGGGTGTTCTGGGTGTTTATATGTATAATAAATAATAATAAAAAAATATCTATCTATGTAATGTATTGTATTAAGTATGTCAGTCTTCTAGTACCCATAACACAAGCTCTGCTTAGCTTGGGGCTAGATGATGTTGTGTGGATTGTCCAGCATTATTTATTTACTACTCAAATTGAATATATTTATTTTTAATTTATAGTACCACCTCAGGATAGTTATACTTGTTGGCAAGTTTTTTTAACATTATAAATTTCAATACAGTCCGCAGATAGCTCGATTGTTTCATACGTGTTTATAAATACCTAGGTACATTTTGTAAAATTATTTTTTTTTTTTTTTTTGACAAAGTCGTGAGTTTGTTTATGATTAAATTGTTATTAATCCAAATTCTCGAATCGCTATCTAAACAGCACTATTTCAATCAGCAAAATCATTATCCAACTAAATAACTAAATCATTGTTTAAGTTTCATTCAATAATTAACAATAGCCAGCAAATTACACGTGACTGAATCATTGATTAATGATTGAAAATCATTGTTGCGAAATCAAATTATTGCTTTGTTTTGTACTGTTAATAATAAATCACATTAAACCTAAATTTATGTCTAAATGTATGAAAGTCGGGTTAGTTACACTAGCTACGACTAGACTGATTTCAAAATTTATTTTACTATTATAAAGTGATATCATTGTTTATTTTATTTACAAATTTATTATAATAAATAAAAATATATAATAACATTCATGAATAATATAAATAAATACATTTTCTTTTTTTTTATAAAATACTATTAAACTTATCAAATTCTTTTCTAGTGTAAAGTTGCATTGTAAGTGAAAACCTATACGAGCTAGCCAACTTTAGAAAATAAACTTTAAATGGAATTCTAAGTTTGGCATTTTAACTTGTTAGTAAGTTTTCTGGCCAGCATAGAAGAATAAAAATATATTTATAGTCATTTATAATGGGTTCTATTCCGATTTGGTGCTGATTTGAATCAGTTGAACTATCTATAGGATGGAGGAAGGATGTTGATATTCTAAATACTGTATAAATAGTTATTTTCTTTATTCCATAACTGAATAAAACCTTAGTCAGTGAAATCACCAAATAATTATGAATCGATTATTTTCCATAAAAAAACGTAGGGGAGGTAGGGGAGCATTGGGCAGTCGGGAGGTTTGGGCACCCCCCTTTTATTCTGATCTGGTCACAGATTTTATTTTTTTTCTAATTTTCTAGTTTACTTTACCGACTGGCTGCACTGTCCATCCATAGACTATCTGTCATTTCCGTGAGTTGTTAAACACAGACACGTTAGAAGGTTATGCGTACGTAAAAGTGAATATTTTGTTGTGATTTCTGTTCGTTATAAAGAGAAAACTAACGAAAGGTATGTGTATTTTTTTATTTTATATCTATTGTATAATAACTAACTTATAAATAAAACTGAAGGTCACCCTTAAATACCTCAATATAAAAAAATCCCGATAACCTATGTTCAAAATGTATACAGAGGGAGCAATGGGCATACTAATGTGAGGGAGGTTTGGGCATGCCCAATGCTATAGAAGAGGTATCAAAAGAATAAAAATTAAAAACAAAAGCTGTGAAATACGAAATTCCTAGGTCAAGTTTGCAACCATATCTTAAACAAGAGTTTTTAAGGATCGCTTCTTCGCACAGGTTTATATATACAAATTTTCACCGATGAAGAAGAACAAAAATTATCAAACTACATAATAGTTTGTTCTAAACATAATTATGGATTGTTAAAGATAAATGCTCGTAAATTGGCCTTTAAGTATGCTGTAGCCATAAAAAATAAAGATTCTATTATTCATATAAAGTGCTTTATAGGCCATGCCCAAGCCTCCCACAGGGTGTGTCCAAACCTCCCTACCATAGGGAGCATTGGGCACTTTTGACTTGATCTCGAAATTATCTCGTAATGTTGAGACTGAATATAATTTTGAGAAAGTTCTTTCTAAGATATGTAGCCAAATATGTGGTGCAGTAAGAATTACCAATAAATGTTGATTATCTAGAAAATCTGATTTTTTATGCATTAAATTGTAAAAAAGTGCCCAATGCTCCCCTACCTCCCCTACCTAATTATAAATAAATAAATTAATATTTATGGAATTTTCACACATCGCGCTCTAGTCCCCAAATCAAGCGAAGCTTCTACTATGAGAATTAGACGTTTTTTTTGTTAATCACATACCCAATACCCCAAATACAGAACAAAAATTTGTGTTCATCACAAAAATATACTACCAACTGTGCTGTGATTAGGTACAGTTTTATAAGATTATTACATTGTTCATACCTTATCCGATATAGTTTGTTCTTTTAATTCTAAGAAACGCCTTTTTCAATACGACTTGTTTGAACCGTAAATCTTTCTGTAAAAATGTTTATTTGAGTTTTCTGATCAAATACTTAATAACTAAAAAACTTTTAGATTTGAACTTTATACAATATCAGAAAAATACATTTAAACTTATAATTAAGTTATGAAATAAGGAGAGTTAACCAGTTAGTTGGTCTATTGGCTATAATACCTACTCGTAGACTTTAAGACCCAGTTGCGGGTAGGTAAACTTAATTTTATATCCGAATTAAAATTTCAACATTTTGCTGCTAAGTTACTAATTAATTATATCCGTGGTATAGTTAAATAGTTAATCCACACAGTCTCTCACAAAATAATCTTCGATTAGATATGGTCCAAACCTACCTTATTTTATTTTATTTTTATTTTAAAAGATTGGATACCCAACACGGGTTTACACTATACATTTAAAAGATAATGTGCAATGTTACGAACTAAGTGCTCCCATAATTAGAGGGTACCACAGCATGCGTACAGAATCAAGCTTTAACTTACATACTACATATATTAAAACTAAGGAAACATAGGTAATACAATATAAAAAGGCTTATAACACTGAAAATTGAATATGAAAACAGGCAATTAGGTAGGTAATTAGCTAGTACTTAGGTTTCTAGACATAAGTAGGTATATCTAAGTCAAAATTAACCTTGTACACATTGTCTACAGGTTAAATAGTAGTTAAGAGCATCCAATGGTTCTCTGGACTATTTTTCCCTATGAGACCAATCATTGTATTTTCAGTCTTTTGAGTCTACCTGAGTTTATTTTTTTAAGCAGTGTGTATGTAAAGATTTTAACTACTTAAAGACCTTGAACTTTTTTTTGCATTTCAACAACAAGACAGGCGCAGAAGTTAATCAAACTGATAGAACAACCACAGATAAAATAGTAAAAGAGGGCACGGAGAATAAAAATAAGGTCCACGACTAGACCTTTTGATGAAATGAAAAAGGGGACAAGAAAAAAAGGTCTACGAGTAGACCTTGGTAACTTATAAGTTTCCATCAAAAAGTTTCTAAGTCAAAGTTGATAAAGTCATCAATTTGCACTTAGTTCTCATTAGTACTGGATCTCCACCATCAAACATGAAGTAGCACTTCTAAACGAGTGTAAAATGAGAACACAGTCACAGCTTAAAGAGTTACAGCTAACTAACTCCATACAATGTTTAAGATTTGATCAGCTCAGCGCGGTAGGTAATCCTCAGACGAACTGTGCTGTGACGTTTGTTTAGTACTAAGTAAAAGTTTAGCACCTTCTTCTTCTTCTTCTTCTTATCGTGTCGATGCTACAACTGTATTTTGTTGTAGCATCGTGTTGGAAAGATTAGCCAGACTAGACACTGCTTTACCGTGCCTAGCTGTTACCGGTGTGCGCCACGAGGAGGTTCTTTCCATGCACCCCAGCACCAAGTAAGTATAAATAATGTTTAAACACTGATACTGACTTTTCAATTCATTTACTTTAAACTGCTATGATAATATTTTGTTATTTTTGGTTATTACACTGTGTGACTGTTTTAGAATAAATAAATATAATTTTGTTTCACTTAAAATGTTATGTTATAATTTGATTGCAACAATGAATGAACATGGAACTAAACACACATCTTAATAATTTAACATTGTTTATCAGAGTTTTACAGTGAAGTAACAAATGGCGTGACTTGCAGCAACTACGCTGACAAGAGCGCAGCTCTTAAATAAGAAGAGAGTGAAGTCAGTATTTTCATAGAATAAACCAGCTCTTTACAGCTAAGCTGTGGCATTGTCGTTGTCGCAAACACGAATTTGGATCTCTCATTAGACGATATTACGCTCACTAATGGTTCATACCATTAGAAACCATTTCCACTCAGCTTTTCAGCATTTTGAAATGTATTTATATTAACTTCCCTACTCTAGTTGGAATAATTTTTTCATGGAAAAAAAACTGGTGACCCACTAAAGTACTGACGTTGCGAAATACGTTGAATTTTTGTAAGTATAAATGAATATAATTAATTCATAAAATTGTGACTATTACAGTATTTATAAAATACATAAAAAAATTGAGCTATCTGCAGACCGTTGCAAACGATCTATAGATAGCTCAACTGATCCAAATCAGTACCAATCGGAAGCGTACCCAAGACATTATTAATATTTCTGTAGCTCAACTGTTTCTTATGTATTTTATATGACTATGTACATTTTGTAAATACTGTATAGTCGTAAGTTTGTTTGTAAATAAATCTTAATTCTTTTTAACCAATATCATATAATCGATAAGGGTTATTGATAACTCTCGCCACCATTTTAAATTAAAAAAAAAAAAAATTAAATATTTAATTACAGCACAATTGTTTTGTTGTTTATTTTATCTGCTTCAAAAACACGCCTACAAGCTCTACCCTTATCACAATAGAAATAAATTACAAACGTGTAAGTATTACATAAATAAGTCTGGTTAAATTAAAATTTTAATTAAAAAACCTACATACTCCATTAAAGCCAAGGTAAAACCTAAAACCTAGGTTATACCAGGTTTGTCGAAGCAGAAACCTCATAATGTCTCTAACATATTATTATGAGACCAAGAAAAGACATTTACTTAACTAGATCTCCCAGGTCAGTGACCTTTGCTCAGTTTTGTGTGTAAACCAGTAGTTTGTATTCAGAGAACCTTTTCATTTGAAAAGAAATTGGTTTCTGGGAAACATAAAAAAATCCAGGTGTAATTAGATTTTGTCGTACCATAAAACGGTATTTAATATAAAATATATTTTAATGTTTGGAATTAAGGTATTTAAACGTTATTTATTCAGATACAACGTTAGAATTTAGATGATTTCTACAGCGTTATGGGTCAGTTTCACCTATTCCCCGATGTACGCATTTAATAAATACTACACGGTTAAAAAATACACACCATTTATTATACTTTTTTAACTCATTAGTGCAGGGGTCACCAATTAGTTTCGCTCGGGGTCCATTTTATGAAATGAAATGAGCGCCGCGGTCCGCACATGTCATAAATTTTTTTTATTGAACAAAGGTAATTAAGAAAATTAAAAAGGTATTATTATTTAAGTACATATCAATGAGAAAAGTGTCATTTTTTATTGTTGATTTATCTGTCTGAAGTTTGGAGTGGAATTGATGCAAACTATTGACATTACTCGTTACTTCGCCCGGAATTTTTCGAATTAACGTCAACAAAGATACTGCGTGGGATATATTTTTCGGTCCGCATACAGTGGGTCGGCGGTCCGCATGCGGACCGCGGTCCGCCATTTGGTGACCCCTGCATTAGTGTATTATTATTAAGTTAAATTGACACCGCACTGAAACTTCAGTAAGTATTATAATTTTTTGACTATCTTATGTATGCTCACTATTAGAATGGTATCCGATTATTAAATAAATAAATAAACAACAAACAATTTAGTATAGACCCGATCACAAAAAATGACTAAATGAAATTGTAATAATATGCTACTGTTTATAGTCATTTATTCGCATTTTGGAACCTAGATCAAATAAATAATTTAAATCAAAATTCATAACTCAATGATCATTTTTTTATTCTTTATTGTACACAATATATAACATACACAAGACAGAAACAGTTGACATGTACAAAGACATAAATACATATTTATTAACTAAAAATTATTATTATTATTATTCAAAAAAATCACAAAAACCACTTTGAATCGTCTTACACACGGTGCCTATTAAAAATTTAAAAAAAACATGTTATCTAACATATCCTCATTTCTTTTTACAATCCCAAAAAGCATTTCTTTGTCACTAACATGACACACTCACACGCCTTACAAAACGTACTTTGGTGACGTCATAAAGCAAGTACTGCTATGACGTCACGCAAAGCGTGTGCTAATGAAGTGACTGTGGAAAGGCGTCGGCACGAGTGTACTCGTGACGTCATATGGCGTTATGACTACAACCTCTTTTAGCAGACTGAAAATAATTAAAGCTAGGGTTTACGCTTTTGGCGGGGGTAGTTTTTTTTTAGATATTATTAATAGATATTTAGATCCAAAAACAATGTAATAATCTTTAGTAATTAAAAAAAAGCACGCTTTGCGTGACGTCATAAAGCAAGTACTGCTATGACGTCACGCAAAGCGTGTGCTAATGAAGTGACTGTGGAAAGGCGTCGGCACGAGTGTACTTACTCGTGACGTCGTATGGCGTTATGACTACAACCTCTTTTACCAGACTGAAGCATGGAAATAATTAAAGGGTTTGAACGCATTTGGCGGGGGAGTAGAGTTTTTTTTTTTAGATTGATTAATGGTAAAGTATTTAGATCCAAAAACATTGTAATAATCTTTAGTAATCTTCTTAGGTAATATTTTAATCATTTTATTGATTTTATTTCGATTTTGTTGTCATAAATGATGAAGAATTAAGATTTTGTTCAATTTTTATATTTTCACAAAAAAACTACCATTTATTTTGAGAGAATTTTACCTGTACCTGCTCAACTTCTTAACCCGAAGATTTTGCAACGTGCTCGCTTAGATTATGTTAAGTTTAAGCATACTTCACACTGAACAAGAGGTCAACTTGCTATGAAATATGCATGAACTTAGGTTTCAGTTTAAACTAAGTAGCAAAGTTTTTGAAACTCCCTCTTGTGGTGGGATTTTTTTTTGAGCTGTCACAGCTCAGTTGTAGCTCAGGCTGTAGCTAATAAATGTGACATTTGTAAAGTTATCGTAACGCAACGTATTCGATTCACACAGCGCGATGACGCTGCAACGTTCGGCGGTAGAGCTCACTAGTTCACATAGTACAAGCTTTGTTTTCTTTGGGATTAGAGTGTGATGTATGAAGTGTCCATTAATATTAAAATATAGTCTAATTAATTACTGGCAATGCAGCCAGTATCTTAGGTACGCTTCCGATTGGTACTGATTTGGATTAGTTGAACTATCTATAGATCGTTTGCGACGGTCTGTAGATAGCTCAACTGTTTCTTATGTATTTTATATGCCTATGTACATTTTGTAAATCCTGTAATAGTCGTAAGTTTGTTTGTGAATAAATGTCTAATTAATATATAATAATTTCACCAACTTTCCTACACTATAAACATTTTAAAGTTCATTCAAACTGACGCGAAAAAGCAGCTCTTGCGAGCATTGCACACGTAAAATCTATTGAGCTGTAAAAACGTTGGTATTTTGCGATGACATCGAGTGGACGGCGAAATGGAACGATATTGAATTTGACAGTTGCCGCTTCGTCTCGCATCGGTTTCAACGTGGCTTTATGCTTGAGTAATTGTAACTTTACAGACGCATTTTGAATTGTATCATAGGTATTATTAACAGCTGGGTTAGTACATTTTTTGGAAAGTTAAGACAGAAAAAAAAATTGTGCTTCACGTATTTCTATTATTGTATGTACCTACCTATCTACCAAAAATTAAAATTTTGTAAGTAACTGCTATCACTGGATACGGTTTAGTTGTTTTTTTTAAGTACCTACATATTGATTTAATTTCAATTTATAAGAGGGCTTGATGTATAAAATTATATTAGATACCAAAGACTTGACTGAATATCTATTTTGCTATATACTAGCAAAATAGATATTCTAGTAGTAACCCTATTAAAAATAATCATTTGTCAATTTCACTTTTCTTTCAATATTATTTTATACTTCCACAGTAAACCAGCTATTTCACAATCAGCTGTACATTTAGCGACACAGACAAATTAAGCTGAAACAAAAGATCTCTAACAATGAGGCAAGAGTGAAAGGCGTAAAGATACGGGCTTTCACCCTAATGCAATCTACCTCAGGCCATGTATGTCATTATCATTCATTAATTTCAATCCTATGCCGTCGTATTACGGTTCATTATAACAGCTTATAGCTTAGCTAACACATAAGGTCATTGGCGTAGCTCTTGCTACAGAAACTCGTAGCGATTTCGTAGCATACAAAACTGAATCCTGTACAACTTTCAAAGTAAAATGTTACTTATTTCCAAGATAGAAAGATCAAATTTAAATACGCATTGTTAACAATGCTCGTAGAGCGTCTTAGATTTTTATATAGCGGTTTTTATAGGGCTAATATTCAAAGCAAATCCTTACACCGTTAATAATTAATTATACTTAAAATATAAAATAAATAAATAAATAATGCTGGACAATCCACACAACACCCTCTAGCCCCAATAGTCCAGTCAAAATAGACATTCCAGTTTGCATTAATTCCCAACAAGCTGGATTTTTGTACAGGCGTTGAATACGTCATTACAAATGATATGTCAAAAGTCCCCATCGATCCCGCTTGTGCGTTGTTTTTTATTCGAGGTCAAAGGTCATAAATTTGCATTTTTTGCGTATATCTCTGAAACAACGGAAGCTTTTGATAAGTGGTTCAGGCAAAGTTTGCACATCGTAAAATTGTCTACAAAAATACCCCAACACTTTTCTTCTACAAAGCATCGTTTTTGAGATATAGTGACTTTAGACCGTAGGAAAATCGTCGAAGATGCTGCGTTTTTTTCATTTCAGCCGTTTTATCTGCTTCATTGCCACAGAACAAACAGTATTTCTTGAAATTTACTGAAAGGGGTGATGGGTTCGATGGGTTAGTCCTTCTCCAAGGTACTGAATCGTCTTTTTGTTTCAAGAAATACTGTTCGTTCTATGGCAATGAAGCAGATAAAACGGCTGAAATGAAAAAAACGCAGCATTTTAGTGGATTTTCCTGCGGTCTAAAGTCACTATATCTCGAAAGCGATGCTTTGTAGAAGAAAAGTGTTGAGATATTTTTGTAGACAATTTTACGATCTACAAACTTTGCCTGAAGCATTTTTCGATAGCTCTCGTTGTTTCAGAGATATACGTGAAAAACGCAAATACCCAGGTTAAAGTCATAAATTTGCGTTTAAAAGTCATAAACGAGAGTTATCGAAAAATAGTTCCGACAAAGTTTGTAGATCGTAAAGTTGTCTACAAAAATATCTCAACACTTTTCTTCTACAAAGCATCGCTTTTGAGATATAGTAACTTTAGACCGCAGGAAAATCCACTAAAATGCTGCGTTTTTTTCATTTCAGCCGTTTTATCTGCTTCATTGCCATAGAACGAACAGTATTTCTTGAAACAAAAAGACGATTCAGTACCTTGGAGAAGGACTAACCCATCGAACCCATCACCCCTTTCAGTAAATTTCAAGAAATACTGTTTGTTCTGTGGCAATGAAGCAGATAAAACGGCTGAAATGAAAAAAACGCACCATCTTCGACGATTTTCCTGCGGTCTAAAGTCACTTTATCTCGAAAACGATGCTTTGTAGAAGAAAAGTGTTGAGGTATTTTTGTAGACAATTTTACGATGTGCAAACTTTGCCTGAACCACTTTTCAAAAGCTTCCGTTGTTTCAGAGATATACGCAAAAAATGAAAATTTATGACCTTTGACCTCGAATAAAAAACAACGCACAAGCGGGATCGATGGGGACTTTTGACATATCATTTGTAATGACGTATTCAAGGCCTGTACAAAAATCCAGCTTGTTGGGAATTAATGCAAACTGAAGTCATAATTTTAGTCTATTTTGACTGGACTACAAGCTAAGCAGAGCTTGTGTTATGGGTACTAGAAGACTGACATACATAATACAATACATTACATAGATATAAATTTTTATTATACATATAAATTACCCAGAACACCTGGAATAAATATTTGCAGATCGTACAAACATTTATCCTAAGGCGGGAATCGAACCCGCAACCTTCCGTGTTGCAGGCGGACCTTCGCCCACCGCGCCACATCGGTCGTCAAATTATAACATAGGAATATTATTATATTAAAAAAAAACAGTGTAATTAATTAGTAGGTACCCTAAAAACATACAAATTGCTTAACGACCCTTATTTGCGTTTTGAAAATTGTGACAAAAGGAATTGTAAGGAATTTTAGGGGTCCTTGCAGAATAAACAAAGCCACAGGTGTGTTGGAGCAAAATTAAATACGACGGTTTCGACCTTATATTCACACACACAATCTCGGTTAAGCGAAGACAAGTTAACTACAGAACTTTAATGTTTGAACCATTTTTTGAGACGCAAGGTAATAGTGATATGATTATTTAGAGTCCCCGCAGACTGAAGACTTTTTATCGGCCGATAGTTTGGTCGGCTTCTTAATCAGTATGAAGACTGAATCACTGTAATGTGCGCATCTGCATACATCTTCATACTGATTAAGAAGCCGACCAAACTATCGGCCGATATAAAGTCTGCAGTTTGCGGGGGCCTTTAAATAAACTTTTATACTTTTCGTTCAACACTCAATTTTACCTTATAGGCTATAATTGCAAAATATGTATTTAACTAAAAATTATAACTTAGTACAGTTATTTTGACGATCATTAGATTATTAAATAGTTTTCATAACTTTTTCTTCCAACTTCAAAATTTTTCAAATATTTTGAACTTTTGAGATCAAAAATCATTATTAAGAGATATAATATTATACAGGATTTTTGACGTGACAACGTCTTATAATTCGATAGAGCCGGCTGCACGCACGAAAAAACATGACTCATGAAGCGTTCTGAGGCGTTCTGAGGCGTTCCATGAAGTGACGTTGTCACGTTCAACTATTGTCAGTAAACCGACTTTACAGACAACCATTTTTTTTGTTCTGATTATTGTTCAAAACCCTTTAAAAGGTGTCAAAGTTCATATAAAAACAATATGTTGATGAGTTTGTACAACAAGGGCTAGCCCCTAAAAAGGGATACGTAAATAACAATACAATGTCCCTTAATTTTGCAGTGTGTGCCGTTTGTGACAAAGAAATAGAACAAGAAATGAGAGACTGGCTTACTAATGCAATAAAAATGAACATATAAAAATTCATTTTTTATTAACCTATTTGTCCCACTGCTGGGCAAATAAGGACTCCCCCAAAGTCTTCCACTCATTTTATTTATTTATTTTATTTTATTTTATTTGGAAAACAAACAGAACAATGGTGCTTACATGACAAAAACTAATTGCTAAGGCATAATCCAATAAAGTTTCCACTATTAATTGTTACGCACACGTAAAAATCGGTGGAGAAAATGAAAAAGAATCTAAACATACAAAGAAAGCAAACGCATTATGAACAAATAAAGGGATTGATTTAGAACTTAAAATTAATTAAAACAAACGAGCACTTTGACAAATTAAGAGTTTTTAGTTCCTCACAGATGGCGAGTTTAAATTTGGAAAGAGAGAGGTCAAAAATATCAAACTTAGAGAACAAACTATTGTTACAATTCATGGAACGATTAATAAATGAATTAGATGCATATAATATATTAATATATTGTATTAAATATGTCAGTCTTCTAGTACCCATAACACAAGCTCTGCTTAGCTTGGGGCTAGATGATGTTGTGTGGATTGTCCAGCATTATTTATTTATTTATTTATTTTATTTATAATTGGTACGGATGACTGGACTCATCCCGGTCATTGGCGACATTCCACCAATCTTTTTCGTGGACGTCCAGGTCATCCTTACAACGCCTTTTCGGCCGACCCCGCCGTCGCCTTCCGACCTCAAGTCGAATCAAGTCACCCCATAGGTGCCGAGCCCCCATGGCTCGGCACATGACTTGATTTATATTATTATTATTATTAATTATTAATCAGCCATGGCTGTCCCACTGCAGGGCAAATGCCTCCCCTCCCTCCTTCCACTCTTTACGATCGAATGCAGCTACAGGCCAAGATCCTTGATTTATATGACAACAAATTTTTATGTTCATCACGCAAACATTTGCCATGAGAATCGAACCCACGACCCACAACATGGAAGGCAGAGCTATTAACTGAGCTGTGACGCCTGTCCATGGTGACGATGATTTTAAAGTCTAAACGAGTTTTTGAAACTTCCAGAAGCTCTTGGTAGTAGTATTAACAGTAAAGCAACTCAGTTGAATTAAGAAATATTTAACGTAGCGTACTATCAGTTTCTTCTTCATTGGTTACGACACGATATCCAGTTCACACTTGAGTTCAACCAAACGACATCTATCGGATATATTCCAAGACCTTTATAAATGTACGTTTACCGACTAGCTGTTACCCGTAACTTTGTTCGAGTTGCGTGTTTGAAAAACTTCGAGAAACATCATCATTTTGAACGTATATTCATTATGAATAATATGTCGTGTATAGTAATATGTACCATCATTCAATGACAAAAATACTTTTTTTTGTCAACCTACGCTGTCCCACTGTTGGGCAAAGGTCTCCCCCCTCTTTTTCCAACTCTCTCTATCCCTACAATATTATATAAAAAAAAGTATGCACTTATAAAAAAATATGAAAATGCTTATAAAAAAATATGAAAATGAAAATAAGACCTGAAATAATCTATTATTACTCCTACAATTTTCAAAAAGCCCTAAAAACCTATTTAAGTCCAAACATAATCTTAACTTCAGTTTGTGTTCGCTCGGATACCGAAATCCAATCATACTTAGCATTATTTGGGATACCTATATAACTTCAGCGATATAGCTAATTAAGGGTAAAGATAAAATTCACCTTTATTCGGACTACGAGGACGAAAATAAATAAATAATGCTGGACAATCCACACAACATCATCTAGCCCCAAGCTAAGCAGAGCTTGTGTTATGGGTACTAAAAGACTGACATACTTAATAAAATACGTTACATAGATAGATAATAAATAATAAATACATTTTTGTATGACGTAAAACAAGATATTTTTATTGTCTGGGTGGTACTATGTATTCTATATATGTATTTACAAAAAAAAATGTATAAGTATTCTAACTGCAGTCTAGTTTCCATAGTGCAAGCTTTGGTTTGTTTAGCACTAGAATGTGATGAGTGAATTGTCCGTGAATATTTATTTATTTTAAAAAAATAATTAAAATACAACTGATTCTCATAGATAGATATTGGGCAAGCCTAATATTAAAAAAGGCCTCGTTCTTGTCCAATCAAATGTTTTCTGTCCATCGAAAGGTTGCCTGGAAGAAATCGCTTACAGCGTTAAGACCGCCCATTGCACGTCCTATTTTTAATTGTTTGGTTATTTTTGCTATACAATAATGTTATATTTTATTCTTTTCTATTCTATTCTCCTTTTCTCCGATTCTAACCACCACTAACGGTACGTTCACACGGCGTCGAGTGTTTCTCAACCGAATCGGTTTTTTGCAGGATTCGGTTTAGTGGCATATGTATTTCAATGAAGGAGTTCACACATGCATTCGGTTTCAAGACACGACAAAAAACCGAATCTTACTGAAGTTGACATCCGATTTTGCGACTACAAACCGTACCGTGTGAACGTACCGTAAGCCACCGGTACTCTCAGCTTTTAAAAACTGATTACTTTCACTACATGATAGGAATCCAATTCCTCGTTGCCAATATTCTTTATTACTTCAAACGAAGCCATGTCATAACGAGATGATAATACTATCCGATACAATAAACGACGTATAAACCCAATTGCATGGCACAGACGAATTGGATCACAGTGACAGACAAACAGCTGGTACATTCCTGTTTTTTTACAATTTATAGGCAAGCGTTTCAATATCACCTGATTATTTTGATTACTATTTGATTCCATACCCATTATTATGCCAGTAGCAAAAAAAGAGTTAAACACTTTGTCTGACCATGATCATTCATTGTAATACCCAAACAATTATTTTTTCTATAAAAATAAATAAAAACTAATTTCTTTTGTAAACTAAACTAAAAAAATCGATAATAGTACCAAAAACCTTTGGTCAAACGTTTCTTCAAGCAAAATTTTTATTGATTGTCACTGGATGCCGCTAAGTCAACGACAGAAGTGACGATTAAAAACACACAAAGAGATACCTACTTTCAAGTACCATATTTCTATACGAGATCGACAAGTAGCCTTACTTAGGGCTCGCGTTTCATTTGTTTTCTGATCTCTCTAGTTGGATTACGTGTCAAAGTCAAGTCAAAATTACTTTTTTCAATAAAATCACAAGGATCATTTAGAATCGTCTTACATACTAGGTGATTCTAGGTGCCAGTTCCACGCGTCCAGAGCCTAGAAGAACGGGCAAGAAACTTACGGCCTGGTTCCTACCATGTCATTTTGAAAATGACCTAGCTCATTCCAAGTTCCCTGTAATCGAGTAGTGTGTAATGACGCGACAGAACCGATAGGGGGATTTACGGGTTGGTACAATTTTATGAGCAGTGGACCTTTGCCCCTTGCTCGTATTAGATCGTTAACGTTTCTGGGTATCCGGCTCTGTGATTGGTCGAAATGATTTTATCTTCAGCCGGTATGCGTCTGTGATTGGTAGATTTGATTTATTTGCGATACGGGTTTTGCTGGGTTTACGAGGTTTTTGTTGAGTTGCAGGTAAGGTTCGGGAAACTTGATATTACTAAGTGAATACGAGGTGTAATAACATCATCGACTCCTGATCTATTCCTACTTACTTATGTATAAAGTTGAAGTTTCAACCGGCTTCGCAGTTCTGTTGGTTGTGACTCTGCCTTCCGTGGAGGTTCGATTCCCAGAGAGAACAAGCATTTATGTAAAGAACATTGATGTCCATTCCCTGTCTGGTGTTACTCTTGTATTCCATTAGCAATTTAGTTTCAATGCTGATAGAATACTTATATATTTTTTTTGTAAATACATAGAAACACCCAGACAGAATAAATATGTTCATCACACAAACATTTGCTCTGGGTGGGAATCGAACCCACAGGAAGGCTACGACTAACTGAGCTGTGACGCCTGTTCTGTGTCTAACTGTCACAATTCTGCCAGTGTCCGTTCTAATAAGAAAGTTTATAAGCATCTGTCACATGTAATTTACTTTAACGTCCTCTAGCGGTGAGCAAAGAAAACTTTCCTTATTATGTTAATGGAAGGTATAATACTTTCTGATTTAATTATATGAAAATACGTAATAATATTCGTTTTTTATTTTGATGCGCTGAGGTTTTTTAAGTTAATAATTTTGAGACCTTTGCCCAGCCGTGGGACGAAATAGGTTAGAAAAAAAAAAAAAAAATTTAATGCAAATTAAACTATGTTTTCATATTAAATTACAAATGGTTATAATATTAGTTTTCTATGTTTGTATCGATGTAGTCTTGTTAATTACTTAAACATTAAACATTATTAAACGTATTTAATTGAAAATTACGCACGTAATATAAAAGGTCATGGGAATGTAAAGAGAACAGGCCCAGGAGTTATTTACAATTTAATTAATATAACTTTAGGTATTTATTACAAAAACTTTTAAGTTTATACAAAATAATACTTATTATAAAGAGGTAAAGTTTGTGTGTTTGTATATTTGTTAAATTGTAAGAGGTAATCTCGGGATCTACTGAACCGATTTTAAAAATTCTTTCACCAATAGAAAGCCACATTATTGCTGAGTGTCATAGGTTATATAAAAAACCGTAAAATAAAAAGGCTTTTACGTGGTAGTCCGTTTGCAAAGTGAATCGGAGAAAAAACGGTCGAATTATGCCCAACGAAGTGGGCACGGGTCAGCTAGTACAAAATAAAAATCATTAGTTATCAAAACATTTATATTCCATTTCAAGAATTGTCACCTTTACAAATTTTTGTGTCTAATTACTTATTACATTACCTACTTAGGAAATTACTACTTTTTTTAAACTGACTTTGAGTTTTTAAGATTTAGTAGAAAGTAGAAAATTTGACATGGATTTTTCCAGTTAACATGTTAAATAAACTACATATTTACATGTTGTTGATATTTTTGTATTTACAAAAAGCAAAATATTATAGTAGATAAAAAACATAAAGCTAAGCGGACCTTCTGCATTAATTACAGACTTTTAAACCGTTTTTACCATAAACTTACCCCTAAAATTATTTGATGGTTTATGATTTACCCCATCTCGATTCCATTACCTCTAAGAGGGTGGATATTATCATACTGTATACACCCTTTGTTTATGTACCTAATGTACAGCTGCGTACACATGTCATTCACCTCGTTTGCGGCTGGAGGACTATCGATTTATGATCACGATTGTACCGATACATGATTGTATAATTATTGAAGTTAGCGCTAGGAGCTAGCTGATTAAGTGTTTTTTTAGCTGGAAAAATGTGGCGTAGCATTATGTACTTACAAAAAAATGTTTATAAGTACTATATCAGCAGTCTAGTTTCTATGGTACAAGCTTAGTTTGGGACTAGAGTGTGATGTGGAAATCGTCCATTAATATTTATTTATTTAAGTACAAAAAAAAATACAAACTCGCATAGTATTCTGTATAGACCGACAACTGAACCTACATATCTAAAGCGTCCATAAGTAGGTATATCTGTTTTGCATCAAAAAAGCTTCGGAACGGCTGGTTGTATTGAAGCAGCAACTAATTGGCAGGGTTAAAAAACCCTTATTTTATTTACACGAGTGAGCTGAACAGCTCAACTCTGATCTCCAGAGATCAAAGGGCATGCGAAAGCTCTTTGATTATTCGACCATAACGAGCTCCGACATTAGCTCACAATATTACTTTTTCATACAACCTAATGTGGCTTTGAAATCAATCACAAATACATTTAGGTTTCGACCTACTTGCACTTGTATTTTAAGTAAGCGTTTTTTCCTCCACTTAAAGATTCGCTGTGAGTGAGCTCAGATTCTGAGTCTGGTTTGAAACTTAACGTTTGTTACGGGATTATTTATTTAAATTTAAAATACCGGCGCAATTATAAGTGGTTTCGTAACTTTTAGGAAAGCATCATTGATTCTCCATTATTTTATCAAAATAACCTACAAAAAATGTTTTTAAGATATATTTATTATATAATACATTTGAGAAATAATATATTGTTATTGGTCCAGTCTTTAAAAATCGTCGGGGTCTCCTAAGATATTGCTTTGTTCCATACTAATATTTGATAGTTTTTTAGTTTTGTTACCTAAAAATAAGAAGGTAAAAAAATAAGATTATTATTTTTGATTACTTTTAGAATCTTTTTCACTCCCCTACAATGCAATAACATTTGAGTTATTCAGGAAAACGGAAAAAGTCAAAGCTAGTCTAGTCTAGAAATCTATTGTAGGGTTTTGATTGCCGACTGATTTATAAGTACCTACCTAATTTGACTTTTTTCTTCGTATAAAAATTATTATTATCTAGTATTCTAGGATTCATATCTCTTTAATTTGATACCCATGAAGGAGTTATGAAAAAATATGCCATCCGCCATTTTGTGACGGCGGCCATTTTGGATTTTCATCAAACATAGCTACCAACAAGGTACTTTCAAGAAATTGGTTCATCTGTTCGGAAACTACAATGCCATTGACACCCAGATACACCGACACGCTAAACTTATAACACTTCGTCAGTTTTGGGTCGGTGGTTAAAATATTAAATAACATAAACCATTGTGATTAAATGTAATAACGAGTAAATTGAGATTTATTTGGTACAATTTAAAATGTTCCGGAAATTGAAATCCAATGTTTTCCTGCTTTTGTAGGGTATTATCAGAATTGTATCCTTCTCAATTTTATTCAAGCTTTTTAATATTCAAAGGTGACAACCTTTGACAGTATTTTTATGTAAACAATGTTTTTTTTATCAACTCGTTCGTTTCACTTGTTAGTTATAATTTTATTCAATAAAAGCTAACTTTGAAAATATTATCTACTTAAATAAATGCTGGACAATCCACACAACATAATCTAGCCCCAAGCTAAGCAGAGCTTGTGTTATGGGTACTAGAAGAATGACATAAGTAGGTACTTAATTCATCACATTACATAGATAGATATTTTTTATTATACATATAAACACTCAGAACACCCGGAGTAAATATTTGCAGATCGTACAAACATTTATCCCAAGGTGGGAATCAATCCCGCAACCTTCGCGTCGCAGGCGGACCATCGCCCACCGCGCCACATCGGTCAACAAACTTACTTTGCAAACGTAAAGAATAGTTGCTGTTACGTATTTATGTTTATAAAAAGCTAGAAAATATCATTTTTTTAAGCCTAGCCTTTAGTTCAGTAAATAAATCATTTTCATTCAACACTCACTAAACATTCAAAAAATAATCTCATTTTTCGAAAACCCGTAAATGATGAAGAACGTGCTAATGACCATTTTATTTCTAAATAGCAGTAAAAACAAGATTTAAATTTCAAAATAACCGAGTTGTCACGTATCGAATTTACGTGCTCAGTTGATTCCGAGCACGATAATATGCATGCACATTAGCCGATAACGGAAACGACACGATACAACAGTCCATGAACGTCCATGAAGTTACTCGTAAATATTAGTATCCGTCGGTCGGTGGTGAGAGTAGGTAGATAGACAAATGTTTTATAATTATACAGGATGTGGTTTATTATAATGTCCGTATAAATTCAGGTCATAGTTACTTTTAATCTACAATTTAAAAATCACAATTTTGAAATTTTGTACGAAAACACCAAATAAAACTGTTCTAAATACCTTACACAATCACACACACTACTAAGTATACATAAATATACCAATATTACGTATGTCGAAAAAATATCGTCCTCAAAAAAAAACAAAAAACTTAAAAATCGATTATACGAGTAGCATTTGTCTACAAATATTTATCAATTAAATATCATCACACATAGCAACTTCACAAAATGCCTTTGACAGAACGCTACTTATCTCAAGCATCCGATGTCGTATCGGTAGCAGTAAAAACACCAGAGATAGGATAGAAAGGAAGACGTCCCGATCGTTGTACACGTGTACCAACTCGTGTACCGACAAAGGACAGGAATGGAATACCTCGAAAGTATTCTTGAATTCTACAGAATACAGAATTCAATTCCAAGTTTAAGACTGTCGGGAAATTGGAGCTACTTATGTCGCAAAGTATTCTTTTACTTATATAAAATAAAATAAATATTCAAGAACATGTCACCATCGTGCTCTAGTCCTAAACTTAGTAAAGCTTGTTTATGGGATCTAGATTACTGATAGAATATTTTTTTTCATAATAAAGTAGAAAATTACTATTTTTAGATACACAATAGTAAATTTATCATAGTTTGTTTTTTGTATATTTTGTAGACTCAAAAAATTGGCATTCGTGTTATGCAACAGAGTGCAAAATTGTTTGAATGTACATTTTGATGTAAACTAAAATATTTGTATACATAGCAGTATAGAAGCATTTACACTGTACAGTAACTTTAAGCTACCGTTTTGAAATTTTTGTAAGTATTTGTAAAAAATTCGTAGTTCATCAGCTGGAGCAACATTTTATTTAATTAAAAATAAATTAGACGTCTGAAAAATGGAGTATTTCAATTCGACTTCATATTTAATGCGATCACTTCGCCAGTTGTAGGTACACCAATTTTGATGGTTTTTTCATACCTTAGAGGTGGGCCCATAAACATTTTTGCCATTAACTTTTTGAGTAGTTTGAGCTCACTTTTGTTCAGTTCTACGAGAATGAAATACATAATTATTTATAGAAAAATATGTCTATAACTGTAATAATTTCAAATATTAATAATAATAAATAATGTTGGACAATCCACACAACATCATCTAGCCCCAAGCTAAGCAGAGCTTGTGTTATGGGTACTAGAAGACTGACACACTTAATACAATACATTACATAGATAGATATTTTTTATTATACATATTAAATACGCAGAACACCTGGAATAAATATTTGCAGATCGTACAAACATTTATCCCAAGGCGGGAATCGAACCCGCAACCATCCGCGTCGCAGGTGGACCTTTGCCCGCCGCGCCACATCGATCGTCTTTTCAACCGACATTATTATTATTAGTACTAATAATGTCGGTTGGTGTAAATGCAGTGTTGCCAGACTGGCTGACGTCACGGGAAGCGCGCGGCGGAAGCGGGCTGCGTTTCCGGCGACGCGTTGCCCGCGCGCAAACTCGATCACGGATTCAAAATTGGAATTCCGTTCTGTTTACTTACTGCATTCAGTTGGCTTGGCACCTCGTCTTTTGAGCACGATTCCCATTGCTTTAGTGTTTAGTAGACAAGTAAAAAAAACAGTTAAGTGCAGTACCTACAAGGTATATTATTAGTTCAGTAGGTACAAGGTATAGTATTAGATTGCGAAGATTACACTAACCCCCATAACCCAGACAATAACACAGATACGTAGAGATAACGCATTTTAATAATGAATGGCCGTCTGATCCAGCCATTCTATATTAACTACATATATTGTTCCAGCCATTCTATATTAACTATATTAATGGTAGCATGTCAACAAGATGGTTTTGATTTTGATTTTGATTTTGGTTACTGAATAATAAAAACCAGTGTTTATTGTACCTATCTGTGCACCATTTTTGCATGAGAGTGTAACCGCAAAGGAGATGCAGATGTAATTTTAGTTTTTTTCGTATACAGTAATAAAAATACAAAATATTATTTTCTTAACAGTGTTAATTAAAAGTGTTTTTTTTGTCCATAGTGTAGTATTTTATAAATATAATATAAGCTGTTAAAAAAATAATATTTTGTATTTTTACCCATATACATAATGCGTTCCTAATATGTACAGCTGTAACATTAAACTGCGTAAATCTGTTAGTAGCAAGTAACACTTGCACTTGCATCTCGCTACTGTCCGTGTGTAAATCGATCTTTATCCACTTTTTATTTTGTTTATATTTTCACGCTCTTTTCGTTCCTCACTGCACTCAGGCTATCGGGTATTTGCTATTTTTACACAACTATTTGAATTTGCTTGTTAAAACTTTTTACTGTTCCGTATAGTTAATAATTAGCTCGTTCAAAAGGAATATATATCTAAGTATATACAATAAATTTTGTTAGTACTTAGATAAGACAAAGCCTTTCCTATTTAGGTACTTACAAAAATAAATAAAGCTTATTGATATCGATTCATCATTCAATTTCTTATACAAATTGAAGATAACAAAAGATAGGATAAAAAAAAATATATATTTTGTTTATCTAAATATATATTAATTATTATTATAATCTAAATAGATAATCAAAAGCACATGCACATTTAACTATCATGAATCACAAATACCATCCCTAGTACGAGATGAGTTCATACGCGGCGTCTATTTCCGTCCGGTTATTTTCGGAACGGAAACGTGCGTCCGTTTGCAGGGGGTCCGCGGACATTGGCCTGTCACGGCTGTCACTGTCAAAACTGCGGTAACAGGCTTGACATGTGACGAACAGTTATGGTAAAGCAAGGTAGGCTGTAGCTCTACCATGAGTTTTTACAATACTATATATACTATACTCGCTAGCGTCTGTAGTTAAAAAAATGTATGAAGATTTGTACAGCGCCTCTAGCGGATAGTTGGGTACTAAAATTCGTAACACTAATATTGACGTAACTACTGTAGTAAAGTCAGGCGATTTTACTATGACAACTCATGGTAGCGGTACTGTTCTCTGCTGAGACTTTACTAGATACATGGTTTGTTATAAAACTACAGTGTGTCAGACTCTAAATAAAACATTTTAACAAAGAAATTAAACCACCGAAAAAACTAGAAAACTAAAAATCTCTTAATCTTTTATTCTGTCCTGATTACTAAGTTCTTTAACTTATGTAAATAAACCGAGTAATTTTGAGTCGTTTTTGCGCCGGTTAAAAAGATATTTATTTATTTATTGTCGTAGCATGATATTTATTGATTTAAGTAACAATTTATTTATAGTAGTTTGTTGTTAAATTATGTACTTACCTAATAGGTACTACTGGTACAAAAAAGAAGTGTCACACCTGGTTTTGAAATAAATATTTAAATGATTAAAGCATGCTTTATTTAAAAAAAATAACACCAAAACTAAGCTACAAAAACCAAAATAAGGTAAGTAAGTACTCATTTTTTTATGATTTTACGAGTAAGTATTTAAAATATCTTGTTATTTTATCCAAAGTCCTCTATTATTCATTTTCTTTTGACAGCTGTGAGGTCAAATGTGACACTAAAACGTTCACATTTAATTAAAAACTTCAAAAATTTGAACTGAAACTTTAGTAATGGAGCTTGAAAGTAGACAATTAAAATGTAATTGATGAGAGCTTGACATTTTGACGCACAATGTCAAAGTATCAACTTAATTTCACTTTTATTCGACGTTAAGTTATTAAAATATGTCTTCATTGTTCGTTCGTTTGTTATAATTTTAAATAAGAACTAGACTACTTTTTATTGAAAAAGTTACGAACATTCGGTCTACCTTATAAAAAGTTGGCGCAGAATAGAAGTATTGATTACCATACGTTATGATGACTTAAAATCAACGCTAACTTTTTATAAGATAAGGGATAAGAAAACTAACCTAAAATTATAATAGACATAGAATTCAATCGCCATTTCTTACGTATGTTATTTTATTTCTTGATAAAAAAAACAGTCATATGTCAGTGAACTAAGCCATGATAACACGAAACTTCAAATACAGTTAATTTAAAAATAGTTCGCCCCAAAAGCGGTTATATTTAGCGCGAGCGCGCGTGGCACGGCTGTCATAGCTGTCACAGACGGTAATTGGGCAGCTTACCCTAATGATGGGTGCAGTCAACTTTTAAGACCATAAAATTTTTTAAGTGAAAACTTCTTTAGCGGCGCTGGGTGGGTAAAAACTTTCAAACTCGCGTCAGGGTCACGTGACGTTGATCGAAAGCGTAAGATCGAGGGAAAGGGAGAGGAACTAGTATCTCCCACTCTTTCTACCGTGCCTGAGTGTGCTGACTCTGTTTAGGCGGCACAGGGCGCTTGCGCGAATGTGTCTGTGTCATTGTGATTGTCATTGTCATTATGACGTCTATGGTTATATTTTTATGTGAAAACTTAGAAGTGAAAACACAACGTTAATATTGAAGTTTTCACTTCTGCCGGCACTCCCGGAGTGCTACCTTTTTTTTTCTTATTTATTAGTGGTTAAAACTTTGTAATAATTGAGAACTGAACTGGTGAGTATCTGGCCCAGCGTATCAGCATTGCTATTCAGCGCGGCCAGTGTCATGGGTACGCTTCCGATTGGTACTGATTTGGATCAGTTGAACTATCTATAGATCCTTTGCAACGGTCTGTACGGTCACACGCCGAAGCCCACGCCCATTTTCAACCCAAAATATTATTAATATCTAATAGTTACTATTAAAATTTAGCCGACTACGCGGAACAAAAGGTGGGTTATTTTGCAAAAGTATTGCTCGATAGGTACTTAATAAGGCCATTTTAGTTCAAGTTAATAATTATCTGTCAAATGGAATAATATAATGGTATTTTATTGCAGAGGTTATTAAGGGCATTAGCGATTACTTTAAATAAAGTAGGATGGAAAAAATAATATTACAAATATACAATTTATTTACCAAGTTAAAGTAAGTACGCTTTTCTTTAGCGCCGGCACTCACATTAATAATTTACTCGCCAAAAAGGATTTTTATACATCACGACACCGACACCTACACGATAACAATATATACTTACTAAACTTTCTATTGTACATAAAAAATAGCATCAAAAAAATTACAACTACAACAGGGCGGCCTTATCGCTTAGTACCTATCTCTTCCAGGCAATCTATGGATAGAGAATATATGAATGGTTTAAACAAAATTATCACTGTAGACGTTGACATGGCGTGAAGCGTTTATTAGCTGTATGGAACAAAATGGTGACTTATCAGTAGCTCTACGATGAGTTTTTACTATATTAAATATACGATACTCGCTAGCGTCTGTAGTTAAAAAAATGTATGAAGAGTTGTACAGCGCCTCTAGTACTAGGGTAGGGTAGGGTAGGGTACTAAAATTCGTAATATGTACTAATACTGACGTAACTACTGTAGTAAAGTTAGGCGATTTTACTGTGACAACTCATGGTAGAGGTACAGAGGTTAAGTGACATGCCATATGATGCGCACGCGCCTGTCATTTTGCGACAAAACTGTCATATGACTATCCTCAATCGATATCGTATACATATCGTGTCGTATGTATAAAAAGCTCCATTATAAATATTTCACAGCGGAATTCATTCCTTCTTTAAAACTCTTAACCTCGCTTCAAAGTTTGTTCGACAATATTGTAGGGTGGATAAAATAAATAAAATGAAAGCTTCTACGTAAAAATGTTGTGCCTGTGACAGAATATACTTCAGTAGACACAAAAGCAAAGAGGTTAGATTAGTAAAGTTCATGAACACATAACTCCAGCATATAATTTCATTAAGATCATACAAAAAACGGTACCGTGCCTTAAGTTTCTTGCCCATTCTTTGTTTATTTTATCGCAAGAAACTGGTACCTAGAAACACTTCGTATATAACAATAGATTTGATATGATTTCTGTGTTTTTTTTTTAATGTTCGATAGCGCTGTAAGACTCTGCAATCGATCACTAGCACTTAATCAATTCGAAATAACATTTTTGGTGGAAGTATTTCGATTCTGCTGTACCTATTTAAAAAAACTGATTTTAAACTGTTATTATAATGCCTACAAAAAACTTTTTTTGCAATTTTGTAAATACATATATGCGTCTATTGTATTACTATGTCTAAAGCTTGCTCTACACTACTCTTATGAAAAATATATTTCAAAAGAAACGTGAAACTTTCCACGACGGATTCCGAAGTCACTGACAGCTGACAGTTCGCAAGCCGAGCGCTAACATGGATTCAATAGTATTACGTCTCGACAAATTGATTGCAATTATGTTATAACAACGACATCGTTGTTATAACTTAATTGCAATATATTATGTCAATTAATAATTGCAATACATTAATGACTATTGTTATATCGATCCGTAATGCGTACATTTTTAGTCATATTAGAATGGATTTGTGCTAACCAATTGCTGCCAGAGAATTAATTAAATAATGCTGGACAATCCACACAACATCATCTAGCCCCAAGCTAAGCAGAGCTTGTGTTATGGGTACTAGAAGACTGATATACTTAATACAATACATTACATAGATATTTTTAACTGAATTTCTTTTCAGCTTTACTAGATAGCTGTGTGATACGTTCATGAATATTTATTAGAAACAAAATCGGCAGAATCTTTACCCGAAATATATTCCAATTTAATTCCTTTTGTGGTACAAATATAAAACAAACTTGGTTCTTTGATCTAAAATCCATCTCTTTTCTGTAACTCCTATAAACAGATCTTATTATGTAAACTTTACGAATTTTCCAATCTGTATTTTATCTGCTCAATTGAATAGCAACTTTTGCACCAAAATAATAAAGTAGATTTGGCCATAAAATTAATAAATTGTTTGATATCCTACAAAAATGATAGCGAGAAACTCAAATACAACTAATTTGTTGGAAAAAATATTAGTAAAATAGTTTCTCTATGGTAAATTTAATGTTACTAGTTTTTATGTACTTATAAGAGTTAATCTAAAAGGAAATCGAAAACCGTCCATTTTTCTACCGCCGAATAGTGATACAATTACTGGCAAATAGCAGTGATGTCGTTTTCCTTAGTTTTAAACTAGATGGCGTTGTGAAATGTACAGAAATTATATTTATATTAGAAAATTCAAATCTATATGATAAAAGTTACAAATAAATCTAAACTAAAGATCAAATTCCAAGACCAGAGACCCGAGCATGAATAAATGTAGCAATCGCAAACATATCAAAACATTGGCGTATTCGAGTCACACTACGCGTTGACGCTACCTCGACTACCAAACGTTGCAGCGTTACCGCGCAGTGTGTCTTGAATTATACGTTTACGATAGTCACATTTATCTGTACTCACCCCTCTGAAGCCTCTGCTGAACCAAAGCTATACTCTAAAGTCTAAGCTTATAATAACAGTCAGAGTAACAAACTGATGTTTATTTTAGAAAATTGGAAAAGCAGCTTAGCGGGTTCTTGTAATAGGAAATTATTTGTGTTGATAAGGCGTTAGCTGTCGGCGTGGCTCCTACTAGTGAACTTACTCGAATGTACAGTTTTAGATCGAGATGTAGTTATTCGGAACCTTCGTTATATTCGAGTTTTGATAAATAAATAATAAATGAATAATGCTGGACAATCCACACAACATCATCTAGCCTCAAGCTAAGCTTAGCTTGTGTTATGGGTACTTACTAGAAGACAACTTAATACAATACATTACATAGATAGATATTTTTTTATTATACATACTAAATACCCAGAACACCCAGGATAAATATTTGCAGATCGTACTTACACACATTTATCCCAAGGCGGGAATCGAGCCCGCAACCTCCGCGTCGCAGGCGGACCTTCGCCCGCCGTGCCACATCTGTCGTCGGCGAAGGTGCCAACGCTGCACAGCAAGTTGCGAATATTCTAGAACGTTTGTTTTACTAACTTAATTGCTAGAAGACTCGCAGCTTGGCAGTCTGCGCGTATAGCTTTCGAGTCAAGTTAAAACTCGAAACGAACTCACAACTCGAACGCATTTCTGAACCTCGAACCCTCGAACCCGTGCTTATAGTAAGACAGTGGTAGGGGATATGAAATTGATTCGCTATAATAATGCGCGCGACAGTCTCTCCATCACGCGCCTCGCTCCGCATAATTTGACTGCGAATAAATAACATTAAAAATCAAGTTTCCTTCACAAGAAAATAAGGTTTGCAGACGCTAACTCAATACTGACGTAATTATTTAACATTTTGCTTCTTGTAGATAATATTTTTAGAGTAAATATTAAACAGAGTAATAAACTTATTAAAACAATCTTTCAGAAAGTGTAGTTTAAACATATTCTGACTTATTAGAACAATCTTTCAGATAATTAAGGCTTGGAGAAAAAGTTATTTGAAGTAAGTATGTATATTATTATATGTATATTATGCAGGTAACAAAATTTCTTGCATCAGAAAAAAGTTTTTCTTATAAAAATACCTACCATAAGGTAATTAATCTACTAAAATTTTGATCCTTGCATCTTATTAACATAGCAATCCAACGTGGTAATCAGACCTCTTGAACCTTAACTAGTTAGTTTGGACCAGCTCCGATCCTAAATAACACCGGAAATACGGAGCACAGCTCATATAGAACAGCTATGACATTCACTATATTACATAAAAAGTCAACACAATAAAAATTGCTGTAGGCCATGTAACACCATAATAATCTGCATTTGTATACTTAAATGATATCTAAAACCACAAAGATCATTCAATCATTTGAAATTTTTGGACTCCTACATCCAGTACGAATTATAAAAAGAATATGTTTTTGAATAGAGTGTGCGAGGTTCATAATGATATTTTGCTGCATATTGATATTTTTAATGTTAGATTGCCCAAATACCGAAGAGAAGTTACGTTAAGCATTGCCAACAAAATGAATAGTTCTTAAGTAAAATTTATCCCATAATTTATATTTGTCAGATTTTAGTTATGCCTATGTATGATTTTGATTTAGGTAATAGTTATTTGCTCACTTACTTTTCATTCATTTTTTCTTTGTTTAATACTGTTCACCGCTTCTGTGTCACTTAATGGTGGAAACTTCACTGGTTTATGTGTTTTTGTATGTTTTTATATAAAAGTTAATTGTACTGTCTGTTTCCCAAATAAAATAAAAAATTGTTAAAGACTTAAGTGCCAGGTTTTCGTGGTCAAAGTCTTGTCGGATGTCCATGACGTTTAATTTTGAATTTTAGGAGTAATTGTTAATATAGCTATAAGATATAAATAAATCGTTAATAATAATTAATGTGTTTTTTATGACTTCTAGTACTATAAATATAATTTATTTTAATGCTTTAGCATTCAAATAAAGTTATTATAGATTTAGTATAGATTTTGTAAGAAAAAAAATTATGCATACACTATTTTGTGAAAAACTTCACCAGCTGTTTTTATTAAGCTGTGTCCCAGTATAATCTAAATCATGGAATTTCGGCTCTCCGTCGGATTCTCGCGTTTACCGGAATGTACAATTTCCTTACCTTAATGCTGTTTGGCTATATTAATCACTGTTTATTACGTGACAGCTAGATAAATAGGTTTTATCTTTAAATAAATGTCACTTTTGACAGGTCTCTATGACTTATGTAAGTACCTACGTACTTACCTACTAGATATAAGTCTAAAATTTTTGCACACCATTTTAATTTGGTAAAAATATGTGAACTTATTCCACTATGACATCTTGAACCAAAATCCACCATGTTTTTATGCAAATAAATAAATGAATGAATTATTATCAAAAATAGGAACATGTAACAAAAACCTACCTAACTATTTTAGAAAAAATATCTATATCTAGATTCATTTTTTAATTTATTATTATGTAGATTACAAAAACAAAATATAGCTTTCCTTAGACAATCTAAAAAATTTTTTGTTATAGATTTAAGTTACAAAGTTTGTTTAGCGCTGTAAAAACCCAGTGTAAAATGAGCTTTCATTTCTAAAAAATTTATGATTTGGTAGTTCAAGTTAAATTGTTAATTAGACCGAAAAGTCTTTGCAAGCAAAGTTTATCGGAGTTATAGTTGAAAAAGCTTATTTTTTTGTAAAAATCGGTAACGAGATTCAATTTAATTAAAAGTCAAAATTTAGTTGAAATTCAACTATGTTTATGTATTTTGAGTCAACCACAGTAATCAAAATGAGCATTGTTTTAAATATATTTCTGGTCCGCACAAAAAAATATTATATTATGAAATATGTGTGCACTTTATTCTCATATTACGGCACTTTACTAAAAGCTCGTGATTTATTTGATTCTTTTAGCACCAGTTTGCACATTATCTTTACAAAAGTATTAAAAAAGCAATGCCTCTTAACATCAGGTGGGTCTGGGATACTGAGTTAATTAGTTCGTATTCTTCTTCATCTTATCGTGTCGATGCTAGATAAGTCTTGAGAGGTGTTTTGCAAGCTCTACAGCACCACTTGTGGCTGCATTCACGTCCTCTTCGGTGCAGGTGTTAGGGCACGATGGGCACACCAGCAGATGCTGCATTGAATGTGTTGCAGCGCCACAAGTTCGTATTAAAAAAAACTAAGACAAAGACTGGTCTTAGTAGCGCCTTAGGAGAGACCTACGTCCAGCAGTGGATTGATATAGGTTGATAATGATAATGATGACAAAAAAAACATTTTTGTTTTGTAAATAATTGTTAATGTCGATAGCGTCAAAAACTAGTGCTTTCTTAGTAACTTGATTAAGCCACCCTTACATATTTCTGTTCTATACATATTTGCAGAACATATTTTGTACGACTTTTTTTATGTTATTACACTATTAGTTTTATAAAATGTTGATAGTTGGAACTTATAAAAGTCAAATAAAGTAAAAAATCGTTTTGAAAACAACAAACAATTTTTAAACTTGATCATTGATGAAAGTATACATGAATTTGTATTAGTTATTTTAACAGTTTATGTTACACGCAGTATATTAATAAGTAATTAAAAACATTTAAATGAAACTTTCACACGACGCTTTAAAGTCCCAAATGACTACTGAAATTGCTAAAGGAATTACATTGCTGATTAAACACTTTTTGACGTGACAACGTCTTATAATTTAATAGAGCCATTACTCATGCGGCGTTACCTCGCTCTGAGGCGTTCCATGTAAGGCTTGAAGTGCAAGCGAGAGCGCGGAACGAGCGACAAAGAAGAACAATCGGCCTTTGCGTTCGTTGTCACGTTCAACTATCGTCAGTAAACCGACTTTACAAACATTTTTTTTTAAATACATAAAAGTATACTTACATAGAAACACCCAGACACAGAACAAACAATTCTCATTGCAATTTAATCCACATGAATGCCAGAACTACTAAGCTGTGGCGTCTGTTAAAATAAAAAAAGACGTGTGGCACTCGAGGACTGTCTGTAGCATTTTTTGCTGGATTACGCATGCGCAGTGTTAGGTTATTTTCGTTAGGTTTTTTCGTTACGGAATTTCCACGGTCTCCACGCTCAAGGCCAGCGATAGAAGTTATGCAATAGCTTAAAAAGTGTCTTGTCTGTAAATATAACTAATCTTTGCCAACCTCTCACAATATAAAAGAGCGCTATAATGTGAATAAGTACAGCAAAAGTGCGCTAATGTGAAAGCAGGGCTTCAGACTGAAAAGTGCTCTATAACTGTCCCCATAAATACTAATCTCCCTTGCATTAATACTCTTGGTTAGGTTGAATATTTTTATTTATATGCAGGATATGAAATTTAGAGGGACTAAATGGATGTTTCTGTAAAATATTGTTTTTGAACTAGTCAAATGTTTTTAAGAAAACTAAGTTAAAAACTAGTCAATCTAGTAATAAACTAAGTTAAAAACTGAGTTTTTATTAATATCCCTTAAACTAAAGCTTACATTTGAAGAGCTTACATGTATGTATTCGAAAAAATTCGAATATAGACGTAATATATAAATTCTAAAACGTTACCTACGTAAGTAGGTTGTACCTAAAATGAAATCCATACAATCCATTTCCATGGGAAAATAGCATTTCCAACAAAATGTCAGAAACGTCAAAATGAGTAAAACATGCTCAGAACCAATTTCACACATAGGCTTTTAAACCAGACAGGAATATGACAAAATGTCACGTCGCAAATGAGGCGGAAATGCTGAACAGATCTGGCATCTAAAGTTACTTTTAACGGCATTCGAATACTTGAATCTCTGTTCTATTTTGACGACGTGGCGCGGCGGGCGAAGGTCCGCCTGCGACGCGGAGGTTGCGGGTTCGATTCCGGCCTTGGAATAAATGTTTGTGCGATCTGCAAATATTTATTCCGGGTGTTCTGGGTATTTTTTATGTATAATAAAAATATCTATCTATGTAATGTATTGTATTAAGTATGTCAGTCTTCTAGTACCCATAACACAAGCTCTGCTTAGCTTGGGGCTAGAGATGTTGTGTGCATCCAGCATTATTTATCTTTTTTTATTATTTTAAAAATGAGCATCAAGAATACTCTTTTGCTCATTTGGTTCTAGATTGTAGAGTCAGTGGACAATGGAGAAATTCCTAACTTACGTTATTTATTTCGTTAGGTGGCACTAATGAGTCAAGTTACAAAATATTTTATTCCATTTAACGAAATAACTTTTTTATGATCGCAAATTTTGAAATAAATAAAAGTAAAGGTACACACCATTTTCTAGCCGATATGAATAAAATATATATTTATACCAAAATTATTTTTTATTTATTTCACAAGTGTATATACTTCAAATATCAAAAGAAGCCCAAATTCTAATCACTTCGCGAAAACTATATAATTCCTTTTCAATGATTTAACATTAATATACTATATTATCCAAGGCAGTCGGTAAAGTGCTCATTATTATTCAATGAAGCTTTTGCGCGTCGAAAATACTCTGCGAAACGAAAACACGATTCACTTCACTTATTTGAGTTGCATTGCGCGACCGCCACCAACTTTATGGAACGTGCACAAAATCTGACCTAGCCACCGCGCAATGTAAATCGAAATAGTAAAAGCAATCTTCGTGTATTGGTTTGTTGAGTAAACTGGTACTTGACACGTAAAAGGTATACTGCTTATTGAATACTAGTCACGCGCTCACGACTTTGTTCGCGATTGTACACCAAATCCTACTTCCGATACATTTTATCTTACTTAAAGGATCATCATCATCATCATCCGCAGCCAGATTTCGCCCACTGCTGGGCATAGGCCTCCCTTTTCTTGTGCCACTCTCCACGGTCCTGTGCTAGTCTCATCCATGTGCGACCCGCCACGCTAGCCATATCGTCAGCCCATCTCGCTGCTGGACGGCCAACACTCCTCTTTCCTGTCCTTGGTCTCCATTCCGTCACACTCCTACTCCACCTGTCATCTTCACTTAAAGGATAATAGGCATAAATTAAGTTTAATATCAAATGAATCATTTATTGTTTGTGAAACTATCTAGTTTCACAAACTTTAACTTTAACTTACCTACCTTAGACACCTATGCTTATCTAAGCATAGGTGTCTAAGGTAGGTAAGTTAAATTAACTATACCTAGACCTAGATAACATGACATACAACGCCATCTAGTCCTGTCCTAAGCAAAGTATATACGGAAGCTAGATTTTTAATAATTTTCACATTATGACTTCCATGTAGTGGGTTCGATCTTGACTAAGAAAACAACAGTTGTATGATGACAAATTTATGTTTTTTCTATACCTACCTTGATTTGTTTTGTCAGTAAGTATGTATATCCAAAAAAATCAACATTAGTCTTATATAGTTAAATAAATAAGTAATCCATGACAGACGTCACAGCTCAGTTGGTAGTAGCTTTATCTTCAATGCTGTGGGTCGTGTGTTTGATTCCCACGCAGAGCAAATGGTTGTGTGATGAACATAAATATTTGTTCTGTTTCTGGGTGTCACCATGTATTATTATGTGTATATTTACAAAAAAAGTAAATAAGTAATCTATCAGCAATTCAGTTTATGATTTATTTTATTTATTTACTTCCTATAATAATTAATACACAATCGTATTGTTATTACAAATGATTAATTAATCAGGTAAATACACTTACGAAATCTAATTACTGCAATTGTTTACACAAACACGATTAATATTATCACTATTGTGAATTAGTCTTACTAATCTAGGAGTTATCTTCATATAAATAAAAAATCTGGGTTTTAAGATAAAAACTTTTTTTGAATACAAAAACATTCGTTCAGAGTTATTATATAAGTCCTAAGTATACCTACATGTTTATGTATTTTTTATTCTACAGCAAATTGTAAAAAGCACTGGAAATTTAATTTAAAAAAAATATAAAGAAAAATCTAATCAAAACCAGACTATAAATTAATAAAGAAAATGAAACAGGGGCTTGAATTGAAACAGCAAAATAAAAGAAACTAAAAGACGGACTAAATTAAATAAAGGTTCATTTTTCTCGTGAAATAAGTAAATCTAATTGAATGTCCAATTGTGAAAGTTAACGCTTCGTTTCTTTTTTTATTTATTTACAGCGTATTTTTGAGTTCAAGTTTAGATATTTATTATAAATAATGCTGGACAATCCACACAACATCATCTAGCCCCAAGCTAAGCAGAGCTTGTGTTATGACTAGTTTGGTGACAAAATACTTACTTACATATATTTCTTTGTAAATACATACAAAAGAATACATAGTAACACCCAGACAGAGAATACATATTTATGTTCAGCACATAAAAATTTGCTCTCGGTGATGATCGAACCCACGACCAACAGCATGGAAGGCAGAGCTACTACCAACCGATCTGTGACACATGTCATCTTTAAAGTGATATAGGTACTTACTTACAAATATTTATTGATATGCTTACTTTAATATATGTTTTTTAACATAAACAATATCAATTAAAATGTTATTATTAAACTTCCAAAAATAAATTCCAAGGTATAAATACTTTAGATAAAATAATTAAATTTTCTAAAAACATTCCTGTAAACTAATATAAACACTTAAAAAGGGCCATACTTCATTCGTTCTAGATTCGAAATAAATCAGCCTTCCAGGTAAGGTCGCTTGCACACCGTCCGATACCGACACGATACCCATATAAATATAATAATATATGGAAATGTCACATAACATAAGAAGTAGATTGCTGAAATTTACTTATAAAATACTTAAACACATGCACAGAAATATAATTGAATATTATAATCCGAAATCTTCTTCTTCTTATTTAAGAGCTACGCTCTTGTCTGGGTAATGAATGCAAGTCACGCCATTTATGTCTTTCCAGGGTAGCCTCCTTGAAAAAACCACCGTGCAGACGGCAAAGCTATTTACAAGATATTACTGAAACACTTGACAGTTCCTAGATCAAAATTATGATATTGTACCTCCTACCACGGAGTGAAAGTTAATTTCTGCTAATATCGTGTCGTGATATTTGAAACCAGCTTATATAAAGGGTGTAAATTGTAAACTTCTATAAATTAAAAGCAAACCAAATAATGAAGTACTTGTAGGTCCCAAAAGTTCGAGAGGCACTGACTTATTGTCGAACATAAATTACGGCAAGTTTTGACGATAAATCCTCGAACTTGGAAAGGTTCAGGAAATGATTGTGGGGTATAAAAACACCAATTCTATCGACTGAATGGTGAAGGTAACCAACCTATTCTAGCCGCGTTAAGTGACATAGCGATGACATTGACGCAAGACGTCAAGATCCTATCAAATACATGGTTACATGGTTTGTCAGTCTTCTAGTACCTATTACACAAGCTCAGTAGCATGAGTTGTCACAGTAAAATCGCCTGACTTCACTACAGTAGTTACGTCAATATTAGCATGACGAATTTTAGTACCCAACTATCCGCTAGAGGCGCTGTACAAATCTTCATACATTTTTTTAACTACAGACGCTAGCGAGTATAGTAAATATAGTATAGTAAAAACTCATGGTAGATCTACTGCTTAGCTTGGGGCTAGATGATGTTGTGTGGATTGTCCAGCATTATAATTTTGTAATTAGTTTCTTGCCCGTTCTTCTAGGCTCTGGTCGCATGGAACTGGCATCTAGAATAACCTAGTATATAAGACGATTCTAAATGATCCTTGTGACTTTCCTCAATGATGAATTTTTGAATCTCTTTTTGATTTAAAAAAGAGATTGTCTACAGGTTAGTGCACGATAAATTAGTAGGATAATTATATTATATTTTAAGTAGCTTATTTAGTATTTTATATATTCTCAAATTTTGCCCACAGAAGCGGCCAAAGCTTGGGAAAATATTGTGTTATGTCGAATAAAGAAAAATATTTTTTTTATTGTTACGACTGTAAACATTGTCTCATCTAAAGGCTATATTTTTGTGTAAAATATTTAATTAAAACTTATTCACAAACAAACTTACGACTATTACCTACAATATTTACAAAATGTACATAGGCATATAAAATACATAAGAAACAGTTGAGCTATCTGCAGACCGTTGCAAACGATCTATAGATAGCTTAACTGGTCCAAATCAGTACCAATTTCAAGTGTACCCAAGATACTGGCTGCAATTAAATATAATTGTATTATTTATAATTTTCGGCTTTTTGTAAGATACTGGTGACTGACTATAAATAATTACGCATTTTTACAGTAGGTATAATTTTAAAAAAACATTATTTTATTTTGTGTATTTTTATGACAGTATTCTTGTATTCAAAAACTAGGTTTGTGTCTTCTTATAGGATGAATAGCTCTGGCTGCGGGTAGACCCACATTGTTTTCAACATTCAAAGGATGGGTCGATGGGAAGATAGGATGATTGAGCTTTCAGTCCTGACTGACGAGGGGTCCCAATTTTAGTTTAGTTAATACACTGGAAGGCAATGAACTTTTGTCTTAAAACATTTTGAATGTAACGTTCTGTAAATGGAAAGAGCGAAAAACTATGCTTACTTAAATAGAAAATATAAATGAAAAATAACGTTATGGTATATATGAGATAAACGAACTAGGAAATAAAAACAAAAGGTACATTAAGAGGTCTTGTCGCTAAAAGCGATCTTTTCCAGTCAATTTTTAGATGCACTTTGCATTAAAGAAGCATGTGACGCACATAAAACGAAATACTTAAGTACTTATAATTTTGTTTTTAATAAAATAATAAATATAATAGTTTATAGACTATAGTTGGACAATATAAAAGGCCTAAAAAAATAATAGCAATCTATGAAAAAAAAACCTAATTAAACGTGAAATTAAATATTTGTTAAATAAGTGCTAAAAAGTAAAAAAAAAGCACTTAAATCAGATTCAGTGTAGAATTTAATTTTCTAGAATTGAAAAAAAACTACATATGTATAAAAAGATCTAGAATACAATTTTGCAAGCCAATGAGGGTAGCACCAGGTGAAATTACCACATGGAAAGGTTCACAGGAAAACGGCCACACGAACGACTGTACACAACACAAATGTTAATAAGCTCTCTATAAAAATGGGCTCTAGACGTACGACTTGTTATTAAATATTAAAATATTGTAGGTACGCCCGAAATGGGTAGGCTGTTGAAACACTTATATTATAAGATATTTATACACAATTTTACAATTAAAGTTGGATAATACAAGTAAAGTTGGATGAGATCTTGTAAGATCTTACTAGACTTTTCTTCCTTATTGTAAAACCATGTAATATTTATTTTATTATTTGTCGAAATAATTTAGCTTTAACTGAACAGTTTGATCTTACATTTAGCTTTGAAATATAACGTCTTTAATTTTTTAATAGAAAAATGTACATTTTTATAAAATACTTACTACTTACTTTTACTTGACGTTAACTAACTTTGCCTTAACTTTTTTTATATGTCGTTTAAATGTAACTAAATAGTTTGATCTTACTTCTAGCCGGTCAGAGTCACTGAACGGTACTATTACTGTAATTACTCTAAGTATCTTTTAATTTAAATAAAATTTTAATCATAACGTTTTTAATTGAACCACCATTAATTTAAAAATTAATGGTGGTGTTTTTGTATGTAGTTTAAATAGTAAAAAAGTAAAAATCTTAAATAAATAATTTTTACTTTTTTTTAGGTAGTTAAAATGTATTTTTTTTTATATGTAGTTTAAATGTAACTAAACAGTTTGATCTTACTTCTAGCCGTGAAGTAGCGGTAATAGAAACATGTGTTACAGAAAAGCTTTCGGATCCGTATTTTTAGGGAAATACGAAAGGATTTCACTGCGTTTCTGGTGCTTTGGTACCAAATTGTGGTGCGCTTTGGCGTGGAAATGCTTAGTTCTGTCTCGAGTTTGAGAGAAAATAGAAAAATGTATTGGGTAAATGGGTTTTTTAAGAATATACAAAATAACATAGTACTTACCTAAGTATAGTTTTATCAGCTATTTTGTTTCCATAGCACATTTATTTACTTACTTAATTTATATATTTCATAAGTTCTTTTTACATTTTTTTTGGGACTGTAACTTATTAAAGAAGCTGATGTCATCAAAGTCAAAGTAAAAATTACTTTATTCAGTAAAATCACAAGGATCATTTAGAATCGTCTTACATACATACGTATCTCAAACACGTCACTGTTTCGATACGTTTACGATTTTCACATTTATTCTTGCCCTCAGATCTCTTTTACTTCTGCCAAGTATCGTGTCGTATCGTGTCGTGTCAGTTGTAGCATCGGTAACTGTACAAAACAGATTTCCGGAATGTTCCGTTTACTAGTTCTTGGTAGGAATGTACAAATTAATATTCCTAGCTAACTACCGTGAATCCTATTTATATAAATATATCTCAGTGAGCCTTCTAGAGGTATTTTAATAAACTATCTGCAAACTAAACTGGGTTGAGCTAAATACCTACTATTTTAATAATTTTCTTAAAAAAACATATGATTCATACAATAATCCATTTGAAGTCCTTTCACAAAAACCCGTTTACTGAAAACAAATGAAAAATATAAGTCTGAAATATACGGCCATTTTTAAACAGTACGAAATTTTAGAATTAAGTTAGCTTAATATAATTATGTACAAGCTGTTTCTTATGAGCTATGTTTGTTCAATTCAAATAGTTTCGAGTATAAGGCTATTTCCATTGTGACTGTGTTATTCGGGCAAAGATTTCGGTTTGCCAAGAGTTGTTTATAATTAGGAATCTACGAGTACTTATATAAATCACTTTTTCTTTTTAGCATCTCAACACTGGCTAATTAAAGTAATAATACTATTGTTTTACTAATTACAGCCCCAACACCAAATGGTCATAACACGCACCCAACACCAATTAGTTGTAAATACAACCACTTTGACTTGCTATTCATTAGTATTCATGTCAGTAGTAGTTCTACTTCTTCAACTAAATAAATAAATTAAATAAAAAAACGAAATAAATAAACTAAGTAAATAAATAAACTTGATTTTTATATCAATTTTTATGTTTGCACTGTAGGTGCCGAGTTCGATCCTCGTCAAGGCAAACTTTTTGTGTATTTAATATTTTTCCAAAATTCTAATGATAACGTAGCTAAATATGACAAAAATACAATTTATTAAATGTATTTTTTTACAGCTTGAAACAAAGGGTTTTATGAATCATTCGGCTTATTTCTGGGTGTGCAGTGTCTGTATACTAAAAGCCCTGACACTTTATTCGTAGATAATGTCCATTTCCGATAAAATGAGCTGTCGCTGACCTAAATGTTAGGACCGTGCCACAGTTACAAGCGGAGCGATAATAGGGCATTTACATTTATTTTTATATACTTATATTAAACATATGTAGGTACTTAATAAAAAAAGTATAAAAAAAATATAAATAAGTATTTTGTATCGAAAATTTAAAACATAATAATAACAATAAACAATTCACACATCACACTCTAGTCCCAAACTAAGCAAAGCTTGTACTATGGGAACTAGATTGCTGATAGAGTACTTTAATATTTTTTTTTTGTAAATACTTAGGTTCCTACATAGAATAACATAGTAGGTACCATAAAAAATATTAGTTCTGTGCCTGGGACACACAATATTTTATGTTCAACATTTACTCTGGGTAGGAATCGAGCCCACGATTCACAGCATGGAAGGCAGAGCTACTACCAAATATACAACGACTTGCTTCGCTCACCACTTACACCTCTCTCTATAGTAATAATAAGTATCTACATAAGATACATATGTAGTAACATACAAAATATTATTAGTTCTGTACCTGGGACACAGAATATTTATGTTCATCACACAAAAATTTACTCTGGGTAGGAATCGAACCCACGACCCACAGCATGGAAGGCAGAGCTACTACCAAATATACTACGACTCGCTTCGCTCACCCCGTACACCTCTCTCTATAGTAATCCTACTTCACGACGGACAAAGTTACGGCACGCTTGATTAACAGCCACTAACTATCAAATGAGATAACACCGGCTCCCAGCTTCTTCGGAACACTCATAACACGGTTTAGTATCTGATCCTGAGGGTGTGACCGGAATATTACAACTTTATGTACTTTACTTAATAAGATCACAAAGTCTTTTGTGTCAAACTCGAACACTGAAGTATGAGGGAGTAAAAAAGACCGAAAGAAATGGTAGTACCGAAAGAAAAAGTTAATAAATATTCCCGGACATTTCACACATCGCACTCTAGTCTCAATTTAAGCAAAGCTTGTACTATTGGAACTAGATTGCTTTTAAAATACTTATATCGTTCTTTTGTTTTAATAAATGCATAGTAAACATCCAGATACAGAACAAATATTTCTGTTCATCAAACAAACGTTTGCGTGTCGAAACATTTGTGGTGGGAATCGTACCTACGACCCACAGCATGGAAGGCAGAGCTACTACCGAGCTGTGAGTCACAGCTCAGTTGATAGTACGACGCCTGTCACAGGAAGATGATGTGAGAGGAGACTAAGAGCTAACGAATGATAGGAGTGAGTGGAGGAAGATCACATTTTGTGCCCCACTTGGCGTGAGATAAGGGTAGGACGATGATGATGATGATGATGACTGAAAAGTCAGAATCTTTTCAAAGTCAAAGTCAAAAGTCAAAGTCAAATATTAATTTATTCAGTAAAATCACAAGGATCATTTAGAATTTAGAAGTCTTACATACTAGGTGATTCTAGGTGCCAGTTCCACGCGACCAGAGCCTAGAAGAACGGGCAAGAAACTTACGGCCTGGTTCCTACCGTTTTTTTATATGATCCTTCTTACAAAGAATTACAATTAAACTACATTAAGTACTGAAGTTTCAGTTTTGATATCTGAAATAACTCTGAAAGCGCTACCAAAGGAGTAAGCACGAATAAAAGTGACACTCGCCAACGTATCGAATCTGTAGCAATTTGAGTTACACTACGCGTTGACGCCAGCTTCACTACCAAACGTTGCAACATCACATTTATTCATGCTGAAACCTCAGCACCTATGTGTAACATACCCACATATATAAAATACGGTAACATCCAGGTACTGTTGATATTCTCTCAGCTTTCTCGGTATCTCTCAGAGTTTACAGGCTTTCAAGGCATGTCTTTGGCTCTATCAGAGTAATTTAGACTTCTAACACGGTTTAATGATTCTAGGAATTTGAGATGAATACTAAGGTTACGAAGTAACCACAGATGTTTTGTCAAAGATGCCTAACAAATAGTGAAGCAGTGTAAATAAATAAAATAAATAAATAATGCTAGCCAATCCACACAACATCATCCTACCTCCAAGCTAAGCAGAGCTTGTGTTATGGGTAGGTACTAGAAGACTGACATACTTAATACAATACATTACATAGATCAATATTTTTATTATACACATAAAATACCCAGAACCCCCGGAATAAATATTTGCAGGTCGTACAAACATTTATCCTAATGCGGGAATCGAACCCGCAACCTCCGCGTCGCAGGCGGACCTTCGCCACCACCAAACAGGGCCCCGATCGTGCTAAATTGTAACGTAAACGGTTCGTATAATCAGCAGCTAAGGTTCATGATGTTATGTTTGTATGTTACAAAATGCAAACAAAATTATATGTAATCTCTTCTTATGTCACGTTTTGTCAGAATTTAATTAAATTTAAACTACAATGTACAATTAAAAGAATGCTACTTATTTAATGAACGTAAGCTTATCAAATGAAAAAGTTCATTGTTGCAGATGAGACGTTTTTACGAGCTATATAGTACAGCTTGCAGTGATGCTTAGAACAAACTATATCGCAGTAGAATAACTTATCACAATTTCGATATTTATATTCATTAAATTCGTTTATTTATTTCAATCAGATTAGGATCAACAGAACAATTAAAAAATGTTTTTGTTTACATTATTTTTTGTTATTTTTAATTATAGTAGGTCCCAACGTAGTCAGACTTTAAATATTCAAGAGGTCTACTTTAGACAAGCAAATAAAAGCCCATTTATTCCGTAACTAAATTAACATTTTAAACTTATCATGCATTTAAATTTTAATTTTTTTTAATCTTCTATTCTCCTAAAATATTTATAATTCATTAAGTAGGTACACAATTTTCATTTTTATTTAGATACTGCATATAAATCATACAACTTTAATTAGGTATTCACAGATAAAACACACTCTGAATGATCCATACATTTTCAACAAATAAATAAATAAAATAAAACTTCTTTATTCACAAACAAACTTACGACTATACAGTATTTACAAAATGTACATAGTCATATAAAATACATAAGAAACAGTTGAGCTATCTACAGACCGTTGCAAACGATCTATAGATAGTTCAACTGATCCAAATCGGTACCAATCGGAAGCGTACCCAAGACACTGGCTGCATTGCCGCGCTGAATAGCAATGCTGATACGTTGGGCCAGATACTCACCAGCCCTCGGGTCACGCGTCGCTTCGACTAGACGCCCAGAAATAAATAAAATAAAATAAAATAAATAAACAGACTTCAAAGAAGTCTTTATTTGCATCTTCATACATAGGTACTTTATTTATTCACATAGTGTCAACCGATTTCGATCATTATTTTTTGTTAGATAGATCATCAAAGACATTTTTAATACGATTTGACAAAAGCAACTATTTTAGACTACAAAATATGTGTTGCCACTTAATACTGGTGCACATAATAATAATATTTGATACAAATTTCACGTTAAACAAAAAAAAAATATTTTAGTTAAACCAACTCTACTGTTAAACACTGTACTGCGGTGACTTCTACAACATAGTAAGTTCATCACTTAAAACTGTAATTAAAGTCAAATTGGGCAGTTATGGAGCTTATTTATGTTCTCTAGTGCTCTGCGCTTTACAATCTTTATAAAATAAACCTACAAGATGTAGCAACAAAGTGGAAATACAGAAAAATAACTTATTTATACTTACTATTATTTATATTATACATATAATTAGTAGTAGTCTTAGAAAAAAGTTTTTTACAATGTACATTATAAAAAATACATATGTATATATTATAAAAAACTGAAAACTAGGTTGCCGCCGGCAGCGGGGCAAGGCCCAAGCTACCGGTATATATTATTTATCTATATTATTTATTACTGTATTTACTTAACAATTTAGGTAGGTATGTATATTAATAATGGCGTCATAGCTCAGTTGGTAGTAGTTCCGCCTTCCATACTGTGGGTAGTGGGTTTGATTCCCACCCACAACAAATGTTAGTGAAGTGAACATAAATATTTGTCGTGTGTTGTAAATTAATGTATGTACCTATATGCAGGCGTCACAGCTCAGTTGGTAGTAGTTCCGCCTTCCGTGCTGTGGGTCGTGGGTTCGATTCCTAGAGCAAATGTTTATGTGATGAACTGAAATATTCGTTCAGTGTCTGAATGTTACTATGTATTCTATGTATATAAAAAAAAGTAGTAGGGCTCGGCCGCCGGGCCGGACCCAGCCGATAACTTTTGGAAAACAAGATATTATTATAGACCTGGGTAGGGGGTTCATAACCGGGGGTCGTTGAGCGGAAATTAAATCGCCTATGGCGCCCACCGCAGTGCAAACAGTAGATAGTTTGATATTTGTTCGGTTTATTTATTTACCTTATAATATATATTGTGTCAGACTTGTACAATCAGCATCAAGAGTAGATCAACTTTCACGATAAAAAATATCGATTAAAATCCATTTTTATTCTTAAGTACTAAGTCGTACAAATAAAATATTTCAGCCTTTACATTTTTACTTTACATATCACATTGCAATCATAGAATAATAAAATAGAACACTCGGTCTATCCTAGTTTCCCAAGACCAAGTTTATTTGTTAAATCCTATCAATAATAACGTCACAGTCACATCAGTCCACCAGAATTGCCACAGAATACCGGTGAGTTACTATAAAAACTGAACGTGATTTCAAACCTGCCAGGTTTTGAGGCTAGGACTGGCCGACAAGTCAAACTAGTGAACAGAGCTCAACACTCAGTATTCAATAGGAGTCCAGCAATTATACCACTCTCGTGAGACCACAACTTTGACCAGTAACACCAACAGATTTAACTTCAACTGAATCAGACGTCTCTATCCAACGTTACATTCAAATAACTTACTCCTTTATGTTCATGTCGTCTTTATATTATTTTGACTATTATGTGACTTTATCCTGAAATGCTTGACGTTTTAAATTTATTTGTGTTATTGGTTACTGCATTTTAAATTATTTTTATAAACAAATGTAAAATAAATAAGTTATTCAAGTAAAAATTGTTCTTGTCCGTTCTTCTGGTCGCAAGGAACTTCAATTCTTACTAGGATTAGGTATTCAAGGCGATATTATGTTACAACATAGAATCGCCTAGTATACCTACATATTCGTCTAAAACGATTCTAAAAGATAAATGATGCTAAAAGATGCTTATGATTTTACTGAATAAATAAAGATAATTACTATGTATTTATGAAAAATTGGTAAGTAATTTTTTCATAAACAAACTTACGACTTTTACAGTATTTACAAGATGATAGGTTTAAATGAAATACATAAGAAAGTTGAGCTATCTGCTGACCGTTAATAAAAAAAAATGGTAGCACTCCGGGAGTGCCGGCAGAAGTGAAAACTTCAATATTAACGTTGTGTTTTCACTTTTAAGTTTTCACTTCAAAAATATAACCACAGTCGTCATAATGACAATGACAATCACAATGACACAGACACATTCGCGCAAGCGCGAATGTGTTTTCACTTTTAAGTTTTCACTTCAAAAATATAACCACAGTCGTCATAATGACAATGACAATCACAATGTGTCTGTGTCATTGTGATTGTGTCATGTCATTGTGTCACATTCGCGCAAGCGCGAATGTGACACAACGAAGACAACGAAGACACAGACACATTCGCGCAAGCGCGAATGTGTCTGCGCCAAAACACTATTTAATTGTTTGAGTCATACGTCGCGTGACCGCAAGTGTGTTCTTTTGTCGTCTCTTGTTTTACGAGCAATGTATAAAAATTAAATAAGATCTTACGCTTTTTCGACGTCACGTGACCCTGACGCGAGTTTGAAAGTTTTTACCCACCCAGCGCCGCTAAAGAAGTTTTCACTTCAACAAACTATCGAAGGATCTATGTATCTATTCTAATTAGCCTTTGTTATCTCATATCAAGGCGTCAATGCTGAGCCCACAATTTGCATAGGGTTATAATTAATACCCAGTTTCCGTTTAACAAGACAAAGGTTTTGTAGGACGTGAGATCCAATCGACCTCCTATAGGGCTGTCAAACCGAATTAAAAAGTTCTGACAAGCTGAAAGTGGTAAAAAGTCCGGGCATTTTTGTGAAACAAAATGGACTAAAATCCGTTTTTTGTTAAATAAAAATTCTGTGCTAAAAAGTTTACTAACTAGCGATTGGCTGCTTTGAATTTAAAAGGATTTTAAAGTACACATTTCTGTTTAATTTACAAGTTGGTATGTTATGTCACCTGGAACTTTTAGCAATGAATTAATTTATTAGTAAGAATAATCATTGCCTATTTTGCTTATAACGAGAATGGGACTCTCCTAGTGCAAAAAAAAAATCTGATGTGACTGAAAAAATATAAGTATGTACATTATAAATGGCGAAATTAAAAGCATAACATACACAGTCCGTTACGAAATATTTATTGGTTATTGATCGCAATTCATTTTTAAGCTATTGCATAGCTTTTATCGCGGGCCTTGAGCGTGGAGACCGAATCCAGAAATTCCGTAACGAAATAACCTAACACTGCGAATGCGTAATCCAGCAAAAAATGCTATGGAATAGCTTTACCGCGGCAGTCCCCGAGTGCCACACGTATTTTTTTTTTATTGTACACAATATAACGTTAAGTTTCAGCGCTAAAATCAGCTTTCTTAAGCAAACTTTTAATAAGGTTCCTTGGTGATAGGTACTTAAATAACTCGTAAACTCTGCAAATGGCAGCCCTATATACAGGGTTGTCATGACACGTGTGTCGTGAACTCGATCACAGTTTCATTATCGCCTCACCCTGTATAATTAATCGATTGTAGTGATGCGATGGGAATCGATGTTGTTATTGTGTTGTTTTCGATTACAGTTTTATTTATCCTCTAAGATTTACCTACTCAGTTTTGTTATTGTTAGTTTAGTTTAAATAAATAAATAATGCTCCACACAACATCATCTAGCCCCAAGCTAAGCAGAGCTTGTGTTATGGGTACCTACTAGAAGACTGACATACTTAATACAATTACATTACATAGATAAATATTTTTTTTTAGTTTGATGGCTATTTTTAGGTAATCTTTATAAATTGCAATATGTTCACTAAGTTAAAGTAAATAAAAAATACTTACTTACTTAGATGATAAATATTTTTAAAGTATTATCTTAAACCGAAATACCTAAACGAAGAGTGATATTGTATTTTTTTAAATATTATGTTAGCTGTTGGCATTTTATTTTAATACTCACAGACGTCCCTCCCTACTGAATGTTTTCAATAAATTTAGACAACCGAATTTAATAAAACAGTTTTTAAAGTATTCCTGCTATTTATATTAAAAAATCGATTTTAAATATTTAAATTATTCCATTACAACGTGTAGGTATAGGCGACAAAGAAATTGGTTTACCACTTTTGATGACATCTCCCAGTAACATAATTATTCGCTAAGGATTACAGATTGACAGATTCTGACGTAGCAGTCATTAATCTGTCAAGCGAAAATAGCCCTTGACGTTTTGTACATGCAAATGATATTCAACCTTAGAGTGGTAAACCAATTTCTTTGTCGCCTTTACCTAAGTATTTGAATATCTAATAGGTACAATTTAATACACATGGTTAATTAATCAAGCGAAAGTGGATAGATATACTAATAATGTGTTATTTCGACATCATGGAAATTGTTATAAATACGGCAAACTTCGTAGCATGTTCGTAGAATGAGATATGTATATCCAAAAAGCTTTCATTTAAAATTTAAATTTGTTTAAGCGCCACCTATTGAAAATCAGTTGAAACAAATTGACTTGCATTTGGAATGAGACGGGTGCCAGCGTGAAGAACTTTTACTATCAGCTAGTTGACAATGTAGTTACACAATCCGTTACTAGATGGCGTTGCGTACTTTATCTTCAGATTTTAATTTTAAAATTATTGTGGACGGCTTTTTAAAGCATTGTTTTTGTCTATAATTATTTATACTTATAATAAATGAATAATAAAAATATACTTTTTTGTTTTTCCTGTTGTAAATTAATGTTTGTTTGTTTCAGATCGCCCTCAACACAACGAACATAACAATTCCACATCTTAGTCAAATTCAAAGTTCCTAAAGCTTAGGTTAGATTAATTCAAAATGCAGACATACACGTCTAACGAGTTTCTGAACAGCGCCGGGGTCAGTAGTCAGATGCAAGCCACTGGCGAAGCCCCATCCCAAAAAACTAGCATGAAAAGACGGTCTTGCGAAGTCCCTCTAGGGGATATATCCACTCAGAACTTCAAGGTCTCTTTAGGGGACCTTTCCGATCCAAACTACGACTGCCGATCTCTCCGGTCCACCAGATCCGAAGACTACAGACAAAGGGGCTACCGTCCCATCGACAGTCGAAGCGTCAAGAACTTTAGGTCGTCTTTGGTTGACGTTTCGACTTACTCCCTCTCGAGACCTCCAAGCTACGACCAATTGTCGAGGAGGTCTATAGTGGAGGGGCCAGATCAGGGGATTACTTCAAGCATCGAGGGGGTGCTGTGGTCGGATGAGGAGGAGACGGAGTATTTCTACCATGAGAATATCCAAGCTGCGTGGAATCAAGGTAAGTTCTTCATCAGAACACGCTTAAATACTTAACTGCACACAAAAAATATAGTTTAACTTCTAGTGTTTTGACGTCCAATCTCTATAATAGATAGATACATAAATAAAAAAAACAAATAATAATAACCTCCACACAATAACCGCAAATAATAAGACCTTAAAAAGGGACATTGAAAAGTACCTACCACCAAAGACAACTTTACTATAATAGACTAAGTAAAATAGATAACTATCTTATGTTAAAAATACCTCTTACATACCGTTTTCGTTTTAGTAAGTAATAAGATAGATTTGTTTAAAACCAAAACCACAAAACAATGTTTACAAACAACGCTAACACATTTTTGAACCTTGAACCTTAGCATTTATTCCAAAGCAATAAGGTACAAAATAGCACCTACTAATTATGTAAAGTATAAACTGAGGGCTTAGTACGAATAAATGTGACAATCGTAAACGTAACGAATTTAAAACACACTGCGCGCTAGCGCTGCAACGTTCGACTATAAAGCTGAAGTTAACGCGCAGTGTATCTCAAATACGTCACTGTTTCGATACGTTTACGATTTCTCCTAATGATCATTGATCAAGAAGAGGTGAACGACCGATCGTATCAATATACGAGTTTTGAATTATAGCTGCACTCATTTTGAATTGATTGGTGTAATGGTAGTGTACCTACTGAGGAATGAGAAGGTAAATATAGCTATTGAATTGAGCAATGTCAGAAGATACTTTTTATCATGCCGTTTTTGATAATAGGACATGTAAAATCACTTCAGAATACATTTTCTTTTATATAAATAGGTGTAAAAAGCACGGTTGAACACAAAAAAAGGTTTGAAGTGCAAATTTACAATAATTTTATGTTTGAAATTGATGATTTTAAATTGTTATTATAAAAAAACTACTAGGTACATAATGCTTAAAGTTTTTTCTTAATAACCGAGATTATTTAGAATCGTTTTAGGATTAGGATTTGGAACTTTGGTTTGTTGAAACCTTATAAATCATATAATTATTTTTTTTAATAAGTAAGTACATACCTACTTACTTTTACACGTATCTACTTACTTATCTTGTTCATCAACTTTACACTCTAATAAAACGATGTAATTATTTTTAATAAGGTACATCATTATCACAACTTCAATTACAGCGTTATTTGTCCCTGTCTACCCCCAAAGTAGCAGCTAAGTTATTACCTGTATTAACATTAACTACTTAATTCTTTTTTGGGTATTTACTTAATCATGTCTTAAGCAATAAGTTACACCACTACACCCAAATTAATAAGACTTTCTGAATTGATAGCTGAAAGTACTTGAAAGTGACTTGAGAAACGCAACTACCTAAATATTTAAAAAAAAACGATTTTAAGCAAATAAATACTCGTTCGACTTTTATATGAAAAGTCGAACGAGTATTTATTTGCTTAAAATCGTTTTTTTTCTTCTTAGTCTCAAAATAACCGTAACTTAGACTATGGGAGCTAGATTGTTGATAGAATACTTATATAGTTACATTTTTTTAAAATACATACATAGTAACACCCAGACACTCAACAAATATTTAAGTTTATAACACAAACATTTACTCTGGGTGGGAATCGAATCCATGACCGCATGGAATTCAGAGCTACTACCAACTGAACTGTGACGCCTGTCCAAGAAAACCATGTAGTAAAACCATGGAGAGAAACTAGTCATCCTAGATCAGTACATCTAGCATGAGTTGTCACAGTAAAATCGCCTGACTTTACTTCAGTAGTTACGTCAATATTAGTATTACGAATTTTAGTACCCAACTATCCGCTAGAGGCGCTGTACAAATCTTCATACATTTTTTTTATTACAGACGCTAGCGAGTATAGTAAATATAGTATGGTAAAAACTCATGGTAGACCTACTGGTCACAGCTTTAGTCATGTCATATTACACCGGACCTAGCAATTAGTGCTTCTAGCTAGTGCAGTCACATCCATCAAGATCTTATCTCTGGATTCCATAAAGTAGAGAGTAATGACGTGCCTAGTGCCTCCATCTTCAGATATCTATAGCCTTCCAACAAGTTATGATTAAATTAATTACGTGACACTAGTGTTAACGTCAAGCACGTAGTACCTACGGCTAAAATTACTAAGTTTACCCACTTAAGTTTGAGAACTTAGTAATTAGGTAAAAATAAAAAATATATTATTTTATGATTTTCATATAGGCTAGTAAAAGAAAAAAAAAACGTGTGGCACTCGGGGACTGCCGCGGTAAAGCTATTGTATAGCATTTTTTGCTGGATTACGCATGCGCAGTGTTAGGTTGTTTTCGTTCGGTATTTTCGTTACGTAATTTCTGGATTCGGTCTCCACGCTCAAGGCCCGCGATAGAAGGAATGCAATAGCTTAAAAAATAACTTTAACAATCTCTATTTAGAATAGAATAGAACACTTTATTTCAGATATTCTTTATTTTTTATTATAAAACTTAATGCTACATATTTAACGATACAATTATTACATGTAAAAATACCTGAAATTGGTCATTACTCAGCTTGTGCTGGTGTAGAACCATTGGGCTCTACACCAGCGCTGGTTTTCAGTAATGTCATTTACATACATAGTTGTCATTCGTCCATTTATAGTTCACCCAGTACATAACAACTTTCTTACTCGTACTTATGGGAAAATATGCCAATCTTTATCGCATTTTCCCATGGCTTGTTTGTCACAGTATTTATAGTAGCAGTACAGGCAGCTACATAAAACATTGTATTTGAAATAGTACGCTATTTATTATGTAAGTATAAGAAAAAATAAGCCCAGTTATACATGGTGGTTTTTTTGAGTTAAGTTTTATGGCATAGTCCGAAACCATAGTAGGTTTATTCTCGATTTATAATGTAGCGCCATCTATATCGCTACATGATGAATTACATCGTAGTCTACGAAACCGACCAACAGATGGCGACAAAATCCTAGATCGCGCAAACGAAATTATCATTCAGTTTGAACATAAGTAATAGAACCGATGACTGTCCATCGGTCCTCGGACCCCGAGCCAAAGGTCGCTCGGCGTGGAAATTAATATACAAGCAGATTTTTAAGCGAACTTAGAAAAATAAATTAATAAATAAAATAGCTTTTATTTCTTATGTGAACAAACACTAAGTACTTATGTATTCAATTATATTTCTACCGATAACAAAATCTAATAGGATTATACCTAATTATCTAAGGGCTGTGCCGAACTAGTTTTAAGTACAGCTGACTGTACCTACCTCATAATCTCCATACCAGTACCAGATAGGTACAGGAACCAACTAGATTGACGCCGCTGCAGTCTAGACGGATGCCTGACTAATGCTCCGTTTTGACGTCCAAGATAGCTCACTTTCTTTCGTTCCACTCATGGACTTACAATATTCCACTGGCAATAGATTCATTTATTTCTTTGTAGATTTAATATATTCGTTTTAAAGTTTGAAAGCTTTTGCCTTATTAGCTCAAACTTCTTCAATTTGTTTTTAATTTTAATAAGATAAAGAGACTCATTCATTCTGGTATGTATGTAGATTTAATAAAATTCATTTCGAAGGTAGGTACATTATAATAGACATACATTATATACATACGACAATAGATGTATATACTTCATTATTTCGAAAGCTTGGGACAAACTAGCTCCTACTTTTTAATGAACAATTCTAATGCTTCGGCTACATTAGCGGGCGAATATTCGTATTGTGTTGGCGCGACAAAAACATCGTGTTCGGGTATAGGCGATCTTCTTGTCGAAATACTACGCGATGACACGATGTACCCGGCCACATACATCGCGTTAACACGAATATTCGTCGTAGCCCGCTAGTGTGGCCCCAGCATTACAATAACACTTAAATTTGCTGAAATATTGCATTGACGTAGGTACTTATGACTACTTTCTTAACAAGGCCCTTCGATACGTTATTTTGATGTTATTGGCAGAATACCATACGCAGAAATCAAAAAAAATATATAAAAATCTCCATATAAAATGTATAAAAATCAATGATGATAATGATGATTCGGCTATTTGCCAAATATCTAATTCACTAAGTGTAGATATTGATGAAAATTGATAAGATTAGAAACCATTCTCCAAACATTCTTGTTAAAATATTGTATTTATATCTTGACATCCACTGCGCGCCAACTTAGTAAATTTCCGCGTTAATACACCTAACGCAATAGGCGGCCGCGCAGTGTAAACTATACTGTCAAAAAATCAATTTTTTATCATCGATTATTAGAAATCGATGATAAAAAATTGATTTTTGGTGTAAAGAGCTCATGATAAAAACATTTTCGATCAATATTTAGGATTCAATACGATTTGCACAGCGGCATCTTTTATGTCATAATGTCTTTGAAGTATGCCGAACCGCTGTGTGACTGATTTAACATTAATATCCACTTATCTCAAGAGGTTTGCTTTATTATTTAGGTATTTATAGCAAAATATTATAATACCTACTCAATAGGTTAAAGCCGTGACCTAAATCTTCATTTATCAACGGAAATTATAAAAATAAATTATTTTAAAATACGTATTAAGTTAATTTTTCTAATTTTTCATTTAGCTTGTACTCCCTACTAATATTATATTAAAATTCTAATGTATTAAACTAATAAAATATTAATATTAAAATATTTTGTAACTAATAGTTACAAATAACACTAAGTTATGGTAAAACAAGACACTTGCGGAATGTTCCATTACCTTTCATACTAAACTAATCACAATTTAATTAACTAGCTGCTAAAGATGGCATACCTTTATCGCAAACTTATCGTCAACCTATAAAACCACTAGTTACATATTGTACTAGATATCATCATCATCATCCGCAGCCACATTTCGCCCACAGCTGGGCATAGGCCTCCCTTGTCTTGTGCCACTCTTCACGGTCCTATGCTAGGCTCATCCATGTGCGACCCGCTACTACATATACTTCTACATATACCTACTAAATATAAGCCAAAGTCAATGTCAAAGTCAAAGTTATAATTGCTTTATTAAGTAAAATCCCAAGGATCATTTAGAATCGTCTTACATACTAGGTGATTCTAGGTGCCAGTTACACGCGACCAGAGTCTAGAAGAACGGGCAAGAAACTTACGGCCGGTTTCTGGAAACCCAAATCACGATTGATCCGAGTTTGACACATAGTAATTATTTGATATTTTCGTTGATCATCGTTCGAGAAACCGGCCGTTAGTCTTACAAAAGTCTAGCAACTTCATATATTTTGATGCATATTTTACTCTTAACTTCACAGTAAAATCGTGTGAAAATACAACGATGCGAACAGACTCCACTTTAAAGTTGAGCACTAACTGTTAGTGCTAACTAATTCTAAGCCTAAATACAGGGTGTACCAAAAATTATGTAGACTTAGGATAGGTCGAATTTAAAATTTCGCCCAAAAAAGCTGAAAATCAAAACGTTTTTTGTCTGTTTTTTATAGCGAATTCTTATTGAACACATGTAACTGTCAACCATCATTAACTTATAAGTACGTCAACTGTTAGACGTAGGTGTTTCCCAAGACACGCCACTATAGGCCTGGTCTTTGACTACTATTCTTCAATCATCAATCCTTTTAAATTAAAAATCATCTAAACTTAATGTATTTTACTAACAAATGATGTTTGAAATGCTTGATTCTTGTTTCAGTTCAGACTTACATTTGAGTTTGCATTTAATGATTGAGCTAAAGTCAAAGTCAAACTTTGACGTTGAAGCCTGTGAAATTCAAAACCTTGATTGCAACCATTTATGATCTTGGGTTTATGTGGTTAAAACATAAAGCAAACAAATTTTAATATAATTATTTTTAAACTCTGAATGGAGGTATTTTCTTTACAAATAATTATAACGTCAAATGCCTGTTACACCCTGTAAAGCCCTTATTCATAAACAGTTATTTTATATACACACGGCCACTATGTATGCAAATGGGGAGAAAATGTGATCGCTAATTCTCCACTTCAGCGTTCTTGATTAAGTGCTCACTAGAAACTTAAGGTGAGTTCACACTTGCGAAGATAAAGCTTAACAATTTGTTATGAATATATCTACTCGTGAAAACCTTTTATTGGCCTTATGTTTCTATTTTGTTCTGTCTCATTCTGTATTATTTGCACTGTTGGTTTTTCTATATAAATAAATACCTTGAGAACAAAAACTAAGCATCCAATAATCTGCGTGGGTATTTGGATGGACTTTTTGATAAAGCTTACATTACAAAATCCGATATTCTGTGTCGCTATGTTATAACCATTTTAATTTCATAATTATAATAAAATAAAAGTTTAGTAATAGTTAAGTAAGAAAATTATCAATGTAGCATTTGCTTTATTAACTATGCAAAGTAGAAGATGTTACTTTCAATTGGTATCCAATAAAATAATATTAATAATATTTATAAAAACACCATAAGTGATGTTATTTGTAAATAATAGTTCCAAAAATACCATTTGTAACATCTTCTTTTGCCAAACACCACTAACAGAATTAACAACTGTTTAAAATAAAAACCCTTTGTAAGCGTTTTTCTCGCTTGTACACACCTGCCTTTACAAATTGGTGCAGTAATTTTAATTTACTTCTGAACTGTCCTTGATTTCTAGATCGCAAAATGCCGGTTTAATTGCATGATTATTAATGAATCTGCGATAAATTTATATGGTGTTACAATGCACTTCATTTTCATATTTGATTTTTGGTTCAAACATCGGCTTTCTTCGTGATTCATCGGCATCCTTCGGCACTAAGCACGAACTTTGATAGTAGCCGCTCGAGTTACACTGCGCGTCAACGCCCGTTTGACTAACAATTTTCTTGCAGCGTTTTTGTGCAGTGTATTTTTGATATGATTACAAAATTAATTCCTACTTGAAAAGAAAATTATTGTATTAGCTACCATGTAGGTAATTTTGAGTTATCAATAAGCTTATATAAGTTATCACTGAAATAAGCTTAATGAATTATTGAATGTTTTTATTATTCTAGTTTTTATTTTTGTCTAGAAGAAACTAGGGTTATTTAAATAATTAGGTTAGGTTAGGTTAATAAATAGGAAACTATTATTTTTTTCATTTATTTTTTGTCCGCCAATAAATTATTTACTTATTTATTTTAACATAAGTACATACATTTTTTTTGTTAGTTAGTGCCTTTAAGCCTATGTTAGGTTTGTCTAGGCACTAGGTTCTCATACATAGATAATAAATACATAATAAAATGGTAGGCGCCAGTGTTGCCAGTTGATAGTTGACTTAAACGATGAAATTAAATCATATACCCGTTAGTTATTTCACTACAATTTCCCTCGTATTTATCACAGCGAATATTAAATCAGCCCTATCAAGTTTTAATTAATCTCAGCTCAATAGTATCTTATCACGGTACCACTTTCTATACTTTCCACTGCTTCGCTATAAATAATATTCACACAGTGCGGCTATTTAAATTAAATGCGTGTAGGGTTGGCGCACACTTAGCGATTATAGTAGGGGAGACCAAGATGCTAAATGGGGATTTACTCAAGCGTCACAGAGACCTATTGGGTTGCAAAGTATTAGATGATAAGAAGAAAAAAAATTATTATCGAAGGTCGATCACAATGTGTCAATCGTAAACTTATCATAACTGTTACAAATCCGATTTACACTACTCGATGACGTCGCAATATTCAAAAAGTAGAAAAGGCGCTGACGCGTCTTGTGAATCGATACGTTTGCAATCGTCAGATTTATTTTTGATCAACAGTATTTAACAATTCGTTGTTTTAGTCGTCGCGTCGTTTCCGAACAATGTAAAGTTGAAAAAAAATTCATTCTTACCCAATTTACACTCCACTTTACTCTCATTTCAACAAGACCTACAAAAACTACAACCAAACTGGGTCATGCACCATTAGCGCGCAGTGTAACTACCAGCAGTGTAAATAGGCCATAGGCGTAAATGGCGAACGTGCGTGTTAATTATCATGGAAATTTTGATTGCAACACATTTGTAATATTAAGAAGGGATTCGTATTCGCATCTTTGATTGTAACTGAAAAGAATATTTTAATAAGTTCAATGCAATTTACATAAATTTCAAAAAACAGTTTATTTAAAATTATTTTATTTCTTTTTTGTGATTGAAAGGAATTCCGCATGCGTACCTACCTAATACACAGAGAATTTCTTTCAATTCGTTCGTTAATAAGCGCACACTAACAAAAAAACGTCTTTGAAGGTCACTGAAATGATGTCGGGCTGATGACTATATATAATTAGTGACTAAACATAAACTGTGAAATCCCATGTCGTTGGTGTACGCACTCTCTTAATCACGAAGACAGTATCTTTAGTCCAGATATAACACTTTTATAACATAACGGGGCGGAATTCCGCTAGCGGGTAGTTCCGCGGATTGAAATTTGTAGGTAACCTAAGCTTATCTGGTAGAATTCCGCAAGCGGAATTATTCGCGCGGAATTTAATAATTCCGCCACTTAGCCCTACAAAGTTTATCTAAGTAGTTAATGTATGGTGTACTTTCTCACATACAAACTTTCTTATTTGTATATGCATGTACGTAGTGATGTTGATAATAAGTTAATCGAGTTAGAATCGAATAGAAAATCGATATTTTGTCCTGTCAGTTCGTACAAGTTTATGTTAGTGTTTAAATATAGTGAGTAACGAGTAAGACGTCCTTTCAATCAATCTGCAAATCAATATACACAGTACATTTATATACAACCAATACTTTATTTTAGAAATCAATTGGGATAGATAATTAGGTCAACACTAAATTGCACAGCACACTAAAAAAATATGTTAATTAATTCATATTTTTAAACTTCATCATTCCCCTGCCCTTATCCCACGTTACGTGGGGTCGGCACAACATGTTTTTTTTTCTTCCACTCACTCCTATCATTCGTCAACTCTGAGTCCACTCCTTTCACATTCATATCCTCTTTCACACAATCCAGCCACTTCTTTTTCGGCCTTCCTCTACTTGCATATCCAGACACGCTCACATTCATAACTTTTTTTGTAATATGATTTTCATCCCTCCTCATCACATGTCCATACCACGCTAGTCTTGCACTCCTCACTTTTTCAATAACAGGCGCCACTTTCAAACTTCCTCTGACATACTCGTTCCTTATCCTATCTAGCCTCGTCACTCCACACATCCATCTTAACATTCGCATCTCAGAAACATGCACTTTTCTTTCATCCGTCTTCTTTGTTGCCCAACATTCTGATCCATACATGGTGACAGGTCTGATGACCGTTTTGTAAATTTTACCCTTGAGCTTAAGGGGCATTCGTGGGTCGCATATTGTCCCAGAGACCTGTCGCCATTTCATCCATCCCGCATTCATTCTATTACATACATCTCGGTCAATATTGCCGTCGTTTTGGAGGAGCGAGCCAAGGTACTTAAAATCGGAGCAAACTGGTAGGATTACACCGTCTAAGGCAATTGGAAAGAAATTGGAGGAGCCACTAAAATCGCAGAAAAGATGTTCCGTTTTAGTGCGGCTGATCTTGAGGCCTACTCTCTCCAATTTCTCTTGCCATTTTCCCAGCCTGCTTTGTACCTCGGCTGCATCCTCTCCGACAAGAACTATGTCGTCGGCGAACAGCATGCACCAGGGTGCCTCCTCCTGTATGTCTGATGTCAAAGCATCCATTACCAGGAGGAACAAATAGGGGCTTAAAGCCGATCCCTGGTGCAAGCCTACAGCCACATTGAACTCGTCGGTGACTCCGGCTTCGGACCTGACGTTCGTTCGTGCTCCTGCATACATCGCATTCACAAGCCTAACATACTTCCCTGGCATTCCAACTTGCCATCCTCATTCTTACTTCCCGGACTTGCTTCTTACGTCGCACCCGTCCCTGGTACGACAACCCTTGTCCATTTCCCACAGGCGCCGGGTGCTGCACCTGCGCGTCGCCTGGGGGGTACGCCCTAACATTATCGCGCATTCCATATCTGTTCAAATTCATGTTGTAGAGGTTTTGGCTAATAGTTTTATGACCGGCCGCCTGCCTGACGTCAACCCTCCTTGGGTATACTTGTTAAAGTGGTAGTCGGTGACCGCTAAAAGACTCTGTCATCGACTTGCCTCGCCACCGTGGGTGGATTGCCAAAGGCCGAGGTTAATTGCACTAGACGGGAGTCAGCCGTCAGGACTTTTTGCCAAAGCAGTAAGTCCCCCCCCACCAGGTTTAGCCCACAAGCCGATGTGGTTACCGGGGTGTGGCCGCTGCATGCAAAACAGCTACTAGGAGCCACTGGTGGGAGTTTGTGGGTTGTCAACGAGTTTAATTTCTACTCTACCGCCTGTCAGGCAGGCCGGCTGGCAGAGTAGGTCGCTAACATCCCACGACACCCCATATTTTTAAACTTATTCAGTTAAAATAAAACATTTTCATAAACACAGACGCGGAATTGTATAAATCAAAAAAGTGCCAGTATCTTGGGAACGCTTCCGATTGGTACTGATTTGGATCAGTTGAACTATCTGTAGATTGTTTGCAACGGTCTGTAGATAGCTCAACTGTTTTTTATGTATTTTATATGCCAATGTACATTTTGTTAATACTGTATAGTTGTAAGTTTATTTGTGAATAAATATCAATCTTTAAAAAGTGCATGAATAACAAAGCTTTCATTTTCGATCTTTTTTCTTCTAGTTTGGAAAGCCTTTGTCCAGCAGTACTTCCACACGCTAATGATGATGATGATTGATGTCTATTTAAAGCTAAGTGAACAAAACTTTCACTAAAACGAGATATTTACCAATTTACTCAAACAATACTTTTCTTGGGTAACTTCCTGTGCCATATTTTCTTGTATTTACTCACTTTACGCTCATTTTCATCAGTTGTGATGGAACCAATATTACTTTAAAAATGTAGAATCACAATAAAAGGATCAAAAATCAAGTAAACAACTAAAAATGAAAAAAAAGAATTAACCGATTTCATAAAAATAATGTTATAAACACTTCTTTTAATATTCTTACGGTCTATCATATAAAAAGTTAGCGTTGACTTTAAGTCATCATTACGTATGGTAACCAAGACATCACGTCTAACTTTTTGTAAGATAGACCGTAAGAATATTAAAAAAAGTGTATTATTTTTAAGAAATCGGTTCTTTTTTTTATATCAGCGTTGTGTAGTAGAAATCAGTAGTGACTGATTTCTAAGTGTTAGAAGTATTAAAACTATCAAAATAATGAGACTACTTAGCAGCTAACTAATGTAGATTACTGACATACTCATCTAAGTGATGTTTCTCCACAGCTATGCCTAATCACTTTGCTCTAGAATGACATGACAGTCTTAGAACCGATTTACACTGTCATAAGTACAGTAGTGAGTGAGGTTACACTGTTTTAGTAATGTGTTGGGTGGTAAGCGTGGACAAACTACAACTTCTGTCTGGTTCTATGATTAGTAGGTGAAGACGAAGAAATATAAAAAAAATCAAACCATCATCAATATAAGAAATAATAACATATTATTATACAAATAATTTGTGTATTAAGAAGATTATTAGCAATGAATTAATAAATAATAAATATTCACCAACATTTCAACCACATTTCACTCTAGTTCCAAACTAAGCAAAGCTTGTACTAGGTATGTAGATTGCTGCTAGATCACTTATATAATATTTTTTAAGTACTTAAATACATACATGGAAAACATATACCCCAAGATTAGAAAAAATATTTATGCTCATCACACAAACATTTACTCTCGGTGGGAATTGAACCAACGACCCACACCATAGAAGGCAGAGCTACTACTAACTGAGCTGTGACGCCTGTAATAGTACACAATAGTCAATCCAGTACAACTATACAAATAAAAAAACCCTTTTATAAACATAACTTAAAATAAAACATCCATAAACATAATGCAATATAATTCCAATTTCATAATATAAACAGATCTTTTTACCAGTAATTCAACCCTTTTCAGTAATGTAATTTCAGGAAGTTATACAAAAGTACAAATATTTACATCCGGCATCTGTTCTATGCAGGAAGGTTCAGTTTTATTTTAAACTTATAGGTGAGATAGTATGTAATATATTGATATAAAATTATATTATTGTGTAATTTAGTTTAGTGTAAGTGAAAAATTTACAAAAAAATCAAGAGAAAGAGTATAAAAAAATATAATAAGTACTTATTTGTACCTATTACAATATGAACGCTTAGCTTTAATAATATAAGTACCTACCTACGTTATTTTTTGTATTCAAGTAATTGAACTATCAGATAAAAACTGAAACTATTGACTTTTGTAAAGAAAAAACCTAATTTGTAAAAAAAAAGTATGTTATAAGTACCTACCTTGCTGTGTTTCCGTTTAAAGGGCAATATTTGGTGCGCCAAACGCTTGTTCTATCACTATCTCTTAAAAACTGAATAAAAACTATTACATAAATAAATAAATAAATAATACATCCCTCAGTTACAGAGTTACAATATTAAATTTTGATTATTATAGATAAAAAACTTGCAGAAATACTTCACTAAAGGAAAGATTTTCTAAAGTTCAAGTTTCTAAGGTTCTCACTAACGGATCGTAGAGACGCGATCGCCGAGCGCCACCAATTTTGTATAGACATCCAAGCTTCTCAAGAAATCTGCTAGGGGCGCTGCTTGGATCTTCATACAAAATCGGTGGCGCTCGGCGATTGAGTCTCTACGATCTGTGTGTGCACAAACTCGTACTTGGGGTACTGAGCATCACAGAACGGCTCTTAAAATAAGCCCTCAGGCGATATTTGATGGGCATGAGAGCTGATGTAACCCTTTAAATCAAGATTATAAAGATTTGATTGATATGTCTGCATCAAGATGTCTATTATTTGATACCCGACTATGAAAAATATCGTCTTCTAGCCCAAGCTAATATAAAAAAAACTTGAGAGGTGTCAAGGGACACCCGAATGGAATGAAGTTCCTTTTGATTATTAGTATATTAATATTTATTATGTACAAAGAACCTATGTACTATTTAGAACATTTTTTTGCTAGTAGCATACTTAATTTTTTTCTCGTAAGTATACACACTATAGTTATTCGTATTATTTACAATTGAAAATGTTTGTTAATAAATTGTTTTGTTATAATATTTTGAAATATCGACTGTGGTCCATATTTTAAGCCTGTAACACAGTAGGTACTAACTAAGCTGATATACCACTCATAATCAATTATTAGCAAATAAATAATGTCCAAAATTAATTATCCAAATTAACCCAAAAGCCTACAATAAAATGGCGAATTGGTTACCCAAGACAAATGTGCCAATCAGTCGATAATTAACAAAAAACTGCAATTGTACCTACAGTCACTCTCGCTATACTTTCACTTCAAATCAATTACAAAATTGTTTTACTTAATCTTAGAACGAATTAAGTTTGCTGACGGACAGATAGACTTCTGTATATTTTGTTGTATTTTTTTTTACTGTTTTTATGTTACTACAAATATCTCACATAAACGATATCGGAAGGGGAAAATATCGATTTAAAAGTAAAAGTTTTTGTATGGACCCCAATTTTTAGTAGTCTAGTAGTAGTAGTATAGTTTCGGTTGCCTGGAAGATATTGCTCTCAGCGATAAGGCCGCCTATTGTGATGCCATGTATTACTACTTGTTTAAGTTCTTTGTTTTTATTTGTGTGTGGTGAACAATAAAGAGTTATCTATCTATCTAGTAGTAGAGCTTATCTTAGAGCTCGTCCGGGGAAGTACTACTACCGTACTTATCTCATGACATACGTCTTTAATTGCACTAGTCCTCTTCAAACTAGAAAATAGCAATGCGAGCACTACCTACAAGAAAGTACGGTGGTAGTTCTGCGAGCTCATAAAATCCATACTGCTGAAACCTTGTCTAATATTATCATTTTAATGTCGTGTCGTGTCGGATGTCGTTCCCAGTATCGTGTAGTGTAAAAACACCCGATAACTAATTATACGCGAAAGCTTGTGTAAAAAGTTTAATTAAAATTAGTTCGCAATTTTCTACACGATTAGACATAGAACATTTGCTATAGAAAAAAAATGAATTATTTATATTTATTTATAGCAAGAAAATAGATCTCAAAAAGTAATTAAATGATTTAAATTGTTACTTAGAAGCAAACTTTGACGAATGACAGAAATGAGTGGAAGAAGTGCCTAAATATGTTTATCATATCTAGCATGGGATAAGGGAGACGACGATGATGATAACTAAAACCCCAGTTAATAAAAAATAATTCCTTTTACATATTATTCATGAAAATTTCACGAAGCGCCATCTAGTTTCAAACTTTCTACTATGAACAACTTGAACTATGAACTTTTATTATTATATTATTATTTATTATTATTATATTTATAAAGGTAAGTAATTGAATGGGTATCTTGTAGGCAAGTGTGCTACATCGTAGACCGCATCGTCACTTAACATCAGGTGAGATCGCGGTCAAACGCTTGCCTATAACAGTCTAACGGCCGGTTTCTGGAAACCCAAATCACGATTGATCCGAGATTGACACATAGTAATTATTTGATTTTTTCGTTGATCATCGTTCGAGAAACCGGCCGTTAAACATGTAAAAAAAATTGAATTTATTTTATAATCTTTTCAACACTGCAATAAAACAGAATTATTGTCCAAATAAAATCTAGAAATTGTAAAAACTAAAAGTACTGCTATGGTAAGACGGGTTAACTTGTATATTGAAGTTATTTTTCACTTTAAAATAACAATGAGAACAGGTTGGTGTGTTTATAGCAAACAGTTTACTTGTTAGAAGAAAGAAAGATGCTAAAATGTTGCATGAGTGTAAGCAAGCAAAGGGCACATTCCAAAAAGGGCAAGGCGAAAATAAAATCATACCCTGAGATGGGTATTTTAAGACGTTATGTGTGTAAAACTAGTGTTTATTCGAAAAGCTCATTCCAAATCTCTCGCAAGTTTCTTTAGCGATGGGTAATTCTGAACTTTTTGTCTATAAATACTGTGACTTTTAAGTATTAGATTTTTGGGAATCAATTTATATGAAATATTTTTTAACATAGATATTATTGATATAAGCACGAAATAAATAATGAAGTTAGCCTGATTTCGGAAAATTTTCAACAGTCAACAGTTTTAGTCAATAGTTTTTTTCTACTAAGCCTAAAATTTTAACGGGAGAATTTAATGTCAATTCGTATAAAATCAGCATAGTCTGATTTTAATCACTTTTGTACTTGATAGCTTCGAAATCTGTATACAAAGACAATCTTTGTTCCAATAAAATCAAACGGCAGGCAAACAAAATGGCGGGGTAAAATTCTAGATAACAAATAAAGAGCGGCATTTTAGGGCTTGTCAAGTTTTTGCGTCGAGCGATGAGTCACAAGTCAACGGACGGCTGGCTGCAGGCTTTGACGGACTTTTTAAAGCCTTTTAAGTTAAAGCGAATACAGAAATTATTATTTACATTAATCGGCGAAAGATTAGGATCAGCGTTCAGAATTTATGGAGATTGAAAGTTTATTTATAGCAAATTAACTTTAAATGACTAAATTGGTGCTTTTTAAGATTTTCTATGTGTTTTGGATAAGTTGATGTTTGATTTATTTGTTAGTATTCGACCGTTAGATTTTTGTAAATGTCATGCCTTAATTGTGCATCGATAATTATCGATATTATTGGTATATTGAAATAATTTATATATCTTGTGAATATCGCCTTCGGTAACTTACAATCACTATTAGAAAATAATGTGTAACTCATTTTTGAGCTCGATACCTAATGATTTCACTAACTTTTTAATAGCTTACATTTTTACACATTAAAAACATGTAAATCAAATTCACTATGAATAATATTGAAATAAGCATTTTAGACAGCAGTTCAACAAATAAAATAACAAATTCAATAAAATGTGACTGGAATTACAATGAACTCACGAACGCAATGATTTATTTGTGAAAAAGATAGTATTGTACGGTCTTGCCCTACATTCTCAGCACCATTTTTATTTATAGATATACAAAAAAAATATAAAGTAGAACTTTAAGTATGAACTAGATATTAGTTTCGTATAAAAAGTTCTACTAAATCGTTTTAATTTGCATGTTTAAATTGTAATATTTCTATTATAATAAATTGGACACTTTTAATGCAGTATTTCTAAAAGTAATAAATACTTACATAAGTAATAATTTTACATATAAAAAACTTTACAAAACCGATTAAAATCTGATATTAATTAAATTATGAATGTAGATAAATATATATTTACTTAATGTAGGAAACTTAAAAATTGTAACCACTTAAAAAATAGAACAACACCATATTAGTATTCTGATCAGTAACCATAGTGTTATAATCAGGCCTATTAATCTCATAGAAGGAGGTCCCATAAAAAAGTGTGTCAGAAAAGTCGTAAATGATGAAACATTTAATAAGATACATATCAGTTAAACTAGAAATATGTAAGTCAACTTTGTTTCATTATAACAAAATAATTATATTATAATTATCAAACGTAGGTCTGTACATTATTCTGTAGTATTTGTAAAAAAACTCCGTCAAATACGTATACTTAATAAAATATTTTTTCTTTATAAATACATTTATTAAAAAAAATATTAATTTAATAACGGCCCCCTCGCTAGAACCGGCCTCTCGCATGTCCTAACGGGGACTAGGTACTTTTAATTTAATTTCGTATTTTTAGATACAAAGATAAAAATACTTCCAAAAAACTAGCAAATCCTAAAGAAACCTACCTTAATAAAATCACGACACAAAACACCGTCAAAAATAATTGACTGGCCGAGTAACCGTATAAAAAAAAGATTTTTGGAAAAAAGGTTGTGGGAAACGAGATGGTCGGACGCCTAAATATGTTTGGAGCGCACCTCACATCGTACGGGAGTGGAATTTAAATCAGGACTCCTTAGAAGGAACCGGGAATGCTCATGCAAGATGAAAAAGTAATGGTTGAGACAGTTTATTTTGAATAACCTAGCAACAGACAGAATTTAGAAGTTTGAGATCAACTTGATGAGACAATGAAAAAACCTAACCAAGATTTATCGCTATGAATGATAGATATGAAACCATGTAAAAACCTAACCATGATATTATAGATGAAGATAAATAAATGACATAGAGAGCTTTTTTCATTGATTTTTATACATAATTTATTTCTTATTTCAAAAATACGCTATAATTTCTTGTTCGTTAAAATTTAATACAAAAAAATTGGTATTCAAAAAAATAAAAAAAATAAATTTTATGTGAGTTTTTTTTTTACTTACTGACTAAATTAATATTATTATAATTATATTTGAATTTATAATTATTTTTCTTTGCTCAATGAGGTTTTTGGCTACGCCAACATTGTACGCAATTACTCAAAGTTTTAATGCAACTTTACGCAGTGTGACAATTTATCATTTCTTACACAGTCACTAAAAGTCTACAATTATTTTCACGCGATCCCCTTGAACTGTCTGTATTAAAACACGTTTATTCGAATAATTTGCGTCTACTTGCATATAAATGTTCAATTTATATATTATTTCAGGTCTACATCAATCGTATTTATAAAACGCCCAATTTTTGCAAAAAGAATGGGTCATTATGCAAATGACTTATAATGACAACCTTTGCATCTGTACATTCATTTTCACTTCTGTACCCCAAGTACGAGTTTGTGCACACACGGATCGCAGAGACGCAATCGCCGAGCGCCACCGATTTTGTATGGAGATCTAAGCAGCGCTCCTAGCTATTTTCTTGAGAAGCTTGGATCTCCATACAAAATCGGTGGCGCTCGGCGATCACTTCTTTGCGATCCGTGTGTGCACAAACTCGTACTTGGGGTACTGATTCTGAATGACATAATAAAAAAAATCTCTGGCTGCATATTAAAAAGATTGGGCCTTATAGTTATATCACAGAATAAAAAAATATATTATAAACTGCTTATATGTTTTAAGCTTTTGCATAGCTTCTATCGCCTTGAGTGTGGAGACCGAATCCAGAAATTCCGTAACGAAAATAACCTAACATTGCGCATGCGTAATCCAGCAAAAAAGGCTATGCAATAGCTTTACCGCGGCAGTCCCCGAGTGCCACACGTCTTTTTTTTTATTGTTATCTTATATTGTTTCACTGCTGGTAAAGATGGCAAAGATGTCCCCCCTAATTTCGACATTTATCTCTTTCTTTAGATTTGCACACAAAATATCAAAGCCATTTCTAAGCCAGCCTCAGTTTTATTCTTATATAACAAACCAGCTTTAAAATAGGTCATTCATAACTACACAAAATGTCCGCAAACAATCTCAAAAAACAAACAAAATCATTGCACGCTATCATAATTCATAGTCAAAATGCGATCATAATAATCTCTACCTGCTAACTTTCACTGTCTGCATCGACTTGTCATTCTCGACTCATGATTAATGGCTTACAAAATTATAAGGTGGTCGAGACGAAATTGCTTGAGAATAGCTGACCATTTTCGGGTACCTGCTTAAAAACTTGGGGATCGACCTGTTTTATTATCGATGGATCGATAGCGCATGCGTTAAAACGATCAATAGTTTTCGGTCGATAGCTTTATGCTTTAAGATCAAACGATTTTGGAGTTTTGATAACATAACATAAAGTTGTGAATTTCATCATCATCATCAACTTATATCAGTCCACTGCTGGACGTAGGTCTCTCCCATGACGCGCCACTGAGCCCTGTTGTGATTTTGTTAGATATCAATTCCATTCAAATCGTAACGGTTAAAGTTAGAGCCAGAATACTAGCAGATGTCTAAATTGAGTGTCAATTATGACACTGACATATCTGGCTATGTCTGTGAGAAGAAACTGATGTAAATTTTAAATCAAAATGCAAATTTGAAACAAGATAGTGCGTTCGATTGTTAATTTTCAAATAGGGGCGCGAAATGTTAGTACAGTTTTGGCGCTTGCGCATGCGTGCGAGAACAATGCTCGATCTCTATGGGAGGGGCGCACGACCCTTCCGCAAGTAATAATTCCCAAAGCTATTGTTATTGTGAGATCGTATTGAACTTGTATTCGCAGCTTAACTTCAAATTAACGGGTATTTGTTACGTTTTCATTCAAGAAACAGGCTTCAAATCAAAACTGTTTGTTACCTAGAAAATAATAACATAAGTTTAACAAGAGTACATACAGGAAAATAAGAGTCCATTGTTATCGGCCTCTTTGAACTAATCATTGTGTACACAGTAAAACAAAGCAAAATGCAGTGTGTATAATCAGATTAGCAACTTGCAGGTCAGTGCGTTGGAACTAGGCACATGTGGTACTGTTTACTGTGTAATCTGTGGCGTGTCCGGAACCTGATGCCTTGATCACACGTACCGAGTAAACCGGCGAGACAGTGACGTATTTAAGATACACTGCGCGCTAACGCTGCAACGTTCAACAGTAAAACTGATGTCGACGCGCAGTGTATCTCAAATACGTCACAGTCTCGCCGGTTTACTCGGTACGTGTGATCAAGGCATGAGTAGGGTCGATCGCCGCGTCCCTCGCCGGTCGCTGCGCTCGCTCACTCGCGTCGGAGGACCGTTGCGTACTAGACGTGTACGCACAAAACCGTTGAAATTCAAAATTCTGTGACATTCGAAATTCAAACAAACTTTATTTTTTTCTATAATGTCTTCATTGCCAGTGTTTGTTAAGTGAATAAGTGACACCTTGGATATGATAACTGTGTAAGGTTGATAAGTGCGCCCGATTGGATGGAAACATGAATTCGAAAAAGCTCGAGTGCCTGGATGATGATGATTCCGTTGATGGAAAGACGAGTCTCAGCTTTTTAGGTGAGTTTCCGTGTTTACATTCATTGAGTAGGAATAGTAAATAGTGATAGCTTATGACATTTTAATGAGACGATGTAATCGACGACGCCTAGAATATTATTGTTGTTAATGATAAGAAATGGAGTCGGCTGGGGTATTTATTAATAAATGTCGTGTCTTGGTGCGATACTATTGTACATTACAGTTGTGTTCGTCGTAGGTACAAACTTCAAGGATATTTTGATTTGTTTGATTCTAGATCTCAGTAGGTATTACATCATCTGTTTTTATGAGTTACTTTGCTGGTAACAAAAAGTTGTATTACGTTAAATAATTCATTATTGATGAATAGGTAACTTCTTAATTATCCGGTAGATGTACGGTTATGAGACACTTTTTCATTTCCTATAGTATATTTTATGTACATGTCTTTACTTGTCTCTCTGAGCTATACATCTCTCTCCACGCCTTCGACGTTGACATTGAATAGAACTAAACAATAGTACTCTACCCACCTATGCAAATTGAATCACATTTATGAATGAGCATTTGATACCTTGAAAACCTGTCCAGACATGATTTGAGATAGATTTGTCAAAATTGCATAAGGATTTGTCACTGAAAATGTGGGGGAGGATTACTCATAGCCATAGCACTAGACACCTCATATCCTGTCAAAAAAGGTTTTGATGCCAACTATCTTCACTTCCACGCAGTACGACCTTATAAGCAAAACATCTGTAAATTTTAATGGATTAACCGTTCTTGTTGTATCTTCTTGTATGAACGTCCTAACGGTTTTCTTGGAGAAGACGTCACTGGTTTACCTTAAATTCTAAAGAGACTTCGCTTAGCTGCCAGCGGTCATGTCTAATGCATAAATGCTGTCATCAATTCCATTCGCCCTCATGACTTGCACCATATTCCAAGGAAATGTTCCCTGTGGCAAATGCGCATACAACACTGAACTCTTTATGGGGCCATGTATGAAACTTAATATGGCATACACAAGCATTCCCGGAGCCGAGAGTAAACTCAGCCTTAGATGAAGGAGATAAGAGTAAAATAGCGTCAAGGTTTCAAAGTGCCGACTTTGTATGCAAATAAAAATAAAGATATCTAGCAAAAGTACTGGTTGTGCATGATATGAGACGCCAGATAGTTGAAACTACTTTGTAAATGACTTTTATAGATGTACTTTGTAGGGAAACTGAGCAAATTGCTTTATCAGATGCGGATCTTAGAGAAAATAATATTATGAAAGTAAAGTTCGAGAGATTAGGATGAAAAAACAAACGAAGATTAAAACTTGAACAGAATAAAGATCATACCAAAATGGTCAATGACCTACTGACCCATAATATTGCGGAAGAAGATAAGCCAATGCGATGACTCACACAACTAGAAGTTATTTTTATTCAGAACACTAGATTAAAGAATCAACGATAATAAAGATCATAGTGTAGACCAAAGGTATTCCAAGGTTGTTCCATAGAGCGGACGAGCCAAATGGGAAAGGGAACACAAAAAGTTAATTGGCTTTGATTTTGCCGTCCTAAACCAAAATTCAAGGTTGAAATTTGCTACTGTGAATAAATGAAATGAACTTGAGACAATAAAGCCCTTAATTACTGAATTTGATGAGAAAACATCAATCTTCACGCTAAATCTTACAAGAGATAATGTTGACGGTTTCTTTGGCTAGATGTATAAAGTGTGAGCGAATAAAGTGATTTGATAGACAGAGATCATATAAAATGAAAGAAAAGTTAAAGCAACGTTTTCGAAAAGATTTATGATTTGTAATAATAGAACAGATAAGTAAGCTAAACACTTATGTCAGTTTGACAGTATTTACTGGCAGAATTGATGATATTCAAACAAAGGCAGTAGGTATAGGTACCAATATTGGCCCAACTATGCGATCTGCCGATACGTGTAATGAATTTTAAATACCTAACTTTGAACAACAGAATCGGTAGGTATTAATAACCTGGTGTCCAATAGGATTTTAACGAATAAAATCATTGCATTTGCAATAAAAGCTTGTAAATACTTTCTCCAAGAAAGTGGGCTTATTTTTATGTTAACACACAAAAATTGCAAATTGGCATTGACCTCAATTATGAAGGAACCGTTTATCTTTAGTACCTTTGATTATGTTTTGCTTATTAAGCCAAAAGCTTAATCGTTATGACAATATCCAAAACATGCTTACAAGAGAGAGTTTCTTGTCTTGGAGATACGTCATCATGTAAGTAAAATATGATAAAGATGTAAGCAAGTTCACACTGAAATAGGAAACAGCTTCGCAGCAGACCATGGTACAGCTTGAGATGAGATAAATGTTTTTGTAATGGATTTGTCTGCAGTTGCTCAAGAAAGAGATGACCAGAGAGGCCTATGCATTGGGACACTCTTCTTCTTCTTCCTCCTGCCCTTATCCCACTAGGTGGGGTAGGCACAACATGTTCTTTTCCTCCACTCTCCTCTCCCATCCGCCATCTCAGCATTGACTCCCTTCACATGCATATCATTGTTCACACAATCCATCTTCTCATAAGCCTACCTCTTCCACTTAACTCTCTTTGGGACACTATAGGACCTAAAAAAATAATAATGATAAAAACAATGATGCAACCATCCTGTAATATTGTAGTGCCCTCAAACAGGGTTCATATGTTGTAACCAGATCATATTGTAACAACCTAGTCTTAACATATGAGAGCAATAAATAATTTATTTATTTATTTATTTATTTATTTATTAAACAAAATCCACAGCTCTTAATTTATAATTTACAAAACTTATAGACAATACATAAAGCCAATTATGGATTTACATTTTATAATATTTCTTATAATTAAGACGGTCACATAATAAAGTAATATCTATAGTTTAACAATTAACGAATACTCATACATACCTAAACAAAAACCTCCATAAGTACACAATTATGCATACATACATACAAAAATTATAAAGAAAAAATTAAAACAGAAATAAAAACTATTCTTACACTTATTCAATCTACTTACACCTAAATAAATATAAGTACATCCTACCACTGCTTTTACTGGGTTTGTGTACGCGTTTAGTATTTTTGAATTGTTACATTTCTAAATATTTATATTTCTCCGTATTACGGTTAAGGAAGACCTGAAGAACATGTCGCTTAAAGCTCATCTTGGCTGTGTGGAAAATATCAATATCACTAAAGCTCCTATTATAGTTCCTATGTAATCGGCTAACTAATGAATGTTGGGCATAATTAGTAGAGGAGTGGGTGACAGCGAAAAGATTTGTATGTCTTGTGCGCTTTCTGGGTACACAAAATCTCAACATTTTAGACGCTAGTTCTGGACAATCTATATAATTGTTGCATACTCCATGCAAAAATGCCATGTCGGATAAAGCACGTCGATCATCCAGGGCTGTGAGACGATGATAATGGCATGATTCCCGATAATCGTCAACAAATCCACGATAACATCGATAATTTAAGTGTTTCACAAACTTACTCTGAATACTCTCTAGGCTGTGAATATACGTCAAGTATTGCGGGTTCCACACGGGGCTGCAATATTCTAAGATGCTTCGTACATATGAATAGTACAGCACTTTATATAAATTGAGTATTGAAGCACTGAAAGTTAAGAAAGCTGACTCAAGGCCAAATAAACGCGTACAATATTGTGTAGCTGGGTACATCGAACTGTTTCATTGCAAAGGCGATGTAGATGACATTGTAAATCACCCACACACAATAAACTCGTTTTCTAATGATGCGGGTAACAATGACGTATTTGCAAGAACACTGGTTTCATACAAAAACAAATAGTACACACGAGTCCGAATTGTGTAACGGAAATCGTCAATGTCAAAAGTTTTTGCACAAATATTATTTAGTATTAGCAATTTTTACTTCATCATCATCATCATTCCCCTGCCCTTATCCCACGTTACGTGGGGTCGGCACAACATGTTTTTTCCTTCCACTCACTCCTATCATTCGTCAACTCTGAGTCTACTCCTTTCACATTCATATCCTCTTTCACACAATCCAGCCACTTCTTTTTCGGCCTTCCTCTACTTGCATATCCAGACACGCTCACATTCATAACTTTCTTCGTAATATGATTTTCATCCCTCCTTATAACATGTCCATACCACGTAATCTTGCACTCCTCACTTTTTCAATAACAGGCGCCACTTTCAAACTTCCTCTGACATACTCGTTCCTTATCCTATCTAGCCTCGTCACTCCACACATCCATCTTAACATTCGCATCTCAGAATTTATTAGCAATTTTTACTTGATGCTGATAAATAATTATGTAATATTTAACAGTTTTTTGTTTTCTAAGAAGGTCTTATTTTTATCGATAGTTGGTACATAAATTTTAAGCACAACTTTATAAGTCACAAAAAAAACATGTATCGCCATGTAAAATAAAACCACCGATAACAATCTTAGCAATTAATTACATAACGCGAAAGGGCTTGTTCGAGCAATTAAACACGACTCATAATAATAAATAATAAATAAATAAATAATGCTGGACAATCCACACAACATCATCTAGCCCCAAGCTAAGCAGAGCTTGTGTTATGGGTACTAGAAGACTGACATACTTAATATAATATACATTACATAGATAGATATTTTTTATTATACATATAATACCCAGAACACCCGGAATAAATATTTGCAGAACATACAAACATTTATCCCAAGGCGGGAATCGAACCCGCAACCTTCCGCGCCGCAGGCGGACCATCGCCCACCGCGCCACATCGGTCGTCAATAATTTTCAATAAGTATAGCAATAAAGTTATTATTTATGCATCGGTGTTATGCTAGAGCTTTGACAGCTTATGTCATGTTATGACAGCTATTAACTTTAACACGACTTTGCAGTCATCGTTATTTTTTTTTAATAGTGGGTTTATTAGGTGAATTCTTATTATTTTTACATTCTATGCATAAGTTTTTTATTAAATAATAAAAATAGTGTGATTATGAGCTATACAAAATGCTTCAAGTTGTATCGTATACTTTTCGCTGTAATTTGTAAAGTCATAAATAATACCGTTATTCAAAATTTACGAAAAAACTTAACAATTTAACTGACAAGGTCATTATTATGCCAATCAACAACTTATTATGCCTAATCAAGATAATCCACGTTTTTTAGTATCACGTTTAAAAGATTATCAGATGTATCATCTTTAACCTCAATTGATATAAAAGCTTAACCGTTTACTCACGGTGATCAAAGTTAATAAAGAACTAGCTGACTCACTCGACTTTTATCCAAACCACAGAAAGGATGCACATTTTGTATGAATTTCAAGACGGTTATGACACAACCAAAGACTAGCGCCATCTAACGGGGCTTATTTAACCTATAGACTAGACTGTAAACAATTTCCGATGAATTAAACGTATAAAGTCGATTTGAGCGTGACCGTTATATCATTAGCTACACAAATAACCTTTAGCAGCTTTCAAATAAGGTCTAAATTAGTTTCACTAATGCGTTTTCGCTTTGCAAAAAGTTTTTGATATGATACCGCTAATGCGTGTAGCTTCTAGATTACTACAAGATAAACTTTGTCTCTATAAAGTTACTAAGTTGTAGTTTAGGAGCTTATAATATTCTATCGCATTACAAACAATTGGCCTTTGAGATTAGTCAATTCTGTGTGTCATATTGTGACTATAAAAATGTTAGCTTAATGTAATCTAAGAGCATAATCAATGAATATATACAAAATATATTTTTTTATAACCTACACTGTCCCTGGGCAAAGGTCTCCCCCCAAAGCCTTCCACCTATCCCGGTCTTTGGTGATACTCCACCAATTCCTCTCCTTTTATTTTCCTCTCTTTTTTTTATTAATGGTACTTATATATTTTATTCACAAACAAACAATTGAATATCGATATTAGCAATACAGAAAACTAAAAAACTACCAAACTACGCAATGAGCAAGACAATATAGAACAACTATTCAGCAAAAATCACATAACCATGAAAAACTGACGTGCCGGTACAAAACATACACATCCACACCCTGTTGAACTATGGTATGGTTGAATGGGCAATTACAAAGCCATTGTTGTGTGCATCTGCGGCAAATCTTTCACGGCTACTAAACTAATGAGAGTGTGACGGGATTATCATGTTTATCGCGTTTTGTGTTATTTTATATAAGTATTTTTCACTTTGTTATGATAAATAAATAATGTACTTCTCGAAAATCTTCTAAGTTCATGATGAGCTTGTCTCTGTCTACTCAATACATCTTTAGAAATAATGCCACAGTGTGATTTCAATTTTGTTTTTAGTTTAAGTCTAGCTAATTATTTTTTATACCGTGGTTTTTATTTTAATGCGTTTTATCTTTGCATTTTATGTATGTATATTAATTTGAAGTACCAAGTCTGAGATAAAATTATAAATTGAATATTTACATCAAAAAATTTACTTAAAAATGTCATTATAATTATTGAAATATGATTACTTACTTATTTGAATTTAATAATTCTTAACATTTGTAAACTCGTTTTGTCCATAAAGATTTGGTGTTCGCATTGCACCTTCAAGTTATTACTGTCTTTATGACTTTGATATTTCTTAAAGTCTTTCGGACCCCCGTTGCATTTCCACCTTTATATTTTAAGACATCAAGTTCAATTTTCTTTGCAGGTAAGTTGATTGTCACTTTAGGTCTAGCAAGGCATCCAAGGTTGCCAGACGAGTCCTTAAAATGCATTCCAGTAAAACCAGCTCTTAATATTCCTCTATGTTAACAAGACATGGAAAACAAAGCAAGGGGCCTAAACAAACTGACAGAACAGTTTTAGAAGCAAACGTACTAATTTGTTCCATTTCTGTTTGTTCAGCTTTTACAATGTAGAGATTTAAACAGTAATGTAACATTTCTGACTGTTTTTTTATCTTCAGTCTGTCAGGTGGATACGATGTCGACCAGATAAAGTGAACGTCTAACCTTTGACTAAACAAAGTACAATGTTATGTGAATAGAACCTTGTGTTCGTGAATGCATTTTATGTAATGCAGGTGTTTCTAACATAGATCTTGACAAAGCCTCTAATGTTAAACAACAAGCAGCAAAGATATCATCATCATCAACCTATATCAGTCCACTGCTAGACGTAGGTCTCTCCCAAGACGCGCTACAGAGCCCGGTCTTCGTCTCTTCTCATCCAGTGTTTGCCAGCTACACTCCGCAGATCGTCGTTCCATCTCGCCGGAGAGCGTCCTACACTATATAATACCAAGATATACCAAACGTTAAAAAGTTCATATTTCTTAATCGTTGTCGCAGTAATATTGCAAAATGTTTACAGATGTAGTGACAACAATGAAAAATGATTCAAAGCTGAGAATGAATAAAGATGGCTTCCCTTATTTGGATGGTCGTTTAAAATAATCAAGCTCCAAGTATTTTGCACGTATTTGAAATTCTTGTTTTAAAATTGCGGAAGGACAGCTTCATGTTTAAGACAAGGAGTGGGTTCAGAATAAATAATTATTCTATTTTTCATTTAGATTTAATTTTCAAGGATCGTAGATTTGACACAGATTTAAATTGCCTTAGAAATTGCTTTAGAATCTAAAATTTATTAAACAGACAGTAAGATTAAAAATGTTCATCACACAAACATTTATTCTGGGTGGGAATCGAACCCACGACCCACAGTATGGAAGGCTACTACCAACTGAGCTATGACGCCTGTAAATATAATACCTATATAATATTTAAAGCAAGTCTGGATGTTACATGCTTTAGAATAGAAAGTTGGCACTAAACACTATCTCAATGCTTTCACAGCGGTCTAAGCGAAATAAATTTTCGTTCCATGTAACGATTGGTTCCCTATTTCATTCATTCTATGAACGAGAACATACTGTGATTTGTATTTCTTATGTTCGTCTTTAGTAATGTAGGACGCCCTCCGGCGAGATGGAGCGACGATCTGCGGAGTGTAGCTGGCAAACACTGGATGAGAAGAGCCGAAGACCGGGCTCAGTGGCGCGTCTTGGGAGACCTACGTCCAGCAGTGGACTAATATAGGTCGATGATGATGATGATGCTTATCTTTAAGATTTTCTTTAACTTTACATTCATGACACAATCTCCCATATTTCTAGTCTTACTAAGTTGTGTATATATAACCGCTGGTTTAGCTTTCTATTTGCATTACCCGTTTGGGTCAGCTTTAGACCTTATGACTACCTGTCATTCAGTACTAGTTCTGTACAAATGACCTATGATATATCTTACATTTTCTTTAGATAATGCGCTTTAGGTTTTGAAGTTTTATTTATTCATTTACTTCAACTAATGATGTCCGGATGTTACTTTATATAGTTTGTGTAAGACAAAATTTGGCTATCTAGTTCCTATAGTTCAAGCTTGGCTTAGTTTGGGACTAAAGCGTGATGTGTGAAATGTCCTCGAATATATAATAGAATAAAATATTCTTTTTGCACACCACATAAGAAAAAAGAACACATGATAATACCTTGATACCAAACAGTATTATAGAGTCAGTATGTACAATGAGCGGCCTTATTGCTAAAAGCAATCTCTTCCAGGCAACCTTTGAATTTGTTTATATATTATTTAATGATGAAACCGTTAAGAGAAACTTTGAAACAAAAAGCATTGTTCTGCCAGCTTAATCTCCATGTTACTTTCACGCAGCTCAACAGTCGAGTGGTAGTTATATCAAAGCCTCAACACTTGCTAGCTCCTTGGTCACGGTCGACTCATCTAACCTAATAAAGCCAGCGTTGTATAAACAACAACAATACGTGACCGACGCAGCAAAGTTGAATGTTTGCTCAGTGTATTAGCACGTTAGCCAAGTGCAATGCACGTTGAAGGTATAAAAATAGACGGTCAAGTGAATAGTGTAACCTATAGTATTTAATAGGTTTTATCTTTTTAAGTATGAGGTCTGATTGGAAATCCTGCAAAGAGTTACTTAAGATCTTTCTATAGTTAATGAAATTCCATCATTTTTTTTTAATCTATTATATTTAATTGATTTTATCTTTAAGTATGAGGTCTGATTGGAAATCCTGTAGAGTTTGCTTAAATTACTTACGATCTTTAAGTTAATGAAATTCCATCAATTTTTTTTATCTGCTTCGTAAATTAAGATGTAGTCCATAAAATTCCATCTAAAAATATTTGCTTTTCCATGTTCGTAAATTCTATTATATTTGTCTTGTTTTGTGTATTGAAGTAAAAGGCCGAAAACGAAAGTGTCCATGACTTTTTTGCATAAAATTGTTTGCAAAATGATCGTGCAATATGTTCTTGCGAAAATTAACACTTTTGTTTGCGTTTTACTCTTGCCTATTTAATTTTTATGGAGTGTATAACCAATGATAATAATAATGTATATTACAAAACAGCTCAGTTTTTAGTACGCTGTTATATGTATTACTTACTTTTAGATGTTCATGTATTTTAAGCACGAGTTGCTTACCAACAGCTTTTATAAGATTTTCAAGCAGTTCGTTTATATGGACGGGCGTCACAGCTCTGCTTTCCATGCTGTGGGTGATAGGTTCGATTCCCACTCAGAGCAAATGTTCATGTGATGAACATAAATATTTGTTCTGTGTCTGGGTGTTACTATGTACATTACAAAAAAAAGTATTGGATCAGCAATCTTGTTCCCATAGCACACGCTTTGCTTAGTTTGGGACTAGAATGTGATGTGTGAAATGTCCGTGAATATTTATTTATTTTTAATTTTCGTAGTTATTAAAAACAACTTAAACAAGTTGAAAGTTGACGACAAAATTGCGTTAACATTTGAGCTGATTGAAACAAGATCTTTAAAACCGCAGGAGGTTTAGGTTCCCGTGGGTGTATGTATTAGTTCGTTGTCTCTTTCTGGCAGGGCACGTTACAGAGAGACGGAAGGTCTATTATTAAAGGCGCGAGATTGCAGGGTGCCAGCAGGTTTCTTGGGAAGTCGAATGGAATCGTCAAGTCATCGGCCGAAAGAGATACTGAACGCAACCGCTATTTTTTTTAAATGACACACTGTTTAAAATTTACCTCGTTCAGCAACGAAACTACTTTTTTAGTACACTGAGTAGTTTGGAATCTTATACAATCCAAAATTTGCCACGTCGGAAACTATAATTTAGTTTCTGAGTAAGTTTAGAAGTTCTGATCAACAGTTTGCAACTTTTTAAACCAACCAACTATTTATAATAGTAAATTCAGCTAAAAAATAGTCTTTAAGAAAATCGAAATAATGATCCCTGATGCCTCTTGGCTAATGATACCTACTATCAATATTAATAATCATAGATTAAAAAGAGCATAGCAACACGTCGGATACATCGTAATACGGAATAGATATTTTTGTTCATAGTAAAATAAAAATCAATAATAATAATAATATCGTTGCCGTACAGGGTAGGACCTGGATGCAAAAGGCCCAATTAAGAAAAGAGTGGCGTTTGAGGGAGGAGGCTTATACCCAGCAGTGGGCTAGTACGGGCTGCCGATGATGATGATGAAAATAAAAAACGGAATGTAACATTTAAATGAAAAGTCTTTAAAACTATAGCACAGTTTATTTCAATAATTTGGTTTTTATTACCGAAATAGATCCTGACCCTTTTCAATTAGCATCGCTTCGAGCACCGAAGCACAATTCCTTTTTTATTCGTTGTTTTTCCTTACCGCCCACTTTTTATGTTATCGACAGGTAATAAAATAAATAAAACACGAATCAGGGTAGAATTCAAATCGGTTATTTCAATTTTGTCCTGAATACAGTTTTATCAATATATTGAAATGTGTCTTTAGCTTGTAGGTGTGTAATGATTTTTAGTAATATAAATATTTTTATTTTATAATGTTTAGTGTGGGTAACTATAACTAACACAAGGTATGATTTTTTTTGTTTTTTTGCGGCTCATTGTTAGCTGCAATAAAGCAAAATTTCTTGAAGTGATCTCCAGACTAGATTAAAGTAACATACTCTAACTTAATTTCTTTTACAAATAATGAAAGATATGTCAAAAACAAATTGAAATTTTCAATTCAATAAAATAAGGTTTAAATTGATAATCAAAGTATGAGGAGTAGGATTTTCAATTGTGGAATATACCCTATACTTCAAGTATAGGGGTAAACAATTGAAAGTCCAATTATCTAAGATGTTCTTAAGGGTTTCCATAGCGACCTGGATGTAACTTTCCAATGCGTGTTAGCCTTTCATTAACAGAATCAAGATTATAATATAGAAAGCATTAAAATCAACTGATTAAACCTTTAATGAATTATCCTTTGAAATACACACGAAAACCGACTTTCTTACATTATATTAGAGTTTATTTTGGGTTTAGTTGGATGGGTCATTTGTCTTGGATTATTGGAAGTTCTGTAAGTACAAGATTTATTGTTCGGACAATTAACTATTGATTGCTTAGAATGGTTTGCGTTTAAACCAATAGTAAATAATAAAGTAGTCGATTTTGGTTGAATTTGATTACTCTATTAGTTTTGTTGAAGTATTCGTTTGATTTATGTATCCTTTAGCTATAGTTAAATGATTATCATTAACTTTATTATTCAAGGCTATTACTGATAATAAAGTTTTTTTGCATATTTATATTATTTATGAATATTTTAATGATTCTCAGTTTGAATCGTTCCTAGATTAAATCATTGAATTAAATCAGTCATTACACTCACTTATCAATCATTTTGATTAGCTTATATACTTTTCTTATTATTTTTTTATGTGGACTTCTGTCCATCAATACAACAGGCAATTTTGCCAATATCAAGTGTTTATTTGAAATGAAATACATATAGTCAAGTACACTGGAAAAAATGGTAGAGATTTTCTCTACACACTATCTGTCAAATATTGAATCTATTTCTTCGTTTGAGTATATATAGTTATTTCCAAGTCGTGGCTTGATGCTCTCAATTTCTTAATTCAAAGACACGCATTCAATGATATGTCACATTGCACAACATTAAAGGGTACCAATTTAATATTGCATGCATTAAAAACCCAAATTTCAATTTACAACCTTGACAGCTTGACAATAAAGCTTTTGTTATACTTTGGGCATTGAAACTGGTTTGTTGACCAGAAGAAAGTCATGGTCTCATTACGGTACTTGAAAAGGAATCGTGAATATGACAGAGCCACTTTGAGCCACTTTGAGACTTTGAGACGAGTGACCAAATTGTGATATTAAGGATTTAAGTACGTCACGTGTTGTGTGCTGACATTTTACCCAGTGAGTGTTTTGGATCAACTAGCTGTTTTAAAAACGTTTATGTACATATTTAATGTTTGGACATACTCAGTTTTTAGAGAGATTGATTTGTTGTTTTTTTTAGTTTTATCACGCTGTTATTTCTCTTTCTCAAGATTCCTCTAAAAATCTTCTTTGAAAGTATCACGATCTTTATTATTTCCTGAAGTTTGAAGTTTGAAGATTTTTTTCATTGATCATCGTTCGAGAAACCGGCCGTAAGAGTATTATTTCTATATTTTGAACTTTATCTAAGTATTCCTCCATCTTTAAACTAAGTAATGTCTATAGGTCTTTGGTTTGACCTTTCTCAGAGTCCCTGTAATTGTTATTTCAACAATAGCATTATTATTTGAAACAGTTATTGATATTGACCTGATGGCCAGCGGGCGCGAAAAGCTGCGTGCGCGCAGATCATGTTTTATCATAGAGTATGTAGCCTACAGTACCCACCTCATTATTAAGTTTTTAAACTTACAAAACTAAACAAATGCTACATCGTAGACCGCATCGTCACTTAACATCAGGTGAGATCGCGGTCAAACGCTTGCCTATAACTTCTAGAAAAAACAAAGTTGAAAAAAGTTTGTTAATTAATGTTTGTACAATTCGTTACATACAATACGTTTTCTTCTTCTTCTTCTTATCGTGTTGATGCTGCAATTGCTTATCAGGGGAATGAGCACTGATACATGTGACAATCGTAAACGTATCGAAACAGTGACGTATTTCAGATACATCGCGCATCAGCTTTACTGTTGAACGTTGTTGCAGCGTTAGCGCGCTGTATTTTACATACGTTATGTTTACGATAGTCACATTTATTCGTGCTTAGTCTTAAGATTTTTTTTCTGCACTTTCCCAGCAAATATAAAGAACCATTCTCAAAAATTTATACAGGGTTACACAGAAAATTATTGTTTATGTTCGCAAAATAGCTTAAACTAATAGAAGATATAACAGTTCAGCCGCAATAAAAAAAAACCCAAAAAATTTGAATTTCCCGCTAGAGCTAGAGGTACCTTAAGATAAATTTTGTTAACTTAGCTGTATTTCGGTTACTCTATGGCCTCACCGTACATCGTGCAAGCCTTATAGCTTATAGCTATCCGAATGAGTTATGCATTAGCCGCGTCCATTAGCGATAGAAAGTTTGATGCTTTTACTGTCTGGCTGTTCAATGAAGTTATGGGTGCCTTGATACCTTCGTTATTGTTTTATCGTGATGACCAGACAGAATAGTGAGCTTTGACTGAGCTATACGTACCTCTTATTCTTTCTACAAAAGATTTGCTATCTTATTTTCAACTGACCGTAATGGGGTTTTCAATTCAACCGAGTATTGTTTTTTTTTTGTTTCAATTAATGCGCCAATTTTAAACCAATATCGATGTTTATTTAGTGTGTTACTTCAGAAGTAGCAAAACTTTATACAAATTTTAACAAATATAATTGAAGCCGGTTTTGATATTTTTTGTCAAAAATATAATTATTTACAATCATCATAGGGAACAATATGATTATACATCACAAGATTTAATAATATATTTTCAAAGCCAAGTGAATCTAAACCAGTTACATAAAACTAACTAAAAAAAACGGACTAGTTTGATCATGGTGATAGTTTATTGCGACAATTTTTAAGAGCAAAGAAATGTGCTTCCGCTACTCGTTATCAAGTAAGTACATTAAAGTCGTTTAATAAGTATATATGTGGTTACCTACTTATTCAATTGAGAGTGGGTAGTGAAATCGGGATGTCACTTCCTATATGAAAGTTTCCGCTTGTTACCTATAATGCTTAGTTTGGGGTTAGAGCGATATAAAAAATGTCTATAAATAAAATTATGTATATACTACCTGGTGCCTGAGATTTTGTTATATTTTGTAAAAAAAATACACAATACTTATAAATCCATTCATTATAAATCCATTAATATCCATTCAGCAGTGTTTGCATGAAATAATAACAAACACACAACAATCCATACGGGATTGATTGATTTTTCTACGTAAACGTATATTATTATATTTACTCAAACTCATACAAAAGATTGCTGTTTTATCCATAAAAATATGTATCTATTATTTTGATTTTTTATATTTTATTAGTCGTTGATCTTGACCGCTTTTGCTCCGCTCGACATAAAATTTGTTTGAACTGCATTTTTGTATAATTTAACCATACCAAATTGTTCTTGACCTTAGGGGTAAGCACCCATAAATGTGACATTCGTAAACATAGAGTTCATTACCAGTACCTCTACCATGAGTTGTCACAGTAAAATCGCCTGACTTTACTACAGTAGTTACGTCAATATTAGTATGGCGAATTTTAGTACCCAACTATCCGCTAGAGGCGCTGTACAAATCTTCATACATTTTTTTAACTTCAGACGCTAGCGAGTATAGTAAATATAGTATAGTAAAAACTCATGGTAGAGCTACTGAACTGCTGCTTAGACGAATCGGTTACGTTACAATTTAGCAAAATCGAGGCCTCGACAGCCAAACGAACGATGCAGCATCGCGTAATGCGAATCGAATACGCTGCGTTACGTTTACGATTGTCACATTTACTCGTGCTCAGCTCTCAGTACGCGATGGACGTAGTGATAGCACTACGTAATAAATTGGCCGCCGACGTCGATCCCTTGAATACATTCACCGTTAACGAGTAGTAGATAAAGGCTTGTGTACAACGGTTTGCTATTTACAAGGCATTACCTTGGGACATAAATTATTCCTATTTGACACGTGATTGAATATTGCAACTACTTTTATGCTGTGGCAGATGATCAACAGCCGGAACTAGTAAAAGTAATCATATATTTTCAAAAAGAAGAAAATCGACTGTGATCGTCATTGAGTACTAGTAATTATATCATTTTTTAAGGATTACTTAATAAAGAGTTTGGGGCATACCTTTGTCCTGCAGAGGACACAATGGGTTGAATAATAAAAAAAAATCTTAATAAGTTCTAGTCAAAACTTAATCAAAATATGTGACCACCAATAATGATCTAACAAACAATAAAAGAAGCGTCAAAATAGGATCAAATCAAATAAATCGCGTACAAAAAAACTACAGTGAAATTGAGAACCTCCATTTTTTGAAGTCAGTTAAAACATGATTGACAGTTAACTAGATGTGTTTTGAGTTTTATGTCCAATTTTATGACAATATAAGATAAAACTGTTATTGTTACCGCTAAACTTTTTCCATTAGCTACGGTGTTTTTATGTCGTTTTTGTTCACACTCAAAGATTACATATTTTATGACATAGATTATTGTTTTTAAAATGTTCTCTGTATCGTAAAGTATCATAGCTCATATAAAACGTTTTATACCGATACGACACCTACACGATATCTTTAAAGACATTATTATACTTTCCATTGCTTTAACATCATCTTGTCATACATAGTCTACAATAATATTGTTGTCGTTTTACAAAAATAGAAAGACTCGACTTCAATCATCGAATACACATTTTAGAGATACTTAACTCAAACGATACATTCAAATCAGATAACCTCTAAAGAATTTACCAAACAAAAAAAATCATCTAAATCAATATATATTTTGCAGAATAATTGCATAATACATATTAATAAAAAAAAACACCATCGATTAGAAGAACTCTAATTTTTTGGAAGTCGGTTTAAAACTGTCAATATTATGTAAATTTCGTATCGGCCGGTATGCTGTCAATCATTATTGCCTTGATCACACGTACCGAGTAAACCGGCGAGACAGTGACGTATTTGAGATACACTGCGCGTCGACATCAGTTTTACTGTTGAACGTTGCAGCGTTAGCGCGCAGTGTATCTTAAATACGTCACTGTCTCGCCGGTTTACTCGGTACGTGTGATCAAGGCATTAAGACTAAAATAAATACCTAGCTCATCTGGTAAAAGCTTTGTGTCTAATCGAGGTTTAAATAAGACTGCCAATCGCTCGTTTGATTAATGATGATAGAGCACAGAGGTGATCGAATACAGTTCGACATAATGAGATAGGAAACACTTTTTGTTGCTTGAATTTCTTAAAGTAACTAACTGTACACAATGTAAATAAATAAGTAATAAAAAATGTCGTCACTTAACAGGTGAGATCGCGGTCAAACGCTTGCCTATAAATCTAAATAAATATTGTAAAAATTAAAAAAAAAATATGATAAAATTGGGCAAAATCTTAGTGCTGACATCAATACTCTTCAAACCGGTACATCATTGCTTAGCGGCAGAAATAGAAACTTTTTAAAGACAAGTTAGGTATAGGTACTAAAAACTACTCAGACTAGGCAAATTATTATACTACAACGAAAAGATTACTCAAAAATAACTAGAAATCTTAATGAAATTCTAATGGTCCTTCTGAAGTATAATCTATCAAACATAAAAAAAACACAAAATCGGTTCCCAAAAGGCACAGTAATCCCGTAACATTCACATACGATTGAAGTCGATTGAAAATATTTAATTACGACTATACAGTATTTACAAAATGTACATTGTCATATAAAATACATAAGAAACAGTTGAGCTATCTACAGACCGTTGCAAACGATCTATAGATAGTTCAACTGATCCAAATCAGTACCAATCGGAAGCGTTCCCAAGACACTGGCTGCATTGCCGCACTGAACAGCAATGCTTTTCTTTTCTTTCATTTCTCAAAATTACCATCTGGTTTTCGTATAATATCTCAGTCGCGCCAATACCAATAAAATATCCCATAGTGAAATTGTACATTAACGACGTCTTAATAAATTGAAACTCGTGTGAAAGGCTCTTAACAAGATATCAATATAAATTTTGCGAGACCTTTAGTAGAGAAATCCAGTAAAATATCATCGGCAGGGCTATTTCGACTTATTCGGTTAGCCTTTTGAAATCGATATTCCTTACATATAAATACATCTTTCGAACTAATTTCATTTGAAATATCAAAGTATTCTGTATATATGAATAAATACGGTCTATCTTATAAAAAGTTAGCGCAGACTTGATGTCTTGTTTACCATACGTAATGGTGTCAACGCTAACTTTTTATAAGAAGGGGTTATTTTTAAGTTTGACCACGTGACTTTTCGATGGATTTTGATGTCATCTTTTATAAAGCAAATTGTTAACCGACTGCAAAAAAGCAGGAGGTATAAGATTAATATTGGTAGGTATAGGATATTATTTTCTTGGTCTGTTTGATTGAATTGTAAGTACAGTTTTCTATACATATACATCTAATCAATACTAGGTATATACTGATTGTCATTACGATGAACCATCTCAAGCGGAATGATCAGATCGGAATGATTCCGTTATTTTTACAAATTATCAAAACCTGGTTCCTACCATTTTTTTGTATTAATCTTCTTTCATAAATTAAAAGCAAGGCGACGCGATGTCGTGGAAGACCCAGGATGAGATGGCGAGTTGGTCTCGCATCTAGCATGCTTTTTTTTTATTTAAGCACATAGCTTGTCCCAGCGTTATCGTAAAGAATACAAGGAGGAAAGGGAGGCCTTTACCTTTTGGACTAAAATAGCTGACTTTAAAAGTCTCTGGTAAAAATGGTCTTTTTTTTTCTTTGTCTTGGAGAATCACCCTCAGTATAAAAAGTACCGGTCAGTTACCTGTCAGTTTCGTAAGCTCTACAAATAGTTCGTTTCAACACACATAAGTAGCTTACAAGCAATCTTATCTTGAACTTTGATGTTATATTTCCTGTGCTTATCTTTGCTACTTTATTGGTACCGTTTTTAGGTCATGTTCTAACATGACCAGAAAAAGAGAGAAATATCTCACTCTGTCTCTTTTTCTGGTCTAGATGATGAGCGAAATTAAAAGGAATTGCCAAGTTTATTACTTCTTCTTGTCGTGTCGATGCTACAACTGTTTTACTTATTTTGTTGTAGCATCGTATTGGAAAGAAGTTTATTACTGAATTTGGGGGAGACCTTTGACCAGCAGTGGGGCGAAAAAGGTTGAAAAAAAATAATTACTAAGTATATTTTTTTTTGACAGACGTCATTATCTTGGTATACTCTGTAACTTTGCCTTCCATACTGTGGGTCCTGAGATAAATGCCCACTAATGGACAAACATTTGTGTGATGAACACTGATGTTTGTTGTATCTCTGGGTGTCACTATGTATATTTATGCATCAATGTACAAAATCATCATCCACCTACCCTTGTCCCACGCTACGTGGGGTGGGTAGGTACAAGACGTTTTCTTCTTGCACACTTCTCTATCAGACGTTGTTCACGACAGAAGGAGTGTTTATTTTATAATTAAAAACACTATTTTGTGGAGTGTAATTTAATTGAGTCTAATGCTTAGTAGTAATTTTTTCATGTTGGTAAAAACCATAGATATTCTTAACGATTTGTTCCGATACATTTTATGTTTGAATTGAACAAACTCATCTCAGTACTCACTGAGATTGTTAAAGCCTAGGTTGGACCCTAGGTTCTAAGTCACAATATACATGCTTTTGCAATAAAGGCTCTGGTTTATTTGATTACTTGCCAATAATAATAATAAACAGTGTTTTATGATTATCACCGACTCATGTTGTGCTAATTTCTAATTTATATCTTTTATTACTTGCGCTACTGATATTTATTCTTTAACTGTTTGATTTTATATACCTTTATATTGACCACACAGTATTATGAGTATTTTATATATATTACAAATGTACAATATTTATATTATTTATTAAGCTATTGCATAGCTTCTATCGCGGGCCTTGAGCGTGGAGACAGAATCCAGGAATTCCGTAACGAAATAACCTAACACTGCGCATGCGTAATCCAGCAAAAAATGCTATGCAATAGTTTTACCGCGGCAGTCCCCGAGTGCCACATGTGTTTTTTATTTCATTAAGTAAGTGTTTTAATATAATGAATTTAAGAAGACATTTAATTAAAATGGTTTTTATCTCTCTCTCATAGAAAGCAAGCCAGTTATTAAATTAAGAAATTCGTTCCGTCTGGTGTCCATTGTCACCTCTCAAGTTTTTTCATTTTAATTATAGCCAACACAATCTCTTTATGACCTACTCGTTCAAACGTGGAACTGGCACCTGGAATCACCTAATATGTAAGACGATTCTAAATGATCCTTGTGATTTTACTGAATAAAGTAATTTTGACTTTGACTTTGAAATGTCTAGTTATAACCAAATACCTAGCTATAAGTAGTAGAAACTAATCAAATCAAAATAGCGCAAACACATTTTCTACCTATCGCATGACTTTCTATTCCAATTAAATCTACCTTCAAGTATTGATCTGAAGCCGTAGATTATGCTGACGAGATCTCTCTGTAATTAAATACACCGCCACTTTTATTGCATAAATACATTCCTTAAGGTATAATGATCAGTAACAGTAACATTTGCTATAGTTAAATACGTTTAGTATGGTCAGTAATGGTTGCTTAAGGCTCAGTATAGTTTTCCTGTCACCGTAGCATTAAAGGAGGCTCAGGATAGAACAGCATAGGGCAGCTAGTCGACAGCTGTTTTAAGATATTTTAGGAATGCGACGAAGATGCAGTTTAGCATGAAAATAATGATCTTAGTCAATAATTACAAAGAACCATTCATACTGCAAAAGCACGATGGGTCTACGATACTTTAAAAATCGTCGGAAACAATCAAGTAAGAAGGGTAAAAAGTCATACCTTTACTTGTTTAAGACTAGCAGTAATAATGATCTGAAACAATGACAATGTAAATGATTCATATCATAGAAAGAACATATCACAAGACGAAGGAAGCTCATAGTACAGTGATATAATAAGATGAGACGATAAATAAATAAATATTCACGGGAATTGCACACCTCTATAATAACGAAATACACTGTAGATACAGTTCTTTTAACCGTTTCCACCATGTTCTTTCAACATGCAACAAACAGCAAAATGCGGCTTAATTTATAAATAAATCTTAAAACAAGTGATGAAGTCTAATCTTTTCCCAACCTTTGCTTCCTTGCGTTCTACTTCGCATGATTGGTTGTGATTGTTATCAAACTAGATGAAACTTAAGTTAATTGCAACGACAAGATAGTTCTGATTAAACAAATCAATGGCAATTAAGTTGTAGCACATAGATTATCTATTAAGATTAGACAAGATAGACTATTGATAGATGCAAATAAACAGAATCTATGCCAATCTGAATTCAAACTAAAGTAAAGCTTTTGACGCTATAGAATACCGAAAGTAACAAAAATAACAATTAAATATTAATGGACATCACACTCTAGTCCCGAATTAAGCAAAGTTTGTATAATGGGAACAAGACTGCTGATTATTGCACTCATTATACATTTTTGTTGTACATAGATCTGGGTGTTACTACATAGAATACATAGTAACACCCAGACACAGAACAAATATTTATGTTCATCACACAAACATTTGCTCTGAGTGGGAGTTGAACCCATGGAATGAGCATGGAAGGCAGAGCTGCTACCAACTGAGCTGTGACGCCTGTCAAATAATACAATACAAAATAAAACAGAATTATCGGATAACATGGTTGATGAAATTCCATGACTGTCGTTATTTCCTTTTAAGTAAACACATCTTCAAAACGTGCTTCAAATAAAGGATCGCTAGTTTAATTCAAAAGGCTTACGTCAATGCTACCGTATAATTCATGAGGCATTCATACCCATATTCGGATGGTCTGGAAAGTGATCCCGAATCCGAGACTTGCACCACCGGTTGCCGAAAATGGTGAACAATCCATTCTGATCCAGTTTCTAACCAGCAGAATGTTGAACTGGCTAACAAAATGCCATTTTGTAGCTTCCATGAATAAGAATTTGATTTTACTGCAGATGCTTACATGGATTCTGTGTCGGCCCACATAGATAACCAAAACAGTAAATGCAATATCTCTGCAGGCAACTCTTGTATTCTAAATCGATAGAAATGCAGCATTGAACTTAACCTTACAAACTATCTTAGACTTAAACTAAAGGCTCAGCATTCCAAAGATGAAATATACTTCGAAGCACGATAAATGCCGTCAGTGCATTCAATCAATTCCTATTGTTATTGAAGTGGACTTTGCACAGAAGCCACGCAAGTTGTGGCATCTCGTTATTATATCACAAGGTCATATAAATCACACATTATATGAGCGTCTGCTTCAGTCAGTTGTTTTCTATACGTTTTGTTTCTATTTACTAAGATTAGATAGATAGATGACATTATTGCACTCAATGAAAATTAAACCTACAGCCTCATCGCTAGCGATGTCTTCCAGGCAACCTTTGATATGAATACTGTTATCTGCATTTTGTTCCTCTTTCTTTTTCTTGACAAAAACATTAGCTACATAAACACGTTTGACTAAGGGCCCCCGCAGACTGCAGACTTTTTATCGGCCGATAGTTTGGTCTGCTTCTAAATCTGTATGTATGCAGATGCGCACATTACAGTGATTCAGTCTTCATACTAATTAAGAAGCCGACCAAACTATCGACCGATAAAAAGTCTGCAGTCTGCGAGGACTCTAATGAGCATTCATCTGTTCATCTCAAGACAAGCTTATCTTTCTTTCAAAATTTTCTTATCCGTTATCTACACAGTTATAATGCAGAGATTGGTCTCTGCATTCTAAAATGTTATCTGTTTTAGATCAATTTCAACGTACAAAGAGTGGTTCTACATCATGAATATTAATGTAACAATTGGTTATATAAAGTGACCACCTGGTGTTAGCATCGACGTAATTGTCGGGTTGATTGATACGTCCATTACGTGGTGTGCTTGAATGTTTCAAATAGCTTGAGTGCTGCCAAAGCAATGTATTCATTGATAACAATTTATGTATCATTATATTTCAAAAGTTTCTTTATGTTTATTTTATTAATACCAAAACTTACTCTGAAAGAATTCTGCACTTGATTTGATTTCAATACAATATTTCGATTTATACTTCTATTCATACTAAAATAAAAGTATTTTGTAATAAGTTTTCCTACATATAAGTTTTAAGTCTGTCTTTCTACATTTAAGTCTGTCTATGTCTACCTCTATTTTTTGATATATCTAAATAGCAGTTTATATTGTAGTAACAAAATTATATTATGCTTAGTAATTGTCTTTACGATAATAAAGTTTGTCAAAGCGACAAGTTATTTAAACTACAATAAATAACTGAACCAGTTAAAACATCAAACGAGTCGTAAATAAAGATATCTCCATCCAAAGATATTACTATAAGAGACAACAAGAATAGATATGAAACTATAAACAAAATTACTATTGATATTTACACCCGTATTCACAAAGAGTACCTACTTGCTTAAGTATAGCATCAACACTGTGCAAAGAATGCCAGTTTGCAGTGCGTTCCTTTTGACAAGCCTTCAAACTAGCCCGTTTCCTTAGCTGTTCGTTCATTTTGACGGACGCATAGTGCGCTCTGACACTTACACCCGTATTCACAAAGAGTACTTGCTTAAGTATAGCATCAACACTATGCAAAGAATGCCATTTTGCAGTGCGTTCCTTTTGGCAAGCCTTCAAACTAGCCCGTTTCCTTAGCTGTTCGTTCATTTTGACGGACGCATAGTGCGCTCTGACACTTAAGTATTGTTTCTGGATTGGTTTCGCTAGCCCTGTGCGCGCGTGCACACTATGAGACCTCACAGTAATGTTTGTGAATACGGGTGTTAATTGTTTCTGGATTGGTTTCGCTAGCCCTGTGCGCGCGTGCACACTATGAGACCTCACAGTAATGTTTGTGAATACGGGTGTTAGTTTAAATCTAATACCTACCGAAAGACTAGTAGCTAATATAATTTAACTAGACAAGGTACTAGTTTTAATGGAGATACTAAGTTTGGGCTACGGTTTCTATTGCATTTCAAAATAATTTAATAGGACTGGTTGTAATACCAAGTAGAGAAGGGCGGTCTTATTGCGTTAAGCAAATGGTTAAAGCTCGAGTTATAATATATGATGTGCATGGTATGTAATATTTATAGAATTCATTTAGTATTAAAAAAAATTAAGTATAGATACTAAATGAATTCCATAAATATTACTTAGGTACTATGCATTATACAACAATTTTAATTTAAAACATGTTATTTGCATCAAAAAGATCATCATCATCAATCTACTCCTCTTAAATTCAAAAATTAAATTTATTTAAAAAAAAAAACTGAAAATCAAAAATTTATTACGTTCTAAGCATTATCCATTAGTACCTAAGTATCTATTTATTGGGTTTAGTTTATTGGTAATGTATGCGAAACTAAATATGTAAATCTATTTTGAAGTAACAGTAATAAAAAAGGCAATACCCATAATAGAAAAGATTAATAACATTAAAAACATTGCACAATAAAAAATATTGCCATATAAAACTGTTTAAAATTCCATAAGAATTGACCAACAAATTAATTAACCTTCAATCAGACAAAACGCTTGGCATTGTTGATATAATGAACAACTTTATATATAAGTACATAATATTATTTGTTATGTATAGAGTACAATTAACTAGATACATATACAAGGTAATAAATGCCCTGGAATATTGATGTCGAATAAATAAAACCAGTTGAACTGACTATTTATACGGATTAGACAAGAATTCCATTAGAACAACTATGTATCAATCAAAGTTTGACAGCCTAAGGAAACTTTGACTGAACTGACTAAAATGAGACACTGTTGAGGCACCACACCTCATGTTCAGTGTTTTGTAATTAAATATAAACTAAATTGTTAAAACGTCTATCTTATAAAAAGTTAGCGCAGACTTGAAGTACTGATCACCATACGTAATGATGACTTAAAGTCAACGCTAACTTTTTATAACATAGGGGCCTACAAAAAAAAACAATATATTCACAAACAAACTTACGACTATAATCTACAATATTTACAAAATGTACATAGGCATATAAAATACATAAGAAACAGTTGAGCTATCTTAAATATCTTGAATCAACTATGTATGTTTAACTATGCCTAGTCGATACCTATAGTAATATCGATAAAGCATTTTTTAAATAATGTTGGTTATTAACCGGCGCCACGGCTCAGTTGGTAGTAGCTCTGCCATCCATGTTGTGGGTCGTGGGTTCGATTCTCACCCAGAGCAAATGTTTGTGCGATGAATATAAAAATTTGTTTTGTGTCTGGGTGTTAAAATAATATGCATATATGTGTTCTATCTGCAATCTAGCTCCCATAGTACAAGCTTTGCTTAGTTTGGGACTAGAGTTTGATGTGTGAAATGTCCATGAATATTTATTTTATAGATAAAAGTTGCAAATCGTGCCCAAAGAAATGAAAATGCAATTACAAATAACTCATTCGGTAGAAAGTATTCTGCTATCTAAAACGACGGCGAATAGAATCCCCACTTTCCCACATTTACCCACAGAAACCCCATTGTATGGAAATATGTAGTATCATGACCGTCTTGTTGATATTTCACTTCGCCTTTGTATTGCTTATGGGTGCAAATTCGTTGCAAAGTGAAAGACGCTGGAATAGGGTATTTAGATCAAGAACTTGGAATTGTTTTCATATTCGAATTGAAATTGGTAAAATAAAATACAATTTAGCTTTAAATAACGCTGTTTTAGTGCTACTAAACAGTACAACTGGTAGTAAAAATGAAACTAGAATGTATCGGATCTAGGGATCTTTCGATAGGAGCTTTTAATAAGTTTTTGATACGATAAATTAAAGACTTACCTACGTAAGAAAATGATTCTACTTAGGTAGGTAATATACAAACAAACTTACGACTATACAGTATTTACAAAATATACATTGTCATATAAAATACATAAGAAACAGTTGAGCTTTCTACAGACCGTTGCAAACGATCTATAGATAGTTCAACTGATCCAAATCAGTACCAATCGGAAGCGTACCCAGGACACTGGCTGCATTGCCGCGCTGAATAGCAATGCTGATACGGTAGGTAATGTGTATGAAAATAGTTTTCAAGTTTTTCGTCTAAAACGATGTAATGAAATTTGCCTAAAAATACTTTAAAAAAGTTTAGTTTATAATTGACTTTAAGCACAAATCTAAGTTAATATTTTATTTATTTTATTTTTATTTCCTAGGAAAACAAACAGTCACAATGTAAACTATGTTGAATCTAAAATTATAAATATGGACCACTTATAAGTTTTCGCATGTTGACACTATGTTATAGCTTGCTTGCTTGAATCAACAACAGAAAAGAATACAAATAACAGAAAAGATTAAAAACAACACAAAAATAAGAAAAAATAATAACAAAAGAAGATTAACATCTACGAAGATGACATGCCAAACCAGCGTTTGGCTAAAATATTATTTATTTTAATAGGTTTGCTATCAAACAGGTCAAGTTCAGGGATGTCGACCAGGTTGTTGAATGCGATTACTGCTCTGCTGAAAAAAGAGTTTTGCCTGTAATTTGTGAAACTAAATGGGATTGCCAAATGAGTTGCGAGTCTGATAGATTTTTTTGGGACTTTGAGTTTAATATTTTCCAAAAGTTGAGGGGAATCAATTTTACTCTGCGCTATTTTGCCTAGGAAAACAATGTCTGCTACATTACGTCGTTCTTGTAAGGGTAATATATGATGTCTCTTACACCTAGATACGTAGTCTTTGTCATAGCACCTACATTTAAATTGTAAAAATCTTAAGAAGCGACGTTGGATGGACTCTATTCTCTTTATATAGACCTCGTACTGAGGGTTCCATACTTGACTACAGTACTCGAGGATACTACGCACATAGGCACAATACAATATTTTAATTACTTTAATAGAAGAGAACTGGGAACTGACTCTTATAATAAACCCTAGTGCTTTGTTAGCTCTGTTTGAGATGTTTTCTATGTGTTTGTCAAAGGATAACATAGAGTCCTGCATAATGCCGAGATCCCGTATCTCATCCACTTTCGCAAGGGAAATTCCTTTTAGCATGTAACTGAAAACAGTGGGTTTTTGCTTGCGAGTGAATGTAATAGAAAAACATTTGGAAACGTTGAGATCGAGCTTGTTTTGCATACAAAACAATTCAAATCGAGCCAAGTCATCCTGCAACATGGAACAATCGTTGATGCTGCTGACCTGTCTGAAAACTTTCATATCATCAGCGTATAAAAGGAAGCGAGAGTTCACAAAACAAGAGCCAATATCGTTCAGAAAAATTGAAAAAAGTAAGGGGCCGAGCAATGAACCTTGTGGCACACCGGAAGGCACACTAGACCAGGTTGAGGAGCAAAAACCATTTACCACTACTTTTTGCGAGCGGTTTTCTATATAAGAAGTGAACCATCTGAATAAGTCTCCATGTATTCCAGCATTTAGTAGTTTTTTTAATAGCAATGTGTGATCTATACGATCAAATGCTTTGCTATAATCACTGTATACAGCGTCCACTTGTCCCCCTGAGTCCATATTTGATGATACATAATCTGTAAATGAGATTAAATTTGAGGTGGTTGAGCGATTTTTGAGAAATCCATGCTGTTCGGGAATAAAACTAGCTGAGAGTGCTGAATAAACTTGATTATATACCAGCCTTTCAAAAACCTTAGCAAAAACACATAATTTAGATATCGGTCTATAGTTTTTAACATCAGACCTATTACCGCTCTTATGAATAGGAGAGATGAACGCCGATTTCCAGATCCCTGGTACTATACCTTCACCAATAGAACGCTTGAAAATAATTGTTAGTGGTGTAGCTAAGCTCTTAGCACATTTAACTATAAATACTGGAACAATTTGATCCGGTCCAGCACCCTTTGAGATGTCAAGCGATTTAAGCAGGTTGAAAATAGAGGCAAATTCAATTTGAATATCGGCTATAGAGCAAGGACTTGTACTAGCATCATTAGTGAAAGAATTTACTTGAGAGGATTGTGGTGACCGAGATAGAAAATTAGATTGAAAGTAGGAGGAAAAGAGGTTACACACTCCCTCTCCAGATTCGGCAGACTGCCCTTCATATACTAGAGTAGACGGTAGCGAGCTAGAACCTTTTTTAAGAGTTTTTACATAGGACCAAAACACTTTCGGATTCTTAACAATTGAGTCTTCCGTATTTTTTATATAATTATTGTAACATAAATTCAATAAATTAATATAACAGAAGAGGGACTCCAAGTACTTGAGTAAGTTTCAAATATCATTGAAATTGTTACAGTAAGCAGTTACAGCTAATGCTGTATTCTGATGTAAGTAGGTTTACAACCTGAGAGAAACTTTTGTATTCTGTTACAAACCACATCTATGCCACCTCAGAACCTTCAAGATAAGTCAGCATTACAGTATAAATAGTATTATCTACGAACAGGGGGGGTATCCTGGCAACTGAAATGTTTTTGAACTGATATTTGATCAAATTGCAGTTCAGTTTTCTTCATCGTCTTTTATTGATATTTTGAATTATCGATTTTCATACCTTTTGAATACCTTGAATTAACGAAAAATCAGGTAGGCCATGCTCAAATCGGGTAGGCCACGTGCTAAACCGCGGCATTGACATCATTTTTAACAGCTCAGTCATAATTTTATAAAGCTCAGTCACGTCAGTCACCAAAAATGCCACGGAATACTGATGAGTTACTATAGTAAAATCATCGAAAACTGAACTGCTACTGAAAGGATATTCGGTCACGCAAGTTTCCCCTTGCTGGATAGCCCCCCAGAACCTTCAAGATAAGTCAGCATAGTATAAATAGAATCTACGTACAGTTAGGAGTCACGTTTCTGTTCTAAGAAATCACAATAATAACCAACTCAGGTTCGCTATCTTAAATGTATAGCGGACCGTCGATCTTTATTCAATTTCACAAATAGAAAACACTACAGTACAAAATATTGTAATAAATATACTGTACAAACGCAAACTAATGTCTATGGCTTCCCATAAAGCGGAGAACATGGTTTTGAGTTTTACCTTGCGGGCTTTCTCAGAAATACGACTTGGAATATTTAAAGGCTAGATTAATAATTGTAATAAAAAAATATGCTATAGGAAGAGATGAAAACAAAGGGACTTGAATGAAAAGGTTTTAGATCCGTTAAATGCTTTTTAAATAGAAGATTTGATTGTTATTAAAGACTAGCTGACCCGTGCCCATTTCGCTGGGCATAATTCGACCGTTTTTTCTCCGATTCACTTTGCAAAACGGACTACCACGTAAAAGCCTTTATATTTTTCGGTTTTTTATAATAACCTTTGACACTCAGCAATAATGTGGCGTTATATTGGTGAAAGATTTTTTAAAATCGGTTCAGTAGATTCCGGGATTACCCCTTACAATACAAACATACAAACTTTACTTCTTTATTAGTAGATATAGATAAACTAGTATTGAATATAATTATGTGTGGGTAAAAATAGCCATCTTTTTGTAAAACAAATCATAGATAAACTTATTCATGATCATTTTACCTTTTTCGTACCTCTACGATAGTCGTAAACATTTCAATCGACAGACCCACAGTCTGCACCAAATAGAGGTCAGCCGTTGTCTCAGTTTCAATAATTATTCTTACACCTACAATCGAAACAATTTATTCTATACCATGATGTCAGTGTTTGAACATTCCTGATAACGTAATTCTAGGAGTCTGATAGCTGTACCTCTACCATGAGTTGTCACAGTAAAATCGCCTGACTTTACTACAGTAGTCACGTAAATGTATTACGAATTTTAGTACCCAACTATCCGCTAGAGGCGCTGTACAAATCTTCATACTTACATTTTTTTAACTACAGACGCTAGCGAGTATAGATTGTAAAAACTCATGGTAGAGCTACTGACAACGAATTAATGTGACTATCGTAAACGAAAAGTATTTAAGATACACTGCTCGCTAACGCTGCAACGTTCGTCAGTGAAGCTGATGTTGACGCGCAGTGTATATCAAATACGTCACTGTTTCGATACGTTTACGATTGTCACATTTATTCGTGCTTTCCCCCTTGTATCGATGAACATAATCGATAACAACAAATGAATTATAGTTGACTCGATTTTAAGCTTGCTTTAGAATATTGTTTTTAGATTATTTTATATTCGTCTGTGGGCTTTTTTATTGCTCTGAATATTATTTTAATATTTTTTTTGTTACAGGTACGTTTGGATCTATTCAGTTATAGTTTTAAAATTGGTAAGTTGCTATAACAACGCACGAGTATTTTATATTTAAAAAAAAATAATTGTAGGTCTAGATCTACTTAGAAAACAATAATCGTCGTAAATCGTACCAAATAATAAATAAAGTGCGACCTATGATAATATTTAAATATATTTATTCATAAAATTGTCGTCATAATCTATAAATTAGAACACAAGAAGAAGGTTAACTGATAACATTACAAAGATTTGTCTTGACCTGTATTTAAGACAAATTCATTCATAAATTATTAGTGAAATACTATTTAACTGCCGAGACCCGTACCCCAAGTACGAGTTTGTGCACACACGGATCGTAGAGACGCAATCGCCGAGCGTCACCGATTTTGTATGGAGATCCAAGCTTTTCAAGAAATCTGCTAGGGGCGCTGCTTGGATCTCCATACAAAATCGGTGACGCTCGGCGATTGCGTCTCTACGATCCGTGTGTGCACAAACTCGTACTTGGGGTACCGTACTGACTTCGATAATAACGGGTGGCGCAAAAGTAAGGGCACTAAAGAAAACACTGTTTATTTTTTTATATGACATTTCCTGTCATTCTATTGTTGAAAATTGTGTAGTGAACAAATGTAAAATACACTGAAAATAAACATGGACCGTTTTACTCCTCAAGAACGTGGAATAATCGTGTCAATGTTCTTACGGAATAATTCATCAGTGATAAAAACACAACGTGAATTTCGTCAACGATTTCCCCACCGTCCGGCACCGATTGGTCGCTCAATTCGGATTCAACATTGGATAGACCTAAGTCTGGGAGACCAAGAACAGGCCGTTCAGCTGAAAATATCGATGCTGTGCGCGAATATGTGGAAGAGTGTCCAGAAACATCAACGAGGCAACGTGCCACGCAATTGCGTCACTGGAGAACGCTACAGAACCATGTTACGTGAGTTTTTGATACCCAGTTTGGACGAATTGAGGCTGGAGCACATCTGGTTTCAACAAGACGGCGCTACGGCACACACAGCGCGCGACACTATGGACTTAGTTAGGGACGCTTTTCCAGGCCGAGTTATCTCTCGTTTTGGCGATTTGCCTTGGCCTGCAAGATCACCCGATCTGACCAGTCCAGACTTCTTTCTTTGGAGTTTTTTGAAATCTCGGGTGTATGTGAACAAGCCACAGAATATCGCAACTCTAAAAGAAATCATTCATCAAGAAAAAAGGAACATATCGCAGGAAGTGTTACGGCAAGTTATGCAAAATGTCATAAAAAGGGCTCAAGCTTGCATCAACTCTGGAGGTCACTATTTAAAAGACATAATTTTTAAATCCTAATGGTACAAAATTTAATGAACCAAATATACATTTAAAAAAACCTAAATCTATTTTTCTAATTTAGAAAAAAAGTTATAGCTGAACCAAATAGGGTCATTTCTTTTGCGCCACCCTGTAGATAGGCTTCTTAATAACTAGGTGTAGATTATTTCTAAACCTAGGTTTTAAGCAGTTATTTGAATTATTAGGAGAATTAATATAAGTTGCGTACGCGCAGGGTACACTATTAGTTCTAATGATATTAATAAACTATTTCGAAATTATTATCTATTGATCCAATTAATTAAATTTCAATAAAACTGGTGCATAGTATTATAAACTATATATCATTTAATTGCGGTTCGTTGGCGTATCTAGTATTATATAGGTTCTAAGCTTAAAACATTATATATTTATGTATTTAGTTACTTCTATATTTTTTTCAATAATCTAGATATTTTCTTGAAACTACCTCTGTAGAGTTTCGCTTCTAGCTTACAGTAGCAAAACTCTTAATTTAGAGTAAGGTAGGTGATAGGAAGGGTATATAAAAGTATGTCTACTTGTTGGTAACTTACGTAATAAAAATTTACTTAAATAAATAATGTAGGTAAACAAGTTGGGTAAATATGAAATGTCTTGCAATAAATTTGCCCGGCACTTCGTCCTAATTTTAATAAATATACTCCTTAGCTTCTCGTTCACCTAATTGAAAGTATGAGTGTGATACCAAATATGGTCACGGCCAAACCTCATGTGTAGGCGTTTATGACACAAAAACAAAGATACATAAATACAGGTATACAAAACGAATGGGCTGTTGAGAGAACGGAAAGCATACAGTGGCCGAAGATTCGCACCCACGCACCAATTTTACAAAATTTTGGGTCAAAACCAACGAATTTTCGATAAGAGCACACCAAAGCCTTTCAATTAACAAGATCTACGTAACTCATAGTTAAAATACTTTTAAACATCATGTCCAAAAAGCTAGGAAAATAAAACTGTGTATAAAACCTAAATAGGTAATGGCTGAGATTTGGTCGCCAAGGCCATGGTCTATATTGCCAAAGAGAATTATTTTTTTTTTTAATAAAAAGATATGGAACTTTGATACTATACCTTCTTACTATAACTTCATAAATAGTAGAAAAAAACAAAAACGTATTTACATTGAAGTGTCGTATTATAAAACTTGCAACCCCATTTTGATATTTGACACTGACAGGCCAGTCTACAACTGATCCGTCAAAATAGAGTAGGAAAATCCAAAAGCGGATTTCTTAACAGTATTCGCAGACACGCTGGCGTATTTCTACACAAGTAGTTTCATTGATAATGCCAGGTGGGTGGACTGGTCCGCCATTCATGAGTTGGGCAACACCAGCCTACGCAATAACGGTACGGACTAAGCCGCTGCTAAATTATCCGGCAATTAATACAAAAATACGGAACTAGGTATAAATATAAGCAAATATAGCAAAGCTTTTTTATATTTTACAGTTACAATACATTGTTACCTATAAAAATCTAGACCTACCTATACATGGGATTTAAATAAAAAGCAGGCCTATAATATATTATAAATTTGTATTGTATTAAATTTAGAAAACAAATAGATTAATTACTTAAAACTAGGTACACAAGTTACACTAACTAAAAGGCAATTTAGAAATAATGCTCCGGCTAAGGGCTTAGGTCTTATAATTAAAGTTTGGGTTTCTCGGAATGAATTGCATATGGTGGTGTCAATATTTAAGTTTGAGTTATGTGGTTAAGTTGTTGAAGTAAAATTAAGTTGAGCGCCATCCATATGAAAGTGGAAATAAAAAATGAGTAATGTTTTCCCTACCTATCTGCTTAGGGTCTACCAACACAGGACACAGAAGCGCCTGTCCTTCGGTAAACAGAAGCCCCTTTGGCTTCGTCGGCAGAACCCTGTCTAACGCTGTGACACTATCTTACTTGTACAGCGGACAGAAGAATAGTTCCAAACCAGGTGAGCTCCAAACTCTCCGATGTGGGATGGTCGAGCTCGCTAACGCTGGTATGGTGTAAAATTATGTTTGTATGGCCTAAACCAAATAGCTGGCCTTATCCAAACTTGTTGGCCTAAACAGACTGGTTGGCCCAAGCCAAACTCCCTGTAAAAAAAAGAAAATCTAGTAAAAAATCAAAGTATGAAACCGTTCGACGACGATGAATGACAACTTAAAATTGGATAAAAAATGAACTTTTACTGGTCGGACAGCTCTGAAATTTTGTAGGCATATAGGCTGCACATGGGGGAAACGTTTTACAAAGTATTTAGTTGAATTTACTAATAAAAATTATAATTTTGATAAATGTGCTAAGAAAAAAACATGTGTTAGAAAGTTGAATTTTTTAACAGAAATTGTGTGCAGAACCCTAATCCACAGGAATAAATGCTTACCTGGGGTTTAAGTCCAGGGATTGCTTGGATTTACAACGATAAAAATCGGCAGCCGGCGTCGCGTCGATTGTAAAAAAACAAGTGTCGTGTACACCAAAATTCACCAATCTGAAAATATCCTTCTAATTACAATACTGCCATCGATCACTGATGCTAATTTAGCCACTATTTAATGTAAAACTTACAGTTTTAATAAAATAAGAAAGTTTGCGACGCTAGGCTAGCGGCGAATTCAGCCAAAATGAAAAATGTCGATTTGACAGATGAACGAACAAAAAAAAACTTGATGGGGTTGCCAGCCGGAACTCTGAAATCCGCCAACAAAACTACAGACTAAAAAAAACCGAGTAACGCGAAATATAGTTGTTACAATACCCCCCCAATCAGAAGAATTTTGCGCCAAAAACGCGAAATTCGAGCTGGTCCCCCAGCCACTAAAGTACGACGGAGTCTGAAAAAAAATTGAAACTGTGAAAACAGGAAAACGATAAGTTAGATTATTCTAACATCTGCAAAGAAAACTAAGATCCTATCCTTATCCTATAAGAATAGAATTTAACCAAAAGGTTAAATAAAAAAAACTTCATGACAAAGTATGTAAAAGGTACAACACAATATTATCAGTAGAACATAAGCTCTAAAGAGATACTCCGCTATCAGCGCGTCGCACTCCGACTCTGAAAATAACAACAACAATGAATTTACAATTTATTGGAATAAGGCTTTTGGTAAGAGTTTCCAAGGAACCGCTCTATACAAGTACAAATGAAAAGAATTGGAATAAGGCTTTTGGTAAGAGTTTCCAACGAACCGCTCTATAGGTAGAAAGAAAAATAATTGAGATAACGCCGCTATCAACGCGTCGCACTCGAATATTGGAAAAACAAACTGTACAAAACACAAACAACGTTTTGGCAAGCAAGCGGAATATGGCTTTTGGTAAGGGTTTCCAACCGCCCTGGCATTGGCTTATTTTTGTAAAGGAGTTACCTCGACCGCTCCTCTTTGCTGCCAAAAACTCCTGAAAGAACAGACGAACAAAAACAAGGACAAAATTTTGTTAAGCATTTGGAATAAGGCTTATTGTATGGGTTTCCAAAAAACCGCCCTGGCATAGGCTTATTTTTGTGAAGGAGTTACCGGAACCGCTCCCCTTTGCTTTGAAAACAAAAACCGAAATGACAACATGCACCTCTATGTTGGTCATGCATAAAAGTACTGTCGACGACATTAACTGAAACACAAACAAAAATTTACAAGATTTACAGAACTTAAAAAATAAATCTTTCTTGCAATAAGGTAAACAAACCAAAACAATAACCAACCGCCAGGACCTGATAAAACAAACCTAGTAAAACTCTCCCGTCCGGGCGCTGGTCATTACATACCAAAGTATGTAAAATCAATCTTTTCTGTAAGCATCATTCCATGTTTAATCCGACTGCCAGGACTCGTTAATACAAACAAAGTTATCTCTCCCGTCCGGGCGCTGACCATCTCACGCACATGATGTCAAGTATGCGAAGACAAAATCTTTTCAATCTAGCGAATCATTCCTAATATTTCCAACTGCCGGGACCTGTTAACACAAACCAAAGTAATCTCTCCCGTCCGGGCGCTTCTTGATGGAACATCAAACATTTACTCAACCATGGGGACCAGTCCATAGTTGAGGAAAAAAAACTAAACAAAAGTACAAAAAGGCAAAGCTGCACACAAAAATATCACCGACGGCGTGAAACCGTAGTGAAAAAGTCTCAACTATGGGGCTCAATCCATAGTTGAGGGAAAACAAACGAATTACACCCACGGGGTAGACGTGGTGTAATTCATAACTCACCAACGGGGTAGACCGTAGTGAAAAAATCTCAATCATGGGGGTAGATCCATGATTAAGGGTAAAAACGAACTATACACACGGGGTAGACGTGGTATAATTCAACTCACCAACGGGGTAGACCGTAGTGAAGAAAAATCTTAACCATGGGGGTAGATCCATGATTAAGGGTAAAAGTGAATTATACACACGGGATAGACGCGGCATAATTCAACTCACCAACGGGGTAGACCGTAGTGACGAAAAATCTCAACCATGGGGGTAGATCCACGATTGAGGGTAAAAGTAACATGTCCATTCGTAATCGAACCCACTAAAGGCCCAACACGAACAACAACGTGCTTCTGAAACATGGAAAAGAACACACTACCAGTGAATTGCGTAATATCCGCAACCACTGTACGTGGTTCACCACGGGTCAGAAACACTCCTTCCAACATCAACAACAAAATTGCCAACTATTCTCCAAAAGGAGAACAGTCAACAACAAACAATTACACAGACAACAAACTTGCTAATTATTCTCCGAAAAGAAAACAACTAACAACAACAACATCACAAAAAAAAATGAAACCTAACAATGATTTCAACAAAACTAGAAGTAAGCCTTGGATTTCTCGAAATGGCAAGCTCTGCGAGAGCTTATAAGAGGACCAAGTCTAACAAACTTTCACAAAACCCGCCATGCTCGATTAATCTTTAGCTAAGAAGTTACACAAGAAAACTTGTTTAAATAATTTTAAAATAAATACCGTAGCGTGGTGCCGAAAATAAAAATTGTATAAGTAATAAAAGAATATGCATGGCACCACACACAGCTAAAAATGTTTTATAAAACTATTGGTGAATTGAACAAAACAACAAAAACATCGAAGCACGGGAATTCTTCGCAGAACTGCGACGAAGGGTAGCTCCCGTCTTCAAGAATAAGGACAAGTCCAGACCATGTAAAGGGTGGTCATGAACCTTGACAAACAAAAAAAACATGATGATTGAGAACCGTCGAGACATTTCTATAAAAAAGTATAAAATAAAAGTAAAAAGTGCCAAAAGGCTTTAATAAAAGTTTAAGAACTGTCTCGATGGCTTGAACTTTCTATTATTTATTTCTAATATTCGCCTGAGGTGCAAACGGTGGTGAAGGTTATGTAACCGGAACATAACAGAACAGCTGTAAGAACCTGTATCTGAAAATTGAAACAAACGAGGACAGAAAAACAAGTGATACAATATTGCCTGAATGTAAGTTAAGTTTTCCTGAACTTCGGCTGACCAAAGCTTTCAAAAGTTGTGAAAACTTCTTGAGCTTATCTTCGAGTATCATCAAAGCATCTGACACATTCTCTTCAAATGAAACGAAGGAGTCAAAAGATGTTACACTGGCTAAAGATTCAATTAATACTCTACAGGAAGACATTATGGCGGCGCCTATAGCATCTCTCGTATGGATCCTACGAACGAGTTTGTTATTGTGCAGCATTCAGAAAGGTCTAACGTATCCTAAAATGTCAAAAAAAAACAAAAAAAATATGACTGAAAAAAAAAATAAGTTTGAAAAAAATATTAAGTTTTGAAAAATTTTAAAGATCTAGAAGACTAAGGTTAATGGAATGTTAATGAATAAGCAGCTAAAGAATAGACATATTTGAAACAGAACAAAAAATAATGCAAGAAGAAACTTTTTTGTGCCCGAGGAGATAACCTAAAAATTATAAATTTTGTTTTTAGTTTTAAAAGTTGAAATTAATGTTTAAGATTAAGATTCATAGTTGTTTAGATATGATTGATAAATTTATACCACCAATTATGCAAATCACCTCAAGTTTACATGATAAAAATATTTTGCAAATGTTCTTAAAAATAATCATCACATTGTAAAAAGTAAAACAGTGAGCAGTTACACATAATGATAAAAAGTAACAATAAGGTACTTACTCACCTAACATAAGCTATTTTGCTATAACACAAAATAAAAAATAGAACACACATAACTCAAATGACACATTATATAAAAAAAATGCAATTTTTATCACAGCTGATTCGACATGACAACCATTCCGAGAAAAGCCCCACGTTGGGCGCCACTGTTACCTATAAAAATCTAGACCTACCTATACATGGGATTTAAATAAAAAGCAGGCCTATAATATATTATAAATTTGTATTGTATTAAATTTAGAAAACAAATAGATTAATTACTTAAAACTAGGTACACAAGTTACACTAACTAAAAGGCAATTTAGAAATAATGCTCCGGCTAAGGGCTTAGGTCTTATAATTAAAGTTTGGGTTTCTCGGAATGAATTGCATATGGTGGTGTCAATATTTAAGTTTGAGTTATGTGGTTAAGTTGTTGAAGTAAAATTAAGTTGAGCGCCATCCATATGAAAGTGGAAATAAAAAATGAGTAATGTTTTCCCTACCTATCTGCTTAGGGTCTACCAACACAGGACACAGAAGCGCCTGTCCTTCGGTAAACAGAAGCCCCTTTGGCTTCGTCGGCAGAACCCTGTCTAACGCTGTGACACTATCTTACTTGTACAGCGGACAGAAGAATAGTTCCAAACCAGGTGAGCTCCAAACTCTCCGATGTGGGATGGTCGAGCTCGCTAACGCTGGTATGGTGTAAAATTATGTTTGTATGGCCTAAACCAAATAGCTGGCCTTATCCAAACTTGTTGGCCTAAACAGACTGGTTGGCCCAAGCCAAACTCCCTGTAAAAAAAAGAAAATCTAGTAAAAAATCAAAGTATGAAACCGTTCGACGACGATGAATGACAACTTAAAATTGGATAAAAAATGAACTTTTACTGGTCGGACAGCTCTGAAATTTTGTAGGCATATAGGCTGCACATGGGGGAAACGTTTTACAAAGTATTTAGTTGAATTTACTAATAAAAATTATAATTTTGATAAATGTGCTAAGAAAAAAACATGTGTTAGAAAGTTGAATTTTTTAACAGAAATTGTGTGCAGAACCCTAATCCACAGGAATAAATGCTTACCTGGGGTTTAAGTCCAGGGATTGCTTGGATTTACAACGATAAAAATCGGCAGCCGGCGTCGCGTCGATTGTAAAAAAACAAGTGTCGTGTACACCAAAATTCACCAATCTGAAAATATCCTTCTAATTACAATACTGCCATCGATCACTGATGCTAATTTAGCCACTATTTAATGTAAAACTTACAGTTTTAATAAAATAAGAAAGTTTGCGACGCTAGGCTAGCGGCGAATTCAGCCAAAATGAAAAATGTCGATTTGACAGATGAACGAACAAAAAAAAACTTGATGGGGTTGCCAGCCGGAACTCTGAAATCCGCCAACAAAACTACAGACTAAAAAAAACCGAGTAACGCGAAATATAGTTGTTACAACATGATAATAGTTTGTTTATTTATGGAGATTTTAAAACCAATGGTCACGCAACTACAACGTACACCGCAATTTGATGACTTTTATGGTTGTGTTTTAAAAATTCGTGTGTACCCAGATGGCTGATGATACAGTGGCAGGCAGCCATTGAACCCTAGACGCTGAAACGATGATATTGAGGTCTGGAAATATAAACGACTGCTAATCCTGAAAGAAAATAAGAAAGACCTGCAATGAGGTAGAATAGGTTGAAAATGTATAAGTAGATTTTTAACGTATCGTGTTCCAATGAGAAGCAAAAGTATAATTAGTACTATATTATAACTATATAAAGTTTTTTTGAGTAGATAAACTATTAACACGTTGATAAATAATGAAGAAACCTGAAAAGAAATCACATCTTACAAAGTTGCAATAAAGTACAAAAACTCAGAAGACAGTAGTTAATAAAGTTGCAAACATAACATTTCACCAACACCAATCCAATACAAAAACGGCATTCACTTGCCACATCATTTTAAAATCCCGATTCACCCACGCAAAGTAAACAACCTGACAGTTGGCGCTATACGGATTATTACGAACGAATAATAATGATCATCTCCAATGATACGGAACTAGTTATACCAAGTTTTTGTAGATTGACGATATAAAGCCATATAAAGCTTTATAAATGTGTCAATCTACAAAAACTTGGTTTAACTACTTAGCAATAGATATTTGGATCCGTTTAACTATCTATAGATCGTTTGCAACGGTCTGTAGATAGCTCAACTGTTTCTTATGTATTTTATATGCCTATGTACATTTTGTAAATACTGTAATAGTCGTAAGTTTGTTTGTGAATAAAGTTTATTTTGATTACAAGCAATAGATAATAGAATTTTATATTCTAAAGTTGACGAAATTTAATTAGACTAGGCAATTGATAAGTGTACTCGTATGTGGAAAAAGGAATATTGGCGGTTTGAACATCGAGGTGTGCTGACGATGTAGCTAAGAACAGCAAAGCTGCAAAAGCTGTAAGTAATTAATTAATTACTAAAGAATTTTTATTTCGATTAATTCTTTAACAATAATGTAAACGCAGAAACAACTAAACAGGAACAAGTTAAAAAAAACAGAAAAAGCCACATTTCTTCGTCCACTTTCAAGGAAATGAAACCAGTAACAGATTCAAGCCTAGGCTCAACTTTTTATCCTAGTTATCTAATAGACGCGAACGAAGTGCTAATGACGATAATTATGAATCAATTTACTCTGGAACAGGATCACTTCATATCTAGTCTTGCGGAAGAGTTTTTTATCAACTATGTGATACTAGCTTTATAACTAAGTATTGCATCGGAAATCTAGTTTTGGTAAGCGGAGTGTAGCTGCCAAAAACTGGATGAGAAGAGCCGAAGACCGGGCTCAGTGGCGCGTCTTGGGAGGCTACGTCCAGCAGTGGACTGTTATAGGTTGATGATGATGATGAATGTAGTTTCATGGGAGCTTTGCTTAGTTTGGGACTAGAAAGCGATGTGTGAAATGACTTACAATGTTTATTTAGTTCCATTGAATGCGTACCTAGATCTAAAAAAATATCTAGCTCTGTTAAAATCTTTGTGAGAATTATTCTTTTTGACATACAAGAATGAAGTATCTGCCTTCCATGCAGTGGTTTGTAGGAATTGGTACGGTTGTAGGTATGATTACTAGTAGTTACTACAAGGTATGATTACAACAAATTTAATTAGGAGACCGGCTTCTTTTTTAATCAAACTGTTTTTTTAATGCACTTTTTGTTATATTTGAAATGTCATGAGTTAAGAATATCTGTAGGTATATGTCACGAAGCTTAAGTTTAATTATGGATTGTTCCATTATGGATTTTATTACATACAGTCCAAAGTCGAATGTTGCAATTCAACACCTATTCAACAATCAATATCACCGATATTTCTACATCGGTGTGTTTTCCAAAATGTCAATTGTTATTTAACTGTCGCGTAAGATTATTAAAAAACTTGAGAACGAGGTACTGAATTAAGGCCAACATTTTTTTGTTAAAACATGCATAATGACTCACACTTGCATCGAAAAATCTTGAATAATAAATACCAGGAAATCAAAGAGATGTTATAAGATTCTATACGTTAATTACAGGCGTCACAGCTCAGTTGGTAGTAGCTCTGCCTTCCATGCTGTCGGTCGTGGGTTCGATTCCCACCCAGAGCAAATGTTTGTGTGATGAACATAAATATTCATATTCATGAACATTTCAAACATCACATTTATTAGTCCCATACTAAGCAACGCTTGTACTATGAGAACTACATAGATTGCTGATAGAATTATATACTTACCTTTTTTTTAGTGTATCAATAGTTAGTAACCGACTCGTAAGTTGTTCAAAAACGTTTCGACTGGTGCTAGCCCTCGAACCCATTATCGGTGCATGACATATCGTGCTGCAAGTGGGTCACTGCACTGCAGCGAGAAAGTGCCTATCCATAGTAACTTTGGTTACGCAAAGATTTTGAATACGAGAGGTTGTCAGCATACGCTGTCTTGTAACCAAAGTGGTTGACGTATAAAACCCTTTTTGAACAAAGTAGTGTTTTTTTGGGATAATTTGAATATTAGACAAAAAGGTTGGTGCAACTTAATTAAATTATAATTTAACCTAAATAAAGGGTTTAAGGGTAGGTACTTAAATAATTTAAGTACCTATAAAAGTATAGTAATAATAAAAGTATCATGCATGACCAATTTAAGTTAAATTGGTCATGCATGATACTTTTATGACGAAGTCACTTCATAAAATTGTGTATCTACTAAAAAAATCTACTTTATTGTCATTTTGGTTGCTTATCTTATAAAAAGTTAGCGTTGACATTATGTCACCATTACGTATCAAGACATCAAGTCTGCGCTAACTTTTTATAAGATAGACCGTTAATCTTTAGAATTTACTCGTGGTTCCTGATTTAATTGTGTCTGTGATTTATAAAATGTACATTTTGTGTAAGTTTTTTATATGGTTTTTTTATACAACAATATTTTAGTCTGATAAAATTACTGCAGCAGTCATTATTAACCCTTTATTTTTTAACACTTTAATTCATTCAATGCTAAACGGTAAAATATAACGGTAGATTAACCGCAAAAACACAGCAACGATTAAGTTATCGTCAGTTGGAAGTCGGAACAAAGGAGGCCCAGGCAACCCGAAGGACTGCAGACAATGGGGCACCTGATCGTAGATAGATGCAAAATAGATATAAAAATACTCGTGTATAGACTATAAAACTAACTTTCACCTGCAACATAAACAGACTTATTTTTATATGCAACCATTGACATACATAGACATATTTCAAAGTCAAAGTCAAATTGTATTACCTAAATAAGGCCTGTGAAAATATTTTTGAAAATAAAAAAAATAGTTTGATTTAAAAAAGTATCACAGTTATGTGATTAGCACAATTCATCTTGTATTTAGCTAAAAATTAAAACATGCCTTCGCTTATCGGTCTTATCGCTATAATTCTTTTTTTAATATAGTCTTTAAGTGGCACTATTTATTTACTATTGACAAAGCACAAAATAATTTGTAAAGTCCTTACTAATATTATTTCTAAACGCTCACGCACAAAAAAACTGTTTTTACATACTCAGTTTCAACCGAATATGTCCCAAAAAATATAACAAAATCCGTTATCTTTGAAAATAAATTAATTGCCTATTAAGTTTTTATCTGAAACTAGACTTTTTCTCGTTACAATTTATAGAGATAAACGTGTGTGGTCCACTATCCAAATGCACATAAAAATACGAAAATAAACGCAATTTCAACATGAGGTTAAATGCCAGTAATTATCGCAGGCGCCCTATTAAATAGATAACACTCAAAATGTATTAAACAGATACAAAAATTACTTTTCGGGTCGGATAAAAATAATCATTAATGTGAGTCTGAATCTAGTCAAAATGCTATAAAAACATTAAACAAATGAAGCTACTAAAAAGCATGGAAATTCCCGTGAAAATGATATTTCTATAATGTTTTTTTTTATATAATTTAAGTCTGAAGATGAAATCAATATTGTATTTAACTCGATTATAGTAAAATTAGTCCGGAATGTTTATGTTTTTATAACGCACTTTTGAACAATTCAAATCGTTAATTAAGAATTTACTAAAATCACATGGGGCACAATTAAGTAGGTATCCTTTATTATACAGAGTATTAAAACAAATCCCCGATAAAATATTGAATTGGTCGTCTTTCAAACAGTCGTTAAAACAATGCGCAATTTCTACTCAGGATTTTTTTTTTCATAAACATGCTATCTCAGAACTGCCTTATTTCTCGAAATTAGCAGAACAGTAGCCTTCAAAGAAACCATTCAACAAATGGCAGCTCACACTTGCTTTATATTTTCATCATCCTTATACGGACTCATAAAAAACGGTAGCCATCTGCAAATACCGTCACTTGCTACTTGACTCTCTTAAACAACCCAAAAACACGCAAAACTAAAGCTTATATCCTCAAACATAAGGCTTATAATAACACTCGAGGATTTTTAATCTTTGCTAATAAAGTTCCAAACTAAAATAGCCCTTAAGTATAATTAAACAAAGTTTAAAAACGTGTGAAAGTTGCGCTCGGCCGTTGTCACACCGTAAAGTACGAGTAATTTTTAGGACAACGAACTATGTTTGGGAAAAATATTTAATACATGTGCTAAACTATTTGCGTTGGTCTTCAAACAGTAAATGACTCACTTGAGTTTTTAATTATCCGTGGAACAGTTGACCGGACTGGTGGCTGTGTAAATACTGGTTGTTGTGTAAACTCATGTGTAGAGAACATCCAATGCTATCACTTTAATACTTTCACAATACTTGAAAGTCAATCAAGCTGTTAAACTATCAACATTGGTTATCTGGAAGCCATCATTTAGCGCGATTAGACCATCTATTATACATTTCACTGTATTGAAACCATACTTTATTGACATAAAGAATTTATTTATAAGTATTTAAATTATTTTTTAAATGAAATATGGAGATCAAACTTCTCTATTAAGTATATTAAACATTATCCCCTTATCGCTCAGAAATAAATACCTTAAATCCCCATTAAAAAACAAAACTTTAACAATAAAAGTCACTTATAGTCTTAAAAACTGAACATTTGTCACGCACACGCTCTAAAAGCCTTAAAAACTTTTTTTAATATCGCTGGAATCCCCATAAAAGAAGACAACAGGCGCCCCACAACACGTGGTAGACAGGAAGGAAGTATTAACGAGTCAATGAATGGAGTGGGGAAGGTCGTAGCAACATATATTCGTATATCAAAAAGAGCTGATGAACTTTATGCTTGGTAACGTAAAGGTCAAATTAGAACAAAAAAGAATAAGACTTAGAAGGATCAAGAAAGATTCACACCTGTTATTGGATACATTTGAACTTGACACAAAAGATACGAAAAATAAGGTTTTAGGGATATAACGAACATTGTCTAAAAACAGTCTTAAAGTAACCCGCATGATGCAAATTGAAGTAGCTAATATGACAGGTTTCACAGCTTAGTCGGTGGCAGCTCTTCCTTCCATGATGTGGGTCGTGGGTTTGATCCTTACCGAGAACTGACACTTGTATGTTCACTGATGTTTGTTCTGTTTTAGTATTACTATGTATTCAACATAAAACATGTATATTAGTATTCTAGCAGTTATTTAGTTCCCATACTACAAACTTTGCTTAGTTTGGGACTAGAGCGCAATCTTTAGAACATCTTTACAATGATTTATTTATGTTCGACGTGACGTCATCAGTTCTACACAATACTTATGTATCAAAGCAGTAAAAGCAAGGATATGATGAAGGATTTCCAATTCACATAAAGGAAATGAAATCGGCACCTGCACACTAAATAGGATTATAAATGCAAATTAGAAATTAAATACCTTAATAATGCAATGTGTGTTTCTGCTTTTGTATGCGGACCCTGTTACTGAACATATATCATCATTGCTTTATATGAATATGTATTATAGTGTTATATAACTGTTTTTTATCAGCTTATCAATAAAGCTTATGTTTACAAAATAAACTTTAATTATAATAAGGCATCAGGAAGTACTCGAACAATAACAAAAATAATTCACTATATTAGGTACTATTGACCTTCGTCCAGCAGTGGACTGATATAGGTTGATGATGGGGTACTATTGTATTATTATTTACGCTTTTGTTTAGTAGTAGAAGCTCGTCTGGGGAAGTACTACCACCTATTTCTGTCGCTAAGCAGTAATGTTGTAATGTAATGTTGAGACTTGATATTCTTATGTCAGCGACTGAGCCTGTTTGTTCCATCACTTCTTTTATCATAAAATTGAAAAAAGTAGGTAGTTACTTACCTATATTTTACAGCAATATACTGTAGCATAGGGTGATACAGAAAGTAAGTCCAAGTTTAGTAAATATTTGCAACATATGGCGCACGCAGTTGGGGGTTAAATACCTCTAACTGCTAACCCCTATACTTTCTAAACAAAAGCCAGTCACCATTCTCCAAGCATGTCAATATCAATCCATCTATACATTCTAATATAGCCTTTAAATCTTTGTCGATAAGCTTCACCCATAAATCTACCCTAACGCAGTGCCCTGATGTGACCCCACCTAGATTATCTTATCTGTAGCGATAAAGAAAACGCACCTTCGTACAGAATCTAGGAGCAAATGTTTTGAATGTTATCGCTAGTTTGAAATGTATGGAGCGTAAGAAAACGACCGTTCACTTTGGATACTGGTTTATTACTGGTTCATACACATCATTCCTCCACACTTAGATTTTGATACCTGGTGACAAAAAAAAACAAAACTATAAACTAAAGAATTTAAATAAGAGAACATACATAAATTTTAAAAGTATTTCCTATAATCTACTTTTTTACCTAAACGCTTATGGCGCGAGAGTGTGGGTGACGACGCTGGTGTCCCCTCGCCTACGCGAAGGTCTGGGCGAGCAGGCTGCTCGCGGTCGGCCGCGGGAACCTCCGCTTGCGCCGGTGCAATAGCAGACGACTCAGCTATTCCTCTCTCACTCTCTCCCGCCTCACAATCACCCCATTCTTCCTCATTAGTATCTACGTTTGCGTCATCAGTTCCAACCAGCGGCAGATCTACAGCTTGTTGATTGCTTGTATCAACAGATTGTTCTATTAAGGTAGCCGAATTATCAGACGTAGTCGCAGGTGGTTGAAATAGATGAGGCTTTGAATTTGCTACGATATCTGAATCTAGGGTTTGTTCAATATCTTTTCCTGTATATCTAATAATTTGGTCAACGTGTCGAATACAACACGCGTTGAAATTTTTAATAAATATGTTATACATTTTATTACCTACTTTTTCTTTTATTATACCTAACTGCCAGACTTCCTTCCGCGCGCTGTACCAACGGGCCCAAACTACATATATCGTTTATCGCAAATTGTCTTTTGCCGGGCACTATAGCCGAAACATCGCGAGATTCTTTAGTAGGTACAATTAAATCGAGTCGCGATCGCAAAGTCCTGCCAAACATTAATTTGGCGGGCGTTTCTCCAGTGGTACAGTGCACGGTATTCCTGTAATTAAATAAATAGCCTAATAGTTTTTCATTTATTTGGTGCAACGGTAAATTAGCCTGTAATATACATTTTAACATTTTTTACATGTTCTAACCGAGTTTTCGGCTTGGCCGTTACTGGGCGGGTGATAGATAGGCGAAGTCATAAATTTAATACCATTAGAGGAACAAAACAACTTAAACTCACTCGAATTTATTTTAACATCGTTATCTGAAACCAACACGTTCGGTATACCAAAAGTAGAAAATAATAATTTTAACTTAGCGATTAGTGCTTTCGTTGCAGTTCCATTCTGCATAAACAGGCATTCAATCCATTTACTATAGGAATCTACAATCACTAAATATACCCTTTGAGCTATCGTCATGTAGTCGATATGTACGCGCTGCCAGGCGCCGGCGGCGGCGGGCCAGGGCGCGGGGGGGTCGCGCGGCGGCGCGCTGCGCACGCTCACGCACGTGCTGCACGAGCCGATCCACCGCTCGATGTCGCCGTCTATGCCCGGCCACCACATTCTACTCCGCGCGTTACTTTTAGTTTTTATTATACCTAAGTGGCTATCGTGTAATTCACTTAGCATCTTTTCCTTTAGAGCCGACGGAATAACAACCCTATGTCCTCTGAAAAGGCACCCGCTTTCGAACTGTAAATCAGATTTGCATTGAAAAAATGGTAAAATCGACTTGCAAATAATTTTTCTAGGCCACCCGGCTTTCATGTACCTAATCACCGATTTGAGGACGGTATCACGTTCGGTCGCTTCGATCAGCTCTTGCACAGTAATGGCTGGTGATGCCTCGTCTAAAAACTTGAGTGCATAATAAGCATCTACTTCACTATCGCTCCCCTCTAACTTGTTTGTGTCTGCAATAGGCGCGCGAGAAAAATAATCCGCTACAAAGTTTTTATCGCCCGGTACATACTGCACTACATAGTTATACGCCGCTAGTATAATAGCGTATCTTTGTAACCTTAATGCCGTTGTTACAGGAATTCCTGTCTTATTATTAAATATCGAAATTAAGGGCCTATGGTCGGTTCTTAATATGAACGGTTCGCTTCGACCATACAAATATTGATGGAATCGCTTTACACCAAAAATAATAGCCGTCGCTTCCTTCTGTATCTGACTGTAGTTCCGTTCGCTAGCGGTAAGCGAACGAGAGGCATACGCTAGCGGGCGCGCATGCTCCTCGCCCTCAGCGCGCTGCGCCAGCACGGCGCCGAGCCCGGCCGGGCCCGCGTCCACCGTCAGCACGAGCTGCGCCGTAGGTTCGAAATGCGCCAGCACTCGCTCTGACGCCAGCGCGCGACGCACACGATCCATAGCACTACGCTGCCTCTCCCCCCACTCCCAGGGTGCATCGCTACGTAGTAGCTCGTGGAGAGGGCTCAGTATGGATGATGCGTTCGGTATGAAATTCCTATAATAGTTAACGACGCCCAAGAATCTCTTAACTTCGGTGACGTTTGTCGGTTCCGGTGAACTGAGTATGGCCTGAACCTTATCCGGGCTGGTTGTCAGTCCGTTTTTGCTAATGACGTATCCTAAATATTTAACGCTTTTCTTAAAAAACTCACACTTCTCCTTTTGCAAGCGTAGACCGGCGCTACACAATCTACCTAATACTTCTGAAAGTCTCTTAACGTGGGACTCCCTATCGGGTCCAGTGATACATATATCATCGAGCCAAACGCTGACACCATCTATACCAGATAGGAGCATTTCCATCGCTTTTTGAAATATTGCAGGCGCATTCGCTAAACCATAAACTAGCCTTGTATATTTAAACAACCCTTTATGGGTATTTATAGTTGTAAGTTCCTGTGAAGACTTATCTAAAACAAATTGATTATATGCATTTTTTAAGTCAATTTTACTATACAATTCACCTCCTCCAATCTTAGCAAATACCTCTTCTATCCTAGGTAAAGGATATTTTTCAATAACAAGATCTTTATTTAATGAAACTGAAAAATCTCCTGCTATTCGAACCTTGCCATTTTCCTTTAAAACAGGCACTATTGGAGTGGCATATGCTGAGTGGTCAATGGAAACCAAAATACCTAAGTCTACCAAACGTGTTAGTTCCTGTTCAACCTTATCTCTTAGCGCAAAAGGTACTGTTCGTGGCTTAAAAAACTTTGGAAACGCATTATCCTTTAGCTGTAACCTTACTTTAAATTTATTGAATTCACCTAATTCATCTCGCCACAGATCAGGAAAGGTTTTTAATAATTTTAATACCTCCGTATCGCTACAAACTAATGATTTAATATCAGTTGTGATTATCAAATTAAATGCTGTCATAAAATCTCTGCCCAACAAGGGAGGACCTCCATTTTTAACAACAAAAACCTTTATATATTTTTTTATTTTATTAAAATTAGCTTCAATTGTAAATATGCCCAATGGAGAGATTTTATGACCGTTATACAAACACATTTTTACATTGCAGCGTTCTAATTTATATTGTGAAAAAGTATTGTTATATAAATTATCTGAAATAACATTACTTCCTGACCCTGAATCAAGTTCCATTAACATTTTTTTATTACCTAAAAACAATTCTATTTGAATAGGCTTGTCGGTCACATACCTTATATTAAAGTTTTGACATTCTTCACAGTCCTCACAGTCCTCATCCGTCTGGTCACCAACACAGTCCTGGTTGGTGTTTACATGGAACACGCATGAACCTTTTGAACCGCACACTTTTTTTAAATGCCCTTTTACTCCGCACTTTTGACACTTATAACCTTTATAACGACACTTATCACTGCTATGATTCTTCATCCCACAAACCGAGCAACGACCAGCATCACGGCGCGCCGACGAGTCTCCTCCGCCAGCGCTGCTGCCGCCCGCGCCACGTCCACGACCAGCTTGGCCCTGGAATCTCGCCCGATAAATCGGTTCCTCCTTAATGGAAACGACTTCAGTGCCCGTGGCCAGCATGCCCTTTGCCTCCTTGGCACACGCCGCTTGCTCCGCCAACGTCAATGTCGACGGACTCTGCTCAAACAGCTTATCGCGTTCTGGACCAGCACCCAGGCCAAGAACGAAACGATCCCTCAAGTTCGTTTCCAGAGCGGTACCAAAATCACAATAGGTTGCCAACCCTCGCAATCTCGCCGCCCATTCTACTAAAGTTTCGCCTGATTTTCTGTTTGCACCAAAAAATTTTGCCTTGTCCACAAAAGAGCACTTCTTCGGCTTGAAATGGCCATCGAGTAATTCTACCAGCTCCGTGTACGTCAGAACATCCAATTCTTTTGGAAAAGCTAGGTTAAGTACTAAGCGGTACGTTTCTTCCGTGAGATGAGTCAGTAAAATTCCACTCTTCTTTTCTTCCGATACACTATTAATTTTTAAGAATTGCGATAATTTCCCTTTGAAAATTAACCATTCACTGGTTTTGTGGTCAAAATTGGGTAAATTTCCCAAGTAAGCGTTCATTTTTGATTTTTTTATTTCCGCACGGGTAGACTCACTTCGTCGCCAGTGAAATGTATGGAGCGTAAGAAAACGACCGTTCACTTTGGATACTGGTTTATTACTGGTTCATACACATCATAGTTTCTATGAAACAGTTTATTTTGCTTTAGCTTTTAATCATATTTTAAACTAAAATGATTTACTGGAACATAAGTATCCAAACATTGTGTGAATATCAAAACAAAAATTGGATAACTTTATAACTTTTCTACACTTTAAATTCAAATTGAGTTGTATCAAATCAATATAAAGAGTTGATGAAAATATGCTTGAAAATAATTAAAAAATGATAAAAACACTAAAAATCTTTGATAACAGATTATTCCCGTTCGAGATGCCATCAATTTTGAAACCGGTCGATGTAACGAACGGATTTTACGAACTCATTATGCAAATTGCAACCGTGGCCAATGAAAAATGATCCCAATTACGTCGCGGTGAATTTCAATTTTGTATGTGAGGCTGAGAAGTTATGTAACAAAGGGTGGCTTACAGTTATCAGCTTTAATAAATAAGTAATACTTGTTTTCTTAACTAGTATGTCTGAAGCTTGACCTAAAAGTCTAGAAGCTGATTTAATTATATTGAATTTTATCAATTCCATTGTAGTTTAAAAAATATCCTAAACTCCTGAGTCACTATTTAATTAAAAAAAAATCTGTCTAATTAATCGATTTTTAGATCATCAACTTATACCAGTCTGCTGCATCTCGTAGATCTTGCTCAAGTCGTGCCCCTAAGCTCCTCTTCGACTTTTCCCATCCCAGTCACTAAGCTGATTGATTCTATAAGTATGCTGAGAAATTAAAAAAAAAATTGCTAAATACATGATGTATCGCAAAATTTAGTCATATTTTGCAAAAAAATCACCAGTGCTACATGACCGATATGGTCGGGATGATTCACAACGAACAATGTGCCAGGCTATTGTATGACATCCTGCGGGCAAGGTTAATTACGAATAACGCTCATTTGCTACATAAAGTCTAATAACTACTAAACCATTATCAGCATCAAGCAACTTCAAGCATAATTATTCCTAAGCTACACTCAGAATGATCAACAATTCAGTTCTGATTAAGAGCAATTTCTAACGGTAAAAATTTAGTATATCGTTCCTAAGACCATTATACTCACGTGCAAAAAACGTACGTGGCATACGTACGTTTTGCAGTTTCGTATTCCTTAACAGATTGCTAGTCCATCGCCGTTGGAATACTAACTGGTTTATTTGTTTGTAGATAAGCTAGACAGGTTATTGCTTTAGTGGATAGTAAGCCTAATTCATATAGTTTTGCTAAATTCCGCCGGCACAATGGCTCCGCTGAATTCACGGTTATCTGAACATCTGATGTCATTGCAATTGTGCGGTCTATGTAGTGCTTTATTGAATATTTTTCTATTGTTTGTATTGTTTTTAATATCATATTTTGATTCTGGATTCAGATTTCTGCTTTGTGCAAATTCTAACTGAAAGGAAACATTGTTTTTAATATGCGTTATTATCAGTTTGACTGACTCACATTTCACATGCATGGGAAATTGTTTTATTAGATTTGTCGGTTAAACATTAATGTACTTAATACAGTATATGCAGGAAAAGCCAAGAAATATCTACCAGCAAATAATATGATAGCAAATGTAGAGCAGACAGAAAAAAAAACCGCAGATAGAATGGTACTGTAAATTAAAACAAACATTGATAAAATTATATTGAAAAGGTACCTAAATGTATTATGTTTTAGTTCAAATCACTCATGAAAACAAATATGTGATAAATCAAGTTAAACTCAATTCAACAAGTGCAAACACTTGTCTTATAACAAGGAATTCGCTATGATATCATCATGAATGATATTTCAAAAAGATAACAAATTCATGAATGAAATACAGTATCTTTACAGAATGCATGAACAATAAACGAGATTTGTATAACCTAAAAAATAACGAAGATTTACTTAGGAATACAAATATATAAAAAACAAGTAAATATAGATTCGCTTTCAAAGGCATAAGTCACGATCACATCGCGTAGTTACAAAATTCCTGACACATTTGTATGGCTTGTTTTGGCTTAGTTCAAGCTCATAGTAGATTCTAAAACATGTAAGCAATCCATGATTAAAATCTGCACGCACGAAGGAAAGTCGTTTAAAAACTAGTGATGCAAGCTTTGCCTAATCATTACCATCGGGAGTGCTGTCGGCAGTTTAAAGATCTAGTGCAGCTGCTTTATTATCGTTGATCAGCAACTAGGCTACATTTAACCAATCCTAGTTTGCAAGTCAGTTTGGTTCCTGGATCTTTTAATGACGGCGCTGGACGTAAAATGTATTACATTTGTATTCGTATTATTTGTTCTCAGTTAAGAATCCTTCTTTATATCTTTTTTATTAAAATAAAGTAGTTTTTTCAAAAGAAATGGTCCTTCTTCTGTTTATTTGCCTCTAGTTTTATACTCAACCTTTTAGTTTTATAGATAGTATCGTGCATGTCTTTATGTAAATGAATTAACTCAAGATGAAGTGCCAGATGGTCTATCTATGAATATTGATAACCTTTGCCATCCAAACTAATTGATATAACATAAATAATGTATGTCTCATTATCTGCAATATTTCAGTAGTTGTTTCTTTAACTTCAATGATCATCCATCATCGATGTCACTAAAGTTTCGCGCAAAATCATCATTAAATTAATTCATTGATAGTGTCAAATCTTCATAATTGGGTCTTAATAAAATTATACACCGTCTTCCTGGACACGAGTATGATTGTTGACCATTATCTGTAATCTTTGAGTGGAAGTGCAGGTGGTGGTGTAAACGCGGCAATGGATGTCAAGTACGGCGATTTGATGCGATTAGCGGATGCAGTCGGCGCCGGCTTATCAGGTTGCCACCTTGTCGACATGTGCACTGAATTAGGTATTTTTCTTGGCTTATACATAAGTAGCTTTAGTGTTAAAAAATTGAGGCAGAAACACATTAGTTAATCGATAAACTTTACCGTACTTTCTCTTTTTGTATTCACGTTTCGTATTATTGAACATCGAACACGATCTTATATCAGAATCACGCATCATCAACTCCAATGTTTATCTCAAGTCTGTATCGTAAATCTCTATACTTAAATAATTAACTGTTTATATTATTTTAAGAACTATTTGTGAGGAATTTTTAAAACGTAGTTGTAACGCATTTCGATGGATTGTAATAATTATTTACCTACGTTAATGTTTAATAAAATCAATGATAATTTTAACTTTATGTAGGTTTATCACTGTTTTCATCTGAAACTTTATCTACTTTAATACCATTAAAAACGGAATTTAGTAAGTGCTCTCCATCAATCAAGACCAAGATTTTTTCATTTCGATACCACAATTCATTTTATTTGGAAAGGTCATCTTGATATACCTGAACCCAACAGAATAAGATAAATAATGAACACTAATGACAAAACTCTGTAGATCAAAAGATAGTCTTTTTAAACAATGAGTGGGATATAATTTTAATATATTTTATTGACTTCAGAGAAATATTACATTAATCGCAGTTAATATAAAAGATAAATGGCGCTACAAAGCAATAATAAAAATAATATTTGATAAGATAAGAAACGCCTAAAATTACGTAGATACGGAGTACTTCTAGGAATACAGCTAAACAAAAGAAAAGGTGAACTAAGCGTTTTTAAAACTAATCTATCCAGGTCAGATCTATTGGTTCTATGAAGCAATAATATCAATTTTATCAGTAAACAAGATACAGATAATCGGATAGTTACGTAAAATATTTATGATAGATATAATTTATCACGTTTATGTATGTTTATTTTGAATAAATCAAACAAACTAGTTGCATTTCCTGTCGGTTTGAATTCAGATGAGTTTTTTATTGAAGTATTTAAAATAAATGAACCTATAAATTTTAATAATTTGATTTTAATTAATTTAAGTTTTAAAGCAGTTTGTGAAAGTTTATTGTGGGTAGTAAAGCTAAGTAGGCATATCGAAAAATAAATCTTAATAGTTGACGACTGTCAAAAGTAACATGACGTTTAATGAGATTAATAAAAAGTAATTTGATGTTTTTATTTAAACTAGCTTAAAACCCTTACACATTAGACTAGACCTCATACTCTGACTTGACAACAAAAAAAACAGGTAATAACATACATAAAATAATAAATTTTAAAAGAACTAAATATATCGAAGCATTGAACTCTTTAAAAGTGAAGTCACTTCATGAATCAGAATGTACCACTAAGTGGTTTAAAACAAGATTGGCGCAATGACTGAACACATAAAACATATCTTTGGTAATCATATCAGACAGGAATACAATCTTTATCTTTACTTTGTTACATTTGACTGGTTGGCGCCGAATTTGTAATCCGTATCAAGATTGTTTACAACGGCTTTAAAGGATTTAAAGGAAGGGTTTTACCAATACCCCGCATCGTCTTTCTCTAAAAAAACATCTTTTATTTCTTCTGTGGCCTCAATTTTGGTATACTGTTTAGCTGTCTCCTAGTAGTGTCAATAGTGTTTTTAGTAGCTAAAGTTCAAATTATGGTAGAAAAACTTCAATATCGCGTTCAATACCAATTGTCTGCGCGTGCGTTCAAGTCGTGAAAGACAATGAACCTAAAAATTACGATCCTAGAAAGTCCCATCAGATTCCATAGGAAACTTTATCAGTAATGCTTTATACATTTTATGTGAGTAACATAATACTACATTATTTAATGTCACCAATGAATTCATCTAATTGATTTTATAGGTAATTTGTTCCAAACCATAAAACACGTCAACGGTCACAAAAATAGTTCTCTCGTTATTATCATTACTCGTAAACAGACATCCTGCAGAGGCTTATTAATTATACAAAGCTTAATTACCTTTGCTGTTCTCAAAAACTTTTACATCTACTTTATTCCTATCGCCATTTGGTTTAAATTTAAATGATCAACTAAACATATCAAGCTGCATTCAAAAGTTTGTCTCAAGGCTTTAACTGGGGACAGCAAATACATACGTTGAGAATATTATAGCGCTTATCTCTGATGCATAAGGTTTACTTTTAAATGGTTTTTCTTGTAACGGTTGATAAGAATTGGATCGTGATCTTTTCTTAAGAAATTCCTATCCCTATTTATGGACGAGTGTAATGTATCAGGCGCCTGCTCTTTGTTTATGATATGAAAAATGCCTTTCGTAATTAGTTTTTGGTGTTGAAAACTGGGATGTGAACAGCTGTTCATCAACACTATCATAATACATAATTTACGGACTGTTTCGACTGAAAAAACCACTATTTACTTAAAAAAATGGCTTCTTAGAAAACGGAATAGTTGTTTTTATCTATGACAACATTTTATTCAATGAAATCGAATTATCTATTCTTCGAAACAGTTTTGTAACTATTGTATCTACTATAAGAACTAGAATCTTGTAGGTTTTTAAAGTACTTACAGCCCACATATTTTACACTGCTGGTAATGTTCTTTGTTTCTTATTCAATGTGTCGTTTATTTCTCATTTGCATATTCAATTTTTCTTGTATGTTTATTGTACTATGCAACAACTTTAGTTTTATTATTGAAGAATATTGCCAATGACAACTTTTGAATCAAAACTATTGTAATTAAGTATCCATAAGCTAACCAAAGTTTTTTTTTTCCAGGTAAGTTCAGTCAAGAATACTCCTAAGCAGAAATCGTACCAAATTATAGTAAGCAACAAAAATACGAACTTTGATTTTCAAAAATTTGATCAAGTTTTATGCCTTCTATCTTATATAGTACCTATAGCTATAAATATACTAAAACCTAGCTATAAAGTCTTAAAATAACGTATTTTGTATTCAAATAGATATAGGTTATTTCTTAACACATCGCTCAACCCAAACGTCCAATTTCAAATTACCAAATGTCACAATCGTGATACCCGTGCAGAAATCGCATTACTTAATTCACAAAATCGCTTAGCGTGTTAATGCAATTTAACTTAGGAAGGATACAAACTATAAATTTATAGAAGACAAGATGCACAGAGTAGATAAGGATATAAGATCTAAAACTATGCCTCAACTAGCAACTGCTGATAGAATTAGTATGAACCCTAATCTCTTTCAAGCGAATTAAATAAACACTAACACAAAAACACTAAGTTTTATATATAAGACCATAATTCAAAAACACGAAACATAAAGAGAGGCAAAATTATAGTTATGTATAAGTTGTTAAAAATTCCAACTAAAAAATATAACCACTGGCATATTAAGAAAACCAAAAAACGTATGATTTTCTACCGGACGAGTGGCTAAAGCTCAGAGCATCGAGTTGTGCAAAAAGTTGTTTATGTTTAACAAAAATTTGGCAATAATTAAGACGGAAAATGCAAAAAATATAACACTGAACAAACGCTCTACTTGATATTACTACTCCGCTTTTGTATGTAAAATAAATCTAACTTGGTGTGGATTTAACACATTTCGTGACTGCAATGGCAGCTGTGTCGAAGCATTAGTTTATTTTATTAGTGCTTCGATAAACTTTTCAACATCACATCTGTTCCTACTTTCTATTGAAAGTTTACTACTGATAAACAATTTATAAGTAACTAAGTTTAAAAATATATTCACTATCTTTTTGATAACACAAATAATATTAGAAAGATCATTAAAGATCAATAATGTATCTATACTCTTTTAAAGTATTAATTCTTGTAAAACAACCAATGAATAGCCAAGAAGCCAATGATGTCTACTCGTCAAATGAACAACAGCATGAAAGGTGAAAACAAATTAAATTAAAAGGCATTAGACAATGCGATGACACTATCGGAACAAATTAAACAGCACTTCTTTCGCGCATTCAACAAAACAAAGCTATCAGACATCTAACACTGCATTTTACTCTCTAGATCTGATATTCGTATAGAAAGTTTTGACCGATAACAATACATCAATCGTAACATTAATCTTTCACTTTTAGACTCAGATCGACAATAATTTCTTAGACAGTTACAGCTTCCTGTTCAATTACAAAATTGATTAAACCTTTTAAAAGGATTTATGAAAAATTAAAGTTTTATGTTGCAAATATCAAATGGATGTATGTATGTATGTTTGATATTCTTTCATACAAAAAGTACTGAATGGATTTTAATGAAACTTTGCAATAATGTAGTTTATACATAGGATATAATTTATAAAGATATTGTGTAAATTATTCAAAATATAGCGATAGTAACACGAAGTCGCGGGCATCCGCTAGTCGTTTATATAGATAATTATTTTCTGTTCTTGTATAAATTAAAAATTAAAGTAGCTGTATGTAGTACAAGTGACACGGTTAGACAATCTAAACGTAAATCAATTAATGAAACTGAAAGTGACAACACTTACAAAGCGTTCTCATTAGTATGCGAGATCGAAATCTATGTCGACCTCGTCCGAGATAGCGATGTCACTTGTCTTTGTTGGTTGAATTCACTCTTAATTAGGTAGCTTATCTTCTAACGGTGCCTCAACGAAATGTTTACTTGTTGAATTGCGATGATTCAAAAGATAACTTTTTTGAACTTCATTTTAATTAACTGCAGATAAATAAACTAGAAAACACTTGAGCTAATATTCTAAGTAAGATAAATTATATTTATGTTTAATTAAATAACAAAAATATTTGAGATACAAATGACTTTCATTTCAGTCTTAAACTGATCCTTGACGAAGCGACTCTGCTAAAAATAACTTTAAAATCTGTTCAAGACAAATACATTGCACAAAACTAAAATTGTATGAAAGAAACTGGTCTTAAAGACAGAGCAATGTAAAAAGTGAAATGTTTTATACAAGACGACAACCGTAGTAAATTGAGAGCCATCAGGTATCTCAGCAGGCGTTCCTTTGGTCAAGATATTTTTCCATCTTCGTATAGAGCTGTCTACATAAACTCAGAAGCATTACATGACTAATCCGCTAAAGCCGAGTAGTTGAGATCAAAAAGAGCATTTATTTTATTAGCTTTGATATCACAGTCTTGTATGTCTAGTTTCATTTTATTATTTGGTTTCTCTGGTTAATTAATTAATATGGAAGATTTAGTGATCTATAAATAACATTTTATATTAAGTTTGTGGAACTACGGTTATTAGTTTTTACGTTTACGCTTCTCAATAATTAAGATTTTATAGCATATTACAAGTATTACAAAAAATATTTGCATCGACTTTAATAGATTCATGGTACCGTTGACTTTTTCAGACAATAATTGCTATTCACATTCCGAGTGCATTGTCATGGTAGGTGGTATCACTTTGAATTGCATATTTTGTTCAAAAAGCACCGCGAAGTTCTGGCGGAATTTGCACTTCTTTACCATCGTTTACGCTTGCTTCTGATTCCTCGTGACTGTTGAATATTGATACAACTTTGAGTATGACAGGCATGTCACTCACGACAATGCGTCCACTCCATAAATTCTCTTTCACTTTCGCCGCAGTTTCATCAACAGTTACTACTACAACTTTAGCACAGTCGCCGCAGATTAATCGACAGTTACTACTACCATTTTACCTTTTGCCGCAGCTACAGTATAAGTTTGTATGACTTTCGCATTCGCTTAAGTGGTTGGTACAGTCGTGTCTGGTCTCGTGAGATTTGCTCTCAAATCTGAAAGCATAGTACATCATTTTAATATATTCCGGTTATGTTTTATGGTGGTCATTATTGCGATGGACAGATAAATGAAGTTTTGCCTTCCAAGTGAGAAATCGGACTGACTTTTATTTTAGGATACCTCAGTACTCACAGAGCTAGAATTTCCATAAATGTGTTATTATTTTTAAATCGATTTAGTAATCATCAAATATTTTAATATTCCTTTGCTATGTTTGCATTAAATAAACGCGCAAATAAATATTATTTATTTTATAATTATGTGTAGCTCTGACTTCGTTTTATTAAACGTTGTCTTGTGTCATATGTCACAATCTGTCAGCAAGCTGTAATACAACTATGACAAAAAACATGTGTTTTGAAATTCTTGTGGCACGAGGCAAGTGTGTCTACGATTTTATTATTTCTATGTTTAGTAGCTAACAATAACCTACAATCGTAGATTCACTTAAAGAAATCCACATCAAGATCCAATTTGTATTCATTTTTACCACCATGAACTTCCTCTATAGTAAGTTACCTCTTAAGGAGTGGTCTACATTCAACCAGTTCAGTAGCTTGCCAGTAAGGAGTTCACACTATGTAAGGTACATAACGCTACTTAATGACTTCGTCTAGTTGGTTCTTAGAGGGAGAGTAATGGACAGTACTGCAAGAACTAAAATACGACTTATTTTAGATTTATTACCGAAAATTTGGTGACTTCTATCACGCTTATATTACGTACGATTCATAAGTTGGTCTTCAACGCAAGTGACTAACGCTATGGAGCTAACCACTAAGAGACGCTAAAATCCAATTTTAATTAAATAAATAATAAATATTCATGGACATTTCACACATCGCGATCTAGTCCCGAACTCAGCAAAGCTTGTACTATATAAACTAGATTACTGATAGAATACAATACTTTTTGTAAATACATACATAGGGTTGTTCCCGTTGAGTCATACCTTTGAGTAACACTGTTACACATACATAGGATACATAGTAACACCCAGACACAGCACAAATATTTTTATGTCATCATACAAATCCACAGCATGGAAGGCAGAGCTACTACCAACTGATCTGTGACGTCTGACGGTTATTGATGTGTTCATACCAGCTTGTAGGTAAACGTTCATACCTATTCCACTGAGTATGGTGTTATACCTCAGTTTGGTCAACTAAGTACTTAAACCTTGTCCAGTTTCAATTATGGTGATGAAGGTACATAACTAGCAATTGTGTTGTTCTGAACGTGGCTATTGAACTTGACTTTAACATGTTCTTTTAACATGGAATTGTGAACAAATATTTGTGCTTTTTGCAATGTTACTTTCTGAGATCTTTATAGCGAGTCACTGAGTGACCAATAATGTAGGTTTTCGGGAACACATTGTTATTAGGTACTATTAATTATTAATTAAGTAAAACATAGTGAAAAGTATTCCAAAAGTTTTGGAAATTTAACAGTGAGTCTGTTCTTGGGTTTTCTACAAACTATCTCATTTTTGATAATTATTTAGCATTAAATTTGTACAGCATTGCCATTTTTATTTAAGTATTTTAAGAATGTTATAACTTATTTTAATTACGATTAATTTGCTTATACTTACCCATTTTCTCTCCCATTTTTATCAGATATGGATGACAATATTTTTAAATTTTTCAAATTGTGTTATGAAACAGCAAAATGTTATTACCTTACCTGATAAAAGTTATACAGATAAAAAAATAGAAAGATAGGTAGAGAAAAATAAAAAATAGGTAGGAAAGATCCAACGTTTAAGACATCAAACTTTCTCATACAAAAAATAACTCTTTGCTCAAACGTCCGAACCAGTTTAACATAATAATTTCTTAACTACTTTTTATGATGTGTAACTATTACTATAAAATTCTCACGTAGTTAAAATGATTTATGAATGTAGAACGTATTATAGTTTATCTCAGATTAACGGCTTATGAAGTGATAAAATAATGCAAAAATATTCAAATAATTACATCATCATGCTTAACAATGAAACTAATTAGCATTTAAACAATATCTGTATACAGGGTATAAAATGGGAGTAGGCTTATACCCAGCAGTGGGCTGATACGGTTTATAATGATGATGATATCTACGTGTACGTGTAAAAAATATTGCTTACTTTATGAAGAAGAACACTGATTTACTATTTTACTAACTTTTACAATATCTCATTACGTTTACGTTACGTAGTACGTTTTTTTCAATACTCAATAGAAGAAAAAGAGCATAGGTAGCATTGATAGTCAATTCTAAATTGCTTTCGAGCCGACCATAACAAAAAGTACTTCCCATACAAGGCCTTCGGCTAGAATCTAATTGATAGCATCTTGATGGGCTTTCGTGCAAGTACGGAATCATCTCGACTTGGCAAGTCAACATTAATTAAACGGGAAAGTCCCGCTTTGTAGAAATGTCGCCATTTTCAAATCATAAAATCAAATTCAATACTATAATTTTTAATATCGTTTCGTGCTTGATTAAATTCTTGATACATTTTTATTGATGACGTTTTGTCACTAAAGGTATCCGCTCGGATAATAAAATTGCTCAATTTTATTATCGACGTTTTTAGGGATTAAAAAACCTAGGCATAGTTTTTTTTATTAGATACTTACTTTGATTCCAAAGCTGGCCAATTTCGCGTGAATTTATTACGGCAGTGTTTTTTTTCTTCGTTATTTAATATTGACTCCCTAAATTTATATCTATCTATGTAATGTATTGTATTCATTATGTCAGTCTTCTAGTACCCATAACACAAGCTCTGCTTAGCTTGGGGCTAGATTATGTTGTGTGGATTGTCCAGCATTATTTATTCATTTACGTCCAATGATTATCTATCGAACTATGAAAGTCCACGTTCAAACAGTATTTCCAAGCAACGGTTGTATTCCAATATGGCGGCATCGTGGATCCACTTTTCTACATGTAGGCCATCGGGACGATTCATCTCGTTAATTAGGTGGTAATTGACAGATTCACCGAAGATTGGAAAAGTAATCCTAATATGGAAATTATTAGTGTGAATGTGGAATGGCAAATGTGACGAGTTTTTATAAAAATGGTCTTTACGACTGTTCATTATCTTTTATGGATTTTATGCTCTGAAAAGGGATGAATGAAAATCCAATGTGATTTATAGGTAGGTTTGCTCCTGAATTGTTAAATGAGTTGAAGGAACTTATGCTAATATAATAGGATAGGGTACAGGTACCTAATGGCGTATAGCAGGATGAATATCGCAACCATGAATAAGAAAATAAAAAATCGTTGTTTGCGACTCTCACTTTCTCTTAGGTATTTTAGCTTGGGTTAGAAGCTGAGTTTTTAGAATTTAGTATGCAAAATGTGAATAATGTTGTATCCTCTTGATTTCAGAATACCTAATAGAGTTTTAATAATACAGAGTCAAGCTTATGTAGAAAGTTTGTTGGATCTTTAAATACTTATATGTATTGTAAACAAAATACCTAAAATGACGAATGTGTGCTTAGTCCGGTTTCTTGACCTTAAAAATACATTAATAAGAATGAACATCGAACTAAAAGAAAACACCTACCTATGAGTCAACCGAATAACATGCCAAGGTGCAAGGTGTACCAGTTTAAAATATAAATACGGTATATCTTAGCTTCATACATCTTCATACTAACCACAAAGCAGAGCATTTTATAGTACACTAATATGTTGTTTATTTCTATAATTACATTATGTTTTTCTATGAGCCGATGCATCTTGAGTGTAAGAAGAAATTAATTATAAAAATGTATAAAGATATTCTATCAGCAGTCTAGTTACCATAGTAGGTACACCCATCTTTGCTTAGTTTGGGACTAGAGTCACACATCACAGTCCATAAATATTTATTATTATTATTTATTATATATTTAGCCTGTCACCTAAACATATCACCTAAAAGATTTATTGCGTTATGGGCCAATTTTAGCCATTCCCCTATATACAAGACGCTGTAGTGCCCGGGACACTTATTTTAGATGAGTAAATAAGGAATAGGCGATAATTAAAAAACCATAACTCTAAATTATCTTACATAATACCTCATTGGTAAATTTAGGATAAGACAGGTGCATGACGCTATGGATCAGTTTTTATACTCCTTGTATATAGTATAGATGCCCGCCAGACACACATCCTAATGCAAATTAGATGTTCCCAGAAATGATCAGAAAGGGATCAAATCTAAACTGGTTTGGGACGAACCGAAAATAGCAGACAGACATAAATAAAAATATCCTGACAAAGTCTGACCGCGAAAGGGTGTTTACTTTGGTGCGTCTGCGCAGCTAGTTCAGTATCTTGGTTTCAACTTGCTGACCTTGTAACGATTATTGTTCACACTTTGTAAGCGATAATTGTTGCTAAAATGAACATGGTTTTTTAAAGTTTTTTAAAGCGCTTTTATTTGTATCTTATTTTTACAGTCACATTTCCTTAATTAACTCTAATTGTCTCGATACGGGTTGTGTATTTATTCCTAGAACATTTTGAGTGATAGCATGGCATACATTTGTTGTCCTTGACACAGACCAAACAAAAATATGAATGAATGAATGAATGAAAATTCTTTATTGTACACCTTAAATACTAAATGAATATACAGGTTAGGAAATTAATATACTAAATGTACAATGGGCGGTCTTATCGCTAAGAAAGCGATTTCTTCCAGACAACCTTAGGATGGAGAAGAATCTAAGGTATGGAGGATCGGCTGAGGTGCAATAAAGAAAATATCATATAAATAAAACAGCATACAAAAAGAAATATGTTTTTTACAAAAGCTTAGTACATATTTAAGTTTTCTACCAACAATGCAATCTTCAGATATAAACTAACGGCCGGTTTCTCAAACCATGATCAACGAAAAAATCAAATAATTACTGTGTCAAACTCGGATCAATCGTGATTTGGGTCTTACTTGTGTCTGACCCCTCTCTTTCCTTATTTATCTCGGTAACAATAAATCTATTAAGCTCCCTGCTCACCTATGTTTCAAATCTACAAATACAACGCCAATAGCTCTTAACTAGAAGTAATTTGACAGGCGTCACTGCTCAGGTAATAGTTACTCTGCCTTCCATGCTGTTGGTCGTGGGTTCGATCCCCACCCAGAGCAAATGTTTGTGTGATGAACGTAAATAATTTGTTCTGTGTCTGTGTGTTACTATGTATTCTATGTATGTGTTTACAAAAAAATGTGTATAAGTATTCTACAAGCAATCTATGTAGTTCCCATAGGACAAGCTTTGCTTAGTTTGGGGCTAGAGTGCCTGAAATGTTCTTGAATATTTATTTATTTAGCAACAATAAATCTATTAAGCTCCCTGCTCACCTATGTTTCAAATCTACAAATACTACGCCAATAGCTCTTAACTAGAAGTTATAGGTGTTAGGGCATAGATCTTGATAACCCTTTGTTTTCCTGCAATAGTTATTGCTGTTGTATTGCTATTTAATTGGCGGCTAATAATTCAGTTGTTATTTCATTCATCTAGATTAGAGATTTGCTGGGAGTAGGGTAAGAGTATAAAATATAGCGTGAGAATATTGGTTACGCCAACAGCACGTTTGTGTGTAATTTATATATATTTCAATATTTTTGACGTTGTATGGTTAAAAATACTTATAGGTAGAAAAAGGTTGGTTTATCTCGCTTGTAATGTTATGCAATCTTATAATCGGGGTAATACGCGCGAATTTGTATTTCGCGCCCACCTATCAGAGTGAACTAGTGAACATGCGAACGTATATCGCTACCCGTTCATTCACTCATCGCATCGCGCGCCGGCATTCACTCTTCGCGCCGGCGTTCATTCGATTCATGGTTCTGGCGCCGACATCTCTGGTCGTGCAGCTGCCGTGTCTCCGATAGCCTCGAGGTCCGGTCAGATCCTCGGCTTTCGCGGTCTCCAACTAAGTTACTGTTGTTGAGATCAAATCGCATCGCGGAGCGATACATCATCGCTTCATTTCGTAAGGAACATACAATTACATTGACAATACAAACTTCTGTGTCGTGACGTGGTCTTGGATGCTTGTGAACCTGTATAGACCCCCCTGGACTGGATTGCTGGCGTTGCTGGTGAGTGAACCTTCCTATAATACCTAGGTTATTTTAGCTCTGCAACGTCTAAAGTTATCGCAAGTCTAGATTCCCTATTTAAACCTTTGAACCAGCACCTATCGCAAGTATAACTTTTGGCGGCTACTTATTAGCTTTTTACGCGTGCTGAAGGTTATGCTCCATTTTGGTCCTAGCGAGCCTGGATACTTTATCATTTGATCCTAGTGAGCTTAGATACTTTTAGCCTAAAATCTATAAAAATCTAAAATTTTAATTACGTATAATTGCATATCGTTATAGGAAACTCGTCCTTATTGCGTTGTACGTAAGGTCTATATTGGCCTGCGTTCTTTATAGCAGTCCCGTCACTTTTTGTGAATTTAAGTTATTAATTTGCAATATAAACTTATAAATCGTAACGAAAATATTTAAGTTATTAATATTTACAGTGATTTGTGTCGTGAAATAAGTGTTTTCGCAAAAATACGCAAAAAACTTTCCATCGCATTGTAACTTCGGGTAGTTTCGTGCGCCGTACAAATCCCCGTCGTGGCACGCACGGTACATGGTCGTGATCGGTTCGTGCGTACGAGTGCATGGAGATCGTAGATACTTCTAGAACTTTTATGACAAGTCATTGAACTTTCGTTATCTTGATTTATAGGAAGTTTTGTATGATAATTGTTATTCTATTTAATCGCCTCGTATTGTACGAGAAATTAATCGCAATACAGTCCACATCGCATTTGATTAAATTAGTGCAATTTATTCAAATTAATCGCAAATAATAATTTTGTTATTGTTTTGTTTTTTGGTAGATAAAGTTTTTGTTTACCACTATACCTACTTACGCTACGGTTGTGATATCGGATATGTTAATTCCGTATTTACACCTACGTTCAAGTTAGGTTTTCGCTAGGTTAGATATTATTTCTACCTAAAAAACATTGTGTTTTTGTTTACGTTTCTGCGAGTTACACCTATAAGTTATTTAGGATCATATGGTCTACGGAAAGCTATCGGCTAAGTTATTGCTGCGTCTTATTCGTACCATTTTGAGTTGTAATTCGTATCGCATCGCATCGCATGTATTTTGTATAAATACACATTTGGTTAGTTGTATTGTAAGTAACTATAGAAGTTTTTGTTTGGTATAAGTTATTTACCTATGAAAAGTGTCTCCGTACTTACAAGTTATACCTACTGAATAGTCTTTTTTTTACGCTGCCTTCACTAAGTTGTTGTGATAGGTACCGGGCGGGAAATACTCCCGTACCTGTTGTGTTATTGTAATAACATTTTTGTTGTTATTTTTGTTGCGCGTTCCGCTCTAGGGTTCCGCATACTAGTAGGGAAAATTGGTTCCGTATCTACATATTATAACATATTTTTATTTTCAAACATTTGTTTTTTGATTTGTTTGATTCGCATTTTCGCAATTAGCTTGTTAAGGGTTCCGTCGTCGGATAATTAAGGTTCCGAGTCAATAATTTTTGTACTTATAAAAATTTTTGTTTGTTTGATTCTATTGTTTATTTAAAATGGAAGATTTACAAAATAAATTAAAACTTTATGAAGGCAAACGTGCCGCTTATTTCGCTCGCATACAAACATTATATGATTCGATCTGCAATCTTGATGACGAAAAATCGCGGAACACTTTTATTGCTCAAGCTAAAACAATAGGTACCATTCGTAATGAGTATATGAATACGATTGACAGTATAAATCTCATTTCAATGAAACTTGACCCCAAGTACGAGGTTAATTATAATTCGCTTACCGCCTTTGACGATCTTTCGTGCGAAATTAAAAATGTTTTGAGTTCATTTAACACAACGAATGATTCAACTACCTCGACAAGTAGGTCAGGTACTTCGCATATCAAAATACCTCGCATTGAGCTACCTACCTTTGATGGTGATATTCAGAACTTCCCTTTCTTTTATGAAACGTTCAAACGTGTCATTCACACCAATCCCGATCTTTCGGATTCGGATCGCATCCATTACTTGTTGAGTCACCTCAAAGGCAAGGCGAAGGGCGTGGCAGTCGGCATTGTGCCCGCTGCAGAAAACTATCGTGTTATCTGGGATGCGCTTATCGCTAAATACCGGGACACGCGCGCTCTCGCTGTAAACTATTTGAATCAGCTGTTCTCGCTAAAATCAGCTGGTTCTTCGCCCGCTAATGTTGAAAAAGTGTTTGATAAATATACCGCTATTGTTGCCGGACTCAAGCAGTTAAAAATAGACAATATGTCTGATTTTATATTTATGTACGCGGGTCTTAAGTTAATAGATTCCGACATCGCAAAACATTATGAAATGTCGCTTCGCACATTGAAAGATCCTCAAAGCGTAGATTACGATTATTTCGTTAAATTTGTACGAGAACAAGTTAAAATATTATATCGCACTGCGCCGCAGCGGCCAGAGCGCTCGACTGCTGGCTCCGGCGCTGGTGCGCCGTCCGTCACGTCCGCTAGGGTTTCTCAGGTGTACGTAGCTACGTCACCTACATGTTCGCTTTGTCAGTCGAAGCACGCTAACTTATATAAGTGTGGCGCCTTTTTAAAATTAAACACGACTGATAAATTTAAACACATAAAAGACAATCGCATATGTGGTAATTGTCTTAGTGACCAACACACTGTATCTAAATGTCAATCATTGATTACATGCAAGAAATGTAATAGTAAACATCACACCTTGTTACATTTTGATCAATCGCCGCCACAACAAAAGAAACAATTGCAGGCAGCTAGCGCCGCGCCGTCGGTTAGTGCTGAAGATCAGACCCCGGATGAGAAACGTGTTTCTTTGTGTACTCATTCGGCTTTGGCTCAAAATAATACTCGCACCACGGAAGTTTTAGCTACTGCGAAAGTATTAGTGGTAGGTAGAAAAGGAAAGGATGTTGTTGTTCGCTGTCTTTTGGACCCGGGTTCTCAGAAGAATTATATTACTACCCGATGTTGCCGTATGTTAGGGCTACCTATCCGTGATGATTCTGTCGTCACTGTGAAAGGTATCGGTGGTACTTCTCAGTCTGTTCGTGGTTCCGTAGACTTCACATTTAGCTCGCGCCTTCGTGCTCAACCTAAGTACACCATTGATGCTTTGGTACTCGATGAGATAACAGGACAGCTTCCGTTGTGTTCGATAGATGTCGCTGATCTCGGTCATATCGATTCGCGCTTACTGGCTGATGATACTTGGAGTGTGCCAGGGAATATTGACATCTTGCTTGGAGTGAAGCTGTTTGCTAAGTTATTGCAACCCAGCGAGGTTACTTCTACAGCTGGATGTCCAGACGCATTAGAGACTGTGTTAGGTTATATATTAATGGGAGACGCACCTATCTTAGAGCCTCCTACCGCTACGATGTCTTTCTGCGCTACGTCGTCTTTAGAATGTTGTGATTTGCGCAAATTCTGGGAGATAGAAGAAGTTCAGGCTTCTTCTATAACTAGCGTAGATGATAAGCACTGTGAACAATTTTATTGTTCCACAACTACTCGCACCCCTACTGGCAAGTATGTGACTGCTTTGCCACTCAAGATGGACGTTTCGGCTTTAGGCAATTCTTTCGAAATCGCACGTCGTAGGTTTCTTAGCCTCGAACGTAAATTTAAATCGCATCCTAATGTCAAAATTCTTTATGATGATGTCATTAAAGATTATCTGAAAAACAACTACATTTCTCTCGTTGAAGGAGTTTTACCCGGTGAGGTCTCGTTTTATATCCCGCACCATGCTGTCATCCGCGAGGACAAGACTACCACCAAGTTACGCGTGGTGCTTGATGCAAGCGCGAAGACAGACAATGGAACGTCACTTAATGACATTCTTTACGCAGGTCCCGTTCTTCAAGCGGACCTTCTCAATATTTTATTGAACTTGAGACTTTTCGCTGTGGCTATCACCTCTGACGTGAAAGCTATGTACCTTAAAATCGCAGTGCGATCTTCAGATCGCCCGCTGCAACGCATTCTATACCGGTTTCACGAAACCGAGGAAATACAGGTTTTTCAGTTTTCAGTTGTCCCTTTTGGACTTAAATGTTCTCCCTTTATCGCTATCCGCACAATTCAACAATTGTGTAAGGATGAAGGTCATCGCTTTCCTCTCGCCAGTGAGATACTGAGCCGAGATATATACATGGACGATATCGCCAGCTCTACTACTAGTGTAGAGAAAGCAATAGAGTCTTCTCATCAATTGATTAAGATATTTTCTCTTGGTGATTTTGAATTGACCAAGTGGTCAAGCAATAGCTCTGAAGTTCTTCAAGCTATTCCCGAGTCATTGCGACTCTCGCACAGTGTCGATCTAAGTAAGGATCCGACGCTGAAAATTCTCGGTCTCCGTTGGTTTCCCGACGAAGACTATTTCGCATTTCAGGTCAACCCTGATGATCGCCCTTGCACAAAAAGGAATATCCTGTCGTCTATCGCTCGCCTTTTTGATGTTTTGGGTCTAGTCGCTCCTATGATTTTGTTCGCTAAGCTTATGATCAAGGATCTCTGGCTAGTCAAAATCGGTTGGGATGATGTCCCACCGCATCGCATTGTTCGCCTCTGGGAACAATTTCAAGCTGAGTTACCCCAAATTTCGCAGCTTAAATTCGCACGTCATATTGGCGTTATTGAAAAATGTCAACTTGTAATAGTTGGATTCGCGGATGCTAGTGAGAAAGCTTACGGTGGCGTAGTCTACGCTCATGTGGTTAAGCCAGATGGTAAAATTGTTGTCTCACTAATATGCGCCAAATCCAAAGTCGCACCTCTAAAGGTTGTATCGCTAGCTCGCCTGGAGCTATGCGCCGCACTCCTTTTATCAATTTTGATAAAACGAGTTTTTGATCTTTACTCCGCTCGATGCGCCATTGAGGCTGTCGTAGCTTTTTCAGATTCAACTGTAACTTTGAGTTGGATTCATTCATCGCCACATCGCTGGCACACTTATGTGGCCAATCGCATCGCTAAAATTCATGAAAATCTATCGGCAGAACACTTCTTTCATGTCAAAGGATCTGAGAATCCGAGTGACTGTCTCTCTCGCGGCTTGACACCGGTTCAACTGGTTCACCATCCATTGTGGTTGGCTGGACCACCGTGGCTTGCAACACCTCGACACGAATGGCCTGTCAAGCCATATGTCTCTGGTGAAGCGCAAGAGATGCCAGAAATGAAGCCTGTTGCCCTTCCTGCGGTAACACAGGATAGTTCTTGTTCAGAGGGTTCTTCAACGGAAGACATTTTGTACGACCGCGCCAAAAGATTTTCGTCTTGGATGAAATATTTAAAGACAATTTGTTTTGTTTATAAATTCCTTAGGCGCCTCCCTAAGGGGCCCATCACCGCATCGGACTTGGAATTCGCTGAACTAAAAGTGTGGCGCTCTGTTCAACGAATATATTTTGAATCAGATCTTGATCGATTAAATCGCAAACAATTATGTTCTAAGCCATTACAGAAACTTAGTCCATTTCTGCATGATGGACTTATTCGCGTTGGTGGACGCTTAGCCAATTCTGCGTTAGACTTTGACTCTCGTCACCAAATTTTGCTTCCTCGACAGGACCACGTAGTGGAACTTCTGGTTTCCCACTGTCATATAAAAAACTTTCACACAGGTCCGAACCTTCTGCTATCTCTTTTGAGGCAGAGGTATTGGATTCTGTCCGCTCGACGTATTGTTCGTCATATAACATTTAATTGCAATATTTGCTTTCGCGCTAAGCCACGACCGGTTTTCCCAATCATGGCTGATCTGCCGCAATCGCGTGTCGAAGTTGCTCCTAAAGCATTTTCACACACTGGGTGTGATTATGCCGGGCCACTTATGATCACTTCTGTTCGCGGCAGAGGTCAAAAGAGTCGTAAGGCTTACATTTGTCTGTTTACGTGCTTGACAACGCGGGCTTTGCATCTGGAAGTTGCCTCAGATCTCAGCACCGCGAGCTTCTTGTCAGCATTAAAACGTTTCATTTCTCGCCGTGGTCCAATCGAGTGTCTGTACTCAGACAACGCCACCAACTTTGTTGGTGCTAGGTCATATCTTCGCGATCTTTACCATTTTCTATCACATGAATATCGCCCTTATTGGGAACAGGAATTGGCGGATCATAAAATTATTCTCAAAACGATCCCATGCCGAGCTCCGCATTTCGGGGGATGTTGGGAAAGTGAGGTAAAGAGTGTTAAAACGCATCTTTTAAAGGTCGTTGGCCAACAAATTCTTACCTTTGATGAGCTCAACACTATGTTAGCTCAAGTAGAAGCCTTGTTGAACTCCCGGCCTCTTTATGCACTTAGCTCGGATCCGTCAGAACCTACCGCTCTTACACCTGCGCATTTTCTTCATACGAAACCGCTGGTGTTTTTACCTGCTCGCGAAATTACTGAAACGCGTTTACACCTTATTTCACGACATGAGTTAACTGATCAACTTGTCCAGTCATTCTGGAAGCGGTGGCGCAACGAGTATCTGCACACCCTTCAGTCAAGACAAAAGTGGAATACTCCTTCCAACCCAGTACGTGTTGGTATGGTTGTAGTCTCCATGCAGGATAACGTCATGCCCTTGCATTGGCCGTTAGGTTTAATTACTGAAATCTTTCCGGACAAGAAAGGCATCTGTCGAGTAGCTTCTGTTAAAGTACAAGGTGGAATGCTTCAGAGCAGACCGATTGTAAAATTGTGCCCTCTTCCAACTCAATAAACTAAATTGCATTCAGTTGATTAGGTTAGGGTTAGTAATTTAAACATATTAGTATAATTTTCTTTAGGATAACTTTAGCATAATTTATTTGCTTGTTACATCGCTTATATGGTAGAGTTTCGCGGCGATATGCAATTATAATATTTCGCTTTTCTTGTGTTTTGAAAGTAGGAACTTTCAAGCCGGGGAAAATGGTTACGCCAACAGCACGTTTGTGTGTAATTTATATATATTTCAATATTTTTGACGTTGTATGGTTAAAAATACTTATAGGTAGAAAAAGGTTGGTTTATCTCGCTTGTAATGTTATGCAATCTTATAATCGGGGTAATACGCGCGAATTTGTATTTCGCGCCCACCTATCAGAGTGAACTAGTGAACATGCGAACGTATATCGCTACCCGTTCATTCACTCATCGCATCGCGCGCCGGCATTCACTCTTCGCGCCGGCGTTCATTCGATTCATGGTTCTGGCGCCGACATCTCTGGTCGTGCAGCTGCCGTGTCTCCGATAGCCTCGAGGTCCGGTCAGATCCTCGGCTTTCGCGGTCTCCAACTAAGTTACTGTTGTTGAGATCAAATCGCATCGCGGAGCGATACATCATCGCTTCATTTCGTAAGGAACATACAATTACATTGACAATACAAACTTCTGTGTCGTGACGTGGTCTTGGATGCTTGTGAACCTGTATAGACCCCCCTGGACTGGATTGCTGGCGTTGCTGGTGAGTGAACCTTCCTATAATACCTAGGTTATTTTAGCTCTGCAACGTCTAAAGTTATCGCAAGTCTAGATTCCCTATTTAAACCTTTGAACCAGCACCTATCGCAAGTATAACTTTTGGCGGCTACTTATTAGCTTTTTACGCGTGCTGAAGGTTATGCTCCAAATATAATATATAGGCTGATATTTAAGACAAGCGTGACAAGGTGACTGATTTTTAATCTCTTGTTACTAGATTAACAAGAGATTTGCTGGGGGTAGGGCGTGAGAAGATAATATACAGGGTGATATATTTAATAAGGACGGTGACTTTTTGTTACTCTCTTGATTTGGATTTCGCTATCATCGTCTTAAAATCACTGGCCTTTGCATTTAAAACTAGATGAATATCAGATAATATCAGACAGGCGTTACAACTCACATGGCAGTTCTGCCTTCCATGCTGTGGGTCGTGGGTTCGATTCCCACTCAGAGCAAATGTTTTTGTGATGAAGATAAATACTTGTTCTGTGCCTGGGTGAGCTACTATGTAGTGAGAATACTAAAAGTCCATTACTTAGCTAATTACGTACAAATGTATAACAACAACACCAACATTATGTGCATAAAATTATATTTTATAATTCTTTTTAAATCCTATTCATTCATTCATTCATTCGTCGTATCAATGGTTCATCCTCAAACTATTCTACTCCAGTGAGTGGCAACTTCAATGAAAAGAGTTGAACACCAGGCTTAGTCGCGGCTTGAGACCTAAGTCCAGCTGTGGACTGCTATTGGTTGATGATGAAACCATATGACATGAAATACTACTATATTCCTTAAATATTTTTAACTCTAAACACAACTTAAGAGCTAATGGGGTTCCGCTAGAAATTACTAATAGCTGATAAATTCACTCGTAAATCTGTCTGTGCACTTATCGTAGGCAAAGCTTTATCGGGCTTTCTTACATGTGAAAGTATAAGGCACGTACACACTGACTGCAAGATGTCACTGCACCATCTTGCCGATTTCTAGATCGTGCTATAGAAGCGATTTGAAGTTTTTAGACTTAAATAATTATTCTTGGGCATTTCACACATCACACTCTAGTCCCAAACTAAGCAAAGCTTATGGGAACTAGACTGCTGATTTCTTGTTTTTTGTTAAAACATATATAGAATATTAAAGTAACACCCGGGCACAGAACTAATATTTATGTTCATCACACAAACATTTGCTCTGGATGGGGATCCAACCCACGACCCACAGCATACAAGACAAGAGCTACTACCAACTGAACTGTGACGCCTGTCAACTAAAACAAAGATACTTACTCAAAAGTTAAAATTTCACGTTCACCTCTAAAGTACATATATGCTGCCTATCAAAAATAATCATCAAAATCGGTTCATAATTGCCGGAGAAATCGTGTATAGACAGAAAAAAACATACAATACAGTTGAGAGCATCCTCGTTTTAATGGTTAAGTTACTATAGGTACATTATACACAGCAGTTAAAGCATAAGTAATTAGCATATACCTTATTGAGATAAACTAACATGCTAATATGGGTTAAAGTGGTTACTAAGTAACTAAGCACCGATACTGTCGCTGACATTACTTTACGCAAACCTGATCGTTACCGGGTCTCGAAGAACTTAGGATTTATGGTAGGGGTCTCATGGACCCACCCAGTTAGTAGTAACTTTTAAATAAAACTTAATAATACAGTGTAAGTATAATAAGTAACATTTTAATTATAATAAGTAATTAAAAAAAAATGTAGTATAATAAGTAACTTTTTAATTACATTAAAATATAGTGTGAACTTGTATAAAAAGACGTGTCTCTGTCTACCCTTTTTAGACATGTATAACTAAGAAATTTAGGAGTGAAAGGTTATGAATATGCCAAGATATATTTTTTATATCTATTTATAGCTAACTTTACAAGTAAAAAAGCTGAATTTATCAAATACAGTAGAACCTCGATAACTCAAACCTCGGTAACTTGAAAACCTCTAACATCAAAAAATAATGTGTTCCCTTCCCATCAGAACCCAAAACCTATGTCCTTGATAACTTAAAATCTCTATAACTTCAAATATGTTGTGTTTCCCTTGGACTTTAATTTATAGAGGTTCTACTGTATTTGCATTTCTCAAATACAAAGTAGGTACATTTACACGGGTTTATTTCGTTTAGAAAATCACCTAGATTCCTAACTTAATAAATTATATGTTTTATTATATATTATTTATAGGTACTGACGTACAAGTCACAATTATAATAATATAGCATCATAAATAGTATCGTTATTACTATTTATATAGATTCTTGTGTGGTCGATGTTGTTTGATCGATTTATGTTTTACTAATCGAAATATTGCAAAACTTTAAGTTACTTAGTAACTACCTATACGTATATTATTTACCTACTACAATAACTTACACCAACTATTTTGATATTTGTGGTTAAAGTAACTAATTTTACAACCTAACAAATAAAAGTATTTATAGACATTTTATACAGCGACATCTACATCCAAACTGATCACAACTTGTACCCCTGAATAAGATTGCTGATAAAATATTTATTTCTATATTATGCTTAGGAATATACTAACATACAAATACAGTAAAAACATCCATGTTGGTCATAACACATGTTTGTACTTAGCCGGAATCGAACCCACAACTTACAGCGTGAAAGGCGCACATTTAGAATAAGTACCTACTTAAAAACAAAAATTATATCGCGCTATCCATCACATTCATAAAAAGATTACATTTACGTTGATTTATTTATTCATTCTCTGTTACTTATTACAAACCACAGTAATGATCTTATGATTACAACATTCTAATTATGAGCGTCAAAAGAAGTTATGTCTATATATTTTTTTTAATATGACGGAAATTAAGCTCAACTTTACGACAAGCTAATATTCGAAATCATTTAAAATTACAATTTACTAAACAAAGTAGGTAAATAAATATTGTTAGAATATTAAACAATATAGCTCCCAAAATACTTTCATCTTTTATTTATAAAATAGGTAGGTACTTTAAAAAAATATCTTATGTTTTAGTTAATAAGTTTTTTTTAAAGTGTAGGTAAAGAAAGACAATACTAAACCAAATTACATTAAGAAACACCGAGTCTGCCACCGCGTATCGTATAGATTTATTGATATTAATACAGCAATTTAATTTGATCTATGAAGGTATTTAAAGCTCAGAGTTAGATTAAGTTTTAATGCATTTTATTTTAAATCGTAATATAGAATTCGTTTATTTATTAGTTGTTATAAATAATGGCATTACTTTATTCACAAATAAACTTACGACTATACAGTATTTACAAAACGTACATTGTCATATAAAATACATAAGAAACAGTTGAGCTATCTACAGACCGTTGCAAACGATCTATAAATAATTGTACTTTCAATATTTTCTTCGTCATAGTAGGTACATTAAGAACTAGATCATTATAGTAATTAAAGAAAGAAAACAAAGTTCGACCCGTGATCATGCCGTTGTATTGTATGTATCCACCGAAATATCGGAAAATAAATCAAACCCATGATAAACCGTTTTTAATGAAATTATCATATCAAATATATAAATTATTTGATCCAAATACACATGTAAAAATTTAAATTGTATTACAACATTAGGCCGACGTATCTAGTTAATGAAACCAAAAGTGGTTCTCATAGTTTTGGCTGTCGCCCACTAGACCCACTTATTCAATTGATCCATTTTAAGCAGCATATTTCAGGTAGGGTCCTATTGTTAGCTATTTAACGTTATCATTTTTAGAAACCTTCATTCAGTCGTTGTGTCGAAAAATACTAGAATTTTACAGATTTTATTTACGAGTTTTAAGTTTTTGTTTCCATGAACTAAGAATGCAGGTTACAAAAATCACGTAAAACTGGAAGAATCTCATATTATTAGACATTAGAACAAATACATTTTTTTATTAGACGCGCAAACATTTAGATAAGTTTCATTTGTTTAACTTTATTCACAAACAAACTTACGACTATACAGTATTTACAAAATTAAATTAGATAAGTACAAGAAAGTTTAAATTATTCAAATCGATTTGATATGCGTATGGTAAAAGTGGCTCAACAATACTGATAAATCGATGCTTATGACTTATTCTGACATACGACTTAATATATCGCTACACGCTATCAGTCGGCCACGCCCAAAAGCGCAAGCGACAACGGTTTAAAAAATTACCATTTCCGCGCGTGAAGATTCGAATTCGGAACGCGTCGCGTAGGACGTGCGTGTGCGCATAAACAGATGCTCTCAAGTCTCAAGTAATAACGGGATATTTCAACGGTACCTAATGAAGTTTATTCTGTAAGTTAAACTAAAAACATCAAACAACGTATTACACAATATACAACGCTCATTTAACGCCGTTTACATAAGCAGCGGATATGTCATAAACAATAGACATACTAGCATCGTTTCCTTTCATATTGTAAACTAGTATTGATAGTTGTATAGCTGTCCCGCTCACACAAAGGGCTTTTTATATATTAGGATGTCTGCAAGACTTTTTGTTACCGACAACATACTAAGTAGTAAGTATAGGTTAGTAACACATTTTAGATACTGGCTAGTTTTTTATGACCGGTCGTCGTTTCTGCGCTGTTTTTGCAGCTCGCTGCGCTCTACACGTGGTGAGTTGCGTTCTCGCTTAGCTTAATACTTGCTCACTACTAGAGTTATAGTAAATCTTCTTCTTTCTGCCCTTGGTCTACTAGGACGGAGTGGAGTCGGCACAACATGTATTATTGTATTCACTACTTTCACATTAAAATCATTTTCATACAATCCGTACATCGTTTCTTAGCGTGATAGGTAAAACCTATTTGACACTTAGTTCAAGTTTTCTTTGTAAAAACACCAATAACATTGACATTGTATCTTTCAAAAACTTATACAAATATTTCGCTTTTTTAGCTTCATATCAGATTTGGTCACCCAATCTTCAATTCCATAACTAAACTAAGAGTACACCTGTGTACATTGCACATGAGTCAGTGGCGCCGACTGACATGCGCAGGCGCCGACCGTACATGGATTTCTTGTTTGCATTACGAAATGTCTGACCGATATTTGGTGATAGCGCCATATTTTTGTATTTGTATGTGACACGATTTGGGTTTACGTATTTTGTGTATTTTGGGTTAGTTAAACAATGTTGGTTGTATTACTAATTAGTGGGTATTTTTAGAGTTTAGTTGGATTTCGATGATGGATGGATTTATTTATTGCTTGATTGGTTAAAGTAGATTTTAATTAATATAAAGTAGTAAAATAATAAAGAAGCAATAAAAATTTACTTAACTAACAAAGAATGCTTATTTATGGCAAATTAAATATCATTTGAATCTTTATATTTTTCTTTAATAATAATAAATAAATATAATATATTTTTGCTGCTACTATCCTATCTACATTTTTGCTTCCGATAATAAATAAAATAATCTCTTAACTAAGTACTTGTTTTATCCACGGGTCATTTCTTCTCCAATGTCTCAATTCTACAGACAATAACTATCTCAATATTACGAGTTGCATCACAAACAGCCCAGTAATTACCATCTACTCTAATTACATACCTTTATGCAATCTTTGAATGCATTCTTTATCTCTTTTATCAAAGATTAATTACTATTTTATATAATAAAGAGGGTCAATGCCCTCATCTTGTAGTCTATAGTCGATAAACTATAATAATGTTAATGAGTTTTATATAAATAGCTGAAAATACGGAATTTTGTGAATACATACTTTTTAGATTAATACAATACGTTGAGACAAAATGCTACAAAAATAATTTTGAAATATAATGATACAATAAAGTTTTTTTTTTCTATGTACTGTCCCACTGCTGGGCAAAGGTCTCACGTTTACCCATAAAGAAAACTATAATGTGTGATTATCAAAGTTGATTTAATCTAAAAACATGCAAGATTACTTAGATTACTATTAATCTCTGTAGGTACTAAATAAGTAAGGTCATTAAAGTAATGTTTATTTACTCGGTTTATAATTCTTGCATTTGAACATAATAATTATTATAATAGCACTGCACATATGGCACTTTATGATTATTATGGGCATAATGTTTTCTGTACATTATGTATTTGCATAGACAAGAATCTTAAATATACAAGTACGTAACCGTATAATTCAATAATTATAATAATTTCATTTTATTTCTTGGCTTTTGTCGGTACACTGATGATCAAAATGTTTTTTGTTAAATAAATGATTTTGTATATAAGAAAAAATATGCCGAAAACTTAACCGACCGTGAGTACATAGTTTAAACTATTTTAAATGATTTAGTAGTTACTGTACAAATAAATTAAAGCGTTATTTTTTTTAAATAATTTTCTTCTTCGAAAAAGTTATGTTCCGAATATAAACGGATATTTGTTTATTATTTATTTGAAATTAAAAAAATATATCTATATACATATTTTTATTTTTACAAAACTAAGTACATATACAGGCGTCACAGCCTTTCATGCTGTGGGTTGTGGGTTCGATTCCCACCCAGAGCAAATTTTTGTGTGATGAACATAAATATTTGTTCTGTGTCTGGGCGTTACTATTTTTATTATATCGCGCAAATATAATCTTTAGGTACCTGTAATAAAAACAATAAAATTTACTAATATACCTACTACAGTAAAACCCGCTTAAGACGATTTCTCAGGGACCCTACCAAAAACGCGTCTTAAGCGTGAAAGCGTATTATGCGGGATAGAAAAAATAAAACGTTCTACATAGTCTACATACATATTGTTCTGTATTATGTTATAATGTAATATGTAGGTATTAAATTATACATTTATAAACTACATTAAATACGTAGTGTAATTATTTATAATTACGTCATTTAAAATAATCGCTTATTTTAGTTTGACAGAAAGGTTTTGATGCAATAATAATTAAAACATTTTCAACATAATACAACTTTTGCAGTGCGTCTTTGCTTTGATCCAAAGACGCTACATAGCATCTTAAAACATTAACAGCTGATAATGCCTGGGCGTTTCACAAAACCGGAGTTGACTCATCTTCATCATCATCATTATCACTCATTTTATGCCTCATTTTGTGTGTTACTCAAATTCTCAATAACACCGCCGTATGAAAATATCCAGGAAATATCCAGGAAAATCCTGCAGTATCTCGGGTTCTTCTTCTTCCAACACGGGCGGGGGGCTTTCTGAGGCTCGCGTTAGAGCGCTCTGCTAGTGACCGACGGCTCGGCTCGGGCGTATTAAACGGGATGACGAATCGTATTAAGCGTTAAGAAATGTATGAAAATATGTCTCAAGTTGCAGGGACTGGCGTAAAGTGGCGTATTATGCGAGAAATCGTATTAAACGTGATCGTATTAACGAGGTTCTACTGTACTAGGAATTCATTAAATATTCATACTTGTAAGAATAAGCTATTGTTTTCAATCACAAAGAAGCTGCTGTTAAAAAAGTGCTGAATTGTATTTGGTGATTCTAGCCACGATATCAAGGTGACCTAGGCTTAGCAATAATAACCTATCAATATCCTTTAACTTTGTATTACCTATACTATAGGTACCTATAATATACCTGTCAAAATTTCACGATTAGTCTACGGCAAGTTTTTAATGTGTAAAGAACGTTTTTTACATAATCCTTTTAGTAAACTTTGAGCTATCAAACATAAGTACCATTTTTTATTAGGTACGAAAGAAGCTTTAATCGTCATATTTTTGCGCTTTTCTGTCGTACATTTAGCGCGCTAAATATATGTTTTTTTTTTTATTTTATTTAAATTAGTAAAATAGTTAAAATAATTATTAACATTAATTAGGTACAATCATTAACATCCGTAACACAAACAGAAAACCTAGCAAAATATAAAAAAAAAACAAAAACCCTTTTATTTCTTGCTAGTAAGAAATTGTAGCTCATAACAAAGTGTATTATATAGAAGCATTAATATTTTTTTTTAATTAATAACTAATAAATCTATAAATAATAATAATAAGACCAAAAATCTCGTACTATTTCAGAATGCATGTCACCATTGCTGGCTTACAATGAACCACAGCTAGCTGATTACATTATCGCAATTCTATGAACGTTGTGCTAAATAATATTTCCTTCAAACATTCCCATCCTGTCAGACAAGATTCAACAAATAAAACCAATGTTCGTCTGATTGATGAATTATTAACTATTGGCGCCAAGTGATGCAACTGCACAGTAAATGAGCAAGCAGTAGCAATACTTAGTATTTGTTTTTATTTAATGAACAACTTTTGACATAGTATTACTTAAGTTGGTAACCAATGAAACCTACCCAAAGTAATCAATACTGTATCCCAGGAACGAGTTTGTGCACACACGGATCGCAGAGACGCCATCGCCGAGCTCCTTCTATTTTGTATAGAAATCTAAGCTTTTCAATAAACATGCTAGGGGCGTTGCTTGGATTTTTTTTGCCATGATTTTGTATGGAGATACAAAATCGGTGGCGCTTGGCGATTGCGTCGTGTATACACAAACTCGTACTTGGGGTACAGAGATATACATATGAACGAGTACAAATAACAATTAAAAAATATATCGTATTTATAACAAACAAACATTTGTTTACCTATATATTAAGTACTTTTCGACTAGTTAGGTCAAAGTAGCAAAACCCTAAGCAAACTTTTCAATTACCAACCAACCAAATATATAGGTATCCATTCAAGATAATATAATTCGCGTATTAAGTATCATTTAGAAATAACAAATGCAAGTCTGTGAAAATATAACGTTTAACGTCAAACTACATTTTTTGTATGATGTGACCCCATTCTGTACACGTCTCAACGCACGTGCTTGACAAGTAACACAACTAGTTCTTGTTTTTCCTCAACCAACAACTTTGTTTAGATTTTTAGATTTAGATAACCGTTAAAGTTCACATACTGTAAGCTAATATGACATTCAAGATTCAGATAACAAGGGGCCCAATCGCCCTAAATTGTAACGTAACCCGTTCGTGTCAGTAGCAGCTTCGGTTCACTAACGTAACGTATACGTAGCGTGTGCAAATTCGTATCGCTGTAAACGTCTAACCGCTCATCTTTTTTCCCTTCGTGTGACAGCGGTTATGGCACCAACTTCGGTTTCGGCTAGACGCTTATCGCGATGCCAAAATACGTACGTTAGTGAACCGTAGCTGCTACTGAAAAGAACCGTTGACGTTACAATATATGGCGATTGGGCCCCAGTAAAGGTTCACACCGGTAATACGGTTCATATACGGTCCAAGGTTCAACCAATCAGAGACTATATAACGATAGTTTTCTTTAATGTGTTATTGTGGAAATTCATTTCAGCATGTGGTGTCCACTGCAGGGCAAGGCCTTCCTTTTCTTCAGTTCACTTCTCGTCCCTCTAGAAATGCTGCATGGAAATGCTGGTTAGATAAACGGGTCGTTTTTTATTCGATGCAACTAAGCCTGTAGTTTTCAGCCGACTTTAAAAAGTAGGTTATTAGATTAGCATCCCAATTTTAAACTGTTCAAAATCATTCATAAATAAATTATATTAATGCGGTTAAATTCGCCTTTTTCACACTAACTTACAAAATTATAGACCTTTAGTGGTGCAAGCTTAAAGTAAAGTAGTTTTAGTATTCTAACCCCATGTTTAGGTTTAGTGTTTAATGGCTGCGCCCGCGCCGCGCGCGCCGGTAGCGTCTGCATTTTTGCATGAATCAGTTTGTTAGGTAATAAAATGCAACCTGAATGAATCATGGTTGTAGGATGTTGAAGCCTCTTATTTATTTTTTTTGTGTTTTTTATTGGATTTATCTAGCTTATGTTCAAACGTGAAAAAGTAGATATATTATTATCTATTGTCAATTGAAATTTTAATATAAAATTTTTGAAAATGGTTTGTTTGTGATAAATTTAAGAAATGCTATGATTATGATTACTTTTTTGAGAAATGTAATAATCTTTTGAACTGTTTTAGTACCTAATTATTATATTTAAAAAAAATACAGAAAATATTTTTATTTTTGTCTAATATTGAATATGCAAAAGTATATAAAATCATGTATGAGTTATGTAAACCAAACTCAAACACTAATATATAATATTTTTATTGATCTGTTTGACTTTGCGGCATAAAATCGGAAATGTTATTGAATACTAACCACTTAAAAATACGTTTTACGAGTATTCAAGTAAACCACTTAAAATACACTAGTAATAAAAACTCCTTTATATTAACCACTTTCTTACAATTATTGTAATACATAAAAATATCTGTTTATTTTCTCAATACGTGTAATAACTATTAAAAATTGCAAGATTTTAATTATAAAGTATTTTTTTATTAATTTTTCGACACCTCAATGTAAGTGTTAAAGTTACTGACAAGCAAACATTATAGTGCGAGAGTCAACCGCAATATGAGTGCATTATATTATATTTAAAAAAACCATGTTGCATATACCTACATTTTGAATCGGGTTTGCATTAAGAAATGTATGTGTGGTTGTAAAGGTTAGCTATTCAAGGCTAATTAAAATAAAAAATATTAAAAATCTGCTTGTAACATGTAGCGAATTTTACAAAAAACTTATCAAGGTAAAATCAGAACAGCATCATAGCACAAGTTTAGAACTTAAACTAGATAGACCTAGAAGTCTTTTTCTTCCAGCCCATATTTATTAAACTAATTTATTTATATAATTTTGTTTTTAGACGGTTGTCTCTTGCACTATGCAGATATTTTTTACCTTCTATGGATAAATTTATTTAAGTTTAAACATGCAATATTTACATGGTCACCTTTCACACCACATTACCGTTGATTTTATAATTATTAAGTAAAATAAATATTAATTGCTATAATTTTAAAGTCGTTATCGCGATAACGACAAAGTTTAACACAAACTTAAGGCTTTATTTTTAAGGTGTTTTAATAATCTGTAAGTATAAGCTTGATGTTTATCGGCACACTGGTTCCTTTTATATATCCATTTAGGTATGTTAATTCTTCCTGAGACCTTGAGTACCAGAGATCTGAGAAAATCTAGACTTTGCCGCATTTTTACTTATACTGAGCAATTTTATAAGAAGGTACTGTAAATGTAAATGGATTCGAATACATTGATTTATTCTACAGGATGTGAGAGAAGGGCTTTTGTCAAAAATACACCCTGTACCTATACATCTAGGTAACTAAACATAAATGTGTAAACGTAAAGTTGTACAAAAAGTGTGTTATAAATGTAGCTCTAAAAAACATTAATTTGTTTCTATTGATAAAAAAACAAGGGATATAAATTCTCAACCAAAATCAAATCACAAAGGTCATTTAGAATCATCTTGTTATACTAGTTTATACAAAGTGATTCTAGGTGCCAGTTCCACGCGACCAGAGCCTAGATTCTTGCCCGTTCTTCTAGGACCTAGAAGAACGGGCAAGGAACTATGGCCCGGTTCCTACCGTAGTTTGTATGATCCTTTTTAAAGAATTGCAAAATTTCAATTCTCCGACTTAGGAAATAGTAATTCGTGTAAGATCTTAATCGCATAAAACCGATAATTATTCATCAATATGCATAGAATAAGCCTAGTAATGGATAAGCCGATTAATGAACCAAACGATTTTATACCAGTTTTGCAAATTATATGCTTAAGTTTTGATTATATTCATTGAGAAATATTTTAAGCCTATTAAGAACTTTAATGTTGATTTGCTAGGCACTTTTTAATAAATGTTTTTTGTTACAGGTAAATACAACAATATTTTATAATGGGAAAGCATTTTGCATACCAGCAATCAAAAGGTAATAATAAGAGGTAGGTAATATAATCATCATCATTTTTATGGTTCTCATTGTATTCAATCCCAGCCATACCAAACTGTCAAACTGACATTGACAGTCACAGACCAGTACCCCAAGTACGAGTTTGTGCACACTCGGATCGTAGAGACGCAATCGTCGAGCGCCACCGATTTTGTATGGAAATCCAAACAGCGCCCCTAGCAGATTTCTTGAGAACGTTGGATCTCCATACAAAATTGGTGGCGCTCGGCGATTGCGTCTCTACGATCCGAGTGTGCACAAACTCGTACTTGGGGTACAGTCACTCGACCAATCAACGTGCCAGGGACAAAATAAGGGGGGCGCTCTCTCGGAAGGAAACCAAATGTTGTGTGAAAAAAGACACATGTCAATCTAAAATGAGTGGTTTGGTGATGATCAGAACTATATCAGTGCTTCATACATACCTACTTTGGCTGATCTTCAAGGACCTTTGCTTCACATATGGAAAGAGCGGCTTGGCGGCCAGTTCAGAGTATTTTTTTTTGTCACTAACGGTGGCCAGTTCAGAGTATTTTTTTTTGTCACTAACGGTGGCCAGTTCAGATTATTTTTTAAGTCACTAACTAGTAGTTACTTTTAAACGGTGATTAAATTAAACATAGTATATTTTACAGTTTTGGCTCACTTTGCACGCCATGGTTAACTAAACCATCACTCGAAAGTGTAAAACCACTGTTAAACTCTCCATACATGACTTTGTAAACTGGTAATAGATATTACTTTATTATGGGTAATTTGCAAGACATGGCAACACACAACACACCGGATACATAAACATGTAAACACTCTCAGAACAAAGGTGTTCAGTTCAAAACAAATAAATATTCATGGACATTTCACACATAGGTACCTACTTACGCTCTAGTCCCAAACTAAGCGAAGCTTGTATATGAGAACGAGATTGCTGATAGAATACTTCGGTATATAAGTACTTTTTATCAAATGCATTGTTACTTGTTACAGTTATTTGTCAAATAACTAAACTGTTTTGAGAAAAAAAATTTAAAAGAAATCACAAGGATCACTTTGAAACAACACATTTCATGTCATCTTACATGTCATGCATTTAGCATTTTTTATAAATCGTTATTAATTTACAGTTCTCACAATGACACAATCTAATTAATCCCATTAGATTATAAAAACCATTAGGAATGTATCATTTTCAAAGTTGTTTTATTACATTGTTTTAAATAAATATTAAAGTGAGTTTTGATGTTAACTGTACTTGAATGCATGTACAGGAAGGTGCATAATTGCTATTGGATTATAAAGCTTGTTTCACACCTTCGTCGTATTAGGTATGATTATATAATCACACAAGCAAGGTTAAAGCTAGACCTTCACATCATTTCTTAAGATATAAAAAACATTATTTACCGTATGTAAGTTATTCTTACTGTTTTTTTTAATAGTGCTCAACAATCTATAAATATACCTATGCCTTTTCTTAAATTCAAAGTAAGAAAAAATGGTTGTCTGTAAAGTTGGTTTACTGACGATAGTTGAACGTGACAACGTCACTTTATGGAACGCCTCAGAACGCCTCAGAACGCCTCATGAGTCATGTTTTTTCGTGCGTGCAGCCGGCTCTATCGAATTATAAGACGTTGTCACGTCAAAAAACCTAGATTTATTAATCATCTCCACTATTCATACATTGCTAATATTACTTATTTGTTAAAAAAATACATATTTTGAACGATCGTCGTGCACTACTTCATAAGGTGTAAAAATATTCCAAATTCTAGGTATTTATATACAATATTCGACAATAGATGGCGCTGTCTCGTCCATAATAAATGTTTGTCCTCATTAACAGGCATCAGACGGTGGTAGGGCTTCGTAATAGAATAATCTGTGATTATCTAGAACGCCGCTACCGCTGCGGTTAAACAATCTAAACTAGTAAAATGTACTGTCATTGAGAAAATACACTCTTATTGCAGTTCTGGAGGATTTTAATCGAAAACGGGGGATTATCTGGTCGATCTTGAGAAGTTATTTTTACTTGAGCTATGTACTTGCAAGTTTCTATTTTGATTTGACATTGGTTTATACGTTTATATTAAAAATACTCTTATTACACACAATAAAGATTGTTTTTAAATCAATACAAAAAAACTCAAAATCTCAAATCTAATGGTAAATACCTACGCCGCCGCAGATTTGGACTGGCATCTTTTCCATTTTTATGTTTTTATTTTATGTTAAAAGTCTCAATCATATTTTTAAGATTCTTAACATAATTTTAACACAATGCCTAAAGATATAATTATGTCCTAGTCACGCTTGTTTCTACATAAGTCTCTGAAAATACAACTTTTACGCTGTTTCCCGCCATTTGACGTCACCGAGTTCATCGAGAAAGGGGGATTTAAACCATTTTCTCTGCGACAGTAGCTAGTAACTACAAGCTTTCTACGAAGTCTGCTTGTAAGGTACCGAGCACGAGCATTTAGATTGCACTTTGTAGGTACGAAGTGTACTTAGGTATTTATATACCTAAGTTCTTTGAGTCTCAAAGAACTTAGGTATAAATGTAAAAACTGGCCTAAAAAATTCAGTCTTTTGATAAATCATCCTTCTCAAAGTTTGGGAAAAGGATGATTTAATTAAACCTGATTTTTTTGGGTCAGTTTTTTCAGGATGTTTTTTATTGAAAAGTATAAAAAAAGCCTTTGCTCGTTGCAACTTGAGATATTTTATAAATATATTTTTAATAAAATAATGGTAAAAGCCAATGGTTCATTTAATGGTAAAATTAAGAGTTTAAAGGTGTAGGGAAATAATCATTCTCACAAATAAAAAAAAATAAGTATTTTTGATGTATCTGTATTGTTGTGTGTGTAGTGTTGTATATTTATTGTAAAATAGGATTTTAAACCATTTTAAAGCCCCAAGTGAATGTTTAGTTTAATAATAACTCATTATCGTGAACTTTTCTTTAGTAAATTAGCATAATCAGTTTGCCACAGATAATACAATACTAGTTTAAAATGGCAGCTTTCACAGAGAAAAGAGTATGTATTTTATGAAGGCTTACAAACTCATTTTGTTGTGATTTTTTCAACTTTTTTTTTATAATATAACCTATTGTGTCTCACTGCAGGGCAAAGGTCTCCCCCAAACTTTTTAATATATATTTTTCTAACCTATATTATCCCACTGCTGGGCAAAGGTTTGCCTCAAAACCTTCCATTTATCCCAGTCTTTGGCTTTTAAGTATTTTCATAAATTAAAAACATTAATTCCACAAGTAGTTTTTTTTCACAGTGATTAATTTAATAAATTGAGCTTATATGCAGCTTTTTTACATAATTTAAATAAATACTAGAGAGGTGCATCTAGATTGAGATTAATAATATAATTATAAAAAACAAATAGTACCTCATTAACACTATCGAATTTGATTAATTATATTAATTAGGAATTGAGCCCATTAATTAATGCCAACCGGTCTGATCAAATTGACACAGTGAATACAACACAGCTGACTCAGATACAAAAAACTATGACAAGTAAATTTTTATAAGTATCGGATTAATAAACTAAAAAAATATTTATTTATCTGCTTCTTTCTAAGTTTTTCGGAATTCGAAATAGGTAAACGCTGTCTTATTCAAGCATAGTTTGATTGATTTCAACATAAATCAAGACGGCCATGACAGTGTCAAATTTCTAGCGCTATCTAGCGATTTAAAAAAGAACTTGGTTCATTATTATTTCATTGTTGATTGATTTTAATATAAGTAAATCTAGATGGCCATGACAGTATTAAATTACTAACGCCATCTAGCGGGTACAAAGGCATTTAGTTATTTTTTTTTATGGCTCGCAGATTTGGTGCATTTGCCATTCAAAGCACTTAGTTAATTATGGTTGGCATTGTAGCAGCTTTGAACATTTTAAGCTGTCGATTATGAGAGTATTATCTGTCAAATGTCTTGTTTTATTAATGTCACTGTCAGTTGTAATAAATCATTGCATTGTTGATTAGTTTCGTTGACAATTCAAGGCTTTTAGTGGGTTTTAGTTTGATAGTTTTGTTATCAAATTAAAAGAGATAGGGTGTATGTGGCCAACTAACAATACTTATGTTATATTAGTAGGATTAAAAAAACAATTATTTAAGCTTAGTCCTTACTTCACAAGCTTTAAAAATCTATTTCATTTAGAAAATTACAGATCGTAAACGTCATTTTATAAAATATACTACGACTTTGGAGATCCGAAAAATAGAACAAGCTTTAAAGAGTTTCCAACCTTTTTATTAAGATTATAAGAGCGAAAATCGATTGAAATGTTAGAATTCTATGTTTTTGCCGAAGGAAAAACGGACCACCAGAGCATCAGAGAAAGGCTCACACGTACCGAGTAAACCGGCGAGACAGTGACGTATTTGAGATACACTGCGCGTCGACATCAGTTTTACTGTTGAACGTTGCAGCGTTAGCGCGCAGTGTATCTTAAGTACGTCAATGTCTCGCCGGTTTACTCGGTACGTGTGATCAAGGCATAAGTGGGGTGCGTTTGTAGAGTAATAAAATACATGAAAAACATCTTGAGATTGTAGTTATTTGTCTGCTGAGATCTATACAGTTGTTAGATTGTTCTAGAAACTATGATAACTAGTTTAACTACTTTAGATAACGTGACTGCACGTCCTGTTGTGTTATTAATAAAAACAGGCTGGACGCACAGCTTTAAAAAAAATAAGTACCTACCTCCTAATTCTGGGTATTTTATATGTACTTACTTAACTATAATAAAAAAGTTGGCAAGATTTGCTGATGGCAGGTGGAGTAAGGCCTTGACAGAATGGTGGCCTAGAGGACATACAAGAGACCTTGGCAGACCAACAGCCAGATGGATGGACGATATCGTTGCCGTACAGGGTAGGACCTGGATGCAAAAGGCCCAATTAAGAAAAGAGTGGCGTTTGAGGGAGGAGGCTTATACCCAGCAGTGGGCTAGTACGGGCTGCCGATGATGATGATGATGATAATAAAAAAAATATCTATTAAATAATGCCTATTAAGTATGCAGTCTTCTAGTACCCATAACACAAGCTCTGCTTAGCTTGGGGCTAGATGATGTTGTGTGGATTGTCCAGTATTATTTATTTATTTATTTATTCTAGAAATTATGATAACTAGATCTAGGTAACGTGACTAGATGACTACACGTCCAGTAGGTCTACCATGAGTTTTTACTATACTATATTTACTAGATATACTCGCTAGCGTCTGTAGTTAAAAAAATGTATGAAGATTTGTACAGCGCCTCTAGCGGATAGTTGGGTACTAAAATTCGTCATACTAATATTGACGTAACTACTGTAGTAAAGTCAGGCGATTTTACTATTACAACTCATGGTAGATACACTGTTGTGTTAATTAAAGTAATAGTATAAGCTAGACATTACACACAACATTAAAAGAAGACGTGTGGCACTCGAGGACTGCCGCGGTAAAGCTATTGCATAGCATTTTTTGTTGGATTACGCATGCGCAGTGTTAGGTTATTTTCGTTACGGAATTTCTGGAATCGGTCTCTACGCTCAAGCTTAAAAAAAGTATTACAGAACACTTTTTTATTTTCTGTCAAAACGATCTAGTTTGAATTTAGAATGCATTTGACTTTGTAAAGAGGTTATCATTTCTTGGTTTACTTTTAAATTGTTTCTATTTGAATTTGTTTTTTTTTTTAATGTATCAAGTCAGTGCTGTGGTTTTGTGACGTTTCAAGTTCATTGACCTTACGGCCGGTACTGTTATGTTACGTTATTTGCTCCTGAGTTAGTGAAGACTTTACATAATAAGCATTATATTTTCATACTTATTGCTAAGTTTTTCGAATTACGCCCAGTATATTATTAATTTCCAAATATTTAAATAAGTAAGTAATTTCTTCTTTTTTTTGTTTACAAACTAGATTACTAATAGGATAATATGTTAAAATAATTGCAAGATCTACACCTCAGAGAAAATTATCGTGATTTCTATAGTGTCTGCTTGGTGGAACTTCGGCATGTAGCATTCGGCACATACCTATTAGCTTAGCCGTGTGAAGGTTGTTATCAGAAAAAAAAACATAAAAAAAACATCTTTATTAAGGATCAAAGTATCCTAAATCCTACGACTGTTTTATATCTTAACGCGACTATCATTAATGCGATTGAAATCGAATAAATCAATTTCAATTTTGTTTCTGTATTTACGAGGACATAAAGCTTTAAAATGATCAATAAAACTGCGGTGGTGTAATCAATCTCTTTTATCGACTCGATGCGATTTATCGATACTATATATCGATGTTTGATGGAGAACACTACGAGTGTGCTTAACTTTGATTTAATAATGTGGACACCGTCTTTTTAAAAAAAAAATTTTTATTCGTTTCTTTAAAAAAGCTTATAGAAAGTTATTTAGTGATTAGACAAGCTAAAATTATATTACGGACGTAATATAATTGTCACCGTTTTTAAGAAAACTAAGGCTTTACAGAGTTATTTAGAAGTAAAGGCTGGTCTAGATATAATGAGCCTTAGAAAACATATTTCGAATAACTAAGACCTCGTTTTGAGAGGATTTCTATACTTATATTACTTAGTTTATATTGATAACTGGAATGTTATAATGGACTAATTTAATTGCAAAAAGTTAGTAGTAGTAGAACTTGTTAAGCTCGTCCATTTCCATGTTATTTTTTACATAGAAACCAACAAATTTACTTCTGTGCTAAAAATGTTTGTATGTACACGTAGAAACTTACTAGGCAACTTGTAAGTAACTTAGGCAGCTGAACTCAAAAATTGTCCATGAACTTTGTAGTCTGGTTTGCGCTATTAGAATACTTAGAATAACTGTATCAAAAATTACGACTCTATTCTGAGGTTCAACAACTTGAAGTTAAAACCCGATTTACGATCTGATTAGAACAATTGTTACAGTAGAAGAAAACTCTAAAAGTTACTGTCAAATGGGTCATACTCTTAGAATGTATTCTACACATTTTTACATGTGTGCACGGTTGATTGGTACTGATTTGGATCAGTTAAGCTATCTGCAGACCGTTACAAACGATCTATACTTACCTATTTGTATATACTTTCTAAGGAAATTACATATTGTACCTAAATACTGGAATAGTCGTTCTTTTGACACAGTTTAAGAGCCAAACGCAAATAAAAATACCAAAATTATATTATTTTGAAAAGTAGATACAATAAAATAGGTATTTTACCATTTAACTTAACAATTTTATGTCTTCTACAGTTAAGAATATGCATCAAATATATTTAAATTAAATGGAAAAGAAATATTTGTTCGTTAATATTGCGCTAAAGATTGGCTTCATAAAATGTTTTAATTACTGCCTAGAAAATACGATAAAAGCCTTTATTAAGTGGGCGGGAAGCTATAACTTATTAATAATTGTGCCCAGTAGCTAAATATTTAATCATCTTACAGCCAGACTCAGAGACGTCAATTCAAAACATGTCTCTCAAAATTGCGTAGTTTATCACCATTACTTATTTAGAAAAAATATCAAGTTGGTAAGAGACATTCGTGATTATATTTTAACGTACGATTCTGAGTGCGGCGATTAGTTTGATAGTCGATCATTTAAGATTAGATTGATAACGCAAAAAATATTAGGTAATTATTGAAGATTTCTTTGATAATAAACTGGTATACGAGGGCAATAAACTGTAGTAGAGCAATATTATATTACTTTAAATGCGTTGTTATATTTTATGTGAAGTATTAATATTGATTTTCGTATAAGATCTGGGCCAAAATGAACTTAAGTACTTACTTACTTAAGTACATATTTTATTATTCTTTACTTAGTTTTACTTCCTTAAAATAAGTTATATATTCTTACTATATTTTTGTTTTATGTGTCTAAAAGCACCGGAATCCATACCCTTCAAATCTCAATCACAGTTCAGAGGCATAAAAGGTACGGTGGTAGTAGGTACTTAATAGTTACTTTATTCTGCGTTTGTCACTGCTAAATGCATTACTTAAAGAATATGTAAAAATGGTATATGATCACTAAGAAATAATTATATTTTTTAAAAATTAACGTAAGTAACCGACTTAGATAGCCACTGAAAAGTACTAAAGCACAGTTTTAACATGTTAATTAACTTGTCAAAAAAGTCATGACTTTTTTGACAAGTTAATGTTTAAAGTCAAATAATACAAGTATTTTTATTGTTTTGTATAAACATCGCGAATCAAATGATTTATAACCTCACTAAAATGTTCATTTGTGTTCATTTGATGAGCAAAACCTAAACAATGCCTTCGAAATACTTACCAAAGACGTACAAAGGTCGTCAAACAGCTCCCAAATCGAAGGTCCTATTACCTTATCAGGATGCATGCCATGGAGCTTTTTGTTCAATGCAAGCGAGCACCAGTTCCAAGTTCCAAGCAGTCAATCCTCTTTACAACAGTGAAAAATAAATAATCTAACAAATAATGCATGTACTGATTTGGATCAGTTGAACTATCTATAGATCGTTTGCAACCGTATGTAGATAGCTCAACTGTTTCTTATGTATTTTATATGACAATGTACATTTTGTAAATACTGTATAGTCGTAAGTTTGTTTGTGAATAAAGTTTTTTGTTATTTAATAATGCATGTATAAAAAAATATATAATAAGTATTCCATCAGCAATCTAGTTCTCATAGTAGGTACAGTCACGAGTTTTAATTTGGGACCCACCTAAGGTTGAATATCGTGTGGCAAACTGACGTTATTTAGTGCTAATATTCTAACGTATGTCATACGTCATACTGAAGTTTCGACCTTATTGCATTATGAATGTTCTAACAACATTTAATGGAAAAGGGTCCCAAATTAAAGCTCGTGACTGTACAAGCTTTGCTTAGTTTAGGACTAGAGCGTGATATGTGAAATGTTCGAAGTGATGACGATGTTTAAAAATTCAGGAATCAGATTTTTTTTTATCTGACGAGTAGGTAGACAGGTGTGAACTGTCAAAATTTTTGCATTATAAATAAACACGTGCAAATGACAGTTTTGTTACATTTTGTTAGACTATAAACCATATATATGCCATTATATAAAAATTGAATTGAACTTGCATTGAAAAACTAGCAGCTTAACACCTCAAGCAAAAAGTAACCAAATTCAAGAAAATATCGCAAACTACCGTCATATAAAAACGCGACTTCAAATCGTCTAGACCAGTGCTAATGCTCCAGGAATGCCACTGAAGTATCCCGACTAAGGCTGCAGGTATTCTTGTATTGTTCCTGTGGCAAGTATTCTTAGTGTTTCAAGTATGTGGTATTTATAGCAGACGAGTGCAGATTACTTTATAGTTGGTAAGGGTGAGAATGCGATACAGAAATATTTTATTATAAAGGACGACTTTTAAAACTCTGGAGAGGTCCAAACAAAGTCCACTTTAAGTATAGAGAAATGGAACTTGTACGTACCTAAATATAATTTTAAGGTCAAAATTGTATAGGGTACCTACCTACTCACACTACAATTTTGACCTCAACTTTTTGGTTGTATTTTGTGACAAAAAAGTCGAAATGATACTTTTATTACATAGAGTTTACATTCAAAATGTGTTGAAAAATAATACATGTAAAATTACAATAATACTGCTAATATCCATAACGGATATTTGTAATGGATATCGTCGTTAATTACATAATGGATATTTTTTACAAACCTACTACTAAATCAATAGGTACTTTGTGTAATTTGCATAAGATTTTTATTTTATTGCAAGTTTTACGAGCTGAATTAAAACCCATCTTTTATATTCACAATTATAAAACCAATCAAATAAGGGTTCAATAAGTAATAAAAAGCGATATATTTCACATGTTCCCATTATGAGTGTTAATATCAGCCTACTGCTTGATCATGATCATCATCAAGCTGTATCAGTCCACTGCTGGACGTAGGTCTCTCCCAAGACGCGCCACTGAGCCCGGTCTTCAGCTCTTCTCATTTAGAGTTCCGCAGACTGTCGCTAAATCTAGCCGGATATACTGGTTGATATAATATAAATATTTCAAATAGCTTGCTATAGAAATTATACAGATTGATTCTGTATAAAAAAAACTTACTTAACTTATGTAAGTATAAAAAAAAACTGTTCTAACAAAAATAAAAGTAACAAGAAAATTATTTGTAAAAAATTGTACTTATTTCTTAGAAACAGATAAACATCTATCTCTAAGATAAACCAATTAATCTGTTTATTAATTGGTAATCTAGCTATCTGCAGACCGTTTTAAACGATCTAGATATATCAGTACCAATCGGAAGGGTATCCAAGATACTCGCTGAAATTAATTAGTATTCATTTCTATATCACTTTATTAAGGTCTTAATTCCTGAAAGTTCCGCGCAATTAAAACAACATTGTAAAGGTGCATTATCCAAAGCTATTTTGAATCTTATTACAACGACATACGAACTAATTTAAACAAAAACTACTTTTACGTCAATCTTGCTATTTTAAACCTTATTACAACGAAATACGTACTTTTACGTAAATCTTCGTTACATTACTATTAATAAGTCGTGCTATTTTGATCTTTATTGCAATGCAATACGTGCTAACTTCACACTTTTGCCTCGATTCTGGTTTAAATGTTGTAGAAAAGGTTGACGACGCAATTAAAGTAATCTTTGATGTCACGAAATTGGGACGGCATGAGTCACGCCATCTTGAATTCTTGTTTGACGACAAATAGGATACCTATCTTACCTAATAAATCTAGGATACCTAGATGTGGTGCAATCTTGTCTGCAACGTCTGTTAAAATGGGAGAAATATTCGTTGGTTTTATTTTACTACCAAGAAGCAGCAGTAATTGCGTTATGTCATTATAATGTCAAATAGAATGCCAAGTAGGGTTTTCTTACTAAAATTTATAGGTGCTAAACTAGCTGGTGCCCGCGATTTTGTCATAACATCGTAATATTTTGGAGAATTCGCATAATATCTTTATAAATGCATTTTTGTGTTTATGATGTATAAACTACATTAATTTAAAGTTTCATTAAAATAGATTCTCTAGGTTTTGCGGGAAATAGTATACATAAATACAACCTCAAACCATCCATCCATACAAACTTTTGCGTTTATAATTTTAAAGTAGAATTATAAAAAGAAGAAGAAAATATTAAAGTGTGTTTAAGTGTACCTACTTATAAGTTGATTTTAAAAAAACATTTAAGACTAACTAATTTACAAATAAACTTTTTAAATCACACTTTAAAAAATTACAGCCCATTTAAAAATAAACGAACGTAAAAGCTCGAAATATCTATAATTTAATTATAATAACAATCACACATTAACAATAATAACCGATAGAAATGTCCCGTGACGATTTCTAATACATTTCTTGAATTTAAATGACTTTATTAACAAAATATTAAGTACAGAATAACACCTGGAGCTTTATCGGATTTTGTACTCAATATTCTCAACATGCTCAGTGGGACCAATAGGAACAAAATATGTTATTGGTGCTTTCCCTTTCGTCCCATCAGTGGGGTAAAATGTATATCTTTAAAACTTCTATACTAAGTAGTTTTCTTTATAAACGGGATATTTACCATGATTTTGTGAGTTTGATTACTTCCCCGATATAAAATAATAAATATCCCGTTTATAAAGAAAACTATGTTCAAAACCGCGATAGTTTTAAATATTATATAATAAGTACCTACCTACCTAAAATGCATGTCATGAGTTGAAGTAACCGCTTACCTACTATTAATTTTTTCTGTTTTATAAACATTACCCCAACTTATTCCCTTAAGACTTTAAAGACAAAACAAGATGCATTTGAAGTTTATTTTTTTTTTAGGTTTAATTGTCGATTCAAATATCAAATTCCAAGTACGTAATAAAATTCCAAGAACATACCATTAAGGGTAGGTCGTGGGGATGAAAATAATTAAGGGATTACTGCAAATGTCATAGGGGTGGTAGATAAAGGTCTGAATAATGGCATGAACAACTGTCATAAGATAAACCAGAAGCAATGCGGGTTTAATAATAAGAAGTAACTTTCCCCTAAAGGTCACTACCATACTAGTAATAGGTCATAGTAGTAGTTAGTTACGTTTGCTAAATTATTTATTTATTTATTGCACACATGGTATTAGTATAGCTCAGGTGTTATATATTGCTAATTGTACAATCATGTACCCTGTTAGGGCGCAGCAGTTTTGTTATTTGCAATGTTTTATTAAGAAAAAAGTAATTTAGTAGGTACTTAAATGGTGGTTTTGCACACTAGTTAGTTATTTCGCTTTTGAAATGCGAATATCTAAGCAATTTTTTATTGATACTTGATAGACCAGCACATAGTATAAAGAACTAAGCAAAGACAACTTTAAAAAATTAAGCTACCCGAGTGTAAATCTATCTCAATGAGTACTTTAACGGCCGGTTTCTGGAAACCCAAATCACGATTGATCCGAGTTTGACACATAGTAATTATTTGATTTTTTTGTTGATCATCGTACGAGAAACCGGCCGGTATGTCTTTTATTTTTAAAAATTCGGTTTCCATAAGAACTGAAAGCTCATATTTTTGGGGTTTGGATACTATCTACGTAAAAAAGTTAGGCTTAAAATAAAGAATGAAAAATGGTTGTTTTTAAAGTCGGTTTACTGACGATAGTTGAACGTGACAACGTCACTTCATGGAACGCCTCAGAACGCCTCATGAGTCATGTTTTTTCGTGCGTGCAGCCGGCTCTATCGAATTATAAGACGTTGTCACGTCAAAAACATTCTTCTTGCCTATTAATAGTAGAATTGTACCACTTTTCAGAGCACATCCATCAAGCAATAAAAGTGTTAAGTGTTAAGCATGCATAATAACTTTCCTTTTATGCATGCTACTTAATACATCACTTACAAGAATCGACAAAAAATATGTATTTAATTGCGACAACTTATTTATTCTTGAAATTACAAAATAGCACCAGAAGCGTGGCATTTCACATTCCCAAAAATTAAAAATTAAATTCATTTCATATCGTTTACCATCTTTATTTAATAACCCATCAATTTGTTTAAATGCATGCGCAAATTGTTATTTTATACATACTTTCGTGAAACAAGTTGCCAGTAGTTGTAAGACGCGTTTACACTGTTCAAGTAGATTGAATATAATATGTATTATAATTATGAATTTGTACGAATTTAACAAATGTCAAAAAAATTGTATGATTTTATTGCAATGACACTATTCAGTTTGTCTACACTTACAAACTTCGGTTTGGCGATATATATCTATTTTTAAGTCAGCAAATATCTGCAAAATAAAACAGTTTTTCCAATAATTTCTATTTATTTCTATGTACTTTAGAGACATAACTTAGTACATAAGTTTGTCCTTATGCTTAAAATAGAATAAAAACCAGCAAAAAACCTTTGGTGCTTTTAATTATTAAAAATTTCTCAATTCCTTGACTTAGCATTATTGCAAAAACTACGAAATTACGAAAACATCAGAAAAACCCAAGACGTTTTGTAATAAGCTTATTGGTTTTTAAAATGTCTGCAACGAGAGGTTTTTTAAGATTATCAGCGATAAGAAAAGCTACTGAATTTACATTGATTTGATTTTTCAATAATGATCACCAGACTCGAACTTACCAGAATTAAATTTTAAAATCTTGCATGTTAGGTATTTCAAACCTTATAATGCCGCACTATCTACATTAAGTAGATAAATATATTCAGAGACATTTCACACATCCCACCCCAGTCCTAACGTATGCAAAGCTTGTGCTAGAACTATGATATAATACTAAATATTTATTTTGTAATACTTTTTTACGATTGGTATTGGCACTGCCAAGCACAGAAAGAAGTGGAAATGTTTAGGGGAGGCCTTTGCCCAGCAGTTGGACAATATAGGCTAGAGAAAAAAAATACTTTTGAACAAGATGTTAATAATGTTTTTTTCGTATTTTAGGTGCCTTTTCTTTCTCTGACATAACCAGTTATATTACTTAAGTTAAAGCTATATTACGTTGCCACAGGCCAGCAGTAAACTTAAATGCAAATTATCTGTTAATTATTATACATTTGGGCCGAAGATATTTTTGTTTACACGATTTAGTAACTCGCTCGTACAACTTTACTCAAATATTCGTAATATATGTTTGACTGTGGTCTTTGGTCAAAGAACAATTTCTGAACCATCCAAAATGTACCTACGTACCTACAATTGACTTATTTTCTCAAACTTAGGCTTAAAACTGTTCATCTGTCTGTCTATTTGTCACCATGCTGTATCACATGGAACGCATTGTGCGTGAGTTCGACTCGCACTTGGCCGGTTTATTAAATATATTGATAACTATTGCTATGTAAATGGATACAAATCTCTTTCATATTCTCCAAAGTCGAATAATGGATTCAAAACGAACTTTACTAACATAATCCCTGGCTAACCTTAATAAATCTTCATAAGCACTTACTCTGATAATAAGTCCGTAAAATGACCGTTAATCTGAGGGTCGTTGACCTGCACCGGTTCCCACAAAAAAGAGCAAAGGACTTGAATTCAAAGGTATAACTTGAAAAGCGCACAATTCCGTCCGAGATTTTGAACGAGGTCTTATGTTGAGAAACAGTCGACTTATCTCACTATGAGATTACGTTTCGAATTACAAAATCTTTTTTTATAAACTATAAACATTATATTATTAATTTTGTAAGAACGACGCTACCCAAATCACAGAAAATTTATCAGAATAAAATTATAAAGTAAAAAAAACTATCACATTTTCAATAAAAAGAGAAGGTCCGTCGTTTTCATAAATAAAGCTGGTTCACTTACGCAACCGAGCTGCCAATCACCAATTTAAACAATTTGCTTATAAGCCGTGTGTAACAATAACCAGAGATATTGAGCTTGTCAGTGTCATTACAAGCTACTGTCAACTGTCACGGGTTCGAGTGTAATCAGACGTTAATTGGATACCCAATTAATGATGGCCGAAATTGCCGTTACCAAATTGTCAATGGGATATTACAAACATTTCGTATTGCTTCCTCGTGTTCTTCCGGTTTTTTGTACTTATTTTTCGTTGACTTGAAGATCTGATCGAGCTGATACGTGCTTTAATTTATTCATAAGTTGGTACTTAAGTACTGAAAGACATTACAACGTCATCTAGTTTTAAACTAAATAAAACTTTTAAGAGATCTAGATTGTTGATAGAATATTTTTATAATTAAATACATAAAATGCCTAGTAATACTCATGTGTGTGATCAAGTACATGTATAAAATTATTATTTTTTATTTGTAACCTATTTCGTCTCACTGCTGGGCAAAGGTCCCAAATTCCTCAATTTCTCTCTTTATTTTGCTTCTTCCCACCATTTCTTTAAAATTATTACTTAAGAAATATTAATAAATGCTCAAAAACAAATAAAGAGCCGTAGGCTTGTGGTCTAGTAGCGGTTATTTTATTTTTGTATTAATCTTATAGTACCTAAAAAAGTTTCACTAAAATATTTGTTTCCTATTGAGTGCTCTAGCTGTTTTAATAGCACTGTGACTTTAACTAGGCAATTATTTGTGTAATCAGGAGAAAATCTGTTAGTTTTACAATCATGGTTTAGCGAGTCGTAAATACATCTTCGTTACTGTAATTGCCTTTTATTTTAATTGTTTGTTTATTTTAAACCGATTAAAATGTTTCCTATGTAAATAACCCATTTTGGTATGCCTGATTATTTTGTTGATTTGTAAATGAATTGGTGTAATTTTTCAAACCAGCATTGAAGCATTTTTTTTTTCTTTTGTCATTTATTTTGCGTTAATAATGATAATTTATAAATTTCTAGCCCTCAAACATTTATGGAGGATTTCTGGGTGTTTATACCTTTTGCGATGTTAAAAGTATTGATTTAATTAGTATTTTAAACAATTTTGAATTTTAAAACGTCTATTGGATAAAGGAGAATCGATATCGGAAACTTTCGAATGATATTTAAAATATCGAATACGAACTATTCTTGTACGAAGATTTCCGAACAAATCCGAATGATTCCGAACCCTGCAGGTCAACGTAAAATGGTTGCACTTAGTTTCAACAAATAGGTTATGGTATTCAATGAACTACTTATATTATTCTCTGTTCATTTGCTTCTGACGAGAAAGCATTGATTTATTATCTATAGAAGTTGAGTTTCTCTGATTTTCTAAAGAACATTGCCTAATGATCAAGAAATAGTTAAATATAATGGTATTGAAAGTTGCAAGTGAATGTACTTAGAAAATATAGATTTAGATTCATTATATCAATGAAAAGCCCTCGTCTGATTTTAAGAAACTCAAGTTGATGAAGTGGCGTGACATCTGTCAAAACCATCGAGAATCTTATGTCAAAAACGTTAAACATCAATCTGTTTTCAATCGAAACATTACAATAATAGGCTTAGCCTCCGAAAAGCCACTAATAAAAGAAGAAGAAGACATGACAATGAAAAACCACTAATAAAAGAAGAAGAAGACATGACAATAATGGGAAAGGTTAATAATAGTGTTATTAAAGTTACACAATAGTCAGGAAGTTGTGTCACTCGAGAGGTTTCGATGTAGGAGGTCTTATGTAGGGGATTCGGTGGCAAGATGCTTACAAGATGTTTTATCAGCATTATAATGTTCTTTTACTGTTTATTTCTTTATTCATTAATCAGCCAAATTCAAAGAAGAAGGACGGTTACGCAGCAGCCGTGTGTTATACTACACATTAAAATTTATGTTCATTCACACAAGCTCTAGTCTAAAACTAAGCAAAGCTTGTACTAAAAAACTAGATACAATACTTAATAAATTTTATTTTGTAAATAAAATAAACTTATAAAAACTTTCTTTTTTCCAGGTAAATATCCACTACACAATACAGCCAGGAATGCGGTAACTTTGCATCATAAATATGGTAACAAAACATAGCCATTTAGGCAAAAATCTGTAAAAATGCTATTGCATAAAACTACCCTCTCTGGTATTACTTATAATCAGTGAGAACAAGTCATATGGTATTGCAACACGTCCATCACTTAAATTCGAAAGTCGAAGTTTGGTAAGTACACTTTTTTTTTAGATAAAATATAAATACGTTTATTAGACAAAAATAAAAATTCTTACATGAATTTGACTAGTAGCGCCTTTAAGCCTAAGTTAGGTTTGACTAGGCACTAGGTTTTTTTACATATTTAAAGTAATAAGTATACTTATTTTGACAAATTAAATATTTTGTGTTCTTGCTGTGTAGTGCATTTTTAGAAATATTTATCTCTATAATCTTGTAAATCAAGTTAAATCTATGTCAACAGCGGATAAACTGATTCAATTGCTTGACTTGCTTGACATAATGTTCAATAACTATTCATTGAACGCGTAAAGCATATACAAATGAACAAAAAGCAGACTTTATATAGCTTTTAGTCCGACACATCCGGCTAAAGTTATGCTAAATTCAACCTTATACTTATCCCGTAGTGACCCTAATCTCAGTTAAATAACAAGAACTTACCTTTACATCTAATCCAGATACATAAATATTCACGGACATTTAACACATCGCACAATAGTCCCAAAATAAGCAAAGCTTTGTATGACAGTCGTCACAGCTCAGTGGGTAGTAGCTCTGACTTCCATGCTGTGGGTCGTGGGTTCGATTCCCACCCAGAGCAGAGGTGTTTCTATGTATTCTATGTATGTATTTTATTTACAATACAAAATATAAATATTCTATCAGCAGTCTAGTTCCCATAGAACAAGCTTTGCTTATTTCAAGACTAGAGTGTGATGTAGTATGTTGTAGATTGTTGATAGAACGGCATATGAATCTTATAAACCGGAACACAACAAACAAGCATCAAAAACAGAAAAAATGTTTATGATTAGACTTCCGCGAACATATTCTAAGTCGTCCTAAAGAAGCTCCTATTTAAAAACCATTACACTAATTATTTTCTCACTTAAAAGTCGATTGGAAGGCCATGAGAATGAGAAATCTCGTTCACTTCCGGTTGAACTTAAACGATTAAGTTCTTGTATAATCCTTTATGAATAATGTATGAATCTTTGTTTTATTCCTAGCACCAATGTTTTGTGGGATATTGAATATTGTTGTGGGAAAAATGTGATTTTATGAGAAAAGTGATGGGGATGGTTCAATCCAAGCACTTGGATTGATTTTTAACTTGTTAGTGAATCTCACGGATCACTTTCAATCGTTTTTTTTTTGTAGTACCTAAGTATAGTACATAACAAACAGACTGCCGAGTTAAATAACCTCTGCTTATAACAATGCATTGTCTCACCGAGTACGTTCTTTTGTTTATCGATGTGGCGCGGCGGGCGAAGGTCCGCCTGCGAAGCGGAGGTGGCGGGTTCGATTCCCGCCTTGGAATAAATGTTTGTACTCTGGGTATTTTATATGTATTGTATTAAGTATGTCAGTCTTCTAGTACCCATAACACAAGCTCTGCTTAGCTTGGGGCTAGATGATGTTGTGTGGATTGTCCAGCATTATTTATTTATTTTGTCTATAAAATAATCCAATATTTTATATTTTTCCATAATTAATTATGTGCATATCGTGTAACCCTGATTGCCAATCGTTGACAGTTATTAACAGTAATTACTTATAATGGCTCTGATTGCCGCCATTTAATTATAATCTGTGGGCATGGTTTGATGGAATGATTGGAAACTGATTGACGTTACTGTATTGATTTGGCGGATGTATGGTGGTTTTTAATTACTCGAGAAAGTACTTTGATGGGAAAAGTTGTGGCTGGCTATAGGTGGTCTTGTGACTTGCAAATATGAAGTTTTATTTCGATTTTGTTGCTGTATCTAAAGCCGAAGACCGGGCTCAATGGCGCGTCTTGGGAGAGACCTACGTTCAGCAGTGGACTGATATAGGTTGATGATGATGATCTAAAGTAGGTATTATTAAAATAAAATATTTTATCAGCTAACTATTTCTATAGTACCTGTAAAAATATCTATTAAGTACTTACTTACCTTAGTATTCTATCAGCAGAAAACTTCCTATACTTTGCTTACTTTGGCACTATATGGCGTTGTGTAAAACTTTACTTACTTACAATTTTTAAATCACCTTTAAATGTATATCACAAAAACAGTATCAGAAGCCATCGGTGTTGAGTTTCACTTATTAAACCTCACAGCCTAATAATTATGTATTAAATTACCAAATAAACCCTAATAATTGATGATATCAGTAAAAGGAGCCTACCACAACAACCCACGATATAATCTCAGCGTCGCCTCGTTCGACACGCGATACCCATCGAGACGAGCACTCGTGTCGTAATGTCACAAACTCGTGCAAACTTACGAATTTCGAGTCACGATCGAACGATACGAATCACCCAGACTCGGTTTCTACAGAGGTTCTAAGCACGTTTATTTTTAGACATGATTCACATAAAAAAACTTGTTCGCACATCGCCAGGTGTGCTTTTTTAAGGTTCTTTGGTGGTCCGATGATTTAGGTAGGTGTAATGATATTGGCACAATAAATGCATATTATATTTTATTATTGTAAGCGTTGAATTTAGTGTTTTGCGTTTATAAAGTGGTAATAAATATTTCTTTTGTTCGGATGCTTTCAAATTATATGCATTTTTTTTTTTAATAAAATAATCACTGTTTAGCACCTTCCCAGTCTCTTTTAGTGCATAATTTCGTACAACGTTGTAAAACATACTTTGTTAGCATAGTGATCTGTTGAAACTTGAAACATAGTCACGACCAAAAACAGTTTTCTCAGCGAGTTACGGTTATAGTTTCAGTGTTAACTGAGAATTATTATTGACCATTATAGCGGACAGGTTCTGTAGTTATCTCACACTTTCACCGCGCGCTCCTTTTACTAGGCTTTGAGAATTGACCCCTTTAAGTTTATTCGAATATTTTGGAAAAGTCTTTAGCAAAAAGGTTCAGATTACAAATCTCGTTATGTTTTAAGATTGAATTTATATGTGACTCAAATCCCGATTTCGGTTATATCAAAATATAGGTATAGGTACAGTTCGTTTAATCTTAATATTTTTTGTTTGAGTAATTATTAATTCGATCAAGACTAGAGGATGTCTTCAGCCTGCGTCTTGGATCATTGTTCCTGAACAGATTGCCAAGTAGCAGGATATATAAAAAAATATATTAATTTGGTACTTATCAGTTGTATGAGTAAATTTTTTTTGACCACATTATTGTTTTAACTGAAAGGCTTAATGTGGCTTTATCCTGTTAACTTTTTGTTGAACACAAAACAAATTAACCTTTAGTTTTAAGCAATTTGTGAAAATTGGTTTAATAAAAGTTAACCTTCTTTTTGACAAAGTATCATGTTGTTTATAGCAGACATATTACAGAATTAAGTACGAAATAATACCCTAAGAGAGAGCGCACACTGACGACAAAAAAACGCTTTTTAGTCACATAATATGAAGTTTGACTACCTAGTTTAACTTCTAACTGAAGTATTTTCTTCGGTGTACGCAAACACTAAAACTTGAGTTTACCTTTAAATATCTTAGCATACCAACTACTAATTTTAAAAACAAAACGGTCCTGTCAACATTGACAAATGTAACTAAAACAGTGTGAACTGACCATGTGACCGGAAGTTCTAAATTCAAATATTGACAAGACTATTTTTCTTCTAAAACCAATTTGACACGACAAAGATGCACTTCCCTAATTAAAAAGTTACAAATATGTTTATGTTTCGTTTCCCACGAAGTTTATGCTGCGTTTACTTTACTACTACTAAGAATAGTACTAAATATAGACTTTATTTATTTAGTTAGATAGAACCTATACATGATTTTACTTAGACTTAAACTTACAATCTAGATTGTAGTGGAAATTCTGCTACGTTATCGAGTTGATATTTTCCATTTTTCCACATTAAACATCTTGTTTTCTTAATATACACGCAAAAGCTCTACTGACATCTACTAAAAACATATATATTTATTGACGTAATTTTTAATTCAGATGACTTCAATCTGAGTTATATTCAGTATCATCCTCATAGACCTATCAGTCCTCTGCTGAACTTAGGTCTCGAAAGACGCCACTGACCCCGGTCTCGTCTCATCCAGTATTTGCCAGCTACATTCCGCAGATTGCCGCGTATCTGTTTGCTCACGATTGTCATCTTTACGTCAAACATGGCCTACTGCTAGCTTGCTAATCCTCTGAGCTATGTCGACCGCGAGATGCCATACGGACGTTGCGGCTGTGTTGCATCGACGCAGCTTATTCGATGCGGTTCTCCTGCCACATAGACAAATCATCGAAAAAGCTTCAGCAGCATATGCAGTCAAAAAGATCCGCTTCCTTACAGACATGGATACAGCTAGACTAGTTTACTTCCACATCGTCTAATTCCTATCCTGTGTCGCGTTGCGTCGACGGAGCGTCCCCCCACCGCTCAGTGTACGCACCGCTCTTACTCTGGTCTCTGACTAAACGAAATACGAGCTAAATCACTTGGCTTATACAAACGAAGCATATATCCATATAAACATTGATGCAAGTCAAACTTTTCAAAGTCGATAAGTGCACGCGTCACTGCCCACGTCTTGTCAAATATTTTGAAATATAAAATGGATGGTCCCAGCATGGGGCTTATTAAACGGAGCCTTAAATTGGTATTATATATAATTATAATATAAAACGATATTTCAGTAATCAAATTATATTTTAACTAACTTGAAAGTCGTCAATACGTCTCTTAAAACACATTTTGAAAGATTACACAACGAGAAAGTCAGATCTTAATCATATTTATAAGAAAAAAAAATTATAATCTAATCGAGAAACTTACCTTTAAACTAAACACTTAAATAGGTATATATTTTATTTCATATACTTAACTAAAACAAAACTATTTATATTAAACTAGACTAGACTAATCAAATTTATGAAAATTAACCATAAAAAATTACACTTGCATGACCAGCATTAATCTCAGTTGTAACACATTACCCTCTTTTTCGTGCAGTCGGTTACAAATAGGCCAAAACTATGTCAACTACATAAGTTGCCTATTAATGTCTAGTGTCATAGACTGAGGTAATCAGCTATAACACTTTAAACCTACTCTTCAAATCTATTGAAAGTGTTAAAAACTCAGTGTTTGACAGCACTGGCAGTGATAGCCTCTTTTTTATTTGTATTGTTTTGTTTCTTCAACATTATTTTGTTATTATTTTTCTTATTCTTAATGAAATCACAAAATTGTTACCAAAAAACTAAATCTTTTGAGTTTTACTACTACCACCGTACCTATCTCTGCCGCTAAGCAGAGATTGCATCAACTGCTATGTTTCGATAACGAAAATGAATATAAGATAAAAACAGGAAAAATATGTATTAATCAACAAAAGAAGGAATTCGATTGATAAAATTAATATATACACTTTATACTTATAGAAATAGCAATAGATATACAAATAGATACTTTATAGCTCCTAACCTATTAACCAAATTCATTTTTAGATAAATTATAGTTATACTATGGTGAAGTGACCCAACCGTTTAAATTAGACTGTGCTTAGATAGAAACCACAAGATAAGTGCAAGTGTGAATTGACCCAAGGATATGTAATGTACCTACTAACTGATTGTATCTATTCTAATGTGACAGGCGTAACAGCTCATTTGGTAGTAGCTATGCCTTCCATACTGTGGGTCGTGGATTCGATTCCCACCCAGAGCAAATGTTTGTGTGATGAACATATTTGTTCTGTGTCTGGGTGTTATTATGTACTTACTCTATGTGTGTATCTCCAAAAAAAATGTATATAAATTCTATCAGCAATATAGTTTTAATAGTACAAGCTGTGCTTAGTTTAGGACTAGAGTGTGATGTGTGAAATGTCCATGAATATTTATTTATTCCGTCACCTTATCAGATCGTACACCTTGTTCTACAGTCGGGTCTGTGCCATTCGCTATCTGTAAACGTTGAATGAATAATTGAATAGAAGTTATTGTGTAACCAAAACCAGCTGTTAAATTGAATTGAAAACGTCAAATACATAATAAATAAATAATGCTGGACAATCCACACAACATCATCTAGCCCCAAGCTAAGCAGAGCTTGTGTTATGGGTACTAGAAGACTGACATACTTAATACATTACATAGATAGATATTTTTTATTGTACATTATAACACACCCAGATACAATAATACTTGTGTAGGACAAAAAACTTGGCGGTTTAGTGGTAACTTACGATCCTTAGATCGTTGGTTTAACCCGATCATGCACCGTGTTTTATTTTAATGAATACTGATAGCTATTAAATTATATTTGTGATTTTACTGAATAAAGTATAAATGAATATTACTAAGTAGGTACATTAAATATGGTACTTACCTACCTATATGGAACTTAAAAAAATACGATTAGAATTTATGTAGATACTTACCTAAAATATGGTTCATATATAGAACTTAAAAAAGGTACCTACAGCACTGTTTAGTGGACAGCTTACTTAGTCGTAAGTTTTTATATTAAGTATTTGAATAAAACTAACGAACTTATTCAATAACCTGGTTTCTCGTATAAATAAATTAACTTATAAATAAAAAATATTAAATCTCTACGTAATATTTTAAGTCGCTTCTAATTTGTTTAATTGATTATAGGAAATTAATAATGTAATAATCTTTAATTACTGAGTACGTAGTTACAAAAGTAATGTTTTATTTATATTATAACTTAATAATTACAATAATTATCAGCTTATTAGCGTACATTAATAGCTATTAAAACTATTCAAGTTGTTAATTAGAAAGAAGTTGTATATTAATTACTAGTTACTTAATTAAGAAACTCTAACCTGCACCTTCTCTAAAATGCGATGGACTTGGTAATTAATAACTTATCTAATTTTTCTTAAAAAACTTTATTTTGACATGAAAAACGCTCGTCCAATGAAACATAAAAACAGGCGTGTTCTGATTATTATAATCACTGTAAATTATAATATTTCTATAGGTAATAAAATAGTTAAGAATTAATTTATATGTTATTGACCATTTCATTTTTAAATCAAACATCTTACAATCATCCCACGCAAGATGTGTTTTTAAAAAGATGACAGTTACTGAACACTAAAATATTCAAAAATGAAATTCAATTTATAACGGTTAAGAACCATAGTTCAAAATAATCAAAGTTACAGACTATAAAGAAAGTAAGGTAAAATCCAATATCCACTATAGCGTAGTCACTAAGACTATCCTGTACCTCTACCATGAGTTGTCACAGTAAAATCTCGAATTTTAGTACCCAACTATCCGCTAGAGGCGCTGTACAAATCTTCATACATTTTTTTAACTACAGACGCTAGCTAGTGTAGTAATATAGTATAGTAAAAACTCATGGTAGAGCTACTGCTTACAAAAATAAATAATGAATTATCATTATATTATAATTACCATGTCAAATTATCCAAACTAAGTAAAAACAATTATTTAGCCAATTAAACGACAGGGAATATATCAGAGGGAATAGTATTTAAATTATTATTTTTTCCAACTTCTCTATTGGGTATTTTCATCCTTTTTATCATCATTTTATCTATACTAATATTATAAAGAGGTAAAGTTTGTATGTTTGTATATTTGTTCAATCTTCTTCTTCTTCTTCGTGTCGTTGATAAACCATTTTAAGAGAATCACCAAGGTTAGACCACCCCTGACCAATAGCTAGCCACATTTAGTGCGTCAGACGAGCAATGCATGAGGTCAGAGGTAGTACAGGTGCTCGGGCAAGATGGGCAGTTCAGTAAGTGGGACATGGTCTGTAGCGGTTCTCCACATACACATCCTGTGTCATCTTCGCCAATAATGCCCCACCTACTCAAATTACACCTACAACGACCCATCTGAGTTCTCAGTCTGTTGAGGGACTTCCATAATGGCCAAGGTAAATGATGGCCAGGGGGTAATTTCTCAGCAGGTATTATAAAATCAGACGGAGGAGCATGCCTTTTCTTCCATAGTTCCACCCGAGCATCACTTGCATCTTTCTTGGGGGCTGCTGCTGTTGTTAGCCTAAGAAAACTTTTGCTCAATTGTAAGGGGTAATCTCGGAATCTACTGAACCGATTATAAAAACTCTTTCACCAATAGAAAGCCACATTATTGCTGAGTGTCATAGGTTATATAAAAAACTGAAAAATAAAAAGTATTTTACGTGGTAGTCCGTTTTGCAAAGTGAATCGGAGAAAAAACGGTCGAATTATGCCCAACGAAGTGGGCATGGGTCAGCTAGTTGTTTATAAAAAAATACTTTTCTGCTCCCAGATTTTATTTCACAGCTCGACTATCACTCCCTGGCTTGTTTTTCTTCTAGATTTGTTTTATTTATTTATAGGAAAACCTACATCACAAATAATAAATTAATTAAACAAAATAGTTTAATAGAAATCCTTTGTAAGAAGGATCATATAAAAAAACGGTAGGAACCAGGCCGTAAGTTTCTTGCCCGTTCTTTTAGGCTCTGGTCGCGTGGAACTGGCACCTAGAATCACCTAGTATGTAAGACGATTCTAAATGATCCTTGTGATTTTACTGAATAAAGTAATTTTGACTTTGACTAAATAATGGGACAAAACAAAATAGAAAACATAAAGCCATGATGTTTTCACGAGTAGTATAAGGACTTCATGATCAACTGTTTGTAAGTACCGCTTCAGTAGATACTATGCTTAATAAAGCGAAACCACAATAACACGCCGTAGATAATAATGCCGTCTGGCCTCTAATGGAGTTTCCGACAAAAAACATAACGACTACGAAATTGATGAGTCTTACCGAAAATTACTTTAATACCCTGACGCCTGACCTGAGCGTTGGGCCACGTCAAAATAAGCTGAACAACTTGTGTGAACTAATTATATTTTTAATAAGTATTTTTGAGTCACGTCAAAATAAAGTGAGCAATTTGTGTGAACCAATTTTTTTACAAAGTATTTTTGAGTCACGTAAAAATAAACTGAGCAACTTATGTGAACTGATTTATTTCTAAAGTTACTTATCGCGCGTTGCGAAATAGAATTAAGACCAACAGTTGTAACGACACTTTTTGATATAGTTGTAAGCCGTGCGGCGTCCGCGTGTTTCTCTGTCTCTTTTTCTCTTATAGAAAGCTCGTCAGTTTTTCGTCTTTCTATTAGCACAAATAACATGACAATCAGTGAAATCGTAAGTCGCAATTTTTATTATTATAAGAAATTTTCCACTACAAGACCATTGATTCACCATTATCAGCCCAAAACCGAAGTCAGTGGAAAAAGCCTTTGCCCTGCAGTGGGAAGTTGTACGCAAAAAACTTTGTTACAAAATTTCTTAGGAAAAATATATGTTGGTAACATTGCTTTTCTTTCCGGACTTACCCTGCTGGTTCCATAAAAAAGTTGTATTTTGAGGTTGCGGGTTCGATTCCCGCCTTGGGATAAATGTTTGTATGATCTGCAAATATTAATTCCGGGTGTTCTGGGTATTTTATATGTATAATAAAAAATACCTATCTATGTTATGTATTGTATTAAGTATGTCAGTCTTCTAGTACTCATAACACAAGCTCTGCTTAGCTTGGGGCTAGATGATGTTGTGTGGATTGTCCAGCATTATAAATCTATTTTAAACCTCTTTTGTCATGAGTTATGACATTAGGACATTTAGTTCAAATTTAAAAATATGTATAACTTACTTTAACTTACGTTTGATTACTTCCCGATATATCGCGTTAAATGCGTTTATAAAGAAAATTATGTTCAAAATCGTGATAGTTTCAAATATTATAGAACTAAGGTTGTCAAGCAACATTTGAAAGCATTTATCACTTTACCACATTTGCAGTTATAAACTTTCCGTTTCGACCCAATTCTTAGTGCTATAAGACACAAATCTGAATGAATATACTCGTAAATGCAAAATTGGTATCAACTCGTACGTGATCTTTGCGTGACTCAGTGTCTGGGATAAGACCAAGTGGACTATTATTTATTCTGTGCACTAATAGTAGTGGAAGGTACATCTTCCGTTCTTTTTTTTTCAATGAGTAAATATTACCTGGTAAAAAAATAGGCCTAGTAGTATTTTTCTAGAGATGAAACGGATAGTAGTTTGGATACCGAATATCCGGCCAACCTTAAAGCCGAATAGCCGCATATCCGGCCGGCCGGAATAGGCATACTATTAAAATACTTACCCACTTTTACAATCAGCTCTCTCTATCCTCTAAGGTTTGCTGGAAGAAAACTCTTTTAGTGTTAAGCTCGCTTTTATATATAGTTTTCAATTTGTATGTTTGTGTTCCATTGTGTATCTACAATAAAGTATACTTACTTACTTACCTAAATAAAAACAAATGAAAAAAAAATGGTAGCACTCCGGGAGTGCCGGCAGAAGTGAAAACTTCAATATTAACGTTGTGTTTTCACTTTTAAGTTTTCACTTCAAAAATATAACCACAGTCGTCATAATGACAATGACAATCACAATGACACAGACACATTCGCGCAAGCGCGAATGTGTTTTCACTTCAAAAATATAACCACAGTCGTCATAATGACAATGACAAACGACGAAGACAACGAAGACACACTGACACAGACACATTCGCGCAAGCGCGAATGTGTCTGTGTCAGTGTGATTGTGTCATGTCGACACAACGACAATGACAATGACAATGACACATTCGGCGCGAATGTGTCTGTGTTTTCACTTTTAAGTTTTCACTTCAAAAATATAACCACAGTCGTCATAATGACAATGACAATCACAATGACACAGACACATTCGCGCAAGCGCGAATGTGTCTGTGTCAGTGTGATTGTGTCATGTCGACACAACGACAATGACAATGACAATGACAATGACAATGACAATCACAATGACACAGACACATTCGCGCAAGCGCGAATGTGTCTGTGTCATTGTGATTGTGTCATGTCATTGACATTGACACAACGACGAAGACAACGAATGATGAACGTCACGTTCGATGAACGTCACGAGTCACGTGACCCTGACTGAGTTTTCACTTCAATAAGATGGAAGCGATACAGTTAAATACAAGTTAGGCGAAACGATTCGTACGATATAATAGCGTCTATCTGGTTATGCGCGCGCGGCGAGCGATACGTGTTTCCCGTGCGAGGGTGCTCAGAGCGTCTGTCGGCTGCCGGCGCGCGAGTGCCGCTCCTCGGTCCTCCGCCCCCGCGCTCCGCACCGCACCGCGTGTTGGCAGCGCCTTGTACTCGCCTTGTACGATGTCGCCACAACACTATTTAATTGTTTGAGTCATACGTCGCGTGACCGCAAGTGTGTTCTTTTGTCGTCTCTTGTTTTACGAGCAATGTATAAAAATTAAATAAGATCTTACGCTTTTTCGACGTCACGTGACCCTGACGCGAGTTTGAAAGTTTTTACCCACCCAGCGCCGCTAAAGAAGTTTTCACTTTAAAAATTAAAAATTGTCTTTGTAGTAAACCTATAAGTATTTTTACTCAACTGATTTTTAGATACTTTTAATGATGATTCATATTAAGATTTGTCTATGATTTATTTTTAGCTTCTGTATCTAGACCCCACGTGGTTTTTACCTTTATAGATGATGTCATTACCTAGTATGGAAATTATCTAACGATGTTTTTGTTAGATAATTTAATTAATGTATGCAAAAAGTAATTTATGTATACATAATGATCTGATTTTTTATCGAAGTGTGATATCATAATTATTTTATAATATTCTGGTTTCTTAAGGTTAAAGCGCTCAGTCAGGACGGTAGCAGACCAACAATAGATGGCGCTAGTTTAAAAAACTGCGGTTTTTCTTCTGATTTGCTAATGGTTTTTTGCGTTTAGTTATCAAAATTCACCTTTGCGAAATTTTATTAATAGATACCAACTAATCAATACACAAAACTATAATTTTAGTAAATAAAACGTGCAGGGGCTTTTGAAGAATTTCAAGCTTGCTATCTACTCAGATACACACACATGTATACAATATTTGTAACGCACTAGTATTTGATAATTTCAACGTCAAATTAAAAGAACGAATGGTGCGGTTGAAGATGCTATGGAATTCGATTTGTCGCAACCGAGTTCAATTCTTGCGGAGGCTTACTTATTTTTGTTTTTTGTTGAATCAATAGTTTTGGTTCCTGGCTCAAGAAAATTTATTTTTTAGATTTACCTCTGCTTTGAACAATATCTACTGTCTTATAAAACCTACTTTATTTAAAAATGGTTTTTACTTATGTAGATACTATAAATAGAGAACCTCCATAGATTACCTTCTAATAAAACTGCTAACATGTTCCGAAATATTTTTAGTATTATTATGAAATAATTACCATAAAAATATGAAAAACTCATCAAATAAAACACATGAATATGTTTTGCCCAAATACGGGCTACGTTTATGTAATTTTTTGTGGCGTCGCTAAGATTCTTCAAGTGCAGCTATTAGCGCATTGTCTTGTCCAGAAGGTGATACATTGTTTGTGGGGCAGTCACATTATATTGCTAAATCGGAGTATCCCCATGAATCCAAGTCATACCTGCAGTGGCCCACTTGGCCCCGCTCTTGGCCCCCAAATCTGAGCTCCTGTAGAAAACAACATAAAACAAATTATGCGATAAGTACCTATAAAAGTCACTTATGTGGTGTAGCCTAATGAGAAGGTTCTATGTGAAGGATGCGAAGTAGCGTGCACGCCTTGATCACCACGCACGCATGCTTCTTTGTTATCACAATGAGCACAATATAAAGAATTTCATCACAAAACATTTGCAGAAAGCAGAAATGACAGACAGAGCAAACGTTGACAATTGTCAGTGATGTTGCCATACATTGGTATAATTTACCCATTTCGGTATGCATTTATTTGGAGATTTTTAATTTTGCTTGAGTTTTGACTAAAACTTTCAGGATCCGATACGACTAACTACGGGTATTTGTGTACTTAGAAATAAATATTATTTTTATAGCAAAGTAAGTTCTTTTATTTTGATAACTTGATCATTACAGAACATTAAAAAACAAACTGTTTGACAAAGCAAAAAATTATGTTGGCAACACTTTTACAACCAAATATTTTGAACTAGCAGTTAGACGTGACTTGGAACGTGCTGCCTATTTCGACTCAGCAGCGAGTTCTTTTACTGTATTTCACGAAAAAGTATTTTTCAAATTAAATTAATTTGTACTCAATACAGCCTATGTTACTCTTTTTAATAATGAAAGAATTATTAAAATAGATCATGTAATTTTGAGTTAGTTTTTTTACTATACATAAGTAACTGACAAACAGACAAATCCTTTCTTTTCTAGAATATTAGTTTCTAGAACAGACCACAGAGTGGAAGTATGGCAACGTAACATTTTCAAGCAAAAAAGAGACAGCTATAATCTTGTTTCTTTTTCTACGGCTGGAGAGCTGACAACAAACTTAGAATTTTGGCATGATAGATAATTTCAAATTGTGAGTATTAGAGCGGATAGCGTAGAGCGGATAGCGGATAGCGTAGTATTAGATTTATATTAGGTAGGTACATACTCATCTCTCGGAAGATGGTTCATATATTTTACTACCGCTAGTTTTGTTTATACCTACTAAGTAGAAACACTTGATTGTGATTTTATAATTGTGTAGAAATATGTATTTGAATTGAAATGAGAAAATGTACTATTTTCAATAAATAAATATTCACGGACAATTCACACATCACACTCTAGTCCCAAACTAAGCAAAGCATATAGATACCTACTATGGGAACGAAATCGCTGATAGAATACTTAGAACTAGAAGGCAGAGCTACTACCAACTGAGTTGTGACGCTACTGTAGCATTATTTATCGATGGAATTCAATGAAAGGAGAATGGGCAATTTTCTATGGAGCATGGGCCATGACTAAAAAACTCGTCCCTCAGGATTGCCACATAATATGTTTTATAGGGCTTTTACAGGCCTACATTTTACAATTTTTATTTAAAAAATCGATATATTTTGAAAAACAGTTTTTTATTTAACCGTCGTATTACTCCGAATTCCGAAGGCCCACATAAATGCCTGTAGTTTTGTTCAAAAGGGCATTAAACGGGCTTCATTTGTTTTCAGATTGTTTGAAAATCCAACCTGTCGGAATCGAGATATTTCCGAAAAACTTTATTTATTGTTTGCAATACTACAGTTTTTAGGAATAACTCAATTTCCACAGGTTGGATTTTTAAACAATCTGAAAAACAATTAAAGCCTTTTTAAAGGCAATCACAGTTATTCTTGTGGGCCTTGAAACTCTAAGTAATATCATGTTAAATGAAAAACAATATCATCGGAATATCTCAATTTCCATGGGTCGGATTTTTTCCGTATATATATAGTAAAATATTGGTAGTCCGGTCAATTTAGACAATTGAAATAAAGAAAATTCCGACAGAGCCAAATCTTCGTAAAGACCTTAGGTTTACCACAAGGAATAAAGTCCCCATCAGTCCCTGGAGACTTTCTTAGAGAGAATTTTCTTTATTTCAATTGTCTGATTCTTACAAGCGCAATATCTGGGAAATAGTGGGTCTTAGAAAAAAATTTATTGGGGTTATTTTTATAGAAAATTTTAAGATCTACAACTTTGCTTTTAGGTACTTTTTCGATAAAACTTACCGTTTTCAAGAAAAATCCAAAAATCCTAAAATTTTGACGTTGGGCCCCGAATAAGTCCCTAAGCCCACATGGGACTGATGGGGACTTTTGACACTTTATTCCTTGTGGTAAACCTAAGGTCTCTACGAAGATTTGGCTCTGTCGGAATTTTCTTTATTTGATCACAATTTTTATGTCTCAAAGTGCCCATTCTCCTTTGATTGAAATCTGTCGTTTCGCAAATCTATACGCGCCTTTAGGTAGGTATCTATTTTCTTACGTCGTTGATTCATTATGACAACGTTTCAATAGAGCGCTAACTGAGTATTTGTGTTTTTTTATGCTGATATACCTAGATGTTTTACCTAGATTCATCCCTATATGAGTACCTACTTTATTATAATCAAAACATGATTTCCAAGAAACTATTTCTTTTTCTTTCTTTGGATTTGTTATGGTTGATTGTCAGTCAGTGTCAGATTCTGTCAGTGTCAGATTCTGTCAGTGTCTCGAACCACAAAGTATCATATCCTTCAGTCAAACTGAATGAATGAGACACACCCACAGACTAGTAATACACAAATCTAGTTCTTCAACATACGTACCATACCGAATGGTGGCAGCACTTTCATATACACGGCTACACGGGTCGCCATCACGCACACATAAGCATTTTACGTAAAATTTTAGGAAAAGAAACAAATAAATTTATGCGTTTTCTGAATAAAAGCGTATGAATTTATTAGATAGATGTTTATAAATATCTCTAATGAGTATACTAAGCATATATTTCACCAATTTCACTTATTAGTTGTCTTGTAAAATCTTATTGCTTTTTGTATGAGAAAGGAACCACCTTAAGGTGAAGCATTATTAACCGACAAGTAATTCTTTGTAAGAAGAAACCAGGCCGTAAGTTTCTTGCCCGTTCTTTTAGGCTCTGGTCGCGTGTAACTGGCACCTAGAATCACCTAGTAGGTATCTAAGACGATTCTAAATGATCCTTGTGATTTTATTGAATAAAGATTTTTTTACTTTTATTCCTAGTTTTAAATATTTGGATCTACTTACTGCTTGCTTAATCATGCTGTGTACACATGTTATAGTGTTTAGGGCGCTATCTTGCTCATAATTTATGCATCAACACATTTTTAAAATTGCTTTTGATAGTAATCTATTTCGTGTGTCTTAATATCTTTTATCATAAATAAATAAATAATTTTTTAAACGATTTGTCCCGCGATATACGGTACGGGATGCGGGAAATATACGGGATTGTAAACGGTCCCTTTAATGTCGTGATATCCGGTTTTACTGGACTTATGTGTACTTAGTTGTGTTTTTATGTCTTGAAAATTAACAAAATTATTTACAGCATTTTTGACAAAGAATTTTATGCCTTTTTTAAGTAGGTACCTACTAATTTACCATCATTAACACCTTCGAGATTGTTTATTAAAATACCAGCACTTAAGTTTTAATGTATCATAAATTATACATCGTTGATACATAAGTCGAAGTGAAAAGTGATTTTTATTTGAATAGTGGGTGGGAAACGAACGTACGACCCACAGGAAGGCAGAGCTACTACCAACTGAGCTGTGACGCCTGTCAACAATACAAACAATGCTAACTAGTTTAGGACCAGAGAGTGATGTGTGATATGTTTTTTAATACTTATTTACTTGAAACTCCGATTATTTGCTTTGCAGCAAGTTTATTCAAAATACGGTGATAGTACTTACTTCCCCAGACGAGCTTTTTTACAAGAACTGCTACTACAAGTATCTTTAGTTTGACACAGAAATTTAAAATTTAATCTGAAACAATATTTTCTAAACTCACGTTACTTGGCTCCTATGTTAAAAAATAATAATCTTATAACTATTATTTCATAAAGTCAAGATAGCACTATTTTAAACCTTAGTTTATAGATGATATAATAGAACTATTTATGTATTGTGTTGTTTAAACTTTATAATAATAAATAAATAATGCTGGACAATCCACACAACATCATCTAGCCCCAAGCTAAGCAGAGCTTGTGTTATAGGTACTAGAAGACTGACATACTTAATACAATACATTATATAGATAGATAGACATACTTTAATTATTATTTAAAAAAAAAATATACTTATTTTAATGTTACTTCCAAAAAATAGCTCCAACGTAATAATTACGCACCAATTTACGCAACACCATTATTTAAGTTGTTTCATTAACCGAACACGTCATAAACATGCTTTTCTGTCACAACCAAAAGGTTACAGAAAGAAAGCTGAAACTACTGGGCATGATGTAAATAACAGGGTGTGCAATAATAACTACAGAAAATTAAAAAGTCCTGTTTTTACATGTCGTCGCACATGTTAAGGCTTTTTGTGTTCACTTGAAGTATAAAGCTTAAATTCAAAAATGAAAAATAAGTAAACTTTTTAAAAAGGAAGTTTATTTGATGCATCAATTACGGTGTACAATAATTACTACAGAAATTTGTTTTAAAATTTATAGTCGCACTATCTGTGGAGGCTTGAAAAAATTTGAATGTCCTATTTTTATCATACAATCTGTCAAGACTTACTTTCTAGAATGATTCTGCTTAAAGTATTAAACGTTAAAAAAAATATAATTTGAGGCATCAGTCGTGATTATTTGAGGTAATGATAATTATTGTTCTAGATATTTTAGTTACCTTAGTTATTTTAATAAAATTTGTATCTAGTTTGTGAGAACTCAGCAAAGTCTTATTTCTATTCTAGAAGTACTATTTTTACACCTTATACTAAAGTGCCATTCAATTAATACAAGTCTATCTTATCAACGTGTTAATTTATCAGAACAAAAAGCTAATTTTAAGGGCAATAAAGTATCGAAACGAAGGTAAAAAAAGCTCGTAAAATGACTTCGAAGTATGCGCGGGCGCCGAACGATCTTCTTGACTGACATTTATGTTGTTGACATGAAAAACGATTAGTCTGACTGAAAATGTCATTGGTACGAGAATTCTTTTTTTTTATTCTTTTTTTATACATTACAGGTTATATTGAATTTACAGGAGTCCACGTTCCAGTCATTATTCTGATTAAACCTCAAACTCTTTTCTTCTTTCTTCCGTCATCACAAAAATTATTTAGATTTGTTCATTGGGTAGTTTTTGCGATTTAAAAAGTTCATAAATAATAAGAACTCATAATATAATAATAATAAAAAAACGGGTAAAAGGGTAAAAGTACTCTTCAAAAGGCGGTCTTAATGCTATAAGGGAACATGTTTATTCTAAGTAAATATTTACAAAAAACCACGCATAAGTAATCTATTAGTAATATGGCTCTATTTAATAAATGTTTATAAATATGTAATTATAATTGAAGTAATTTCAATTCAAAAATAAAAACGCCGAAAATTCTTGAGCGTCGTTAAAAATACCTGTGTCAATTTATTTATGAATCCTATAGAAAAAGACAGAAGCATCTTCCATCTCATGTTGGAAGAGGTCACCAATATTAATTACTTTGCTTACAGACTTGTGATTTACGAATCACTTTATTCAGAACTTGTTTATTAAAGTACGTTTTCGGAAGGACTGATTTTATGTCAAGGATTTATTTATTATTAAAAACAGAAAACATACATAAAGATGCAATATGTTAGGTTTTTCTGTTACACACATATGTATAAGTACAGATATAATGATTTTCAGCTGATTAAAAGACTCGATAAATAGATAATACTTTGTTGAACAACGAATACATTTAACAAATTTTAAACCTAAATTTATTTAGTACAAACCTTATTTTGTTGACAGGCGTCACAGCTCAGTTGGTAGTAGCTCTGCTTTTCATGCGAACATAGGATACACAGTAACACGCAGACACAGAACAAATATTTATGTTCATCACTCAAACATATGCCCTGGGTGGGAATCGAACACACGACCCACAGGATGGAAGGTAGAGCTACTACCAACTGAGCTGTGACGCCTGTCATCAAATCTATTGAACTAAAAAAAAAAAATGGTAGCACTCCGGGAGTGCCGGCAGAAGTGAAAACTTCAATATTAACGTTGTGTTTTCACTTTTAAGTTTTCACTTCAAAAATATAACCACAGTCGTCATAATGACAATGACAATCACAATGACACAGACACATTCGCGCAAGCGCGAATGTGTTTTCACTTTTAAGTTTTCACTTCAAAAATATAACCACAGTCGTCATAATGACAATGACAATGTCAATGACAATGACAATGACAATGTGTCATGTCATTGTGTAACATTCGCGCAAGCGCGAATGTGACACAACGACGAAGACAACGAAGACACACTGACACAGACACATTCGCGCAAGCGCGAATGTGTCTGTGTCAGTGTGATTGTGTCATGTCGACACAACGACAATGACAATGACACATTCGCGCAAGCGCGAATGTGTCTGTGTTTTCACTTTTAAGTTTTCACTTCAAAAATATAACCACAGTCGTCATAATGACAATGACAATCACAATGACACAGATACATTCGCGCAAGCGCGAATGTGTCTGTGTCATTGTGATTGTGTCATGTCATTGTGTCACATTCGCGCAAGCGCGAATGTGACGAAGACAACGAAGACACACTGACACAGACACATTCGCGCAAGCGCGAATGTGTCTGTGTCAGTGTGATTGTGTCATGTCGACACAACGACAATGACAATGACATTGACACAACGACGAAGACAACGAATGATGAACGTCACGTTCGATGAACGTCACGAGTCACGTGACCCTGACTGAGTTTTCACTTCAATAAGATGGAAGCGATACAGTTAAATACAAGTTAGGCGAAACGATTCGTACGATATAATAGCGTCTATCTGGTTATGCGCGCGCGGCGAGCGATACGTGTTTCCCGTGCGAGGGTGCTCAGAGCGTCTGTCGGCTGCCGGCGCGCGAGTGCCGCTCCTCGGTCCTCCGCCCCCGCGCTCCGCACCGCACCGCGTGTTGGCAGCGCCTTGTACTCGCCTTGTACGATGTCGCCACAACACTATTTAATTGTTTGAGTCATACGTCGCGTGACCGCAAGTGTGTTCTTTTGTCGTCTCTTGTTTTACGAGCAATGTATAAAAATTAAATAAGATCTTACGCTTTTTCGACGTCACGTGACCCTGACGCGAGTTTGAAAGTTTTTACCCACCCAGCGCCGCTAAAGAAGTTTTCACTTCAAAAATCACAAAATTGTTTGAAATACGAGATACGGCCCACAGCACACACAGCAGAGTAACTACCGACTAAGCTGTGACGCCTGTCAATATTAACGCCTGCTATATTCAAATTGTCGTAATTTTCATGGATTTTAATAGTTATTTGGTGTTGTTTCAGATTTAGCCGCAATAAGACAGTTGCTGGACAGTGAAACTGGCGGAACCACTTGCCCTAGTTGTAACATGCCCTTCGACAAAGGCAAGAAGAGGAAGCTTATCGACACATGTGGTCATGAACGGTACGTACATTATTCAATTATATATATTTCTCATTTTGTATAAACAATAAGTTCATTTTACTTTAGATATCTTGTGGACCCTGCGTAGAATCCTTATGTCCTGTCAAAGTATGCTACTGTATATAAATCTACTGTATACTGTATAGAAGTCTCTATACTCGTGAAAGATGGCCAGTTTAGTCGTCATATACTTACCTAATGAATATTATTTATTGTTAGTTTTTTTGTTTGTAACGTAAGTATTTATATTTCTTTATTTCTTTCTTACTCGCATCAACTATTTAAGGTACACTGCGCGCTAACGCTGCAATTTCGACTCGTAAAGTTGATGTTGACGCGCAGTGTATCTCAAATACGTCAGTGTTTCGATCCGTTTTCGATTATAATTATACGTGCTCAGCAATGTAATTGTTGTTGCAGATGCTACTCGTGCATGTTCAGGAACGAGGCGTGTCCATTGTGTGCGAGGAACAGCCAGCGCCGCCCCATGGAGCGGTACACGCCGTCCCCGCAGCGCCCTGAAGACTGGCAGTCACCTATGAGACTGCCGAAACCACCAAAACAGGTAAACTGAACCTCGAAAGGTTTATACCTACAATAAAAAAAACAGGAAACCTAACGCCCTTCGGCCCCACTGAAAACCAGCACTAACTTATTGTGTTATTTTATTCATAAGTGTTATTCATTGATAACCAATGTATCAAAAGTTTAATAAAGAGTTTTATTTAAGTATATCTTATTTTAATGAGACCAAAAACGGTAAGAACCAGGCCGTCAGTTTCTTGCCCTATCTAATAAATGAAAAAAAAAAATATTTTCGCTAATTAATGCCGGCAAACGTGACATCTAGCAAAATCCTCAAAAACTAACAACTTATGTATATATTTTTCCATAGAAGGCAGTGTTTCTGTGGAATTATAAACTTTTAAATTGTAGTGTAATTCGGCAAGATATAAACTTAAGTGTCACCTGGACCAATGTATTAAATAATAACTTTTATTTCAACAGAATTCAAATTTAGCCCAGAGCTGCCCCACCCCACCGCATACAAGAAGAAGATTCTTCCTCAGTCCAAAGTCTCTACGCAGTCCGTTCGGCCAGCGGACTCGACATTCCCACGACAACCACGTACCTCTGTCTGGTAAGACTTTATTGTTATGCTGTTAAAGTTCATTTTCAAATACCATTTGGGCTGAAGGCTCTGTTCAAGTCAAGGATGATGGATCTCGATGAAAAAGATAGTTTTTATGTACGGGATATTAAAGTGAAGTTTTTTTGGACTATTTTTTGGTTAGGACTTAAACAAATCTTGAATTCTTGTGCAAAGCAGAAAGTTCACTTACGGTCGGTTTCTGGAAACCCAAATCACGATTGATTTGACACATAGCAATTATTTGATTTTTTCGTTGATCATCGATCGAGAAACCGGCCGTTAGTTAGGTAAAGAAATCATTCATCAGTTGTCATTCATCAATTTAATAATCATTTTTCATTTTGGAGGACATTCAGAATTATCAAAAGTATCCAAACTTCATAATATGCTTATTATTTCAATAGAGTTCAACCTTGCAAGCTCATCTGGAAACGATCACAAATAAATACGACAATCGTAAACGTATCGAAACGATAGTGAGTCACACTGCGCGTTAACGCTAAATCTCGAAGACATTGAGAAGAAATCACGAGTCAATCTGACGCTTCCCTGTAACTTGACGTATTCGAATGACACGAAGCGTGTCAAACGAAACGACAGCCGAATGTTGCTGCGTCATCGCGCTGTATAAATATTATAAATATAAATATTAATATTAAATATTAGTATAAATATTATTAGGTTAACTTTACGATTGACATATTTATTCGTTACCTGTAACAAAACCATTATAAGTATATTCAAATAATCTTCCACATTTTTCGTAGTTAACATTTGAAAGCAACAGTCTCATCAACAGTCGAGCCGAGAGTCGTCTCTCGGATATCCATACAAAAATATGAGGATATCCGAGAGACGACTCTCTGCCTGAGAGTAGGGAGTTTTAAAATGCAAGCTCGGACTAAGCCCTCTGAGCTCACAGCTTCTTAAAACCGGGAAAAGAGTCTCTACATCATTTCAAGTGACATGACATGACAGCGACCGGGTTGCCCACGCATCGCCGCCGGATGTTCGTAGGCCTCAGCTTTATTATCTATGAAGTTACTGCCGTTATATGACTGTGTTGCCATATGTCATTATTAACTTTGAACTTATGAAACAGGCTAGAATATAAAAAAGAATTGTGTTTACTGTGGTACTAATTAAATTGTCAAAGGTTGGGTACTGGAAACTGCAACACAGAGAGGTGCTACAAAAATTTTTGTAGCACCTTTTAGTTCAGCAATAAATAAAAAAAATCAACTTGTGGAATAGATGAATATCAAAAAAGATGTATAGAACGGATGGTTGTAAGAATTGCATTTTTTTATCGAGATTTGGTTTTGTAATTATTAACGGGATGCTGATAATTATTAGCAGGAATGCCCACCTGAAGTTAAGTGGTAACCTCTACTTCATTGCCTGAGCATAATTGTATTTTAGTTGTAAAAAATGATTTTCAAAAAATCGAAAGAAGGTTTTCACAATTTGTTCAAGAGTTCGAAGTTCGTTTAAAGTATTTCTCGAATTCCGTTAAAAATACATGATAAAAATACAGTATAAAAACGAAATAAACTTCATTAAGGCTTGCCCTTAACTGCAGTAAAACTTCAAAATTCACACTTTTGCAATAAACTGCAGGTCTATAAGTTATCTCACGATCTGTTACATTTTCTAATTCCAATAATCGTTTTCACATTAAACGATACCGACACGACATGACAGTGACATAAGAGTAAAAATATCGTTGTCATAAATCAAAGGTAATAAAGTGAACTAGATTACTGACACCTAGAACATTATTTATTACTGAATTGGTGTCGAGTTTTGTTCTCACGCAAATAATAATTAATATTCAGTTATTTTATATTTCAAATTTAGTTATTTCTATTGTGTTTTGTTTGTAACACAAAATAAAGTTTTTCTTTCTTTCATTACGTATGATATTTCTTGTTAGTATAGGCGACCAAGAAATTGGTTTACCACTTTTGATGACATCTCCCAGTAACATAATTATTCGCTAAGGATTACAGATTGACAGATTCTGACGTAGCAGTTATTAATCTGTCAAGCGAAAATAGCCCTTGACGTTTTGTACGTGCAAATGATATTCAGCCTTAGAGTGGTAAACCAATTTCTTGGTCGCCTATACATACAATATTAAGATAACGTGTCGGCATCGTATCGGTAGCTATAAAAACGACCAGCCAGTGAGTAATTGAAACATTCCCTTCACAACTATATGTTGACTAATAATAATAAAGTATACTAACACTTTATGAAGAAACCGTTGACAGGTGTTTATTACCAGCTGGTAGCGGCTTCGATCGCTCGTTTAAGGTATTTTGGTGTAAATTAAAATCAATGCTAGGTTATAAAAAAAATAGTTTAAGTTTTTAGTTTAAAGGGAGTTTCTTTTAGCTTTCGAAAAATAGTACAGGGTGGCGCAAAAGAAATGACCCTATTTGGTTCAGCTATAACTTTTTTTCTAAATTAGAAAAATAGATTTAGGTTTTTTTAAATGTATATTTGGTTCATTAAATTTTGTACCAGTAGGATTTAAAAATTATGTCTTTTAAATAGTGACCTCCAGAGTTGATGCAAGCTTGAGCCCTTTTTATGACATTTTGCATAACTTGCCGTAACACTTCCTGCGATATGTTCCTTTTTTCTTGATGAATGATTTCTTTTAGAGTTGCGATATTCTGTGGCTTGTTCACATACACCCGAGATTTCAAAAAACCCCAAAGAAAGAAGTCTGGACTGGTCAGATCAAGTGATCTTGCAGGCCAAGGCAAATCGCCAAAACGAGAGATAACTCGGCCTGGAAAAGCGTCCCTAACTAAGTCCATAGTGTCGCGCGCTGTGTGTGCCGTAGCGCCGTCTTGTTGAAACCAGATGTGCTCAAGCCTCAATTCGTACAAACTGGGTATCAAAAACTCACGTAAGATGGTTCTGTAGCGTTCTCCAGTGACGCAATTGCGTGGCACGTTGCCTCGTTGATGTTTCTGGACACTCTTCCACATATTCGCGCACAGCATCGATATTTTCAGTTGAACGGCCTGTTCTTGGTCTCCCAGACTTAGGTCTAACCAATGTTGAATCCGAATTGAGCGACCAATCGGTGCCGGACGGTGGGGAAATCGTTGACGAAATTCACGTTGTGTTTTTATCACTGATGAATTATTCCGTAAGAACATTGACACGATTATTCCACGTTCTTGAGGAGTAAAACGGTCCATGTTTATTTTCAGTGTATTTTACATTTGTTCACTACACAATTTTCAACAATAGAATGACAGGAAATGTCATATAAAAAAATAAACAGTGTTTTCTTTAGTGCCCTTACTTTTGCGCCACCCGTTATAAGTACTACAAATCATATTTAAAATTTAGAATAGAATTTTGTAGAAGATTTCAAATTTAGAATGCCGATTTACATAAATTAGGACGAAAATTTAAACCTGGCTGGTTAGGAATATTAGAAAAAAGAAAAAGTTATTGTTTTTTTTTTCTTTATCTGACAGGTAGAGTGTTTACGGTAGAGTTAACATAAGTTAATGTCTTGTTATGGACATTTTGTTTGTCTATTTTCGTCAAAATCCTATTCCAATTTACAATTTACGATGGTTTTTGTATATGGTTTTAATCGATTGTTTCGGTAATTTTAAAACGGGTATTAAATAAACAACTTCACGCTTTTCGGTATTACATCTCTTTATTTGAAAAAACATACAATGTAAATAAACTTACATCTGTGATTAAATTTATAAAAAAAAACAATTTTGGAAAACTGAACTTACAACCTTAGCTTTTTAGTTTGAAGATTGTATGGTTTATAAAAATTCAAAGATATCAGTCATTTTCAGATCAAAAATAATAAATGCTACTTGATTCTAAGTTGACATACATTTTTCATGTACAAAAGAATGATTTAAATTTTATATAAAATGTAAGATTAATGTTACCTGCTTCAAATATAGTTTATTATGTCCTCCAATATTAATTCTCATCGTCATTTATTTTGTAACCTATATCCCTAAATTTTGAAACCTTACCTAATCCCTAAATTTTGAAAACTATATCCCTAAATTTTGAAGCCTACTTATATCCCTAAATTTTGAAACCTACCTATATCCCTAAATTTTGAAGCCTATATGCCTAAATTTTGGAACCTATATCCCTAAATTTTGAAACCTATATCTCTAAGTGGCATACCCCTAAGTGGTTTTTAGGGTGTCAAAGTGAGGTAATCGTTTGAAATGTAACAAAAGTCGGGTTAAAAGTACGTGGTTGTGGTTTAACAGGGTTGCCAGAAGAAGGACCAAGAAGTGCAGCGTGGCACAGCCTGGTCTTCAATAAGATCAGGTCGCTGTGGACGGCACACTCCTCAGTTCCTCAGGGGCTGAACCAGTTGTCAGGCACGGAATATTACATGTTGACTGAATCCCAACCTTATTGGATCTAGATTTATCAATCGTGAATGTAGACTTTTGCGTGATAGTGCTGCCAGTATCTGTAACTCAAGTTTCCAAAGTATAATTGAAATGTATAAAACATTTTCCTTTGTCATTATACAATGATTTAGAAAAAAACAAACAGATCAACACCTTATTTGTTTTCTAAAATAACTATCTATTATAATAGAAATAATAAATTATACTCACATAAGAATAATTTAATACGCAAGTTTGCAAATAAAGATACAATACAAAAAAGTCAATTTATTAACAATTCTAGTCATACTAGTTCTTTTAAATGAACAATTTTATATTTTTTTATTCTATACTCCAACATTTAAGAAACTGGCAACACAGTCACAATAGTTATGAACTCTTTATTTGACATTGACATATCGATTGACAGATCTTTGTTTCAAATCGATTCGTTGGAATCCAGTCCGCATTCCACTGTACCCGCAAGTCGTCGCACTTATTTTTGCCTGCAATTTTGAATCAACGTTGGCACCGCTTGGTTGATTTTGCATTTTGTGTGTTTTAATGTATTGTTTTTGCATCTGTGTGATTTCAGGGCACTTATAATTAATTAATAATTGTTTGAGAGCATTTATTTACGTTATTCATTGGTGTATTAATTTGACATTATCATAATAATTTAGCATGAGGTTTTAACTTACTGCACTTTACACCATAACAGGTAAAATTGGTATTTTATATGCAATATTTATGAAGGTATGTTTTGTATATATGGCTAGTTAATTTTATTCCAAAGCTAAAAAACTACTAGGTATTCAAAATGATCAATAAAGTGAGATTTACAATATCCAAATTACTTACATAGCGCTAAAAAAAAGTGCTAATTTTTGTATTGTGTAGAAGTAGTTTGAGAGCTAATATCAACTTCTACGATTGTATGGGCTGGATAAGCAAACGCAAATAATTAACGTTTTTGAAATCGGATAGTGTAATACCGGCTTAAGTTATTGTAAGTTATTGTGATATAAGAATAATTTTAAATCATAATTATTAATAAGACATAGAAAATGTTACGATAAGTAACATCCATTCAAGATAAACATCATGACTAAAGTAACATTGTACCGTGGGTGTCGATAATCAATTTACAGCGATTTACGATAGACATAGTCCGACCAAGATAAGTCCACAATAGAACAAATTAGTAACCCAAAAAAGGTTTCTACTTCTTTCTACTAACTTTCGCGCGACTTTTATGCTTTGAATAACGCTGTCAAATAGTTTTCATGGTAGGTACGATCGGTTTATTTTCATAGTATTCTGCCATATTATGCAAACTTAGCGTGGTCAGTCTCTATCTAGGTATGAGATATAACTTTCGTGTTGTAAATGTAAATCCGTTTTGGACTAGACGAAAAGTAATAATCAAAGTATGTTTATAGTCTTAGTCTCTCTATAAACAAGTGAAGAATGATTTAACATATCAAAGTGCGGAGGTGTCCTATAAAAGTAGAGAATCATAGAATTTCTTTATTTACTAGAAATATGATACGTATATGATAGTCAAAAAAAAATACAAAAAATGCTTAATATGATTCTGTACAGCTTAGCCCGTACAAATATCACTGAATTTCACTGTTAATAATTGTGTCACTGTTAATAGTGGTTACTGGTTACCAGTAACCAGTTAATGTGTTAGTAACCTCCTACGTTATATTAATGTCAACAGATTTGAGTTACGGATCAAGGGCACCGCCCTCAACTCCTGCGCAGCTTTGTGGGTTGTAGAAAGTAGATCCAATCCTTATTGGTTTAGTTTTGACGTCTGTGGACAACTTTATTTTGACGTTTATTCTAAATATTGGCTAAACGGTGTCACGAAATGAATAATAATTATATTGAACTTTGGTTAAGAACCTTATTTAGGTTTAGTTAAAGCAATTTTGTTTGTGAAAAGTAGCGTTGTTTTAAGTACCTTACCTACTTATTCTTATTTTAGGAAACTGTCAATCGCTGATCAGTCCAAATGACAGATGTCAAAAGTTAAGGTGCAGACTGCAGAGAGTTGACAGCGTAAACAATTTTACTACCTCACGTTCAACACCATACGATTTTCTTCCAAAACTCGATACATAGGGGAAAGCTTATTTTACCTGTAGTTTAATGATGACAGGTTAAAAGAATACATATAACAAAATTGTAGTAGAATTATAATTTTGTCAAATACGCTTAGATCTTAAGTTAGTACCTTCCTAAGGACAAGTACAGAGAGGAAGTAATCCAACATCTAAAGTTACCAGTAAAGTTCAAGCTAATAAAACCTAAAATCTAAATCAAACTTTACCGAAATAGTTGCCTTATTTCAATGAGAATAAGAGTGAAATCTACAGGATCAGAAACTAGATACACACAGAGTCTAGTTGTTAATTTTTCATTCAAATTGTGACCCTATCATCATGAGATTAAGAGTGGAATCTATAGGATCAGAAACTAGATACATACAGAGCCTAGTTGTTAATTTATCATTCAAATTGTGTCCCTATCTTCATGAGATTAAGAGTGGAATCTACAGGATTAGGAACGTGAAACATACAAAGTTTAGTTGTTAATTTATCATTCAAATTGTGACCCTATCTTCATGAGATTAAGAGTGGAATCTACAGGATAAGGTATCAACACCTGCGGATGCGCGTGGGAACCGCAAGCTTGCCATCTGACACGCTGAGTTCTGACCACAAAACGTACAGAGAATCAATGTTTATTCTGTTTATTATGCAGAAATGTTCCATGAAACTGCAAGTTCCTCTAGAATATAAGATGTATAAAGCTAGTTATTTAAAAAGGTCACATATCGTATTTCTTAGAAGCAGAGCCCTTAGTCCGAAGCTGCATTTTAGAACCATACAAAAATGTATGGACATCCGAGAGACGACTGTCGGCTCGAGAGTAGGGAGTTTTAAAATGCGTCTTCGGACTAAGGGCTCTGTTCAGCCGTCACGGTTCGTATATTTATTTATTTGCTCCTCGGAGCAGGCTATAGTTTAGAACCATACCGGCTAGTTTTACGTTATGTTTTTCTCTTAAGTAAGTTTGTTTTCTTTTGTATTTTATTTACAACATCTTTCCGCCATCTTGGAGATGGCGGGAATCCGTCACGGTTCGTTTGAACCTCAAACAATAAAGACTCTTTTCTCTCATGTTTACTAACACTTCAATGCCACTTACCACCTTAAAAAAAGATTTTAACTCTCAGAATCAATTATTTAAAAAACTAAATAGCTATTCCCGCCATTCTCCCACATATTTGCAGGGATAAACAGGAATGCAAAAAGCGCTCCCACGCCCTACCACAGACAAAGAATAGTTTGTATGTATTAACAAGCTAACAAAGAATAATAAATAGTTATTATGGATAACAAAGATGACATAGAAGAAGTAACAGTAAGTATGGACGTAGGAGCGTAGGAACATAGAATAATTAATAGGTTGTAGGTATAGCGTAATGGTACAGAATAACGAATAGTTACAACAGGTTTGGTGTCAATGGTTCCTGTGGGTTGGAAGACTTGTAAGTAGGTCCTGTTCATTGTTTGAAAGATATTGTGGTAGGTAAAGATCGTGCTAAAATTAGATACTTAAATAAGTATCTTAAGTTTCTCGACTTTGTTTCACTTGATAACTAAGTATGTAATGGCTTACTATTAAGTAGGTACATAAATGAATTTCAATGAGTTTTTGTTAGTAAAACATTCAAAATACTTTCGCGCGTAAATCTTAACCCTACTTTGGCATTCAGACGTTCTACAAACAAGACTTTATTATCCAGAACGCCTTGAAAGTCAACGGAGGTCAGACTGCATTTTTTTCTTTTTTTATCAAAATAAGTTCAGACCGGCAACGGCAACTGTATCCTACGTCCTGTTGAACACAATGACATGACATCACCGGTGTCAACTGTCAAGTGTGGTCATTTGGTCAATTAGACACTTTATAAAGCCAGTGAGCATTACACTATCCAATTTACAGAGCGCTATTTTAATTATTAGGGTGTTGGAACTGTAAAAAGCTGGCATTACCAGCTGTTATTAGCATTTTTACAGAAACACATAATGATGCCTTATCATGTTTGGCCTTTTATTAAACGTAAATAAATGAATCTGAATATAGATTATTTTATAAAAAAAGACGTGTGGCACTCGGGGACTGCCGCGGTAAAGCTATTGCGTATCATTTTTTGCTGGATTACGCATGCCCAGTGTTATTCGTTCTATATTTTCGTTACGGAATTTCTGCATTCGGTCTCCACGCCCGCGATAGCTATGCTTAAAACTAGAAGTACCTATTTCAAGTATCCTACACAAAACAACTTGAAAATAAAATACTAGACGCTCAAAGGCCCTATAATAAACCAACTAAATGTCATACCATAAAATTATGTGCTCCTAGTAATAAACCGATCAAAAAACACTAATAACGGAAAAACTACTTACCATCAACTCAAATAGATTGCAATAAAGTATAAAAACCACATTTCTAGCGCCATTATTCGGTCCAGTAAATTCAAAAATGATACTGTAATAGCCCTTGGTCCAAAAAATATGGTTTTAAGCACTTGGTTATGGATCTACCTACCAGGACCCCAACGGAAGTGGTTGTATCCAGGATCTATGGTTATAGTTTTTTTTTCGTTGTGTTCTTTTTTAGTTTATAGCGTGGGAATTACCTGTTTGGTAGTTTATGGTTTAGTAACTGGCCACGGGTAATTGACAACCCTATTTGCAGCTGACCGTGACGTATAGTTGTAAAATTGTTTTAGAAAATTAAGTAATTTTAGAAAATGTTAGAATATTTATAGCTTTTATTAAACTTTTAGTTGGCTTTATCAAACAAATATAGTAAAACTTATCGTACCAAATCGATGTCGTTCAAACAATCATTTATTTATTTATACATACTTACTTATGGCATTCTAAAAAAAAGTTTTTTAAAATATCACTGGTATTTTATCCGTCATAACTAAGTGGTCAGAAAAATCAATAAGTATACTAATTAGGTACTTATTTTTTAACATCTCAAAGCGCGTTGCAATCAAGGAATCCGATTGTTAGTAAATTACAGTTCTCTTCACAATACATACACTATACTTTTGACCGCGTTCGCTAATTTATTTCAACTTCTAAAGCTGCACTTACACTTGCGCGAAAATTGATAGGTATTATACTTTTGACCGTTCTAAAGCTCCACTTACACTTATGAGAAAATTGAGAGATATTATTTTTATAAGATAGACCATACACCTTTGACCGCGTTCGCTAATTTATTTCAACTTCTAGTGTGAGTGGAGCTCCACTCACACTTGCGAGGGTGTCATATCCGCTGATGTCAATTCTAACATTAGAAATCAATGACACCGTGGGTATCGGTTTATGATACACCCACCACCGTTGTCAGTCATCTAATATTTGCATTTAATTTTATTACAATACGGTTGAAATTAGGACACTATTGCCATCTGGTGGTTTCGCTATACAAACCTGTCGTCTTGACATTTATTTTGTTAAAAATATCTTTCCAACATGCAAAAATATTTAAAACTATGCTACTCTATAGTTTTAAATAGTACCCTATATAAAATACTAGTAGTACGCCCCGGCTTCGCACGGGTAGCCTATATAAAAAATATCATTATAATATAGCCTATAACTCAGTATAAATATATTTTCCAAATGATAAAAAATAAAGACCCTATATTACCTATGTAACCCCCCGCATATACTCCCGTGACCGGTAGCGGCGCGGCGCCCGCTGACTTTTTTCTAGTACTTACATTTTTGAACACGTAATATCTTTCGAATAGAATGTCCGAATTAAATAATTTAAAAAGTAATATGAAGGTATTGAAGCAGTCTTAATTTTAAAGTAATTTATTTACATAAGGATTAATACCAAAGTACAAATATAGAACGTTTTCTGGCGTCGTCATTTTAATTATATTTTTTTTGATATTAAAACACTTATTATGACATATCTATAATAGTTAGACATATGCTGTCGCTGACTTTTTTGTGGATGATGATGTGTTCTACAAAATTGTAGTACATAATTTCTTTCTATCACCAATAGTTTCCGCAGCGCACGCGATGTAAGGAATTTCTTTTACACCTTGGGTTACATAATTGAAGTTTTAGTAAGGATCCCTAATTTTTTTGAAAATATAATATAGCCTATGTTCAGCACAGATAATGTAGCTTCACAACAGTGAAAGAATTTTTGAAATCGGTCCAGTAGTTTCGGAGCCTATTCGATGCAAACAAACAAACAAACAAACAAACAAACAAACAATCAAATCTTTCCTCTTTATAATATATAATAAATATAATATTATATATTATAATATTATATATATATATATATATATATATATATATATATATATATATATATATATATAATATATAATTATATAATTATAAATTATTATATTATTATTATTATATTATATTATATATTATATAGTTTAGATACCCACTTTTATAATGATCTGTGATACTCTTCTTAGACTTGATAAGCTTACGTAAAAGTAGGTAGATACTTACATTACCTGTGGTAAGTAAACGGCGGTATTGCCAGAATTGATAATCTAGTTTTGCTGTACAATATTATATCTAAGCTTATTTAATTACCACTATTTAATTTTATTTAACTACTGAAAAAGGCGTTCGTATATCTCTAAATTTTAAAAATAATTCTAAGCTGTCAATCACTGTATCTATTACCTACTTATTTAAGTAGGTACATTACATTATACGTCGTTCAACCTTGACAGTGCCTTCCCATTTACAAGTCAAGTTGTTTCAATCATAGTGCTGGCATTTCAAGCCGAGTCGCACCCAATACGTGTAAGTAGATGTGTTATGTCATGGTGGACTTTTTATACCACTTTATAATGGTAACGGTAGAGTTTTTTGATAGTTTTTTATGGATATCCAAATTTATATTTAACTGGAGAGGTGGATTTAAACGTTTTTGTATTTTATTGCTAGTTTCAAGCATGTTGATTGTTTTGTTTGTATATTGTTATTAAAATGATAAACTGTGTGGGGTTTTTTAATAGCACTTTTGAGTGTGTGGTGTTTTTTTTTTGCATTCTATAAAATGTAGATGCTACATACCTAATAATAGGTACTCTATCAAATCAAATCAAATTTATTATAAGGTTCCATAAGTACAATAATTATATATATATATCTAATACTTAAGAGCTAAATAGCTTATTCTAAGGTAATAAGCCATGCTTCAAGTACAATGCAACTACTAGGTTCCGAAGGGTACCCGCTCCGGTGGTGACCGGAGTTGATACCCTTTGGAATAACAATATGAGACATATAGCAGGTGCGCTAAGAGCCAGACTAGAATTTCTGTATCCCAGCTCTTAGCGTCTTCCAGCGGACTTAGTAGATATTAAATATAAATAGACTTAAGTGATAGGATGCAAACATGATCTAAAATGTAGGAAGAATGTGTGTTTGAGAGAGTGTGGGGGTGCTGAGGAAATTAGATGACTGGAACTGGAAATGTGACAACTGGAAATGTAAAAAGTTATGCGAAATGGGAGTGAAATTAATAAGTAAGTGTAGGACAATTTCTAATATTAATTATTATAATTCAAAAATCAAAAACTGTAATTCACCGTAGAACTTCGAGGAGATCTTCAGTGGCGTCATATGACAGTTTCTGAAGCCACTTTTTTAAAGTCTGTTTACAGTTGGTCATGGTCAGAGTGTTAATAGATAATATTTTATTTATTTTCTTGTAAAGGTGTGTTGCCAGAAAATTGAATTGATGTTGTAAGAAGTTGGTTCGGTGTGACTTATTTTGTATATGGTGTCTTCTGCGAGTGTGAGATGGATGTAAAGGAATTTTCTTATGTGTTCTAAGTGTAACATTCAGTATGTATAGTTGACGAACTGTAAGTACTTGACAATTTTTGTAGAGGGCTTTGGTAGAATATCTATATCTCTTGAAGGTCATTGTTTTCAGCACAGATCTTTGTGCTCTTTCCAAGGCAATCATGTGGCTCTTATAAGCGCCACCCCATGCTGTTATACAGTAAGTAAGGACAGATTGGCATATAGCGATGTAAATAGAGGTAAGTAACTTTTGGTCAGTAATGTGTCTGAGCTTTTTAAATATCCATGTTAGTTTGCGGATACGTGAAGACAAGAGCGTAATGTGAGGTAGCCAAGTGAGATGGTCATCCAGCAGAACACCAAGATATTTAATGGATGTAGTATTTTCCAGAGCTGGGCAAACGCAAGATTGATTGTCTGAGCATGAATGAACTTTGATTTGAAGGTTTGACGGAGGAGAGGTGTTTGGCCTAATTGTAAAATTAATAAATTTAGTTTTATCTATGTTTAAGGTTAAAAGGTTATCGTTTAGCCATTTAGTGATCTTTCTCATACCGTACTCAGCGGCAGCAAAAACCTCAGGCCAGGTATCTCCACTGAAAACGATCGCTGTGTCGTCGGCGTACGTGAAAATATTTGCGTTGGGTATTGTCATATTGCAGAGTTCATTAACGTAGATTAAAAAGAGACTAGGCCCGAGAATACTTCCCTGCGGGACTCCGTACGTGATTGTGACTTCAGTGCTCTGTAGGTTGCCAATTTTGACTCTTTGAGTCCTATGGCTTAGAAAGTCTTTGAGTAGATCAAGGCAGTTCCCTCTAATTCCCATATAGTCAAGTTTCTCTAAAAGAATGGGAACCGATACCGTATCGAAAGCCTTGGCCAAATCTAAAAAGATGCCAATGCATTTTTGCTTTTAGAGATAGACAATGTTATTATCTGTAAAGCTACGTATGGAAGGCTCAACTTTGAAATTTGAAAAAGGAAAGCTACCGCTTTATTGGCGCCAAATTAAAAAATGAACCTTCTATTATTAAAAAGGAGGTCACGTTCACAAAAAGATTTAAAAAGTAAAAAGCACGCAAGCTTAAAATAAGAACGGAGAGCCGGTATTATTTGGAAGTTTTATTTGGCGCGGTTTTTTTTTTTCTTTCTTTTTCAAATGGCGCGAATTTAAAATTGTATTACTTTTGACAGATGACGAAGGAGGTCACATCAAGCAGGCTGGCTATGAGTCCAGGCGGCAGAATGATCTCTACATGCGACTGGGACTGCTTCTGGGAGAGAGAAGAGGGTCGAGAAGTAAATCTAGAGAAAGCTGCGCTTCACTCGCTTCTCTGGACGCTCATACTCTTGCTTCTCATAATACTAGTCCGGTAAGTTTTGAATACCCAAATATTTATGTAACTATCAAAACAAAAAAAAAATGATTATGATTTCGAACAAGAGAGACCAATACATACTTACTCGTTTATTTAACTCCAAAGCTTTTTGAGCGTTATATTGCTAGATTATTGAAAACATACATTGCGTATCTCTCTCTTCTTCTCTTTTTTTTTTTTAAACTCATTAGTGTATCATTACTAAGTTAACTTGACACCGCACTGAAACTTCAGTACTTAATTTAGTTTAATTGTAATTCTTTGTAAGAAGGATCATATAAAAAAACGGTAGGAACCAGGCCGTAAGTTTCTTGCCCGTTCTTCTAGGCTCTGGTCGCGTGGAACTGGCACCTAGAATCACCTAGTATGTAAGACGATTCTAAATGATCCTTGTGATTTTACTGAATAAAGTAATTTTTGACTTTGACTTGACTTTGACTTTGACGTAAGTTGCCTTATAAATTGAGACCGTTTATATATAAGAAAATACTTTATCCTCAAATAAAAGCTAGGTATACAAAGGCGGTCATAGCGCTAATTAGGATTTTCTTTCAACTAAGTAATCTAACGGCCGGTTTCTCGAACGCTGATCAACGAAAAAATCAAATAATTACTATGTGTCAAACTAGGATCAATCGTGATTTGGGTTTCCAGAAACCGGCCGTTAGTGTAGTGTGGAGTTTAAGGAAGTGAATGTTTGTAAAACTCGATCTTCTGCAAAGAAAATCGTAATTACACATTCAATCTACAATTTGTATACCTACTTACTTAAGTAGGTAAGTACTTAGTAAAAAAAGTACTTAAACCTTTTTGAGATACGGAAAGGGTGAATAAGATCTAAAATGCATCCTACTTATAAGAGCAAGTGTGTAACACTTATTTTGGCAAAATAAACATCTTGTATTATTTGTATGCTTCAAATTCTCTTATTCTGCTTGTTTCGAGTTAATTTCATTGACCTTTCCAGGTGTCAACACTCACTGGTTCATCGGAAGTGGACGCGGCGACTCCATTGGGAAGAGACTCTCTCGGCTCCCTCGCGTCCATGAGTTTGTCTGCTGCCAGCAACTGTTCGTCTTCAAGTCCTGGCAGCAGAAGACATTCTGTTAACGGTGAGGAATTACTACATGTTAGGTATTTTCTTCCTATCTTCATGAAATCAGAAATATTTTATTGTTTAACTGTTGTACATAAAAGATCTTAATTATAAGTGGTACAAGTTTATACAGTTTGTCCAATCCGGACGTACAATAAGAGGGCAATGAATAGAGCCATACCCAATAAATGATAAGAGGCTCACAAGTTGTGAGCAGGACATATTATGTTGTGAGTCACAACATATTATGTCCTCAACTTCAGGAATGTAAACTTTAGCATGCTATACACATTTTAGTCTTTATCAGGTATTTATCTTTCAAAATATTCTTGAATTGAATAAAAAGCATTACAGATTAACCATTTTCTCAAACGATTTTTGAATGAAGAATTGAATTCAAGAATATTTCTATCAAGAAATCCTAAGCACCCCTAGGTCACTCCGCCAAGCCTGCGAAGCCCCCAGGAAGCTTCTGTGCTTTTGGGAAGAGTTAGGCCGGCTACACGCGTAGCCAGATCAGTCCCCCCACGCATAATGGACCACCCTAGCGTCTAAATGCTGAAACGGAAACGGAAACACAAATACAAATACGGTCTATCTTATAAAAAGTTAGCGCGGACTTGAAGTATTGATTACCATACGTAATGATGACAACGTCAACGCTAACTTTTTATAAGATAGTTAGTTCCTAATCTAGATTAGTTACGGTTCGTCTGGAAGAAATCGCTAAATGCGATAAGACCGCCTTTTGAAGAAATATTAGTTTACATAAACGTGCCATGTATCAAGTCTGTAATATTCAATAAAGTTTTCTATTTATTTATTTATTATTATATTACATCAAAAGCTTGTAGCGCCATCTAGCTCGCAACATGTAAAACTGCGCCTAAGTTGCGCAGCAAACCAACAGATAGCGCTGCCAAATCCTAGATCGCGCAATCAAGATCGTGGAAATCTTCTCTTTTCGTAGGAAATGTCATGTTCTGTTCAAGCTTTTCTTTAAAAACGGGATATCTATCATGATTTTAGTCATTGGCAGACATATTGGTCTGCCCTCTTTGGCACTCTTTTATAACTCCCATTTTCAAAGAGAACCATGTGCAAAGTTTTCATATATTATAAAAACTTAAGGGTTAAATTGTATCAATTGACCTCTGAAAGTTCCGAAGATGTAATGACCAGGATATCAAACAATCTCCATAACCAAAGTCAGTAGAAGTCAAAGCTTGTATGTTCCCAGCACTTCAAGGTGGAAGACAGGAGGAACTGACGCGCATGTCCAGCGGTTTCTTCAAGACTCGGAAGACAGCCGCGCGGAGATCAGCTCGCGCCAGCAGCAAGCAGTCTGCCACATCCTCTGAACTTAAGAAAGGTTTGTTTAAGACTTATGACATACTTACCTACTTAAATTATTTTTTCTTGATTAGAGCACTGCTTTTTGACAGCTGATTTACTACAATTGCCGGTCAAACAGGTGTTGTGATGGTAACCTTAGCATATCTGAAGTTAACGATGTTACCGTTATAGAAACGATTTGAATAAAATTTTAATAGTGTAAAGAATGTACAAATATCGACCAAAGTCTTTATACTCTCTTGACTGCTGACAAATATCGACCGAAATATACTCTTAACTGCTTAAGGAGTCAGCTAAATAACCTCCATAATATCCTGAATTTTTGTGCTGTTTATTTCGGTGCTCATTCTCTTTATCGTAAATCAGAGAATCTACTCATCCAAAACTTGTCAAGTTTCAGATATGATCACCTATCATTGTTTTAGGTTCGCCTGTCGCGTTCACCTATTTGTATGAATAAAGATTTGTATGTAACTTTCTGTATATCTTAGAAAATCTTATAATTATTCTACAGTGCACCACCCTTCTCCCCAACTGACCCTTCGGCCACTGTTCTTCGAGGTTCCATCGTCAGACAACCAGGGTTACTTCGCCGGAAGACAGTGGCTCATGAGGGATATGGAGAAAGCCTTGGATTCCAGTACCGCAGGTTTGTAGATATTTCTAGACTTGTAGACACTGTTTAGCTTTTGTATTTTATTTAGACATCAGTACCCCAAGTACGAGTTTGTGCACACACGGATCGCAGAGACGCAATCGCCACCGATCTTGTATGGAGATCCAAGCAGCGCCCCTAGCAGATTTCTTGAGAAGCTTGCATTTCCATACAAAATCTCAGTGGCGCTCGGCGATTGCGTCTCTGCGATCCGTGTGTGCACAAACTCGTACTTGGGGTACAGCTATGGTACTTAGTTTATCAATAACGTCATGTAATCTCAACACAACATAGTTTATATCATCCGTACTATGGAGACGCATCAGTTGTCATAGGTATCATTTGACAAAACTCGTGATTGTTTAGTTTAGATCCTAGAAAAAGCTACGAGAGAACAGATGAGGATCCCTATAGACTTTCATATTTTATCCAAGTTCACAGCTCAGTTGGTAGTAGTTTTGCCTTTTATACTGTGGGTCGTAGGTTCAATCCCCACTAAGAACAAACGTATGTGTGATATTTAGATTTCTTCTGTATCCAGATAGATAGATTAAAACTTTATTGCACACAGAAGAGGATATTACACACAAGAAACATTAAATCTACAGCACAAGGGGCGGCCTTATCGCTAAAAGCAATCAGATACAGAATAAGTCACCCAGGTGTTACTATGTATTTGCAATAAAAAAAACAATACAATTCCCATAATACAAGCTTAGTTTTGGACTAGGGCGCGATGTGTGAAATGACCTAAGTTATAATCCTTTTTTATAAACTCTCTTATAAGTTTATTTGATTTTTGTGTCCCAGGTTCTTCCCAGGTGTTCTATTTATTCATCTCTTTCTTTTTCCCAGGTGTTCTAGTAGCCGGTTGTCCAGGCACCGGCAAAACTGCCCTCATCCTCCAAATAGTGGAGTACTCGTGCTTCGGTCGCAAACGGAACTACGAGTACGAAGAGCTGAGGGAACAGTCTGATATCAGGGAGATATTGCCCGAAGAGATCACTGCTGGGATGTTCACGCGACTGGCGAGCCAGGTCGTGGCCTATCATTTCTGTCAGGTGAGGATGAAATAATGTTTATTCATATATATAAAATAAAAGGTACCTAAGTAACCTAGCAGGGAATAGCGTTAATTAGGACTCTGACTCGTTAACGCTATACGTACTGTTACCTAGGTAACAGAGCAACACTGGTATTCTGTCAGAGCCTAGAGGTAACATCACGGAAAGCTTATGTTTTGCTCTTTACTGAAGTAATGGTAACGGGACTCAATCTCAATTTTTTGATGTAGTAGAAAACCACTCCGCAATGACGAAAATATCACTGTCAATTATAAAACCTCAAAGAAATAGATATAATACAGTTAAGATGATGAAGTTTAAAACTTAAAGCAAACTTTTTTTTCAGGCCGATAACAACAGCACTTGTCTGGTGGGTGAATTCGTCCATTCCTTAGCGGCTCAACTCTGCCAAGCGCCGCGACTTCAAGCCTATCGAGAGTATTTACTAAGCGAGCCACATCTACTAGCTTCGTTATCCCTAAAAGAATGCATCGCGGACGCAGACTTAGCTTTTATGAGGGGGATCATAGAACCGTTGATCTTCCTCAGAAGAAATGGCAGCATAGATTCCAGCAACAGCATTATTCTCGTCGACGGACTTTGCGAGGCTGAGTACCATAGACCGGACCATGGACATACGATAGCGTCATTCCTAGCGAGACATGTGACCGAGATGCCTTCCTGGTTAAAAGTTTTAGGAACGGTCAGAACGCAGTTTCTGGAACTGACAAAGCAGCTTCCCTATGCTAGATTGAGTCTAAATGAATCAGATAATGTGAATAAGGATTTGCTGGAGTACTACAACGCAAGGGTCCAAGCTGCTCCGATAATAGAGACGAATATTAAATGCTCGACGGGGAAGTCAGAAGGGGTTCATAATTCGGTGATGAAGTTCGCACAATACGTGCTCCATTTGAGCCAAGGCTCGTTTTTGTTCCTAAAACTAATATTAGATTTACTAGAGAAGAGTCACATCGTTATCAAATCAACAAACTACAAAGTGGTTCCGATATCGTTGGCCCAGATCTTTTTGCTGCAGTTCAACTTGAGATTCCCCACCGTGCAGTCTTTCGAGAAAGTGACGCATATCCTAAGCGTGTGTTTAGCAGCACTTTACCCGTTGACTTTAGTAGAGATTTACTACTCCGTGAATTCTCTGCTCGTGAACCGTTTCCTTCCTTGGGAGGAGTTCTGCCTCAGATTCGACAGTCTCGCAGACTTTCTCGTCAAACGAATGGACAACACGTACATGTTTTTCCATCCATCGTTCAGGGAATGGTTGATCCGTCGAGATGACAACGAGAGCTCGAAATTCTTATGCGATCTAAGAGCCGGTCACTGCGGCATCGCGTTTAGATTGTCCAGGGTTCAGGCGCCGTTGGATTCCGAGAAGTCCATGGAACTAGGACATCATATATTGAAAGCTCACATGTATAGAAACTTGGGGCCGGCTCAGTTGGGGTTATGTCCGAGGGATCTCCAAGCTTCGATGGTAGCGACGAGTTCGTCTAACGTCGGTGAAGCGATCGCTAATTTGAGGAATATTTACACGCCAAATGTGAAAGTGTCTCGGTTGATGCTATTGGCTGGTGGATCTGCCAATCAGATAACGGAATGCCTGGGACATGCGCCATTGCTGTGTATGTATGCGTATCAAGGGATCCTCTCAATGGTGGCTTTACTACTGGAGTTTGGAGCTGATTTGGAGATGGCGAACTCGCAAGGTTGTACGGCTTTGTCGTTGGCGTGCCAGAGAGGACATACTGATGTAGCTAGAAGACTTATTGCGGCAGGTAAGTCCGTTACTTCTTTATACATATAACTTATTTTTACTTGCTTATCAAATCATCAGAAATGTATTTTCTAAACTATTTTCTACCTGTCTAACAGGTAACTTTCGTTTAGCACTTTTTTTTACCTGGTTGCTTACATGCTTGCAACGGAATCTTCAGCTAGGAAATGAACCATATCAATTAGTCTTCTACCATGAAGACATTAAGAAAAATCCAATATTTCACAGATTGAGTAGATTCAAACAAACAAACATGCATAATTCTCTCTGTATCATAAGTCACAAACAATATTAGTTTTAGATTCTCATAACTAACTTAACTTATTTTGTATAGGCGACCAAGAAATTGGTTTACCACTCTAGGCTGAATATCATTTGCACGTACAAAACATCAAGGGCTATTTTCGCTTGACAGATTAATAACTGCTACGTCAGAAACTGTCAATCTGTAATCCTTAGCGAATAACTATGTTACTGGGAGATATCATCAAAAGTGGTAAACCAATTTCTTGGTCGCCTCTGCATACCAAAAAGGATTATAAAACTAAACCAAGTCCCATATTTCCAGGTGCATCACTAAGTCACACGGACACCGCAGAACAAACTCCATTAGTCCACGCCGCTAAGAACGGCCATCGAGACACAGTGATCTATCTACTGGGGTGTCAGACAGGAAGGGATGATAGGAACCCCCTGGATTTAGACGATGGGAGCATAGAGCAACTGGTTCCAGGGTCCAGGCATGCTTTGGTAGCGGCTGCACAGAACGGACACTTGGATATTGTGGAGTATCTTCTGGATACTGCTGAGCTGATTGTAAGTATCTTCTATAGTCAAGTCAAGTCAAATTATTTCTTTATTCAATAAAATCACAAGGATCATTTAGAATCGTCTTACATACTAGGTGATTCTAGGTGCCAATTCCACGCGACCAGAGCCTAGAAGAACGGGCAAGAAACTTACGGCCTGGTTCCTACCGTTTTTTTATATGATCCTTCTTACAAAGATTGAAATGAAATGAAATGAAATGAATATATTTATTTGCTCGAATACAGGTAGAGAGTAGGTACATAAATTATTAATCAAGGTTCACTGTATTCGACTAGTCAGTCGTGCAAATATTGGAATAGGAAGTTATATAAATCATTAATTAGAATTTATTACAATTAAAAATGTCCACAAGATTAAACCAAAATATACTTAATAATAAAAAAATAAAAAATACAGTCAAATTAAATTAATAAAATTTACAATTTAAATAATCATCAATGCAATAAAAACATTTGTCACACAGCCAAATATATAGCTTGCGGTTAAATTCATTATTTTCTAAATCTCTAAATTCAGTAGGTAATTTATTATATATTTTGACTGCCATTGCGTACGAGTTTTTGTCACATATCTTCAGTCTATATCTGGGCACTATTAATGGCTTTTGTACTAACTTTCTCTTTGTACACGCTTTTTCGTCTTTTTCAAATAGTGTCATATTTTTCCTAACAAATTTTAAAATTTCTAGCAAATACAGGGAAGGGAACGTAAGCAGTTTATGGTGTTTAAAGATAGGTTTACAAGAGTCTGTCCACTTCAAACCAAAAATGGAGCGAATACATTTTTTTTGCATTATATGAGATTATATTTAGATGTCTCCGTATCTCTTCCAGATATAACAGCTATTATAGTAAAATTCTTACTCCAAATCATCTTCATATCCTGCAGCTAATGAAGGAATCCTCCAATAAGCCAGACTTTTTGAACTTTCATTGTGAATTCATTTCTCATAGCTTGTAGATGTCCAACACCAGTACCCCAAGTACGAGTTTGTGCACACAAGGATCGTAGAGACGCAATGGCCGAGAGCCACCGATTTTGTATGGAGATCTAAGCTTCTCAAGAAATCTGCTAGGAGCGCTGCTTGGATTTCCATACAAAATCGGTGGCGCTCGGCGATTGCGTCTCTACGATCGGTGTGTGTACAAACTCGTACTTGGGGTACTGACCTTATTTTTTGCGGGTGCCATAGATTTCCATACTGAACCAATTTGAACCTTCCACGATCTATGCTTCCATATCTTACCCCTGAGTTTCTTTGTCAAGTAAAAATCAAATGCTCATACCATTGTTAAAACTTTCTCGATCAGAACTCCGACTAAAACCTGTGTAATTTACCTCTGCTATTTATCATTCCATTCCATACCTATTCTAATGTGCAATAAATATCCTATCTCTTCGTTCCAGCCGGATGGAATCTGCCCAGTCACAGGTGAAACTGCATTAACAGCTGCTTGTTCAACTGGTAATGCTGCAATCGCTGATGCATTACTGATCCGAGGAGCCACTCCATATTCCCTCAACGCACGACAAATGTCCCCTCTGGCTCTGGCTGCGAAGAACGGAAGAAACGCTTTGGTGCTGAGGTTATTGGAGTCGGGGGCTGATGTGATGGGGTCTGGGGGGAAGAATCCGCTGATCTTGGCTTCGGCTGAAGGCCATGCTGATGTGGTGGAAATGCTGATGGATCATGGTGAGTGGATTCAAATTCTTACTCTTAGTTTGGAAGTGGCATAAAGTTGAGATTAGACTTTTTATGAATATTTTTTTTTCTTTTTAATGTTTAATAACTACATCGTTGTGTTTTTTCTGTCATATTTTAATTAATTAATTTTATCTCACAAACTTTTATGGGTTCAGAATGTAGTTCAGAATGTTTTTTGTGTAAAACTGAAATCGATGATTCTTTTGTTTTTGAAAACGGGACCTTCTCATATAGTCAACACTAGAGTTATAATCCTATTGTGGACTTTTAAGACATTTAGTTTATAATTTCCAGGTGCTGATCCAGATGCAGTGGACAATGATGGAGTATCTCCCCTGGGCTGGGCGTGCCTGCGGTCCAGGATACCCACCATGATTGTACTGCTGGACAGGGGAGCTAATATCGGTCAGTTGGGGTCACCAATTCTAATTCTAATTCTAAGTGGGGGAATGAGATCAGCACTGACGTCCTGCAATGGGGTGTATTGTGCATTGTCTCCCTGCTAACCTCACCCCAGCCAGCCCAACTCCTTAAAGTAGCGGAGAAGGACTTTGGATTGGTGGCAGCATTGTTCTAGCATCCTCAATGTTGGGGTCACCAATATTCTTAATTTTTTTTTCTTTAGTCTTTTGTATGTTTATTCACAAACAAACTTACAACTATTACAGTATTTACAAAATGTACTTAGGCATATAGATAATACAACAGTTGAGCTATATACAGACCGTTGCAAACGATCTATAGATAGTTCAACTGGTCCAAATCTGTAGCTTTCTATGCAGATACTTTTGTGTTCGGTTTGATACAGTTTTAAACTTTTTTTTTTTCAATTTAGAATTTCGTTACTTTCAAATATTTTTTAAAATTTTCGACTGAAACAATTAGCGTTTTTTTTAAATGTTAATTCAATTTAATTCCAATACAGATCAACCAGACGGTAATGGTAGAACTCCACTAGGCTTAGCTTGTGGAGGCTCATCCGACTTAGTGGACATTCTACTTGAACGAGGGGCTTCCTTAGAACGGGTCGACCATAGTGGACTGAGGCCTTTAGATCGAGCTATTGGACAGAGGAATGTTCCCGTAAGTTATTTTTTAAATTTATTTTTATACTGAGTTTAAGATGGATTTAGGGGATTTTGCCCAGCAGTGGGATGATTTAGGTATAGCGCACGAAGGGTTCCGTACCTACCTAAATATTACTGTTAGATACAATTTTACAAAACATTTTTTATATTCCAGGTAGTGAATTGTTTTTTGAGAAAAGGGGCAAAACTAGGACCTACAACTTGGGTCATGGCGTCAGGCAAACCAGAGTTTATGTAAGTTTACTTATCTTCTTACTATTAAATGAATTAATATTAAACCTATGGCCCACCTGATGTCAAGTGACAAAAATAACGATGCACCATTTTTTTCCATTTGTTTATAATTATCATTATAATTACCATTTGCTCAATAAAGTGTGAAATTTTCATCACATCATAAAATTTCTGAGTTTGATTAAAGTATAGATTTGGAAGGATATCTACCGTATACCGTATGGATACTTGCTTGTGTAAAAAGCAAAGCTTATACAGATTACGAAGCCTATATTAACTAGATTGCTGATAGAATATTTACTTTATTTTTACTTTTATTTACGGTAGGAACCAGGCCGTAAGTTTCTTGCCCGTTCTTCTAGGCTCTGGTCGCGTGGAACTGGCACCTAGAATCACCTAGTATGTAAGACGATTCTAAATGATCCTTGTGATTTTACTGAATTAAGTAATTTTGACTTTGACTTTGACTTACCTACATTTTTATAAGTATTTTTTTATATTCTCAGGCTGATCCTCCTAAACAAGCTCCTAGAAGACGGCAACATGCTGTACCGTCGGAACAGACCCTCAGAAGCAGCTCATCGTTACCAATACGCGCTGAAGAAGATCAATCCCCTCATCAGTGATGAAGGAACCACTCCATCATCACAGCCAGTTCCACAGGAACACGTCTCAGCGTTTGTGCAGCTGAAGACCAATCTACTGCTGAATATGTCCAGGTGTAAACGGAAACTTAATGTAAGTTAGATTTTGGACAAATAAATAAATATTCACGGGCAATTAAAACATTACTCTAGTCCCAAACTAAGCAAAGCTTGTATTATGGGAGCTAAATAAATAAATATGGAGAAGGAAATTAATATAGATGAAGACAGGAGTCACAGCTATGTTGGTATTAGCTTTGCTTTCAATGCAGTGTCGTGGGTTCGATTCCCACTGAGAACAAATGTTTGTGTTATGAACATAGATGTTTATTGTGTCTGGGTGTTACTATGTAGGTAATCTATGTACTTATGTATTATAATCCCAAATTGTTTGTCTTAGACTCATTTATAAAATCTTACATAATTGACTTTTAAAAATAATAATGTAGCTTCTTAAGATTTTTTCAAAATGCAACTATACCGTCCTCTTTATGCTATTGTTGTACTTATTTCATGTCATCATATTAAAATCCTACCAATTATATTTTAATTTCCGTATCTTTGTTTTAGGAACCTTCAGAAGCTTTGGACCTCGCAGCTCGCGCGTCGATCCTCCGTCCAAACGCATTTGAATGCGCATACGCAATGGCTCGAGCTATTTTAGCTCTAAACAAGCCTTCAGAAGCTCTACCCCACGCCAGAAGAGCATTATTACTAACCCCAGCCAATGATTTCTCAGCTGTAAGAACTTTAAAAGCGTTACAACAGGAGATTCTCACAAGGATCAATGCTGGGTCCCATTCTCTTAATGGTGATACGAGATCGATGAGAAACTATGATAGTATAAGCTTGAATATGCCCTGAATAGTTGTATAGATTGAGAGAAGTTTAATAAGTTATCTGTAAACGAACGAACGAACAGTTTTTTAAGAACCCCTGAATTAAAAAGAGTGTTTTATGTACGTTTGAGGCTTTAGTGTGTATTTATCCTGGTGGTTACGAAAATGATGGTTCGACTTAAATGTGTTTTTTTTAAGAATGTTTATTGGATGGATCTTAGCTATGTTTGGTTAAAACTTGTGCAGTTATTTTAAGAAAAAGATTAATTAGTCCCCAAATTAGAAATGATCAAATGCATATGAAATGTTTGGTTTATCGCAAAGCATTTAGATTTGTATTTGGAGATTCAGAGATCATATTCCAAGGTCTGATGATGAAGTGGATCTATAGAAAGTTTACTTTTGATTTTTAGATATCGGGGGTTCATCTTATATGTAAAATTAATTTGTATTTGTATAATATGCAATCACAATTTTATTTCTGCGATATTTAATGTTTTTAAGGTTTACAATATGGTTTGATAATTATGTAGATAGTATTTCGAGCTTGCAATTTTTAGTTTTTATGTGATGAAATGACATTTATTTTATGTAAATATGTTTTAATGGCAATACTTAGCTGTACAGTCTTTTATGAGTTTTTTATATCCTCGAATAATTTATGACTTTCCATTTTGAAAAATTCATGACAGATTTATTTCTAATTTAGGAATATTTGGTGCCTTCAATTTTATAATGTCGCAATATTTTATTGTTTTTGAGTTAAACTCATTAGCCCTGTTCTTGCTACTTTAATTTATTCGGAATTTGGAGATAATTTTGCTAATATGTTGGATGTATCCATAAAAAATATACAGAGTGAGTATTTAGTTATACGTTATTTATTAATAAACCCATGTAATCGTTTGGTAATTAGTACAAAATGTCATGAAAATAAAATAGACCAAATTTTAAACTAAATTTGAAGACTGATGAATTGGTGACATTACAAATTTGACATTTACTTATAGATAAATAATTAATTTAAGTACAATATTACTGTGACAGTACATAATGTTCTAATTATATTAAATACACTTTTCATATGCTTCATAAGGACTTTTATTTTATATAAACCAATTATATAGGAATAGTAAAAACAGTTGTAGAACCAGAATATTTAATAGTAGAAGTCATATGAGCCTCTGAGATTTGATTATGTAAACCGAAAGGACTTCTTAATACACCATTATTAAAACTTGGTCTAAACGCCAAATTACTGTGCGGAACCCTCATATAAACTGGCAACATTGTAGGTGTCTTAAGCACTACAGAACTTTCTTTGGGTTTAACATCAATAATTTTAACTCTCGGTACATAAGCGGACGATAAAATACCGTAGTTATAAATCGGTTTTTTAACTATTTTCGGAGAGGTTTTATATGTTTTGGGGTAGATAGGACTTGAGGGGAAGAATACATGATGAAAATGCTTCAAAACCTGGTCAATGTGGTCCTTTGTTGCGTTTTTATCACTGACTGGCGTGTTAGTGATGTTGTCGAAGAATTTTGAGCATTGCGGTGATGTATTTCTCTTGGAAACTGGACAAGTCTGGAAAAGAAATTAAAGATAAATTAAATGAGTGAATGAATGACTTAGTGAACTACACAACTGAGATACAGTCACAATAAAATCACAATTTAATCATAGTTTCATTGCATGATCAACAGAATTTGAAAATTGTGTGAAACTGCAATACATAACTATAACACAACAAAACGTTACATTACAAAAGTGTAAACATATTTTGCTTTAAGTAAATATGAGTTATGGGTATTTATTGAACCCGCAACCTCCGCGTTGCAGGCGGACCTTCTTATATTCTTTTAAAGAACTTACCATTAGCATAGAATCCAAAACATTCAACAATTTCTTGGCAGAATTGCAATGTTCTCCATACAAAGGGTTGTTTGTAAAAGCGCTGAGATATACTTCAGATAAAAGGGACCATTCGTCCTGGTTTCCAAAATGGCGGATTCTATCCTTCATTTGGAAGTAATCTAGGAATCCGTATTTGTTGAGAGCACCCATTTTTGTTAACAGGCAACTTGTAGACGGCGTTAGGTCTTGACACTGAAATGAATAAATTGTTTGTAGAAACATGTATTTTACATAATAATTAATAGAATACTCATTCAATCAATCAGCAACAACTAGACACATGATAAGAGTGAACAACAAAAAACATTCGATCAATTCAAGGCTAATATAAATAGGTGTCTTCTAGAGCATCCTGCTCCATCGTCGGCTTCATCGACGCTTTCCATCAGGCGAGATTGAAGCCAAAGGATGGTCTATAGATTATAAAAAAAAAAAAAAAAAACACATATAAAGTTAAATAAAAGTACAAAAATATGTCAATTTATAAGTTAAGTTTGCTCTGTATTTTCTGAAATATTTTTGACATACAATTAGGAGTTTTCTATCGAACTAGTCAAAGTCTATTAATCTTTATAAGTACTGTAAAAACACTAAAATATTAAAAATCTAAATCACAAAGATTAAAGAATCGTCTTATACACTACGTGATTGTAGGTGCCAGTTCCACGCGACCAGAGCCTAGAAGAACGGGCAAGAAACTACGGTCTGGTTCCTACAGTTTTGATGTATGATCCTTACATAGAATTAAAATTAAATGCTGAAGTTCCAATGGACATGTAACTCACCTTATGTTTCCAAGAAGCAAAGCCGTATTTCTTAGTCGGCGCTGTTTGGACCACTTGATCGACGCGACTGAGGGATTTCAGTCCACATTCTTTTAAAATGCTGTTTTTTACTAATTCAGGTAAAACACAGGGACTGCGGCGATGTTTCTGAAAATGATGTTTATTTTAGTAAAAAATCATAATACAATTGACAATAAAATATGTATTCAATAACATTTTGCTCTACTCAGTAGTAGGTAATAAATGAATGAAGAGCAGAAGACCGGGCTCAGTGGCGCGTCTTGGGAGAGACCTACGTCCAGCAGTGGACTGATATAAGTTGATGATGATGATGAGGTGTAAATGGGGTTAAAAGGGGTTAATATTACAAGATGCTAGTCTATATTAGAAGGATTATGTATTAATATTCTGAAATTAGACTTACCGGTCTAGATTTAGACGAACTTATTTGGCAGATCCTGTTATCTTTTGAGTGTCTGTAAATATAAAGAATCGTTTAATTTAAGAGTGATTCTGGTTTCACTTATAGATATTTCTATGCTCTCATTTACAAGTAGGTAGGTACATAAAATATACACACACATATAATATACACTCCTTTTTTGTAGTCGGTTAAGAGTACAACATCAAGCACTTTGAGAGGTAATAAAATACATACTTGCACGCATCGTGTTTCGGTGAAGATTCACTCAAAGGACAGTTCTGCAAAAAAAAAAAAAAAAAACAAAATCGTATCCAAATACAGAATGAACTGAACATTGCTTATATGTATACCTATAAAATAAATAAATATAAATATTTATGGACATTTCACACATCACACTCTAGTCCCAAACTAAGCAAAGCTTGTACTATGGGAACTAGATTGCTGATAGAATATCTACTACTATCGCATTTTACAGAAAAAAAGTACATATATATAAATATATAAGTACTTTTTTTCTGTAAAATGCACATACATTGAATACACAGCTACACCCAGACACAGAATAAATATTTAATGCTCGTTACACAAACATTTGCTCTGGGTGGAAATCGAACCCACAACCCACAGCATGGAAGGCAGAGCTACTACCAACTGAGCTGTGCCGCCTGTCAAATATTAGTATTAAGTAAGTAATGCCCTATAAACAGGGTCATATGTGACACCTACCTACATTGTATTACCATGTTATGTACCACCATATGAAAAACAATAAAATGTATTGAGTATTACGGTCTACCTTATAAAAAGTTAGCGCAGACTTGATGTCTGGAATACCATACGTAATGATGACATAACGTCAACGCTAACTTTTTATAAGATAGAGGATTATTATTTAATATTAGTATTCCTACCTCGCTTAAAACATCTAAAGTGCACGCTAAAATCTTGTTAATCTCACAATCAGCTACATAATCCAGCGGTTTAGTTAAACAAGTGGTTAGCACACGCGCCTTAGCCTTCGACCAAGCCGGGTGACTGTCAGTCAAACTGTCAAGCAACTTCTTAAAGCCTTCAAAGTCGACTGATCCGGAAGTTGTGATGTTCAGTTTGTTGAACACGCAAGTTTCTTTTTCACACTGAAAAACGTACAAAATATTGTTTATTTATACCTATTGTCAAAATAAAAAAATAATAAATAAATATTCACGGATTTTACACATCACACTCTAGTCCCAAACTAATCACACAAACAACCGAAGCTTCTGGGTAGCTTTAACAAGCTTTTGTACACATAGATAACAAGGTTTCAAGTATACTTATTATTTAAAAACTTTGGAGATCATGCTCATAAAAGTAAAGAAATATGCTGAATAGATATTCTCTAAATAGAAGATATTCTCTAATACTCTAGCAAAGAGCATTTGGAAACATCCGAAATTTGGTATTATATGTAGGTAATACTTATATTTTAATAACATCAAATAAATAAAATAATACTTACACTTTGTGGAACCACCATAAGATCTCTACGTACAACACTCTTGACAGTAGTTGTACTAAGTGGAGCGATAGTGGCGCCATCTACAACTGTCAACCGACTCTGATCATCCCACTGTAAATGGAAGCCACATTCTTGTCTCCAAGATGGCTGAACGAAGTCGGATATGTCACAGCAATTTAGAGGGTCTGGAAGCTGAAAATAAAAATAATATTCTATAAAAAACTAATCTTTACAAAGTCATCCTAAAGTTTTTCCGATAACAGTAGTTATTAGTATAATTATCTTTACACAAAATCTTGTAATTTTTCGAATTATATTAGAAAATTATTTACATTTTTTGCAAATGAAATCAAATAACGGGCTATGTCGACTGGTGTTACATCTCAGTAGGTAGTAGCTCGGCCTTCCATGCTGTGGGTCATAGGTTCGACTCCCACCCATAACAAATGTTTGAGTGATGAACATAAATATTTGTTCTGTGTCTGGGTGTTACATGTATTTACAAAAAAATATAAAAGTGTTATTTTTTACCTAATATAATGCTTTACATATAATATGGTCTACCTACTTTCCTTTTCCCCGATATAAAATGATTATTCCTACCTCTGACGAAATAGTCTCAGGCTGAATATCCTTCAGACTGACTATTTGAAGTGAATCACCTTTGTAACTCTCTGTAGTCGAGTAGGGAAAGAAAACTGGACTATCACCACGCGTCTGGAATATAGAATTAATAAATAACTAATGAAAAAAGTATAAAGAAATATAGCAATGGTGAATAAATAATCGTCATTTGAGATACACTGCGCGTCAACATCAGCTTTACCATAGAACGTTGCAGTGTTAGCACGCAGTGTATTATACGCATCGAGTAGGTACATATCCGTAGCCCAAGTACGAGTTTGTGCACACACGGATCGCAGGGACGTGATCGCCGATAGCCACCGATTTTGTATGGAGATTTAAGCTTCTCAAGGAAATCCGCTAGGGGCGCTGCTTGGATCTCCATACAGAATCGGTGGCGCTCGGCGATTGCGTCTCTGCGATCCGTATGTGCACAAACTCGTACTTGAGGTACAGTAGAGGCGTTTACGATCGTCACATTTATTCGTCTGCCCTCTGTGGATAGATAAAGATTATTGTAAAAAGTGTACGTAAAATTACCTGAGAACGTAACACAGCCTTATTTTCAAACTGAGCGTCATGCTTGAAGTATTGCATGATGGTTGTAAAACCGCATTCCGTTAGCACAGTTGAGTTGAAGAGTTGCGGCAAATTGCAGCATTTCGTATTAAAATACTGAAACAATTAATAATTAATAAACTAACGGACACACATCACACTCTAGTCCCATACTAAGCAAAGCTTGTACCTACTAAGGAACTAAATTGCTGATAAGGTATATATATACATTTTGTTTAAATTAAATACATAAGTACATAGAATACATAGTAACACTCAGACACAGAACAATTATTTATGATCATCACGCAAACATTTGCTCTGGGTGGGAATCGAACCCACGACCCACAGCATGGAAGGCAGAGCTACTACCGACGTTTTGAAAACGAAAAATATTACAGCTATTTTCAAAAACTTACAAGTTCCATTAAAAAACCATACATTGTTTAAATAGTAAGTAAATAAACAATACAACTGACTCAGATAGATTCATTAAAAAGTTCTAAAAATAGATTAGCAAATAAACTTACATTTTTCAAAAACCAAGATGGCCGACGCTCGTAGGGTAAGTTCCTTTCCAGGTTTTCATAGCGGCTGAAATCGTAAATTATAGGTATTTCATACATATGTATGTATATAATAATGTTCAATGCATCGAGTAGATATCCATTAGAGACGAAATGTTCTATTATAATTTGTATAGACAAAAATTCTGCCAAATCACATACAAAAATATAAGGACATCCGAGAGACGACTGTCGGCTTGAGAGTAGGGAGTTTTAAAATGCAAGCTCGGACTAAGCCTTCTGGATATGTGCTCGATGCTATGGGGGTACTTAAGAGTTCTTGTCGTATCTATCTATAGTAATGTAAAGTGCAGATTTAACTGACCTCTGTGAGAACATATTGCCGAGCCCAGCAAGAGAATTAACCGGCGCGCAAGCATCCTCTTTTCTTATGTTTACTTCGGGACAGTACTGTTAATACATACAATTAGTTAAAAGTAGTACATACTTATTGAGAGAAGATTAATAAAATGTAAATATAAAAATAAACTTTGGTCCTACCATTACCTACTAGATGGCGCTATTTACATTTGCGTCATTTAATTTCAAATTTCCCGCTAGATGCCGCTATACACAACTGAATCATTGCCCGCTATATGGCGCTATACACAGCTACATTACATAGTTTTGATGTGGCCCGTTAGATGACACTTGACTTTAGTAATATAAGCTATTCTATTCTATTCTTCTATTCTTATCAGCATTTGCATGTCCATATCACACCTTTCGTTAACATCATCAACAAAATTAACACCTAAAATATAATTAAATAACTTACATTAACAAGTTGATCCACAGCGCAATGCATTAAAGCTTGTCCTGGGCAAGTATTTGTGTACCGTCTTGGTCTATCATGGTAGCATGTATTTATAACTCGATCTACAACATCCTGCCATGGACCCGTGGGAAGTAGGGTTTTCAGAACACCATTGAATTGCTCACTAGGGGGTAAGGAGTCTGGTAACCCCAGCTTAGTGTTAAGACAGCTCCATTGATGACACTGGAAGGTAAGTCATAATCGTTCATTAAGTCATATATAAATCACAAGGATCATTTAGAATCGTCGAATGTATTAGGTGATTCTGGTGCCAGTTCCACGCGGCTAGAGTTAAGAACGGGCAAGAAATTTGCGACCTAGTTTCCATCATTATTTTGTATGGATGATCTTTTCAAATAATTAAAATGAAATAAGTTAAAAAACCAGAAGATTCAAGTCTTGTTTTAGCGATACTTTGGTCGTTCTGTATTTTCTACGTGGAACCAGTAGGTACTTATTTAGTATCGATATAGATAAATTTATTTTGAACAAGATTAGGAAAATTAGTTCACTGAATTTCAGTGAGTCCAAATGGTTCAAAAACATGATTTCTAGACATATAAACATATCAAGTAAGTATTTGACTTCTTGAATCTAATAATGTAAAGTAAAATAGTAACTTACCAATCGGGAATTCCTTAGATATGATTTCCCGAATCCCGACTGAGCGAAAGCCTGCAAACATAACATTAAAATTACAAAATGTTCCAGTTAAAATATATTTTTGTAATAATGGGACTATTTTATTATCTACCAATAACAGTTGTTAACAAAATGACCCAATAATTATCTTCAAGGATAAGAGTAAAGTAAGTACATAGCACGAAGGTAGGTACTATTACAAATCGTAATATCAATTTATTTCAAAATATGTAGTACTACAAAAAGTAGCTTAGCTCGCTATAGTTAAAGATACATATATAAAAAATAAGTACTAACCGTATTTAGCACAAATATAAACCACAATATCTTCATGTTATTCCTAGGAAGGTTCAAGAATAACTGTTCACATCATATCTTGTGGTCAGTTGACCCTACTCACTATTACTTATACTGTGAGCTCGATATTGTATACTAACTGTTGATTATACTGTAGCATTGAGGTCAGATTTCACATACTAACTGCTAACACATCTGTGGCGAGTAGATAAAGTTCGGTTTTGCGTTGTTAATTAAAAATGTCAATATGTTTTTAGTGTAATTAAGATATCGACTTTATTTTAGAACTTTTATACTCAGATTTTTTTTGTGGGATGTTGATAAATAAAACAAATTGTAATCTAACATAATTTATTGGACAAATCCACAAATTAAATAATACAATCGTTTACAAAAAGCTAGAATTCATTAGCAAACTAAGGCATAGCTAAGACATCGACCCCATATGCAAGTATGCTCTCTTAAAAACGTTATGTCATCTAAACTAATATTATAAAGAGGAAATATTTGATTGTTTGTTTGTTTGTTTGCATCGAATAGGCTCCGAAACTACTGGACCGATTTCAAAAATTCTTTCACTGTTGTGAAGCTACATTATCCGCGCTAAACATAGGCTATATTATAATGATATTGTTTATATAGGCTACCCGTGCAAAGCCGGGGCGTACTACTAGTTACAAATATATTTTTTCTATCATGTTTATGTTACACACACTTCTTTATTAACAACCATTTTGTTATAATAAACTACTACGAAAAGATTTTTTCAAAGAAAGTCTTTTGTTATTTTACATCACGGAACGTAAGAAGTATAAACACAAGAAATAGAGGTTGAAAATAAGCGAAATAAAGCTCCGGTCTAATAAAAGACGTAGTTGGTAAGTTAATAGAGAAAATATCCAAAATTCAATTCAATTTTTATATAATGGCATAAGGGGGTTAGCCAACTTCGCCAATGTCACGTTGCAAGATAGGCCTTAACAAGGAGTAGTTTAAACCGGTGGACTGATGTGACAAATAAGCAATAATATTCAGTTAGTTAACCAATACCTGTAACATAAGACATCACAAACTAACTACAGACATCAATATCTTCTTTTTCTTTTCTTAGTGGCTTTTCGCAGGCTAGGGTTGCCACGATTTTGCCAATGTCGGAGTTTATGGTGATTTATGTTTACTAATCTTATGACATCAATATCCAAAATTGGTGATGGAAGTTAAGCCATCACATGACAGTGACAGATGACAGCAGAGGAAGCATGCTCACAAATAGGGTCGCAGCTGAAAGAGCTAATCTATTCAAACGTGAAGCCTAAATAGCTAACTTCATTTAACTAACGCATATGATTTAAAAACCATTACAGACGCGAAGTTTGTTAGAAAAAGCACCTCACCACATTTTTTAATGAACTTTTGAACTAACAAATTTTTATGTAGGTACTTACTGAACTTTTTTTTTTACAATAACAACGATAATTTCAACGTATTTATGAATTTTCTTTAAAAACATTGTAGATGAGGTAATAATATAACATTGGGTGGACCACTAGATAGTAGAGTGAAATTCTTTCATATAAAAGTATTTTAAATAAGATTGTCTAACTACATTATATAAAGTGAATGTCCTAAACCCTCATCCAAAACAACTCTTGGGTTATTAGTAAACACAATTTTCATAAATTTTATCGTATAAAATTATTGCAATAAAAAATAATAAGCAAAAATTTTCACACCTCTTTCTCTCACCGAAAAAAATAAACAATATATTTCTTTGAATTGCGAAGTTACTAAAACGAAGTCACTATAGTTCAAACACAAATTAAAATGTTTAAAAATATAGCATAGAAGCATAGAAACTATATAAATAGTTTAATTGTGAAAAAAAATAATGGGTAAGGCACTTTTCCACTCGCCTGTACAAACAAATCGTGCAAGATGCAAGTTGAAGAATTTATTCTCAGAATCCACCCGTTTTACTGGTACATTTGAACCTGAAACCAAAAATACAAGTTTAATATTATACAAAATCATTATTTTAAAGGGATGTGGTTATTTACGATAAGATATCTTTTTGTGGTGGCTTGTTTGAATGTTGAGCTGTATCAGAGGCTAGTATAAACAAGAAGACTGCTAATCTCATACAAAAAAAAGTGCCTCGGAAAAAGGTGAAATTCCGAGAGTTATACCTGGCTTATTTATATTTTTATTTTTTTTTATTTATTTATTTGCTTAAATGTGGTTTTACAGTTGTTGTCATAATTGTATAGATCAGCACATTACTATAACTAGCATGCAAATTATATTATATCATGTCATATTAAATTAAAAATAATTACATACAGTTCAAGACCAAATAATACAAATATAAAATTACACATCTTTATACCAAAATTGTAATACCCAATAAATTAATACATAATGTCAGAAAATTAAATTATATGAATGTCAAAAATAAAAGAAAGAAAATCAACACATACAATTCAAGACCAAACACTTAATATAGATCGATACTCTCGGAATTTCACCTTTTTCCGAGTTACGTTTGATTGTATGAGATTGGCAGTCTCTACCTCTCTACCTCTACCTCTCATACCTAGTCTCTGGCTGTATGTATTAGAGTTTTTAGGGTTCCGTACCAAAAGGGTGAAAATGGATCTATGCTCCATCTCGCCGAAGAATCCTACACTACACAATGCTAAAACGCGGTCTCCGCTACAGTAGTAGAGCCGTTACGCACTGTTGACTTGTCGCCGGCGACCAAAAAAATACAGCGACCGACTACCAAGTGCGTAAACACCTATTTAAACTGACGAGTCGACAGTGCGTAATGGCTTCTAGTTTGCTCCAACCCACGACCCATGCTCAATTTTAAAGGTATATTATTCACTGGACGAATAGTTTGACGATAAATATTGACATACCCTACCAGACATTTTTATTAGGTAATCCTATTAATTTCTGCATGCTTTGTGAATCGGTCCTGTACATTATATATTTGTTCTAAAAATAGTCTAACATCAGACAATGTGTAATATATTGTGATGACATTAATGAAATGACCGCAGCATGGATCGCAAAGCTACTACCAACTGAGCTGCGACATCTGTAAAGACAGACGGTCTATCTTATAAAAAGTTAGCGTAGACTTGATGCATTGATTCTTGAAGTACTAATTACCATACGTGATGATGACTTAAAGCCTCCTCGTGGCGCACACCGGTAACAGCTAGGCACGGTAAAGCAGTGTCTAGTCTGGCTAATCTTTCCAACACGATGCTACAACAAAATACAGTTGTAGCATCGACACGATAAGAAGAAGAAGATGACTTAAAGTCAACGCTAACTTTTTATAAGATAGGGGGAGAATGTACATGTACTTACCTAACTTAGTATAATGATCACAAGAAGGCTCCAAAGCCGAAGGCTCGCTTCATGCTCTCGAAGTAGTAGCGGCGCCAATTCTCTCTCGTATGGTCCACTTCAGCAGCCGGCACCAACTCCTGCTTCAGCGTCACCAGCGTGTGGTCATCCTGGAACAGACATGTCTAATCATACACATACAATCTAGGTTCTTTTTTAGGGTTTCGTTTCTTCTTCTTCTTCTTTTCTTAGTGGCTTTTCGCAGGCTAGGGTTGCCACGATTTTGCCAATGTCGGAGTTTATGGGGATTTATGTTTACTAATCTTTTAACAAAATGGCGGAGATCTGAGTGTTCAAAAATGATCGGTAATGGAGGGAGACTCTAAAAGTTGATTTGCTAAGTGCAAAAGCTTTATTGTTAATATAAATTAATGGTTAAGAAGGGTTTCGTTTAAAAATATCTTGTCTGTCTGTACCATAGACCTATAGAAAGAACTGAGCCATAGCCACACAAAATTTGATACTCTGTGCGGATTGACCACACTAATAAATCACATATCCGATGTGGCGCGGCGGGCGAAGGTCCTCATGCGACGCGGAGGTTGCGGGTTCGATTCACGCCTTGGGATACATGTTTGTACTATCTGCAATTATTCATTCCGGGTGTTCTGGGTATTTTATGTGTATAATAAAAAATATCTATCTATGTATTAAGTAATTATAATTGTATTAAGTATGTCTTCTAGTACCCATAACACAAGCTCTGCTTAGCTTGGGGCTAGATGATGTTGTCCAGAATTATTTATTATTATTTTTTTATTATCATCAACCTATCTATATCATGTCCACTGCTGGATGTTCCAGTTTTAGTTAAAATCGGTTGAAAATGCGGCGTAGTCGAGAACAGACAGACAGAAGAACAAAAGCATCTTGAAGTTGTTTAGTCAACATTAAAATAAGCTGTTCAAGTGCTAAACCCACCTTCTCATCAATATTGAAGGTGACTTCAGAGAAGTGTTGATCGGGCCACTGCTTCAGCCTCCAGAGCTGGACAATCTTCTTGCCGGGCACGAGGTCCCGGAACTCCCCGGTCACGTTACCTCCGAAGAGAGCAAATTTACCTCCTTTCTCTGCATCCATTTTAACATGCCCCTGTAATTTTTAAACATTAAACAAATTTTATAACCATTTTTATGTTCAAGTTACCATGACTAAAAGTGCAAGTTGACACCCATTTAGAATTCTGTTCAAGATGCCAAGACTAAAAGTCACACTTTAAAAAAAAATGTGGCAATATTTTCCTGATAACAAGTTAAAACAGTTTTTTTTTTTAAATAGGACACCATACACAATTTTGCACATTACATACAAAAATACAGTTTAGTTATGTAGGGTTTAATAAAAAATAATAAATAAAAAATAATGCTGGACAATCCACACAACATCAAGCTAAGCAGAGCTTGTGTTATGGGTACTAGAAGACTGACATACTTAATACAATACATTACATGGATAGATATTTTTTATTATACATATAATACCCAGAACACCCGGAATAAATATTTGCAGATCATACAAACATTTATCCCAAGGCGGGAATCGAACCCGCAACCATCCGCGTCGCAGGCGGACCTTCGCCCGCCGCGCCACATCGGTCGTCACAGAAATAATAGGGCACAGAAGCAAGATTGGGGCAAGAGAAGTATATAGAGAGAGCCAACCAACATGATGATTACCTGTGTAAAAGCAGTGACCATTTCAATCCTCGTCATAGCATCATAGAACTCTTTGCCCCGACACTGGAACTTCTCCGTTAGCTCAATGCATTTGGTATCTAGTTTCACGCCCACTTGTGTTGTTTTAGGAGCAATGATCGGCTCCATATTGATCTTTTTGTTAAAACCACTGGTGATAGTTGAGACATTATCTGGCCGGACTTGGGTTTCCCCTTTCTTGGGTAAGATGAGTCCTATAATAATAAATTAGGTTGTTATATACAACAGTATGTATTGCTTGTTTATTTTTGTGTTTACTGTATTATATTTAATTAGATATTTAGAATTAGATTAGGATATGAAACTTTCATTTTTTTTAAATATTTAAATACTTAATAATGATAATAGTAAATACTTAATGCAGAAAGAGAGTTACTTAACTTTCTTATGGGGAAAGAGATTTTAAAACCGGTCAAGTAGTTTTAGAGTTAAATTGTAACAAACTTTCATACTTTACTCTTTATAATTCTAGTTTGGATTGTAGGTTAGGTTTCGGAAATGTGACCGCTAGCTAAAATTGTCTGTTCTGAGACTTAAAACTGTCTCTCTGAAACATAAACTGTGGAACTGGCATCTCGAATCACCTAGTATATAAGACGATTCTAAATGATCCTTGTGATTTTATTGAATAAAGAAATTTTTGACCAAAAATTTCTTTATTCAATACTAGGGCTGGTTTCTCGTACGATGATCAACGAAAAAATCAAATAACAATGTGTCATAACTTGATTTGGGTTGTTCATTGCTTGTCATCTGCGAAATACCTATTTAACAACAGTTCAGATGACAAGCAATAAACAACACAAATCAAGTTTTGACACATTGTTATTTGATTTTTTCGTTGATCATCGTTCGAGAAACCGGCCATTAGTCTTTGTTTAATTTACCTTTGGAGAACTCTTCTTTGAGACTACGGAGGTATTCTTGCAATTGTTTTCGAATTTCTTCTCGGCCATAACTATGCATGAATGTCTTAAGTCGCTGTGCCTCATCTCCACTTCCTTTTATTGTAACCGTCATCTGTAATATATCATATTTATATTAATATATTCAGAATATTACTTTAATTATTTAAGTATTTGTTGAAATAATTTATTTGAATTTGACTTGAAATTTTTGTCATTATGAAATTGCTTTATGAGTTTCAATAATGGCTAATTATGAAATAGTGCATATATTTTGTGATTCGTCTAAAGAGTTTTGATATTAATTTAAAACCTAGTTATTACATCTGTCTATTTAGTGCTAAGGAGAGGTGGTAAGAGTAAATCTCACAGCTGAAATGTATGGTAACATACTTTTTTAGAATATATAAATTTTTAACACATTGTTACTAATAAATTATTTATACCAAAGTAAAGCAGGCGCAGATGTTATGAATAACTTTATCCCTGGTTTATACAGTTTAGTACTTACATCAACTTCGCTGACATCATTTTCTTCAGATAAATTAGGAATATGGACCTCTCCCTTCACAACTTCACTGCCGCCAGGTAAGGAGCCCTCCCATTTCAACTTGATGTCCCATTCATAGAAAAATATTAGCTTTCCTTTCCTGTTATTAGCTGTAGCTTCTCCGTCAATCTTCTCTACTTCGGAAACTTTAGAGCTGATACCGTTTTGTTCTATTACAAAGTCAGTCAAAAGCTCCTTGAGACGATCTTTCGACCAAGGTCCTGCGTTTTTTTCCGTCCAATGCCAGTTATTGACATTTGTGGCGTCTGGACGCTCTTCTACGATCCACCGAGGGTCGCCTTCACCCCACTTAGCCATCGCACACCGTGACTAAGCACGAGGTCTTGTAGATGCGACAGAAGAAATATCACAGATTAGAAAACGCTACTGTTCCTATAACGTGATTTTGTTTAGTATTCCAATATTAACTGAAAATTATAAGCAACCGCAATAACTCAAGAAACGCGTGTTTATTTAGAAAGAAGCAAGCAGTTTCAACTCGGCAATTCGCGATATTTCGAGAAAAATCGTCGCACACACGCACACACACAACGGACACACTTATTGTACTGTAGGGATGGGCAAAAAATATCGATATATCAAAATATCGTTTTTTTTTTAAATATCGATATAACTATATCGGCGATATTTTTTCCAGCGATATATCAATTTTCGATATTTATTTTCAGATATATATATAAAAATCGATATATTTGTAAAGCTCTAAACAACGAGTGCTCCTGATGTCAATATCAGACAAATTCTGTTTTGAGTAATGTTATGTTTAATTTGTTTTTTTTAAGTCATGCAATGAAAAACCTGTTTTTTTAATAAAAAAAACTGATGTCCAAACAGCCAGATGTGTAATTGCTTTAAAATTTAGAACATTTTGGCAATTTTTATAAATAATTGCATATTGGGCAAAAAATATCGATATTTCTTGGATGATATTATCGACATATTTGAAAAATATCGATACGATAAATATCGAAAATTTTTTTCATTTGCCCATCGCTATTGTACTGACAGAAGAACGGACAAAAGTGACAAATTTGGCAACTGACACTAAGCATATCTGACGTACATAAGTATTCTGGGATGCCAGGAACATTGCATAAAAGTGCATCTAATGAGCGATGGGAGTGTTCTTAGAATACACGATAGATGGCGCTCAACGTCAACTTCTTCTTACATTCATACAATCACACACACACATTTTGATCATTTGGATTCGATCATTCCGTACTATTAAAAAATGAATGTAATAGTAAGCAGCAATAGTAATCATTATGAATCCGCCAATATTCGAATCAATTATTTGGTACCTAGGTATAGGTTCCAGATTGTCACTACTTTACGTTAGTGTTCGTTCACTCACACACGGGTAAACCAGGCTGTAGGTCTACCATGAGTTTTTACTATACTATATTTACTACACTCGCTAGCGTCTGTAGTTAAAAAAATGTATGAAAATTTGTACAGCGCCTCTAGCGGATAGTTGGGTACTAAAATTCGTCATACTAATATTGACGTAACTACTGTAGTAAAGTCACGCGATTTTACTGTGACATCTCATGGTTGAGGTACTGATTTAGATAAAACTTACATCCGAAGTTTAACCAGTCAGAGACTATAAAAAACACGATAGTTTTTCATGAAGGCCGAAGGCCCCTGATTGGCTTGGGATATATGTTACTTAAATAATATAAATCATTAATTATCAACATTATCCCAATTTCCCTCAATCTCGTCAAAAAAGGACAAATAAATCAAATAATCACTTTGTATTTTGCTCTTGTATGGTTGTACGTTTATAGTCCGTTCACAGTTATTTTACCTCTAGCTGTTAGGTTGGCAATCTGAGAGTTATATTGCCATATCTAGGACGTCTCCCATAAACGAAATGTAAAAATACAGTATTGCTAATATTACCTAACTAGGCCGATTTAGTATTATTACACTTCGTGTGATAATGGTGCATATAATACGATATACCTATCTAAACTAATATTATAAAGAGGAAAGATTTGATTGTTTGTTTGTTTGTTTGTTTGTTTGTTTGCATCGAATAGGCTCCGAAACTACTGGACCGATTTCAAAAATTCTTTCACTGTTGTGAAGCTACATTATCTGTGCTGAACATAGGCTATATTATATTTTCAAAAAAATTAGGGATCCTTACTAAAACTTCAATTATGTAACCCAAGGTGTATAAGAAATTCCTTACATCGCGTGCGCTGCGGAAACTATTGATGATAGAAAGAAATCATGTACTACAATTTTGTAGAACGCATTATCACCCACAAAAAAGTCAGCGACAGCATATGTCTAACTATTATAGATATGTCATAATAAGTGTTTTAATATCAAAAAAATATAATTAAAATGACGACGCCAGAAAACGTTCTATATTTGTACTTAGGTATTAATCCTTATCTAAATAAATTACTTTAAAATTAAGACTGCTTCAATACCTTTCTATTACTTTTTAAGTTATTGAATTCGGACATTTCATTCGAAAGATATCACGAGTTCAAAAATGTAAGTACTTATTAGAAAAAAGTCAGCGGGCGCCGCGCCGCTGCCGGTCACGGGAGTATATGCGGGGGGGTTACATACTATAGGGTCTATATTTTTTATCATTTGGAAAATACATTTATACTGAGTAACATATTAGCTATATTATAATGATATTTTTTTATATAGGCTACCCGTGCGAAGCCGGGGCGTACTACTAGTTTTAAATATTTAAACAAGCTTATCTTGTATATAAAGGGTGGAATTTTGTAATGCCACCTGAAGGGGAAGTACTCTTAATACTTTAGATAGAACATTTTACTCAAAGAAAACATTCCTTTATTTTTGAAAAGAAAAAAAGCTGCATTTTAAAAATTCTTAAATTTTTGAAGTGAAAACTTCTTTAGCGGCGCTGGGTGGGTAAAAACTTTCAAACTCGCGTCAGGGTTAGGGATGGACAAACCGAAAAAAAATATCGATATGTATCGTATCGATATATTTCAAATATATCGATTATATCGTCCAAGAAATATCGATATTTCGATATATCGATATTTTTTGCCCAATATGCAAATATTTATAAAAAATGCCAAAATATTAAAAATTTTAAAGCAAATATACATCTAGCTGTTTTGACATCAGTTTATTTATTTTAAAAAAAACAGGGTTTTCATTGCTTGACTTAAAAAAAACAAATTAAACATAACATTACTCAAAAAAGAATTTGTCTGATATTGACATCAGGAGCACTCTTTGTTTAGAGCTTTAAAAATATATCAATTTTGATATTCGAAAATAAATATCGAAAATTGATATAACGCGAAAATATATTGTTACTTATAAATTATAAGTTTTATTAATAGTAATATTAAGTTAAATTATAAGATTGCGTGACGCAATGCACGCTGCCGCTGCCATGCTACGCTACGTGCTACTCACTTCACTCACTGCCCGAAAAATGGCGGTTTGGTTTTTTTAAATAGTTTAGAAAATGAAACACACACACATGCAATCGAAATGCAAGCGCACCAATAAAATAACCAAACAAACACACACCTATTATTAGACACAATAAATCCTTATTGTGTGACACAGTGACACCAACCAAACCAACTGATTTGATTGTCAGTCAGTGTTGTCCTCATTGGTTGTCCTAGTTCAAGTTGGCTCCTCGGGTTGGTTGCACTGCACAAACAGTCATAGATTATAGATTTTTTTTTATTTATGTCGAGTCCAGGCGATTGATACTCATAAAGTCTACCAAGCCTTTTCGTTAGATAGATACATGACGCGAAGCTTGATTAGAACTTTAAAAATATATCGATTTTGATATCTGAAAATAAATATCGAATATCGATATATCGCTGGAAAAAATATCGCCGATATATATCGATATTTTTCAGAAAAAATATCGATATTTCGATATATCGATATTTTTTGCCCATCCCTAGTCAGGGTCACGTGACGTCGAAAAAGCGTAAGGTCTTATTTAATTTTTATACATTGCTCGTAAAACAAGAGACGACAAAAGAACACACTTGCGGTCACGCGACGTATGACTCAAACAATTATTGTGGCGCAGACACATTCGCGCTTGCGCGAATGTGTCTGTGTCTTCGTTGTCTTCGTCGTTGTGTCACATTCGCGCTTGCGCGAATGTGACACAATGACATGACACAATCACAATCACAATTGTCATTATGACGACTGTGGTTATATTTTTGAAGTGAAAACTTAAAAGTGAAAACGCAACATTGAAGTTTTCACTTCTGCCGGCACTCCCGGAGTGCTACCATTTTTTTTCTTGATTGATCTGCCTACAACATAAAAGACAACACAAAGTTAGAATAATTAGTAGTTAATAAATATTATAATATAGGTATACGAATAGTAATGTTGAGTTAAATAGTTTATAATTTAATTTTATTTAAGTAGGAATATTTGTTTAAGTGTATAAGTATGAATTTTTGTAACACCATGGATGCCTGGAGACTGAAGAAGGCGTCGAGGCCGACCGAGGAGACGATGGCGGGACGACCTAGACACTTTCGAGCGGAACTGGTGGAAAAAAGCGGTGAATACCTAGGGATGAGTGGAGGGACTTGGGGGAGACCTTTGCCCAGCAGTGGGTCGAAGTAGGTTAGAGAAAAAAAAAAGTATATGAATAAACTGTTAACTAAAAATATTCTTTACAGTTGACGTCAATAATATTCGGTTGTTTATTGTAACTGGTTTTATTCGTTCCTACAGTACTTATATCTACTTTAACTTAAACTTACATAATAAATTGAAGTTAATAAATAAATAAATAAATAAATAAATAAATAATAACTTACATAATTTATCATAGGTGAAAAGGTAAGGGATAGAAGTCACTCTTTCTCCTAAGGATAGAGGAGAAGGATAGAGGAAGAAGGATATTGTAAAGAGAGCAGCGATTTTTCAGACAGTAAAAAAATATGTGGTTCACATTTCCTCCATCCAGGCCGCATTCACACATGGAATGGTCCCTAACGTTCTTTTATAAATTTCATGTCTTCCTCAAGAAGGACGTGTTTAAATTAAATAATCCTGATTGTTTTTGTGTTATTTGTGAAGATTATATGTTCCAAAAATTTCGTTTTAATGTGTCGGTAATTTAAATTTCCCGCTAGAGCGAGAGGTATCACCTTATTACAAGCTATTATTCAGGAAACATTAAATGGTAGAACTAACAATGTCTTTTTTCCTTATCTTTCTTAGATTATTACATGTACCTACCACTATGTTATAGTTATTGTAACACAGGTGTATATTTGTAATATATTATGATTTTTTAACATAATTATACTTGTAGCCATAAAATAGTTTCTTTGCGAAAACGCAACATATGTTTAAGTACTTTTTCACTACCTACGTCTTTGTACTACAAATCTTTTCGTTGGTATATTTCTTCTCCGCATGAACGTTCGACATGTGATTAGTTAAACTACTCATAAGACTATATGACTTATCACATTTGCTGCATGAATAAGCCCTGACCTCTGAATGATTCAGCAAATGATTTCGCAAATAATTCTTTCGTGCAAATGTTTTATAACAGGTCGTGCACTTACATGGTTTTTCTTTTGTGTGAATCCACATATGGGAGATTAAAGTTTGTCTTTGCGCGAATGATTTTACACATATATCGCATTTATATGGTTTTTCTTTCGTGTGAATCCGCATATGACAAGATAAAGTTTTCTTTAAAGTAAATGCTTTGTTACATATATCGCATTTATGTGGTTTTTCTTTCGTGTGAATCCGCATATGACCAGATAAAGTGCTCTTTACACCAAATGCTTTGTTACATATATCACATTTGAATGGTTTTTCCTATGTGTGAATCCGCATATGGGAGATTAAAGTATATTTTCGCAAGAATGATTTTACACATATATCGCATTTATATGGTTTTTCCTTCGTGTGAATCCGCATATGAGAGATTAAATCATGTTTTTGCGCGAATGATTTGACACATATATCGCATTTATATGGTTTTTCTTTCATGTGAATCCGCATAATATGACAAGATAAAGTTTTCTTTAAAGTAAATGCTTTGTTACATATATCGCATTTATATGGTTTTTCTTTTGTGTGAATCCACATATGGTAGATTAAACCATATTTTTGCGCGAATGATTTAAGACATATATCGCATTTATATGGTTTTTCCTTTGTGTGAATCCGCATATGGGAGATTAAACCATGTCTTTGCGTGAATGATTTGACACATATATCGCATTTATATGGTTTTTCTTTCGTGTGAATCCGCATATGACAAGATAAAGTTTTCTTTAAAGTAAATGCTTTGTTACAAATATCACATTTGTATGGTTTTTCCTTTGTGTGAATCCGCATATGGGAGATTAAAGTATATTTTCGCATGAATGATTTTACACATATATCGCATTTATATGGTTTTTCTTTTGCGTGAATCCACATATGACCAGATAAAGAGCTCTTTAAAGTAAATGCTTTGTTACATATATCGCATTTATGTGGTTTTTCCTTTGTGTGAATCCGCATATGACGAGATAAAGTGTTCTTTAAGCTAAATACTTTGTTACATATATCGCATTTATATGGTTTTTCCTTTGTGTGAATCCGCATATGACGAGATAAAGTGTTCTTTAAAGTAAATACTTTGTTACATATATCACATTTGTATAAAATATAATCCTTTGTGTGAATCCGCATATGGGAGATCAAAGTATATTTTCGCTTGAATGATTTTACACATATATCACATGAGTGTAATTTCGTGGTATGCTCTTTCAAATGCCTGGTTAGACTAGATTTGAGGGTAAAGGACTTATGACATGTATTGCACGAATTTTTTTTTTCATTGGTGTGCACTTGTCTATCCTTTTCTTTATGTAAGTTCATATGTTTTACTAAAAAACCTTCGCTGATAAATTTTGTATCACAAACTTTACAACAGAAACGGGTATCCCAGTCTTGAGTGTGCTGTGTATTATTTATGTCTGTAATTATATTACTTTCATTGTTTGGAGTTGTTTTAGACACATTTGTGCTTAGAACTGTATGTACTGTATCATTACTTTCATCTTTAGTTAGATTAAACTCGCACTCTTCTTTGTCAACATCAATGTGATTATGTATAACTTCATTTTTGACAATTGTTTGTTCCTTTTCATATTTTATTGATATTTCTTCTGTGTTTAAAAATATTGGTTGGCTGTTTACGAGAGCCTGATCTTCATTTATTTCTTCTTTTATGAATTCATGTTCAAGTTTAATTTCAATCTCGGTATGTAGATCATCAGTTGATTGCATTGTCGCTGAGTTGTGTGTCCTGAAAATTTAAAAACTCTTTAAATATTTAAAACCCCAAAACTTTTTTATAACTTTAACATTTCTTTTAACTAAGTTCTTAAATAATTGTAATAAAATTTGTTTTGACCTATAACAACAAATAAATAAAAAACACTATCAAGTCATTAACTTAGCAAAGCTAATGAAACTAGACTTGTGCAAGAATAATTAAGTTAATTTCTTGGTTATTACATACATAAACAAAATAAATATTAGGTACAACACCCAGACACATAACAAACAAAAAGTTTGGTCTAAGGGGAAATATTTGAGCTCTTACTTCAGTTCAATTGTGTCGTTAAGCACAGAATTTTGATTGAAGTTTTTTTACTTAGTAACTAGATTTTAACACTGCTCTGTTTAACACTGCCCATCACCTTCGGTGACAGCTTTAAGGGTAAGGCTGGTAATTGCCTACATAACTTCCGTAAAGGTGACTATAGCTCAATTAACAGGATTCTGGGTAAGCAGATTTGGACGGATTTTTTCTCAAAATGCGATAACGTTAACATTATGCTGAATGAGTTTAACAATCTGATTCGGGATGTAATTCTGAAGTTTGTTCCTCTATACAAACCTGTTGGCAAAAAGTATCCTATCTGGTTTACTAGGGATCTTGTTAAGATTTTAAACCGTAAAAACGCGACTAGGCATCGCTTTTTGATCTATAAAAATCCAATGGACCAATTGAAACTACATGATCTGAATAAACTGGCTAATAAACTACTAGCAGACTGTTATAGCTCGTATATTGGAAGCATTGAGGACATGATAGGAACCGACATCAAAAGTTTCTGGTCTTATGTTAAATCCAAGAGAGGTGGAGCAAGTAGTTATCCGAAGTCTATCTCAGACGGTTCAACTATCTCATCAGATGGGTCTGAAATGTGCAATTTGTTCGCAAAGTATTTTTCTTCGGTATATGGTAATATAGACGTGGGTAACTTGAATACTGTTGATGCTGAACCTGAAGGAGATGTTCTTAATAATGTCAGTATAAGCCACGAAACAATATATAGAAAGCTAAAATGTCTAGACAACAAGAAGGGCGCAGGACCAGATGGTGTTCCAGCTCTTTTTATTACCAACTGCGTAGATAACCTTGTCGAGCCGCTATATCTAATTTTTAAGCGATCTCTCGATACTTGCATCTTTCCTGAGGTATGGAAGAAAGCCAAGGTTGTCCCCATTTATAAGGAAGGTGATAATAAGCAAGTTTGCAACTACAGGCCAATATCCATACTCTCAACCTTTGCAAAGGTATTCGAATCGTTGATATGTCCTATTATTCAATCACACTTTAAGCAAAAAATGACACCTCATCAGCACGGTTTTATCTCCAACCGCTCAACTAGTACCAATCTTACTTCTTTCACCGAAATGTTGGCTGAAGGGATTGACATGCAACATCAAATTGACGTCATATACACGGACTTCAGTAAAGCTTTTGACCGGGTTTCTCATAGCATCTTGGTATCCAAGCTGTTGGTTTACGGTTTCGCAGGCTCTTTACTAAAGTGGCTTAAGTCATATCTAGGTGGCAGAGTTTTTTATGTTGTCATGGGAGGGTTTGATTCGGAACTATATAATATATTATCTGGCGTACCACAAGGTTCCCACTTAGGGCCTATTCTTTTTAACATATTTGTGAACGATATCACCCATAACTTTAAGAACTCTTCTCCATTCCTATATGCTGATGATCTGAAATTTGCAAGAACTATCAAATCAATCTCAGATGCCGACCTTCTACAAGACGACCTTAACAGACTTGTTGACTGGTGTAAAGACAATGGCATGAGCCTAAACTGCAAAAAATGTTTTCATTTGAAATGAACTCGTAAATTGAATCATATCCCTACATCTATACTTCTATACTAATATTATAAAGAGGTAAAGTTTGTATGTTTGTATATTTGTTCAATTGTAAGGGGTAATCTCGGGATCTACTGAACCGATTTTAAAAACTCTTTTACCAATAGAAAGCCACATTATCGCTGAGTGTCATAGGCTATATACAAAACCGAAAAATAAAAAGGCTTTTACGAGGTAGTCCGTTTTGCAAAGTAAATCGGAGAAAAAACGGTCGAATTATGCCCAACGAAGTGGGCACGGGTCAGCTAGTCGTATAATATAGCGCAAGATACAATACAGGAAGTAGACATAATACGTGATCTCGGAGTTCTTTTTGATAGAAAGTTAACATTTGTGCCTCACATCGATTCGATTGTTAAAAAAGCTTCGAAAATGCTCGGTTTTGTGATACGTAACGGGAAAGTATTTCGCAATGCACAGACTAAGATAACCCTTTTTAATACATTAGTCCGCAGTATTCTTGAGTACTGCAGTGTTGTCTGGCGCCCTCATTATGCAACACATAGTCTCAGAATAGAAAGGGTACAGAAGAGATTCATGTGGCACTTGGCCCGTTCAACGCCGCTAGCAAGAAGAACCGTATCCTATCACACTAGACTAAGGAATTTCAAGGCAACATCTCTAGAGAGTAGAAGGGAAATGCTCGATCTGCTATTCACTTTTAAATTGTTAAGGAACAAAATCGATTGTCCATTACTTCTGGAGAAAGTAAGATTTAAAGCACCATCTAGATACCTTCGCAGCAGAATAATTCCGCTTACCTCTCCGCTACGTAGAACGGTGCTAGGAGCTAACTCACCGATTTCTCGATTCTGTAAGGTCGTAAATAAATGCCACGTCCTGGATATCCATTTTGATAGCATAACCATGTTCCGTCAAAATCTGGCAGATTCCACTATATAATTTTACTTTCCGTTTATAATAGTTTATAAGTTATCACTACAAGAATGTTTTTGTACTGACTGTGTAGTCTATCACATTTTTAGTGATCCTTGTTACGTGTGGCTACATTAGGTCACAAGAGTTCATGATATCAGAGTGTTATTTCCCTATTCATCCTAGAATGTAGCCCATGTCTAATTAATCTTAAGAAATATCCTGTTAAGTTGTACCCAAATAAGTATTTTTTTTTGTTTAAGCTGGCTCTGCTTTGTTGTGTGGCACACTGTTTTGTTTTTGTATTTTTTTGTTTGCTTGTAGGGATACCTACCTTAAAACTACCACCTACTTCCACTCCTCAGTTATAACTTTGTTTAATTTTTTTTCTATCCGATAAACAACCATTTATTTTGTTTTCTTTACATCTTAATAAAGATACTTGTGCAGTTCTTATAAGCACCAATTTATAAGCATGTGGTGTTTACCTGTAATAGGTTTGTATGCATAGAATAAGACCTTTAATTTTAAGTTTTTGGATGTACTGTGTATAAACTGTTGGTGAACCTAAATAAATAAATAAAAAAATCTTTAGTTAGATTAAACTCGCACTCACATGTCAACATCAATGTGATGTATAACTTCATTTTTGACAATTGTTTGTTCCTTTTCATATTTTATTGATATTTCTTCTGTGTTTAAAAATATTGGTTGCCTGTCTAAGAGAGCCTGATCTTCATTTATTTCTTCTTTTATGAATTGTTCAAGTTTAATTTCAATCTCGGTATGTAGATCATCAGTTGATTGCATTGTCGCTGAGTTGTGTGTCCTGAAAATTTAAAAACTCTTTATATATTTAAAACCCCAAAACTTTTTTATAACTTTAACATTTCTTTTAACTAAGTACTTAAATAATTGTAATAAAATTTGTTTTGACCTATAACAACAAATAAATAAAAAACACTATCAAGTCATTAACTTAGCAAAGCTAATGAAACTAGACTTGTGCAAGAATAAGTAAGTTAATTTCTTGGTTATTACATACATAAACAAAATAAATATTAGGTACAACACCCAGACACATAACAAACAAAAAGTTTGGTCTAAGGGGAAATATTTGAGCCCTTACTTCAGTTCAATTGTGTCGTTAAGCACAGAATTTTGAATGAAGTTTTTTTACTTAGTAACTAGATTTTACAGAATGTTTAAAGCTAGGAATGTGAGTAAAAAATGTAATGTGACAAGGTAACACTTAGTCTAGATCTCATCTCATGCATGTCGCTTTATTTTTCTCTCATAAGCTAGCTATCCTAGTACGAAGCTAGATTTTTACGGCGGCGTTGGGAGAGTTAAAAATCTTCTACTTTCAGACTACAAACCTTTTTAACACGTTTGTAACACTTATTCTGGCAAAATAAACTACCTAGCACAAACTTGAGAGAAAACAATTACAGATATCAATTTTTTTTTTTTATTTATTTGCTCTTATTCGGAGCAGGCTAAAGTCTTAGACCATACCGCCTAGTCTTACGTAAATGTTTTTCTCTTAAATTAGTTTATTTTCTTTATTATTTTATTTACAACGTCTTCCCGTTCACTTTACACTTTTCACAGTTATGTTTTTCTCTTGAGTTAGTTTGTTTTCTTCAGTATTTTATGCATTCACTTTACAACTTTACAGTTATGTTTTTCCCGCCATCCTCAAGATTTTTCGTACGATAAGTTTCTCTCCTATGTTAACCCGTTTTCTTCAGTATTTCATGTATTCACTTCACAGTTATGTTTTTCTCATAAGTTAGTTTGTTACAGTAAATGTTTTTCTCTTAAATTAGTTTATTTTCTTTAATATTTTACTTACAGCGTCTGCCCGCCATCTTGAAGATGGCGGGACCTTACAGATATCAATAATGTTGCTTTTTTTTTTTTTTATTTATTTGCTCTTATTCGGAGCAGGCTAAAGTCTTAGACCATACCGCCTAGTCTTACGTAAATGTTTTTCTCTTAAATTAGTTTATTTTCTTTATTATTTTATTTACAACGTCTTCCCGTTCACTTTACACTTTTCACAGTTATGTTTTTCTCTTGAGTTAGTTTGTTTTCTTTAGTATTTTATGCATTCACTTTACAACTTTACAGTTATGTTTTTCCCGCCATCCTCAAGATTTTTCGTACGTTATGTTTCTCTCCTATGTTAACCCGTTTTCTTCAGTATTTCATGTATTCACTTCACAGTTATGTTTTTCTCATAAGTTAGTTTGTTACAGTAAATGTTTTTCTCATAAGTTAGTTTGTTACAGTAAATGTTTTTCTCAGGTTGACTGTCCGGGCTCCAGAGTAGGAATGGTCCTATACGTCCAGTAATGTTTTTATTAAAAGTCGGTATATTTGTGGGTAAAATGTATATATATATTTTATAAAATATTTATACTCTCCCTGAAATCCCCGAAAATAGTTTTTTTAACACAGACTACATATGGTCTGTGGACTTGTAGCACTTTCAGTACGGTAAAAATCAGACCTCGTGAGTCCAGAGACCAATAAGTTGTATGCGCTACTTTTCTTTTTATTTCGTTATTTACCAAGTGATGTTGAAAAATATACACAGACATTGACAGATTGAAACATTTGAAATGGTTTGACATTTCAGATGGTAAAATTCGAATCATTTACTTGTTGTCTTTTGTTGAATATAATACATTTTCTTTTCATTTCCCATGTTTTTGTTACTTACTTACCCATCGTTTACCTAATTCTAAGTAATGAAACAATAAAAAATCATTAAAATACCAAAAATATATTAAAATTTGGTCATTTTTTTATTTCATGCTCTAAAAAAAAATTATTGATTTTTTGTGTACGTCCCATCACTTTTTATAATCCTTATGATATGTCCTGCCAAGTCCGTATTAATAAGTAGACTTTCTCCTTACGTCCACAGTGTCAGATGGTTTAGAAATTGTATAGGCGAACAGACTACGCACGGACTGTGGACTGGTAGGGAAGTCGCTCTAAAGACCATATGTGGTCTCTGGACTGTCAACCTGTTAAATTAGTTTATTTTCTTTAATATTTTATTTACAGCGTCTGCCCGCCATCTTGAAGATGGCGGGCTTCACCCAGTAAATGTTGCGTTGCATGTTGCATTGTATTTTTTTTTTAGTACTGCTTGGCTTAAATCCACTTTCTAAGATTTTTGACAAATCGGAAAAAACGTTTTTTTTCTTTGGTTTTTTAGGTAAAAGAGAGTAGAATATCTTAATATATCAACATTAGCAACATTGTTTGGTGGCCAAATCAACAGATTCGTGTGTGAAGTAATAAACGAAAAAAAAAAAAAAAAAAATGGATATAGCGGTTTTTGCTTTTATCCGGATTTATCGTTTTTTGAAAAAATCAACTAAGGATTTATCGCTATGTGAAAAAACCATTAACATTTTTGGTTAAAAAATTTTTGTATTTTAGGGAATTTCATACTTGACCACGTGAGTTTCGGTTTCGGCCGAAAGTGAAGCCTCGGCCGAATTTCGGTTTCGGTTTCGGCCGGAAAACCAGTTTCGGTCGGACTCTAGTTTATAGCTTCTTTAGCGCAAGCGTCTGCTGTTTCATTTCTGATGCTCTAGTCCCAAACTAAGCAAAGCTTGTACTTGTATGGGAACTAGATTGCTGATAGGATACTAACATATATTTTTTTTTGTGAGAAAACAACCAAGAACGAACATTCATCATACAAACATTTTTGTTCTCGGTGGGGATCAAACCCACTACCGACATCATGAAAGCCATAGAGCTACTGTCAGCTACTACCAACTAAGCTATGACGCTAAACTAACAAGTAATGTTATTAAAAATCTATAATGATATAGGTACACTTAAGTTATTTATAAGTATGTACTTACCTAATTTTTTAATTAGGTAAGTATATCTATACAGAATACATTTGAATTGGGAGGATAGTATGTACACATTATTAAACTAACTAGTTCAATACATTTTAATGGTTTTCCATTAAAATGTATTGAACTAGTTAGTTTAATAATGTGTACATACTATCCTCCCAATTCAAATGTATTCTGTACTGTATGAAACCTACATTGAACGAAAAACGAAACCAAAATAAATATTAATATGATTTACATAGTTTCTGGAAAACCATGCATATTCGGGGTCAAATGGGAAATTCTTGACGGAATTTTGGTCAAATCAACCTCTGAAAACTGACCATATTATTCCGAACTCCCCCCAATGCCTATGACATTCAACCAACTCGACACTGGCAGAATTGTGGCAACATGTCACAAAAGCCATGAACCAAGAAGTCAAGTCAAGATAAAAAAGAGAGGGATTTTGATAGGCACTAACGTGTCAGCGCCATCTATCGTCTCATTTTGAACTATTTTATTTTTAAAAGCTATTTGGAAAATCGCTCATTTGATTGATCTGCCTACAAAATAAAAGACAATACAAAGTTAGAATAATTAGTAGTTTAAATATTATAATATATACGAATAGTAATGTTGAGTTAAATAGTTTATAATTTAATCTTATTTAAGTATATGAATAAACTGTAGACTAAAAATATTCTTTACAGTTGACGTCAATAATATTCGTTTATCTAATGTAACTGGTTTTATTCGTTCCTACAGTACTTATATCTACTTTAACTTAAACTTAAATATTATATAATTTATCATTGGTGACAAGGTAAGGGATAGAAGTCATTTGAGGGATATCGGGCGGGGGATTTCTGGAGGAAAGATATTGTAAAGAGAGCAGCGATGTTTCGGACAGTTAAAAGATATGTGGTTCACATTTCCTTCATCCAGGCCGCATTCACATGGAATGGTCCCTAACGTTCTTTTATAAAGGAGAACGGGCACATTGGGCCACGACAAAAAAAAATTGTCCCTCAAGGTTGCCACATAGTACGTTTAAAAGGGCTTTTAGAGGCCAATATTTTATTATAATTACGGAAAAAATCCGTCCCATGGAAATCGAGATATTTCGATGAAATTGTTTTTCATTTAACATCATATAACTTAGTATTCTGAAGGCCCACAAGAATAACTGTGATGGCATTTAAAAGATCATTAAAAGGGATTTAATTATTTCTCAGATTGTTTAAAAATCCAACCTGTGGAAATTGAGTTATTCCTGAAAAACTATACTATTGCAAAAAATAAATACAGTTTTTCGGAAATATCTCGATTCTCACAGGTCGGATTTTCAAACAATCTAAAACAAATAAAGCCCGTTTCATGCCCTTTTCAACGAAACTGCAAGTATTTTTGTGGGCCTTCAGAATTCGGAGTAATACGACGTTAAAATAAAAAAACCGTTTTTCAAAATATATCGATTTCCATGGGATGGATTTTTTAAATAAAAATAGTAAAAGGTAGGCCTTTAAAAGCCCTTTTAAACATATTATGTGGCAACCCTGAGGGACGAGTTTTTTAGTCGTGGCCCACGCTCCATACAGAATCGCCCATTCTCCTTTATGATATAAACTAAAAGTTTCACTAAAATGTGTATACTACTCTTAATTATTTGAATGGGTATATCATCATAACCCGCACTTCTTTTATTTTTAAGTTTTTTTATAATATCTACAATTTCTGAGCAATCCACTGGCAATAAGAAAATGATTTTTTCGCTTTGAGATGCTGAATGTTTATGATGCATAGACGTTACTGGGTTGAACTGATTTAAATTGATATAGTAATCGTTAAAAGAACTAGCGATATCCCTGGGGTTTGACAATTCAGTATTTTTACTTATTTTGATTGAAGAATATATGTTCCAAAAATTTCGTTTTAATGTGTCGGAAATTTGAATTTCCCGCTAGAGCGAGAGGTATCACCTTATTACACGCTTATTAATGAGGAAACACTAAATGGTAGAACTAACATAATGTTTCTTTCCTTATCTTTCTTAGATTATTACATGTACCTACTATGTTATAGTTATTGTAACACAGGTGTATATTTGTAATATATTATGATTTTTAACATAATTATACTTGTAGCCATAAAATAGTTTCTTTGCGAAAACGCAACATATGTTTAAGTACTTTTTAACTACCTACGTCTTTGTACTACAAATCTTTTCGTTGGTATATTTCTTCTCCGCATGAACGTTCGACATGTGATTAGTTAAACTACTCTTAAGACTATATGACTTATCACATTTGCTGCATGAATAAGCCCTGACCTCTGAATGATTCAGCAAATGATTTCGCAAATAATTCTTTCGTGCAAATGTTTTATAACAGGTCGTGCACTTATATGGTTTTTCTTTTGTGTGAATCCACATATGGGAGATTAAAGTTTGTCTTTGCGCGAATGATTTTACACATATATCGCATTTATATGGTTTTTCTTTCGTGTGAATCCGCATATGACAAGATAAAGTTTTCTTTAAAGTAAATGCTTTGTTACATATATCGCATTTATGTGGTTTTTCTTTCGTGTGAATCCGCATATGACAAGATAAAGTGCTCCTTAAAGTAAATGCTTTGTTACATATATCACATTTGTATGGTTTTTTCTTTGTGTGAATTCGCATATGGGAGATCAAAGTATATTTTCGCGAGAATGATTTTACACATATATCTCATTTATATGGTTTTTCTTTTGCGTGAATCCGCATATGAAAAGATAAAGAGCTCTTTAAAGTAAATGCTTTGTTACATATATCACATTTGTAGGGTTTTTCCTTTGTGTGAATCCGCATATGACCAGATAAAGTGCTCTTTAAACCAAATGCTTTGTTACATAAATCACATTTGAATGGTTTTTCCTTTGTGTGAATCCGCATATGGGAGATTAAAGTATATTTTCGCAAGAATGATTTTACACATATATCGCATTTATATGGTTTTTCCTTCGTGTGAATCCGCATATGAGAGGTTAAATCATGTTTTTGCGTGAATGATTTGACACATATATCGCATTTATATGGTTTTTCTTTCATGTGAATCCGCATAATATGACAAGATAAAGTTTTCTTTAAAGTAAATGCTTTGTTACATATATCGCATTTATATGGTTTTTCCTTTGTGTGAATCCGCATATGGGAGATTAAACCATGTTTTTGCGTGAATGATTTTACACATATATCGCATTTATATGGTTTTTCTTTCATGTGAATCCGCATATGACAAATTAAAGTGTTCTTTAAAGTAAATGCTTTGTTACATATATCGCATTTATATGGTTTTTCTTTCATGTGAATCCGCATATGACAAGATAAAGTGTTCTTTAAAGGAAATTCTTTGTTATATATATCGCATTTATATGGTTTTTCCTTTGTGTGAATCCGCATATGGTAGATTAAACCATGTTTATACGTGAATGATTTTACACATATATCGCATTTATATGGTTTTTCTTTTGTGTGAATCCACATATGACGAGATAAAGTGTTCTTTATAGGAAATGCTTTGTTACATATATCGCATTTATATGGTTTTTTCCTTTGTGTGAATCCGCATATGGTAGATTAAACCATATTTTTGCGCGAATGATTTTAGACATATATCGCATTTATATGGTTTTTCTTTCATGTGAATCCGCATATGACAAGATAAATTTTTCTTTAAAGTAAATGCTTTGTTACATATATCGCATTTGTATGGTTTTTCCTTTGTGTGAATATGCATATGACAAAATATAGAGCTCCTTAAAGTATATGCTTTGTTACATATATCGCATTTGTATGGTTTTTCCTTTGTGTGAATCCGCATATGGGAGATTAAAGTATATTTTCGCATGAATGATTTTACACATATATCGCATTTATATGGTTTTTCTTTTGCGTGAATCCACACATGACGAGATAAAGAGTTCTTTAAAGTAAATGCTTTGTTACATATATCACATTTGTATGGTTTTTCCTTTGTGTGAATCCGCATATGGGAGATTAAAGTATATTTTCGCTTGAATGATTTTACACATATATCACATGAGTGTAATTTCGTGGTATGCTCTTTCAAATGCCTGGTTAGACTAGATTTGAGGGTAAAGGACTTATGACATGTATTGCACGAATTTTTTTTTTCATTGGTGTGCACTCGTCTATCCTTTTCTTTATGTAAGTTCATATGTTTTACTAAAAAACCTTCGCTGATAAATTTTTTATCACAAACTTTACAACAGAAATGTGTATCCCAGTCTTGAGTGTGCTGTGTATTATTTAGGTCTGAAATTATATTACTTTCATTGTCTGGAGATGTTTTAGACACATTTGTGCTTAGAATTGTATGTACTGTATCATTACTTTCATCTTTAGTTAGATTAAACTCGCACTCTTCATAGTCAACATCAATGTGATTATGTATAACTTCATTTTTGACAATTGTTTGTTCCTCTTCATGTTTTATTGATATTTCTTCTGTGTTTATAAATATTGGTTGGCTGTTTAAGAGAGTGTGATCTTCATTTATTTCTTCTTCTATGAATTCATGTTCTAGTTTAATGTCAATCTCGGTATGTAGATCATCAGTTGATTGCATTGTCGCTGAGTTGTGTGTCCTGAAAATTTAAAAACTCTTTAAATATTTAAAACCCCAAAACTTTTTTATAACTTTAACATTTCTTTTAACTAAGTACTTAAATAATTGTAATAAAATTTGTTTTGACCTATAACAACAAATAAATAAAAAACACTATCAAGTCATTAACTTAGCAAAGCTAATGAAACTAGACTTGTGCAAGAATAATTAAGTTAATTTCTTGGTTATTACATACATAAACAAAATAAATATTAGGTACAACACCCAGACACATAACAAACAAAAAGTTTGGTCTAAGGGGAAATATTTGAGCCCTTACTTCAGTTCAATTGTGTCGTTAAGCACAGAATTTTGATTGAAGTTTTTTTACTTAGTAACTAGATTTTAACACTGCTCTGTTTAACACTGCCCATCACCTTCGGTGACAGCTTTAAGGGTAAGGCTGGTAATTGCCTGCATAACTTCCGTAAAGGTGACTATAGCTCAATTAACAGGATTCTGGGTAAGCAGATCTGGACGGATTTTTTCTCAAAATGCGATAACGTTAACATTATGCTGAATGAGTTTAACAATCTGATTCGGGATGTAATTCTGAAGTTTGTTCCTCTATACAAACCTGTTGGCAAAAAGTATCCTATCTGGTTTACTAGGGATCTTGTTAAGATTTTAAACCGTAAAAACGCGACTAGGCATCGCTTTTTGATCTATAAAAATCCAATGGACCAATTGAAACTACATGATCTGAATAAACTGGCTAATAAACTACTAGCAGACTGTTATAGCTCGTATATTGGAAGCATTGAGGACATGATATGAACCGACATCAAAAGTTTCTGGTCTTATGTTAAATCCAAGAGAGGTGGAGCAAGTAGTTATCCGAAGTCTATCTCAGACGGTTCAACTATATCATCAGATGGGTCTGAAATGTGCAATTTGTTCGCAAAGTATTTTTCTTCGGTATATGGTAATGTAGACGTGGGTAACTTGAATACTGTTGATGCTGAACCTGAAGGAGATGTTCTTAATAATGTCAGTATAAGCCACGAAACAATATATAGAAAGCTAAAATGTCTAGACAACAAGAAGGGCGCAGGACCAGATGGTGTTCCAGCTCTTTTTATTACCAACTGCGTAGATAACCTTGTCGAGCCGCTATATCTAATTTTTAAGCGATCTCTCGATACTTGCATCTTTCCTGAGGTATGGAAGAAAGCCAAGGTTGTCCCCATTTATAAGGAAGGTGATAATAAGCAAGTTTGCAACTACAGGCCAATATCCATACTCTCAACCTTTGCAAAGGTATTCGAATCGTTGATATGTCCTATTATTCAATCACACTTTAAGCAAAAAATTACACCTCATCAGCACGGTTTTATCTCCAACCGCTCAACTAGTACCAATCTTACTTCTTTCACCGAAATGTTGGCTGAAGGGATTGACATGCAACATCAAATTGACGTCATATACACGGACTTCAGTAAAGCTTTTGACCGGGTTTCTCATAGCATCTTGGTATCCAAGCTGTTGGTTTACGGTTTCGCAGGCCTTTACTAAAGTGGCTTAAGTCATATCTAGGTGGCAGAGTTTTTTATGTTGTCATGGGAGGGTTTGATTCGGAACTATATAATATATTATCTGGCGTACCACAAGGTTCCCACTTAGGGCCTATTCTTTTTAACATATTTGTGAACGATATCACCCATAACTTTAAGAACTCTTCTCCATTCCTATATGCTGATGATCTGAAATTTGCAAGAACTATCAAATCAATCTCAGATGCCGACCTTCTACAAGACGACCTTAACAGACTTGTTGACTGGTGTAAAGACAATGGCATGAGCCTAAACTGCAAAAAATGTTTTCATTTGAAATGAACTCGTAAATTGAATCATATCCCTACATCGTATAATATAGCGCAAGATACAATACAGGAAGTAGACATAATACGTGATCTCGGAGTTCTTTTTGATAGAAAGTTAACATTTGTGCCTCACATCGATTCGATTGTTAAAAAAGCTTCGAAAATGCTCGGTTTTGTGATACGTAACGGGAAAGTATTTCGCAATGCACAGACTAAGATAACCCTTTTTAATACATTAGTCCGCAGTATTCTTGAGTACTGCAGTGTTGTCTGGCGCCCTCATTATGCAACACATAGTCTCAGAATAGAAAGGGTACAGAAGAGATTCATGTGGCACTTGGCCCGTTCAACGCCGCTAGCAAGAAGAACCGTATCCTATCACACTAGACTAAGGAATTTCAAGGCAACATCTCTAGAGAGTAGGAGGGAAATGCTCGATCTGCTATTCACTTTTAAATTGTTAAGGAACAAAATCGATTGTCCATTACTTCTGGAGAAAGTAAGATTTAAAGCACCATCTAGATACCTTCGCAGCAGAATAATTCCGCTTACCTCTCCGCTACGTAGAACGGTGCTAGGAGCTAACTCACCGATTTCTCGATTCTGTAAGGTCGTAAATAAATGCCACGTCCTGGATATCCATTTTGATAGCATAACCATGTTCCGTCAAAATCTGGCAGATTCCACTATATAATTTTACTTTCCGTTTATAATAGTTTATAAGTTATCACTACAAGAATGTTTTTGTACTGACTGTGTAGTCTATCACATTTTTAGTGATCCTTGTTACGTGTGGCTACATTAGGTCACAAGAGTTCATGATATCAGAGTGTTATTTCCCTATTCATCCTAGAACGTAGCCCATGTCTAATTAATCTTAAGAAATATCCTGTTAAGTTGTACCCAAATAAGTATTTTTTTTTGTTTAAGCTGGCTCTGCTTTGTTGTGTGGCACACTGTTTTGTTTTTGTATTTTTTTGTTTGCTTGTAGGGATACCTACCTTAAAACTACCACCTACTTCCACTCCTCAGTTATAACTTTGTTTAATTTTTTTTCTATCCGATAAACAACCATTTATTTTGTTTTCTTTACATCTTAATAAAGATACTTGTGCAGTTCTTATAAGCACCAATTTATAAGCATGTGGTGTTTACCTGTAATAGGTTTGTATGCATAGAACCTTTAATTTTAAGTTTTTGGATGTACTGTGTATAAACTGTTGGTGAACCTAAATAAATAAATAAAAAAATCTTTAGTTAGATTAAACTCGCACTCACATGTCAACATCAATGTGATGTATAACTTTATTTTTGACAATTGTTTGTTCCTTTTCATATTTTTTTGATATTTCTTCTGTGTTTAAAAATATTGGTTGGCTGTTTAAGAGAGCCTGATCTTCATTTATTTCTTCTTTTATGAATTCAGGTTCAAGTTTAATTTCAATCTCAGTATGTAGATCATCAGTTGATGTCATTGTCGCTGAGTTGTGTCCTGAAAATTTAAAAATTCTTTTAGTATTTAAAACCCCAAAACTTTGTTATAACTTTAACATTTCTTTTAAGTAAGTAAATAAAAAACACTATCAAGTCATTAACTTAGCAAAGCTAATGAAACTAGACTTGTGCAAGAATAATTAAGTTAATTTCTTGGTTATTACATACATAAACAAAATAAATATTAGGTACAACACCCAGACACTTAACAAACAAAAAGTTTGGTCTAAGGGGAAATATTTGAGCCCTTACTTCAGTTCAATTGTGTCGTTAAGCACAGAATTTTGATTGAAGTTTTTTTACTTAGTAACTAGATTTTACCGAATGTTTAAAGCTAGGAATGTGAGTAAAAAATGTAATGTGACAAGGTAACACTTAGTCTTGATCTCATCTCATGCATGTCGCTTTATTTTTCTCTCATAAGCTAGCTATCTAGTACGAAGCTAGATGTTTACGGCGGCGGCGTCGGGAGAGTTAAAAATCTTCTACTTTCAGACTACAAACCTTTTTAACACGTTTGTAACACTTATTTTGGCAAAATAAACTACCTACCACAAACTTGAGAGGAAACAATTACCTAAATAGTAAATATCAATGCTAAGTTGCATTGATTGCATATTTATTTTTTTAGTACTGTTTGGCTTGGCTTGGCACATGTCATGTCATGTGGCAACATGTCATAATTCTGCCAGTGTCGAGTTGGTTGAATGTCATGGCCCGTTCACACGCGCGCGTTCAACTCGACGTTCATCGGGCACATTCACATTCACGCGCATGTGAACGGTACGCCCGAGCCCGTAAACGCGCCCGTGCCCGTGCACGCCGCGAACCCGGCGAGTGTCGGTTTTTTGGCAAAGTTCAAAGGATGAATGTCCGGGCGCCCGCCGACCGTTCACACGCGCGCGGGCAGTCAGTCGCTCTCGCGCTTTCGTGAATGTTCCTTGTTTCGTGACGAGTGGACGTGCCAAAAAAAGTCGCTACGATCGAATGTTGCAGCATGGAATAAATAAATAAATAATGCTGGACAATCTACACAACATCATCTAGCCCCGAGCTAAGCAGAGCTTGTGTTATGGGTACTAGAAGACTGACATACTTAATACAATACATTTAGAGGATTCGATCCCGAGATCCCGAAAACCGGGATCCCGGGATCCCGATCATATTTTAGTCCCGAAAATCCCGGGATTTAAATCAATGAATCCCGGGATTTTCGGGATTTATATATTTTTAATAAAATCAACAAAAATGTGCGTGAAACAAAACGCACTTACTTTCATTTGATGTTAAAAGTCATATTTGTGCAATAAATTAAGATGTTTGCTTTCGGATGAGACGTTGGATGCGTTGTTATTTCATCTATACTAATACTAATATTATAAAGAGGTAAAGTTTGTGTATTTGTTAAATTGTAAGGGGTAATCTCGGGATCGTTTTTTCTCCGATTCACTTTTCAAAACGGATTAAGCCTAAAGCCTTTTTATTTTTCGGTTTTTTATATAACCTAGTATATAAAAAATCGAAAAATAAAAAGGCTTTAGGCTTAATCCGTTTTGAAAACTGAATCGGAGAAAAAACGGTCGAATTATGCCCAACAAAGTGGGCGCGAGTGAGCTAGTAGATTTTATTTTCGTGGCTTACATAAGTGAATAATAGTTTGTAGTCTATTTTATTTAAAATATGAGTCCTATTAACATTGATCTCTTTAGACAAATTTTAAGAAGTTGTTTTTTTTTTAAGTTTATTGTCAAATAAAATAAACTAAATATGCAATAATTCATTAAACTATTTTATAAGAGCCTACTTTGTCAATTTTCTTAGAAGAAATTATAATTTTGTTTTGTTTTGAAGATTTAAGTAAAGATATAAAATAAAAGTTTGATTGTGACATGTTTTACTTTTATTTTGCTACCACTGTCTATTACCAATACAATCCCGGGATTATCCCGGGATCCCGGTATTAACTGTTGAAAATCCCGAATCCCGGGATTAGATAAAATCGCCCGGGATCGAATCCTCTAAATACATTACATAGATAGATATATTTTATTAAGTATACCTACATATAATACCCAGAACACCCGGAATTTAAATATTTGCAGAACATACAAACATTTATCCCAAGGCAGGAATCGAACCCGCAACCTTCTGCGTTGCAGGCGGACCATCGCTTGACCAGTTGATTTAATTATTATTATTTGTTATTTTTATGTCTGTAAATAGGTACCTAATAGTATATTATTTTAATAGGTAGTAGGTAAATAGGTACTTAATACAATAATTAGAATTATATTCACAAACAAACTTACGACTATACAGTATTTACAAAATGTACATAGTCATATAAAATACATAAGAAACAGTTGAGCTATCTACAGACCGTTGCAAACGATCTATAGATAGTTCAACTGATCCAAATCAGTACCAATCGGAAATTATATTATATTATTTGTAAAACATTAGATTTATATAGAATAATGCATTAGAATAGTCTGTAATGTTATTTTATTAGTTAATAAAGAATTCGAATTTGAATTTGAATCGCACACGAATGGTCAAACGAGAGAATTTTGACGTTCCTGGAATATAACACCGAGATCATCGCTGCTCGACATGCTGGCATTGACATTGACTGGCACGCCCGCGCGCATGTGAACAGCTTGAATTTTCGCCGGCCCGGGACGGGCTGCACGCCGCGCAGCCCGCCGTTCAGCCCGCCGGGCTGCACGGCGCGCGTCTGAACATAGCATCATAAACATTGGGGGGGAGTTCGGAATATTATGGTCAGTTTTCAGAGGTTGATTGTTTTCCAGAAACTATGTATGATTTTTCATTGTTCTGCCGCGTATTTGCATGAAACGTCGACATTATTTAAAACATTTTACTTTTTGTATTCAAATTAATACGTTTTATAACAATCAATATGGGAAAAAACAAGAGTTGCGATTCATCCACTAGAAAGATAATCTTAAACTTTCATAGCAAAGGTTGGTCATACAGAAAAATCGCAAACCATTTGAGCTGTACTAAGGACATGGTTATGAATGCTACAAAGCATGACAAGAAGTTCAATACGACCGAAAACGTACCCAGAAAACCGAGACCTGGCAAAAACCCACTCGGCGAGAAGACTCTAAGATGGTGTTGTTGGCAAAAAAGGAACCGTTCAAAGGATCAGAACTGATACGCTCGGAAATATACGGAGCAGGAGGGTCGACGGGTGTGTCTGCAAGGACAATTAGACGGAGACTATGCGAGGCAAACTTGTACGGAAGAGTGTCTCGGAAGGTGCCACTTTTGAAAAAGCAAAATGTTATGGCAAGGTTTGCGTTTAGGTACTGTACGTAGACTGAAAGAGAGTGGAAAAATGTGCTTTTTTCAGATGAAACAAAAATGAATATGATTAATTCTGACGGAAAACAATATGTTAGACGCCCCCCGAACAAAGAAATGGATCCGAAGTACACCAAGAAAGTAGTGAAACATGGAGGGGGATATATCAAAGTGTGGGGCTGTTTTTCAGGACTTGGTGTCGGACCTGTCAGGAAGATAGTAGGCAATATGGATAAACACTAGTACAAAAATATTTTAGAAGAAACCATGCTGCCCTATGCTGAGCAAAATTTACCGGTCATTTGGACTTTTCAACAGGATAATGATCCGAAACACACCGCAAAAGTTGTAAAAGATTTCTTAAGGAGCCAGTTTGTGACTGTTTTGTACAGTCCGGAATTAAATCCAATCGAAAACTTGTGGTATCAGGTGAAGAAGACAGTGGCGGCAAAGCGTACATCAAACGTCGATCAACTTTACAGAGCTTTTACAGAAGCGTGGAAACAAATTCGGTACAAGCTTGTACAAAATTGATCGCTTCCATGGCTAAGAGATGCCGTGCTGTTATTGCTGCAAAAGGACATGCGACCAAGTATTTATACGCATGAGAATGATTTATAAAAATGTTTTAGAAATTGTAGGTACTATGATAATTTCAATGATAATTCAATTTTTTTAATTTCTTGTTACGAAATGAAGTGTCTGTAATTATATGGCCAGATCTTACTAATCTTATTTTTTATTTCCACTGCTTACATTCAAGTTTTACCGACTAAAAGGTTAAGTTTTGTTGTAAATGTTTCGTTTTAAGATTACACAATAAAGACACATGAAAAAATTCTTGTGCAGCAAGTTACAATGGCGGTCTGATAAAATATATACAGAGGAATAGCTTAGTTATTTCAATATGTTTCCAGTGTCTTTAATTCTGTGACCACCACTGTATATCGCATTTATATGGTTTTTCTTTCATGTGAATCCGCATATGACAAGATAAAGTTTTCTTTAAAGTAAATGCTTTGTTACATATATCGCATTTATATGATTTTTCTTTCATGTGAATCCGCATATGACAAGATAAAGTGCTCCTTAAAGCAAATGCTTTGTTACATATATCGCATTTATGTGGTTTTTCCTTTGTGTGAATCCGCATATGACGAGATAAAGTGTTCTTTAAAGTAAATACTTTGTTACATATATCGCATTTATATGGTTTTTCCTTTGTGTGAATCCGCATATGACGAGATAAAGTGTTCTTTAAAGTAAATACTTTGTTACATATATCGCATTTATGTGGTTTTTCCTTTGTGTGAATCCGCATATGGGAGATCAAAGTATATTTTCGCTTGAATGATTTTACACATATATCGCATTTATATGGTTTTTCTTTCGTGTGAATCCGCATATGACAAGATAATGTTTTCTTTAAAGTAAATGCTTTGTTACATATATCACATTTGTATGGTTTTTCCTTTGTGTGAATCCGCATATGGGAGATTAAAGTATATTTTCGCGTGAATGATTTTACACATATATCACATGAGTGTAATTTCGTGATATGCTCTTTCAAATGCCTGGTTAGACTAGTTTTGTGGGTAAAGGACTTATCACATGTATTGCACGAATTTTTTTTTTCATTGGTGTGCACTCGTCTATCCTTTTCTTTATGTAAGTTCATAATATGTTTTACTAAAAAACCTTCGCTGATAAATTTTTTATCACAAACTTTACAACAGAAACGGGTATCCCAGTCTTGAGTGTGCTGTGTATTATTTATGTCTGTAATTATATTACTTTCATTGTCTGGAGATGTTTTAGACACATTTGTGCTTAGAATTGTATGTACTGTATCATTACTTTCATCTTTAATTAGATTAAACTCGCACTCTTCATTGTCAAAATCAATGTGATTATGTATAACTTCATTTTTGACAATTGTTTGTTCCTTTTCATATTTTATTGATATTTCTTCTGTGTTTAAAAATATTGGTTGGCTGTTTAAGAGAGCCTGATCTTCATTTATTTCTTCTTTTATGAATTCAGGTTCAAGTTTAATTTCAATCTTGGTATGTAGATCATCAGTTGATTGCATTGTCGCTGAGTTGTGTGTCCTGAAAATTTAAAAACTCTTTAAATATTTAAAACCCCAAAACTTTTTTATAACTTTAACATTTCTTTTAACTAAGTACTTAAATAATTGTAATAAAATTTGTTTTGACCTATAACAACAAATAAATAAAAAACACTATCAAGTCATTAACTTAGCAAAGCTAATGAAACTAGACTTGTGCAAGAATAATTAAGTTAATTTCTTGGTTATTACATACATAAACAAAATAAATATTAGGTACAACACCCAGACACATAACAAACAAAAAGTTTGGTCTAAGGGGAAATATTTGAGCCCTTACTTCAGTTCAATTGTGTCGTTAAGCACAGAATTTTGATTGAAGTTTTTTTACTTAGTAACTAGATTTTAACACTGCTCTGTTTAACACTGCCCATCACCTTCGGTGACAGCTTTAAGGGTAAGGCTGGTAATTGCCTGCATAACTTCCGTAAAGGTGACTATAGCTCAATTAACAGGATTCTGGGTAAGCAGATCTGGACGGATTTTTTCTCAAAATGCGATAACGTTAACATTATGCTGAATGAGTTTAACAATCTGATTCGGGATGTAATTCTGAAGTTTGTTCCTCTATACAAACCTGTTGGCAAAAAGTATCCTATCTGGTTTACTAGGGATCTTGTTAAGATTTTAAACCGTAAAAACGCGACTAGGCATCGCTTTTTGATCTATAAAAATCCAATGGACCAATTGAAACTACATGATCTGAATAAACTGGCTAATAAACTACTAGCAGACTGTTATAGCTCGTATATTGGAAGCATTGAGGACATGATATGAACCGACATCAAAAGTTTCTGGTCTTATGTTAAATCCAAGAGAGGTGGAGCAAGTAGTTATCCGAAGTCTATCTCAGACGGTTCAACTATATCATCAGATGGGTCTGAAATGTGCAATTTGTTCGCAAAGTATTTTTCTTCGGTATATGGTAATGTAGACGTGGGTAACTTGAATACTGTTGATGCTGAACCTGAAGGAGATGTTCTTAATAATGTCAGTATAAGCCACGAAACAATATCATCATCATCATCATCATCATCAACCTATATCAGTCCACTGCTGGACGTAGGTCTCTCCCAAGACGCGCCACTGAGCCCGGTCTTCGGCTCTTCTCATCCAGTTTTTGCCAGCTACACTCCGTAGATCGTCGCTCCATCTCGCCGGAGGGCGTCCTACACTACGCTTGCCTAAACGCGGTCTCCACTCCAGTATCCGTTTGCTCCAACGGTTGTCGGTTCTTCGGCAAACATGGCCGGCCCACTGCCACTTCAGCTTGCTAATCCTTTGAGCTATGTCGAACACCTTAGTTTTCTGACGAATAACATCATTCCGGATTCGATCTCTCAAGGAAATTCCGAGCATAGCTCTCTCCATAGCGCGCTGAGCGACTTTCAGCTTGTGGACCAGCCCCACTGTCAGCGTCCACGTTTCAGCAGCATAGGTCATGACAGGTAGGACACACTGGTTGAAAACTTTCGTTTTCAGACATTGAGGGATGAAACAATATATGACGAAATAATATGACGAAACAATATATAGAAAGCTAAAATGTCTAGACAACAAGAAGGGCGCAGGACCAGATGGTGTTCCAGCTCTTTTTATTACCAACTGCGTAGATAACCTTGTCGAGCCGCTATATCTAATTTTTAAGCGATCTCTCGATACTTGCATCTTTCCTGAGGTATGGAAGAAAGCCAAGGTTGTCCCCATTTATAAGCAAGGTGATAATAAGCAAGTTTGCAACTACAGGCCAATATCCATACTCTCAACCTTTGCAAAGGTATTCGAATCGTTGATATGTCCTATTATTCAATCACACTTTAAGCAAAAAATTACACCTCATCAGCACGGTTTTATCTCCAACCGCTCAACTAGTACCAATCTTACTTCTTTCACCGAAATGTTGGCTGAAGGGATTGACATGCAACATCAAATTGACGTCATATACACGGACTTCAGTAAAGCTTTTGACCGGGTTTCTCATAGCATCTTGGTATCCAAGCTGTTGGTTTACGGTTTCGCAAGCTCTTTACTTAAGTGGCTTAAGTCATATCTAGGTGGCAGAGTTTTTTATGTTGTCATGGGAGGGTTTGATTCGGAACTATATAATATATTATCTGGCGTACCACAAGGTTCCCACTTAGGGCCTATTCTTTTTAACATATTTGTGAACGATATCACCCATAACTTTAAGAACTCTTCTCCATTCCTATATGCTGATGATCTGAAATTTGCAAGAACTATCAAATCAATCTCAGATGCCGACCTTCTACAAGACGACCTTAACAGACATGTTGACTGGTGTAAAGACAATGGCATGAGCCTAAACTGCAAAAAATGTTTTCATTTGAAATTTACTCGTAAATTGAATCATATCCCTACATCGTATAATATAGCGCAAGATACAATACAGGAAGTAGACATAATACGTGATCTCGGAGTTCTTTTTGATAGAAAGTTAACATTTGTGCCTCACATCGATTCGATTGTTAAAAAAACTTCGAAAATGCTCGGTTTTGTGATACGTAACGGGAAAGTATTTCGCAATGCACAGACTAAGATAACCCTTTTTAATACATTAGTCCGCAGTATTCTTGAGTACTGCAGTGTTGTCTGGCGCCCTCATTATGCAACACATAGTCTCAGAATAGAAAGGGTACAGAAGAGATTCATGTGGCACTTGGCCCGTTCAACGCCGCTAGCAAGAAGAACCGTATCCTATCACACTAGACTAAGGAATTTCAAGGCAACATCTCTAGAGAGTAGGAGGGAAATGCTCGATCTGCTATTCACTTTTAAATTGTTAAGGAACAAAATCGATTGTCCATTACTTCTGGAGAAAGTAAGATTTAAAGCACCATCTAGATACCTTCGCAGCAGAATAATTCCGCTTACCTCTCCGCTACGTAGAACGGTGCTAGGAGCTAACTCACCGATTTCTCGATTCTGTAAGGTCGTAAATAAATGCCACGTCCTGGATATCCATTTCGATAGCATAACCATGTTCCGTCAACATCTGGCAGATTCCACTATATAATTTAACTTTCCGTTTATAATAGTTTATAAGTTATCACTACAAGAATGTTTTTGTACTGACTGTGTAGTCTATCACATTTTTAGTGATCCTTGTTACGTGTGGCTACATTAGGTCACAAGAGTTCATGATATCAGAGTGTTATTTCCCTATTCATCCTAGAACGTAGCCCATGTCTAATTAATCTTAGAAATATCCTGTTAAGTTGTACCCAAATAAGTATTTTTTTTGTTTAAGCTGGCTCTCCTTTGTTGTGTGGCACACTGTTTTGTTTTTGTATTTTTTTGTTTGCTTGTAGGGATACCTACCTTAAACCTACCACCTACTTCCACTCCTCAGTTATAACTTTGTTAAAAAAAAATTCTATCCGATAAACAACCATTAATTTTGTTTTCTTTACATCTTAATAAAGATACTTGTGCAGTTCTTATAAGCACCAATTTATAAGCATGTGGTGTTTACCTGTAATAGGTTTGTATGCATAGAATAAGACCTTTAATTTTAAGTTTTTGGATGTACTGTGTATAAACTGTTGGTGAACCTAAATAAATAAATAAATAAAAAAATCTTTAGTTAGATTAAACTCGCACTCACATGTCAACATCAATGTGATGTATAACTTCATTTTTGACAATTGTTTGTTCCTTTTCATATTTTATTGATATTTCTTCTGTGTTTAAAAATATTGGTTGGCTGTTTAAGAGAGCCTGATCTTCATTTATTTCTTCTTTTATGAATTCAGGTTCAAGTTTAATTTCAATCTCAGTATGTAGATCATCAGTTGATGTCATTGTCGCTGAGTTGTGTCCTGAAAATTTAAAAATTCTTTTAATATTTAAAACCCCAAAACTTTGTTATAACTTTAACATTTCTTTTAACTAAGTACTTAAATAATTGTAATAAAATTTGTTTTGACCTATAACAACAAATAAATAAAAAACACTATCAAGTCATTAACTTAGCAAAGCTAATGAAACTAGACTTGTGCAAGAATAATTAAGTTAATTTCTTAGTTATTACATACATAAACAAAATAAATATTAGGTACAACACCCAGACACATAACAAACAAAAAAACGAAGGTAGCACTCCGGGAGTGCCGGCAGAAGTGAAAACTTCAATATTAACGTTGTGTTTAATTATAAGTATAAAAGTACTATCATGTATGAGGTAGAATACAATGTTTATTTATTGCGCTATCGTAGGTACACAAATATGACAAACACCGCAATGGAAATTCAGTGCTTAATTTAGTATATTTGTATTTCTTTGTAAGAAGGATCATATAAAAAACGCTCGGTCCTCCGCCCCCGCGCTCCGCACCGCACCGCGTGTTGGCAGCGCCTTGTACTCGAGCCGGGCGCCGCGCCGGGCGCTCGGATGTCGCCACAACACTATTTAATTGTTTGAGTCATACGTCGCGTGACCGCAAGTGTGTTCTTTTGTCGTCTCTTGTTTTACGAGCAATGTATAAAAATTAAATAAGATCTTACGCTTTTTCGACGTCACGTGACCCTGACGCGAGTTTGAAAGTTTTTACCCACCCAGCGCCGCTAAAGAAGTTTTCACTTCAAAAAGTTTGGTCTAAGGGGAAATATTTGAGCCCTTACTTCAGTTCAATTGTGTCGTTAAGCCCAGAATTTTGATTGAAGTTTTTTTACTTATTAACTAGATTTTACCGAATGTTTAAAGCTAGGAATGTTAGTAAAAAATGTAATGTGACAAGGTAACACTTAGTCTAGATCTCATCTCATGCATGTCGCTTTATTTTTCTCTCATAAGCTAGCTATCCTAGTACGAAGCTAGATTTTTACGGCGGCGTTGGGAGAGTTAAAAATCTTCTACTTTCAGACTACAAACCTTTTTAACACGTTTGTAACACTTATTCTGGCAAAATAAACTACCTAGCACAAACTTGAGAGAAAACAATTACAGTTATCAATCAATCAATGTTGCGTTGCATGTTGCATTGCATTTTTTTTTTTAGTACTGCTTGGCTTGGCTTGGCACATGTCATAATTCTGCCAGTGTCGAGTTGGTTGAATGTCATAGGCATTGGAACTCCCCGTTCGGAATAATATGGTCAGTTTTCAGAGGTTGATTTGACCAAAATTTCGTCAAGAATTTCCCATTTGACCCCGAATATGCATGGTTTTCCAGAAACTATGTACCTAAATCATATTAATATTTATTTTGGTTTTGTTTTTCGTTCAATGTAGGTTTCATACAGAATACATTTGAATTGGGAGGATAGTATGTAGGTACACATTATTAAACTAACTAGTTCAATACATTTTAATGGTTTTAATTAGGTAAGTGTAAATAACTTAAGTGTACCTATATCATTGTAGATTTTTAATAACATTACTTGTTAGTTTAGCGTCATAGCTTAGTTGGTAGTAGCAGACAGGTTTGATCCCCACCGAGAACAAATGTTTGTATGATGAATGTTCGTTCTTGGTTGTTTTCTCACAAAAAAAAATATATGTTAGTATCCTATCAGCAATCTAGTTCCCATACAAGTACAAGCTTTGCTTAGTTTGGGACTAGAGCATCAGAAATGAAACAGCAGACGCTTGCGCTAAAGAAGCTATAAACTAGAGTCCGACTGAAACTGGTTTTCCGGCCGAAACCGAAACCGAAATTCGGCCGAGGCTTCACTTTCGGCCGAAACCGAAACCGAAACCGAAACTCACGTGGTCAAGTATAAAATTCCCTAAAATACAAAGGAAAATGACCCCCAACAAAAATAGTCCCTCAGGGTTGCTATTTAGTACGATTAAAAGGGCTTACATTTTACTATAATTACGAAAAAAAATCCGTCCCAAAGAAATCCAGACATCCTGAAAAAAAATAATTTAACATCTTATTTCTTCTGAAGGCCCACAAAAACTTTCATTCTTAGATTGTTTAAAAATCCAACCTGTGGGAAATTCTGAAAAACTGTTTTTTTTTACAATACTACATAGTTTTCAGGAATAACTACTTTTACAGTTGGAATTTGAATTAATTTGAACGCAATCACAGGCATTTTTGGTGGGCCTTCAAAATTCGGAGTACTACGACGATAAATAAAAAACAGTTTTTTCAAAACATCTCGACTTCTATGGGACGGATTTTCAATAAAAATTTTGCAAAGGGAGGCCGGTAAAATGCCTTTCAAACGTAGTATGTGGCAATCCTAAGGGTCAATTTTTTTAGTCGTGGCCCACGCTCCTCCTATTCTCCTTTGGTGCATTTTACCAACTATTCTGCATTTGACTTCAAACCATTAAAAATAAAATTGTAATAATACCCTAATATAAAATATAAATATTCATGGACATTTCACACATGACACTCAAGTCCAAAACTAAGCAAAGCTTATATTATGGGAACTTGATTGCTGATAGAATACATAAATACCTACATAATAAGGTGTTAAATCAGTAAAACAAATGGATAGTAGTAATAAAAATATAATAACAATGCTTCAAACAGATATACTTTCACATTAATTTTCAAACATTCAACTTTTTACAAAGTTGCGTTACGTCCGCCATTTTTTATAAGAGAGCCCTGCGGGTCTAGTGTTGCCACCCATCAAACTTAAAAAAATGTACCGAATCTCCATAGACTATCAATATTTGATGAAAACATGATCTATCGATTACAATTATTGCTTTTTCATTTTATAATCAAACAAAATATATAATTTATTAACATTCGACCATCCTGACAAGTGCCTGTCTCTAGGCACTGGTGGTAAGTAATAAGATTAGATAAGTATAAAATCATTCTGACATAGAGATAAGTTCCATCAAAGTAATGAAATAAATCAAAAATTATTGATCTATGACCACTATTATTGAAATTTAATTTTAAATTACAATATGCAACACCTATTTACTATTATATCGGCAATAGGTATGTGTCATACAATAACAAGAGTGTTGGCAACGTTATTTAGGAAGGAGACTAATTAACATGTATGAAGTTATGGAAGATATTGCATTAACAAAGATAGATAAACATGTAACAATCAATACTATATAAAATAAAATACCACAACAAAAGTCCTACTTTATAAAACATGTAGATAAGCATTTAAAAGCTTTGTGCAAATTATATATTTACTTACATCACATTAAACAAATTACAGAATAACCTTCAAAAATAATGAAAAAAAAGTACAGCAATCATAAACAGTAAGTAGACTAAGTTAGCTGAAGTAATAAAGTAAATTCAAATCAAATTAGAATGTTTTGCACAATCGGCCATCCTTTTTATATAAGAATGACCCCATTCTTATTTAACATTCCTTACGAGGTACTTGCAAACATGTCATTCTTGCAGATATTAATACAAATTTTAAACATTAAAGTGTGGGTAGGTGGGATAAACAACTATTTAAAGACCTCTACTATTTATTTACGTTATTAAATAATCCTAGGGCTATTTACAGCAAAGTTTATGCATAAAATTAAAGTATAGTGTTATTACTTCACCTGCCATAAATCACCATCTCCTATACTACTACCACTATTCATTAATTCACTTCACAACATTCACTGCACTGCCAACATGGCAGACACTACTTTGGCTGAAGTTATCAAGTCACTGCACGACCGGATGGCGCGTTTTGAGGGTGAGCTGCTGAAGTCATCAACACCCAACACCGTGGAGACCATTGCAGCGGATTATGCTGCCTTCAAGAACTTCACACTTGCAGCACTCAAGGCTCTACAGCAGCAAGTTGAACTTGTTGCCCATGATGTGGACCAGCAGGAGATGCGCAGCCGGCGCAAAATCATCCTTCTACACGGTATCACAGAGGACAGCAAGGAGGATTCAGCCGATGTTGTTGTGAAGGTCATCAGTGCCAAACTGAAGCTGCCCGACTTCACACTTGCTCATGTGAGACGGTGCCACCGAATGGGAAGGGCATCAAATAATGACAGGCCTCGTCCAATATTGGTGAAGATCAGTGATGTTGATATGCGGGACCGGGTTTGGTTTGCTAAAACCAACCTCAAAGGCAGCAATATTACGATATCAGAGTTTTTGACCAAGCCGAGGCATATCGCTTTCATGGCCGCGAGGGAGCGGTTTGGCATAAAAAACTGTTGGACACGAGATGGCTTCATCCACATTATTGGAGCCAGCGGTGAGCGTCATCGTATCAGCAGCATCGGCGAAGTGAAGAAGCTAACGCCGCCCGGAGGCACCAACAAGCCTGCGTCGGCGCCGGTAGTGATTCCTGCTAAGGAGTCCAGAGCCCCGTCAGCAAGGAGAGCCGGCGGCGCTAGCAGTGCCTCGAGAAAATAGTGGCTTTGCATAGTAATACCGTCATCAATCGGAGCTAAGTAGGTAACTTTTTTCGATCCCGTGTGGGTATGTGTCAACACATATCAATGCGAATCGCTTTTTGACAGGAGTACACCCAATTATTCACCTTTTACTTGAGATAATTTACCCACAAAAGTACATTTCTTTTCTGAAGTTTTACCCGTCTTATTGTTTGTGATATTTTGTTTTCTGTTTTACTTTTTTTTCATTCTTTCCTCATAATAGACATTGACATATCACTTCAAATGTCTACGTAACTTTTGTGTCAATGTCATTGTTTTCTTGGCCCGGCATAGCTACTTTTGAACCATACAGTTGCGTAAATGTTTATTGTTTTTCCGTACCATTCAAGCTTGATAGTGATTAATAGTGTTAGTTATCATTCAATGTAACCAGATTCACAACTGGCGGGTGGAGTTGTGAAATACACACCGAAGTGTAATTTGTTTTGAATAGTACACATTCATACACGTAGTATATAATTTAGATATTTTTATATATATTTTATTTTTATTTATTTTTATATCATATATTTGTTATATTATTTATATACATTACAATAATAATGCAACCAGATAATGACTTTAGTGATGATGATGATTTCCAGTCAATACATTCCAACAGCAGTGATGCAGACAGTTTTATGAGTCTTCCTTCTCTCTCTGAAAATCTTACAAGCCAGTTTTCAGATGGCAAGTCCAACTTTAATGTAGTCCATATCAACGCTCAGAGTATTCCGGCTCATTTTCCTGATATGCTGGCCTCTTTCGATACTAAAAATCTTCATGCTATACTAGTCTCCGAATCTTTTCTCAAACCTTGTCTCCCCTCAACGTCATATTCCCTCCCAGGGTTTGTTCTCATCCGTAATGACCGAACTGGATCTAGATGCGGTGGTGTTGCAATATACATACGTTCACACATTCCCTTCTCAATAGTAAGTATGTCAGCACAGCCGCCTCCATCTAACGCAGGCGAACATCTCATTATTGAGGTACTCCTCTCACACGCTAAAATTCTTCTTGGAGTCTATTATAGCCCTTCCTTGCACGTAAACTTTTTCTCTTCTTTTGAGAAACTTCTTGAAGATATTAGGCCTTCTTATGATCATACCATCTTGATGGGTGATTTTAATACATGTCTGATAAAACAAGACTCCCGCTCTTCTAACTTCGAATCAATTATTAAGTCCAGCAATATGCATATTCTCCCACTTGGTGCCACTCACCACTCTCCTAACTGTACTCCTTCTCTTCTTGATCTTATTCTAGTTTCTTCTCTTCAGCATGTTGCCAAGCATGGTCAATGTTCAGCGGATGCCTTCTCCTATCATGATCTCGTTTATCTTTCCTACAAAATTCGTCCTCCAAAGATTAAACCAAAAATCCTTCTGCAGCGCAATTTTAGTGCTATGGATATAGAATCACTTAGGAATGATGTCAAGAAAATAGACTGGTTTCCTATTATTAATTCAGATGACATTGACGACAAAATTGATATATTTAACACAATCATCACTGAGCTGTATGACATTCATGCTCCGATTCGTCCAATTAAAATGAAGCATCTTCCTGCTCCGTGGCTCACTGATGATATCAAATTGTTAATGCGAAAGAAATCAGCGTCTAAGACCAAGTACAAGCTTCTTTCTTCTGATACTAACAAGAAAAATTATTTTGTTGCTCGGAATCGCTGCAATAGAGTATGTAGAGATGCACTACGTCGCCATATTCATGCTTCTGTTTCCGATTCTGACCAAGCAAAGGTATGGAAATTTCTCAGAACACTCGGAGTTGGTAAGTCTCGTCACGATTCAGCTCCCAAAGATTTAAATATTGATTCTCTAAATCAACACTTTTCGTCTTCAGCCAATATTAGTTTGACTGATAAAAATAGCACTCTAAACTATCTTTCCTCATTACCGACTCCAGTATATTCTCCTTTTGTTTTTAGTCAATTCACCGCATGTGATGTTAAAAAGAGCATTTTAACCATTACCTCTAATGCTATGGGAGGTGATAACATTGGCCGAAATATGATAATTCCTATAATTGATGAAGTACTCCCAATAATCTGTCACCTTCTTAACTATTCTGCTTTCTCATGTTCCGTACCCTCTGTATGGAAAGAAGCGCACATAATCCCTCTTCCCAAGAAATCTAAACCTACCTCCTTTACCGACTACCGTCCTATATCTATTCTTCCTTTCCTATCCAAAGTGCTTGAGCGTCTTGTTTACAACCAGTTAAGCTCCTTTTTAATTACCAATGACTTGCTCAATCCCTTCCAGTCCGGTTTCCGACCAGGTCACAGTACTGTAACCGCTCTTGTTAAAATTACAGATGACATAAGATCGGGTATGGAAAGTGGACTCCTGACTGTTTTAACATTGCTAGACTTCAGCAATGCTTTTAACACTGTCGATTTTGAAATACTTCTTGGCCTTCTTCGCTCGATTAACGTATCTCCATCGGTAGTTGACTGGTTTCACAGTTATTTGCATGGTCGCCGTCAGCGAGTGCGCTTTGATGAAATATTCTCATCCTGGTGTTCTGTGACTGCCGGCGTACCACAGGGAGGCGTTTTATCGCCCCTTTTATTTGCTTTATTTATAAATTCTATCTCCCGCAAGCTAACTTCTCCCTATCATCTCTATGCAGACGATCTTCAAATTTATACACAGGCAACTATTGAAGATCTACCTAATGCTATCGTTGAAACCAACAACAATTTGATCAAAATAAGTAATTGGAGTCAATCGTATGGCCTTACAGTTAATCCTACCAAAACGCAGGTCATTATACTTGGAAGCTCCCGCACCTTAATAAAAATTAACTGGGCCACTCTCCCGCAAGTCCAACTTGACAATATAACCGTACCCTACTCTAACTCTGTAAAAAACCTTGGTGTATTCATGGATAACAGTATGTCATGGGCGACACAGCTTGAGTATGTAAGCCGTAAGTTATTTGCGTCTGCCGGTTCGCTTAGAAGGCTGCGGAACTTTCTTCCTACGGCCACTAAAATTGCGCTTGCACAATCTCTTCTTCTTCCTATCTTAGACTATGCTGATTCTTGTTATCTTGACCTCACAGAAGTCCAACTCGACAAGTTGGAACGTCTTCAGAATGTGTGTATTAGGTTTATATTCGGGCTTAGGAAATACGACCATGTTTCAGAATATCGTGCCAGACTAAAGTGGCTCCCTATACGTATACGTCGGAATACTCATATTCTCTCTCTTCTTTATAATATCCTCCATAACCCTTCCTCTCCTTCCTATCTGAAGGACCGATTTGAATACCTTTACTGTTCCAATCCTCGTTCCCTTAGGTCCTCAGATAACCTTCTTCTTAAAACCCCGGTACATAGAACTAAGTTCTATGCTGATTCTTTTACCTTACAAGCAATCCGTCTATGGAATGCATTACCAACTTCCGTGAAGCAGTCTCCGTCAATAGCTGTCTTTAAAACTAGAATTAAACACCTTTATTTAGCTGATAAGTCATCTTGAATAGTTTGTTTGGTTGTTTTTTGTATATATTATTATAATAATAGTAAATAAAAGTTATATTTTTTTATCTATGTATGTATATATAATAAATGTAGTTTATGTATTATAAGTACCTACCTATTAATGTGTAAATTTGTAAAAATAATATTATGTGTATGTTTATATTTGTATAGTTTTTATTGTCTAATTTATGTATTTTTTTATTAAATGTATGATAATGTGTGTTATTTGAATTCTGTAAGTATTTTTATTTTCTTACGTAATTTAAATTTAATTATATTCGTGCACCCCCAACCAATCTTCATATGTCTGATACCTCTCCATCCAAAGGTTGTCTGGAAGAGATCGCTTTCAGCGATAAGACCGCCCATTGTACATTTTATATGATATTTGTCTTTCTTTTGTTATTTTACTTTATAATGTTTGGTTAAGTGTACAATAAAGTATTTTTCATTCATTCATTCATTCATTCATTAAAGATAATGGACGTTAAAACAGACGAAATACAGAATGCGGCTGAACTAAAAGTAATACTTAATTAACTTATCACTACTTATCAGTATTTATATTGATTACTGGATTCTCGTTGAACCATCACTCTTTAGTCATTATATTCACAACACTGCACTACACTAGAAAGGCCATTTTAATCACGGGTAGCGCTTTAAGCGCAGTACTTTTGATTTTATACCAAACGCACCAGGTCATTATACGCTGCACTGGCCTTCTTTGGACAAGGCTCATGGAGTTAGTCTTTATTATGATCGCATAAAGCTTGGCGTAGTTGTATGTTGGTTTTTCACATAAGGAGTTTTGCCATCAAGACATGAAGGACTTTATACGTCGATATTTACCCACACAAGGAGTATTGTCATCATGGCATATAAAATTTAATATATCGACGCTTATTCACACAAAGGGTTTTACCATCATGGCATATAGAACTTAATATATCGACGCTTATCCACACGAGGGGTTTTATCATCATGGCATATAGGACTTAATATATCGACGCTTATCCAAACAAAGGGTTTTACCATCATGGCATATAGGATTTAATATATTGACGCTTCTCAACACAAGGGGTTTACCATCATAGCATATAGGACTAAATATATCGACGCTTATCCACACAAGGGGTTTTACCATCATGGCATATAGGACTTAATATATCGACGCTTTTCCAGACAAGGAGTTGTAACATTATGGCATACAGGACTTAATATATTGACGCTTATCAACACAAGGGGATTTACCATCATGGCATATAGGACTTAATATATCGACGCTTTTCCACACAAGGGGTTTTACCATCATGGCATATAGGACTAAATATATCGACGCTTATCAACACAAGGGGTTTTACCATCATGGCATATAGAACTTAATATATCGACGCTTTTCCACACAAGGGGTTTTACCATCATGGCATATAGGACTAAATATATCGACGCTTATCAACACAAGGGGTTTTACCATCATGGCATATAGGACTTAATATATCGACGCTTTTCCACACAAGGGGTTTTACCATCATGGTATATAGGACTAAATATATCGATGTTCATCCACACAAGGGGTTTTACCGTCATAGCGTATAGGACTTAATATATCGATGCTTTTCCACACAAGGGGTTTTGCCATTAAGACATTGTTGTATATTCATGTCGACGCTTACCCGCACAAGGAGTTACGCCCTCAAGACATTGTTGTATATTCATGTCGACGCTTACCCACACAAGGAGTTACGCCCTCAAGACATTGTTGTATATTCATGTCGACGCTTACCCACACAAGGAGTTACGCCCTCAAGACATTGTTGTATATTCATGTCGACGCTTACCCACACAAGGAGTTACGCCCTCAAGACATTGTTGTATATTCATGTCGACGCTTACCCACACAAGGAGTTACGCCCTCAAGACATTGTTGTATATTTATGTCGACGCTTACCCACACAAGGAGTTACGCCCTCAAGACATTGTTGTATATTCATGTCGACGCTTACCCACACAAGGAGTTACGCCCTCAAGACATTGTTGTATATTCATGTCGACGCTTACCCACACAAGGAGTTACGCCCTCAAGACATTGTTGTATATTCATGTCGACGCTTACCCACACAAGGAGTTACGCCCTCAAGACATGTTTGTTCTATATCCACCGCTTTTCACTCACAAGGTGTTACGGTCTCCGTTCAATGTTTCATGTGTCAAATAAGGATAGGATAAATAAGAGTATCAAGTAAGGTTATGATTAATGGAAGATAAGTGCAGGACAATTTAGGGAATAGTAGCCAAGATCGCTCCCCCACAACTAAAATGTTATTTTGTAAATGGTTCCGTAATTGTCACTAGACGAGCTTTCAGATTCAGATCCTCAAGAAGATTACACTCTAGCATTTCGTTTCCGTTTTTAATATCATGCCTATCATCGTTCCCGTGGCACGCTTATAGATGTTTTACTTCTAGTATTTTATAAGTATCTTTTACCGCTTTAAGTACAATAAACTTGGAATAGACATCGATAATACCTAGAATATACGCGTTGTTCGAAGAGCATTACAATCTGCCACTACCTTGAATTCAATACCTAACAGATATAAGTACTTACCCTAAATATATTAAACGATGACACTACTAAGCTTAAGTCTCTAATTTGTATAAGTGGAAATGGTGTTCTTCTGCGGTCGTCTGACGGCTAAAATAAGCAGAGTGTATTGACTGCCCACTCCTTTCCGTCTGTATGCTATGTTTAAAATATTTTAAGCTGTAGTAATATTAGGTCCTACCAAGATTCGAGACTCATTGGTTCGGTTACTAAAATAATTTTTACAATTTTGATCAGTGTGACCGAATCGGCGACACTTCGTGCACTTTACAATGGGCTTTGTGCAAGAAGTCACCACATGGCCTAACTCTTTGCAATTATAGCACTGCAGTGATGTAGGAAACTGTTCTGTTTTATTTGGATTATTATATGTCTTTTTTTGTGGATATTGACTATACCCACCATCGGCAGAACTTTGTGGATTTCTGATAGTGTCGTTTGTTTTATAAGATATATTCCGTATGTATTTCAGTACTTCTTCTGGTTCTTTAAAATCACCACCTTGGACGTTCATCCTCACATTATAATCGTATATTCCGTGACTTACACAATCAACCGCACGCTTTCCAGTAAGTTCACACCTATTTATAAGCGTCATTTTATCATAATAATATTCTTCGAGAGATTCATTTTTACGAGATCTCCTGGCCAGCATTTCAGTTAATAGGTCACCATAGTTGTGTTCGCAAGGAAACGCGGCAAGTAATTTATTTTGCCACTCAGCCCATGTATATTTCACTGTTATTAAACCTTCGTACCATTTGTTTGCTAATCCTTCCAAGCCACTGCGGCGTTAGGGTTTTCGCCCGCAGATAGATAGGTATAGGGTCCTGCTCAGGGTGGAAATAAAATAGGATATTAGATTTACCACACCTTTACTGTCCTTTAAACCTACACAGCCGCACATAGATTATCTAGTCACTGAGTTTATGATAGCACTGTCACTGGCCTGAGTATTCCGGGGTTAGATCCAGGCTCCAGGCTTAGGCAACGTTCTTCTGTGTCCTTGTATGAAGGCAGCTTCACTCCGCGGCTCTCCAGGAAGATTTTCCAGTAGTGGAGCAGCCGCAGTCAGGAGTAAGTGGAGGAAGCAGGAGCAGCAATAGCAGCAGAGGTAGAAGAAAGAAGAATAGTCCAAGTAGAAAGGTGAATCCTGGAAGGAACAGCAGGTCTTAGGACGAGCTTCAGAACGGAGCCAAGTGCCAAGCCACAGAGCTGAGTAGGCGACAGTGACTCGTTAAAAAAAAACCCTCACAGCTAGTGTGGACTTGAAAATGCAATTTTCTATGGACTTGGTAATGCATAGAAAATGGTCTGCCGTTCAGTCCATCCAAATACATGAGCTGATTCATTGACTTTGGCTAACCAGTTTTTCATAGTTTGTGATTTACCATTTGGATCAAACCCAGGTATGACATTTTGAGATCCTTGTAAGCCTGAACCTACTGAACTAGGAGCGACGGAATTAACCTTTGCGCTAAGTAAATTTACTAACTCTTCTAATGGATTTGTGGTACCACTCTTTTTAGTTTTACGCTTAGTTGGAGATGGGCTGATAAAGTTCTCTGAACTAGAGCTTACATCAGAAAGTCTACGCTGACGTTTAGATTTATGAGAGCGTTTGCTTTTACGCGAATTACTACCACACTTTACAGGAGAAGGTGTTCGACCTGAATCTGAGCTACCATGTCTATGTTTGCGACCTTTCGACTTTTTTGTAGGGGAGGGCATCTTTTTATAAGTGGATCTAATAAGTTCAAGGAGGTAAACAAAGGGAGACACAGTATGAGTATCTGAAAATAATTCCAGTATTTAATTTCAACCACATCAATTGTAAATCTTCAGCATATTTAAAACCAAGTTCTTTAATATAAAAGTAGAAGTATTATATACATATATCTTATTAAAATCCCGTTGTAATGTCTGAGCATGTTCAGTGAACACTATCTTAAATAAATCAAGTGTATATATTATTTATATATATATATCTATTTTAAGCAGTGCTGCAATTATATATTTTTACATTTATATTCAGAAACAATAAAGTTACATGCCCAAAAGTTCTTAAGGTGAGCTGCAATCTTAGTGGCGGGTCAGTAACTTTTGCTTATTTTATTTATTATTCATGTTAGTCTCCAAACTTGACAATACTTTATTTCATGTAACGGATGAGTATACTACTTCAAAAGATTGTGAGCCAGTAAATATACTGCATCACTGTATTCTATTATATACTTCTATAAGTGCTCAGAATTTAATAGATATTTTTAAATGATTATGTTCGGTAATTAAATATTTTTCTTACTTAGTATTTCAACAATGAAATATTTTCTTGATACTAGGTACAATGAAATATTGTATGGCCAATTTATAACAAAAAGTACAAAGACAAGCTATGCTGTTGATCATCCGGGCAAAACCCAAATAAGTAAATCTTTTAGTAAAAATCTCACCAACATGCAACCAATGTAAGCATGTTCATAATTTAAAATAAGATGGGTTACATACCATACACCACTCAAGTAAAATAATATTATACTTATGTACTTGAATAAGTATCTGAAAAACTTCTTACAGTTGCTGCCGCAGTGGTAAGTTATTTGATATCAAAATAAATGTCTCAAATATTATGCAACCAATGTAAGCATGTTCATAATTTAAAATAAGATGGGTTACATACCATATACCACACAAGTAAAATAATATTATACTTAAGTACTTGAATAAGTATCTGAAAAACTTCTTACAGTTGCTGCCGCAGTGGTAAGTTATTTGATATCAAAATAAATGTCTCAAATATTAAGTTTATAGTTCCCTTACATTATAGAAAAACAAGTATATGTCAGGGTAAGAGTGTACTATAAAAAGTATCTAGGTATGATCTAGATTTGCAACCAAACTAAACTAGTTTTCGTTTCTTCTCCCAGTCAAAAGCTAGTGTTTAGGCATATTTAGAAGTTTAGGTACTAATCATAGAAATAGCATTTGAATAGTAGATAGGCTTTTAAGTAACTAGATACACTATCGGTACAGGTAGTACCTGCTATGAATTGAAAAGAAATAATAAAGTTTTCTGTTGCCTCATGAGAATTTGATTTGATAGCCGAAATTTGCCTTACATCCATCGAACATTCTATTGATTTATAATCCATGTATAATTTGTTCACATAAAACAAGATTACGTAAAATCTATAAAAATACAAGAAAACTCACCAGGAAAATCTTCAATCTCTAGTTTACCTTTTCGATGGAGTGAACGTGGTGCACACTTCTGATTTGTTAAATCAGTAAAACAAATGGATAGTAGTAATAAAAATATAATAACAATGCTTCAAACAGATATACTTTCACATTAATTTTCAAACATTCAACTTTTTACAAAGTTGCGTTACGTCCGCCATTTTTTTTAGGAGAGCCCTGCGGGTCTAGTGTTGCCACCCATCAAACTTAAAAAAATGTACCGAATCTCCATAGACTATCAATATTTGATGAAAACATGATCTATCGATTACAATTATTGCTTTTTCATTTTATAATCAAACAAAATATATAATTTATTAACAAAGGGTTTTTTTAAATACGTACATAGTAACACCTAGACACAGTACAAATATTTATGTTTATCACTGGGTGTTATCATGTAAATTACGTAGGCCGCTGGCGTGGTTAGCTTTATAAAAACTATTTTAATTTTTAACTAATTTAATAAAGATTCAAAATTACAATTTAATTAGACTAAGGTGAACCACGTTCTAAGTGTGAACAATGAATGACCATGTAAAACTTATGAACTAGGTAAAAGGCCGTGACAACGTGACGATGTCACGTTGTGCATAGTAGGCATCTTCCATCGCCTTGTACTCGACGAGCCTACTATGCAGTTCCCGTGAACGTAGCCTGCGTAACATGTATGTCTGTATTTACAAAATAAAATATATTTAAGTATTCTATCAGTAACCTAGTTCCCATAGTACAAGCTTTACTTAGTTTGAGACTTGAATGTGATGTGTGAATTGTCCAGCATTATTTATTTATTAATTACTTACTATCTCTTTTTTTAATGTGTGACTTGATTTGTTTGTAACAAAACAAAGTATGTAACTGACTCAATATTTAAATTAACTAGCGTGCACGACAACTTCCGAAATAAGTTTCGGTTTCGGCAAAAGTTTCGGCCAATTTTGGCTGAAACCGAAACTAAAACCGAAACTTGAATTTTGACCGAAATTTCGGTCGGACACTACTATAAACATGGGATCTTTAGATCATTTTAAAACTTATTCACATGATTTATGTCTCCTTCCTAAATTTCACCTCCTAGAATCTTGGACTACGGAATGGAATATGTCTAAACAAATCAAAGGCAAACATTATGCAGACGTTCAACCAGAGATTCCTTCCACTCCATGGTTTTTCAAGTTTCGTAAAGCTAACAAGTCGACAACTTCAACAATCTGCCGCCTACGATTAGGACATGCTTGTACCCCTGTTTTTTTGGCTAAACTAAGGATTAAGGACCATTCCATGTGTGAATGCGGCCTGGACGAAGGAAATGTGAACCACATATTTTTTAACTGTCCGAAACTTCGCTGCTCTCTTTACGATATCCTTCCTCCAGAAATCCCCCGTCCTATATCCCTCAAATGTCTTCTATCCCTAACCTTTTCACCTATGATAAATAATATATTATGTAAGTTTATTCATATAAATAAGATTAAATTATAAAACTATACTAATTAACTAAACATTACTATTCGTATTTAAATATTTACCAACTAATAATAATTCTAACTTTGTCTTTTTTATGGTACGTTCAACGTGCACAGTCACATTCACGCGCGTGTAATGGTACGTTCACACGCGCGCGTTCAACTCGACGTTCAACGGGCACATTCACATTCACGCGCATGTGAACGGTACGCCCGAGCCCGTAAACGCGCCCGTGCCCGTGCATGCCGCGAACCGGGCGAGTGTCGGTTTTTTGGCAAAGTTCAAAGGATGAATGTGCGGGCACCCGGTGACTGTTTAGTCACGCGCGCGGGCAGTCAGTCTCTCTCGCGCTTTCGTGACGAGTGGACATGCTAAGAAAAGCAGCTACGATCGAAGGTTGCAGCATGGAATATATAAATAAATAATGCTGGACAATCCACACAACATCATCTAGCCCCAAGCTAAGCAGAGCTTGTGTTATGGGTACTAGAAGACTATCATACTTAATACAATACATTACAGAGAAACTTTATTCACAAACAAACTTACGACTATACAGTATTTACAAAATGTACATTTACATATAAAATACATAAGAAACAGCTGAGCTATACATTACATAGATAGATATTTTTTATTATACATATAATACCCAGAACACCCGGAATAAATATTTTCAGAACATACAAACATTTATCCCAAGGTGGGAATCGAACCCGCAACCTTCCGCGTCGCAGGCGGACCATCGTTTGACCAGTTGAGCTACTTATTATTATTTGTTATTTTTATGATTATATCTATACATAGGTACCTACTTAATACAATAATTAGAATTATATTATTTGTAAAATATTAGATTTAAATAGAATAACGCATTAGAATAGTCTGTAATGTTATTTTATTAGTTAATAAAGAATTTGAATCGCACACGAATGGTTAAACGAGATAATTTTGACGTTCTTGGAATATTACACCGAGATCATCGCTGCTCGACATGCTGGCACTGACTGGCACGACGGCGTGCGTGTGAATGAGCTTGAATTTTCGCCGGCCCGGGACGGGCTGCACGCCGCGCATCCCGCCAGGCAGCCCGCCGGGCTGCACGGCGCGCGTCTGAATGTAGATAAATCAAATTGACGAAATTTTGGTCGAATCTCCCTCTGAAAACTGACCATATTATTATTCCGCACTCCCCCCAATGTTTATGACACTAACATTCAACGAACTCGACACTGGCAGAATTGTGGCAACATGTCACAAAAGCCATGAACCAAGAAGTCAAGTCAAGATAAAAAAGAGAGGGATTTTGATAGGCACTAACGTGTCAGCGCCATCTATCGACTCATTTTGAACTATTTTATTTTTAACTAGTAGTACGCCCCGGCTTCGCACGGGTAGCCTATATAAAAAATATCATTATAATATGGCTAATATGTTACTCAGTATAAATGTATTTTCCAAATGATAAAAAATATAGACCCTATAGTATGTAACCCCCCCGCATATACTCCCGTGACCGGCAGCGGCGCGGTGCCCGCTGACTTTTTTCTAATAAGTACACTTACATTTTTGAACTCGTGATATCTTTCGAATGGAATGTCCGAATTCAATAATTTAAAAAGTAATAGAAAGGTATTGAAGCATTCTTAATTTTAAAGTAATTTATTTAGATAAGGATTAATACCTAAGTACAAATATAGAATGTTTTCTGGCGTCGTCATTTTAATTTTATTTTTTTGATATTAAAACACTTATTATGACATATCTATAATAGTTAGACATATGCTGTCGCTGACTTTTTTGTGGATGATGATGTGTTCTACAAAATTGTAGTACATGATTTCTTTCTATCATCAATAGTTTTCGCAGCGCACGCGATGTAAGGAATTTCATAAACACCTTGGGTTACATAATTGAAGTTTTAGTAAGGATCCCTAATTTTTTTGAAAATATAATATAGCCTATGTTCAGCACAGATAATGTAGCTTCACAACAGTGAAAGAATTTTTGAAATCGGTCCAGTAGTTTCGGAGCCTATTCGATGCAAACAAACAAACAAACAAACAAACAAACAAACAAACAATCAAATCTTTCCTCTTTATAATATTAGTTTAGAAAAGCTATTTGGAAAATCGCTCATTTGATTGATCTGCCTACAAAATAAAAGACAATACAAAGTTAGAATAATTAGTAGTTTAAATATTATAATATATACGAATAGTAATGTTGAGTTAAATAGTTTATAATTTAATCTTATTTAAGTATATGAATAAACTGTTGACTAAAAATATTCTTTACAGTTGACGTCAATAATATTCGTTTATATAATGTAACTGGTTTTATTCGTTCCTACAGTACTTATATCTACTTTAACTTAAACTTACATATTATATAATTTATCATAGGTGACAAAGTAAGGGATAGAAGTCATTTGAGGGATATCGGGCGGGGGATTTCTGGAGGAAAGATATTGTAAAGAGAGCAGCGATGTTTCGGACAGTTAAAAGATATGTGGTTCACATTTCCTTCATCCAGGCCGCATTCACATGGAATGGTCCCTAACGTTCTTTTATAAATTTCATTGTCTTCCTCAAGAAGGACGTGTTTATATTAAATAATCCTGATTGTTTTTGTGTTATTTGTGAATAAGAATAAGAATATATTTATTGCAAAACTGTGTAGGTACATTGAGATCTTATAAAATAGGTACAGCTAGTTACAGTTTGTCCGTTTCGGACATACAATATTATGTTTTAGGAGTAGGTAATATTTACATCATTAACATGAAATATATTAACAGTCTTTTAAATTTAAATAACTACTTAAAAATACCTAAGTATATTATCTATATGAGATCAAAATATTCATTTAAGTTATAGAAGACCTTTTGAATAAGCCATTTTCTTAATCTATTTTTAAATATAATTCCATCAAGCTGTTTTAACTCTGTCGGTAAATGGTTGAAAACTTTTATAGCGGAGACATATGGGCTTTTATGAAACATGGTGTTGTTGATTTGTGGTATTACAATATTAAATTTATGCTTGGTTCGAAGATTACCAATACGGCTAGACTTAAGATCAAAAAAGGATTGCTTATTATTTTTTTACAAACAGACAAATTTCTAATATATAAATTCCTGTTAGTGTTAAAATGTTATATTTTTTAAAGATGCATCGTAGAGATTGGGTATTTTCTAAGTTATAAATTGCTCGAATACATTTCTTTTGCATTATGAATGCTGATTGGACCGTAACAGAATTACCCCAAAAAATTATGCCATATATTAAGTGTGGATACACATGACCATAATATGCATTTAATGCAATTAATTTAGATGAGTTATTACTTAATGTAGATAGAGCATAGCAATATTTTGATATTTTTGAGTTTAATTTTGCTATATGTGATTTCCATGACATGAATTTATCTATACTAACACCAAGAAATTTTATTTCATTTATTTCATGTAGATTTTGACCGTTATGACAAATGTTCAAATCAATATTTTGTGTTTTATAGTTTTGAAATCGTAGATAGTGGGTTTTTTCTAAATTTACTTTGAGATTTACAGATTCTAACCATTTGACTATTTTATCTAATGTGTTGTTAATGTCTGACTCTAATTCTTGGATTGTCTTATTTCCTTGGGGGATATATATGGTAGCATCATCTGCATACATAACGCATGAATGTTCAGTTACTTCAGGCAGATTATTTACGTACTTATATTAAAAATAAGAGGGGACCAAGGATACTGCCTTGGGGCACACCTAAGGAAATGTCCTGAAAAGTTGATCTAATTCGTCTTACAGTTTTAGTTTCTTTTTCATAGGTGTCAATAACTACTGACTGTGTTCGTCCATGTAAATAAGACTCTATTAGTGTAAGAGCTGTTCCTCTTATCCCAACTTCTTCTAGTTTTCCTAGAAGAGTCTCATGAACAACACAATCGAATGCCCTAGACATGTCTAAAAATAACGCAACTCCATGTTTTTTGTTGTTTATTTCTTCTTCAACTTGTTTGAGAGTATTAAAGACTGCTAGTGTGGTATTTTTCCCTTTTTGAAAACCGAATTGTTTTTGATTAAGAACATTATTATGATTAAGGAAGTTTATGATTCTGTTATAGATTACTTTTTCAAATATTTTGGAGAAACAAGGAAGAATTGCTATTGGTCTAAAATTACTCATATCAGTTTTCTTTCCTTTTTTATGTATAGGAATAATTAATGCTTTTTTGAGGTCATTTGGAAAACATCCATTCTCAATACACAAATTTATGATATAAACTAAAGGTTTCACTAAAATGTGTATACTACTCTTAATTATTTGAATGGGTATATCATCATAACCCGCACTTCTTTTATTTTTAAGTTTTTTTATAATATCTACAATTTCTGAGCAATCCACTGGCGATAAAAAAATGCTTTTTTCGCTTTGAGATGCTGAATGTTTATGATGCATAGACGTTACTGGGTTGAACTGATTTAAATTGATATAGTAATCGTTAAAAGAACTAGCTATATCCCTGGGGTTTGACAATTCAGTATTTTTACTTATTTTGATTGAAGAATATATGTTCCAAAAATTTCGTTTTAATGTGTCGGAAATTTGAATTTCCCGCTAGAGCGAGAGGTATCACCTTATTACACGCTTAATAATGAGGAAACACTAAATGGTAGAACTAACATAATGTTTCTTTCCTTATCTTTCTTAGATTATTACATGTACCTGTTATAGTTATTGTAACACAGGTGTATATTTGTAATATATTATGATTTTTAACATAATTTTACTTGTAGCCATAAAATAGTTTCTTTGCGAAAACGCAACATATGTTTAAGTACTTTTTCACTACCTACGTCTTTGTACTACAAATCTTTTCGTTGGTATATTTCTTCTCCGCATGAACGTTCGACATGTGATTAGTTAAACTACTCTTAAGACTATATGACTTATCACATTTGCTGCATGAATAAGCCCTGACCTCTGAATGATTCAGCAAATGATTTCGCAAATAATTCTTTCGTGCAAATGTTTTATAACAGGTCGTGCACTTATATGGTTTTTCTTTTGTGTGAATCCGCATATGGGAGATTAAAGTTTGTCTTTGCGCGAATGATTTTACACATATATCGCATTTATATGGTTTTTCTTTCGTGTGAATCCGCATATGACAAGATAAAGTTTTCTTTAAAGTAAATGCTTTGTTACATATATCGCATTTATGTGGTTTTTCTTTCGTGTGAATCCGCATATGACAAGATAAAGTGTTCCTTAAAGTAAATGCTTTGTTACATATATCACATTTGTATGGTTTTTTCTTTGTGTGAATTCGCATATGGGAGATCAAAGTATATTTTCGCGAGAATGATTTTACACATATATCGCATTTATATGGTTTTTCTTTTGCGTGAATCCGCATATGAAAAGATAAAGAGCTCTTTAAAGTAAATGCTTTGTTACATATATCACATTTGTAGGGTTTTTCCTTTGTGTGAATCCGCATATGACCAGATAAAGTGCTCTTTAAACCAAATGCTTTGTTACATATATCACATTTGAATGGTTTTTCTTTTGTGTGAATTCGCATATGGGAGATTAAAGTATATTTTCGCAAGAATGATTTTACACATATATCGCATTTATATGGTTTTTCCTTCGTATGAATCCGCATATGAGAGATTAAATCATGTTTTTGCGTGAATGATTTGACACATATATCGCATTTATATGGTTTTTCTTTCGTGTGAATCCGCATAATATGACAAGATAAAGTTTTCTTTAAAGTAAATGCCTTGTTACATATATCGCATTTATATGGTTTTTCCTTTGTGTGAATCCGCATATGGGAGATTAAACCATGTTTTTGCGTGAATGATTTTACACATATATCGCATTTATATGGTTTTTCTTTCATGTGAATCCGCATATGACAAATTAAAGTGTTCTTTAAAGTAAATGCTTTGTTACATATATCGCATTTATATGGTTTTTCTTTCATGTGAATCCGCATATGACAAGATAAAGTGTTCTTTAAAGGAAATTCTTTGTTATATATATCGCATTTATATGGTTTTTCCTTTGTGTGAATCCGCATATGGTAGATTAAACCATGTTTATACGTGAATGATTTTACACATATATCGCATTTATATGGTTTTTCTTTTGTGTGGATCCACATATGACGAGATAAAGTGTTCTTTATAGGAAATGCTTTGTTACATATATCGCATTTATATGGTTTTTCCTTTGTGTGAATCCACATATGGTAGATTAAACCATATTTTTGCGCGAATGATTTTAGACATATATCGCATTTATATGGTTTTTCTTTCGTGTGAATCCGCATATGACAAGATAAAGTGTTCTTTAAAGTAAATGCTTTGTTACATATATCACATTTATATGGTTTTTCTTTTGTGTGAATCCGCATAACATGACATGATAAATTTTTCTTTAAAGTAAATGCTTTGTTACATATATCGCATTTATATGGTTTTTCCTTTGTGTGAATCCGCATATGGTAGATTAAACCATATTTTTGCGCGAATGATTTTACACATATATCGCATTTATATGGTTTTTCTTTTGCGTGAATCCACATATGACCAGATAAAGAGTTCTTTAAAGTAAATGCTTTGTTACATATATCACATTTGTATGGTTTTTCTTTTGTGTGAATTCGCATATGGGAGATCAAAGTATATTTTCGCGTGAATGATTTTAAACATACATCACATGAGTGTAATTTCATGATATGCTTTTTCAAATGATTGGTTAGACTAGATTTGAGGGTAAAGGACTTATGACATGTATTGCATGAATATTTTTTTTCATTGGTGTGCACTTGTCTATCCTTTTCTTTATGTAAGTTCATATTATGTTTTACTAAAAAACCTTCGCTAATAAATTTTTTATCACAAACTTTACAACAGAAACGGGTATCCCAGTCTTGAGCGTGCTGTGTATTATTTATGTCTGTAATTATATTACTTTCATTGTTTGGAGTTGTTTTAGACACATTTGTGCTTAGAATTGTATGTACTGTATCATTACTTTCATCTTTAGTTAGATTAAACTCGCACTCTTCATTGTCAACATCAATGTGATTATGTATAACTTCATTTTTGACAATTGTTTGTTCCTTTTCATGTTTTATTGATATTTCTTCTGTGTTTATAAATATTTGTTGGCTGTTTAAGAGAGCCTGATCTTCATTTATTTCTTCTTTTATGAATTCATGTTCAAGTTTAATGTCAATCTCGGTATGTAGATCATCAGTTGATGTCATTGTCGCTGAGTTGTGTGTCCTGAAAATTTAAAAATTCTTTTAATATTTAAAACCCCAAAACTTTGTTATAATTTTAACATTTCTTTTAACTAAGTAAATAATTGTAACAAAATTTGTTTTGACCTATAACAACAAATAAATAAAAAACACTATCAAGTCATTAACTTAGCAAAGCTAATGAGCAAGAATAATTAAGTTAATTTCTTGGTTATTACATAAACAAAATAAATATTAGGTACAGCACCCAGACACATAACAAACAAAAAGTTTGGTCTAAGGGGAAATATTTGAGCCCTTACTTCAGTTCAATTGTGTCGTTAAGCACAGAATTTTGATTGAAGTTTATTTACTTAGTAACTAGATTTTACCGAATGTTTAAAGCTAGGAATGTGAGTAAAAAATGTAATGTGACAAGGTAACACTTAGTCTAGATCTCATCTCATGCATGTCGCTTTAATTTTCTCTCCTAAGCTAGCTATCTAGTACGAAGCTAGATTTTTACGGCGGCGTTGGGAGAGTTCAAATCTTCTACTTTCAGACTACAAACCTTTTTAACACGTTTGTAACACTTATTTTGGCAAAGAAACTACCTACCACAAACTTGAGAGAAAACAGTTTAAATAACAATGTTGCGTTGCATTGCTTGCATACATTTTTTTTAGTACTGCTTCTTGCTTGGCTTGGCTTGGCACATGTCATGTGGCAACATGTCATAATTCTGCCAGTGTCAAGTTGGTTGAATGTCATAAACATTGAGGGGTGTTCGGAATATTATGGTCAGTTTTCAGAGGTTGATTTGACCAAAATTTCGTCCCCGAATATGCATGGTTGTCCAGAAACTATGTAAATCATATTACCTAATATTTATTTTGGTTTTGTTTTTCGTTCAATGTAATGTAGGTTTCATACAGAATACATTTCGGAGGATAGTATGTATTATGAAATACACTTACAAGGCTATCTAAACTAACTAGTTCAATACATTTTAATGGTTTTAATATTTAAAATTTAAAATTTAGGTCTAAATAACATAGGTGTATATCATTGTAGATTTTTAATAGCATTACTTGTTATGGCTCCAGTACACAGTGGCGTATGTATATTTAAATGGGTATTTTCACTGAAAATACCTATTTAAAAAAAAAGACATTTCTTCTACGTCCATCACAAGTGGATTGCCAGGCAGCAATGAGACATGCGCCATTGTGTGAACACCAAGTGATCGTGGCCTACACAGTGAGTGCATTGCAAAGCGTGGCCCAGCATACGCCATTGTGTACTGGAGCCTTTAGATAAGCGTCATAGCTTAGTTGGTAGTAGCTGTAGCTAGTAGCTGACAGTAGCTCTTAGGGATGGGCAAACCGAAAAAAAATATCGATATATATCGTATCGATATATTTAAAATATATCGATTATATCGTCCAAGAAATATCGATATTTCGATAAGGTCAGTGTGGGCAAGTCCGGCATAGTTTTCTTAATATGAATTTCAATTTAACTTTAAAAATCGAAATAAAATTTATTAGTTACTTTAAGTAGTCGGAAAATATTGGTATTACATTTATCTTTCTATATCTATCTAAAAGTAGGGTTAATTGTAATTGTCTTCAGATTTATAGCAGTTTTTTGTAAAGTAGGCATTTAGACGGACTTCCCAACCAGTTTGAGGCAAGTCCGTCTAGTAGCAATAAAATCGTAACTAGTGAGCCAATATGTATGAAAACCTTATCGATAAATGATGAAAAACTGCCGTTGAAATACGTGTTTTAAACGTGTGACTATAAGGTATACTTTTAAATAAAAACAAAATTATTAAAATCAAGGGCAAGTCCGGCATATCTTTGCTGATGATGTACTTTCAGTGGTTGTAAACATTTTCACAAAGTACCCACTTACGATTTTTATGTCAATAACATACAAACCAATACACAAGAATGTTTATTTGTAAACAAGTAATCGTTAATAATTTAATGTATGAATTTAGAAATGGTGTGGCAAACTATTGCCGGATCTGTAGCTACATTCATAACACTTTCGGCCAGTACGAAATAAATGACTATGGGATAATTTTCTAAATCAGATCTTTGTTAAAACGATAAATGTTCACAAAGTCCGACATGATGTGCCATGCTACATGAGTCAGGTATAAAAAATCAGAAACTTAAAAAAAGTTTGGATATTTCCATGCTTTTAAAATATGTATTCACAATTTATAAACTTTTAAAGAATACTTATAGGAGATGCTAGTCCTCTTGCAAACATACCAGTGGATCTTTCACTTAATTATTTATTATACACAAAGTAAATACAGAAAAATAAACTTAAATAGATTAGATTTACAGAGGCAAGCCTGAAAAGAGTTCACTTTCGTAGACAGGCGAATAATACTTACAAGTTGAATAAACAGTATAAAATAATTATAAAATTTGAACTACTGAAAAGGTTGACAATACCTGGAATTAAGGCAAGACCGGCATATGACGGACTTGCCTTATGTATAGTAGACGGACTTCCCAACTATAACATTCGAAACTTGTTTTTTTTCTTTTTGTTGTAATTACGAAACTAATGCGTTATTTTTGAATCGGACACCAGATATACATTCCCGAATCTGTAAATAGCCTACGTTATCACAGATACTTAGAAAACTCCTTAGATTTCAGACCTTTTTTTTCATTTTTCGACGAGACGTCAAACTTCAACTTCAAGTTAAATTCGCGGATAAAATTGGTTGTCATTTTTTTTCCAACATTAAGATGTTAGCGACATCTGTTATCCCTAGTTCGAACAAACTCAATGATACTGTTTTACCAACCGAGTTATATGGCTCTAGCTATCCAAAAACGGAAGTTATTGCCACTAGACGGACTTAGGGCTTAGACGGACTTACCCACACTGACCTTATATCGATATTTTTTGCCCAATATGCAAATATTTATAAAAATTGCCAAAATATTAGAAATTTTAAAGCAAATAATACATCTGGCTGTTTTGACATCCGTTTTTTTAATTAAAAAAAAAAGAATTTTCATTGCTTGACTTAAAAAAAACAAATGAAACATAACATTACTCAAAAAAAAAAAATGGTAGCACTCCGGGAGTGCCGGCAGAAGTGAAAACTTCAATATTAACGTTGTGTTTTCACTTTTAAGTTTTCACTTCAAAAATATAACCACAGTCGTGATTGTGTCATGTCGTTGTGTCACATTCGCGCAAGCGCGAATGTGACACAACGACGAAGCCAACGAAGACACAGACACATTCGCGCAAGCGCGAATGTGTCATGTCGCCACAACACTATAATTGTTTGAGTCATACGTCGCGTGACCGCAAGTGTGTTCTTTTGTCGTCTCTTGTTTTACGAGCAATGTATAAAAATTAAATAAGATCTTACGCTTTTTCGACGTCACGTGACCCTGACGCGAGTTTGAAAGTTTTTACCCACCCAGCGCCGCTAAAGAAGTTTTCACTTCAAAAATATTTGTCTGATATTGACATCAGGAGCACTCGTTGTTTAGAGCTTTAAAAATATATCGATTTTGATATCTGAAAATAAATATCGAATATCGATATATCGCTGGAAAAAATATCGCCGATATATATCGATATTTTTCAGAAAAAATATCGATATTTTGATATATCGATATTTTTTGCCCATCCCTAGTAGCTCTATGGCTTTCATGATGTCGGTAGTAAGTTTGATCCCCACCGAGAACAAAATATGTTTGTATGATGAATGTTCGTTCTTGGTCGTTTTCTTACAAAAAAAAATATATGTTAGTATCCTATCAGCAATCTAGTTCCCATAGTACAAGCTTTGCTTAGTTTGGGACTAGAGCATTATGAATTTATGAGTGAAACCTGGTGCCTGATTTGTTAAGCTAGCTGTGTAATCTATAGGTAGATACTAATATACCTACTAATACTAAAATATTATAAGAAGTAAAGTATGTGTGTTTGTTAAATTGTAAGGGGTAATCGGTAATCTCTATCGATCTACTGAATCGATTTTAAAAATTCTTCAACCTACCACATTATTGCCGAGTGTCATAAGCTTTAAAAAAACCGAAAAATAAAAAGGCTTTTACGTGGTAGTCCGTTTTGCAAAGTGAATCGGAGAAAAAATTATGCCCAACGAAGTAGGCACGGGTCAGCTAGTGTGTTCAATAAAGGATGGTCCTAAACCTACCTATTCGATATGATGACGTCAGGGTATCGCAAGGTCATTTTGCCATAGATGGTTGGTATGCCTACATTGTAATCATATATTTAATATCGACAAATGGCCCGAACTTGTTATCTCAGTGCGAGTGAGATAACAGACCGGCCTCCACGAAAACAAAATGAAAACCAATCCAACCAGCCCAGCCAGTCAAGTCAACGTTGCGATATATCGCACATCGCACAAAGTCAGTGCGCAAACGCGGCTCTTTATACTCGGTGTCAGTTGTTTTACAAATAGAAATACCATAATGTTCCCGCTACGTCGTGTTGTCTGCAAAAACGTGCGCGATAAGAGAGTTCAATTATTTTTAGTTAAAATAAGTACGCTCTTATTTCGTAGCTTATCAGAAATCCGGTGGATTTGCAGATCGCTGAGCAATGGCGAGTGCCAGCTGGTGCTGTTCAAGCACGAAAGAACTACAGCTCAGAAGCTGCAGTTTCTCGACCTTTGACCATGCTGACGGATGATGAACTGGCTATGCGGGAAACCAGTAAGTATTTCTTGTATTTTACACATTTTATTTTTAATACTAGGCAATCTACAAGAACGTATGCATCAATTGTCAAAGATAATCCTTAAAAGTGACAATTAAATGTATTTTAATGAAGCAAACTAGGAGCTTAAATATTCAACATGCTCTAGCAAGTAAATACATCACAATAGCAAAGTACCTACGAGTACCTAAAGTTGTCGTTATGCGATACAATACCTGTAGCGTGGTCAGATTAACAAATTAAAGATAAACTGTGTCTTTACTATATACATAGATAGGAGTCCAACTATATAGGAGTACCTACATATAGGTACCTGAGATTATGTTCAGACTTGCTAGGTAAGTTATTACTAGAGATTTTACCGGAAGACATTCTGATAGTGTTAAGATTTCTAACAAGCAGATAAACCGGTTTTAACTTATGTTTCGTTCTATCCCTAAAAGATAAAACATCATCGTAAATGATATCAGAGCCCTTAGTCCGAAGGTGCATTTTAGAACTCTCTACTCTCGAGCCGACAGTCGTCTCTCGGATAGCCATACATGTATGGACATCCGAAACTTCCGAAAGACGACTGTCGGCTCGAGAGTAGGGAGTTATAAAATGCGTCTTCGGACTACGCCCTCTGCCTTTGAAACTTATTACCGCTACCACTATCTCAATTACACATACCTACATTAGGTACATACTAAATATGTCGTCTTTGCACGACCGATACGCTGATTACATTAATGTTTTGAAGCCACAAGTATGTTACGAAAAGCTTATCATATTTCGTAATCATTGTGGAAAGATCATTGCGAATATAACAATATTATTATTACGTAATAGGTACATATGTAATGATTAGAAGATGATATAAGTATTTTATATTGACGAAAACCTTCAGTGATCCTTCAGTGAAGAAACATTAGGTTACTTTGACCTGTGATGGACTCTCTTCGTCATAAGTGGTCATTATCAAAGTCTTTCTCAATGCTTTTATATGAGCCAAATATTGGGAACGCCATTATGCCTGAGCTCTTCGAAACTAGGTTTCGGATATGAATATTTTCATGGCTTGGAAACATTATCACATAATCTTACCAAACATATCGAAAACATATCTCGCAAATAACCAGTTGTCTAACAAAACAACTGCATTGAAAATTTTGAAATACGAGTCCACAAAGAGGCTACAAATATACAAATGCAATATACAATGTAGGTAGGTACAGTGTAGGTACAATGTAGGTAGGTAAATGTAATACAACATTCCTCTCTACCATAGGAGCCTGCTGTTTTTTCATTGTGGTCAAAAATGCCAAGAATTTATAATTGTCGAATAGATTTTGAACTTGGCAACAACACAGATGATACGAATACCACTGCAAAGTACCTACCTACCTACGAGTAGGGTATTTGATAAGAAATGTAAATTATGTAGATACAGTTGTAGAGCAAAAGATAGCTGATATTTTTACGAATAATATTGAGTAGAATAATAGAAGAATAATATAGAGTAGAAATAAAAAAAAGCGATTAAAATATATTAGTAGGTAATAGTAGTAAATTTATGTTTACAGTCATTACAAGCCCATGATAGTAAATCACAGTTAGATATTTATAAAAATAAATACATTTTATAACACAAATAAAATGACGAGTATTTCAATTATCATAAGGAAAATATTATGGTTAGATGAACTTACCTTAACATGTAGCATAATTTTTGAAATAAACATCATATTATTATGAATAAAGCACGAAATAAAATTTCAGTCAGAAAACTGGCTACGGAGCAAATCGCCCCACTAGTCAGGAAGATGGAAGATGAACACAAAATAGACGACGGCATCAGACAACTACTTTTTGACAATGGGGTAAGTAAGTTCATTAAATACATTATTAGATACCTACATATTAGGAAGAATGTTTTTCACAGTTACAGCTCAGTTGGTAGTAACTCTGCCTTAGGTACATGGTCGTGGATTCGATACCCAGAGCAAATGTTTGTGTGTATACATAAATATTTGTTCTGTGTCTGTTACTATGTATTCTACATTTCAAGTTATGTATTTACAAAAAAATGTATATAAGTATTCTATCAGTAATCTAGTTCCCATAGTACAAGCTTTGCTTAGTTTGAGACTAGAGTGTGATGTGTGAAATGTAGGGTTTAGCAAAAAAAGGGTTGTATTATTATCATCATTTTCATCATTGGTATAAAATTCTCTCTCAACCTTCGTATCTGTTGCAGCTTATGGGCATTGAAACCCCAGAAGAATACAGCGGCTCAGGCTGCGGATTCCTGACCATGATGCTTGTGGTTGAAGAGCTCTCTCGCGTCGACCCAGCAGTGGCTGCTTATGTAGACATCCACAACACCCTTGTCAACTCCTTGTTCATGAAACTAGGAACACATGAGCAGAAGCAAAAGTACTTGACCAAACTCTGCACGGAATACGTTAGTAATTTTAAAAATAATTTTAATTGACAGGCGTCACAGCTCAGTTGGTAGTACCTCTGCCCTCCATGCTCGTGGGTCGTGAGTTCGATTCCGATCTAGAGCAAATGTTTGTGATGAACGTAAATATTTGTTCTGTGTCTGTTGCTATGTATTCTACATTTCAAGTTATGTATTTACAAGAAAGTGTATATAGAAAATGTTAAGTAAGTATTCTATCAGCAATCTAGTTCTCATAGTACAAACTTTGCTTAGTGTGATGTGTGAAATGTCGATTACTTACATATTAAAATAATAAATAATATCGTTTTTGTACCACTAGACATAAGTCTAACACCTTACTAATTATTATTAGTACATACCTAAGGTGTTAGACTTATGTCTAGTGGTACAAAAATAAGATGTTTAAGATCGGATTTTAAAGTGTCTTTACAAATGTTTCAGGCTGGCAGTTTCTGCTTAACAGAGCCCACTGCTGGATCGGATGCTTTCGCTTTAAAGACAGTCGCCAAAAAAGAAGGTGACCACTTCATCATCAATGGTTCCAAGATGTGGATTTCCAATTCTGATGTCGCTGGCGTCTTCCTTGTAATGGCAAATGCTGATCCTTCCAAGGTAATTTCATCATCTTCCTACCCTTGTCCCACATTATGTGGGGTCGGTACAACACGTCCTCTTCTTCCACTCTCCTCTATCAGACGTCATCTCAATGCTCACACATTTCTTACACATGTCATCATTCACACAGTCCATCCATCTTTTCTTTGGCCTCCCTCTACTTCTACATCAATCCACATTAATTTATGATATTAAATTTATCTTCAAATATTAACCTTAAGAAAAGATATTCAATAGAAAAAAATTGTATATACAATTATCTAATCGCTAAAGATATGTAAAAATAGTTTGTAAAAGAAACGAGATAAATACACGGACTATCTAGTTGTTTGTGATAAATAATGAAAGAATATAGTAAATAGCAAAAATGTATAGTTAGTTACGATTTTCAAGTAAGGAAACCATTAATTTATCGACTTAAGTACCTACCTAGCACAAGGTTGGCTGACAACCTTATACGTCCACATACTGCAACGCACTAAATACCTACTCATTTAAATGCAGGCTGACTCATCTCGCTTAAGAAAAGAGATTCAATAGAAAAAATACCTACTCATTAGTTTGCAAAACGTCTATATACCTCATCATTCCCCTGCCTTTATCCCACGTTAAGTACCTACATGTTCTCATTCTCCACTCACTCCTATCATTCGTCAGTTCTATATCTACTTTCCTCACGTTCATTCACACAATCCAACCACTTCTTTTTTAGCCTTCCTCTACTTGCACTCCCATCACACTCACATTTTATAACTCTCTTCGTAATATGATTTTCATCCCTCCTCATAACATGTCCATACCACCAATACCACGCTAATCTTGCACTCCTTACTTTTTCGATAACAGGCGCTACTTAAACTTCCTCTGATATACTCGTTCCTTATACTATCATAATTTAAAGAACCAACGTCTATGTACTTAAGTAAACTAATTTCAGGGCTACAAAGGAATCACTTGCTTCATTGTGGAGCGAGACACCCCTGGATTGTCCGTCGCCAAACCAGAAAACAAGCTCGGTATCCGCGCATCTGGCACGTGTATGGTGCACTTTGACAACGTGAAGGTGCACGAAGAGAACATACTTGGAGAATATGGAAAGGGGTAAAATATTAACCTAAAGTTGAAAAAATGGGGTCATTATGCCCTTAAAATTTGCTGTAGCTATTGTACTTTCTGAGTACACAAAATCACCATTACCTACACTACAGCTATAGTTTTACTTACAATATGCAATGCAATAATTCATGATAATAAATGTCCTAGCAATGCAACTGTTATGAAAACAATTTTGCAACTGGATGCGTTAAATGTAAATGTTTTGAAGACTATCAAAATTTCGTTTTATTACTTCGACATGAATATAATCTCTTAAAATATTCTGTGAGCTCAAGTAAGGTGTTACCTAAGTCCTCCTCCTCCATAGTCGGTCCCTCACTGATGAGGATCGTGACTCCTATCCAACGTCTTGTGTACAGCGGCTTTCCATTTGGAACGTTTAATTTTGTTTAATTTTGAACGAACATTTAATTGTAATTCTTTGTAAGAAGGATCATATAAAAAAACGGTAGGAACCAGGCCGTAAGTTTCTTGCCCGTTCTTCTAGGCTCTGGTCGCGTGAAACTGGCACCTAGAATCACCTAGTATGTAAGACGATTCTAAATGATCCTTGTGATTTTACTGAATAAAGTAATTTTTGACTTTGACTTTGACTAACGGTCGGTAGCGTGATTGAGCGTTTGATGCACCGGCATTTGTAATTGCTCCGGCCTCCGACACTTGGTCAGCCCATCGCTTATGCCTTGATCATACGTGCCGAGTAAACCGGCGAGACAGTGACGTATTTAAGATACACTGCGCGCTAACACTGTAACGTTCAACAGTAAAACTGATGTCGACGCGCAGTGTATAACCTAAATATTACAATTATATTTCAGCTACAAATACGCAGCTGGTTTCCTAAACGAAGGTCGCATTGGCATCGCATCGCAGATGATCGGACTCTGCCAGGGTTGCATGGACGCAACTATTCCCTATACGCTTGAAAGGAAACAGTTCGGCAAAAAAATCTACGATTTCCAGGTAAATCTACATTGTTACAACTATACTTATCTACAATTTTGTGTAGCTCACATAAGATATTTCGTACATTAGGTGGCATAGGACATAAATAAATAAATATTCACAGACATTTCACACATCACACTTGGTCCCAAACTAATTTAAAGTTGGTACCATGGGAACTAGATTGCTGATACATTTTTTATAAATTCATACATAGCAGTAAAACACCCAGACACAACAAATATTTATGTTCATCTCACAAACATTTGCTCTGCGTGGGAATCGAACCCATGACTGATCCATGGAAGCAGAGCTACTACCAACTGAGCTGTGTGTGACGCCTGTCTAAACATTGCGAATATATTTCTGTTAACAGGGTATCAGCTACCAGATTGCGCATCTCTCGACCCAGCTTGAAGCTGCAAGACTGCTGACCTACAATGCTGCCAGGCTCAAAGAAAACGGCATGGATTTTGTGAAGGAAGCTGCTATGGCTAAATACTATGCTTCAGGTTAGTAAAATATATAGAAACAAAAGCGATATACCTAAATAAACCTGTTACCAAAAAAAATATTACAAAAAGGCGCCTTGCAGAAATTTCATAGCAATCATGTTGATACGTTGCGAAACTCAGAATATAGGGTTTTCGCAAAGATATCTAGTTACTTACCTCTAAGAATAGGGTTTTTGTAAAAATATCTACGTAGTTACTAATTAAGTCACATATTTTTATACGTAACTTAACTAGTTTTCCCATTTGACCCCAAAACTCGCACGTATTGCATCTGATGGGAATAACCCTACTAACTTTCCGCATATACAGTATAGGTAAGTATATAAAAATAAAACAGGATTTAATAAGAATTCACATTCGCCTTCCGTTTACCAAATGTGTGGGTTACAATGTATTCTATGTAAGTACCTATGTATAACAAAAAAAAATGTACATAAGCATGTATTTTATCAGCAATCTAGTTCCCATAGTACAAGCTTTGCTTAGTTTGGGAATAGAGTGTGATTGTCCAAGAATATTTATTAATTAAATGTCATTGTATTCCAGAAATTGCCCAGACCCTAACATCGAAATGCATAGACTTTATGGGCGGTGTAGGTTTCACTCGAGACTTCCCCCAAGAGAAGTTCTTCAGAGACGCGAAGATCGGTACCATATACGAAGGAACTAGCAACATGCAGCTTCAAACTATTGCTAAGCTAATCGCTAAGGAATATTCGCAGTAAAAGATATTAGCATAATAAATTTGTTTACAGGATTATACTAGCGCTCAATTTTATATAGCATTTTTATTTACAAATGTTGAGATTTTGTATTATAGTATGTAACCTACATATTGTTAACCTATGCCTGAAAACTAAGCCCATTCCATTTTTCTACATATATTTAGGTAAAGTATAATAAAATGTTAAATCTATTTTGGACTTTTATTATACACCCAAAATCAATATTTTAAAATAAAAACACAAGATTGGTTTTTAGTATCTATCTATATTTACAATTTCTACTAAATCTATTTGCACACATCATTACCACATGATTTCACTAATTAGTTTGTATGTAACAATCATTTAATTTGTTTCAAATGTTTGAATGTACTATATTCCAGTTCAAATAAGAAAATATAATCAAACAGAAACTTTATACCAAACTCATAAAAACCTTAATGATTGCAGAAAACATAAAAGTATTTGCAAGCATGACTAATGCTGGTGTTTCTATATTTTGAACAATACATCAAATGCTAAGCTTTATATACTTATTTTTTTTACAAAATCCACAGATCTTGGTTGAAAGGTTAATATGGTGTATTGAATTATGATATGGCATCTTCAATTATATTAACTACTTATTTAGGATCATGAGGTAATTTGAATCCAACCATGTTGGCTGTATCTTCAACGGATCGTTCACCCTTTCTCTTAAAATCCTGGTTGATCTCTTTGTACAGCCTCGAGTTTTCTAAGTAATTGCAGTATGTTCTTGCCTTAAAATGCATTTCGTCAATAGCTTTGCAAAGCTGTAGATCGGTGGACTGATGCTTACGGTACTGGGAGAATATATACCGGACCATCTGGTTATCCGCCAGTTTTGTTGTCACACTCTGCTTACGAAGCTCCGACAACAAGTGTCTAAGTGTAACAAGAGCGGGTTTTGTAGAGATTGATGCCATTATTTACCTTCAAACAAATTAAATGTTCAACTTTTCTATCATCAGAGAGGTTATAAATTCTTCTGTGTTTTCATACGTGGGTTTTACACTGTTTACCCAAAACTCCGTATCAAGTTTTGACAGTTTGTCTTTGGGAAAGTGATGTAGAGATGTGTCATTGAATATATCGGTGAATTTAAAGTTATTTTCTAGTACTTTTTCAGTAGTATAAGGATGTAACTTGTAAATGTAAGGGACAGACTCGGACACAATTCTGTTAGGATGATTGTCTATCAGAGCAGAGAAACTATTGCACACTAGTAGGCAGTTATGTAATTTGCCGCCCCAGTTACACCAAAGAAAATTGTTGGTTAATTGCTTAGGGCAGTGAGGAAAATATGCTAAAGTGATACCATTTTCAGCGGTTACATAACAACCTTCATTGTTTTCTTGTATAACCTGAAGTCCTAGTTGACGGAGGATTGTGCACTCAGTTTTGTAGAATACGGGGTCGTGAACAAACACTTTGTCAACATTTAAGACCTTTTTGATACATAACAATAGAGCCAGTTGGTATCTAGATATATTGCACTCAGATACATGACCTAAACCAAAACATATTATCTCTACAATGTTTCTTCCTTGTAAAACTGTACTCACAACTTCAGAAAACGTTTTTAAATACTCAGATAATCTTATATCTTCGGCTGCAGTTTCAATTTTCCTGAAATAAAATATAGACATAACCTCAAAGTGTATTTGTTTATTTTAAAGTTTTAGCAAAGAAAATTACCGTATAACTTTTTCGGTGTCTACAGGAATTTCTTCTTTTCTAAACTGTATTACTCTTGCCGTTATCAGAGCTTGTTTGTTTTTAGAATTTCGTTTATTTCTTACGATCCGAAAACCATCACTGTCTAATTCTGAATTTGACATTTTATGTTTTTTTTTTTTTTTTTTTTTTTTTTTTATTTGCTCTTCGGAGCATGCTAAAGTTCTAGAACCATACCGCCTAGTCTTACGTAAATGTTTTTCTCTTAAATTAGTTTATTTTCTTTATTATTTTATTTACAACGTCTTTTTTTCGAAACGAACGATTCCCGCCATCTCCAAGATGGCGGGAATCTTAAAGCATTCACTTAACAGTTATGTTTTTCCCGCCATCTTGGGGATGGCGGGAAAGTCCACTTATTTTTCGTACGTTATGTTTTTCTCTTATGTCAATTTGTTTTCTTCAGTATTTTATGCATTCACTTTAGGTACAGTTATGTTTTTCTTTTAAGTTAGTTTGTTTTCTTCAGTATTTTATGCATTCACTTTACACTACAACAATTATTTCTTTTTACGACGTCCTCTTGCCATCTTGCGTCGCCATCTTGGAGATGGCGGGAGTCCGACATTTTAAGAACAAATTCAATGATGTGCACAGAGCTTTCAATATCCTACCTAACTTACGGATGATGATGTGTGTGAGTGAAGCGATGTCCAAGTGGAGGTCCATGTGAAGCGATGCGACAATCCCGATCGGATCGGATCTTTACGAAAATCGGATCATTATCAAAACGATTTTCGGATCACATCGAAACAATGCGATCCGATTCCATTCCATCTATCGGATCATCGGATATATGTATAGATAGATTCATCATTACAGAGTTTATCATGTTGGTTAAATAGGTCCGATTCTAGATCGATCGATTCAACTCTATCAAGTATAGGATCGCGATCCAAACATTGTGGTTTGTACGCAATGTGTATGTAGTATGTTGATATTGGGTGGTCATTATAAGTGCGATCGGGAACTATAGTTCGGTATTTTACATATTATTAGCATTTCCATAAGGACTTTGTACCCACCTACAGAACGACTTTTCGTCTGCTAATTTAAGAGTGGAAACAGACAAGCATTTCTCACAAGCTTCCATACATATTATTCATCATACACAACACAACACACATATATATAAAAGATAGACTCCGGTCTCCGACTAAGGTGACTCTACAGGAATCTCAAAAATCTTTATGTAATTGAGTATGTTTGATCAATCGAACCATAGTCTAAATCGTCTGTCTCTATTATTGAATGATTCCCAAAACGCAACGATAGCGCGTTCTAGACGTCAACCTTATTGAAAGTGACATCTAGTTAATTTTACGAAAAACTTATTTCAAAAGACTCTATAGATGGAGCTTATATTACAAACTTGGGATCCAGTTTGAACTAAATAAAGAATTAAAGACTGAAAAGACTAAATAAAGTTGAATCTATAAAATGCTGATAAATAAGTTAGAATCACGATTGTTACAACTACGTATGTTAGAGGTAAGGTATCCTCAAAAGTTGGGTATGGTGCTGGTTTCTGTGTGCGAAAGTGTAAAGATAGGGATTAGGGTAAATGGGTGCGTGTGTGCTTTCCTATATACAATTAGTACTCTGTGGTGTGTGCGTGTGCTACGCAAAATAAACAAACGCATAGGGTCATCGCAAATTTCTAATTACATATTACTTTTTGTCTGAAAGAAATAGCTTACTTAGCGACAAGGCCGCCCATTGTACATTTTCTTACATGTGTATTTTCATTTAGTCATAAAGAATAAAGAATTTTCATTCATTCATTCATTCATACTTTTGTATGAGAGTTATAATAACGTAGGTTACCTATACTATACCTACTTAGGTCGTTAAAACTTATACAACTTTAGCACACGCTATTTGCCTACTTAGCACGTGCTTGTGTTCTTAGTTGTCTGCAGTTATTATTAATTAATGGATTTAAAGAATGCGTCTTCTAACATAGGTGTTCTAGATACGTTCGACGAAAAGAAAAAGTGTTATCGCGACCCAGATACAATCTTTTGGCCTCTATCCTCATTCCCACAGACGTCCTTCACTATTTAGGTTAGAAAAATTGCCTACTGACAAACATAGGGCGCGCGCCTCTGCATATCGAGTGACCATTGTCCACCTTTTGTATGGGACAATCAAATCTACGCTATTCAGATCACGTACTAGGCAGTATTCGTTTCAACATACCGTAACAAGAAATCTACAACTATTTATTCTGTGGCGACAATATTATCCGGTCGCGGTATTATTTGTCGCCCGCGCTTTGTCTAAGGACGACGTCCAGAAAAACAAACTACCCGCACGTCTACGTTCTACTTTTTATTCGAAGGGAGAACATTATAGTTGCTAATATAAAACGTCGGTCTCGGTTCGAGGCGTTTCATGTAGGTTATTTTAATTTGCTGCTGATTTTTTTTAGTTATATCACGTCTTTCGTGTTAACCTATCGTGTTCATGCGAGAGTGAACTATTAAAACGGCCTAAAGGTTTCGTGCAAAGTGAAATGGAACGATACACAGTGAGCAGGCGATCTAAGCGTGGACTATTCGCAAAATGGCGGAGAAAATACGTGTATGGAATCCTGCGAAAGAGGTCTTGGAACTCTTGGATAACCAGCGGATACGATTTGAATGTGAGTACGAATATGTGCCTACAGCTTGTGTATTTCCTCCTTCCTCTCGGGGAATGACTTAAGAGTCTTAGCTGAGATCTGCCACCATCTTTACAATATCATCGGCGCATCGGACGGGGTTCATCTTCGCTCGTCTTCCAGTCCGTTGTATTTCCCAGCGGTATTCGGCTTACATGATGGTATTAAAACCTTTGCCGCTTTATTCTACCAATTTGCGTGGCCGACCTCGCCTCCATTACACTATCCAAAATGCAATACGATAGATGAGCTAGCAAGCTACATCAGTGTGGTGTGGTAGATAGCCAGATAGTCTACGACCTAGTGCGAATGAATGAGCTCTATCAAGCAGCTTGACAGAGCTTATTCAACTAGCTTGACTCAATCTAGTTCATCTGCTGTAATAACGTAGATTGGATTGTGTAAATAGATCTTTACATACGTATTTACGTTTAATTTTCGATTACGCATTGTACTTATGTGTAGGAATTGGCGTGAAATTATGTTTATTTAGTCGTGAAATTGCGACGCACTTATTAACAAATGGTACCTAAATAGCTTTCAGTCATGCAAATAGCACTACCTAGCAGGGTGTACCAGGGTGAAATTAAATGGTAACATTATAAAAAAACAATGCTTATTACGACTTTATTCCTATACTTACGTAAATACGTAAGTTGATGCGCAACAATTTAATTAAAATATTTTATAAATAATTATTATCTCGTAATTTGTGACAGCCCTTAGAGCTGGTTCAGACAAGGCGGATTCCGCGCGGAAATCTGCCGGAATCCGCGCGGACAGGTATGAACGAATGAATAGGCGCTAATGTAAATAAGATCTGCGCGGACTGCGCGGTTGACCCGCGCGTTTTGGAACCGCGCGATTTCCGCCGTGTTTGAACCAGCTCAGTGTTTGTTTACTTTGAGACTAGGTACGCATCTAGTCTGTCAGAAATTCATTACAAACGCACCCTATATCGTATTTGAAGTAAGATACCACTAAAGGACACGAGTGTAAATCTACTTTTGACTCTGAATTATGATGCCACCATTATACAAATGTATTTGAACATCCTGATTTTGTTTAGATACTTTAGTCTACGTTCCGCGGGCGGGACGAAATTAGCACAGATTATAAAATATTGCAAAAGAGACGTAAATAAACTTAACCTTCTTGGATTTGATGTAAAGTAGGTAGGTCATTTATTGTTTTAAAATATCATATTTTTCGACCAAAAGATTTTTAACAGAATAAATGATAATAATAATACGTAATAACATATAAAGCATATTCATTTTTTAAAAAAACACATAGGTACTATTATGTTATATTATTCAATAATTTTAGTAAATAGTCATAAATACGTAAATACTTAAACTCTCAGTACAACTCAACATAGGTCTAATGAGTATTGTAGTACCTACAAGGTTATTTCACCTACCATTAACTACCAAAAACATGTGTACTTACCTAATAACCATTAGACACACATGTCTTTACAGGTAGGATTATCAACTTGAAATGAGTTATTGTGACATTAGGAAGGATATGTCTAAGAATAAGGTACCAACCACATTGTTGCATATTTCCCACGTATCTTATTTTCTGAGTAGTGTGGGTGATTATGTAGGTAAACCTAACCGACCATACCAAAATACGCATAGTAAGTACGTTGCAGGTAGCTTTTTTTAGGTTAGGTTGTGAATCTACATAAACAAATTAAAATAAATAAGCCTGTTTAAGCTAAAAAAGCAATATAATTACTGTGGTCTAATCAGTTTAACTTTTCTTCACGCTTTTCTGAACTTACTTTCATTACATTTTCGAGGTCGATTTTAATTAATACATCCGCTATTTTACTTCTAAAATGCAATCTCGAAACATTGCATCTAAAACAAACTTGATACTTGTGGTTTGTGTTACGCAAAAATCAATTTTATTACACCGCATGTTGAGATAAATATTGCTTGTGAGCGATTAAATAGCGAGTTGCGACAGTGGCTTGTAGCTTCTATTCAATAGTTTGATACTTACATTTTACTTGTTGCGTGGTTAGTTGAACACGGTGTTAGAAGGGAATGGTTCGTGTATACCGCCAAAGTGCGTAAAATAAAAATTACCGCAAAATTTTTGCGTCATAATAAAATATCAACAAATTGATTGAATCATGACATTGATCTCTGCAAAAAATGACAGTTCAATAAAGTGAATTTGAATTTAGTACTGTGCGAGACGAATTGATTTGACAAGTGCATTATAGTAGAGTGAGGTCAGAGGTGACTATGCCCCAGATTTTCTTCAAAAAAGTGATGGTGTTGCAGGAACCCGGCGGCTTCGAGGTAAGCCACTTTCACTTTCCGACGTGCCCGGCGTCCATGGCGGGCGAAATCCTGACTTGTTTTAATTTTATTGACTTCCTTTGCCAAGGACCGGTCTGCACCTTTATTACCTAAAGCATTTTTAATCATGTTAGATATGTATTTCTCATTTTAAAAAGCACATTTGAATACCTTTATCCATAATCTTATGCACCCAGAATTCTTATGGAAGGTACTATTTATTTATTTAATCGTATGACAACACTAAATAGGGGTAATATTAATAACAAAACAAAAAAAAATACATGTATAAAACCTGTCAACTTATGGCATACTAAATAAAATAAAAACCTTACACACAAATATGTAACTACAATATTATGATAGTAGTGTATATTAGGTAACATTAACTAAGAATTCCGGATTTGCAGAAGTATTTCTTATTTGATTTGAAAATGTGAATGTCAGTAATATTTTAGCAATAATAGTCAATATATCAAACAATCCGCATGTGATTCACCATTCAGTAAACAATGGCGCCACCCACAGTCATTACCTCGTCTTTGAATATTGGTGATGGTACGCACCCACATAATGCCATCCTGCCTGTCAATTAAATTTACTAGTAAATTACAACAACCTACAGTTTTTCGGCGTTTGTTGGCGCCATTTAAGTGGGTGGTAGCTGGTAGGTGCTGTTTATTTCTAAGTATTGTAATTTCAATTTTGAGTCACACCTCATCAAGTAAAAGCGCACCTGTCAAAATATTTGACAGATAGGTACACTTGAATTGCATGGCGCGAAATTGTCTTGAGTATCTATCAAAAAAGAAGAAGATTTAAAATGTGGTCCACAACTTCGCAAGGTACTGTAGATGTTCAGGTAGTTATGACGTACATTTTAGGGTCGCAAATAAATTTTGTGGGTTTTTGTAAGCCAACATGTTTTTAATATGCATAAAAAAACAGTTGTTAGTTTGACGAGTAGGTAGGTGGGTATGGTTGTATGGTCACGCACCATTAGTAAGCTAATCAGACCGCGGTGGCCCCGTTGCGTAAGAGTAGTAGGTAGGTACCTATACTGGTCAAAGATCTTTATCCTAATTGTACACTGCTCAAACACACACTACACTGCTCATCTATGAGAGAGAGCGTTTTTGGAGTTTATGGACTCCTACCCTGTCCTTGTTAGTGTTGTGCCCAATTTGTGGTTTTGTGCTTTTGTGTCATTGTGCCTAAAACACTACCACGGTTGGTGTGGATGAATGAGTAAACTTTTCAGAGGAATATACAGTTTAGTTTTCTACGTGAATTGTCATTTCCACACTTAATTAAAACATAAAACTAACTTGACATAGAATAAACTTGTGATGAGGGCCGACAAGTAACCGGTCTATAGGCATATCCTATTTTAGCTCTCTGGTGGGCAAAGGACTTGCAATAAAAGAAAACTTGATTTATTATCTGAGAACTTAGGTCCATATTAGCTTGCTGCAAGCAATAATCAACTCTACCATACGCGTATTAGGTAGTGAATTCACTGTATGAAAAAGCTAAAAGTCAATCTCAATGACGTCAGTGGCTGCCAACAGATGGCGTTAGTCGACGTCAGTGCGTCAGTTTCTGATTGATTAATGAATTTGTTTTTTACTGGAGTAAGCAAAAAGGAGCTAAGTGTTATCTGAGGGTTCGGATCATTTTTATTTATTTAGTTGAAATAAATAAGGAACGACCTCGATGCTTTCGAGAGGGATTGGTGGACGAAAGCGGAAAGCAGCAGTGGAAGGATTTGGGGGAGAGGATTCGCCCAGCTGTGGGACGAGATAGGTTAGAGAAATAAAAACAAAAATGTATCATGACTACCTTTCAGATTCGTCTGAAAACGCTGGCTTGACGAGCAAACATTCTTTAGTTATTAGGAATTCCTTGAGGCAAAATGACCAAAAATGACCCATCTGTACCCCAAGTACGAGTTTGTTCACACACGGATCGCAGAGACACAAACTCTTACTCTCGTACTTGGGGTACTGATCTTAAGACTATAGCCCGATGACACCAAGTAGGTACGAGGTAGGTTAGATGGTCCGGTCGAGAGGTTATGGGAAAGGTGGTTTGTTAAGTTGCGTAAGAAGCGGTTACGGTACAAGTCATAACTTTTCATGGGTGGGGGAAGCGGCTATAGCTTTTTAAATGTGTAAAAAAAACTGTTGCATGGACATTCTCGAGAGCGCATCAGATCAGTTATTGATAACATCAATGCATTACGTATTTCTAATACTGTGCGTATGTTAATCTGATCGTTTGTATGTTGCAAACTATAATAATAAGGGCTCCTACTATAAGTATATTACACCCAATCAAGTCTAGATTTTGAGATCCATTGCATTACCATCAGAAATTGTGTTGAGCTGTAACTCCATCGCCTCTCACTTGCACCACCCAATAAGTTTGAATACTATCACGTCTTTGTTATGACAACTTCAATAAATGTTTTCTCTTCGATACGTGACTTAACACTATCGGTGCTTCCCGCCATTTTAATGAAGAATCTATACATAAATGCTTGCATAATATTACTTGAGATTTGGGGTCATATTAGTTGGAAATGTTTGATAGGATGTCGAAGATGATAATGATAAGACTAAAATTAATGAATATAATACCTGTTTTGTTGTTGTGGTTCAGCTCACTGAAGAATAACGTACCTGAGGGTATTAAGGCCTGTCGGGTAATAAGGCCTAAGTAACAGAAATCGTAAGTTTCACTAATAATTTCCCTGCCTTATTTCGTCCTTAGTATACGTTTCTAGTTTGTTCGCCATTCTACTGTATTTTGCTATTTCGTGACAAAATTCAGCCTGTATTTGTCCTGCAATTTAATATTATGTTTCATCAATATTTTATATTCATTTTATTTATGACTAGCTGACCCGTGCCCACTTCGTTGGGCATAATTCGACCGTTTTTTCTCCGGTTCACTTTGCAAAACGGACTACCACGTAAAAGTCTTTTTATTTTTCGCTTCTTTATATGATAATAAAATATTCTTTATATAATATTTAACCTATGATACTCAGCAATAATGTAGTTTTCTATTGGTGAAAGAATTTTAAAAATCGGTTAAAAATCGATCAGTAGATCCCGAGATTACCCCTTACAATTTAACAAATATACAAACACACAAACTTTACTTCTTTATAATATTAGTATAGATAAATATACGAATAATTCAGATTATAACCAAACATGAAATTTATTTATCATTTTTCAAAATGTCAAGAGCCAAGCGACATTAGAACTTAAACGAGTTATCAAAGAAAGTTGTAGTCGTTTTAAACGGTGGTTTAGCACGTAATATATTACGTAAATACCGTTAACAGTCCATAACAAAACAACGTGAACTTGCAAGTTTATTTCACACGAAATCACCACTATTAAGATCTTAAGTTCTTTTTAAGTACAATTTTTCACAGTCATCTCTTGACGAGCACAATATGAATCATATAAGTGGGTGTTATGTCAAGTAATGTTACTTTATTTTAGTTTATAAAAGTGAAAACTTAAGTTGAGGTAGAAAGACGAATTTAACTTCGATTTGACAGAAGCAAAAGTAAGTCTGCTAAGTTTCATCACAGACCTTAGAATTAAAATCAGAAGTTTTCTTAAATAAACTTGGAGAGAAGATAAGTAAATTTTGGTATTAATATAATTTATCATTTCTTTGAAATTGTATCATCGTTTGCATATATCTTTGAATCTTTGAAATAAACATACTTTAAGAACAAAATAAAAACTTAAATCCAAAGTTTTATTTAGCAAACTAACCTAAACTTTTAATTACTTAAATATATGTACTTAGGTACCTAAGTGCACTTATATTTATAGTACCCAGGTGATGACATCATAAATAATGAAATAAAAAAACATAAGATTTAAAGCATCAGTTACATACCATTCATCATGTGAAAGTACTTGTAAAAGTTGTTTTTAATACTTCCTAAAAGACTATCCTCTCTTTCTGACACAACCGGTTTCCCTATTTCCTTCTCTTTCACACAGTGCAATGTTTGTACCGTTGGCGTTGTAAGTGCTACTAAGCACGAAAGAATTTGTGCACATGATGTAGAAATGGTCTAAGTCACATTTCATCAATTTTTGAGATTTTATAATTTATATTATTTCTTTAACTATTTTACTATGCCAAGTTGTACTCATCATCAGAATATTAATTAAAAAGAAATTATGTGCATAATATGTATTATAATTAATGAGTACAGCATTATTATACACTATAACAAAGTGCCTAAAATCACTTTCAGAAATATGTGCGTGCTTGAAAAAAAAATACAAATGGCAAGACGGTTTAAATTGATGTTTTTATATAGAATCCTTTTTTTCATTACATTTTTTTACACTTCCAAGCCACCATCATTAAACAAATTCCCAAAAATGTGCGTGCTCGAAAAAAAATACAAAAATCGTCGGTTTATTTCGATGTTTTTATAAAAAATCCTTTTTTTGTACCTTTTTTATGCTTCTAAGCATAACTACTTAAACAAATATTATTAAAATATTATGTGCTTAGATCAAGTCCGTTTAGTAAAAACGTCAGCTAGTTTTTTATAAGGTCAACGGCTATAATTACGAAACTAGGTCTATTCAGTACAAACAAACCTTCAAGTAAAATACTTGTTTCAAAATAAACGGGTAAGTAACTAACTATGTATTAACTGAATAAGAGCGAAGTTACAGTTTAAATTTGAATTTAATTTGATCTGTCTATTACTAAACGGACCTAGCCACACCTTAGATTTAGAAGGTGTATAATTATAGTAGATCATTGCGAGATTTTTGATTTAATATGATAAGAAAAATAATAAACAATGATTCATGGATATTCACGTCGTCTAATTCCAAACTAAGCAATGGTTGTAATGTGGAAATTAGATTACAGACTTGTATTTTTTTTATTTATGTAAGTACTTACTTTGAGGGTCATAAATCTTTAAGTCTTCAAATCCCCTAAATGGTAAGTATAATATTTCTTTACAAGAGAATGCACCTTTTTTTTCGTCCCACTGCTTTATAATTTACTAATATTGAGTTTCATTAATCTGTCTAAAATCCCCTTTGCCCCTTTGCGGTGGTATATGGAAATGCAGCTTTTTTATTTTTTAGCGTTTTCTGACCATAGTGCAAAAGTCTGCGAAAAGTTTTCTTTAAAGAACCTTAGTTTTGGCGTGCAACTAATACCTACATGAAACATTTTGAACAACAACAAGAAATTATAAGTGTAAATTATTAGTACCTACTTCTAGAAACCTACAAAATAAAAAAAGATTCGCTGACACCACAACTGGTCAATTATAGTCTACTCAAACATTTTGCATGACATATAATATTAAAGTTAGTTGTATAAAAAATGCTGTTTCCTGTTATTAGCCTTGATACAATTTTACAAGTCACTTGGTTTGTAAGTACAAGGATGTAATTATGCAAGAATGAGAGTGAACGTTGAATTTAATAAGTTTAATTTAAATTGTAAGCTGTTTGACAAAGATCAATTTTCAGATACGATACAAATCATAGACATGTTTTTGAAGTGAAAACTTCTTTAGCGGCGCTGGGTGGGTAAAAACTTTCAAACTCGCGTCAGGGTCACGTGACGTCGAAAAAGCGTAAGATCTTATTTAATTTTTATACATTGCTCGTAAAACAAGAGACGACAAAAGAACACACTTGCGGTCACGCGACGTATGACTCAAACAATTAAATAGTGTTGTGGCGACATGACGTGACGATGACGTGGCGACATGACGTGACGTGACGATGACGACGAAGCCAACGAAGACACAGACACATTCGCGCTTGCGCGAATGTGTCTGTGTCTTCGTTGTCTTCGTCGTTGTGTCACATTCGCGAAGCGCGAATGTGACACAATGACATGACACAATCACGACTGTGGTTATATTTTTGAAGTGAAAACTTAAAAGTGAAAACACAACGTTAATACGAAGACACAGACACATTCGCGCTTGCGCGAATGTGTCTGTGTCTTCGTTGTCTTCGTCGTTGTGTCACATTCGCGCTTGCGCGAATGTGACACAATGACATGACACAATCACGACTGTGGTTATATTTTTGAAGTGAAAACTTAAAAGTGAAAACACAACGTTAATATTGAAGTTTTCACTTCTGCCGGCACTCCCGGAGTGCTACCATTTTTTTTTTTTTTATTTAAACTAGCCAAATAATACTTTTTTCGTAAATGCATTTAATTTAATGAATTGTTTTTGTACTTGATGTTTAAATCCTAAAATAGTAGGGGAATGAAATTGTTCAAAAAAACGCAGCGAACATTATTTAGCGCACGTCCTCAGCAGAATGTCTTAACCAATTAATGGTCTGCTGTGAAATCAGTGATTTCACATGACGTTTTGAATGTCATTGTCATATTGCAGTTTTTTATTGATTTGTAATTTTTAAACATGGCAGCTAGTATACAGCTAGTATATACCTAGTGGTCCTTATCTACATCATTGGGAAGTTTTTATTCTATGGCGTTACGCCAGGGTCCCGTTTCACCAACTTACAAGTTAACTAGTAACAATTTTACTATTACAGGCGTTACAAGCTACTAATTACAATTACAAGCGTTTCACGAACAGCTATTTTTTAAAGAATAATAAAAATCTGACCATAGACTCATTTTACTAGGAAGAAAGTGTCGAATAACAAGTAAAATTTTCTGCCCTATTCCATTCATTCCAATTCATTCCAATTCGTCGTTCTTTGCTCTGTAATTGGTTGGCGGTCTTTCGAGTTTTCTGTTTGTGGCCATTTAACATAGTTATGGAATAAATGGGTTGACACAATTGATACAATTTTATGTACCACACGGCATACACTGGCCTTAGACACGCCGTGCATGTCCCCTACCGTGTGGTACTGTCCTCCGGACCCTAGCCAGTGCAGTCCCACGCACAGCTGCAATTTGGGGTCCAAGGGCATATTCCGCTGCGTGGTATATTCAAGGTGTGGTCCAACAATTCCTAATAAATCTTGCATTTTTGACGAACTCATTCTGAATCGTTCATTAAACTCGTAGTCACTTTCGAAATCTACGTTAATACGCTCCCGATATATTCTTCTTCTCCGCGTTATTGTATTATCTTCTTCTGATGACGAGTCATCATCCCAAAAGAACATTGTTATTTCTAGTTCAATGATTTCAAATGTTTTTTGAATATTATAGCTCTGAAACCATTTAATAATATTGCACTTTTACAATTCTACCCAGGTCAAAAGGTAGGTAAAATTGTAACCAAAATCCCTGACAAGTTCAAATTTCTGTAGGAAACACTTGTTCGATTCATCAAATTGTCACAATAAAAAAATTTAAACAATCTATGGATTGTAAATTGTCACTGGTTACTTGTACTTGTAAAATTTTGAATTTACGACATTAAGAAACGCTTGTAACACGAAATGTTGCCATTATCAATGGATTATGGGTAAATTTTGCCATTTAATTTTACAATTCTACAATTTTGTAAGTTGGTGAAACGGGACCCAGGTCACCGTTCGCCGGCTACCGAAGACCTTGGTGTAGTTTCCTATTGCTTTTGTTTACTTTATATTGTTAACGGAGACTATTTCCGTTTTTGTATCTTCAATAAATGTTCATCGTTTACCAGCTTTCAATTAAATGTTGCAAAAACATCATTGAAATTTCGCAAAAGTCACAAAATTGCAGTTTTTGTAACTTTTATTTACCAACCAAATGCCACATGTATATTTTATTCAAAAATTAAGCCTTGGTCGTAACTGAGGACATGAAACCAAAAATTTTATTGATCCCAGTTTATAGATCTTCGATACATTAGATTCCAATACTGATAAACAGAGATTGACTCTGGTTTAGCTGGTCACATGTGTCTTAGTATGATCATTAGTATTAAAGATAATCCTGTCATCTTTAATGTGATGGAGTATCAAGATGGAAAGATGAAGATAGATGGATGCTCTCAGTATTATGGGACGTAAAACTTTCAACGACGATTTTGATTCATCTTTTGCTATACTTTCTTTTACTAGTAGGTACATGCTTAGAGATATGTATATGAGATCTTTAAATATTTCGCCATTAAAATTAAATTAAATTTTAAATATGACGAAATATTGTGGGCTGGCCAGGCCACACTATTAGAGGCATCGACAAGTGGAGCCAAAGAGTTACGGTCTGGAAACCAAGAAATCGAAAAAGAAATAGGGGAAGACAACACAAACGCTGGGAAGATGACATCTAAAATACAGGAGGAAAGCTTTGGACAAGAACTGCAAAGGATAGAAAGAATGGAAGGAATTGGAGGAGGCTTATGCCAAAAGGCACACAGAAACAAAATAAACTAAAACAATGTAAATCTCTTTAAAGTTTCTGAATAAATGGCTTAATCATTATTATTGACGTGACAACGTCTTATAATTCGATAGAGCCGGCTGCACGCACGAAAAAACATGACTCATGCGGCGTTACCTCGCTCTGAGACTCATGCGGCGTTACCTCGCTCTGAGGCGTTCCATGAAGTGCAAGCGAGAGTGCGGAACGAGCGACAAAGAAGCACAATCGGCCTTTGCGTTCGTTGTCACGTTCAACTATCGTCAGTAAACCGACTTTACAGACAACCTTTTTTTTTATTATTAAGATCTAACTAAGTAAAATTGTTATTTTGACCTTTCAGCGATGCACCTATGCATGTGTTGCATTGAACCGTTGTTTCACCTCGCTCGCCTACTCAGTTGTTCAGCAAGCTTCGTTGACGCGAGACGTAGGTCGAGTTTTTACTTTCCGAAAAACCGGTCTGGAACGTGACTGATCCTAAGTTTTTGTTCAGACTTCGCTGCTGTGATGTGTCTTTGATTTTGTTGTGTTTTTTGGATTTACAAGGATATTTAAGGTGAGTTTACGAAAAGTATGCGGTTTGGGTTGAGACATAACTTTGTCCGTATTTGTACGTTTTAGACTAAAGTTGGGTCTTGCACCAGCTGCATTGCATAGGTAAAGTGAGTTATACCTACTTTTTGCTAATTCTTAGGAATGTTATATTGTTTACTGTATTACTTCGTTGTGTATGTATGATGTAGTTAAATAGTGTTGTTTCACGTGTTTTAACTGTAAGTATCCGAAGTCAAGTTACAAAATTAATTAATTTTAAGCGACCTTAGGTATTTAATGTTTCCTGTATAAGTATGAACTGCTGTTCAAATTCTATAGCAGTTATGACATGGTTTTATTACATTGGGTACACAAATGAAACCAACTTTTTGTACATTTTCGATATTTATTTTTAGGCCTTCAGCCTACTAAAGTATAAATAAAAAGACAATCACTAGACAATCGTTTTGATGCCTGTTTGTAAGGCAGTTAACAATATATTGACAAATTGAAAAATAACATTTAAACTATTTACTTACAACAAGGAAAGTACCTACATATTTTTGCTTGTAACTTGTAAACAACCAAATATAGCAGCAGTTGAGATATCCTAGTTGGCCAGTAGTAGGTATAACGTTTATTTACGTCATGGCATATCCTTGTGCAGTGATGTCCTGTCCCCTGTACCGTCATAACATAACCTCAAAAACCGCGTCAAAATATTGATTACCAGCAAAACGAGATTCCAAGATCAAAATCAAAACTACTCGTACAAGCACCGTTACTTTTAGTTTGAAGCTCCGAGAGTTTTTATGTCGTTCCCAATCACACTAGCTTCCGCGTGCCTTAGAAATCAGTTATATATATCTGATGCACGAAACCAAGTTCGTATGCTGTGAAAAGTGGGTCATGCGCACTTAACCCCTTTTACCTGAGAGTGCTAGACTGCTATTATCCAACTCACATCGTTAGAAAATACGTCGAATTTTCTTACTATTATATTTTTATTTTTGAAATATGCATTCTGCACTTTTTCCACCAATTCTTCTCAAAAGTGTGTACGTTAATAAGGATCAGTGAAAAGACTCGGGCAGACCTTTGTCCAGCGGTGAGACGAGAAAAATATGCATTGCTATGTGAATAAATAAGCACAAGACATACAATAAAAATATTCTGTTCAAAATTTTTTATATTGCCATCTAAAAGTCTTTTGGCTAGGTCTAAAACGCACTTTGTGACAATATTTTTATTATATTCCTTTTAAAATTATAACCATGAAATGCATTTTTTGTGCATCAGCTACACTTGCACGTAAAATACTTATACATACTAGATACTTATATGTACTACTTAGATACTTTCGATAGGTAGATACATTCAAAAAACATTTAATAAAGAAAGTTGGTAAAGACACAGATGGTGATTTTACCTTAGCTTACGTGTCAATTCTTCAGATTATAATAAAAAGGAGAAATGCAGTAAGGCTAAGGAGAGTTGTTATTATTTTTCATATTGTTTACTACAATATCTTACTAAGAACAAAACCTCATTACATCACTATCGTATTGTATAAGATCATTGTACCTAGTACTAAGACTTTTATTGTGTTGTGTGTTCATGAGATCATCGCTGCAGTCTGTGTTACCTTACTACAGATTAAATAATGACTTAAAACTACGTAATTGTACATATACCAAAATAGAATAACTAATTTACAAAAAAAATCTAGGACTGAAAATATTCCCTTCATATTCTCGAAGATTTGGAGATTTGAACAGGTTGAAGATGCAATAATTTATACATTTGATGATTTTTACAGATGGTTGTATAGCTCTATTTTGATTCACAAGTCTATTTTTAAGTACCTAGGTAGGTATTAAGTATTACTCATCTACATAATTGGTTCCTTCTGTGTGCTGGCTCCTGATAAATCAGTACCCATTAACCGACAATACCTACTGTAGGAAATAAATAATGAGTCAGTAGACGTCTCATCTTGTTTTGATATAACTGTATGTATGATCCAGAATAATGCAAGTTAATGGCCTTATATTTTTTTTTTGAATTTATCAAATTCAAAAAAAATATCGTATATATAGTATTACATAACATAAGAATAAGAATAAGAATAAGAATATATTTATTGCAAAACTGTGTAGGTACATTGAGATCTTATAAAATAGGTACAGAGTCAGTAACAGTTTGTCCGTTTCGGACGTACAATATGTATCTAAGTATTATGTTTTAAGAATTTAATATATTAACTTAAATATTATGTTTTAAAAGTAATTTTAAGGAACTTATTATATTAACTTTAATATATTATATTAAATATATGCATTAACAGTCTTTTAAATTTAAATAACTACTTAAAATATCAATATTATCTATATGAGATCAAAATATTCACATAAGTTATAGAAGACCTTTTGAATCAGCCATTTTCTTAATCTATTCTTAAATATAATTCCATCAAGTTGTTTTAACTCTGTTGGTAAATGGTTGAAAACTTTTATAGCGGAGACATATGGGCTTTTATGAAACATGGTGTTGTTGATTTGTGGTATTACAATATTAAATTTATGCTTTGTTCGAAGATTTCCAATGCGGCTAGACTTAAGATCAAAAAAGGATTGCTTATTATTTTTTACAAACAGACAAATTTCTAATATATAAATTCCTGTTAATGTTAAAATGTTATTTTTTTAAAGATGCATCGTAGAGATTGGGTATTTTCTAAGTTATAAATTGCTCGAAGACATTTCTTTTGCATTATGAATGCTGATTGGACCGTTACAGAATTACCCCAAAAAATAATGCCATAGATTAAGTGTGGATACACATGACCATAATATGCATTTAATGCAATTAATTTTGATGAGTTATTACTTAATGTAGATAGAGCATAAATATATTTTGAAATTTTTGAGTTTAATTTTACTATATGTGATTTCCATGACATGAATTTATCTATACTAACACCAAGAAATTTTATTTCATTTATTTCTTGTAGATTTTTACCGTTATGACAAATGTTCAAATCAATATTTTGTGTTTTATAATTTTGAAATCGTAGATAGTGAGTTTTTTCTAAATTTACTTTGAGATTTATAGATTCTAACCATTTGACTATTTTATCTAAAGTGTTGTTAATGTCTGACTCTAATTCTTGGATTGTCTTGTTTCCTTGAGGGATATATATGGTCGCATCATCTGCATACATAACGCATGAATGTTCAGTTACTTCAGGGAGATTATTTACGTATATTAAAAATAAGAGGGGACCAAGGATACTACCTTGAGGCACACCTAAAGAAATGTCTTGAAAAGTTGATTTAATTCGCTTTATAGTTTTAGTTTCTTTTTCATAGGTGTCAATAACTACTGACTGTGTTCGACCATGTAAATAAGATTCTATTAGTGAAAGAGCTGTTCCTCTTATGCCAACTTCTTCTAGTTTTCCTAAAAGAGTCTCATGAACAACACAATCGAATGCCCTAGACATATCATAATTTTAACGAAAATGTTTACTAGATATAAGTTAATTTGAACTTTTTAAAACGCGGTTGAAAGAGTTACAATTAATGAAAGGACGTCAAGATTTCTTACATAAGTTTATTTTTATCAAATTTTGACATCTAGATTTTTTGTCAAATTATTACTTATAACAGTTTTGTCGCAGGCGTTCGATACTATTCCTATGTTGTTTAAAAAATATTTGCCATTTTCAAGTTATCGCAAAATTGTAATACTCTCAATACTCAATATATTTATTGCATTCATAATGGTACATGTCAGGTTACAAATATTGTTAATATTAGTTTCACACATGAACCCTCTTCAAGGGTATCACAATATTAATGTCAAACTTAAAATTAAAATTAAAATAATCTTCTACAGAATAAAAACAAATAAATACTACTGTATATATTTGCACTGAAACTTCAGTACTTAATTTAGTTTAATTGTAATTCTTTGTAAGAAGGATCATATAAAAAAACGGTAGGAACCAGGCCGTAAGTTTCTTGCCCGTTCTTCTAGGCTCTGGTCGCGTGGAACTGGCACCTAGAATCACCTAGTATGTAAGACGATTCTAAATGATCCTTGTGATTTTACTGAATAAAGTAATTTTTGACTTTGACTTTGACTTTGCGTCAACTTGAAAATGGCAAATGACAAAAAGTACGAGCCAGGCAAAAAAAAAATAAAAAAAAATGTTTCTTTTGCGTCAGTTAATGTAATGTTGATACTAGATACGGACAAAACCTTACAATGGTACATTTATGGTACAGTGGCTCCATTACTCACTATGGTAGGTAGTAGGTTCATTGAAGTAGGTATTCGGTATTGTAATCATGTGCGTGACGTTGCAACATGCACTAATGAATGGAGGTGTGGTAAGGTGCATTTACAAGTTGAATTGAAATCTGTACATATCTATACAGTTTGAGTATCAAAGAACTTAGATATAGAGTTTAAACACCAAGTAAATTGCATTAGCTTTACGAATCTCGGTAGAAGACTAACGGTCTATCTTATAAAAAGTTAGCGCAGACTTGATGACTTGATGTATTGATTACCATACGTAATGATGACATAAAGTCAAGTTCGGCTTGCTATCGTTATATTTTTGACAATTCGCACAATACGACAGGCGTCACAGCTCAGTTGGTAGTAGCTCTGCCTTCCATGCTGTGGGTCGTGGGTTCGATTCTTACCTAGAGCAAATGTTTGTGTGATGAACATAAATATTTGTTCTGTGTCTGGGTGTTAATAATTATAACAGTCTCTACCCGTCAACTTTTGAGTCGACAGCACTGATAATAAAAATTTATATTTTTACTTTTAAATAAGTTGAAACTAAATATTTATTTCATTTTTGTATTGTGCAATAAAAATTGCTGCAACAAGGTCTTCATAGATGAGTACATAAATGAGAACATCTTATTTAACAGTTTTTCTACAAAAGTATGTCACATTGTTTACATAAACAAATATATTGCTAAAATATTGCCTAACGCTGATTCTTCATGTTTAGATATCCTCTTTTTATCGATCAATATTACTGAATAGGCATTTTAGTACCTATTTCATAACGAATAATTATGTTAATTTAAAAAATAGTCCATATCTAGAATAAACATATTGGTAAAGGAGACCAGGTTAATATTAGATAAAACTATAAAATAGTGTTAGGTTAGATAATTTAGTATTAGTTGTTATGTAACCAAGGATTATATAATCAACTTTCGCGTTCATCCTTTTAGTAAGAACCTCTAAAATTATTTATATAATTATATCAAATTTTCTGTTATCTAACAGTTGGTTAGGATTAGGCTATGAAAGTCAAATATTGAACCGACTTTACAAAAGGAGGTTCTCAATTCGGTTGTATGTTTTTATATGTTGGTACTTATGTTACGCGATAACTACGCCAATTATTTGTACTGATTTTGATTATTCACTTACTTTTTTACAGAAAAATATGTTTTTAGTGTTATTATTGATAAATAATAACATATTATATTATCGATAGATGACGATTGAAGTTTTAATCATTTTTGTAAAAAAAATCTCATCCAAGTCCCAAACAAGTTTTGAATCAAAAATGAAAAAAATCGTTTGGGCACTAATCTGTAGTAAAGGCAACAGATTAGTCCATAATTAATAAGCGTCAGTTCAAATCATCAAAGTATTTACTCTGTAAAATGTATAAAAAATGATAAGGAAGAAAAAAAAAGATAAGGAATAATATCGGTGCCAACACAGCGCCCTGAGGCAGATCGGATCAGCGTTTATCTATCCAGTAGTAATTACACTAGAAAGCTGCGCTACTTGCCTCCTTCCGTGGCATGTGTTAGTTATGTAGTGTTTCTTCGAGCTACAAAGTATTTTTGTTGGTTTTATTTTATTGATTGATGATTTTATCAAGTTTCGTCGGTGGATTTTAAGAAGTTCTCAATTTGACTGTGTTTTTAGGGTTCCGTACACAAAGACTAAAACGGGGCCATATTACGTACTAAGACTTCGCTATCCGTCTGTCTGTCTGTCTGTCTCTTTGTCCGTCTGTCACCATCGTATCTCATGAACCGTGATTTTTAGAAAGTTGACATTTACACAGATTATTATATTTATGTTGCCGCTATAACAAATACTGAAAAACTGAATAAAATAAATATTTAAAGGGCTCTGAGCGTGATTTTTTGGAAACCTTCGCGAATTCAACTCTCACTAATTTTATTTTTAGTGACCTACACGACACTTTCAAATCAGCACATGTCGTGTCGGTGAGTGTGAAGATGATACCACTACTGTTTCCATTCATGTACTCGGAGCAAGTGTAAGGTTACGAGCTCGCAGGATGTGGAGCTAGCTATAATATACTACAATATGTAATGTGGTGCATCCGATGACCTTAGCCCACGCACCGCTTGGCTAAATATAACGTAGGGGTTTATCTATCATGGGTTTTATACGTATAAAAAAAATGTGAAAGATATTAAAAAAAAATCATACTTATTCTTAGGCTAAAACTAAAATTCCGTTATTATTAGTTTAGGAAACGTTTTTTTTTACTTTTTAACACGCTGGCTGAAAAAGAGGTGTGTTATCAGTTTGACGTGTCAGTGAAGAAACGAATATACTGACTCGATGTATTTTATTATTTTATGTGGCTTCAGTCTGTCAATACGACAGACAATGTCAAGTGTTTGAAAATAATTCTCAGTCAAATCAGACAATCGTCAAGTCGGTTGCCTTTTGTTTTTTAAAACAAAAAAAAAATGGTGAAAAAATGACGAAATATTATTGTTTGAAAAGTGTTGTGTTGTGATCGAGATTTCTGCTGACGTTTTTAACAAAAAATATCAACATTTATGCCTGCGAGGAATATTAGTCATAAACTCATAAATGACTATTTTCTCGTGAAATTTTGTCACACATCTTCTAAGTAGACAGAGTCAATTATACAATACCAAGTAGCCTTGCGTTAAACCATTGTATTGCAGTATTGACGTGGCGTGAGAACTGGTAAATACCGGTGAATACCGGTAAATGCTGATTTATTGTCGAGATTGCGGATTTAATGTCGTCAGCCGTGTGAGAGATGGGTGTGGGACTGATAACTGATAGTGTGATGATACACACGACGGTAAAATAATCTTAGCACAATAATTAAATACCTACCTACCAACTACTTTCTGAGCTGTGATGTGACAGACGTCACAGTTTAGTAGGTAGTAGCTCTGCCTTCCATGCTGTGGGTCGTGGGTTCGATTTCCCTCCCAGAGCATCTGTTTGTGCGATGAACGTTATTTGTTCTGTGTATGGGTGTTATTATGTATTCAATGTAATATTATAATTATTTTATATTTTTTATTCTTGAATATTTAGACATCTTGTTTCCAAGAAAGTAGTATTATTCATAGACGTCTGTGTCGTGTTGGTAAAACAAATGCGAAATCTTAAAATGGCTTCCCAACAATACGTACATTATCGGGTCAGTGACATCTAGACTCTAGATTTCCAACAGACGCAAAAACTTTTCGAAATTATCAGATCTATCATCAGACATTTCAATAGGATGGTTTATCACGGCATTTGTGAAAGTATTTGATTTTTACATTTTTAAAATGAAAATTACATCGTAACTCTGAATAGGAAGATTGAAGAAGGAATTTTTAACATATGCGTGTCGGAAATAGTCTGTTGATAGCAGATTTTTTAACACCAACGACACGACACCACCAAATCGTAGGGAAAACAATGTCGTACATGCGATTCAAAGACTAAGCATTTATACTTAGGTTAGTTTGTCAAAATCAAATCTAGATTTCTTTAAAGTTTAAGCTTCTATTTGACAAATGCGTGAGATTCGGTTATACAATTATTATTCGCTTATAGGACGCTTTTACATCTTGAGAACGATATATTTCTACAAGAGATCGTTGCAAACGATCTATAGATAGTCAAACTAAAGTGCAGTGATATATGACAATGATACTGACCATGAACTCTTTGAAACTAAACATATGCCATAAACAAACAAAGGGAAGCTAATTAGGGGTGCTGAAGAGTTCGGAAATAAAGTGGTTTTTATTTTGTTTATAGATAAGCTTAAGTATAGTTCGTGTTATTTTATCTAAAAATATAAACGCTGCAACCCTCACTTGGGCAAATGAACTCTCTTTGGGGTACCCTCCACTTAGTTGTGTACGTATTGAAGTAATTTTAGTAAAATAAAGTACATTATCTCGCACTGCGGCTATAATTAATAAAAAAAAAAGTTATTTACATACGATTAACATAGGTACGTCTCGTTCTATCCCGTAACTCGTAACGTATCTGATGTGTCAATTCGCGCCGCCCGGCTGATCTCTTCGATGTACTTCAACAACGTACCTACTTTCAAATTCAAACGTAAAAGGTGGAATGTATAGTGTTAACCGTTTTATATCAGACTGACCATAATCTTATTTAAAAAAACCAAAAATAGGTATCGCTATTATAAAAACGGTGGAGATTCTTGAGTATAAAAGAAACCTTAAAAGCTCTCGATAATTTTCTCAGCGTCCGACAAAAACTAAAAACGTGAGCATCCAAAAAGTCCAATAAGTCCAAAAACTAAGGTTACTGTGATTATAAAAACGTGTTGAGAGCGCGGCCAAGCGAGTCGTCTTCCACTCCAGTGCGTCTCCCACGGGAGTCACTTCCTGGGCACTGCTTCTTGCCTCATTGACTTCTGGACAAACTGGACACTTTAATTTACTTCTTCTTCTTATCGTGTCGATTCTACAACTGTATTTTGATGTAGCATCGTGTTGGAAAGATTAGCCAGACTAGACACTGCTTTACCGTGCCTAGCTGTTACCGGTGTGCGCCACGAGGAGGATCATTCCATGCACCCATTTACTTATGATGGCGTATGTTTAATGAGAAAGGAAAAAATCATGTCTATTTTTTTTTCATCAAAAATATGCTAATGATGGTGTGTGTTTACTAAGAAAGGTCTAGAGTGCTAGACAAAGTCAGTATATTTTGCAAGGAATCAAGAAAAAATAAATTATACTACTAAGGTGATCTCATCATATCTTACAGCGTTGGTAATAATTACTTACTGCAATGTAAATCGTGATCGTATTACCACTTACGAAATATAACATCGCTTCATCTGTTGAGCAATATATAAACTGGCTTTATAATTTAAAATATCTTACTGTAAATTATAACGATAAAAACATTATATTATTTGTTTATTCTATCGAAGGTTCTGCTTCCAAAAGCTATCGCTATTATAAGCGCTCCAGTATTTCGATTTGACAGCTTTTAAGCTATTGCATAGCTTCTATCGCGGGCCTTGAGCGTGGAGACTGAATCCAGAAATTCCGTAACGAAAATAACCTAACACTGCGCATGCGTAATTCAGCAAAAAATGCTATGCAATAGCTTAATCAACGATGAAAGAAAACGATCTAGAAAAATGTATTTACAATCTGCGCTAAAAGAAACCTAAATTTAGATGAGTTTTTTTTAATTGAATGAAGAATTTAGCATGTTCGTCGATTATTAAAAGCTAGAGCGAGACAGTAAAATTAGAAAGAGACGGTTGCAGGTCATTGATCTGAACCTGTTTCACTGGACCCGTCTCGTAGACCATAAACTAAGTCGCTGTTTCGTAATAAATCGCTTTAGATATCAAATTTAGAACTGGTCTGGGAAAGAAGAAGAAGCGAGTCTAACTCGCTTCTTCTTCTTTCATATATTACATTATATTACATAGATAGAAAACTCTTTATTGTACACACAAGGATTTATCAGAAAATACAAAAAACAGTGTTTGCAGTAAGTGAATACAATGAGCGGCCTTAACGCATTGAGCGATCTCTTCCAGACAATTAAAATGGACTAGATTACATTTTTAACAATAATGACGGGGTGCCTAATTAAACAGACTTTCATTTGATGTAATAGATCAATAACACATACTCTATATTTCATTCATGCATTCATTCATTCATTTTTTTTAAATGCTCTAAATGTTTATTTGTAATGCTGGAACAAAAACATGTCGAAACTCGTTCACAGCAGAAAACAAACGCCAATAAAAACTTGATTTTAAAAAGTAAATTGTGGGATTTTTAAGAAATGTCTGCAATGCTTTGATTGGAGTGGATTTTACTTTTTGTTTAATTTTTCCACAGATGATATGAGTAGATACTTTTTGTAGATATATAATTATGGAGGTTACATTATTTAAATTTTACATGTAAAAAAAAATCAAAAGATTCGTGGTGCGTTTTTAACGTAAAAGATCTCAACGCGTTACTGTTTATGTGTACATTGTTTATATATTTTAATCATTTTTTTTAATGGAAAATATTAAAATAACTATAATTTTTCACAGGCAGCTATGTGAAAAAGCAATTCGAAAGTAATTCACACAAGAACTCAAAGATGAATGAGTTGTTGTACCTTCTTATTTAAATATTTAAAAGTATTTGTTATGAGAGAAATTAAACAATAGTCCAATTAACGTTGGTGCTCACAGAACTTTCTCATGAGACTAAGATATTTCGTAGGATTAAATATACTAAAATATAGGCTCATTTTTTCCGTGATTGTACCCGTTTCAGGGTTTAACCCCTCTTGTCACGCCAAAGTCACGATTTCAACATACATAACCTTATTATATTAGTTAATTTAATTTAGACAGGCGTCACAGCTCATTTGGTAGTGCCTAGCTCTGCCTTCCATGCTTTGGGTCGCGGGTTCGATCCCCACCGAGGACAAATATTTGTGTGATGAACACCTATGTTCCGAGTCTGGGTGTTACTATGTATTTACGGAAAATGTCTTCTAGCAGCGACTAGTTCCTATAGTACAAACATTGCTTAGTTTGGGACTAGAGTGTGATGTGTGAAATGTAGGTACGTATATTTATTTATTCATCAACTTTTTATGTAAGTATTTAACTTTTATTTAACGCAACTGTTTTTATTCTATTTATTAGCAGTAAGTATTTGAAAACACCTTGTATTTTTAAACCATAGTACTTATATATTGCCTTGTATTTTCAGGTAAGTCGCGGTTAACCGACAATCATTTAAAGGAGGTTACATAGGTGTTTAGTGTAAGTAGCTCATACTCTCATTTTAAAGTATCAACATCTATATTTTATTACTTCTAACTCGGCCGGTACTTAATAAAATCATTAACCTGGTAATATATTCAGACACGACTTTTACGATATCTGCTACAATCTTAGAAAGTAATTAGTTTTTTCCCGCCATTTTCAATCGGCTTAAAAAAAAAGGAGGTTTTATTAATAATATAAAAAAAGGAGGTTTTACTAATATAAAACCTCCTATAATAATCATATATATAATAATAATCCTATAAAACCTTTTTCATAATTGAACGACTTCAAAAATGGAGGTTCTTTTGACCGTAACAATATGAACTTATTTCAATGATTCTTTTTTTTTTTGGTAGTCAGATAAGGTTCTATATATTTTTTTAAATATTAAGCTCGAAAAAGTACTTATTGAGTAAGTAATCGTAAAAAATTGATAATAGAAATATTTTTCAGCATACAAACCCAATGTTTTTTGGATCAAACATTTACATACCATCCTTACGTATGTTTTAAATTTTATATTAATTTAAGTAGATATTAGTTTTAGTCATAGGTTACAACTGGATTTGAATCCGCACGGGTTAAGCCAATTATAAAATCAAATCAAATCAATCAGTAGGTACCTACTTTGATCTGAAAACTGTTAAAAAGTTGGTCAAATCAAAATCTCGTAACAGTAATAAAAATATTAATTTATTGCCAACGATTAGTTTGAATTGAGCGGAAATGAATAAAATGGCGGCTATTAAAAAGTTTATTTCGATGAATATTGAAGACTTCATTACTTTACAAATCACTTTGGATAATGTTTACACCTTTTTTAAGTGTGAAGCAAATTTATTTATCAAGTAAGCTTGTGCTTCAAGAGAAACTTAATTTTGTTAATTTTGTTTTTTTTCTGTGATTTAATCTTGTACCTAATAGATCCTTAGATACAGATACCTAATATTACATACAAATATTACATATAAATACTACATATGAATATTACATATAAATATCTACTAAGTACAATAAGCTCTGTTTATTATTGTCAAGTATACCTATAAGTAACTTTATTTTATACTTTATTACCTATAACTTTTAAAGATTTATTCAATAATAAACCTTACGTGCCCTTGCGAAGCCTTTGTTACAAAGTTTACAAAACATTGAAATTAATCACAATACTACAAACGTAAAAATAGTGATTTTATATTTTTCCGGTTTAGTCACGAAACTAGAAAATTCACGTATCTAGTTCAAATCGAGGACAAGTCCTTGAATTCTGACGCGTAAACATTAAACAGAAATCACTATCACTGAATCACTATTTGAATCACGAATTGAATCCGTATTGAATCCGTGCCAACCTTACTCATTCATTCAAGAGGTGCGATGCGTAACGGAGAAAAAACATTAAAAATCAAGTAAAAACATACCTTGCAAGTACACAATGTAAATTTAATAAAGTATTGTTTACTTTTTTACATTGATTGAAAGTTTTATTTTATTTTTATGTTCTAAGTAGGTTGTACTCATCTTGCGAATGTATTTATTGTGTCAAAAAAAAACTATGTAGGTATTAATATTTAAGGCGTAACAGCTCAGTTAGCAGTAGCTCTACCTCTCTTGCTGTGGGTCGTAAGTTCGATGTCCAAAACAAATGACGTGTACTTTATTTTTATTTCCAAAAATTATAACATATCTTAGATGAAATAGATTTTATCAACTTTTTTTCAGGATTGTCGCCTTGTCTGTGAACTGGTACGCACCTACTAGCATGTTCTTTCAGAATATACCTACTAAGACAGATTAACTTGCTAAAAAATCTCAAAACTTAGTTAAATAGTTAGTAATTAATTACGGTATTTTAACATTTTAACTAGGTCAAGCTTACTTCACGAACCATAACCCAAAGTCACGGTTGCATCTTCGCTTTTCGCTAATGTGGTTTCGCTTTCAAAATCATATTTAATGGTAAACATAGAAATGATTATAATAATACAAAATTGTAGCTTATGAGAGCGGAATAATATAGTTTCTTAAGAAACACCGAAAACGTCTTTCAACAGTTTCAACATAACCATGAGTTTTAGTTATAAATTGGCAAAAAACTTTTTATTTTTATGATAGACCGTAAGAGCCGTTACGCACTGTCGATTCACGCGCAGGCGACTCGGTCGCTCGGTGACCAAAAACAATAGGGCGACCGACGACCAAGTGCGTAACACCTATTTAAGCTGTAGTAAGTCACAGTTGCTAGCGACCGAGTCGCCGGCGACAAGTCGACAGTGCGTAACGGCTCTTATCGACAGTTTTCACTGGTTGATGCAGAGGGCTTAGTCCAAAGACGCATTTTAAAACTCCCTACTCTCGAGCCGACAGTCGTCTCTCGGATGTCCATACATTTTTGTATGGCTATCCGAGAGACGACTGACGGCTCGAGAGTAGGGAGTTCTAAAATGCACCTTCGGACTACGGGCTCTGAAGTGAAACAAATGATGACATTTGGAATGTCACAATAGGAAATGTCAATCTACAAACACAATATTCAAACATTCAATTTCAATAAGAAGTCACAGTTGATCAGTTAAGTAAAATATCAACGACCGTGAACACAAGGTTGATTTATAAAAAGTGAATAAAAAAACTGACATTTTGCTTGACTGTATCTAATTTAAATAGATGTGATTTATCATTGGGGATTTGTTTTAGTTTGTAAATAAATAATAGATTTATTTTTTCTCTTACCCCCTATCTTATAAAAAGTTAGCGTTGACGTTATTTCATCATTCTTCTACTTCTTCTTCTTCCGCCCTTATCCCACTAGGTGGGGTCGGCACAACATGTTCTTTTCTTTCATTCTCCTCTATGTCATCATTACGTTTGGTAATCAATACATCAAGTCTGCGCTAACTTTTTATAAGATAGACAGTGTTTATTATTCGAACACGGAAGTCAATTGAGTATCTATTAAATTACTTGATCATAATATTTCCTTAATAACTAGAACAATGCGTGATATTTATAAAAACTCAATTTATTTTACGAAAGCCGAAAGTTCAAGCACCTCGATATATTTAGTTCGTCTGATCAGTGAGTAACGGGAAAGCCGGTATGGACGGACAAATAGGAAATTATATACGTAGTTATGATAGATATAGCAAATACTTAAGAAAAAAAGATTTTTGAAGCGAGAAAAGTTGACAAAACTATGATTTAACCTTTCGATATAGTAAAGGAAAAATCTTCTCTTACGAAATAATAAAACAAGATAATAATACTGTTTTGCACTCCAACAAAACAGTTATTATGTGTGTGAGAAACACACAGCATTGTTAATATATATGAAGAAGCAATTTTCAAGATCTTACCTTATATCAAGCGTTTAGTATGGCATTTCTTATCAAACCTGTCAATTCTTCAATCTTTCATCTGTGGGCGAAGCTGAGGAATCTCCGCTGCTGAGTTATCTGTGGTCTCATAGTATTCTTCATAACACCAGCAAGAAGCTTGCTCCAATGCTGTGTGTTTCTCACACACATAATAACTGTTTTGTTGGAGTGCAAAACAGTATTATTATATGTGTTTCTAAACACACAGCATTGTTAATATATATGAAGACCTGTTTGTTATCTGCTGGTGAAAGATTTAGTTAGAAAATGCTATGTGAAATACCTTTAAAAATAACATAACTGTAGGTATTTTTAAAATTAAATTAAATTCTGCTGCTATATTACAGTACAATAAATTTGTAAAATAAAATTTAAAATTCTTTGGGATCCAAAAACTATATTGAACTAAAAAGGCCTTAAATTAAACAGAAAACTTATCCTTTAAAAAGGGCCCTCAATAAAAATCAGTCCCAAGAATAAATAAATAATTAAGCTTTCAGCTTAGTCAAACTCCAACTTTATGTATTAACTCATGTCAGACTTCTTTGAATACATACAATCAAATGTGATCAACTAATTATTGAAATGAGAATTTATTCTGTGTCTGATTCTTACAAATGGTAAATGATTAACATTTAAGTAAGTTAATTTCTGCTAAATGACAGAAAAAATGTTTGGGTATGTGGGTACTTCTCCAATGATCTCTACCTGAAATATCTCAATATAGACCTCTATATATTCTTACATATATATGTATATATATTATTTTTCATTTTATATAAAACATTGTAAGGCAAATTCTGATTTTATACTGCCCTAGCTAAGTACTAAGTCGTTTATTTAGATCCATATGCAAATTGAATTTATCCAATTAGCTATCATTGTACAGGTAACTGGTCTGGACTTTCAAGAGACTAATATTAATAATTTAGTTATCTCAACTACATCAGAACCTATTTATCAGTGATTCATAATAATGTCTTTATTATTACCTGTTCAACCAGACACTGTCTTGTTTTGAGTCAACTTAAAGCCACAGCAATATTTCATTCTGTATCTCATTAATTTTTAATTTATCTGCAGATTGATACAAGAGTGTTATTGAATATAACCAGACCAGACTCAACAAATAATACTAAAAGAATTGTTATTCTTCTAACTGCATCAAATATGTATTTGGAAATGGAGTATTTTTTGGGCCAGTTGAAAAGTAAGACAGTAGGTATAGTTAGTGCCCTTAGAGAACACATGTATAATAATATGTTTTTAGAAAATATACATAATAGCAACAAAGAAATTCTTTGATATCTTTGCAGTTTAAATACTTGAGTATGTGCAAACTTATGTAAGAGTTCCAAATAGTATAATGGAAATAAATGTTGTCTCTACTCGCAAGTTTGTCCCTAAGGTTGTTACAGCTAGGCCAGGAATCTAGCTACATTATTACTCTGGTCGCGTGGAACTGGCACCTAGAATCACCTAGCATGCAAGACGATTCCAAATGATTCTTGTGATTTTACTGAATAAAGTAATTTTGACTTTGACTTTGACTCTGCATAGTTCTAAGTTTCAAACTTGTATTCTCACACTGTATAATATAGCTCCCAATTGGGGCTGTAGGTATGTGTTGAGAGCGTTGATTTTGTCAACCCCAAGAGATATTTTTCTATTAAAATAAAAAATCAATGCCTGATCACCCCCCCCCCCCCCCCCCTTGTTTTTCTATGCTACAAGCTCTAGCTTTATCACTTGGGCAGAGGTGAGGTCTGTTAGGTTGTTGTTCAGGCTTTTTATTGGCAGTGGTGGGCTAGACCCGCGCCTTCAAGTCTGCTAGCTAGAAACGTTCTGTCCACTGACATGACTTTTATCACTATGGCTATATACCTTGACGAATCTAGATAATGTAGAAGCTGCTGAATCAGGTTTACTGGTGGGAACACCCAAGCCAGTTTGAAATTCCAAGGATGACTGAATGCGTTCAAAATTTTGACTGATCTGTCTCTCGAGCCCCATGTCACGTAGAGGTTACAACAGCAGTTTTCTCGACGCGAACCAGTCTATATATGGAGCGCCTCAGATTCTGAATACGGCCTCCAAAGCCGGGGGCAGCAAGTACCATACCGGTACCAGATGATTGCTGAAACGGGCTACGACAGCAGCTATTCTCTATATAGAGTACCCCAGATTTTGAATATAGGCCTCCGAGGCCGGGGGTAGCAATGGATGATTTCTGAAACGGTCAAGCCAGCAACCTTTCTCTATGTTTGGAGTACCCCATTCTGAATATGGCCAGTGAGGCCGGGGGAGCAAGTACTTTTACAGTACTGGTTGACTACTGAACAGGTAACGACAACAGCTTTTCTTTCTTGGAGTAAATCAGTCATATTAGGTGGAGCGCCCCAAATTCTGAACACAGCCTCCGAGGCCGGGGGCAACAAGTACCATTCCGGTACTGGATAATTGTTGAACAGGCGGTTGGCTATACCTCCCCGGGAGATAGGCCGCCGGAAGAGTGATATTCAATCATTCGCTTAGCTCCAGTATTGTCATCAGTTCGAGTAGGGTTAACGATCTAGATCCACTTATCGTTTCTTTTCCTTGCTACGAGTGTTCTGTTATCAGATTATACCTGACTGTGTCTCTTCCGCAGAGAACTACTGTGGCAACTTATGGCTCTATGCACTGTATACAACTCCTTGCATCTGAGTGTCAAAATCAATGGCGTACAACCCGCCTGTAAGGTACCTCTCGCGAGGGTAAGCGCCCCAGCCAGCATCCGCTGCGCTGAGGTCTTGCTTATTGTGCCAAACCACTCTTTATGTAGCTTTGTATGTTGTGGTCCACTGCGTTGCACTGTTGTACTGGGCAGGGCAAAAATAGTTTTAATCTTGTCTTGTATTAATTAAACTTGCTTAAAAATCTTGTTGTTTGATGTCTTCTCATTTGAGTGGTTTGACATGTTAGGTGGCCCTTATAAGCTCTGTATTTCTCTTAGAGTATAAAAACTTCGGAAAATACGCCTCTTTATGTAAATAGGTTGAGTTTGAGTCGGTGCTGACTAATTAAGATAATTGGTGGACCAGTCCAAGTACTACAAAGTTCCTACAGTCTCAAAGACCAGAGTTGCGATTTAACGCTGCCTTGACTCTTAGTCTATGCTTTGCCTGGCCATATGGCGCTGCGTTGTCTTGTTATTTGATACTTCTTGACTTGTCTCTTCTTCTTATTCGTGTCACTATTGACAGAGTGGTTGCGGTTTTCATGAATTAATATTCTTGCCTGGACTTGTAATGATACAATAATCTAGATATGAGTATATGTACTAAGGGTTGCACTACCCTGGCTCATAGAACCTCTGCAATGGCGGAAAGGTTTTGTTGGCCAATGAGAGGCCAATAAGAAGATGGCTTGGTTGTTGAATGAGACAATAAAAAAGTAAGCTTGTTTGATGTCTATCTTAGTCATCCAATCACTATCTAGTAGCTACAACTGTCAAAGACATCAATTGAAAATGTTTATAAATACCATCCAAAATAGGATGTACCTTTCTATGAAACTCTTTTTTAAGAACCTTTGGGAAAGAAAACTGGAGTCCAAGATTGTATGTTTTACTATTATCTCTATTTTATAAGTACTGAATTACAGCTTTCATCTCGGATGAAATTTTTTGTTTCAAAATTCTTTAACAAATTTGGTGAAGGTATAGAAGATATATCATTCAGAATGGAATGTGTTTCCTACTTACTTCATTACAAATAAAATATTTTTTACCAAACTAAATCTGCTTCGCTGCAAACAGTCAATTTAGTTTATCTGTACTAAGTATTGCTGTGTATCAGCTGAAAATGCAATTATTAGCTTTTGTACATTTGCAAATGCACTCATTCAAGTTAAAAGCATATGGACTATACTTTTATTTTGTTTGTAACCTGAACTAGACCTGATCTTTTGGCTCCTTATCGTTCATAAACTTCTATGTATATAGGTATACTTGATTTTTCCAGTTATTGAATAACTGCCCGGCTGTAAAGTTTGCCAAATAAATAGAAGCTCAATACAAGAGGGTAACTCTCCTAAAATATTTATATAACTTTCATTAAACTGGTTATCATATTCTATGCCAAATAGTCCTGTTATAATTTTATATTCTTTATTATTGGACAAAACTAAATGTCCTTGGAGTAGGTAATGCATGTTATGCAACGCCTTCCAAATTTTACAAAGGAATGCTATTTACTTTTAAAACTTATCAACCTTTTTAAGCCTTCCTTACAACTATCATGTTTTTTATTGAATTTTGTGTTTTAAAATATGTTATTAGAAATAAGCTCGTTCTAGACTACTAGGGTCAAGACGGCTGTGTCTGTTCCGATATTAATTATGTCAGATGGATACCTGATCATGGTATCTGGATAGATACAGTTAATGTATCAAACATGGAACCAATCTACTGAGCACGTCTAGTGTGCCCTGTGTACTTACGGTGATTATTGGCGGCGGTGCAACGTACCCTACTTCATCTTTCTGAAGAAGGAGGCACTGCGTGATTCTTCTAGAGCTAACAGAACGCTCTTACGAAACAGCGTCACACACAATCACACAAACAACTGAAATTCGTTTATTTGACCATAGCTCTGGTCTTGATTGGCACTTATTCTTATCTAAGCTTTTAGTCGTAACTAATTATCACTTTTCACTCACTAAAAACTGAAAATAAAACACAATAAAGTTATTTTTGAAAAATTTTACGCGCTTGTTCAGTAAAATTCGAAAATGCTATGAGACCACAGATAACTCAGCAGCGGAGATTCCTCAGCTTCGCCCACAGATGAAAGATTGAAGAATTGACAGGTTTGATAAGAAATGCCATACTAAACGCTTGATATAAGGTAAGATCTTGAAAATTGCTTCTTCATATATATTAACAATGCTGTGTGTTTAGAAACACATATAATATTAAAGAAGTAATAACTACCATACAATTTAGCAAAACTATGATTTTACCCTTCCTTTATTATGTTTTCGTAGAACACATTGGAACGTTTTTGAAAAAACTTTACGGTCAGCACCTAAACTTTTGACAGCTGTCAAACTATAACGGTCTATCTTATAAAAAGTTAGCGCAGACATGAAGTATTAATTATCATACGTACCTAATGATGACATAAAGTCAACGCTATCTTATTATAAGATAGGGGGTTAGTCCTTATAAACGCTTTTAGGTTTCCTGAAATCAAGCTAATCAGGCACCAACAAAGTCTGAGTCAAGATGATAACGTCGAAACTCTACCGACGTAAAATACTATGTAACTGGGCTAGATGTATTAGGTGAAAATGTTTGCGAAACTCATTAGCTTCTATAAAAAGTGATGGTAAGTAGCGGACTGTGTCATTGGGTGAATGGTTTTATAAGGTTAATAAACCAGGTACTAAATTAGCTTTTGATTGATGGTGCTACTTGAACGGGGGTTTTCATATAGTGTTATGAACTGAGTCGTCGGATTAATAAACAAAAGAGATAGTGATACAAACTAATTTGTGACGTCTGTCAATTAGATTCAAGTTTGCTTTTAAATTTTGCTAATAAATGCACATTGAAAGCAAACATACATTTTGACACTTAGAATCTCAGTCGTGGGTACATAAACAAATTTTTTCCTAAAAAAATATCAATCTTGCATTTTCTTCATTTTCTATTACTTTTATCTAACTCACAATAATTATAACTTTAAGCAATTTAAATTTATTTTAAGTAACTCTAATGCTTCGGCTACATTAGCGGGCGAATATTCGTATCGTGTTGGCGCGACAAAAACATCGTGTTCGGGTATAGGCGATCTTCTTGTCTAAATACTACGCGATGACACGATGTAGCCGGCCACATACATCGCGTTAACACGAATATTCGCCGTAGCCCGCTAGTGTGGCCCCAGCATAACAAATTACTTTATTCATATGTCAAATAAAAACTTGACGTCTCTATTGCGTAAGTCACTATCACCACAACTTGTGACATCAAATAATGTGTCGTCCATATGTCTCGTCATAAATTTTAATTGAAAAGCTCAATAAATACAAAAAGGGCATTCACATCGCATCAATTGGTCTAAGAGACCCGCAGCGAGACAAATTGACGGTTAACTGTCAGTTAACCCTGACAGTGACAGCTAATTGGCGGTTATGCTAACGGAGGAATTTACTGTTTTCAGCATGACATAATTATATCTTTACAGTAATAATATCATACATTACTGCTTGTAGTACTTTTAATAGTTTTTTTAGAATTTATATCTTAATGTACTTTCATAGGGAAGAAAGGTGAGTGTCTATAATTGTCGATTTCTTTGATATATTTTGACACTATAATGTATATTTCGAACTTATTTAATATTTAAGTAAGTATATTAAAATGTATTTATTAGTTATTTTAAGAAAAGCTTATTTTTCTGCATATCAGAATATTATGTGAGTATAATTTTTTATATCTTATGGAATATTATTACTTAAACCTTTTTAGCACATAATACTACGTACGTATATTATGGCAATTATGTGTAGGTATTCAAATTACGTCTCTCTAAATCCTCTTTGAGGATAAAATAGCTATTTTACACAATAATATGAATTATGTATTTTATTTCCGGCTTTTTTATAGCATCTTTATCTTATTATTCAACATTTTCGCAACTATATTTCGTAACTGTCTAGTTCCACAAATAAAAACCGTTTTGTGCATCGAACGGTGTCAAGTTTTAAACTAAACAGACAAATACAGATAGCTGAACAAATACTCTTTTGAAATACAACACGGTCGATTTTGACAGATGTTTTATATCAATTTCTGTATCCATTATGAAGTTCGAGTCAGCTGATTGTCTAATAATACATATTTGTGTATTTTTGTTTGAAAACATCTTTGTCTGTACTACCCTTTATACTAGAAAAAAGACTGAGCCATAGCCTCTTAATAGAGAACTTTATTTTTTAAAGTTAGTTGAAAATAGTAACTTCATATTACTATTTAATTAGTTAGTTAAAAATAGTAAAATAACTTCTTCATATTATTTAAAGTATTCCAAGAATTTAGGATAAAGGTCTCATTCGTTGAACTCCGGGGCAATTCTCAGCATGTGCGACTTCCTCTCTTGTTCTCGCACATGTTTTAGATTATGCTCGTTAACTCGGATTTCCTAAGAAACTATAAACATTTTAAATATTATAACGGCTGTTATATAGAGGAGTTATGAAGAATATACACACTACAACATTTTTTTTTCATATTACTTCTTTTGTTATCACTGCAAAACACATGATTTCACTTCATTTGTATACGTTTCATCATATTTACCTTGTGATACGATTAATTTATTAATTTATCAGTCATAGGTTATAACAAACTTAAATAGCTATATCATAATTCATTTATAAGAAATATTTTTTTACAAATCATTGATTGTATTTTGACGTGCATTTATGTCCGATAATTTTTATATCCCAATATCTAAGAAAGCAAGTCTTTGCAATAAATTTTTTTGTTGCTAATTCTCTGCTCGTAAAGTCTAATACGCAAAAGTATTCTCAATAATTGAAAAATCATTCAGACTTTTCTAAGAAAGAGACAAGAAAAATCCATTCTACTGCTATGACACTAAAAATTGACGGTCACCGTTTCACAGAAAACGTTGCATTCTCATATTTATGATCATCATTACAGAAACGTTCAACTGCGCGAGCTTTTACCTCCAACACTAGCTTTGTAAACAAGATGTATCTGTTGAGAGATGTATTTATTCTTTTTTAAATATCATTAAAGGTTTCTATTTATTTCACACAAGCGTAATTCCTAAAACAGCTTTCAGAGCTTAAATACAAGCCTCCTATCTTATAAAAAGTTAGCGTTGACTTTAAGTTATCATTAAGTATGATAATCAGTACTTCAAGTCTGCGCTAACTTTTTATGAGATAGACCGATAATATTTATTTTGCCATAAATATTACATGGTCTTATTAGTAGGCACTTTAAAACTTATTCGTCCTTTCCGGATATCGCAAAAGAATTCGACTTACTTTAAAATACATTGCATTTGCTTTTAAAATACGACTGTAATGTATGAAAACCAGCTCTAAACTAAGCAGCATTCTATTATAACGGTATTAAACATGACTTTCTTGTAAACTTGTTTGATCATTGACGCAATACGTTTAATAACTAAGTTGGTCATTGACGCAATCTAAAATAGCCCGACCATAGGTTTCCTAAGGTCAAAAAAGGGATATTGGATTGGATACTCCAAGTGTTGGTAGAGAAACGGTTGTGAGAGCGAGAGATTGCATTCCTCATGCCTTGATCACACGTACCGAGTAAACCGGCGAGACAGTGACGTATTTGAGATACACTGCGCGTCGACATCAGTTTTACTGTTGAACGTTGCAGCGTTAGCGCGCAGTGTATCTTCAATACGTCACTGTCTCGCCGGTTTACTCGGTACGTGTGATCAAGGCATCAGTGTAGAGTGTAAGAAGGCGCAGAGCACTCGTCGTCGTAAGTCTGTTAGTCCGCGAACGAACAGCCGCCGCGCGCGCGCATGTTAAAATCCCCTCATAATCTTGCCGCCATAGGCCGAGACAAAGTACCCTACTCATTCCTCTTTCTACCATTCCCGATATAACGACAATTTCATTATCGACCGCGGATGTGAATTTGAGTGAAGTGTAGTGCACCGAACTGTAAAGAGCCGAGGATACTTTCACTGGACTGAAAGTTGTAAATACTCTTTCGGACAACCTCTTTATAAATTGGAATTTGGAACGTGAAAAGGTAAACATTGGGAAGACGAGGCAGATTTCTTTTTTTTTGCACACCAACGAGTTCGGACCTTGCTCTTATCGAGATAAAAAAGATCTGCTTTTTATTACTTTTTAAATTTTGAGTAATAATGTTAAAAAAATGGTTCTTTTCTTGACATTAGTCTTCTGCTTTAAGCTTAACACAAATTGGTTTCACCGCTCTTAGCTAAATATTAAACTAAACAACGGTTAAACATTGTGACAGTATAGTTTAAACCGTTACTAATAAAGCGTTAGATACAATAACTTAAGATGATAAGGCGCTGAACAAGTTGCAACGGTAAAAAACTAATTAAAATTAGAAATTATCGTTTATCTTCACATCATTACCTATATCACATGCAATCATGTCATTTTACGTCTGTTTTACATGTTTTAAAAGTTTCAGTTATTATCTATCAATTAATTAATCTACATGTAGAATGCTGCAACAGACATATGTATTTATATATATGTAATTAAGCTATTACATAGCTTCTATCGCGGGCCTTGAGCGTGGAGACCGAATCAGAAATTCTGTAACGTAAATAACCTAACTCTGCGCATGCGTAATCCAGGAAAAAATGCTATGCTAATAGCTTTTGTGCCACACGTCTTTTTTTTATTCTTCGTATATATTATAGATAATTATCTCTATTAATGCATCTTATCACAGGACGTTTTTTTTTTCCATTTCTTCTATGCTAACCGGGCTACTCCTAAATCGTATGTCGTATAATTTATATTTCTAATATTTCTTATATTTCTATTTCTTATATTTCTATTTCTTATATTTCTTATTTCTTTATCTATCTCTCTTACGCATAATATAACTCTATCAAACTTAACATTAAAACAAAGACATCTGCCTTTTTTGTTTTTTTTTTCCAGATAGGTTATCTGACACTTATCTTGACAGCACGGTCTTTGTTCTCAACATGTCAATTTAATTCTGAAACTTTTTATTTTAATTTATAGTTGTAAATTCTTTCACTATTATATAATTTGTAACTCTCATGATGTTCTATTCTCATTGACAGGCTTCACAGCTCAGTTGGTAGTTGCTCTGCCTTCCATGCTGTAGTGGGTTTGATTCCCACCCAGACCAAATGTTTGTGTTGTGAACATTTCTAAATACATATAAATACAGTAGAGCGTCGATTATCCGAACGTCGATCAACCGAACGACCGCTCTTCTTCTTCTTCGTGTCGATGGTTCAAATAACGTTTTCCCAAAATTTGGCCACCTCTATGGCGTTTTCAGTGGCAACGTACAAATCGGCCAAAGAACAGGTTTTTGGGCACAGCGGGCAGGCCAATAGGTGGGACATGGTCTGAGGATCCACACCGCAATCGCACCCCGACACATCAGTATAACCCCACCTGCTCAGGTTGGACCTGCAGCGACCCACCTGGGTCCGCAGTCTGTTAAGGGACTTCCAAGTGGGCCATGGGAGCTTATGACCTGCAGGAAGCTCTTCGGCAGGTGTGATGTAGCCATCTGGAGGGGGTTTTTTCCGGATCCATAGCTCTCGACGGGCTTCGATATGGTTGACGTCGGTTAGAGGGTTTGTGCATTCCAGAAAACTGTGGCGGCTAGCAAGACGCTTTCGGGGTGGTATCGCTCCAAAAAGTGGGTGTCTATTGTCGAATTCTTGTTTAGACTTTTCCGCCGCACAAGCAATCTCTCTGCGAACTCCTGGAGGAGCTATTCCGGCAGTGGGGTACAACAAGCTAAGAGGTGTGGGCTTGAGGCAACCAGTAATCGTACGAAGTGTCTCGTTAAGTGCTGTGTCTATTTCTCTGGCGTGCGCAGATCGGTGCCATACCGGACAAGCATATTCGCCAGCAGAAAAGCACAGTGAAAGACCCGTGGTTCTTAGCACTTGGGGGGTGGCGCCCCACGTAGTAGATGTAAGCCGTCGAAGCAAGTTGTTGCGTGTACTTATCTTTTGTTTCGTCTTGAGACAGTGTTTTTTGAAAGTAAGTGCTCTGTCTAGAGTCACCCCCAAGTAGACAGGACCATCACTGTGGTTTATGGGGATTCCCTTCCAATTTATATTGAGCTTCCGACGGGCTTCCTTGTTACGAAGATGATAGACGCACGACAGTGTTAACGACCGCTTATCCGAACACTACTAACGCGCGGGTCAACGCTCTCCCTGGGGTTCAATTTAACGAAAAATAGGAGGGACATCTAATTTTCAAGAAAACACATGCTGCTTAAAACGATATGCTACCGTCCTGACTGAGCGCTTTAACCTGGCATTCGTGAGCTTCAAATTCAGATGAATAACTATCTGCTGATTTAATATAGAAAATTACGCTCTGGAAAACGTTTACAATGCAGACGAAACCGGGCTTAATTAAAAAGCTTTGCCGCGAAAAACTCTTGCTTTAAATCGTGAATTAGCAGCACCTGGCCCTAAAATAAGTAAGGATCGTATCACTGCCTTAGTATGCGCTAATTCTACTGGCAGCCACCGATTGCCCATGCTTGTTCGATTATCCGCAAAAACCGGTTTTCCGAACACCCATGTCCCCCAATTAGTTCGGATAATCGACGCTCTACTGTATAAAGTATTTATGTGTCTGTGTGTTCTATGTATGTATTTAGAAATTTGTCTAAACATTCCTAAAAACGATCTCACAAGTCTAGATTGCTTATCACAACACAGTAATCTCTTATCTAAAGTGTGCAAATAAACGAGATCAAGTACTAGAACTTGATAACATTCCTAGGACAGAGAAAATATTCTCACGTGATGACGTTGACAAAGACAAGACGAGACATTTCATACATCTAGTCCCAAACTAAGCAAAGCTTGTACTATGGGAACTAGACTGCTAATAAAAAATATAAAATGTTATTACATTCAGAACAATCAGACACAACTAAACTAATATTATAAAGAGGAAAGATTTGTTTGTTTGTTTGTTTGCATCGAATAGGCTCCGAAACTACTGGACCGATTTCAAAAATTCTTTCACTGTTGTGAAGCTACATTATCTGTGCTGGACATAGGCTATATTATAATGATATTTTTTATATAGGCTACCCGTGCCGGGGCGTACTACTAGTAACAAATATTCATGTTAATCACACAAACATTTGCACTAAGTGGGAATCGAACCCACGACTCACAGTATGGAAGGCAGAGCTACTACCAACTGAGCTGTGACGCCTGTCCATACTACAATAATAGTTTTACACAATTGTGGTATTTCGTGCAACTCTCTACACATTACCATGGTGCTCTCAGAATGTCCCACATACATCTCTTCTGGTAAACCACAATATTATCTATCGTTTACTTCATAGAGTAAAACTTCATTAATAAGTAGTTCAAAATGAAATGTCTCTAGCGGTTTTCTCTGGACTAGTGTTAACTACATACGAAGCCAGCTCTATAAAATCTCTCTAGATAAACTCTATTAAAGTCGTTTCAAGGAGGATTTATCCAGTGTTTGAATTCTTTATAACGATTTTGAATTGGCTAGGCTATCCATCCTTTTAGTCATTAATGTCCCGACAGATGCATTTCTTTTATTTTCTCTTTGTAATCTGTCGCTGCGATAACATTCTAGAAGTCAAACTGGAACTTCAGTACTTATTTAATTGTAATTATTAGCAAAAAGGATTATAAGTACAAAAAACGGTAGGAACCAAGCCGTAGTTTCTTGCCCGTTCTTATAAGCTCTGGTGGCGTGGAACAGGCATCTAGAATCACCAAGTATTTAAGATGATTCTAAATGATCTTTTTGATTTACTGAATAAAGTTTAATTGATTTTACAATCTCATTTGTGCTTGAGACAAAATATTGTATAACGTATTCAAAACTCTATCAAGATTATTTTTAACATGTTGGTGATATAATTATTATAAGTATAACTAGGCACTTACTTAATTATCAGTGAAAGTAACATGTGTGGAGCATTAGTGCTGATTGGTCGGTATTAATATAACTCATTAAATTACATAATGTTACCATCTGCTTTTAGAGTTATTAATTTTGGAATGATACAATCTTGTTTATTGAAATTCTTCATTAGTTACGTGATGTTTATGGTGTTTTACTTTTTAACCTAACTATAAATGTTCATTTAAAACTATATATATATATATATATATATATCGGTAAATAAACGTGTTTCTATGTTTTTTTTAATGTCTGAAGTAATTTATTCACAAACAAACTTACGACTATTACAGTACAATACAAAATGTACATAGGCATATAAAATACATAAGAAACCAAATCAGAACCAATCGGAAGCGTAGGTACCCAAGATACTGGCTGCTTTGCCGCGCTGAATGATCTTTACTAACTATATTTTGGTAAATAAATGTGTTTTTATGTTTTTAAAATGAGATCCAAGTTTGAGAGACAAACTTTTTGGATTTTTATAAAACACAGTTATACGCAAATCGTGACTTTCAGTATCTAAATGAGGCATTTAGAAGTGTGCTGCTAAATTTGTGTAGATCTGCCGTCTGCCTAACGGATCTTTGGGCCCAAATATTTGAAATAAAATGAACAAATAATGCAAGAGAAAAACTTTTTTTTGAACCAAACACAAATACATTTAAAATACAATAATTAAAACAAAACTAGTGAAGTAACCTAAAATGGATCTAAATTATAATTTATTTCCAACATAGCTAACTGTTTTCAGAACTGTTTTTTTTTTCTCGAAATAACTAATTTTATTTATTTTATTGTATTTTTTTAATAATATGGATGAGTATGGGTGCCGATAACTAATATACCATTTATTTATTTTCTGTCACACCTTAATTTATGTTACAACATAAGCCAAAAAGCCAAGAAATTTCATTATGTAACTCAGATTACCATAGAAAGTCATGTCACAGAATAATAGTTAAACTAGATAAATTGATTTATTATTTTAATTGGGACCCCAGTATTAAATCAATCAAAACATACAAATTACTGATTTTATCATTAATTTCCTTGATGTAATATGGAGATTTCGACATTTGAATCAATATTGATTTCAAAACATTTATAACCTTTTTTGCATTGGCTATATTTATATACTTAATAAAAATAAAATTGTTTTTGTTTGGGTGGTTTAAATTATTTATCATCTATTCAACGTCATTGATTTTTAATTTATTAAAATTTATAATTCTTTAGAATAAAATAATTTATTTTTTACAAGTCATTTTAGCTTATAGCCACTTTCAGTTATAGAAAAAAAAAATTGTTTTGTCGTCGAACACAATGAATCAACCAAGACTCAACAAAAAAAAAGAACTACAGAGACTACAGACATAATAATAATTATGAATCAACAGTAAAGAAAACTAGACGTAATAAGTAATAATTATCGATGAGCTATATCCGTCGACTGAGTCATAGATAGTAGACCCGAAGCCATCGATCATTTGATTTATGGGGCAAATAGTGACCGGTCAGTGATGCACCCACTTCCAGTGGCGTTATCTAAGTAATACATAGAGCTATCATTATTCCAATACATTCACGGAAGTCTGAGCAATATAGACATGCAAGTTTTTAAATAAATCTCCGAGATAGCCAATGAAAAAGATTTTTTTCATTTGAAAAAACAAATTTCGAATTATCTATTACTTACTGTTATGAGATCCTAATCCTAGATTCTAGAAAATGGATAATTTTGTTAAAGTCGGTATGAAATGTTGCCATCTATAATTTTCATGTGTCATGGTTTTTTTTTAGATCAATTAAAGAAAATAAAGTTACTTGTGTAACAAACCCTATATAAAGATTAAAATCAAATGAAGTATAAGTTACAGGAAATAGCTCCCAAGGAAGTTGAGAAACATCTATTTCAGAAAGCGGAATCTGTCAATCTCACTTCTAAAATATCAACCCACTTACAAAACTCCTCTACGGAAATACTTATTAGGAAATTTAGTAAAAAATTTAAAGTGATCATCACTTTAAAACAAATACCTAGAAACTGTTGCTAATAAGCCAAATAATTTAAATTAATTTTTTTAGTTGAAATTGAATGAAAAAGTAATATGTTTAAGTATACATTTTTGGAAGCTGGAAAGATAAAACTGGATAAATAGATGAATCTGTAAGTAAATAGAACAAGACTTTACCTAACAATACAAATATTTAATTAATTTTTAACTGTTCCTCTTCGGAAGTCGTTAAAATAAGGATCAATCATGACAGAAACTGTCAGTATTGCCATAATACTAGTTCAAAGTCTCCCCACTTAGACATTCTCAGTACTCAAGTAAGGAAGTCCTAAAATACACGAGGAAGTTAAATTCCGAGAAGCATTACTCTCTCGACACATTCCAAATATTCTAATAGTAGGAGCCATGTGTCGCGAGTGTATTCTTAGCTCTTATTAAACTCTCATCTTAAATATTCCCATAAAGATTTGTGTTGATTGCGTTTTGAAGCCATCGATTTTCATAAATCGGTCGTTGACCTTATGTTTTGAATGGATCACAAAATTATAAACTATATTAAGCCTATCTACTTAACTAACAAATTTAGATACCGTTATAATTTTATGTTTAAAGCCAGCAACTTATTTACTTGGGCTTTCTACGATTCATTTTTCTAAACATATTATTCTATTATTCTAATCAGCCTGTGGTTCCTAAAAAGCAACCATTTTTTTTTTACTTTAAAAAAATATATTATGTGTAATTTTTGCTCCACGTACTCAAGTGAAAATAAAAGGGCGGGATTCCATTCATACTTTCAATGAGAAAGCTTTAAATAAATTGCGAACAAGTAATATTTCACACTACCAAGAAAAGAAATACCGCATTCCTTTTCATGTTTAACCATACGTGCTTTCACAATGGCTAGTCTGTAATGACAAATTCTTTGTGGCAACACTGACACTGTTGCCCAGACACTGCATTTTATTTTGACCATAGACTACACTTTTTTTAAACAGATGTATGCTGCCAGCTGTCACAGATAGGATTTCCTAATTCCTGTTGCTTTGTTTTTGAAGTGAAAACTTCTTTAGCGGCGCTGGGTGGGTAAAAACTTTCAAACTCGCGTCAGGGTCACGTGACGTCGAAAAAGCGTAAGATCTTATTTAATTTTTATACATTGCTCGTAAAACAAGAGACGACAAAAGAACACACTTGCGGTCACGCGACGTATGACTCAAACAATTAAATAGTGTTGTGGCGACATCGTACAAGGCGAGTACAAGGCGCTGCCAACACGCGGTGCGGTGCGGAGCGCGGGGGCGGAGGACCGAGGAGCGGCACTCGCGCGCCGGCAGCCGACAGACGCTCTGAGCACCCTCGCACGGGAAACACGTATCGCTCGCCGCGCGCGCATAACCAGATAGACGCTATTATATCGTACGAATCGTTTCGCCTAACTTGTATTTAACTGTATCGCTTCCATCTTATTGAAGTGAAAACTCAGTCAGGGTCACGTGACTCGTGACGTTCATCGAACGTGACGTTCATCATTCGTTGTCTTCGTCGTTGTGTCAATGTCAATGACATGACACAATCACAATGACACAGACACATTCGCGCTTGCGCGAATGTGTCTGTGTCAGTGTGTCTTCGTTGTCTTCGTCGTTGTGTCACATTCGCGCTTGCGCGAATGTGTCTGTGTCATTGTGATTGTCATTGTCATTATGACGACTGTGGTTATATTTTTGAAGTGAAAACTTAAAAGTGAAAACACAGTCATTGTCATTGTCGTTGTGTCGACATGACACAATCGTTGTCTTCGTCGTTGTGTCACATTCGCGCTTGCGCGAATGTTACACAATGACATGACACAATCACAATGACACAGACACATTCGCGCTTGCGCGAATGTGTCTGTGTCATTGTGATTGTCATTGTCATTATGACGACTGTGGTTATATTTTTGAAGTGAAAACTTAAAAGTGAAAACACAACGTTAATATTGAAGTTTTCACTTCTGCCGGCACTCCCGGAGTGCTACCATTTTTTGTCAGTGCGTGATGGTCAATGGTCATGCATAACACGAGCATGACAATAGCTTGATTTATTGACCTGCTTCGGCCAAGTTCATGGTCATTTTTTTCATTTAAAACTTCCGCTCGCAATTCATTTGTTTCCAGTTAATTTTTCATGACGCCTTTATGTTCCCATTTTCAATAAAATTGGACGACTTGATTGAACATGACATGTAGAGGATTCGATCCCGGTCGATTTTTTCTAATCCCGGGATTCGGGATTTTCAACAGTTAATACCGGGATCCCGGGATAATCCCGGGATTGTATTGATAATAGACAGTGGTAGCAAAATAAAAGTAAAACATATCACAATCAAACTTTTATTTTATATCTTTACTTATTATCTTCAAAACAAAACAAAAATATAATTTCTTCTAATAAAATTGACAAAGTAGGCTCTTATAAAATAGTTTAGTGAATTATTGCATATTTAGTTTATTTTATTTTACAATAAACTTAAAAAAAACAACTTCTTAAAATTTGTCTAAAGAGATCAATGTTAATAGGACTCATATTTTAAATAAAAAAGACTACAAACTATTATTCACTTATGTAAGCCACGAAAATAAAATCTACTAGCTGACTCGCGCCCACTTCGTTGGGCATAATTCGACCGTTTTTTCTCCGATTCACTTTTCAAAACGGATTAAGCCTAAAGCCTTTTTATTTTTCGTTTTATTATATAACCTACGACACTTAGCAATGATGTCACTTTCTATTGGTGAAAGAGTTTTTAAAATCAGTTCAGTAGATCCCGAGATTACCCCTTACAATTTAACAAATACACAAACTTTACCTCTTTATAATATTAGTATAGACTAGTATAGATGAAATAACAACGCATCCAACGTCTCATCCGAAAGCAAACTTCTTAATGTATTGCACAAATATGACTTTTAACGTCAAATGAAAGTACATATGTAAGTGCGTTTTGTTTCACGCACATTTTTGTTGATTTTATTAAAAAATATATAAATCCCGAAAATCCCGGGATTCATTGAATTAAATCCCGGGATTTTCGGGACTAAAATATGACCGGGATCCCGGGATCCCGGTTTTCGGGATCCCGGGATCGCATCCTCTACTGTGACATGTAGCCAGAAAAACTGACAATAACTACTGTTGTCATTTCTATTTAATAGTAAATCTATTATTTTATTTTTAGCTATCAATGCATTACTTTTATTGGACTGTCTGCTAACTGTAACTTTAAAACGAAATACTTAAACGCATTTTGATTAAAAAACAAGCAAAGTAAATACTTTTAAGACGGAAACATAAAGGAGTTATTAAACATTAAAATGTATGTAAATAGTTACTAAAGTTATCTCTATTTGCTTGTTCTGCATTAGTAACTACTTAGTAATTTGAAGGGTCAATAACTTCAACTAAATATAGTCAAGTATAAATAGATTGGGTGCATTAGTCGTTCTTTGATATTTAACTCACTGATTAGGTAGTCTGTTTTCGGAGTGCAGTTCATGTTTATTTATGTAATTTGAACTCTGTCTAAATACCTTTAGAGTTCATTGAGTTTTATAAATCAACATTTTGAGTATGAACAGCGACTAAAGTCATTTAAAATGAGTAAAAAAAAATCTGTTTTTTTCTTGTTCATGTTTTTAGTAAGTAAATACGAAAATAAAGAAAATTTGCATAGTTAGCAAAATTAGCTTGAATAAACACTTACATTTTGTTTTATGATAGCGCAAAGAATGATAATAATCTTGAGTATTCTTTAAAAGTACATCAATGATAAGATAGATAAGATTATAAGCAACACTAACAACACTTACTACGTATATTATGCACAAGAATTATTTATCTGTGTAAACTGTGCGACACCGGAAAAACAGACACCTGACAGATAGTGTTCATTACATACCATACTTCAGCCAATCAGGAACCTTTAAGGAAAATTATCGTGTTTTCTATAGGTTCTGATTGGTTGATCCTTTGGGTGTAAGTTATATTAGCCTGACAGTGTGTTACTTGAACCCTTATTTAATTGATTTCGATATATTTTTACCCACTATCTTATAAAAAGTTAGCGTAGACTTTACGCATGGTAATCAATACATCAAGTCTGCGCTAACTTTTATAAGATAGACCGTTATTGTTATCTCCCTAAATCTTCCTAAACGAAACAAAATGTCACAGATTTTTATTAAATTATTACCAAACTACGTTCTAAGTACTTATCGAATTAATAAATAAAAGAAATCTGCGATAACTGAAACGTGTTTTTTTTTTAAATCACAATCAGTAATCTTTCATTACATGTACTCATGCCATGACATGCGATGCAATTATTCGGTTAGTCTGCGTTCAATCTTTAAGTGAAATAGATTTAGTTTTTTAGTGTAAATATAACAATGGGACTGTTTAATATAAAATATGCACCTGTAAGTTTTATATTTCCTAAGTATTCATCTAAACACGCTTTAATAATATTAAAATCTTTACCCCTCATCTTATAAAAAGTTAGCGTTGACTTTAAGTCATCATTACGTATGGTAATTAGTACTTCAAGTCTGCGCTAACTTTTGTTGTAAGTATATTCTATTATAATTTATTAAGTATTAGTTCATATTATGTAGTACATTATCTATTCAATAAAAGTTCTATTCTTATAATGTTGCTAATAGTTTTTTTCATGTGTTACCAAATAAACTACAATGTAGTTGTTTCGAAAGTATTTTGACTATCGCTGTTTCAATACTTTCGTTTGTGTATAATATTATTAATGCTATTTATACGGAGCACAAAGCATGTAAAAGGCGATAATTTATATTAATGAATTCTTGACATGATACAACTGACAGAAGTCACCGTAGCATAGACAATGTGGTACAGAGAAAGCGCGGCAAAAACTTGACTTACGTCAATGGTCGCACGGGCTAAATGGAACTCAATGTAATAACAGTGATCTAGTTACTTGCTTTTTCTAGTAACTAGTTTTTGTGTGAATCCGAATATGTAACAGTTATATCTATTTTCAAATATTCATTGCGGATTTTTGATGCAAACTTTTTGAGAGTTAAAAAAGTTTATGTTTCGAACAATGTATGAAACGGAATTCAAAATTTGAAATCCGTTTCATATATCCGGTTCTTGCTTTAATTTTCTCTATAACGAGGTGACTATTTGATAGATACGATACGTCACGTATTAAATAGTACCTATATAATATACCTAGATACAATTTCTGCTATGTTTGGTTACACAAAGATTACATAGTTCAAGCGTGTAACGAAATAATAAGTAAATTTCCTTTAACTAGTGTAATATTTTATCTAGCCTAGAAATTACCTAATCAATAGTTTTCTAGTCTATTTTTTTATTCCATAACTATTAAGATTTAGGTAAACCAGCACCTAAATACATTTTTAGTGCCAAATTTTGCTTTTTTTAGGTTCACAATGTAATGAGTCTAATAATAGTAAGTAGGTGAAAGTCAGCTAGGGGAAGTACTACAACCGGAAAAGCACTTCTGCCACAAAGCGGTGTTGCTCGTATTGTCTTGTTCCGGTGTGTGATATCAGGCACATTAAATTTCGGTTCCACTGAAAACCAGCGCTAAGAACCAATGGTTTCTATAGCTTATGCTGAATGGTGGCCTTTATACACTTTTTTTAAAATGTTTTATGTCGTATATGTATAACGTGTTATGGTGTAAATAAATATTTATTTCTTTCTTTCAAATTAAACACTACTATGTCTGATAGTTGGACGTAGTGCAATGTATCACTAGGCACGTCCTCAGTGGACCCCACTTACTTAGTTATTGGTGTTGTTAAATAGCTTACTTAATGTTAGGAACATTTGTTTGTTTATTTTGTAGTTATTATTTAAATTAGTAACTGGAATGCTCTTTAAAATCGGTATACTCTTCTAATTTATTGCAATAAATGGGTGTTGAACTAGGGTATATGTACATTAATGTGTGTATTGATTTTTTTATATTTTGGTCTTTAGACCTATACCATAATATCGCCAATAAAATACTAAAAATACCATCAGATCAATTATATAAATCTACTATTTAGCGCGGCTATGCAGCCAGTATCTTGGGTACGCTTCCGACTGATACTTATTCGAATCTGTTGAGCTATCTATAGATCGCCACTGGTCTGCAAATAGCACAACAGTTTCAGTGTTTTAAATACCTAGGTATATACATTTGAAAATACTGTTATAGTAGTATTCTATTGAACTGCAGTTCAAAGTCACGGATCCCGGTATTTTCAACCAGTTTTCTCCGTTAGATCCCACGATTGTATCTCATCTGTCCTATGAAGCTCACCGTTGGGATTGTAGTCAAACGGACTAGTACCAATGGGAACTAGAAGTAGCGGTTTTAAGTTAAATATAACACTTTCTTGTTTGTGTGAGTAGCTTAACTGTTAAACTTTAACATTTTAGTTAATTAATCAACTTACAAGTTAAATTTAATGAAAAATAAATAAAGATAACTCAAACTTTATTCACAAACAAACTTACGACTATACAGTATTTACAAAATGTACATTGGCATATTAAATAAGTACTTACATATGAAACAGTTGAGCTATCTACAGACCGTTGCAAACGATCTATTGATAGCTCAACTGATCCAAATCAGTACCAATCGGAAGCGTACCTACCCAAGATACTAATAACTCAAATATTACTGGATAGATCATATCGTTAATTAATATGAAATAAGTATTATTAAGCATTTCTCAAATACTGGTTAGATTAAGTTCAAATTCGAAACGAGAAGCACTGTTTTCGAAATAAATAAAAAAATACACGAAAAATAATTATATCAAATTCAGAACCTCTTCCGTCCGACAATACTGCCGTATCATTGTTAAAATAACATTTAACTAAGGTAGAATTGCTAATCATGTGAACATACAGGTGCCATAAGAAGAAGAAGCCGGTTGTCATTTAACTCTAAAAAAATTGGCATACTGTGATTTCGGAATAATATTCAAACTTTAACTTTTTGTTCATTTTTTGTGCATGTATTTCCAAAATTAAATGTCACAACAACCTTGGACCTCTCCGCAAAATGGCTGACCATATAGCAAAAGCGTTGTCTGATGTCATTTAGAATGTCAAATGAATATTTTTTTTTATTTTTATTTGCTCCTCGGAGCAGGCTATAGTGTAAAACCATACCGCCTAGTTTTACGTTATCTTCAAAAACCAATTAATTTTCAGAAAACTTTTTATGCTAATCCGCCATTTTGTCTTACGTTTCTTGACCGTCAAATGAATATTCTTGTTTTGCACAGCTATACAACCTACTTTTTAGAAACTTATTAAGTACAAAAAAAAGTAATCCATCCACACGAATCTAGTTCCCAAAGCTTTACTTAGTCCATGTGTATTGTCTATGATTTTATGACTTTCTAAGGAGGTTTTCATTTCAACTGTAACTTTAAAGTGAGTAAGTACCTATAAAGTGAATAGTTTTTTTTAAACTAGCTTTTCTTGAGGTCTAATTTAAAGATCAGGATGTAGGTAAATTAAAGTTTTTGTCGTAAGTATATTTATTATGTCGATCGAATTATTTTTCTATGTTAAAAGTTAAAAAAGTTTCTAAAAAACTTATTAAAAGTTTTGAAATTACATAATTCGCTTACGAGATCGCAATTCAAAATCGAGTAGGTATGGTATCTCGATTTCATTTCGATTATATGCTACAGTATTCGTCTGAATAGTATGACGTATTTGGATCGGAAACGAATTCAATCCCCATTGTATGGCCGGCCACAATGACATCAATTGACGGTCTGTATTGTTGACCCCCCTCTTTGGTAACAGTAAGTTTATAATAATATACTTACTACAATAAAATGTATATTACGTATGTAAGGTACTTATGTAACTTGAAAGTGATAAAAAAGTGTAACCGATAAAAAGATATTTCAGTAAAATCAAATGAAAATTATAATGAATAATTAAAGAGAATAGAATTTATCTAATGTTCAGTGCTTTTAGGGTTATCAAAGCTTATCTTTAAGAAATTGTACATGGTCTATGGTTTTCTCTGGAAAATCGTGCATGCATCAAGATTTGTATTTTGATTCGTCCCAATATTTCAAAACAACTGCACGCATTTTGTAAAGGGATCTATATTCTATCCTATTCTCTGTGTTTGAACTTAGTTAATACTAAAAATGGATGTAAACCCCCACTATGTCTAATTTCAGTGCAAGTTGTGTTTACCTGTTATTGGTTTCTCATGTAGCAAAATACTCAGTGCCTATGTAAACTAGCATGTAAGCTTGAAGAAATTGTTGGTAGTCCTAATAAATAAATAAATAAATAAATAAATTAAGTAAATATGATAAAAAAAGGCTTCATATGTGATTCGTCAATTAATAATAATCCTTATTTCTGTTTTAACTGTTTATTTAATCCAAGACTTCATTCATAATCTAAGGTTAAATCCCCTCTTACATCATATTATAACCTAGCTAGATCATAACCCCTTGGCAGATTTATCATATGTAGGTACATGCAACACCGATTCGGCTAAGTTTACACTGTAATATCTTTACAGTAATATCTTCCCTCGCTTCGCTCACTCGAACCAAACATCGCACGTATTCTGCTAGTTTGTTTGCTTTATACCTAAGTACTTACTTAGGTTTTATTAGTACTTTCTTTTTCTTCAACTCTCACCTATAAGCTGACTCACACGTCGACGTCGCACACGTTTTTTTTTAATTGCTGCATGCAACTTCTAAATTACTCTTTCCTGCGGGTGATATACAAAACTGGCTAATGTTGAGCGTTTTATTATAAAATTCTCTATGGTCAGCGTCTCATTCTTGACTTTAGAAACGGAACAGACCAAACTCGATTTGATGTGCTATGGCTATCACAAAAACAACAGGAATCAATACCAGAAAGTACCTAATCAATATCATTACAAAATTTGCGTTTTACTTTGCAAGACTCTTATGAGTAAAACTCATACTACGGGTTCAGATTAAGTGGTCATTTTTACTTTATTTAGTCAGAAATAAAGTAGCCAATTGTGCTTGCTACACAATTCTGTCATTATATTCTAATATCAAGCCATAGACTAAAATTACTGGCTTATTGCCTAATTTACTTGATAAGTTTGCAAAATAACGTGAGAATCGAGCTCTTGTATTTTCAAACAAACTTATAACAATTCTATCACAAATCCTTGGACTAAGTTTTATGAATTTAATTTAAAATAGAAATCCACAAAAACGTGTCTTTTTGTATGATATTTGAGAGGAATTCTTTACAATGTGTAAGCCCTTTATAAGCGTAATGGTCTAAACGTGTTAAACTTCTGTTTTCGTTTATTTCAGCTGCTCTCTCAGAAATACACTCATTAGTAGTCAACATGGCGCACAAGGTTATAAAATACATGGAAATGTCAAAATAACTTGAATACCAAACAGGTGCAGGCTTTCAAATACTTCGAACAACTGAAGCAAATGCGGCGCCAATAAAAAAAAAGTAAATGTCAATTTTATTTTGTTAGGTCAATCTATTTGGTATAGAACACCTATTTCTTGGAACTCGCTCTAGAACAAAAACTGGTTCTTTATAAAGTTATTATAAATAGCTCACTCAAACAAGGAAGCTTAAATGTCACGGGCAAATGCTAACATGTTTTCAACCTTGACACCTCTAACTAGAGTTTAGTATCCTGTGACAAGTAGGTACCTATACAAACTTTTTGATAGACGCTTGTGTCCCATAAAAAGTTTATCGAACGTCATTTCGAATTCACAATATTCTAAATTTGAATTAGGATCGTCTGGCGTGGTTTGCTCGTCCTTAGAATAGTGTTGTTTTTTTTTCTGGCTCGCACATTTGTGCTTTTGGCATTTTCAAGTTTAGTGTTTTATTTTCTGGCTCGCACATTTCGTGCTTTTGCCATTTTCAAGTTTAGTGTTTTATTTTCTGGCTCGCACATTTCGTGCTTTTGCCATTTTCAAGTTTAGTCTTTCTAATACATTTTTTTTAAATAGAATTATAGTATCCTCAGTTATTAAAAAAAAGGTTGTAAACATGTTTTTTTACAAATCGCGTGTTGAGATGATTCAATCAGTTTATTACGTCAATCATATAAAATATATTTTGGAGTTGTCGTTTCCGTGGCGTGGGCATTAGAAATATGTACTTGTAGATAAAGGTCGTCTTGCTCAATTATCTGGGTACACTTGGTAGGTACCTAGTTTATTACCAGCTTCAAAAATTAATTGTAAATAAGAATTACTTATATACATGTATGTATTGTTTATTGTTTTCTTTGTTTCTGTACTTACGTGTATCCTAAAAGATCCTTTTCATTCATTTCATTTCATACAAAGTTAAGTAAGTAAGTATATAAGTAATAAGTATATTTTTATTTTTATTACATTAGAACTAAGGTAGATAGTGTTTTAAGTTAACGCGCAGTGTGAATCAAATAATTACTCAATTCTCTCGTTAACGATTGTCACATTTATTTGTGATCCGGCCTCATTACTAAAATTATAGTTGTCTCTCACATTTCGGTTTATGAGAAAGAGACGGCAACAGTTTTAGTGGTAAAATTATATTAGCCCTATAAAAAGAAACAAAAGAATTGCTTCCATTGTTAACACACCATTATTGGGATATTATCGTTACTAGCCAAAGATATGATCTTTTGTTGGTACGAGCTTTATATTTTCATGAGGAATGTAATTAAGTATAAATAAAAAAAAAAAAAAAAAAAAAAAAAAAAAAATAAGTTTATTGATCAACCAAAGAGCGTACAAATAAAATATACTTATTGTTTACTACAAATACAACATTGAGATACTCAGTTAAGAATACAAATACATAAATAATGGACAGCCTTATCGCTAATAGCGATTTCTACCACGCAACCTTTCACATAATTTCTTAAGATACATTTTGTAGGTAATATACAATTAATATACTTACACTAAAATGACATTTTCCAATGACATTTATCTTTTTAAACGTTCAATGCATTCACATTTATAAAAACGCCTAGGTACCTACGTATTATTTTATTTTAAGTAAGTAATATAATATAATAAGCTTCGATAAAAATGTAATTAACTAATCCGTTTGATAATTTGCATTTTAATGAAGCGCGTTCATGTCTTTTGTACTAAAATCCGAAATCATTCAAAATCTGCACGTTTTTTCTTCATTAAGTACGTACGTTCAATATATTTTTTTAAAAGAAACAAAGTAGCACTAAGGTCTTCGTAATTTAACTAATGACCGCACTTCATTTCATTATTAGTAAATTTTGAATAATCACACAATATCTTTATAAATTATAGCCTATGTATTATTCTGAGATATAAAACTTCATTATTTTAAATTTTCATTATAATCCATTCAGTAGTTTTTGCGTTAAAGAGTAACATACCTACATCCACACATCCATACAAACTTTCGCGTGAAGGATAAAATACGCATTTTTATTGAACGCACTCATAGTAAAGAGCTTAGTAAAAAAAATGGAACGCGAAAGTTTAAAAGATTGTAGTTACTGAACGCACTTTTCCCTTCATGAAAGTTTACGAGAGAAATCATCGCATGTTTATAACATGTTTATTTTCTCTCCCTACATGTCAAACCTGACATTTAGTTCTAGGCATAACAGCTTTTCACTTTTCTAGATCTGACTGTTAATTACATTAGCTAAGTTGGGAAATAAATGTGTTTTGAACACTGTTTGTTTGAAAACTAACGTGTAACATGGCATTTTTTTTTTAAATTTATACTGTCATCAAAGCATATCCGTACTCTCTTAATCCCGCGTTTTCTGATACAAAATATTTTACTTAATTTTAAATTAAAAAAAAACTACTTAGTTGAAATAAAGTTTTTGATTGTAACTCTTTATCATGCCAATTTCAACTGTATAAACTTATAAATAGGATTCAAAGTAAGCAAAAAATGGAAATAAAATACAAAGTGCAAAAGGAAGTAATAAAGGAAACTTGGAAAGTATATTCACAATTAAAATAAATTCTTTAATGTTACTTGCATAACTCACTAAATCCATTTCTTTCATGGGAATTCCCAAGAAATATATTTCAGAAAAGAAAGCTTACACAAAAGGATATTAGTTTGATCATTAAAAGTTAAGTAACTACTGTGAGAAAGTAGCGAAAATTCTTTTAAAGCAGCAAAGTTTAATATGTACCTATTAATTATATCTATCTTGCTGATATTGATAATGCCAAATCAAACATATTAAAAAAGTCAAAAGTCAAAAATTACTTTATTCAGTAAAATCACAAGGATCATTTAGAATCGTCTTACATACTAGGTGATTCTAGGTGCCAGTTCCACGCGACCAATCGCGAAAATCAATAAGGTATTCTCATATTTATTATTAGAATATTATTCTCTTAAAATTTTGCTTCTATTAAAATTGTTTTTACATACCTACGAATTATTTTGGTAAAATGTCATCAGAATATGTAAACCACATATGATAAACGAATCAGTGATGTTTTGGTATTCAAAGATAATAATACTAGCATGAAAGCATTCAAAAACAGGTTTTAGAATGCAACCAAAAATGACATAAGCTTATGAGATCACACCGGTCCGAGATCAATATGGAATGTTGTATCTTGTAGGTATTGTAATAAAATCGAAACGTGTGCAAAACTATCAAAATTTATTATAAAACTACAAACTACAACTAAGTACAACTTTTTTGGAGTTTATCTGTAGCCAAAATTGGAAGTTTAGTGTCCAAACCTGATATGAGACATCATTTGAGTTTGTTGAGTTAAGACCAGATTTTGATTTAATTGTAGTACTTAGGTATTAAGCTACCACAAAACTTTGATTCTGAGAAACGTGTAACCAAACCTTGATTTGGTTACACATTTTCAGAACGAAGCCCAAAAAATGTTACCAAAATAAAAATGGATTTCTATTATAAGTACGCGTGACTCATACAAATACTAAAAAGCCTCTTAATACCAGTTTTAGAATCTTTACTTAAAGCTTTTATTTTTATAATAGAACTTAACACCCATAGTTTTATGTAGCACTCGTAGTTTATGTAATTGTGGCTTCAAAGATTCAATACAAAGTATTCTATACAAACATACTTAGGTATTCTATACAAACATAGCTTTCATAATTTGTTTGCAAATGCACACGTGGAAGATTTCACCTCGCTACGTTCCGGTTTGAGCATCTGTCGACCCTAATTGTATGGTACCAAATATATTGTGCAAAAAGGCACGTGTCCACTTGTTCTTTTTTTGGACGTGTAAAAATGAAGTGCGTTTTGTGCGAGCCAGAAAAAAAAGTGTGTTTTTTTTCTGTGAATATTGAGGCGTTTTAGTTTCCTAATTATTTTTTTTGGCGTTTCCTAATTTGAACTAAGTATGACGATTTAAAGAATCTACGCGAACGTGTCACTTAAAAACAGTACAAAAAAGAGGTTTTATCTAAACCCTTCTGAAAGATCACCTAGTATGTAAGACGATTCTAAATGATCCTTGTGATTTTACTGTATAAAGTAATTTTTGACTTTGACTTTGACTTTGACTTAGATCATGATCTTTCAGAAGGGTTTAGATAAATCTTGAAGATGATCATCTTCAAGATGATATCCATAATACGGCTTCTAAAGAGGTCTAGTAGGTATACATGGGGATGGGTGTTTCTTGACATAATTAAATTATAAATGACTTTTTAGTATGTATGTAGATAAAAAATCCCTTCATCTTTATGAAATTTTGTTACAAATTTTGTTCATACTTTGGCCTTTCTAAGCTACAACACATAACGATCGGCGCATTAGAAAAGATACCTGGAAATTAATATATTCAAAAATATCCTGCATATTAATTAAGCCCACTTCTGTGACCTATGCGTGACCTGCGTTCTAGGCTTTCTAGTATTATAAATATTATAATTCACATTTTATATTAGCCAAAGAGAAGGGCGAACAATAAAATAAAATTATCATTTAAAGTAATTTAATTCGCTTTCTATTCAGTCTCTGAATATATTTAACAGGTTCTAAAGTTTTGTAACTATGTTTTATAATAAACGAAGGTTAAATTGCTTATATTAGATAGATACTTTCTGTATGACAAGGTACAGGTGACTTTAAAACAAGTTTCATCGTAATCGGTTCAGCCGTTGCAATGCCTATTAATACCTACTAAACACGCAAAACTATCTATAGATCGTTTTCAACGGTCTGTAGATAGCTCAACTGTTTCTTATGTATTTTATAAGCCTCAGTATGTACATTTTGTAAATACTGTGATAGTCGTAAGTTTGTTTGTGAATAAATATGTATATGTTAATTCGCAAAACATATAAATATAAAAGCTAAAAACATTCTCGTTCACACACTCTTGCTCGCATTTTTCTCTAAGCTTTGAAAAAAAAATATAAACTCACTTTTCTTCAAGCACGTTTTGAAAGAAAACAGAAAAAGATAATTATCGACCTAATTCACTATAATGAGGGTCTAATTTACAAAATGAGGAACATGGACCATCAGATACCAATGCAAATTACTGTGGCACAGTTCAGCCATCTTTCGGTACAGTTAACAGCAAGGAGGATGCTCCTAAATTGGCCGCTAATTCATGTATCACGCGCGGCTTGCCGACCTTTTTAGACGAATCTTTTTTTACTGTGAGCAAAAAGTATTCATTATCTAGTAAGTATATAAGTTTTTTAAAAGTCTTTGAAGTATGATAGAATAATCTTATACACTAAAATTAGCAATAATCTGAAGTAGTGTAATAGTTTTTTTTAAAAACTCGTTGTAGGTTTTCCTAATGCATTCTATCAGCAATTTAGTTTCTATAGTTGGTACAAGCTTTACTTAGTTTGGTATTAGACGACGTGCGAAATGTCGCAAGTTTTTGCTTTTAAAAAGATGAACATTTCGTCACCGCTATTGCAATAGAATCATCTAGAATTTAAAGCAAAAAGTGCTGACGAAAATATATTCCTAACATAGCATATTTTACTTGTTTTAGCCTTATTTTATTTAATACACGTGTAAAAACATCACGTACTAACCTAATATTAATTAGCAAAATTGAATAGGTAAATAAACAATATTATTAGGTAATTAGCAAAATTGAATAGGTTGAATAGGTAAATAAACAATATGCTGACCATACAAAACCAAGGATGTCGGCCGGTGCTGTGTAACCTCGATAAATTGCGAAAGAGATTGTAAACGTTATATGTAAACAAATAAAGTCGGTATATAGGTATACCTACGTGATTATATCTAGACTCTTTGCTGGAGGCTTCTTGTGTAATGTTAATTTCTAGCAAACAAGATTGAAAGGATAAAACCGTCAGAGAGAACCGAACATTCGGATCCGACACCCGACAAGTGGGAACCAACTTGTTGGGTGTCGGATCCGAATATTAATCGGAGGTTCTAGAAGCAGAGCATTTTATATGAAACCATTCACACTTATCGGAAACCCATTTTGCTAAAATGTTCTGCTAGAACCTCCGATTAACATCCGACACCCGACTAGTGAGAACCAGCGCGGTGGGCGAAGGTCCGCCTGCGACACGGTAGGTTGCGGGTTTGATTCCCGCCTTGGGATAAATGTTTGTACGATCTGCAAATATTATGATACCTATAATTTGGGAGTCTTCAAGAATAGAGTGAACAGATTTTATCTAGGCAAACGTTGTTAAAACAATCCTTGAAACGACTAGTTCTTTTTATAGGTGTTCAACTTGCTCTAGTATTTGCGACAGTCAATACGAATTTGATTAGTATGTAAAGTGCATGACACTTGAGTATTTGCAGAGAAAGCATAACAATAACAAGGTATGAATATTAACAGAGCTAGTAAGTACCTAGTTATAGCGCCAATGAGTGAAAGCTATGGAAATATTTGAAAATATTTTTGTAACTTGTCTAGATATTTAAAACGATGTGTAGACTATGTTTTTTGAATACAGGTACTGGCTTCTTTTTACAGTTTAAAACTCATAAGTTAGTAGGTAACTAAACAAATAAATATTCATGGACATATCACACTACACTAGTCCCAAACTAAGAACAGCTTGTACTATGGAAGCTAGATTTGATAGAATACTGATATACTTACTTAAGTACTTACTTTTTTTTATAAATACATAGGTAACCTACACTAAATCACGCATAGTCAAGAAAACTTGCAATACATGTATATCAAAGTAATCAGTATATTGACACAATAGGATAGGTTATGTACGTTACATGTTCCTACTTACAAGTAGGTACATTAAAATACTTGACTAAATTCCAAATAAGTAGAATATTATCGCACAAATGACCTAAATAACAAAACCACCTATGTAAATTTGCAGTTACAAGTCTATTGAATGCTAAATGGACTTTACATAACAATTTAACCGATGGAAAGCTAATAGGATTCCATGTTAGACAATATTATGTGAAAAATCTATACTTTCTACTATAAATTAACAAGTTTAGTGACATACAACGCCGTGTTAACATAGAGCTTGTATACAAAGTTAAATAAACTTGTGCGTAAGAATTTATTTAGGCATAATATACCTACGATTTTACGTACTGTACTGTTAAATCTTAGTAAAAATTTGACATTGTACAACCCTTACCTTGGTTTACCTCCCTTTCTGCTACGTGTATATTGTAATACCCTTTAAAAAGGGTTCATATGTGACACCTACTTACATTGTTTTACCATTGTACTACCATATGACAGCAATAAATGAATTAAGTATTTAATAGTCGTCTCTCGTGTAATTGTATTACCGGTCCATTTCGCAATCAATGCAATTTCATGCATACTTAGAATACCCATACCCATCCAAATCAAGTCAAGTGGCACCAATCACGAACTTTACATAACACAGAATCAAGTAATTCCTGCACGCGCTATTTTACGTAACGAAGAAGAAGCATTCGCAACAAATCGATACCGATGCATTTAAATGAAACTCCATGGAGTCTCAACGCAATGCTTTTTTTCTTTTTAATCGTCGCGTAACTGCTCCACTTCCTTATTACGTGAAGATACGTCTCTTTCTTTTTATGTTCAATCGACATCGGCTCTGATTCGAAACTATGTGGAACATAGCTTTTTATCTAACATCGTCTTAAAGATTCTATTTACTTACGGACGCACCTCTGTGATAAGATAAACGAAATATTTATGTGAGTTTTCTCTTTGCAGAATGCCAGTTACGTGATCAACCGTCGATATTCGAAAGACAAGATGTCGCCGGTATGCCACAGCTTCGTGCAGAATGCGTGGAAGAAGGACTTTTGCTCCAACTGTTTCAAGGCTCGGGAGGAACACTCCAAGAATGGCCAGACTGAAGGCAGCAAGTACCTCGCCACACCCTTCCAACACAGAGGCGCATTCTTCAAGAAAACACCACCGAGTATACTAAGGGTACACCCGAAGAAAAAAAGCAAACGAAGCGTTAGATTCCCCGAAGAAGTTTGCAGTGTTATAGGATTTGGAGGCGACGATTGGTCTGACGGAGAAGAGTTTGAAATTTCAGAAGAAACTGAAGATGATACATTTCCCGACACAGAGGAAGAAAGGGAGATGTATAAAATAACAAAGTCAAATACTGATTTCAATACAGTAAAAGCCAATTTGCTAGGGGATTCAGCAGCCAAGACATACACGTCATTGATGCTGGGTAGAGTGCAAACTGACTCTGACGGTAAGAAAAAAACTTTACTTGTCTCTGTTACACCCTTTGGTCAAGAAAATACAAAAGGTAATGTTAAGTCACACACTCGCAAGCCCGCCGTTATAAACATATCGGAAGCACCTATTGAAGATACGCAAAACTATAAAACAAATATTATCCTTTCGACTTATGTAAAAGAAACAGAAACTATCATAAGCGCAGATAATATTACGACGGCTGCGAGTATTTGTACGGAAAAATCATTACTCGAAGAAATTTCAGAGACTTTGGAACATAATAGAAGATACAGTGCCACCGAACAAACTTTACCACCTAAAGAAAATACAAAGCCCACAGTCGTTGACGAAAAAATGAAAGAAAGCATGTCAGATGAGCCTGAAATAAAAGATGTTAGCGAAACAAAGAAAAACGGTATAGTCAGAAAGTCTCCATTGATAAAAACTCAAGAAAGACCCAAGGTGAATTTAAGTAGGTCAGAATTTAAGTTTTGTAAGATTAATATTGAACGGAATGAGAGCAGCAGTGTTGATTCAGCTGTGAGCACGTTGAATTCGACTGCGAATAATTCCTTCGCGTCAGATGACGAAAGTTTTAGCGGCCGAACGGATTCAGACAATGATGACAGTGGTCATTTCTCTGAGACCCATAAATGCGAGGAGACCGTTAAAATTAAGGTATTTAACGACGATAAAAGCGTTAAATTGTCTCCTATCGAAAGGCTTAGAAAAGTGGATGGTCAACATAATGGCGGTTATTCCACATTCCAAAGTCCGATCAATGACTTACCTTCTATTTTGCCTAAACAAATGGATAATATTTTCTCCGCGGATGCCAGTCGCGAACTGGCTGGCGAGCCTGACGGTAGAGCTGATCCGGACGAGAACACGGAAGCTCCGGCTCTTCCTAAGAGTCCTGTTCCAACACTAGATCCACGCCCTTCGTTTTTGCATGGCATGATATCTGATATATTACCCGTGCATAAACCGGCTTTGCCAGAAAAACCCAAGCTACCTGTCAAACCAGTTATAAAACAGTCGACTAAAAAGTCTAACGCAACACATCAAATGTCCATGCATTCGATGCAGACGACAAGTAATGATGATGAAAGTGTTATAAAATGTGAAGTAAAAAGTGTCGAAACTACTGATAGGTTCGAGGATAAATCGGAAATATTATATTACGCACAACCAGTGCTTACAAAACAAGACAGTGATTCGTCTTTGAGCAGTCTTTGCAAACGCAAAGCGCCCACCCCACCGTCAACTCCAACGGTAGATGAATACCCAAATATTTACCAAAGAAATGCACATGGTTTTATGAAATCGGACTCTCCGGTGGTACGAGAAATGGAGAAAAGAGAAAGAGCTACGATGTCAGCGACACCAAAAGCAAAAACCACCGAAGAGATCGAAGTGAAGAAAATTGAATCTACTCCAGAGCCAGCACCGCGAAGAAACATCTCATTATCGCACGATAACTTGCTGCTCGACGAGAAACGCAAAGGAAAATTAAAATTTTCCATCAAAAAACTTCTTCGAATCGGTTCGTCTAAAGACTTGGATAAAAAAGAGTTAGCATTGCCGACTGTTACAAAAGTCACGCAAAAAAGTGAAGACTATTTCGATTTGACCCCAAAACCTAAGCCCCGTCTTGTCATCATCCATCCGTTGGACATCAACGGGTCAAGTGTGGAGGTAGTAAAATCGAATTGTGAAATTTCGGAATTGCGCCGAATGAGTCACGACGATGCGGCGTCAATATACAGCGGGACCAGTTCCGCCGCTGACCCTGATCCGCCACGGGTTGTTAACAAGCCGCCTCCTCCGCCAAGACAGTTTAGCGATGACAAAACAACAGCAAGCGTCCCAAAGCCTGCCAGACCACCTCCCCCAAAGTCCATAGCGTTACAGAAAAAACAGAAAACGCAAACATGGACTGCCACTCCGACTAAAGCAGACAACATCTACGCAAACCTTGGTAAGATTCAAACCATTTACTACTTCTATTATAACTAATTTTATACCACAAAAATAAATCGTGCTTGAATTGGTGTCGTAAAACAATCAAAAGCAAACACGCATTCATAATTGGAAAATAATATTATGAAATAAATATAAACCGGTATTTCTAAATTGCCATGTTTTTAAACAACTCCATATAAAGTATCTAATCATACTACTCTGAATTATGAATGTATTTTAATTAGAATGTAAATTAATACGATTTTCGATGTGTTTTTCAGGAGAAATCAGATCAGCGCTTGCTCCGAGGAAGCCTGAACGAACCGCCAGCATGCGAGAAAGGGAAGCACATTTAGAACTTCCCAAACGCAGAACACCCATCGACGACGATAAAGACGAACTGGACGACGGTCCACAGGAGCTCGTCCAAGCTACCAACGACACAGTCATCCATAGCTACGACGACGTTTACAACAACGCTAAATACGAAGAAGAGAACAGCGATTCCGCTAAGAACAGCGACAGCGATTACGAATACGTCCACGCTCGATCGAGCTCCCCAGAATGCGACGCTAAACCCAGAGAAAACGACAGAACGGAGATCAGAAAAGAAGTGGTCGAAGCTGTCAATTACAATAACAGCGCTTTCAGATCTTCCCTACCTTACTGCGGGAGCGAGACAGAGTCCGAGATATATTCTCCGTACAGCTTCTACAGTTCCAACGATAACATGGACAGTCCGAGCAACGAAGACTATTCCAGCGACATGACACCGAAAACAACAACTAACAAGCTTCGCGTCAGGAAAGGAAGGAGCGTGGTTCACAGGAATTTGGAGGATAATTATGGAGCTGTGGTGATCGCGAATCACGAGGCGTTAGCTCAAGTCTTAGAACAGGTAATTTGCATTCAGATTTTACCGCTGTAGGACTGTAGATCGTGATGTTGTTTGCGAAACCACTAATGCAATATTTACTAAGTAGGAACGCGTAGGAACGCTTCACCGCTAGCTGACTCTAAAGTAATACGAACGAAGCAAATATAATTTTTAACATACCTAACAAGATGTAATAAATGAATATATATCTACTATATCTATATATCTACTATCTACCATTCTAAGTAAAAAAATATTTGTGTAATGAATTTTAGTATTACAATATGTATAATATCGTAGACCAAGAGGCAGACCACCAGCCCGATGGTCCAAAGACATTATAGAGCGAGCCGGGAATCAGTGGATGAGAGTCGCAAGGGACCGTAAAGAATGGTATAATAAAGAGGAGGCCTATACTCAGCAGTGGGTGCCAACGAGCTGAAATGATGAATGATGATGATGATATGTATCTACATTGTTCATATTTATAAAACACACATCGTTTGGTCTGTAAACGGTCATAATGTTATAGGAGGCATAAATGAATAACCTACCTATAGTGGCAAAAATAAACTTCCAGGTTCAACAAAGCGCAGCCATGCAATCGTCCCTTCGAGGACTAAAAGCGTGCACCAACCTCCGCTGGAACGACTTCTCCGTCCAATCCTCCAGCTTAGTCCGAGCTGGGAAGCGTATCTTCCACCCAGCAGTGTGGACTTCCTCCCAGGGTCCAGTCAACGTGACTCTGATGATGTACAGGGAACAGATGGCATCTCAACTCGTGTGCCAGCAATCGGCGCCGACGTTGAGTTTGAATGCTGTGACCGAGTTTTGTGATCTGGTGCCGCGAGCTACCTTCGGGGAGGATGGAGAGGATCTTGTTCAAGGTTGGTCTGGCTTTTTTTATGAATCTGTTATTCTATTTGTTAGGTATTTCTGGACGCAAGCGATGCATGATTAAAAAAGCTATGACGAGATATTTTGAAAACTGAAATTTATTATAACATACAGGTGTCACAGCTCAGCCTTCCATGCTGTGGGTTCGATTCCCCCCCAGAGCAAATATTTGTGTGATGAACATAGTTTTTTGTTCTGTCTGGGGTCTTACTGTGTATTCTATGAATGTACCTATTTACGAATACCTAACCATCTTGTTTCTCAATACTAATAAAATCCACTCTATGACTAGTTATGTTATCTATATAAAGGTTACTATGTAGGTATAATACCTTACAGAGCCTTGTTTTGTTTACTACCCAAACACAATGGTATTGAAACAGCTGGAAGCCGTAAAATTCTACATGTTACTGAAAAACTAATAAGACCACTCACATAATATTTTCAACTTAACACATTCCTAGACTAGTTTAAGAAAACTTTTTATTTATTCATTAATAGGCAACACCACATAAGTACAGTAAACTTTTTAAATAATGACATCCATAACGAATAGGTACTATAAAATGTTCAAATTTAAGCGAATACTAACGAATACTACAAAATATGCAAAATTTTTAGCAAAACGATAAACAAGATGCAATGAACACTATTTTTTTTTCAATATTCATGTTCTAAAAGTACATAGGTATACGCTTCCTCTACTTACTATTCTATTCATATCTACCTAATTCACCACGTTAAAATGTCTCAAACTCTTCCACAGCAACAATAGTAGTCCTCGCCCACGCTCAAGTAGACACAATCCAATCATACGGAGAAAGCCTCCACTCCCAATCAGACCCCACAAAAGAGCACCAGCTCGTCCAAACAGAACAGCTTCACGAAGCGATCTTCATGATGCTGCAGATCATCAACGGGGTGAAATGCCTTCAAGCCCGAGGAGTTGAAGACCTGCCGGGAAGTCTGACCACGTTTATATCGCTGAAGGATATTCAGGGCCAGAACTCGCCCCCGGCTGATGATAGACTAAGCTCGCTGTCGGCTCCGAAGACCAACTGTTATGGGAGATTGTGTATACTGCAGGGGTAAGCTTGATTTTTTTAAGTATAATAATCTATCTTGTTGGCGTGACGACTTGGATACTTATGACGGAGCCTGGTGGGAAGCGGCGGCTGATAGAAAAGAATGGAAGAAAAGGGGGTAGACCTTTGCCCAGCAGTGAGACAGTATAGGTTAATTAAAAAAAAAAAAAAAAAACTATCTTATTTTATCTAACCGAAATGCTTCTGTCCATCCAAAGGTTGTCAGGAAGAGATCGCTTATAGCGAGAAGCCCGCCAATTGTAACTTTCTCTAAATTGTTATTTACTGTATCTTTATTATTTTATTAATTTGGTGTACAATAAAGTTATATTCTATTCTTATCTAGGGGCACAGAAGTGACCTAAAGGTAAAACGAGCAAAAAAGCACGGCATGTGCTAGATACCCTTTTCTCGAAGCAATTCAGGGGCCCAATTCTCGCGCTTTAGAGATTCGACGAAATCGACGTAGGTCGATAAAAGATGGCGGATGTCGAAAAAATGCTAAATAAGCTATTCTCGTGATGTCGCTAACAGACTTATGTCGTAAGAAATCTTTAGACAAGCAACGAGTGGTCCCGAGCGTTAGAGATCGAATGTCGAAGGATAGCAGCCATTTTCTAAGGACAACTCTGCCTGTTTTGACAAGAAAAGTGGGTTGGTATCTACTCTCACTCTGTGTGTGATTCAGTTTCTGTTGGTTTCCTATTGTGGTGGGTCCTAGCAAATAGTTTACGACGGTTGATGAATTTATCGTTGAGTTTTTAACGCTTTCCATCTCAAACAATTTTCGCCAATATCAAGTTGATATCAATAATATACTTAACTGAATTAACTAAATAATATACTTATAGATTAAAATAAATTTATTTCCAGAAAAATATGTAACATCGAGTCAGTAAAAAGTTCACTTCACTTCTTCTTTTTGGCTTTTGTGGCTTTAGTTTCATAAACCGTAGAATGGAGATAAAATATGGAGAAATCGTAATATAACTAAAGCCACTAAAATCCGGCTCGTCAGAACGCTTGTGTTTCCCATATTCCTATACGCTGCAGAGACGTGCACTCTTAGGGAAAGTGAGAAAAAGGTAGATGCTCTTGCGATGTGGTGCTGGAGAACAATGCTAGGAGTATTGTGGACAGAGTTTCACACAAATCAATCCATACTCCAAGAACTTGGCATCAAGCAACGTCTATCGTCCGTTGTGCAGTCGCGTATCCTCACTTTCTTTGGGCATTTGTCTCGTCGTGGGAGAATTTCCATTGAACGCTTGGTGGTGCAGGGCAAGTTCGAAGGCAAAAAAGCGCGCGGTAGATCACCCATGAAATGGACAGACCAAATAAGAGCAGCCATTGATCTTCCCTAAATGTATATTTGTTATGTATATTTTTATTAATATGATGATGTAAAATGTTAAAAACATGACGTTATTTGACTTGACGTTTGATAGCATGTAAAGGCTGGTTTAGACAGGGTCAGTAACTGACTACAAATTCGAGGCAAGTCAGTGCTGACCCGAAAAAAACCCTGTGTAAACTGATTTGAAGTCCAGTACAGTGGGTTGAAGTCAGCGCTGACTTGAATAATCGGAATCGAATCGGACACGAATATTTTAAAGTCAGTTGAAGCACCCCGCCACCCGCGCACCCCCGCGCCAGCCAAATAAACTCTGTGTAAACAAACAAGTCAGTGCGTGGTTAGTCACTGCCGCTGCGTTGTAGAGTGACCACGTTTTTTTCGCTGGCGATAAAAATGATGCGTAAGCTTAGCGAAGACGAAACCTTAAAATTGGTGCAATTATATTGCGAAAACTAGTGCCTTTGGGATAATAAACCCCTAAATTACCGCAATAAAGAAATGCGGTCAACGGCGTTGCAAAATATGGCTCAACAAATGTAGTTTATTTAGTTAGTTATTTCTTTAGTTATCTCATTTACTACCATTTCTATTAACTCATTCAACAGCAAAATTGATAATTTTTTCAACAAATAATTAAATCGTCGTTTCAGTTGTTTTCGCGAATTCATTTTTCCCACTGACTTCACATGTGTGCTCACCTTGAGAAACGCACCACTACTACTTACTTCAGGTAAACAGTTAAAGTCAGTCGCGGCGCCGACATTGGCGCTGCGACTGACTTGTCTACTGACCCTGTATAAACCAACCTTATGACTGAACTGACAGTATAGAGTTTACTTACCTACCACAAAGTTTCGTACTACGCAAGTAAAACATGTAAAGGTAGTCAGACACTGGATATGATAATTTTTTGTTCAAAAACTATTTTTTTCTGTAATTATTTACTATAATTTGATATTCCATATTATAATCATTTCATAATCTATGTTGTGTGAATACTTGAGGCCACAAATGTATATAGATTCAGATTTAACAAGATCTTGTTAAAATAATAGCTGAAACGGAACGTATAATTGGTTTCTCTACAGAAATGTCGTGCCACCATTTGTCGAATCCTAGTGGGAATACGGTTTTTTGAATCGTCAGACATTTTCGTGAGATTTTGCCTAGACATTCAAGCTTCGTCAAGATCTCTATCTCGCCAAAATCGCTACAATCCGAGAATTGGGCCCCAGGCCATTTTTGACCCCCCATATCGTTACGGATAAATCTATATTTTTTTCTAAATCGTGTATTAAAATGTGTTTAAGGGAATTGTTATGAGGTTTCTTCATTTAATGCGAATCGAGATTCTTTAATTGCGTTTTTTGTTTCTATTTTCTATCCATGTCGATTCTATAAACTGTCAGAGCAATCTTTTAAAAATATGTTTTCAAAACAGTAAATACTATTTTAGGCCAGGAAATGTCACTCGGGTTTTAAAATTTCAGATAACAAAGAGCTCTTTCTTTATAATAGTCGAAACCATATGTTTGTAATATGAAACCCCATTTGAAAAGCAGTCGTAAGCAGTCGACTTTTTATTTTGCCTCTCAACTTATAAAATAAATGAAAGAAATCGAATAAACTTTCACTATTAGATACCTATCTATTTTAAACAAATGCCTATTTAGAAATTTTATTTTTTGGATTTTAAACTACTCGAAAATAGCATAGCACCTTAAATGTATGTGTGTTCATTCGTTTGTAGGTTTGTTTGATTGGAACTATCCCCCTTTGGGTTACAATAAGACTATGTTCCAGGATGTAGGTATCTTTTTTTTTTTTTTTTTTAATAATAATAATGATTTATTTTCAAAATAGGTTTAGGTTAAAAAACAATGGTAGGTACTTAGAGCTAATACTAAGCATATTCACATGATCAGTTACTTAAATGTAACTGGCCTAAAGTAGTACATTATTAAAACCTGTTTTCATAGTTTCATACTGACTACTCGCTCTAACTAAGTAAGAACTTGTTTTTTATCTATATCATAACTGCAGCCATAAGTAGGTACTTTACACAATTTAAAGATCCATTTTCTCTTACAGATTAAGCGACGAGATAAACTGCAAGAAATCAACCGACCAAGTCTACTCCCTCTGCCAATCTGCCATAAAAGCCTCTGAAATCCTCCTCCCTGGAGAGAAACTAACCCCACTATTAAAAGACATACTAAAGGAGGAACGCGCGATATCCTTGAACCAAGCTAAATCTATCCTAGAATTTATGTTATGGGGTCCTTTAGATGTCGTTCAAGGGGTCCCCACTGAAGATAGGGAGCTGAGTCTACAAAGATGGTTAGATTTAGAACGAGCGACAGTTTTACATGGATTAGTAAGGACCAGAGTTCAGCTGAATGTATTTGAACAATTGCATCTTATGTTTTTGGTTAGGTCTACGGCTAAAGCTATGTGTGAAGCGTCGGTTTTGCTTGAGAAAGCAAATGTTTATTAGACTTTACCTACTCGAATTGTACATAAATTATTTTTTATTTAAGCTGTCTTACGAAGATCCAGAGATACCTACCATGCCTTTAAAAATACGAGTCCATTCTTTGTAAAAAAATTCGTAGTATATATAGGCGACAAAGAAATTGGTTTACCACTTTTGATGACATCTCCCAGTAACATAATTATTCGCTAAGGATTACAGATTGACAGATTCTGACGTAGCAGTTATTAATCTGTCAAGCGAAAATAGCCCTTGACGTTTTGTACGTGCAAATGATATTCAACCCTATAGTGGTAAACCAATTTCTTTGTCGACTATACAAATAACTTTGACAGCACTAAATATATAGCTATCCCTATCGGTTCGTTTTATGAAAGAAATGGAACTATTTTTATTGCTGTCAAATTGTATTTTTTTTTATGCAGAGCCCTTAGCCGACTCTCGGATGTCCATACATTTTTGTATGGCTATCCGAGAGACGACTGTCGGCTCGAGAGTAGGGAGTTTTAAAATGCGTTTTCGGACTAAGGGCTCCGTTGAGTATTGTATCAACAAAATATTCTACCAACAGTTTATGTTAATATAATCAAACTCGGAAAATACAAGATTTAATTGTAGTTTTTATGGAATGCCATCTGTTTTCTGAGTGTAATTAAATCGACCGTTTCATTTGAATAAAGCTAGAACTAAAATTAGTTTTTAGCCTTTTGATCTATGAATGATTAGGTATCTTATGTTATTATAATGAAAGCAGGCTTTTCTGTCAGAGATTATTTATATAATTATTATTTCCAAAACTTACTGTAACATATTTCGGAATATTTACTATCTAAGGATAAGATTTAGTTTAGTTGGGCACCTGAAGACTTATTATTTAATTCATTAATATCAGTATATCATTAGTATCCTTCTCATACAAACATACAACTTGGATTCTTTGTATTGTGATACCAGACATCGAATAAAACCACATAAATAGGTATCTGTCTCGCGTCGGGAAACGAATCTGCACCTCTTCTTATCTTCTGTGTGTTTGAAAGCGAACTACCGAAATATAAAAAGTGGATAATTGATAACTTACTGTCCCACTAAAAGATTTTATATAAACTTATCTAGTAAACGTAATTTTTAAAGTCTCTTGAGTATGACATTTAAGTAAAACAATATTGTATGATAGCCGGGGTAGTCAGTGGTACGTCCAATTAGGTGCCAAATAGAACTGATATACTTACTCAATATGTTAGCTGGTGCCTTATGTATGTACGTAAGTATTTGTACATTAAAATGTAATTATTTATGTGTACCTACTCACGAGGTCAAATAAATATTCTCTTTATAAGAAACTTATCGAATAAACATTTGAATATTTATATTTTCTTTTCATTTTAACTATCACCTTTCCAATTTTATGTTATTTATATATTTAAGTTTTTTTTTTCAAATTGGTATGCATGTACCCAGTTAACACATGAAAGATTCCTGATTTTTAAGTATGCAGTCATTTAGTGCAGAATAGGTGCAATCTTTCTGCTTTTTCTTTTGTGGGAACCACTACCTTGCTGTAACCCGTAACACAGTTTACACCTAGCACGGGAGGTATCGCTTTCATCATATTGTATGCATATCCTCAAAAATATTAATAATTATAAGCCGAAACGAAATGTGTACATTTAAGATTTTGTCAATAAAGTTATTCTTATTCTTTTTACAATTACTATTTAAATTACTGCAAACTCAAAAATGTGTGTTAGCTGGGGACATGCACATCGCAAATATATATTTATCTATTTATAAAGTCGAGAATATTAATAAAACAAAGTTTGATTCTAATACTTTATTGTCTGGCTTGCAATAGTCAATATCGAGTGTTTCTCATCACTAGCATTTCTAAATTATTACCTAATAATAAACCTTTAGATAAAACAATTGTGTCACAAGAGCCTAATTAATTATTACTTAGTGGATCTGACATTACTTTTACCATATCTTCATTTTTAGTTTTTGTCTCTTTTAATGTATTTTATTTACCCTTTTACAGTATTATTTTGTCAGATTTGAATCTGAAACTAAAGTAAAAATATTCTTAACTTAAAAAGAGACAATTGCTATCTTCTTCTTTTTTAAATGGCTTCTACTCTACCCGTCCCATACGACAGGCAATTCTGACAGTGTCAAGTATTTGAAATATCGTTTTGTAGCTAAATATCACAATACCATTGTCTGTTGCCCTTTGAAATGTTAAAGTTTTATAATATTTAGACAATCGTTTCTATAATATCTAGCGAAGTCAGTCAATTGTCATATTTTTTGGCACTGGCAAAATTGACTGTCTTACTGACAGAGGCGATTTTTAGATGTCAAATGTGCTTACTATGTTTGAGCACAATTGTAGCATTCCATTTATAGAGCTAATAAAGAGTCCATTATATTAAATATTGTGGATCTTATGACACATTGTTTTATTTACAAATAAATTTCTATAAAAGCTTTAAGCGTAAGCAAACTATAGATGGCACGTGCATATAATAAAACAATTAAATTCTAATCTAAAACAACCACAACTAATCTACATAACAAAAAAACAATTTGAGCTAAATTTTAATATCAACGCCTATATAAAAAATAAGTCATAATAAAAAATTAATTAATAAAACATAGCAAAATAATCCTTAAGTACACATTTTAGTTAAAGCAAAGTAAAATACATAATAACACACTTTAAAATCGATTAAAACACAAAGTCTATACATATAAGCATGATTTTAAATGAGTTAAGATTTTCAAAGTAAAAAAATAATAAAGTTATCTGGCGTAATGTTAGGTTCTCTGGAAGACATTCCTTTTGGCAAAAAGGCAGTTTATTTAGCAGAAAAAAGTGTAGTAGTCATCTTTAAATTAAATTTAAGTTATTAAAAAATGCGAATGCAAAAAACCATTGAAATAATGGAATGTAAATTTCATTATAACTTAGGTTTAAAAACTTAAAATTAATTAAAAATATATTTCTTATTGTCAACATCAAAGTTTTTAAAATATCGTATAAGTGAAGATATATTATAATTCAGTAGCTTAGCAAGGCATTTCCTGTATTAAAGTGAAGTTAGCAGGTTCGAATCCTGTATAACTGTTACCAATGTTATAAAAATCTATGTGATAGCATATTTATCTAAAAATTAAAAAATAATAAACAACTCAAAAAATAATACTTGATTTTCAACATACATTTCCGAAAGTCAAAAATTATTATTGTATATAATAACAATTTCCTGAAAAATAAAATAAAATATTCGCTTATATTCGTATGAGTCACTTGTAACAGATTCTATTAAAATATAATTAAATATGATAATTAAATGCGTGATAAAATTGACGCTTGTACTAGATTTAATTATTTACCACAAGAATATAAACAGGAGAAATTTAAATCAGATTTTAAATAAAATTTAAATCGATATATTCTGGAAATACAGGAGTGATTTTCATTTTTATTGCTTTTTCACTTGTATGAGATTCATAATACTTTAATTCTGCACTTATATGAAAAAGTTAGTACTTATGGTCAATTTAGATAAAAAATGTCATGAGCATTGTAAAAACAAAAATAACCACATGTATATAAAAACATCGACCAATTTAGAACCTTCTCCTTTTATGAACTCTGTTAAAAAAATGACCAATAACAAAGCCCTATTATATCTTGTGGTAAACCTACATATTAATTAACTGATTAATTAATTATTTTCTATATAAAATAAAGAATTACAATCCCTTATTGAAATAAACATATTGTGGAGGTTTTCCGTTCGTATTTTTAATTATTTCTTCATAATTATCCTTCTCAAATCTCTTGATTGTGTCGATTGATAGTTTGCTGGAATAAAAAGAATTTGCACTGTATTTCTTTAAAAATATAGTTGAAATTTATTTAAATGTTTATACCAAAACATACATTTACTAAAATACATATAATTTGCACTGTATTTGTTTTAGTATAAAGTTGAATTTTCTTTAAATTTTTGTATCTAAACGTGACTAATACCAGATCTTATATTCGCGGCAATACATATAATTTGCACTGTATTTCGTTAGTCATAAGGTTGAATTTTATTTAAATTGTCCGACGTGTAAACCAGTTTTGAGTGAAGCAGCGATCAAGTTTTTATATGAACATCTTACTTGTGATTTTACCAAATATACAGGGTTACATGGAAAGTCGTGCTAGATCCGTTAAGGGCGTGGAGTACCCATCATTTCTGACTTATTTTACTAAGAAACACCTTACCCTAAACTTAACCCATTTCGAGATATTCGACTTTTAAATTTTTATTGAAAATTGCAGACTTTTAGGCAACTAAATTTATTATTGTTTTTTCTGTGCATCTTATTATTATAATTATTGCATTTTTACGTGGATAATAAGATGCTTTAGGACATCAATCATTAAAATAGTGCATAAGTTAATTGAATAGATCGTAGTAGACAAGTGAAACTTATGAAATAAAAAAATATTTTAGAAGGTTTATTTTTCTCTAGGGATATCAAAAAATAATATTATGGCACTCGTTCGGCGGATGTTATATTAAATATCTACGTTTCAACAGCTATCTAACGACGTATAATAATCTAGGGTTTGTATTACATTTCGTGGAAAAAAAGTAGTTGGGACGCTCCAGGTTGCAGTTCTAACGGTCCCGCGCGAGCAAGATAAGTGAAGATTTATGTAGATGCGAATGAAAGAAAAAATGTGTAGAGACCGGCTAGGGCTGGGAATACAACAGGGGAAATTGTTTTGGTTGTCAGTCTGCTTTTGTGCTTCGTACATAGTGAATGTGATATCGTTTTGCTCTTCTCCTAAACATCTGAAGAATATGCTGATATGCTTATTTGTTACGGATACTGCGATTGTGTGTGTGCAAATAAAGCAAAGCCAGTCAAATAAGCATATCAGCATATTCTTTAGATGTGTAGGACGTCATTTTCAACACTTCCGTATCACAGGTACAAATCAGAGTCCGGTTAACGAGCACAGTAGTCAAAATCAGAAGAAATAGTTCAGAATCACAGCCAAGTGGAGAAAAGAGCAAAACGATATCACATTCACTATGTACGAAGCACAAAAGCAGACTGACAACCAAAACAATTTCCCCTGTTGTATTCCCAGCCCTAGCCGGTCTCTACACATTTTTTCTTTCATTCGCATCTACATAAATCTTCACTTATCTTGCTCGCGCGGGACCGTTAGAACTGCAACCTGGAGCGTCCCAACTACTTTTTTTCCACGAAATGTAATACAAACCCTAGATTATTATACGTCGTTAGATAGCTGTTGAAACGTAGATATTTAATATAACATCCGCCGAACGAGTGCCATAATATTATTTTTAGATATCCCTTAGAGAAAAATAAACCTTCTAAAATATTTTTTTATTTCATAAGTTTCACTTGTCTACTACGATCTATTCAATTAACTTATGCACTATTTTAATGATTGATGTCCTAAAGCATCTTATTATCCACGTAAAAATGCAATAATTATAATAATAAGATGCACAGAAAAAACAATAATAAATTTAGTAGCCTAAAAGTCTGCAATTTTCAATAAAAATTTAAAAGTCGAATATCTCGAAATGGGTTAAGTTTAGGGTAGGGTGTTTCTTTGTAAAATAAGTCAGAAATGATGGGTACTCCACGCCCTTAACGGATCTAGCACGACTTTCCATGTAACCCTGTATATATTTTTAAATTTAAACGTAAATTCATGTTCATCGTTTATGAATTCGAAGGTAAGAGCTCTAGACAGAGCTGCTGAAGAAATGCGATGCATGATATAATTGACATATTAAAATTAATCAAAATCTTACCATTTTTGAGGGAATATCGCGCAAGCTGTCGGTACCATAAAGGTAAGGCTGTAAATAAAATAATTTGATTATAATAATTATTTATTTAAAATTAATAATATATTTTTATACGATAAGCGTACGATGACAATAAAAATACTGAATACTGCGTCAAAGCTCAGTTGCTCTGTCGTCCCTACTGTGGGTCATGGGTTCGATCCCTACCGAGAACCCAATGTTTATATGTTCGTTAGGTCATTTTTTTTACATGAAGACACGGAACAAACATCAGTCATTCTAGTCCCAAACTAAGCATAGCTTGTACTATGGGACCTAGATTGCTGGTAGAATACATACAGTTTTTTTGTAAATACATAGAATACAAACATTTATATGCATTACTTATGTATTACTACTAAGTTAAATTGACACCGCACTGGAACTTCAAGATTTAATTTAGATTAATAGTAATTCTTGTAAGAAGGATCACATATAAAAAAATGGTAGGAACCAGGCCGTAAGTTTCTTGCCCGTTCTTCTAGGCTCTGGTCGCATGGAACTGGCACCTAGAATCACCTAGTATGTAAGACGATTCTAAATGATCCTTGTGATTTTATTGAATAAAGAATTATTTTACTTTACTTACCACAAGCCCACAAAAGCCACTTGTATACCGATGTGAGCCCATTTTATCCGCTGCATGAAGGGTTTAGGTTCGATACGTTCCATTATAAATGGTAGCAGTAACATGCCCGGTGCACACATTATTATTCTGAAATTATAAATACACATTAATAATCACAGCATAACAATTTAGAATAGAATATTTTATTTAAGTACTTTACTTAATGCTAGAACATATAAAAAAAGACGTGTGGCACTCGGAGACTGCCGCGGTAAAGCTATTGCATAGCATTTTTTGCTGGATTACGCATGCGCAGTGTTAGGTTATTTTCGTTACGGAATTTTTGGATTCGGTCTCCACGCTCAAGGCCCGCGATAAGCGATTAAGCTATGCAATAGCTTAAAAAGATACAATTACTTAATGCTATTTTCATAGGTATTAGATAGATAGGTAGCATATATTTTTTGTACGTCAATACGAAATACAAATTGCCGCATACCGCATTGTCAGTACATATATAACATTACTACCTGGTGCCCCCGACTTCGTCTTGCTATCTATATATTTGACGATTCGCACATATCTTTTTAAATTATAGCCTATGTGTTATTCCTATGTATAAACTACATTATTGTAAAGTTTCATTAAAATACATTTACTAGTTTTTGGGTGAATGAGATATATCTCCATCCATCCACACAAACTTTCGCCTTTATAGTATTATAAGTATTTATAAGATTAGTATTATAATATTACCTAGATGTGACTACTTGTGAGATTCCTTTGACAGGCGCGAGTTGTGACTTCCCAATAATTTTACCATCTTCATCTGTCACATCTAAGCCTGAAAATTTAAAATTATAAATTATAGTTGTTTATTTAAGAAAACTAAGAAAAATAATAAACTGAATTACTTAATTAAGAAAACTTAGAAAAATGTCTGTCTCATGTAGGTATCTTATGTACTGACAAAAAGTATACATTATAGTACAAAGTATACATATTTTTAGTATTACATTTATTTGCAAAGATTAATCCTTCCTGGTTCAAATTATACAAGTTTTGCTTTGACTAAAACTAGATGGCGCTGTGTGAAATATTTGTTAATATGTATTTATCTTACCTAAAATAATTTCGTTCTGTCTCATCAGTGGAATGTTTACCCAATTGGCAGCCGCTACAGCTACAAATGGCACAAACCTCTGTAAACAAATACATGATCATTTAAAACTTATTGAACATGAACTATCTGGACGTGATGCCTTTCACAACTTGTCTATAACTCTCGTGGTTTCAGACTAGGCCCTACTTAAAAACACATTAAGTATATTGTATAAATTAACCTATTGTGCGAAGATTTTTTTATAGGTCCTACTACTAATTTTTTTTCTAATATTTTATTTACTGCATGTTGTTAATACTTACAGCAAGAATAGGATTCGTTGCACGCTTCTGTACTCCGTATTTGAACACTAACGCGGCGCCCATCGCTGCTGATGTAGCGGACAGATAAGCAGCCCCCATCTGCTTAGTAGTCAATGGAGAGTTAGCGTTGCGATTTGTGTAGTTCACTAAAGCGTTGAACGATTGATTTACCCACTGCCAAAATACCACTGCTGTTCCCGTTCTGAAATATTTAAATTATTATAGTAACCGATTCAATGCGGCGGTCTCTTTGACAAACATTAGCGCTGGGCGGCGAACAAATATTTCGTGGCACCACAGAGGCGCCTAACGCCAGGGACTTTGATGGCACCACTAAGGTGCCCTCCGCCATGAATTGTAACTTATCGCTTTTTTTCCTATTTCACGTGCTGAAAGTTCAGTCGCCACCCAAAACCGAACGTAAATTGTTTAACTTTTCGATGTATAAGTATCCCAAGGTACAAACTTTGCGTAGTTTGAGACTACAGGGTCCCGTTTCACCAACTTACAAGTTAACTAGTAACAATTTTACTATTACAGGCGTCACAAGCTACTAATTACAATTACAAGCGTTTCACTAACAGCTATTTTTTAAAGAATAATAAAAATCTGACCATAGACTCATTTTACTAGGAAGAAAGTGTCGAATAACAAGTAAAATTTTCTGCCCTATTCCATTCATTCCAATTCATTCAAATTCGTCGTTCTTTGCTCTGTAATGCTGGGGCCACACTAGCGGGCTACGGCGAATATTCGTGTTAACGCGATGTATGTGGCCGGGTACATCGTGTCATCGCTTTGTATTTCGCCTTTATCCGAACACGATGTTTTTGTCGCGCCAACACGATACGAATATTCGCCCGCTAATGTAGCCGAAGCATAATTGGTTGGCGGTCTTTCGAGTTTTCTGTTTGTGGCCATTTAACATAGTTAGGGAATAAATGGGTTGACACATTTGATACAATTTTATGTACCACACGGCATACACTGGCCTTAGACACGCCGTGCATGTCCCCTACCATGTGGTACTGTCCTCCGGACCCTAGCCAGTGCAGTCCCACGCACAGCTGCAATTTGGGGTCCAAGGGCATATTCCGCTGCGTGGTATATTCAAGGTGTGGTCCAACAATTCCTAATAAATCTTGCATTTTTGAGGAACTCATTCTGAATCGTTCATTAAACTCGTAGTCACTTTCGAAATCTACGTTAATACGCTCCCGATAAATTCTTCTTCTCCGCGTTATTGTATTATCTTCTTCTGATGACGAGTCATCATCCCAAAAGAACATTGTTATTTCTAGTTCAATGATTTCAAATGTTTTTTGAATATTATAGCTCTGAAACCATTTAATAATATTGCACTTTTACAATTCTACCCAGGTCAAAAGGTAGGTAAAATTGTAACCAAAATCCCTGACAAGTTCAAATTTCTGTAGGAAACACTTGTTAGATTCATCAAATTGTCACAATAAAAAAATTAAAAAAATGTATGGATTGTAAATTGTCACTGGTTACTTGTACTTGTAAAATTTTGAATTTACGACAATATGAAACGCTTGTAACACGAAATGTTGCCATTATCAATGGATTATGGGTAAATGTTGCCATTTAATTTTACAATTCTACAATTTTGTAAGTTGGTGAAACGGGACCCAGATGTGATGTGTGAAATGTCTGTAAATATTTACTTATTTAAAAAATCTATTTGATAATATCACATGTACAATACAGTTATTTTAAACAAATAGGTGTAATTATTCTCAAAGGCGTGTGTTCTTGACTTCTTGGCAACAGCGCAGTTTTAACGGTCAATGACTTAATACGTACATTGAAGGACAAATAGTACAATGTATGTACATAACCGACATGCGTCACAGCTCAGTTGGTAGTAGCTCTGCCTTCCATGCTGTGGGTCGTGGGTTCGATCCACACCAATCGCAAATGTTTGTGTGATGAACATAAATATTAGTGCTTGTCTGGGTGTTACTATGTAATCTGTGTACATATTTATAAAAAAATATATTAGCATTCTATCAGCAATCTAGTTCCCGTACAAGCTTTGCTTAGTTTGGGGCTAGATTGCGTTGTGTGATATGTCCGTGAATATTATTTACTAGCTGACCCGTGCCCACTTCGTTGGGCATAATTCGACCGCTTTTTCTCCGATGCACTTTGCAAAACGGACTACCACGTAAAAGCCTTTTTATTTTCCGGTTTTTTATATAACCTATCAGCAATAATGTGGCTTTCTATTGGTGAAAGAATTTTTAAAATCGGTTCAGTAGATCCCGAGATAATTTTCCCCCTAACAATTTAACAAATATACAAACACACAAACTTTACTTCTTTATAATATTAGTATAGATAAAGATTTATACCTATACCACTGCAACATAGCTCCTGTGATCAGACAACCCCCAGGCATTTGAAACGACATACGTCCAAACACATTCTGCAATTCCCCACTATCGGGGTGGAACGCTGACTCGTAGAGTTGCTTAGCTCGCACCACTTGTTCTAACTTCGTGTCTTTTGGTTCCTGGCCGACTCTGAAAATGAACTGTGATAAGTTTGTCTTAAGTATGTTGTAGGTGAGTTAGACTTTATGTTTTGTTTCAAGATGGATCTTAATTTTAGTAGAAAACTTGAAACGTATTATAGTCGCCTAAGATAAACTTCTGTCCGAAGAGTAAAATGGGACCTTATTTGACGACCGATGTGGCGCGGTGGGCGATGGTCCGCTTGCGACGCGGAAGGTTGCGGGTTCGATTCCCGACTTGGGATATATCTTTGTACGATCTGCAAATATTTAATCCGGGTGTTTTGATTATTTTATATGTATACTTAATTAAAAAAGATCTATCTTTGTAATGTATTGTATTAAGTATGTCAGTCTTCTAGTACCCATAACACAAGCTCTGCTTAACTTGGGGCTAGATGATGTTGTGTGGATTATCCAGCATTATATATTATTATTTATTTACTGAGACTTCACTGTCTGTCCATCTGTCTGTCTGACCAGGCTAAATCTCATGAACCGTGATAGTTTTTATAGATAATCGGTCTATGTTATAAAAAGTTAGCGCAGACTTGATGTATTGATTACCATATGTAATGGTGACATAAAGTCAACGTTAACTTTTTATAAGATAGGGGGAATGTATTTTTGTTGCCATTATAACAAATACTAAAAAACTGGCCCAGTGTGAGTTTAAGCTCTTGATATATAGACAGTATTTTATCAGACTTATAAACCTTAAATATTACATGATTATTTTGTATGATATTGTAGTAACTTACTTATACTTCAAGTACAGATCTTTAGCCTCGTAGAGCTGCTTCTCCGGAACAAGTGACAGAAGGGGATTGGATATGAATGCGAAATGCCGCCATCTTCCCGCAAAGGTTCGCTGGTCCCAAAGCGGCTGGGTGATGTCTATTCTCTTCTCTGATGCCATTATCTGAATGAATAAATGTTATTTACATACATATATTGTAAGACGATTCTTTGACGACCGATGTGGCGCGGTGGGCGAAGTTCCGCCTGCGACGCGGAGGTTGCAGGTTCGATTCCCGCATTGCGATAAATATTTGTACGATCTACAAATATTTATTCCGGGTGTTCTCGGTATTTATATGTATAATAAAAAATATCTATCTATTTAATGTTATTGTATTATGTATGTCAGTCTTCTAGTACCCATAACACAAGCTCTGCTTAGCTTGGGACTAGATGATGTTGTGTGGATTGTCCAGCATTATTTATTTATTTATTTAATGATCCTTGTGATTTAATTGAATAGTTTTTTTTTTTTTTTTTTTTTTTTTTTATTTTTTTTTTTTTATTAAATAGGAAATGCAACAGCATGCACCGATAAATAACCAACAGCTACATATTATGTAGATAAAGTAATATACATATAATTAATCTATATTAAATTGGCAATGAACAGCAAATAAGTGGTAAAAAATCAAATAAAATGAAATGATAACATGAAAGTATCAGTAAATGATATAGACATATCCACATATAAATAATAATCATATTATTAAATATGTAGCATTAAGTTTTATAATATCTGAAATAAAGTGTTCTATTATATTTTTTTATTCTATTCACAAACACTGTCTATAATTAAATATTTTACTTCAAAAGTTATGCAGATACAGTTAGGATTCAAATCACAGCAATATTTTGATAAAAAGTTGTGATAATAGCGGCACCACTAACATCATCATCTTCCTACCCTTGTCCCACATTATGTAGGGTCGGTACAACACATCCTCTTCTTCCACTCTCCTCTATCAGACGTCATCTCAACGCTCACACCTTTCAACATGTCAACATTCACACAGTCCATCCATCTTTTCTTTGGCCTCCCTCTACTTCTACATCCATCCACACAATAGCGGTACCACTAACATGATAATAAAATGTTCAGAAAAAGTAGTCATTTATAACACAACACAAACTAAACATAGTAGAGTGGACTTCAGAGAGTGTTATGATGATTATGACTTAGTAGATAACTATAAAATATATGTAATTAGTAATAATTATAGCTGAGCAAAGGCTCTCTCTGTCTTCATTTGTCCTGGTCTTTGGCTAATAGAATACATGACTGTGTTGTAAATGCATACGTAATACTGCGTAGTTACTGCGTATTATATATTAGGCAGTAAACACCCAACATAGATGCATGTTGTACTGTAGAATAATTTGCAAGTTTAATAACGATAATACTATTGGAACCAACAAGAACCAATATCTTGAACAAATTGTTTCTAAACCATTAACCATGTAATCTTATTATTATAGCAAGGCCATAAAAATAAAAGCCGTAGCTTAAAAATCAACAGCATTGAGTTTTAAAAAAAGTTAATAATATGGTTATGTAATTAGACCTACCGCATACCTAATGTGTGTACAACTTTTCATTAAATACGTAGTAATACTTACGTAGTGATTTGCTGAACGGTTAGGAAAGAAAATAATCAAGTGTCTATTTAATTTTGAGTCAAAAATCCAATAAACTTTAGAGCCGATAGAACCCGCTGCCCAACCAACCCGACCAAACCAACAAACAGCAGATATGTCAAATCAAATCAAAGGGCAGGAGGCAGGGCAGGACAGCTGTGCGCAGTGTTGCCAACCTCAAAAGTTTAAAAAACATCAACTCGTCGAAAAAAAAACATTAAAAAGCAGTAGGTAAAGAAAAAAAGGCAGATTACAAAATTTTGCTCATATAATTAAATAATTATCAATTTTTTTAGTTACTTTAACTCACATACATTGATATATTTTATTATAAAAACAACAAAAAACGAAAATCAAAACATAAGTATTTTTCAGTTTCATTTTCAATTGCCTCATCTTCAATATTTTACCACTCATTTTTATTTTTAAAATCATACATGTATGTTTTGATTTGGATTTCCCCGTGCATAAAAATATAATTGTCAAACACATATAATGTGGTCGGGAATTCCTTCGAATCCCGACTAAAGAAGGTACTGCCATCTAGTGTCATTGCGTTTTATTCCGTAGTGGATAAATGAAAATGTTAGTCTGATAGGTAGCACTGAACACTAGTTGAAAAACAGTAGAAAATAGGAATGAAACAGAAAACATGGACATCAATGTGAAAACAGCAAATCTACTGTTAAAACAGTAGGGTTGGTAACACTGGCTGTGCGAAAATCAAAATGTCAATCAAAACAAAAACTATGCTGCGTTCACTAAAAATAAGTTTGTTTCGAGATCGATTCGAGACAAACGGCTTTTATTATTTTGTTTTGGCAATACACACGAAATGTCACTTTGTGCTTGTGTCATTTGTTTTTTTTCTGCGATTCCATAAAATGGCGGCTGTCGCTGGAACAGCCGATATGACGATTCTGAAGAATTCTCGGATAATAGTTCACGTGGAAGAGGCTCTTTCAGATTTAATCGTTGTATCATATTCCGCTGATAACAAAAGATTTCAGGGAGTTCTTCTGGACTCCAGTAAAGGGTAGGTTTAGTAGCTAAACCTTTGTGTTGTATTATCGATTGTTCCTGTTTCAGAGCACGTTTGTTGTATTTTTTCAGCAATTTGCCTTTTGGTGTGTACAATCTTCATCCAGCATTCTCAAAGCAGGCCGCACCGGCCGATATCAATGATGATAAGCTACATTCCGCTAGTCAAAGATACCTCTACGAAGATCCTGATTACGAAAGTAATCTGGCCCAGAAAAAGAAGCAAGGGCCGAAGAGTAAACCGCAGCAACGTCAAAAGATGACCGTGAGACTGCGGCCCAGGAAAGTGTTGTGCTCGAACTGTAAAGGCATCTGTAACGAAAACAGTGAGAATGTGGACGTGTCCAAGAAACGGAAGCTCGACTCGGATGACGAGGTTCGGGAGTCTGACGCATCGAGAGTCGTTAGAGATCAAAAAAAATATTTAGTAGCAGGAGGCATGCTCATTCCTAAACTCTCGAGGCTGCAACCAAGTGAGATTTCAAGTGCTATAAAAGGCATGTCTAAGAATTCCAGTAAAGCTAGTGATAAACCAATCAAAAGTGATAACGATAATGTGACGCCGGAACTGGCATTTGTCAGTGTGTCAGATGGAGACATTAATGATAATACTAGAAGTGATGATACAGTGTCTAGCAACACTGTGTTTTCAAGTGCTCGGACGCTCAAGATATGTTTTGGAGAAGGTGAAGGCACAGTGGTCAAAATACCGCCTCTCACTGGCGACTTTAATGAAGACTCTGGAGTTTCTTGTGATATGAAGCCTGAATCAAAAGCAGCTAAGAAAGCTTTGAAAAAGGCAAAAAAACAGGCTAAAAAAAATGTACAAACACAGATAAAAAGCCAGTCTCCTAAACATATTGGGGCCTTATCTCCCCGTAATGTAGCAGACAGCACAATCGATCCATTAGAAAAAAAACACAAGCATCGAGTAAAACATAAAAAGAAATACAAAGCTAATAAGAAACGAGACGAGAATTCAGGCAAAGATAATGAAGCTATAGATTACTTTAGTGATATAAAAGAACATTGTATGAATCAAAAACTATCAATAAGTTTGCGCAGATTGAGCGGTGACTCTTTTGAACAGCAAAATGAATTGGATAATTCAGATACTGAAGATATGGCCGCAGGCATCATTGAACTGGTAAAAATAAATAAACAAAAGAATATGTAGAGATTTCGATTTGTACAAAGTAATTTTTGGTTGGATTTTAAACAGCACTCTAGCTGTGTAAACTCAAATAAAACAAATTACATAATGGAATTTAAACAACACAATGGGCTGATAAAAAGTATGTTGATAAGATCCAAATAGAAACTGAAAAATAAATGGAGAAGACTTATAGTGCTAAATTAGTAGCAATGACTACGAAAAGTTGAGCTTATTCTAATTCCATTACATAATAATGATTTATTTCCATTTCCAGAAAACTAAGCAAAGACTACAAGAGGCTGTGAAACAAGATGAATCTCAGAAGACTGATCCTTTGGGCATTTCATTCCACTCACTAGGGAGCCCGTCAACTCTGGCTAGCCCATCCCATCTGGCAAGTCCATTTAATCCATTAACAAGTCCGGCCCATTCGATGGCAAGTCCATCGACTCTGGCCCAGTCCCCGCAACCCGTGGATGTGCTTTCTTAATGTGATGTCAGAATTTAATCAAATCATGTGATATTTGTTTTTACTCATGCACAATTAGGTCTATGCATAAATAGTTGTAAATATTTTATTGCCATTTTAGGAGACATTCTGGTTTTTTAAAGATATTTTATTATTTTACCTACTCTGTTTATGTAAGATTTCTGTTCAGGCTTTTACACGTTTTATGGATCTGATGTGATTATGAGTAACTTTAAATGTATATTCAACATATTTAATGTGTCTATACCAAATACAAATAATATAATTAGCCAGACTTGTTATGTCGAAAGTCAATCAAAACATTTCTTAGTAAATTGTGAAAGCCTTCATTATTTTACTGAATAAATGTAGATGCAAATAAATTTTGAACACTTTACGACACCTTATGTAAAATATATTATCATTTCTTATAAAGGCATAAACGTTTTTGTTATTCATTTAATGCTCATTTGTAATTGTACAATTTTAACGGTATTTTTTTGTTGTCTCTTACTAATTATAGTTACTAAACTTCATAAAAATATTTACATTAAAGACAAACTATGTGCAATAAAAATGCCATAAATGATAAATATTGATGTACAGTCGGCGACAAAAATCGAAAACGTGGTGCGACAACATGCAACTTAACTGCGTACCTAGGAATGCGTCTCCGCTCACTCGCCCGCTCGCCTTTGTCGCACGAGGGCGAGTAAGTCGTCATACGATGACGTCACAGCGTGTTAAGTCGCACGCTTTGTATTTTTGTATTTACAAAACAGATTGTACTTTGTATGTTTGGTGTTGGATTTACTGTTAATTCTTATATATATCTTATATATATATATATATATAAGTGTTTTGTGTGACGGTAAATGTGCTAATTTTTAAAATGATTACTGTCATGTATAGCCTTTATATTCATTCATATTTATCGTTCACTTATGATAAATATAATCGATGTGTCATTTAAAAAAGCCTATGATAATGTGGATGTAACGTTTTTTAAGTTATTTGTTACTGATACTTATGTAAACATTCCGTTATCATTAAATTTTAATAATACTTTTTTAATCTATATACACAGCTCTGAAATCTTGCTATATATTAAATTAAAGTTTGTTTTTATTATAAATAAAAACGGGGCCGCATTGCAATTGGTTTTTCTCAATCAAAGACAATAAAGCGAGTTTAAAAATATACTTTCCACAAACAAGATTTTTGTATTGATATTTAGGAAAGTATTAGATATTTCGTTATTTACTTTTAAGTTTGTAATGTTTTATTTCAGATTTATAATTACTTACACAAAAGATTTTTAGAAAATAGTTTTAGCCAAGATTTCATTTTAATTATGTACATAGATAAGTGGTAGTAAATTAATCAAATATCATACAAAGCCCCTTCCTCCACCTCCTTTCAAGTGACAAGGAAGGAAATGCAAACCAGATTTAAAAAAAAAAACTACTAAAATACACCTAAATAGTATGGGGAGGTTGGCCTTAAAGCTTACCATGTATCACGAAAGGGGATAAAATGTAGCTAAATATGACAATGTGATCACTAAAGATAGATGTTTTGGTTAATTTACATAAACTACATGTTTTTAATATTCTAAATTATCTTTGATACAACATGCTTACTTTTTTAAAAACTTGCTGGTGTCAGTTATATAAGTTAAAATGAAGAGAAATATGAAATGTAGATAATTCTATACAGGTAGGTTAAATAGTTAGATACTCAATAAATACCTGTGTTCATGTGAAACTAAAAATACTTAATGTAATATTTACTGTCCAGCTTAAATGTAACTCATTTCTTTTGCTTAAATGTCCAAGATAACACTGCAGTTTTAAGGAAATGTATACAAATAATTTGTAATTCAGCCAAAGATGTGTTTGATCTTTGAATAGTATATTAAATAAATTTGTAAATAAATAAAGTTTAAACACAAAAGTATGTACATAAAGGTATTCACTGGAATACAATGTTTATGTATTAAAAAACACTCGGAAAAATATTCTGTGTGTCTGTAAAGATGTTTATTGCTCACAGCATAAGTTGGAAAAAGTGAGGACAGCTGATATTTTAGCTTAAACCACGGCAATGCAATGTATAGTGCGATTTGTTATACAGACAATGTATTTTTAAAATAAACTATTCAGAATATATTTTATTCTGTTTTATTTCCTCTTAAATGAAAAAACTTGAAAGCACCTTACTTGAAGATCTAAGAATATTATTCTAATGCATGGGATGTCTTAGCTTACAGAGTGATTATTACCGGACGAGAAAGAATAATGAAGACGTGGGTAGTCAAGAAACAATATTCAAAGCAAGCCAGATTTTCTTTTCGTTTCGCGTGTTTCTTTTTAAGCACCTACATTATATTTTGTTAAGTGCTAACTAACTGGTTGAATGACAACAAGAAATAATATTGTAGTACTATTTTGTATATTTTGGTTTATTCGTTCATGTTCTGAAAAGCTACTTAAATAGTATAAGTTTTGGTTAGAGGTAACACCGGAAATGGAGAACGTCAATTCTACCAACTTCATTCGAGTCATAGAGTAAAATAAAAAAATTATATCGTTTTGAGTTAAACCATTCACTCACTAACTCACATTGAGTGAGTGACATGACGTTGACATGTCGTTCAACTCAAATCGAGTTTGAATTGTGAAGAATTTGTTTTCATTTTTATTTCAGTAAAACCGAATTAGGAAATCTATTTGAGTGACTAATGCAAATTATTTAGGTGTACATAAATGAGACGCACTTATAGATCTAAAAAAGATGCGGGCGGAGTCCTTGACCACCGCGATGTGTTACAAAACATGGACGAGAAAAGTTCGGCTTTTGATGCATTTTATATTCAAAATATCAAGCAAGCCAAACGTGAATTATCTTGTGTTGGGTCTTCTAATGCATACGGAGTTGCATCCAAAAAGGTTCGAAAAAGGAAATATGTAAAAAGGATCGTAAAAGAGGTTGAAAATGTACAACCAAGAGAATCCATATCTTCATCAACTTATTTAACTCCTGACAAGTCTATCAGGGTAAATAAAATCCTGGATCCCTTTGATCAGCTGCTAAGTACTTCATCCACTAACCAAGAAGGTGCTGCATCTTCTAATAATGGTGTAAATGTCACACCTCTGACAAAAAAGTAAGATATATCAAAAGTATTACAATGAGCTTGATGCATTCTCAGATAACTGTTCTTTATAATTATTGTTTTACAGGGAGCGCAAAACATACACTAGGAAAAAAACAAGAAAAGGAAAAAAGTTTAATTACTCTAGTGATTATTCTACAGGTAAGTGAAATTTAAGTTTATGAAAATATGAAACTTTACAAAAAGTTTATTATAGTAGTAAAATTTGTAACTGAGGTTATTTATAGTTAGTCACATACAATAAAAAATGTTCACAAACTTTTAAATGACATCCCAAAGTTTACACAATCAGAAACAATTAAATACATATTTTAGGGTATTTTATTGATTGCAAAAAGGCTAAAGGATGAAATATATAATATAATCTGTAACAGCTGTATACCTAATTTTTAAGGTACAGATGTATTAAACAATTTGCCTTACTTATTATATTAGTCTCCATCAAAATACTTTGTTATATTTTCAGATTCAGATAAAGAAAATTCATCGAACTATGAAACTAATACAACAGATATTAGAGTGCATGAGCTACTCATAGATAGAGAGCTCAACATCAAACCAAAGAACATAGATGAATCTATCAATAGAATATTTCACAATCAGTCATTAATCAATAACTTCAAACGTAAGAATACTTCCTTCAATACTTCTTACAAAAATAATAGGAATAAATGGACAGGCTCTCAGTCCCCAATACTACAAAAGTCACCGCTCTGCAGTACTCCTTTTAAAGATAAATATAGAGGAAAATCTATTTACAACTTCTCACCAATTTTCATAAAAGAAAAGGAAAGTCCTAATTATGTTACTATAACGGAGGAAAATAATGATAGTAACCACAGCATAGTATTTTTATGCAAAGAAAAAGTTCCTAAAATATCTAAGGATCATTCTTCTCCCACAAGTGTACCAGAAACATGTGTTGAAAATGTTGATGTATCTATGATTTATGAAAATGAAATAGAGCAATATGATCAATCTGAAACTAAAGCATTTGAAATGAAAGAATTATCATCACATACAAGCACAAATGTTGAGTCCATATCAACTGAACAAAGCTTATTTCAAATAACAGAGGCTGAACCATTTTTAGGATTCTCTAAAACAAATGAATCTCTAAGCAATGATAGACAATATTTACTAAAGTTTATCCAAGAACCAAATACAGAAAATGAAGAATCAAATAAAAGTGATTGTTATGAAAATGATCCAATACATATGGATATAACTGAAATTGATGTCAATAAAACAGAAACATCAATGCAAATTTCAGTAGATCACATTGATCCAAAGAACAATGAAAGCAAGAGTTCATTCCTCCCGAAAGAAATCCTTACAGAAACAGATGTTGATTTAATGGACTATGAAAATGAAAAGAGTAATACAGAACAATCTCAAGAAAGTATTTTAAATGATAGTTATAATACCAACTCTTCCAAAAACCAAGAAGTTAGTATCATATCTAAAGAAAATACGTGTGATTCAAATAGTTCATCATATTCTGATAAAGAATCAATGTATGACACTTGTGAGAGTGAACAGAGCTTGTCAGAAAAAGAAAAAAGTTTGGTATTATCTTCACCAATAGTTGCTGTAAGAAAGTTGCGTAATTCTGTATTTATAAAACACCTTGTGAGAGGTAAAAGAGAGCCAAAAGTAGTTATCAAAAAGTTAAATAATTCGGTAATCGTCAAACACCAAGAGAAAGACCAAAAAGAGCCAGCGGTGGCAATTGAGAGGTTAAATGACTCTGTATTCTCCAAATACTACAACAAAATGATAAAAGACAACATATCTGATTCTTCAGCTGATGAAAATTACAGTGAGAATCAAGCTGATATTACAAATGAAGATAGTCAAAGTGATGAGAATAAAACTGGTGATGATACTAATGAATATGATGATGAATGTGAAGATAATATCAATATAACTGAAACTAGTAATAAAACAAGTGAATATGACAGTCAAAGTGAAGTTGAAAAAAGTCAAATTAATGCTACTGATAGTGCAAACGAATATAATGACAGTCAAAATGAAGAAGCAAATGAAACAGATGAATCTGTAACTAGTAGTAACCAAAATGATAGTCTAACATATTCAGAAAATAATAAAAGAAATGACAATAATGAAAGTATGTCCAACTGTTCCGAATATAACTTATCAGAAACTTCTAATAATACTGAATCTGATACAGTAGAAATACTACCCACTGAAATTATCATAACTGACTCTTCAGCTACTGAAGATATCGAATCTGATGAAGAAAACAAAGATGATGAGAAACATATTAGTTTTGTGACTACCAGAAGAAGAAATGAAATAGCAAATGATTCTATGTTTATATTTGATAATTCATATGGTAGCACAAGCACTGAATGTGATAAAACTGTGCTTAGTAATAAGGCTAGACTAAGCTATTTCGAGAAGTCTGATTTAGAAGTAAATAGTTATGTACATAATGCTAAAAAATCTGATACAAATATCAATACTGTTGAAGATTCAACAGAAGACAATATGGATAGAATACAAATAAACAACAGAAAGAGTCTAAGCAAAGATACAGATATGGATTCTAGCATGACTGAAGTATTTACTGGGGAAATTACAGATAATACAATAGTAAATAGTATGTTACCTAATGAAACAGAAGATTTTGAAATAGATAGGTTTTCTGTAACCATGAGAAAGAGCTCGAGAGCCTCTAGTGTATCTGATAGATTTTCTACCGTAAACACAGAAGTTAAACCAAGCATTGTTTTGCAACCTGGAAAAAAATGGGAAAGATCTCTAAGTATATACAGAAGAATGACTATGATGGCTGATAATTACAACCAGTCTCTTATTGAAGAATATGGCCAGAAGAAAGGAAGAAAATACAGACAGAGTGTAATCAGTACCATGGAGATGCAAGGTAAAATCCTCTTTGGTAATTTATCCATGCAGAGTATATCCTTCTTTACTAATTATGTTTCTTACTGGTAGGAAATAGAAGTATGGTTCAGAAAAAATCAGTCTGACACTTCCATCCAAAGTTTCAGTGTAATGTCAGGTTTGTTTATTACGTTTTTTAGAGAAATTAAATGAAATAACGGTATTTTTTATTACAAAAATGTATTTATTTCAGATTCGCTACACAATGAATCTATCAATAGCCGAAGGAGTACTTTTGTTTCGAAACCTAGCAGACCAACTATTAGATTCGTGAAAGTAAGCTAGAACTGCTATATCTCGTGCTATTGTGAAGTGTATTCATTTATGATTAAAGAAATATTCATCTGCATGATTTCTTCTGTCCAGGATTCGAGCAATTCCAGGATAAGCTTGAGCACCACTGAAGTATTTGATGATTTGAAAGGTAATTTTTTGGTAGTATTTTAGTATGGTAGTATATTTTATTCTGCCATGGCAACACCGGATGTCGTAAAAAAAGATTACTATTTTCTCCCACCTCTTCAATCTGTCAAAATTGCGCGTTTCGCGGAAGAAGACGCTGCGTGGTCTTTATCCGAGAATTTTTATTTTATTTTTATTTAGTACTGCGCTGCGCGTTACATTACTTGTCGTAGTGTAATCGACTACGCTGCTATTACTAAATAATAGTGGTGTTCTATAAATAAGTGAAACATTGTGTTTAAAATTTATAATTATTGACTGCCATTATCCTAACGGGATAATAGCTTGGTTCTACGCCTTTGTTCTGTTAAAAAGTGTCTAAAGCCAAGTGCATGCATCTTCCCCTGCAATACACAGGTTAGTTTTCTCCCAGATACTTAGGACGGGTTGTGTTTAGTTGCGTCAGTGGTTACACGTTGGGGAAAGTTGATTACTTCCTAGTATGTGTCATGCCCCGCTCCGTGTTAATTTGTACCGCGTTTTTGCAGGATTTTTGACCGAGGAGTGTGATGATACTGTTATTGAGTTATCAAAACTATCGCTCGCTGACTCGGAGTTCGAAGTCACTGTGCTAGACAACTTCCATGAGAGCTCGGGGCGCCTAGCGAGTGCTCGCGACTACGTGCTGCGCCGATGCAACCAGACGGACGCGATACTCTTTGATGAATGCTATCCAGAGACGTGAGTACCATTATTCAGGCCGCATGCATTTGCTTTGTTATTGTATTCAAATTGTTTGCGGTTATGTAGGTCATGCTAATATCAAGATGGTGGGTAAACATTTGTTTTAGCATTAGGTCTACCCTTGTAATATATAAAAATACCACATGTTGTGTTGTGTGAATCGTGCCAAGTTTACAGAATGCCACAGATTCATCAATAACTATATTCCTGAAATGTTGTAGTTGTTTGAGGAAGGAGGTGGTATAAACAAAAACATTGTTCGCATTGCTAACCTCTTTCCCTATTTGTTTTTAAAGTATTTGCTAACCTCATTTCACTATTTAAGTAAAACACACTTTCAAATCAAACATTTCTTGTAAGAAAGACAGATAAATATAAACATCAAGAATAAGCTTAATAGTCCAGTCAAAATAGACTAAAATTATGACTTCAGTTTGCATTAATTCCCAACAAGCTGGATTTTTGTGCAGGCCTTGAATACGTCATTATAAATGATATGTCAAAAGTCCCCATCGATCCCGCTTGTGCGTTGTTTTTTATTCGAGGTCAAAGTTCATAAATTAGCATTTTTTGCTTATATCTCTGAAACAACGAAAGCTATTGAAAAGTGGTTCAGGCAAAGTTTGTACATCGTAAAATTGTCTACAAAAATGATTCAACACTTTTCTTCTACAAAGCATCGCTTTCGAGATATAGTGACTTTAGACCGCAGGAAAATCGTCGAAGATGCTGCGTTTTTTTCATTTCAGCCATTTTATCTGCTTCATTGCCACAGAACAAACAGTATTTCTTGAAATTTACTGAAAAGGGTGATGGGTTCGATGGGTTAGTCCTCCTCCGAGGTAATGAATTGTCTTTTTGTTTCAAGAAATACTGTTTGTTCTATGGCAATGAAGCAGATAAAACGGCTGAAATGAAAAAAACGCAGCATTTTAGTAGATTTTCCTGCGGTCTAAAGTCACTATATCTCAAAAGCGATGCTTTGTAGAAGATAAGTGTTGAGATATTTTTGTAGACAATTTTACGATCTACAAACTTTGTCGGAACTATTTTTCGATAGCTCTCATTTATGACTTTTAAACGCAAATTTATGACTTTAACCTGGGTATTTGCGTTTTTCGCGTATATCTCTGAAACAACGAGAGCTATCGAAAAATGGTTTAGGCAAAGTTTGTAGATCGTAAAATTGTCTACAAAAATACCTCAACACTTTTCTTTTACAAAGCATCGCTTTCGAGATATAGTGATTTTAGACGGCAGGAAAATCTACTAAAATGCTGCGTTTTTTTCATTTCAGCCGTTTTATCTGCTTCATTGCCATAGAACGAACAGTATTTCTTGAAACAAAAAGACGATTCAATACCTCGGAGGAGGACTAACCCATCGAACCCATCACCCCTTCCAGTAAATTTCAAGAAATACTGTTTGTTCTATGGCAATGAAGCAGATAAAACGGCTGAAATGAAAAAAACGCAGCATCTTCGACGATTTTCCTGCGGTCTAAAGTCACTATATCTCAAAAGCGATGCTTTGTAGAAGAAAAGTGTTGAAGCATTTTTGTAGACAATTTTACGATGTACAAACTTTGCCTGAACCACTTTTCAATAGCTTTCGTTGTTTCAGAGATATAAGCAAAAAATGCTAATTTATGAACTTTGACCTCGAATAAAAAACAACGCACAAGCGGGATCGATGGGGACTTTTGACATATCATTTGTAATGACGTATTCAAGGCCTGTACAAAAATCCAGCTTGTTGGGAATTAATGCAAACTGGAATGTCTATTTTGACTGGACTATAAAGCATATGCTAAGCGCATGGCCCGCCATCGAAACGAAATAGCCAGTAACCTCATGAACCCAGCCACATCATTCAAACGAATTAAAAGAAGAACTCCTCAAGACCTAATTCAATGAACAAATGTGTGATGTGTCACTGGATGCAGTCCACGCATGCCTGGCAAAGAACCGACAAAACTCTCGCTCAATTCCCAAAGGGCAGATTGCAAGAACAGAAGGATGAAAAAAAAAAAATATAAACAAAAAAACTTCAGCATTATTTAACTAAGCTAAAAGTTACTTGAATGGTTTCCATCAAAGTTACATTATGTAAGTAACCAACTGAGCGGTATGATTCACAGTTACACAACAACTGGTCTGGGCTATTGTTTCGTGAACCTGTTTTTACAAAGTTACTAACAACATTTCCACAAAGTTACCGTCAACAACAATTGCAGGAAATTGTGGTCACCAATACATGGCCAGCTTGCAAATTTAAAAACATCAAATTTTAAATAAGAATGTTTTTTTTTTCATTCAAATTTTTTAGAATAGGATATACATACATATTTATATTAATAGGAACTTTAGTCCACCAGGACTATGCCAAAAGAATGATTTGAAAGCTTACTTACTAGATTAAATAAAATACTTTTTTGTTTTTCAACACTTTATAGTCATGTTCTCTTGCTGATTTTATTAATCATTTAAATAATCACTTCTCCCCCCTTTTCTAAAGAAGAGTCTTGGGTGGATGAGAAAGTACTGTTTTCTAATTATTTTTTACTTTTTTACTGTGAATTATGTCTTATTCAAAAGTATTTTGACTTTTGGCCCGATGAGATGTTATTTTTTACCCGAGCGATCATGACTCATCTATCTTACTTCAAACTAGGTAATATTATATAAGTGAAAGTTAAATGTTTATCCTTCAATCATGTTTTAAATACTTGTTTAATACGATAGAAAGTTTGTATATGTATTTTTAATTATGTATTGGATATTTTAACAATAATTAAAATTAACATCCATAGTTGCATTGAATTCTTAATGCATTTAGGAAAATCACAAAAAAAAATTGACTTGAAATTTACAAAAAAAAAAAAGTAGTATTCAATCAGCAATCTAGTTCCCATAGTACACTAAGCAAATATTGTAGCTTAGTTTGTCACTATTTATTTATTATTTATATCCAAGAATCCAGTTGACTCATAACTATTCAATTTTATGAAAATAATCTGTCATTTCCTGTTTCTAATCTTTTAACAATGTCTATGTAAATGTTTAATTACTTAATTGCCACTTATGTGTTTCTAGTGACTGTAATCACCATTGTAAATTGTTGTGTATATTTTGAATGCAGATTTGTCTGTAACTTTTACTTTTTGCTACATACAAATGAATTCCCAGAATTATATAATGAAGTTATTGAATAGAAGTACTTGGAACAATTGAGAATAGATGGTTGGAGTTTTGTAGGCATTTTTAAATTTGTTTATGTTATTACTAATTTAAATATTATAATGCTTATTATACTCTGGTCAATTTAGTTCGACATCCAAGGGTACAAAGAATTTACACCCAGCTGAAAATTTGTAGGATTGGTATGATTAATGAAATCTTAGAATAAGAAGTCCTATAGTAAATTTTTGAGTACACATTGATTTTTCCAAATATTTCTTACTGTGACATTATTTACTCAAAGTTGCAACTTTATCAACTACTAGTTCTTGTATTACTAAAACTTTTTTAGTGACTCACTGAAGAGATAGGCCTTTAAAATTGATTGATCTAAATTTATATGTGTAACATGTTTTATTGTAGTTGTAAACTCGTTCATGTACATACTATACAACCAGTTCTTGTATAACTAAAATCGCCTTTTTAGTGACGCACTAGAAGCAGACCTACCTATTTAGTGGGTCACTATTTAACTATTAAATCAATTGCACTACGCGATGAGAGACGCAAGCAATTTAATCATAAATGAATAATTTTGGAATCATGCCTAAATATGATTCCTCTTGGATGCTGCCCAAATAATATTTCCTAGTGCACATTGTAAAATCCGAACTGATAAAAACAAGATTGACGTCATGTTAAGATTTGTAGAAATGTTTTTGCTCTGATGATTCATTATCTTGTTCTACGCAATAAAAATATCCGCGGACATTGATCTTGTGATACCAATGACATTTGAAATCAATAGACTTGACTTGTAAAGGTGAATTTTGTACTAGGTCGATCTTAATAAACTGGTTATCGTAAGGGCAAATTTTTAGAGCATGTAATGAGTAAACTAAATGCTACGGTCTATCTTATAAAAAGTTAGCGCAGACTTGATGACTTGATTACCATACGTAATGGTGACATAATGTCAAAGCTAACTTTTTATAAGATAGATAGGGCGTCAATAAAACGACCGGTTATTGTTGCGTGACGTGAATTGTCTATCAATTCAGAATTATTAAAGAACTTATGTATTCGCTGACATGACATCGGATTATATTAAACTCATTATATTTGCTCTAGATTCAATATCACATCAAAACATTGAGCGAAGTTATAGAAACCACTTGATCTGACATTAGGTTGCTATTGACCTATTCCTGACGTCATCAGATCGTCATTAAAGTTCATTTATCGTTTTATAAACTGCAATTTACACTAATAAATCATCTCATTTGTACAACGCATACACTTGCGTTGCGTCATATAAACTCACGTTGAGATAACTATTGCTAATAGATACTGATGTAATTGCTTTGTCACACCCATTGTCACGAAGATGATTAAAATCATTTAAGTGAATATTAATAGTTTTTTCGAAAACGGTTTGTCTGAACTATGGCTTATGCTGATGTGGTGGTCCTTTTTTACATTCTTTTTATTTAACTAGCTGATCCGTACCTATTTATTTGGGCATAATTCGACCGTTTTTTCGTAACTACCACGTAAAAGCCTTTTGATTTGATATCCTATGACACTCAGCAATAATGTGGTTTTCTACTGGTGAAAGAATTTTTAAAATCGGTACAGTAGATCCCGAGATTACCCCTTACAATTTAACAAACACAAACTTTACTTCTTTATAATATTAAGTAAGATAACACTTCTAAATACATATGTATATTCACCATCAGGGTTCTAAAGAACTGCCACAAGATTGGCGAAGGCGTCTACGGAGAAGTGTTCCTGTGGCGAGGCAGAGATGGCCGGGCGCGGGTTATGAAGATAGTGCCCATCGCGGGAGCCTGCAAGGTCAACGGGGAACAGCAGAAGGACTTCCACGAGGTTATCTCGGAAATTGTGATTGCTATGTGAGTATTACTACTACTGTCTAATACAAATTGAAATTTCTAGCCAAGGGCGAGGGAGTTAGGTACCTAAGGATTCCTTATCTAACTGGTTATTGTTAAGGAAATTTGCTAAAAAAATAAATAAAAAAAACGTCTACTAGGAAAGTCAAATCTCTAGCAATATTTCACACTTCTCAATGAAAATCTCACAAAGAACGTTCCTTTGAAAGCCTCAAAGTAAAAACTAAAATCCTGGTTATTATTACTTTGACTTTATAATATAGCTTGACCTGCATAATTTTTGGCTCTTTAAATGTTTTATAGATATTGTTGTAGTATAGATATTGTTACGTAAGGTCACATTCTTTGCCCTATTTAAATCTAAAGATATTTTCAGCAGACACGAAAGAAATATAATTCACACAAATAAGTATCTACACAGGAAAATCCTATAACGGATAGAAGTAATGGCAAATAACAAATTGCGTATGAAACGGGTTTCCCACATCATTACCATCATTACTTATCTGTTTACATAGATACTGCTAGATTGTAAGATAGTGTCTGAATTATAAACATTTTGAAACCATAGAGGTGCTTGATGGCAAATATACTGCTGGTCAATGACATCATTCAATTTTCGTCCAGTAGTTGCACTAGGTATGATTGTGTTAATGTCATTATTACACTTATAGGAATACTTACATTTATAAGGATATCTACTACATAGGATATGTGCGTATCATAGACTGAGGTGGTGCGTTGCCCTTAGGCCGTTGCCCCATAAACTCTTCAAATGACTAATGAATGTCGAGAGTTATTGAACGAACCAGACGCTCAAGGTGAAAATTCTATTATAAAAATATTTTATTAACTAAACATGATTTTAGTATAGATCACAAACTTGAACTTTCAAGGTGTACCTACTCATTTTTTTTTGCTGAAAACGTTATTACATCATAATATAACCATGGCAATCTGAATAGCGTTTGGAATCATTGTTTGTATGTACTTTATTTAACCCTGAGCGTAACCTCAGTCTTGTGGACACGAATCTGTATCTTGATTTTCTACTTTATGGCAGAGATTTTCTTATTGATTTTGCACAAGCTTCGTGAAGCTATATCATTATTACAAAGTACGCAGGCATAAATTATTCTCAAAATGAACGCTCTCCGCGGTATCACATGCAGAAAAGGGCACAGATACATCTAATTCTAAACTATTATAAAACTGTAAATGACCCAAATATGAAAAAAGTAAATATGGAGATCCACTACCTAAACCCAATAGATTCTAAACCCATTTTTTTTTATTTGTATGTTTGTTTGTTAGAGCATCACGTCTACATCTAGACAGATTTTGAGTAAAATTATAAATTACGACTAAAAAGGTTTCTATCTAAATCGGGTCAAACGTATACGTAGGTGAAATATCTATCTGTTACGAATAAAAAGGTTTTAATTTAAATCGGTTCAAAGGTCTCTTGTAACGCACAAAGAAATAAAAAAGAAACAGTTCAATAGAGTTTTGTTTCTTTTTTGAAGTCAGTTGATATAATTTTCATGTTATGTATTATGTAGTGGTTGCCATGACATTTGTTTTCGCTGGAACACCCCATGGTTACATCACCACTGACCTTGATCTACATTGTGATTCTGCATTGCCCTTCTGCCAACTTTTACCCATTAGCCATTCATTTTACGTTCTCCTTGGAAAGTTACATTTAAACTTCTGAAAGATATTATATAAATAGGGAAGTGTTTTATAAAAATATTTTGTTAGAAACGCTTGAGTTATCCTGATCACACTTAATTCAGTTTGAAATTTAGATTAATGAATCAAATTTAATATTGAGATATAGTTTTGTTTTGCGTTTAGAATATTAAACGTACATATTAAAATGAAATCAAATAATTTGAAACTATTAGAAACTGCATAACCTACATTAAAAAATATTCGTGGATGTTTCACTACTATGGGAATTCGGATATTATTATTATTTTTTAAATTATTGTTGTATCAAGACGTGCACTTATATGTATGATGCCATTAACATAATATTTGTAAACCTTACCCTTGTGTACTGCTATTATCTTTCCGTCAACATTATCGCATTGGCCTACTGATCTACTGATAGGCGTAAGTTCATAAGATGAGCCCGAAGGCCTCCGTGACGGTACCTTTCCGAGCAAAGGACTTAAGGTGATACCTCTCCCTCTAGCGCGAACATAAACAATAATTTTCTGTGTAACCCTGTATCAATTTTTGAGATTGCTTCTTTATATTGACTTAACTTAAGTCCACCAATTCTCCCAATCTCAAAAATTGATACAGGGTTAAACAGAAAATTATTGTTTATGTTCGCAAAATAGCTTAAACTAGTAAAAGATATAACAGTTCAACCGCAATAAAAAAAAAACCAAAAAAAAAAAATTTCCCGCTAGAGCGAGAGGTATCACCTTAAGAAAACTATGTTCATAATCGTGATAGTTTTAAACATGATAATTAGTATTATTTTACATGTATTTGACAGTGATGTTTTGTTAACAGGGAATTGAGCGCACTACGCGCTCCCATAGCCGATATCGACCGTTACTTTGATGAGGGGAAGGACGTTGAGGCTTTGGATCTACATTCAGTAGAAAACGCCACTGACGTCTTCAATGAGGTATGTTTTTTATAACAAAAAGTTGATATTTATTACTGCTCATCTACTAGACTAGGTATAGTCGAAACAATATGTTCTCTTCCTCCATTCACTCTTTATTCTCCTGCCCTTATCTGTTAGGTGGGGTCGGAATAAAATAAACTCTTTCTTTACTCCTATCATTCACTCCTATCATTCAAATTCAAGTTAATTTGAACTAGTTAATACAGTAAAATCAGAAAGATCATTTAGAATCGGTGATTCTAGGTGCCAGTTACACGCGACCAGAGCTTAGAGCATTCGTCAACTCTCCTCTTCCATTCATATCATCTTTCACACAATTCAACCACTTCTTTTTAGACCGTTCTCTACTTGCCAAAACTTTTGTAATAGCACCAAGTCAAGTACTTTACTTGGTGTAAAGTTTATCGTGTTCATGGTATCTATAATCTGATAATATTTTACTGTGTTTATATTTACATTATTTAACTCTTTAATTAATGGTTGTTTTGTATAGTCATTTCCGATGGTTGGTTATTGAGTTCGGCTGATTGTATTGAAACAAAGATATAAGATCCTATACATTGTATTGTCATTGTTTGAGTACTAAGAAATAACTGAGTATTTTGGCAAATGCCCACCATTTACAATACCTATTATTATTACGAAAGATTGATGGCAAGCTTATGGCTATTCTTAGTAAAACTCGTGTCTTTTTCCCTTACGGTATTTTTTTAGTTACAAAAGATTCATAACTTTGCTTCAATAGATAAACTAAAAAATACAAAGAATAAGTAAAAGCAATGGTGTAATCTGTGAATGATGATGATTTTAAGAATTACATATTTCCATATATTTTTTTCGGAAAAACTTACATCTATGGTATATGTTGGTATTGTTATATTATATATTATCACATCCTGTATATATACAGAGAATAATAATACCACTAGTCGAATTATTTTTGTTACTAGGTTTAATTAATTTTGGATTAGTCTTTCAATCCATCTTGTAAACCTACGCTATTGCAGAGTATTTTCACCCGACTGCACAGAGGAGTTGTAAGAAGAGTTATAAGTTATTCCAGTCTACGTAACAATGCTTTGAAACGGAATCACAAAAACAGTTTGATAAAACACAATCGGATTCAATTAGTCTCGTTGTGATTCACAATAACAATGCTTTTCTGACAAAGATAACTGAACCCGCATGATTCAATTGAACTGAAATCTGAAACACGATGAATCATTTTGTACCGTAACGATGAATAATTATATTGTTTGCATTTTATTGTATTTTAATGCAGCTATTATGAAATAATACTGTACTTTAACACCTGTCGTAAAGTAAAGAATTCTTTGATCTTTCTAGCATCTAGCTAGATCATTGTTTTAAACCAAGTATAAAAAAAGGAGTAGGTTCGCGATAAGTCCGCGAATTATCAACTGATTTGAATGGATATTTTTTTTGTTTGGTAGATCATACTCGAGACGTGATCCCATGCCTAGTTTTTATCTAAAATCTAGACATCTTACTATGTCTTAGTGGTTTAAAAAAAAAGCTATATGTTTTAGGAACTGTGCCAAATCAAACAGCTGACGACGATTAATCTATCGAATCGTTATTCAGGATTGTTAAAATGACCTCAAAATGGAGTCTGGGTATCGCAAAATCTAGAACAAACCAATTAAGCGTGATAAAATTTTACATATCTAGCAGACGGTCTATTATAGAAACCTATTCTTTCAAATTCTAGTGATTTAATGTAAATGTTTGGTATAGGGTCGTAAATCACGGCGGAACTGATTTGGATGAAATTAGAAATAAGTATATGTAGTGTGTAACTCTGAGTAATTTATAACCTAAATACAAACATACGCGAAAGTTAGTATTCTATGCATTAATAAAAATATTTAAGTAAGTATTCTATTATCAATCTAGTTCTATCAAGCTATATATCTATGTGAAATATTCATGAATATTGATTGTAAGTAAATAGTGAGTTCACAACAAAAAACGATACATCGATACAGGAAAACAGCCAAAATAGGATATAAATGTAGGAAGAGTTAATAACCTTACTTTAAAGACCTTAATCTTATCATTATCTTTGTGCTGTAAATATAAATAAAGTACGCAAACGCTGAAGGGCGTGAGATACTGGCACAATTGCAATATCATATTTATTATCTTCAACATACTGAATTTTCTGAGAACTTACACTATCTGTTTAAAATGTAAATAAAATACGTAAGCCCTGAATGGCATGTGATACTATATCTGATACTTACACATATATTTAAGTCATTATAATAATAATAATAATTTATTTATTTCAATCAAGTTTGTAGGTTACAATACATCAATATTATAAATCTTAACAAAACTAAACTAAGCTTAATTCTTAGCTAAGTATGTTATAAGCATTAACAAGCAATTAAATGTTTTACAACAAATAAATATCGACAAGTAAATACGTCATTATCATCATCATCGACCTATATCAGTCCACTGCTGGACGTAGGTCTCTCCCAAGACGCGCCACTGAGCCCGGTCTTCGGCTCTTCTCATCCAGTGTTTGCCAGCTACACTCCGCAGATCGTCGCTCGTAATATACGTATTGTTCAGGTTAACAGAATAAGTCATATCTTGATCATACTTAAATGGGGCCATACAAGAAGCACAATCTTTTTTTAGAAGTTTGTTACAAAAAAGAGTCCTAAGTAAAGGGCCTCATAGCAATAAGGCTACCCATTGAACTTCACTTAAGAAACTACTGTTACAACTGTGTATTTTGTGTACTCTGATACATTTTAATGGTATTAACTATTTACTTTCTATATTATGAAATATCGTTATGGTGTACAATAAAAAGCTTATCTTTTTCTAAGTAGGATCTCTTTACATTCAAGAATCAGTATAGGTTAAACTTCTATATAATCCCTTTTTAATTTATTTATTTACCATTGAAAAGTTAGTTACGTAATATAAAATAGCATTAAGAAAAACCACAAGGTTTGTAGAAGTAATGCAATTTTTTTTAAATTAAGTCTTCATCTCAAGATCTCTTCAACTTACTTCAACGGCCGTAACCGTACTTCAATACTGTATTTTCTAGTGCCAGCTAGTTTTCTAGCATAACCCAAGGTGTAACTACACAAACGTACATAAATCGTTTCACATAGCAATATAAATCGCTTTAAAATGACACTGCCATGCGAGGCAAAACAACTAAGGCCACACACGTTATGTGTACTGTTTCACACCCATAATGAACTACACTATACTGTAGATTTTTTAGCTTTCGCTACCAGAACTCATTCAATTTCAATTAGCCTTTATTAACAATCTTAACCTAGTAAAAGTTAAATTGTTTTGCTTTCCCGTATAGGCCTCCCCCAGCCTTTTCCATAATTCGCGATCACGGGCTTTCTAATAGCGTAGAATGTAAATTCGCGACAGTAATACTTAAAATATTTGTAACGAAAACTATTGAACTGTTTCAAAAATTCACCAGTAGAATGCTTGCTATCTTTGAGTAGCAAAGGTGATATTTATTATTAGAAAAGAAAATTAATCTTGTCGAGGCATAAAATGGAAACATTTTTGAAATAAACAAAACGCCTTTGAAAACATCTATTTTGGAGTAAATGTTTCCTATGCTTTTGAATAAAGTTATCAACTTTTCTAAAAGCTACATTGTGAATGCATAGTTACTTCGATTCTAAAAAGAAAAAAAAAATGTACCTGTGCTTATATTTTGTCCTTTACATTCGAATGCCCCAAATCGGTGTTCGCTACCATCTTTACGTCTTAGAAATATTTAAAAAGGTCCTCTACCTGCCTCGGAACAAAGGACTTGACATTCCTATGCTGCCTTTTGAGAACCTTACGTATTCATTGTTATTAACCGTTTCCGTGCGGGTGGCACCACAGTGGTGCCATGGATTATCCTTTGCGTCTGGCGGGTGGCACCACAGTGGTGCCAAATTTGAAACCCGTAAAAATCGAATAAATTTACGTTTTTCAAAAACTTTCCGTAAACAAAAGAGTCTTTATTTGTCACACAGATCCTCCCTACAGTGTCAGTTTCAGGAAATCACGTGATTTCACACACTTCAGGGATTCTCAACCTTTTCCATAAAGAAATTATATGAAATGTAATTCGTTAGATACAAATTGCCCAAAATATTAATGCCATGAATATCTAAGGCTGTTCTTCATCTTCTACTATTCTACTAGTCTTTTCAGTGGACATTGAAATATCTTTGGTTATTATTTCTGTGCACGTTGCACAACCCTTCGTAGTTTTTTTTTTTGGATCGTTTTTCATACGTTTCTTTTCATCCTCATTTTCTTAGGTTCTCAGACGGGAATTTTGTTCGAAATAGGTTTCTTCCCCAAACTCATTCTGGAATATAATTTTTTTGACGTGACAACGTCTTATAATTCGATAGAGCCGGTTGCACGCACGAAAAAACATGACTCATGAGGCGTTCTGAGGCGTTTCATGAAGTGCAAGCGAGAGCGCGGAACGAGCGACAAAGAAGCACAATTGGCCTTTGCGTTCGTTGTAATAAAATAAAATAAATCAAAATAATTAACTTAACTAATTGAAAATATTTAATTATATTATTAAAATAATAAAATCAAAATTTAAATTTTAACAATGAATAGAAATTTAAACAATAAATTTTATTCAAGTATGTTGTATTTTTATTTTTTAAATTTAAAATCATTTTCTGAATGAAGAATTTTATGAAAAAAATATTTAAATTGTTTCGAACGACTATTTATTTTTCAGAACCGCTTACAATCCCGTTCGTTGACGTTGTCACGTTCAACTATCGTCAGTAAACCGACTTTACAGACAACCATTTTTTTTAATTTACGTAATTCTAAATCAAAACAATATATTATTGTATAATATTAAATATCTACCATAAACAAAAGCCAAATATCTAATTACTATAGTTGTATTACTATAATAGTACATTACGTTACTAGTAAGCCAGTAGAATATTCTATTAAAAACTTATCATGAATTTTAATTCCCAACAAAACACTAGAAAAGACTCATAGCGCTCTGCATGTCTCGAATGTTCATATTTCATTCTACAGTAACGTTAAATCAATCGATCCATCAAAAAACTACAAAAATGTTTACAACCTCTGATAGAAATAAGGGATTTACCTTCTACAGGGTGTTTGGAAGGGAGCTGTACATACGCCTAGGGTAGAAACTAGGGATAGTCTGCTACCTACCCCCGCCCATTATATTGACCTTGGCCTCAAGGTTTTTTTTTAATTTATTATTATTTTTTATTTGACTTTTTTATGATTTTTTGACTAAAACTACCTGTAGCTCAAAATCTATCCATGGGACCGGTCGGCTAATGGTCTTGTTTTAATCGTTAGAGTCTTAGGGTCCTGCAAAAAATTATTTTACACCAGAAAATTGTGGAGAAGAAAAGTTATGGGGCCTGAAGTACCGTAGTAAGGTAAAGAAATAATTTTAAGGGCAACTTTCTATGGGGTTTAAAAAAAAACTAACAGGGTTGGAGTTCTTCTGATTTTTTTAAAACATCCTCAGTCCATGCCCTTTCTAACGATATGCTAAAAGTGTATTTATCACTTTTAGTTTTAAAGTTATTAATTAATTTCCGCAACTAGGGCACTTCAAGCAAAAATTTCAACTAATGAAAATTAAATGTGTTCGATCGTAAAAGGATGGCAAATGAAACAAAAAATTTGGTAATGACTAATGTCATTAAATTACAAATTTTAATTAATTACTAATTTTAATTAATTACTAATTTTGTTCAAATTGATGACCATTGACCTGTAAACATGCTCGGCACCTCTTCCTCATCTCCACGGTCACCGTTCTAAGCAGCAGTTCCTCGCGCATTGTATCGAATGCGGCGTGGATCCTGTTAATTAGAACCTCCCTTGTTGGTACTTCTTCTGCGTACACCAACTCTTTCGCCCTTCCCCAGAAGAGGTGCCGAGCATGTTTACAGGTCAATGGTCATCAATTTGAACAAAATTAGTAATTAATTAAAATTAGTAATTAATTAAAATTTGTAATTTAATGACATTAGTCATTACCAAATTTTTTGTTTCATTTGCCATCCTTTTACGATCGAACACATTTAATTTTCATTAGTTGAAATTTTTGCTTGAAGTGCCCTAGTTGCGGAAATTAATTAATAACTTTAAAACTAAAAGTGATAAATACACTTTTAGCATATCGTTAGAAAGGGCATGGACTGAGGATGTTTTAAAAAAATCAGAAGAACTCCAACCCTGTTAGTTTTTTTTTAAACCCCATAGAAAGTTGCCCTTAAAATTATTTCTTTACCTTACTACGGTACTTCAGGCCCCATAACTTTTCTTCTCCACAATTTTCTGGTGTAAAATAATTTTTTGCAGGACCCTAAGACTCTAACGATTAAAACAAGACCATTAGCCGACCGGTCCCATGGATAGATTTTGAGCTACAGGTAGTTTTAGTCAAAAAATCATAAAAAAGTCAAATAAAAAATAATAATAAATTAAAAAAAAACCTTGAGGCCAAGGTCAATATAATGGGCGGGGGTAGGTAGCAGACTATCCCTAGTTTCTACCCTAGGCGTATGTACAGCTCCCTTCCAAACACCCTGTATTTCCGTTAATACATGTAGATAGTTACTTTTATACACGCTAATCAAAAAGTTAAACAATTTACGTTCGGTTTTGGGTGGCGACTAAACTTTCAGCACGTGAAAACAGGCAAAAAAGCGATAAGTTACACTTCCTGGCGGAGGACACCACAGTGGTGTCATCAAAGTCCCTGGCGTTAGGCACCACTGTGGTGCCACGAAATATTTGTTCGCCGCCAGGCGTTAAAGTTTGTCCAAGAGACTCCCGCACTGAAACGGTTAAGTTGTCTAACAGCCGCACTCTGAAACATCACTTGGAAATAAATAAATAATGCTGGACAATACACACAACATCATCTAGCCCCAAGCTAAGCAGTTTTTGTGTTATGGGTACTAGAAGACTGACATACTTAATACAATACATTAAATATAAAATACCCAGAAAACCCGGAATAAATATTTGTTGATCGTGCAAACATTTATCCCAAGGCGGAAATCGAACCCGCAACTTTCCGCGTCGCAGGCGGACCATCGCCCGTCGCCCCACATCGGTCGTCGAAAATAAGTAAAACCTATTTAATAATGTAATAAAGAAATTACTACAGTCAACACATTAATTGTCTTATAACGAACATCCTTAAGTACTGCAGTAAATTAAGAATAAATCAATATTCACACAACGCCATCTAGTGCAATAATCTGATACGTGTAAAATTATTGTAAAAAGACAAGCAGACAAGTAATTGTTATAATTTGGATATGTGGCTGACTATTTTAAGTGGGAAATAAAAAAAACTAAGATGTACTTTTCTCATGATTATTCTTATTCCTAATTTGTATGTTTACTTGTCATTAAACGGATAAGGAAGAATATTTGTTTAGTTCTGTTGCTATCTTAACATATTTTTTTCAGAATATAATTTAGCTTTGTTTACTTATAAATTAAGATAAAAACACGGCAATACTTTAGATAAATCTGTTTGATTTGCAAATATTAGTCACTCACTATCAAAATCTTTCTATATTTTTTCCGTAGTATTAACATAACTAGGTACCTAGTAATATTAATCATAACCACAGATGTTTATATAGCACAATATTATTGCTCCAATTTTTGTGGGTAAACACTAATTGATATTATGAACTTATGATATACGTAGTTGACTCCACTTGGATAGCTTTTTGAATATTTCTATGGAATGAAATGAGCATTAATTCAGTTCATGAGATACAGATTGGTGGCAGACAGACAGCGAAGTCTTATAAATATTTGTTCTGTGTCTGGGTGTTACTATTTTACTATGTATGTACTCTATGTATATGTATTTACAAAAAAAATGTAAGTATATACGTATTCTATGAACAATCTAGTTCCCATAGTACAAGCTTTGCTTAGTTTGGGACTAGAGTGTAATGTGCGGAATGTCCATAAATATTTATTTATTTAATAGGGTCCCGTTCTACCCTTTGATACGGAATTCTAAATACTATCAGCTAATGTATAGCTGACAGATCACTAATGAAACATGTGATCGTCTTACAGTTTATTTACTGAATACTTTACCCCCCCATTTGTAAGTCTGACCCGTAGATAAACATTAATTATAATTAGGTTGATAAAATTTTACAATTCTACATAATGGTCGTTCACATGCTCTTATCTTGTGTAGACATGACGTAGTACAGGCTAAAATATAGATCTATACATAAGTAGATCGTAAAACTCAGGTATTTAATGTATTTGAACTAGTATTTAAAAAAATAAACAAGTAATATTGAATACGCTTAATTAAGCATAACTCAAAAATTACTTGCCAGATCATTATCAAATTTAAATGCGACCATATCTAAGCACAACCTTCAAATTCAAATTAGTTTAAAAAAATAAACAAGTAATATTGAATACGCTTAATTAAGCATAACTCAAAAATTACTTGCCAGATCATTATCAAATTTAAATGCGACCATATCTAAGCACAACCTTCAAATAAAAAATCATTGAAATCGCTGTTCTACGAAATTGATAAAATGAATTGAATCATAATTTAAAAAAAAAATACGTGTAGCATTCGGGGCCTGCCGCGGTTAAACTATTGCATAGCATTTTTTGCTGGATTACGCATGCGCAGTGTTAGGATATTTCGTAACGGAATTTCTGGATTCAGTCTCCACTCTCCACGCTCAAGGCCCGCGATAGAAGCTATTAGCTTAAGGTGACGGGTATAGCCAAATGCGTGTTTTTGGGGAAACCGAAAACTGTTTTCAGAAAAAGTGCTAGCATGTGGAGTTGTGAAACTTATTATTTCCTATAACACATATATTGAACTAGTGTATTGTTAATCAAAATGTGTGCTCTTGGATATAGTTTACTTTTAAATGTAAGTTTAGTACCAACACCTTTTGCAAAAGTGTGGTTTTAGATCCCATTTTTTATGGGTTTGGCAGATTTGTTTGGTACCAAACTCAGCACAGCTATTCTTATGGTTCGTATCTTGTGACTCTAAAAAAAACATTTCTACAATAAGGTGTTTAAAGAAGAAGAAGAGTAGCGCCTTAGGAATTATAAGTGTTTGATTGCTGTGTGCTCGCAAATATTCATAAGGCGCTGCTTAAGAGTTTGACTATCCGAACTGTGCGAGGCTCATTATGTGTTTTGCGTCGTTGTGAGCATTTTTGCTGAAGTTGAAATTGCGACGTTGCCACGCTGACTGTCTAGAGTTTAACCACCACGGCAAAAACTATGCCGTGTTACAAGTTTAACGTGTGTATAGATATAATAAATAAATAATAAAGTTGGAAGTTATTGACAATTTTATTTATTGTGAAAAATTTCACCCTACCCGTCGCCTTAAAAAAAGGTACTCAAATTTAAAATCTTCGTTATTTAGTCAATAGAAAATACTCTTTAGGTGTTAATTAAAATTAGTTCATCTTTATTCATCGAATCGTAATAAAATCCTTCGAAGTTACGACAAGTCTGTCACAACTTATGAGTAATTCAAATCCTCAAAAATGTCGTGGAAATTATTACTCATTATAACAAGAAATTTGATCACGTTTCGAAACGCTCAATGAATCATAATCTTTGGATCGACGCGTGTGGCTTTCATATTGATAAGGTATGTAGGGCACGTACTAACTACTTGCTATTCTCTCATGCTATCTGTAAGTGATATCTGTATTCAGATGGATAGCACTCCAATTATATGATCTCAAGGATATTTTGATGAAAAAGCTTCTCTTATTGGAAACCTTGAGATATATGTATGTATGTAATTGTGGACGTTGTATCAATCTCAATTATTATTTGTTCAATAAAATCACAAGGATCACTTTGAAACGTCTAATATACAAGGTGATTCTAGGTGCCAGTCCGTCGCGACCAGAGTCTAGAAGAACAGGCTAAAAACTAGGCATAGATCTAGTATCTAGGCCTCAAAATCAAGCGGTTTAAAATCAATAATAGTTTATACAGTAAAGTCAAAAGGATCATTTAGAATCGTCTTATATACAAGGTGATTTTAGGTGCCAGTCCGTCGCGACCAGAGTCTAGAAGAACAGGCTAAAAACTAGACCTGGATCCCAGCGGTTTTTATGATCCTTATTTTATTACAATTGTTTATTAAATAACTATTTCGTCCCAAGCTTGTTTCGATATTACCGCAGTTTTGATCGATTTGGTAATGTTTGCTTAGTTACCATAGCATCTTACATAGCTATGTGTAACGTTATGTATGTAGCCGACGACTAACAGCTGAATTGCTATGTATTGGTAGTTACAAATTCCTTGTATCAATCAATCCTTTATAAAATAAAATTTATAAATAACTTTTTGTTCATAATATCTAAGTTTTTTTATGGTGACAGTGTATTGTGTCAAATAATTGTTTCTGTTTATTTTGAATACGTTTACTTTAGTCGTTTTAATAAAGCTAGTTGGAGACAACTATAATTTATTTAAAATATATTGAGAATAATCCAGTTACTAATCTAGCAGTAGAGATTAGCTTGTCACAAATTATGCAGTTAATTACGGTTTAAGCGTTACTTTGGCACGATTCCACATTCGCATTAGTTCAAATCGTTTGATGTTTAAAATCTGCCTCTTCCTACTCTTATTTCAGAATCTCACCTGTCCTTCCCTTCGAGATCTTCGTTCTGACAGGCGTCACAGCTCTGTCTACCAAGTGTGGGTTCGATCCCCAAACCAACAAAAGCTAACATTTGTGTGATAGCAAAGATAGGTGCTTGTTATAAGTGGGTGGATAATACTATGTTTGTTTTTCACAATAGTATTCTATCACCAATCTAGCTTTGATAGTAAAAATAGTCCAAAGACTAGTAAGCTTAAATTTCTGCCAGAGTCTAAGCTAACTTGACTTAAACGGCAGGTTTCACAGCTCAGTCTGTAGTAGCTTTGCCTTCTATGCTGTGGGCCGTGGGTTCGATTCAAATGTTTGTGTGATGAATATATATATTTGTTCTGTCTGGGTGGTTATATTATGTATTGACAAAAAAAAATATGTAAGTATTAGTATTCTATCAGCAGTCTAGTTCCCATTGTACAAGCTTTGCTTAGCTTGGGACTGGAGTGCGATGTGTGAAATGTCTAATATTTCTTCTTCTTCCTGCCCTTATCCCACCAGTTGTGGTCGGCACAACATGTTCTCTTCTTCCATTCTCTAATATTCATTTTATAAATTTGTTTTCCAGGTGTTAGCGGTCCGTTGCGTGCAAGGTCCGTACCCGTCCCGTCTGCTGGACCTGTGGGAGCTGTTTGACGAGTGCAAGGGCTCCGAGAACGACAACCCGGCCGCGCTGCCGGCGGACCAGCAGTACATGGTGCTGGAGCTGGCTAATGCTGGACAGGATCTCGAGAGTTACCAGTTCACGGGAGCACAACAGGCGCATGCTCTGTTCCAACAGGTAATCATTATTTTTGACGTGACAAGACAACGTCTTATAATTCGATTGAGCCGGCTGCACGCACGAAAAAACATGACTCATGCGGCGTTACCTCGCTCTGAGGCGTTCCATGAAGTGCAAGCGAGAGCGCGGAACGAGCGACAAAGAATCACAATCGGCCTTTGCGTTCGTTGTCACGTTCAACTATCGTCAGTAAACCGTCTTTACAGACAACCATTTTTTTTTGTTGCTAAAATACTTTCTCACTGCTGGGCAAAGGTCTCCCCCGTACTTTTCCAGAACTTCCGATCAGCCGCCTGTTTTATTTATTTAATAAAAAAAATAATATATAATAATAGATGCTACCTACGGTGTAGCGCGTTTGCCTAGATAGAACCTATTCTCGTAATAAAAACGTCCAAATTATAGCTATCTAGACATAAATAAGTTGACAAAAGTCATGATTGCTTTAACTATGTGTGTAAATCTTATCATTTAATTTAAATAACGCTATTTTTATTTGAATTGTTTACTTTGCTTGTAAAAGTGCTTTCAGACAACTTAGATCTTACATTGATATGTACTAGGTATGTTGTTTGAAAACTCTTGAATGTTTTTTTTGTTGTGTTTTAAGCATTTTTTTATTTGAGTGTTGTGTTTACTTTTAGCAGTGTTTTTATTTGCGTGTCGTGTGTACTTCAAGCATGGAGTATCTACGGATGGTGAGTGAATCTCTAGTTTCAAGTTGTTTATAATCTTGACTAGATTTTTACTTATCCTCTGTGGTGCTAAGTCTACGCTTTCGTTGTATGCCGTGTGAAGTTTTAGTTTTTATTTGGTATATTTGCTCAAGTATTTTATCAGCAAGTACTCTAGTCCCAAGCTTTTAGTTTGGGACTAGAGTGTGATATGTGAAATGTCCGTGAATATATTTATTTTAAGTATAAATTGAGATGCTGAGACAATTTCGTCGATTTTTGAATTAATATAACTTGAGCAAATGAGCCTTAGTTTATGATTTTGTTATAGATGTGTTTTTGTTTGGCATGTTTTGTTTTCGGCTTTTGTGAAATGTTTGAAAAACGTATACTGCTAAAATAGATATTTAATTGAGTATGCAATGTCTGTGTTTACTTTTAACTAGAAATAAATCTTTTATAATTTTTATTATAATTTTAAGTAGAGGAAGTACGAAATTACAAAAGCTTCTTTTCACTGTTTACATTGTGTTTCTTATTAAATGAAAAAAATTGTATTATAGCAATAGATTTAATTAGTAGTTTACAAACATAGACAAAATCTAGGCTCTTAACTAAAAAGTAGTGCTTTTAGAGTTATTATCCTTATAAATGTGTATTTGGTATTGTACATAACGATTTAAGTGTGTTTTCTTAATTTCTGTATGAATATAATTATTATGCATTTGAATGGCCGATGTTTTAAAGCAATATTTTTATTATTTTCAGATTGCCTTCGGGCTTGCTGTGGGGGAAGAGTCGTTTCAATTCGAGCATCGCGATTTGCACTGGGGCAACGTATTAATAGCGCCCACTGAACAAAAGGTATAAACAAAATAATTTATTATCAAGAATTCACTTAAAATATAAAATTGGCCTTGCTTGTGACACTATATTCAGCCAAGGTCCAATACATGCTGATGAACCATAAAAACAGAACAATCATTTTTATATTTGCCAATACACAAATGTTTGTTCTTGGTGGGAATGAAACCTATAGCCCACCACTGCAGGCACAGATAAACTTGTATTTTTTAAAATATAAACATAATGAATTTTAGTTATAGTCAAGTTTTGCCGCAAAATCACTACAAGCACTTATCTATAAATACTATTCTTTCAAGTTGGTTATAAATATTACATTAGGTCTTTTAATTAAATGTGATCTGAATATTAGTATTCTGCATTAGCAGCCGCCATCTTTGACGCAAAACCCACCTGCGGCCTAGTTGCGGAAAACAGCCCAATAGGTACAAAATAAGTACAAGTATCCTTCAAGCTTGTATCTAATCCTGTCTTTTATTTTCAGCTAGCAACATTCGTGCTTCGAGGCCGCACTTACCGCGTCCCGCGCGGCGGCGTCGCAGCCACGATAATCGACTACTCGCTCTCTCGCATCTCCTTACCGCTAGCGGCGGAGAGGGCGGCTCTTTACAACGATCTGAGTACTGACGAACAGCTGTTTGATGCGGTCGGGGACTACCAGTTCCAAGTTTATCGCCTCATGCGAGACAAGTTGGGGTGAGTTACAGTTGGTGCTGTGACCAGGATTTACTAACTGAAATATTTAGGAGAATGGACATTACGGGCCATGACAAAAAAAAACTATGATGTTGGACATGGGTTGAACATGGGTTGTTTTTGGTGTTTCCTGCCTACATTCAATCTCATGGGATCTAATTCAATTCTAGTCGATTTGATTCAAATCTATTGGTATGCAATAAACATTATTTAATAGCAGTAATAGCAAGTAATAACCTAACAGGTTGGTAATGTACATTTTGATTTATAGATAATTTATTTGTTTCAGAAATGATTGGAAGAATTTCGAGCCATACACGAACATACTGTGGCTTCACTACACTGTCGATAAAATGATAACGGCTCTCCGCTACAAGAGAAGCACGACTAAGATTCACAAGCACTACATTGAGAAACTGAAGGGGATCAAGGAAAGGATCCTCGAATACAAGAGCGCTACGGAATACGTACTCACCGACATCGAAATCTAAAACAACGAACAAATTATGATAATATATTTTTCTATAACTAAACTCATATTAACGAATTAGCATAATATTTTTGTAGTACATTCAATATGGATTCAATTCTATGCTGTTGTTGCAAGTCTGACATGACAAATTATGATGTAAATAGAAATTCATGCTTTGAACAGAAAATTATAGACGCTAAAAGAATTATTTACAATATTGTCGCATTAGTAAAATATCGGTTTAAAGGTGCCTTTATAGATAGAGCTGTGCCTTGGTTCACATTAAATAAATTCATATTACACATGCTAAATGTCGTTTCAATTGCCTTACTGACATCCTTAAATTTTTAAGACTAGCGGCCGGTTTCTGGAAACTCAAATCACGATTGATCCGAGTTTGACAGTAATTATTTGATTTTTTCGTTGATCGTTGTTCGAGAAACCGGCCGTAGGTTTTGCTCCCAGCTAATAATTCCCGAGACTATACGCGCCTTACACACTCCTTAGCGCATTTTTCTTGATTTCTGTGAGTGATTAAGTGGGTTTAAAAAGTGAGCGCTAGAGACTCCTGCCATGAAAAGCTTGTGAGCTAGGAAATTATAGGTCAGTGCCGGTCACTGTTAAGCTCATCCTGATAAAAGTAGTAAAAATCTACATGATAGGATGATTTATTTATTGTATCACGTTGGTTACAATTTAATAGAGCAGAATATGACCCCGCCTGGGCATCTATGATCACAGTAATAAATAGTTCTTTAAACATGTATCTGGCCCAGCGTATCAGCATTGCTATTCAGCGCGGCAATGCAGCCAGTGTCTTGGGTACGCTTCCGATTGGTACTGATTGGGAACAGTTGAACTATCTATAGATCGTTTGCAACGGTCTGTAGATAGCTCAACTGTTTCTTATGTATCGTATATGACAATGTACATTTTGTAAATACTGTATAGTCGCAATAGTTCTGTGCTGTTATTTCATGTATTGGTGATCAGCCTATTTTAATGAACGATGTTGGTTTTCTTATTGGTAGGCGCGCTCTTACTGTGATCATGATTTTAAAAAAATATAGAATCAAAGATCCTACAAGTCTATGGACTTGCACGGCCAATGAAAATATTAAACAGTTTTTGAACGAAAATAAACAAAACGACAAGAATGAACGTCACATTTTATTATGTCAATGTCAATGTCAGTCCAGTCCCAGTCAGTCAAATCAAGATCATCAGGGCGAGCGACGGCTGTTCTACGTATTTCATAAAATTTTCCTATTTAATTATCATACTTTACCAATTGGACTCCTGATTTAGCTAAATTAAATAGTTCCAAACTTAATTTTTAGGTATCAGTTATATAATAATATACTGCAAAAGCGTATCAGCTCATTTTAGTGCGGTGTAATATCTTCGATCAAATATTCATTTCATTGCGAATAACGTGCAATTAATCCTTGTCTCTTGATGTTTCGATCAGTGTATATTTTAGTTTAACATGGAAAGCAGCAGCGAATCTCTATCAGGTATCTAAAATTGTCATACTATATTTGTGATCAAGCAACACTTTTCTGAAAGGGTTTATATTCTAATAAATGGGTTTTTTCATAGTTATCGCTCCAAGTATGGGCACCTCGCCTGCCGTTCTTCTCACTCCAGGACGCACCAGAAACATCGCTCAGGATATGGAGGCGCTACGGTTGTCAAGACAGGACAATCCTTATTTACAGGTGAATACTTTAATAGAACATATTCAGGAAATACTTTCATTACCTTATGTAATTCTTTCGCGTTTCCTTCCTATCAGGAAATACTTGCGATTTTTTTATGAGAATAAGTTGTAGAGACAGGCAAGCCCACTTTATGTTAAATGGTAATAACTTTTTATTCACAAACAAACATAAGACTATACAGTATTTACAAAATGTACATTGTCATATAAAATACATAAGAAACAGTTATCTACAGACCGTTGCTATTATTAATGGTAATTAACAGTATTAATGCCTTAACTGTGGATGTGTCCTATGAGGTAATGTCATGGTTTCTTGTTTACATAAACAAAAATGATCATGTTGTTTAATTTTTATTGTTTTGTTCTTTACTGTTTTACACTGTGCTATGTGTAGTAAATAAATAAATGTCTATGTCTAGATAAAAATAGCAGTAATATGATGGCTTCAGAACATTTGATAAAACTAACAAAATGTGTGTGTACATGTTTGACAAAAATTCTTTTAAATAATGCTTTCAGCAAGTAATGGCGAGCAGGGAGAGTCTAATCGACAGCCACGTGGACGAATGTGAATCTGATGACACTATTCTTATGTCACAGGTAAATATATCTATGATATTATCATGCAAGCTCCCAGTGCCGTCTTAAGTCTATTCGGCGCCGGGGTGCGGGGCTCAGCCTGCGCCCTGGTTTTCTTTTACACTGCAGATAGTCCAGTCAAAATAGACTAAAATTATGACTCCAGTTTGCATTAATTCCCAACAAGCTGAATTTTTGTGCAGGCCTTGAATACGTCATTACAAATGATATGTCAAAAGTCCCCATCGATCCCGCTTGTGCGTTGTTTTTTATTCGAGGTCAAAGGTCATAAATTTGCGTTTTCTGCATATATCTCTGAAACAACGAGAGCTATCGAAAAGTGGTTCAGGCAAAGTTTGTAATCGTAAAATTGTCTACAAAAATACCTCAACACTTTTCTTTTACAAAGCATCGCTTTCGAGATATAGTGACTTTAGACCGCAGGAACATCGTCGAAGATACTGCGTTTTTTCATTTCAGCCGTTTTATCTGTTTCATTGCCACATAACAAACTGTATTTCTTGCAACAAAAAGACGATTCATTACCTCGTACTCTAGTACGAGGCGGACTAACCCATCGAACCCATCACCCCTTTCAGTAAATTTCAAGAAATACTGTTTGTTATGTGGCAATGAAGCAGATAAAACGGCTGAAATGAAAAAAAACGCAGCATCTTCGACGATTTTCCTGCGGTCTAAAGTCACTATATCTCGAAAGCGATTCTTTGTAGAAGAAAAGTGTTGAGGTATTTTTTGTAGACAATTTTACGATCTACAAACTTTGTCCGAACTATTTTTCGATAGCTCTCGTTGTTTCAGAGATATACGCAAAAAACGCAAATACCCAGGTTAAAAGTCATAAATTTGCGTTTTTTTTTTTGATATCTCTGAAACAACGAGAGCTATCGAAAAATGGTTCAAACAAAATTTGTAGATCGTAAAATTGTCTACAAAAATATTTTAACACTTTTCTTCTACAAAGCATCGCTTTTGAGATATAGTGACTTTAGACCGCAGGAAAATCGTCGAAGATGCTGCGTTTTTTTCATTTCAGCCGTTTTATCTGATTCATTGCTACATAACAAACTGTATTTCTTGCAACAAAAAGACGATTCATTACCTCGTACTCTAGTACGAGGCGGACTAACCCATCGAACCCATCACCCCTTTCAGTCAATTTCAAGAAATACTGTTTGTTATGTGGCAATGAAGCAGATAAACGGCTGAAATGAAAAAAACGCATCATCTTCGACGATGTTCCTGCGGTCTAAAGTCACTATATCTCGAAAGCGATGCTTTGTAGAAGAAAAGTGTTGAGATATTTTTGTAGACAATTTTACGATTTACAAACTTTGCCTGAACCATTTTTCGATAGCTCTCGTTGTTTCAGAGATATACGCAAAAAACGCAAATTTATAATAATCATAATCATTTTATTGTTTGTGAAACCAGGTCAAAATACATTTCAGATGATATGAAACTTAAAATTAGCGCCACTAGCTTCTGCCATTAGGTATACAAACATCAAAAATACAATTAGTCTAAATTTAAATACAATAATAATTACTTTTAGAATGTCAAATATAAAATTAAATCAATTAAACAAATATAATAATGTCACATGTCTACTAAATTAAAGTTTGTCATTTAAAAAATCATTGATTGTATAGAAGGCTTTGTTAACCAAAATGTCATGCAATTTCACTTTAAACTCATTTATGGACAGTGAACGAACAGATAATGGTATTTTATTATATATAATGGGAGCCATGCAAAAGACACTCATGCGCAACAACTGAGTTCTACACGGCACATTACGAAGTCTTCCCTCCAAGCGGCTTCCAGGTGCAAATTCCTCAAATAGGTTTAAATTGCATTTAAGACATTTATGACTTTTAACCTGGAATAAAAAACAACGCACAAGCGGGATCGATGGGGACTTTTGACATATCATTTGTAATGACGTATTCAAGGCCTGTACAAAAATCCAGCTTGTTGGGAATTAATGCAAGCTGGAATGTCTATTTTGACTGGACTAAGACGGCTATGTCAAAGGGCGCAATTACTCGCCTATGATGACAGACGCACAGGTGCCGCGCCGCGCGCCCATTTTAAATGAACTTACACTTTATTACACTTAGAGATCATTTTGCTTCAAGTGCGGGCAACCGGGCGGCAATGTGTCAAAGGTCAACACTCTTTTTGGCATGACAATTTTTATTTTTTTGCGCATACGTGTTTGTCGTAACCTGTATATGAAACTGTGCAATGGCGTTAAGTTCAATGAAATATCTAAATATTCATTAATTAGCGCTCGGCAGGCGCCCCCGGGCGCTCCGCGCCCGGGTGCACCGCACCCCTTGCACCCCCGGGTAAAGACGGCCCTGCAAGCTCCATCATCATCATCAACCTATGTCAGTCCACTGCTGGACTCGGTCCACTGCTGGACAAGCAAACTTATTCAGTTGAAACTTAAAAACTTACTAAATCTATGAGGGTTAAAGATAAACCATCTATCTTATACAAAGTAAAGGAAAAAAAGGAAACAATTTTAAAATTACACACATATTCACCTCATTAATGCTCTAGTTAACAGAAGGGTTTAGCCATTCTTTATTAATGTGTCAAGATGGTGACTGAACAACCAATGACAAAAACCGAATTATTTGTACCATGCCCATACAAAAGATTGCCCCACAATAGCCCAGGACAGAGTGAACTGGAGAAAAGGAATGGAAGCCTGTAGTGTCCCACTGCAGGGCAAAGGCCTCCCCCCTGCAGTGGGACACCACAGGCTGAAAATGATAAAATGATGAATGAATGAAAATGTACCATTATTGTATGTGTAGCTGCGGTGGGGGGCATGCATTTTGAGAATAGTCTATCTCTACCTCTCTCCATCTTATTAGTCCACTCTTTTTATATAATTTTTATGAGAATAACTGTATATATAGTTTTATTTAAGAGGTTGACAGATAGACTGACATTTTATTGAAATAAAAACATCAACTTTTAGTCTCCCTCCATTACCGGTCATTTTTGAACACTGAGATCTCCGCCTTTTTGTTAAAAGATTAGTAAACATAAATCACCATAAACTCCGACATTGGCAAAATCGTGGCAACCCTAGCCTGCGAAAAGCCACTAAGAATAGAAGAAGAAGATATAAAAACAATTTTATTTTCTACAGAAACTCAGAAATTCAGTGCTGGTAAGATCAGATGGAACTTTGTTGAGTCTAGTAAAGTTTAGACACCATTCATTTCTTAGAAGATTTTTTATTCATGCTAGAAGATTATTGTCCATATCACTGTCATGTTTCTGACCTTGTTTGATTGAAAGAAAGAAAAAAAAAGTATTAACTAACCCTCAATAATATGAGAAAACAAACACACAGAGTAAAAAGCTATGTACTATAATTGGATATTATATATTGATTTATACATATAAAATTCCAGGAGTTTGGCAGCACAGCGTTGGATTTTGTTGAAGATGATCCTCTGACGTTAAAAGAGGTTCATGAACACATGATTAGATCTCCACCACCGATCAGCTGTTGGCCGCATGGTAAATATTATTATAAACTGACATAATAAATAAATAGTAAAAACTGGTAACATAATTACTTAAAAATACTAATTAAGATTTGTATCTTAGTAAGGTGTCATTCTTTAAATTCCAGAATTATTTATTAACCATATGTTATAAATAAAAATAAAATTTGACCTTTAACTCTAATCAAGATGGTTTACACAAAACTAACATAAAAAAATGTAAGCTCTAGTTAAAATTCCGCGAATAACTCGAAGGCAATTCTTTATTTATTTAGAGGAAACACCAACAGCACACACAGTTAACATAAGTGATAATTAGTATAGTATAAGTTAGCCTGTAAGTGATAAATGATCACTTACTTATACTATACAATGTGAGCCAATTACAGGCATGCACAACATTTATAATAAAAAAAAACAATTTTTGAATCTTTTCAAATAGGTAGGTAAGCGGGTATATGTATTGAATTATGTGCCAACATACATCTTGCTTGTATTTAACCAAATATAAAAACCCCGTTAAAACGTGAAACTTAAATAATAACAAAACTATTTTCATTATGTATTTGGGCTGGGCCATGGCGTATTAAATGTAATCTCTGAATGTAGGTCACGCATGCCATGCCAACGACCGATTACTATAATCGCAATGTTACGCGTTATCGGGCAATTAGCAAATATTTTTATACATTTTTGAGATATTTGTTTATTTATATTCTGACATTCTAAAATATTTACAGAATAAAGTTTGTAATTTTCACATTTGCCACAAAAACTTTGTTTTTATGCCAAGAAATAACAAAGTTTCCGTAGCTTTGCTTTATTTATTATTTAATTTAATTGATTGATATATTATGCGCCTTTTTTTAAGATAGAATGAATGTTTGATCCATGATACAGCTAAATAATGTATAAATTCAAACATGACTATTACAAAAAGCTGTAACAACCAGGCGTTAGTTTCTTGCCTGTTCTTATAGGCTCTTGTGGATATAGAATCACCTAGTATATAACACGTTTAAAAATGATCTTTGTGATTTTACAGTATAAAGTTTAACCCCCTATTTTGTAAAAAGTTGTCTTTATGTCATCATTAACGTGTGGTAATCAATACTTCAAGTTTGCGTTAACTTTTTATAAGATAGACCGTTAGGTGTTAAACTTTGACTATTACAGTATTTACAAAATATACATAGGCATATAAAATACATAAGAAACAGTTGAGTTATCTACAGACCGTTGCAAACGATCTATAGATAGTTCAACTGATCCTAATCGGTACCAATCGGAAGCCAAAATATACATAGGCATATAAAATACATAAAAAACAGTTGAGCTATCTACAGACCGTTGCAAACGATCTATAGATAGTTCAACTGATCCTAATCGGTACCAATCGGAAGCGTGCCCAAGACACTGGCTGCATTGCCGCGCTGAATAGCAATGCTGATACGCTGGGCCAGATACTCACCAGCCCTCTGGTCACGCGTATTTGTTAGTAGATAATTGTTATTTTTTAGACTTTACTATACTACTTTTTAGTAAGATGAGAGCTAACCCTATCTACTACCTACTAACATGTAACATGCTTGGGACGCAGACACAATATCGCATCGGACGTCGAGCGCGTTCGACTTCGGCGCAGACAACCGGCTTGCAATAAGCGCCTATTCGGTCGATTCACACGATAAGGTTACTAACTCATCATTCAGTATGTTTTGTGCTTGTTCTGTATTTACTAACCCCGTATCTTATAAAAAGTTTTTTTTATAAATTTTAGTTTAGTTAGACCTTTGTTGGTACTGTAGAACTGTAGATATCAATATTATTTGAGAAATTGCAAAGTGCAGTGAATATTATGTAGGTAATAAGTATTTCATTCCTTTTCATAGTATTTATAGTTTCTATGTTAAATAATAACATATACCACAACATCTTAAACATTTTCACATATTTGTTTTTTTTATCTAAATATTTAATTTTCTATTTATTGGTTGCAATTACTCTTTGTAAATATAAATAACCTACTAACCCCCTATCTTATAAAAAGTTACAGTTGACTTGAAGTCATCATAACGTATGGTAATCAATACTTCAAGTTTGCGTTAACTTTTTATAAGATAGACCGGTAGTGTATAACGTAATAAATAAGGCTCCGTCCACACAGGACGGTCCGACACGGTCGCCGCGGCGCGCGCGGTACGACGAGTCTCGTGACGTCAGCACGCCGAGTCGGCCCCGTTCCTCGCGCTCTGCATCGCCGCGCTCGCAGGATCTATCCATTTGCGGGCGACCATTGTCGTTACCAGGTAAACAAATATACATCTTAGTACTATTTTTTCTAAATTATTTTATGATATACGCAAACAAATATTCATCTAAGTACTATATTTTTAAACTAGCGATCTAAGGAGTGAGCTGGAATAAACGTGATCTTCGTTCGGTTATAGAGCTGTCGTTTGACACACAATGTGAATCGAATACGCTGCGTTACTTTATTAAACGATCATGCTGTGCTCACCCATCTGAACTCTGGTCAAGAGTTTGTTGTGCGATCAGTGCAAGTGGCAGTGATTTTAGAAATGTATCCTTCAAAAAAATATCAACAACCTACGCGATAAAATCTCCGTAGTGTTATAATTGGCTTTCTATTTGCTATTTTGTTTCTAATAATAATATAAAATGGGTCTAGGTTATTCATAAAGAATCAATTAATTTCATATATTGTTCTCCTTAAATAAAAATGTAATTGAATTATAGACTATTTAAAAACAGTTTTTTTGTTTAATTAAACATAACACAATCGTTTATTTTTCTATTACAGGTGAAAGCCATCTACGCACAGCGCTGAGCAAAAAGTCCTGTCAGTCGAGCGAACGTTTCTCTCTACTCCCTCATTCCCGTCCGTTGCGGCGGCCGAGCTCGAGACGCGATGACGACAGCGTGCGACTCGTGCGGCACTGCGATTAACCGCAGCGTGTGAACGAGCCTTTATATCGTGCATTTGAGAGCAAAGTTGTAATCGTCGCAGTGTAAGCAAGCCATAAGGCATTGAGTGAAGTAGTGATTCAATGATCGAAAAAGGGGAAAGTTTTTACAAAGTTAAAATTGCGTGGTACAAGAAAACCGCAGCGTGTAAGCAGACCTTTACAAAATTAATGAGGGGTTTAGTTAGTGAAGTGTTTAAACGCAGTGTTGACATCCGATATATCGTGCGGTTTTACTGGTGAAGTTATTACCGCAGAGTGTAGACATGCCTTTACAAAGTCAAAAAGGTATTGAGCTAATGAAATCGTTATTAAATTTATTTAAAATTAACTTAATCATTTTAATAAACTTGAATACAGTTATAAAAATGAATAAATAAATAGCACATCCTTAGAAAACGTGCTCTGTGAGACATTGCTATGCACCAAAAATTCAAAAAAGTTGTTTTTAGCGTTGTTTCTGAATACTGTTTGTTTAGAATCAAGTTTGGGGTAGTTTTAGATAAAAAAGTTGTTTAATAAAAGGATGTGGAAGTGGGGGGAAGATTTCAGCTAAAAAAACTAAATGAAAAAAAAATGTTACCAAAGTTACTAGTTACTAGAAATTGTTAAAACTAATTAAAAACCAAAAGATTGAGGAATTGCTTAGAATAAGGTTTTATTGGGTTAAATCAAATTGCCTTAAAATACCAAAATGCACCACAAACTTAAACTAGTTTAGTATTAAACTAAGTACAACTGCGTCCAAAATTAACCCACGGTTTAAAGTAGCTAGGCTTTCTGAAACATTCCTTAAATGCTCACTAAAACTTAGAAATTAAGTGTAAGGGTGGGTTTACACCAAACGAGCGAATGCTCATTCTATCCCCACTACGTCAAATTCTTCTAGTGTAAACAGGCGTAGAGCATTCTTTCGTTGTTCTTAGTGCGTTCGCAAAGATTCTATAGAATATTCTAAGAATGCTCGCTCGCTTGATGTAAACGGCGCAAGAGCGCGCGAACTGTTGCTTGGAGCATTCTATCGTGTTCGGACGCGCTCGCTCCACGAGCGAGCGCGTCCGAACGTTCTAGCTCTAGCTCTGTGTTCGTTTGGTGTAAATGGATACCTCTAGTTTTCGTTTACACTAAAAGAATAGGAAAGAATGCTCTTGTTCTGGCTCTAGCTCTATGTTCGTTTGGTGTAAACCCACCTTAACCCTCAGGCACGGTAGATATGTTTATACATAGGTACATATAATATATGTAATATGAAATATTTCAAAAAAAGACCGACTTCAAAATAGCAGAGGGCGTAGTCCGAGCTTGTATTTTAAAACGTCTCTCGGATGTTCATACATTTTTGTATGGATATTCGAGAGACGACTCTCGGCTCGAGAGTAGGGAGTTTATAGAATACAAGCTCGGACTAAAGCCTCAGGATCTCAATTCGACTAGATTTTTTTGTAATTGTATGACCAATTATAGAGTAGCGCACCCCTTAAAACAGAAGGGTGTGTTGGACGCTATTAAGGGCAAAACATCTGCTCATAGTATCTCCAACTGATCTCAGACAAAATTGAAAAAAAATAATATATGTTTGAATGTGAGATGGAGCGACGATCTGCGGAGTGTAGCTGGCAAACACTGGATGAGAAGAGCCGAACACCGGGCTCAGTGGCGTGTCTTGGGAGAGACCTACGTCCAGCAGTGGACTAATATAGGTCGATGATGATGATGATGAATATATGTTTGCGATTCGTGAAAATCATCATATTATTATTGGCGGAGTAATAGCGTAACATACGTACAAGAAACATTTAGTTAAGTTCAACGAAAAAAAAAAAGAGAGTTTTCTCTGTTGAGAGAGAACCTCTTCCTCTCTTCTCCATCTCTTTTTGAAGTTGGTTACAACAATTTTAGTTATCAGACTATTATATTTATCTCTCATTTCATACCGATTACAACAAGACGATTCTTCATTATACTAAAAACACATAAAAGTTTATGTAAAGGGATTTTCAAGTTTTTTAGTTATTTCGATGTAAAAAGCGAATCGCCTAAAATTGTTAATTTATGTGCTACAAATAGGTATTAGAATAGTATTATTGTTATTGAAGCTTTATTAGGTGTTAGTCAATTTTGCTAATTAAGGTAAAGAATATCCCGTTCGTTTTATTTATTTGTGGGTGTAATTACTTATGTTAGTATGTATTTCCAAAAAAAAGGCAGTCAAGCAGTTACACAGTAGTCTAGTTCCCATAGTACAAGGTTTGCTTAGTGTGGGACTAGAGTGTGATGTGTGAAATGTCCAAATTTTTTTTTAAATCCTTCAATTTTTTTTCCATTAAATTACTCAGTTGACGTACGCATGATTGTGTTTTGTGGATTCCTTTCGTCTTTATGGTTGAACAAATGTTTATGGATTGAATTTGAAGTTATTGTAAAATTAGGCGAACGGAAAGTGCAGTCAGAAACGATCACTGGTTGTATAAACGGGAATAAAACGCCGGTAATATTCCGGACTTCGTACTACAACACCGGTAGATGTGAATTTCGTAAGAATCATTATTATAATATTATGTTACAGATTTTTAACGATACGACATCTACACGATATTGTAAAGACAAACTATTATAAAATTAAACTTAATTATATGATTTATGCGATATTAATTTTAAATTGTAAGTTTAAATTCGTTATTTGTAAAAAATATTAATTATTTTTATGTATGATCGTTACCAATATTTGTAAGAATTTGATAATATATTTGTAGTTTATTTATGGTTCATATTACCATGATAATAAAGCTTGGCAGACAAATCCTAAGTTTTAAATAACATTTTTAAATAATCATATTTCTTCTCACTCCTATCATTCATTTGACAGGCGTCACAGTTCAGTTGGTAGTAGCAGCGCCTTCCATGCTGTGAGGTCATGGGCTATAAGTATGGTAATTTACAAAAGACAGTTATGTAAGTATTCTATTAGAAATCTAGTAGAAGTCCCATAAATTATGTTTAGTTTGACTAGAGTGTGATGTGTGGAATGTCCCTGAACATATAAATAAATACATATCCATGGACATTTAACACAACACACTCTAGTCCCAAACTAAGCAAAGCTTGTACTATGGGAACTAGGTTACTGATAGAATACTTATATTCTTATTTTTTTTAATACATACATAGAATACATATTTATTTATTATTCATACCCAAAATTCTTAACATCAGGTGAGATCGCGGTCAAACTATAACTTGTAAAAAAAAAAAAAAAACACTTTTGTAGTACTTACTTATATGTACATTTTATTGTTATTTTTTGAATATTAGTTGCTGTTATTTCCTGAAGCAGGCTTAAGATTACTATGAATTTATTTATACTAACTAAACCACATCGTTTGGTGCTCATTACTTATAGTCGAGCTTAGTTCTAAGATTGTTAAAAGTATTATTTACAAAATTTAACCGTCTAATTTAATTACTTAATAAAAGCCGAGAATTTTAAGGTATTATTTCTATTTATAATTTTTGAGAATTTATGTAAAAATATTAATTTTTCCCGTTATTTTTGTTGATTTGTTGTTAAATGTACATTTGAAATACTCATAGTTTTAGTCAATTGAGAATATTAGATAATTATTTAGTGAGCTAAGTAGTCGTGCCACGATTCTAGGAGTTTTATAAAATAGTACAGTCAGCGAAGTGTAGTGTTGTCTTCAAGTCATTTAAAACTTTTAGTAAAATTACAAGGATCATTCAGAAGAACGGGCAAGAAACTTACGGCCTGGTTCCTACTGTTTTTTTGTATAATCTTTCTAACACTAACGGCCGGTTTCTCGAACGATAATCAACGAAAAAATCAAACAATTACTATGTGTCAAACTCGGATCAATCGTGATTTGGGTTTCCAGAAACCGGCCGATAATATACTAAAAAGATACCAAAAACAATAGTAGACAAAACCAATTTAACGTAAGGTTAAAAATTATTTAAGTACGGTCTACTCAATTGCGGATGGAGTGTCGATAATTATAATTTGATATAACTTCTAATAAATCTGTAATTAATTATAGTCTAAGTTATCGATGAATCCATAATCACACAGTTGTAAAAAAGTATGTATGTTAATACTTAAAAATAAACATTTTAAAATATTTTTTAAAAACACCCGAAATCTTTGGCAAGTATCTTTGAAATATACCTAAATATTTGTAACAAATACGCAGTCCTAAATTTCGCTGATTTTACTTAAATGTATAACTACACCTATCCTTTTCTGTAATGTTATTTGTGATCAACGTCAAAAAATGTTGCCGCGAAAATTTTAAGCAATTTTGCCACATAGTTGGGAATCGTTTTTGACGCTGATTGAGCCTGATATGGATAAGTTTTGGAAGTATTCTTGTTTGTCTGGTCATTCGCGGGTCGATTTTTCCAGGTAGGAAACTTTAGAATAAACGATTATACGGTAATACAAGTATTTTATTTTCCTACATACAAACCTCTCTTGATTAGAATCTTAGGCTGAAAGTCAGAGACATATCTCTTAATACATACCTTAGTGTAGAACATATCCCCAGCAAATGCAATAAAGATTGTTGAAGTAATTTAATGCAGAATAAATAAATAAAAAATAAATAATGCTGGACAATCCACACAACATCATCTAGCCCCAAGCTAAGCAGAGCTTGTGTTATGGGTACTAGAAGACTGATATACTTAATACAATTAATTACATAGATAGATGTTTTTATTATACTTACTAGCTGTCCCGGCGAACTCTGTTCCGTCTTAAAAGCAATAAATGAGCAGATTTTTGAATTTATTAAGTTTTTTTTTTCGGAAACTACAAACATACATAGGTACATTCATATTATCCTATATCCGTCTCCTGGCTCTAAGCTACCTACCCACCAATTTTCAGCCATATCGGTACAGCCGTTCTTTAGTTAGAAGTAGTGTAACTAACACGACTTTCTATTATATATATAAGATTATATACTCAGTAAATATTTGCAGATCGTACAAAAATTTATCCTAAGGCGGGAATCGAACCCGCAACCTTCCCCGTCGCAGGCGGCCCTTCGCCCGTCGCGGCACATCGGTCGTCAAAATATAAGTCAATTCTAAATTAAATTAAAATAAAAAGCTCAGAATTCCATAATGTAGGTCGTGGGTTCGGTCTTCACCAAGAGTAAACATGATTTTCCTTGCGTCAAAATATGTATCTATAAATATGTATTCTTGCCCGTTCTTCTAGGCTCTGGTCGCGTGGAACTGGCACCTAGTATGTAAGACGATTTCAATTCAATTCAATTTTTATTTAATGGCGTCTGGGGGTTAGCCAATTTCGCCAATGTCACGTTGCAAGGCTTGTTTATGTTTGTGGGCAACGTTGGACGGTAAATTGTTAATATTTTTTCTTTTTTTTCGTATTTTAAGTTTATGGGCAACGTTGGACGGTATTTTTGTTATTTTTTTTCTTTCGTATTTTATTTACAACGTCCTTCCGCCATCTTGGTGATGGCGAAAGGCCATGTAAGACGATTCTAAATGATCCTTGTGATTTTACTGAATAAAGTAATTTTTGACTTTGACTTTGACTTGATCTAAATACTTTGCAATTGTTATTTCAGTCCATACATCTATCAATTTGAAAATGATGACCTAAAAGATTACACCTAGTTTTATAAGCTAAGTAGGCAGGTGAAGAAATGATACAAAGAGATTTATTTATAATTTTATTAAATTAATTCTATAACCTTTTTACATTTATCATAGGTATGTGCGACGTACGATAATGCTGCCAGGTTGCATCGGCAGTGTCACGATTTAAAGTACCTAATTTGCCTCTACTTACCGACAACGATACTGCAACTTTTAGGCGTATTGTACAGAAAAAGCGCTTGAAATCTACTATGTATGACGAGAGATCAAACGCTTTCTTCCTGGTTTTTACGCTTGTAAGGATTTGGTGCACTCCGTTGGTTAAAATTATACATTAGTATAGTTTTAACCATTTAGCTTACCTACTCTAGGTTTAACGATTCATATCTAACTCAATGAATACGATTGACATAAAATATCTTTAGAGTTCTTATTTTACATAAAATTGTTTATTCTACACACATAGACAAGACATAAATAAAAATGTTAATATAATGCGTTATGTCAACCGCAACATTAACGTGAGAAAAAAAGTAAACGACTGTCATTTGCAGTGATTTTTAAGAAAGATTTTTAAGTATGTTAATAAATATGAATTTTAATAATATAATTTAGAATTTTTTACCCTAATAAATAAAATAAAGTTAAGTAAGCTAGGTCCGGAGTGCACCAAAGGCAGTCTACGCCTGCAGTCCGTATCGACTCCGCGCGCAACTTGGTCCAAGAATATAATTTATGAATAATTTTGTATAAAAATTTTGGCTCCAATATTTACAACGATACTGATATTTTTACAACGCCGGACTAATTTTTTATAGCGACTAAGTAGAGTCGGGCGGCGGAGTCGCTGCGAGCTTCGGCGGCCTTCGACGGACATTGAATTTACAAATTCACTTCTAGTAACATTTTCTTATCTAATGTCGTGCGCCCACCTAAAGTGTGCGCGCACTCTAATACCCTATCGTTACAGTGATACACCTGTCTAATACGGCGCTGCTTTCTACACCACTTACTTATACACTTCCTTAAACAGAAAACGACTTTATACCATTCGCATAAAATATAAACGTGCTATGCACAATGCAGTTGAACAACGTTTGACATGATGAACGTCACAGAATTAGGACATTGAGAAAATGATACAAACGTCGATTTCTGTCTCGGTTAGCGGTCGAAAGTAAGCAGTGTAGGCTGAGCGCAGATATAATACGCTACTACACAACGAAGTCGGAAGATACCGCAAATTAAATTCACTGTAGCAATAGGATACAGAAAATATAAAGGAGACAACATCAATAGCAGAGACACGAAACACCGATGTCGGCAGCGCGCCGATCGTCTCGTGTAATAAACATGAATTATGTAGGGGCTTATACAAAATTTGTACTTTTATAGCGTCCCGTCGCTTGCACCCAAAACTCCAATCACAGAAATGAGCGTAATTAGGTACATGAGGTCTAACACGGACAGGTGGCATTCTGAACGAAGCAAACGTGCATTCAACGAACCACGAAATTATAATAATATGTAAAAAAATAAATAAATTTTGTGATACATAAATAATTTCCAAATAAAATTTATATTTTTGCTGACATAACGAGGTACCTGAGCGTTTGGAGTGGTTGACAGGTGGCAACACTCGACCGCGGCCGGCGACTCGGCAGGTGTCGCAGGGCAGGACTAGTCTAGTTATGTCTTTCAGTGAGTGATGCTTAAGTATTCAATATCACAAATCATAAGGTCGATTTAACATCGTTCCGCGTGTCTGAGTATTGCCATACCTACCAACACGCATGCGTTACATACCATAAGAGATCATTTTTAAAACAATTATACTTACAAAATGATAATACATTACAACTATTACTTAATAACATCCTAAAACAATTTACAAATCATGTAATATATTAGAAAAAAAAAACATTACTCGTAACATTCGTATAGACCGAAGTTGGAGAACTCGAGAGTCCTTTGAAAGTCATTGAAATAAACAATATAATACAATAAATTCAGTCAAACATGTCAAAAATTAACAATTTATTACAAAAGTTTTAATTAGATATTTAAAACCAAATTACCGTGTACTACGCATCTTTGATAACTTTATAATGACCAATTTTACATATACTTTGTTAGTAAAATATTTGACCATTTATTATTACAACTAAGCAACTGTGTCAGTCTGACTCCCTTAGCTTGAAATTCCCTCGTAACCTCTGTTCGTAACATAATCTTTGTTTCAGAGATGTGATCACAAATAAATGTGACAATCGTAAACGTATCTTAATAGTTCTTATCATTACAGTTTCTTGTGCTCACGCGGGTTGCTCTAACGTTACGATTACGATACGATAACGTTACGATTGTTACATTTATTACATATCTTTGTATCTCTACCATGAGTTTTTACACTCTATACTCGCTAACGTCTGTAGTTAAAAAAATGTATGAAGATTTGTACAGCGCCTCTAGCGGATAGTTGGGTACTAAAATTTGCCATGCTAATATTGACGTAACTACTGTAGTAAAGTCAGGCGATTTTACTGTGACAACTCATGGTAGAGGTACGGTATGAAAAGATTTGACACATTTACGAAGACTGTGTGACAAAGAAGTGAGATCATTAGGCTAGATTATTCTAAATGTGATATAGACATGTATTGGGTACGCGAAGGTAGATAAACCATTTTAAAAATACACTTATTAGTGGACTTGTTGGCCGACAAATTCGGCGATTCTTTATGAACGTGTCAAGACGGTGACTGAATAACTAATGACAAAATTTCAAAATTTTGTTGTATCTGTACACCATTTGAGCATGCGCGGTGGAGGCGGGTGTATTTTTAAAATTGTTTATTTCTACGTGCTAATATGCCAACATTATCCATAGTATTTTAGACACTATTGCGTTTACAATAAAGTCTAATATAACATTGTATAAAATTGACACTGATCAATTGTATAAGTAACCACTTTAATAAAAATAATATGTATATGTACCGAAATAATGCTTACTTCAATTATTTTGATATACTTGATAAATATTTGAATATAATGCCCAATAATTTGAATTATAACCAGAAAAATAATGAATTGCAATAGTTTATTTGGCAGAAACATGGTATGTACTTACAAAAGGTCTTTAAAAGAATAACCCCCTATCTTATAAAAAGTTAGCGTTGACTTTATGTCATCATTACGTATATGGTAATAAATTCTTCAAGTCTGCGCTAACTTTTTATAATATCGACCGTAAGTATACTTAATTATGTTTCACACATTTTACCAAACACATTGGCATACAAATTAAATTGTTAATATTTAGACCTGTTATAAATTATTTAATAAACTAATAAAGTATTTTCCTAAACAATTGATCTCAATACCTTATAAACTACTGCGTTCATGTAACAAAATAATCATTTTTTAATGACACGATCTACGTAAAGTAGCCGAATTATTGTTAATATAAATAAATTGATAATTTCGTTATAATCACGTATTATTTTCATTTGATCTAAAAATTTGAGTAATTAGAGGTTACGAATTTAAATTTAAACAAATTTATATGAAAAAAATACTTATAAAGTTATATAAATAAAAAGATATAATAAATAGAAGCGCGTTAAAATAAACTGTTGTTAAATAAATTTGTTTTTGGTGGATTTTGGGCTACGTTCGTGCTGATTTCAATGAGCATACAAATTTTCATAGCCACTATGATAATTTGAATTTATCAGATGATATTATACGGTAAGTGTTAGTTATTAAAAACAATTTTGGTGGGAATCCTTGTTTCCTGATCCCAAAGAGCATCCCGAACCGGAATATGACCGTACTTACATTCACAGATCTAATACTATTTGATTAATTTACATAAGAAAAAAAAATAAAGTTATGTACAAAATATAAAATTGATATTTTTTACAACGTTTGCCAGTACCTAGCAACTTTGTGAAAATCAATAACGATAAGTACCTAAATATTTAATAATTTTGTGTTTGCATTTTGCAATATTTTAAATAAAAATTTAAGAAAAAAATTTAACTTCCAAAAATTTGATAATTTATATGAAAGGGGCACATTACTCTACATTGTCATATCTACGAATTGTTTATATCAAAAGCCAAAACGTTTGCCCCAACTTATATTAAAATATATAAAATTTCAAATAATAAGTAAGTTATAGTGAAGATAAAAGATATTTGCACACATTTCAGTGTTTAGAACACAGTGGAATGAGCGACGTCGATGTCGAGTAGTGGAATACACAGCGACCCACAATTGCCACGAGCCAAGCTCGTAGAGAAGAGACAGAGGTATAACAATAAACAAATCTGAAAGAAACATTAAATAATTTGAATTATAAATTTTTGGCAATTTTGTACTTAGTGATGGATCGTATGTGTTACACGCATGTGTGCTTGTGTGCGCGTGCGCAGTGACGTCACTCCGCGGCCTCCCAACCGATGGACCGTGCTCACCATTTGTGTGGGTTACGTCACCATTGTTTGGCTCATCGTCCGTCACAGAAACGTTAACAGTACAGTATCAACAAAATATTCTATTGGTTTACGTCGATAACGTTGGGAGCTGGCCGACAGACTGACTCGACCAGCGCGCCGCCCCACACCTGCGGACAAACAAACTCATTCACTCACAGTTCACCGCTCACTCACAGTTACAACGTGGTGGGCCGTAACCAGGTTTATCCTTATGTGGATACCAAGTTACCCTCTCATATCAAGACTTTAAGAATTAGTGTTATACACCACATCTATGATTTATACAGCGTTATGGGCCTTTTTTACTCATTCTCATACGGATCGCTGCGCTGTAGTGCCTGGGACACTTATTTTAGATAGATCAGTCGGCCTTATCCATAGCGAAGACAAGGTCAATAAGGTTACCACCCAGGGTAAATGTTTGTGTGATGAACATAAATATTTGTTCTGTGTTACCATGTATTTACAAAAAGCTTGTACTATGAGAACTAGATTGCTGATAGGATACTTAAGTATTATTTTCTAAGTATACTATCAGCAATCTAGTTCTCATAGTACAAGCTTTGCTTAGTTTGGGACTAGAGAGTGATGTGTGAATATTTATTTTATGTTGTTACCTAGACTCGCAGGGGCCTTGCGCCGCGTCGCTGGCGCAGCGGCGGCGGCGCGCGGCGTGCGTGCGCGTGCGCGTGCGCATGTGTATGCGAAGGGTCGCGCCGCGCGCGCTCCGCCGCGCCGTGCCTCGCCTTCAGCCCCGCATCGTGTCCCGAGCTGGAATACAACATGGATACTCATTTAAAAACTAAAACTTAGTACGAAAAAAACGTTAATGTGCACCTGTGATTCTACTCATATTATAAACGCCAAAGTTTGCTTGGTACAGTTGAGCTATCTGTAGATCGTTTGCAACGGTTTGCAGATAGCTTAATTGTTTCTTATGTATTTGATGTATCCTATGTACATTTTATAAATATTGTAATAGTCGTAGTTTTACCTGAACAGGTGCGCGGGCGAGAGAGTCCTCGCTTCGACGACGCCGCTGTCCCCGCTGTGGCCGGAGCCCAGCGACTCACTGTCGCTCTGGTTCGACGTGTAGCCGATCACGTCCACCTCATCTGGAAACAATGACAAAACTCATAAGGATACTGTAAACTGCTACCTAGTTTTCTATATAAACGAGATATTTACCATGATTTGTGAGTTTGATTATTTAGTTCGACCTGTGATCATGGCGCATGCAACAGTGCTGAAATATCGGGAAATAATCTTGATATGTGTTCCTTGTATTTAAATATATCAGCAATCTAGTTCAGCTAACTCACAAATCAAGGTAAATATCCCGTTTATAAAGAAAACTATGTTCAATACCGTGATAGTTTCAAATATTATAACTGCTACCTACAAAGAAAAAACATTAAAAAAACTACTTTCCATTACACATTGTTTTGTTCTTTATTTCATTTACCACTTCGCTGGTTAGATACTTTACACGCTACAGTTGCCTGGGAAAAATCTATCAGCTATCAGTCGCTATCAGCGACAAAGCCGCCCTTTGTACTAAATTAAAATAGTTTTTACATTTGTTGTATTTTACCGTTGTACAATAAAAAATCTATCTACCATCTAAAACAAAGGATTATCCGGGAAGGAGATACATTTTAAATATTGAAGAATAAATACAACTAAATTGTGCACCAGCACCTGCACATTAAAAGACCTCCGAGATGGCACGGATTGTGCCATAGATGTAGCTCGTTTCTGGGCAAGACAAATTAAAAAAAAAAAAAATACAAAAAAAAAAAAAAAAAAAAAGGGGAAACTATCGACACGATGAAGAAGAGAAAGAGAATACAACTAGGAGACAGAACAAAGAACAATAAAGATACAAATACAAATAATCCCCATAATGACACGCCGTAAATGAATACTGAGTATACGAGTTTACAATCCAGCATAATTGATATAATAATAAAACAAGTATATGTACAGCCGTCCATAACTTCTAACATTATAAAAGAAAAACACTCCCCTACCAAAAGAGAAAAAGTAAACTCTGTCCGTAACAAAGAGAATCAAACTCTCAATATCCGAGCTAAGCAAAATGTATCGTCGGTGCACAAATTATCTCATGTAATTGCGTTCTGTATATAAAAATAAAAACACCATTGCCACTCTGACCCTATATGTAAGCATGCTTGTTTCATTTGTACCTAGATTTTAGTAGCTACCGTACAATACGAGTACAATTTCAGTCATGGTTAGCCGAAATAAACGAAATGAAATAAATATCGCAAAATGGTTAAGAGATTTGGGAATGTCTTTACACTGTGGATTTCCTTGAACACTAGTTTGCGTTCAAGAACCATGAAGATGTCTAAGTAAGATGTTGAAAACAAAGGATAAAGCATCCTCATGTAGGGTCGGAGCCTTATGCACACAATAATCCCGTTGCATTTCTCGTTGATATTTATTTTCGCCGTGTCTGGTGCTCACGGCGCAAGGATTAAGTAGATTCTCGCTCTACCCACTCCCCGCTCCCATTCGCAGATAAGCCGCCATGGAAATTTGATTCACGAGATTTCGGCGCTTTATTGAAAAAGAAAATTATATTCGTTTGATATCATCGCTAACTAAAAGTAAACATCCAACTATTCGCCAAAAGCCATATATTGAAACGGAATTTCGGCGAAAAACTCTTATCGAATATAAAAATGTTAATAACAGGTACCTAACTCATTCCTTTCTTTAGCTCGAAAGCGTTTAAGCCTCGGGTAAAGGATATAATTTGTGTTTCAAAGGCGAGCGCTATTTTTATTTAACCACCAGAGCTGAACGTTTTGCCGTAATTTCTTCATAAAAAGCTCTCCCGACGTTAAATTCTATATTTTCCATTTATTTAATGTTTCTTGTTGTCAAGAGCTTTAATTATCGCGAGTCGAGTTGAATTGTCGGCGCATTAGCGAGCGTCTGGGCCTGCACAGCGCTTGATTCCGCTCGCTAACTAAGCACATTGAAGCGGTCTTAGTCGAAATTAACTGGCAACACGTGCTGACAAATGCGTTCCCGTTCAAAGTTTCGCGGAACACGTGTCGGTAATACGCCATTCATGCACCGGTATGTGTTCCATTCAACTATCCGAGTTTGTCGTGACTAATTATAGCACAAACGCAACGGTCGGATTGCAATGGCGGCGCACGGCGTGGTAGCGAGCGCCAATTTCCTGCAATACACGTTAAATGGCGGGCAATCGACCGCCCTCTCCACCCCACTAGCCCCCCCAGTCCCCCCCCACACCCGCCGGCGACGCCCCTTCCGGCGCTCGTCCTCAAGGGCTGCCTGTGATAAATGGGATGCAAAAAAAGTTTCTCTTATTTCGTCGACCGCGAGGACTTTTTTCGTCAATGTTACACGGAGCGCTCATCGATACTACCAAATTATTTTGTGATAAGACACGAAAACACATTAAAAAGTTTATATCGTGACGTCTCTCCGAGGCGGAGAACTTTTGCGATTCGTTACTTTGTCATCTTTCCCTTGAGACTTGTAGATAAAACGTATTTATATGGATAGCTCGTGTTCCGCTTGTGCTGCGCTAAAATTGGGAGCTATTTGGTGATTGCTGGTAAACAACTGATAATGGAAGGTATCAGTACACAGGCAAACATAGTAATGCAAACAACGTGTGTGTCACTAATGGCGCACGACGTGATGCAGGCACGGCTCATTTGAATACTGGCGCCCCAACGCGGGGCCCGGATTTTGGGCGCTTTATCAATAATCCTCACCCGTCTATTACTTTCGACGAGACGCATCAATTGTAATTAATTACAAAAATAACACAATTGATATCGGAACGTTTATTGAAAGGAGCAAACATTTTCAGTAATTTTTTGTTAACTGCTAATGGCTTTGTGATGATGAACGGCTGTTTGGTCCGAAAGTCCGAATGTTCGAGAGCACCGTCAGTGTACAGTTTGCGGTGCAATATTTCGGCACGAGAATTTATTTCCGACAGAATTGAATAGGAGAGCCGCCAGCGCCCTAACTGTTAAAATATTACACTCGTATATTCTACATGGCTATGTAAAGTTTATGTAAGGGATAGTAACAATGTTACCAAAAATACAGTTTTACGAAAGAAAAATAATACAGAACATGAAATAGGTTTGGCAAAGGCGTGGCTAAATTATTTTCTTTGACGAATTTATAAATTCATTAAGACATTATTCAGTTTGTTTTTGAACAAATATACTTATAAAAAAACAAATATATAATAAGTCCACGCAGCCTAATCATGACTTACATATGAATCAGTGCAGGCCCATTAGCCTATGAGCACACCCGTAAACAACCGACCCTGAACCGATCGTGAACTGATCGTCAACTGATCCCGCACCGGTTGCCGATTGCTCGTTTACGTAATCACCGCGCTTCCAATCATTATAAATTGCCGCACACTTTACTCCGACCAAACAAGTTTCTTGATTTATTTTAATGGTTTATTAATAAAAATTAATATGAGTTAGTTGCTATAATAACAACCATATTTGTTTAAGCTATTGCATATCTTCTATCACGTGCTTTGGGCGTGAAAAACGAATCCAGAAATTCCGTAACGAAATAACCTAACACTGCGCATGCGTAATCCAGCAAAAAATGCTATGCTTTACCGGGGCAGTCCCCGAGTGCCACACGTTTTTTTTTAATAGATACTTTACTTGGGCCATCTGCTTGTGTCATGGGACATACTATAGAACAAAATACTTATACAAATACTCTTTTAAACACGAATGTCAAATGTTTTCGGGTTCCAATATTATTCGAGTAATTATTCATAATTATTATTGTGATTATTGGGTTGCTAGGGGGTTGATTATTTGACGACTACCTTTCAAAAATCACTGATTTATTAATAAGTCCAACCAAAGAGTAGTAAGATCCGAGCTTCCAGCTTAGGTACGAACAGTTAAACTTTAATCTCAGGTATAAGATAAAGATAGGTAATTCCAATCGGTAGTTACATTAATATCCAAGGAATATAACAATAAGTTAATTAGTTAGGTATGGTTTTGGTTGTTACCTATTCATAGTTGGAGAAACATAGAAAAAAAAACGTGTATGATGGCATACCCTATTCTTCTGCCAGTGTACATATTAATGAATAGGAAAAACAACATGAACAATTCGTCAAAACGCACTGTACAATGTAAAGAAAATATTTTCTTTATTAATTCTTTTACCAAGAGATTGAGTCTAGTAGTACACATTAGATATACAAAGCGAGTGCGCGTGACATTATGCAAATAAAAATAAAAATCTAACTCAATTATTTTGTATTACGTTATTTCAAAAGGATCATTCAGAATCGTCTTATTTACTCGGTGGTTCAAGATGTGCTGATATTAACGGCCGGTTTCTCGAAGGATGATCAACGAAAAAATCAAGTAATTACTATGTGTCAAACTCGGATCAATCGTGATTTGGGTTTCCAGAAACCGGCCGTAAGTGTTTTTTAAGTTTTCAATAGTCTTTAGTCTGGTAGTACGTCTCTGTTCCCAAAACCCACAAACATTAGTTGGATGGGTGATGTCTTCATGCATTTTGTATGTTTGTATGAACGCCTCGTAATGAGTTGGGGTGGGGGTGACTTTGTACTGCGATCTATACATATTAAAAAAAACCACGTTGACTTGATAACCTCCTTCGTTTAGATTCTGACTTTAGAATATAATGTCTTCGAATAGAATACTTTTTTTACTAACCTTCTTTAAAGACTAAAACATACTAAACTTCCTACTATTGAGATATTTTTTCATTTGACACTTTCGGTCTATCTTATAAAAAGTTAGCGCGGACTTGAAGTACTAATTACCATACGTAATGATGACTTAAAGTCAACGCTAACTTTTGACGTGACAACGTCTTATAATTCGATAGAGCCGGCTGCACGCACGAAAAAACATGACTCATGAGGCGTTCTGAGGCGTTCTGAGGCGTTCCATGAAGTGACGTTGTCACGTTCAACTATCGTCAGTAAACCGACTTTACAGACAACCATTTTTTATAAGATAGGGGGTATGTCTAAAAAACTCTTTATTTCAGTTATCATAAAACTTTATTTGCACGAATTCTGTTTTCGTCACCTTTCGCTGGAGACTCATAAATCTTCTGCCGATAATTCATCGATAGCTTTGTTTCTAAAGCTCATAAATTATGAACAAAAATACGTGGAAAAAATATATTTTTCGAACATTGAGGGTACCGAACCATCTCTTAATTAAAATTTCATCTAATAATTATTTCAAATATTTTAGACGATTTCAAATAAAACTGTTTTATGTGAATACTGTCACTAGGCCTTCTCATAGTTCTTTAGAGAAATATAATATTTAATTGATTTAAAAGCTATTACATCTTGCTTAGAAATAAAATGCAAATATTACGTCTAAAAATATTTTTATTTTTTGCATTTACTTCGAAAACTTCTTGTATACCACTGTGTTTTTATGTTATCTATAGATAGTTCGGTTCTTAAGATAAAACTCAATTCAGCGAAGCAAAAGTTTTGTTATTTATTTGTTTTGCTCCTGCAAATTATGTATCGGGAGGTTCCGGGGTCGAAGTTATTTTATAACAAACAAATTACTTAGTTAGACCACCCTACCGACTTATGGATTCTTACAAAATAAATCTGCACGCCCCACTAATCCAAAGGGTCAAAATATCACGTATTTTTTACTGACTTCAGAAAAGAAGGTTCTCAATTCAATTGTATGTATTTTTACCCGACTACGCGTTACTAATGAACCGATTTGGATGATTCTTTTTTGCGTTTCAAATGTAAATGATAAAATTTCGTCTCACTCCGTAATGATGTTTTGTGTTTGTAATTTGAAGAGTATAAATAAATAATGCTGGACAATCCACACAACATCATCTAGCCTCAATTAGCTTGAGGCTAGATGATGTTGTGTGGATTGTTGCAGAGCTTGAGTTATGGGTACTAGAAGACTGACATACTTAATACAATACATTACATAGATAGATATTTTTTATTATACACATAAATACCCAGCCTGGAATAAATATTCGCAGATCGTACAAACATTTATCCCAAGGCGGGAATCGAACCCGCAACCTCCGCGGACCTTCACCCGCCGCGCCACATCGGTCGTTAGTATAAAAGTTAATTGACATGCAGGTATATAGGGTCGGAGCCGAGATGTTAAAAAGATGTTAAAAATGCCGGGGTGGCTGGACCTTCGTGTCAGCTTTTTAGTTGCAAAAACTTTGTTTTCATCCGTTCCCTATCTTAGTTTCACAAATTCGGGATTTACTTATTCAACGCAAACGAACGAATTTGCCCTCTTTTCGAAATTTTCCGATACCTTTCGGACACCTTTTGTTTTTTATTCTAATTTCTTTTGTTGGAAAAATGTGACGGAACAAGAATTTCATTGACCTAAATATTACCGGACACCCAAATATTAGGTACCTTACAAAGATTCCGATTTTTGAAGTGAAAACTTCTTTAGCGGCGCTGGGTGGGTAAAAACTTTCAAACTCGCGTCAGGGTCACGTGACGTTGATAAAAAGCGTAAGATCGAGGGAAAGGGAGAGGAACTAGTATCTCCCACTCTTTCTACCGTGCCTGAGTGTGCTCTGTTTAGGCGGCACACAGACACATTCGCGCTTGCGCGAATGTGTCTGTGTCATTGTGATTGTCATTGTCATTATGACGTCTGTGGTTATATTTTTGAAGTGAAAACTTAAAAGTGAAAACACAACGTTAATATTGAAGTTTTCACTTCTGCCGGCACTCCCGGAGTGCTACCTTTTTTTATTATATCATCCTAATCTATTTATATAAAAGTTTTATATTCAGCAAAATTAAACTTAGAATCGTCTTAAATACTAGTCGATTCTAGGTACTAATTCCACGCGACCAGGGCCTAGAACGGACCAGATATATTTCTATTCATCACGATGCCGTCTATCTTAAAGATAGGTATGTTTCTTGCCCGTTCTAGGCTCTGGTCGCGTGGAACTGGCACATAGAATCACCTTCTAAAGACGATTCTAAATGATCCTTGTGATTTTATTGAATAGAGAAATACATATTTGATTTGATAAAAGTCCCAAAAATACACTGAAAACCAGCGTTGGTGTAGAGCCCAATGGTTCTACACCAGCATATTAAGCTGAGTGATGACCGTTTTCAGTATTTTATCATTAACGGCCGGTTTCTCGAACGATGATCAACGAAAAAATCTAATAATTACTATGTGTCAAACTCGGATCAATCGTGATTTGGGTTTCCAGAAATTGGCCGTAAGTAATTGTATCTGTTTATATGTTCTAGCAGTAAGTAAAGTACTAAAATAAAGTATTCTATTCTAGAATTACATAATACACCGACAAACAGTCACTATTCCAAATAAAAAGAAGCGAAAAACAGAATGCTATTTGCGTTAAATTAGGAGCTCATAAGGCGTTTGACGTCGAGGAAATTCAATTCCGATGAAAATTGAAAGGCGAATTTGATTGTTCATGGGAGTATGCGATTGTGAGAGATTATGTTACTTGCGAGGATTATGTGTCAGTATAATGTATGTCGATTTACATAATAATATTGTGCTGTGTAGCTAGGGCGTTAGCCGCGGATAGATTCGAGTTCTGTTATTTTTTTGATAAAACATAGTTTTGTTCCTCACACCATGTAATGTAACTTAGTAAGTGATTATGGTTACAAAGACTTTATGATATTTTTCTGGAAATAAATTTATCTTTATCTTTAGAGCAATTTTATTAAAATTATTTTCTAAAGTTTTGTTAAGTTTTGCTATCCGATTTTAGTGGAAATTTAACCAACAATACTTGAGGTGGGTATAACGTATAAACAGTTAAAATAAAAGTGTAGTCATATTATGATTTGTTAGAACTCGTTTCCCCGTTTGAAGGGAAAATTCTCCGCCATTTTCCTTTTAACAAATGACAGCCGACTTGACGATTGACTGTCTCGACTGACATATATTTCAAATAAACACGACATTGCCAGAATTATTTGTCGTATCGTAGAAGCCATATAAAAAGAAGAACCGCGGATCCGTTCAATAGAGGCCCGATCACAAGTAAACCCCGCAAACTGCAGACTTTTTATCGGCCGATAGTTTGGTCGGCTTCTAAATCAGTATGAAGATGTATGCAGATGCGCACATTACAGTGATTCAGTCTTCATACTGATTAAGAAGCCGACCAAACTATGGGCCGATAAAAAGTCTGCAGTCTGCGGGGACTATAAATATGACCATCGTAAACGTATCAAAATCGAAAAATAGTATAGAAATTGTAGCGTATTCAATTCGCGCTAATCAATGCTTTACTTCTTTCTTATCTATTCCTAATATAAGGTTTCAAATTGATTTTATTAAAATCCTTCAATTAATAGTCAATTTTTCAAAGATCTATGAATAAATGAAATATTATTTTTTAAAATAAATATTCCACGGACAATTCACACATGACATGACACTCTTAGTCCAAGAGCTAGTGAACCCTGCGAGTAACGGTCTTCCTGTAAGGCTAGAAATTTGTACACTTACGATTTATAGCATGCTAAGAGCACTAGCCATGATCTGGCAGGCTTCAGCCCTGTACTTCATCAGCTACTTAATTTTTTAATTGTAAAATAATTTGAATTTCAAAACTTGTTTCTGTAAGCTTAAAAATTTAATAGGATGGAGTTTATTTATTGTAAATCTTGAAAAAAAAGTTACAGACGATTACAATCAGCAATAGTATATGCCAGATCAATTAGAAAATGCACAGTTGATGAGGTAAAATAAACTTTATCCTGTATACTTAAAATTTTTATATGTTTTCAAGTAAACGTCTCAGAGTAAATATGTACAATGCCAGACGGTTTTGAACAGCATAAGACCTTGCCAGGCGAGGGGACAGCTGCTAAGGGAGTGCAAATAAGAAATGTTAATGTTTCAATTTTATGAACATATTTATTAGCATACAGTAAATGCAATGTATTTTATTGGGTTTTATGCAATATACATTATTTTTAACATTCATTTTCTTCAGCATCATCCGAGATTGCACTACTGTTTGCATCATCATCTGATTCTTTAACAATGTTTTCCTCATCTGAAAATAGTGAAAAAATATTTTAATGTACCTACCGTAATAATTTTTAGTATTTATAGAATAAGGTTGTTAAGAATTAAATATCAAGCTCTATTACATAGGACTGCATATTAAATGTTACGGATAAAATAGTTGTATGTTACCTGAAATGTATTCCTCAGTTTCAGGCGATTGTGCTGTGGCAGTATCAGCAGGTCCTTGTAAAAGTATGTCGTATAGGTATAGAAGATGGAACTTTATTCCTCTCAAACCAATTAAAATCGTAAGAACTATCAATTAAGTTCCAACCGTTATTTTCAGGAATAAGAATGGTTCTTTAAAATTACAATTTCGCCATATATTTGTAGGTAATGTAGGCAGTTCTTAATAATTGTTGATGTAGTTCACGTTGGCAGGGTGGTGAATTCGATGAATCATAGCTTACTACTTTTTCATAAGCACTTTAGGATTATTTGTGTTGTAGATAGATAGATAGATAGAAAACACTTTATTGCACACCACTATATTGAACTAATATTGAAAATTGAAGTAAAACTGAAAGATAGGCATTCACGCAACACCTCTGACTCGCACGCCTTTAGCAGCTGTCCCCTCGCCTGGCAAGGTCTTATGCTGTTCAAAACCGTCTGGCATTGTATATATTTACTCTGAGACGTTTACTTGAAAACATATAAAAATTTTAAGTATACAGGATAAAGTTTATTTTACCTCATCAACTGTGCATTTTCTAATTGATCTGGCATATACTATTGCTGATTGTAATCGTCTGTAACTTATTTTTCAAGATTTACAATAAATAAACTCCATCCTATTAAATTTTTAAGCTTACAGAAACAAGTTTTGAAATTCAAATTATTTTACAATTAAAAAATTAAGTAGCTGATGAAGTACAGGGCTGAAGCCTGCCAGATCATGGCTAGTGCTCTTAGCATGCTATAAATCGTAAGTGTACAAATTTCTAGCCTTACAGGAAGACCGTTACTCACAGGGTTCACTAGCTCTCCAGCTATCTAGTCCCAAACTAAGCAAAGCTTATAAAATGTACGGTAAATATCCCGTTTACAATGAAAACTATGTTCAAAACCGTGATAGTTTCAAATATTATATAAGCAAAGCTTGTATTGTGGGAGTTAGATTGCTGATATAATACTTATACCTATACATTTTTTTTAAATACATACATATGTATTTAAAAAAAATTTATATGAAATGTATATGAAAATATGTTACGTTTGTAGGCTATCTATATCTTATCTATATCTTTTAAGACTGAAATCTGATTTACCTTGATTGATTTTTTTGAATATGTTAGTTGATTGACAGTCAGCCAAATAAAAAATGATTTTATATACAGCTGAATCCATAATAACTTGATTTGAAAGGTACTAAAATGGTTGCGGTAAATTTCATTTTAACATCCATCGTTGCGGACCAAGCGTGTTATTAAATATCCATAAAAATGCTTAGAAATAAATCAATCTCCATTTTACCTTGTCAATTATGTTGGTAATTTATTTCGGAAAATTTCCACATAATTTTTGATAAAGATTTTTATACATCTATGAAAATCAATGAAAATTTATTAGGTTGATCTGCTGATATCGTCCTTAGTAAAGCTTCTGTTTTATAAAAAAAACCCTCACGTTTAATGACAATTGATTGACAATTATATATTGTCAAAGTCAACTTTAAGAATTTGACTTAGTCTGAATTGTAGCAATTAGCCACAAAAGCAATAAACAAGAAAAGAAAAAAATATTCAGACAAAACGATCTCTTGTATTTTTCGATCGTCAGACAGAGGTATATAAAAAGAAGAAGACAATTTCCAAAAACGAATAGAAATAAAAAACTCGTATAAATATGTATATATAGAAGAGTGTTACCCACTCACCACACTGGTTTAGTGGCATTTAACATACAAAAGTGCAAAAACTTGCAGGTTGTTTAGATTACTCCCCCAGTTTGCGATTCCGATGCTCCATCACGCACAGATTGGCTATTTACACCATCCGACACGACTGCTACACGATAACATGGTGAGGATTATCGGAGATCACGTTGACAGGCGTCACATTACTATCTCTGCCTTTCATTTAGGTCTATTTGATATTCAGAAGAAATATTTGAGTGATGGGCAAAATTTGTTACTTCTATTTGACAATATAATGTTCTTTTTATACTTCGGCTTCGTCATCGGTGTTAGCATTTTAATTTACTTGCATTAACGCACAAAATATCACCAGGATATCGCACTATATTGAGAAAAACTCAATTATTAAAGTAACCTAATCATAATTAGTATGCTTTGCTTGGTCTGGAACAAGACGTTTATCCCGTATCTTATAAAAAGTTACCGTTGAAATTATTTTTTTTTAAAGTAAAATAGTAGAAGTGAAATTGTTTTTATTGACAAATTATTTTACAACAGAATATTTTGAATCCATAGGCTCCTGTGCTAGATATAAAAACTGTTACAGGTGCCAAAACTGTGTTACACGAAATTATGTATGACAAAACAGACAGTTTTGGTCTATTTATAAAAAGTTAGCGCAGACTTGATGTCTTGATTACTTATACATAATGTCAACGCTAACTTTTTATTAGTTAGGGGGTTTGTTTAAATCTTTATTTATTATATTACGTCACAATTATTATTTTGGTTCAATATCGGTCAGTGTAAAGTGCCTTTTGGGGTCTAATCTTTTTATGTAGTGAAACTTTATTATCGCGGAGGTAGATAACTTTTTATCGGGCTTAATAGGCGCTTTCTGTTGGCGGCAGATAAGAATACGGCCTAAGTGATGGTAATCGGTGCGGATTATTGATATATCGAGATTATTTTTTTGGCTCTGGTTGAAACTGGCTCTTAGAAACACAGTCTTCTTCTTTCGTGTAAACATTCTTTCAAATTTTATACTTTTTTTTTAGAAACACAGTAAATAAGACTAAATGAATATTTTTACTGAATGAAGGTAGGTCTGAGTTAAAAAGATTTAAGTAAAATAGTTTCTGTCTACAACTTCTTGTCGCGTTATTTTCACGCTAAATTTTGTTTCTTATTTATTATTATCTAAATCGGTACTTTAATTATTCTGTGATTGAGTTTTACATTTTTAAACGGTTCACAGACAAAATATTTCACAAATCTCAATATTTGTGAAATATTTTTTTCGTTACCAGTTCACAGAACTGTTAATAAATATTTTTAGAATTAATCAAACTGAGAATTTTCTTTGCTTTGTTCTACCGACATCTTTCTATAAATAAGCGCGTGCACAACCGGAAAACCGTAACTTTTCCATTAGATTAAATTAAAAGGTGTTTCAGCTACAGAAATCAAGAATTAATTAATAAGCCTTTCTCCTTTCACATCCATTCTGTTTCAGAAACAATTTTATAAAAAAAAAACTTCAGAAAAACTCGGTGTCTTTTAAATTAGTTTCCAACATGAAAGGGGAGAGTGGGGTACCGGGGAGCAGGGGGGATCGCTAATTGTATAAGAAAGTAACTAATATTAACGAGCAGGTGCCTAATTTAGCGAAATTTTTAATTAACTTCTGTTCGGTGCCGGGAAATTATCTAGCGATCGCCGATGCCTTCACTCTACTCCATGTTATAAACTAGTCCATGTAGTAAATTATAAAGTTTATAGTACTTATAGTAAATTATAAAGTCCTAGTTTTTGAGTTGAAGAGGGAAGGTACACAACCTATTGTGTATTTTTTTGTATATGTTTATTTATATTTTTTTGGTTGTTTATGTGAATAGATTCGTTTTTGATACACAAAGTCATTTTTGAAATTTCATTTATTTAGTTTAATTAAAATGGCTAGCCGGTTTCTCGAAACCCAAATCACGATTGATCCGAGTTTGACACATAGTAATTGTTTGATTTTTTCGTTGATCATCGTTCGAGAAACCGGCCGTAAGTATGCCAGTTACAATAATTAAAGATACTAATGATTTTATACGACACATGCATCTCATTCATAACCTTAATTAATAATAGTTTAAATAAATATTTGACTAAAAACACAAACGTTTAAACCAACCTGTCAAAATAACAGTAATTTACTAGTAAATTGTTTGTCTTATAAACCAAACAGAACTCGCAAGACTAACTTTGAGTCGTGGTTTGCTTTGATTTTGATTAAAACTTAATTGACGGGAATTTCTGAAACTTCATTTGTAATTTATAGCTGAAAAGTTTTCAGTGAAAACAGTAGTTCTGTTGTTCGTAACTTTGTTGAGTAATTAATAGGTATTTTGAGTTATTTTGGGTAGTTTACTTAAAACTCATTAAAACCAAAACCATAAACAAAGTAGTGTTAATATGTTAAAAGCTTTTAAATGTATTCTACTCGTACATTTTTTACTAAAATCAACAAATAAAACCACGTCTGAAAAAGATGACACAATAATTACACAAATTATCCCAATATATCAGGAAATAATCAAACTCATGGTAAATCACAAACACAAATCATGGTAAATATCCCGTTTATAATGAAAACTATGATGAAACAATAATCATCAAAATTGGTTCAGGATTAGCGGATCGCTCATACATACCTCGTAACATACGTACTAAAAAAAAACATACAGTTGTATTAAATATTTTATGGAAGTCGGTTGAAAATGGTTCTCTGCCTTGGAATAAAAAGCACTATCAAACCGCCCATCAACAGCTACCGAGCATACTTTCCAGCTATCAGACGAAACGGATATCTTTCCCTCACTATCTTGACCAACCCAAACTTCCCCCTCTGCGGGGATCCAGGAGGGGGAATCCAGGGGGGAATCCAGCTGATAACAACGTTACACGAAAGCTTATCAGGAGTACGAACAGACGGGCACGCGAGCTGCCAACTATTGAAAACAATTTGCCTCGTGGTAGCCGGTTTAAATCTACGAGGGGTTACAATTACAAACCAACTCGCATAGGTAAGATAATTAACTCAAAAATATGTAAACCTTTGAAATTGGTCCTTTTAAATGTACCAATATGTTACAAGTTAAATTAGTTTTGACTTGTTCTATAACTTAAATTTAAAAAAAAAAATGGTAGCACTCCGGGAGTGCCGGCAGAAGTGAAAACTTCAATATTAACGTTGTGTTTTCACTTTTAAGTTTTCACTTCAAAAATATAACCACAGTCGTCATAATGACAATGACAATCACAATGACACAGACACATTCGCGCAAGCGCGAATGTGTTTTCACTTTTAAGTTTTCACTTCAAAAATATAACCACAGTCGTCATAATGAAAATGACAATCACAATGACACAGACACATTCGCGCAAGCGCGAATGTGTCTGTGTCATTGTGATTGTGTCATGTCATTGTGTCACATTCGCGCGCGCGAATGTGACACAACGACGAAGACAACGAAGACGATTGTGATTGATTGTGATTGTGTCATGTCGACACAACGACAATGACAATGACATTTTTGATTGTGTCATGTCATTGTGTCACATTCGCGCAAGCGCGAATCTAGTTCCTCTCCCTTTCCCTCGATCTTACGCTTTTTCGATCAACGTCACGTGACCCTGACGCGAGTTTGAAAGTTTTTACCCACCCAGCGCCGCTAAAGAAGTTTTCACTTCAATAACTTTCTTCGCATACTGGCCACGGCCCCCTAAACATTGTAATTATTAATGTTAAAATAAAACAAAGTAAAACGATCCAGTTTATACATTTATCCATCCCCCAAGGGAACACACATATATATACAAGATAAGCTTGTATTTAAAATATATCGTATTATATGCACCATTATCACACGAAGTGTAATAATACTATTTCGTCCTAGTTATGTAATATAAGCAATACTGTATTTTTACATTTCGTTTATGGGAGTCCTAGACGTCCTAGATATGGCAATATAACTCTCAGATTGGCAACCTAACAGCTAGAGATTGAATTCCTCTCCCTTTCCCTCGATCTTACGCTTTTTCGATGAACGTCACGAGTCACGTGACCCTGACTGAGTTTTCACTTCAATAAGATGGAAGCGATACAGTTAAATACAAGTTAGGCGAAACGATTCGTACGATATAATAGCGTCTATCTGGTTATGCGCGCGCGGCGAGCGATACGTGTTCCCCGTGCGAGGGTGCTCAGAGGGTGTGTCGGCTGCCGGCGCGCGAGTGCCGCTCCTCGGTCCTCCGCCCCCGCGCTCCGCACCGCACCGCGTGTTGGCAGCGCCTTGTACTCGAGCCGGGCGCCGCGCCGGGCGGTCGGATGTCGCCACAACACTATTTAATTGTTTGAGTCATACGTCGCGTGACCGCAAGTGTGTTCTTTTGTCGTCTCTTGTTTTACGAGCAATGTATAAAAATTAAATAAGATCTTACGCTTTTTCGACGTCACGTGACCCTGACGCGAGTTTGAAAGTTTTTACCCACCCAGCGCCGCTAAAGAAGTTTTCACTTCAAAAATTAAAATACGAAAATAAAAAAAGTATTCTATCAGTAATCTAGTTCAAGCTCATAGTACAAGCTTTGCTTCGTTTGGGACTCTAGTCCCATTTCAAGGACATTTCACACTCTAATGTGATGTGTGAAATGACCTTGAATATTTATTTACTTATGAAAATATATTCCCAAACTAAGCAATGCAATACTATTTGAATAAGACTACATAAATTTCACTGCGTATTTTGACATTCTAGTACTAGAAACCCCGCTCACCACAAGCCATAGCAATGCACCGCGTCGTCTTCAGATTCCATAAAATCCCAGATTTGTTCACAATACCTCATATACGTGTACATGTGCGTATCATTCTGTAGGTGTAATTAATAAAGCGGGAGGTGGCGAGAGAAGGCGATAAGCCGGAAAGTACTCGTAAATCACGTGCGCTAATGACTTCGAGCCGAACTTGTATAGCAACGATAATGGAACGAACCAGTACTATTACTTGGCCTTTCAAAATATGTAAGCCTAGCACTAAAACTTGATGAAAAGATGGCGGACGTTGATCGCGGAAATCGTGGCTCAAATTTAATATTTTTTTTTGTACATGAATGTTCTACGAAACTTGAAAGTTTTATTTTAGGACCATGTATGTAACCGTTCTGCCAGAATCGTTCTACAAAAGCAAGATTTTCCTTCACACTAAGTAGGTAATTCTATTAAACATTAAGTGCTATTTTAAGCACCTTGAAAACTGCCTAAAACTGTTGCAAAACACATATTGAGCACCAATTTTGTCACTTCACCCGCAAAAGAACTATACGATATCCTTTCTTTCGTAGGTATGCCAATAATGTCTATACCCACGTTTTTCAAGTGTTTTCGAAACTAGTTTAGTAAAAACATTACACTTATCCAGTTGATCTACTGCGTGTGCGCGCAGTGTAGATGCGCTTTGCGTTACAACTTTAGCAGTTTAAACTCTTTAAAGTGCACCTTTTACAAAACCATCCGTTTAATGCGAGTTATTTGCAAGGATCAGTCGTTTATATGGAAGTTTGCCGCTTAAGAGTTTAATTGTTGGAAATATTCCAAGCGGATTTACGGTTATCGTACGACATCAACGCGCAATTTGATTTTAAAATCTAATTCATAAACAGGTCATCAACCTTTTGAACTTTTGTTTTGTTAGATCAAACAGAAAACTGTAGAGACCAGTTGTAGGCCGTGAGTTTGTGGCCCGTTCTTCTAAATTCTGGTCGCGAGGAACTGGCACTTAGAATCACCTAGTAAGAGAATTAATTCTATATGAACCTTGTGAATTTACTATATAATGTTAATGATGATGAAAGAAAGGCTTATAAAAGTATCATCGCAAAAACAAACGCACAGTGATTTACTATTGATAAAAATATTTTTTATTTTTAACGAAGACTTCTTAATTTTATGCATTTAAGCTTATTTTCATACTAACATTTATAGTTTGATCCATTATTTAACGAAAGTAGGTACTTATCATCTTTGTGTTGGATAATATAAACAAATACAAGCTTTCACTAAAAAAACAACCAAAACATTACAGCAAAACTTTTTTGTTTCACAGATTTAATAATACATTACAATAAAACGTTGAATCCTATAAAAGCATGAAATATTTACAAAACAGAACGTAATCTGCAAAGCTTACGCTGCGTAGAACGGAGCGTAAGCTCTATGCAATCATTATATTAATGCTTCAAATGGACAGAAATAAAATGAAAATTACGTTCCGTTTCACTGAACTTCCGCTAAATTATTTTATGTAAACATTTATAATAATTTTAATTAGGTGTCATTAGGCATAATTATTTTTTAAATAAATATGTAACTATTATATACCTTTATTTTGCTTATTAGTAATTTTGTATGAAACCGGCGATGGTACAAAATTACCCAATTATTAAAACCTGTTATTTTTTTCTTTATTTTTTCTTTTATCTAGACAGAGATTGTTTATAGGACAGTTTTTATAATTATTTATCACAGTGTTTTTCGTTATAATTTTCTAGCTGGAATTCCCACCAAGAAGAACGCTAAATAAAATTCAGAAGGACTAATTTGAGGCAAGTCTGTCCCTCACTAATGAACCCCGAGGCTGCAAGGTTCATCAAACAACCATGTTAGGAACATGTATCAATACAGGGTGTAAATGGAGAACTGTCGCATAACTGAAATGGAAATGAAAGTTTTCCTGGCTGACTACTACTATGACTATCGTCAATTGTTTGTCCCTAAAATATAAATCTATTAAATCTTTTCATAACTTTTCAAGAGTTGTAGATTTCGTTACTAAATAAAATAATACACTACTTACTACTTTGGCGTCTGTTTCCAGAGTCCTATAATTTGGATATTTTTAAGAGACTAGTGAATAGGTATATTCTAGGCAAGTGTGCTACATCGTAGATCGCATCGTCACTTAACATCAGGTGAGATCGCGGTCAAACGCTTGCCTGTAACTTGTAAAAAAAAAATTACTTACATAATTTTCTAGTCCCCATAATGCGTGTGAAATGTCAATGAATAATAATTTAAATTTAAAGTTTGAAGCCTCTAAAAACTATATGAAACACAAAAAGCGAGCTTAACTAAGCTTGCTTTTGTGTATGTATGTCTGTTAAAATAAAAAAACAAGTCCTGCTTAGATTTTCATAGTTTTTTCGTAGACTCAAACACAAAAAGCAAGCTTAACTAAGCTTGCTTTTGTGTATGTATGTCTGTTAAAATAAAAAAACAAGTCCTGCTTAGATTTTCATAGTTTTTTCGTAGACTCAAACACAAAAAGCAAGCTTAACTAAGCTTGCTTTTGTGTATGTGTTGTGTATGTATGTCTGAACAATATAAAACAAGTCGTGTTTAGATTTTCGCAAGTAGTGCACCCTGTATATTATAGGTACGAGTGTGTACAGCAGTAATGGCACAAGGCCCGCGTCACTTCACACACACGATTAACTTAATGCGATTTCGGCATCGCATCGCTTGCGGCAGTGTGCGCTCGCCCTATAATTAATATCACGCAACAACTCTTTCGTCAAACAAATACGGGTCATTTTTGTTTGCAGGTTTTGATAGTAATGAGTTTTAGACAGATTATGAACGAAAGTAATTAAGGGTATTCACTTGATAAATGTTGGATTATTTGTAATAGAGGATAAAGTAAATTGAAATTATTAGTAATAATAAATTGAAAATTTATTAGTAGAATTTTTGAATTAAAGTATTCATTAATACCTTTTCCATAATTATGTATCTATTTATTCGCTATTAGTAGTAAACAAACGAATTTCTAAAACGAGAATATTCGAGTATTTTTTGGTATTTTTGTCTAACACAATATCAATGCAGAGGCTTTTTGGTCATAATTGCAGAAATCTCCTCACCGATTTTAAACGCTTTTAAAACGAAATAGGTCGTAGGACTTACGGTCTATCTTATAAACAGTTAGCGCAGACTTGATGTCTTGATTACCATACGTAATGTTGACCTTATGTCAACGCTAACTTTTTTTAAGATAGGGGTTTAGTAGGTAACACATACATCAATTCCCCGTTTCCTTCCGTACCTAATTTAAAATTTGTCGTAAACTCACATATATTTCGTTTTTTTTTTTTATGCATTATAGGCAAACGCTTGGCCGCAATCACATCTGATGGTAAATGATGATGCGGCCTACGGTGTAACGCGTTTGCCTAGATAGAACCTATTCACTCTCCTCTTGAAAGCGTCCAAATTATATTCAACTGGAAACACCGACGCCGGCAACGAATTCCACTCTTTAGCGGTTCTCATAACAAAACTAAAATAAACAAAAATATACCACAAATACACATTTATCTACTTACCCTAAACAAGTGCTAAACATTCAATAGCGAATTCGTTTTTACGATGTCCGTATCGCATGCAAACGTTTCGAAACATTACAACGGAATAATGCACCGACAATATTATGGATTATGCATTATTATTGTCTCAATTATACAAACCAGTTGGAATAACATTTATTGAATTTAATAGCATATTTTGTATAAGTATTTCCAAACTACCTACATATAATTTTTTTATTAAAATGAAATTATATATCCGAAAAATCGTTATAGATTTTCGAAACAAAGTATTTATTGGTACTTACCCAGTTTTTTCACTTTTATTATCACCCAAGTTTCAGGTATTCTCGAAAAAGAGCTCGCCTGGGGAAGTACTACAACCGTATATCTACTTCTGCCGCCCGCACCTTTTTCTGCATATGTTTGTAGTGTATGGATAACGGCGCAATCACAGAGTCATGCTACTTAACATGCTTATATGTCAGAGTGACGCATTGTTATGGTCACCACTTAACATAAGATGGACCATTGGCATCGAATTAACAACATATTTCCAATTTGGCGCTCCAAACCAAGCAAAGCTTGTTATATGAGATTTATTTATTTATTGAGTCACCAACATTGTATACACCAAGATCACAAGAAATAAATTTAGAACAGATTCAAACATGCTAAGTGTCTAGATTGCTGGTAGATTTATTTATATATATTTTTGTAAATATATGCAAATGTTTTCAACAGCATCAGAGAACCAAGACAACAATAAGGAAAGCCTTCATCCAACAAACAAACACGAGCTAATGAGTCGTTTAATCGCCACTCCCAGCACCTTGTTTACCATATCAATTCCCCGCAAATAAAAAGGGTAATAAACGAAGAAAGTTTTCTCTCGAATAACGAAAGATTAGATATTTATAGCGGGGTTCCTGCAATGGGTCTATTGCAAAAGTTAATGCATAAATAAATGGTAACAATAGGTGAGGGGAGGTCTACTACGGCTTTTCAATTGATTGGGCTTTGGGAAAATATTGTTGAAAGAATTAGGCGCGCGAACAACGGAGGGAACGCTTTTGTGATGTGAAAATTTAAGATATTTATGTACCTCACTTTTTGTTTGTAAGAAATATAACCTAATCTATAAATAAATACTTATATAGGTATTCACGCACATTTTGATACATCGCGCAATATTTTCACGACCTGTATACATTTAAAATGTTGTATCTGTTTGCTAGCAGACGTACCTACTATATAAAACATAATTTGAGCAACTATTGATTTCAGTCTAATAAATATTCGAGGTAACCTTTCGGTCGTAATGTCTATCACCAAAAGGTCGAGAATAATCATTACGAGTTCTATTCTGTCCATTACAAGCCATGTGTACCTAGGTCCTGGTACAAAGTACTTACCGCTTTCAGAGATGGAGGAGGGCGACCGGTCGGCAGTGGACACGCCAGACGACGACTCGAGGGAGGAGAAGGAGTCAGAGCGAGACGAATGCGTATGCGTCATCTCGCTCTCGCTCAGGGCTCGCGCGTCGCCGGGACTCGAGCGGAGTTGCAGCAGTCTCCGCCGAAGGTATCGCTGTTCCCGCTGTAGCTGCTCCTTGTGGCCGGAGTTCTTCTTGTCTCTTTCTTCCAAGTTCTGCAAAGGAGGGAGAGGTTTGCTTAATCTCAACATACACCATGTTTTATCTTTTGCTAAGGATTCTTTAGGATTTTCTAAATGGTCGTTGTTATTAAAATTATTTTTCAAAAATAACTTGATTTCCATTGGACTTTTCTTTGAAATACAGTGAAATAGAAGAAACCCTTCGAATGTAGGTACTATGTGGCAAACCCGAGGTACATTTTTTTAGTCATGGTCCAAGACACCCGGTCTCCTTTACCCTCATACAAATTCTCTCGGGATTCTCAAATAAAATATGGGTTGTATTAGAACAGTGCAACTGTAGCAGCTGATAGTATAAAGTATAATTTAGACTGCGACAGTGCGCACTGGCACAGGGCAGCGCTGACTTGTGATAGATTTATGTGCGAGGTATTTCATCTGCGGCCGGCGGCGAGATGTTACCCCCCCCTCCTTTAATACCCTCCACGTAAGGCCAGGGGGGACGGGAAAGCCAGATAAGCATTTTTTTTAATTAGACGGATGGTTTGACAGTATTATTGCGTTTTTTTTTTGTTTTTATAACAATGTTGGGATATAGATCATAGAGAAAACATTTGAAGGTAATTTAGAACTAGAAATCTTAACTTCAATAAGCGGCCAATTGAGAAAAGAATTTCGAATGCCAAAACCTTACTAAAAATCGGCCAAGTGCGTGTCGAACTCATGAATGGTTCTGACCAAAATATTACACTTTTTATGAGCACCTTAAATATTTATTTTATGCATGTCCCCGTTTTACCTTTTCATTACAGAATCCTAAAAAATCATCAAAAAATTATATTAATAATGTTAACTATTATAACCATAATAAATACCTTAAAATCTGTAAGTACTTAATATATCTGGGGATAATCAGCCGATAAATTGATATGTACAATATCTATCCCAATCTAAATAACATTGATTAAGCAATAGTGCGCGTAATCTTCGCGAATGATTGTATTAGCATAATGCTGAGCTCGCGGCGGTCAAGTGGCTGAGACATCACACTCAGCTGGTCAGGCTTATGACATACAGACGCTCAGTGTAACTATTTCTTACGAATCATATTGTAAATGAGCTGAGCCACGATTTAATATAAAAATACAAATGGTAAAAATCACTATTATTTATCTGAATAGTAATTAAAAGAGACCCCCGCATCCCATGTTTGGTAAAAGTCTCAAAAAAACTGAATAATTTTGAACTCAGACGAAGTTTCAGACGATTAAATCAGATAGCTCTAAATTATAAAAGAATTATATAAAATGATATAAAACCAATATAATCAGTTTTGTAGGCTTTTTACAAAAAGCTAGAGAAGATGATTTACTTACACAAGGTCGCAAGAATTAAGTTTATTTATATTTTAAGGTTCAAAGTTTAATATTTTCAAAACAATAAATTATTTCAGACTATAAATTCAAAGTTTTATCTAAATTGGTCCAGCAATTACGGCATGATTGAGTCATAAATAACCAACTAAACTTTACAATTACAATTTAAAGTAGGATGTAGGTTCGACTGATGAATTTAAAATCGTGTTTGAGACAAACTCGGTATCGGTTACAATATAATTGGTTATTCGGAAAGTTTTCCAATCTGCATGGAAATGGGGAGTTTGAATTTCAGTTGTTTCACTCACATTTTTTAGTTAGTCACGAGTTCCTAAAAAACATTACGTACCTACTGTTTTTTTTAGGAGAGAATTGGATGTTTACTATAGCAGTTAAGTGTCAGGGCGTAGCTCGTTTCTATGTAGGTACTGATCGCAGTATAACATACTTCCAGTAAGTCTAAATACATACTTTTTCGAGTCAAGAATAAAAATCTACTTTATTCAATGCGGCATTTAAAAAGTGTGGAAGTGTGGTAAAAAACGCTTAACAAATACTTACGAATTAATGATTTTATAAAAACTCGTTACTGCCTAAAATGTTTTTTTTTTGTTAAAACGACACGAGTGGTATAAAAATTGACTGCAAAGATAAACCAAAAAAATAGGCAGTTTTGGTGCGAGATTATCAATATCGCGTCACAAGGAAGGGTGGTATGGTATTGATTACCTGTCACGGAGCCATTTGAGCGTCATCCGCCGACTACCATCGGCAGCGTTGAGGGTACCCATGCTCTTGATACTTTCTGGGGAATCTTTATTTTAGCTTACTTTGTTTTTCTGTCTCTTTGATTTACGTATAGCTTTTTTATTCTATTTTTTTTTAAATCATTAACATGTCCCTGACATGACTGTATATTATTTGTATTATAACTAAATTAAATTGACACCGCACTGGAACTTCAGTGCTTAATTTAGTTTAATAGTAATTCTTTGTAAGAAGGATCATATAAAAAAACGGTAGGAACCAGGCCGTAAGTTTCTTACCCGTTCTTCTAGGCTCTGGTCGCGTGGAACTGGCTCCTAGAATCACCTAGTATGTAAGACGATTCTAAATGATCCTTGTGATTTTACTGAATAAAGTAGTTTTGACTTTGACTTTTCGCCGAGCGCAGCGATCTGAGCGATAGGTACGTTTTTCGCCGAGCGCAGCGAGCAGGCTGTATTCAGAGTTTGTGTGAAATAGAGTTCAAAATAAGTTTATTGGAATTATAACCATGATGGTTGATACCTCAAAGATGAATCTAAACGGGAAATTGATAGCTTTTTATGATAATTCTTTACTGCAGCAAAGATTTTTAAATTTTAGAAGTAAAATTAACATGTTGAGCTTGTGACTTTTGCAAGAAGATAAATTGTTTTTTTTATTTTATAGACCATATGCAGCCATTTTTTTCCACAGAGTAAAAATAACTTTATAAGATTCGTCGCCTACAGATAAGACAATCTGATGTAGGCTATAAATAACTGATTGATGACATCTAACTTAAATATTGGTATGAAAATCTAAAGCGTAGTTAAATCCACGTTGTATCTCACAAGTTTCTAAGACTAACGGCCGGTTTTTCTAACGATCAACGAATAAATCAAATAATTACTATGTGTCAAACTCGGATCAATCGTGATTTGGGTTTCCAGAAACCGGCCGTAAGTTTCAAAATTATTGTGATCGCAAGATCTTTTTTTTTATTTGGGGTAAATTTACCACTCTCCCAAGATCTTCGCGGTAATGTTGCCACCCTACACTGCAATACATTATGTATTAACTGAATACCTACGAGTAGTTTCACGCTTCGATGGTTATTCATAGGTCAAGGGATATGTTATCGGCTTCGTAAAATGGGAGAGCTTCCGTGGTTTAGTGGTGGCATATCTTCCTTAGATGCGTACAATTTTATTGAAACAAAGTACCGTCTTACAGGTTCCTTTCTAAACAGTTATTCAAGCACATAATATCTTATATTTATCGTGCTGCTGGGCGAAATAACTAAGTATTTAATCAACGAAACTTTGTTACGGAAGAGCGAGATACCCTAATACAGGTGTATACACTTACTTAAAAGGGTATCTCAAACACCAAATATATGTAAAAAGTAGATTAAGTTAATGAAATAAACATTTTGTATTTGTATTTATGATGTGTAAAACGTATTGACCAAATATCATTTTTTTATGTTTCAGTTGGTTATTTTTAAACAATGAGCTCTTTGATCTTTTTGTAGCTTTTACGAGTAAAATACCTTAAACAAAAAATACCCAGTTATTCGATATAAAATGCATAGTGAACGATACTAACGCTAAAATACGCCGAATTTTGCTCTCTTTATTCTAAGAGTAGGTTTGAAAAAGCGAAAGTATACACACAAATGTGGTCGAAGCCCACGAATGTATGACTTTCGGAAAACTTCCTCAAGTTGTCGCGAAATGATAGATGGATGATATCTCCTCGCGGCCGCTTTTTACGGAAAACTTTGGAAGTGCCACAAATAATATAGTAGATGTGTCTTTCCTTCGTTTTATTTTATATTTTTCATAACTTTTTCACAGCTATTGGTATATTTGTTCTCGCGATTGTTACGTGAACAATACTTTTACCTGCTACTTATTTGCGAGATAAATAAGACAGACGAAAAAGGATTCTTTGTTAGAAACCCTAAATATTCATCATTTATTTTATTTATGTTACATATATTTTTGGATTTTTGTCATTCAATTAGACAGATTTGGATAAAACTTGGAATGTATATAGTTCGTTGCTAGTACTTGCTTTTTGTTTCAAATAATCATCAAGATTTACATGAACAAGACAAACAAAGTCATCGGCAGAAGTTGATAAATAGAAAAATGAATTACAAAAAATTAGAAGACATTTTTGCTACCGATACTTTTGAGGGTTCCTACGAAACTCCCTCATTTAACGAGCGCAGCTAAACAATAAAACGCTTAAACTTATATATTAATGGCTAAACATTAGTTATCAATCACCATTGAACGAATAGATTAGAGTCGAAGTAAATTGGTTTTCCGTAAACCTACGTGCTGGGGTCGGAGGGACCCTCATAATTAAGATAAGTTCGATCGCACGCTAGTGTCCGCTTAAAGTAATATGCCTCTCAACATGATTATTTAACGATAAAAGTGTTTTTCGGTAGTTTACATATCAGGAAACATTCGATTAAGTATGTATGATTAGATTTATTTGGGGGTTCACGTACCTATGTAAAACTACGTAAGGTAGATCTTAGTGGAGTTAGTCTATGTATAGTTACCTTGTTCACCGTGTGGCTGACTGAGCGTGTATGTGATATCTAAATTTTTCTGAATTTGTAATGGTTTTTAAAGATTTTTATCTTATCTTCTCCCTGTAAGTACATAATTTGCATCGGCTTGTATGTACCTATTTATAACCTAATAATGTATTTATCTAATCTTAACTAATATAATAATAATAAATTTGTTTGTTTCTAACAATTTCAATATAAAACTTCTTCTTCTTCTTCTAGCGTGTCAATGGATAACAAAAAGAGAAGAAGAATAAAAAACTACACGGCCGGTTTTAAAAAAAAAATCCACCATTGAAACACATTTATCGAGTAACATATTTTTAATAATAAAAACCCTATATTACGTAAAACAGTGAGTACAAGTCTACCAAACGCTGCTATGCCGAAACTTGCAATGCGAACGATGTGTGTAACAGCTAGTTAGGTATACAAAGACAAGGCTTCTTCTGCTTTACTAAAATACTAAAAGTGCTGTACTACTAAGCACCATAATCAAGATGCGGTTCGATCGCTAGGGATGTCACCGGGCCGGAGGCGCAGACTCGTAAATCCGCGATTATGTGCCGTGCGAACGTTTTAATGAGTGCTGCCTCGAGTTACATGCTAGGGCTGTCGCTAAGCCGCTGATGTTTTACAAATACTCTGTAATTTTGTTATATACTGTGGGTTATAGATACTCTGTAATTTTGTTGGATATTGTTATATGTATACTGTGTGTTCTACTCTATAATTTTATTACATATTGATATATACTGTGGGTTTCCTATAACGAAAAAATGATGTTTGTGATGTTGGGTGATGGTCAACATTAATGATTGCAGAGTCGGGGTGTTACTATGTAAATATTCATTGACAGCTTCACACGCAGCTATCTAGCTTCTTCAAAGTTTATATTTTAAGAACTGGATTGCTAATAACTTAACTAGACACAGAACATACATTTATTTAACTTTAATTAAAACGGCTTAAGTATGCCAATTACAATAATAAAAGATATTAAAGATTTCATAGGACACAAATGTTTCTAGGGACAATATGTTTAGAAGACTTTAAGGACTTTTAATACAAAATACAACAACATTTATTTCGGAAAAGTTACAATGTAGAAGAACAAATGAGGTACGATGATAGCTATAGTAGTTTTAAAGCCAAGGAAAATACTTTAGTAGGGGAGCCCACGATGCTAAGTGTGGATTTACTCGAGCGTCATAGAGACCTATTGGGTTGCAAAGCTTAGATGATAAGAAGAAAAAAATGTTATATAACATATATCTTTCATCGGTGGGGGAAGCGGCTATAGATTTATAAATATGTAAAAAAAAACTGCTGCATGGACATTCTCGAGCGCGTCAGATTAAGATACTGTAGGTTAATTACATGCTAAATAGTGTATATTCCACTAATCTGACAATTTGAGAGTGACGAAAAGAAAGGGGAGCGCAGCAAAGTTACAAAAAAACACAAAAATTTCATCGAGCTCGTCAGATTTTCTAAGGGAGTGTTAAGTGCACCAAAAACAGCTCTAGTTCACTAATCTGACGATTTCAATGTGACGCAAACTCGCGGCCATTATTATAATGTACAAATAAAATTCGCCGATTTGACATACTCGAGATACATATGGTTCATCTTTACGTTCTAAATGTGCTGTCTCTTAATCTGACGATTATCTAGAAGGATTCGCCTAATCTGACAAAAACAATTTTTTGTTTTTAGATTTATTTATAAATTATTCACGGACCTTTCACACATCACACTCTAGTCCCAAACTAAGCAAAGCTTGTACTATGGAATCTAGATTGCTGATAGAATACTTATATACATTTTTTTTGTAAATACATATTTACATAGTAAAACCCATATATGAAGTGCTCATATATGGGTTTATATCACAAGACAACGTGACGCAAAAAAACTCTATCATTTCAAACGCGAGGGTCTTATGGTCTTTATCGATGAATTTTTCTAACTTCGGCTTGCGGAAATCGCCAGAATATTTATTTTTCATTATCCTTGAGTTGTATCCTACAATATAAAAAAAAAATTAGCTACGCTCGAGAATGTCGAGATTTTTTTTACAACTTTGCTGCGCTCCCCTTTCTTTTCGTCACTCTCAAATTGTCAGAATAGTGGAATATACACGATTCAGCATGTAATTAACCTACCCTAACTTAATCTGACGCGCTCGAGAATGTCAGATGATCAATTTTTTTTTACAAATCTGATCCTTTATAATTCACGCGCGGCCATACATAGGAAGCTCATATTTGGTGGAGGTACTTAACCGGGTACAAGGTACCCCCTGTATGTTTATCTACCGCGCTCGAGTAAATCCCGAAATCCCCTCTTGGGCTCCCCTACTACTTGCAGCATGTAAATGTACTAAAATATGTATTATGAAATACACTATAGTTTCTCAGCGCTGAAATCAAATATTTATCAGGACAGCACGCCTAGGAACCTGAGTTTGAAAACACTGTCAGTTGGCAACCCTAATCCCGGCTCCCAAGAGCCGATAAGCCCCCAGTATTGCCAGCAACTTGAGAGACGGGTGATGCGATACTTGCACCGATACAGACTTTACTTGCATTACAAAGTATTCCACATTCATTTCTATCACTATTTTAGATATTATTAACATAATTCACGGACATTTCACACATCGCGTCACATCTCAAAGTAGCTAAGCAAAGCTTGTGTATGGGAACTAGATTGCTGATAGAATACTTATATAATTTTTTTGTAAACACATACATAGAACACACCCAGCAACAACATAATATTTATGTTCATCACACAAACATTTGCTCTGGGTGGGAATCGAACCCAATCAATATAATTAAAATTGGAAACAACTTGCAATTATTAAACCTTAATTTAATAAAATTATAAGTTATCTGTTAAATTCCTGTGATATGAACTTTGGGTAATCTAACGGCCGGTTTCTCGAACGATGATCAACGAAAAAAATCAAATAATTACTATGTGTCAAACTCGGATCAATCGTGATTTGGGTTTCCAGAAACCGGCCGTAATCTATGTATGAGATCAATTGATCGAAGTGTGTAACTAAATAATCTTAGTGAGTGATCAGATCAAGTTTATCTTACCTCAGACTACCATTACCTAATAATTTACTAAGATTACTCGATCTCAATACATGTTATCAGTTAATCCTTGGATGAAGATTATTGACTATTGAGGGTTTTATAACAGAATATTTTAACCTGATTTTCAAGGAAATGATTTTCAGTAAAATTTCATTTCTATTTCTATCTTCAGAAGATAAACAAGGATTTCTGTACTCTTGAAGATTAGTGCTCGCTCGAACGAGTTTCTTATTAGGGCCATTATTAATAAACGCAAAATATTTCGAATCATTCAAATACTTATCTTTATTAAAGTTATTTAGGAGGTCAAGTCTTAGGAGAATTATTCCATGAATAATTCTCAACAAACAATTAAAAATATAAATAGTTCCGAATCGCACGATAGATGGAGCTCACACAACTAAGCCCTGACTAAGCACACATAAATCTGAATTTGAATGTTTATATAATAATTTTCGAATTGGTCGAATCGTAAACGTATCGAAACAGTAACATATTTGACATACTGCGCGTCAACATCAACTTGACTGCCAAGTTATTTTGCGTTTTTTCGCGCAGTGTATTTTAAATAAGTTACGTTTACGATTGTCATATTTATTCCTGCTTATTCTCTATATAAGATTAAGATATAAGATTACAAATAAGATCTTTGGTTCTTCTTGTTAAGGTCCTGTTGACTAAGGAATACTTACGGTCTATCTTATAAAAAGTTAGCGCAGACTTGAAGTATTAATTACCATAGGTAATGATGACTTAAAGTCAACGCTAACTTTTTATAAGATAGAGGGTAAGTCAACAGGACCTTAACAAGAAGAACCAAAGATCTTATTTGTAAGTCAAACAGCTTACTTTTAAAACGTAAAATATTGTAAAGCTGTTAATTATATCTAATTAAGAAGCACATCACACATCGAAGTCAATATTAACTCGAGTTAAGAACATTGAAGCGCAGTTTGAAACACGTGTATTCTCGCTCAGCAAACAGAAATTCCTAACGACATTACACTGGAACTAAGTTTTACAAATACCATCAATTATATTAACCCTCATCACAGATGGAGTAGTAACTACTAGAGTACAAGTTTCACTTCTACATCTGCGGACTTGAAATGTAGAAGTCACTCGTTCTAGATTTCCGGTCAACAGATGTAGAAGTGAAACTTGTTCTCTAGTAGTTACTACTATATAAGTTTACATAAAAATCTTTAGTTCTCTTTGGTAAGGTCCTGTTGACTAAGGAATACCAGTCTATCTTATCAAAAGTTAGCGCAGACTTGATGTCTTGATTACCATACGTAATGGTGACATAATGTCAACACTAACTTTTTATAAGATAGGGGCTCGTAATAAGGGTGTAGCTAGCTACAAATTTGAATTTCCATTAGACAGGTAATGTTTGTGCATTGTGCTCAAAATATCAAAAAACGTATCTGAAACATTAGTTTTTTTGATATTACAAAAAACATGTAGGTTTAATGAGAAAATTTGAATGATTGACTTAAAAATTTTAAAATTGAATTTAGACACAAAAGTTTTAAATGGAGACCTTTAAAACCTTTGTGTCTAAACTAACAATAGTTTTTTCTTAGTTGAGTTGAAAACCGCTTAGATGTTTTGGTGAATTCTACGACCCTATAGCATAACGGAACTAAACTTACGTCTAAATTTTTAAAGTAAAGTGAAATTAATTAATTCCTATTTTTCAAATACTCGATCTAGATCGCGTTTTATTATTTCGATATGGCTTAGTACAATAGTACAAAACAATATTTCCAAAAAAATGTTACAAATTATCAAAACTTTTCTCGAGTAGTTCAAATATAATTCGTAGGATTTTGTACTCAAACCCAATGTAATAAAGCTCATTAGTCGAAGCACGAATTGCCTCAGGGACGGCAGAGAGTTAGAACAATTACCGAAGCCTGTTGTTTTCAGTTCGAACCGAATGAAAAGTGCCGGAGCGATGCCTTTTAATTAGTCCCGCATATTAATCAGCTGAAGAGCCAAGGATACAGAAGAGTGCTATGTGGGCTGCGACTTGAAGACGCGACTACTTGTCACGTTCTGTCGACTTCGATAGCTGTCGACTTCGATAGGTGTCGACTTCGATAGCTGTCGACTTCGATAGGTGTCGACTTTGATAGGAGTCGATGGGAAAGATTTTTTTAAAATTAGTAATTCGTTGCTTAGCTTAGAAATAATTTTACATGGAGCTTATTAAAAGTGTGCTATGGCTTCTTAGAAATCCGCTCTCAGATCAACTTAGGTACATCAAGTACTACAGCCGGAATGGCGGGACTTATAAATAATTTCTAAGGGCGGCAGTCAGAACATGAATTTAATACACGTGTAATGCTTTAGCTAAACCCAAAAGTCGCGTCCGACGTAGTTATAATGTACCTATCTACTTGCTAAACTAAACCATGCCATTAACATATTAGATTCGCTCGCTCGGAAGGACAGTAGTTTGGAATCCCTTTGCGACGACGCTCATTGTCTGTAATTTCGCCTTTAGTTAAATTGCCAGTTAACAGTCGGTCTTGCGGTAAAAATACGAAAAGAAAATTTATTTTTTACTAACGAATTTGCGTTAATTCTTTTTTTTGGTCTCAGCTGCTAATTTCGTTTGATTTCAAAGTACACGGGGTGTTTGAAATTCAATAAAATCAACCATAAAAGTGTTGACCCATTATCGTTCAGTAATCGTTCTTAGTATTAGTTACGCTAGCAAATTAAGTTAGTAAAAAAATACTCATTAGCCCATATTGTGGCTCGATCGTAATCATATTAAGGTACATAATTAGGAATTGATTAATGTGCACTAGTTAATTAAAAAAATAATAATCAGCGTATTTAATGTATCTTTCAAATCGAAACACAAATAGATCCGATAAAAGACCAAACGTAACAAATGCAAAGTAAACATGAACTTTGAAGCGTGCTCTAATGAAATATTACACAGCAAACGGTCTAAAATACAGTTTGATTGGAAAACTTACTTTGTTTAATTTAAATCCACTTCCAGCGCTGGAGTGTTTGGTTAGTAGCTTAAGTTAGCTTAGCTTCAGAACCTATCTTTAATCGAAACGATATTACACGACCGCCATTTTGATTTGCTCCAACAAAAGTCGGGAATAATTAAATAATGAATAATGGAAACCAAAACGTAACTTCATTACGCTAATGAACGCGGAACGTAATACAAAAATAATTTATCCGACATCAAAGCGCACGAAGAACGAAGCCATATTAATTGCGAACAACAATGAAATACCGAAGCTCGTGTTCCGATATCCGACTCAATAATGCGAAGGAGCAAGTGAAGTTCAATAACAGCACCGCGCCAATGACAGCGGTTTACTTTACACTCAATTAGTGGAGCGTCATATACGTGAACCCCCTACCTCCCCACAACACCCCTTTAACTCATCCAGTCGTCAGTTGTTCGGAGTTTCCCTGAATTAATGCTCTTGGGAACAAATCGCTTGCACTGAATTCGCTTAAATTATGATCAAATGTGTTTCGCGTATGAAATATTAAATAGCGGTACAAGATTTGCACCTTGAGGCACGCTTGTGCGTAATGCTGCGTAGATAAACTTTGCAAAGGGATTATGAGTTGATAATTATTGTAATGCGATGGGAGTGTTTCTCTCTAGGAGTTTATAATCATTTGAATTTGTGAAGTCAAGGATCCTTAGCAAAAGGATTTTATGGTACTTCGTCGAATGCCTTTGTGAGGTTAAATTAAAGATGGGAACCGGTTGGCGTTTTCCGCAAACGTGACTAAGTGTCAGATGCGCTATCGACGGACAAATCTCTCCAATTACAATAGCCGTTCTAATCTCGACGTGGTATTTATTTAAAGCACCAATAAGCAGATGGTCACGTTTTTATTAGGGAAATTCGTATACTTTTGGTGGAATAATAATACTCCCTTACTACTCCGCACACCGTAAGGTTTCACAAATATATTCGATAATGTCGAGATGAGAGTAGAACGTGCTACTTGAACATGTTTTACTTAATTGCGAGCTGCTTTGTTTTCCACTGCTGAACAAACGATATTAAACCAAAAACAGTTTTGTAAAAGTAGACCTTTAAAACTAAAACTTTTACGTTCCCAACCTTGACTTCCTCAACTTTTACGTGTCAAAGTACCTTTTAGGCGGAAAATTCCTAAATGCGATGTCAACTAACTTCCCCAACGATTACTACTTTAAGTAGGCAGTATATTTTTAAAATAAACACTACCCCTACGCGCTGCGGCGCGGCACGAGTCATTATGGCTTTTATGGGCCATAACGCGGTTCCAACCTTATAATTCCGAGTTTTTCTACAACGTGAAAACAAAAATAAATCACGACATCGATGCCGGGGGAGCGAGTCGGGGGAATGATCGAGGGAAGTGTAACGTGAATGCGAACAGGGCACGGCGGAGTACGCTGTGGGTTTTTCAAGTATGAGAGGTGAAAGGTTTTTTGAACGTACACAATGGGAGTGAGCGCCGAATTCCACGTTTACAAATTGCAGTGGCACATGAATCTAGACTTGTGCTATTGCGATATGGAATTGAAAAGAGATTTATAGTTCGATGCTAGACTTTCTAAAATAATCTCTAATGAAATATACCTATGAATATAGATAGTAATGTTAAAGGAGGATGTGGTAACGACTTTTACAATGAAGTAGGGGTAAACAGTACAGTGATTGGCACTCTAAGATGACCTTCAACATATAAGTAGTAAATTCTTTGTTATAATAATATTTTTATGTGTCTAATGTATATCAGATAACAGGTATACCTATAAGCATAGATAATAAATCTACAAAATGGTTCTTTAAAAAAAATTGCTTTATTGCTTATTAAGTAACATAAAACTTAGTGTTATTGCACAATCATTGGCACTGAAGTATAATTATTGGCACAGTGAATTTGGTATAACGATTGGCAGTTAGCGATAATAAAATAGTATAACGATTCTTGAAGTTGAGGACATATCGTGTGAGCTTCTCGTCTTTTATTGGGTATGGCATCTTAAAGCCGGGGTGAGTTCCCAACCAGTCACACCAAATCCAGTCACACTGTGACTCGTTGGGAAAAAAATTCCCAACGAGTCACACTGTTACTCGTTGCAACTTTATTTTTAAAAAAAGTTCCCAACCAGTTACACTTTTGTAACAGTGTGACTCGTTGGGAATTTTTTTTCCCAAGTCACACCAATTAATATTTCCAAAAATGAAAATTACTTTTCACTTAAAACGACGTGTATGTTATTTTATTTTATTTATTTTTATCAAAAATGGCAGATATAGTGTATTGGTAGAAAAAAAGTGCTTTGCAGAAAAAGATAACATCTGATATTTAATACTACTCACTGCTTCTATAGTAAAAAAAAAGACGTGTGGCACTCGGGGACTGCCGCGGTAAAGCTATTGCATAGCATTTTTTTTCCCAACGAGTCACAGTGTGACTGGATTTGGTGTGACTGGTTGGGAACTCACCAAAGCCGGGCACCTACCTGAAAAAGATGCAGAAGAAGAGGAGGAAGCCTTAGCGTAATACTTACTGTTCTTCAGGGTGTATTCATTGGCACCCAAAAAATGTATAATGATTGGCAGTGCCAAGAATTCTAATATAAGCAAAAACAGCCTTATTTAGCAACCGAATACGGTCTATATTGATGGAAATGTAATTTAAGTATGAAATTTAACACATGCCACCAGAAAATTAAATGTACAATCATTGGCATCCAAGCCAATCACTGTACCACTATACAAGAAAAAATACAGTGATTGGCACCAAAGAAATTACCGGTACGCTTATTTTTCAACTCTGAAAACGATAAAAATAGCAACATATACACTAATTTAACATAATCAAATATAAATTGGTGTAGAAACTTACCCAAAAATCAACTTTTCACGTGCACTTCTATCCTCCAGTACTAAACTTTTTGATAAAAAAACAACACGATCGCGACGACTTGATTTCCATCTAAACTATTCTAAACTCACAAACTGGTGTGAAAGAAAGTTGGCTAACAACAGTTTTGCCTCTTAAAGATTATTAAATATTCTACCAAATAAAGTATTGCAACAGTAAATAAACAGGATGTCTCTCTTATTATCTGAATTTTTAAATCAGAGTGCCAATCACTGGGGGGGTGCCAACAATAGTATGGTTTACCCTATGTACCTATGAACGGATGGAAGACAACTAAGGCCTGGGAAGCGGCGCCTCAGGCTAGGATGCGTTGGAAACCTTAGCTCTAACCAAATGTTATTATAGAACTGCTAAATATACTGATTTGATTATGAAAATAATTACTTACAGCATAATATATTGAACAACATAAAGCTCATTTTATGGTGATACCTCTTGCTCTAGCGGGAAACTGAAACTGTACAGTTTCTGCATTTTCCCAGCAAATATAAAGAACCAATCTCAAAAATTGACACAGGGTTACACAGAAAATTATTGTTTATGTTCGCAAAATAGCTTAAACTAGTAAGAGATATAACAGTTCAGCCGCAATAAAAAAAAACCCTAAAAAATTTGAATTTCCCGCTAGAGCGAGAGGAAAATCTTTTTACCTTAAGCGAAAATCTTTTTAAGAATACTGCAATAATATAAAATGTTGCATTCACAAATAGAATGCGAGAAAATTCAAGCACCTTATTTTCGTACTAGTCTACATTTATTAGCAATTTATTGCTTTTTGAAACAAAGGATGCTATCTCCAGTTCCATTGTGAATGGAGGGTAATAACTTATCGTCTGACGTTTTAACATAATCATCAAATTAAGTGCGAGAATAACAATGGATATGTTAAATGAAAGTGAGAACATTACGGAAGAACATAACTTGAACATTTGTTATGTAGACATAGACGTATACTATATAAATACATTGTTATAAGCACAACATATTTCACAATAACAACAAGATACCCATATGTCTTAAACTCGAAACTAATAGAAAAAGGTATAGTTTTGGATCTGTCACAAAAAGAAAAAAAAAATTGTCGCTGAAACTTAGTAATCACAGTTTTAAATTACAAAAAAAAAATTATTTTCATCTTCTCATTTTTTGTACTTATAATCGATGCTAAATGAACGAGTTATAAGAAAACATGTGGAAATCTTAGGATCTAATAATGATGAGTTTAATCTTAAGATAGGTTTTAATAAATAAATAATAAGTATGTTACCTATATTAAGTAGAATATTGTACACCCGAAATAGGTAAACTGTTGAAACAATTACTTATAATGTAAGATCTCATGTACTTTACAATAAATTATTCTTATTCTTAATGCAATATAACAATAGCAATCAAACATACATGTAAGCAATTCTATCTGTAAATTTTCGACCTGATTGCATGTTCTATTTTAATTTAGTAAATCCAAATATTTCTGGGCGTCTAGTCGAAGCGACGCGCGACCCGAGGGCTGGTGAGTATCTGGCCCAGCGTATCAGCATTGCTATTCAGCGCGGCAATGCAGCCAGTGTCTTGGGTACGCTTCCGATTGGTACTGATTTGGATCAGTTGAGCTATCTATAGATCGTTTGCAACGGTCTGTAGATAGCTCAACTGTTTCTTATGTATTTTATATGACAATGTACATTTAGTAAATACTGTATAGTCGTAAGTTTGTTTGTGAATAAAGTTATCAAATATTTGATGGAATTCCGATATTCATCAGAAATAGCATTTCCTAGTACATTTCACAGCATGAGTTAGACCGGGTTTGGCGCAGGCAGTGATGCGGTGAAAACTGTGTTCATTTGTAAACGATAAAGAGATTGGACTATAACCCGTAGTGGAATTTCCTGAACGAGACTCGAAACTAAAATACACACAAACTTTAAACGGAGCAAAATGGTATTTCGACCCGAAAAAATCCCGTGGAAATTGAAATATTTTGAAAGCCCCATGGAAATAGAAATTTCAAACTCTCAAAAAATCTCGTTTTTCATGGGATTTTTACCATAATAATAAGTCTGTAGCTTTTTGAAACGTACTATGTGACAACCCTGACGAAAGATTAAGAAGAAGCCCACGCTCCAAAGAAAATTGCCCGTTCTCTTCATAATGAATATTTTATTTCTGTTAAGTCATATCGTATCTGGTATCTGTACAATACATAGTCAAAAAATACTTTTTAAACGACTTGATGATACCCACTTAATATCAAGTGCTACGATACAATCACGTACTCACACATTACACGTAACTCTGCTCGGCTAGATGATGTTGTGTGGATTGTCTAGCATTATTTATTTATTAACTTTCAACCAATTATATTAAAAATATTCATATTTCCGGCCACCTTGGTTTCATTATTTACATGTGAAAAGACGTATAATTAATCACACAACATTATGTAAAAGCTCGTGCCATCCCTGGGTTCGAATTAAGGCGCAGGGCGGGCCGGTTTCGAATTGAGGCGCTTATTAAATTTAACGTGAAAAAGTATCGCCATGTTGGCAAAAAATCTAAATGGCCGCGCTATATGAGAACCGCGGGGACGTCATTATTATGTATACTTATGAGTATATTTTACATTGATTTAGTATTATGTATCTTAATTTTTAGGAGCTTGTATGGCACAAGCTCCTAAAAAATAAGATGACATCACTCAAAGTGGGAATTTTTGTTGTTATTTTGTATAAATAAATTTTATAAATAAGTCCCACTGTATTTAATTAAGGCAGTTTTTAAGGTTGTTTTGTGCAATAAAGTATTGTTTATTTATGTTTATGAAAAGTTACAAGATTGTCGGTACGTAAGAAAAAAAGTGAATGATTAAAGTTTTTTATTCTTTATTGTAACTAAACAAACTAATACAAAAAAAAACTCATATAGATTACTTGTAGGTACAGAGGCGAGCTTAACCCTGAAAAGGGTTCTGTTCCAGCAAACCTTTGGCGAAAGTGATGTACATAGGAAAAAAGTAAAGTGATTAATAAATTTTTTTGGATTTAAAATATATTTCGAAAACTGAGACTAAAATTAGATACATAATAGACGGACTTTGCTGAGAGAGATCTTTTCCAGACAATTATAAAATATTTTTTGAAACTTTTATAGTTTTGAACATAGTTTTCATTATAAACGGGATATTTACCAGTTCGACCCGTGATGAGTGCATGCAACTGTGCCGAAATATCGGGAAATAATCAAACTCAAAAATCATGGTAAATATCCCGTTTATACTAATAGTAAATTATAATTATAAAAATGATTTATAAAAGTCCTTCAACTTCTACTAACTTTCTTGCGGTACAATATAATGACAGTTCAAAAGGTACAAGTGTTAGTTTGTTCCTGACAAGATATAAAATAAAGTACACCTTTCTCAATGTTACTTCTGTTTGTTTGCCGTTAGCGTACATTAACGTAACTCACGAGCGAGAGAGGTCGCGGGGCCGGACTAGTGAATTTAGGTGCGAGTGTAGCGATACGCAGGTACTACGCAGGTAGTGGACGGACTCAGGAGCTTATACTATATTTATTTTTGGATGGATATGAAATAATTCTAATAACACTCACTGTGTTGTAGTTTCAGCTCTGGAGCTGTAAGTATCTCTTAATATATATTATGTACCTAATGTCTTGTGTGTGTTTGGAGACAAATAAATATTTATCTTATCTCAAATAAAATTGACAAAACATAACAACACAGTTTGTGACACATTATGGTAGCATGGTAGCATAGTATTGCTTAATTTTGAGACGCTTTTTGTCACTGATAATATTTTTTGTCTATTTTTCCTTTATAGCATATGTTTAGTGTTGTTTTTTTTTAAGTTACTGAACCATTGTCCGTCCGTCGTGCCCCCAAGTGTATTGAGCCTCATCCTCTCAGCTACACAGCTCTTTTTGGTGAGCCCCCCCTGACTAGTCCTGAGTCCGCTCCCACCGGCCCACATATTAATTCCGCCACAATACCAACGTTACGGTTAATGGCGCCCCCCTAATGCCCCTATCTTCCCGTTTATTGCCCAAATTTTCTTTATCACCCAACTTATGAATGGGCGCGAAGGCACTGCGTTTTGTTGTATCATAAAAAAAGAAATAATTAAATCTTTTAATACTCTTCTTCCTGTTGCGCTGGATTATTTAATTAGATATTTTCAGAGGACGATCTCAAAACTGTCGTTTAAGTTTTTGAGGATTTTTTAAGTGTTCAGGCATTTTCTTAATCTTATAGCTGTCGTTTATGAAATTTTGAAGATTTTTTTTGTGTTCCTGTGTTTTGAAACATTTGACGATGAAAATAATAACGCGTTCGTTCGATCAGTTTTTATTAGAAATTGCAGGAACTTTACAGCGAGATTATTCCATGATTTGGGGTGTGGGTTCAATCTACGTCAAGACAAACATTAATTTTTGTTTATGCTGGGTTATTCTTATTGTATTTATGTATTTTATCAGTATTTTACACCTGCTTTGCTTAGTCTGGGAATAGAAGGACTTGTATGATATGTCCATATTTTTTATTTATTATTTATTGACGTGTTTCTTTTATACTACCAAAAACCCAAAAATACATACAACTGTTAAAATATTTTATGGTGCGTAACTTAATAAATAAACATCCAAAATATTACTTTTTTATGGTTAAGAATCCATTATCCGTACAATCAATCTAACTTCACAAGTCAATTCTCGATATACTGAGGCCTATTCGAAACGATAATAAAACGATCTAGTTTCTGTAGATAAACGGCTATCGTAGCGAATTTGATAATAAAAACTCTTACCTTGATTAAGGATTTTTGTATTCTACACGAAATTATTATGCTTATGTAACTTCGCTAGAACCAATATAATCCTCGCTTGTATCTAACAGGAAAATTGCAAGAAAATAATGAATAAAAAAAACTTATTGCTGCATTTGCACACATTGATGTCAAAATCTATACTTACTCATCGTTTAGTTATAAACTATTTTACACAATATGCCGATTTCTAGAATTAGATGCCTCTTTGTTTAATATAGTTTTAATCCAATTACGCAGCGCAAAAGAGGGTCAATGAGCGATATTTCTTAACAAAGTCATATACTTAAATTCAATACAAGTCATTTCCTTATCGAGGGTTCAATCATGTTGATTAAAACCTCTCTAATAAATAAAGATACAAAAAACAAACAAGTTATTGAGCAAAACAAAGGGGTTTGTTTTAACCATAAAACAAACCCCTAGCTTATACATTTGCCTTGTGTTTTCGTTAATTGCTATTGCGATCGTCACTTGTCTTGACATCCAAATATCCTTATTCTACTTAAACGCATTATCCTCGTATTCGTCTCGTCAATAAAACGATTGAGTTTCGTGCGAGCTACTACCGTTTATTACTTTAGCTGTCATAAATATTTGTCGCTGATCGGAATCGTTCGCACGTAGTAAACATGTCCCTAGGATGAATACAAAATCTTTGAGATATAAATGAATATTCATAGATATTTTATACATAAGTGCCTGACAAAGATATTGGGGATTGAATTACACTTAATTAGCTAGGATTTTTTTGTTATATTATGTAGTTTATACAGTAATATCACAACATCATAATTAGTGTGTTCTTCATTCATTTATTCTTAAACAAAAAGGTTTATAATTAAACTACGTATGCAGTCTCTAACAGTCGTGGATTCTGAGTTAGCCGTTAATAATAACCTCATATTAATTAAGTTTAAATGTTTATTTTCTGATTTCTGATAAAAAAAATAGTAAAAATAACAATAAAGATACTCGCTGATTTCTAAATTAAAAAACACAGATACTCTCCACCACCAACTTCGAAGCCCCTACCCCAATTATAAATTCTCCAAGACCTGTCTTCAAAGACAACCAGTTGTACAAGCTCTTCAACTTCTAACTTGAAGCATAAAACTTTATCTGTTGACAAGACAGACTGAAAAAATATCTGTACAAGAACAATGTGAACTAACTTAAAACTTTTAATTACGAGATCGTGGGCAATACAACATCAACTCTACAGGTTACAGAATAAGGTTGGGTTTCGTCTAAGATTTTGTACGATTATAAATGGTGGGCAGTCAGTTTTAAAGTGCTCAATCAATTTCCAGGAGTTGTTAGCTCGAGGGAACGGCATTCTTTATTTGTAGTGAGGAATAATACAATCGCGTCGGCGCTGAGGGCCCGGAGTTACAGAAGTTTCTTTTTCTAAATTACCTTAATATATCTTGAAAATGTACCTGCGTTGTATTTAGGTATGCTAGAGACCTTACCTAAAAAATAACGGGTTTATTTATTTGTTATATCAACAAGATAGGCTACATTTACTTGTATAACCAGTGCGACTTAACTGCGGAACTCGCTGTATAAACTATGAGCAAAATGCCATATTGCTTGTGTATTAATCACGTCATAACAAGTGTACTATTTATATCAAATTTCAATATTATTCGGTCGAAACCGGCATGAATAGTTAAGCTACTTTTAATTCCTTAAAAACTAATAAAGAAACAAAAGACCAAGAGAAAAGAGACAGGTCAAAGCTAGTGGTTAATAAATGAAATAAATATTATTTCTAAAAACAGCATATTATTCCTTTTTTTTTAATATAAGAAACCAACTCAGCATTTTTTATTATTTAAAAAATGCTGAGTTGGTTAAAGTTTTTTTATGTTTGATATAAAAAAATTAGCTGTAAGTACTTATTTTAAATGTATTTGCTCAATTTTATCTCGATGACAAACGACCCCTTTGCGATTCAAACATGTATTTGCGTCTAAAAATAGCCGCCCTACTACACAAGCGCGTGTAGCTATTATAACTACCCAAAACATTTCCTGATGACGTATTTTGCGACAGGTTTGCGATAAGCATTAGATAAACAAATAAATAAAATAAATAATGCTGGACAACCCACACAACATAATTTAGCCCCCACTAAGCAGAGCTTGTGTTATGGGTACTAGAAGACTGACATACTTAATACAATACATGGCATAGTCAAAAAATATTACTCAATTGATAAACTGTAGTTAACCAAATATCTACGTTACAATCCTACTAATATTATAAAGCGAAAGTTTGGATAAATGAATGGATACATGTGTGGATATACCTATGTTTGTTACTTTTCACGCAAAAACAACCAAATGAATTTTATTTAAACTTAAAAATAATATAGTTTATACACAGGATATAATTTTTAAATATATTTTGCGAATTGTCAAAAATATAACTATACCAAGACGAAGACCCGGACACCAGAAAGTTATGTTTAAATTACTTTCTTTAAAGGAATTAAAAATTGAATTTTAGTGCTTATGAAAATAATTAAGATAAGGTGCGTATATAATTTAGGTAAGCTGCGATAGGTAGAAGATTCCCAACTAATATGACGCTAAGCAATTGTCGCACTGCAATCGCTATCGCTCCAATTGAAGTAATCAGAGTGGTTCCCACCATTAGTTCCTACCCTGCCAGTACCCGCTTTGTATTTGTATCGTAGAAATTCGTACAAGCGAAAGGTTTCTCGCAATAGATCACTTTGACTTTCGTCTGAAGTAGTCTAAAGAATAAGTTATTTATTTCTTGTCGATTCGGTCGGACAGTGAGCAATTGCCGAACGATGTATTTAGGCACAACATGACACCAGACCAGGCAGGAACAGGTTAAATACCAATCGCCTGGACTTTTTTGGATATTCAAGTGTTTCAGTCAGTAGATAAAATAATAATAAATAAAGCTTGACAATTAACACAACATCATCTAGCCCCAAGCTAAGCAGAGCTTGTGTTATGGGTACTAGAAGACTGACATACTTAATAGAATGCATTACATAGATAGATATTTTACATATTAAATACCCAGAAACCCCGGAATAAATATTAGCAGATCGTACAAACATTTATCCCTCCGCGTCGCAGGCGGACCTTCGCCCGCCGCGCCACATCGGTCGTCAATATGGAGTCGATGTCGCTAAACCCGGTTACGCTAAACCCGGTTACGTTAATCTACAGGTTACACCGTTGGTGAACTTTTGTCGGTATTACGTCACGGACAATTTCCCAAAGTGCTTTTTAGGTTTAACACATTAATGAAGCTTGAATTCTATAAACAATGTATTAGGTATGTAAAGAGGGATTTTTGTTATAAAAAAACGATCCGTAATCTATTTTGTATGTATTACTGAAGGTTTCTTTGAAAGGAAAATCTGTTAGCCCAAGGGAAATAGGTGTGAATTTATACACTGATAAATGTAAGATTATTTGCAAGAAAATTTCTTTGAAGTTGATCGACAAGAGCGACTTATTTATATTTATTACAGGGCTGCACTTAAAAGAGTAATTAAGTACTTAAAAACCTGGAACCTCACATTGATACATTAATGTGTTAAACAACGTAAGAAGAGGTTCGAATTCTGACTATAACTTTTGGGGTTATTTTATTAAATTATCTCTTGAAAAATGAATGGGTAAGCATGTAATTTGATACTTATTTATAGTTTTAAAATGATATTTGTATATTTTGATTACTGCATATACTCTAACTAGATACGCTGGTTAGTATCTTAAAGACAAAATACCGAATAAGCAAAAATCACCCAAAACAATAGTCACGTGCCCTTCAGTTTTTTTTTTTTTTTTTTACGATGGGAAAACGCATCTACAACCCCTTCAGTCCTACAGCAACTAACTCAACTATAAAGTGGTTTCATCCCCTATAATGTTAACAAGACTCCATGATGGCCGAAGCCTCCATATTATCTCACCGCAACAAATAGCCAAACACGAGCCTACAAAAAACCTTCAATTTATAAAACTGCCCTGCCTACCCCCTACCCCCGTATTAATCACTGGCGTAATTAACCTTAGGGATGGCACGCACTAACTCGATATTAATCTGTCGAGACTCGAGTGCTGTTATGCGGCAGCTCGACCTTTGGGGTGGTATAGTGGTATAGGAGTAGCGATTAGCGGAGCGATTTTCGCACATGATGCATAAATAATGAACATGGTAAAATTTGTGTTTTCTTGCTAAGATTGATGATCTTCTATCGGCCTTAAAATATATCATTCATTCATTAATTAAAATATCAGGTACTTAGATTACAAAAACCTACTTTTTACTGTCTCTTTACGCCTGTAATGGTGCATCATACCGTCCCAGATTTTAATCAACCTAATAATATACTTTATGTAAATATACCGTAGGTGTTACTAATCATAAATAATTAATTTTAAAATAAAGTAAAAGGCCACATTATCCGCTCCGCTACCAGCTTACATAAAAGGTGACCTTACACCCCGGCATAAATATCAGCAGGCTAATTAGGGAAACCGCGACGCAGCAAGGAAAAATGTAGCGGGTTCATTACCGACCAGGGTGCATCAGGCCTATGACATAATACCAGCAGCATATTTAATTAAGTAACAAGACATTTGCGAGAGAAGCCGGGGGCTGTAGCTAATTAAGTTTTGTAATGAATAAGCAGTTAGTAGTAGAGATATTTTTCAGTTTAGGGTTCTGGATGTGACGTTTTGGAACTTTTCTTGGATGAAGATACACAATCCTACCTCTATAGTCACATCTCCCTAGCCTCAAAGGTTTGCTGGAAGATAACTCTTCTTAGGGTTAAGCTCAGCTTTGTACATTTCATCTATTTCTGTCTTTTGTATGTCTTATTTTGTGTACAATAAAGAATAAAGAAGATTTCCATTGAGTCACACCTTATTTACTGGTTGGGTTAGGTTGGATGAAGAGTTCCATTGAGTCACACCTTATTTACTGGTTGGGTTAGGTTGGATGAAGAGTTCCATTGAGTCACACCTTATTTACTGGTTAGGTTAGGATGGAGGAAGAGTTCCATTGAGTCACACCTTATTTACTGGTTAGGTTAGGTTGGATGAAGAGTTCCATTGAGTCACACCTTATTTACTGGTTGGGTTAGGTTGGATGAAGAGTTCCATTGAGTCACACCTTATTTACTGGTTGGGTTAGGTTGGATGAAGAGTTCCATTGAGTCACACTTTATTTACTGGTACACTATATTTAAACGAATCAGTGTTTTTGAATTGTGTTTGGAACTTTTTATTATTTGTTTGTGTTGTCAACTTTAATATTCTTTTAGAATCTTCCGTTTGCTTTATCTTAATATTTTAATAAGTTTTTACTAGCGTATAATAAAACAAAGCACCTTATAAAAATGTTTGTCTGTAAAGTCGGTTTACTGACGATAGTTGTACGTGACAACGAATGCAAAGGCCGATTGTGCTTCTTTGTCGCTCGTTCCGCGCTCTCGCTTGCACTTCATGGAACGGTAACGTAAGGTAACGCCGCATGAGTCATGTTTTTTCGTGCGTGCAGCCAGCTCTATCGAATTATAAGACGTTGTAACATCAAAAAGGAGTTCAACTTCAATTTAGGTTACTCTAGCTCAAAAACCTGTACAAGTCGGTGTCAGGGAAAAATAAAGTGTGCATGATATCAAAAACTTAATACAATTTATCAACACAGCTATTAATATATCAGACACATTGCTGGGAACATGCGACGCCCTCACGCCATTCCGTACGAACTGCCGTAATTACTGATGGTAATTAACTATATTGTTGATTGTATTGTTTAATTAAAATTAAATGTCAGTACAACTATTTTGTTTTATTACATTTTACAAAGACACTCGCTGGAACGGTAGAATAGTATCCTACTTCTTATTAATATTATAAATGCAAAAGTTTGTATGGATGGTGTGTGGATGGTTTGTTACTCTTTCACGCAAAAACTACTGAATGAATTTTAATGAAACTTTACAATAATATGTACATAAAAATAACACATAAGCTGTAATTTATAATGATATTGTATAAACTATCGAATATAACGATAATAAGACGAAGTTCACATCAGCTAGTTTAGAATATAGTCATGACAAATTGGACCTAAAACATTTACGGTCTATCTTATAAAAAGTTAGCGCAGACTTGATGTATTGATTACCATACGTAATGATGACATAAAGTCAACACTAACTTTTTATAAGATAGGGGGTTAAAATACTTGTCAATGCTGGATATTACTTAGATACTTTAAATTAACTGTCTAATACGGTATATAGCAATATAGAATTCCGTTTTGAAATCCACATTGAAATATCTCTAACAAATAAATTATATAAAAACATGGTACTTAAAAACCGAACAGTACAGCCAAAACGCACCAAACATAAAAGAATCGCCGTCTAATTACTCTAACCCACTTTGTGTTGAGACTTCCATATCACTTTGTGCAGTGAACTCTTAACGGTTCGGTATGTTGAAAACTCTTTTGATGTTTATCGAAAAACTCTCAGCTGTACTGTGTCCGCTAGATGCCATATCCTTTTCAAATACGAATGCGAAGCCCTCGCCTCTTCAACTCTAGTGGAAACCTGGGACCGTTTACAACCTGACAATATATTCTTCGAATACGCAGAGTATTGTCGACTATTGGAAAAGTGATCTCTAAAGCTAAGTGCATTACAGATCACTTTCAAACCCTAAACTAAAAAATTGGTAAGCTTCCGATGGGCTAAAAAAAGCCCTTGAAAAATTCACTGGCAGTGTTTATTAGGAAGCTAAATGGTTTACCATCGGCGAAGCTCCCCCTGCCACCTTCCCGTAGGAAGTAGTAGTACCTCGCGGAAAATGTAAATCTTGATGCTGCCCTGTGGATTTATTACGCTATTACATAGCTAAAGGGGGAACATTGATAATTATTTTTGTAGCCGCGAAAATACTCGTAAATTACAGGTATTTACTTTCATACTAAAGAGACAACACAAAAAATTCAATTTTCTTTTCAATACACGAATTAATTCAAGTTCGAGGAAAAATACCTTTTCCCGGCGGCAATATAGTTCCGGAAGTTGACAAAATAAAATGGCAAAACACGATCAGGGAAAAAGCGAAAAAATATATATTCAAAACCGGACACAATCCCAAATTGTCGTCCGCACCGTAAATTTAATTAAATAGATAATCCGGCACAGGCTTACCCTATAAACTGGCTTTGTCCCGGAATGCACGCCCTTCAGGGCGCTTCAATTCGCGCTCAAATTCAATATGTCAGGGTCCGTCCGGTGCCGGATCCGATTCTAATTGAATACTACATGTCCGCGCCGCGCCCGGCTTTAAAACCGGATAAGCGTATTGTGCTGGAGCTAGAACCTAAAATTGGCATTGACGGAGGGAAATTGGGTGCGACAATCTTGAATAATAGAGATATTAATTAATCCCGGATCCATGTCTTTGGAATGTGTTGAATAAGCTTTATTAGCAGTGACCATTGGGAGCACAAATATGACAAGCTTGAACTGAAATGAAATTGTGAATGTATTGTAGGTTTATATGGTGCAAAATTTGTAGTGTATTTTACTGTAGACGAACGTTTTTTCCACTTTTGCAATGATTATTTAGTTTTAGGCATCAGTAGACAAGAGAAAGCAGTCACACGAAACGTTACAAATCGAGTCCGAAACTAGATAGTAGCAATTTTTTCACTCGATTATGACCATCCGAAAAACTACCATTACTCAGCGCCCATCTGACAATAACATAGCGTAACCCATTTGTACGGTCAGCAAAAACAGTTATATCGCGTCATAACTCTGGATAGCGTCAGCATCATGCTTAATGTGATGTGTAAAACGAATAGTGTTGCCAGGACTAATGGGCAACGCAAGGGATACTACGCGTTCTCGAACGCAATAAATAACAGAAAAGGTTCGAAAATTTCCGTGTGAAACAGTTTGCACAAATCTGCAGCTATATTTTATCAACTGAATGTAATTTAGACTACGTTTTGTTTACAGTGAAAACCAAATTGAAAGTTTTAGCTTATGTAAAGTGTTAAAAGCACAGGTTATTTAAATGAAAAGGAACCGACAAGGAACATAACCTACGAATATTCTGGCCTAACAGCATAATATTTTCCTGCAGTATTTGGCACTCCCGCAAAATGCACGTTCCTTAAATCCGTCGCTTGGTGCGTAATGCTCGGTACGTGTTGTTACCTCAACCGCAGCCTATCTTATGACAGCACAACAAACCGTCCATTATGAACCGGCACCAGGCGTAAGGCACGCCGCACAATAGCGAGTGACGAATGCGCGCCGCGTCCGTCCGGCCATCGCTCATGTCCGACCGGCCGGACGGCAGCCCGGACGGCCCGCACTCGCCCAACTCGACATCGGACACGTATATTACCGCTAACTTACGCCACCGGTTTTGCATACGAAATTAATGTTGAAAGTGTTGAATGCTAAAAAAGCTATTACCGTGCGAGGAGGACATGATTTGTGACGTCTTGTGTAATAATTTTACGTGAGTTTAAGGTTAGGTACTTGTTTCCGTTGAAGCAAAAAGTTCTGAAATAGTGCAATGGTGTTGGGGCGGACAAGACGATTTAAATCGTGAATGGCGGGAAACAAAAAGGACTTCCAACAAGGAAATCTAAAGAAACAGAATACAGTAAATGAATTCCCGAGTCGCACGCCGTGTCTGATACCATAAATGCTTGATCGATATTCGATTTGCCACTCTATCCTCTAACATATTTGCAAACTGCCGTAAATAGATACTTATCTGTCAAAGAGCAAAAACGGATCTCGAGTCGAACAACGATATTATTTTAAGAAAAATATCAGACGCGCGCTACATTTTCCCGGAACCTATTTTGCGGGCGCGTTTCAATGACAAAGCACTTACCATTACCAGCTGAAAGCATACGCAAGAAAAAAAACATGGCAACTCAGAGTAAGGGAACCTCCAGAGAGAAATGGATGGGTTCGGAGGGGCCGGACGCCTCGCGCCGGGCCGGATACAGCGCCGGCCGGAAGGCGAACCCTTTGCCACAAACCTTTGTTTATCGAAGCCTTCCCTCACAACTATTACGCAGAACGGGAAACGGCATGCTCCTGACACCCCGCCCGAAACCTAACTCGTAAGATAATGAAAAAACTTTCTCAAAAGTGAATTTCCTAGCTTGTTTCTCGGAAGGTTTCGGCTAGTTAATAATAATGATGTTTGAGGCAGGAAGTGGAGCTTCTAAATATCAGATGTCACCGGCCATTTAGGAAACAGGCCAACTTTCCTTTTGAGAACAAGTACCGACTGCTTTGTGCTGACGAGATTTATTTAACAACTCGGAATCCTTTTACGTTCGTCGTCGTTCAAATTTCTGTTATTTTATGATGAAAATGAACCTCACATTTTCATATAGATCGGTATAAAATGTTTTTATTTACAATGTCTCGGATTCTGCTGTCTCTCTCGGAAAGGTTTCTTTGTATCCAAAATAAGATTCGTTTTATTTGAAGGTGACATTATTTGCGTACGAATTTCCGAGTTTGACAATATAAATACGTCAGTCGTCGTAACCTTTGTGAATATCGACCGCATTGAAATCAGGATCGTTTAACAAAATATCTAAAGAGCCGTGGAGTTGCCATATATTTACTTTTGGCCATATATTAGTTTGTATGCCTCGCTTCCGATTCAGGAGCTATTGTTTACCCGGCGGTTGCAAACAGCGAGAAAACCGGATAATATCTTGGCTCCCGCCCAACGTATCCGTGTTTATTTTCAATTGTGTGATTATGCGAAATGTATGTATGATTTAGAGCGCATGTGCGGTGTGCTTTAGCTGTTTAGCATCATATTTTGTCAGTTGTTTATACGGGGAAGGATAACTTCAGACTGTGAAGACCATTTTGAGATCTGTTATATTTAGGAATAAGTATAACAGCGCGCGACACGAGCTACCTACTTTAGTTGGAATATTATTCTTGTTGTATAAACAATGTGAGATAGGTTTGGATTTCAAAAACAGTTGTGTTTTGTCATTACAATAAGTAATACAGAATAGATTGTTGTCAAATGCAAATTAAAGTTTGTATAAATAATATGTAAAGTGTAAATTATTGTTGTTGAATGGGCATGAATCAGTGTAGTAATTTTGCTCGTGTAAAAAGACTTCATAAGACATTAATTATTATACCAAATGACATTTTAATAACACCTAAAATGTAATTTTCGCAAGAAATGAGAACATTAAAATACAATTTCAGCCGTCACCCCGGTTACCCAGTTAATAAATCAAATAGACAATGCTAGGAATTATGACGGAGGGCGTTGTTCCAAGGGCGAAACGAAGCTAGAGGCCGACCAAGACAGCTGTGAAGAAGAGTACCTCGATATTTACTTTCATAATCATAATCATTTATTTGCATTAAATGTAAGTACAAAATTGCAATGTCTGCGTTTGCTACTAAAATAACTGAAAAAGGTCATTACTCAGCTTGTGCTGGTGTAGAACCAGTGGGCTCTACACCAGCGCTGGTTTTCAGTAATGCCAAAAGATGGAGAATGTCTCCTAGAGTTATTTTTACATTATAATAATTATATCGTTTAAGTGTTCTAGCATTAAATTTTTATAATAACTGAAATAAAATAAATATTCTATTATATTCTATAAAAAGTTCTTGTTAACAAATTAGTCGATCCTCAGTACATTCTGCCTTGTCAAGGCGTGCAAAATTTTATATTAAACTTTCACCGTATCTGTACTGATTACTGGCACTAGAATCACCATATAAGATGATTCTAAATGATCTTTGTGATTTTACAGAAAAGTTTAATTGATTTTGAATATTGACGAATAAAGATCATCTTTTTCTTTATTATATGGCTGCTTTCCATCCTGTGAGTCGTGAGTTCGATTCCCACCCAGAGGAAATGTTTGTCTGATGAATGAAATTAAATTTCTATATAATCTATGCACTTATAGTTTCCATATTACAAACTTTGCTTTGTTTGGGACTAGAGTGTGATGTGTGAAATGTCCGTGAATATTTATTTATTTTAAAACTGCTCTCGTCAACAAGACATACAATTTTGCTAGTATCAAAAGTAATTTTTAATGTAATATATTTTTTTTAAGTAAGTAATCAAATAGTTTTCGTACTTTTTCGAGCATCAAAACTAATTAATCAATCGTCAACATTCTCTTACGTCCCGTAGCTCGGGAGCCAAATGAATTGAATTATGAGGAAAGTTTCCACTTAAAAGGCTTATTCGATGATGAAATTGAGGTAGTAAAAGGTAAGTTTTTTTTGCTAGAATTTATGGGTTGCGTTAGATTGTGTTTCAGAGTTTTATAGCGGCGTTGCGACGCGAATAATAAATATTCCAATGAAAAATAACGAGTATTCGTTCAAAATAGTTGATTATATCATCATTTCAGTCATTAAAATGCGCCAGACGTGTTTTATAAATGGTAATAAATACCTGTTTTTGAGTGAAAAGAGTTTTCAAATGAACGTTGAATTTTTTATATTTTTAAGTAGGTTTTTTGGAATGATTAAATTCTCTATAATGTAACTCTCTTAAATATTTCGTTATTATTTATTGATTGCACTTTGCACAACAGGCAAAAACGCCCAAAAAGCAAGGTAATAGAAAACTGAGAAGAACTTTGTCCAGCAGCACGAAAAAAAAGCTTTGTTTTGTTTAAAAAACACAACTTAGACATAGACATAGACATTTATTTATTTACCACACAGCACACAAAACAAAAATAAAAATACAAACAAAACAATAAAAATTAAACTAACAATCATTTTTGTGTGCTACAGCAGCAAAAGGGCCCCGACTCAGCATAATGCCTAGCCACTTGTAGGTGGCTAGGCGCTGGTATTCTGTCGAGACCTTTCGACCAATAGGCCTTGTGAGAAACAAGTACGTATATTATTGTGTACAATAAAAATATAAAATTAAAATAATAATAAGCAGAATGAACTCAGGTAAATACATATTAATACATAAATATAAAACAAAAATTAATTATAAAAAAAGCATATTCATAGTTTGAGTCAAGTAGGACAAGAAAAACGATTAAACGATGCAATAAAATTTAACAAGTAAACGGCGCACTATGCTATTCGCTCCAACTTACCTTTATAAACCTTTTTGCTTTCGTTAATAATCCTAATGTGGTGTGCCGTGACGATTCACTTCCTAGTGGTACCATGTCTTTTAACTTTTCCAGGCAGGTTCTGAGGTGTGCTCTTCTGCAACAAAGAAAAAAACACATTTAAAATGTTTTTTGTGCTTTCGCAAAGGTTAAAATTTTCAAGATGGCGGCTAACGGCCGAATTTGGTCGCCATTTTGAATTTAGACTATCTAAGACCCGACTGAGCTAATTACAAATAAGTTTAAAGACGAATTTTGAAGTAATAACCGAATCTTTATTCGGTTGTTAGTATAATTAAATAAATAAATAATGAATATTCACGGACATCTCACACATTGTGCTCTAGCCTCAAACTAAGCAAAGCTTGTACTATGGAACTAAATTTGATGTTTGTTAGAAAAAGTATTTGATCAGCGTGCTAGTTTTTATAGTTTCAGCCAAGATGGCGTTCTGTGTTAAGTTATTAATTATTATTGTTTATGTAATCTAATAAAAGATACGATTTATTATACTATGGACGACGTTTCTTTGTTATTTTTTATAAATATTATCCAATTACATTATGAAAAGTAAAAATAATGTTAATTGAACAAATCTAATTATTTCTAACGAGCACGATAAGATACAATTTCTTTCTAGAAATATATTTTTGGAAAAATAAGCAATAATAAATGCGGGTTCAATTACATTAGCACTATTAGCGAAGACAAAGGCCGTAATGCCTTAATTATGTCGATCCACACACACAGCTATATCTCATATACAGGGTGTACAAAAGAATATGTATTTTTACAAAAAGCTTATAATAAGCGTAGCTTTGAAATGGACTGAGGAAATTTTGAGCGTCTTTTCAAAAGTAGATAAATTTTAGTTTACGTCTCAGTAATCTATTTTTATTTTATAAGTTGTAAATCAAGAACCCAGAACCTCATCTAGGTTCTAAAGCCTAAAGAGACACCGAAATCTCCTCATAAAAACGCATAATTGTAGAATTTTATTTTAATATAATTTGGCAGTTGGGTTTTGGATGTTTTAGTTAGAAGATCGTAAACAAGAAAAAGAGAGAATTATTAAAAAAAAGGATGCAAATAAATTTTATTATGAATTTTTGAACAAATAATTTAACTCCCTGTATAGATGTTGGTGTATTATTATACCTACCGATAATATAGATAGATATTTCTCTGTTTGAGCGCGAACTGAACGTACGCTTTGCCGCAGGTCGCCCCTACTATTTGTTACGCTTTACAATGTAATTGGTTTCGAGTGGTACTTAATAAATAGATAATTTATAGATTAGTACTTCTAAGTAATATACCTTTTAAAGAGCTTCGAGTGTGGTTAAAGCTACTACGGAAAACATCTAATTTAACTGAGCTGCGTCTGTCATTGCATCTGATAGATGTCAAAACAGACAAATGATGTGATGAGATGTCAAAAAGCTTGACTCGACAATACACCAAAATACTAACGGTCTATCTTATAAAAAGTTAGCGCAGACTTGATGTCTTGATTACCATACGTAATGTGAACATAAACGCTTTTATAAGATAGGGGGTTAGTTATTACTTAATACTTAGGGTCAAATAAATAATCACTAACATATACAAAATTCTGAGTGGACTGAGATTTAGTGTAGCTTAAAAGATAAAATCGATTCCCTCTTAATCTCTGAATTTAGCGCAAGATTTCTCAATTAATATATCTATCATCAATCATACAAGCGAGTCCCACCCGTGAAACGAATCGTCAACGCCTCGAGGCGAAAATCTGTTATCCAATTTATCGATTTGTGTCGGTGTTAATTCGCGAACGTCGGCGATAAGTCAATTATACTCGTAGACTGTCGCGATTCTCAGGAAGGTATTCCGGATAGGGAGTGGCCTGTTTCCATCTCTCTTAGTTGAAAATTGCATTTAATCCCCTACAATTCGGAAAACTGAATCGTTACGTTTGATTGCGTTTTGACGATAGTTTTTAATCATGTTACTACGTCACGATCAAAAAGAAATCTTCTTGTTTTTTTTAGTAGTGTGAATCAGCACCAACTAGATTAAAATCTATGCAGCAAAAAGAACAAAAAAACGTTTATTGAAAATAATACTAACATATAATTTTAAGAAAAGGTGACTTGTCACTTTAAAAAAAAACTATATGCAGGTGCCAATGCCAATGCAACCATGCCACCATGTCAATATATTTTTCTTATATCACCCAGTCGAAAAACTAGAATGAAAATTTCATGTCAGCTTTCGAGTGACTCGCGAGTAGCTTTCGAGTTACAGAAGTAGGGGTTCAAATAAGCTTTGTTAGCGGTAGAGTCCCGCGGCTAAGCGCGCCTTTGCCAGCTTTGCCCGGCCTCGCTCAACATCCACTAATTTCATTTCCCTGTATTTTTTCAACAAAAGAACTTGCATTGTTTTTGTAACAAGGATTTCCAGTACATCTGACGTTTATTATCTTATGCAGTCTGGGATTAGTGTTACTATCCCCACTAGGGGTTAGGGTTTGATTTCTTTACATTGCGGCTACCCCCAGGGGTTCGGGTTTGATTCCTTTATGTTGATGTTTTTATTAACAGACTTTAAAAAGAAGAGGGTCTCAATTCAGCTGTATTTTTATTGTATAATTCGCGATTACTCTGGCAATTGTGAATCGATTTTGATGATTCTTTTGTTTGATAGACACTAGTCAGATCCAAATACAATTCATCTAGGCATATATACACTATACCTACTACTATAGTCTTAGTAAGGCAACTTGAGTTAAAAAATATTAGTATTTAGGAATCGTCCATCAGAACATTCCATCAATAAAAAAATCTCCATAACAGGCGTTGATGATTATATATTGTCAATAAATATTTACCTATTTGTTTATTTTTTAAATACTTAGTTATCTCTTATATTTTTTATAGAAGAGATAACTAAGTCACAAAAATATAGAAAAATATCTAAAGCTGGCTAAGTATAGTTCTTATTTAAACCTAAATTACTTGTCCTAAACCCAGTTTATTTTATATACATCCTTCTATAATTACTCAGCTGTTTCTGATAATTCTTCCATTACTATATCTCGCTCGTAAAAGCTAGTTTGTAAGAGAGTATTTTCCGGGAATATAACTAATTTATTGTTATGTTATTGCAGAGGGTAGACCATATTGTAGCAGGTAAAAAATGTGGGTAATAACGCTAATAACGCTTGTGGAGGCGAAAAGGAGATATTGTATTTTATGTAAGAGATAATATTTTGGACAATATTTTTTTATTTTTTTTATTTGGGAAACAAACAGTTATTATTTACTAAATAAAAAAAAACTTAAGATAACACACAAACCAGTAAAGTTTCCTTCATTACATAATATATTTGGAGTCATATTTTTTTTTTCAACCTATTTCGTCCCACTGCTGGGCAAAGGTCTCCCCCAAATTCCTCCATTTCTCTCTTTCTTTTGCTTCTTCCCACCATTTCTTTTCAAAGTTGTCTAGATCATCTCGCTAACGCCTCTTAGGTCGACCACGAGATCGACGCTTATTAGGAGTCATATAAATAAATAAATAAATATTCACGGACAATTCACACATCACTCTAGTACATAGTAGTATCTAAGCAAAGCTTTTACTATGGAAACTAGATCGGATACTTATAAATATTTCTTTTTGTAAATACATACACATAATACATAGAAACACCCAGACACAGAACAAATATTTATGTTCATCACACAAACATTTGCTCTGTGTGGGAATCGAACCCACGACCCACAGCATCGAAGGCAGAGCTACTACCAACTTGTGTGATATGTCCGTGATAAAAAACATTTTTATTTACAAGTTAACACGCGTCGATTCGAGAACCTCAGTTTTTTCGTCGGTTTTCGTAATAATGTCAAAAGCATTTGACATTATGACGTCAGAACGTTAACTGGCTTTGAAGACCTCAAACTAAGGCGAACGGTACACGTCAATAAATATTGTGATAATTATCATGATATTTACTTATCTTGGTTTTTGTATCTTATGTATATTGTGATCCGTCAATACATTACCCTACACGTCAATAAATATCGTAATCCGATAGTATATATTGACGGATCACAATATGGATCTTGCGTGTAGCCTTCGCCTAAGAGCAGACATAGTGAAGTCCACAATAGGCGCAGACAGTTCTGTCCAATACTGGGAGCTGACTTCCGCCGGAAATTACCTCCCGGTCTACCGACGGTATAATTGCTGTGACAACTATACAAGGAACACTGTTCCAAGACAATATAATAAACAATAAATAAATAATGCTGGACAATCCACACAACATCATCTAGCCCCAAGCTAAGCAGAGCTTGTGTTATGGGTACTAGAAGACTGACATACTTAATACAATATCATTACATAGATAGATATTTTTTATTATACATATACAATACCCAGAACACCCGGAATAAATATTTGCAGATACAAACATTTATCCCAAGGCGGGAATCGAACCCGCAACCTTCCGCGTCGCAAGCGGACCTTCGCCCGCCGCGCCACATCGGTCGTCATATATATTCATAGTAGTAGTACAGATTCTTGTGAAGAAACTCGAGATAGCGCTGCTTCTACAGTATCAGTACTTAGCTGCAGAAATAAGTAGGTCCTTTTCATTTTATTGGAGAAAAAAATAATGCTAAAAATATAACTAACTTAAAAACACTGAAAATCTGTCATCTCCGGAAAATTTTACATTAAAAATACATAATTGAAAATAAAAGTCAAAACAGACAAAATTGTTTCAAGTTAGTGATTGTACGGTCACCGTATTAACATTACTTTTAAAGAATAGCTGGATCTGTACTGATACAATGTATTAACTGTTTTTTGTCCCAAATAAATAAATAAACAAATAAATTGGCCGATAGATGGCAGATTAGCACAGAGGACCGTGGTGTGTGGAAGAGTTTAAGGAAAACCTTTGACCTGTGGGATACAATAGGTTAAATAAAAAAACAGTTTCCCAAACTACAAATATTTTTAATTTAGTAGAAGTGTTGCCACGCTCCAAACATTGTTATCGAGCGGAGACCGGTTTAGTGCTCGTAAATGACAGAGGACTCGAAAAACTCGTAAAAAACTCATCAAAAGGGGAATTGGGCTCACTAGATACCACTCCACTATGATAATGTTGCGGACAATCGTCGCAATTATAAGCCCACTGTTGGGCTTTTGTACTAGTTATAAACAGTTAACTACTTTCAAAAACACTTAAAATATACTTAGTAATCACTGAATAATATATTCATGGACATTTCACACATCGTGCGTCCCAAACTAAGCAAAGCTTCTATAGGAACTAGAATACTTATATACATTTTTTTGTAAATACATAGAATACACTTACGACTACGCGGAGCTATGTAATGGAGATATGTATTTAAAAAAAATACATATCAGGATTCTTGTTCCCATAGATTTAAAACATAGCATATTCTTCTCATAGCTAGTGGAACTGGCACCTAGAATCACCTAGTATGTAAGACGATTCTAAATGATCCTAGTGATTTTATTGAATGAAGAACTTTACTTACTTACTAGCCTTTTAAAGCTAGATGATGTGAAATGTTTGTTATTTGGTCCGAAAATCTATTTATTATGTTATAAAAAACAAAGTAAAACTTTAGTAACGCGGTAAAAAACAAAGAAAAACATGTTTATAAGTCTAAAAACGTATAAAAGTGGCACTTATTACCTTATTCACGTTGCGCCCCATAACGTACAGAAAAAAAAACAAAGTCGTAAGAAACCGGTGGTCCAGTGACAGGTGCTTTTATGACCGAAGGACGACCGATGTGGCGCGGCGGGCGAAGGTCCGCCTGCGACGCGGAGGTTACGGGTTCGATTCCCACCTTGGGATAAATGTTTGTACGATCTGCAAATATTTATTCCGGGTGTTCTGGGTATTTGTTATGTATAATAAAAAAATATCTATCTATGTAATGTATTGTATAAGATGTCAGTCTTCTAGTACCCACAACACAAGCTCTGTTTAGCTTGGGGCTAGATGACGTTGTGTGGATTGTCCAGCATTATTTATTTATTCATGACTTCTGATTTTTATTAGAATTTGAATATTTCATTGCGAATGTATGATTTTATTATCATAACCGAAAACCACAACTAACAACTAACGTATCGAAACGACGTCTTTTAGATACACTGCGTGTTGACATCAGCTTTTCTGTCAAACGTTGTAGAGTTAGCGCACATTGTATCTTAAATACGTTACGCTTACGGTTTTCACATTCATTCGTCAGCCCTATACAGTGGGACATTTTTTTTTTCTTTAACCTATCTCGTCCCACTGCTGGGCAAAAGTTTCCCCCAAATCCTTCCACTCGTCCCTATTCTCCGCTTTTTTCCCCCAATTCCCCTTGAAAGAGTCTAGGTCGTCCCGCAGTGAGACATAATAAAAAAAAAAAGGCTAAATAAAAAATCTACTTTTGAATTTACTACCTTTTTCAAAAGTACTTTTTTCCTGTAAAGCTCCATCGAACAAAAAAAGATGGAATTAATAAGAATTAAGAAACTAAAAGTCGTAAGAAATGTATACAAGTCGGATACAACTATGGATACAAGTCAGCAATCACGACAACGGCATTTATATCCCAACGACGGATGATACCTAATAGTTGGATACAGAGACGTATGGCACTAGTGTTGGCTATTTGTCGATAAAATTAGGTAAAGTTGTCGATACTAAAAATGACTAGGGTCCTACTATTTATGTAAAATCGATTCAAATTAGTAATTATTGAAATGTATTGTAAATGGACATGCCTTGTATGACATATACTGTTATAATATGGCGAAATAAATATATGAAAATGAAATAAGTCTTCAATTAACTTGTTGATATTTTTTTTCGATTCTAATCAACAAATGCGTTATCAATTTTAAAGTAAAATCCCGATTATAAAGAAAACTATGTTCAAAACCGTGATAGTTTTAAATGGAACTTAATATAACGAAAATAACTTATCGATAAACTTGTTTAAAATTTAGATGATTTTCATTTAGACACACGATATAATTACTTAAAATAAAAAAGTTTATTTATATTTATTAGTTAGTCTTACCAAAACAAGCTTGTAACCATATAATTAGCACGAATCACATTAATTTAATAAAATTTTACCCACACTTGAAATTACACAAATTCAATAAAATATCAAGGTGTTCGACATAGCTCAAAGAATTAGCAAGCTGAAGTGGCAGTGGGCCGGCCATGTTATCCGAAGAACCAACAGCAAACGGATACTAGAGTGGAGACCGCGTTTAGGCAAGCGTAGTGTAGGACGCCCTCCGGCGAGATGGAGCGACGATCTGCGAAGTGTAGCTGGCAAACACTGGATGAGAAGAGCCGAAGACCGGGCTCTGTCGCGCGTCTTGGGAGAGACCTACGTCCAACAGTGGACTGATATAGGTCGATGATGATGATGAATAAAATATCGATAAAATGTAACCGTACAAACACATCACTAGTGGGCGAGGTCAACTCGCAATCAGTCGACGAATTTCTCCGGAACTTTTGCAGTAAAATATCAAATATCAACGTCGGCCACGTGAATACCCGTTTTATTCGTTACTGCCCTTATTTCATTAGTGGGCCTTAGTTAGTGGTCCTTATTGATATAAAAAAAACAAAACCTTGGATTCTTTTTGTTTAGTGATCTAGTTCACTTAAGGCTATGTTTTGTTTGAGTTAAGATGGCTATGTTAATGAAAAATGCAAACTGTAGTTCCAAACAAAGCAAAGCTTGTACTATGGGAACTTGATTGCAGATTATTTTTTTTTGTAATTAAATAGAAAAAACCCTAGTATCATCATACAAATAATTTAACGAGCGCCATATAAAGTATAAAAACAAATAAATAAATGTTCATGGACATTTCACACATCACACTCTAGTTTCAAACTAAGCAGAGCTTGTACTATGGGAACTAGATTACAGATAGAATACTTAAATACTTTTTTTTTTTTTTGGAAATACATACATAGAATGGGAATCGAACCCACGACCCACAGCATAAAAGGCAGAGCTACTACCAACTGAGCTGTGACGCCTGTCAAATAAATACTTAAATTTGTCCTTATATAGTCCCCAAAACAAAGAAAAATCACCTCAATAATAAAAAACACAACTGAAAAACAAGGGAACAGAGTTAGCATGCTATCGGATCGGTAAACTTTCCGAAAAAAAGGATATACCATTAACAGAATTTCGGAAGTTTGTCGATTTTTTGGAGCACGCGACTGTTAGCATGTTAACTATTTATTGGTGTTAGTGGTTAAGAATCACTTAACATTAGGTGGGTCATCTACTTGTTTTTTTTTTAATCGAAACGTGAAAATTAATGTTTGACAGGCGTCACAGCTCAGTTGGTAGTAGCGCTGCCTTCCATGCTATGGGTCGTGGGTTCGATTCCCACCCAGAGCAAATGTTTGTGTGATGAACATAAATATTTGTTCTGTGTCTGGGTGTTACTATGTATTGTATTAAATTGTATTCTATCAGTAATCTAGTTCCCATAGTACAAGCTTTGCTTAGTTTGGGACTAGAGTATGATGTCTGAAATGTCCGTGAATATTTATTTATTTAATACCATAGTAGTTTGTCACTACGCCGTATTCTCTATTTCTCGTAGCATGTGCTACGCCGTAACACATGATGTAGCGGCGTAGCACATGCTACGAGAAATAGAGGATACGGCTTTGACTTTGCATTCTGACTTTAATAACTTTATTAATCGAACTTTTCTTATAAATAAATAAATAAATAATGCTGGACAATCCACACAACATCATCAAGCCCCAAGCTAAGCAGAGCTTGTGTTATGGGTAAGTACTAGAAGACGGACATACTTAATACATAGATATCTACTTCTTCTTATACATATAAAATACCCAGAACACCCGGAATAAATATTTGCAGATCGTACAAACATTTATCCCAAGACGGGAATCGAACCCGCAACCTCCGCGTCGCAGGCGGACCTTGGCCCACCACGCCACATCGGTCGTAAAATGTCGTCAAATGCAATGATATTTCAAATCGTTTAGGAACTTAGGACCTCGATAGTGCTAAATTGTAACTAAAACAATTCGTCTAAGCAACAGCTAAGGTTCACCGTCATATAAAAATGCAGCAAGCATATTTCTAGTTATATTTTTTACATATATGTAGAGAATTTACCCTCTTTTTGGTGTACAGTACCTCTACCATGAGTTGTCACAGTAAAATCGCCTGACTTTACTACAGTAGTTACGTCAATATTAGTATGACGTATTTTAGTACCCAACTATCCGCTAGAGGCGCTGTACAAATCTTCATACATTTTTTTAACTACAGACGCTAGCGAGTATAGTAAATGTAGTATAGTAAAAACTCATGGTAGAGCTACAGGGCGATGTTAAAATGCAGCGATGTTTATTGCATTAGTTGGGCGTCAGATGGCAGATCTAGATTTGTGTAATTGCGTCCATGGCGGCGTCATTTGCACAAATGCGAGTCGCTTTGCATACTGATTGCTGACCGCACGAATACAAACAGATAATGTACAGTCCGCGACATTAATACATTGTGTTTTTACAAGTGTGGAATTAGAATTTCACCGAATGTTACGTAGCTTTTTTTTGACGATTGATGTGGCGCGGCGGGCGAAGGTCCGCCTGCGACGCGGAAGGTTGCGGGTTCGATTCCCGCCTTCGGATAAATGTTTGTACGATCTGCAAATATTTATCCGGGTGGTCTGGGTATTATATATGTAAGTATAATAAAAAATATCTATCTATGTAATGCATTGTATTAAGTATGTCAGTCTTCTAGTACCCATAACACAAGCTCTGCTTAGCTTGGGGCTAGATGATGTTGTGTGGATTGTCCAGCATTATTTATATTTATTTTGTTTTACAAAAATGCAAAAGTAAGGAAAAATGACGTGAAAGGTATATTTTATTTATCTAACTTTTTATGTGAGTTCTATTAATTAAAAGGCCCATAAAACGTCATTATATGATAGAAGGTACCATTAGATGAAACAAATCGCGGCCATTACTGCGCCGTTTTCGATGAAACTTTACAAATTAATCGTTGCAGAAGTTTCGCCACTAATTTACCTCACCGCGTGTTCTACTCACTGGTTATAAATTTTTATAATTATAAATAATAGACGACCGATGTGGCGCGGCGGGCAAAGGTCCGCCTGCGATGCGGAGGTTGCGGGTTCGATTTCCGCCTTGGGATAAATCTTTGTACGATCTGCAAATATATACTTCGGGTGTTCTGGGTATTTCATGTGTATAATAAAAAATATCTATGTAATGTATTGTATTAAGTATGTCAGTTTTCTAGTACCAATAACACAAGCTCTGCTTAGCTTGGGGCTAGATGATGTTGTGTGGATTGTCCAGAATTATTAAAATTATATTAAAACTAAGCAATAACTGTGCTCATACTTTTCTGAGCACAATTATACAGTGCAATAGTCAAAATACTGTTAACTATGTAGCACTTGGTAAAATATTTTCTTAGAATCAAGTCAAAATGGTATCAGCTATAATTAATTGTAGTTGATGCTAATTTGATTAAATCAAAACAAAAAATGCCTAAATTAAAAGTATATATTTTTTTTTTTTTACTAGTAAAATGAAAGTATAAAGTATTTCCAAAATATAACAAGAAGAGTGTTAGATATGAATGTGAATGGATGTAGAAGTAGAGGGAGGTCAAAGAAAAGATGATGGACAATGGACTGTGTGAATGATGACATGTGTAAGAAAGGTGTGAGCATTGAGATGGCGTCTGATAGAAGTGAGTGGAAGAAGAAAACGTGTTGTACCGACCCCACATAATGTGGGACAAGGGTAGGAAGATGATGTTGATGAAAGTGTAAGTCAAATAAATGTTATATCTATCTATCTATGAAAGTATTTTCAAAATCATGCTCGTGAAACACAACGCGATACAGATTAAAATCAAATTCTACAAACACAACGATAAAATTCCAAACGAAATATACTTTTAAAAAACACTTGTGAAAGCTAAAAAGCTCGTGTTTCGCAAACATTAAATACTAAGGATCAAAAGTCGAGGAATAATTAATTACAGAATAACTAGTCCTTGTGTGCATGCATGAAGAAATGCAATAAAGTCGCGTACACTTGTACGTTTAGCACTGGTTTCCAGTTCTATCAAAAGTGGGCGAGTCTTACACTTACATCGAGCAAACGTCCTTAACTCGTTGAAAGTAAAAAGTATTTTAAATAAATAATGCTGGACAATCCACACAACATCATCTAGCCCCAAGCTAAGCAGAGCTTGTGTTATGGGTACTAGAAGACTGACATACTTAATACAATACATTACATAGATTATAGATATTTTTTATAATACATATAGAATACCCAGAACACCCGGAATAAATATTTGCAGATCGTTCAAACATTTATCCTGGCGGGAATCGAACCCGCAACCTCCGCGTCGCAGGCGGACCTTCGCGTGCCGCGCCACATCAGTCGTCAATTTCAAAATAAATATAAATACTTGGTTATATTGTAACTAATGCTATTGGCACATTTTATACCAGCAACTTGCATTAGAATAGTTTCCATCAACATAGTAATGCAGTGCGCCGTAACTCAAAGGAGCCGAGTTTATAAGGTTCGCTCATGTGAATGAATGAATGAATGTTATTCATTCATTTATTCGCTTTATTGTACACACAAATTACACCAACAAAATACAAGAAGAACAATAGCACATAAATGCACAATGGGCGGCCTCATCGCTCAATAGCGATCTCTTCCAGGCAATGTGGCAACTAACTGAGCTTTAATACCGGTGATCATGCACTGGAAAATATAAGCCTGCTCGTAGACATTATTTGGAAAATAATGTAAGTTTTATAAAATAAAAACATCGTAAAAATAAAAAGTATTCACGGACTCTAGTCCCAAACTAAGCAGAGCTTGTAGAACTAGATTGCTTGAATACATAATATACTTTTGTTTTTGTAAATAAATACATACTTAGAATACATATATACATAAAATAGAACTAATGATTAATTTTTTTTCTGTTTTTTTTGACGTGACAACGTCTTATAATTCGATAGAGCCGGCTGCACGCAAGAAAAAACATGACTCATGAGGCGTTCTGAGGCGTTCCATAAAGTGACGTTGTCACGTTCAACTATCGTCAGTAAACCGACTTTACAGACAACCATTTTTTATGTTTTACTTTCGTTCTACACTCGCTTACAGTCACATGTGTTGCACTGCGACTACAACAATCTTCGAAGTAATATTCTCTTGAAGTCGTAAAACTCAAATCATTAAACCAAATGCACGTCTCAGCTAAACGAAACATTAAATACTCACATAATAATATCTTTATTGGACAAAAAATACAAACAATGATTAAATTAGTTGCGTTTTAGAACCTACGTTAGGTTTGACTTGTCACTTCGTAATTGGTATTTTTCGAATATTGCGAAAAAAAAATTAAAAAAAAAAAATTGTTGATGACGATTGAAGACAGTTTTCTTCATTTTAGGGTTCCGTAGCCAAAAAGGAAATGGAACCCTTATGAATTCGTTATGTCCGTATGTCACTATAATTTTTTTCCGAAACTATAAAAACAATACCGTTGAAACAATTTTTTTGAATAATTACATATGTTAATTACCTGTTTTTACATACAAACTTTTTCTTCTATTTTTCGTAGCCACAGTTTAAGCAGAACATCAGCAACAAATCAGCATCAGCATCAATTTACATTTAACACAGCGCAAGCTTATTTTCCCGACAGATGGCTCTCTCGAGCCACATCCGTGGCGCATTCGTTAAGCGCGAGTCTATTTATTAACGCGATATATCGCCGGTCGCGACGCCGAGACTGCGGCTTTATATGAATTGTCTCACGCGACAAATTAAACAATCTATTTAGATCTAACATGTACAAAAGTATGTTTAAAGTGTTCTATAGCCGAATACAAGAAAGTCTTGCTTTCGAGTACCTCTACCATGACTTGTCACAGTAAGTACGTCAATATTAGTATTACGAATTTTAGTACCCAACTATCCGCTAGAGGCGCTGTACAAATCTTCATAAAAAATTTTAACTACAGACGCTAGCGATTATAGTATAAATAGTATAGTAAAACCTCATGGTAGAGCTACAGTACAAGTCTTGCTTTACAGTACATAATCTAATTTAATTAATAATATTTTATGAACAAACCTCGGTCTGCCTACCATCTTGTAATATTGTAGTGCCCTCAAACAGGGTTCATATGTCGTAACCAAATCTTATAGTTACATCCTAGTCTTAACATATGAGAGCAATAAAGGAATTGACTATTGAGTATAGTAGGTACACACGTAGTTTAAACATGTGTTATCAGTCAATAACTAAAAAAAGTTATGGACTTGACTTTGAAGTCAAGTCCATAACTTTTTTTAGTTGCATATTATAAAAGCCGTAAACCTTGAGGTTTACGGCTTTTATGATATGCCATAATTTTGCCAGTGTCAAAAAAATATTGTAGTTCTAAAACATTTTTTAAAAGGTTTCATTTTGATAAGACATCTGACGTTTCTATTGAAATCGCACGCTCAAAAAAGCAGTTTCCAAGACATTATTATAATACAAATTGACACTTGACAGTCGCTATTTCTTTGATATTTGTGAGCAATTGAATGGGTCTAAGGAGTTTCGCAGACTGGCAACTTATTGAGCAATAGTTGCCTGACAGCTACCGTAGATATGTATAAATGCTTCTTAATATATTATATTAATTGCTAATTTATTAAGCTTTCTGTCATTATTGTTTATTATATTTAATGTACATTATATTAATTGCTTATGTATTAAGCTTTCAGTCATTTAATTTCTGTATCTGCTCTAAGTAGAATACGTCAAACTAACCAAAATTTAAACTAATTGATATTTTACAAATATAAGACTTACTAAAACCTAATAAAATTTAATAAAACTTATTTATTTTGTGGAACATATTTTAAATTATATGATAATTCTTAAAATAAGTACAGCCAGGTATGTCTTGGCTTTTTCAAATCAAAACTGAGCGATTATAATTGCCCGTATAAAACACATTATAGTTAAATTCCAAGACGACTCATGAATTGAGATAGACGGAAAATTACCAAAGAATAGTCAGTTAAATTTGAATAGATGTACTATTCCCTATTCCAGTTACAATTATTATTTACACATTTATTTAAAGTCTTAGCAAAAAGTTTTTTTACAATATATGTACATGATTTCAAAAACAAAATACATAAATAAAAAACTTAAAACTCGGTTGCCGCCAGCAGCGGGGCTAGGCCCAAGCTACCGGTGGTTAGGGCTACAGATTGAGGAACTTCCGGACACATTTATTATTATTATTATTTTTTCAGTAATTTTTTTTAAGAGATATCCTATCTTATGATGTAGATGGTTGAGAACAGCTCAGAACCGTGCGGAATGGAAGGAGCAAAGGGAGGCCTATACCCAGCAGTGGGTCAAGTCGGGCTGTGGATGATGATGATTGGTTACGCCAACAGCACGTTTGTGTGTAATTTATATATATTTCAATATTTTTGACGTTGTATGGTTAAAAATACTTATAGGTAGAAAAAGGTTGGTTTATCTCGCTTGTAATGTTATGCAATCTTATAATCGGGGTAATACGCGCGAATTTGTATTTCGCGCCCACCTATCAGAGTGAACTAGTGAACATGCGAACGTATATCGCTACCCGTTCATTCACTCATCGCATCGCGCGCCGGCATTCACTCTTCGCGCCGGCGTTCATTCGATTCATGGTTCTGGCGCCGACATCTCTGGTCGTGCAGCTGCCGTGTCTCCGATAGCCTCGAGGTCCGGTCAGATCCTCGGCTTTCGCGGTCTCCAACTAAGTTACTGTTGTTGAGATCAAATCGCATCGCGGAGCGATACATCATCGCTTCATTTCGCAAGGAATAACAATTTACATTGACAATACAAACTTCTGTGTCGTGACGTGGACTTGGATGCTTGTGAACCCGTATAGACCCCCCTGGACTGGATTGCTGGCGTTGCTGGTGAGTGAACCTTCCTATATTACCTAGGTTATTTTAGCTCTGCAACGTCTAAAGTTATCGCAAGTCTAGATTCCCTAAAACCTTTGAACCAGCACCTATCGCAAGTATAACTTTTGGCGGCTACTTATTAGCTTTTTACGCGTGCTGAAGGTTATGCTCCATTTTGGTCCTTCGAACCGGATCCTATCATTTGATCCTAGTGAGCTTAGATACTTTTATCCTAAAATCTATAAAAATCTAAAATTTTAATTACGTATAATTGCATATCGTTATAGGAAACCCGTCCTTATTGCGTTGTACGTAAGGTCTATACTGGCCTGCGTTCTTTATAGCAGTCCCGTCACTTTTTGTGAATTTAAGTTATTAATTTGCATTATAAACTTATAAATCGTAACGAAAATATTTAAGTTATTAATATGTACAGTGATTTGTGTCGTAAAATAAGTGTTTTCGCAAAATACGCATAAAACTTTCCATCGCATTTTAATTTCGGGTAGTTTCGTGCGCCGTACAAATCCCCGCCGTGGCACGCACGGTACATGGTCGTGATCGGTTCGTGCGTAGAGTGCATGGAGATCGTAGATACTTCTAGAACTTTTATGACAAGTCATTGAACTTTCGTTATCTTGATTTATAAGAAGTTTTGTATGATAATTGTTATTCTATTTAATCGCCTCGTATTGTACGAGAAATTAATCGCAATACAGTCCACATCGCATTTGATTAAATTAGTGCAATTTATTCAAATTAATCGCAAATAATAATTTTGTTATTGTTTTGTTTTTTGGTAAATAAAGTTTTTGTTTGCCACTATACCTACTTACGCTACGGTTGTGATATCGGATAAGTTAATTCCGTATTTACACCTACGTTCAAGTTAGGTTTTCGCTAGGTTGGATATTATTTCTATACCTAAAAAACATTGTGTTTTTGTTTAAGTTTCTGCGAGTTACACCTATAAGTTATTTAGGATCATATGGTCTACGGAAAGCTATCGGCTAAGTTATTGCTGCGTCTTATTCGTACCATACTGAGTTGTAATTCGTATCGCATCGCATCGCATGTATTTTGTATAAATACACATTTGGTTAGTTGTATTGTAAGTAACTATAGAAGTTTTTGTTTGGTATAAGTTATTTACCTATGAAAAGTGTCTCCGTACTTACAAGTTATACCTACTGAATAGTCTTTTGTTTACGCTGCCTTCACTAAGTTGTTGTGATAGGTACCGGGCGGGAAATACTCCCGTACCTGTTGTGTTATTGTAATAACATTTTTGTTGTTATTTTTGTTGCGCGTTCCGCTAGGGTTCCGCATACTTGTAGGGAAAATTGGTTCCGTATCTACATATTATAATATATTTTTATGTTCAAACATTTGTTTTTTGATTTGTTTGATTCGCATTTTTCGCAATTAGCTTGTTAAGGGTTCCGTCGTCGGATAATTAAGGTTCCGAGTCAATAATTTTTGTACTTATAAAAATTTTTGTTTGTTGATTCTATTGTTTATTTAAAATGGAAGATTTACAAAATAAATTAAAACTTTACGAAGGCAAACGTGCCGCTTATTTCGCTCGCATACAAACATTATATGATTCGATCTGCAATCTTGATGACGAAAAATCGCGGAACACTTTTATTGCTCAAGCTAAAACAATAGGTACCATTCGTAATGAGTATATGAATACGATTGACAGTATAAATCTCATTTCAATGAAACTTGACCCCAAGTACGAGGTTAATTATAATTCGCTTACCGCCTTTGACGATCTTTCGTGCGAAATTAAAAATGTTTTGAGTTCATTTAACACAACGAATGATTCAACTACCTCGACAAGTAGGTCAGGTACTTCGCATATCAAAATACCTCGCATTGAGCTACCTACCTTTGATGGTGATATTCAGAACTTCCCTTTCTTTTATGAAACATTCAAACGTGTTATTCACACCAATCCCGATCTTTCGGATTCGGATCGCATCCATTACTTGTTGAGTCACCTCAAAGGCAAGGCGAAGGGCGTGGCAGTCGGCATTGTGCCCGCTGCAGAAAACTATCGTGTTATCTGGGATGCGCTTATCGCTAAATACCGGGACACGCGCGCTCTCGCTGTAAACTATTTGAATCAGCTGTTCTCGCTAAAATCGGCTGGTTCTTCGCCCGCTAATGTTGAAAAGGTGTTTGATAAATATACCGCTATTGTTGCCGGGCTCAAGCAGTTAAAAATAGACAATATGTCTGATTTTATATTTATGTACGCGGGTCTTAAGTTAATAGATTCCGACATCGCAAAACATTATGAAATGTCGCTTCGCACATTGAAAGATCCTCAAAGCGTAGATTACGATTATTTCGTTAAATTTGTACGAGAACAAGTTAAAATATTATATCGCACTGCGCCGCAGCGGCCAGAGCGCTCGACTGCTGGCTCCGGCGCTGGTGCGCCGTCCGTCACGTCCGCTAGGGTTTCGCAGGTGTACGTAGCTACGTCACCTACATGTTCGCTTTGTCAGTCGAAGCACGCCAACTTATATAAGTGTGGCGCCTTTTTAAAATTAAACACGACTGATAAATTTAAACACATTAAAGACAATCGCATATGCGGTAATTGTCTTAGTGACCAACACACTGTATCTAAATGTCAATCATCGATTACATGCAAGAAATGTAATAGTAAACATCACACCTTGTTACATTTTGATCAATCGCCGCCACAACAAAAGAAACAACTGCAGGCAGCTAGCGCCGCGCCGTCGGTTAGTGCTGAAGATCAGACCCCGGATGAGAAACGTGTTTCTTTGTGTACTCATTCGGCTTTGGCTCAAAATAATACTCGCACCACGGAAGTTTTGGCTACTGCGAAAGTGTTAGTGGTAGGTAGAAAAGGAAAGGATGTTGTTGTTCGCTGTCTTTTGGACCCGGGTTCTCAGAAGAATTATATTACTACCCGATGTTGCCGTATGTTAGGGCTACCTATTCGTGATGATTCTGTTGTCACTGTGAAAGGTATCGGTGGTACTTCTCAGTCTGTTCGTGGTTCCGTAGACTTCACATTTAGCTCGCGCCTTCGTGCTCAACCTAAGTACACCATTGATGCCTTGGTACTCGATGAGATAACAGGACAGCTTCCGTTGTGTTCGATAGATGTCGCTGATCTCGGTCATATCGATTCACGCTTACTGGCTGATGATACTTGGAGTGTGCCAGGGAATATTGACATCTTGCTTGGAGTAAAGCTGTTTGCTAAGTTATTGCAACCCAGCGAGGTTACTTCTACAGCTGGATGTCCAGACGCATTAGAGACTGTGTTAGGTTATATATTTATGGGAGACGCACCTATTCTAGAGCCTCCTACCGCTACGATGTCTTTCTGCGCTACGTCGTCTTTAGAAAGTTGTGATTTGCGCAAATTCTGGGAGATAGAAGAAGTTCAGGCTTCTTCTATAACTAGCGTAGATGATAAGCACTGTGAACAATTTTATTGTTCCACAACTACTCGCACCCCTACTGGCAAGTATGTGACTGCTTTGCCACTCAAGATGGACGTTTCGGCTTTAGGCAATTCTTTCGAAATCGCACGTCGTAGGTTTCTTAGCCTCGAACGTAAATTTAAATCGCATCCTAATGTCAAAATTCTTTATGATGATGTCATTAAAGATTATCTGAAAAACAACTACATTTCTCTCGTTGAAGGAGTTTTACCCGGTGAGGTCTCGTTTTATATCCCGCACCATGCTGTCATTCGCGAGGACAAGACTACCACCAAGTTACGCGTGGTGCTTGATGCAAGCGCGAAGACAGACAATGGAACGTCACTTAATGACATTCTTTACGCAGGTCCCGTTCTTCAAGCGGACCTTCTCAATATTTTATTGAACTTGAGACTTTTCGCTGTGGCTATCACCTCTGACGTGAAAGCTATGTACCTTAAAATCGCAGTGCGATCTTCAGATCGCCCGCTGCAACGCATTTTATACCGGTTTCACGAAACCGAGGAAATACAGGTTTTTCAGTTTTCAGTTGTCCCTTTTGGACTTAAATGTTCTCCCTTTATCGCTATCCGCACAATTCAACAATTGTGTAAGGATGAAGGTCATCGCTTTCCTCTCGCCAGTGAGATACTGAGCCGAGATATATACATGGACGATATCGCCAGCTCTACTACTAGTGTAGAGAAAGCAATAGAGTCTTCTCATCAATTGATTAAGATATTTTCTCTTGGTGATTTTGAATTGACCAAGTGGTCAAGCAATAGCTCTGAAGTTCTTCAAGCTATTCCCGAGTCATTGCGACTCTCGCACAGTGTCGATCTAAGTAAGGATCCGACGCTGAAAATTCTCGGTCTCCGTTGGTTTCCCGACGAAGACTATTTCGCATTTCAGGTCAACCCTGATGATCGCCCTTGCACAAAAAGGAATATCCTGTCGTCTATCGCTCGCCTTTTTGATGTTTTGGGTTTAGTCGCACCTATGATTTTGTTCGCTAAGCTTATGATCAAGGATCTCTGGCTAGTCAAAATCGATTGGGATGATGTCCCACCGCATCGCATTGTTCGCCTCTGGGAACAATTTCAAGCTGAGTTACCCCAAATTTCGCAGCTTAAATTCGCACGTCATATTGGCGTTATTGAAAAATGTCAACTTGTAATAGTTGGATTCGCGGATGCTAGTGAGAAAGCTTACGGTGGCGTAGTCTACGCTCATGTGGTTAAGCCAGATGGTAAAATTGTTGTCTCACTAATATGCGCCAAATCCAAAGTCGCACCTCTAAAGGTTGTATCGCTAGCTCGCCTGGAGCTATGCGCCGCACTCCTTTTATCAATTTTGATAAAACGAGTTTTTGATCTTTACTCCGCTCGATGCGCCATTGAGGCTGTCGTAGCTTTTTCAGATTCAACTGTAACTTTGAGTTGGATTCATTCATCGCCACATCGCTGGCACACTTATGTGGCCAATCGCATCGCTAAAATTCATGAAAATCTATCAGCAGAACACTTCTTTCATGTCAAAGGATCTGAGAATCCGAGTGACTGTCTCTCTCGCGGCTTGACACCGGTTCAACTGGTTCACCATCCATTGTGGTTGGCTGGACCACCGTGGCTTGCAACACCTCGACACGAATGGCCTGTCAAGCCATTTGTCTCTGGTGAAGCGCAAGAGATGCCAGAAATGAAGCCTGTTGCCCTTCCTGCGGTAACACAGGATAGTTCTTGTTCAGAAAGTTCTTCAACGGAAGACATTTTGTACGTCCGCGCCAAAAGATTTTCGTCTTGGATGAAATATTTAAAGACAATTTGTTTTGTTTATAAATTCCTTAGGCGCCTCCCTAAGGGGCCCATCACCGCATCGGACTTGGAATTCGCTGAACTAAAAGTGTGGCGCTCTGTTCAACGAATATATTTCGAATCAGATCTTGATCGATTAAATCGCAAACAATTATGTTCTAAGCCATTACAGAAACTTAGTCCATTTCTGCATGATGGACTTATTCGCGTTGGTGGACGCTTAGCCAATTCTGCGTTAGACTTTGACTCTCGTCACCAAATTTTGCTTCCTCGACAGGACCACGTAGTGGAACTTCTGGTTTCCCACTGTCATATAAAAAACTTTCACACAGGTCCGAACCTTCTGCTATCTCTTTTGAGGCAGAGGTATTGGATTCTGTCCGCTCGACGTATTGTTCGTCATATAACATTTAATTGCAATATTTGCTTTCGCGCTAAGCCACGACCGGTTTTCCCAATCATGGCTGATCTGCCGCAATCGCGTGTCGAAGTTGCTCCTAAAGCATTTTCACACACTGGGTGTGATTATGCCGGGCCGCTTATGATCACTTCTGTTCGCGGCAGAGGTCAAAAGAGTCGTAAGGCTTACATTTGTCTGTTTACGTGCTTGACAACGCGGGCTTTGCATCTGGAAGTTGCCTCAGATCTCAGCACCGCGAGCTTCTTGTCAGCATTAAAACGTTTCATTTCTCGCCGTGGTCCAATCGAGTGTCTGTACTCAGACAACGCCACCAACTTTGTTGGTGCTAGGTCATATCTTCGCGATCTTTACCATTTTCTATCACATGAATATCGCCCCTATTGGGAACAGGAATTGGCGGATCATAAAATTATTCTCAAAACAATCCCATGCAGAGCTCCGCATTTCGGGGGATGTTGGGAAAGTGAGGTAAAGAGTGTTAAAACGCATATATGGTAGAGTTTCGCGACGATATGCAATTATAATATTTCGCTTTTCTTGTGTTTTGAAAGTAGGAACTTTCAAGCCGGGGAAAATGGTTACGCCAACAGCACGTTTGTGTGTAATTTATATATATTTCAATATTTTTGACGTTGTATGGTTAAAAATACTTATAGGTAGAAAAAGGTTGGTTTATCTCGCTTGTAATGTTATGCAATCTTATAATCGGGGTAATACGCGCGAATTTGTATTTCGCGCCCACCTATCAGAGTGAACTAGTGAACATGCGAACGTATATCGCTACCCGTTCATTCACTCATCGCATCGCGCGCCGGCATTCACTCTTCGCGCCGGCGTTCATTCGATTCATGGTTCTGGCGCCGACATCTCTGGTCGTGCAGCTGCCGTGTCTCCGATAGCCTCGAGGTCCGGTCAGATCCTCGGCTTTCGCGGTCTCCAACTAAGTTACTGTTGTTGAGATCAAATCGCATCGCGGAGCGATACATCATCGCTTCATTTCGCAAGGAATAACAATTTACATTGACAATACAAACTTCTGTGTCGTGACGTGGACTTGGATGCTTGTGAACCCGTATAGACCCCCCTGGACTGGATTGCTGGCGTTGCTGGTGAGTGAACCTTCCTATATTACCTAGGTTATTTTAGCTCTGCAACGTCTAAAGTTATCGCAAGTCTAGATTCCCTAAAACCTTTGAACCAGCACCTATCGCAAGTATAACTTTTGGCGGCTACTTATTAGCTTTTTACGCGTGCTGAAGGTTATGCTCCAATGATGATGATCCTATTTTATGATTTGATTTAGTTGTAGGTACACACTTTGCAGTAAAGGTTTTTCAAAATACTGTAATCCTTCAAACGTCTCATATTTAGTTCAGAGAAATGATAATTAATTAATATTTGATGGATTACCAACTAATAATGTTCTGAAGGATTAACTGAATATGTAATTTAAGACGTATTACAACGTACTTCGGATTATATTGCTTAATCCTTAGTATAATTAATTGTTACAGGAACTATGTTATGTATTTGACAACCGATGTGGCGTGGCGGGCGAAGGTCCGCCTGCGACGAGGAGGTTGCGGGTTCGATGCTGCCTTGGAATAAACACATATAAACAGGGCGATGTTTTTACGTGTCATATGTATATCCGATACATTTGACACGTGTAAAAACATCGTGCTAGAAATTTCTTTATCAGAAAACCAAATTTTTAAGTTGACTAAAAAGTAAAATGCCTAAATATCATGTTAGCTTTCTCCTATCACATCTGTTTTTTTTAATAAATAAGTGGAAGTTATATTTATTTAGGCAGAGTAAGCCAGGGATAGAGGAAAAAGGAAAGATAGGGGGGAGACTTTTGCCCAGCCGTGGGAAAGAATAGGTTGATTAAAAAATAGTTATTTATGTTTAAGCTTACATTTTCCTACTGCTTAGATTTTAGTAAAAAAAAGTAACGAATACATGTAATAAAATAGCATACGTAATAAAAAAAAATGTACCGACTGCCAAGAGAACTATGTAGCTATTCGCACGGCTCGTAAAAACCAGTGACACATCTGTGCTCGTAACTCTATGGCCCTCATTTCTCATCGCTGGAAGTTTTATCATGCAATGTCAATCACAATAATGTTGGCGTCGCTTAGATTTGTGAGATTTTTGTGAGATATTTTGTGAGATATTTACAACCTTTCTTCCTTCTGATTATGTATATTGTAACATGGCATCGATGGTGTTAAATTGTAGCCTTTGGTCTATGCAGCAGCTGATCGGTTGAAAGTATGCGATCACAACCTCACACCACCTTTTTAAACATCAACAGTATAATTTATTTCTAAATGTATTAACATACATTATTAAAAATATATTTTAGATACGTAATAAAGAGTTTGAACTTAAAGCTCAATAAAATAATACCTAATCACCCCATACTAAAAGCTGTCCTTTAAAACAGGCCCTTAAAAAGCCCTACAAGAGAAAAATCTTCGTTGCAAAGAATCCATACAAGAAAATAGTTGTAGCTAAGACAACGTGCCGGCCGGCGGGCAAACTTTTAAATTCAATCTGGTTTGTTGAAAAAATCCGGAAACAAACACGGCTAGCCGCGTTCGCACCATTCCTTTTAGAGTTCTGTACGTTTCAAGAATAAACGGAAAAGGAATCCATAAAAATACAAAGTTTTATGATGAAAGAAGAAGTAATCAGAATTAGGTAGAAAATAAGTTGAAACATTCTTTTATTTTTTATTATTTAACCTATTGTGTTCAGATTTTTTAATACATAAGCAATTTATTAACAAACAAACTTACGACTATTAAAGTATTTACAAAATGTACATAGAAATATAAAAGACAGTTGAGCTATTTACAGACCGCTGCAAACGATCAACAGATACCTCAACTGATCTAAATCCAAAATTGTATTCACAGGCATTTTTTTTTTTATACTCTGTTTATGTAGTCATGTTGTGCATTCAAAAAGAAGCAAACAAATAATGGATCTTATCTTCATCATTATTTAATCTTCAGGTTTCAAGGGCCATGTTTTTCACCTTATACAAGACTTCTGCGTAATGAACATTCGTAAAAGTAATAACATTAAAAAGTAATAGATTTTTACGTGAAAAATTACCAGAATCTATAGATTATTTGCGCTGAATCGAGCCGTGAAAGCCTACAAGCGCCGGAACGTAAAGCAAAATTGATTTGGACAAAGTGTGGGCGCGAAGCGGATATCGAAAGCTCATTTCCGGCGACGGGCCAACTTCCGCTCGCCCTAGTCCGCCCCAGTCCGTCCCAGTCCGCCCTAGTCCGCCCCAGTCCGCTGGAGTCTGGCCCTGTTGTCTCAGTTCACTATTTCAGAGCCTAACGGCCGGTTTCTCGAACGATGATCAACGAAAAAATCCAAATGTGTCAAACTCGGATCAATCGTGATTAGGGTTTCCAGAAACCGGCCGTAAATCTGGGTTTTAAAAATTAAGAAATGTGTATTCGCAACATTACCGTCTTCAAGTCCTTCTTATAAACTCAATTAGAAGAATTAATAATACTAAACTTGAGAGGTGTCAAGGGACACCTGGATAGAACGAAGTTCCTTTCGATTTATTAGTATTAATATTTATTATGTACAAAAAACCTGTATACACTCAACAAAAATAATCGTCGCGACACCACACGGTTCAATGCGAAACTGGCTTGCTTTCTACGAGAGAGGAGACAGAGAAACACGCGCACGGCTTACAACTATAGCAAAAAGTGTCGTCACAACTTTTGGTCTTAATTTTTTCCGTCTAGCCCCCTTCCGCAGCGCACTATAATGGCCGGTTCACATTATTCCAGTCCAGTAATCCAATCCAGTACTGGAATGCTACTGGAATAATGTGAACCGACACTGGAATGTACCCATTCCAGTGAGCATTCCAGTCCAGTGACTGGAGAGACCGTCAACTTTTCATTCCAGCTCACCTAATCCAGCGCCACTGGAATAGTGTAGACAGCCATTCCAGTTGCAATCCAGTGCTAGATAGAACGTTGAACAGTGAATACGAGTCAAATCGAGTCAAGTCAGTCAAAAAGGCTGGAACAATGTAAACGATATGCTCCAGTCCAGCACTGGACTGGATTAGCTCGCTGGATCACTGGACTGGAATAATGTGAACCGGCCATAAGTAACTTCGTTCCAAAAAACTTGAATTTGCACTAATAAATGTAGATATATTATTTTGACACTTTTATCAAAGTAACAATAAAGCACAGCCGCCAGCTAAAAGTGTACTTTAATTAAATATTCCGAACATTTCAGAACTTCAGGTATATTCTGCACAGTAGTTTGCGCGGTCCAAATACCGTGCAGTCGAATATTTTCATGCCTATTCGGTTAAATTCCTCGTTGGCGGCTGAATTTTTGGCTTTCACTCACAGCTTCCGAAATACTTCGGTGGTCCAGTAACCAATAATCTCTTTGGTTCCAACGGAAGACCAGCGTTGTGTCGCAAAACACAACAAATGCTGAGTTGGACGCCAATTTGTGACTGATGTATGGACGGTACAGGGATACACATTACTGTTTTTTTTTTAAGTTATTTCTGTATTTTTGATTATCTTTTTATTTATTTTTTGTTTGTTTTATATTGTCTATTTATAACTTTGTGTAAATCTCATGTTTCTGTCCGTTTTTAGTCGCAAATAAATGTATTTTCTTTCTTTCTTTTCTTTCTTTCAATAAACAAAGTGTTGTGCTATCAACTTATATAGGTGATGCTATACTACAACTACAAGTTTAGTTAGTGGCAATTTTTTATAAAATAAGCATTCCAGACATGGGGCTCTAGTAAGCCTAAATTATCATTTATTTGCGAATTTACTGATATTAAACCCCACTAGGGCATTCCTAAGGCTAAATTATCTTCCTTTATTTCTAAATTTATCAGAATAAAAAACCAAAATTTAAAATAATTCCAAAAAAATTAACACTATTCGTGAAATGTATCCAGCTAGATCAGGGCTAGATGATGTTGTGTGGATTGTCCAGCATTATTTATTTATCTATTTATTAGCTCTTAGAGTTCTGTAAAGTCTAAAGAAAAAGTTTTTCTTTTTTATTTATTTAATTATTTCTTTAAAATAAGTTTTATTCGTCATCATATTCGGTTACGATAACGTTGCTTGTCTACATAGACAGATTGACGCAATCCAGTCCAATCTGAGCACAAATTAACGTATTTAAGATACACTGCTCGCTACCGCTGCAACGTTCGACAGTAAAGCTGATGTCGACGCGCAGTGTATCTCAAATACGTCACTGTTTCGATACGATTGTGTTACATTTATTCCCTTACCCCCCCCCCCCCCCCCCCTTATCCCTCCCAGGAGTCATCGACGCCCGAATACTGCATTGAAATATAATAAACACTAGTGAATAGTGAACAATGCAATGTATAGCAGAACAATGGAATCCAACGAGGCAATATACTGGCTCTTTGTGCCCCTGCCGTGCCGATTCAAGTCAGGTGCTCGGTACACTCAGCCGCAAAATTATCTGCATCAAACTATCTTCCATTAACGTTTTTCATTTATCAAAAACATTTGAGAGCAACTGAAATTTTCACTAATCTTTTCAACTTGTCAGTCCCAAACTGAACCAATCTTATGGTTAACAGGTTGCTGGTAAAATACATAAAATTCGTCGAATCCATCAAGTATAGTTAATTTAACTAAGCTATTACGTCACAGATTTGTACAGTTAATTTATCGTCACAGACATCCGTTCGGGCTGGTGCGGCGGCGGATTCGGCCGAGGATCTCAAGAGACGCAAATATGCAGGTCTCGACAGGGCGTACATATTTGCTCCTCTTGGGGTCGAGACTCTAGGTCCGTGGGGTACCGAGGCCCACCGCGTTTTCAAAATTATTTCTGGGCGTCTAGTCGAAGCGACGCGTGACCCGAGGGCTGGTGAGTATCTGGCCCAACGTATCAGCATTGCTATTCAGCGCGGCAATGCAGCCAGTGTCTTGGGTACGCTTCCGATTGGTACTGATTTGGATCAGTTGAACTATCTATAGATCGTTTGCAACGGTCTGTAGATAGCTCAGCTGTTTTTTATGTATTTTATATGTAAATGTACATTTTGTAAATACTGTATAGTCGTAAGTTTGTTTGTGAATAAAGTTATTTACGTCTTAAAGCTTAGACTTTTGATTAAATAAGAAATCAAGATAATATAAAATTATATAAATATGATTTAACAAAAATTTTAATAAATTGATTAGATTGAGAGCACTTCCTACTAAGTGAACTAGAACTGTTAGAATACTTGTTAGATTAATTTTGTTGGTGCAATCGGGAAGTGTTTTTTCGCCTCGACTGTACATTCGCTTGTACACTCGAGCACAATAGGCGTTGCAGCCATACATGTACTAAATTGAATCACAATATTTATCGACGAGTATATGGAGATTGCTACATTTACAGTTCTTTTGTTGGCTGACTGTACAATGGCTTCTTTACTATTCGAACCAGTCAGTATAATTGTGTGTGTAATTTTTGAAGTAAAATAAGTTTAATTTTTCATTTTACTATTGAATATTTTTTTACAGTACAAAAACATATTTTTTTAAATTATTGAGTACATTTTTCTTATCTCAAATATCTTGTAAAAAAATAATGTAAGTATTAAGTTTTACGAAGATACCTAAAAGTACGTATAAATTTACCCAAATTAATTTTGAATACTCCAAACAGCTTTCAGTAATACCTGAAACAAAATAAAATTCATAAAATTAATAATGAACATAAAACAAATAAAATAATCACAGACCTTTCATTCATCACACTCTAGTCCCAAACTAAGCTAAGCTTTGCTATGAGACCTAGATTGCTGATAAAATACTTATATAGGTACTTAAATGCTTTCAAATACTATTTGGTAAGTTATTGAGGTAAATGGATACCTCACTAGAACTTCAGCATTTGAATTTTGATACTTTAAAGAAGGATCAGACAAAGAAACAGTAGGAACCAGGCCATTAGTTTCTGGCCCGTTCTTATCAGCTCTCGTTGTGAATTGGCACCTACAATAACCTAGTATACAAGTCTATTCTAAATTATCTGCGAATTTAGGACTTTAATAGATTTTATTTCCCTAATCTATCTCGTCCCACTGCTGGGCAAAGGTCTCCCCCACATCCTTCCACTCATCCCTGCTTTCAGTTTTCGTCCACCAATCCCTCTCAAAAGCATCGAACTAGTCCCGCCATCGAAAAATATGCAAAAAAATATTAGACATATTTTTTTAATTATTCACAAACAAACTTACGACTATACAGTATTTACAAAATGTACATTGTCATATAAAATACATAAGAAACAGTTGAGCTATCTCCGTCGGCCGTTGCAAACGATCTATAGATAGTTCGTTAATATTTGGTATGTTTATGTTTTAGTTTTTATATGTTTTTAATTGCATTACATATTTTAGGGTTCTCTAGATAAATGAAAGTGTTCACATCACAGTAAGTTATAACATAGCGTAAACCAGCGCAGTAAAGATAGCAGTTGCCGAGATAAAGCCGTCTGCACACCGAGGAAATTGCACGGAAATGGCAACTGCGGTAAAAGTGGGGGTTACCAGTTCACCCGTTAAGTTAGTATCGAATTACAAAACTTGTTTAAATTGCTAAAATATTTTAAATTAGAAGATAGCGCTGAAATTCAACAAAGCCATCATATAAGATAAGAAATGATGGTAAAAAATCACTTGAATTACTTTCTGAAAACCAGCGCTGGTGTAGAGCCCAATGGTTCTAGTCCAGTCAAATTATGGCTAAAAACGAGTTAAATAAACATGAGCGAACACAGTTTGGGGACTTTGAGGATCGATAGGGGGGTGTATTCTGAGCATAAATTCCAATTTGAGGGGTTGTACTGAGGTCAGCTCAAGGTCATTTCGATGGAAACGCGTTTCATTCGATATCTCGAGAATGGTTGGTGTTAGACGAAAAATTGTTGAGACCTTTTCTTTTCCAAACAAAATTTACAAACTTTTTTATTTGAAACTTTTTTTTGTAATATTAATATTTTTCAACTTATTACTCCCGCAAGGCAAAAATTTTACTTTTTTTTCCATTTTTCGTCGTTTTCTCCCCAACCATTCAATTTTATTAAATTTTACCGATCATCAAAGTGTAGATCTTTTAATTCGAGGGCGTCGTGCAAGAAATGCTTAACTAACAAAATCAAAATCGCGAGTAAACGTCGTTTTAGTGTTTTTTTTCGACTAAATTTACTATATTTTTTTGTGTATGCAAAATTGTACTGTCGGTTTTTTTATATGTTATAAATAATTTTTCTGGCTATCTTTTCATTTAAAAATTGTCATCCTAACTTCTTTGATTTATTTAAAAAAAAATCATAAACAATTATTCATTTTTGCCTCGCCCGACTTTTGCCATCAATCGAAATTTTGATGTAGTTATGAACTTTTTGTGTTAGTTATTCATTTTATCCACACCTAAAACTTATGATTCGGTTCAATTTACACATGCTTAAGCGCCATTATAATTTTTTTTTCTCTTTAATTTCTTGTATTGTATAAGTTATCGCTTTTATAATTGGGATTCTTAAATACAAAAAAAGGGTAAAATATCATTATAAATCAAAATTAATTATGTTCCGAAGGTATAAATTCTACCGAAATTCAGATCAAGTATTTACTAGGCTTGCCTAGTTTACCTGGGCGATATTTAGACCAATTAAAATAAAAAATCTGTGAAGTATGGAATAGTAAAGAGATGTATTTATGAGTTCTGATAGGGAAAGTTCAAAAATTCTGTGTGGCATGCCTAAGACATATTAAAACTTAAGTCTTTGCAATGTTTTTTAATAAGAAGGTTGCACAGATGATTGTTGCATGAATTTAAGTTCTAGGATTAACAGAAGAAAGAATGTTAATGCTAAAAAAATGTCGTGTTGCTGACACTTACAATTTTCAACTGTGCAAATATAAATTACATTCTTTGAGCATGCAACCAGCAAAGAAGATTGATTACACCTTGTAGTACACTTTGTAGTTGATGGCAATAAATACTATGGTCAATCTCAAGCTAAATTTTCCAATTTGAATTAAATTGGTCTCATGGTTGACCATAATTTCATGCTCTTACAATACCACCAACAGAGATCGATGGAGACGCAATTTTAGAGCCACTATGACCATGTATTCTTCGTAGTCATGACCTACAACAACTCCATCATCAAATACGTGGTAGTAGCGGCTCTACCAGTTAATTTCTATTGGTCTATGTTTGTGTTAGAACATTAGATCAGTTTGTGTTTTCTTCTCTTTCCCTTTATTCTGCCTTGCACTGTCATTGAGCCTGTTTTGGTGATCACATGCTCAGAGAGCTTGAAGAACCAATTAGAAAAGACTCATTGATAGGTATGGTATGCAGTCCAGAGAATATTGAACACATCTTTTGTGAGTCGTTTTTTTCTCTCTTTTAGCTTCTTAACATTAAGACTCAGCAACAGTAAAAAAAGAAGGAAAAGACCAGACTGCACTATATTTTTAACCATAAACTTTGTTCCATTGCACGGTAGTGATGTAAGGCATTATTTTTGTACCATTTATCCGATTTTCATAGAATTTGATATGATATGATGATGATTTTATCCTAATAACAGACTCTATTAAGCATATTACCATAAGCTTTACAGGTAAGATTATGAAATTAATGAGCAGAAGAGAAGTAATGCAAAGATTTCAACTATAATAACAAAATGTATTAAGTATAGCATTTCATTGAATTTTAGTTGACGTGGTCACTCAAATGGATTAAATTAATAAATAATAATAATAAATAATGGTGGACAATCCACACAACATCATCTCGCCCCAAGCTAAGCAGAGCTTGTGTTATGGGTACTAGAAGACTGACATACTTAATACAATACATTACATAGATAGATATTTTTTTGATTATACATATAAAATACCCAGAACACCCGGAATAAATATTTGCAGATCGTACAAACATTTATCCCAAGGCGGGAATCGAACCCGCAACCTTCCGCGTCGCAGAAGGACCATCGCCCGCCGCGCTACATCGGTCGTTAAATTGCAAGTATAATTAGGAAAAAAACTATTTGTTCATTTTTGCTGCAATTACTTTTATCACATTCTCAAATTTTGTGTCGAAGCAAAACTGACTAAGATACTTTATTCATTTTAGTTAGCAGTATTGCGTTTTGAAGGAGAAGTTAGTAAGTTTTGCATCAGTTATTCATTTCTGCCTCTTTTAAATTTTAAGATAAACGTCTTAAGCATTTTAGACACTGGCACAGTTTTTTTTTAATATTTTCGTAACGAATCACAGTATTCAGACGTAGGTAAGACCAAAAGACGCATCGCAAATTAGACTTTATAAAAATGCAATAAAGTCGATTTGACAAAATGTGTTAGTTAAGCATTTCTTGCACGACGCCGACGAATTATGAACAGTTTTGTCCTTAAACTTTTTTCCGTAGTGCCAATACCTTCGGAGTTATATATTACTTTACCGATATATTATTATTTTTATAAATTATTTTTCTATCAATAAATGTGTAAAACAGTTTTAATTGTTAATTTACTTCTTACCCAAATTAACCCAAAAATTTACCCAAATTAAATACTTAATTTTTAAATAGTTTAATCGATTGACCTTTTTATATTGCGACAGTGGCGCGGATTTCGCTCGGTAAAGTAATATATAACTCCGAAGGTATTGGCACTACGGAAAAAAGTTTAAGGACAAAACTGCTCATAATTAAAAGATCTACACTTTGATGATCGGTAAAATTTAATAAAATTGAATGGTTGGGGAGAAAACGACGAAAAATGGAAAAAAAGTAAAATTTTTGCCTTGCGGGAGTAATAAGTTGAAAAATATTAATGTTATAAAAAAAAGTTTCATATAAAAAAGTTTGTAAATTTTGTTTGGAAAAGAAAAGGTCTCAACAATTTTTCGCCTAACACCAACCATTCTCGAGATATCGAATGAAACGCGTTTCCATCGAAATGACCTTGAGCTGACCTCAGTACAACCCCTCAAATTGGAATTTATGCTCAGAATACACCGCCCTATCGATCCTCAAAGTCCCTAAACTGTATTCGCTCATGTTTATTTATTTCGTAATTTGACTGGACTATTCTACACCAGCACAAGCTGAGTGATGTCCATTTTCAGTTATTTAACATAGTATAATTTTATCGTTTAATATATCCTAGCATTAAGTTTTATAATAATAACTGAAATAAATGATTCTATTCTATTCTACTTGTTTAAGCAAGTATAGTAAAAAACGTGAGAAAATAATAAAAGATATATTATGTTAATTTGTTGGCAAAATACACACATCAAATACAAGAGCTTTAATATAGTTGTTTTACAAATAAACTGCTAAATACGTTTACGTGTTCACTCAGCTTTTTTAGTCTTACTCATTAGTGTATTATTACTAAGTGAAATTGACACCGCACTGAAACTACAGTAATTAATTTAGTTTAATTCTAATTCTTTGTAAGAAGGATCATATAAAAAAACGGTAGGAACCAGACCGTAAGTTTCTTGCCCGTTCTTCTAGGCTCTGGTCGCGTGGAACTGGCACCAAGAATCACCTAGTATGTAAGACGATTCTAAATGATCCTTGTGATTTTATTGAATAAAGAAATTTTTGAATTGACTTGACTCAGGGACGCTGCAACGTTCGGCGGTCGAGCTGGCGTAACACTAAACATACCAAAACAAATTAAAATAAGTGCGTAAAAGATGTCACAGCGAATAAATAAAGCGAATAAATGATACATCAAACGCAAATTTATTGCCAGTTACACAGCAACAATTTATTCCTGTGTCACCCAATTTATTTTCGCATGGCAACCGTTTCTTACGATGCTTGCCATAAGGAAAAAACTACCACCAAATAACTATTTACATAAAAACCCTTTTTGTTATATTTTATTATTGACTAGAAACACTGTTTATCACGTTATGAGAAACCAACGTTTACAATTTAAATAGATTATACGCGGATATATACGGTTATCATCATCAACCTATATCAGTCCACAGATGGACATAGGTCTTCAAAGACCCGCCACTGAGCCCGGACTTCGGCGCTTCCTATCCAGTGTTTGCCAGCTACACTCCGCAGATCGTCGCTCCATCTCGCCGGCGAGCGTTCTACACTACGCTTGCCAAACGCGGTTTCCAAAAATATACGGTATTTAAGACAAATCGCTTCGCTATAAAACCTTAAGCGGCCTCTTAAAGGAATTCATTTCTCCTTTGAAGGTCTTTAAAGGGTTTTCTTATGAAACAGACTACACTTACCCTTTTGTACGGCTTTGTCCGTAAGCTCACGTTACTCGTGACTCGCCCGGAGCGAATAATCCGATTTCAACGGAAAATCGGGCAAAAACCCTAATTTTACAAACCACCCCCAAAATTGGCGTACGTATGGAATTCCACCCCGTGCTGAATTGTTATTTCAAATTTTCATTACGGAAATTTATTATGTTGCGGTTCGTGTTTTGTCTCACCTTTTTAACGTGAAATATGTTTTCTTGATTTATTATTTAGGTTGTAAAAAGTATAAGGAAATATCAGTATTCAATCTGGAATAAAGAGGGAACATACAGGTGAAAATAGAAGGTAAAAGCCTCAGTTAAAGATATTTAGCAGACATTTTGATACAAAATGCTAAAATATAATAAAAAAATAACGATAATATAATGTCAGGTATCGATAAAAATCCTATAAAAATTTATAGTTTAGTCAACGTCAAAAGCCACTTTTGTAATACCATGCACTTGTGTAGTAGTGTCTTACAAAATTTCATTTCAAATCAAATCAAAGTGTTTATTAGCAACTTTCACATTAAAATTATACATAAGGAACTAAAAAAAAAAGAATTAAAGAGTTACAAAATTAATCATTTCAATATTTGCTACTTATCTCTTAGCTTAGTCAGTCATATCCATATCAAACAAAAATAAAGATACCTAGAACCTATTCATGAGTAGTCCACATATACCCAAGTGGTCTCATTATTTCGTATTAGGCAATCATTACAGTAGGTAATCATGCTCGCAAATTCGGCAATATCTCGCTAACGGCCAATTTGCGTTATTCGATATATTCGTGTATCGCGTACTTACAATAAATATTCGGGGAAATACCTGGCAACTCCGATAAGGTCAAGGTTAAAGGTCAAATTTATCTTTGCCTAGGTTTCTTGTAAATACCATTAAAATGTATTAGAATCTCGATAAATATCAAGGATATTATACAAGCTACGAAATAAATTCGAATTGCTATTTTGAGTTACAATCAGAATTAGCTATCGAATTTAGGCAACATTTTTAGTAAATTTCTAAGCGGCAGTTGTTTTTCTATTAAATGTTTACCTCAGACTTAAATAAACTATTTTTCTCATAACCGACCACGTCCACTGAAGAACGAGAATCAATTAGGTCAGTTTTTTTATAGCTACAGAAAAGGGTAGATAGCGCTATTTATCTTAGCTTTAACTCTGAAAATCAAGACTTCTACGTCAATCGAGGACTGAGGACGTGCCTTGCTACCTATATAGCATTACGTCCATCATTTTAAACGCAGAGGTCATTAACCTGATATTCTATAATAAAATGTACGTTTCGCGGTAGAAATATTGTGTGTAAAATCTTGAATCAAAAACAAAATCATTTTGTATTGTAAAATAAAAAATAATTTGTATATTGTAATGCTACACCATGGTATGTCTGTTGTCTCTGCCTCCTCGAGACTTACGCATGACATTGACAGAACAGTAGCATGACAGTGACAGTTACGACTTGTGCAGTTAAGACGCATTTATATCATAGACACTACATCGCGGACCTTTCCGACTTTTTCACAAAAAGTCTCTTTAAACCGCAATCTCCATGCCCGTTTTGCTTTTAGTTTTCCGTAGTAGACCACCCAGGTGTATAAACAGATCGCAGACTGCAGCGGCTATTTATCAAAAGGTAAGTATTATAAGCCGCTAAATTGCCACATTATGTTAAATCGTCAGTTGATCATTCCGTATCTCTGCCAATAAAGCAGTTTTGAAAGAATTATAGCGCGTTTACACTTCAAATATAATAATGAATGCGCAGAATGCGGTACTCGGTCATCGCATTTACTTTTTGATACTGAAATATGTTTACTTTTTAATTCCTCGACAGAAATATGGAATGTTTAGTCAGTAGACTCAGATAGCTTTTTCAATGTGGTCTTATTATTCTTCCGCAAAATGTAAGTAGGTAACGAGTATGTTAACCTAAAACATTTTGTTACATAAAAAGTCTAAAATAGTTTCAAATTGGATGTAAACGAACTAATCCACCGCACGCTGGGTATTTCGGTAAAATGTTGGGGAAAATAAGCACGCAATGTTGCCAGAAATAGCCATTTTTTTCCTCTAGAAATTCAACACAAAAACAAAACGAAAAGCGACGCCTCATAAAAGCCTATCTCTAAACATGATCTTTAAAAAATCTGTGAACCCCATAACACGCCTATAGAATTTATGCCGCAATTAACCTTATATCAGTTTGAAAATTTAATAAACCCGCGACAAGGCACGCGTGAAACTCTGTAAAGGTCAGCCCCCTTGTTTCATAAATAGCGGTAATCCTAAATGATCAAAGCGTGATGTACTTACCTATACTTGTGCTTACCTGTAGGGAGTGAAATAGTAATCTTAAACAGTATACACAAACAGCTTAAACAGTGTAATTATCAGAAAAAGAAAAAAAAATACATTTTTGGAATCTCAGTGCATTGCTACAAGATTAATTTTATACCTTGTATAAAACCCATACAAATCCGGGTATAAAAGAAATATCCGTTAGTATACGTAGTAATCAATCCGAGGCGATGTCAGTACGTCTACCATGAGTTGTCACAGTAAAATCGCCTGACTTTACTACAGTAGTTACGTCAATATTAGTATTACGAATTTTAGTACCCAACTATCCGCTAGAGGCGCTGTACAAATCTTCATACATTTTTTTAACTACAGACGCTAGCGAGTATAGTAAATATAGTATAGTAAAAACTTATGGTAGAGCTACTGGTCAGCGAATAGCTAATGGAATTACCGCGAGCGTGATTGCGTCCGCTCACTACGGTGTGACTGCGGCCTGTCCTGTCACACTGACAAGTAATTTGATTGTCATAACGTTATTCAATTTCGCGGGTAACGTTCGTCTGGCCGCTAAAGCTTTCTCTCGAAAATTGAGCAATACATTAGATGGGAACGCGTTACGAGACGGGATACAACTCATGTGTCCTCTCTGATGTGCTTAAATTTAGTATCAAAAATGTGTTCCTAGCCAAAATATTTTTTGTAAAACAAATATTTATATTTCATGAAAAAATTTGGCGGATCTTAAGGCTACAGTAAAACAAAATAATTTATTTATTCAACAACTTTTCCGCTTACAAAAAGTTTACGAATTTTTTTCTCGGCAAAGTGACCTTTCGGACCTTCGCAAACAGAAAAGTTATATTTAAGCTGAGGAAGAGTCATATTTCCACATTTACCCGGGGCCAACGACTCAATTCCCGGTAACACTTAAAAAGATTAAGCGCTAAGTAGATCATTCTCCGGGCAACATAATCTCGAGCGTATAGCTATAAATAATAACGAAATTAAGATAAATTTTCAAGAAAACCTGTACAATATTTTCATTGTCGGGTCTATTATGAAAATAGGGGATATAATTACTTTATACTGGTGACTTTCAGTTTTTTTTTTACAAAGGATAGTTCGTCCTTTGACCACAAACTCACCTGATGGAAAGTGATGTTGTTTTATTGTTTATTTATTGCATTGTTCTTTAAATTCAATGCTAAGTTAGTGTTTTGAGCGTATTAATATAATAGATAGAGCCCGTAGTCTAAGTTAGTTTTATGAGGCCGGACTCGCGAAAAGTTATATCGAACGTTATTACAAATACGTTTGATATACGTAACGTACGGTAAAGTTAGAAAATCCGAAATGCATTGCGCGGGAACACTCAACGTAGCAGCGTTTTCGCAGTCGTCAAGTTGCATTGACCCGCAGTGTGACTCGAATACTCAAGGTTTACGTTACTCGGCGACTGTCAGATTTATTCGTGATTAAAGAATATCATTTTTAGTAGAGATCTGATAACGTGAGTTTATGTAGCTTTACTACGATTTTCGTCAGTATACTTTGTTTTAGTAGATACTTAGTGCCTACAAGGGTCTGGCGTTATATTTTCGGGTCAGCTTAATCAACATTTTCTTTTCGCAAGGAGTTTTTGCTCAGAATTAATTATTGTTACGCAACTGTGTAACAGGGGAGCGGTAGACCCGAAAGCCTAAGTTTCTTATTATATGCCAGCGTCATATTATAAAAAAAAAATAGTAAGGAAGTTTACACAATGTCCAAATTTGGTGAAAAAATTTAGTCGCGGAATTTTTCATCTTTTCATTTTTTGATGGTGTTGTAGGTGTTGCTGGCTAAGACTCGTAAATTAATCTTAACGTGGATTTATGCGTTAAGATTAATTTCGGGACTAAACTTCCGATAGGAGAACCGCAAGCAACACAATATTTTTTTTTATCAATCTATGCTGTCCTAATGCTGGGCAAAGGTCTCCTCCCTCTCTTTCCATTTCTTTATTTTTAATAATTTACAACACAATATTTAATATGTAAATAATATTCAACTTATAAACCTTTTCAATTTATTACTTTTAACCTAATCTGTATAAATATCAGGGTTAAAAGTAATGCAAATAAGTAATTTATCAAATTACATTCACATGTTACATGAAATGTGTCGCAGCTGCGCTACCGAATTAAATGAAGCTAGAAATCGAAAATTTTCCGAATTAGGTCTGCCCAATGGTCGCTTCATTTCGGCTTAGACCCTACAACCGGTCCACTCATATCAGTTAACATTGTCACTTTGTGTATGTGTATGTATGGTGTAAATAAGTGGTTGCTGAGAGAACAACAAACCTCGCGAACATCTAGCGTAAAAAGAAGTCTATAGTGTCTCAATGTTGCTCAAAATCAGTTAAAAACAATCTTTTAAAATCAATCGAATAAAAAATAATCAATAAAATCATGTGTTGTCACTTTGTGTGTGCGTTTATGTATGTATGATGTTTAGTAGCTGTGAGAACATTAGACCTTGCGAATGTGGAGATAGGTGTGGTATCTCCTACGAAAAGGGAAGATCTTCCACGCCGAGCGACCTTTGGCTCGGGGTCCGAGGACCGATGGATAGTCATCGGTTTTATTACTTATGTTCAAACTCCGTGATAACTTCGTTTGCGCGATCTAGGATTTTGTCGCCATCTGTTGGTCGGTTTCGTAGACTACGATGTAGTTCATCATGTAGCGATATAGATGGCGCTACACGAACATCTCTTGTAGAAAGAAGTCTTTAGCGTCTCAATAGATTTTAAGGACGGTTGAAATCCTTAAAATCATAATAAACAGAATAATAACTTCCTTAGTTCTAGATCTATAATTATTATTATTCAGTCCAACTGCACGACAAAAGCCTCTTTCTTCCATATACTCTTCTATAAGGACTCTCGAAATCATCACCTTGCACGATAAGACCGTACCAATTGCAGTACCACAAGTGTTTCATAAATTACAGTAAAGAAGGGTATAAATAAGTATTTTTAAAATGCAGGATTACATATTATCATTCTTTATCTTCATTTGATTCGTCTGTAAGCCCTTGTTCTACGTGTAGGTAATATAAAAAAATGTTAAAAATAAATAGAATGGTCGTATATGGGGTCGAAGCGTTGTAAATTAACCCTGGCCTGTCCAGCCTGTCCTGTAACGTCACGAATCCAATTAGTTTTAAAGTGATGTATTTAGTTTTCGAAATGGACTAAAAAACCGACAACTTTGTTTACTATATATAAAAATAAAGATGATATTTTGGAAATTAGTAAACAAATTATTGGTATCGGTTTTATTTAGTTTTGAGATTAATCGTTATCAATTTTTCTGGGTCGATTTTACATTTCGAAAATAAAACTTGACTAAGAACTGCTTGATATAAGGTTGAATAACTCCTACTTCTTTCCACGTTGATAAAAAAATTGCATTACCGATCCCGCTAATAACATAATAACAGAACTAGTAACTCTAGCTCATTAAACTAGTCAAGAACACTTAAGTACCATTTCTTGAAACACCAGTAGGTTCCGCTTTTACACGCTTCTTGGAATAACACAACCAGTGTTATTAACAGAACCAGTGAGATCATTGACATTGAAATAATCTAATAAATGTTTTATTTATCTATCTAAATAGGATGTATTGAGCACCCGTTAGTTCTATTAGCAGTATCTACATAGATATTGTGTGAAACTTTAAAATAAAAAAGAGCACTTTCTTTTTTTTCACAAATAAATTACAGATTTGACTTGATAATTTCACTGCTATAAACAATTAGGGAAATATTTATACTAAATATATTTATTTTGCAATAAACGTAAATATTTATCGAACTTATTATTTACAACAGCAAACTCAAAATGCAATATAAATTCATATAATTCATTTATTGAAAATATCACGGATTTTTACAATGAAATTTAAATTTATTTATTTATTAAATCTGATTTATTTATTCAAGATGATACTGTTTACTGATACAATCTGATACTGTTTCAAAGCGACTAGAAGCGAATTCTTGGTTCCGTGTCGAATTTATGCAGAGTTCGGTTCGGTAATGGAGTACCTAGACGAATGGTACCTGGGCCCGCCCATTCGGTGTATGTCCCGGACCGATATAATGCTACAATGCAATCGCGACGGCGGATCCGAATGGTAGCTTTTTGGAAGTTTCTTGACCTTTCTTACATAAAAAAATTTCTTTCTTTCTTTCCTGCCACGATAAGTATTAAGAAAAGCGGATAGCAAGCCAATAAATTGATAAATAGTCCATATTTCAACTTGATTTAAGCGGACTAAGAAAAAGCGTCCAGGAATACATCTCAATGAAAGCGCGCGCCATCTCGCGGTCACCCAAGACAACAAAAACATTCATAACGACCACATAAATCCGAGATAAACGCCTAAAAATACAACCACAAATACAAAATGCCATTACCCAATTGTGCGTATAAATTACCATATAAAAATTGTCCACTAATATTTTTGTGTATCATAAAACACACACTTTGGCGAAGCTTGCCAAACGCCTGTCCGATTATCTCATGGAACAACTAAATAAAAGTTTTTTTTTATATTTTTCGGCGGAGGAGCATAAATCAGGGTTGCTATTAAATTATGCAGCCGGGGGGTGGTTAGGGGTGGTTAAGGGTGGCCGTGGGCGGTCACGATACAGGAATTACTATCGGCTATAGGAAACAAGGAAATATGAGCGCGCATCAGATCTACGGTGGTTGTACGACGGGCTCGTGCCTTCTACGGAAATGATTTATTAGCCTCGGACTGGTGCGCTGCTGGTGCTATGTTTTGATAAATAATATTCTGTAACAGCCTGCTAGATTTTTTAACTGGTTGTAGATTTATATTCCAAGCTGTTTTTTGAGTTGCAAGAATAATTAAAAAGCAAGTTTCTTGTCCATTCTTCTAAGCTCTGGTCGCAAAGAACTGAACTGGCACCTAGAATAACTTAGTATAAGACTTTTATAATAGAGAAATATAATAAAAAAAAATTAAGGAAATAAAATGTCTAAATCTTATTATTTCTAAAATTAAATCTTTTAAATAAAATCGATTTCAATTTAGTAGTAATTACAACTATGACTATTATTAGAGCTAGTAAATTAGCTATTATAATACAGCATCATTATCTTTTTTTCTATATCAAACAGCTTTAAAATATCTTATTATAAAGCCAACGTAATTTTGATGTCAGTACGAGCATTATATAAAATGAAGACGATTAAGAACACAAGATAAGACTGAGGAAGTCATTATGATACGAAAATTAGAATTGTAAAATGACAGTTGACGTATTGGACCTTCCCGTTGCGCTTAGAGGGGAGAATAATCAAAACGAGCCCTTAGGCTCCGACCCTATATGCTGCATGCTTCCTCTATTGTAATAGATTGATAGATAGATAATTATTTATTCGTAATATTGTATTGTTATATGTAAGAAAGATGTCATACTTATTGAATTTGAATTGCAGAAAGCAATTAAAAAAAATAATTTAAGATAAAGTTACGTAGTAATCATAATAATATCTACACAAACAGAGATAACAAAAAATAAAAGTATTACATAAATTAAATGTGTTAGTATTCAAATAGGAAAACACGGTTTTGTAACTGTTGTATCACAAATCACATGCATCCATTTCGAAACTTCCGAATCGCGAACAGAATACTTGCTAAATCCTTGAAATATTTTTATGGGAATAAATGCACTACGAAAAGAGTATATTATTTAAAAATACTATTTCAAGCATCATCAACTTTTTGTATGAAATGATAAAATGAGAGCATGCATGCATGTATGGTAGAAGCTTTATTTCTTCGTCAGTTGATTAACAAAAACGAGCGACGTAGCAGACACCTAATTTAGCTTGTGGAAAATCATTCTTCGAATATTTTTAATTTGCATTTTCTGATTAATTACAGCAATTTTGAATAAACATAATGCATTTTTTGATCGTATAAAATAATATCCAGGATACACTGTGCGTTGACGCTGCAATTTTTGATAGTGAAACGTCATTGTCGCGCAGTGTAACTCGCATACATTATGATTACGCAAGATGACAAATGTAAAAATTGTGTATTCAAAGAATTCAAAACTCGATTTGCCTCAATTATAAAAACTTTGCTAAAAGGCTAATCATGATTAATTTTTTTTTTAATAACATTTAGAAAGCAAAAATCTTCTATCGTATACAAAAATACATTTTAAAAGCACGTAGCTGAAGTTAGACTTGCATAACATTACTTTTCCAGACTTGCATATTCGTAAAAGCTCAATAAATACTGGCCACAGCGACCCTCGCGTGATATCACTTAATAAATACATTTTATGTGAATATTGTGGTATATTTTTACTTTTTTTCGGAGTTTAATCAAAGCTCATGCGGAGGTGCATGCATGCATAATCTGGAACGCGATGCCGGCATCAATTCCCGCCAACTGCTAAACATGCACACACTAGCGAATAGAACTGAAACTTGTCTTCTTCTTCTTCTTCCTGCTCATATCCCACTAGGTGAGATCGGCACAACATGTTCTCTTCTTCCACTCTCCTCTGTCATCCGTCATCTCAGTATTAGAACTGAAACTTGTATATTTATTTATTTATTACTATGTTTACCTAGCAAATTAATGTTGAAAATAGTGAATGCTGAACAGATAAGATATTTTTATTATCTGTGGTCCATCATCTTTTTTACTTTCTCATGCTGAATATTACTTACTACGGTGACGCGACATATTACCGTTACGTATATACTTACTTAAAAGAAGGCCCCAACCTTGTTAAGTCAAAGTCAAGTCAAAAATTACTTTATTCAGTAAAATCACAAGGATCATTTAGAATCGTCTTACATACTAGGTGATTCTAGGTGCCAGTTCCACGCGACCAGAGCCTAGAAGAACGGGCAAGAAACTTACGGCCTGGTTCCTACCGTTTTTTTATATGATCCTTCTTACAAAGAATTATAATTAAACTAAATTAAGTACTGAAGTTTCAGTGGGGTGTCAATTTAACTTAGTAATGATACACTAATGAGTTAAAAAAAAGACGTATAATCAATCAAAAGAAGTTAATATGTATGTACCCATATGTTACACAAATAAATATTTTCATTTCATTTTCATTTCTTTATTCCTAATCGCGAAAGTTCAAAAAACTCTATTATACGAGTTTTTCTCTAAAGTAGGAGTTACACATCTACAAGTCATTAACCAAAGCCAGACTCGTGTTTCGCGAGTCTCACAGGTCGCTATGAAAAACCACGAAGACTTGCCAGAGCTTAAATTGTAAAACGAGTAAGCATGAGATTCCGTGAGATTGCGACTGTAAATCCGGATAGTTGGCACTGGTTCTGAGGTTATCACACATATCACACTTATCACACATATCACAACTCGGATGGTATATTTGCTAGGATTACCATATTAGTAATTAACTTTATTCACATGCTACTATTACCATGCGGTATAAGCCTCCTACCCAAAAGCTACTCTTTTCTTATATGGGCTTTTTGCATCCAGGTCTTACCCTACCCACTAGAAAAAGACCTCTTCCACTCATGCTCCTCTGACCTCTAACCTCTCCCTGACCTCTCGTCGACATCACGTCATAACGTCATCGTCTTTTGTCTTACTGTACACTTTAATATACTCGTGAAGTTACTATAATAAAGTATGTCCGTAAAAAAAAGCCGTCCGTTATCTCATGAGATTAATTCCCCGATCCGGATAAATGGCAGGAGTAGCCGCAATCAAGCATAATATGGGACATTCATATAATGAGAGCTGGCTCCGTTCCCGGCTCCGTCATAAAGTAAAATCTTTTTACTGTTGAGTTTACGATAGGAATGGAGGAATGGTCTCATAGTAGTGACCCTGCCGTATTTGTTCAATTTTATTACAAGTCTATTTGACTCTGTCTCTTATAAAATACGTCTAAACAACATATGAATAACAAAATGTAGTTCTGGCTTATCCAAAAACTGGTTAGCTAGATATTTACGATGTAATGTAAGCTACCATTTATTTCGATCCGATTACGTAAAAATAGTAATCTTTAGATGCTAATAGCAGCTTTGGTAGTCTAGTAATAAAGCTTGGTGATACTGCCTGCAATTACAAAAGCGAAAAAGACTTTTAATCTTTCTATTAAAAAAAGTTGCGTGCTCAATGCCAGTCCTTTCAAACGGTGTTGAAAAACATCGTAAACTCCGCATTTCAGCGCAGATTTTACGAGTTTACTTGAAGAGCCCGACACGCCTCGGTTAAGTGATTAAAATCGCGACTGCTGCATTGGGACAAAGCGGGGTTCAGGATGAATTTAAATGGAGGCTCGAAACAAAAGGCAGCGAGGGATGCGCCGGCTTGTCGTCTTGTAGCGAGAGGCTAGTGTCGCTCCCTCGCCGGCCGCGCCACCCACCCCTGCGCCCTCGCACCACACCCCTACCCACATGCAATGACTTTTTAAACTTGCGAATATCATAAACGAAAACACCTTACTGTAACCCTAAGGGCCCCCGCAAACTGCAGACTTTTTATCGGCCGATAGTTTGGTCGGCTTCAAGATGTATGCAGATGCGCACATTACAGTGATTCAGTCTTCATACTGATTATAAGAAGCCGACCAAACTATCAGCCGATAAAAAGTCTGCATTCTGCGGGGACTCTTATAGTAGCCCTTTCACAAGTTCGTTCGAGGAAGTGCTGCAACAAAGTAAGATAGTAATATTGGTAAGATGCCCGAGAAATGAGAAAACTGATTTATTAATAGTCTTCTGCAGCGTGATTGTGATTATAATCAAATAATGAACTATCTAAGTGCTAAAGTGCACCACGACCTTTCGATTCGGTAGACTCGCTTTGCAAATGTCACACGAAAAACGATAAGTGGCATTTGAGTTACACTGCGCGGCCGCCGTGTGCGTTGATCGTGTCTGCGCGAAGATTAGCCGCAGTGTACGCAGCGAACCTTTTATCGTTCTGCAAATGCCACCTGAGCTATCCAACTCGCCATTTCAAAGCCTCGAAAAGTTCAAGTTTTTATTAATCTCGGATTGAATTCTCTATTATAAATCTCGCAGACTAATTGCGATTTCAGCTTCCTTTCATGGGAATTCCAATTTGCGCCATGTATATTTCGCTAGAAAAATAAGCAATGCGCAGTTCTTTAAACGCTAAAATAATAAAAATAAAAGTCGGTTTTATTTCGTGCTTAGGAAAGCACTAACGGATAAACGGTTTGTGGAAGTTTTTATGAATAATATATTTGCTATAAAAACTCTTGTTACTATAATTGGTCAATTAATTATTAATAAAAATTACGAGCTATGCCTATACTATATGTAGTAATAATAGTCGAATACAGAGCACAAGAAATTCATCAAATAAAAAATGTATTACAATAAAAATGTTTTGAACTAAAACTTAGTAGTCTTGGAAACTTGGTAAAAATTGAATCTTACATATAAGTCTCATAGCATTTTACTTAGAAAAATAATAGGTTAGTATAGGCATGTCATGCAGAGGGAAGAAAGTCATTACAAGGATAGTGTTAGATATGAATGTGATGTAGAAGTAAAGGTAAGTGTTTCCTGAGTCCTATAATTTGGATATTTTTAAGAGACGAGTGAATGGGTATCTTCTAGGCAAGTGTGCTACATCGTAGACCGCATCGTCACTTAACTTGTAAAAAAAAAAAAAAGTTAAGCCGAAGAAAAGATGAACTGTGTGGATGATATGAGTAAGAAAGGAGTGAGCGAGTCGGCTTATAGAGGAGAGTGGAAAAAGTGTTGTACCAACCACACATAGCATGGGATAATATAAAAAAAAATATAAAATTCTTTATTCACCAATCAACACAGGATATTTACAAAGGATATTAATAAAACTATTACTAAATACAGGCTTTTTACAATGGTTTGTCAGCGAAGACCAAACTAAGCTTTAAGCTTGTATTTTGGACTAAATAAATTAGGGTAGGAAGATGATGATGAATATGATGATGTATGGTTTCTATCCTTCACCGAGAGCAGAATATTGGATTCAGCTACAGCGAAAAAATATATTTTCAATACAATTATAAATGCTTTTCAATCATGTTATGATGTTACATTGGTTAGAGGTCCTTGAAAATTGGCGTTATAATTTGATAGGCCCAAAGAAAATATTACATCGCAAATGGGAAACTCATTTTAGTGAATAAACACGTGTCCTCGAATATACAGGGTGTATCAAAATAATTTAAGGTACTCTCAAAACTTCTTTCACACAAGGGGGAACCAGTTTATGCTGTTATAATAAAACATAATGGAACAAAACTTGTCCTATAGGAACCAGATTCCTGATAGTTAAGATACTTATTATATTAATTATTTAAGTATACTAACTAGGTATATTTTAGGAATTTAGTAATTAGTATTGAATAAAATGCTGTTTTCTTTCTTTTCAGTTTTTTAAAACCACGGCTCACTACTCCAGACTCCTGTCAGCTACACTACACCTTACTTAGGCTCATAGGCTTTATTTAAATAGTATTTACAAAATGTACATAGTCATATAAAATACATAAGAAACAGTTGAGCTATCTACAGACCGTTGCAAACGATCTATAGATAGCTCAACTGATCCAAATCAGTACCAATCGGAAGCGTACCCAAGACACTGGCTGCATTGCCGCGCTGAATAGAATTAAATTTTTATTTAAATTGTTATTTAAATCATGTTTATATTTTATGGCTAGTTGTTGGATTTTTATCATTTCTTAATTATTTGTTCGAAAGCCGATATTTAGTTTTAAGAGTAATCGTTAGACACCCTGTATATTTTATCACACAGCACATTTTGCAAACTGTCTCTCATCGCGAACCCTTATTTTACGTTATGATGTCGCACACGACACGTTATTGTGTATTTTGTAAAGAAAAGGCAATTTCGTCGCTCGTTTCAGACCTAAATATGAATATATATAATGTTTTAAGAAACACTCCTAATAGTTCAACTTGGGATTCAAGTTCTGTAGCTTTACCATGAGTTTTTTCTATACTATATATACTATACTCGCCAGCGTCTGTAGTTAAAAAATGTATGACGATTTGTACAGCGCCTCTAGCGGATAGTTGGGTACTAAAATTCGTAATACTAATATTGACGTAACTACTGTAGTAAAGTCAGGCGATTTTACTGTGACAACTCATGGTAGAGGTACTGTACTATATTGATAAAACATAGCATTTTATTTATTTTTCTAATGTTATGTTGAGTTTTCTGTCCAAATTCGGTGGAATTTAACCTACATCTTGATGGAAACCAACAATACTTGACTGACTTCACAGATATATTTCAAATAAACACTTGACACTTGCAGAATTTCCTCTCGTATTGTATGGCAGAAGCATGATGTATGAAATCCGTGTATAATAATTATTTATTTTGTAGTCTACTTCGTAAAAAGTAAAAAACTACTATATATCTACAAATATACTTCTAAATAGTCTAGTTTGTTAGCTCGATACCAATTACAGCTTTCATTATACTTGTTTTAATTAGTGCGTTTCAATATTGCTCTGTGATTAGTGTTTAGTTGGTGCATTGAGTGCGACAACCAACAATTTGCAAATTACATTGTCCTCTATAATTCCCTCTTTGATGACCCAACATTCATTTACAATCTATAGAAATACAGCGGATGATGCTGTTCGTAAATTATTGGGTGTATGAAGTCTTTTATTATGCGTCAAGCTTTAAAATTCAACCAGTACCTACCTCTACCATGAGATGTCACAGTAAAATCGCCTGACTTTACTACAGTAGTTACGTCAATATTAGTATGACGAATTTTAGTACCCAACTATCCGCTAGAGGCGCTGTACAAATCTTCATACATTTTTTTAACTACAGACGCTAGCGAGTATATTAAATATAGTATAGTAAAAACTCATGGTAGAGCCACTGGAGTGAGCCCGTATCGATACAGTGATGGATTTAAGATACACTGCGCGTCAACATCAGTTTTACTGTCGTACGTTGCAGCGTTAGCGCGCAGTGTTTCTTAAATAAGGTACGTTTACGATTGTCACATTTATTCGTGCTCAGCCCTCAGAACTTTACAATACATAATGTGTACTGAAATGATCAAAACTCAACACTGAATAAAATAAGCGTCAATGGTGGAGGGTAAAAAACCATCGAGCTTGAGCTCCTAAAGGTTTCGATGAAGATTGTTTTTTTAAATTTATTTCATAAGACTAAAAACATCGCTACTAGACTACTAACTGAGAGACAGAGTGAAAGATAAGTAAGTACCAGGCTCACAGAAGTGAAGAAGTGGTGAAACCTCTTCACTTTACAAATATGTACTAGCAGCATTAAACGAAAAATGTTTAGAAATATTACTAGGCGCTCTATTACATAGGATACTTTTAAAAAGTAGATACCTGGCACAAAAGTAAGATACTTCTGTGCATCCCCTTACCTTACTTTCTATGTGTTTTTTAAGACGCGCCTACCACCTAAACCTAACTACTTAAAGTAGTTTAAAAACTAGTGTAAAGAAGATATACAGACAAGTCGCTTATAACACAAGTACCTCCACATAAGTACCTAATACGTACAAGAATACCACCAGGCGCACAGAAGTAAAGCGGCGATGAATGACGCTCAATGCAGAAGTACATAGTTTTCTTTAAAAACGGGATATTTATCATAATAATTATATTTATCATAATAATTATGATAAATGTCCCGTTTTTAAAGAAAACTATGTACCTACTTCTGCATTGAGCGTCATTTATCGCCGCTTTACTTCTGTGCGCCTGGTGGTATTCTTGTACGTATTAGGTACTTATGTGGAGGTACTTGTGTTATAAGCGACTTGTCTGTATTTCTTGGGAAATTAAACTCACAAATTATTTGTGAGTTTAATTTCCCGATATTTCATGGGGTAGATATCCCGTTTATAAAGAAAACTATGTTCAAAACCGTGATAGTTTCAAATAAACAAGTACAACCAACACAAAATAGATTACGTTCAAGAAGTACCAGGCTAACAGAAGTAGGGCGGAGGCGCGAGACGTTCAACACAAGTCCCAGTGATTCAGTCGCGGTCCGCAGTGTCGCGATGTAAAATGGCTTGATAATTAATTCATGGCGCTAGCTGAGGGCTTGGAGCGAGCTGAGGTAGGGTTGATACGTCTTAGTTTCTTTTAATATTAACTAAAAATGTCCTATTATGTTTTAAGACAAAAATCTAGCAAGTAATAAAAATATTACGGGACTACCTTGTAATGGTAATTTCACCTATCGCGAGAAAAATTCAATTATTTTCACTCTAGATTTTAACTTTCTGTAGTATAAAGTGACAACCCTGCTCATGTAAAGGGTGGTAGGCATGCGACTGCGTACAATTAGTTGCGACGTGTTACGTCATAGCTCTATACACACATACATTGATTGTTTAACAAACACAAAAGCGTGTGTGTGAGTGAGTGATTTTTTTTACGTCGCATTGCTGTGTTTGTGTGCTCCGGTTAGGAGTGTGTGATTACTGACAAAGTAATGGTCACAGTGCATTGCCTCAGAGAGTACATTCTCAATGAACCTTATGAGTGCAATGTTTCAAATAGTTAATTAACACAATCGCGTAACATTGTTAACTTCAATTTTGTTACTCCTTGTGTTGTTGGTAAATCATGCTTTCGAGGTCCCTACTACTTTGATTTAAATCTGACCAGTAAAAGAGTTATTATGTATATTAGAGTCTAAATGTAGGTATATATTCATAATTACTAGTCGACGACGATTAAAGACGGTTTCCATTTTTGTAAAAAATATTTCTCTTATAAAAATAAGTAATACATCATTTCAGGGGTCATATATCACTCCCCCCTTCTCTTATCACCCCTCTCCCCTCTTATCAACCCCATCCCCTCTTATCATCTCCCCCCCTTTGCGGTAATGGACGCGCGATGACACTGTTATTAAGTCACATTACGCAGTTCATTACCGTCGTTTTACTTTCCATAAAGATATTCTTACTAAATTATATATGACTGGATGTTAATTTCTTGATTTATTGTCATTCAATTCTTTGAGAAGCTCTGTTTCTCACTGAATTTTCAATTCAAATTCAATATAGAGAGTATATTTCGTTATCATCATAACATCAACCGTACATATAAAGCTATACAGTACATTTTTGGATATTTTAAAGACATTCCTTTATTCTTTATTGTATCGCGATTACCCTTTTGTCAAATTTGATTTGCCCAAGAAAGAACTAAATCAAAAAGCATTAACATTCAAAATGCAGCAGAAATATAATACGATTTAATTTTACGTTAATTTTTTTAGATATAAATATATAATTCCAGCAGAACACTAAAAAAAACTCATAGGTATACATTTTGTCAGATCTCTCTCCCTCTCAGTTCTCAGCGCTTTTATATAAGTCAGATATTTTCAAACTTATCATTATGTACGTAGTAGTTATGGCCTTTAAAATGCAAGATTAGTCCAGTCTGCTATTGCAAGCATTACCTAGCTCAGGAGCTCAAGCTTGCTGTTTGAGGAACGTGCTATGACGTCGCTATTTGCCGTGCAGTGACGTCTTCAGGCACGTATGGACTATTAACATACACAGCTCAGTTGGTAGTAGCTGTGACGCCTGTGGGTCGTGGGCTCGATTCCCACCCAGCGCAAATGTTTGTGTGATGAACATCTTAACAATATTTGTTCTGTTGTCTGGATGTTTCTATGTATTCTATGTATGTATTTACTACGAACACAAAAATTCCGACCACCGACAACCGTTGGAGCAAACGGATACTGGAGTGGAGACCGCGTTTAGGCAAGCGTAGTGTAGGACGCCCTCCGGCGAGATGGACCGACGATCTACGGAGTGTAGCTGGCAAACACTGGATGAGAGGAGCCGAAGACCGCGCTCAGTGTCGCGTCTTGGGAGAGACCTACGTCCAGCAGTGGACTAACATAGGTCGATGATGATGATGATGATGACAAAAATTCAATGAATTTTTCGATTTACAATAGCTACACATATGACCTAATTTATGTATACCAAAGCCTGTATTTGCACGTGTAACCGGAAGTGGCGACCACTTCCATTACCTGATTTAGTTGAAACGAAAGCCACAACTAATGTCACTGACCGCATCCGAAACACGAAGCCATGTAACCAGTAACCACTGTTGAACAACCATCATCATAGCCCGAAGATGTCCTAATGAACAAAGGTCGGCAGAAAAGACAACGAAGCTTTTTAGGGTTCCGTACCCGAAGTGTAAAAGACCCTAGACTAAAACTACGCTGTCTGTCTGTTTGTTTGTCCGTCAGTTACCAGGCTGTTTCTCATGAACCGTGTTAGTTAGAGTTAACATTTTCACAGACGATATATTTCTGTTGCCATTATAGCAGCAAATACTACACAAAAATAGAATAAAAGAAAGATTTAAGGAGATTCTCATTCAAAACGAAGAATTTTTATAACGGAACCCTTCGTGAACGAGTCTGACTCGAACTCGACCGGTTTTATTACAAAATAGACGAGTATGCGGGCCACCTGATAAGAAGTAGTTAGTTACCGTCGTCCAATAGAGGTTTAGTAAGGATAAATGCATGAAAAACTATAAACTCGCTATCCGCTCACCCTCAGACCACACACCTTTCTCTGAAATTGAAATAGCCAGTTCACTAAATCCTTCGGAAACTTCTCTAAACAACTTCGATGCGGTTGCTTTTGTGCGTCGGCTATTTGATTAGAGTTTACCAGAGAGATATCTTCAATTATGTATAAATAATTATAATAAATTAAATTGATCAAACCTTATCATCATCATAATCATCAACCTGTATCAGTCCACTGCTGCACGTAGGTCTCTACGAAGACGGCCTATAAGATTTTAGACAGCCGATGTGGCGCGGCGGGACGCGGTGGTTTCGGGTTCGATTCCCGCCTTGGGATAAATGTTTTAACGATCTGCAAATATTTATTCCGGGTGTTGTGGTATAATTCTTCTTCTTCTTCTTATCGTGTCGATGCTACAACTGCATTTTGTTGTAGCATCGTGTTGGAAAGATTAGCCAGACTAGACACTGCTTTACCGTGCCTAGCTGTTACCGGTGTGCGCCACGAGGAGGCTCTTTCCATGCACCCTACTATATGCATGTGGTACATATACCACATGCATGTGGTATAATAAAAAATATATATCTTTGTAATGTATTGTATTAAGTATGTCAGTCTTTTAGTACCCATAACACAAGCTCTGTTTAGCTTGGGGCTAAATGATGTTGTGTGGATTGTCCAGCATTATTTATTTATATTTATTTATTTACTTAGCCAACACCACCTTTTTAAAAAAAAATCCCCTGTATGACTTAATTCGTCTATCTTTTTTGATAAAGTTCAAAATATATTTTTACTGTCACAATTATCTTTTTTTATAATAACTTCTCACTTTTCAACGATCAATTAAGTAAAGTGACACCAATACGATAATTACAGCACAAGTACCGTGCAGAGTAAAGTAGTCCATCATTTCGTCAATTTCTTCAACTAAAAGAAATTAAACATAGGTAATTTCACCCTAAATATACACTTCCTTGTAATTACTTTAATGAGTTTATAAGTCAATTAGGTGGTAATATTTCGTTTAGTTTCGTTATTTGAATCAAAATAATGGTTATTTGATAGAGTGTTAAGGTTTTTAGGGTTTTTTTTTATTGCGGCTGAACTGTTATATCTTTTACTAGCTTAAGCTATTTTGCGAACATAAACACTAATTTTCTGTGTAACCCTGTATCAATTTTTGAGATTGGTTCTTTATATTTATTATTAACTTACTTAATTATTTAACTGTTTTGTACACTAATTTAAGTAAGTGATGAGTGTGATGTGTGAAATGTCCATGAATATTTATTTATTTTAAAACGATTTTCTATTATATGTTTATTTCGTATACGTATTACTTATAATGTGATCAAAAACCTATCGTCTAGAACTTCAAAAGTCAAATGGTTAATTCGTGACCAAATGGACGGAGGCTTTGTAGAAGCCAATTACTTATGTATTATTCAAAGAACAAACTGCGATAGCGTTTGTTTAGTCTATGCTTACACAATACGCCTTCCCCACCCCCCACCCCCCACCTAATTGGTGAATACCAAACTAGTGGCCTTTTCAAGTACTGAAAGTACCATGGAATAAATCTAGTATAAAAGGTTTACTGACTAAATATATCTTGATTGGCGGCGAAAAAGTTAGAGCAGACTTGAGGAATACCTCAATAATCTATTGTAATCAATAGATTACCATACGTAATGATTACATAAAGTCAACGCTAAGTTTTTATAAGATAGAATCGGAATTAAGCGCGACCCTACTCTTGCATTCGTTATATTAGAAACTTGGCCTTTATAAATAAATAAATAAAAACTATAAGCTCACGTTATATTGAACTTAAACGATCTTTCTTAGAAAAAGTTAGCGCAGATGTATTGATTACCACACGTAATGATGACATAAAGTCAACGCTAATTTTAAAAGATGGAGTTATTGTGAAAGTCCTCAATAAGTACATCGAGGACTAACACTACGCTGAACAATGGATAGGTAAAGCGGCGCTTGCGATGTTACCGCGCGCTGTCTGCCGCGACCTCGCACCGAAATCCATTAAACCATGCCCTCATGATATATGGCCCAAAACTGTCACAGCTGAATTATCTACGAGTGTAAACTAGGGCTGACGCGCGTTACATCTCTACATAGATTTTACGCACATTTCACTGTTTCAGTAACTTGGTCACATTACTATCTTTAGTAGTTTTACACATCACATAATCCAATCATCATCATATTCCTACCGTTGTCCCACATTATGTGGGGTCAGTACAACACGTTTTCTTCTTCCACTCTCCTCTATCAGACGTCATCTCAATGCTCACACCTTTCTTACACAATATCAATCACACACATTTGAACATATGTATTTTTTTTATTATAATAATAAAAAAAAACATTTGTTCAAATGTAAATTTAAAATGTCACAGTGTTAGTTGCTCATACCAAGAAACAACTAGAATACTTTATAAAGGTGAAACAGCATGCGATGTAGTCGATACAGGTAATTGCAGTACCTCTACCATGAGTTGTCACAGTAAAATCGCCTGACTTTACTACAGTAGTTACGTCAATATTAGTATTACCAATTTTAGTACCCAACTATCCGCTAGAGGCGCTGTACAAATCTTCATACATTTTTTTAACTACGCTAGCGAGTATAGTATATATAGTATAGTAAAAACTCATGGTAGAGCTACAGAAACCTTGACACGAGGCGCGGGCACGTAATGTGCCATGAAACGTTAAATAGCTAATTTATAGTTGCACTTTTTACTTTGAATATTTTATTCTAAGTGCCGACGTATTTGGCTTTTCCCGTTATTTATACTAACCTAGTTTATACGTTACTATACGTATAGATATATTGTTATAGAATCTAACCTTTCTACTAATATTTCAAATAAATTCTAATAAATATAAATAAATTGTGACAACATTTAAAAAAAAATTATAATCTCGAAAGTTTGTATGGATAGATATCCATCTATATGTTACTTACTCTTTCACGCAAAAAGTACTAAACGGATTTTAATAAAACTATACAATAATATAGCTTATACATCAGAATAACATATAGGCCATAATTTATACAGATATCCCCGAAAGCATGGAAGGAAGAACCAACTGAGCTGTGACGCCTGTCCGTTTATAAAAATAACTATCTACACATCCATCTATACAAACTTTCGGGTTTATAATATTAGTGTGATATTCTTGACAACCCTGAGTGTAAATCGTCTGCCGGATTGGCCTTCCCGTACAGGCTTTGTGCGCGACCACTGCAATCGTTCTCGATATTAATCTGCGTTTTCACAACTTGTTTGTATATCCATTCTGGGAACTATATATAGACGACCGATGTGGAGCGGTGGGCGAAGGTCCGCCTGCGACACGGAAGGTTGCGGGTTCGATTCCCGCCTTGGGATAAATGTTTGTACGAACTGCAAATATTTATTCCGGGTGTTCTGGGTATATTATATGTATTATAAAAATATCTATCTATGTAATGTATTAAGTATGTCAGTCTTCTAGTACCCATAACACAAGCTCTGCTTAGCTTGGGGCTAGATGATGTTGTGTGGATTGTCCAGCATTATTATATAGACACCCAGTCATGTGGAAGGGGGTAATTTAATGAGGTATAATATAAAATACCTTAATTTCTTTATTCTTTATTGTCATTACTAACTGAGCTGCGACAGGCGTCACAGGTCAATGGTTCGATTCCCACCCAGAGCAAATGCTTGTGTGATGAACATAAATATTTGTTGTGTTTAGGTGTTACTTTGTATGAACGTACCTACTAAAAAAAATATTGATATATGTATTCTATTGGGACCTGTCAATTTTAATGTAGAGCTGATTTTATATTTTATTTACGTGCACTTAATATGGCAATAATAAATCATTAGTAAGTATATACAAAGTTTTTTTACTACGCAGTGTGAAAATATTTTAGAAACTTTGAATTCTCTTAATCGTTTTCCCGCATCGTGTTATTAACAAAAAATACCGTAGCTTGTTTTTGTTCTACCCTCATCACGAAACAATTCACAATTAACATAGCCTAAACTGACATGCACGAAAATATTAGCAGACAAATGATACCAAATTGTACAAGCGGTTACAATTTAATAAATGTAAAATATTTCCATCAAAGTGCATGTCTGCATATCACATTTCATATTAACTGCTTCAAAACAGTAAACTCGAGTAAATTACTTGACAGTTGACACCCCGCGGGCGCAGTCACGAAGAGAACTGTCAGACGTTGCGATGCGATGTCGTACCGCAGTGCATTATTGGGTGCATGGAAAGAGCCTCCTCGTGGCGCACACCAGTAACAGCTAGGCACGGTAAAGCAGTGTCTAGTCTGGCTAATCTTTCCAACACGATGCTACAACAAAATACAGTCGTAGCATCGACACGATAAGAAGAAGTGCATTATTATCAACAGGCGCCGCCGTTTTATCTAAGAAAACTCTTAATTAGTTCCGTTAAATAAAAGGAATTCAAGATAAATAAAAGGGTGCATTTACAGCCCCGTAATGCAAACTAAATATTGTTTCAATGATGATGTGACCAACAATGTGACGCAGCGAGACGCAAATATGAATGTTTTATTGCATTTTATAAATGACCCACGACATGTGTAACATTAAACAGTAACTATGTAATAATTGTATCACGTTTACCATTGCAGTATTGCCAGTACAAATACAAATGACATAGGTCATAGAAAAAGTGTAACCACCTAGACTAAAATATTCTTAGTTTTGCAGTGCGGCAGTGACGCTGCCGCAACGCGTGGTGTAATTTGTGCTTTTCAAAAACCACGTTGCATGTACAAAGTACTCCGACATTATTTTGAATGTTTGTAAATAGCTCTACATTTTAACCTACGTGTACGTGTTATTGTATACATATTTTCTATTTAAATATAGTAAGCAAACTTTGATACTTTGTTTTAGAAAATTCAACAATTTCAACGGGACTTTTCATTATTTTTTTCATTTTATCAAAAGTGTAAATATCGTCTATAGCGATCGAGAACGAATGCAACATACAATGTTCTTTAATAAAGGTTTAATTTTCATGTGAAAGAGATATGCAACTATATGATAGACCGGTTCTACTATTAGGTGAAAATCAAATACTTTCAATATAGAACTTTCTTTCAGCTTGATTTTTTAATAGTACAAAAGCATTTCAAAGGTTTGTATGAACTATTTGAACTCAGATGAACAACATGTTTGATATTCACAAGTGAGATAATATTCCTACGTCAAACAGAAAAATGACAAGCGCTGTCACATGTACCGTGATTGACTTCAATTTGTATACCTTTGATACAAAAGAAACAAAAACTGACAAAAAAAAGGTAGCACTCCGGGAGTGCCGGCAGAAGTGAAAACTTCAATATTAACGTTGTGTTTTCACTTCTAAGTTTTCACATAAAAATATAACCACAGACGTCATAATGACAATGACAATCACAATGACACAGACACATTCGCGCAAGCGCCCTGTGCCGCCTAAACAGAGTCAGCACACTCAGGCACGGTAGAAAGAGTGGGAGATACTAGTTCCTCTCCCTTTCCCTCGATCTTACGCTTTCGATCAACGTCACGTGACCCTGACGCGAGTTTGAAAGTTTTAACCCACCCAGCGCCGCTAAAGAAGTTTTCACTTCAAAAATAAACACTTCTGTACAGATTGTCAATCGACGAAATGACGGACAATGCAAAAAAAAAAACAGTTTATATGTTCTTCTTCTTCTTCTTCGTGTCAATATACACAACAAACATTTCAAACGCGGTTCATGTAGAACCTTGCCACATTTATCTCTCTGTCCGTACCATTACTGAGGTCATCCCTTGTGCAGGTGTTAGGGCACAAGGGGCAAACGAGCATGTTATATGTTCTGCTCTTGTGTGATTGAAGATTGGTGGAATATTGTCTCAAACCGGGATATTTTGGGATATTAGGGCTTTGAGAGACTTTTTCCCAGCAGTGGGACACTATAGGTTAAAAAAAAAAGGTTCATGTGTACTATTTTCAATGTTCATACACAACTTGTCCATCTAATATATTCCTACTCTGCAGTGAAAAGCTACGAGCAAGGCGAAACCAAAGGGTTATTACGGGAACTTTATTTAATGACATAGCAAAGAATATCGGAATCGAATAATAATAGTTAATGATAGAGTTACTCTTATAATGGGTGTCGAAGATACTATCAGCTCGAGTTATAGCGAGAAATGAAATAGATATGACGCAGAACGTTGATTAAAAAAAAAATTTGTAGTTACATAAGCTTTGGTATTGGTTAGGTTTAGATACATTTTAATAGTTCCATATGATGTAATATAGATTACGATTATTAATATAGACGTCCAGTGCAACAATAATTGCATCGTACCTTTAAACCATAACACAGCAGAACCGCTCTAGTACAACTAAACAGTACAACTGGTAGTAAAAATACACTTCTGTGTCATTTTAACTACTAGTAGTACCAACGTCAACTGCTTTACGAACGGGTGGCATATAAGGGCCTGCGCAGACCGGGACAGCATGGCAAGGGATTTTAATTTTTATATTGCTTTGCTTTAAAATGATGCCGTTCCGTTCTCGTTCAATGCCATGGCATCATTTTAAAGCATAGCAATTTATGTTGTATTTCTGTAACAGTACGGGTGAATGTCCATTAGTAAAAATTAAAATCCCTTGCCATGCCGTCCCGGTCTGCGCAGGCCTTTAGTGTAGCTACACCATAATTTTCAAGATCAAGATGTCTACGAAAGCCTATTCAATTTTTCATCTCCTCAATTCCCCGCAAAGTTTGTAGTACTCTTGCGCTGTGGGCAAACAAAGAGTGGCTGGATATAATGAGGCGGTGCTCAAGTGGTGTAGGCACATGTCATCCACTCAGCGCCCCTCGATACGTACCTACTTACCTCCCTGCGCCCAACGACGCAGACTGATCTGCACGAGAAATGAGGGTAGTTTTTGGAAAAAAAAACTGTTTTTGAAGCAACGGCTAATAAGCCTTACAATGAAACGTGGTAGGTATGTATTAAATCGATTGTAACGCTGTTTGTTTTCCGAATCAAATAAAATATAAAAATAATTTAACACGTTGAACGCCGACGCGGTCAGTGCTGACCGACAGCGATATTTCCTTCGAGACTAAGCAGTTCCTAGTTCTATTCAAAACACCAAAGGGTTTTTAATTAAAATCTTACTATAAATTAACGCCCAAACGTATGTTTTAAATGTTATGTATTACCTTACCACGCATCTGACGCTTTCAACATATTTTTGATAGAACAAGCGACCATAGTCTCTAGAAATTGTAGGCATCACTATTCGAGTCTAGTCAGAAAGAGATCAGAGAGTAAGTCTAAAAGTCATATTGCTTACATTTGGCAGCACTTCATTCAACCATGGCTGATAACCTGATGGTAACCTATTAATGTTTAGTGGTATTGCTAAGGATTTTTTGCTTTAATTTCAATCAAAGCACTCAGAAACAGTCTGCTGCGTTACTTTCGCGGAGTCACGTAGCGAGGCGGCTTGCCCAGCCATGGCCAGGGTCGGAGTTAGGACGCAATGTTACGGAAAAGGGTCATAGTAACAAAGATTTAGAGCTCTGTTCAGGAATATTTAGAGTTAATACAGATTCATTTAAATAAAGAGGTTTATTTGAATTTTTTAGGGAAACTGTTGTTCGGCTCGTAAGCACATATTACTTTAAAATATCAAAATATGTATATACTGTTCTTTAATTCATAAAATTTAGCAAAGGATGTTTTTGAAATTAATATAAGTGTTTTTGAATTGGAGGTTAATAATGCGTTTATTAGAAACCATAACTTAAGGTAAAACAAAAACATCATGGAAAACGATGACATCTTCAGAAGTTAAAATAACTGTCACAAAAATACTGTTATCACTGAACTGCCGCACGTCTTTGTATGTAGCAGACGGTCAATGACGGGACTTGCTTCAGTCCTAGTGGCGTGCCTGCTTGTGTAGTGCAAACATAGTGCTCCCCAGGGGACCCTGAAGTGCTGGTTCCGTAGAAACGCTGAGCCAGGATCGATGCTTCAATGCCTGTTCCAAATATTGGTGTGCTCGATTGGCGTCTAGCGTGGGTACCTTGAGAGATGAAAGGTCTGATATGTAATAAAATACATATACATTATATATATAGCAGTATATATATTTATATATAGCCGTGTAGTGATGCCTGCATTGATGGAGTTTTATTGAATAAATAAAATATGCTTCAACTTTGACAAACTTTTTATTATTACAAATAGAGGTTAGGTAACAACAGGCGTCTTCGTTTTTTTACGAAGTTATAAAAATATTACATTACAAAAAAATATATATATATGTCCCTATTCATCACATGCTGAATTAAATGAAAGTTTTGGAATATCCTATCTTCTTTTAAAACATATTTTTTACAGTGCAGTACTAAGAGGAGAGAGAAGTTATGAAAGGATAACGTTTATAAAGTCATCGATCATATAACCCTCTAGTTTGGATTACTTAAAGTTCATTAACTACAATTTTGAACTAACACGTGTTCAAGAAAGCATCAACTCGACTAAGGAGTTTACGATTCAAGAGTTCCAACTCCTAATCTTGCGCTATTATACTGCATGTCATGGTGAGAGACAAAGATAGAAGATACATAGAACAACGCGTTAGAGAGTGACGGGTTTGCGGTATCAAGTTTACACGTCATTACTCTAACATGCCTTGTATTGTTTCGTTTGTTTGTGTACGTCACTTGGCACGTGAGTGTGCCTATACATACAATAGCAAAATGCACTTAAACATGGAGAGAATAAGGTTTACTTTTTTTATGTGGTCCATTAGACAGACCAAAACACGTCTCTCAGTAGTCTTGGATGAAACAGAGTTTATGTGGAGTGTTTTGAGTATAAACGGTGTGAGAAGACCACTATTAAAAATCCAAAGCTTTTTAGCACAATATCGATTCATATTATTTATTGAATTTGTGAGGCGTATTGAACTTGACGTGAAAACGAGTGCCAAAGGAAAATCAAGTCCGCACGGCCGAAGTTCTCTAGCAAAGTCTAGTAACTCTCAAACAAAGTCAAGGACAAATATTTCTTTATTCAATAAAATCACAAGGATCATTTAGAATCGTCTTACATACTAGGTGATTCTAGGTGCCTGTTCCACGCGACCAGAGCCTAGAGGAACGGGTAAGAAAACTTACGGCCTGGTTCCTACCGTTTTTATTTTCAAAGCCTTAGGTTCTTATGAATAAGATTCCGTAGAATATATTTCCTGTTTCTTTTGAAAGTAACATTTAAGCTTTGAAACACAATCCCTCATGATGTCCATTGAAGCTTTTGTCAAAGGTCCTGAATGAAGACCCATAAAATCATCGGGCCCCAATATGCATGACAAAGACGCTGTTACTCCATAAATCCTACTCCTCATTCACCAGGAGTTTGATGGCTCGTTAAAAATAGGGCTGGCGGATTGAAAAGTCGGATGTACCAAAATTATAGACCGGACTTTTTATTAATGAATAATTATTCAACCACCATTAGATTGTAGTTTTTTTTTATGTTATCTCAGATTTCTAGATGAACTGAACTTGTTGTTGTAGTCCCATTTAAATATGATAAAGATGTGAACAAGTGTTTCTCTAATGATGCGAATTCAGTTATTTATCAGTTATTGAGGACAAACAAACATCTTTACAATACGTAGATCAAGATCTACGAGTTTTTAACCGATGAAAAGATGGAAGATGTTATTAAACTAATAAACTTTTTAATTCACCAAACATATAAATAATAATAATAAATATTCATGGACATTTCACACTCCAGTCCCAAACTAAGCAAAGCTTGTACTTTGGAAACTAGATTGCTGTTACAATACTTAAATACATTTTGTTTTGTAAGTACGTACGTAAAATACATAGTAACACCGAGACACAACAAATACAACATAAGTTTGTTATAAGTCGGACAAAACTACCCCAGTGTTGGACCAACCCTAGTAGATCAAAAGGGTCCTTGTTAAACCTAGTTTTACGACCGCTTAATGTGAATAGTAAATGTCGTGTCCATTGATTGAATAGTTTAACTTAAAGCCCTCGGCTATTGACTAGTACTTTGTTAAGTCGCTGAATTAATTGGAAACACAAGTCATCGGTATGCAAGAAAGATAAGATAAAGATATTTTTATTGTCAACAAACATGGTTAATTTGAAAGTTAATAAATAATTATACTTAATAAATAATACTGGACAATCCACACAACATCATCTAGCCCCAAGCTAAGCAGAGCTTGTGTTATGGGTACTAGAAGACTGACATACTTAATACAACACATTACATATATAGATATTTTTTATTATACATATAAAATACCCAGAACACCCGAGAATATTTACAGATCATAGATTTATTTACGCCAAGGCGGGAATCGAATCCGCAACCTCCGCATCGCAGGCGGACCTTCGCCCTCCGCGCCACATTGGTCGTCGAATTTTAAAAGTCAATCAGATCATCAAAATTCAGATTCTGAGTTTAGAAGTCAACAATTTTGAGCTTTTATGACAACTTTACAAAATATTAATATAAAGCTATGGTTTCATCGCATCTGATATTTTATCGACAGTAATTTTCAGCTGATCCAACAAAGTGAGGCGTCGAGCGAAGGGCCACGTTTTATAGTATCAGATGATAGCTCCTCGTAACGACTTGTAATTGCGATGGGAGTTGCTGACTGATGTTGCTAGGTTTACGTTATGTTATGACATGACCTATAGGGTTTTTATATCGTACCTAGAATTATCTTGTTGACGACCGATGTGGCGCGGTGGGCGAAGGTCCGCCTGCGACACGAAGATTGCGGGTTCGATTTCCGCCTTGGGATAAATGTTTGTACGAACTGCAAATATTTATTCTGGGTGTTCTGAGTATATTATATGTATAATAAAAATATCTATGTAATGTATTGTATTATGTATGTCAGTCTTCTAATACCCATAACACAATCTCTGCTTAGCTTGGGGCAAGATGATGTTGTGTGGATTGTCCAGCATTATTTATTTATTTATCTTCTACAGGCGTCACAGCGCAGTTGATAGTAGCTCTGCCTTCCATGCTGCGGGTCGTGGGATTCCCACCCAGAGACATATATATATAATTTGTTCTGTGTCTGGGTGTTACTATGTATCTACACAATCATGTATATTGTGGCGGAAGGTTGTGAAGCAAGCCACTGCCCCCCCATGACGACTACGACCACTCTGCCAAGAGTGTTGCGACTAAGAAGAACACATGTATATAAGTATTCTATCAGGAATCTACTACTAATCTCTGTTAGTTTAGGACTAGAATGTGATGTGTAAAATGTCCATGAATATTTAAATAGCATAGTTTTATTTTGATTTAGATCTCGATGCCCATATAAACGATTGGTTCACAATAGCCCAGGACAGAGTGAACTGGAGAAAAGGAAGGGAGGCCTTTCCCTGCAGTGGGACACCACAGGCTGAAAATGAATGAATGAATGAGCATAGTTTTAAATAGTTATGTATGCAACGCATTGTGCGGACGTTTCCCCAGCGTGCGATGTACGGAGCGCGCGTGACTACCGTAACTCAGCGGCCGGTGTTATTGCGGACGAGCAGTAGCTCTACCATGAGTTTTTACTATACTATACATACTATACTCGCTAGCGTCTGTAGTTAAAAAAAATGGTTGTCTGTAAAGTCGGTTTACTGACGATAGTTGAACGTGACAACAAACGCAAAGGCCGATTGTGCTTCTTTGTCGCTCGTTCCGCGCTCTCGCTTGCACTTCATGGAACGCCTCAGAACGCCCCATGAGTCATGTTATTTCGTGCGTGCAGCCGGCTCTATCCAATTATAAGACGTTGTCACGTCAAAAATGTATGAAGATTTGTACAGCGCCTCTAGCGGATAGTTGGGTACTAAAATTCTCAATACAAATATTTACGTAACTACTGTAGTAAAGTCAGGCGATTTTACTGTGACAACTCATGGTAGAGGTACAGTAATGGCCTCGTGTTGCCTAATGGCTCGTGTCGGTTTCATTGCCTAAATTTGAATCCACTGACAAACGAAATGGAGATGTTCTCTTGGTTATTTTAATGGCAATGGCTGATTTTTAGGATTCCGTAGCCAAATGGCAAAAAACGGGACCCTTATTGATTCGTCATGTCTGTCTGTCTGTACGTCTGTATGTCACAGCCACTTTTTTCCGAAACTATTAAGACTATACATGACCGTCCAACGTTGCCCATAAACTTAAAATACGAAAAAAAAAGAAAATAAATTAACAATTTACCGTCCAACGTTGCCCACAAACATAAACAAGCCTTGCAACGTGACATTGGCGAAATTGGCTAACCCCCAGACGCCATTAAATAAAAATTGAATTGAATTGAATTGAAGACTATACATTACCTATATATTATTTATCCGTGAAATGTATTGTATTAAGTATGTCAGTCTTCTAGTACCCATAACACAAGCTCTGCTTAGCTTGGGGCTAGATGATGTTGTGTGGATTGTCCAGCATTATTTATTTATTTATTTATTTATTAATATTATTGGAACTTAGTGATGTATTCTGTGAATCGCATAAAGATTTTTTATGTTATAATACGAGGTTCAATTTGAAAAGAAAATTTGTTAAAGTGCAGGCTAATAATTAACTATCGCCGCGCCGCCCATAACGTAAATATTTTAAATACATTTATATTTAAACGTTCTTAATAATATTTGGAATGAAAAAACCTGAGAATATTTTTGTGTTATCATGTGTACTCATTGTGATTTGATTTACCCAATAACGAATAGATTAGAAAACTATTTATTGTCTATTTGGTTCTTAGTTCACTGTACTGATTTTAAAGTCTAATTTAATGTTTAATGGTCAAATGACTACAAAAAAATCTGTTCAACAATACCGTGTCTACAAAAATAAATCTATATTTTAATCCAAAAAAAGCTCGATTTTTCTTCAGGATCTTGTCTTAAGTGCCCCTCCTCATAATGGACGTTAAACAACTTTTAGGGAGATCGTTTTGTGCTTTATTCGTCGGCGTTAACGATGTAGAAACGATAGGTTTTAGACGAGGAATAAACATGATATGGCGTCGTTAAGGTGGTCTCCTGGGCTTTGGAAACGTCACAACAAACACTTCTTGTTTCATAATCATCATAAACATACATCAGTCCACTGCTGGACGTAGGTCACTTCCAAGATGCGCCTCTGAAATGCAATGAAAATGAAAATATCGCTCTTCCTTATCCATGGAATAACTGAGCCCGGACTTCGTCTCTTCTCATCCAGTGTTTGCCTGCTACACTACGCAGATCGTCCATCCATCTTTTCAGATGTCGATCTCAACTACGCGTGCCTAAACGATGTCTTCACTGAGACATCACTTTATAATACTTTTTTTATAAAACTTTTTAATTAAAAGCTGTTGCTTCTAAGGTGGTCATGTAAATTAAATCGGGCTAATAAGTAATTGAGATGTTATTTGTACTTACTGGTTGCTGACAACTCCAGCTAGTATGACCGCTTAATTTTTTGCAATCTTGAGTCTTTGACTTAATTTGAATTATTTGAATAAAACTGGCTACTACCACACTACCACAGTTAGTAAACATAAAGATTGAAAACCAGTCTTATTACCAACGTGATAGAGTGCATTTTCGATTGCAATCTGGAGTATACAGCCCTAAATTATCATATTTCATAAAGCTCCCGAAGTTCAGGGGCAAGACGTAATATCGACAGATTTCCATTTAATTTAAATATCTAGGAACACCTGCCGAGGAATCTGGCAGAGACTGGCGCAGGGAACTTCATTTTAAGCTGAGTACAGCCTATTTGAAGAATCGACCATATTTGTAAAATGACTACGAACTGCTTAGCTAAGTGACTATAATACTATGTATTAATAAAAGACGTGTGGTACTCGAGGACTGCCGCTGTTATGCTATTGCATAGCATTTTTTGCTGGATTACGCTTGCGCAGTGTTAGGTTATTTTCGTTACGGAATTTCTGGATTAGGATTTCTGGTCTCCACGCTCAAGGCCCGCGATAGAAGCTATGCAATAGCTTAAAAAATGTATGGCATACTCATTGACTGATAGATATCTTAATTAATTGCCGATTGCCCATTTTCCGATACATACATGGGTACATTATACATAGAGGGTAAGCTACCCAGCTCCATACCATCTTCTCAACCAAGTCTGCCTCATCTTATACAAATATTAATCTTACCTTCCTAAGTAACATAAATATTACTAACCAGATAAATAAACTGTGCAACCGACCGTATAAAATTGATGGTCCAACTTAGAAAAATATTCAGTATCTTTTATCAAAATCTGAAACGAAAGATCAATCATACTGAACTGAACCATCGTCATAAATAACAAATCAAAAATCACGAAAGTTATAAATCCTTTTCCTATAAACATAACCGAACTATTGAGCAGTAAAATGAAACAGGGTGTCTACGCGCCACGATAAAAAAACGGCCAAGTGCGAGTCGGATTCGCGCACGAAGCGAACCAAAAAATCATGTTTTTGTATCCCTTTCAATATTTATTTTATTCTGTTATAGCGGCATCAGGAATACATTGTCTGTGAAAATTTCAACTCTCTATCACGTTTCATGAGATACAGCCAGGTGATAGACTAACAAACAGACAGACAGGCGGACAGACAGACAGACAGACGGACAATGGATTCTCAGTAATAGTGTCCTATTTTACCCTCTAGGTACGGAACCCTAAAAAGGTTTATTTTGGCACTTTGAATCACACTGCGCGGTCACGTGGTAAATTCCAAACATTACACAAGAACGCACAAAGCGATCGTGCAATGTAACTCAAATAATAAAACCTAGGCGTCATAAAGATGTAGAAAATCCAAAGTGGTACTAAATCCCCCTCTTTATTCCTATAACCCTCCTAAACGCTTCGATAAGTAGTTTCATTATAATATAAATTCAATTACGATGTAACCACGTACCCGTAATAATCAAGTTTATAAAGAATAATGTTTTCAAAACTCTCAAGAGGTTTGTCCAGTCAAAACCAGTTTGTAATGTAAAATGAACTTTATTTTGCTTACATTAGGTCTCTTTTTACAGACTATTTCCTAAACTTGTACGTATGTATAAAAGGGTATTTTTTTTCAAGAGTTAATGTATCATAAGTAGTACTTATTCAGTAGATATTCTACTTTTACCGCCAATTGTTTTACTTCATTACAAAAGTTATTGATCATATTTTTTTAGTTTAGCGCCATCTATCGGATAACCAAAGCGACAATCGAGCTTTACTTCATCACAAAAGTTATTGATTAAGTATATTATTTTTATTCAGTTTAGCGCCATCTATCGGTTAACAATAGAGCTTGTGTCTTAAAGTGATAAATCTACCCGCAAACTATTGTGAAATCTGCAACCGAGCCTTCTCGTTTTACTTAACAGAAAATATGTAACTAAATTCTATTCTGGCTCTTTGAACCGGAAAACTGCTAGTGATGCCCCAGGCCGATGTATCGATGTATAATATCGATGATATCGATGTGAATAATTGATAGCGATGGGCGATGGAAAACAGTAATTATGGAGCGGCTGACACGTTCATGTCATATTTCATGTTACAGCTTAGAATAATTTAGCTTTAGTAAATTGTACGAATAAATGATGATGAAGCCGTCTGTTTTTGATCGAAAAAGAGGTCTTTATACCGGACATTATACCTGAGAATGATTATTTTGTTTTTATTTCTATGTATTCGCTATTATTTTGACATATATGTATTTATTATTTAATAAATTTTATTAGTACCTACTTAATTTCAAAATGTTTGTATGCTAATTAGCAGGATCTAGAGACGCTACTTACACAACCTCCATTTATTAATGTACCTGGACCTGGACTCACAAACAATACAATGATTTGATTTAATTTTGATAAATTTGATTGGTACATTTTGTGTTGCTTATAATTCCTTACCATTAAGTTTTTCGATGGTTATTGTAGAAAAGCGTCATACCTGTAAACAAATAAAAACAAATATTATTTACACTTGTTTTTGTATGTTAAATATTAAGTATTACAGTAGTTGTCCTGGAATCCTGGAATCACCTAGTCTCTATAATCTAATTAACTTATAGCTAGTCCAAAATATAACGATGATACGACGAAATCGTGGGCTAGCTAGTAGGTCAGCTAGTGTTGTTTAAGAAAAATATATATTTTTGAACTTTTTATCGATATAGTATCGATAACTAGAGAATAGAAAGACCCTCAAAGTTGGTTCGTTACGATTAGAACCTTCAATAGCGCAGGTCTTTGTCACGTCTCCGACTTAAAAGGATTAAGCGTTAGTTCCGTGAGAACTGAGCTTTACTATAAAGGAACAATAAACCTATGGGTTCTGGAACTTGGAACTATTAGAGATCAATAAACCTATGGGTTCTGGAACTTGGAACTTTAAGAGAATATGGAATATTTGGGAATATTGGTGTCCCCTGAACCGGTCTTAAAATTCATCTAAACAAGAATGCGCATAAGAGAATGGAACATGACTAAAAAATATTCCGTCAGGGTTGCCATATAGTAAAAATAAATTACACAAGAATATTTCACACATCGAGCTCTAATCCCAAACTAAGCAAAACTTGTACTATGGGAACTAGATTGCTCCAAAAATACATATGTATATACATTCTGTAAATACATAAAAAACATATACATCGATAGGCGTCACAGCTCATTTGGTAGTAGCTCTGCCTACCATGCTGTGGGTCGTGGGGTTCGATTCCCAGCCTAATGTTTGTGTAATGATCAAAAATATTTGTTCTGTGTCTGGGTGTTACAATGTATAAAAAGTATTTATAAGTATTTTATCAGTAATCTAGTTACCATAAGCTTTGCTTAGTGTGGGCCTACCTAGAGTGTGATGTGTACGTTTTGATAGTAGGTACTTCTATAGACCTACATGTGACTATATTATTATATATACGGAAACTCTATTTTGCATTCATCTCTGTTCTGTTCTGATCACTCAGTCTGTTACTTGAAGCATCTTCCCGGAAGAACAAAAGTTCCTAAAACGCATAATTGCAGCCCCCTCTATAGCATAATGGCCGTTCTGCACAGAACGACATTTTCCAAATGGACTGCCTTGTAAGTGGATGCTTACGTTTCACTCCACACAGGACACAGCCATGTGAGAACAGCTAGATCATTCCATAGCTTAACATTATTTATGTAGTTTATAGAGTGGCGCTAGTGAGCAACTTTGCTTATAAATTATCGGATTGCAGTCTAAACTACAATGGATTCATACTTGTAATACACATACATTTTTTTACTAATTTATTCAACCAACGCTTTTGAGATCTGAGACTTATCCGTCCAAATTTTGCCAAATGGCGCCTCTAGTAAAAACAATATTTTAAACAAAATATGTAATTTTTTTAAAGAAGATTCTATACACTATCTAAATTTCATTTTCGTAAAAAATCATAAATGTGCTTGATAACGCCCAGTCATACTAAGACTTTTCGTTTCACCATCATTAGAACTAAATAAATAAATCAACATTAACTTTCTTCAGTAAAATCACAAAGATCATTTAGAAACAGTTTATACTATTGCAGTTTCTAGTGTTCGTTAAAAAAAATTGTAACAATTGTTTAGTTCACCAATAACTTTCATTTCAATTCATTTCAATTCATTTCATTTCAATTCATTGCAATTCATTTCAATTCATTTCAATTCATTTCAATTCATTTCAATTCATTTCAATTCATTTCAATTCATTTCAATTCATTTCAATTCATTTCAATTCATTTCAATTCATTTCAATTCATTTCAATTCATTTCAATTCATTTCAATTCATTTCAATTCATTTCAATTCATTTCAATTCATTTCAATTCATTTCAATTCATTTCAATTCATTTCAATTCATTTCAATTCATTTCAATTCATTTCAATTCATTTCAATTCATTTCAATTCATTTCAATTCATTTCAATTCATTTCAATTCATTTCAATTCATTTCAATTCATTTCAATTCATTTCAATTCATTTCAATTCATTTCAATTCATTTCAATTCATTTCAATTCATTTCAATTCATTTCAATTCATTTCAATTCATTTCAATTCATTTCAATTCATTTCAATTCATTTCAATTCATTTCAATTCATTTCAATATTTCAATATTTCAATTAATTTCAATTAATTTCAATTAATTTCAATTCATTTTAATTAATTTCAATTAATTTCAATTCATTTCAATTCATTTCAATTCATTTCAATCCATGTCAATTCATTTCAATTCATTTCAATTCACTTCAATTCATTTCAATTCATTTCAATTCACTTCAATTCATTTCAATTCATTTCAATTCATTTCAATTCATTTCAATTCATTTCAATTTCATTTCAATTTCAGTTACATAGACTTTATAAATTTAGACTGTGTCATAACTGCTGTGCAGCTCACAATACACTTAAACGTGCACTTGTTGAGCTACAATAAAATGCAGTTCATTGCATTTGCGATGTATCTTGCAAACAGATGTTCTAGCATGATCTTATTCGAAATGAAAGAGCTTTGTCTCGCTCACTCTAATAGATGCTGCATAGAACTGTCTCGCTCGTTTATCTTTAACCTATGTTTCTGGAGTGATTTGCGAAGAGCATATGGAATAAAATACATAAAAATACTAACTATAAAGGTTCATGAGATGAACAGACGGGACCTGGTGACAGACGGACAGACAGACAGACAGACAGATAGTGGAGTCTCAGTAATAAATAAATAAATAATGCTGGACAATGCACACAACATCATCTAGCCCCGCTTGTGTTATGGGTACTAGAAGACTGACATACTAAATACAATACATTACATCGATAGATATTTTTTATTATTATACATATAAAATAGCCAGAACACCTGGAATAAATATTTGCAGTTCGTACAAGCATTTATCCCAAGGCGGGAATCGAACCCGCAACCTTCCGCGTCGCAGGCGGTCCTTCGCCCACCGCGCCACATCGGTCGTCTACAGATCGTCAATAGGGTCCCCTTTTACTTTTTGGGTACGGAACACTAAAAATTACCGGTAATTTCATCCCACACTTATCACACAATGTACCTACGTAATATGTTTTAACGTGAAAGCCTGTAATATTTTAACGTTGTTTTCACGTAAGTAATTGATTGACAACAAAGGACAGATACGACATACAAAGAAACATGCGGGTAGGTATTCCGAAGCGGAAAAAAATTATCAATATATTAGGCATGAGACAGATATATCAAAACGAAACTGAAATCCGTTTGCAGTCAGAAATCGTATCGCATCGATATTCCAATATGAGAAAACCGTTTTTAGAAAACGCACGATGATAACGCAAATTGCAAACAATCTTATCCGAACGAAACCAAACCGAACCGACGTGAGTTTAGTTTTGCACCGAAAACGAAAACCAAACACAAACTGCAAACGAACAAAATCTAAATCTACCTAAAGTTTTAGTTTTCTATAGTTTTGATACGCATTCGTGATTTTAGTTTTGCACCGAAAACGAAAACCAAACTCAAACTGCAAACGAACGAAATCTAAATCTACCTAAAGTTTTAGTTTTCTATAGTTTTGATACGCATTCGTGATTTTAGTTTTGCACCGAAAACTAAAAACCGTTTTTAAAAAACGGTTTTTGAAATCGATTTCAAAATCTGAAATCGGTTTTATATCGGTTTGTGAAAAAATCCAAAAACGCCCATGCCTACAATATATTTTATTTTAAGTGATGAAAAATGAATTGGCGCAACAATAAACGTGACAACTTCCCTTTCTCTGTCTCTCTTTCTCTTCTCCCTCTCTACTCGATTTATGGCAACCATGAAGTGGAAGAAGAAGCTTCAGGTTGTGATGAACATCAAGGTCTAAGACACACCATGATGTACGGCGTACGTCGTCGGTTCGATTCCAAACAAGCATATTTAGTGTAATGGCAAACATTAATGTGTAGTACAACCTTTACTCAGTTTGGCTTTTTTTTGAGAACCGCTAAAGAATGGAATTCGTTGCCGGCGTCGGTGTTTCCAGACACATATAATTTGGACGTTTTTAAGAGGAGAGTGAATAGGTTCTATCTAGGCAAACGCGTTACACCGTAGGCCGCATCATCATTTAACATCAGATGTGATTGCGGCCAAGCGTTAGCCTATAATTCATAAAAAAAAAAAAAAGGCTTTATTGAATCTTGTGATCTTGGCCTTGAGCGTGGAGACCAGAAATCCGAATCCAGAAATTCCGTATCGAAATAACCGAACGAAAATAACCTAACACTGCGCATGCGTAATCCAGCAAAAAATGCTATGCAATAGCTTTACCACGGCAGTCCCCGAGTGCCACAGGTCTTTATTTATTTTTTGTCTCAATTTTATTTGCTGAATATGTCTTATTTCGGGGAACAACCAAACACGTATCTTATCTTATCTTAAAAAAAACTATTCTGCTCAAAATCACGGCAAGTTTAGCAATTGTGTTCATTGGACATTAATATAGTGCTATTTATATTTACGGCACAAAACGTACCCTTATCTCCCGACACATGCGGACTCGACTCGGCTCTCAAAGAGACTTCAAATGACTTTCGGAGATTTTCTTACACTGAAAGAACCTCTTTTCACGTATCTTTTCTATGTGGTTGTATTGTTTGGTGTTCGTTTTTAGATTTATTTTTGAGTTAATAAAAGTTTTTAAATGGCGTCAGGCGTCACAGCTCAGTTGGTAGTTCTGGTCTCCATGCTGTGGGTCGTAGGTTCGATTCCCACCCAGAGCAGAGTTTGTGTGATTAACATAAATATTTGTTCTGTCTGGGTGTTTCTATGAATGTATTTAAAAAAACTGTATCTAAGTATTCTATCAGCAATCTAGTTCCCATAGTACAAGCTTTGCTTAGTTTGGGACTAGAGTGTGATGTGTGAAATGTCCGTGAATATTTATTTATTTATTTGTTATGAGTTGATTGGGCATTATAGTAATTGCAATAAGGTAAGTTTGTTTTGGATATGGGTGTCAGATCTGTCTATTTTGTTTTTACTCATAAACAAAATATGTTCCATTCCAACGCTAACTGGCACTACAGTCGGAACAAGGCCAACACTGTTTAAAATCCGTTTTTGTTCCTGTTTTCCATTATCCTTGATTTGACACAAGGTACTGTAGCTCTACCATGAGTTTTTCCAATCTATACCATAGCGAGTATAGATTGGAAAAACTCGTCTGTAGTAAAAAAAAATGTAGGAAGATTTGTAGTTGGGTACTAAAATTCGTAATACTTAATACTGACGTAACTACTGTAGTAAAGTCAGGCGATTTTACTGTGACATCTCATGGTAGAGCTACTGAACACTATGCCAGTGTAAAGTGTCCCAAACACCGTCAGCGTTTAATTCTAGCGCGCGCCGTAAATATGGTGACGACAATACACCGCGGCCGCAGTATTAACATAATAAAAAGGGTGCACATTCATACCCGGCCTCGTAAATAAAGTTTTACGACCATCGGTCTAATGCGCCGAAAAATGTCGCTCAGAAACTGTAGGGAGATGCGCAAACTTTATGTACACCCAAAAATTCACAGCACTGGGGTCCCCATAATAAAGAATTCAAAAGAAATCCGGAGCGTTCTTCGTTCGGCGGATGCATAAAAAATGCCAAATAAAAAAAGGCCATTAAATATACCGGTGTAGGCAGTTTGCGATGTCGCCATATTTGCTTAATTTTTAATGGGATTTTTACAGCGTGTGGAACGTGTCGTTCTTTATTTATGGCTAGACCTCAGTAATATATCATCATAGAACATTTTTATTAATGACAATCAAGTACTTAAATAATATGAAAAGTATTTTTTATTCAAGACAACGCCATCTAGTCAAAAACTACGAAAACTACTTTGTCAACTCTGAATCTCCTGTCACATTCATTATCACCTTTCACACCATCCAGCCACTTATTCAGCAATTTTCTAGTTCAATTAAAATAAAAAATAAATCTTATGTCCGCCCGTGTGAAGCCGAGAAGGGCCGCTAGCGTTACATATTTTAATAAAGTCTTAGAAAATCCCGCCTTATGGTGTCATCGTTTTAATATAGACGATTAAGCCTTCAATGTTACGATGTCCGGCATCTTTATATTTGGCAAATGGCTTTTGCAAGTTTAGGGTCCGTTTATTTCAATATCAAAATCGATTGAACCCCCCGAGGTGATGAACACTGTTATTGTTATGGCTAACACCGCAAACCTTTTCGGAAACTGAAATATTAAGGTTTTTACATTATTTTGCGCCTGTTTTTATTGACCGTTTATCTACGCGTTAGAGGGCGCTGCACCTTATAAAAAGCTTAGAACACGCTATTCGTCCACTCATTTTTCATTTCAAAATAAAAAAAACATTTCAACAATGTCGACTTAGTAATGGGACCTGTATTAAAAGAGTCCCCTCTTAACTGTAGTCCAAAACTTATGTAATACCTATGTATTACATAAGTTTTGGACTACTAATTATATATTGTAATAATTGTAACATGTAAGTACATAGACGTTTAAGTTAAAACATTTAAAATAATAATAATTATTTAGTTTGTCCGTTAGGCTTTACAATCAAAAGGTAATCTAGGTATTCAATATTTAATCTTAGTGTTTTAGATCAGTTAAACCATCTATAGATCGTTTTCAATTTCAACTTAATCTAAAACTCTCTATAAATAATTATGCTTATTTATCAGCTAACACAGTTGTTCATTATATGGTCAGCTTAAAAGCAATAAAAACAAATCCAATAGATCCTAACTGAGATAGAGTCACATATAACTGGAAAAGTTATACATTTGTAATCATGTTTTTAATATTTTAAACTATCACGGTTTTGAACGGCATAGTTTTCTTCATGGAATTAATAAAACCCACAAATCATGCATAATATATATTACCATACGTAATGATGACATAAAGTCTACGCTAACTTTTTATAAGATAGGGGGTAAATGTTTAAACATGTTTTGTTCACAGCACTGTATTTTAAGTACAACAAAAAGACCTTGAGTTTTGTCTAACTACCAAGTTTCCGACCTAGAAAAGGTCGCCGTCGCAATTATTATACAAAAGCTTGAAATATAATATTCAACATTTATATTATCTCTTCGCAATACAATATTTAATGTCAAGTGAGACAGTAAGCTGAGGGCAGTACCTCTACCATGAGATGTCACAGTAAAATCGCCTGAAAGAATATGAACTATTGTACCTACATTGTAAGCAAATAAATAAATGATTATGATTATACAAATTCTCGCATGACTTTATATTTATTGAATGTTTTTGAACATAAATAGAATTTTTAAAGTAATAGTACAACAATTATTGACATTTTGTATTCGCATTTTTCGTTTCGATTAATTTGACACAATCTTCAATCTTGTTTAAAAAAGTGTGGAATTAAAACATTGCCAGCTAATTACCTACTTAGTTTATTTCAAATCTAATCCCCACACAATAAAGCTCATTGTACATTGTTGTGTCGACAAAGGCTAGCATTCGTCTGAAATATTTATGGAAGATGCATCTGCTGGGATTGTGTCTTACAATGGAATTGAAACTGCAGGCTTAGGGCTCGCCCACACTGCAGTGTATTCGATCACTATTTATAATAAATATTCGTAAATAGGCGTCACAGCTCAGTTTGTAGTAGCTCTGCCTTCCATGCCATACCATGCATACCATGGTCGTGGGTTCGATTCCCACCCAGAGCAAAAATGTTTGTGTGTTGAACATAAATATGTTTTCTATGTATGTATTTACAATAAGTATTCTATCAGCAATCTAGTACAAGCTTTGCTTAATTTGAGACTAGAGTGTGATGTGTGAAATGGCCATGAATATTTATTTATGTATTATTATTTATTTTTGATCCATTAATTACAGGTTTAATAATATCAAAACAATACTTAGCAAATATTTTTATTAGTGTTATTTTACCCTGTGTTTTTGGTTAATAAATAATTAATTAATTTGTATTTATTAATAAGTAATACAATCGGCGGCGTTATAAATAATAGAGATCTCTGCCAGGACACTTTTGGATGGTCTTAGACATAGTCGCATCATTGTACAATATAATACAATAATTTATAATTATAAATCGATTTACAAGTCAAACTACACACACTTACACATAATGCTACACATGAATAAAATTACTTACTTAATATTTATTTATTTATTTAATCGTATGACATTTTTAGGCGTTGTTTATCTTTGTTTCACGCCTATTTACTTAATAAAAATATCTAAAAAACTAGTGTGGGTAAACACGATCATGTAGAGGTATATAGAGTCGAATCCCTATTTACATTTTATTTCAGGTCTCGAGCAGGCGCCGGATATTATACCGCCCTTGTGGCAGCCTTTTGGAGTTTTGCTTCAGCGAGCTTCAATTCTAGTCGCATTCAACTGTATTAAATAAATACATTTATAAAAATCTAACAGTTATAAATTTGCAGTATATGTGTAACTTGGCGTAGACTTTGGTATCTGTCTTGACGAATATAAATATCAATATTGCAATTACAATGATCGGTTATGAAATCAGTTATTGCTGAGATCAAATAAATAAATGAACGGGCGTAATTATTTATTTGCCACAAATGAGGGAATAGAAGTGGCTAAGTTTCATTCGAACTTGGTTTGAAGTTGTCATTGTACCCATTGACACGTAAGAAGAAGAAGAAGAAGAAGATTTATTTTATTTTATTTCTAAGGAAAACAGACAGTCTTATATAAACTACATATATCTAAACTAAAATTATATCTTTTAACCACTTATACGTTATCGAATATAGAGACTATATTTCTTGCTTGCGTGTATCAACAAAAAAGATAAAAAAACCCGAAAACACAAAAAACAAAACCAAATAAAAGATCAATGAAATATCATTGACATTATCACTGACAAGTTATAAAAAAAAACACATTTGAAAACACAAATTGTAATGTAAATGGTTCTGAATTGAATTGAAATTGAAGAAGAGAATTGAAAGTCGTGGGCTAGTCTTCAATACAAGTTTCCTATTCCAACCGGTACATAAGATACAGTATACAGACGCGGCTATGCCTTGATCACACGTACCGAGTTAACCGGCGAGACAGTGACGTATTTGAGATACACTGCACGTCGACATCAGTTTTACTGTTGAACGTTGCAGCGTTAGCGCGCAGTGTATCTTAAATACGTCACTGTCTCGCCGGTTTACTCGGTACGTGTGATCAAGGCATTAGGGCTGGCGCGTGTTAATAATTGATAGTAATCGCTTCGAGAAAGTTCTGGAAGTTCCAGTCGCCGATAGCTGCAACTGATGACCCTGCGGTGAAGGGGTGGGTAAAGGGTAGAGGGTGGTTATTTCAAACGTTTACTAATAGCTACGTGATATAAACTAGGAAATTCGAGGGCCGCTTTTCTAAACTATATCTAAACTAATAGTATAAAGAGGAAATAATATTATAAAGAGGAAAGATTTGATTGTTTGTTTGTTTGTTTGCATCGAATAGGCTCCGAAACTACTAGACCGATTTCAAAAATTCTTTCACTGTTGTGAAGCTACATTATCTGCGATATTTTTTATATAGGCTACCCGTGCGAAACCGGGGCGTACTACTAGTGTAATTATAAATAAGTAAATAATAAATATTCACGGACATTTCACACATCACACTCTAGTCCGAAACTAAGCAAAGCTTGTACTATAGGAACTAGACTGCTGATATAATACTTATACATATATATACATTTTTTTGTAAATACAGACATAGAATACATAGAAACACCCAGACACAGAATAAATATTTATGTTCATCGCACAATAATTTGGTCTGGATGGGAATCGAATCCACGACCGTTATCTTACTACGCCTATCATATCTACTTCATAGGTGTCAACTTTATAAATGTTACGTTTCATATGCCTGTATTGAGAACACGTTAAACACGTTTTTTTAGTAATTTATTTAAATAACAAGTAAGCCAAGTTGCAGTGAGCGTAAAGTTTTCAATAACTAAATGTTAAATCTAGTAAATGTTGCACCCATTCCAACAAATTACCCTTCTGCTGAACCGACCAAGTTGCTCGCTAACCTTCACGACGCGACTAGATATGTACAGAACATTGACATTTAGTTTAAATTCTTGAGGTATCCTAAAATGAACTCTATTGCTGATGCTTAAGCTGCATTTATCGGGCTTCTGGTGATACTGGGTCTTTTAATCTTTGAGTTCTTTAAGGCCAACTATCCTTGGAGTGTTACGGTTTATTATTTTTATCTTTCAGTTAACCTGATTGAACCAAAACATTTTTTATATTTACCTGTATCGACCCACTGCAAAGGTTAACCCCAAATTCCCCAATCAGCTCCCCAATGCTTTTTCCCACCATCTCTCTTCAAAGCCGTCTAGATTTTTTCCTGTCAAAAATCTTGTGGTGTTTTTTATCCCTTCTTATTATATTCATAGTCCCCTGTATCAAACTAATATAATTTAGCAAAAATACCAACTCTTCTGAGAGTATTCCTGACCTTTATATAAGACTTGTCTGTATGATATTCTTCAAATTGATCTGTGCCAATCTGGCACTACTCGGTGATCTTATAAGCTGTCTTATACCTTGTTAATAAAGTTCCTTTTCCGTCGTAGACTTCTTCAAAGCTCTTCAAGTTGGATGCACCGAATCATCGCATAATCGTTAGCTGGAGCAGTGGCGGTAGCTTCATACAAGCCGAAAAGCCGGGCTTGCCTTACTTCAAAGACTAGTAGGATGCCACGCATCTCTACTTCAAATTCCAAACCTACTGAAAACATCGACTGCCATACTAACGTATTTTTAAATTTTCGCGCGCCAATTCTTTCACTTCATTACTGTTTATGTACATAACTAGTTATGGATATCGAACGCGCCGAAATCCTACTAAATAAAATAGCAACGTGAACCGCGCAGCGCGCGCGCGGGCTCATGCATCTCGCTCGCACTCGTGGGCTTGCAACGGGGCTTTGCGGGCGCATATGTCTGTTTCGTTCTAACCTATGCAAAAGTGCTATGAGTTACTTATCTACCTCTGTATTTAATTGTATAGCAATTTGGTCAATTTGTATGGAGCGCTAAGCCCGGCTTTCAATATGAAGTTTGTCACAAACTAGGGTCACGCACGAAGTTCAGTTCGTACTAGAAAACTCTTTGTTTACATTTTGTCATTTTTGTCTTTGATATGATAGATACGTTTTGGATTTTCATTGTAACTTTTCTAACTTTTGTGATTTGTGTGAGATATTGAGTTTAAAATGAGTGCAGATATAGATCATATTGTTTCTTGTGAGGATGTGAAAGTTCTAATAATCGAGAAAATGGTGAAATATTTGTATTTCACGGAGAATAACCAAACTTACACCGGAATTGTAACTAAATATCACGAACAAGTTTTTGAAGAGTTAATAAATTAGTGTAGGTACTAATTGGCTAGGATGGATTGGTGGTTGTATTAAGTCCAATAATAAAATTCGATTACCTAACTTTCAGTCCAGTAAAAAAAGTCAGTACCTACCTACCTACATGCTCCTTCAGAATACCTATCTGTTAAAACTCGCCGACGGTAATTAGGTACCTACTGAAGAGGAGAATTTTAAGGGATTTATTTATGAATGTAAAATCTAATCATAAACATGAAACGTATGTCGGGCTTGCCCTATTCTCAAGCACTAGGCACGCCACTGAGCTGGAGCCGGATAATATTTCACGAGAACCGTTTATCTACAACTTAGATGAAAGTTACGTCGCGGTTAAGATGTTTTTGTAAGTTATTACGAGCACTAGAATTTACTATACGTTCTACTTTCGACTCTATAGACTAACATCGCTACGACTGGAGAGCGACGGAGGTGTGGGTTCTATTTTAGCAACGATATTTCTACTCGACTTAATAAGATTTTAACGGTCTCTCTTATAAAAGTTAGCGCAGACTTGAAGTATTGATGACATAAAGTCTACGCTAACTTTTTATAAGATAGGGGATAAGAATTTTGTGTAAGTATTTAAGAAATTTCATTCAAATCAAGGTCCCGTTCGTATACGAACAAAGACATAGAAACAGGTACTCCAAATAATAAAATCACTAAAGCAAATAACGATTTATTTACGAGCGTCATAAATCACAATAATATCTGGCAGATAGCAGAACTATCAAAACGAAGCCACTAACACGCATTCCTTCAAAGTTATTTCCAATAAAACACCAATATCCGATATTAAGACATTGTTAAAGACAAAATACCTTTATCCGGGTGGATAAGATATCACCCAAGAGGTATCCTTTTATAGGTTCGGGACTCCCGGGATAGTTCTGTAGAATTCCGCAAATTGCTTCCGTCCTACCGTCAGTAAGAGTCTATCTAGTAAGGTTCAAATACTTTAAACACGGTACCCCACTTTCGACAAATACATACCCCCTATCTTATAAAAAGATAGCGTTGACTTTATGTCATCATTACGTATGGTAATCAATACATCAAGTCTGCACTAACTTTTTATAGGATAGACCGATAGTCTGCAGCTTTCACAGTTTTCTTATAACTAACTTTGAAACTATCGTAGTTATGAAAGTAAATTTCTTTAAAAACGGGATATTTTCTATGATTTTTGATTACTTTCCGATATTTCGGTTGCATGCGCCATGATCACGGGTCGAAGTAACGTCTTTGCAGGTTGATATTTATGTCAATGACTTACCGGTGTACTTTCCGCAATACGATAATAATGTGACAAAAAGACTAACCCCCTGTCTTATAGAAAGTTAGCGTTGACTTTATGTCTTCATTACGTATGGTTATCAATACATCAAGTTTGCGCTAACTTTTTATAAGATAGACCGTAACAATACGGCAATAGGGTGTAAAGTGGTTTGGGTATGTACGGGAAAGTGGATGAATTTAAAATTACTGACGAAATATATATCAGGAGGGACTAGAACTGTTTTTTATTCGACTGAATTTATATTAATACGAAAACAACTAAACTTACAACTATACTTAGGTACTTATTTGTGACCTTAGTGTTACTTATTGTTCTAAGCTAGTTTTTGACGTAACAAGGTCTTATAATTCGATAGAGCCGGCTGCACGCACGAAAAAACATGACTCATGCGGCGTTACCTCGCTCTGAGGCGTTCCATGTAAGGCTTGAAGTGCAAGCGAGAGCGCGGAACGAGCGACAAAGAAGCACAATCAGCCTTTGCGTTCGGCAGCGTTGTCACGTTCAACTATCGTCAGTAAACCGACTTTACAGACAACCATTTTGTTAACCAAAAAGTCGATCGACGAACATGACGCAGAAGTCAGGGGCGAAAGCTAGTCCGCAATGTTCAGAAATTCCTTTGGCACGGTCGATCGCATCGTCTGGTGGCTCAGGCATTAGTGTCATAGGCTTTTGGCACTGAACTAAAGGTATTTAACGACAAAACTCTCACTCTGCGGAAACCAGCTCAGATCTTTGGCACATTTTGTCAGTATTCGTAGTTCATGGTTAATCATTTTGTTGTGGAAGTGTGACAAGATAATTTTGTAACTTTGTTTCATTGTATTTGCTTTTTATGAACTGCTTAGATTTTTCAGATCCCATGCTAATAATGCAAGATTTGTCTAGTTTGAGACTGAAGGGTGTTGTTGAAAATGTTCTTGAATATTTATTTAATACAAGTTTAGACGTAATTTATTATGACTAAGTAAAACAACTTTTGTGCTGAAAGCTGATTTTACCTTCAAATTTATAAACTGCAGATACTAAACAAAATACACTGGACACTGCGCCACGTTATTTCAAAATTTGTTTTAAATGGTAGTTAATGGTAGAAAATAGTAGAAACTGGTAGAAAATGTTAGATAGAAATGTTCAGCCTCTGTCTACAAATTCGTGGGGTTAAAGTGACGCACGCCTGCTTTTGGCATGAAATTCGGGAACTTATATGGTCACAATTATACTGCCTACGGCTATAAGTTTCGACGTAGTCGGCTCGGTGAACTTTCGGGAGTGTTGCTGTCTATTTAAATGAGTTAGAAGCTACTCATCTATGTTCTAATTTGTACTTCTCTTTGTACTTCTTTTTTTTTAATGGGTGAAGCCCAATAAAAAAAAGGCATTGGCAGAATTGCCCGTCAATGACAGGCAATTCTGCCAATGAAAAGGCATTGCTTAGTTTGGCACTAGAGTGTGATGTGTGAGTTGTCCGTGAATATATTTATATTTTAAGTCAATTGTCAAGTCGGCAAAATTAAACATCACAATAGAAAAACTATTAAAATAAAATATGATTTTTATCAAAATTACAGAATTCGAATCCTTGGTACTTCTTTTTTTTAATAAAGCATCTGCCCATCATTCCTCAGAGAGTTGCCAGTATCTTTAAAAATGTGTTTTTAGCATTACTGAGACGTGTCGAGACTTATTGGTTTCATAATTTTTGTAAGAATTAATTAAGAAAAGTAAAGTGAGTTATTAAACTTTAAAAAGTAAGAAGTAATTTTAAAGTTTAATAACTCACTTGACAGACAAACAAATCCTCTACTTGTCTACAGAGCATGACAGACAGAATCACTAGGCATAATAAATCTGTCATTATCGACAGACAGGCTATAGTGAGCTTGCAAAACAGCTGTCTTTGACAAATGACAGCGCGGCATTGTCATTAGTGTACCCTTTAATTTAATTTGTATCGTGTCAAGATAATGTGATATATTATACACACTGTTTAAGGGTTGTAGGTTTTCTATTGGATTTATTTAAAAGTACCAGATGAATTTTGAATCATAATAATATCTTATTATGTTCTTATTATGTTATGTATAATCTTATTATGATGTGTGAATTGTCCGTGTTATCCGTCCGTGTCCGTTATATTTATTCATAATGCCAGTGATTTATTTAAAAATACCAGATGAATTTTGAATCATAATTATTATTATGATTCAAAATTCATCTGGTATTTTGTTTTAGTAATCAAATCAAAGAGCAGACGAGTTGTAATAGTTGATCAAAAAAATATGTATTAAAAATTCCCTGAAGAAATGTTTTAATTAACAATTTTATCCGTCTTCTTCTTATGTGGCTTCTGTCAGTCAATATGACAGGCAGTACTGCCAATGTGAAGTGTTTGAAAATAATTCTCAGTCAAGTCAGTCAACCGTCAAGTCGCCTGTCTTTTGTTTTATAGAAAAAATGGTTGAAAAATTCTGATATCACACCATTTCATTCCTTAAAGCTTTTATTATAAAATGACAGGCTCAATTTCACGCTTCTCTATTTCCGAAACTCATTTACATCAAAAGACTATTGTGAGAAGAAAATATAAAAAAAACCTTTCAAAGCAAATAAGGTAGGCGAAAATTTTTCGATTAGACTTTTAATCGTTTCTTAAAGTCAGTTCAAAGGGAAAACATCCAAAAAACAAGGAAGGGGTTTATTACCGATAATTATTCGAGAAGGGCTAACGTGATTACGAAAGTCCGGATACTATTAGGGCTGTCAAACGTCATAAATTTATCAAAACTCTAAATTTTTCATGTAACGCATTTTATACAATTCAAGAATATTTTGAAAGATAAAATAATAAATAAATTATGCTGGACAATCCACACAACATCATCTAGGCCCAAGCTAAGCAGAGCTTGTGTTATGGGTACTAGAAGACTGACATACTTAATACAATATAATACATAGATAGATATTTTTTATTATACATATAATACCCAGAACACCCGGAATAAATATTTGTAGTACATACAAACATTTATACCGAGGCGGGAATCGAATCCGCAACCTTCCGCGTCGCAGGCGGACACATCGGTCGTCGTAAAGATAATAAAGACTTGAGGTGTATAATAGCATGCTAAAGTTTACATTCCTGAAGTTGAGGACATATCTTGTGAGCTTCTCGTCTTTTATTGGGTATGGCTCTATTCATTACCCTCTTATTGTACGTCCGGATCGGACAAACTGTATAAACTTGTACTACTTAAAATTAAGATCTTTTATGTACAACAGTTAAACAATAAAATATTTCTGATTTCTGTAAACATAACATTACGTAGGTAAACTACATAATTCCTACGTACATTTTGTAAATACTGTAATAGTCGTAAGATTGTGAATAAAATTACGTAAACTAAAACAAGAATATATACCAACTTTAGAATTTTAGCTATAAATACTCAAAAAACTTTACGACACTTGAAAAGTTTGTTTTCTCTTTTCAATGGAAAGGAAAAGTTTATTTATTTAATTAATTTAAGTTGAACAACTTTCAGTTTAAATTAGTACAAGGTGATCATAATGCAAAACTTTGTTTTAAAGAGAACCTAATGCGCCAGTAATTGATAAAAAAAGTTTTATATGATGCATTTTCAATTTATACGTATATTATGTCATACTTCGAAATAACTGTAGACTAATGAGTACCTACATAAACGCTACGGTCTATCTTATAAAAAGTTAGCGCAGACTTGATGTCTTGATTTCCATACGTAATGATGATATAAAGTCAACGCTAACTTTTTGTAAGTAAGGGAGTTAAAATATAACTAGACTAGCTGATGCCAGCGACTTCGTCTTATTATCGTTATATTTTGGATAATACACAATATCTTTATAAATTATTGTCCATATGTTATTTCGATGTATAAACTACATCATTGAAAGTTTATTTAAAATCCATTCAGTAGTTTTTGCGTAAACAAGCATACATCCACACACCCATCCATCTATAAAATATCGCGTTATAATATTGGTAGGTAGGAAATAGAATAAAATATAAGGATACGATAGGACTAGTACATATGTATGTAGTTAACTACAATGAAAATGGAAGAATTGTTTTTTTTTTCTTTTATCTTAAAAAATGAGCTATTGTAGCAGCCCTGGGAGAATCGAGTAATTTTTCTCGAGTGACTTGCGAATAGGGCGTTTGTTTGAAAGTGAAATGGGATATTAACTCCGAGAGATGGCGCTGTAATAAACAAGCCGAGAGAAACGAGTCATCCTCATTCTTAAGTCATTATTTTTCTATAACTTGTTAGTAGATTTACTTATTAGAATATATATGTTCTACATTGTTGACCATATTTGATAAAATTCTCACTACTTATTAGCTTAAATATGTATGAGAACCTAGTGCCTAGCGACTAGGCACTAGGCTTTAAGCCTAAGTTAGGTTTGACTAGGCCCTATTCAAACCTAACTTAGGCTTAAAGCCGCTACTAGTCAAATTCAAATACATACATCTATATGTTTATCCAATAAACGTATTTTTATCTTATCTTTATCTTAAAAAAACAAAAATTAAAAGCCAGCAGATTTTTCGACATACTTACTTAAACTTTACAATTCAGTAAATAATAAAATTGGCTCACAGTTTGTATTTCCCACTTATTAGTATAAATCAATGAGATGTATTTTTTATCATTTCTTGAAGGAATAATATATAGCTATTTATGTTACACCCTCTTCCCTCTGCCTTAGCTTAAGATAGTTTATAATATTTTGCTGAAATGCATCTTCAATGCATTTCATAGAATTAGATTGTTTTTGCTGACGAGCCGTCTGGCGTCTGGAGACGGGCTCATCCGCTCATGTCATTTTAGATTCATTAGTTAAGTTACCTCCAAATCGGTATAGCGTATAAGTTTTAATTTTACTTAATTAAATAATTTTCAAGTTTTTTTAAAAAGCTTTTATTACGTTCCGAAAGCAACAGTGGCGCAGCCGGCGCGGATTTCCTTGAAAATCACGGAGTTTTTCGCGTTTTCCGATGTCAAAATCCGTCAGAAAATCGTTGAATTAAAATTTCGTGTAGAGTGAATCCGACGAACCAAATAAATAACTCGCTATACGGAAAAAGCAAGCAGTATGGGAGTAACGGTCGGTTGGTGAGTAAAACTTTTCGCCATTCCTTTCCCTCATCCTCCTATATTGTGCGTTTAATGTAATTTTGTTATACTTGAGATTGGAACTCTCTCATTGTAACTATTTGGTAATCTTTGTATAAAATTCTACAAGGTTAAACCGTGTTCTCAAAATAGAACAAACATAGAGTTAAGAAAAATTGATGTGGTATATTCGATCTCAAATCGATCTGCTTTTTATAAGATAAATAAATGTTTTAATTAAAGATTATTGATCTAAAAATCGATCTAATCATTTTATATAAGGAATAAAAAAAAAATATAATTTTAATAAAAAATAATTTTAATATTAAAATTTAATTTTATCATTCCTATTTTTATATTGCTTGTTTCTTTTACTTATTGTATTTTTGTGTGTTTTAATTTTGTGTATTTTTGTGTAAAAGTGAGTTGCCACCTCCGAATTACTTAGTAGCTCGCGATGTCGGAACCAGTGATTAAACTTATTCCTAGAGAAGTCTCTCAATTAATCCCGCTTTTTAAAGGCGATAAAAGACAATTAAATTTATATTTGAGAAAATGTCAGTATATAATCGATCGTTATGGTAAAGCAGGTGATGAAAATCAGAATCTTTATGTTTATAATGTTCTGACGAGTAGATTAACAGAGGAGGCAGCTGCTCTTTTATCAGAACGGGAAGATATTGTGACTTGGTCAGAATTGAAAGAACTACTCATCCAGCATTTTGGAGACCCGCGTAGTGAAGCGTGTATTAATATCGAATTAGAATCTTTAAAAATTAAATCAGGTGAAAGTTTTCTTGATTTTTGCAACCGAATCCAAAGCGTTCGATCGCTTTTGATGTCAAAGGTAAACGTGATTGCGGACAGTGACTTAAAACGCGCTAAGTTAATAATTTACAACAATACAGCTCTGAATGTATTTTTATACAATCTACCGGAAAATATGGTTCGCGTAGTAAGACTTAAAGCTCCAGCAACATTGGAAGCAGCATTGACTGTCGTACTTGAGGAAGTGAACTTCTTAGAACAGTATAATATGAGGAATAAAATTCATGGTAGTAGACAGATTGAACCTACACCAGGTTCAAGGCCATTAACAACTCAGCCAACTGGGTTCAAACCAATGTTACAAGGTAATAACAATAACCAGCCCAAATTTAATTTTGGTATACCCCAAAATACACAGATTAGGACGCTAGGTCAACCACAAAATAACGGTACATTCCGCCCACCAACATTAGGATATAAACCTCAATTTGGTCTTCAGCCACAACAACAAACTGGCCTTCAACAATTCGGCTATAGGCCCCCTCAACAATTCGGCTATAGGCCCCCTCAACAATTCGGCTATAAGCCCCCTCAACAATTCGGTTATAGACCACCACAGCCATTTGGTTATAGACCGGAAGCTAAACCATATGTTCAGCCTCCACGCACACAGACAAGTGACGTTACGATGCGAACAGCAGCCCCTAAGGCACCAGAGCAAGGTTTTAAATTGAATGAACTGACCACTATAGAATATGAACCTTATTATGATGACAGTAATAACTATAATTATAATGACGTGAACGAGTTTAAGGACTATGATGATGATTATGATAACTCGGAAAGTAACGTAAAAAATTATGAAATTGAACAAACTGATGAAACTGAGTATCCTGAAATCTTAGAATTAAATTGCGATCCAACTTTAAAACTTCCTTATGTTCACATAAAAGAAATAAACGCAAATATGATAATAGATACCGGAAGTATGAGATCCTTTTTAAGCCCTCGAATTGCGAATAAATATTTCAATGACTTTGTTCAAAAAGAACCATTTCATGTGGTTAGCACCCACGCAACAAGTAGACACGATGAAGTAATTAAAATCCCTCTCTTGCCTACTTTTGCATCTAACGATTGGCATAAATTTTATATATATGACGTCGACCCACGTTATGAAGGTTTAATAGGAAATGACCTTCTTGAACAATTAGGCGCAATTATCGATTTGAAAGCTAATGTTTTAAAGACGAATGCTACTTGCATTCCAATAATCAGTAACAACCTAAATTATACAATTGACATACCAGCTCAGACGGAGAAAAAAGTAAAATTACCAATTGATCAGTATTCAGGTGAGGCTATCCTTGACGCAAATGATTTAAAAATGCCTAGTGCATTAGTAACCTGCATAAACGGTTACGAAACTACAGTCATTCAGAACACATTAGATGAACCAAACAAACTGATGGTCAAACAACCCTTTACTGTGACTAGATTCGAAAATGATGTGACAAACTGTGACTTAAATTTGATTAGACCAACTAACGACATTGAAATTGATCAACTGTTACAGAAAAACTTAAATAAAATCAGACTAAGAAAGCCTAATTTAAAAATACAGCTAGACAAATCGGAAGTTTTACGTAAAGAAGACTTAGGACATACGATTACTAAAGATGGACTGAAACCTAACAATGACGAAATTGACGCGGTATTAAAATATCCTATACCTAAAACGACTACTGAGATTAAGACTTTCTTAGGACTTGTAGGATACTATAAACGATTCATAAAAGACTTCGCTAAAATTACTCAACCATTGACAGCCTGTTTAAAAAAACGCAACAGAATAGTAATTAATCAAACATACATTGACGCATTTAATAAATGCAAAGAACTTTTGACGCATGCCCCTTTATTGCATTACCCGGACTATGACAAACCCTTCGTTCTAACGACGAATGCGTCGAACGTAGCAGTAGGTGCAGTACTATCCCAGGGACAGATTGGTAGTGATAAACCCGTAGCATACGCTAGTCGCACACTGAGTGATACTGAAGCTCGTTATAGCACGATTGAACGTGAATTGCTCGCTATTATCTGGGCAGTAAAGCATTTTAGGCCTTATTTATATGGTCGAAAGTTTTTCATTTACACCGATCATCGTCCATTAATATGGCTTCGATCTCTTAAAGATCCAAGTAGTAAACTCACGCGATGGAGATTACGTTTACAAGACTATGATTATGAAATGATACATAAAAATGGCAAACAGAATACCAACGCTGATGCCTTATCTGGAATAAAAATTAATGCTTTAGGTTCTGATGACGAAAATCAATCGATAACAGTTAACGGTGACGAGAAGGAAGAAAAGCTTAAAGAACATTTACTTGATGTAGTTGAACAGGTAGGAAAGCTAACAGCTGAAAAGGAAAAGAATAAACGAAAGAAAGGTGGTGAAAATGACGTAGAGTTGCCCATAGTTTACGCTAAGGACGTTAACAAATGTAAGAGTAAGGATACGGCACGTTATGTAAAAGCGAAAGTAGTAGGTGAACCAGAAAGAAATGTATTGCCTATACAGGTAGGAGAAAGAAAAACTAAAGCTCCTATTAAAAACATCAAACGCCCTTCACAGGTGCAGTCTACTGCTGATAGTAATGCCGTCGCTGGCCCTTCATCTTCAAAACCTTGACGAAAATCCAGGATTACTTCCAATTAAAGAAGGACAAGCTTATGTACAAACCGATCATTGGACTATAATTAAGGTTATTAGTTTGGAAAAAATTTACGATGACTTTAATTCCATATCTACGAATTATGAACAACTATGTAAACTAATTAACTGGAATGTTTCTTACTCTCACGATTTTAAGAGTGTGAAATTACATACAGAGTTTATTCGCCATATTACTAAAGAAAAATACCGACAACTTGTTCCACAACAGCGTTTTAGGAGAGGTCTCCTTAATCCTTTGGGTTCTCTTATAAAAATTATTACAGGAAATCTTGATCACCAAGACGCGATTAGAATTGACAATCTTACTTCTCATTTGAATCAAAATGATATCATAATATCTAAAAAATTAACCCTGGTCTCTAAAATGTTTGACAGCTTTATAAATGTAACCGGAACTATTGATCAAAATACATTAAAATTGGATAACCGTTTAAAAATCACTGAAAAAATGTTAAGTGATTTAGCCGTTACGCAAAATAATTGGACTTTTTATACATTTGTAATAGGATTATTTAACGTTTATACAAGCAGTTTCCACACTATATTTATTAGACTTAGTGAAATTGAAACAGCTCTAGCATTGAGTAAAGTCTCTATATTACATCCATCTATCGTGAACTCTACAGAACTCTTGTATCATTTGAAATTGATTTCTAACTCTCAAACCTTAGTATACCCACCTATAGAAGAAAACTTATTGAAATTAGAGGAAACTATTTGTGTAAAATCTTATATTAAGAAAAATCAAATTACGTTTATTATGGAAATTCCTTTAACAGATAGAGATATTTATAATTATTACAAATTGTACTCCTTACCAATTTTCCATGAATCCGAGAATAAGACCTTATCCATATTTCCTAAATACCCGTACCTTTTGGCGAAAGGAACGAAATACTTACCGATCGTGAAACCGTGCCGCCCGTTATCAGCTGGCGACCATTTCCTGTGAAACGCAGATCACCGAGCTTTGTACCATGAGCTTACCTGTATCGAACAGCTCATGAGATTCGACGATGACCCCACTCATTGCACGCAACATCAGGTTCAAATTGAAGAACTTAAGATCCAGCAAGTCAACTCTGACAGTTGGATCCTGTATAGCAGACTGAAGACGACGCTTACCAAGCATTGTGACAGTGACGTCAGCAAACTGTCAATATTCGGCACATACCTCGTGACAATCGATGAACCATGTGATTTGGAAATCAATGGAATTCGCATAAGCCACCGTATCTACATAGAGACGGACGTTGTGGAGCCAATTCCACTAGTTACCTTACCACAGCTACGTGTGGGCGCAAATCTATCCAGTGCACGCGCACTCAATCTCAACGGCGTTAATCTAGATGAAGTGAAGTATATGGCGTACTCCTTAAAACATTCTTCAGTGATCGAAAGTGTTTTAAATGAAAGAAATGATTTTAAATTCAGTGAAAATTTAGGATATGTATCTTTAAGCTTAGTAATCTTAAGTTTTATTGCATTTGTGTTTTATGTGTTTCGACTCAAATTGTTGAATAGCATACCGTGTGTGAAAAATTATCGGAACCAATCTCAAATCGATCGTACCGATAATTTTCCTCTTAGGGATGGAGGAGTTATGTTACACCCTCTTCCCTCTGCCTTAGCTTAAGATAGTTTATAATATTTTGCTGAAATGCATCTTCAATGCATTTCATAGAATTAGATTGTTTTTGCTGACGAGCCGTCTGGCGTCTGGAGACGGGCTCATCCGCTCATGTCATTTTAGATTCATTAGTTAAGTTACCTCCAAATCGGTATAGCGTATAAGTTTTAATTTTACTTAATTAAATAATTTTCAAGTTTTTTTAAAAAGCTTTTATTACGTTCCGAAAGAAACAGTAGCTATTTATGATGTTTTTATTATTTCATAAAATAATAATATATAACTTATTACGATGATACAGAGTGAACGAATATAATGAAACTATAGACAGAAAAAGCAACGTACAGTAAATATTGAGCAGTGCGTGTTCTGACATATCATTAAATGATTTGATAGTTGGTTCGATTCCTGCGTAAATATTTATAGACAACAAGGAAGTGGTTTATGAATAAATACAACTAATTTTCAGTCTACCATTTATTGAATAATACACTAAAAGCTTACGCTGAATGACAAGTCTGCAGATTTTTATTTCTTAAACATACGATACGATGTATCTTCTAGAAAAGTAAATCTTAGAACGTTCCCATATTGTTTCCGTTATTTAACATATAAATTTTCCGGGACACTTCCATTCCTATAACAAACAGCTTTCATACGCACCGCGAGTTTTTAGGGTTCCGTACACATGGGATAAAACGGGACCCTATTACTGAGAATCCTGAGCACTGGTGTCCTGTGGCACAGGTATTATCTTACCTATTTCAGGCACCAGTCTCCCACAAAACAGGTAACTTATTGTCAGTGCTATTGTTAGCAGAATACTTAACCTACTTGTACCTATTACCTATAATTATGATATAAGTTGCCTTTTGATGGGTAATTAAACGATTATTTTATTTATTTCCGTCTGTCTATCTGTCCGTCTGTCCAGGCTGTATCTCATGTACAGTGATAGTAAGTAATCGACTTGTTTTCACAGATGATGTATATGTTGTTCAACATATGCTAAAAAACAGAATAAGTAATTTAAAAAAAGTAGTTGACTGGCGTCACAGCTCAGTTGTAGCTCTGCCTTTCATGCTGTGGGTCGTCGTCGGTTCGATTTCCATTAGAGCAAATGTTTGTGTGATGACATAAATATTTGTTCTGTGTCTGGGTGTTACTATGTCTTCTATGTATGTATTTACAAAAAAAATATGTATATAAGTATTCTATCAGCAATCTAGTTTGCATAGTAGGTACAAGCTTTGCTTAGTTCGGGATTAGAGTGTGATGTGTGACATGTCCTTGAATATTTATTTATTTACTTAGAGGGCACATACAAAAACGTGATATTTTGATACGGAACCCTTCGTCCGCGAGCCCGACTCGCACTTGGCCGGTTTTATTTCTATGAATGACTATAAGCATTTTACGACGTCAGCTGACGCGCGAAGTTCTCGCATATGTATCGCGTTTACATAATATGAATAAATCTACCGTGTATGGAGCAATAAACATATATATTATTTATGGAGGAAGTAAAAAACTGATTTTTGTACAAGTACTACTTGATTCGAATTAGCTTCGGCGCAGCGAAAATATATATTCATGGACTTGTCACAACACCATCTAGTACTAAAGAATGTACAGAACATCATCATCATCTTCCTACCCTTGTCCCACATTATGTGGGATCGGTACAACACGTCCTCTTCTTCCACTCTCCTCTATCAGACGTCATCTCAATGCTCACACCTTTCTTACACATGTCAACATTCACACAGTCCATCCATCTTTTCTTTGGCCTCCCCTCTACTTCTACATCCATCCACATTCATATCTAACACTCTTCTTGTTATATGACTTTCTTCCCTCCGCATGACATGCCTATACCACGCTAACCTATTACTCTTTAACTTGTACAGAACATAAACTAGATTTCAATAAAATACATTTTTTTTATAAAGAGGTACATAGTGACATCCAGAAACAGAACAAACATTTGTTATCATACAAAAATGTTTGTTGTTAGTTGGAATAGAACCAACGACCCACAAAGAAGGCAGAGGTAATCCCAACAGAGGTATGGCGTCAGTTAAGTCTTTGACGAAACTAAAGAAAGATCTTCATTCTTCATACAGTATACAGTATATGTGTTTGTATATTCTCACATCAGTCTTCTATACTCTATACTTACTAATATTATAAAGAAGTTTGTGTGTTTGTTAAATTGTAAGGGGTAATCACGGGATCTACAGAACCGATTTTAAAAATACTTTAACCAATAGAAAGCCTATTTATTGCTGAGTGTCTTATGCTATATAAAAAACCGAAAAATAAAAAGGCTTTTACGTGGTAGTCCGTTTTGCAAAGTGGATCGAAGAATAAACGCTAGACTATGCCCAACGAAGTGGGCACGGGTCAGCTAGTTTGTTTATAAAGTAGAAGGTAATCAATGTCATAAATCAATAAAGCATGCTATGCATTTCCAACCAAGTGCACAGTATCGTAAAACTGGGAACCACCCTTTAGGGAGATTTTTCAATTTAACGCGTGAAACAAGAACTTTCAAAGCGTGAGATTGAATTCATATATTCTATGGATCTTGAGGTACCATAATAACTTAAAATTTGCGCACACAAAGGCTTATCGTTCATTATGCTAAACTTGAAGCAATTGAGGGTAGAATGCTGACATCAGCCATTTTTTTCGAGGTGTCACGTGATTTTGTACTCTCCGCGTCTGCAAATAGAGTTTATAGAGTTATTGTGTCGTCGATCGATCCATTTAGCTTGAATAAGCCTAAAGCCTGTAATCTCTATCGTTACTTATTACTACTGTTTTGATGGGGTTTTCACTCGCAGTAACTATGTCTTGCTCAGTTCGTTTGGTTTTGCGAGCTGGCGGCAGTAAAAGTGTTTTTTTCGTAGTATCGCTCAGACTGATCTCGTATGCTGGGATCGTCTGTCTGTCAGTTTTATGTGTTTATGTTTATCGCGCACCCGTATCTCTGGCCGCGGGGAAAATCTCATGTTCTCTCAGCAAAATTTGATGACGATTTTTATTGCTATTCTCATGTTTCGCAACAAAAGTGACGTGATATCTAAGTAGATGACGAGATTCTCTTCAACTCAGTTGGCATGATTTTCTGCTGCATAAGCGACGATTTATTTTCTCATAGTATTTTTCTAGCGTCTACTCGTAAGTGCACATTCCGCGTGATGTGTATAACGAACGCTTAACTAAAGTAAAAATATGAGAGAAGTCTTAAAATACGGTAAGTAAGCAAAGCGATAAAACGGATTACAGGTCGAGAGTTAACAATGGGAATAACAAGCAAGAACAAACATGGTCGTACATTTTGTATAGGCCTTCGATAAAAATATATTAGATTGCGTGATGCTCCGCTTTTGTTGTTAATGGCTTCCTGAAAGTAGGCTAGACAGACTAAAGTCTAGCGTCTAGATCATTTTTCAACTGAATTTATCGTGTATTCTGTTGTCAGAACCTAGGTCTAAAATAGAAACTGTTTTTTAGCTAGCTTTTACGAAAAAAATATTAAGTATCCATTATCTACTCTTAAACAACTTCCTAATGAGAAGAAATACTTATAAATTCGTTGCCATTTTCCGAGCTTAAAATATACCCTCAATTATCTTTAATTACGAACATTTATTAAGCAATCCTAAAAATAAATATCGTTTATTTCGAAACGGAATATCTTATTTGTAATCATTAGCGTTTTCTCGATAGGTAAGATTTTATTACGTCGTTTTCTCTTTCGTTATGTTTCTTGGTAATTTTATTTATTTCTTTGATTAAGAAATGTTGCAAAAGGTAGAACAAGAGCGGGCCGAGTCACAAAGCATGCAGAAATTAATAGAATTACGTAATAAAAATGTTTTGTAGGTAATGTCAATATTTGTCGTCAAAATACTCGACCAGTGAGTAATATACCTTTAAAATTAGCATGTATTTCCTTACTTTTAATTCTTTAAAATATTTAAATAAATAAGATAATGAGCATATTAAGAGTTCAAACCATTTATATACAAAACGTAGGCCGTGACAAATAGTTATTATGTCGATTGCACGCATTATTGCAAGGACAGACATTTGGCACGTGTAGTTCCGCCTTTATTGTTAGTGCGGCGTTCAGTCCCCCGATATGTGAAGACTGCGATTCAATATCTGCTTAACACTATGTTGAATAACCTTTGACGTAAAAAAATTCACACCAAGCAAAGTAAACCGGTTTTTAGGTTACCACTTAACATTAGGTGGGCCATCCTTTTGCCTGTTCCATTTGCGATTCAGTATTTGCTGCACACTATGTTGAAAAACTAGTTTTGAGGTAAAAAAATATAGGATAAAAAATTTAACACCAAGCATTGTAAACCGTTTGTTAGGTTACCAAACTTAACATTAGGTGGACCATCCATCAACGTGTTCTATATCATTCTTCATTCATTCATTTTCAGCCTGTGGTGTACCACTGCAGGGCAAAGGCCTCCATTCCTTTTTTCTTTCCCCTAATAATCGTTGACCCCATATAGCAATACCTTAAACACAGAACACCATGAGGTCTTAGTTCAGTTTCATGAAGTTTAGAATACAAATAGTACTTAAACATAAACTGAAGCTACATATTATCAAAAATACCTACTTAACTACTAGTTAGAAAACTTTATTCACAGACAAATACACGAATATTATAGTATTTACTGTAAATGTACATAGGTATATATAAAAAACAGTTGAGCTATCAACAGACCGTTGCAAACGATCTATAGATAGCTCAACTGATCTAAATCATTTAAACTAGTGTTGCCCAAATTCAGTCTTGGTCTTGCAGTCTTGGTCTTGTTCTTGCGTTTTTGCAAGACCAAGACCAAGAACAAGACCGCGTATTTTTAGCAAGACCAAGACCAAGACTGACCGTGCAAGACTTGAGCAAGAACAAGACATAGCCTGCAAGACTCTTGCGTCTTGCAGCTAGGACTTAGCGCTATTTCACGGAGTAGTTAGGTGTAACAGTTCGGTGTATAGGTAGGTAGGTACGCTTAGGAATTCTATGAGACGCAAAAAACTATATCAAAGAATATGAAAAACTGAACCTATGCGCATTACGACTAATACCATAAACATAGCGAATAAAAAAATATCTATTAAAATCAAACTGAGTGCATGCATAGATAAGTTTTAACCATCGGCACTTTGATAATGCGGCATCAAAGGTTTTGTACTTACTTCTCAAAGAAATTTGCCGCTTCAAATTTCGGAAGTACATGGTTATGATACACGCGCCGGCGGCTTCTTTTGAAATCTAAAACAATCGTTGCCGCCGCGCCGAAATCATAACATTTGACACTATTCATGCAAAATAATTTTGAATTTTAAGAGTACCTACAGGTGTTCCAAAGAATAAATAAGTTTCAGAGTGCTTAGAATGAAAATGAATACATTATACTGATCACGCAAGTAGTATTATGATTAGGATAAAATGGTAGTAGATGTCATAATAATTCATTCTAGTAAGTAATTTGTTTTTTTACATGTTTTAGCAAATGTAAGCTTATAAATCATAAATGTTTATTAAGAAACAGTTACTTCCATGGAAAACGACATATAGGTCAGTTGATTTGTCGAATTTCTTATCAAATCTTCAGTTATTTATTAATCTGCTTGATCTTTACTATGGCTATGTTAATTCAAGCTCACAATGTTCCAATTCTAATACGTTTTTCTAAGATTTAAAGTAAACTTTAATAAATAGTAATAGACTAATAGGTAATTGCAAGACTTGCAAGACTCTTGCTGCAAGACCAAGACCAAGACCAAGACTGGGAGCGCAAGACCAAGACCAAGACCAAGACCAGGTGTATTGGCGCAAGACCAAGACCAAGACTGGCTAAGTCTCGTCTTGTTCTTGCATTTGGGCAACACTAATTTAAACTACTTAACAGAATACCTCGACAATGTGTGACAAACGGTTATAGTATACCGATCCCGGGATCCCGGGGTTAAGAGCATTAGTAGATATTGCAAGAACATTATTGCCAGTGCATTATTGCTGGGCAGACATTTGGCACGTGTAGTGCAGCCTTTATTGCCAGTACCGTTTAGATAGATGGCGCTGCTATAATAGAGTAGTTTGGATTTTCAATTCAATTTTCATAATAACAGTAGGGCTTGCCAGATTGAAAGAAGACGTTTATTTATTTAATAGTTTATTACACCAACACAGAATGCATAAAAATAACTTAATTCTGGAAGTATTTAGGTATAGTTTATTATACTGGACGTTTGTATGGAAAATGTATTAAGTATCACATGTATTTTCATTATCAAATAAGTATATTTGTAATTGATATCTATACTGTTTCTTACGCTTATAAATCTGTGATAATAATTGTTTTTTTTTAGAAAAAGCAGTAAATTATAATTTGTGTAGTATGTATCACTAAAAAGGTGTCCTGTAATGCTTTTAATAATAACTGAACCTACTATTTTGTTGTAATATCCTTAAACGTAGTTCATTTGTCAACTTCTCGTACCAACATTATACCAGCTAAATGAAGTATAGAACATTTAAAAACATCATTGATAAACCTTTCCAGAGAGCCAGTAAAAAACACTTTTATATTCAAAGAGATTGTTCGATTTGAAACCACAATAAAATATCTAACAAAATACCCAACGAACAAGCGTACGCTATTCCCAGATGCCCCAAACAGATACGTACTACGTGGCTCACTTTGTATAAACAGTTTATCTCAAAATGACTTTGACTCAAACAAATTCAACGGAATACCCCTCGCTTTTTCACCATAAATCGTATCGCGAATCATAAAATGTGAAAGAAAGCGTACCCTTTCATTTGGCTGCACATTTCTGAGTTTCTTTTGAGAGTGTATCTCGCATCGCGAACGTAAAGGGCAAGCTGCGCGAGGCGAGTGGACAAAGTCGACGATAAAAGACGCGAGTTCACTGGACAAGCGGCGGCTTTAGAAATATAAAGAATTGTTAACTTCAGCGCTTTGAAGTTCATACAAAAAATGCTCCAGGTTTATGATTTAAACTATTATTAACATAATTAGCCTTTGGGCGCTGAATCTAAGTGTCATTTGTGAAAAGAATCAGATCAAAACTATCATAATGCTTATTTTAAGGCGCTAGTCACGAGGAACTGGCACATAGAATCACGTAGTATATAAGACGATTCGTGCCGAATAAAATATATATGACTAAGTCAAACAAACTCCTTTTTTTCAAGCGCCCATCTGATAAATTATCGCGATTTACTCGGAGCTATGATTAATGTGGATACTTCAGTGGGTAACGATGGTGATACAGGCACATTTCGCGGATAGCCGAGGTGTTCATTGTTTTTGGAAAGTCATTGTGGTGGGAGTAAGAAATCTAATGGTCGAAGTGATTATCGTTCAGGATACATTCTCCTGTTTTTATTATGACGGTTCTTGCTAGATCATACACCAGATTAATGATATACATATAGATACAGATTCTAACTATAAAGAATCTAAAACATCTAAAAATACTAAGAACAGATATGGCTTCGATCCCGTCGTCTTGAGATAGGTACTGACAAGATTAGAGTTTAGTGATCCTGAAAAAGGACTTCTGATTGATAGTGAGGTGATTCATGAGCTTAGCAGACCTCCTTCCAAACACACCACGAACCGGAAATTGCTCCCCGAGGGAAAATAAAGCGTAAATAAATCTTGACTAGGTTTACCAACCGGAAGAAATCGTAACTAAAAGAGAACAGTAAATTTCGGGTAGGAAAAGATAAATTAGTCAAATTATTAACAGTCGGTGGCGTAAAAAATTAAATGAGGAAAAATCTGAGCCGCAATGCCGCATGTTGACGACAAAGATGACTAAAAAATGTATAAATCGGAGAATCATAAAACGTTTAAGTTAAAAAGCTTTTGATGTTGTCCCACTTCTGAATATTCAAGCTACAAACAGATCACGTGCAACGTACATGTGAAAATTTCAATGTAAGAATATCGAAACACGAAAATCATGTTCCATCTATTATGAACACGAATACACTGTAGCCAATGTGCGATAAAATTCTCGAGCATTGCCTATTGTGGCTGTCACACACGCCTTTTAAACACATCGACTGGCATTGAGGAAACGTTCACGTCAAATTAAAAGGGAAATTCTGAAACCACAGAACCGCAAACTGAGTGAAAACTCCCGGAATTGGGGGAAAAAAATCTATAAGCTGGCAGGCTCTGGAATCAGAGCGACATAAATTGTAAAAAGGCGATGGAAGGAGCCAAATCATCAAATGGCGCGGACGAGATACATTTTAGATAGACAGGGTTGACACCGCAAGCTTTTCAAACACATAAAAGAATTGTTACAGAAAATGGACGGGATTTTTGTGTGCGGTCAAATAAAAATAGATAATTTTTACCCAAGCTCTGAAATTCTCTCAGTAAAAGACGACTTATATTATAAAGTTGCGTAACTTCCACACAAAATTTCGCTAACCCTATTTCTTCCTCTTCCTGTCTTCAAATATTTTAGTTACTAATACTAATACAGGGTTGTTTTTTAAGTTCTAATAAATGTACGTGATATGATAACTCTCATAATTCATCTCATAAATACAGTTAAATACCATTCATCCAATTAAATAAGTACCAGTTTATTTTGTCCCTTTCGTTTTCCAGATTTGGGCCTTGAGCTTGGAGATCGAATCCAGAAATTCCGTAACGAAAATAATCTAACACTGCGCATGCGTAATTCAGTAAAAATGCTATTCAATAGCTTTACCGCGGCAGTCCCCGAGTGACACACGTATTTATTTACTTATTTATTTATACTTTACACAGAGAGACACAAACATATAACTTGAAAAATATATACAAAGGCGAGCTTAACCCTAAAAGAGTTTTCTACCAGCAAACCTTAGAGGAAAAGATATATCAGGATAGAGAGAGCTGATAGTTAAACCCCTTTTCTTTTAATTTCTTTTATTAGCAGCCCTGACGAACCTGGACCGCACGTCTTCCAATCGGGCGCGGCACACGAGCGACCGCGATTTATGTGCCCGCACGAGCAACAGCAGACAACTCAACATTTATCCATCCACCACACTCATTGTTGTGGTGACATGGCAGTAGCAGTAGGCTTTTTCTGTGTATGGGTGTTACTATGTCTATGTATGTATTTACAAAAAAAAATTATATAAGTATAACGAAAATATTACGAAAGCGAAGAACAGGGATGAATGGAAGTATTTGGGAGAGACCTTTGCCCAACAGTGGGACGAGATAGGTTAGTAAAAAAAAAGTATTACATCAGCAGTCTAGTTCCTATGCGAACTAGACTGAGCAAAGCTTGTACTATGGTACAAGCTTAGGCTTAGAGTGTGATGTGTGAAATGTCCGTGAATATTTATTTATTTATATTTAAATGTATGTTCCCTAGGATATAGGGACATTTATCTAAAAGAAAGCTAAAATTTAAGTTACGCTGCCACTGGCGAAGTAACGCAGCATCAGAACACATTCTCCGTAACGTAACTCAAACGTTTTAAAATGAAACCTTATAAGGTTCCGCGAGCTTTTATAGAATATTGAGACGTGATAGAATTTTCCAGACTAGTATTCCCAGGGGATGCTATGTTACAAAGGAAATATCAGGCACGGTTGCCGCATTTCTGGGTAAAAATCGTATGATTTAATCATGTTAGTACGTGCAACAAAAAAAGGATAGGGATTGAATTATTAGTAACTATACGTGCGGAATTTAAGATTAATGATGAAGGAAAGAGTCAGTACCATTTAACAACATTTTTTAGGTTTTTTTATTATGTTCTATTTTTATTTACGTTGAGTTACTTGTGGACGTTAGTAGCACAAACGTTCATGTTTATTTAGAGCCTGGGTATACCTATATAATGTATTTTCAAAAATATAATAAAAATTTCTCCCATAGCTTCAAGCTCAAAACAGTTGTTGGAAGTTTCTTGCCCGTTCTTCTAAGCTCTAGTCGAGTGGAACTGGCACCTAGAATCACTTGACGACCGATCTGGCGCGGTGGGCGATGGTCCGATGGACGCGGAAGGTTGCGGGTTCGATTCCCGCCTTGGGATAAATGTTTGTACGATCTGCAAATATTTATCCCGGGTGCTCTGGGTGTTTTATATGTTTAATAAAAATATCTATCTATGTAATGTATTGTATTAAGTATGTCAGTCTTCTAGTACCCATAACATAAGCTCTGCTTAGCTTGGGGCTAGATGATGTTGTGTGGATTGTCCAGCATTATTATTATTATTATTTTTTTAATAAAGAAATATTTGATTTGATTGATTTGAGTTTTGGGGTCTAGTACGCAATGTGTGAAGTGTTCATCAATATTTTATGTATTCACTTGTTTTGAATTTCGTTCTTCATTTGTCTTTTCCCTTGTATTCGCCTCAGCTGTATATACGTGTCAAATAAAGAACTTCCATTTAAGTACATACTTCCTTTCAAGATAAACGGTGTCGGATAAAGCGTTGTTTACACGGACGAACTTTTAACAATCCCTGCATCAAGCCAAACAATATGCAGACTCGGCTGCATATTGTTTGTTCATGAAGCGGAAGCTGGCGTCAAAACAGCTATTCCTTACTCAATAACTTGGGAGCCTTTTAAGCTCAAAACTGTTATGTAGCGCGCGACTTTTGGACGGGACTTTTGGTCGCAACTTTTGAGAAATATTTGCACAAACGACTATAGTTTCTATAATCAGTAAAAATTACGTAATCCACGTTAAATGTAGTCAAGCAAAAAAGTAAATGCAACTCAAAAAAAATAGCCTGAGTTTGTTTCGATTCGATACTCGTAAAATTTCACTTCTTCTTCTTATAGTGTCGATGCTACAACTGTATTTTGTTGTAGCATCGTGTTGGAAAGATTAGCCAGACTAGACACTGCTTTGTCGTGCCTAGCTGTTACCGGTTAAAATTTCACTAAAATGTTGCATACAGAAAACTAAATTTCGAATTACTCGCTATTCCAAAACTGTTATCCCCCCATTTGCGTATTAATATTCGAAAAAATCGAACAAAGATCAGGCTACGGTTTTTCTCTCATTCTCTCTCTCTCTCATTCTCTCTCTCTCATTCTCTCTCTCTCATTCTCTCTCTCTCTCATTCTCTCTCTCATTCTCTCTCTCATTCTCTCTCTCTCATTCTCTCTCTCTCTCATTCTCTCTATCTCATTCTCTCTCTCTCATTCTCTCTCTCATTCTCTCTCTCTCATTCTCTCTCTCATTCTCTCTCTCTCATTCTCTCTCTCTCTCTCTCTCTCATTCTCTCTCTCTCATTCTCTCTCTCTCTCATTCTCTCTCTCTCTCATTCTCTCTCTCTCATTCTCTCTCTCTCATTCTCTCTCTCTCATTCTCTCTCTCTCATTCTCTCTCTCTCATTCTCTCTCTCTCTCTCTCATTCTCTCTCTCTCATTCTCTCTCTCTCTCTCATTCTCTCTCTCTCATTCTCTCTCTCTCATTCTCTCTCTCTCATTCTCTCTCTCTCTCATTCTCTCTCTCATTCTCTCTCTCTCTCATTCTCTCTCTCTCATTCTCTCTCTCTCATTCTCTCTCTCTCATTCTCTCTCTCTCTTTCTCTTTCTATCTCTCTGAGTAGAATCCGAGTCGCGTCCGAAGAAGTTCCATCTTAACCCTCCGTTATCTTAAACTCCTGACGTATGCCGCACACGTTTAAATCCTCTGATCCTCGCTTTAATTCTGTATGGTACTTGCTCTAATGATTTATAGAGGAGCCTAGCTCGTAAGTCAGATAATCTGTTAACGCTTTTGTCTTATCTGTCAAGTCAATGTTCTGTGTCATTTAGGGCAAATACTTGTGTAATCTGTGCAAAGATATATTTAAATACTGGTGCTCGCGACCTTGTCTCAATAAATTATATCCTATCGGTCGGTAAAGTTAGCGCAGACTTGAAGTATTGATTACTATACGTAATGATGACATAAAGTCAGCGCTAACTTTTTATTGATAGAGGAGAGTGGAAGAAGAGGACGTGTTGTACCGACCCCACATAATGTGGGACAAGGGTAGGAAGATGATGATGTTGATGAGGGGGGTATGTGTTATTCTGATGTTAAAATTAAATAAAAAAAATATAACATTGCTGTAAAGTTTCATCCAGTAGTTTTTGCGCGAAAATGTAACAAATATCCATCCATACTTACATACATCTATCCATACTTACAATCATCCATCTATACTTACAATCATCCATCCATACTTACAAACATCATTAATTCTTACAAATGTTAGTGGGATATTAGTAGGATAAGATATTAGCCTTTGCATCTAATCTAGACGATTGATACAGCGTCATGAACTACTTTTAATACATGCATAGATATACGCGATTTGTTTTAGGTAGAGTAGGGCCCAGATCCTATCACATTACTTTCTATACATGCCTTGACATACGGGATATTTTTTTAGAAAGAGTATCCTTGCCCAGATCATAAACCACCATCTAAACCTAGTGTGCTAATAATAAATGCCTCCTTATAAAATGAAAAATGAAAATATTTCTTACTTTACCGGATTCGTGATTTCGAGTTCTTCAGCTCTATAAATATATTTATCATACCTGTAACAAAGAATAATAACGATAAGTAACATGCTTTTTAAATTAAAAATGTGACTTAAAATTAACCGTGTCACTTACTTTTTTAAATCGGTAAAACTTGTTAATAGACTCGAGCGTTGGTTATCATTTTACATACATCTCTTAGTGTGGCAGTCTATTTCTATTAGAATTGAAGTTTACTCATGTCGAGAACACTCAGATTTTTTTTTCTCTATTCTAAATCGGGTAAAGGCTTCTTCTACGATTAATTAATTTCTAATAAATCGAATAAAATTTTATTCACTAGATACTTTAAAATCACAATGTATGTAATTATAATTACTTTAAAAGATGTAACAGTAGATGAAGATAGCATTGAAGTAATGGATTGCATTTTGAATGCAAATTGGCGTGTCCCAACCGCGGCGGTGAACGATCGATCATTGTACAGTTAGCGACGTAATTTGATTACCAAATGTAAAAATTTTTTTAGCCGTAGCTCCCACTGCTGGGCATAAGTCTCCCCCAAAGCTTTCCACTCACTCCGGTTTGTGGCATTTGTAATCTAATAAAAATATTTGATATATTTTATTATTATTTTAGTTTTTTTTGGTGGTTATTGTTATTGTGACATTTTCAAATTTTGTTTGAATTTTTATTGGTTAATTACATTTCTTCATATCTTTGGGTGATTCATTTTTACAGAAACAAATAAATTAAACTAAGAAAATAAAAATAAGACTATTGACTCAAACATATAACATTTCCAAAATTAGGGCTCACTATTTTGATTATGTAAATGTTATATGGGTGATTTTGGCTGAGTAAAATAAATAAATTAAAAATACATTTATTAAAATTCAGTTATGTTTTGTTACAAAAAAAACACTTTCCCCTAACTTATAAAAAGTTAGCGTTGACTTAATGTCATCATTACGTATGGTAATCAATACTTCAAGTCAACGCTAACTTTTTATAAGATAGACCGTATAACTTTTGGGTTGTTATAAATTCTTTATGAAACTGAGTGTACCTTTCATTGCATGTCGACTAAATTATGAATGTGCACCACTTCGGTACTTACATTTGAATCTATTTTAGGGTTAAACGACCTATGTTGTTGGGCGAACCTTTGTCTATTACAAGCTTCAAAGGTTTTCAAAGATTTTTGATTATGTTTTTGCATTATAGGCAAACGCTTGACCGCTATCTCATCTGATGTTAATTGATGATGCGGCCTACAGTGTAGCACGTTTGCCTAGATAGAACCTATTCACTCTAGCATATTATAGCTATACCTACATGCAGTCGAAATTAGGAGGTTCTTATTTGGACTGTATGTTTTTGTTATTTGTATGTTACCATTAATAATTAACCCAAATTTAGTAATTTTTTTATTTTTAATAGTTTCCCACAGTATAAACTTTCTTAAAATCAGATTTTTTGGTATTGCTTAAAAATGTACTTTTAGTATTACTTGTCGAGGGTGATAGAAGTCGGTTTTGTTTTTGTTTAATTATGTAGTTACACTAAAGACTACTGATAACTCTATCATGCAACAGAAATGTCTCATTTAGACTAAAAAAACCCTGATCACGGATCCCTAAGCTATCGGAAAACAATATAACTAACAAAACATAATGCCGCTAAAATCCCTGTTTAGACAAACAATGGTCTTAAAACCCTCTGTAACATTCACAAAGCCGTTTCAATCTATCATCCACAGTCAAGTCTCCTCGATGCACCCCCGTCTTTTGTCCCACTAACACCTACATCGACAACTCAATACGTCCTTCGGCCGTCGCCTGCAGGACGTTCCGTATTTGTCCCATTTCCCCGATAAAACCCGGTAAAAAAGATTCCCTTCGGAGTTTCTTGCGTCACTGCCGTTCCAGGTTTGTGTAAAACTTACTCTCTGCTGACTAGTATAAGGTTGTATTTGTCCTGGTGGTTAACTTTATAATTTAAGCTATTGTATTTAATAAGACTCGTATTTACTGATCTTGATTCACATGATTTTTCACCAGATCCAGAATATATTTCTTTATACGTAAGAAATGGGGTGGATCATACAAAAAAAGCCGTAGGAAGCCACATAGTGTCTCCTAGAAGACAATTCTTTTGTAATACTTGTTATTTTACTGAATAAACAAACGTATACCACGTTTTTATTTAATTTACTTGCTTTTTTAAACATTTAAAAGGCACTATATATGTAGGTACATATGATGAACGAAGGCGGATCAGGAATCAGTGTAAACGCTTGGCGTAGACCTCAGCCCAGCAATGGGACGAGTTAGATTAAAATATACACATCCAAAGTTTCAAAACAGTTACCACGCTCAAATGCCCAAAGTTTGTGGTCGTAAGTCTCAAGTGAAACATCTGCTCGCTAGTTCAAGTTTATCCATGACGGGGGCCATTGTTGACCCAAGCATTACTTGTGCAAACGTGTCGCCGGCATTTATTACAGACTAGTGATGTCAGTTTTAAAGTAGGATTCAGGGACTATTGCCATTTTGTATTTGGGTCACGGAGTACGGAAAAAAATGCGTCAAATTACCGAAGGAAAAATACAATATAGAACAGTATAGTATAGTTCTATACAGCTTAATTAAACTTTTTATACACTTATTTAAGAGAGAGATCACCGATCTTAAGTATCGCCTAGTCACTACAGAGAATCCTGTTTACCATGGGTAATACAACAAAACGACAAAACAACCCTAGTTAGATCAATCGAATGTAAGTGACAAACTCCCAGAAAACACCATTTTAAATAACACAAATCTATGTATACATATTGATATAAAAAAAGAAGAAGAAGCTATTAATATAAAAAATATGTACACGTTTACTTGAGAACTTCCGTTTGTTTTCGTTGGTTAAAAACACGTACATAAAAACCTCGAACAACTTACATTAGCTAGTACATCAACATACCGTTTAAAACCGTGTACACACCCTTTAATGCATAAAAATTCAAAGAGCGATTTCTTTTTGCAGTTGTTCGTTCCCACATTCCTGATTTGCATAGACACATGAAAAAATAGCATTTTTATTTCCTTAACAGTCAATATTATTTCACTCACGCGTCACTGAAGATGTGTTTGCAAACCTTTTAAAAATCCCTCGCTTTTTACAAACATTCATACAACTTCAAAGTATAAAGACTTCCCTTTTCCTGTATAATTAGGCCTTACCGCCAAGTATAATCTTGTTATTTTATTGTAATAACCTAATAACGTAAGCGTCTCTTTGTAGCGTATTTTATTAACTTCTTATACTCTTATACGTTTGAATTAATATAAAAACTTAATTCTGTAGTAATAAGAATCATAATCTTTTTTCCATTAAATACAATGTACTTAAAAAAAAAGACGTGTGGCACTCGGGGACTGCCGCGGTAAAGCTATTGCAAAGCATTTTTTGCTGGATTACGCAAGCGCAGTGTTAGGTTATTTTTGTTCGGTATTTTCGTTACGGAATTTCAGGATTCGGTCTCCACGCTCAAGGCCCGCGATAGCTATGAAATAGCTTAAAACATCTTTAGGTTTTGACTTCCCCACTCTAACTAAAACGATATAATTAAGATGAATTCGAAAATAATTATAACAAATGAACGTGATTTAACCCTTTCGGCGCTGATCGTTAAAATCGCGAATAAATCATTCAAATTGATTACAAACGCATTTACAACTGAAAAGTATAATTTAAAAGCGATTTGGCAAATTCTAACTAATCCTTTGTTGATCGAGATACATTAGTGACTAATGTCGAGTTCCTGTGATTTTGGAATACTTTGCTTAAAGGGGTAGTACCACCACTGTTAAGTTACCAAAGTGTAATAACCACTATAACTTTTATGAGTGAACTTTTTGAGTTAGGTAATGCGTTATACTTTGTGGTAAGACCGCATTAATCGTATATTTTTTGTAACAAGTGCAGTTACTTGAAATGAAAATATACACCTTACATGTACACCTTACAACTATTGAGAACAATACAAAATACAGTACAATGGGCGGTCTTATCGCTAGGGAGCAATTTCTTCCAGACAACCTTTGGATGGAAAGATGCCTACAAAAAGAGATACTTCTACAGAGTGGGGTCTCACTATAAATACTTTTTCAGTGAGCTAACGAATTATAGTTAGAGGCATAGTAAGTAGAATCTTTTTTGTAGATACATAATATCAATTGTTTTAGATAAAAAATTGTACTTCATTTGTACTTCAAAATTGTAGCTCAAATTCTCAAATCAGTTTATTAAGCTCCACAAAAGAGTCCCTTTTTCATCCCCAAATGTTTTTTTAAATCAAAATTAACGTCTGAATCCTGAAGGGTTCTTCAGTAGATCTCTGATAAAACTGCACTGATTATCCATCTCCCTCTAACAAGCATTAGTGCAGACAGAGACAAATCGACGACCCCCGTTGTAGATGTGACTACTTGATTGTTTTTAGACTGTTCAAAAGTTCTTAGTCATAGTCATTTATACTTGATTCAGTTAAATCACAAGGATCATAAAAAAGTACGGTAAAGGTATCAGGGGCCTTATTCTCTATTGTATTGCAAACCACGCGCGTTACTTGGCTTAGGCAAGACAACGGGCGTGGAATCTGAAAAAAATGTATGGCGTAAGCCTTAGTTGTCATTCCCTACCGCGACACGGTACGGTTTGAACTGTCAACTAAACGTGTCGAAGTCTGCCGCGTTATGAAAACTATTCGTTTCAAAACGTGTCATGCGCGATTCGAATAATATAGATACAAATCAATCATTTTTGAAGTTTGCGTTTTGAGGGCTTAGTCCGAGGTTGCATTTTAAAACGGATGTCCATATATTTTTGTATGGATATCCGAGAGACGACTCTCGGCTCGAGAGTAGGAAGTTTTAAAATGCAACCTCGGACTAAGCCCTCTGGAACGCGTTGTGACGTAGCACGGTTTGGGGAAGGAATATAGAGAATAAGGCCCCAGTACCTTTACCGTACTTTTATGAACTGATACTCAGGTATCATATACGGCCGGTTTCTCGAACGATGATCAACGAAAAAATCAAATAATTACTATGTGTCAAACTCGGATCAATCGTGATTTAGGTTTCCAGAAACCGGCCGTTAGTGCCAGTTTCTTGTGTCCAGAGCCAAAAAGTAGTTAAATAATAACGCTAAGTGTAAACAAACCATGTACATTAGTTGGTCATAGTTAGTCAATCAACTCAGTGGTTTATTCGGAGTAATCCCGCTCAGTGTAAAACAGTTTTAAATGGTAAATAACTTTTGTAGAACTGCAAACGTTACTTCAGAGCTAGCACGTGTTCAAAGTTGCTTCGGCGCCCGGGAACCCTAACTCTGTAAAGAGGGGTTCCGAACAACGCGTCAATATTTTTTTTTACAATTTATAGGAAGGCGACGGCGGCGTGGTCGGCCGAAGAGGCGTTGGAAGGATGATCTGGAAACCCAGGAGAGGGATTGGTGGAGTGTCGCCAAAGACCGGGATAAGTAGAAGGCTTTGGAGAAGACCTTTGCCCAGGAGTGGGATAGTAAAGTTAAAAAAAAAAACAAGTTATAGGCAACCGTTTGACCTCGATCTCATCTGATGTTAAGTGACGATGCGGTGGACGATGTAGCACGCTTGCCTAGAAGATACCCATGCACTCGTCTAAAAATAAAAAAAATATGACATTTTGCGTGCAATGCGTCTTCGTCTGCTTCGTCACCGTATTTGTTTTTGTATGGTTTTAAGTGCTATATAAAAATATCTTTGTGTTAACCAAGATAACGGACTGTTTATAAGCCAAGTTTCATCGAAATCGGACCAGTCTTCGTCTATGTCTATGGCCATACCTACTATATGATGAGTTGAGTTGATACACAACAAATCGTATTTGAAATGATGATGATATGAAGAAAGTAAGCAAGTATGAATTTTATTACGTAGACTTGTTAATGACAAAAAAGTTATTAAGTAAGGTAACAGGTTAACATCGATGCTTAACATAAATAACCTTCTATTTGTCAAAATATTTAAATCGGTTAAACCAGCGTCACGCTTTTTTACAGCAAATATTGCTTGCATATGTCTGTCGCTCGGTTCAGAACCGCACCTTATTCCAGCTGTAACACAAATGCATCTCTACGTTTATTTTCGCGTGCAATTTTACCTTTGATGTTGATATCAAAGTTACAATGCTCTCTGTAACTCCATAATAGTTATACAATCATCATCAACCTATATCAGTCTCTGAACGTAGGTCTCTCACGTCACTGAGCCCAGTCTTTGACTCATTCAGAGTTTGTTAGCACAGTATGGAAGGAAAATTATTACTGAGATCTTAAATTAAAAAAAAATGATTTTGACAGGCGTTACAGCTCAGTTCGTAGTAGCTCTGCCTTCCATGCTGTGGGTCGTGGGTTCGATTTCCATCCAGAGCATTATGTGCGATGAACATGAATATTTGTTCTGTGTCTGGGTGTTACAATGTATTCTATGTAAGTATTAACAAAAAAAATGTATTTAAGTATTCTATCAGCAATCTAGTTCCCAAAGTACAAGCTGTGCTTAGCTTGAGTGTGATGTGGGAAATGTCCGTCAATATTTTTTTTTATTATTTATTTAATATTTTCAACAGAAGAGTCAATAATTCAGCTTAGTTTAGAACTAGAGCGTGATGAGTGGAATTTCAGTATTTTTTTAAAATTTATTTATCTAGTCAGAAACCTTAACCGCAGGATCACTTAACATCAGGTGAGATCGCGGTCAAACGTTTACCTATATTGTATAAAAATAACTTTAACAGGTAATAAAACACCGTATAAAGCCTCTTCGCGTAAAGGTTTCCGTTAAACTAGGCGAATAGGTCGAAATAAATTCACCTAAAACAATAACAAACAGCGGGGCAACAATGTAATTTATATTACCTTCATAATTCTACAGCCTTACTCCAGAGACGTAATCAGGACGAGCGTGGTGAGCAAATCTCACTAAATTATATACCTTATTATATCACTTTTCGCTCGTTAATTTTAATTATAGTAGAGCTTGTAAACTCGTCCAAAGAATAAAATATAGATATTTATTTAATTATCTGCATATTCAGGTTCGATTCCCACCTTGGGATAAATATTTGTACGATCTGCAAATATTTATTCCTGGTGTTCTGGGTATTTATTATGTATAATATCTATCTATATATTGTATTGTATTAAGTATGTCAGTCTTCTAGTACCCATAACAGAAGCTCTGCTTAGCTTGGGGCTAGATGATGTTGTGTGGATTCTCCAGCATTATTTATATTTATTTATTCCATCGCTTACTAAAACATCATTTCGCAAAATAAATCCCACAAAAACAATGAGTAATTTTGCCCCTAAATCTCACCCCCGAACCCCTAGCTACGTCCCTGTACGGCCTTCATACAGTAGAATTTATTACGGACGAATTAATTTGCCGAGCCGTCGCGTCGGTAATCCCGCATCTGCGACTCTATAATATCGATATTAAAAAAAAAATACATTAGCAGGGAAAATCTGCAAGTATTTATACGTACATAAACATTTAATTAATTGTTATATGCACAATTAGCTATTCAGCGCGGCATTGCAGCCAGTATCTTGTTTACGCTTCCGATTGGTACTGATTTGGATCATTCAGTTAAGCTATCTATAGATCGTTTGCAACGGTCTGTAGATAGCTCAACTGTTTCTTAGTTGTTTGAATGTATGTACCTATGTACATTTTGTAGATAAGGAGTGATTATTTATGTAAGTACTTACTATGTTATGTTACGTGCTTACTAAACTAAAGATAATTAAACTATCAATTAATGAGATAATAACGGTTACAGAATATCAAAGAATGTCTCAAAGAAGACAGTTTTAGACTGAAATAATTTAAATAAAATCCATTTCAGGTATTAATGATAAATACCACATATCACACTAAAATAAAAATATGACTCACTTTTTTTCAAGTTTGACTTTAATAAAACTAAACTAAGTACGATCATTCACTAGTATGCACCATTCTTAGAGATTGTTTTCATTACCGCTTCACAATCCAGTCAATAGATGGCGTTACTCGTAACAAAACTGACTCGTGATTACATCAGCTGATCGCGCCACAGTGCATCACGTAGTTTGTACTACAGTTACGACATAATTCTTTACACGTGTAGTTATATCGTGTGCGGAGCAGTACTAAGATAATAGCCTGTAGGTACAGTTTTGTGGTTCTAACAATTAAGTAAATACTTTGATAGTAGTCACAGCTCGGTTGGTACTTCTGTCTTCCATGCTGTGGGTCGTGGATTCGATATCCAAGAACATTTTGGGTGATGACAAGTTTTGTTTATGTATCAGGTACTATGGAGATATGTAATTACAAAAAAAATAAAAAAATATCTAGTTTCCATACAACAAACATAGCTTAGTTTGGGACTAGAATGCGACGTGTGTAATGACTATGAATATTTATTTTATTTTTTATACATAAAAAGCTGAAAGAACTGGTGGAAACAAATAATAAAACTTTAGCAAATAAGGCATAATCCCTGAATCACAGTAGTCTATAGCAGTCCTTAGCGGCAATAATTTTTAATGGGCATCGCAAACTTTTCCAAACTTTTAGATGGCTGTTGCCAAAAACGGAGGCTATCCTCTTCACTTAAGCACATTATTAGCATATAATCTGCAACCCTGCAGTACTTACTGTGCTTAAGTTATGGTGCGCTGGGAACCTGCCACCGGTATATGACGACCGTTATACTACCTAGGCACAGAAAAAGGGCGGGGCTCAGCAAATGGTGAGACAGAGTCCGTTTTGTGATACTTTGTTCATATGATAATTTTAGACATCTTTAGTAATAAGTTTTTATCGCAAATAAATAATTTATTTCTTTCGAAAGACGTGCCTAAGAAAGAAAAATAGAGACGGCGTGCCAAACCAAGGGTCACTACCGTGGTGAGCATGGACCACATTTGGCGCTTGTCAACTAAAATGTATGAGAAGTAAGTAAACGCGATTTTCGGTGCCAATAATGATGTAAATATGACTAGAGTCTTTCAAGTGAGGAACATTTTAACACATTATTCACAGTTCAATTGAAGCCAATTCGAAACCAGTCTACGAATTCCACTAGCACAACCTATTCGAAGCCTCAAAATACAAGACCGAGGTCACAACCATAATCAATAAGGAATCCAATTTACAGTGTCATTAACAGCAAAATCTAAAAACCGAAAACCAGAGTCCAGGATCCAAGGTCTAGGTCTAGGGATCTAGGGTCCAGGGTCCAGGGTCTAGGGTCCAGGGTTCAAGGTTCAGGGTCCAGGGTCCAGGGTGCAGGGTCCAGGATCCAGGGTCCAGGGTCCAGGGTCCAAGGTCCAGGATCCAAAGACCAGGCGTCAAAGAGCGGTAACTGCTTCAGACGAACCAGAGATTCACGCAGCAGCTTAGCAACCTTTTATCCAAATTGGTCCGGCCGCTCTGGGCCCTGGCATCAAACCAAGTGTACTAACAATGCATGTTAAAGATAACCCTCGTACTGCTATGTTAAAGGATTTCATACAACTTGGCTCATTTAAGTTTTAGCACTTTGTCTCCGGACAAGAATTCAAGGCAATGTTAGGGATCCTAGGGTTTGACTGATGAGTGCCTACAAAAAACAAACTTATTCAGGGTTTTAAGGCGTTTTAAAGTTGTCTTTGGATTTTGCACATTTGCTTCATTTTAAACTACGTCTCCAAGACTTACAAGAGTCACTGTTTTTGTCTGTTTTCGTTCCGTTATTATCGCCCTTGTGGTTGTCTAGGAGGTATTCTATTCAGTGAATCCTCATTTGGCCCATAACCTCACTTGTTTAGACAGTTCTGACCGATTAGTCTTTAACATCATCAGATTGCCTATCTGCATAGCCTTTTCCAGAGTGGTACAAAACTGGGATACCAGTCGAAAGCAAACGCGCACTCGCGTCCTCTGACAGAAGTGACCGATAGACCGTGAGGTTTTACTCAGTTTAAGTCATAACCTACTGGTCTAACAAACAGTTATATCATATCTTCCTCACGTATGAAAGGGTGATAAACAAAAACCCGTGTTAATCCACACACAGTCGCCTGTGGTCGGAAATGGTCGATAGCAATAAATCGTATGTAACAAACCTCATTTAATTACAATAATGAGTCTAGACTGGATCCAACAATGGAAGGATTGTATTGTTGTTCGTATTGGCTTTCAATGGACAGCGAAATATAGAATTAATTAAATTCTGATAAAAAGCCACTACATGTCTGGATGACGGTATTGTACGCCGAATGATAATAGTTCAAAAATATAAAAAATCATTTTATGTATTGATCTTTTAATACAACAGGCATATTTTTTATCCAAGTTAGGTTATGGGATCTTTCCTGAAATATGACATTTGTCATTGAAATAGATCCAATATGGGGCAGGTTATGCTAAATGATCCTTTTTTCATCTTCCTTTATTTTTAGTACAGGATGTCAAAGCAAACTTCATCTTCTTGTTTTCGATTTTGCGTTCAAAAACGGCAAATATCCGCGAGAAACGTCAAGCAATTTCCGAGAGTCGTGTGCACTGTGACGTCACCGCGGCGTACGTGACACTGGCAATGCACAGGGTTGTGCCTTGCTGGAAAACAAACAATTCGTCTAATTACACTAATTCTTCCTCTTACTTAATGTATTTACCAGCCGACAGTCGACGAAAAAGGTCTGAAGTGAAAAAATTAGCAAGTTAATGAGATCTAAATAAATAAAACGTCTAATTAACTGGGTCTAATAACATAAAAAATCTCATAGATTATTCGTTTTTTTACCTTTACTGCCCAAATACGACATTATATCATCTTAGACTACTTAACACGAATACATACACGTTACTACTGACAAAGAGCAAAATAAAAATGGAAGCAGATTTGTATCTCAATTATTTTTTTTTGTAGTATCTACTGGCCAAGCTATCGTTATAATGGATCTTATTAGTTTTTCGGCTTATATTGACTTAATCAAAGAATCAAAGAAGAATAAATAATCAATAATACTATATAATCCACTATTTCTAAAAAAAAATATAAAATCAGTCCCAAAGAGACCTCAGCCTAGGCTATTGTCAGTGTATTGTCTACCTCTCACTCAAGTCATAATCAAAAAATCAAAGAAGAATAAATAATCAATAATACTAAATAATCCACTATTCCTAAAAAAAATATAAAATCAGTCCCAAAGAGACCTTAGCCTTGGCTATAGTCAGTGTATTGTCTACCTCTCACTCAAGTCAGTGTCAAGCAACCTTCAGATATTGCACCTACTAGATAGTTTTAGTTATGGTTCTCACCTTGGTTAAGATTTAAGAGGCTCAATGATGATAAAGAAAGCCTATATTGCCCCTCAACTCACCCAAACCCAAAACATTTGGAGATGTTTGGAAGAAACGCTTGGAAGAAATGACAAGTTTGAGACAAAAAAAATGGATTTCGACTTTTCCAATAATAAATAATAATAAATGCAACAGATGACGCTTATAACATAACTTAAGATTCCTATGAAATACACCTACTATTGAAAACACTTTGAGAGCATTTTTTTATTGAAAATCTGTCAAAAATTTAGACAAGCAAGAAGTGTAGACCCTGTGTATATTAATCACCCAGTTACTCGTATTCTTGACTAGGAACTTCCTAAATTATAATGACCATTACTCTGCATAAACTAGCAAAGTTTCCCACAGATTAACAAGAACAATTATTTCAATTAAAAAACTCTAAAAAGAGTTACAATTGAATAATGCAATAAATCATAGTCATTGCGGGCACTGCAGTTGTTTTTACAAATCAGCAGCGCGGGTCATCGCAGGGCAGCAAGCAAGGCCAGCTTTGCTAATTAGGGATGCCACTTGTCCATTGATCGGCCTTATGGCATGACATACAAGAGGACATACAAGAGGTCATACAAGAGAGCTTGGTAGACTAACAGCCAGATGGATGGCCGATATCGTTGCTATACAGGGTAGGACATGGATGCAAAAGGCCTAATAAAGGAAAGAGTGGCGTTTGAGGGAGCAGGTTTAAACCCAGCAGTAGGCTAGTACTGGCTGCCTATGATGATGATGACATGACAGCCTCATCACTAACATTTTGGTCGAATCTCTCTCTGAACATTGACTATATTATTATACCGCACTCCCTAATATTTATGACGCTAGCATGGCAACATGGCTTAAACCAAGAAGTCATAAGCAACGCACTTAAAGGGACCCCCTCCCTTTAAGGCGACGGGTAGGGTGAAATTTTTCATAAAAAATAAAAATGTCAATAACTTCCAACTTTATTATTTATTTATTATATCTACACACACGTTAAACTTGTAACACGGCATAGTTTTTGCCGTGGTGGTTAAACTCTAGACAGTCAGCGTGGCAACGTCGCAATTTCAACTTCAGCAAAAATGCTCACAACGACGCAAAACAAATAATGAGCCGCGCACGGTTCGGATAGTCAAACTCTAAAGCAGCGCCTTATGAATATTTGCGAGCACACAGCAATCAAACACTTATAATTCCTAAGGCGCTACTCTTCTTCTTCTTTAAACACCTTAATGTAGAAATGTTTTCTTTAGAGTCACAAGATACGAACCATAAGAATAGCTGTGCTGAGTTTGGTACCAAACAAATCTGCCAAACCCATAAAAAATGGGATCTTAAACCACACTTTTGCAAAAGGTGTTGGTACTAAACTTACATTTAAAAGTAAACTATATCCAAGAGCACAAATTTTGAGTAACAATACACTAGTTCAATATATGTGTTATAGGAAATAATAAGTTTCACAACTCCACATGCTATCACTTTTTCTGAAAACAGTTTTCGGTTTCCCCAAAAACACGCATTTGGCTATACCCGTCACCTTAAGTGAGTTGCTTATTAAGGAGAAGAAAACACAAACCTAAATAAAAAAATCAAAACCTTTATTTTCATTGGATCCGAATCTGGCAAATGGCTTTCATTTGTCGCACTGTAAGAAATTTCTGTAAATTCTCGTCTCATCATCATCATAGGCAGCCCGTACTAGCCCACTGCTGGGTATAAGCCTATAATAAGCGTATAATTCTCGTCTACTAGAGTAAAATGTTCGTATACGTTTACTACGTACCTATAATATAAATACATATTTTTAACTGACGCGATCTACTTTTCAAAATTTGCAAAATGTCATTTTGCAAATTCTTTTTTGGGAGCAAATTTGAGGAGAAAAAAAAACGAAAAAAGTTACGCATATATTGACCATGACTTTTCTGTGAATAAGGTCGACTGTGTATTTGCTAGAATGATTAGCGCGGGGCAGCCCTAGCCAGCCTCGCCGTAGACTGCATCACGCCAAGGCCGCGCACGTGGCTGCATGTACCTTTTTATTGCTGCCGGTGACTGTACCTACCTGCCATTTATTGCTGTTGGTGACTGTACCTGCCATTTATTGCTGTTGGTGACTGTACAAAGATCATTTTATAACTTTCGTGCGAGAATGTAGCGGGTGTTGTAAACAAATGTTTTAACACTTATACATTGTATTTACAAAAGAATTGTAGTAGTTAAATGAGAAAAAAGAATCTTCAATGACATCCTTAATTATACCCTTTAATTAGTAACTTATTATTAACGTATTATATTATATAACCATCTAATAATAACACATAAAATAGAACAGTTTGTTACAATATGAATCTTTAGCAAAATTGTGCAACATTTTTTTTAGTTCCTAAAGAACGGTGCAGCAATGTCAACTTGACAGCAGAAACAGGTACGGTAGTACTTCCCCTTAGGAGCTCATACAATAAGCCCTACCACTACATAAACAGTTATTATAAGTATAAAACATGTCCAAGGTCACGTAGAACCACAATTAAATTAGTAAACAAGTGACTTTCACAAACGTATTATAAACAAGTTTGGACCAGATAGCGCAATTAAAATCGTCTTAAATGTTTATTGTTTGGTGGAAGGCAAACACCTGTTTCTATACTATAGAAACTCGCGCGAATCAAACTCGAATAGAGAATAGAATATTTTATAGTTACGTTAAAACTTATTTTAAGTAGATTTATTTTTATTTATTTCTTTGTAAATATTTAAACATTTACAGTTACGCACTTTGTTTTTTACTCTTGCTGATTTTGCGACGGATTTGCTCTGTGTAAGCTGCCACTATGTTTGACAGGAGAGGTAGAGAAGATGACTTCTTATCGTCCTTCACTCCCACGTCTGTGCAGAGCTCTGAACTAACTAACATAAGTATAAAATACTCTACGGCTGTAATCAGAAAGTTGTAGATACTTTTTTTACGTCCATTAAAAATAAATGCATTCAATAAAATTTTGGTACATTTAAGAGAATACGCAATAAAAATAATACATATGAGCAAGAACTATTTTGTTTTTTTTCAAGATGTTTATTACATATTCGCAAGCCAGCGAGGACCAATCACAAAAAAACGTGACAAAAGTAAACGTATCGAAACGGTAGCGCATGAATAACACTGCGCGTGAACGTGAACTCGACTGCCGACCGAACCGTCAACACGCAGTGTATCGTATCGTATCGTACGCTACTGTTATGATACGTTTACTTTTGTCACGTTTTTTTGTGATTGGTCCTCTCTGGCTTCATAATGCGAACTGCCAAGGAATTGTTATGTTAATGATCATTATAAAGTCGATCAATTCAAGGCCAATATAAATAGGTGTATTCTATACCATCCTGCTCTATCTTCGACTTCATCGGCGCTTCCCATCAGGCGAGATTAAAACACCTTTCTCGTCCCACTGCTGGGCAAAGGTCTCCCCCAAGTCCTTCCACTCTTCCCTATTCTCTGCTTTTTTCCACCAATTCCCCTCGAAAGTGTCTTGGTCGTCCCGCCATCGTCTCCTTGGTCGTCCTCGACGCGACGCCTTCTTCCGTAATAAAATAAAGATTATAAAAAAAAACGTTTACGAGTGTCACATTAATTCGCAATCTCTTAAGTCTCTTTCGCAGTTCCATAGTAGCTGTCAATGTCAAGAGCACACACGCTCGCCTCCATGTGTGTCAATGTGTAATTCAGATGACATTTAGCGATTCGGTAATGTCACCTTATCGACCGATAAATAAATTTGTTATGTCAATTAGTTAGCAAATTTGTCGTAAATGGTGGTAAATTATAATAGTTATTAACTTTGGATATAGGATGATAGGTGGTAACCAATTTCTACGACGAATTATTTTAAAAACACTATTTTAAAGATTACTCAGTTTAGTCATATATTAATGAAGATGGGTGTGTGGGTACCTCTGAAGTATAATCTATTAAATAAAAAAGAAACATCGAAAACGTAGCATCCATTTTAATGATTCGTATTTTTTGTTTTAGCAGAGTGCGTGCGCAAAAAAACGCTCGAAAAATAAAAACATTGAAAGAAAAAATGCAATTAACAAGAGGTTATAATCTAATCTTATTAACAGTTCTATAAAAATAAATTTAATAGATAGGTAATATAGTTGGAAGGTATAGTAGGTACACACTAAAAATCCATTTGTCCGTCAACACCAACGCTTTTTAAAGCGCAAACGAGGTACGAACGAACTTCATTAGACCTTAACGAGTGCTATTCACGGCGACATTCTACTGGCCCTTGGAAACCTCCGAAATAACAAGACAAGCTGAGACTCCACTCCAGCTGACTGGTTCCGTACCCTTTTCTATAGAAAACTGGGAGCGCTGTTATTGCATTGAATGAAATGAATTTTTTTTTTTTTTTTTGTATTTAATAAATAAATAATACTGGACAATCGACACAACATCATCTAGCCCCAAGCTAAGCAGAGCTTGTGTTATGGGTACTAGAAGACTGACATACTTAATACAATACATTACATAGATAGATATTTTTTATTATACATGTAAAATACCCAGAACACCCGGAATAAACATTTGCAGATCGTACAAACATTTATCCCAAGGCGGGAATCGAACATAAAAAAAAAATACTTAATGAACTCTCAATTAAACTTTAACGGTCTATCTTATAAAAAGTTAGCGCAGACTTGAAGTATTGATTACCATGGGGTAGGTAAATAAATATACATTGATAAAAATAAAATATTGATAGAGAAGATGAAAAACGCCTTACTCCTATATAATCAACTCAAATAAATAAATAAATAAATGAGCACGTCTATTGAGGACGTACCCCGTAAGACAAAACAATACGTCCAACAATTAGAGAGTAAATTGTTATTTGTATTCACCCGTTAATTACACGTATAAAAACATATCTATATAATGTATTGTATTGAGGTTGCATGGAAAGAGCCTCCTCGTGGCGCACACCGGTAACAGCTAGGCACGGTAAAGCAGTGTCTAGTCTGGCTAATCTTTCCAACACGATGCTACAACAAAATACATGTAGCATTGACACGATAAGAAGAAGAAGAAGAAGATTGTATTGAGTATGTCAGTCTTCTAGTACCCATAACATAAGCTCTGCTTAGCTTTGGGCTAGATGATGTTGTGTGGATTGTGCAGCATTATATATTATTTATTAATTTAGGAAGACAGGAACGTGATCATATTTTTAACATTAAAAATACACTAAATTTTTATTTATAGCAAAAAATATCCCTATTATAAACATGACGTATTAATCATCCGCGCTTGACATTCATCTGACGTTTCTGTCACATGAAAAAACAGCTGTTTGTTCTTGTCATAAATGTCAGAGTGCGGTCATACGTTACGTCAACTTACGTCATTCGAGTTATTTAGAACGCATAGGAAAGTTTTGAGAATGTTTTACCTACATAGCTGAAATATTTTCTAATTTTAGCATTGTATTGGATAAACTGTAAAGGTTATTTAAGTCGTTATCAATAAAGTGCAATAATAATAGAACAATTTTATAAACATTTAATTGCTTGGGGCTAGATGATGTTGTGTGGATTGTTCAGTATTATCTAATTAGGTATTTATTTAATTATTATTTCTTTGGTCTAGCTTATATCGTCCCACAGCTGGGCATAACCTCCCCGATTCATTTAATTACTTACTTCATTTAATTACCCTTTGTAATTGAGATAGGAGAGCAATACTGATTTCACGATTCTTGCGAACCTGTCGCAAGTTACGTTATATGGGGCTGAAATGAATATTTACAAAATAGGAGTAGCTACAGCTAGAGGTTATGGGTTCCGGTGCAATTAATAATACATCGAAGCAGTGGACGTGTTCAGACAAGCAACACACTGTTTTAAGCAGAGGTCGCTTCTAAACATCAGGTGGGCCATCGTGTAATCTAAAATATATACCAAATTCAAATCCGTACCTATATCTTTCAAGGGCTGTATCACCTACATAAAGGTCAATCAAAAGATGCAGTTGCAATAATTAATTTTCAGTTACTTGATAATAACATATAAATGATAACAAATAAACTAAGCTAACATAACAGCCAATAGCAGCGGATGGCAACATAAACGCATTTGGTACAGTCAGTAGCAAAAACATAATGACTCAAAATAATAAATAAACATTGACAGACATTTCACAGATCAGCCTAGTCCCTAATCTAAGCAACGCTCGTACTATGAGAACTAGTTTGCTGATAGAATACTTAAATACTTAATTTTTTTTTAAATATTTAGTTACATCCAGACACGGAATAAATATTTATGTTCATCGCACAAACATTTGATTTGGGAATCGAACCCATGACCCACTGCATGGTGTTAGCTACCAACTAAGCTATGACGCCCGTCAATATAATATCCCTACCTATAATTTGTATATTTAACTGAAACCGTTCGTAAACGTGGGCCAAAACATCACTCACCACTATAAAATGATCTTTATAGCGTATTGATGCATTTGGTTACGAGGGTTCCTATCTAAAACCTCGTTGATTGTAATAAAACCTAGCCCGTGTTGTGATCCGGAAAACTGGCTTCTAAATTTTATAAACTTTATTTGAATAGGTTCAGTAATTCTGAATCAGTTTATGCGTGATGCTTTATCAAACAAACACACAAACTCGATTTCTGGATTCATAATAATCGTTTACTTAGTGGATCTGCATACTTTTCCTATACCTTTTTTATTTATTGAACATTAAAACCACTTTTCCTGTCGACTGTAATCTTGCGTCACCGATAAGTACTTGATAATAGATATCGATGAAAGTAGATAAAACAATACGACCTACAGATAATATCAAAATATCAATGATAATAACTGCGTTGACTGTACCTACTGCACTTATGCAAGTAGCCTACTGTAGAACTAAATTCATCAATTTTATCGTTAAAACATGATTTAAACAAAATAATAATTATTTATCACTGTATGAGAATTCAAATTCAAATTCTTTATTAGCTATTAATATAACATAACATACATACTCCAAGGCGTTATTCTATCTAAATCAAAAGGTAAAAAATCGCTTTGTAATAACTATCGACCAGTTTCAGTGCTTCCTAGCATAAGCAAGATATTCGAAAAGTACCTGGCTGAAGAACTTATAAATTATATAGTAGAAAATAATTTTCTAAATAATAGACAATTTGGTTTCCAGAAATGTAAATCAACGAGGCAAGCTATAACTAGGCTCTTGCAAGATATACTAACAGGCTTGGAAGGATCACAAAAAACATATGGTGTTTTTTGTGATCTTTCCAAAGCTTTTGACTGTGTTTCCCACAATATATTGCTGGGTAAGTTGGAGCACTATGGTGTGAGGAATAAAGAACTACAAGTTCTTCAATCCTACTTAGCAAATCGGGAGCAAGTTACAGAATTTAATGGCAGCAGGTCAATAAATCGACAAATCAAATTGGGCGTTCCACAGGGTTCCATATTGGGTCCACTATTATTTTTAATTTATGTAAATGATGTTTCCGTAGTTTGTAAGGACATTAACATTGACATAGTTTTATTTGCTGATGACACAAGTTTAATTATTAAAGAAAAAAATGTTGAAAATGTAAGTAGCCAGCTTAGAAACATCATCCCAAAGCTGGAAGATTGGTTTTCAGTTAACAATTTATTACTAAATGTGGATAAAACCCATGTGGTTAAGTTTGATCTAAGTAGAAATAATAATGTTACTCAAAGTCATATGGATAATGTCTTGAATGACCTTTCCCTACCATGTAGTGATCATATTAAATTTCTAGGAGTATGGCTGGACTCAAAATTAACATGGGCAGTGCATATAGAAGATTTGACAAAAAAATTGAGTTCAGCAACATATGCAATAAAAAAAATAAAAGAGCTGGGGGGAATACAAGCTGCAAGAGATGTCTATTTCGCATATTTCCACTCATTAATGAGTTATGGTTTAATGTTTTGGGGAGTTGCAGCAGAATGTAATAAAATATTTGTACTACAAAAGCGTTGTGTTCGGTATATTCTTGGTCTTAAATACAAAGACTCTTGTAGAGAAAGATTTAGAGAAGTAAAAATCATGACCATGACATGTGAGTTTATTTATCAAAATATTGTATATATTCGTGAAAATCTAAATAACATGACATTTAAGTTTGAATCTCATACTCATAATACTAGAAATAAGGAAAACATTGTGACTCCTTCTTTTAGGTTATCGAAAACTCTAAAAAGCTTTATGGGACTGTCTATTAAATTTTATAATAAAATTCCTATTGAAATTAGAAATAAACATGACATAGAATTTTACAAATGTATAAAAGCCCATTTATTAAATAAGAGTTACTATAAAGTTGACGAAGCCTTAGCCGATAAATATATATTTTGTGATGACATGTCTTAATTCTTTACTTTAAATTTTTGGAAATTTCTGTGCTAACCTACTGTTACTTTATGTAGCTTTTATTATTATTATTAAGAATACATACTTGTATAAAATTTTGTTTATTGTAAGTATATTGACATATCTAAGAGCATGGTACATGTGTAAAGAGGAAATAAATAAATATGAAATATGAAATATGATCTATATGTAAATATTGTACAAGTAATATAACATCTAATATGTAATAGTAATTATTAAGTAGGTACCTAAAAGGTACCGAGAAGAGGCGAAGACCGGGCTCAGTGGCGCGGCTTGGGAGAGATCTACGTCCAGCAGTAGACTAATATAGGTTTTTGATGATGATTGTTTTTTATACTTCGTATTTAGGGTTTTGGGGGAGACCTTTGCCCAGCATTGGGACAGTATAGGTGAAAAAAATTTGGGGTTCTTACATAAGCGTAAAAATGGTTGTCTGTAAAGTCGGTTTACTGACGATAGTTGAATGTGACAACGAACGCAAAGGCCAATTGTGCTTCTTTGTCGCTCGTTCCGCGCTCTCGCTTGCACTTCAAGCCTTACATGGAACGCCTCAGAGCGAGGTAACGCCTCATGAGTCATGTTTTTTCGTGCGTGCAGCCGGCTCTATCGAATTATAAGACGTTGTCTTGTCAAAAAGGACCCTATTAGTGAGACTCCACTGTCATTGACATTTAAGTGAGTTTTGTTCATATTAAAACTTTACAAAGACATTTTTGTTTACAGCAACTGCTCATGCAGTTCGTACTCGCAATGTAAACGATGATATCATTGCAGCCTTGATGCGTTCCGGCATCTCGCCCGTTCTATTCGATCTGATGCTACATTGCAGATGTAGAAATCAAGGAATTTTCCCTAATCTTTGAAGATAAAAATATTTAATAAATAAATAATACTGGACAATCCACACAACATCATCTAGCCCCAAGATACAGAGCTTGCGTTATGGGTACTAGAAGACTGACATACTTAATACAACTATAAAGATAGATATTTTTTATTATACATATAAAATACCCAGAACACCCGGAATAAATATTTGCAGATCGTACAAACGTGGCGGGAATTGAACCTGCAACCTCCGCGTCGCAGGTGGACCTTCGCCAATCGCGCCACATCGGTCGTCAATTCAATAAAATTCATTCGGTAGTTTTTAGGTGAAAGAATAACAAATATATTTCAGCACATCCGTATAATACTAGTAGTGGGATTCACTTAGCAAGCTGGTTCTAACAGTACAAGCTTGAGTCTAGCGTTGTGGACTTGTACAATGTCAGATTTGTTCGTGTCTACCCCGAGTACTTGTATCTACTCTATCTACCTACTCAGTTGCAAATAGGTGCAGTGAGGCAAGGCCGTGTGACGTCACAGTCACGCCACCGCCGTACGGCTTCTGTTAGCAACAGAACCGATTCTAAGTGTTCGATCAAATAACTCGGATGATTCAGTTTGAGACTGGAATGACGCACAGATGTTTAGAGTAAAGAAAGGATCATTTAGAATCGTCTTACATACTAACGGCCGGTTTTTCGAACGATGATCAACGAAAAAATCTAATAATTACTATGTGTCAAACTCGGATCAATCGTGATTTGGGTTTCCAGAAACAGGCCGTATGTGTTTCTAGGTGCCAGTTCCACGCGACCAGAGCCTAGAAGAACGGACAAGAAACTTACGGCCCGGTTCCTACCATATTATATGATCCTTCTTACAAATGACCCTTGTGTTTGAAGAATTAACTTTGAACTTTGAATGTCTTAAGTCATTAGGGTAAAGGATTGCGGTCTAGATCAATCTGTATAAAGGTTACCCAGCCGAGAGAATGGTTTATAGTATAGAATGGTTTATATATCTAGACTCTGGTCGCAACGGACTGGCGCCTAGAATCATCTTCACGTCAAGAAGTTTCTTGCCCGTTCTTCTAGGCTCTGGTCGCGTGGAACTGGCACCTAGAATCACCTAATATGTAAGACGATTCTAAATGATCCTTGTGATTTTATTGAATAAAGAAATATTTGATTTGATCTAGTATGTAAGACGTTTCAAAGTGATCCTTGTCATTTTATTGAATAAATGCAATTGAAGTATGAAGTTATATTCTGAAAATGCACCACGGTTACACTCACATGCAAAAATGGTGTACAGATACAATACAAATAAATTGTTTTTGTCATTAGCTGTTCAGTCAGTCTTGACATGCTACCTAAATAAAAAAAGCTAGCACTCCGGGAGTGCCGGCAGAAGTGAAAACTTCAATATTAACGTTGTGTTTTCACTTTTAAGTTTTCACTTCAAAAATATAACCACAGACGTCATAATGACAATGACAATCACAATGACACAGACACATTCGCGCAAGCGCCCTGTGCCGCCTAAACAGAGCACACTCAGGCACGGTAGAAAGAGTGGGAGATACTAGTTCCTCTCCCTTCCCCTCGATCTTACGCTTTTTATCAACGTCACGTGACCCTGACGCGAGTTTGAAAGTTTTTACCCACCCAGCGCCGCTAAAGAAGTTTTCACTTCAATAAAATAAATAAATAAATAAAGATGGCTGAATCTGTCGGCCAACTAGAGCATTTAATTTAATTTTTAATTTATCCTATATGTAGTCACATCACTTAACTTCCTTAACCTGGAGACCTGGAGGTAAGCCAACGCGCGTTCATTTTTCAAATGGTTTAAAAATGTACGCGGTATGGCTCTACGATATGGCTTCACAGTTAGCAATAGTATCGATATTTGAATCTGTACTTATTCGATCGAGCTTAACCTTCAGAATAATCATTCTAGCAAGATGAGATAATATCAGCGGGACCAGAATATTGGTAGTAGTTCTGCATTCATCATACGGTCATCATAGGTTGTAGGTTCGATTCCCACCCAGGGCAAATGTTTGTGTGATGAACACAAATATTTGTTCTGTGTCTGGGAGTTAAGATGTATTCTATGTATGTATGTATTTACATAAAGTGTAAAATCAGCAATCTAGTTCCCATAGTACAAGCATTGCTAAGTTTGAGATGACGGTGTATTATGTAAATTGTTAAAAATAAATCTTTATTCGTTATATCGTCTATAGATTCTAGGTGCCAGTTCCTGGCGAGTCGCGATCGATCAGAGCCTAGAAGAACGGGCAAGAAACTTACTGGCCTGGTTCTTAGCGTGGCCGTTCATTAATCTATTTGATTCCTTAAATATTAACAAAACCAATTTATATCCACGTTGGCTAACCAAGGAAAGAACATGTCGAATACAATTTCCTTAGCAGGCCGATGATTGATAACATCGGAGGTAATTGAATAAAGGAAATTGACGAGCAATCAGTTAAGATCGATACACCTTTGCGGCGATTTGCATGGGCGTATCGGGTTCCGCCCAGTGCTGTGCCGGGGTTTTTATCGATGGTTTTTTTTTCAGCTATTGCATAGCTTCTATCGCGGGCCTTGAGCGTAGAGACCGAATGCAGAAATTCCGTAACGAAAATACCGGACGAAAATAACCTAACACTGCGCATGCGTAATCCAGCAAAAAATGCTATGCAATAGCTTTACCGCGGCAGTCCCCGAGTGCCACACGTCTTTTTTTTTTATAATTGTACCTACTATAATCAGGTTCGGTGATATCAGTCTGGCTTGTATATTATTATATATTATGTAGGATAAGAGCCCCAGTGGAAACTTTTCTAGAATATCATGTCCCATCCAGGTCAATGATAAGTTGTCTTTTTTAATCATTAAAAATAGTTCCAGTCAACTGGTTGACAAAAGCATAATATTAATGATTTTGTCGATAGTTTTTAGACATCCAGACACAGAACTATTTTTTGTTATCTCAAATGCTTGTTGTTGGTGGGGATCGATCCTATGACCCACAGCTTGGAAAGCAGAGCCAAATGTACCATGTAAATACATGAATACAATACATAGTAACACGTCTTAAAATGCCACCACAAATATTTTGTTCTACCTACATATTTATCGATATTTTATTTCAGGTAGCATACAATCAATTGGTCTCTTCACTAGTGTCACATGAGACATACTATACACGCGTTTGCAGACGTATGTACGTGTATGTATGTATGTGTATGTATGTGTATGTATGTATGTGTATGTATGTACGTGTATGTATGTACCGCCCAGTGCAGACCGCTTGGCGACCGCGGGGCTTCCTTGCATACTAGAGTAGATTCTACAATTCTACGCAACAACCACTGCAAGTGGCTATTTGCCAAACGTGTTTGGACGTGCAGCTGACTACCCGCAGAACATATGTATTTTTTAAACTATTTGAACTTATTCTTATTCTTTCTTATACCATTTTTTTTAAGTGTTCGAAGTAATTTATGGAATAGATAATGTTTTTCTTCCACTGGGCAAGAAAGTTGGTTTGTATTGTTTATAAATAACCTTTGTTGTTTTGTAAAATGTCCAAGAACAATTTAATAAGTATCCCTAAAGTCATAATGAAGCATTGAACCTACGACCATATGTATCCGTCCATTGCACTATTAATTTCTAATTCGGAACTCTGTTATCTACACTCCTACCTTGCCAAATAAATATCATAAACTTAGTTGTATTGCCCATAAACCTCATAAAGCAAAGGTTAAAATAAACCTGTAAGAATGTTATTAAACCAACAGTGTTGCCAATAGTACGCCAGCCGTGACCACGTAGACTGCTGGCAAGAAGACGCTGTGTTAACTCGTCTTGTCGCATGGTCCGCGCTCTTGGCTGGTTCCTAATATTACTTGCCAATGCTAGAATCATTTCCAAGGAAATACAAATATTACAAACAGCAGATTTTAAAGTAAAATAGAAAGTAAAATTGTTTTATTGACAAAATTATTGTGTAACAGAATAATAGAATCCATAGGCTCCTGTGCTAATTATAAAAACTGTGTTACACGAGCCAATATAGATAAATATAAAAATGTAGATAAAACACAACTTGGGGAAATTCACGATTTGTTTTGTTAAATGTTTAAATTTTAATTAGCTTCAAAAAAGGACTTCTCAAATCGACTATTTACTGATATTGTACACCTAGGTTTATTTATTTATTTATTTAACACTTTATTGCACAAATTATATCACTAATGTACAAAAGGTGGGCTTAATGCTATAAGCATTTTCTGCCTGCCGACCTTAAAGGTCGAGAAAATGGTTGGCGTGCTAACTTAATACTAATAAACAGTTACTTATGGGATACCTACAGAAGAACTAGGTTACAATACAATATGTTATAAATAATATACCTTTTGTTCAGCCAAACAGAGACTAAAATAAAAACTAAAAAGTACATAATTGTGTTATGGTGTAAATAAATATTATCTATCGTTCTTTTCTTTCAAAATACGTTAAATTGTTCAGCTTAAAGTATGGGATATACATAAATCTGTCTATAATCAAGTTCTAGGGGACTGTTCTAGAAGGACAGGTTTCTTCCGTCAAGTTAACCTTACTAACTGCATAATAACAATTTTCTTTCAACCCAAGTCCAATAAGATCCAATGATATAAATATCAATTTTATTCATTCTAATGGTTATGAAAACAGACAGTGTAACGCAAGTAAAACATTATTTTTTTGAAAAAGAATTGATGAAAGACATATTGAATAAAACCCGTACGACTTTGATCTTTACCAATGAATTATTATAACATAATAAGTGCACGTAAGAATCCATAAATACCTTTCATTTTTTGGGTTCCGTAACCAAAATGAAAACTATGTATTTAACAAATATTTTTCATTTATATCTAGAAAACGGCTAAACATATTATTTAATACTCTACTTTTGTCTGTTTATATTTTTGCCTTAAGAATAAGCTTTTTAGGAGGTGAGACGAAATTAAGTGTCATGATTATTTTTTTCAAGTTCAAGACTTTTCAAGCCTTTTAAAGCTTGGTACATAACAGATATGAGGTCCCAGTGGGGTCATGTTCGGCTCTAATCTTCATTTAAGACGTATTGTAACCAACATGATGTAATAAAATAATCTATCTTTCTAAAATAGGGAGTGTGGAAGAAAAGGACGTGCAGTGCCGACCCCACTTAGTGGGTTATGAGGAAAAAGAAGATTAAGTGGTGTTGCGAACTCTCCGGCTGAGTAAACTCGCACTTGGCCGATTTTTACACAAAACCGGGAGCTGACTCCCACGTATGTCCCCCTCTCCCCCTCTGCCCTTTGTTCCCCTCGGCTCAGTCAATTATTTTTGTCCGATCATCTGAGATGAAGTACCTTCATACCTAATTCGTTTTTTTTTCTCGATTCTTTATTGTAAGTACCTCACTGTTAAAACGCTATGGTTCGTAATAATGGGCTCAGTGTTTAATTAATACACTTTAGAACTTTTTTAAGTTGATTTTAATGAGCATTATTATTAATTAAAAAATATCTAGTGTTCATTGATCGAAATTTGTGAAGTCGAAGGGAAGTTAGTTTTTTATTGTATAATGTTTTGGTACTGATTTGGTCAGTTGGGCTATGTATAAGTTTGTTAATTATTTTTGTTTTTAATAAGTCAAAGTTAAAAAGTGCTTCATTCAATAAAATCACACGGATCATTTAGAATCGTCTTACATACCAGTTGATTCTAGGTGCCAGTTCCACGCGACCAGAGCCTAGAAGAACGGGCAAGAAACTTACGGCCTGGTTCCAACCGTTTTACGCTGATAATACCGCAAAAGTCGAAATAAACATGAATCAATTAAATAATTTCTATAGAGTAACATGCAGATAGAAATAGCACATATTAACAAAAGAAAATCCAGATCTAGACCGACATTGTAATAACTGTTAGTTATAAGTTATGCACCACAGAATATTAAATTATGGCGACACTAATGACAGGCTAGGTCTCCAGTCTATGGAGGGTATCGTCCTGTAGCTCTACCATGAGTTTTTACTATATTATATATACTATACTCGCTAGCGTCTGTAGTTAAAAAATGTATGAAGATTTGTACAGCGCCTCTAGCGGATAGTTGGGTACTAAAATTCGTCATACTAATATTGACGTAACTACTGTAGTAAAGTCAGGCGATTTTACTGTGACAACTCATGGTAGAGGTCAATAAATGTGACAATCGTAAACGTAACGTATTTTAAGACACACTGCGCGCTAACACTGCAACGTTTGATAGTAAAGCGGATGTTGACGCGCAGTGTATCTCAAATACGTCATTGTTTTGATCCATTTACGAATGTCTCATTTCTTTGTGCTCACCCCTTGAATGCATCTTACAGGTGATTCACGTTGCGACACGACAATGAAGTTTCGGTACGATTATCGTATCGCAAGGTGTATATATTTATAAAATAACTATTGTTGTGACTGCTTGACAAAACTTTTTGTTAATGACTTTTTAAATAGTGAAGGTGGACATTGTAGATTCTGGATTGTGTATTTATAATTTTATTTAATGTTTTTTACTCTGAACCTGGTCGGATACAGATAGTTCATAAAATAAAGATTTTTATACGTAATATTCTACAAAGAATAGAAAGTGAGCAACGAGATGACGTCTGATAGAGGAGAGTGGCATGTCCTATTTTTAATTTCCTGTATTTCTGTACATTTGTTTTTCTGTGTGTACAATAAACAATAAAAGATGATGAATGTTCAATAACTAATACACGTTTGATGGTTCTTCGCGAGTCAATAAAATGGCGATCCGATTTAATACAAAAATACAGTCGAAATCAAAACCTCCTCTTTTTTTGAAGTTGGTTAACAGTAGGTATAATAGGTATATAGTTACCTCGTGTAAAATGATGACATTGAATTGCTTGCAATTTCCGGAGGGGCAGACTAGACGGGCGTGCGATTTATTGATTTTGTCGGCGTTAAAATAATGCTGTTTTGATCGAATCCGTTGAACAAAACAAGCCTACGTAGGGTCACATAAGTACTTACATACTTATCCTTGTTTTGTATTACATTGATTTCTTTGACTGAGTGATCTATTTTTTAGTAGAATCAATGGGTTAATAGACAGCACAGCGCATGGGCATCGGACATACAAAAATAAACTATTTACGGTAAATACATTTAAAAATTTGTGGTTTTGTGAGAACATCTGACCTCGCGAGCCTTTATAACTATGCAATAGCCGATCCTTTTTCAACATCTTGTATTAAATGAATGTTCTTAGTGAGTCTCTCAAACTTGACATCCGTCGATAGATAATTAACAAGCTTCCCCTCCCAAAAAGGGGGTGGCTTTTTGATACGTATTTTACAAATTTTTAACAGAGTTTTATTGCTGTTTTAGTAATTGCAGTTCGTTTAAGGTCGCGGAGACTCAGTTCGTAAAAAGGTTTTTGCAAAAGCTCGCCAAACTTCTGTCGGCCGCCAAACAGTTTTACTAAATTAAAACAAATATTAAAATTGCAATCAACGCTTTACGTTTTTATTTAGTTTGTAATTTTATGTGCAAAGTTTTTGAATACCTATACGCAAAGTTTTTGAATACGGGTTATACCTACCATTTTTAAGGTTTTAAGGTTAACTGGTAGAAAATGCTATTTTAGCATTAAGTTTGACACTACAAGTGAAATAAAGAAATCTTTCCATCCTTAGCTAAATCACTTCTTTAGCATCCGATTCTTAAAACATGTTATAAATAAAACTAGGATTCGTATATCAGAATTCAAGTCCACTTCAGTTTAAACTAATGAATAAAGCATCGGTTCATATGCAAACAGTCCCGGTTCGATTCCCGTGCCAAGTCAAATATTTGTCTGAGGATAAGTATTCTCCGGAGTCCTCTTCTTGTTTGCACTATTTTGTCTTCGGCATTAGGATATCTAGGTTTGGGATAGTTCAAATGTTCTTATATATTCCACTGTATTTTATTCACCAGTTCTACTTAATTCCACGTTTTATTGTTGCATTTACTTAATATTTCCTTTAATGATTATGTGAATCATGGAAAAATAAAAATAAAGGACTAAATTAATTGTCTCTAACATAAAATTTTATATTTTACTTATTCATCATCATCATCTTCCTACCCTTGTCCCACATTATGTGGGGTCGGTACGACACGTCCTCTTCTTCCATATGGCTTATATTTCTTCTTTATATTTTACTTATTCAATAACAAAAATATATTATCTCTTATATATTTTTAAACCGGAAAACAGAGATGAGTGGAAGGATTTGGGGAAGAACCTTTGCCCAGCAGTGGGATGAGATAGGTTAGGATAAAAAAATTAAGTATTAAACTTGATTTAATTGTTTTTAGTCTTGAACATAGTCAGAAATGTTTCAGAAAAAACTCTAGACTGCTCGCATCAATAAATACAAACCTAGCAAGTAAAACTAACGTTAATTAGTAGAAAATTACTTACTATATTTAATTGTTATACCATTTCAAAGGCATTTCAACTTCAGTTTGAGCTGACAGCTCTAACTCACCTGAAACAAAGAACTGTCAGTTAGCGGGTTCAACTATTAGAGAGAGATTTTAACTAAAACAACACGAAATATTTTGGGTAATTACACGTTAAAATACATTTTCTGACGGCTTACATAACAAAATATAATAAATGAAAATTTTAATAAAATATTTTGTTTTTTCTGTCTCACAAATAGGCTTAAAATTAGACTTGGGTACAGACACAGTAAGTGTGTTTTCACAGAATGAACCTGTTTTATGAGAGATTGGTGCTTGTGATAGGTATAGAAACCTGTAATACAAGTCACCAAATATGTGATAAAAATTAAACAATAAGCTATTATTAAGAATAACGAACTTTGATATACATAAAATACACTGAAAATGCAAAAATGGTGTACAGATACAATACAAACAAACTTACGACTATACAGTATTTACAAAATGTACATTTACATATAAAATACATAAGAAACAGCTGAGCTATCTACAGACCGTTGCAAACGATCTATAGATAGTTCAACTGATCCAAATCAGTACCAATCGGAAGCGTACCCAAGACACTGGCTACAAATAAATTCGTTTTTATTTCGACATTGGTTGTTCATCTGTCGGTCAACTTGTGCATTAAATAACGGAACGCATTCATTTCTAAAATGATTTATCTCTACATTATTACATTATTAACATACTTATAAAATGTAATGCATATGCCAACCACACATGCAATTACATTTGGTTACATTTATCACATTTTTTTTACATAGAATACAAAAATCTTTTAAAAACAAGGGAGTAATAGTGTGAATGTAGCACAAATAAGCCTTAATAAGTATTCACTTATATTTTGTCATCACAAGCTCACAAGCCGATATATTTTTTTTATTCGGAAAACAAACAGTGTACAAACTATATTAAAAAACAACTTAAAAAACACCAATTATATGCTTTGAATATGAATATGAACCTGACCTACGTCCAGCAGTGGACTGATATAGGTTGATGATGATGAATATGAATTATTTCAATATGAATCTATATCGATGGCGCAAAACCCTGACTCTGATCTACATTCAAAAAAGTTATTATTTGTTTTTATGATTGTGTAATTAGTTATAGGTATGAAATATTGTCTAAGATCTCATGTCTAGTTTTAAGCTAGTGTAAGATTTTTTGGTTCAAATAAATAAATTCATTCATTCATTCAAATTCATTCATTCATTCATTCAAATTCATTCATTCATTCATTGAATTAAGCATTCAATAACCAATCTATTTGAAAACACAGAAAAAGCAGAAAATATAAACTTCAATAGGCTAACCCTCAGCAAGTTTACAGATATAACAGTAATGCGAGACACAGCCGCCAGCGCCGCGGATAAAGTGCATAGCAAACAATTCATTACTGCTTAAAGGTACTGACAGACGTGCTCATTACTAGCACGAAAGCATGCTTTTATTGAGCAAGTGCTCATTAGTAGCACGTGTGTCATGTAATGAGTATGCTTATTTCCAGCGTGCTCAAAAATCAAACGACGTTTGATTTTCGAGCATGCTACCTGAGGCGCGGGTAGGTGGGGGCGTGCTCGGACTGCTCGGAGCACGTCTGAACATGTTTGCATGCCTATTAAGGAGTACTATGCTTTAAATAAAGCATGCTTATTTCTGGCAAATGTGAACAGTTTGCAGAGCATGCTAATTTTAAGCAAGCTTATTAGCATGCTTTTTTTGAGCACGTCTGTCAGTACCTTAACTCGGCGCTGGATAATAACCGCGCACTCAGACACGGTAATGCAAATCGTGCAATCCGCGTCGGCAGTAATCAAGTCGTAAAGTTGCAATCAGGTAAGGGGTTCCGCAGGGGGTTTGTTTACAGCTTGATTTTAATTGCTTTTGAGACTTTCATTTGGGCACAAGTTTTAGGTACAGCCAATCAGAGCTGGTACTTATTCGAGCAACTATGTAATTGTAAGCTGATATATTACACTGTTGTGTAAGGGTGTACGTACGCACACTGGTGACAAAACTGCAGTAAGACAGTTTATTTTACGTTATTTTCTATCCATTATCCATAGTTAGACGCCAAACCACGAGACTTTAAAAGACGCTTTGTTGTCGGTGTGCGCTCTCACTAACTGTTTAAATAAATAAATAATATCTATGTTCTGGAAGAGATTTCAATTTATTTAAAAAGCTATGAAACGATAAGCCCGGCCATAGTACCTACAAAACTTGTGGTTTTCGAAATAAAATTACTCATATTAAGTAATTGATATAAGTAAACTTTTTTAAATGGTATATAAATTAAAAAAAACCTACATAATCTATTGAATCAAATCACGCACCCTTAAGAATCAAACTTTAGTAGATAAATATCAAAAAACCTGTTTCTATTTAACCTGTACTGCACTAGACTAAATAATAAACTATCAATACAACGCCATCTATCGGATTATCTTTGTATAACCCCTCGTCTGTTAATCAAGCTCCAGGAGCGTGGTGTCAAAATATACCCTATCTGTGGAGCACGCTCCTGGAGCTCGATTTCCGACTGCTTTGTATTTCTTCCACAGATGTGAACGTAAACAATATCTTGACTGCTCTAACTTGCACAACAAGTAGAGAAAATAACAAAGACGGCATATCGTCACAAGCGAAGTCTCTAAAAGATACCTACGACCGCCTATAAACACTTAAAAACTTCCATTCGGTCTCGTTTTTTTTCGCGCGTTGACGAAATTTGACGATAAATAAACAAAAAATGTATGGGAATGCGTGTTGTTTATTATTGATTTGGTTTGTGTTTAGATTATTCTAATAAGATAAAAACTTTGTTTGTGATTCTAATAAGATAAAAACTTTGTCGACTTTTGTACAATGTAGTACAACAAACAAAGTTTAAATGTTTACTAGATATATATATATTCATTGCAAAATAGGTCAGGACTAAACGTGTTTAATGTAATAGCTTGTTTCAACCCGATTCTAACGGTATTAGTCATACATAGTAACTCTCTACAACATTTGAAAGATAAGAGTTATAAACACGTGTGACGTAATCGCGCGGACCACCCAGAAGTGGGCCCCACAGGTCCGCCATTTTTTTCCAAAATGGCCGCCACAGACGAATGGATAAAACAGTATTAATACCTGTATACAAAATACCTTTTTATAAAATACCTGTTTACAAAATACCTTTTTATAAAATACCGGTATAAAATGAAGAAGTACAAAGTAGCTGTATAAATATTGCTCGTTTCCGGCGCCGATATCGTTGAAATGAAAATAAAAGAAACATAAAACAGGGTTAAGCGCGAGTCGGACCGACGCTGGCAGAGTTCCGTACTTTGAACAGAAGTAAAAATCATTTTAGGAGTGAACTGATTCTTTTTTTTGCCTGATAGTTTTTTTTTTATTTTTTCCCCTTTGATCTGGTGATTGCCATACGTAATGATGACATAATGTTAACGCTAACCTTTTATAAAAAGTAAAGTAAGTAAAAAAAATCTTTATTCAATAAAATCACAAGGATCATTTAGAATTGTCTTACATACTAGGTGATTCTAGGTGCCAGTTCCACGCGACCAGAACCTAGAAGAACGGACAAGAAACTTACTGCCTGGTTTCTACCGTTTTTTTATATGATCCTTCTTACAAAGAATTACAATTAAACTAAATGAAATACTGAAGTTCCAGTGCGGTGTCAATTATACTTAGTAAAATAAGGGGGTAAATAGGTATATATACAAATGTTTCATTACAAGATTATTTATAAATGGAATGGCAATGCCCGTTCCAGTCATCTTTGCGGAACCCTAAATGAAACTGGCTGTAGAAAACCGTGGAAAGTAAGCTAAAGGCGAGGAGAGTCTTTAAGACTATAAGAGTCTCATTTACATTAACCGGATAGACAAAGGGGTGGTTTCCGAATGAGTTGCTGAGCAAAACTGATCGTTTGTCTAAGCTTTTGAACTTCATGACCTTTCAGACGTTAATATTAATAAACTGATGAAAATACATTTTTTTTTCTTAACCTATATTGCGAAAGCGTTGGAGGGATGACCTTGACGTATTCGACTAGGATTGGTGGGACACTGCCAAGGACAGAGAGAAGTGGAACTGTTTGGGGGAGGCCTTTGCCCAGCAGTGGGACAATATAGGCTAGAATAAAAAAAAAACCTATATTGTCCCACAGCTGGGCAAAGGTCTCCCCCAAAGTCCCCTAAGGTCTCATCCCGGTTCTAGTCGAAAAAACATATTTTTTTTTAAGTTTGCTTGAAACTCATAGTCTCCTTTCCATGCTGAAGGTTGCGTTCGATGTCCGCAAAGAACAAATTTGTTGCACCATATTATTATATTAATATTTATTCTGTTTCTGGTAACACCGAGAATATTTTTTTTGTTAATACATACCTACATACGTAGGTATATAACTATATCTTATAAAAGTTAGCGTTGACTTGATTTCATCACTACGTATGGTAATCAATACTTTAAGTCTGCGCTAACTTTTTATAGGATAGACCGACATTTGTATTTTCGTTTCCTATGTGTACCTTGAGCACAAATAGTTTGCGAAACACTATTTTAAAATATACCGTGTTTTATAGTTAATAACTTATTATACATTACACAGAACAAAGAGTTTTTTATGTTCTGAGATACATTATCTGTTATAGTTATCGGAAATGGTATTAATGAACGTTTGCTGTTTCAGTCCGCCATTTCTTAACTGTCAGTTCGTTACGAGGTTTTATTAGATTTGTTACTTTTGTCAGGCTACGGTCTTAATAGAACTAGTATACGCGGCTGATTGTTTGACAGTATATTTTAGAATAGAGCTCGGCTGATTGTTTGACATATTTTAGATAGAGCTCAAGAGACTGTGCAGTGCATTCAATGGGTACAACGCCAGTATTATGAATTTTAATTCGTTTGAATTTCGAAATGTAAGATCAACCAATAGTGGAGCTATGGTCTACTGCAACTTAATTCGAAAATGATGTTCTCCATACAAACTCAGCACGTTGATGTATCTAATTTTTTTTGGGATCAATGCATATAAAACTTGAGTACTTGCGCAGTTTGCGGAGAAGCGTTTTGTTCGTTGAATTATACCCATTCCGTTCTGATTTTGCTTCAGTTAAGGTTTCTTACAGCTCAATTTGTAATATATTTAATAAAAAAATGCGCTGATTAAATAGTTTCAAGTATTGTCGATTGTGTTTTTGGCCAAGCCCTCTTCAAGCTTTAGGCAATCAAACCGACAGAATATGCAACTCGTCAGTTAGCTGCAAACTTTTAGCTTAGTAGGACTGCAGCCTTACCGTACGGAAGAGAAACGGTAGTTTTACGGTGATAAATTAGCTCTTTGCTATTTTATTTATTGCTTTGTTATTGTGCAACGTTATTTTGGTCCAACAGATGGACGTCGTGGGACGTTCAATGGGAGACGAAAGCAAATTTAAAACCTTTCTTTGAAGAGGTTAATCATTATGGCTGTATTAATTAATATTATCTTTATCTTTGTATTATTATAATGTAGTAGTTTGTACTATTTATTCTAGTATTCTTGTGATATGAAAGATCAGAATAAGTCCGTGTATATAAAACAGATCTTTGTTATAAATGTATAAATAGCCAAAAGGGATACGATGATGTTATTTCAGTAGCTTTATTCGTCCTAAGAAAACAACCACAAATTTGAATAACTAAATAGATTACTGACACTACCGAATAAACATGACAATAAGTCCTGCACCAAATCTCACACAGTCCATTAAACTTATTGAGAAACTAGTTCTAAAAATATTCAAAAATAAAATAGATAAGCAAACTTCTAAAAAAACAGGTTTTGTTTAACATATGTATAGATAACGCTCGATTAATTAAAATATTTATGGTGAAGGGTTCAAATCGGCACCCTTGTGCAACAACCGCGTAACTCAACAAAACCCAAAATATTTTGTACAGAAATCTGACCCTAAAAGGTATCAAATGACGCCGGACAAAAAATATAGTCTTGTGAACAATAGGTCCACTTGTAATTTATAGATCTAGATAAGGGTGAACCGGTCGTGTATGTCCGTTTGTCACACCCCTGCAGCGGCCGCGGCTGCGAGGATCGATTGACCCGCGTGACAACTTTGAGCTGATACAGTACTTTAATTAACCAAATTACAATTTTAAATAGAAAATGTTTAAAAATAGACCAGTGGCTCTACCATGAGTTTTTACTATACTATATTTACTACACTCGCTAGCGTCTGTAGTTAAAAAAATGTATGAAGATTTGTACAGCGCCTCTAGCGGATAGTCGGGTACTAAAATTCGTCATACTAATATTGACGTAACTACTGTAGTAAAGTCAGGCGATTTTACTGTGACATCTCATGGTAAAGGTACAGCATAATAATTCACAATCAACCGGAAAGTGGTAGATTAATGTGCGCGTTGCTCTTTGATAAATCAACAGTGCGTAAATAGAAAAAATAAAGTAGGGCACAGTGCTGATGACGGTTATCTATGAATATATTAACTTTAAATTACTGTGTGGCGTTTATCACGCTGTAGCGACACCGACTTGAATATATTATTCCGTTTACGCTATTCAGCATTTTGTTTAATTCAAATGCTATTATAACTATCAGCATAATTCGTACAAAATGCTATTAAAATACGCTGTGCTTTGTAGAAACGGTGCCCCCACAAATAAACCTGATGGGTTTATTTCACGCTCGTTCACTCGTAAATTCAAGCAACGTAATCTTCTTTTTGTACAAACATGAGTTAACAAGGTTATTTCATTATGCTTGCGCTATTAGTATGAATTTATAATCCCGTATTAAAAAGTTTATCATAAATTAAGCCATACATTTAACTATCTACGTAAAAAACATACATAAAACAAAATCTAAAGGCATAAACACAAAAACAGGTAATAATTTTAATTTAGGACTGATATCTTTCTACATGTTTTGTCCATTGAAATTTCACCCAATGGGACTCTTCATTTGCGGGTTACATTACGTTTCCCTACCTTTTGTTTTACGTGGCATTTTGCCTAAAATGTTTATTCATATCGTATAATGCTATTATAATAATGGTAGGGAAGTAATAGTGCATACTTTATAACAATTTGTCAATTTAAATGTTGCATGGAAAGAGCCTCCTCGTGGCGCACACCGGTAACAGCTAGGCACGGTAAAGCAGTGTCTAGTCTGGCTAACCTTTCCAACACGACGCTACAACAAAATACAGTTGTAGCATCGACACGATAAGTAAGAAGAAGAATAAGTTTAAAAAAACTGAAATGAGCTTACGCAAGTTTTGAAACGTGTAAATAGAAAGGCATGCATCGCCAGTGCACGCTATAGCGGCACCGATTCTATTCCACTATTTCGGTAACTAGTCTATGCTATTTTCGTAGTGACCTTGACTTTGGCAGCGCCGCGTTATGCCTCGGCGGCCACTCACGCGCACCCGCATAAAACTAACCGGATTTTAAGCTTCTTTTTAACATTTCTTGCACCTTGGATACACGTGCGTTAAGCATATTAGAATACTTTACTTCAGAAAGAAACCTCTACGTGGTGCACTCTGGTAACAGCTAGATCCGGTAACGCAGGGTCTAGTCTGACCAATTCTTTCAACACAATGACACAACATTCCCAGCAAAGTTCTACATCATCATCTACGCTGTTCGCGTTTAAAAATTTTTGTTGTGTTCATTGACACGAAGAAGAAGTACTTTACTTAATGCTAGAACATATAAAACGATACAATTACTTAATGCTAAAATAATGAAAGTGGTCATCACTCAGCTTGTACTGGTGTAGAACCATTGGGCTCTACACCAGCGCTGGTGTAGAGAGAGATCCAGTACTCAATATCAAAATGGTTCTCATTTGAATGTGTATATTGTGTTTACTGTCCAGCATTATTTATTTATTTATATTCATCAACTCCTATCAACTACTCTTCTATAATTTTGATATAAGTTGCCTTTTGATGGGAGAAAATAAACGATTATTTTATTATCTTATTATTATTAACTCCGACGACCGCTGGGGCGTGGCGGGCGAAGGTCCGCCTGCGACGCGGAGGTTGCGGGTTTGATTCCCGCCTTGTATTGTATTAAGTATGTCAGTCTTCTAGTACCTATAACACAAGCTCTGCTTAGCTTGGGGCTAGATGATGTTGTGTGGATTGTCCGGCATTATTTATTTATTATTTAACTATCTACACCATAAATACCCAACATGACATTGACATTCCATGACAGAAGCGAATAAATTGAATCAAATGAAACAATAACTCTAAACTATAAATAGTGATTTATAGTCATTCTTATTTTAGGCAGTGTTAGCTCCACGCGTGACCTTGACAGACTGGACTAGACCGCGGCTAGGTGACCTATGTCTAACGAACCATTGGCTTAAGACAAATTGTTTGACTTTTATCATTGTGTAATTTGAACTCTCTTCTCTAATTAAAATATTTATGAAGCAAAAAATTAAGTTTGAAATATAAAATTATTTATTAGTTTTACATTGAGACGATTTTCTGAAAAACTCTTAACTAAATAATATATATTAATATTGTAAGTAATTTATTTTAAATGTTTTGGCACATCCTAAAAAGGTTTCATTCCTATATTTATGACATGTTTAAATTATACAAATTTAATTCTATAAATAAACTTTGACTTTATATCTAATAACCTACATGCACATCGCATGATTTGAATTTTATGACGTTGAGCACCTACGTGTAAATTTTATTTAGCACGATGACGCATCAATGTGATAGTTTAATTTTAAAGGTAAAATAATTTGCTCTAACCAAGTAACTAAAAGACAAACGCGCAAATTAATTATTTACAAAATCACCGATAACTACACAAACCAAACTTATAATTTTATTCAAATTACTTAAAACTTCAACGCAAATTACACTAAACGAGTTAATAAATTTACTATTACTTTGATGTTACGCAAGTATTTAAATTGAACAATGTAGTTGCCAAAAATCGATACTGAACCTCGGTTACTGTAAACAGAACCTTATACGGTCGACATAAGGTATGATTGTGCTGAAGCATTATCTCAGCTGGTCGTACAATCGACCACACCTGTTCGCAAGGACGCTCTTGTAACCTCGAACTTGACTTTGCAGTCGTGTCCAAACCCAGTCAAGGCCAGATAAAATTATCTACATCAATAAAATTACGTAAGCATGTTTATTTATTTAGTTTTATCGCGATAGCATAATGATAAAGCTTTACAAAAATCTTTCACTTTTTCTTCAGAAAAATATAGTCATTTCTGTCTCTTCTCTGTCCCACATTCGACACAAAAAATGTAAATAAAATTAAGAAAAAATAAAGTGAATTCTGTCTCTTCTGTGTCCCACATCCGAAACAAAAAATGTACTTAAATAAAAAAATATATAGTGAATTCTGTCTCTTCTCTGCCCCACATTCGAAACAAAAAAAGATTAATGAAATGACTAATGTTGTTTTGTTTATTTATTTAGTTCTGAGTTTAGATGATATTTACAAATTTGCAAATTCCTAGGTTAAAATTCTTTTTTTTTAATATAATAATTTAAAAAAAAAGTATATGTCCCTTTGTCTCGAAACATTCGAAATATCGGCTTTATAAAAACAAAGAAAATATTTAGAAAGTTTGTTTTGATCCCTAATAATTGAAGATCACGGTAAAAAGAATTCTGAGATCTATTCATAGCAAGTAAACATCCGTCGAACACAATGTTGTTCAAATAACGCCCAAGCGCAAAATGTTGTTTTTCTGGGTTAGTCATGCATTGCTTTTGATGTCGAATATTTTGAGGGTTCCGTACCCAAAGAGACGCCCATTTAGACGGAGAGAGTTTCTCTCAAGAGCGAGAATTGGCCCCTGGTGTCAAACGTACAGACAGGACAGCAGAGTCTCAGTAATAAGGTCCCGCTTTAGGGCCCATTTAGACGGGGACAGCTTCTCGTCTCGAAGATACGATTATCGAAGGAATATAAAACATTGATGTATAAAAATAAAACCTATTCACTCTCCCCTTGATAATTTCTACGTTTCTTTTGCAACGCCATGAGCAATTAAGCATGTAGGTCGCACAATTCTATTTTTTGCGCGTTCTGATGCATAATTATTATTATTTATTTTACACTTTATTGCGAAAATATATGCATAAATATAATAAAATGAAATTTAAGTGATAACAGACATTAAAATAAAAATAGCTTAAATAAACCTTAAAACAAATATTTATGTTCATCACACAAACATTTGCTCTGGGTGAGAATCGGAGCCACGAGTCACGACCCACAGCATGGAAGGCAGAGCTACTACGAACAGAGCTGTGACGCCTGTCATTGCAGTGATTAC